>CP125975.1:566617334-569176084 GCA_030063025.1 Avena longiglumis
GTTCCCGCAAAGGCAATGGCTACGAACGTGCTAGGGCCTGCATACGGGCGTAGGAGTAAATGTGAACGTTTCCTTTCGTGGAGCGTGTGTGTGTTGGTTCGTCAGTCGGTGGCGTGCGACGATTTGGGCAAGGGAGTTACTCCTACGCTCCCGGCGGCCCCGGTGACTTAACTGCCGGAGTTACGTCAAGTGTTGTCACAGAATTCATCAGAAATTGAATGAACCAGAGGATCCATGACCTCACCGCGACGCCAAGTTATTACTATTACCACTGCCCCTCTCCGGCGCCACCGGAGCGAGCGAGGGAGCGTAGCACGCGAGCGCGATCCCGGAGTAACCGTGACAGAGTGAAGAAGGAAAGGAAGCAGGCGTCATGATCGTTTCCCGATCCAACGGTCGTCGCGCCCTGCGGAACAGTGGCTGGCTGGAAGGAGGACACATTGCCGAATTCAAAAGGGTTCAAACCCAGAGGCCGCTTCTGCGCTCCAGCTCACCGCCAGTGCCCATCCATCAGTCACTCCTCACGCACGCCCTCCCCCACCCAGTGCCAATGGTCACCCCCCCTACATAAACCCCCGCCGGTCTCCCAGCTGATGCCACGACACGGCCACGGCCACGGCCACTTCACTCTCATCCCCTCCCCTTCTCTTCCCCGCCAGCTAGCTCGCCGCATTCGCCACTCCCCCCTCTCGCTCGAATCAAAATCAGCTCACCACAACAGTACCTATAGCCAGCATCTCCTCCTAGCCGAGCGGAACCGAGCTCCAAGTACGTCATGAGGAGCTTCATCGGCGTCCTCCTCCTCCTCGCGCAGCTGCTCGCCGCGAGCCACGCGCAGGAGCTGCGGAAGAACTACGTGGTGCATCTCGAGCCGCGGGACGACGTCGGCGCCGACGCGGTCGAGGCCTGGCACCGCTCCTTCCTGCCGGAGGCCACGCCGGAGTCGCTGGCCGACGGCGGCGACAGCGGGCCGAGGATCATCTACTCCTACAGCCACGTGCTGACGGGGTTCGCCGCGCGGCTCAGCGACGGAGAGGCCGACGCGATGCGGAGCAGGGCGGGGTGCCTCAGGCTGTACCCGGAGGAGTTCCTGCCGCTCGCCACCACCCACTCCCCGGGCTTCCTCGGCCTCCAGCTCGGCAAGGAAGGCTTCTGGAGCCGCTCCGGGTTCGGCCGGGGCGTCGTGATTGGGCTCCTCGACACCGGTATCCTGCCCAGCCACCCTTCCTTCGGCGACGCCGGGATGCCCCCGCCGCCCAAGAAGTGGAAGGGCGCCTGCGAGTTCAAGGCCATCGCCGGGACCGGCGGCTGCAACAACAAGGTCATCGGCGCGCGCGCGTTCGGCAGCGCGTCGGTCAACTCCACGGCGCCGCCGGTCGACGACGCGGGACACGGCACGCACACGGCCAGCACCGCCGCGGGTAACTTCGTGGAGAACGCCGATGTGCGCGGGAACGCGCACGGCACGGCGTCCGGCATGGCGCCGCACGCGCACCTGGCGATATACAAGGTGTGCTCGCGCAGCCGCTGCTCCATCATGGACATCGTGGCCGGGCTGGACGCCGCGGTCAAGGACGGCGTCGACGTCATCTCCTTCTCCATCGACGCGTCGGACGGCGCGCAGTTCAACTACGACCTTGTGGCCATCGCCACCTACAAGGCCATGGAGCACGGCATCTTCGTCAGCGCCGCCGCCGGCAATGCGGGGCCGACCGTCGGCTCCGTGGGCAACGGCGCGCCGTGGATGCTGACCGTGGCGGCCGGCACCACGGACCGCGCGATACGCACCACCGTGAGGCTCGGCAACGGGCAGGAGTTCGACGGCGAGTCGCTGTTCCAGCCACGGAACAACACCGCGGGGCGGCAGCTCCCGCTCGTGTTCCCCGGCGCCAGCGGCGACCCTGACGCCCGCGGCTGCAGCACCCTCCCCGACGACGTTAAGGGGAAGGTGGTGCTCTGCGAGAGCCGCGGCATCTCGGAGCACGTGGAGCAGGGGCAGACCGTGAACGCGTACTCCGGCGCCGGCATGATCCTGATGAACAAACCGGAGGAGGGATTCACCACGTTCGCCGACGCGCACGTGCTGCCCGCGTCGCACGTGAGCAACGCCGCCGGATCAAAGATCGCCGCGTACATCAAGTCGACGCCCAAGCCCACGGCGAGCATCACGTTCAGGGGCACGGTGATGGGCTCCACGCCGGCGCCGGCGGTGGCGTTCTTCTCCTCCCGCGGGCCGAGCAAGGCCAGCCCGGGCATCCTGAAACCGGACATCACGGGACCCGGCATGAACATCCTGGCGGCGTGGGCGCCGAGCGAGATGCACCCGGAGTTCGTGGACGACGTGAGCCTGGCCTTCTTCATGGAGTCCGGCACGTCCATGTCGACCCCGCACCTGAGCGGGATCGCCGCCGTGATCAAGAGCCTCCACCCTGGCTGGTCCCCCGCGGAGATCCGGTCGGCGCTGATGACGTCGTCGGACACGGCGGACCACGCCGGCGTGGCGATCAAGGACGAGCAGTACCGCCGGGCGAGCTTCTACGCGATGGGCGCCGGGTACGTGAACCCGTCGCGCGCCGTGGACCCGGGGCTGGTGTACGACCTGGCGCCGAACGACTACATCCCGTACCTGTGCGGTCTGGGCATCGGCGACGAGGGCGTGCACGAGATCACGCACCGCCGGATCGAGTGCGGGAAGATGAAGGCCATCACGGAGGCGGAGCTGAACTACCCGTCGATGGTGGTGAAGCTGCTGTCGCAGGCGATCACGGTGCGGCGCACGGTGAAGAACGTGGGGAAGGCGGGGTCGGTGTACAGGGCCGTGGTGGAGATGCCCAAGGAGGTGTCCGTGACGGTGCGGCCCCCGGTGCTGCGCTTCGCGAAGGTGAACGAGAGGCAGAGCTTCACGGTGACGGTGCGGTGGGCCGGGAAGCAGCCGGCCGTCGCCGGCGCTGAGGGGAACCTGAAGTGGGTGTCGCCGGAGCACGTGGTCCGGAGCCCCATCGTGGTGCCGCCGGCCAAGGTGGTCGCGTAGGCGGTCGAGCCGTGCACACAACCACGGTCGTGTCGTAGGAAACGAGTTCGGTGCGTGGGCGGTGTACGTACGTAACGGCGGCGAGTTAGGCGTGACACGGAGAAGTATTCGTTGGTGTATAGGTTGGCGCGGTCGATTAGGCTTGTTCGTCGGGCACCACCGCTGTGGCGTGTCGCAGCAAGCTCAGCTGCAAACATGCAATGGTGGTGTGGTGTGCCATTAAAGCGTGCGTGTATAGTGGAAAATAATGGAATTTAAAAGCTCAACGAAACATCTCTGACTCTCTTCCATTACGCAGAAGCAGTTCTCCTGGGGAACTCGTGACGCTTCTGTTTGAAACGACAGAGCATTTGTTTTCTGCAGATAAAAAACAGAGCGCACTTGTCTTTTCTTCAGAGGAAAAAAAACAGAGCATGTCTGTCTCTATAGTGCTGTACCGTTGCACGTATCAATTGCCTTATTACTGGTCGGCCTGAACGTTTTACGGTGAGTGATTAATCCGACGCGTTTAGGGGTGACAAACGGAGGCTCTAGCCATTAGGCTTGTACGTACTACTGAAGTAGCACTGCAACCAGCTCGGTAATGGCCTTGCAGTGGTAACAAATGAGGCACTGCTCGAGCCGGCCGTATGCCATCGCATTGCCAGCCAGGAAACGCCCCGCAGCACACGGCTCCACTCACTATCTCACTGACTCTTCACAGCAAGTGTAAAAATGAGGATCATATTGATGAGACAGAGGACGCGCAGAGGCCTGCCTGCGTCATTTAGACGCGTTCGCGACTTTGAGGCAGGCGAGCACAGTGGTGATTTATTTACTCCTCGTTTAAATCCCATTTCCTGCACTGCACCTCGTTGGCTCGAGGACGGCGAAGCGCAACATTTTCCAGCCTGTTCGTGTGCGTGTGGGTGCATTTGCAGCGAGCGTACGCTGTACCACACCGTACGTACGCGCAAGCTGGCAGCTCTGATGGCAACAGAGCCACCGATCGAGAGGAGGGGCTCCTGCTACAGTTCACGCGCGCCCCGCACTCGCACTGTCACTCGTGCGTGCGTGTCATGTTGCTGCGTTTTTTTTCAAAACCGTTCTGTTTTTACCTAGCGTCCTCGCGGGGCAGATTACTTGCTCCACGGTTGTTCAGATTTACTACTAGTGCTGCCGCTGCTTGTGATTGGAGTAGCAGCGTATCATTAAGTGCGCTGCAGCAGCGATAATCCCTCCCTCCGGTGGGCAAGATCAAGATCGACCTTATTAGCTGCTGTCTGTTACTAATTGATCGGCCTCGTAACCTTAAAGTAGTAGCATCTGTTAATTGGTCGACCACACGGTTCTCTCCAACCGTGATTGATTATTTCCTGGACGGTGCTACTAGTAACACTGAGCAGCAGCTAACTTTCCCCCCGTTATAACCTTATAAAGCAGCTGTCGTCTACTCTAAAGCGAGGCTTCTTTTCATGCAAGGGGAATTCCTGTCGAGCTCTCCGAAAACAGGCCGCTTTGCTTGAGATGGAGGCTTGCTTTGTTCACCGGCGATTTCGTCCCGACAGCGAGCGACTGGGGCGAGCTACCGCTTGTAGCAGGAAGTGAATGCCACATTATTATTAGTAGAAAAAAGGCGTTCTGGCTGCAGAATCTAGTGTGGGCGTGACGTCACGGCCTCATCCTTCTAGAACACACGAGGGAACGGGACGGGAGCAAGCAACATGATACTAAACCAGAAGCTCGAGATCGATACCGCACTTTGCTCAGGCCCGCTCGAGATCGATACGTCTGGCACCCACCCGGCCCACTGGATGATCCATGATTTAGATAAAAGAGTTCCATCTTCCGGGAAAAAAGGTCGCACGGCCCCCCGCTATTTTGCTGAAAGCACCTGCGGAAAAGTCACGGCCAAGTTGCCGGTTTTCGCCTACGTGACCCGCGGTTTTTATGCCCAGACAAGCGGTCGCGAGCGCGCGCGCGTCGTGTCGAACGCCTTCCCTGTGCTGCACTGGTAGGATCGCCTCCAGAGTCATACTACTTGAGACCGTCGGATTTCGGGCGGCGCGGCCGGCAGGGGGGAGATCGGCCAAGATCGATCGGAACACGGCGCTGTTGGCGTGCTGGCGAGAGGCAGGGGACACGCTCACACACACGCTGTTGGTGTTGGCACTGGATCTGAGCAGCTCTTCTGCATGTGTAGCGGGCTTCTCCGGTATCCGCGAGCTCCCGATATGAGAGGTCGAGGGGTGCTGCTGGCTGTTGGCTGTAGCCTGGGCCTGCACCCTGCAGGATGGACCAACTACCAAGGCAGATCACCCAAGGGAGGAAACAGCTGTGAGATGTGCCCGGCCGTGCGCGTTCCGTCGCTCTACCGGCCTGCACACAGCCCGATGCCATCACGAAGGTTTGACAAATCAGATCAGCCGCACGCACACGAACGGGGGCTGTCCGGATCCTCTGATGCCAGCGTGATTCGCTGATCCATCCTGCTTCAAAAGCAACCATTTTGTTTCATAACGAGTTTCAGATGGAAGGAACGGTAAAAAAAAAACTTAAGATTCAGCTGTATATTCATCCGGACTCTGAAAAAAAAACAAGTTTATTAGAACTTTAAGATTGTTCCAAAGAGAGAAAATTATATGTCTATCGGTGGTTACTACTGTAAGATATGCTATTGCAGAAATGCCAAGTTGGAGCATGCACATGTTCTCATCTTTAAACCCAACTTGCAAGAAATTCGCCATTTATACTCTAATAGTTTATATAGCTATACTTACCTAATAATACACTAGAACTACGATGGAGATACTTTGTTCAACTATGCACTTTATCTCGACAGTGATTTTGAAGGTACAATATAAATACACAAAGATCCATACAATCACAAATAAAAATGCATACACTATGCTCCATGAAGAGTAGTTGAAGGGGAACTTTTACTACAACTTAGAATTTAAATTTGCTATAAGCAAACTTTGTATTTATCTACATTACAAATGTAAAACAAAGTATACTACTCTCTTCGACCCATCTTTGTTGACTTAGATTCATCTACATACGGATATATCTAGTCATGTTTGAATGCTAGATTCACCATATCTAGACAAATTTGAGTCAACTAATATGGATCGAAGAGAGTATAACATGTTCCGAAACATTGTTACTAGTTAACTATGGCATATAAATAATAAAAACTTATACTCATTAAGCCTAAATTATGATAAAAGTATGTTTAAATAAATATTAAAGTTTAGTGTAAAATATAATTGTTTAATTTGCAATGTACAAAATTTGTGGGCAGGAGGGGCGTGCCCACTTCAATTGAAGGGTATTCAACTTCACACACAAATAATCTCGATTTGTGTTCTAAACGGAATAAGGAAACGAGTCTTAAACTGCATACCCAAATAATCTCAAATAGTTAGCTTTTGAGGCACTAGCAATAGTGTCTTGAATGGGTAGTTTTTAGTGGCACTATTGAGAGTGTCTTAAATAATTAGCTTTTAGAGGCACTATTAAGAGTGTCTTAATTGGTTAGCTTTAGAGGCACTTTTTAAAGTGACTCAAATGATTAGGATTTGGAGCCAAAACTGCCTTTAATGATATTAACCTACACGACTTTCCGCGACGTTTTTTACAATGCGTTAAAAAATCATTTGTGCCACTAATTTGATTATTAGATGCATTGTTTCGGAAATTAAAGCTTTAACTAGTAATGTTAGAGTCTACTAGATTGGACATAAATCGAATCGAATATAAACCCTATATCAAGGGCCGGATCCAATCAAATTTAATTGTTTCAGAACTAAGATCTGGTTGCGTCCGTCTCTTGATGTCGTTTTTAGGAGACTAAGCTCGAATCGAATGTAAACCCTATACTCTTTATGAAAGATTTATTTTTGCCCGCAAAAAGTAAACTCGTCCAGCGCTCGGAACGGGTGAGGCGCACACACGGCGGTCAGATTTACTCCTACTCGCGTACTACTCCCTTCATTTCAAGAAATTTTAGGTTCGTGAAAAAATATACCTATACTTGTTTTAGTGTGTAGATTAACTCCAAACTTGATTGAACCTATATACTAAAAATAGTCTAGATATATTTGTTTTACAAGTTAAACATCTTATATTTAAAACGAATTGAGTAAATAAGTGTACTTCTAGATTTTGACTAAGTCAAATTTAACCAACCATTTAGATAAATATATCAACAAATATTACATAAAATTATAATATTATGAAACTAAATTTAGAAACAAATCAAGTGATACCAATTTAGTGTCATAAATATTGTTATATTTTTTAATAAAGTTAGATAAAATTTACTAAATTTGACTTATAACAAATTAGAAGTAGACGTATTTGCGGACAAAAAGAGTAGTCATCGTAGACCGGCAGTAGCTAGTAGCCACGACCATTGCGGGAACCAGACTGAAAACAGCTCCAAACGACTTCGTGGGCGGCCGCTGTTGGCCGCTCTTGGCTCCCACGGCCGCGTCGGCCTCGCTGGACGCCCGGATGGTAGCGGCTCCCGTCGTATTCGGCCGCGTGCGGTCGCTGCCTCGCGGTGGTCTCCCCGGCCGATGGCGATCGGTGCAAGTGCTTTCAGCGCGGGGCCAGGCTGTCGGAGACAGTACTAGTGACAATGATATCTGTGGTGGGGCCCATAGGCATGTTAAGATTTGAGAGCTGATGAGGGTCAATCATTCTTTGACTCCACCACGGCGGGGCCGTCAGTCAGTCATCGGCGACACATGTCTGTCTGGGCCGGGAACCGGTTGTCGACGGAACTTGTTTGTCGCTTTTGCGTGGGGGAATGGCGCCATTATAAAATTGCAGGGAATTAGGCACTTCGTGTGATGGATGCTTATTAAGTGTACGTGGTGAAGTGAGTGTTTATTTATTGGTCATCGACTCTATTCCCACTTTGCTTTGTCTGATTTAATACTTGGGCTTTGTACACTGTGGTGGCCGTGCCTTGTGTCGAACGAAGCATGGCGTATACGTGGAGAACAGGGTTCCAAACGCGAGCATGCATCGTAGGGAGTGCTAAGCGTTTTTTTTGGCAAGAACCCAAGCGCGGTCTGAAACTCTCAAGATGCATAGTATGGTTTACTGTAAAAGGAAAGTGATTACGACGTCCGTCAAACTGGTTTATTCTTGTACAGTACTAGTTGTACTACCAGTACAATCGAAATCGAACGACAGTCATCATGTAATTAAAGCTTTCATCTACTACTACTACGTACCGCCTCATATATATGTGCATGACGGATCTCCATGTTCTCTGCCGATTAAAACCGGAGCACATTGACATACCTACCCTCTGTACGTACGCATGAAGTCAAGCGTCGATCGATCGATTTGCGCCAGAATTTCATACGCGTATATGGAAATGATGGGGGCGCACCCACCGGCACCGCACGAACCGCGGGGAAAGGGGCGGAGTGCCGGCCCTCCCCTTTTCTCCGGCCGGCCGGCAGACGCGCGCCGCCGCCCCACTAGCTCTCGGTTGGTCGGTCGGTTCCCCCAACACAACATGTCCCTCGGCGCAAACCACGTAAGTACAGGCACAGGCACAGCGCGCACGCACCTATATATCTAGCTCCTCCGTGCACCACCACCACTCTCTTTTCTTGGGAGATCCTCGACCGGCGCACTGCTCTCTGCCACTCGGTCACTCGGATCATACCACCACCGCCGGTGTACTCTGCGCCGTCCCATGCGACGAAGCATGGTCGTGGCTTCTCGAGTCGAGGCAATGTGCGAGCCAGCGAGAGCGAGCGCAGAGGAAATCACCTGTACGGTAAGAGCGCGGCTCCTACTATAAAACAACTGCTCTGCCAAATACCTCTGGTGATGATGACAGAGACATAACCGATGGTTTCTTAATTTGTCAGCGCGCTGGAGCTAATGATCCGCCGGTCTGCCGTTCACTTTCAGCGGTGTGTTCCCATGCCTGCCTTCGTGGCTCTTATTATTCGAGGCGGCTGAAAAGCGTCTGGGTGGATAAGGTAGCCCGGTCCAAGTTCTACCTGACAGAATACCCAAATATATTATATATATGAAGGGATATAAATGGTTTCGGCGTCCTGCTGGCCATGCCACTGCATTCTGGCCTCTGACTAACCTAATGAAGCTTTAAAGGGTTAGACCGCTACATGATTAGCTAGATGCTCCTACTAATACTGATTGTAGTTAGGTTCAGCGTAGGATATGCACTAGCTATAGTATATATCGCCGCCATACTAGCGGTATCTTCAGTCCAATCGTCTCAAAAGACTCTTGCCTACATTCCACCAAAGTGAACCGGAGAAATTGGGTAGTAATGATTTGCATCCATACCAATTATTGGGCTGGGCAGGGGATGGCATGGATGACAACATTAACAACGCCATCAATCCCATGGGCCGAATGGATATGTGCCGTGCGCTTTCAGAATGTTCGTGGCTGTTTTGGGTCCCGACGACTACTCGGCTTTTGATTCGCAAAAATCCAGATTAATCCTTAATTACAAATATAGATCATTGTGATAAATAGGAGTGCATGGGCACGGGCTTAGCCTTTTAGGCTATGCTGCGTCAACATATGTGCAAGAATAATAGTCATTTTCAGATAATCTCCGGTCCATGTCATGCATATATGCACCTGTCGTTTTTGTCAAGCATCACGCACATGTACATAACAGCTTGCACGAGTATTTCCACGGGGTCGTGAAAGGAGTGCCCCGATCGAGTCGACGAAGAGACATGCATGGACAGACAAGGACCACGTACCCAACCGACCCGATAGACGGTATCCGTCCACGTAACCGTCGCAATCGCATGCATGTACAGTATCATCATATATGTCGAATCATCTGGAATGATTATCGGACGGATCAATCATTTGGAGCGACCAAGCATCTAGTCTAGCTAAATAAAGCTCCCTAAGCTAGCTAGCGGACGAAACGTTGAACGGCGCGATGCACGAATGGGATATGATCGGACGACCTCGACGGCGGCGAGATGCTGCATGTCACCACGGCACGTGTTCACGTCGCACGGTATATATTTTTGGGAGTGCCTAGATCTCAGGCGCCCGAGAACTTCTTATGTCTAAGTCGCTGACATCATCCTACTATTTATGCTAATTCTCAACAGAACTGCAACTTATATAATTTGATTATCTCCGATTCTGGCAACTGCAACTCATTAAAATCTCGCCATAACCCTGCAACTCACGCAAGTCACTGCATCTAATCATGGCGAATCCAAATCCGATGGCGAGAGGTCGACCAAGCCTCGCGCTCGGAATCCAAGAATCCGTATATTTTTTCACGTAAAGCAGCAGGTTGTCCATGCAACGCACGCACGCACGGCGCGGGCACGGGCACAAGCGAAGCGACGACACGAGCCTTACCGCTGCTGATGCTGCGAGCGTGCCCATGCACGAGAGACAATGAGTAGTCTATATATCATCCCGGTTAGCGTTTATATATTGTGGTGTGAGCTGTCCCGTTCAGACATGCCCGGAGACGACGGAGCCAGGTATATATCATTGCCCCGCTGACGCCGACTGGGATTCATTCGGTGAACGTACGTGGTGGACGCGAGCTCACGCCCTCCAGGGAGGGGCTCCAGCCAGCGCTGGTGATTAGGACCCGATCGCACGCCCTCCGCCTGAATCGCACGTTCGTTTCTAGCCAAGTGTAATACGTATCCCTGTAGTAGACTACTGTAGTCTACTAGTACTGTACATCCTTCTCAGTTTAGCGCGAGAGCGAGCTGCTTGCGTTTGCACGAGAGCAGCCGTACTCCCAATAATTAGTTCGTGCGCATGCGAGCCAATGCATTTCGGAGTCTGCGTTGTCCGATTTGCCCGTCTCGTCCCTTGGAACAGAGACGCCAGGCAGCGCGGGGAGACTGAGATTGTGAACGACCGCGAATGGAGCTCCAGTCCCACCGGGCAGAGCTCTTGCTCGGACCAGACTCCAGAGGTATGGGGGAATAGAAGAAAGAAGGCTGCCAGGCGCCAGTGCATGCACGGATCCACCTCCGTGTCCGCGAGCCATATTCTTCGCATTTCGCTATGTTTTGGATAAGCGTGCGCGCAGAGAAGTCATGTTTGCCGTGCAGAAAAGAAAGTATGTGCGTGTGGCAGTGTGCGCGATAGTACTACTCACTCCGCTCATAAGTAAGTGTATTTCTATCTTTTGTTCAAATTTTTGAAATTTTAACCAACTTTTTTAGACAAATATAGCAACATAGATGGCATCAAACATATACTCCCTCCGTTCAAGAATAGATGTCTTGGGTTTCTAAATTTTAGATGAATTTATATACTAAATAGTGTCTAAGTTTATCTAAATTTTCCCAAATTTGAGACATCTATTTTGGGACAGAGTGAGTATATTTTTTAAAACTATATTTTAATTCATATATACTAGTACTAATTTCATATCATAAATGTTGCTAATAATCAAACATTATTAAATTTGACTTTGCACAAAAACTACAAGGACACTTATTTCTAGATGAAGACAGTAGCTCTGACGGTAGAACATTGCGTGTGCCCGTGGACTAGTCCAAGAGCAAGATTTGTTAGCAGTAATTATTACTCCTTTCGTTTTAAAATATAAGAAATACAATATATCTAGACATTTGATAGTACGTAATTTGGAGCAAAATAAGAAGTATGTAGATACATGTGTTTCTAAAAAAAGCTAAAACGTCGTAACGGAGGAAGTAGAACCTATAATAGCATGTCTAACTCAGCCTGTATTTTTTCAAACTGAAAACCCAAGTACAGGCGACTGAAAACCGAATTCACAGGTCAGAAATCGACGGCGCAGAACGGTGACTATAAATCAAAACTACAATTTCGAATATTTCTAAAGGTGGATAAATTGAACAACGAACATGCGTTTGATCAAAGTTCCGACGTGCGATTCATACATAAAACTTATGTAGTTTTATCAGCGAATCAAAAGCTGTGCGATGGGGGACATCTACTACGGGGCGCTGCCGCATCCTAAACCAAAAATGAACCTTCCCTTCCTCGTCGTCGAGGTTGCAGGACTCGCCGGCGTTGTGGCGGCGAGGACTTCACTCGTCAGTGAGGTCGATCAGGTCCCCGAGCTCGACCTTGATGACGGAGGCCGCTCTATTGCTGGCGCTCGCAACCTCCCTCTCCTCGGCCTCTCGCGCTTCGACGAGCGCGATGGCCTAGCTCCACTCGACTCACTCGATCTCGAGCTCCATGACGACAGTGAGCTCGGACTCGCGCACCATGGCCTGGCTTCGTCCGACCCGCTTGATCTCGGGCTCCATGTGCTCGGACTCGCGCACCATGGCCTGGCTCCGTCCGACCCGCTTGATCTCGGGCTCCATGTGCTCGGACTCGCGCACCATAAACCCGAAATGAGTCGGTAAATTCGTAGTAACTTGCAAAACATGTAGAGATAGAACTCTTGTACTATTACTTGTTAAATATGTTTTAGCATATATCTTTTCCCATATTTTCGGTATTGTAAACAATATGAAGTAGTACTCTAATTGGACACATACCAAATCTTGTAACAAACTCTTGAGATATTTTCCCTTGATATATTAACACGGAACCGGTGCTAGGCCACACATCGTTAGAGGCAGGTCGTTTTACATGATATCAGAGCCTGCTCCTCTACTGATCTAGCTGCCTCAAAAACTAGTCGCCGCCACAGCTTGCTTTGCTGCCGCCGCCACCTCAAACAGTCGCCGCCATCATCTGCCGTGGCTGTAGCTTAAACCGAAAACCAAAAAACCCAAACACCCAAAGCCTCTGCCGCTGCCGTAGATTTCCCTACTGCCGCCGCCAACAACACCAAAGAAAACCAACATCGCCGCCTCCTGCCGCGACCACCTTAAACCAATACCGCCCGCTTTCCCGGCCACAAAAATGCCGCCAGTAATCTCCTTGTCGCTGCAGCACGTCGCTATGGCCACGTCTTCATCTGCATCTTTGCTGGCTGCTGCTCTCGGTGCGCCTCCAACCCAGCTCCTTACCCGCGAGAACTCGCTCGTGTGGAAAGCACTTGTGGTGCCTGCTCTCCGAGGCGCTCGCGTGCTCAATCTAGTCAATGGAATTGAGAAGGCATCTGCTGAAGAGATCGAGGCTGAAGATGCTAGTGGAAAGAAGATCTCCATTGAAAACCCTGACTATGTCACATGGATTACCCGTGATCAACAAGTCCTGCGGTACATCCTCAACTCTCTTTCACCTGATCTGATCTCTGAAGTGATTGGTCTAGAAACATCTGCTGAAGTATGGAAGTTTCTTGAATCCCTAACCTCGACACCTTCTCTCTCCCGCACTCAGCAATTACGTTCTGCTCTCAATGACACGAAAAAGGGGGATCTATCTGCTGAAAAGTATCTCACCAAGATGAAAACCTTGGCTTCAGAACTTTCCGCTGCAGGAAAACCTCTCGATGATGATGAGATCATTTGGTCTATCCTCCATGGCCTTGGAGATTCCTACAGCACACTTAAGGTAGCCATCAATGCAAACCCTAGCACCACACTTTCAGATCTATGCAGTCAACTCCAAGCCTTTGATCAGATGCACAAGTCTAAGGACGTGTTCGTTTCTTCTGCCAACATGGCGCGTCGTGGGGGTGACAAGTCCCTGCCACCGCGTCCAGATGATCGCGGACGCCGCGAGTACTATGATGATGACCGTCGTCGTCGTGACAGATATGATGATGATCATGTCCGCAGGGACAGGTATGATGACCGCCGTGGAGGTGGGTATGATGACCGCCGTGGAGGTAGTGGTGACCGTTGCTACGACGATCGCCCACGACGCCGTGATGATGGTGGTCGAGAGGATGGAGGACGACATGATGATGGTCGACGCCGTGGCCGCGCCCCTACACCCTATGTCAATGTCACATGTCAGATCTGCAAGATTCATGGTCATCCCGTCAATGACTGCTGGTGGAGGTTCTAGAACAACCGTGATCGTCGTGATGATGATCGTCGTCGTGATGATGATCGTCGTCGTGATGATGATCGAGGTGATAAGGGTTCCAACATGGCCTCCTATGGTGTTGACACAAACTGGTATTCTGATACTGGCGCTACAAACCATGTTGCTAATGAGATGAGCAAGCTCTCCTTTCAGGAAAAATACACAGGGCATGATCAAGTACACACGGCTAATGGTAATGGTATGCAAATTTCTCATATTGGTCATTCAATTCTGCACACTCCCCATAGTTCTTTACATCTTAAAAATATTCTTCATGTTCCAGATGCTTTAAAAAATCTTCTTTCTGTTCATAAGCTTACACTTGATAATGATGTCTTCCTTGAGTTTCACCCATATTTTTTCTTGATTAAGGATCAAGCCACAAGGAGAACTCTCTTTAGAGGTCCGTGCCATGATGGTATTTATCTACTAGTGCCGCTGTCTACCGGATCCTCCAAGAAAGCCTTCATCACCATAAAACCATCTTCCTCTACATGGCATCGTCGTTTGGGACATCCATCCTCCTTTGTGGTGCAGCAAATTCTTAGGAAACATCATATTTCTTATTCTCCTGAAATAAATCCATACATCTGTGACTCTTGTCAATTAGCTAAGAGTCATCAGCTACCATATCCAGTCTCTATTAGTGTTTCTACTTCTCCTTTAGAGCAAGTTTTTTCTGATGTATGGGGACCAGCACCTGCTTCTGTAGGCAAACATTTATACTATGTAAGCTTTATTGATGATTTTAGCAAGTTCACTTGGATATATTTGCTTAAAAAGCGTTCTGAAGTTTATCAAATTTTTCTTAACTTTCAGCAACTTGTTGAGCGAAAGTTTGATAGAAAAATCATTACTATGCAAACTGATTGGGATGGTGAATATGAAAAGCTTCATGGTTTCTTTCAAAAAATTGGTATTACCCACCATGTCTCATGTCCTCATGCTCATCAGCAAAATGGCTCCGCAGAACGCAAATACCGTCATATTGTTGAAGTAGGTCTTGCTCTTCTTGCCAATGCCTCTATGCCCTTCAAATTTTGGGATGAAGCTTTTCTTACAACCACCTTTCTTATCAATCTTCTCCCTAGCAAAGGTATAAATTTTTCCACCCCTGTTGAGCGTCTCCTTGACACCAAACCCAATTATGAGTCTCTCAGAGTTTTTGGCTGTGCTTGCTGGCCTAATCTCCGTCCCTACAACAAACACAAATTAGCTTTTCGTTCCACCAAGTGTGTTTTCTTGGGGTACAGTCCTCGTCATAAGGGTGTCAAGTGTCTTGACACCAAAACAGGACGGGTTTATATTTCTCGTGATGTCGTTTTTGATGAAAATGTGTTTCCCTTTGCTGATCTCAATCCTAATGTGGTACACGTCTCAAGCAAGATATTCTTTTGTTACCTTCTAACAATGGGGAGACACACATTGATGATCATATGACTATGCATATTATACCTAATGTTGACCCAGTCCCTGTAGACAATGTGTTTGCAGGTGATGATGTTACAATGCAGAACCAATCAGCAAGAAACTCTGAAGAAAATGGTGAAGAAACGAGCAGAAACGGTGCCACAACACTCCCAGAAAACGCCAGAATTGAATCTGTATCAAATAGCAATCCCGAAGCAGATTCTATGCATGTCCCAGGTAGCAATCCCGAGGTGGATTTGCCAGCCACCAGTCCCAGTGTTTCCCGCCCAGTATCACCGTCGCTGCGGTCCCCGTCCTCGGTCCAGACGCCGCACATTCCCCTGCCTTGCAGTCCTCTACATGTAGACATGGACGTCTCCCCGTGTGGCTCCTCTCCGCTGTCCCCTGCTGATCTTGACAGCGACACAAGCGTGCGTGTGGGTGAGATGCTGCGCGGGTCCTCTCCACTGCTCTCTGCTGCACATGACAGCGACGTGAGCCCTCGTCAGGATGACGCAAGTGGAGCTGATTTCTCCAATGATGATGCAGACTCAGGATCTTCTGTGCCGCGTTCTCCATCACCCCCACCTGATCAGCCAGAACCTCGTACACGTCTTAAAAAGGGTATTCGCAAGCCTAAACAATATACTGATGGTACTGTTAGGTACGGTTTGCTTTTGTCTACAGGGGAACCGACATCTTTTTCAGAAGCTCTCTCTCATGATTGTTGGAACAAGGCTATGAAAGAGGAATATGATGCTTTGCTGGACAATAAAACATGGCATCTTGTACCTCCAAATTCAACCAAAAATCTCATTGATTGTAAGTGGGTGTATCGTATTAAGAAACATGCAGATGGGACAGTTGACAGATACAAGGCCCGTCTGGTTGCAAAAGGGTTCAAGCAAAGGTATGGCATTGACTATGAAGATACTTTCAGTCCAGTTGTGAAAGCATCTACTATTAGACTTGTACTTTCAGTTGCTGTTTCTCGTGGCCGGAGTCTGAGGCAGCTAGATGTCAAGAACGCGTTTTTTCATGGTGTTCTAGAGGAGGAAGTTTATATGAAGCAACCTCCAGGTTTTGAAAATCCTGAAAACCCTCATTATATATGCAAGCTTGACAAGGTTCTTTATGGACTCAAACAAGCTCCTCGAGCGTGGTATTCTAGACTCAGTACAAAGCTGCAATCTCTTGGGTTTGTTCCTTCCATAGCAGACACCTCACTTTTCCTATACAGCAAATCAGAGGTTATGATATTTGTTCTTATCTATGTTGATGACATTATTGTTACTAGCTCATCTGATCAGGCTATCTCCTTGGTACTGTGTGATCTAAAGGATGATTTTGCTCTTAAAGATTTAGGCGATCTTCACTTCTTTCTGGGAATTGAGGTAAAGAAAGTTAATGATGGTCTAATTCTTACACAGGAAAAATATGCTACTGATTTGATTTCAAGAGTTGGTATGAAGAAGTGCACTCCATGTCCTACACCATTGTCCTCTACTGATAAGCTGTCACTTCATGAAGGGACACTTCTTGGTCCTTCTGACATTACTGAGTATAGGAGCATTTTAGGTGCTTTACAGTATTTGACCTTGACTAGACCTGATATTTATTTTTCGGTGAACAAAGTGTGTCAATTTCTTCATGCTCCAACAACCTCTCACTGGACAGCTGCCAAGAGAATATTGAGATACATTCAAGGAACTATTAAAGTTGGACTTGTTTTTCAGAAGTCTTCTTCAAGTCTGCTTAGTGCTTTCTCTGATGCAGATTGGACAGGTTGACTTGATGATAGGAGGTCCAAAGGAGGTTTTGCTATATTCTTTGGGCCAAATTTAATATCTTGGAGTGCCAGAAAACAAGCAACTGTATCAAGGTCAAGCACTGAGGCCGAGTATAAAGCTTTAGCTAATGCCACAGCTGAATTAATATGGGTTGAAGCTCTTCTTCGCGAGCTTGGTGTTTCACTTAAGGAAAAACCATGTTTATGGTGTGATAATTTAGGAGCTACATATTTGTCAGCCAATCCCGTGTTTCATGCAAGAACTAAACATATTGAGATTAATTTTCATTTTGTCAGAGAGAGAGTTGCAAAGAAATTGTTAGATATCAGATTTATATCTACCAAGGATCAAATAGTTGATGGATTTACAAAGGCACTGTCAGTACGAGATCTTGATGAGTTCAAGCGTAATCTCAACCTTAGACAAGGTTGTGATTAAAGGGGGCTGTTAAATATGTTTTAGCATATATCTTTTCCTGTATTTTCGGTATTGTAAACAATATGGAGTAGTACTCCAATTGGACACATACCAAATCTTGTAACAAACTCTTGGGATATTTTCTTTTGATATATTAACACGGAACCGGTGCTAGGCCACGCATGGTTAGAGGCAGGTCGTTTGACATTACTGATACAGATTTACTACAGCACTTTTGCTTCGGTCCCCCCCCCCTCTCTTTCAAACTTTGACAAACAAAAACTCGATACGATTGTTTAGAGGACCGTACGAACCCACACGAAGTACGTATGGTCCTCTTAGACGTATACTCACCGGATGCGTATACTCATGTGCACGGAAGGCAAAAATCGGAAGTTATATAACAACAACAATTTTTTTTTAAAATATGTCATGCAAAGACATAGATCGCGATAATGGGAGATGGAATTAGCCGACCGAAACATGGATTATACCCAGTTCGACCGAGTACACATATAAGGAGATATACATGGCCTCGATATTGATTTCGACGGGTCAAAAAAATAAAACGGTCCATGCAGCTTAAGTTTAGAGGGGAGGATCAAGCACGGGCGCCATATTCTAGGAGCCCAAGTTATGCTATTGAAAATTCAATTCCTCTAGCAGTTCCGGTTTGAGCATTCCGTTCCTTTTTTAAACCCCACTTCTTTTCATATAACAATCCCTGATCAAAGAGAGAACAATATCCATTTCAAAACATTTCTAATCGGATTCCTTGATTCGGACCGACAATACTACAGAGGTATAGTAAGTTGGGACTTGGACGCCTGAGACACTAAAAGGGAGCTGAAGTTGATTCCAAACCTGTCCGCATGGGATGAACGTCCGACGAGCGATGTATGCGGCTCCGTGCTGTTGCTTTCGTTCGCATCTCCTGAAAAGCTGCGAGCTACTACATTCCAGTTTTTTGAGAAGGGGAAAAGCCCGAAGAACTCGAGCGTGCTTTCCTGTCCGATATACTCCGAGAAAGCGATCACACTCATGATCTTGTCCATGGACCGATTGCTTTCATCGTGCTTTTTAGCCGATGGATGCACAGGGTCGACATGGCGAGAGACACTGGACAGCAGATTAGCAGCAGATTCCAGTTTTTTGAGAAGTGAAAAAGCCTGAAGAACTCTGAGCGTGCTTTCCTGTGTTGGAATTTCCACGGATCAATCACATCGAATTAGACGAGCAAACACGTTCGAAAAAAATCTTAAGGGCACGTGTCGTGCCCTCTATTTTCTCTTCATTTCTTTTTTTTCTCAACTCGCACGGTACATAGAAGTTACAGTCCTATCTGTGTATATATACACGTCTTGGCACCAACACAAAACCAAAACCGATCCAAACTAGACAGACCAACTAAAACTTACAAAACTAGAGAACCTATGTATATATACACGTCTTGGCACCATCACCTAGTGAATTCAAAGTCTACTGAATTTAAAGTGTATCAGAAATAAATTTTTACTAATGTTTATGTCATATTATATGAAGTACTACGAATATGTAACCATTCAGAAGACCTTTGGTAGCCTGTATGGTGGTTGGTAGATCGTATGAGTAGAGAAAGATGCCCTTTTTCGCGGGCAACTAAACAAGAGGAGGTGTAGAAAAACCCGTTCTCTTAAAACACCCCGGGGAAGGCTGGAGGACAACGCTCGAATCGAGCGTTTCTCTCGGGACACAGGCTGGCGCGAGCTACGAAGAGGGAAAGACTCTATTACTTTCCGTGCCAGGTTACATGTCTCTTTCACAGGTCATGCAAAAAGCCGCCACAAGTAAACATACCACTGAGAATCTCACCAACCCCCACCTATCACCATGCAGGCTACCAAACAACTCGACAATGGTGTTTTCTGCATCGTTTTTTCGTTGGACATGCTCGCTAGGGGCAAAAACGTGGATTCTTTTTGCCTCCATACGAAACAGCAACCGAACGCGCCCTCAATGGTTGGATGCAGCACCACAAGCCACTATAGGAAAACATGCGGACGGCCATCATCGGCGTAACTTGATTGTCGGAGTATCTGGAGCTATGCAAAGACCGGATGTAAACATTATTCAAGGTAATAAAAGCGTTCATTTTCAAAAAAAAAACTGGAGCTATGCCAACGACCATAGACATACCTCTCTGTCACGTGGCACTGGTGATCCACCGGAAGACAGAAGCTCGACGACGTTACACATACGGCAAAGGCCATAACGAACAGCCGTCAACATATCCCGCTAGGAGTGTTCATGGAGAAGTTGACTTGTCCCTCAGTAGCACCTATGGAAGCTCCGACAACAGAAGTTGCGGGCCAGGGGACAGGGGCTCCTACGCCAGAACTGTAGCTCCTCCCCAACAGCCCGGGCCCAAAGGTCACCCCTCTGCCAGTGAATCACATCGTCGCCCTGTAAGGACCCGCTCCGCCATGGTCCATGGAGTTGATCAAGTTTTACGATGCAAAATTCTTCATGGCGAAGTTCAAGAGGCGGAGCGCGTGTCTCACCAGTCAAAAATATATGTGATGATTGATGCAAGCTTGTACCCAAGGAGGGAAAATGGAGTTCGGCTGAGGTGTATCCCGAAAGAAGAAGGGCGCAAGCTGCTGGCTGATATCCATGAGGGAACGTGTGCCAGCCATGTCGCCTCAAGCACTAGTAGGAAAAATCTTATTTGTGTCAGTTCGGTAAAAAGGGTTACTAGCGTTGAACCAACACGCCTCTAACTTTGCGCCACTGGTAACACGTACTAGTGGCACATGGCTAGAACGCCACCACTAAATTAGGCACTAGTGGCGTGTCTTAGAACGCCACCAGTTAGTTAACCTCTAGTGCCGTTCCTCTAGTGGTGTTCGTGCTTTTTTCGAACACCAGTAACTGTAATTCGAAAATCAAAAAAATACTAAAAATCTTGATTAGCAGCAATATCAAATAATAGGATATTAACAATACTAGACACCATTTAGAATACAACAATTAATGTTGGATATCATTCACAATACAACGATACAACAACTAACAGAAAATATTGAATTTATCTAGCTAGTTCTACCTAACGAAGTGATCTTCAAAGTTAGAAGACTAGTTCTACCTAAGAGAATGGTTTTCAAAGTCATAATACTCTGAGTCATGGATCTCGTACGAGAAATAGAAGATTCTGCAAGTTCATTTTATGTTATTATTGCAAAAATTACTCCTAAATTAAACCCACAAATCCCTCTACTTATAGAGAATGAAATAAACTAAACTAGCAACGAAAGATGAAAAGATTAAGTTGCTAGCCTTTTAGAAACCGTCGGATAGATGGGGCGTCGCCAAATCTTGTGAAAAATAGGATGAACTCGGCCCCAGTCTGCCAAAAACCCTTTAGTCCCAGTTCGTATCTCATACTAGGACTAAAGGTCCTTCGAATCGGGACTAGTGGATGTCGTACTCTTTCTAGCCGTTGTAACCGGGGCATTAGTCCCGGTCTGTAACAAAACCAAGACTAATGCTCCGAACCAAAGCCAAGTTTTCTACTAGTGTGTTGCTTACGCTAAAAAAAAAACCTCTGTATACCCTGCTTGTCCTAAAAAATGAATTTTAGAGGGCTTAACAATTGAGTTTTACTAATTTTAAGAACATAATGTGTAAACCAAATAGTGGAGTCACCACCAGCTAGGTGCGCATTTTTCTCTCAATTATTACCACGTACTATTGTAACAAAAAATATATGCATGTCTTTGATGGCTAGACTGGAACCAGGCTTGGGACGTAGGGGATCGCATCAATGTATTCAACAAGCATGCTTGTGTGGTTGCCGTCGACATCATCATCATTGTTGTGATACGTCGTGTCCTTCATGTTAACCATATCCTTGAAGCCACCGTCTCCGTTACGGCAATCACAGAGCACTAGAAGGTCAGACCAAGCTTTGAACACTGTCTTCCCATCATCAAGCACGGAAATCGGCCGAAAATACCGTAACCCAGCAAAGAAGGCGTAGCGGATTATATAGCGTCGATCCCATCGGGTTTGCTCATTGTTGGTATCAAGATGGGTACACATCCACATCTCCATGGACCTGCAGCCGGCTCCTTGGTGATGAACAGGAACGCATAGGCATAGCTCTCCTCGCAGCTCGGCCATGCTGGATGTTCGGTAGTCCAGCTCTTGGGCGCGGAGTGGCGGCGGCGGTGTGATACTGAACGACTCGTCTTCCAGGTTAAAGCGGATGAAGCCGGCGGCCGGAGTGTTGTTGGTCAGAAGTGAAACTAGGGCCGTCCAGAGCAAGGAGCCCTTGAAAAAGGTGGCTGTTCGCCCTCCGATGATTGGGTACGGCGGAGGCGCTGCTGTCTCACGCCAGCAATGCTTGTCCTTTCCGAGGGTGAAAACCTCCATGCCAAGAGTGTAATGGTGGATGCTAATGATGGAGCTGCCATATATCTTCTTCTTCTACCTCTCAATCTCCCTACTCTCCTTGAACACACACAAGAAATCTGAAAACTAACAGGAACACACACGCACAGTACACCAAGGAAGAACCACAAAGGCTTTGCCAAGACTCTCTTCCTTGGCAGCCACAAACACTACATTATTTTCTCTGCCCGCAGGCTTTTCCTTTCCATTTTCCAGCTTAAATACCCTTACAAGGATTGGATACATGCAGCCAGTAGTTCCGCTACTCACGCCACTCACACATGACCAGCTCCACGACCTGCATGCACCCACGTTTAGCTCCTGTGCGGGCTCCTCTTCAACGGCCGCACGACCAGGCCAACTTGATCCATGCATTTAGCTTGCCACTAATCAACTTGACTAATTCTAACAACTCGTGCATGCACTACTCCACTAATGGCTTGCAATCTGGCCGCTGACTACACTCTCTATCGCTTAGTGTTGTCCACTCTTGCCGATCTGCCTCTCTACCATGTTTATGCATACAACTTGCTAGAACTTAGCCGACCACTAAAAACTACACATCATGCAATTCTAAACTTAATGCTTGCTAACAAGATTTGTTCCAACAATGGCATGTCGTCTCATAGCGGTAGAAGAATCGAGCAACCTTGTAGGTGTTGGAGAGAGGGTCGCGGCCAAAGCCAAACGCCTGATGGCCTTGGACGCGGGGTGGGAGTTGAGGAGGCCTCATGGCGTGCAGGCTCGAGGGAAGTGCGAGGACTCTGTGTGTGGCTGGGTTGAGTACGCAGACCACCTTGGCATCGGAGGGCACCAGCATCACTAGGCCATCGCAGTGTGCGAGGTCGTGAGCCTTTGTTTTGTCGGGGAAGAATAACCGCCGGTTGTTGTTGTTGTCGTCAGTCATGGCGTGTACAAGGGTGGCGGAGCTGCCCGTGTCAGCAGTCAGGTGATCCCAACGGTACAAGCCGGCGATGGTCACCACCTCCTCCGAAGTTGCACGGTCATCATCATCGTTGCTGTTGTTTCTGACCATTGGGGCGATGAGGAGGGCAGAGTTCTGGGCATGGAGGTGCGCGCGGATGAAGGAGTCGTCGGTGATGGTGTCGTGCCATGCCTTGCAAACGCATCTGAACCGCAGCAACGACCTGACGGGGAGATGGACCAGGATGTGTGCCGCCACCAGCTCGTGGGGCACGTCCGGCATCAGCATGACCGTGTTTGGTTTTTTGTCTGCCGTTGACGGGAGCATATATAGCGGTGGGTGTTGTTGGGAAGATTGCCAAGCGAGCGATCGATTGTCGTCGCCGGCTTTGATCTGCGGCACGCGCGACACTCCCCCATCCCCATGGTTTGTTTTATTGGCATACGTACAGCGGTACCGAGTTGGTCTTCGACTCGTACACGTGCAAGCAGGTTTCGTTCCAGAGGGAAATAGTCACTAGTAGGAAAATGCCCTTTTGTACCGGTTCCAGAGGAGCTTTGGTACCGGTTTGGCAACCGGTACTAATCATTCGGGACTAAATCATTTCCCCCTTTGGTACCGGTTCCTTACGAACCGGTACTAAAGTGCCTCCACGTGGGCACACGCATGAGCCAGCGGGGCTGGAGTCTTTGGTACCGGTTTGTAACACGAACCAGTACCAAAAGTGGGGACACGGCAGAGATTAGGCAAAGAATTCAGTGTTTAGGGTTTAAGGAGGGGTTTAGGGTATCGGACCATTTCATCATACGAGGATCCCGTCGATGTGTCAGAAACGCGTTTGGGTTTAGGTAATACATGAAGATCAAGGTGATGCATATCAACTTGATGCATATATATAAAATATGTAATTGCATATAAGATCCCAAATTAAGTAGTACATGCATAGTGGTACTCTTCGGAGCATACTATATATTACATGTAGCATAGTGGTACTCTCCGAGGCAAACTATATATTACATGTACATGCATGAAGATCGATCTTCATGCATAGTGGTACTCTCGAAATTAGCTATGACGTCAAGGAAAAATCCCGCCAATTCTCGCCAATTGCTTTGAAGCGGTGCTCAATTGAGAGCGTGTCCCGCTTTCTTGCCAACTGTAAAAGAATGAGATACAAATAAATACATGAGCTATGTGTGTATATATATATAATCATAATGAAACAATTATGACTAAAACTCAGCACAACTGAAACAAAATAAATTGGTGAATATTGTTTACGTACCTCTTTATTTCTTTTATTATTCATTATCTCGCCGACAATCTTGTGAATGTACTCACAAACGTAGTATCCACATAGATTAGTCCCTAGTGGTTGTTTCACATTTCTATACAAGAATATAATTCAATCAAACAATAATCAAGTATGATAAAGGTGTGTGGACCTCGGTAGTACTACTTACTTTGTTCAAACGCCATATCAGCTTCGGTTTCCATCCACCGCCGGATCTTCCTCGATGAACTTTTGCCATCGCTGCCCGATAAAGAAAATGCATAAAAGAGTTAGCAATTTGTTGATATCAGGAAATTAACGAAAACCAATAAGATTTAAAATTACTTTTGAGCATATCAAAAGCCGTCTTGTATAGTATAGGCTCTTTGGTTAGTGAGTCAAAGACTTCAACTTCTCCATCGTATTTTAATGACGATAAGAATAAAGTGGAACCTGTGCACGTTTAAATATGCGATGTCATAGATATAACTCATCAGTTAAAATTTTAACATCTGGTGAGCAAAAAGAATGTGTTAGAAGACAGTAACACTTACTTAAAGTTGTAAGGCCAAAGTATTTTTTTTGTCACGTTGTCGCTTCAAAAACCTTAGCAAAGTCTCCGGTGTATCCTTGTTATATATGGGATCTTCTATGGTTTTTACATGCATTGTATCCGGGTCAATGAACCCAATGTCCTTGATTTCATCCCTTTTGCATTCGAGCTTCTTCGATCTGCATAATATAGCGCACAAAAGATTATATTGAGTATAATTGCAGACAATGAACGAGCTGAGCTAAAGACTTCTCAAATTACATAAATAAATCACTTACAGATAATAGTAACTGATGATAGATTTGTCGAGGGCCCGAAGATTGTATAACTGAAAAAGTTCGCAGAATTCAACGCTCACACTGTATTCTTGGAAGTAGTGCTCATCCTTAACTCGCACCATGATAGCCTCGATCCCTTTCTTTGTGGCATTAGTGTACCATATATGCAAATTACGCATACTTGTTGATAGCAACCTGACATTCTCGACCAAATCTTCCCCTTGAACAAATTTATATGCTACTTCAGCGATGGGGTAATCGGTTGTGTTTTGTCGAGAACTTTGAACGGCCTTCGTGTCAAACACCTTGAGAGGGGGGGGCCGATTGAACGGGTTGTTCTCCGAGCTGGTGCACTTGTTTCCCTTTTTTTGCCTGGACCACCGATTGATTAGATTTTTTAGCCAAGACCATCTCGTCATATGACCTTTCAATAGAACGCCTATAGTCAGATGGCGGCGATGGTACAGGGTCATATAGATTCTCAACGGTACGCACAACTTTCACCGGATCTAATGTCTTCTCAAAAGGTATCTCTGGCACTTTCTTAGCAAAATGGGCTTCCACCTCGGACTTAGAGATTACGGTGCATTCATCGATAGTTCTTTCCCAAGGTAACTTCTGAATAGGCGGTGCTTTCTCCTTTCTAAGTCTCTTCCTAGTCGGCGAACCATTCCGCTTAACGGGCGCTTTCTTACGCGAAGGATATCGAGATGGTGGACTCGCGCTGGGGTCCCTCTCAAGTAGGTGTGGACTTTGCTGCTCATGTGGACTGCTACCAGGAGTCGATGGCATTTGCTGGTCATGTGGACTTTCTTGCTCATGTGGACTGCTACGAGGAGGAGTTGTTGGCCTTGGCGAAAAGACAATGTATTTCTTGTTCCATAGGGCGAAACTGCGCTTGACATCGCCCATTGTCTTCTCATCGTCACCTCCAGGAAAATCAAGATCCATTGTTTCATAACCCGCCACAACGTCGTCCACCCCGACACGAGCATAGCCAGCCGGAATGGGCATATGATGGTGCGTTGCTCCATCTTCATTTGGGTAAACATAGCCATCCGCCACCTTAATGGACATGTTCCTCATTGGCACATGTAGCTCGCAATCTGTTTTCTCCGTGACATAATCCACGGGGTAGCTTGCTCCACATTCTACAAGATGCGAGGAACCCACGCTGCTTCTTGGCTGAGATGGGGCAACATCGGCTTGAGTATCTTGTAGAAGCGATTGTCGATCAGTGCCCTCGACTAGTTGAGTCTATTTGATTTTTCTCAAGCAGCTGCACCTTACGCTCCAATTCCGATAACCGGTCTAAGTCCCGCTTCTTCTTTCTTGCACGACTTCTATAACTGCCGCACTCCGCCACGCTTCCTTCATGGTGACACCAGGAGGGCTCAGAATCGTCAAAGTGTTCAGGGTTCCCCAGCGAGTGTCAACTCGTCATTCTCTCTATCGGAATGTAATCTCCTTTAACTTTTTCTATTGCATCTACAAGCAGCTTCGTGACTTTTGTAATTTTTCCTTCCATTTTCCCTTTGCAACGATCCGCCTGTCTTTGGGTCCAACCTGCCCCATGTGCAAACAACGAACTTGGACCGGTTGGGCAGTCCTTTGTCTGTGGATCGATCTTTGCTTTTATCAGTTTATCTTCAAATGCTATCCACTTTGGAATGGCAGTCTTGTAGCCACCGACCCCAATTTATGGAAATATTTCTTCTTTGCAGCATTTTTCGCATCCGTGATGATCGGGACACGATGAGAGATTGCTTATACGCCTTAAATGCGGGCCAAGGCGCTTCTATCTTCACTAGACTTTTAGTGAATATTGGATCTGCATCTTCATATTTGGCCCATAATTTTTCTTCCGTGTCTGAAATTGTGTGGCCATCTTCATAAGAGTCCATTTCTTTACTTTCGTCTTCGGCCTTAGTCACAAGTTTTCCGGTAGGTTGAAGTGTGTCGAGATGTCCCAAAGAAAATTTTTTAGAGTATCGTTGACATAACTAGCTTCATCCCCCGCGTTCTTCGGCTTATGCCACTCTACAATGCTGATCGGTACATGGTCCCTAACAATAACTCCAGCTTGATTTATAAATTTACGGCAGTACTCTTTGGGTTCCACCGGTTCACCACTATCCTTAAATGCGGTGAGGGCTAACCTACCCTCCCCCGATAGGCGATGCGTCGGGCCTCGTGTCCCTTTATCACATTTGCTCGATGATCCGTATAAAATAAAATTATTCGTTAATAAGTGCAATACAAATAAATCAATGCATCTCTTGATGAACATAGCCTTAATATAAAGACACCTTGCGGAGGTTGTTAAGGACACTTCGTTGTCTCTTCTTTCTTCGGACTCAAGTCCTCACCGACATCGCTCGAAATTGTGAGCCAAAATCATCGTCATCTCCATCGGGTTCTGGTCCACGGGCACACTCATATATCATTTTTGCACAATGTCTTCTTGCTCCTCATCTCGGATGAAGGGTCGTGCTCCATAGCTAAATGTCACTACAAAATCTGGATAGATGTAAGACGAGCACGCTTTAACATCTGCTTGCTGGTAACATCCCGTGAGTAGCGATATGGAAAAAAAGCACTGGTCGTGAGTCATGAGTCGAAGCTCTTCTACTAATCCCTCTGTTTAGAAATAAGTGTTGTTGATTTGTCTAGATAAGCATATCTCTATACACTAAAATCTGTCTAAACATACGGATCTAAGCATTCATTTACAAACAAAGGGAGTAGTACATTAAGAGCGCACATTTAAAGTCATGAGTCGTGAAGGTGATGCCTGAGACAAAGGCAGAGGTATAGTACAAAATACATTATATTAGTTCTCCACATCCAATTTAATAATTTCTTCATGTAATATATCTAATATATTTCTTGTCGTTACTACCTAGTTTTTGTCGTACCACCAAACATCTATACACTTTATTTGAAACATAAAAAACCAACTTTATTTCAAATTCAACTTGTTCTCGTGGGTTCCTAGATAGATCTATATATTCTTAGACCTGAAAAGAAGCACATGCATGCTAATTTTTACATCGATAGACTAACAGCACCTTGACCTCAAACAGGGGATTGGCTCCTCTACAGTAGCATTATTACTGTACAACTAGCTGAATGCCCGTGCGTTGCAACGTGTAAAAAATAACGTTTCGTTTTTAAACTTATATAAACCGTGATTGTAACAAGATATTGCATCATAGTACTTGTACTTTTTTAAAAGCTAATATTAAGCAAGTTAGACAGGAAGATTCAACATTGATCTTCTCTTATGTGTATTTCCATCAGATAAGTAGACAACCCAAAAGCTAGCCTTGGGCATGTTTTTCCACCTTTGGCTTAGCATGCTCACGTTGAAAAACACTTCGTATGTGGATGAAAAGATGGTTTGTCATGGATGACACTTTAGAGGTGTGCATTCAGATCATGTTTAGTATAATATAGTAAAGTACCGAAATGAGAATGAGAACAGAATTTTAGCACTTTAATAATGTAGCATTTCACCCCGATGCATGCCACCAATAGCTAAAAGATGTTTAGCTAAAAATTAGATCCTAAAGATAAGTAGAGGACATGGTTTTAACTCTGGAAGTTCTTCGTATGTGGATCTTTAGGTGTATACGAAACCATTTAACTTGCTTTCCTTGTCAGCAGTTTAAAAAACATGCAACCTGTAACGTCCTGCATTTTTATAAGTTTCTAAAATTCAGGTGTATATTTTCTGACGAGCTTTCAAAAATATCGATACGCCCATCCAGATGCTTAAGATTGAAATGAATTGTGAAACTGAACTTTATCAATGCCATATTGATTTCACTAAATATTGGCATTCACTTTATGTTTTGCAGGCTGATACAAGGTCTGCTTGACAGGCTTTTCCCTATGCTGGTGAGCAACTGCTGCGGGACTACCATTCCTGGCTTCAGCAGCAACCTCGATATTCCTCATGAGTGATTTAAAAAATACTGAAACTAACACTACAGATTCCTCAGTTCATGGCCGGATGCCTTCATAAAAATTCAGAGAATCAAGAGGAGACATTAATGAAAGGCTGCGTGCAGCTGGCTAATTGTGTGTATTAACTGAAATCGACTAAGAGACTTCCTTGCTTAAAAAAAGTGCTGCAAATCCATGAGGATTGAATCGAAAAGAGCAATATTAACGTAAACCATCGGTAATCTGTGGTGGACTGAACGCCTCCTTCCTCGCTGATCGAGCATGATCATGGAGGGTCGAATCGGCCGGCAAGATCCTCGGCTCGGGCCTCGGCTCCGCCATGGGGCATCGATCGCGTGGGATTCGGTGAGCTCGAGGCGAGGCGTTGTTCATCGAGAGGAGGATGAAGCACGCACATACGTCGTCGGAGGAGCTAAAAAATGGACAATCTTGGGCGGAAACAACGAGCCGGAGGAGGGACAAGGTGAGGACTCACTGCTACTTGCGAAGGGCGGAGCGGGCCGAGGACGGTGGCAGCTTGGCGGGAGCTGCGCGGGAGGAGCACGGCCGAGCTGCGCCGGGAGCTGCGCCGGGGAGCACGGCCGGGAGCGGCCGACGGGAGCTGAGCTGGGCCGGGAGCTGCCGGGAGCTGCGCCTGGGAGCGGCGGCGGGCGCGGCTTAGCCGGACTGCATGGGTGGAGGGATTTGGATAAGGCGTTGTCGTATATCAATTGGAGCACGACGGGAAGTAAAGGGTTGGACTTTTGGTACCGGTTCCATATAACAACCGGTGTTAATTTTTTGTACCGTTCTCCAACAACCGTACCAAAAGTTTTAGTTTTTTTCTGTTTTCCTAGAGTTTTGCTATTTCTGTATTTGTTTATATTTTTGTTTTATAAATGTTCACATATACCGGTGGTCCTCCCCGCTTTGCCCAACCGGTTCTCCCAACAACCGGCGGTCCCTCCTCGCGCCTCAGATCGCCGGCAAGAAGCCGCGCCTGTGAAGGTGGCGGCGGGCTTTCTCGCCTCGAGGTTTCCATAGCGGTAGGCGGCAGTGTTTTTCGCGGCGCCCCTGTGAAGGTGCCGTATGGTGGGTGGCTATCACGAGCGCTGTATGGAATAAACTTTTGTTACGATTGAACTGGAATTAAAGTACATAGCTCAACTGAAAATTAAGATACATGGCCGATTAAGTCACAATCAACCAAACTTGTTTTTGAATGTTGGAGTGATTCATCATACTCGTGCCTAGCCCTATAAACGCCGCCATTGTAGTCGCTGGTATCGGGGTCTTGGAAGCACGGGCAATGTTCACGGAGAAAGGTTTAATACATTATTACACATCACCAACAACATCCCTATCTAGTCTTCTCGAGTTTTCTTTGTGTGTTTCTTTCTTCCGATTGCGCGCAACCATGGACAATCTTCATTATTTAACACGATGCTTGGATCAGTTTTCACCTTGAAGGGTGGAATATCATCAAACTTATTATAATCTTCGACATGTCCTGTCTTGTCCTCTACTCCCACGATGTTTCTTTTTCCGAAAGAACTATGTGGCGCTTTGGCTCATCGTATGACGTGTCCTCTTGTCTTTCTTTCTTTTTTTTCGATTTGGTAGACATGTCCTTCACATAAAAACCTGAGCCACTTCATCGGCTAGGACGAATGGTTCGGTGTCGCATCTAGATTCTTGAGATCCACGTAGTCATTCCGCATCGGGTCTACATGTACCCGCTTTCAGGTTGAACCATTTGCACGGAACAAAGGGACCTTGAAAGTAGGTCCATAGTCAAGTTCCCATATCTCCTCTATGTATCCATAATATGTGACCTTATTCCCATTGTCCTCTGCGTCAAAGCGAACACCACTGTTTTGATTGGTGCTCTTTTTATCTTGGGCGATCGTGTAAAATGTATTTCCATTTATCTCGTACCCTTGAAAAGTCGATATAGTCGAAGATGGTTGCTTGGCCAACAAGTATAGCTGTTCTTCATCAGTGCCATTAATGAGATGTGTTTGCAACCAACCGCCAAAAGTCTTCATGTGTTCTCCATCAATCCAATCTTCACGTTGCTCCGGGTATTCCGAGCGTAAAATATTCTTGTGTTCCACTATATACGGAGCCACCAAGCTAGAATTATGTAAAACTGTAGTGTGCTTGAGTGAAAGAATGTCCGTCCATACACATTGTTGCTTTCTTTCCTAGTGTGCCTTTTCCACGTAGTCTCCCCTCATAGCGCGATTCAGGAACACCGATCGGCTTAAGGTCAGGAATAAAGTCAACACAAAACTCAATGACCTCCTCTGTTCCATAGCCCTTGGATATGCTTCCTTCTGGCCTAGCACGGTTATGAACGTATTTCTTTAAGACTCCCATGAATCTCTCAAAGGGGAACATGTTGTGTAGAAATACAGGACCGAGAACGCCAATCTCTTCGACCAGGTGAACAAGGAGATGCGTCATAATATTGAAGAAGGATGGTGGGAACACCAACTCGAAGCTAACTAGACATTGCACCACATCCTTCTGTAAATTTTGTAGAGTTAGTGGATTGATCACCTTCTGAGAAAATTGCATTGAGGAACGCACATAGCTTCACAATGGGTACTCGAACATTTTCTGGAAGAAGCCCCCTCAATGCAACCGGAAGTAATTGTGTCATAATCACGCGGCCATGAGACTTTAGGTTTTGAAACTTTTTCTCCGACATGTTTATTATTCCCTTTATATTCGACGAGAAGCGACGGGACCTTGATGCTACTCAGACTTCAAAAGATCTCCTTCTTCTTTGGTAAGAGCGTGGCAAAGACTTGATACTTCTCTGGATTCGTGTTGTTTCCTTCATGGATACATTGCTGGTCCTGCTGCATCCGTGTATCTTTTGTTTTCCCATACACGCCAAGAAGTTTAGCAGGTTCACGCAAAGATTTTTCGTCACGTGCATCACGTCGATTGCAGAGTGAACCTCTAGTATTTTCCAATAGGGTAGCTCCCAAAATATAGACATCTTCTTCCACATGGGTACGCGTGTCCACAACATCATTCGAACAGATTTTCCGCCAGACCCTTTCCAAAGATCACTTTTAAATCCTTGACCATATCATATATAACATCCCCGAGGGCGGGTAGGCTTTGTTCGGTTCCGCCTCACCTCGAAATGCTTCCTCTCTTTCTTACGTGATGTTGTTTTGGAAGAAATCGGCGATGCCCTGTACATTCTTGTTTCCCAAATATATACCGTCAGCCTCACCTAAAGTGTGTGCATGCATTGTATCCCTTATTTGACTGTCTGAAATGTTACTTAGAGCAGGCCAATCATTGATGGTTACAAACAACAACGCCAGAGGTTAAATTCCTTTTGTGCGTGCTCATCCCACGAGGTACACCTTCTTCACGCCACAATGTAAAAGTTCTTCAACCAATGGCCTCGAGATACATCAATGTCATTGCCGGGTTGCCTCGGGCCTTGGATGAGCACTGCATCATAATGAACTTCCGCTTCATGCACAACCAAGGAGGAAGATTATAGATACATAGAGTCACCGCCAGTGCTATGACTAGAGCTCTGCTCCCCGAAAGGATTAAAGCCATCCGTACTTAGACCAAATCTTAAGTTCCTTGCGTCCTCTGAAAATGACTTGAACTCTCCTCGATTTTTCTCCATCATGCGACCCGTCGGCAGGTGTCTTAGCATCACATCTTTTTTACGATCCTCTTTGTGCCATCGCAACAACTTGGCATGCTCTTTGTTTTGGAATAAACGTTTCAACCGTGGTATTATAGGAGCATAGCACATCACCTTGGCAGGAACCCTCTTCCTGGGGCACGACTCGTCCTCAACATCACCAGGTCATCTCGCTTTGATCTTATACCGCAATGCACCACATACCGGCATGCATTCAAATTCTCGTTCTCACCATGTAGAGGATGCGATCATTGATGCATGCATGTATCTTCCGCACCTCTAATCCTAGAGGCGTATAACCTTCTTTGCTTCAGTATGTACTAGAGGGCACACGTTCTTCCCTGGAAGCATCTTCTTTATTATTTTCAGCAACTTTTCAAATCCCTTGTCGGAAGTACCATTCTCCGCCTTCCATTGCAGCAATTCCAGGTAGTACCTAGCTTTTTCTCGCCATCTTCGCAATTTGGGTACAATAGTTTGTTGTGATCCTCTAACATTTTCTCCAACTTCAACCTCTCCTTTTCACTTCCGCAGCTTATCTTCGCATCAAGAATGGCCCGACCCAAATCGTCATCGGCTCATAAAAATGGGCTCATCAAAATGGGCTCTTCTTGATTTGTCTCCCCATTCTACTATCACCGTCTTACATGAACATAGGATAGTTGTCATTATCCTCTTCTTCGTTGTCTTCCATTATAACCCCTCTTTCTCCGTGCTTGGTCCAACAATTATAGCCGGGCATGAAACCGTTCTCAAGGTGGACGTGAAGGGTTTTTGAAGTAGAGTAATCCTTCGTATTCTTACAGAACTACATGGACAACAAATGAAACCATTTGACCACTGTTTGCCTCAGCCACGTTGAGAAAATAATGCATGCCAAGAATGAACTCGGATGGCATCGGTCACCGTACATCCATTGTCGATTCATCTGCATTATATAAGTATATAAAAATCATTAATTACACAACATCATGAATATATGAGTGACCAAATTAATTAATATTCAAGTTTATCATCACATAAAACTAAGTGTTTTATAAAAAAGAGACTCACCGAGGTTGTGCTATTAGGGACGATCGGCGATCGATGAGGACGGGACGATACTAAAACCAAAAATCATACTTCAATTTGAGCTCAAATTGCATATAAAAAGAATGAAATCCCTAACTTAGGCATTTCATCGAACACCTTGCTAGCACTAGAAAAATGATAAGAGTTAGACTAGCAATGAAATAAGCTAAATTAGGATGATATTGCTAACCCTTGGATAGACGGCCGATGCGTCAATCTTGACAAAATGGTGGAGAAAATGAAGATTTATTGGAGTGTGAGAGGAGGGAAATATTTAAAATATGAGAGGAGAAGTAAAATGAAGCTGGCTCGGGTGGCTCGCGTTAAGAAATAGAGTGGAGACCTTTTAGTACCGGTTCTTTATATGAACCTATACTAAAGGTGCAACGCTGGACCCACCTCTGCCTCAAATTTGGCGCTGAACTCTTTAGTACCGTTCGTGTTACGAACCGTACTATACAGCCTAAATGAACCGGTACTAAGGTTTGCGGTGACTCAAGTAGCTTAAACTGATTATGCATCCTTTAGTACCGGTTCTTACGAAACCGGTACTAAAGGTCAAATCCTTTGGCTAGTTTTCTACTAGTGAGTACGACAGCTTCCGGATCGATCCCTGAGGAAATAGATAGCTAGCTTCCTCAGAAGCTCCGTTCCGCTAATCCCAGATGCGGCCGCTGCCTTCTCGCTACTCCCCCGACGCAACCTCATCGATTCTCCACCGACACGGCCGCCCCCATACCCATAGCTGCCCCACTGGTCACCGCCCCCGCACCGTTCTCATCCTCTTCCGCGGCTACCGGTCGTCTGCCAGGAACAGTAACTGGAGCAGGAGCTCGAGGGGCAACCGGTGGAGCAGGAGATCGAGGCGTAAAGCAGTCTTGCGAGGGGTGTTAGATGTATATATCTCAGATATTGTATTTCCCCATATGTTAGGGGCTTCTGCATTTGCCAGACATACTATATATTGTGGCCTTTGGCCCCCAGAGGAATACAAGTTGCATATTCCTGACATGGTATCAGAGCTAGGTTAGCCTCCTTCAACTCGCAACTTCGTCGCTGCAGCCGCCACCGTCCCTGTCACCGACGGCCTTGCCGTTGTCGACGCCGCCGGTCGCCGCCGTTGCCTGTTTCGTCTCAGATTCGTTTTCCTGATTCGTACCGATCTCCTACTCAGCAGATCCGATTCGCCACCGTCCAGATTCGTATTCGTCTCAGTGCCCGTCCGACGGGATCTCGTCTCAGTGCCCGTCGATCTACTGCTCCACACGCGGGACTGCTCCGTCGGTCATCAATCTCTACGCGGTCGTCGCCTGCAACTGACCGCCTGCTGTCGCCCTCCACGACCCACGCGCAGACGCAGGGCACGCGGGCCTGCACCAGCAGCAGAGATTCGCCTGCAACCGACCGCCTGCTGTCTCCCTCCACGACCAGGACGCCCACGCGCAGCAGCAGAGGAGACCGCTCGCCCCGTCTGGTAGCAGAGGAGACGCAGGGCACGCGGGCCTGCACCAGCAGAGGAGACCGCCCGCCCCGTCCACGCGTCAAATCGCCCGCCCCCGTCCTGTGTCCGTCGCCAGGGACCTGGATCCCGTCGCTCGCCAGGGACCGCTTGGATCGGCTTCGATCGGGCCTGAGGAAATCGCCCCGGATCGCTCACCCAGGCCCGCGTGCCCAGTCCCCGTTGCTGGTCCTGCTCGACGCCGCACGGTACCGCTGCCTTCGCCGCTGCCGTCTTCGCCCGGTGTTTTCGTCTGCTTTGATAGTATCGATTAGATCTGATCCAAAAAAAAAAAAAAGAGAGAGAGATATGTCTTCTTCGTCGGGTTATGTTGCGATTCCTCGCTGCCCGGTGGTCTTTGATGGCGCGAATTATCCTGATTTCGCTGCCTTTATGCGCGTTCACATGCGCGGTCTCCGTCTTTGGGGTGTGCTCTCCGGCGAGGTCTCCTGCCGTGCCCCCTCGCCTCTGTTCCTATTCCGCCGACGCCGATTGTTCTTGGTGCATGCTTCTCGGGAGGCCAAGGATGCTGCTCGAGTCTTGATGATATCATTGTTGCTTATGACCTGAAGTTCAAGCGTACTCTTGATCTCGAGGCCCGACATGCTCTCATTGCTTACACTCGGTGGATTGATGAGGATGCTCGTCTGCCGCTGTTCTCACCTCCGGTGTTACGCCTCGATGTCTTCTGAGTTCATGAGTCTCCCATGTGGCCGGTGGGCTCATCTACGCCGCCATCACCGTCTGGAGATGCCTTTACTGTCGTGGTTCGCCAGAGCATGCTCTCCAGGTGATTCTACTATTGATGAGTTCTATTCTCAGTGTCGCTATCCGGCGTCGACTTGACTCTTCAGATCTTGCTTTGTGGCACATGCTCGTGTTGCCAGATTGTGCGCGGATTTGGAGTTTCACCGCATCTATGAGTTTCTATCTCGGCCCGCCAGAGTTTGAGCCAGCGTGCCCAAATTGAATGCTCGTGGTCGTGTTCCGCTCTCCGAGGTGTTGTCGAGCCGGGCCGAGGAGACCCGTCTCCGTGGTCTGGTCTTCTGCGGTTCCATCCGTGCTTGCTACTCGTGGTCCTCCTATGCCTGGTCCCTCGACTCACCGGTCCCTGTGCCACCACCGATACTACCCACTCCTCCGTGTCGGGTCGTGGTCACTTCAGCCTCGTGGTCGAGTCGGCACCAGGCTCGTGGTCGTGGTCGTCGTGGTTCTCTTCACACTCTTATTGCAACAGGATGGCCACACTTGGGCCAATTGTTATACACGGACCCGACCACGCCAAGACCAGGCTCGTGGGCACGGCTCCTTCCGGTCTTCGCAGCTTGCTCTCTCGATCGTGACATTATCGAGTCTTCGCGGTCCGCTTGCTGCTGAGCTCTTCTTCGACGGGCACCATCGGTCCTGCGGCTCGATTCTTCCAGATCACATGACCACCACCTTCTACATACCAGTACGTCCCGTGGTATCCGGATTCGAGCTTCCTTTCATATGACATCCGAGTCTTCTTTTCCATCGCTCTTCGTTCTCTCCTTCTCCCGTCCGTGTTTTTACGGTGATGGTACCTTCCCTGCTTTAGTCGGGCACCTTTCTACTTCTTCTTTTTACATTCTGATATTTCTCATGTCCCTCTTCTTAAAATGAATCATTCTCTAGCTAGCTTCATCGACTCTGTTGTCGTGTCATTCTTGATCTGATTCTTGTGTTGTCCAGACCGCCGCACACAGGCCTGGTTGAGCTGGCCTCGCAGCCGTGACTCTTCAGGACTTTGGGAGTTAGACTCGCTTCGTGTTCCTTCCGCTGCCACTTCATCTGCCAGTTTTTCTTCGGTCGTCGCCTCTGCTACCAGCTCTTTTCAGAAGTGGCATCATCGTCTTGGTCACCTTTGTGACTCCCGCCTGTCGCCATTAGTTCATCGTGGTCTTCTGGGGTCTGTCTCAGGAGATGGGTCTTTACATTGTCGGGTAGGTTGGGTAAATGATTCAGCTTCCCTATCCTACTAGCGCCTCAGATCTCAATGACTTTTTGATTTAGTTCATTCCGATGTTTGGGGTCTGGCTCCTTTCGCTTCGAAAGGGGGCCATCGCTACTATATTTTATTCATCGATAATTTTTCTCGGTACACTTGGTTGTATTTTATGCGCTCTCGCGGTGAAGTGCTCTCCATATATCAGCGTTTTGCGGCCATGGTCCATACTCAATATTCTACACTCATTCGTGTGTTTCGTCGATTCTCTGGTGAGTATATCTCCCGGATGTTGCGGGGTGTTCTTGCCGAGGCACCCTTGCTCGATTCTCTTGTCTGGCGCACATGCCTGAATGGCGTTCTTGGCGTAAGCATCGCCATCTTCTTGAGACCACTCGCTATGATGATTGCTTCTTCTCTCCGCCACATTTCTGGCCGCCACGCCGGCTTATCTCATCAATATTCAGCCTTCCGCTGCCTTGCGGTGGTATCCTCTTGAGCGCCTCTGGACAGTCTCCAGACTACTCGCTTCGCTTGTTTGGTTGTGTTTGCTATGTTCTCCTTGCTCTCGCGAACGCACCAAACCGACCACTGTTGAGTGTGTCTTCCTTGGATCTGATGATGAGCATAAGGGCTATCGCTGTTGGGACCTGTTGGTCGTCGGATGTATCTCTCGTGATGTTACTTTTGATGAGACGCGTCCTTTCTATCCTCGTCCCCACCGGGCACTTACCCGTGGAAGATATCTCTTTCTTCTCTTTCTGACACACCTCCTTCTACACCTATTGTGTCTTCTTCAGATCTCCTCCCGATTTCTCCTCTTCGACGCCCTCCTCTTGCTCCTTCTAGTTCCCCTAGTTCTCCTCGTTCTCCGAGTCTTCCTCTACTATTCCCTCTTCTTCTTCATCGTGCCTCCTGCGTCATCTTCCTCGATGATCTTCCATCTACTCGTCCTATTCGTCGGCCGTGCCCCAACGTTACTCTCCTAGTCAAGATGGTCTTTCATTGCCTCCGAGCCGACTTCTTATCGGGATGCGAGCATCATCGAATGGCAGTGGCCATGGTGAGAGATCGCCGCGCTTGAGCACCGGCACTGGAACTTGTTTCTCCCCCTCCCGGTGTTCGTCCTATCACATGTAAGTGGGTCTATAAGATTAAGACTCGCTCTGATGGATCTCTTGAGCGCTATAAAGCGCGTCTTGTGGCTCGTGGTTTTCAGCAGGAGCATGGTCGTGACTATGATGAGACCTTTGCTCATGTGGCTCATATGACCACTGTGCGTACTCTTCTTGCTGTTGCTACATTGCGTCAGTGCATGTCCCGGCTTGATGTTCGAATGCCTTTCTCAATGGTGAGTTGAGTGAGGAGGTTTATATGCGCCTCCTCCGGGTATTCTGTTCGAGGGATGGTTTGTCGTCTTGACGTTCTCTTTATGGCCTCAAACAGGCCCCTCGTGCTTGGTTTGAGCGTTTTGCTTCTGTCGTGACTACTGCTGGTTTCTCCCCTAGTGCTCATGATCCAGCACTGTTTGTTCACACTTCTCCTCGTGGACGCACTCTCCTTCTTCTCTATGTTGATGATATGATCATTACTGGTGATGATCCTGAGTATATCGCCTTTGTTAAGGCTCGTCTTCGATCGGTTTCTTATGGTGATCTTGGTCCTCTTCGATACTTTCTTGGGATTGAGGTCTCCTCCACTTCGATGGCTTTACATCTCTCGGGAAAAGTATATTCAGGATCTTCTTGCCCGTGCTGCTCTTGGGGATGAGCGTACTGTTGACACCCCTATGGAGCTTAATGTTAAGCTTCACCTCACTGATGGTGATCCTCTTTCTGATCCGACGCGTTATCGTCATCTTGTTGGGAGTCTTGTTTATCTTGCTGTCACTCGTCCTGACATCTCTTATCCTGTTCATATTCTGAGTCAGTTTGTTTCGCTCACCACGGTTCACTATAGTCATCTTCTTCGTGTTCTTCGTTATCTTCGTGGTACGATCACTCGTCGCCTTTTCTTTCCTCGTTCCAACTCCCTCCAGCTCCAGTGCTACTCGGACGCTACGTGGGCGAGTGATCCTTCGGATCGTCGTTCACTTCGCTTCTTGTGTGTTTCTTGGTGGTTCGCTCATTGCTTGGAAGAGGCGAAAAGCAGACGGTGATTTCCGAGTGTTGAGGCTGAGTTGCGTGCTATGGCCTTGTTATCACTGAGGTGACTGTTACGGTGGTTACTATGGATTTTGGGGTCTCCATTACCACACCCATCTGGTTTTGTCGACAAGACAGTGCTATTAGTGTTGCACGTGATCCGGTCAAGCATGAGCTTACCAAGCATATTGGTGTTGATGCTTTCTATACACGTGCTCGGTGCAGATCGGTTGTTGCGCTTGATGTGCCTTCAGATTTGATTGGCGGATTTCTTCACGAAGGCACGGACAGGCGCATCATGATTTCTTACTCTCCAAACTCGGTGTTGTGGATCCACCATGAGTTTGAGGGGTGTTAGATGTATATACGTATATTGTATTTCCCCATATGTTAGGGGCTTCCGCATATTTGCCACATACTATATATTGTGGCCTTTGGCCCCGGAGAATACAAGTTGCATATTCTGACGAGGAACAGACGAGGAATAGGAGAGGGACTCAGCGTGGCGCAGGCACAGTATGCACCAAGCATAGGCGTATATCTGCCGGTGGAACGAGAGACGAGACAACCGCTCAGGAAAAGGAAAAAGGATGGACCGTGCTGGGCTGGCCTATAGCTAAACTTGTTTATTAGGGCTTGGAAGGGCTGCGTGAGAGAGGAGAAAAGGAGAGGAAGCGTTGGGCTGTGCTCAGCCTAAATTTTTCTGGCGCCGACAGCCTGCTTCGTTACCCGGCACCTCGGGCCGAACCCAATCCACGGGAGGCTAGCGGAGCCAGCAGATGGAGCTGTAGATAACGCGGGTCTGGCAAAAAAAAAATGGCGTCGATAGCCCGATTTGTTATCCGGCACCCTAGGCCGAACCCAACCTACAGGGGGCTAGTGGGGCCAGCAGATGGAGCTGTAAACAACGCGGGCCTAGCAGTGAGATAGGCGGATCGTCTCTCGAGCAGCATCCTAACGCAACGCGGCGGTGAAACTGCTCGCCAGCGTTTTCTCTCGCCATGCCCTTCCCGTCTTTTCCACTGCTTCCCGCCCGGGCTTCCCGTCGTTTTCTCGCTATATGTAGGTGTGGCGGCCATCTCCATTGCATATCTACACCATGCCCACATCTCACACCCTCTCCCGCTATATCTAGGGCGGTGGTCGTAGGTGCTGCTTTCGCCAGTAGGGCGACGCACAGCCATGCCTGGCCATCGTCCTCCTCCACCTCGCCAACGCCTGCAGAAGAGCTGTGGCACCCGTTTCCGCTTCTCCCTAGACCCAACCACACTGACTCAAAGGACGAGGAGTGGATCGCCTCCGACAACTCTTCGAGATGAGCAGGGCAGTTTTAACGCCGAGTCCGAGGAGCCTCCATGGACGCCACTCGAACAGCGGGTGATCAACCGTCGTATTCGAGATGAGCGCCGCAAAGCGCATTCGTAACCTCCACCACCCCACAGACCGGCTTACCGGACCACCGGTGAGCCTTACGGGCGGGATGACTGTAACAACTCGATGACGTCCACATGTGTATCCTCCTTGCGTCACGCAGATACCCCGGCGAGGCAGACTTGCATGCCAGCTGCGACCGAGCCAAGGAGAAGGCCAAGACGCAGCTAGCGAGATACAACTCGCTATTTGACTATGGGGTGTCGCCGGAGCACCGTCGCCGCCGCCGGGCCCTCCTGGCGAGAGCTCCGCCAGAGGCCTTAGTTTTTATCTTTTTCGTTTTTTATGTAAATTTGCTATTTGTGTAAATATGTTTGAACAATATATAGAATCGACGTTAATTTTGAAGTTTAATAGATTTTGAATGTTTGAATTTTTGTATGGGGCACGACTAGAAGACAGTGCCTGCCCAATTACTCAACCCATCCGGAGCGCCCCATAAGGGCAAAAAAAGGCCACGTCAGACACCATATGGGGGACAAGTGGAGATGCTCTTACGAGACCGAAGTTACATATGGGCCACGTCATTCATAATCCGCTTGTGAAGTTGCCTAACTTATGTATGAAATTGCTTACTACGGTCGAGTTGCCTAACATGTTTGTGAAGTTTTCTTTTGCAATTATGAATGACGAGGGATAACCTCGATAATGCCCATGGTTATGGACTTAGGGTTTCGTGAAAAAGAGATCGTTGGTGATTTTATCGTCTTATCAGACAAATAAGGGAATTGATGTCGTCTGATTATTATGGAGACGATGATTACAAAGTCGTCGATTCGCTAGTTGTGATCTAGATCACAGCGGATTCTAGATTACTGGAAAACTAAAGTTCCCTCTTCCTCGGCTCCTCTTAGCCTTTATATGAGAGGCTGGGTCTTGGAGCCGTATACGATAGGTTACAAGTTACAATTACAATACTAGGACTATGTCGGTTTGCCCTTCTATCTTGTTCGCCAAGCCAAGCTTTTGTTCGTCAGATGCTTCCTAGACCCTTTATCCTTTATGGGCTATAGCTTTAGTTCGCTTAGGGTAACCAATCATGGGAATCCGATAAGTTATAACCATGTCAGTAGCCCCCGAGACTCCATCTGAATCGTACATTCGGGTTGAGTCTCAAAGACATTTTTAGTTATAACCCGAAGATTCTTTTAGGCAAATGCTTTATGTTTTTAAGTATTATTGTCATGGGGATTTTGGTATAACGAGTCTGGTGCATTCGATGGATCGGGAACCGGTTAATTTTGCTTGGACAAAAACATCACGAACCTACATCAAGCTTGAGTCCCCAGACTCGAATCTGCTATATGCTGGCGTAATTCAGCTCAGACCTTGGAGGTCTTATAGAGTACCATTCTGCATTTGGGTGTTTATTATTGTATGCTACTTTATTGTACTTACAAGTTGTTCCACATACTCTCACAAGCCTAATAAGAGGAACACGTGTGAAACTGATATAAAAGGACGACACATTTGTAACATCCTGACATTAGAGCTTAGAAATAAGCTGAGATTAGGTGTATGCATTTCATTCATGCATAGAAAATCTGAATATTTTTTGCACTTTTGATCAAACTTGTCAAAGTGATTGAAACTTCTCTTAACTTGATGGAACTGAAGTAAATCATCAAGTTGAGTTTGATAAGTTTCAATGTGACCTTTGCTTAATCCTAAATCACAACACGTCACTTAAGGATTAATACTTAATCTTCTAGAGACTATATGAAGGTATTCTTTACAACCACCCATGGATACCAAATCAAATATGTAACCCAAGTAAATAAACTCAATAACTAAACCCTGGTATACATGCTTATCATAGTTATTCCTACCATGAGCATCATGGTAGTTCCTAAACACTAATCCCTTATCACAAATAGAGAAGGAAGGAAGTCTAACTAAGACCATTCACCACATATCATGTTAACATGTTAATGGATTTGCGGACTTACCAGCCGGATTTGCGGCACCAGTAGCGGGCGGCGTCCCCTCCAGGCAGTTCGCGGCCATGACGACCGCTCCAGACCCCGCCACGATGGCCCGATCCGCCTAGGCTTCGCCCATAGCTCTGGTGATTAGGTCGTTGACCGCTCTGCCACATATGAGAGTTTTCTTTTCCCCATCTATTCTTGTGGTGCACTGTAGATTAGTTGCACAACGTCTGGCTCTGTTGCTTGATTAGCATATGTTTGTTGCTTGATATGTTGCACAATTGTAGATTAGCATCTGTATGTTGCACAATTTTATATTAGCATATTGTGGAAGGGTGTGCATGTGTGTAGATCAAATGGCACATCCATTATGCATGTGTAGATCAATGCCATAGCCATTATGCATGTGTAGATCAATGTCACTTTCTTTCTCATTCATATTTGCTTGATCACTGTATTACCATCTGTATGTTGCTTGATCAATGTCATTTGCTTGATTACTACCATTACCATTTGTATGTTGGTTGATCAATGCCATTTGCTTGATTACTACCATTACCATTTGTATGTTGCTTGCTTAATGCCATTTCTTGATCACTGTCATTACCACCTGTATGTTGCTTGCTCATTCTTATTTGCTTTATCACTGCCATCACCATCTGTAAGTTTCTTGATCAATGTCATTTGCTAGTATGCAATGTAGCTAGTTGTTTTTGCATAATGCATTTGCTAGTATAAAATGTATTATGAACAGTTGTGATAGGCAAGGTACCTAAGCAGGAATGGGACCCCTTGTGCAGGAACACAGTTCCTGCTATGCCGGGGTACGAGGAATTCATCCGAGACCTCGACTCCCTCAATGGCTAGACCATCCCTCAACCGCTTGCTGGCAGAAGTGCAATTAAAGAAGAAGGATCATCAGGGCCTCACTCCTCACATTTGTCACCACAATAATGACGACCTCCATCATCGTTTCTACGTCTAGATTAAGCCCACATACATGAGTGCACTCCAGCTCCCAGACAACATGAAGGAAGTGGTGCTAAAGCAACTATAGATAAGGAAACAGGTCTGCACTATCCCCCTGAAGACCTCCTCCTTCTGTAAGTAAGGTGTGCAGCAGCAGATATTCGAGGGGCAAATGTACTTCATGAAGGGATGGAAGCAGTTTGTATTGAAGATAAAGTTGTGGGTTGGTTACGTCCTCACCTTGTAGTACATGAACAAGCAGAAGGGCTTCAAGGTGACTCTCTTTAGGGGCTTTCAAGAGCACTAAAGAGTTTATCACCTGCGACATGGTCGCCTGAGGGTTATCTGCAGTTCGTTGCACATATTAGTAGTCTCTGTTCTGTGCTTGGTGGATATAGTATGGAACCACTATTTTTTCGGTCAGGTGTGTGTACTCCTGGCGTGAACAACTTATCAAGTAGCATGGGATGCACCTGGATATGAACTACCCCAACTAGTATATAGTTTTAAATCTATGTTCTTATTTGTGCTATGTTCATATCAATGTGGTGTGTTTAATGTGCTATGGTAAGATCACCACACTTGAATGTGGTGAGTGTATTAGCTTGTGTGTGCAAAGAGAGGGAACCTAGTTGGGCACCAAATACTCTATTTTTTTGCATATGTCGGAAAAAATAGCCAGCCTAACGGGCTGCAATCTCATCCCAACGTGTGTGACCTAGGCTACCAAACGAGTTGCACAAGATGACCTAGAAGCTGTCTCAGCCTGGCACTGTCCATCTCAGCACTTCCAGACTGGGCCGAGAAACCATACAGTCTAGCAAACGCGTGCCTGAGTGTATTGGGCAAGGACAGGGCGTCCCGGTCAGAGTTTATTGCGGTGAGCTGTGCGGTTGAGACGTGCATGCCCGGAGGCGACGGAGCTAGTATCATTGCCACCGTTGACGCGAACTGGGATTCGTTCGGTGAACATGGTCAACGCGAGACCGCACCATGGAAGTAGCACGCAATCCAGCCAGCCAACACCGGTGATTAGGACCCTATGTCATCCCATCCTTCTTTTTTTAGATAAAAGGCGTTTCCGCCCAGTCCCATTTCAATTGAAATGAAAAAACAGATTCCAGCGTCAGTTTTAGACCTTTACATCTCTTACAGAGAAAACACTCCAGAAAAGAACCAACCACCCACACCTTCAGGAAACTACATGAAGAATTCAAACTACAAATTTCCACTTCAAGCCTTCAATTTGAGTTCTCCCCGGGCTTCCGGGATCACCGGTCCAAACATCTTGACATCAATTCTTCTTTTCTTTATCACCATCCGATTTGGGGAAGTTCCTTTGCTTTCTTCTCTAGCTCCTCGCTCCAGCTTCCTATTGTTACTCTCCACTTGTCCTTGTACATTGGAATCCATTTCCTAAGTAAATTTGCAAGCCTCCTCCATATCACCTGTAGACCAGACCAAATTAGACGACCAAAGTGAATCTCATTCTTCATTTTCCACATGTTCCAGATAACTGCAGACGAAATAATATTCACTGCACCATTTGTTTTGTTACTGACCCAGAGTCTAGCGACCTGTTCATAATTTGTACCCAGTATTTTGTTGATAAGATCAGACACAACGTTCCACACAATTTTAACGATATCATAGTCAAAACATAAACGTCTTACACTTTCAGTTTCCGAGCAGAACAAGCATCTAGTGCCCCGTACACTTTATCTTTTGGCCAGATTATCTCTAGTTAGGATTTTATTATGCGAAACTCGTGCAACTTCCACACCATCTGGCCAGGTTCGTCATATAAATTCAACTGCTCCACATTGGATTTTAACTCTTCACACTGCATCATTATATGTTCACCAAAGCATCTCCTGACGGAAAGTTTCAGTTCTGTTCCATCCCATATTTCGTAAATAGTTTTAGTTTGTTCATTACTTACATATTATATATAACTCCCAAAAAAATGTATAGCTAGGCCTTCCTCCTTGCCCATCCTTCGCAGCGCGCGAGCTTGTGGTTTGCACTGGAGCAGTCAGTTGTTGGTGCGTGTGCGCAGCGCGTGCGAGCAAATGCATGGGAGACTGCGTTTTCTGCATGCCGGATTGCCCGTCTCGAGTTGAGCTCTAGTCCCATCGGTGGGAGGGGCGCAACGCAACCCAATGCGATTGAGATTGAGAAGGACCACGAGTTGAGCTCTAGTCCCATCGGGCAGCTAGCAGAAGAAGGCTGCCACTGCGAGGCGCCTGTGCGTCCACGGATCCACCCTCCTCCGTGTCTCCATGGAGCCTATATTATTCTCCGCATTTCGCTCTGCTTTTGGATAAAGCGTGCGCGCAGACGAGTCCGGAGGTGAAATGCATACAGCGGCGTGCAGAAGATAGAACAGTGCGTGTGTGCCGTGGACTAGTCCAGGATCGAGCAAGAGTTGGCGGTAACTAGTAAAACCCGTTGGGTTGGGTTGGGTTGGGTTGGGTTAGAACCCGAAATGAGTCGGTAAAACATGTGGAGCTAGAACTCCGTTGCACCACTGATGATACAGATTCAGTAAGTTGGGACTTGAACGCCTCGGACACTAGTAAAATAGAGCTAAAATTGATGAAACCTGTCCGCTCGGGGTGACAGTTTAAACTTTAAAGCCTGTCTGTGTCTGGTGACGTCTGACGAGCGATGTAATGCGGCTCCGTGCAGTTGCTTTCGTTCGCATCTCCTGAAAAAGCTGGGAGCGAGCATATTCAGGTTTTTGAGAATCGGAAAAGCCTCAAGATCGAACTCGGCTAATTTTTTTAAAATAATACATTTCTTTATTGAATTTTACAAATAATATATAAACGGGCAAATTGTAAAACTGTTTGTCGATCGGCCGTTCAACAGACGACAGACTCGTTTGGTCCGTTCAACGGACGAAACACAGCCTTCGTCCGTTCAACGGACGACACGCGGCCTTCGTCCGTTGAACGGACGACATGTCTGCTGTCAGCAGCAGCAGCTGGGCGGGCCCCAGCGTTGCAGGCGCGCAGCAGCAGCCGCATGCAGCGCAGCACAGCATCGCGTGCGCGCGCGCGGGACAGGCCATGCAGAGCAGCTGCGCAGCAAGCAGCATGCAAGCAGCTAGCAGCGCAGCGGTGCGGGCAGCTAGCAGCCAAGCAGCGCGCATGCAGTTGCGGGCCCGCAGGCAGGCGCGCAGCAGCAGCTCGCGCGCAGAGCAGCAGGCGGCAGCTGCACGGCAAGCGAGCGCGCGGCGGCAACTGACAGCAGACTGTCGTCCGTTCAACGGACGAAGGCTGCGTGTCGTCCGTTGAACGGACGAAGGCAGTATTTCGTCTGTTAAACGGCCGACCGACAAACAGTTTTATAATTTGCCCGTTTTATATATTATTTGTGAAATTCAGTAAAAAAAATATATTATTTTAAAAAAATTAGTTCGAACTCGAGCGTGCTTTCCTGTCCGATGTATAGCCGTACGTCGAACAAGCGGTCACATCTAGACTGATTACTTTCCTCCTGCATTCCTGCGTCGTTGCATGTACGCGCTGTTACTTGACCAGTGTATCTTTGTGTCCGTACGTGCAACCGCAATTGCGCAACTCTCTTTCCGTTGTACATATTTATTCTACTCGACCACGGGGCTGGGGCGATCGAGGAAACACCTCTGTTGGTTTATTCTAGTATGTCCAACTGATAAGGTTGCCGCCGTGAGTTAGGGCTTGTTTGGTTCCTAGCCATATTTTGCCAAGCCAAAATGTGGCTAACCATAAAAGTGTGGCAGCCATACAAGTGTGGCTAACTTTTTTGAAGCCAAACTTTGGTTAAAGTTGACAAATCAATAAGACTATGATAAGTGGGCCATAATTGCAATAAAGTATGGCAAGTCAAAGTGTGGCTAAAACCAAACACATGCCAACTAAACTGTGGCTAGCCACACTTTGGTTTGGCAAACTTTGGCTAGGAAACAAACAGCCCCTTAGTACACAAGCCCCATGAGTACTAGTAGCTTCGTGAGTAAATATAAACACGCGATGAAGATGTCATGACTGTTTATTATTGTTCAACACGTACAAATTTATTTCCCGGCTTTAGCATAAAAATGTTGTTTCCGCGCAAAGTAAATATAATATTAATGTTATTAGTTCCTAGCTAAGTAGTATATTTTTACTCCTTACAACTAAAACTTGCACAATGACACCCCCCTCGCAGATGTGAGGGCATCGTCTTACTGTGTTTAGACTTCAAAGTGTATGAGAAATAAGTTCATAGTATCATAGATGTTTATGTTATATTATATATTTATATGATAGCCACTGAAAGTTCTAGATATCTTACCACTATATAGTGTACGAATAATTTTGAATATTGATCATTGAATTAAGACTCGCTAATCCCAATATTATCATCGGTTAGATCTTCGTTTTCATTCAAGCATCTATTCCTTCCGTTCTAAAATATAAGATGTTTTGCCTTTTGTGAAACGAATGTATCTAGATGGATTTTATGTGTAGATTCACTCCGAATTAACACACCAAAAGACATCTAGACACATTCTTTTATAAAAGCTAAAACATCTTATATTTTGAAATGGAGGGAGTAGAAGATTCTATTGATAGTCTTTAGCACAATAAACGCTATGCACAAACCTTAAAATATTTTTCTCCATTATTCTAGAATCTTCTCCATCATTTATCTAGACCATTTCTCTGAAGTGCTCTTCTTCGACCATATGTAGTTTTTTTGGATCTGGTGACCAGCACCTGCTACCCTAGATTCCTCCGGTCCATATTGATCACCGTTGCATCGCGGCTCACCGGCACATGTGGACATAGAAGACAATGTGCAATAGATAAGAGAGACGTCCTTGATGGTGACACCCAATATAAGCTCGACGAGGAGTTCATCCGGTCCATCTCTTTTTTTTTGCGAATTAAGAGGCCTTTCGATCGACATGTTCTCTCCAAATCTAAAACGTGCCAACAATTGCATGGTTATCCTTTGTGGCAAACAATCTGAGCTTAACTTAATTTATACTAAACTTGTATACTTATTACAAAGTTTAAGTTAACATGCTACCGCCTTAATGAGTATTTATATTTTGGTATTTGACATACTTAACCACGGTTACAAAATGCTAATTGGATAATTTTATATATTTGTAATGCATATAATTGAGAATTAGATTTAAATAGTAGTTTGTAAAATTATTTCTTCATTATGTAATGTATGATAACTACATAAACTATATATTATATACATATTTATGGCAGATATATCTAAAGCATCTAGTCTAACAAATATCTTGAAAGAGAATTTTTCATATGTCTTGCAAGTTACATTGTCTTCAGTAATAGTAGGTATTAAAAGAAAAAAATTAATGGTATTTACCAAAAATAAATACTAATATAGACAAACTCAATGGATACAGGTCAAACCCTCTCTAGAAATGAAGAATGGCTCGGTGGCCATGAATGTGACACCGATGTGAGTGGCTCATCGGCAATAGAGGAATTTAACCTTGTCCCTAAGACTTTTTTTTAACATAAACACATATGGTAAGATAGATTTTGAAGTACTGTTTGCAATATGTTTAACCAATCCTTTTCCAATGTCAATTAAATATTTTACAGCACATTAAAACATTTAACAACACAATTAGTCGACAATATATTTACACATATATTTCATAATGTGAACAAATGCAAAACAACATGTCAACAAAAAAAAATCTCACTAAAATAAGTCTAACATTTTAAAACTAATCAGAACACGCCACAGGGTTAAACTTTTTGAGCACACAGATGCAATATTAGGCCCATCAACTATGTGGAGGGATTTTAAAAATGTCTATAAAATGAGTTTTTTGCTCATAATGCTCATGCTATTTCTCGCTCATAATGCTCATAAGAACTATGTGTTTCGCTCATAATGCTCATGCTATTTCTGAGTATGCCTAGAAGGGGTTCACGACATTTGGTCATGGCCAGAGGAGAAATCAGGCTTTTGGTTCAAAATGTTGGACTAGCCGAAGATATTGTCGGATGCTCTAGAGTATATTGAGCCGGCCTTTGGAAAAAGAAGAACTCTAGATGCTTAAAGTTGTTCCAAAAGTGATACTATGGTATTTTTGTGGACAGTGTTGAAACAAATCCTACCAAGCTTTGCAGAATTAAAAAGAAGACATATTATGGATGACCACACGTGCAAGCTGTCTAATCTAGATAGTGGTCGCAGAAGACATATTAAAAAGAAGACATATTATTAAAGTTGAAATTATCAAAAGGCTGTCTAATCGAGATTGAGAATCGGAATAATAATGCTCACTCTCTGGTATACTTACCACAGAGACCACCTCTGTCATTCTGCCTCAAGGATGATCCGCACTCCAGTCAAATAGCCTCAGCAGTTACAACATTCTGGAATCTGGCCAGAGTCATCACTCATACATGGCTCGAGGCTTGACGAACCGGCTTAGCCTGCTCATAGTAGCCATGTTTCCGGTATGACGGGTACAGGGGACGGAAACGGGGGACGGGAGTCGGAGCCTGGCAAAAACAGGGGATGGTGTGGGTATACATCTCTCGGACGGTATATACATGGGAGTAATCCATGGGAAGAAGTAGATGGGTCGTCTTCTCCCCAACAGCAAGACCATTGATTTGCATGCTCTGGGAGTTGCCGATTGCAGTCAATGGAGAGGGAGATAGAGGAGATAGAGAGGGAAATCGAGGAGTTGGCGCAAGGATTGGGGTGCCAGAGGGGAAAAAACGACGGCGGGTAGACGTGTCATGCTAAATTGCATCTTTACACATGTTTACCAGGTGCTGAATCGGGATCGCGTGAGTCGCCGAATCGGATTCGTGTATCTATTCTCCGAGGACACATTTCGGCAACCAAATCGCACCGTTTCATATCGTGTTTCCGAATCTGATTCCGGTACGACGACTCCGGTATAAGGGCCGGTCCACTGTTTCGCGTTTCCGGCTACTATGAGCCTGCTCACCTCCCTGAAGCATCTGAGAGCTTATGGCTGAGAGGTGTGGCTACTGTTTATCAGATCAGCCGCCATGCCCCTTGCACATTTACATGCCTGCACGATCTGCATGGGGGATCTCGCTCTGTCTTCTTCTGTTTCTTCCTGATCACCACGATCAATGCAAGTTAGAACTGTTCCATCCTGATCACCACGTTAGAACTGTTCCATCCTGATTCTGTTTCTTCTGTAGGCCCATTGCCCAAGTTAGAACTGTTCCATCCTGATCACCACGATCAATGCAGGTGCTTTTGTCTAGAAGAGTGTGCTAATTCTCCTCTCGCTGTCCACCTATCCACTATGTGCATTGTGCAAAATGGGTACATGTTGAGTGAACGCAGCCAGCGTTTTGATAACTTCGCCTGCAATTATATAAGATAAGAGAGTTAAACTACAGGCACACAAAAAACAAATGGTCATTCTTATTACAGCATGGTCATAGACGAGCTATTACAGCATGGTCATAGAGTTAAACTAGGATGATGTTACAGCTAGTCAAAGGCTAGCTTCGTAGAATTAACAAATATGCTAGCATATAGGCAGAACTAAAGGTTGCCGAGTATAGCACCGCCCTCTGCCATGAGATAGATAAGCATTTCAGACAAGATAAGCAATGGTCTAGCATAAACAGTTCTAGCTCTTTATCACTGATAACCAAACACAACCCACAACTCAGAGTAAATCACTAACAAATCAGATCATGACTCTCTCAAAAAAAAATAAAAAATCAGAGCATGACATAATTCACTTATGTTCTGAAGATCACTCTAGGAAGGTAAATACTTTTTTACATTTTGAAATGATGTAATGATAAAGTATGGTCAGTAAAATAAACATCACAAAAATTCTGTTCCAACTTCCAAAAGACTTAATTTGTTGTAACTGCTTAGATTTTGTATCAGCCTCCTAACTAGAGCGGTCGTTTCAAAATGCATATACAGCAACAGGTGCACATGAAAAGAAACATGTTTACTCAGCAAGAAGACATAGATTAAATTCAAAAAACAATTGTTGTCAAAAACAGTAAGGACTACTAGGCATGCCACGAAATAAAACAAAACAACAACACATGGCAAAAGACAAAAAGTTTTGGGGGCAAGAAAGAAGAAGTGCCTCACATTATAATCTTCAGTAGTAGTACTCATGAAGCGTGTATGCCATAAACTGACACCACTGATCATTCATAACTAAGCTCACTTCATCAAGAAGCAAGAGCAAAATTTCTCTTTACATTGAGAGCGTTAGGGATAAGGAAATTAGCAAACAATATTCTCTTTACCAAAGAGTAGTCCAAAATACAGAGGGGCTACTATTTAGTCGGTGCGACGAGCCTCGTTCTTTTTCCTGAATTCAATATTTCACGCGCGAAATCCTCACTTCAGAATCTTGGGTTCTAATTTTCTTCCACAACTCTTCAAAAGACTTGGGAATAGAGTAATACTCATGAAACATTAGTCCAGTTGACCTACAGTAGGATGGAAGGCAAAATTAGATCATCAATTAGAGTTATCAGAGTGAACTGCTAGTGAGCAGACAGAAAGCTGCTTAAGAAACCGTACCATTCACGATGATTGCAGTAGGTGAGAAGATGATCAGCGATGGTGAAGGGCCGCACGGATGGGCGAATCCTTTCCTTTGCATTGTGCACCTGACACAGCGTCGTTGGCTGCTCGAATGATCGACTGCTCAGAGAGTGCACAACGACCGGATTGGGGAGTGACACCATGAGGTAAACCGAGTCGCTGCTGATGGACGGGAGGTCCCTGGACGACACGGCCAGGCACCTGTCCATGGAGACGAACAGTGCCCGGTCGCCGAGGCTGCTCACCGGAACCAGCTTCCAGGGGCTGAGGCTCACATCCACCTTGAAGATCGCGACAACATAGCGTCGCCACTCCTCCACATCACGTCCCACTAAGTTGGAAGACTTGACAACGAGCAGCATATGGCCATGGGACTCCACGAGATAGTGGTCGCAGAAGAATGGGTTGCCAAACTTTCGTGGAACACGAGCAACAACAGGACCGAGTGGTTTCGGAGGGTAGACTTGCACAATCTGCTTTGAAGACTTCAAAAGGCCATAGAGCTGGCCTTGGAAGGCCAAGGTATTTGCAAGATCCATGTCATTGTGGATGACCTGCCAGCTTGGGTGGCCTGCATCGGCACTGAGCACCACAGGTGACCAGAGGAACCAGGCCACGACGGCGATGGAAGTGGCGGACGAGGCACTGGTACAAACTGCAGCGGTCATGCGAAGCACGCAGTTGCGGTCCCTGATCAGCTGCTGGTACACTGGAACGAGCGACGGGAAGTCGACCACCACGCCCGTGAAGGGGTGGAGCACGTGGATCGTGGTGCGTCGCTTGTGCAGCAGGATGACGAGGCCGTCGGTGAAGCCGATGATCCTGTGGCGGTGGAGCTGGGGCAGGCGGACGCGGAGGGACCTCGCTGTTTTGCAGTGGAAGAAGGTTATCTGGCAGGCGTCGTCAGGGCGGACGGCGTCGCCGTCGCAGAGCGGGATCCAGTCGACCGGGCGGAGAGACCGAGTCCGCAGGGTGGGGTCGCGCGGAGTGGGCGCGCAGGCGCGCCATCCGGAGCAGACGCCGCGGAAGGCTATGTAGTCCACCACGTCGTATTTCAGCACCAGCGCGGCGACCTGACGGGCAATGTCGTCCGGGAGAGACGCCCACCAGCCCGTGGTTGGCGGTGCCAGAGCGGGGAGGATACGCCGGTGTTTGCAGGGGAGTAGAAGGGGAAAGGAGGGACCTTTGCGCTTCCGTCCGGTCGGAGCCAAGGGAGGCGCCTTTCTCCCCATGACGAGCCTTTAGCTTGTTCAGAAGAGTTTGCTCTCGCCCGTCCACCGGAGCTACATATATGTGGACTCCTTCGATCCGTCTCCGACTCCAAACCGGAGAATCCGAGCCACGCATCCAGCGACGTGTTTAGACTACGGGACCTGTAAATCAATTGGAAAACAGGGGATTTTGACCCTCGGCCTCTTCCTTCTAGCGCTTGAGCTGCTCCACCGCCTCCTCCTTCTCCTTCTGCCGCTCTATCAAGCGGAGCACATCGGCGAGCTCATGCTCCTCCCGTGCCTGCTCGTTGAAATGGGTGCGTTCGGAGCGGCGTTGCAGCCACGCCAACGCGCGCTCCTCGGCAGCGTCGGAGGTGACGAAGTCCCTCTCACCGACGCCGGAGCCGGAGCTTTCGTTGAAGCTATCCGATTCCTCGGACACGTACTCGCGGTAGCCCGAGGAATCGCTCGCCGGAGCTTGCGGGGAGGAAGGGCGGCGGTGGATGCTCCCAGCACAGGAAGAGGAGGAACCGGCGGTGTAGAGGGCGGCAAACCTGGCGAGGGACGCTGGCGCGGGCTAGTCCCACTTGACATATTTCCTCGTGGCGCACTTTTTCGCCCCCTCCGAGTGGCTCCGGCGATGGAGAGGAAGCGCTGCCCTCAGGAGCCGTAGCGCGGGGACGAGGGTGGCATGTCGCGCTGCATCTCGTATTGGCGAAGGAGGATTTGGCAAGGGGTGGCCGGTGGCGGAGGATTTGGCAAGGGAAGCGATAGAGGGGGTTAGGGTTCGCGGCGGAGGGGATACGGTTCCGACCGTGCAGGCCATAGATATAGCGCTCGTGCGGGCCGTGTTATGGGCCACCATAAACCATTTACGGGCAGGACCACGAATACGGGCTCTAATCGGCGCGAGAAACTATAACCGACCTGTATGTCGCCGGAATTTTACGGTTTCAGCCCAGCCTATTATACGATAGCTGCTAGAGCTGCTCTAAGAACCTCAGTGGAGTGACCCGATGCCGCCTACTTCGGAATCGACGAGATGGCCCTAGCGGAGCACAAGGGCGCAACGGTTTGCCCTCAGAAAGGGTGACCTCACCGACCGCGGAGCACAAGGATGGACCTTTGCGCTTCCGTCCGATCGGAGCGAAGGGAGGCGCCTTTCTCGCCATCACTCGCCTTGGCTTGTTCAGAACCGTTGCTCTCGCGCGTCGACCTGACCTATATATGGATTCCTTCAATCCGTTTGTGATCCCAAATCGGAGGATTTAACGTCTTTAAACTCCGGGGATCAGTAAATCAATCGGAAAACACGGGATTTGAAATAAGGGGAACCACGGATCAGTCAGCATTGTGGGCGTCGCCGAACGCATTATGGGCCCGAAGGTTGCGGGCGAGGATATGCCGCCGAACGGAAGAGGGCCACGGCGCATGGACGACGAAGGGCCAGTGTATGCCGGAGAGGTGGAGTAGGAGACGTTGATGTCGACGTTGAAGGTCGGAGGAGGGCGAGGCGCGGGGCAGGGGAAGAGCATGTTCGGGTTGAACCCGTCGTCGAATTCGGGGGAGGAGGAGTATATAACATCCCAGCATTAGAGCTTAGAAATAAGCTGAACACAGATGTGTGCATTGCATTCATGCATAGAAAATCCGAATAATTTTCGTGCTTGTGAACAAAACTTGTCAAAGTGATTGAAGCTTCTCTCAACTTGATGGAATTAAAGTAGATAATCAAGTTGACTGCGATAATTTTCAGTATGACCTTTGCTAAAACCTTATCTGGGTAAACATGATTTGATCTAAAGATAGACCAAATATAATAGAATGTAAATCATAATGCATGGCTTAAATGATTAATATCTAATCCTTAAGGGATCATATCATAATATTCATCACAACAACTTATGAATACCAAGTTAAGACTACAACTCAAGTAATAAGAATGTAATGACTAATCCTGACCTATCTTATTCTTATCTATTCTTACTATGAGTATCATGGTAATATCTAACCTCAACCCTTTAGTGAGATTAAGTAGCAAGGAAATCAAGTTAAGATTATTCACCACATATCTTTCTTTCCATATCAATTCTTATCATCCCTATTAAACCCTATTCTCATATTTGTTGTTCATCAATGTTGAGTAATCAACTATAGATTCACCAATTCTTAAACTATCAAAACTTGAGCTATTAACTCTTGTTCTTATCATAGCATTCACCTAAAATCCTTTAAAGAAGGAGGTAGGGAAAGGTATATGGTAATGCTAGATTCAAATATCATCTATAGTATGGGAGTGTTGGAAGAGAATTAAATCAATAGGATTATTGATGGAGTTAACTCACTCCTGAAATGATAAAAGAGTACCTGAGATACAGATTACAAGGATGAATATTGAAGATAGTTAATAGGAGTAATCTTATGGGATCAAGTATGTATAGTCAATAAATCATATCTCTTAACCTAATAGAGATAAACATAAGATAATTATAATACAATTGTAATGTTGTATGAATGAAAGCCTTGATTAGCCAACTAGAAACCTAAACCATAAGGATCAAAGGATTGTAATGAACATGCTTTAGTCACCAAGATTGAATGCTTATATCATGTATAAGTGATATTGGTGGATAGAACATGATTGAACCCTAGTATAGATATGTTATCCTAGGTTAGCCATGCTAAGTCACCATGATATGATGTGAAGGTTGAATATAAGATACTAGAGTTAAGTAGATATAAGATAGTATTATTAAGCTAAAGCTTGAGTAACATGGAGTTAATGGAGAAGATTATGAAAGCTTTGGTGTCAAGCTCATTGGATTTATAAATGGATTTAGAAGAATAAAAGGTGGATAAGAATATGCTTGTAAAGCAAAACTAATCATGTTAGCACATGATGATGGATATGAAGAAGTAGAATATCTAGGAAAGTAATTCCTTAATTAGAAGTCCAGAATTATGAATTATAGAAGATAGGATTTTTTTAAACACTAAACCCTAAATCTATGATCAAGCTTAACATCCAGCTCATCTGTTGGATAAATCATATTATTTCCACAATGCTTTATAGGAATATTTCCTATAGGAAATCACTTAAGCACATCCCTGACATTTCCAATTGTCTTAACCATATGTATTTAGGAGATATTTTTATCAATTCTTTTCCAATAGACATTCCAGTTAATAACTTTCTATTTTAAAAGGGTGATATCATTAAAGATCACAGACAAAAATACAATATGCTTAGCCATAAACTTTTATCAAAAAAAGAAAATAGGTACATTAAGAACCCTAAACCCTAGGGTAAACAATTGCAATTCAAACCCTAATTCCTATATTAGTTATAATAAAACATATATACCTTATTATTCCCTAGATTCATGGGAGTAATATTAACCAGGTAATTTCCTTTGTATATCATGCATCAAATAATGATATAGGATCATTATATAAAAATTTCCATCCAAACTATGAGCTAACTAGAATTAAGTTTTATAAACAAATAAGGAAATATCATTTAATAAAGCCATGGTTTAGTATAGAAAGAAAATTAATAACAAAGGCCTCTAAAAAATATTAAAAGGGGTTCATATAAAGAAAATAAATAAATATAAAAATATTTATCATAAAGGTTTACAAAATAAATCTCAATCAATATCAATTGTTGCTGCAAGTATTCAGCAAATAAACTTTGTTAGAAAAGTTTAAATCAAAGATTAAAATTCAAATCTGAAAACAAAACAGAATATAGAAAAAAGGAAAGATTAAAGAAAGAAAAAGACGGAGACCAGAACTGACCCATGGCCCATTTTCTATCTCTTTATCCACTTCTCACACATAGCCCATAGCAGCCCACCTCGGCCTAGAAATCAGTCCAGCTTATCTCACTCTGTGACTGACAGGTGGGACACTGCCAGGGACCATGGGTTTGTTTCGAAGAAGCGTAGGGGGTTTTCGCCAAAATGATCATCATCGTCATCCTCACGCACACAGGCACCTGCGTACATACAGTCGATGCCGTCCGCCGTCGTCATCAAAATTCGACCGGCGTGATGTTCGCCGCCGACCCTAAGGGGTGTAGATAAGACCTCCGCGTCCTCCTCTATCCTCTCATACCTATCTCATCTCCTCTCGTCCTCTCTATCTCTCTCTCGCATAGGACCCGAAACCCTAGCTCGTCGGAGTCGCTTGTCGTCACCGTTTGAGACCACCCCAAGACCAACTGGTGATACCACAAGCTCCGCCGTAGTGGACTACGTCTACTCGGAGGAGGAATCGAGCCGGAATGCCGGAATCATGTGCATCGAACGCGTCTGCCCGCCGCTCGCCGTCGACCATGGCGACGTCGTCTAAGCTCGCCTCTCCTTGCAGTCGTCACTACAAGCATCCTGGTGAGCCACCGGTTCTAACAGTACCTTTTGTTCTCTGTATTTCTCTCTAGATTGCTTCCACCACGAGTACCCGACACCGCCGTCGTTGTCCACCGTCGTTGACCATCCTCCGACGACCATTTACTAGCAGCGCCACCACTCCTAGGCTCCTCGCGTCGTCCTCTTTCCAACGAGCCTAACCGCAGCCTCGCGTATGCACTAAATCGGCAGATCGATCATCGATCTATGGTGTTCATCTTCTGCTGACATCACGATGACATCATGCTCGCATCATCCCATGTCTAGTCAGCCAGTTTGACTTAGTCTTTGCACGCGTGGCCGATGATGTGGCCACTGGCCCGCCAGTCAGTGACCTTGGGTAGGTTTAGCCTCGGTACAAAAAGTATTTCCTGTTCAGGAAATTGATAAAACAATATAAATTCAAATATCAATATTCCAGAAATAAAATAAATGATTAAATCTTGTTTAATTAATAACTTTTGTTTTGTAATTCAGAAAAATGTGTATAATATATGAATTTTTTTAGAAAAATAAAATCTATAACATTAAACTATTATCAAACTTTATTATGATAGTTACTTAAATAATTATTATTTTAATAAAGATTTTATAAGTAATAAAACTTGGATAATTCATATTTTAGTATTGGTAAATATTAAAAATATAAATAAAATATAAAAAATCTTATAAAAATAAAAAATACTTTAAAAACTATAATCATACATTATTATTCCACTTAATTCAATTTTATTAGGTATTAACTATTTATAAGGTAATAAATATTATAAAAATCATATCTTATTATTTATAAATCATAAAAATAAATGTAATATGCCAAAATAATCACAAAAATAATACTTACATGTTAAAAATATAATATTCCACTTTTGAGGTAAATAAAAAATTAAAACACTTTAGCAACTCGAATTTAAAACTATTTCCTTAACAGATAATCCATAAAAGGGTAAATAAAAATTCTTAATATTCTAAAATCAACCAATTAATGTCTAATAAGTAATACTAGTCTTAAATATTAATAATATGAAGTCATAATGGTTCAAAACATTATAAATACAATTTTATTGAATTATCCTTCAACCATATGTGTAGTTTAATTTTCTAAAAAGATATTTAACAATTATCAAATCTTCAAGAATGATATTTTAGTCAAATACAATCTTTTACCATTATTCCACTCACAACCTTATAATGGACTGAATCCAAAGATAATTCATGAGTAGTCACTAGTACTATTTACTTATCCACAAACTATAATTACACCTTTATAAGGAAATAAGTGATCTTGTTCCATTATAAAATTAAGAGACCACTACTTAACTAGGAGAATAACCATTCTTAAGTAACTTAAGGAAACATTATAAAGTACACAAGGTACAAATATCATAAGCATTACACCTTAAATCCATCTATGTTTTAAAGTTAACTTTAGTCTACAAGACTTTAAATATAATACTAAAGACATAGTTATATATTTTTATTTTTTTTTACCCGCAAAAAAAAAGTTAAGTCATAAAGCATCTCAAGTCCAAGCTATTCAAGCAAGCACAAACAACCTCAAACATGTTTGATTAACCACAAAGATTGTGTAGACCTTAAAAAGGAATCTTTTCTTCAAAATTTATTCGTTTTGCCACTTCAATCAACAAACCTTATAATAATATCTCCAACTCTTAACAAATTAAATTCAAGGAATTCTCATTATAATCAACAGATGACAATTAATCACAATCACATTGTTTCAAACTTTACTTGTATATCTAGGATTGTAAACACTTAAGTTCCTTATTAAGGCCATTACTTGTAAAGTAAAATTTAAAGATAAACAATTATAATGTACGCAATCTTGAGTAACATTTCACGTTGGTGTGTATGTCATTGTTTTATGTTATTATAATTACATGTTGTTTCACCCACTCACAAGCCTTAACAAGAAGCACAAGTGTGAAACTTAATCTAAAAGGGCAACACATTCCAAGGAAACCTTTCCAGTATCCAAACCCTAGAACAACGTTATCCCCAGGATTCGCGTTTATAAAATGCATCACATTACTTATGCATAAAAGCATTTTGCTTCTTTAAACATTAGTCCTTATCGGACCAATGATGTTGATTTCAGATATCGGATCTTATATTATCTTGAAGACCGTGAGTGCATAATCTTGCAATCACAAAAGGAAAGTTCACACTTGCTCATGTCCTTTGATTATTTTCTATAAAGTATTTTATAAATCCAATGTTGTCATCGCCTGCATTTTAAAAAAATCCGAAAACAATATTTTCATAATAATGTGATTATAGGTTATTTTACCATGAGGTAATAACCTACTATGAAAGTTCCGGTGGTAAAGGAACATATTATCTAGGACTTAACAACCAATGTCGTCAGTGATTCTTGCGATGTATATCACGCGTTAACCATGAGATTTGGAATGGGACGGAGAAGTCAGTTGTATCTTCTTCCTCTCGCATGTAGCCGAATGTGCAGGTCGTGGCTGTTATCACTCGTAGCGTTCATATTAATTGGTAATTCGTAGAGGATATGCAGCATATGGGTGGTAACCCTCAACGTCCCACGATAGTTCTGGCATCTAACGGTCTTTACAAACCATTGCCATAATTCAATATGTGGGCATGGTGTACACCAAGGAGGCATGCAAGGTCGTGAAGGGGGAAGTGATTGGCTTGGATCATCTTCTGGGCCCCATATCATGGAATTGTGGACGGGAATAAGCTGCTCGGTTGTGCAACAAAGAGTTGATCTCTCATGGGTAAAGTAACGCACCTCTGCAGAGTGTAAGAACTGTAACTTGTTACTCCCTGTTCCGGGAAGGAGATACGAACGCGGTGGGAAAGGAACTCCATGAAAGTTCTGGTAAACCCGTGAATGCTGACGGATATAGCTTTTCAGAATAAAAGCAACCTTTGAAGAAATGTTTACGAAAACCTGCATTGCCTACGACCTACGGTCTGTGGCTGTAGATATAGTGCATCAAACACTCCTTTTCTAGTGAACTTGCTGAGTACGCTCGTACTCAACATATCTTCTTAATCCTTGCTAGATTCTGAAGCCATTAAGATGACATCTACATCCAGTTATGCTTCAGGAATCATCATCCAAAGCTAAAACTCTTCAACGAAGACAAGGAAGTCAACATATACATCAACTCAAGTGAAGACGAAGTTACTGATTAGATAGGAATATACTTTCTAACCAAAGAACGTATTTCTGTAGTGCATTGTAATAGCAGCAATGCCAACCCTTTAGTTAAGATACTAGTCGTAATAATATAATAGTTTTTGCATTGTCTATCTTTGATTCTTCTTTGTAAGAAGTTCTTTCTCTCTCTTTAACCTAGAGTGTTCTCTGGATCTTGTGTAAAGAGTGAGTTGTAACCTTTAGCCATGTATTGGACCCGCTGTGTTTCTGTTATACCACTCTAAGGGATGTAATACTAGTGAACGGTGTTTTATTAGTGTTATGTCAACGACTATAGTGTACTACATCATGCAGTGGTATGCTGGGTCACCGCAGAGTACCTCTTTCGCTGGTTCGCCTGGCTCTCCTGGAAGACAACCGGCGAGATCGGCGAGAACCCGGCTGGCGAGCCGATGTTTGGCTGGCTCCCCAGTGGGTGCCGTACTGCGGGGGGACGACCGGCCTCGGGCGCGACATCGTTGCACCCAACGCCGCTGCTTGCTTTGCCCTCATCACATGTTCGTCGGCAAGCCCCTAGGCCTCGGTGAGCGCCTTCGCCGCTTTTGCCCTCGCCTTCCTTTCCATGCAGCCGTCCGACTCGACCGTCTTCTTCTTTTGTACAAGGGTCAGCCACTAGGCATTGGTCAAGCCTACTGGCCTCTCCTTCGGCGCTCTCGGTTTCCTCTCCTTTTTCTCCTCTGGTTCGCCGAGGTTGGATCGGGGTTTGACGAAACCCTTGGGCGGCATGGTGGGCGGGAGCTCGGTGAACTGGCGGGAGTTGGGGGGAATGGAGAGGAAAGGCGGGAGGGGAAGAAGAAAAGTGCGGGAGCTCGGCCTATAGTCGCTGACAGGGTTGGCTCGCCCACCAGCGTTTTCTCTTCGTCCAGCATTTCCAGGGTGTTTCCAGCAACTCGGGATCGGCCTGTGAACTCCGGATGAAAGTTGGACCGAATCAAACGAAACTGGAAACACGAATGGGCAAAAATTTACCGTCTGGACAAAAAAAACGTCCTATAAACAACGTCATGGAAACGCGGATGGAGATGCTCTAACCCCCACAAGTTTAGATTGAGACAGCTAGCTAATGGCTGTTTTGGTCCACGTGAACAATTGGTTTTAGTCACGTTGGAAATCAACTATTGATTGTTCGGTCCCGCGTCCTCTGGACTGGACCAAAAATAGGAGCAGCCTTCGAGCCTCCGATACCTGCATGGGTCGAAGTTGTCGATGACGGCGTCCGGCATGTGGCGTGCAGTGAGCAGGAGCAAGCTGAGCGGCAGCAAGCCTGACCCGACGAACAGCGTGGCGAGGCAATCCGGCACATCGTGGGACAGGAGCCTGTGCTCCAGGTCGCTCAGGCCTACGTAGTTGTTGTAGTACGGGAAGAGCCTCAGATCAGATGGTGGAGCGGGTGGTCGAGCGCGTCAGAGGCGTACACCTCGAGGCAGGCCACGTTGACAGGGATCGGCGGGATGCACGCGTCCACTAGTGCGATGAACAGGGCTTCGACCTGGGAGACGGGGTCAGCGACGGCAGTTTCGAGCTCTACTTATGTCGTAGAGGTCGCAGTCGAGCACCTCTTCTTCCGGTCGCCTCCGACCTCGCCAAGACAGCCAATTGATCACGGTGAGCTCCGCTTCGCTTCCTCCAATCTTTCCCGCCTCTGTCTGTGACCATGTCCACATCACCGCTTCCGGCCGGGCACGCACGCCATGAACGTGCCATGGTTGAGCACGTCCATGCGGCTGCGGCTTCCTGTCGCTTGCTTTTTGTCCACATGCACATGACGCGGCACACCGAGCACACGCACGTCCACGAACAGCACGCCACACACACCAGCTGCCTCCATATAGATCAGGTCCACAATTCAAACAAGCTAGCTATTTTTTACATAATCTAGCTAGCGCATAATTTTTCTATCCAGCCTGACTGCCTTCTAGCTTTGTCTCTGTTCTGTTTTAAAACACGTTGCATCTTAACCGCTAATTTCCACCATTTGGCTAAAACCACTGTCCACATGTACTAAAACAGCTACCAAAACTGCCATCGACGGCCTGAGGTGTTAATATGCATGGTATTTGATACTTAGGGGGGTAAGTGCTCTAATCTAAACACTAGTGAAAACGAGGCCTTTGGTTGAGGTAGAAACTGGGTTTTAACACCGGTTCTCCTACGAACCGGTGTTAAAGGGGGCGCCCGTACCAGCGTGGTCTAGAAAGCAAAAAGGAGCACCCTCTTTAACACCGGTTCCACGCAGCCCCCCCTTTAACACCGGTTCGTGGCTTGAACCGGTGTTAAAGGGGGTGCGTATATATAACAGACCGCAACCCACACCCCTCTTTGTCATTTTTTCACTCTCTCATTTTGGAGCATAGCAAGAGGGTGAGAGGTGTGCTAGTTTGTGTTTTTTCCTATGCACAAGAGGTGTTCGGTGAAATGCCCGAGAGCTCGAAATAAGTTTTCTCGTTGCTCTTTCCTTCTCGGTCGAGGTCGGCAACTTTATCCTTTCATGTGTCATTGATGTACTATATAAATGGTCATCTCCCTGTTAATTTTTTATATACTATATATTAATGCAGATGAACCGGCAATGGATGTACGGTGACCGACGCACTTCCGAGTATATTACGGGCCTCCAAAATTTCATCGTTGTGGCTAATGCAAACCGTGGTCACAATGGTTTTATGTGTTGTCCGTGTGTTTACTGTCAGAACAAGAAAGACTACTCAAATACCAGAACCATTCACGCCCACCTTCTTCGATCCGGTTTCATGTCCAGCTATAATTGTTGGACCAAGCACGGAAAAAAAGGAGTTGTGATGGAAGACAACGAAGAAGAAGAGGATGATGACAACTATCATAATATGTATCATGAATACGATGATACTGCAACGAGGGTAGATAATGAAGATCAAGAGGCAGCAGATGGGCCCGCTGATGACGATCTTGGTCTGTCCATTACTGATGCAAAGGAAGAATGTGAAACTGAAAAGGAGAAGGAGAAGCTGGAGCAGATGTTAAAGGATCACAAAACATTGTTGTACCCAACTTGCAAAGATGGCCACAAAAAGCTAGGTACCACACTGGATTTGCTGCAATGAAAGGCAGAGAACGGTGTGACTGACAGCGCATTTTCAAAGTTGTTGGTAAAAATAAAGAATCTGCTTCCAAGAAATAATGAGTTGTCCGACAGTACATACCAAGCAAAAAAGGTTGTCTGCCCTCTAGGATTAGACATGCAGAAGAAACATGCCTGCATTAATGACTGCATCCTCTACCGCGGTGAGAAGTACGAGGATTTGGATGCATGCTCGGTATGCACTGCACTGCGGTATAAGATCAGGCGAGACGATCCTGGTGATGTTGAGGGCGAGGCCCCAAGGAAGAAGGTTCCTGCCAAGGTTATGTGGTATGCTCCTATAATACCACGGTTAAAACGTCTCTTCAGAAATAAAGAGCATGCCAAGTTGTTATGATGACACATGGAAGACCGTAAGAAAGACGCGATGTTGAGACACCCCGCTGATGGGTCACAGTGGAGAAAAGTCGAGCGAGAGTACCCGGACTTCGCACGTGACACAAGGAACTTAAGGTTTGGTCTAAGTACAGATGGCATAAATCCTTTTGGTGAGCAGAGTTGCAGTCACAGCACCTGGCCGGTGACTCTATGTATCTATAACCTTCCTCCTTGGTTGTGCATGAAGAGGAAGTTCATTATGATGCCAGTGCTCATCCAAATCCCAAGGCAACCCGGCAACGACATTGATGTGTACCTAAGGCCATTAGTTGAAGAACTTCTAAACTGTGGGCCAAACCAGGTGTATGTATGTGGGATGAGCACAAAGGGGGGCCATTTGACCTACGAGCATTGCTTTTCGTAACCATCAATGATTGGCCTGCTCTTAGTAACATTTCAGGGCAGACAAACAAGGAATACAATGCATGCACACACTGTTTAGATGAAACTGAAAGTGTATATTTGGATAAATGTAAGAAGGTTGTGTACCTAGGGTATCGTCGATTTCTTCCGAACCTGCATCCCGTAAGAAAGAAAGGCAAGCATTTCAAACGTCTGGCAGAACCCCGGAGGAAGCCTGTCCTCCGTACTGGTGAGGAGGTATTTGGTATGGTCAAGGACCTAGAAGTAATCTTTGGAAAAGGTCCTAACAGTCTATCTGTTCCGAATGACGATGCCGGACACGCACCCATGTGGAAGAAGCAATCTATATTTTGGGACCTACCCTATTGGAAATTCCTAGAGGTCTGCTCTTCAATCGACGTGATGCATGTGGCGAAGAATGTTTGTGTGAACCTGCTAGGCTTCCTAGGAGTGTATGGGAAGACAAAAGATACACCGGAAGCACGGCAAGACCAGCAACGTATGAAAGACCCTGAAGAACCTATGCATTCTGAGAACAAGAAGGGTAAACGATGCCACTTAACTCCTGCCAGCTACCCTCTAACCAAAGGAGAGAAGGAATTTTTTTTGAATGCCTGAGTAGTATCAAGGTCCCGTCTGGCTTCTCGTCGAATATAAAGGGAATAATAAATATGGCAGAGAAAAAATTCCAAAACCTGAAGTCTCATGACTGCCACGTGATTATGATGCAATTGCTTCCGATTGCATTGAGGAGGCTTCTACCTGAAAATGTTTGAATACCCATTGTGAAGCTATGTGCATTCCTCAATGCAATATCTCAGAAGGTAATCGATCCAGAAAGCCTACCAGGGTTACAGACAGATGTGTCCCAATGTCTTGTCAGCTTTGAGTTGGTGTTCCCACCATCCTTCTTCAGTATTATGACGCATCTCCTGGTTCACCTAGTAGAAGAGATTGCCATTCTCGGTCCTGTATTTCTACACAATATGTTCCCCTTTGAGAGGTACATGAGAGTCTTAAAGAAATATGTTCATAACCGTGCTAGGCCAGAAGAAGCATCTCCAAGGGCTATGTAACAGAGGAGGTCATTGAGTTCTGTGTTGATTTTATTCCTGACCTTAAGGCGATTGGTGTTCCAGAATCACGACATAAGGGGAGACAGCGTGGAAAAGGCATCCTAGGATGTAAAGCAATGATATGTAGGGACGGGCATTCTCTTAATCAAGCACACTACATGGTAATACAAAGCTCTATCTTGGTTGCCCCGTATATAAATGAACACAAGAATTTTATACGCCTTAAACACCCGGGGCAGTCTGATGAATGGATTATAAGTGAACACATGGCGAGTTTTGGCGGCTGGCTGCAAATACTTCTCACGAATAACACCAGTTGGAGATCAGCTGTACTTGTTGGCCAGGACATCATCTTCGACTGTACGTACTTTCCAAGGGTACAAGATAAATGGGAATACATTTTACACGATAGGCCAAGATAAAAAGAGCACCAACCGAAACAGTGGTGTCCGCTTCGATGCAGCAGAAGACAATGGGCAAAAGACCATGTATTATGGGTTCATAGAGGAGATATGAGAACTTGACTATGGACCTAATTTTAAGGTCTCTTTGTTTCGGTGCAAATGGGTCAAGCTAACAGGAGGAGGGGTTGAGGTAGACAAGAAGTACGGAATGACAACAGTGGATCTCAACAATCTTATAAAGGTAGACAAGAACTTAGAGGAACCATTCGTCTTAGCCAATGATGTGGCTCAGGTTTTCTATGTGAAGGACATGTCTACCAAACTGAAAAAAATTAAAAATAAGCAAACAGATACATCACACGATGAGCCAAAGCGTCACATAGTTCTTTCAGGGAAAAGAAACATCGTGGGAGTGGAGGATAAGACAGACATGTCAGAAGATTATAATAAGTTTGATGAAATTCCGCCCTTCATAGTGAAGACTGACCCAACCATCATGTTAAACGGTGCTGATACTCCATGGTTACGGCCGACGCGATCATAAGATTGACTATATGTATTAATTGAGTCATTTTTGGCACACATATGTATCTCAAAATGGAAATCAATGTCATATTTCTTCTGTTAACACTATATGTATTAAATGAGCCATTTTTCTTCTCGCCATTTCTGAGCGTCGGAGGCGTGCCGGTTCCTCCTGTCCCTCTAGGTGTGGCGCGCCGGATGGCCATCACGAACCACTACTACTTCGAGCTCACGCCGGAGCAGTGGAGGAATCCCAGATGGCATCCCGACTTGGGAAGCCTTCTTCGGGGATCGGCGTGAGAGGGCGCTCGCCAGGCACGAGGAGGACGGCCCACCTCCTCTGAACTTCAACGAGGCCGGCTGTCGGCTGTGGTGGCGCGGTCGGACTCTCCAGAGCGTCATGGCCTACGACACCGCCGCCGACTCTAACCCCCATCTGCGCTACCCTCAAGTCCAGCCCACACGTACTCAGCCTTCAAGGTTCAACTATGGCGACCCCGACGACGACAACCACGATGGCCACGGCGAGTACGACGACTACAGTGGCGAGTATTACAGGTGTTGGGAGGAGCATGACTGAATCACTCCAACATTCCAAAACAAGTTCGGCCGATTGTGACTTAATCTGGATGTATCTTAATTTTCAGTTCTTCTATGTATCTTAATTTCCAGTCGTGCTTTGTTAGTTGCGTTATGTACTTTAATTCCAGTTCTATCATAATAAAATTTTCTTCCCTCCCTTTTCCTCCCGCGCATTCTGCCCGCCCTTTCCCATATGTTACTAGTTTGAATAGTTAGAATTTTATTTTTTTTCAAAACAAAAAATGTTTTAGGATTAACTATTCAAATACAAACAATTTTCATGTTGAAAGTTTTGTCAGATTCCAAAGTGTACAAAAGATGCTAAATTTAAATATCCAAACAATTCAAAAATGTTAATACAAAATAAAATATGATTTTCTCTAATAAAATATGTTTACATTTCTTTTCAGATGCTTAATATTTCTTAAGTTCAAAGTTTTAGGTTTGACTATTTAAATTTTGTCTTAATTGAATAATCAAAATTTATATGTAAGTGTTTTAATCATTTTGAAAAATTTCATCTACAGTAACTATAAAATGTTTTTATATAATTGGATAGATCTTATTTTTCTGAAAAGTATGATATATTATTCATATTTTTCCGAGTTACAATGAAAAAGATATGAATTTTCTTAATTCTATCCTATTTTTTGAATTAAAAAAGCCCCCACCCATTTAATGTACGAAATAAATGCCCCCCTTTAACACCGGTTCCAGCCAAAAACCGGTGTTAAAGGAGGGGCATTTATTTCGTTTCGCGCGCGCACCCCCACCCCCCCTTAACATTGGTTCCAGCCACGAACCGGTGTTGTTCGTGGCTAGAACCGGTGTTAAAGGGGGGGGGGGGTTATAATGCAACACGCGCATCCTCTACCTCAACCAGACACTTAGCAAATTTTGGAATCGATCGAGCAGAGGAGCGCGCGGAGAACAACGACGATGTTGGAAGTTGCTCGACACGCTGTCGCCCGCTGGCCGCCAGCATCCGCCACTGCGCCTGCTGCACCACCGTGCTCCTCGACGTCTTCCCCCGCCTCGCCGTCCGCACCGCGCGCGCACCACCGTCGTCGATCGCGCCTCCTCGTCGTCTACGCCGCCTCGCCGTCATCGGCCGCCGTGCCCTAGGTGAGCCGCGCGCGCCTAGGATTTTTGTTTTAGGATTTTTGGTTTACGATTTTGTTTTAGGATTTTTGTTTAGCAATTTTGTTTTAGGATTGTTTAGAGAATTTGTTAGAATATTTTGTTTTAGGATTTTGTTAGAATATTTTGTTTAGAGAATTTGTTAGAATATTTTGTTTTAGGATTGTTTAGAGATGTTGTTAGAATATTTTGTTTTGGGATTTTGTTAGAATATTTTGTTTAGAGAATTTGTTAGAATATTTTGTTTTAGGATTGTTTAGAGAATTTGTTAGAATATTTTGTTTAGAGAATTTGTTAGAATATTTTTTTTAGGATTGTTTAGATAACTTTGTTTAGAAAATTTGTTAGAATATTTTGTTAGGATATTTTGTCTCATAATCATAATTAAGTTTAGAGAATATTTTGTTAGGACTTTAATGTTAGGATATTTTGTGTCATAATCACAATTAAGTTTAGAGAATAATCATAATCATAGGATATTTTGTTTTAGGAATTTAGTGTTAGGGAATTGATTTTAGGATATTAATTGGATATTTTGTGATATTAATAATTATGATATCAATCCTATGATAACGCGCGCACCTCCTCTTCCTCTTCCCCTAGCCAGATCGAGGAGCAGAGGGGCACAGAGAGAGGATCCGTCGCTGTCGCGCCCACCCTCTCCGCCGTCGCTGTCGCGCCCACGGTGCTCACCGACCCCTCTGCTCGCTCCCTCTCGCTCGGAGCCGTCGTCGCCTCGCTGCTCTGCAAGCGCCGTCGCTGGCCGTCGTCGTTGTCGTCGCTCCGGTGACCCCTAGGTAGTGGCGCCACCTGTTTTAGGTAGGCCCCATCGCGCTGAATCGAACGCGCTTGCTCGCCCGCCCTAGGTCGCTCTCTTACTCTAGATAATATTTGTGTATTTTTGTATGAATAATATGTATATTTGTGTATAAATCCAAGTCCACTTGAATGTTTACTCTCTTACTCTAGATAATATTATTGTTTTAGGAACTATGAATCCACTCAGTAGAAACCTTGAAGTTGTAGAAATAATGGAGAATATGATCCACGAGGACACCTCGGAGGGACATGATGACAGCTCAAGTAGTCATGGAGAAGATGACGACTTCAGTGAACGCACTTTAGTGATTACAAAGTCCGTCGAGGTATATATATGCATGGATTAAGCATCTGCTGACTTGCACCGATTGATTTGTATATATTAATGCTTCTTTCTTCTTTTAGCCCTCCGGATCGACCAGCCAGCAACAATCTTCTTCTAAAAAAAGAGAAAGCGAGGCGCGAGCCATCGGTTGAAAGATCGTACAAAGTTCACGATCGAAGCAGTCCGTGTTGATGGCAGGCCGATGGAGCCTAAGAAGGCCGCAAAAAATTTATACGTCAGGCTGGAGTTCTTGTTAGGTACCCAATCCCAATCATAATTTACTATTGGAATAAGCCAAAGAAGGGCGACGGTACCTTTGTCGATGAAAGATCCAAAGAAACGCTTTGGAATTCGTTGTTGGTAAATTTCACTCTACTGCCAGAGGAGGATGAAAATAAACCGGTTATAAAGGAAAAGGTCAAAGAGTGGACTCTAAAGAAGATGGCTGACACTTTCCGCAACTGAAAGACAAAATTGAACAAATTTGTCAAAGCTCGTGAGACTCCAGATTTCGAAGACGCATATTATGCGAAGATAAAACCTCACTGGCCCGAATTGTGACGTACAGGGAAGGTGCTATAGCTACAAAGTGGTCAGAAACCAATACGCTAAATGCCTAGAAGAAGGAATATCACCAGAGGACGGGGTCAGGTGGCTACATATCTTAGAGGCCTAAGTGGGAGGAAGTTGAGAAGGCCCTGCGCGATAGAGGGATCACACCCCAGACACATGGGTGGAACCTACGTGCAAAGACTTGGTTCTACGAAATCGGGGCAAGGTTGGACCCAAAAACGAGATTGTGTATCTTTCCAACCCTCCTTGCCAAACCCGTCACTGAACTCATCACGGCATACGAGGAAACAGCCGCCAGGACCTTCCATCCCGACAGAGAGAATGACCATCTGACACGCGCCATCGGTAAAAAAGAACACCCTGGACTTGCACGAGGCATAGGGGGTATGACGTGGAAGGATGGGTTTGCCGAGTGGGGCGACTCTTACAGATGGCGCAGTAGAAAAGAAAAAGAGCGTACAAACCGGATGACACAGATAGAACATTCACTTGTGGCGCTGCAGGCGCAAGTGAATGCACAAAAGAGCCAGCAAGCTACCGGCCCATCTCAGCGGCACGAAGAGCCTGCATTGGAAGCTGCCGGCGGCCTAGACTCTGCGCGGAAAATCAGCGTGGCTTCCACGGAGAACGTGCAGCCCACCCTTGAAATGGCGGGTTCTCGATACCCCGTGGATGAGATCACGAAGAGCGAACACGCTGAGCTGCATGTGAGATTAATGGGCTTATCCATTAAGGTGGCGGACGGATATGCCTTACCTCCTGTAGCTGGTGGAACTTACCACTGCTGACCGATTCCAGATGGCTATGCTATTGTCGGGGTGGATGAGGTTGTGAAGGAATATGATGAAGCACGGCTTGACCATGCTATAGGTGAAGTGGAAACTCAACTCAAATTTGCAGTGAAAACAACCATTCTTTGGAAGAAGGAACACATCGTTCTTCCAAATTGGTGGCCACTTAGCACCCCGCCTCCGGCAGCGTGCTGGCCCGAGCCACCGCCTCAAGTCATCAGAATACTCCCCTGTCATCTCCGACGCTTCAGCCATCTCCTACGCGGCAGCCATCTTCGGCGCGCCAGCCATCTCCAGCGCGGCAGCCATCTTCAGCGCGCCAGCCATCTCCTGCACGTCAGCCATCTCCGGTGCTTCACCCATCTCCTCAGCGTAAGCGGAAGAGCACTGCCACGAAGAGCATCACTAGCACTGCCACAAAGAAATCCGCAGGAAACTGTACGCCAGAGTTCAAGAAACTACGTCCCGCAGCCTTCCGCCAAGCCATTGCCGGTATTACCATGGAATCGCAGCGACGAGGAGACCAATAGGATCTCGGAAGAAGAGGTCAAGAAATTTTTTGCACCTAGACGGGCCGAGCCAAATGAGAAACTAGATCCGGCGGTGGTGGAGAAGTTTTACAATAATCTTTTGAAACCTGAAACCCCACTTGTGCCGGACTACGAGTGCCAGATTATGAAGGGGGATGCAAGGCGGAGGGAGACTGAAAGTAGCAGTCATGCGACACCCCAGAAAATAGTTCCCATGCTCGGAGAGCAGGAAAACCAATCATGTGCCCCGCTCCAAGTGTTCAACACACGGATAGCTCCTCCTGTAAATGATTACGAGGCAGAGCTACAAAGAAAGGCCAATGAAATGGGGATGACTTACATTGCATACTTGAACATCATGGGAGACAACTTGCCCAAAGGCGATGTCAACCCCATACAGCCATGGAAGTTTGGGAAGAATCTCATCAAGAAAGAGGAGCTCAAGAATCTACCAACAAAGATGCGAAGATTGCACAAGTGGTACCTTGATTTCTGCAAGACAAGGAAGGAAGAATGGATCACGGCGCATATAAGAGATGAGATTTTCTTGTGCGGAGACGACGAGATCGCCTTCAACATTCAAGACTTGCATTTTCTATTCAATCAGAAGGAACTCGACAAAGCTGTCATCAGCCTTTATTGTGTGTAAGTACTATTTCTGTAATTTCTATCTCATCTCATTCAATTCATTAATTGCATGTATATATATGTTCACCATATATGTATATACTATTATGCATGAAAAAGGTTATGGAATGCATGAAAGGAGGCCCTTTTGACATTGGGTTCGTTGACCCAAATAGAGTTCATGAACAAGTGGTAAAACACATACCCGGTCAAACAGAAGATTTCTTGCTAAGGTCTTTACTGAGACAACAAACCAAAAGGGAAATACTATTGCCTTATAACTTCTCGTGAGTACTGTTACCCTCTCTTGTATACATTATGTTTTGGCTTACTCGATGTTAAGTGTAACCGATGATGAGTTATGCTTGCACAGGTTCCACTTTATTCTGCTAGTCATTCAACCTGACTCAGGAAAAGTTCTTGTCATGGACTCGTTGCGAAAAGACCAAGAGCTATGGGAAGACTTTAAAGAGATGCTCCAGAGGTAATTTCAATCATATTATCGCACTAGATCGGCAACTTTCGTGACAACAAGTAATTAATTACTCATTTATCCATTTTCTTTGTCGGACAGGGTTTGGAAAAGGTTCACGAGCAGGGTCGTGGGTGAATGGTCAGAAGAACTAAAATTTGTAGACCAAAATGTAAGTAATACTAGCTATCCAGGTCTGCGTATCTCTTTGATTTTGCTTCCAATTCCATTATATTATGCTTTATTGATTATTATTTTGATTAAACTCTCTATTCTCGTAAAGTGCGCGTATCAGGGATCCGGCAATAACTTATGTGGATACTATGTTTGCGAGTTCATTCGCAACACGATATGTGCGACGGGCCAAGACGCACTAGAACAACTTAGAGTAAGTAAACAAAGTACACAACATTATTTTATTACCATCAATTTTGTTGAGTTTTATTCTTATATATATTGACCTCATTCTTCATATATATTTAGATCGAACGGATGCGGGACCAACTCCTACCATTTGACCGCATACGAGCGATTCAAGAGGAATTGACGGGGTTCATACTTGATGAGGTCGTCACGCCTGGCGAAGAACTCTTTAGATATCCACCAAAATGAATGTGTACGGAAATGTTATATTGTATATATGTTTGAACGTGTTTATCTTGTACTTGATGCTTCAACGTTTACGGAGAATACCACAATGACGATGTTTGTGTATAATAATAGTTGCTTAATTATTCATGTACTCGTATGTACCGACGATGTATATGTATACCTCTCCCGATCGATTCCCCCTCCCCGTCTCCGGCGCGCCGCAGAAATACGCCCAGAACAGGGCGGCGGCAGAACTCTGCCGCGACAGAGATTTATGCCGTTTTCCTGCCACGGCAGAGATTTATGCATTTTTCCTGCCGCGGCAGAGAACATTTAACAGGGGGAGGAGCTGAGCGTTGCGGTAGCCCCACGTGCGCCACCCTTTAACAGCGGTTCGTATAAGAACCGTTGTTAAAGGGGGGCCTCTAACACCGAACCGCCAACAACGGTTCTACAACCGCTGTTAGAGGCTGGTCCAAACCGGTGTTAGAAGCCTGTGTGTGCACTGGTGAAACTTGCGGAAGGTTAGTGTCCTAAACTCAATACTTATTAGGGGGTTTATGGGTTGTGTGAACTTCTTTCAATCTCAAAGCATACCATCATAAATTATCTCCTAGAGTTAGAATCCTACTAGAAAGGTTCGCGCAACCCTTGTAAGCAGTATCTTTTTACGTAGTAGTATGTGATTGCAACTAAGATTGTAAACTCTCTTTTTACGTGACATCAGTTTGTCAGAAGATAACAAAGTTAAATCTCAGTAATGCCATTAAGCACTCACTATGACGTCTTAAATAACAGTTTGTCAGCAGATAACAAAGTTAAATCTCAGTAATGCCATTAAGCACTATGACGTCTTAAATAACTTTACCCGCTCCTAAGCTAACTAGACTACGCTCCCTACAGACAAATTACACTAAAGTACTCTCTATCCCAAAATAGGATGTATATAGTTTTTTTGTCAAAGTCATATTTTTTTAAAGTTTATAATCAACTAATGAACTATTATGAAATACTAGATGGGCTGGCGCGCTACGCCGCGCTCTGTGCTTTGCGTCTTTGCATGCGTTCTCTTGCCTCTGTGTCTATGCGTCGTGATGGATTTTTATCTGTGTGAGGTTGTTTGGTAGTCCTTGCATTTGGTGGTTATTAGTGCATGGCACAAACGACTGTTCTTGTCACACGATCGAACTAATTAGCTCAAATGGCTTCTCAATCCTGGCGAAAGACGAAGGCGGAGTGCATGGCACAAACGACTGTTCTTGTCGCACGATCGAACTAATTAGCTCAAACGGCTTCTCAATCCTGGCAAAAGACGAAGGCGGCCGTCGCACGCACGGGAGCAACATTGTGCATGCACTCTGTTCTTCCAAATTTTCCAGCGGTATCCGTACTCCTCGGACGCCGACCCGAATAAGTACATGTAGAGGCCACATCCAGAAATTCTTGGAATCAAACAGCACACGAAACGGTGACTCCAATCGCTCAAAATCTTCTGGTGAAGTCGGCGCAATCTCACTACTGCTGCTGTCAGTTTACAGTCCGCGCGTACCATTGTTTCTTCATCTGTTTCCATCAAGTTCACGACAGCCTCAGTACGTCTCCGGTGTTTCTCTTCACGGCTGCTTCTTTCTGGATGTAACATCTCGAGACTGAAACAAACCATAGTCATTGTGATGTACCGAGCAGCTCGCAGCCATCGACAGAAGTTAGATCAATCTGTTCACTATCAGCGCATGCACAGAAACGGTTATTTTTCATTCTCTGATCCAGCCAACTTTGTGATCTTCATAGTTCACCATAGTCGTAGCAATTCATCTTGTTCTGTTCCTGGTACGACTACATATCCAACGCGTTAGGTATTGTTCCTGCGCGCGAACAGCAGATACCTGTTTTTTGTATAATATACAGCATACCGGCGGCGCATGTGGTGAACCACCGTACAGTAATTTCCCTTTAGTCCACATGACTGTGTACCTATCAAACACACAGGTACGCTATGCAGAAACCGAACAAACTTCAGCTTTGTTTTTAACTCCGCTGGCTCTAGAGTTGGCACGAACGCAAAATTTGATTTTTATAAGTCGAAAGGTTATTTCGCTACATCCTAACAGGCCGGCCATCTACCAACACAGGAGGCCGAACACCTAAAACACAAAACAGAAAACACAAAACAGAAAACACACGTATGAATATGAAGAACCTAAAACCCAAAACAGAGGAAGAAAACATGAAAGAAAACCCCAAAACAATCACCAAAAAGATGAGGTCTCCTCCGAAGACGACGCCTCCTGCGATTCACCCGCGACATCTCAGCAGACAAATAAGGAAAGAACAGATCGCCTGCGACCAAAAACAATTTCTAAGAAACCAAAAAACAAAACACCAACAAGAAAACAAAAAAGCATTGAACACACATACCGGCAGGCCGTAAAGAAACAGGCAGACTAACAAAAAAAATGCACCAACGTGAACGGCACAGAAACAACCCCCGCCGCGACCAGACCGACGCCTTGCATTAGAAACCGAAGAGTCCGGCTCAACAAAAGACAAAACCAAACACGGCACCACACAGCGTCGCGCAACACCCTCCGCAACCGCTAGGAAAAACATTACACAAATTAACCATATCATACCTCAGCTAAAAAGGAAAAAAATGGCAATAGAAGAAACATACCAGGACGCTTCCTCCCGGTCCCCCGCGAACAACCAGAAACATTGCCCATCAGAATACCAAATCAACTTATCAAGGGAAACCAAAGAACAACAAGCAATCCAGGCAGCTAGCAAACCAATATGAAGAAATGAACATCATCAACAGGAATCGACCAACAAACAGAAAAGAGAACAAAACCAAACAACCCACAATAACAACTAACTGAACCAAAACAACTTGTCCAGCTAAACATCATGCAAACCAAAGGGCCTAGATAAATTCCCTTCTTCCATTTGCTAACTTTTTCTTTCTCCGTACACAACCTCTACAAATCAAAACTAATACTTCATATAAACAAAATAAATCCCTTCCACAAACACACATAGACTCTTACCTGTTCCATAGCAATCTGTGCGGCAGAAAATCACAAAGTCTGATGGGCTACTTGCATTTCTCAGCTCATATAATACACATATTTTCACCATATACCAGATAATAAGTATAGCAAAACACCTTTCCCAACCTTTTACGCAAACAAAACCATACAATATTGCAGTATTCAGTAATCTTTCTCACAAATTTCTACCTATATTCAGTCTCCTCATTTACCTGAAGAATAAAAACATGCAATCCCGCTCTCTTCCATGGTGAACTTGAGCTAGAAACTTGATGTTGCATATATAACGAATGAAGTTTTTACAGTAATATCCAGTAAATTTAAGTAAGTGGTGATAAAAACAGCCAACTTAGATTCCTTTTCAGTGTAATGTAAGAAGTATCTCTTATGAACAAAATCTCAACCTGAATAAACAATTAGCTGTCTACTTTCTGCCTTTCCTACTATTGGAATAGAACAATGACCGCTTTGTATCCCCGGTAAATACAATCTTGAACATGCAGAAAGGGAGGGTGAGGGTGCAAGTGCAGATTTCAGTAATCTACCTCACAGACTTGCACCTATATTCAATCTTCTCATTCATCCAAAAAATAAAAACATGCAATCCCTCTACCATGGTGAACTCCAACTACATACATCAGCAGAAACCCAACAACATGCATTGACATTCTAAGATTTCCCCTACACCTAAAAAACCAAAAAAAGAAACAATACTCAAGTACAAATCCCGTAACCGTAACTCACACTGCGCACCCACCTTTCGCCCCAACTAACAGCGGCCACACAAAAAATCGAAAAAACAACAAGAGAAGAAGAAAACGAACCTTGAAGAAGGAAGGACGACCGAATGGCGACGCAGCACCAGCTCAGCGGCGGAAAGACCGAAGACAAAACAGAGCAGAGTAGACCAAGAACAGCGCCGCCGCATCGAATCCCACGGTCTCCAATCCCACAAACCAAGAACAGCACCTCCGTCCCCTACACCACACCATCTCCAATCCTCCACTTGCAAGGAAAGAAAGAAAGGAACGCCTCAAATCACAAACCAAGAACAGCACCTCCGTCTCCAACCCCAAACCGTCTCCAATCCTCCACCGGCAAAGAAAGAAAGGAAGGAAGCGGGTCAAACCCCGGAGATAACCAGGCAACAACCTCCCCCGTCCCCACGAACAAACAAACCAAAAACAACCCACCCAAATTACAAAGTGGCTGACATAAGGGGCCCTGAAAAAGCAGCCCACATGTTAGTTAGGAACAAAAACACAGGCACGCCCCAGATGAACTCCCGGCCACAGCAAACGTCGAAGCCCAGCAGCGACGCGGCGCGAGAGGAAACCACGCATGCGAGGCCCACACGCAGAGATAAGCGATCGCACGGGACGCCTCAAATCGCTGAGAGTGCGTCGCCCATCTCACGCTTAAGTCAGAGAATAATACCTGCATTTATACCTGAGGTGGAAGCATCCCTAAACATGTACACTTTAAGTTAAACTGGAAACATGTACTACTATTGAGCAGATAAAAAGGTACATAGGTATGTGTGGGTCATATAGCCAACCACACATACATATTTTCATATTTTCTCACCTCTTGGTGTAAAACTGATTGTTACACCTTGGACAGAAAGTTAGTGGACGATGGCATACCTGTGGGAACTCTCTTGTTGCTAGATATGACACATGCAAGGTCCATGGACAGCCAATTATTTTAAAATCATCCCTGATCTGATTTAAATAGGAACCAGATGAAATTTATATATAGTGCTAATTTTACCACTAACATTAACGGAAGCTCTAAATTCAGGATGTGCTATACTGGTAATCATCAACACAGCCAGCAGATAGCATGAACCTTCGAGGAATGCGGCATGCCCTGAAGGTTTGAAAAAAAACGACAAGTAAGCACACTATCTAATTAAAAATGAACACAATTAGTGAATAATACAAATCCTCTAGCACTGTTGCTAGTCACCGATGGACACAATTGCAAAATATTAGAAAAGAAAATTACCTCTCCTCTTTGTTGCTCCCTTTCCCTTCAATCCTTCCTCTGCATTTTGTTGCACTCGTTGACAAAAAATCCGATAAGTAAACAAAGACTCCGTGAGCTGGAGCAAGAAATACACAAGAGATCTGATGAATCAACAAAATGCAAGAAATGTCTGAGATCTGACAAAAATCAAGAAATACAAGGAACCTCAAATTCAAGATGGAGCAAGAACTGCCCAAGCGGGCTAGAGCCTAGAGGTCAGGCGCGCGGACACCCTTCATGCTGCCGTCGCCAGCCCGCCGTTGATCTATCTGTTCGTGGTGGCATGGTCCGCCTGCCTGGATGCTCGCCATGTAAAACTAACCCTGGGAAGAAAAATAACTCATGTCATTTCCTTTTATGAACTATGCCATTGTAATACTAATTATTCTCGCAAAGGATGCTACAAAAGGTATTTTCTTGAATATTCTCAGCGATAAAATCATATTAGATACTAATTATTTACTTATGAAATAACACTTTACACTCAAAAATACAATAGAGCAAAATCCTAGCAAGAAACCTCGCCCTCACTAAGGTTGCACCAAAGAATTACCACATGGAAGAACACCACACAAAAGAATCGTAAGTGTGTATATACAACCAAATTTGATATACTCATTGATATAGTAAGATATATTTTATATGCTTGTTATTCAACTAATACACACTATGAGTCCATAAACATGATAATCATACGCTGGCAGTGTTAAAATTTATTTCTGTTAAAAACAAAGCAACATGAAGTCTTAGTAGTATCTAAAAGGAAGTATGTCAAATGTTCAATGAGCAGGGCCAATAGCCAAACTTCTCAAAATGCTAAGAAAATTCTGAGCAAAACGTACAATAAGAGAATGATGCTGTGGCTGGTCCTTTGTAATGCACTAACTGTACATGAGGGTCATCGTTTGTAATGCACTAACTGGACATGAGGCTGAACTTCAGAAACAAAGTGAAGGATGATATATTACCTAGTTTTTCATTATCAAAAACTAAATTGGGAGCAATGCACAGCAGAAAAGAGACATAAGACAATAAAGTCGTTCAGCCTTCAGAATATGGGCATGGGAATTAATATAGATTGGAATCCCGGTTTGAGTGGACTGTCGAATCCCGGTTTGAGTGGACTATCGCATGGGACTGGTCTTGTTTGACGCCCAGCTCAGCCTCATCTCAGCCTTCCGACACCCAAATTTCTTCATGGATACAGATCATCCGAGTCACAATACATGTTATATTTTGTATGTGCCCCGAGTCTGAATATTCGAGCAGAAAGTAGAAACTTCTCTTTATCTGCCAAGACTGCCAAACCAGTACAAAAACTATTAGTTTCAATCTAACATCCATATAGGCATTCAGGAAAGGAGTACACATTTTATTAGGTGTCCACTTCAAGTGGAAACTCAATGCATGACCTAGAATTACTTGATATCAATGATGCTACAGGCATGTACCATATGCGCCGAGAAATGAACTCAGTGTCCCAATATGACATGCTTAAAAGGGGAACTGACCAAATTATATTATGTAGAATTCAACTTGTTGGCTAAATCTGAGAAAGTAGTGTAGCACAATCGTTTCTTAAGTGGACCAATCGTTACAGATCATTTTGTTTTGAGGTAAGTATATAGGGAATTTACATAATATCTCAATATTAAATCCTAAAGGCAACAAAAAAAATCTGAAACATTAGATATACAGAATTGGGGAGAGAGACAGTGAAGGATGGTTGCCGGTAATGCATCAATCTGCAGGTCACCTTGTGATATGGAGGTCAGACATCTTCCCGGAGATGCAGGCGCACATGGTGTCTGCCAACGGGTACACGTGTGCTGCTGGGATGCCGCGACGTTGCCGGTGGCACCCATGGGTGCAGATCGATTCGTGCAAGGCCTTCAAGAGGAAGTCTACCCATGCACAGATGGAAGAGTATGAGGCGGAAGCAGTCGAACCCTAGGTGGTGACGATGCTCATGAGTCGAGCTGCAGACTATGGGAGAGGGGAGGGGATGAGGTGGAGGTGGGGGTGGTGATGGACTGTAGGCGTGAGGTTGAGGGCAGCGGCGACCCTTCCTTGGTGGCGGGGCGCTGGAGAAGGCATAATGAGTAAACTACACCTCCCAAGACACATCCTTCAGGAGGTCACCCCTTGTACGACTTGCAGATGTTCTCCAACCGCCCCCCGACGCCGACGGGATGCTCGATGCGCCGCTGTTCGACCGCTTCTCCCTGGACCCCGATCCAGAGGCAGCGTTGGTGGATTCATCGAAGAAGAGGGCGAAGAGGTCCTGGCTCGCGTCCCCCTCAGAGGTCGTGGTGGCGGAGGAGGATGGAGAGGTGGTGAGATGGCAGTGGATTGGGGAGGGGCGGAGGTGGCGGCGGGAGGGGAGAGGTGGGGAGGGGAGAAAGGGGGCGTGAGGGGAGGTGGTGTTGAGGCGGGCGGCGGTGGCGACGGAGGGAGGTGGGGAGGGGAGAAGGGGGGCGTGAGGGAAGGTGGTGTTGAGGCGGGCGGCGGTGGCGAGGGAGGGAAGAGCTTGGGAAAGACGACCACGAGGTCAGGCCCACATGCTGCGGCAGGACGCTCGATTAGATGGCTGAGAGTCCTCGCTTTTGCTCACGCTTAAGCCATAGAATAATATCTTCATATGGTGTGCATTAGATATTGTAGATGTTGGTAATTTTCTTTATATAGTTGATCAAATTTTGAATTTGTTAACTGACTGAAAATTATATACGTCCTAATTTGGGATAGAGGGAGTATGAATTTGCACATCTTCGGAGGCTGCAATTGCACATGGCCCTACATCTCGGGCAAAATCGAAGCGCTTTCAACCTGCATTGATTTAGCAAACTTAAGTAAAAGGATATCAGGAGGTCAATTTGCACAGCCGTATATTTGCAAGAACACCTTGGAAAACAATGTCCATAAAGCCGATCAAAAAATGGCTAACCTCCTCAAGTAAATGTCCTAGATCCATGTAATACCATAATTTTTAGTATGACTCTAATAGTCTTATAGTCTAACTGTTGTCTTTGATCAAGTACCAAGCTCCCACTTTTAATCTGCAAGGCATGCCGCATCAACGTTAGCCGTAGCATAATTTTGTAGCAATGGAACAACCTTGTTTTGCTGGTGCTCTAGATTCATGCTACTATAGGCGAACATTTAGAAAAATCAAAGCACGGAACATATGTGTCAAATGCCATGGGAAAAAACTGTAACCACAGATTCGATTAAATGGGCAAGCTTGGTGTTTTACTTGTTCAAATGATTTCCTTTCAACATGCATAAGGAAAAGAGGTTCAAACTTTGATTATCAATTTTGATTCCAGAAAGGAACCCATGATAATCGGTGTTCCTTAATTCATGCACAACCTTGGTAGCACCCAAAGCATCATAGGGGTCAGCACTATTGAGAAGATCAAAAGTACTTGGACCTGTAATCGATGATTCATAAGGTACATCGACTATTTTATATGGAAAGTAGGCTTTTCTCACATACTTATCATCGCAATTGTATATGGACAGTAGGCTTTAAACATTGAACAAATTCTTAGGTGGAAGGTGATAAAGAGAATGAAAAAATGATGGTAAAAATACTTTCACGGACTAATAAATTTGTTTTAATCACAACAATCAAGTACCGACAGCACAAATGCCCGTTTATCTATTTAGATTACACATAACTACAAGAGTTCGCTAGACAAACTGTGCACATCACAATCACATATATTCACGTCAACAAAAAAAGAGCCAACATATCTGGTAACAGAAGCAACTATTTGATATTAAACCCCATCAAAAATATTTTCAAGCTATAGATCATGGTACAAAAAAGTATGTTCTGTCAGTTTTCCATGTTTTTATCAAAAGGATTGGTGCATTTGTGTATATGAGCATCCACATATTGTCTTAGGCACGAAGTTGTATATAATGACAAAGATCTTGAGAGCATACCAACATAACTTAGTAAGTTCCCAGATGCTAGGTTCAATACTTATCTTTTGTTTTCTCTCTTCCTAGCCCCAGCATGGTCTCTCTAATTCTTTCAAGTTCTTCATCAGGGTCCATAACACAGCCACTCTCCATAACGTCATCGTGAAGACCAATTCAGTTTCTCCCTGCATGCAGGTAACTGATAGTACTGGGCATTCTTTCCTCAGAAATATACCAGCCGACACCCATTGTCATCTGTCCACAGAATTCCACCACCGGTTGTCATCTCTCCTCTGGAGCTAAATCTTTGCTGGACATTCTTAACGGCAGAACATACTGTTCCTGACAAACTTGCCTGCAATTATATAGGATAGAGTTAAACTACGGGCACACAAAAAAGGTCATTCTTATTACCGCACGGTCACAGATGAGCAATTGCATGTATTTGCTCTTTTTCACATTATCCTCACGGGTTTGTGGATGCTGTTACGTATCTCACATAGTGGAACCCAGCCCCTTAACTGGGAGTCGTATGAAAAAATACATTATCCTCACGGCCTTAACAGTTACTCCCTCTGTTTCAAATTAATTGACGCAGATTTGTCTAGATACGTGTCTAGATACATGTGTATCTAGATAAATCAGTGTCAATTAATTTGGAACAGGACATACCGGCGAAAAAATCAAAACCAGTCACAAGTGTTAGTTTACTACTACACCGATCTCACGCTCGGCAAATCCATTCAAGGATAGTAAAAAGGTGCATCGCAGGTAAAACAAAAGCATATAGTAGCAGAGAATTAGCAGGTAAAATCCCTGGGATGGTGTTACAGCTTCGGAGAATTAATAAGTATGCTAATTTATGCCAGCTTTGCTCTCTGCCATAAGATAAGCATTTCAGACAAGATTAGCAATAGTCTAGCATAACAGATCCCTAGATTTGTATCACTGGTAAACAACCTACTACAATTCAGTGTAATCACTAACAAATCAGATCATCACTTGTCGTTCTGAATATCATCACTTCAGTACGGTATCCTTTTACATTTTGATGTGATGTACTGCTAAAGAATGGTCAGCAAAATATGCATCACAAAAATTCTGTGCCAACTTCCAAAGAATTAATTCGCTGTAACTGCTCAGATTTTGTAACAGACACCTAACTACAGCGTTACAAAATGCATATGTAGCAACAGGTGGACATGAAAGGGAACATGTCTACTCAGCAACAAGACAAAGATAATATTTCAGGAACAATCTCTTTTGTTGTGAAAAAACAGTAAGGACTAGATTACTGCCATGCCACAAAATAAAACAAAACAATAACATATATCAAAGGAGGAACAGTTTAGGTGCAAGAAAGAAGTGCACATGATACTCTTGCATCATTTGGAATGGAAGCCAAATGGCAAAAGACATCAACACGGTTGAAGCTGTGATGACAAGAATGAGCATTACCTTGCTGCTGGTCTGCTGGCTGTTGCTCAGTGACACCCATCCATAATTTATCAAGGCTGACGAATGTAGGGGTAATCCTGACCTCCTCTCAGATAAGACAGAACCGTAACAAACAGATTTAGGATTCAAACTGAATGAATCTGAACACTCGCCAAGTGTAAGGATGTCAATATCACCAAAAGACTAAGTGTACACTTAGTTTTTCCAGTTTTCTAACCATCCTTCTATTGTTATGCCATAAACTGACACCACTGCTCATTTTTAATTCATTGAGAAGTGAGAACAGATTTTCCTAATTTCAGTTACATCATCAGCATTGATGCATGATTACATTGAAAACATTAGGAATAAGATTATTAAATAATATTCTCATTTTCAAAGACTAATCCAAAATACAGAGGGGCAATTATTTCTGCGGTGCAACATCTGTTGTCCTTTTTCTGAGTCATTTTCTCATGCGCGAAATCCTCACTTCAGAAGCCTGGATTCTTATTTTCTTCCACAATTCCTCAAAGGACTGAGGTATGAAGTAGTACTCATGAAACATTAGTCCGGTCGCCCTGCATAACGATGAAAGGGAAAATAGATCATTACTTCGAGTAATCTACAGAATGCATGGTGTTGCCAGTGAGGAGCTAGAAAGCGAATTACGAAACCGTACCATTCACGATGATTGCAGTAGGTGAGAAGATGATCAGCAAGGGTGAAGGGCCGCACGGATGAGCGAATCCTTTCCTTTGCATTGTGGACCTGACACAACGTTGTTGGCCGCTCGAACGACTGCTTGCTTAGATTATGCACAACAACCGGATCTGGGAGTGGTACAGAGAGGTAAAGTGAGTTGCTGCTAATAGATGGTAGGTCTTTGGCTGAGACGGACAGGCACCTGTCCTTGCAAATGAATAATGCCCGGTTGCCAAGGCTGCTCATTCGAAACAGTTTCCAGCGGCCGAGGCTGACATCCACCTTGAAAATCGCAAAGGTGTAACGTTGCCACTCCTCCACATCAGAGCCCACAGCATTTGAAGACTTGACAACAAGTAGCATGTGGCCATCAGACTCCACAAGATAGTAGTTGCAAAAATAGGGGCTGCCGAACTTTTGTGGAACATGAGCAACAACGGCACCGAGTGGTTGCGGGGGGTAGACTTGCACAATCTGCCTTGATAACTTGAGGAAACCGTAGAGCCGACCTTGGAAGGGCAAGGTATTCAAAAGATCCATGCTATTGTGGATGACCTCCCAGCTCGGGTGTCCAGCATCAGCGCTGACCACCACTGGTGTCCATGGGAACCAGGCGACAATGGTAATGGAAGTGGTGGAGGACAGACTAGTACAAACTGCGGCATTCATGCGAAGCAGGCAGTTGGGGTTCTTGATCAGCTGATGGAACACCGGGACGAGTGACGGGAAATCGACCACAACGCGTGTGAAAGGGTGGAGCACGCGGATCGTTGTGTCTCGCTTGTGCAGCAGAATGACCAGGCCGTCGGTGAAGCCGATGATCCTGTGGCGGTGGAGCTCGGGCAGGTGGACACGGAGGGACCTCGCTGTTTTACAGTGGAAGAAGGTTATCTGGCAGGCATCGTCGGGGCGGACAGCGTCACCGTCACAGAGCGCGACCCAGCCGACCGGGCGGAGAGAACGTGCCCGCAGGGTGGGGTCGCGCGGAGTGGGCACGCAGGTGCGCCAACCGGAGCAGACGCCGCGGAAGGCTATGTAGTCCACCACGTCGTATTTCAGCACCAGCACGGCGACCTGACGGGCAATGTCGTCCGGGAGAGACGCCCAGCCCGTGGTTGGCTGCGCCGGAGCAGGGATACGCCGGCGTTTGCAGGGCGGTGGAAGGGGAAAGGATGGACCTTTGCGCTTCAGTCCTGTCGGAGCGAAGGGAGGCTTCTTTGTCCCCATCACGCGCCTTAGCTTGTTCAGAACCGTTGCTCTGGCCTGACGAGCGGAGCTACTCAGCTACATATGGCCTCCTTCGATCCGTTTGCGATCCCAAACCGGAGGAGTTAATAATGGATTAAAGGGGAATCCGAGCGGCGCCTGGATGGAACCATCCAGCGACGTCCTTAGACTACGGGGACCAGTAAATCAATTGGAACCAGGGGATTTTTAAATAAGAACCGCTGATCACTATATCGAGTAGAAAACTGATCAGTAAATCGAGGGGAAAACAGAGGATTCGAAATAAGAACCTCAGTGGAGCGGCCCGATGCCGCCTGCGGCGCGTGCGCTCGTGGGTCAGGTGGCGGAGAAGACCACGGCCGGCGCGAGCTCGTAAGGGATGGAGGCAGGGGAGAGCTCAGTGGCGGAGGGAGTCGGGTGCCAACGCGTGGAGGAACCGGCGAAGGCACGGGCAGGCATCCTTCAGCTGCACCGAAGAGACCCTCGCTGGCGACGGGGGTGGAGGCGATGTGTCTTATTGGCGTTGCGGGGAGAAATTCTATCGGACCCGGACACCGGTTGACCACCTTCAAAGATGGACACCTTGAACTGCAAATCTCAAAGCACACCGTCAGAAATTATTACTGGACTCAGAATCCTGCTAGGAATAGATTAGAATACTCCCTCAGATTCATGACTCAAATTTATCAAGATTTAGATGTATCTTGTACTAAAACATATTTTAGATATATTTAAATTTAGACAAATCTAAATCAACTAATATGGGTCTACCCAAAAAAACTAATATGGATCTGAGGGTATTGCAAACTTGTTCGCAGCATTTTTTTCTCTCCTACTAAGATTGCAAACTCTAATACTCTCTCCGGTCCATATTACTTGTCACTAAAATAAATGTATCTAAACATGTTTTAATGCTAAATACATTCATTTTAACGACAAGTAATATGGATCGAAGGGAGTACAATAATTTTTAGTACGACTATAAATAGATCTAACTGTCGTCTTTGATCAAATAGCAAACTCCCACTTTTAATCTGCAAGGCATGCCGCATGAACGGTAGCCGTAGCACAATTTTGTAGCAGTGGAACAACCTTGTTTACTGGTGCTCTAGATTCATGCTACTACAGGCAAACATTTAGAAGAATCAAAGCAAGAAACATATGTGTCACATGCCATGGGGAAAATTGTAACCGCAAATTCGATTAAATGGGCAAGTTTTTTTTTTTGAGAAACACAGTACAAACATAGACACTCACAATGCATACATACACTTATCCCTATGAACACACGCACGCACACCCTATCCCTATGAGCACCTCCAAGAGACTGAGCTAGCGGGTCTTGAGATTGACGAAGTCACTGCGGCCACCGGGAATGAAGTCTCCCACTGAAAGAATACTCCACCTTTATGAGACACCAAAGCATCAAACCTGGGATTTAAAACTCTGGTAGGCTGGGGGTACCACTGCCCTTCTAACCATCCAACCACGGGTTGGTTCTCAAATGGGCAAGCTTGTTTTTTTAGTTGTTCAAATGATTTCCTTTCAACATGCATAAGGAAAAGAGGTTTAAACTTTGATTGTCAATTTTGATTTTAGAAAGAAGCCATGATAATTGGCGTTCCTTAATTCATGCAGTTCCTTAATTCATGCACGACCTTGGTACCACCCAAAGCATCATAGTGGTCAGCACTATTGCGAAGATCAAAAGTACTTGGACCTGTAACCGATGATCCATAAGGTACATCAACTATTTTCCCTCCAGACACCATAATTCAGTAGGGGTCGCCAAATCACACAAGTTATATATCTCTCTGTCATAACTTGAAAGCGCGAACAGAAGCTTTTCTCACATACTTATCATGGCGATTGTATATGGAAAGTAGGCTTTAAACATCGAACAAATTCTTACGTAGAACGTGATAAAGAAAAATGAAAAAATGATGGTAAAAATACTTTCAAGAACCAATAAATTTGCTTTAATCACAATGATCAAGTACTGACAACACAATACCCGTTTATCTATTCAGATTACACACAACTATAAGAGTTCGCTAGACGAACTGTGCACATCACAATCACATACTATGCACGTCAACAAAAAAAAAGAGCCAACATATTTGGTAATAGAAGCAACTATTTGATATTAAACCCCATCAAAAATATTTTCAAGCTATAGATTATGGTACAAAAAAGTGTGTTGTGTCAGTTTTCCATGTTTTTTGTCAAAAGGATTGGTGTATTTGGGATCAATACTTATCTTTTGTTTTCTCTCTTCCTAGCCCCACAGCATGGTCTCTCTAATTCTTTCAAGTTTTTCATCAGGGTCCACAACACAGCCATTCTCCATAATGTCATCGTGAAGAGTGAAGACAGCTGATAGTGCTGGACATTCTTTCCTTGGAAATATACCAGCCGACACCCATTGTCATCTGTCCACAGAATTGCACCACAGGTTGTCATCTCTCCTTGGTACGAAATCTTTGCTGGACATTCTTAACGGCAGAGCATACTGTTCCTGACAAACTTGCCTGCAATTATATAGGATAGAATTAAACTACAGGCATACAAAAAAAGGTCATTCTTATTACCGCACGGTCACGAATGAGCAATTGCATGTATTTGTTCTTTTTCACATTATCGTCACGGGTTTGTTGATGCTGTTCTGTTATATCAGGATAGTGGAACCCGGCCCCTTAACTGGGAGTCGTATGGAAAAAAATTAGAGAAAATTTGCTAGAGGACACCGTTATTTTTTGGCGTTTGCTAAAACACACTGTTGGAATGTGGCTTTGCCCAGTACCATTATTATTTCGTGACAATTTGCTAGAACACACTGTACTGCCCAAAACGGAAAGTTTGACGTTTTAGATTACCTTTTTACCTTGTTGCAAATATGTCTAGAATTTTAATTGAAATGCAAGATGTTTCAGATAGAAAAAACTGTCCAGCTTTTTCCTAATTCCCTCGTTGATTTTTTTCTTAACCACGATGATGCATGCTGCAATGGATGGCGACTTGGCCTGGATGTTCCAAATTGATGTGAACTTACATATAGTTTCTAATTCATGTTCGGTATATGCATATGCTGGATTTGGTGAATTTGAATTAGATAAAAAGTGTTCAAACCGAACATATGATGGTCATCCTAATAAAATTAGTCAAACTTTCCATTTGCGGCATGCAGTGTGTCCTGGCAAATGTGCCATGAAATTATAATGGTACTCAGCAAAGACACATTCCAGCGGTGTGTTTTGGCAAACGCCAAAAAATAACGGTGTCCTCTAGCAAATTTTCCCAAAAAATTATCCTCACGGCCTTAACAGTTGCTCCCACTGTTCCAAATTATTATTTTTTGTTTTAGAAAGGAGCATATATTAATATCGTAATAATACCAGTTACACCTTGCCTCTGCAACAACGCATTACCCTATTGGCATTACGGATGCACACAGCCAAAAAAAGAATTAAAAAAAATGTTTTGCTACTGCGATAAGATCCTTAGTAGCAGCGACACTAACCCCACCAGAACAACACCAGAAGTCCAACATCTCCAATAGCGACGCCTTTAAGAAAGAAAAAGAGCACAAGCACCATCGTCGCCCGATCAAAGATCATAGATTTTCACCCTGGAGAAAGTCTCTGAAAGGATAGGGATGTCGCCTAGAGGGGGGTGAATAGGCAATTTCAAAAATATTATGGTTTTGGCTTGATAGAATGCGGAATTAAACTAACGTTTATTTTACAAGCACAAAACCTAAATACACTAGGCTCAATTAAGTGCACCAACAACAAATTAAGCTAAGCAAGATATCACAAGATAAATATACCACAAGTGATAAGCAAGATATAAGTACTTCAAGCTCAATGGCAATCACAAGAAAAGTAAGCTCGGATATAGAGATAACCGAGGCACGCGGATATGGAGATATATTCCCATGTTCACCACCTTTGGGAAGGGAGCTACGTCACGTTGGAGAGGTGTGAGGTTCCACGAAGGATTCCTCACGCGCCACAAAGGCTCACCTTCTTCTCCGAGTCTATCTCACGAAGGAATAGGCCCTTTCCTTATGGCTAGCTTTTCCTCCACTCCGGAGATGGTAAGTTTCACAACCACTTCACAAGCTCTACGAAGGAGAAGCCCGGGTCTCTTCACAATCTTCCACGAAGAGAACACCGCGGCACCAACCGCCAAGCCAACTAGGAGGTCACCCTCCAAGAGTAACAAGCTCACGGTCTCTCACTCGAACAAATCGTAATAGAGAGCTCAACACTTATGCAAGAATGCAAAGCAATAACACCAAGGGTGCTCAAATCCTTCACTCTCAAATCCCACCAAAGCAACAAGTTCTAGGAAGGAATTAGAGAGGAAGAACAATGGTGGAAACCAACAAATGACTCCAAGATCTAGATCCAATGGGTTCCCCTCACTTAGAGGAGGATTTGATTGGTGGGGATTGTAGATCTAGATATCCTCTTCCAAAGCCCTCAAAAAGATGCAAGAATCATAGGGGGGAAGGGAGAGGAAGAAAGCTCAAAGGGGTCAACAATGGAGGTAAAAAACGTGCTCAAGTGCCTTAAAACTTTGGGGAAGAAGCCCCCCTTTTATACCCCTTCAAGGGGGATGCCCGTTGGAAGTAAGATGCGCTGGGCGAACACGTTCCGGCGACAAAACCGGCGCCGCCGGATCAGCCGCCGGAATTTCCGGTCAAAACCAGAAGTTCCGGTACAAACCGAAACAGCATACAGAGCAGTTTTTCGGCGGTTTGCCAGAAATTTCCGGCGGTCGCAGAAGTTCCGGTAACTCGACTTGTCCTTCACCTGCATTAAGATTGCTCGGGCTAACCCGGCCGACTTACGCAGTATCTCGGCCGGGTAATGCCTTGCCATTATTGTTGGAATTATGCCCTAGAGGCAATAATAAAGATGTTATTATTATAATTCTTGTTCATGATAAAGTTTATATTCCATGCTAGAATTGTATTAAGCGGAAACATTAATACTTGTGTGGTTTGTAAACAACACCGTGTCCCTAGTACGCCTCTATGGACTAGCTCATTGATCAATAAGGTTTCCTAACCATAGACATGAGTTGTCAATTGATAATGAGATCATATCATTGGGAGAATGATATGGTGGATAGACCCAAACAAAGCAGAGCAATTAGATCGTGTCATCGTGTTCGTCTTTGCGAAGCTTTTCCTATGTCAAATATTGTATTCCTTAGACCATGAGATAATGCAACTCCTGACCGGAAGAAAGCTTTGAGGTCATCAAAGCGTCATCCTATGAGAGGGTGATCATAAAGGTGTCTCTCGGTGATCGGAAAGTATCTGTTGGGTTGTATGTATCGAGATGGAATTTGTCCCTCCCAAGTCGGAGAGATATACTTGGGCCCACTCGTGTCGATATCAACACCGCTTGCAAGCATGTGGTTAAGGAGTTAATCACAAAGTGATATCGGATTACGGAACGAGTAAAGTACTTCTTTGTGAGCGAGATTGAACTAGGTATGATGCAAGGTACGATCGAATCTCGGGCAAGTAAAATATCGCGAGACGAAGGGAATATATATATGGGATTGATTGAATCCACGGCATCGTGGTTCATCCGATATGATCATCTATGAATGTGTGGGAGTCAATATGGGTGCCTGCACCCATTTGATTATTGATAGAAGATCATGTCGCATATTCTCGAACCCGCAGGTCACACATAACGTATCTCGGCTAGGATAGATTGGATAATTGGTTTATGAATTTTTGTTGAGTCTCGGATGGGATCCGGGATATCACGAGAGGTTCGGAATGGTCCGAGAATAAGATTCATATAAAGGTGCAGTTTTGGAGTTGAATTGTTCCGGTTAATCGGTATTGTCTGGAAGCTTCTAGAACCTTCGGAAGGGACCAACGTGGCCCCACCTTCCGGGAGGGCATGGGCCTATGAGGGAGTGTCCTGGCGCATTGGGCAGGGCAAGGCCCCATAGGGCCCAGCCGATTCTAGAGAGATTTGACTCGTTTAAATCTCGGGATAGAATTTCTAGATAAGGGAGAGTTTAAATCGTTTAAACTAGAGATAGGATTTCTAGATAAGGGAGAGTTTAAATTGTTTAAACTAGAGATAGGCTTGGAGGAGGGGCAGGGCTGGCCGCACCCCTCTATATAGAGGGTGGTGCGCCCCCACACACCTTCCTCCAAGCCCTAGCGCCTTGCTACCTTCCTCTCTCCCTCCCGATTGTTTGTGGCGAAGCCTGCAGAAATTCTCCACCATATACACCACGTCGTGCTGTAGATCCAATCTATCTCTCCACCATACTCCGGTCCGAGGAAGGAGGAGGCGTCGAGTCTTTGCGTGTGCATCTCACGGAGGCACCGCCACTTGTGGTGCTAGATCGGATCGGATCGCGAGGAGGAGAAGCGAGTCGACTACATCACCCACGTTAAATGAGCGTTCCATGTCGAATCTTCAAGGGTATGAAGATCTAATCCAATCTCTCTCGTTGTTTGCATCTCCTAGATTAGATCTTGGCTTTCCCTCTGTTCGCTCCGTAGAAAATTTTGATTTACTATGCCGCGAAACCCTTGATGTATCGAGCTAGATCTGCGTATATGTGTTTCACGAGTAGAGCATAACATGGTTGTTCTGCGTTGATGTTTTCTGTTGCAAGCCTCTTGTTTGTGTTCTTCTTATGACGCTGGATAGTGAGATTGAAGCGGTCCAGGCCAACCTTCTGCGACGTCGTTCATGAGACCGGCTCCGCACTTGACGTGTGGCTTGTTCCACACATGCGGCTGGTGGATGTCAGTTTCTCTCACTATAGTTGTCATGGGATTAACACCGGAGTTTGGCAACCATAATATCACCGTTGTGGCTTTCCGTAGGTAAGAATCGTTCTTAGCATCTACTCCCATAAAGCCACATAAAACATGCAACAACAAAGTAGAGGCGTCTAACTTGTTTTTGCAGGGAGTGTTTTCTGTGATATGGTATGGCCCAAGATGTGATGTGTATATTGTATGCGATGATCATGTTTTGTAATGTTTCACGACTTGCATGTCGATGAGTACACAACCGGCAGGAGCCATATGGTTGTCTTTATAATTGTGTATGACCTGCGAGTCAACTTCTTATACGCCATGTAATAGCTTTACTTTATCGCTAAGTAGTTAGCAATAGTTGTAGTTGCTATTCGTGGTGGAGGCAATCATGGTGGAGTGATGGAGATCATGCCGGAACGCACAAGATGGAGATCATTCTTGAAGATTGGCTATACCATGTCACATAAAGTTATATATGCATGTGATGTTTATCCTTTTATGTATCTTATCATGCTTAGATCGCGACGGTAGCATTATAAGATGATTCCTCACTTAAAGATCAAGATAAAAAATGTGTTCTCCCCAAGTATGCACCGTTGCGAAAGTTAAATGCGTGTCCAAGCATCACGTGATGATCGGGTGCTATAGACTCTCGCTCACATACAACGGGTGCAAGCCAGTTTTTGCACACGCGAAATACTTGGGTCTAACTTGACGAGCCTAGCATGTATACGGACATGGCCTCGAACACAAGAACCGAAAGGTTAAGCATGAGTCATATGAATGATATGATCGACACTTCGTTGTCCACCATTGAAACCACATCTCTTCTCGTGATGATCGGATTAGGTGTGGTGAATTTGGATCGTGTTCACTAAACAACTTGAGGGATGTTGAATTTAGTGGGAGTTCATCTAGTAATTTGATTAAGTTGAACTATTTATCATGAACATAGTCTAAATTGTACTTGCAAATCTTGTAGATCCAATGGCCAAGTCCAACTTCAACTTCAACGTTTTTCTTTGAGAAAGAAAAGCTTAGAAACAATGGGTCTAACTTCACCAACTGGTTCCAATCTAAGAATCATTACTGGCGGACAAAAGGACTATGTCCTTGAGAAAGCGTTAGGTAACCCCTACTTGCCAATCAAGGCTGATGAGAAAGCTGTCTATCACCAAGGCAAAGATGATTATGGTGTGATTAAGAGCACCATGTTGTTTGCTATGGAACCGAGCTTCAAAATCGTTTTGAAACCTATCCGGGCCCTTTGAGATTCTCGAGGCTGAAAACCATGTTTCGCACTCAAGCCCGTTCTAAGAGATATGAGATCTCCGAAGTTCTTTAACTTCAAGATGGAGGAAGGGAGTTCCGTTAGTGAGCACGCCATAAAGATGTCGGGCTACACTCAGCATGTGAGCAAGCTGGAATGCACGATTCGGAGGAGCTCAAGATTGTGAGGTTCGCAATCACTCCCTCCAGCAAATGACAAAAGTTTTGTAGTGACTCATAATCAGTTGGTTCCACGATACGATCACGAGCTCTTCGCAAAGTGAAGGATGCGAAGTGGACATCAAGAAGGATAATCATGTGTTGATGGTCAACAAGCCCTCCTTTAAGAAAGGTAAGGGAGCAAAGAAGCCCTTCAAGAAGGGCGGCAAGCACAATGCCCTGCGAGAAGAAGCTCTCGTGTCTGGTCCCAAGCCGGACACCGAGTGCTTCTATTGCAAGGACAAGGGTCCTTTGGGCGCAATTGTCCAAGTACTTAGCGGACAAGAAGGTGGCACCATCAAAGGTATATTTGATATACATGTTATTGATGTTTTCCTTACTAGCCCTCGTTGTAGTGCACGGGTATTTGATACCGGTTGATTGCTAATATTTGTAACTCGAAACAGGAGCTACGGAATAGACGGCGACTTGCGAGGGATGAGGTGACGATGCGCGTTGGCAACGGATCAAGAGTTGATGTGATAGCAGTCGGCACTCTCCTTAGTTTTACCTTGATTAGTTTTAAACCTTAATAAATGTTATTATGTGCTGCGTTGAGCATGAACATCATTTGCGGATCATGTTTATTGCAAGACGGTTATTCATTTAAATCGGAGAATAATGGTTGTTCTATTTATATGAGTAACATCTTTTATGGTCATGCACCTCTTGTGAATGGTTTATTTCTTCTAAATCTCGAAAGGGATGAAACACACATCCATAACATTGAGGCTAAGAGATGCAAAGTAGATAGTGATAATACTACTTATTTGTGGCCTTTGTCGTCTAGGTCATATTGTATTAAAGCGCATGAAGAAACTCCATTCTGAAGGACTTTTGGAGTCTCTTGATTTTGAATCATTTGACACATGCGAACCATGCCTCATGGGCAAGATGATCAAAACCCGTTCTCGGTATGATGGAGCGAGCAACGGACTTGTTGGAAATCATACATACCGATGTATGCGGACCGATGAGTGTTTGGCCGGTGGATATCGCTATTTCCTCACTTTTACCGATGACTTAAGTGGATATGGGTATATATATTTAATGAAACATAAATCAAAGCGTTTGAAAAGTTCAAAGAATTTCGAATGAAGTGGAGAACCATCGTATGTAAAGATTAAGTTTCTACGATCCGATCGTGGGGCGAATATTTGAGTTATGATTTTCTCACGCATCTTAAAGCAAGCGGAATTGTTTACAACTCACGCCACGGAACACCACAACGCAATGGTGTGTCGAGCGCAGGAATCGAACCCTATTAGATATGGTCCGATCGATGATGTCTCTTCTTGATTTGCCGTTATCATTTTGGGGTTATGCATTAGAAACCGCTGCATTCACTTTAAATAGGGCTCCATCTAAATCCGTTGAGACGACACCGTATGAACTGTGGTTTGGTGCTAAACCTAAGTTGTCGTTTCTTAAAGTTTGGGGATCTGAGCTTCGTCAAGAAGTTGATGCGGACAAGCTCGAACCCAAAGCGGAGAAATGTGTCTTCATAGGATACCCTAAGGAAACTATTGGGTATACCTTCTATCACAGAACCGAAGGCAAAGTGTTTATCGCAAAGCGGTTCCTTTCTTGAAGGAGTTTCTCTCGAAAGAAGTGAGTGGGAGGAAAGTAGATCTAGACGAGGTTATTGAACCTTCTCTTGAATTGGAGAGTAGCGCAGACCTGAAATTGTTCGATTACGCTTTGCACCAACAATAGAGGAAGCTAATGACAAGGATCATGAAGCTTGGACGATCTTGCTCTTGAGCGTCGCAGTCGACAAGGTCGCGTGCCCCTCTGAGTGGTATGGCAACCTGTCTTGGTGTCTTGTTGGTAGAACGGTGAACCTCGAACTATGAGGAAGCGATGATGAGCCCGGACTCGAGAAATGGTGGAAGCCATGAAATCCATTGGGATCCATGAGCGAAAACCAAGTATGGACTTTGGTGGATCCTCCTAGCGACCGAAAGGCCGTTGAGTGCAAATGGATATTCAAGAAGAAAACGGACGCGGATGGTAATGTTACCGTCTATAAAGCACGGTTTGTCGCAAAAGGTTTTCGACAAGTTCAAGGTGTTGACTACGATGAGACTTTCTCTCCCGTAGCGATGTTTAAGTCCATTCGGATTTTATTAGCAATTGCTGCGTTTCATGATTATGAAATATGGCAGATGGATGTCAAAGGCTTTCCTCAATGGCAACATTGATGAAGAGTTGTATATGATGCAACCCGAAGGTTTTGTCGATCCTAAGGATGCTAGTAAAGTATGCAAACTTCAGCGTTCCATTTATGGACTGAAGCAAGCATCTCGGAGTTGGAACCTTCGTTTTGATCAAGTGATCAAGAGCTTTGGATTTGTTCCAAATTGCTACGATACTTGTATCTACAAGAAAGTGAGTGGGAGCTCGGTGACGTTTCTGGTACTATATGTGGATGACATATTGATTATTGGAAATGACATCAACATGCTTAACGATGTGAAGAGTTATTTGAACAAGTTTTTTTCAATGAAAGACCTAGGTGAAGCTGCTTATATATTGGGCATCAAAATCTATAGAGATAGACAAAGACGCCTGATAGCTTTAAGCGGTACATACCTAGACAAAGTTCGAAAAGGTTCGAATGGATAAGGCAAAGAAAGGTTCGATTGCCTATGTTGTCGTAAGATATTGAGCAAGGCTCGTGTCCATTCTGGTAAATGATAGGGAAGCTATGAGCAAAGTGCCTTATGCCTCGGCCATAGGTTCCATCATGTATGCCATCTTTGTGTACTACCGGATGTGTCCAATGCTCTTAGTTTGACGAGATATCAAAGTGATCCAGAGTGGAACCTTTGGACAGCCGTGAAGAACATCCTAAAGTACCTAAATAGGACTAAAGAAATGTTCTTAGTCTATGGGGTGATGAACGACTTGTCGTAAAGGTTACGTCGACGCTAGTTTTGACACCGACAAGGATGATTCTAAATCTCGAACGGGATACGTTTATATTTTGAATGGAGGAGCTGGAGTGGAGAAGCTGCAAGCAAAGCGTGATCGCGGGATCTCTGATGAAGCGGAATACATGGGCTGCCGCAGCGTCAAGTGAAGGAGTTTGGATCGAAACTTCATCATCGAAGCTTGGTGTGGTTCAAGTGCATTGGACCCTTTGGAGATATTAATGTGACAACAGCGCCATAGCACTCGCTAAGGAACCAAGATATCATCCAAAGACCAAGCATATCAACCGCAAGTTTCATATAATCCGAGATTATATAGCGGATGGAGATCTGAAGATTAGCAAAGTACATACGGATCAGATGTCGCAGATCCATTGACTAAACCTCTTCCACGTGTAAAACATGATCAGCACCTCGATTGCCATGGGTGTGAGATTGTTGCCGGATGTAAACTAGATTATTGACTCTAGTGCAAGTGGGAGGCTGTTGGAATTATGCCCTAGAGGCAATAATAAAGATGTTATTATTATAATTCTTGTTCATGATAAAGTTTATATTCCATGCTAGAATTGTATTAAGCGGAAACATTAATACTTGTGTGGTTTGTAAACAACACCGTGTCCCTAATGCGCCTCTATGGACTAGATCATTGATCAATGATGGTTAAGGTTTCCTAACCATAGACATGAGTTGTCAATTGATAATGAGATCATATCATTGGGAGAATGATATGGTGGATAGACCCAAACAAAGCGAGCAATTAGATCGTGTCATCGTGTTCGTCTTTGCGAAGCTTTTCCTATGTCAAATATTGTATTCCTTAGACCATGAGATAATGCAACTCCACAGTACCGAAGAAATCTTTGAGGTCATCAAACGTCATCCTATGAGAGGGTGATCATAAAGGTGTCTCTCGGTGATCGGAAAGTATCTGTTGGGTTGTATGTATCGAGATGGAATTTGTCCCTCCCAAGTCGGAGAGATATACTTGGGCCCACTCGGTGTCGATATCAACACCGCTTGCAAGCATGTGGTTAAGGAGTTAATCACAAAGTGATATCGGATTACGAACGAGTAAAGTACTTGCCGTGAGCGAGATTGAACTAGGTATGACAGTGCACGATCGAATCTCGGGCAAGTAAAATATTGCGAGATGAAGGGAATATATATATGGGATTGATTGAATCCTAGTATCGTGGTTCATCCGATATGATCATCGATGAATGTGTGGGAGTCAATATGGGTGCCTGCACCCTGTTGATTATTGATAGAAGATCATGTCGCATATTCTCGAACCCGCAGGTCACACACTTAACGTATCTCGACGCTAGGATAGATTGGATAATTGGTTTATGAATTTTGTTCGAGTCTCGGATGGGATCCGGGATATCACGAGAGGTTCCGGAATGGTCCGGAGAATAAGATTCATATAAGGCGGTGCAGTTTTTGGAGTTGAATTGTTCCGTTAATCGGTATTGTAGGAAGCTTCTAGAACCTTCCGGAAGGGGACCAACGTGGCCCCACCTTCCGGGAGGGATGGGCCTATGAGGGAGTGTCCTGGCGCATTGGGCCAGGCACAAGGCCCCATAGGGCCCAGCCGATTCTAGAGAGATTTGACTCGTTTAAATCTCGGGATAGAATTTCTAGATAAGGGAGAGTTTAAATCGTTTAAACTAGAGATAGGATTTCTAGATAAGGGAGAGTTTAAATTGTTTAAACTAGAGATAGGCTTGGAGGAGGGCAGGCTGGCCGCCACCCCTCTATATATAGAGGGTGGTGCGCCTCCCACTACTCACACCTTCCTCCAAGCCCTAGCAGCCTTGCTACCTTCCTCTCTCCTCCCGATTGTTTGTGGCGAAGCCTGCAGTGAAATTCTCCACCATATACACCACGCCGTCATGCTGTAGATCCAATCTATCTCTCCACCATACTCGCTGGTCCGAGGAAGGAGGAGACGTCGAGGTGTTGCACGTGTGCATCTCACGGAGGCACCGCCACTTGTGGTGCTAGATCGGATCGGATCGCGAGGAGGAGAAGCGAGTACGACTACATCACCCACGTTCCGACGAACGTTCCGCTGTGCGAATCTTCAAGGGTATGAAGATCTAATCCAATCTCTCTCATTGTTTGCATCTCCTAGATTAGATCTTGGCTTTCCCTCTGTTCGCTCCGTAGAAAATTTTGATTTACTATGCCGCGAAACCCTTCAATTATCACAAGGGTCCTGCCCTTTCCTATCTCGGCCGACCTCTACAGGATTCGGCCGACTCAGACTGTAACTCGGAAACTAGACAGGGAACACCCTTTCATCTTTCCCCGTCTTTACCCTATCCGAGGTCACCTCGCCAACATTAGTACCCGAAGCTGGTATGGCCCCGCCGACAACTTTGGCCGGGACATATCAGTTTCATGACACTCGTTCTGCAATGTTTCCGAGTTACCTTTTTCTCGTTCGAGGTATCATCATATCTTCTCGCGTACGCATCGTCCTACGTGTCATACTCATCATTGTTTCTCTAGTTTTTTGTTCCTCTACAAGATTCTTGACGAGCTACGCCATCGCTTTGTCGTGTCGGCCAAGACGCCTCGTGTGCCGTTTCCGTTGGGGATCGTGACCTTCTTTTCCACCGTGTGGTCCTTGGTGCGGTTCCGCTTAGCGGTGTGCGGTCATGTGGCGCACACGATCTACACGGTTAACCGCCACACCCACGATCCCACTACCTCGCAGGCGGCTTGGTTATAAAGAGGGGCGCGGGGCTGGGAGATTCACTTTCCCCCTCCGCTCACCTGTGCCCTTATTCTTCCTCTCGCTTCTGCGCCCGTTCACGACTCCGCCACCGTGCGTTCATCTGGATCTCCGACGGCAAGGACCCCGCCGCGCTGCTCCGTCTGCCTCGTCCCTGCTCGCTTTTTCCGGCGCCGTCGCCGGTGAGTTCTTCCGGTCCCATCGCCTAGGCTCTCCTCTAGACTCCTCTGTTTCCATTTCGTTTTCGCGCGGTTGCTCCTTCGCTGCTCCGCCGCCGTTTCTGCGTAGAATCACGACGGGGCCGTGCAGTTCTAAGTTTTCCTCCGCCGCTAGTTCTTCCTCCGTAAATTTCTCCGGCGACCCCATGTCGAGCTCTGACAGCGGTGCCCTTATCGAGGATGACGATACTGCCTCTGGGCCCGAGCGTGGCTCGTGGCAGGGCTCTTCTGTCACCCGTCGAGAGATTGAGTGGCTAATCCGAACTCGTCGGATTCCTGCCGGGGTAGCTTGTCGCTTACCCGGCAGCGAATCCTCTCCAGTTCTTAGGGAGGGCGAATATGTAGTCTTCATGTCACACTTTGCTCGCGGGTTTGGTCTCCCCCTCAGTGATTTTGCTAGGGAATTCCTTGATTACTTCGGCCTGCAGCCGCATCACCTGTCTGCTAATGCCATTGCCTCTCTTTCTTCCTTCATCTGTGCCTCGGAGGGATACTTCGGCCTGTGGCCGTCTGTGCACGTTTGTTCAAAGTTTTTCCAGATTCGATCCAACGTTGTCCCAGACAAATCTCTTCATCCCTCCAAGAAGCTGCTCACCCAATGTGGTGCCGCGTCAATCACACCTCGGAGGAAATCCGAATTTCCTCGCGTCGCAGGTTTAGAATCATGCAAGAAGTGGCATAAGTTGTTCTTTTATGTCAAGAACTCTAGGAATGAGGATAGGATTCAGCTTCCTGACTTTTCCGTTGGCACCCCTTCCAAGAAGAACTGGACCTATAATCCGAGGAAGAGTCATGCTCTGGCCGAGGCTTTTGAGATCGGTGAAGGGCCGATCCGCCGGGATACGCGGTGAGGATCTGATGACTACCTTCATCAGCAGCCGAATCTGCCCCTTCCAGAAACGCACACACAAGCTCTGCTACATGAGCGGTCCTCTCGATCCCAACCGGGTCTCGACGGTGGAGCTGGACAACTTCCTCATCTTCAAACGTGTCTGGGCTATCTTTAAGACGGAGATGCCGGAGGACTGGGCCTGGGGATTGAAGCCGTTCACCCGCGAGCATCCCCCTCCCGAGGTGAGTTTATGCCTTTGTGTTTTGCTTCCTAATCGCGTCCATGACTCTTTTTGCTAATTTTTCTCTTTCTTGTCCTACAGAGGTTTGAGGAGCAGAAGACTGAGGACGCCGAGGTTTTGACACTCCCGTGGCCTGCGGATCGGAATACTCCGGACAGCGGGGAGCCGGACTCAGAAGAGTTCGTTCCCAAGTCGGATCTCGCTCCGGCTCGGCGCATGAAAGGCCCCACCGAGGAGGAAGGTGATTCGGACGAGGTCCAAGTTCTAGAGGTAGTTGCCGCAATGCCAATTTCTTATGCATTTCCGGCTTCTATTTTATCAGCTAATCCGGCCGGTCAGATTCACAACATCGAGCTTCTTGCCTCCCGGCCTCCCGTTACCTCGGGGAAATGTAGTGCTCCAGCTGACGCCTCAGAAGCTGCTCCCAGGAAGCGAGTAAAGAAGTCAGCCCAGCACCCTCCGAAGCGTAAAACTATGCCCGGGGTTACTGGGTGAGTTACTTTTGTTTGTATTTCTTGTTTCTCTCTTTCTCCCTTCTAACTTGACCTTTTCTGTCTTTGCAGGGCTCCTCTCTCTGTTAAGCCCAGCGGTCCCAGCATGACGAGTCGTACGACTCGGCCGCCTTCTCCTCCGCCTCCTGAGGATACCAGAGTTCCGAGTCCTGCTCGTGTTGCTTCTCCTCCTGCTCCGAATCAGACGCCACCCCGCCATGATGCGCCTGAGAGTTCTCCTGTTGATGTCGATACATCTCGGACCACAGACGTTCCTACCGAACCTGCTGCCTCCTCTGTGAACCCCGATGTTTCTGTTGAGATTCCTCCGACCCCCGCGGTCTCTACTGCAACACCAACTCCAGCCGAGGATATCAATATCTCGGCGCCCTCTGCAACCGTAGTTCCTCCGGCTCCCAAGGACGCTGCTCCAAGTGCCGAGGTACCGGCTCCTACTGACGCCTCTCCTAAGGCAAGAAAAGCCATTGTTACCAAGCCTCTGCCCTCTCAGAAAGGACATGCCAGCTCATCTCAGCCTACAATTGCTGATGCGCTGCGCAAGGGGATTTCCTCTGCCAAGAGCACTGTTACCCCGGCTGCTGATAGACAACTTGCTCTTCACAAGAGTCCGGCGGCGGTTGTTACCCAACATGTCCAAGGTAAAGTTCTGACTCGCACGGAGAGTGGGAACAGTCTCGGCTCGTTGGTCGAGTATGCCAACAATTGGAACGTTGCCGATCAGTTCGAGGGTAATCCAAGCAGACAGCCGTTTCAACTCTCCGATATCAGCAGCCGCCTACATCAGGCTGCCAAGATCGTTCTTGAAAGTGACAAGATGAATGAGGTAATTGTTTTTATGGAGTTTTGATTAGTTCTCCGGATGCTATTATATATACTTCTAGTCCCCGAAGGTTGCAACCGAATAACTTGTTATTCGTTTGGAAGTTTTATGATGCTTTACTTAGTTCAATTTTATTTTAGAGTTCGAACCTCCATCCAACTAGATCTGCATTAAATTCTGCTTGATTTGGGTCTATCTGAACCTTGAATATCCAGCCACCTAGGTCCGAGTTAAGTTTTGCTTGACTCGGATCTGTTTTGGCTTCGAATATCCAACCACCTAGGTCCGGGTTAAGTTTTTCTTGACTCGGATCTGTCTTAGCTTTGAATATCCAGCCACCTAGATCCGGGTTAAGTTTTGCTTGACTCGGATCTGTCTTAGCTTCGAATATCCAGCCACCTAGATCCGAGTTAAGGTTTGCTTCACTCTGATCTGTCGTAACTTCGAATATCTAGCCACCTAGATCCGGGTTAAGTTTTGCTTCACTCGGATCTGTCGTAACTTCGAATATCCAGCCACCTAGATCCGGGTTAAGTTTTGCTTGACTCGGATCTGTCTTAGCTTTGAATATCCAGCCACCTAGATCCGAGTTAAGGTTTGCTTCACTCGGATCTGTCGTAACTTCGAATATCTAGCCACCTAGATCCGGGTTAAGTTTTGCTTGACTCAAATCTATCTTAGGCTCGAATACCTATTTACTATTTGCTCTATTGCTTAGGTTGCGCATGACCGGCGGACCGCCGAATTCCAAAGGCTGCTTTTTGCGCATAGAAAATTGCAAGAAAAGTACGAGAAGGTTATTCCTGTGGTGAAGAAAGCTGGTAAGTCGACAAACTCTTGCGTCATCTCCGAAGCTCTTATTGTTTTGTACATGAGATGTTGGCTCACTTTGTTGGTGTTGCCTGTCAAAACCCACCGGCGAGCAGCGACGAGCAACACGAAGAGCCGGGAGGCTCCCAGAACTGCTGGTGGGCCCTGGTCCCTCGGGCAACGGCCCGCAAAAACTCCTGCGACACGGCTGATGATGCAGGCGTGCCACTGACCTATACCTGGTCGGGAAGGTGATGGATGCTGTGATTAGTTTCCTTTCACGCATGGCAAACACGTATACGTAAAATCGAGCATACGGCTCCCAGGTTTCCACGTGAATCGGCTCCGGAGCCGATTATCCCATGGTTACGCATTAGATCTACGATAACATGGGGTTTTGCTTCATCAATACACGTTAAATCGACCTCTGACGGTTTAACGTTTTCACCACATAATTGGAACATCCTACACGTAATTGAGCACGGTAGATATGAAAGATGACAGAAAACTAACCCTAGAGAAGGCCTAACAATCGACGTAAAGTCAATTCCCGGAACAACTTCTCTCGAATTGGCAAACTATATCCTTACATACCACTGGATCGTTCAACCCGTTTGCAAGGCCTGACCATGTGGATATCAAACTAAACCTTTGAAAACAAGGCATAACTATAACAGATCAAATCAACTGAATAAAGATCAAGCAAGATGCTGCCCTTACACCAAAAAGGGTGCAAAGGCAGCGAGATAAGTAAAGGCAGCATAACTAAGCAATCATAACAAAAAGGTACCGATGCTAGCCCAAACAAATCTATGATAACAGTATTACTCGCCATCAACAAGGCTTCAGCACGAGTAACACTAAATAACGCATAAGCAAATACTGCCTAGACCGCAAGATGCGATCTAGGCAGCATGATACTTACCCGAGAAAAACCCTAGAAACAAGGGGTGGCGATGCGCCGAGATTGTGTTTGTTGTGAACGTGATCGTCCTCTTTTCTCAATAACCTTAGGTACATATTTATAGTCCGGAGACTTTCTATCTTTGGAATAACCCTAACAACTCTGTCTCTTACTTAAACCGAAACGTAACCTACCATAATATACAGATACACGGGCAATTTAGCCCAAATCCACGCACAAGGCTGATCAAGCAATACGTTGCATATATGTATCCGACAAGCCCATCTTGATTATGGCCCATCTCCTCTTTTGGCCAAAATGTGGCGATAACACATGCCCCCCTGGTTTTGGCAATAATAATTCCAAAACCACTCTGTTTTTTTCTTTTTTTATCGGGTTACGCGTTGCAGAGCAGAATCGTCACGCCGCCCCCTCATCATGATGCCTTGTCTTCTCAACTTCTCCGCAGTGCATGATTCGACAGTTTTGGCACCACATTCTGGAAAACCGCGATGGCATTGAACCACCTCCCACTATTCCCCTTATTTAAATTCATCAGAGCAGTTTGCACCCCCATCCTCTTCCATTAGCCAAAAAACCCTCTTTCTCCGCCATGGCCTCCTCTTCTTCCTCCAAATCATCCGGCCTTTCCTCCCAATCCTCCAACACAATGAGCGACCGGGAGCCGACGCCGGAGCACCCGCCAATGGCGGCTGATACTCTCGTCCCACAATGGTGGGGCGAGAGACTGAGACCGGCCTGGTCGGGAGGGCAGCGAGTCCACGGCGGGCGAGGGCCTCCAGTTCCTTGTCGACGGGAATCTGGGCGGAGAGCGCCCGGCGACGCCGTGTCTGGGCGAGACATCGAATCCTCCGACGAGGAGGAAGTAGGAGGACACCTCCTCGACGAATACCCGGTGAAGCGCTTCGGGCGGGTCAGCGAGGACACCGACGACGGCGAGGACGAAGAGTCCCCGGCGACCACTTTAGCGGCGGCGAAGACTACGCCCGGCGGCGGCGATGACAGCGAATACGACGACGGCGAAGACAGCGTCGACGACACCGGCTTCTATATTAGGAACTAGTAGTAGTAGTACTAGTAGTAGATTTCCATTTGTAAGCAATCGGCTTCATTGTACACAACCGTCTTTTGAATCAACACAGATTGCTTTCCCAATTCGATTTTGCCGATAGTCAAAATACGTCAACGTTCCAGAAGCCGATAGTAATGTATCGGCTTTCACCATACTACGCTCATATGGTCAACCAAGTCAAAGCCCAAAGAGCCGATGGCAACACATCGAATTTCCCCACAAACGTCGACAAGGTCAAAATTGGTCGCATATTTAGATAAATCTGAGCGGCCACTTCCCAATTTCAAACGGTAGCCTGCGACCCTCTTCAAAAAGGCTAACCCAGATCTCCAATTGCCTCACCGAACAAATCGAGCTTACAGCGACAAGAACCCTCGATCCCCTAATCGCATAGATCCATCTCCGCCGGCAAACTAGATGGCGGAATCGTCCAATACCAACACAGCGGTCTCGGTGCGAAGGTTTGCTCCTCGCATGATCTGAACATGGTGCTAGAATTAATAGCAAACACAATTAATGCTCTATTCCACCGTTAAATTTTTAGGTTTGGACATCCTGCCGCATCCTTCTCTCCCAAATTCTCTCTGTCTTGGCCCGTCTGAATCTAGTCCTGCCCATCGATCTCTTGAGGCAAGCAGAATCCCCTTAAAGTCAAAACCTAGATTTGAATTCTTGGGCGGCCTTGCGAGCCTGGCCTAATCCTCCTGAACATTGGGTCTCTTGGTACAGCAGGGTAGCCAAAACTTACCAATCCCAATGGGAAACCACGGGAATAGCCGATGCCTTGTATTTGTCATTGTCTCCCCTTGAGAAACATGAAAATCTTCTAAAAACCATCGGCTATTTCTGGTCCGATGTTCTGAACTGCTTCATGTTCGGTCATGGCCCCATGACACCAACTCTGTTAGACGTGGTGATGATTACTGGTCTGGACGTTACATCACCCAACCCTTCTGCTTTTAAGCTGACAAAGGTCCCCTACAAGCTTTCTTCTAAAACAGCCGCAGTCCGGGTGCCTATCTTCAAAGCCACATGAAAACTAAAGGCCACATCGGAGAAAGAACACACGGATTTCCTCAACTTGGCTGGAACATTTCATATTCATGGCCCTTCCCTTGCTCCAACCAAGAATTATCTCTCCTTGGCCTCTGAACTTGCCGGAGGCACTCAACAGCATCGGCAAGCTGTTCCTTGGAGAAGTCTATCGATATCTCCATTGATGTCTGTCAAACTATTCTCGGCATAGCGGTCAAACAGGAGGTCCTTGGTGGTTCATCCACTATGGTCTCACCTGTATTTTCAAAACCATGTCCCAAACTTCCCCTTTTGGCGAGTTGCACCTTTTGGATGCCAAAGGCGGATCCGATGCACCGGCTACGGCCAAGCTCATAGATCGCCGGTAGCAAACGATCCCTCAGAAGCATCCAAGTGATTCAGCATTTTCTTCCAAGGCACGGACAATCCTATCTTCTTTCCTTACACGGAAGAATCAGAACATTTTGAAAATCCAATCTCCTTCAGGCTAGACAACTTTGCCGATGACACCAGCACTCGGCAGCTATTTTCCACTGTGATCCGTCCCTGCTTCCTTCCAGTTGGCATGAGCACATCCAACATAATAATCAAGCCTGGATACGAGTTCTACCAGCCGGTCGTAGTGGCTCGGCAATTTGGCCTTGGACAAGTACCTCCCCATTTCTTTCTCCACCATCTTACAGAGAGCAGAGCTGACCTGCCCGATCCTCTCACCAGTCAAAGGTGTTATTCTTTCTTCGATGCTCTGACCATCCCAATTCCTAACAACCTCACCTTCGCTTCATCAACCGATGGTTTTGAGAACTATTGGTCGATGTGGAAGACTCATGCCTTCAGGAGAGCTCTGGGACCGTTGCTGAAACAGCTCGATGCTGAATATGATATCCCCGTGGAACAGGTACCACTACCTGTAAATTTTCTTGATGCAGCTCACAAATGATTCTTCTAATAACCCGCTCTGTCTCCTTGCAGCAACAAGATGGTCCTGAACCTACACACGGTGGTGGCTCCCCCTTCGAGTTCTTCCCACCAGCTCCTATGGTCCTTTTCTGCAAAAACTCGCCACCTTTGAAAAAGGTCGTGATGCAGAACCAGCCGATATCACCACAATCGGCTTCCAAGAGCCAAGCAACTTCTAGGTCAGCCGCCTCTCGAGTTCCAACTAAAACAAAAACGGCGGTGAGGAAGGTAGCTGCCAGGAAGACTTTGAGGCGCCAGAGCCCTTCTCCAGAAAGCTCGCATGTACGCTGATCCATGCCTCGGTTGATCTCTTTCATCCTTGCAAACATGCTTGTGCTTACTAGCTCTCCTTTTCTTACAGGCTTCCATCGAAAACACCTCCAGCGGGGACACACAATCCAATCGAGGAGAATCGGGCCCAACAGACTCTGAGAGGACCACCACACCGAGCCAGCCAGATTTGCCACCATCGGCTCCCAGGAAAAGGCCGGTTCCTGCACCTACTGCCCCCCGAGCATCAGTCGAGGTGGGGCCAGCTGTGAGCCCCAAGAGGGCTCGCAAGGGACTGCAAACTTCTTCGTCGAGCCAGGAGGTTTCGAAAGTCATCACCCTCGATGCTCTTACCAATTGTTTTTTATCTGCCGATTCATCACTATTTACATCGGCTAAGCACCTTCCATGCAGGCGACTGACACCTCTAGTGGGAAAACCGGGGAAGTGTCGATGCCTTTCGCAAGGCTGGATCTAGTAATCCCTGAAGGTGTAGATGAAACGGTGACCACTTTGGCCAAGCCCCCAGCAATAACACACGAGCCGATTGTCTCGTCATCTGCTATCCCCTTGATCTTAGGAGAGGTACGTTCGCTCCGTTCGGCTCATCCTTCCATGTTGGGCATCTTGGCCATTTCGCCTGCCGGTTGTGATATCTCAGGCCTGCTGACGTTCGACCCTGAATCCATCGAACCAACTCTCTCTGTCGCCAACGATGAACCACGAGCAAGGGCTGTTCTACCTCAATTCCAGCGTCTCAAAGCCTTGCTGTCCTCCCCGATCGAGAAGTTGATCGAGGGTTCTGAAGAGGTGAAGAGTGTTCTTGCCGAAATCGAGGACCAACTCCCGATGCACTGCGGTGAAGCTTTGGCGGTTAACTCTGTCTTTCTACGGGTCAAGGGTGAAGTTGGCTCGTGAGAGGATTAATCTGTGCCGCGCCCAACTCCCACTGAAGGCCAATATTGCAGACAAATGTCAGCAGCTCAACGAGAAAAAGGCGTCTCTGGATGCCAAAACTAACACCTCTGTCAGCACCGCCGAGCTTGCATCCTTGAAAAAGGAATTGGGAGATCTTGAAGAGATGGTCCGGGCGACTAAACAGCTCATTCGTGACAAGGAAGCATTCATCGCCCGCTCCCAAAGAGCGAAGGCCTCAAAGCTCAACTGAAGACTGATCTGGTGGAAATACGTGCCCTGAACAAGCAGCTAGTGATGGGCAAGGACGAAGATGACGAAGCCGAGATCGCTGAGGTGGATCGTGTCCGTGCTGACGCCCTCCACGCCTTCGAGGCATTCCTTCAGTAGCTTATTCATGTAACAGTTTGAGCCTCTAGAGTCGATGGCTGTGCATCAGCTGTATTTTTTTTATTATTGGCCGATTTCATGTATCGGCCCCCATATTTCACTGTCCATCATCCCACATGCTTGGGAAATATTTCTTGAGATGCTGACCGTTGACAGCCACTGGGAATTTCACGCCGTCCAGCTCCTCAAGCATGTACGCGTTCCCCCTTAAAACTTGATCGACCCTGTATGGCCCGTGCCAATTTGGAGACCATTTACCGTATGTTGCATCCTTAGTCCCCAATGGCAATACAGCTTCCCATACCAGATCGCCAACGTGGAACTCCTTTGGTCTCACCTTCTTATTATATGCACGAGCTACCTTGGCCTTGTTCTCTTTGATTTTCTCAAGCGACCACAGCCTAAGCTCGCTTAAATCCTCAACACCGTCACTCGTCGGGGCATATTCTTGATTGTTAGATCGTTACGAAAAGTGACACGCCTCGATCCAGCCGTAATCTCCCGTGGCAATACTTCTTGTCCATAGACTAGATGGTATGGCGAGGTTTTTATCGCTCCATGACATGACATGCGATAAGCCCATAAAGCCTCGACAAAACCTCGTACAACGCCTAGGGTGCTCATCGACTTTCCTCTTGATCGACTTGATAAGGCTCGGTTGGGCCTTGACTTTCCCATTTGCTTGAGCATAGTATGGAGATGATCGGATCGACAATTCCGTGTCCTCACGAACTTTCTAAACTCGTGAGAAATGAAGACGAACCTCCATCGGTCGTGATGGTTTGGGAATCGAATCTATGAATGACATGTTCTTTTACAAAATCGATAACATCCTTCGAGTTCACTGACTTCATAGGGACGGCTTCCACCCATTTAGTGAAATAATCCGTAATGGCCAAAATCCACATGTGGCCTTTGCTTGATGGAGGATTGATCTTGCCAATCATATCCATGCCCCAACCTCGGAATGGCCAAGGCTTGATGATGGGGTTCATTGCTGACGCGGGTACCATCTGAATTTTTCCAAATTTCTGACATGCTTGACACCCTTTGTAGTACTTAAAACAGTCCTCAAGCATGGTGGGACAGTAAAACCCTAATCGCCTGATCAACCATTTCATCTTGTGAGCCGATTGGTGAGTTCCACAGGCGCCTTCGTGTACCTCGTGTAGGAGCCGATTGGCTTCGGTTGGCCCCAGACATTTGAGCAGTAACCCTTCCAGAGTCCTGTAGAACATGTCGTCCCCAATAAGCACATACTTCATGGCCTTGTACCTTATCCGTTTAGGTGCCCCCCGAGCCGAATCTTTCAAGTAATTGAAGATATCGGCTCTCCGATCCGCCTCCGAGGCACTGCACGAACATCGCCTCTCTGCGGCGTCCTTGTAGCACAAGCCATTTGTGCGAGATCATTCGCCTCGGTATTTTGCGATCGGGATCCAGTTCAAGTTTATGTACCGGAACTGCCATCACTCACGGCAGTGCAACCATAATGGGAAGAGCGACTCGCTCTCGCACTTGTATTCCTCTGTGAGTTGGGAAATCACCAATTTGGAGTCTCCAAAATTTCCACCGCTTCGCTAGCTCGATGAGCAACTCCATTCCCTTGCGTATCGCCTCATACTCGGCGACGTTGTTGGTGCGAGGGGTAGCTAGCCTGATGGAGAAGGAATATGTTGCCCCCCAGGGCGACACGAGTAGAATGCCGATGCCGCAACCATCATCACAAACCGATCCATCAAAGAACATAGCCCACGTCAGACAGATGCTGCTATATCGTGTTGATTCTTTCAAGAATAAGGTCGGCCAACGCCGACTTTAACCGCTCGGCGGGTTGATACCGGATATCAAATTCGATAATGCAAACATCCATTTGCCGAGTCGGCCTTTCAACATAGGAGCCGAAAGATATGTTTTATGACATCCGATTTGCATATAATGATAATCTCCGCGAGAGCAAGATGTGGCGCAGCTTAGTGCGGTGAAAAACAGACGAGGCACAACTTATCGATCTCGGGATACCTTGTCTCGCATCCAAAGATCCTTCGCTGATGTAAAACACAACTCGCTCCTGCACCATCATAAACCCGCACCACCACCGAGGCGATGGGCGTGTCCATCGACAAGTAAATGTAGTACGCCTATCTGGTGGGCGGAACCAACATCGGCGGCTTCGTTAGATATTCTTTGATCTCGAAGGCTCGTTGTTGTTCTGTCCCTAGCGGAACTCCTCATCGATTTAATTTTCACCGGTCCATGAACGGCTCTATTCTTCCCGGCAGTTGGAGATGAATCTTCCGACGAAGTTGATCTTGCCGATGAGAGATCGCAGTTCTTTCTTCGTGGTAGGTGGATTCATTGTTCGACCGCCTCGACTTTTCAGGCCGATCTCAATTCGCGTTCATGGACCAAGAAACCCAAGAACTGACCGCCGTTACAATCAAGGCACACTTCTTTGATTCATCCAGAGTCGAATTTTCTTGTTCGGTCCAGACGCCGCAGATCGTCCAAGTGTCCTTGTATCTTGAAGCGGACTTGACCACCACGTCATCGATATAAATTTCCACCAAATTGCCGATCGATCATGGAAAATGTAATTCATGGCTCTTTGGTATGTGGCCGGCATTCTTCATCCAAACGTCATGACTACGTATTCAAACAACCCCACCGAACACAGGACTCAATGCGCCTTGTGTATATCTTCCGAGCCATAAAAATTTGGTTGTAACCGCATTGCCATCCATGAATCTCAAGACCTTATGACCAAATTGCGTTGATTAATGTCTCACTACTGCATCGGATACTCATCCTTTGAGTGGCTTTATTGAGATCCCGAAAATCTATGGCAACACGCCAAGCCATCTTTTTTCTCTGTATGCGATACTAGAAATCCACTCAGATACCGCATGGCCTGATTAACCTAGTGTCAACATTTTCTCGATCTCTTTCGACTTCTTCCAAAATTTCGCCTTCATCCGTCGGGCTCATTGGAATGGCCGAAACCCTTTTTTAAGCGGGAGTCGATGCTCAATGATGCTCCTGTCTAATCCGGGCATCTCTGTATAGTCCCAGGCAAAGCAATCTGGATATTCTTTCAATAAAGCTATCATCGGACCCCGCAGATTCGGATCTAACTTCTTGCTGATAAATGTTGGTCGCGGCTTATCCCCAGGACCGATGTCAATCTCCTCTAGCTCATCGGCGGAGGTAAACCCATACCCTAGCTTTTCGTCACCTGCTAAATCGATGCTAAACACGGGGCAAACAGTTGGTGAGGATAACAAAGATAATTTGGGCCGATTGCCCGAATCGGCCCCCTTTTTGATTGCATTAGTCAAGGCAGGTTTACAACTTATTTGTGCTCTACAATGGCAGGGAATCTCCCTACTACGACTGCATGACCTGTTTGTCGTAAGATTACTGCTTTTTATGTTTTGTGGCCGATCGCAGGGATCGGCCATACCACGTACGATCGTGGACTTTGCTACTCTGTCAGGCCAGTGGATAAGACCAGCCTCACCCCGTTTTTTGTAGCTTCAATGCGCTCATAGCCGTCTAGACTGATTCCAGAGATCGGCTCTTGGTCTTCTGCCTCCCAGATGTTCATGCCAGCTATGGAGATCTCGATCGAATCATATGCATGAATGACCTCCACTTCATCTCCATCCCACTGTATTAGGCACTGGTGCATCGTGGATGGAATGCAGCAGTTAGCGTGAATCCAATCCCTCCCCAGCAAGACAGCGTAGGTGCTTTTGCTGTCAACGATGAATAATGACGTAGGGATGGTTTTTCTGCCCACGGTTAGATCCACGTTCAGAACGCCTTGCGTTTCTGAAGTTTGGCCGTTGAAGTCGCTTAACGTGACGTTGGTTTTGATCAGATCTGCAGTGGAGCGTCCCAAACGTCGTAGCATGGAGTATGGCATTATATTGACTGCCGCTCCGGTGTCAACCAACATCTTGCGGACAGGCTGCCCATTGATATAACGTCGCAGGTACAGGGCTTTCAGATGTTTGTAGCCCTTCTCTCGTGGCTTTTCAAAGATAACCGGCCGTGGCCGCGATCAAACCGTACACTGGTAGCTCTTCGGTTCTTGGAGCGCAAAACTCTGACGAAAGTATGAACACCATGTTTGTGCCAGCCGATGTCTTCGCATCGGCTTTTACTGGTTTGGGGCGCCACTCTTTCCTTTTCGGACGAGCCTCCGTTTCCAAGGCTTGCCGAACTTTCACGGCCAGATCGGGCCGTGCTTTCCTTAAAGCGTGGAGGTACTGCGCTTCGACTTCCTCCAAGCTACGCAGTCGCTGAACTCTACGCTTTTGGGTGTGTCTGAGTCCATCGGGACACCACCTTGGCCGGTGATATCTGTCTTCTTCTTCTTTACCCTTTGGCTCCTCGAGATCTTTTGCTCGAGATGACTCCTCTCGCCTGTTCTGAGGCGGGAGAGGCCCTAGACGCTTGAATGAAACTGGACCTGTGTCATCTTTCTGCTGTCCACATTCCGGGCAGTTGTCGATTGTAGGCAATCGGCTCATTCCCGCGTCCCAGCAATACTTGAAGAAAGGACAATCCCAATGTTTATCCATGCCGTCCTTTTCCTTTGACTTTCCCCTAGCGAGGTGCTCATATCCTTCATCATCTCTATCGCGCCGGCAACGTCGGTCATACTGACGCTCATACTTGTTAAGGAGATGCGTGGAGTGTGGCTTCTGATATCGCACGCTTCTCACTTGCTCCTCGGTTAAATACCGTCATTATTATAACGGGCGGCGGTCACGTGGACCAGCCTCCTCTCTTTCTTTGCCCCAGAGCGGTCGCCTTCCTTATATGTGCCATGGTGGTACACAGCCGCCATATTAACATCGAACGAGAAATCTAAGCGGCGCCTCGTGGAGTGGTCAGGTTCTACCATGTTGACGCCGGAAACGGGTTTGTGTCTACTTTCATGGCGAATTGCCCAAGGATCGACGGCCCTGTTCTATCGCCGTCTGGATCCGCGACGTAGCTCTTGCAATCATTGGTGGTGGGTGAATGAGTGATGCCACTTGCGATGGTCTCCGTTCATTTCTTGAGCCAGGGATTTTATGGCCTTCGGTAACTTCACCGCTTTTTCAAAGAAATCGAAAATCTGCTCACTTTGCTCACATCAAGTCGAACCCTTTTGCAGGCCCTTTGTTTTACCCATTTGCGGACACGGATCGCCCCGAGCCCATTCAGCCACGGCCACCTCCTGGTCTTGTACGGGATCCTCTTCTTCTGTATCGACCAGGCCTATCGGACGTTTGAACTTGTCTTGGTACAACTCAGGGTGGCGCTGTTCATACATTGTCAGTTTCTGGGCCATGTGCGCCAATGAATTGTATTCTACTTGGAAAGCCAGATCCTTGATAGGTGGTGAGAGACCCAACGCTGCCAGCTCGACTGCTTCTTTCTCAGTTAAACGAGCCGAAAAACATCGGTTCTTGACAGTCCTGAAACGCTGAATGTACTCGGCTACCGTTTCACCCCGCTTTTGCCGCACCTGCGCCAGATCGGCAATGCCTCGATAGCCGAATGATATCAATGTGGAACCGCTCTTCCAGCTTGCTTCCAAGTCGATCGAATCCGTGGCAACGAGGTGTACCACCCAAAAGCTGGTCTGTCAGATTGCGCAAAGAACCTTACGCCAGAATCGATCCGATGCTGAAATCATGCCTAATCGTGCGGTATCGGCTCACATGCTCGATCGAGCTCGACCTTCCGATCCGCTAAACCTTGAGAACTCGGAGCCGATACTTGGGTGGCAGCGAATCAGATCAAACTCGTTGGGTACGGCTTGAATAGCCGATTGTCCTTCTCTTGACGCACGGTTTAACCGGTCTCTCAAGATGGTACGGATTTGCTCCACCGCTTGAGCTGCAGGGCTAAATTCTCATGACTCGTCCGGTGGCATACTTGGCTAGCCATGCTCGCTTATCGGCCCATCCTGACATCCTCGCCCGAAACACCGCCCCAAGCCCTTCTCCAGAACTCTGCCCTGTAAATTCCCTGCGGTTGCAATCTGGTTCGTGCGTGTTAGGCTATTGCAGTCCGGCACGTAGGTGCACACATATCCATGTGGGATTTCTTTAGGTGGTTCAAACAGGAATTGGCAATCGCCAGGGTCACCTCCAACCTTGTAGACGACGTACGCCGGTGCCCCTGGTGGCTCCGGAGCTGCAAGCGTGAATGGCAGCTGTTGCCTGGTCTGGAGCAGTCTTTCTCCCTGGTGAGTCCCTAGAGCAGGCCCCGACGGAGAGTACTGATGTTTCATGATCTCCTGAACTACGCGAATCGCGACGCGCTCGAAAGCGTTCACTAGGCTCTCAGAATGGCGGTGAAGAGAATGAGCCACCATGTAATTGACTTCTTGTCGCAGAGCTCTGGTGCGCTCCTCTGAAGGAACAGACAGATCCACCTCATCAAGAGCACCTTCGGGTGAGAACCCTTTCCACCTAATGCCATGCTTACGGGTCCTCTCAAAAGAGCCGATGAGATCGGCTTCGAAGAGAGCTTTGATATCATCATACTTCGCCATGTGCTCATCAGGCAAATCATCGTACGTGACCGGTCTGCCCTCCATCGCAGCGTCGGATGTTGATGCAGATGTTGTTGAATGTCCCACCGGGCGTGCCAGAATGTGTTGCCTGTCAAAACCCACCGGCGAGCAGCGACGAGCAACACGAAGAGCCGGAGGCTCCAGAATCGCCGGTGGGCCTGGTCCTCGCAACGGCCGCAAAACTCCGACACGCCCCGCTGATGCAAGGGCGTGCCACCTGACCTATACCTGGTCAGGAAGGTGATGGATTGCTTCGATTAGTTTCCTGCATGGCAAACACGTATACGTAAAATTCGAGCCGCAACCGGCTCCCAGGTTTCCCTGTGAATCGGCTCCGGGAGCCGATTATCCCATGGTTCTGCATTAGATCTACGATAACATGGGGTTTTGCTTCATCAATACACGTTAAATCGACCTACGACAGTTTAACGTTTTCACCACATAATTGGAACATCCTACACGTAATTGAGCCTGGTAGATATGAAAGATGACAGAAAACTAACCCTAGAGAAGGCCTAACAATCGACGTAAAGTCAATTCCCGGAACAACTTCTCTCAAATTGGCAAACTATATCCTTACATACCACTGGATCGTTCAACCCGTTTGCAAGGCCTGACCATGTGGATATCAAACTAAACCTTTGAAAACAAGGCATAACTATAACAGATCAAATCAACTGAATAAAGATCAAGCAAGATGCTGCCCTTACACCGAAAAAGGGTGCAAAGGCAGCGAGATAAGTAAAGGCAGCATAACTAAGCAATCATAACAAAAAGGTACCGATGCTAGCCCAAACAAATCTATGATAACAGTATTACTCGCCATCAACAAGGCTTCAAAGACGAGTAACACTAAATAACGCATAGAATATCGCCTAGACCGCAAGATGCGATCTAGGCATGATACTTACCCGAGAAAAACCCTAGAAACAAGGGGTGGCGATGCGCCGAGATTGTGTTTGTTGTGAACGTGATCGTCCTCTTTTCTCAATAACCTTAGGTACATATTTATAGTCCGGAGACTTTCTATCTTTGGAATAACCCTAACAACTCTATCTCTTACTTAAACCGAAACGTAACCTACCATAATATACAGATACACGGGCAATTTAGCCCAAATCCACGCACAAGGCTGATCCAGCAATACGTTGCATATATGTATCCGCCAAGCCCATCTTGATTACGGCCCATCTCCTCTTTTGGCCAAAATGTGGCGATAACAGTTGGTAAATAGGGAACATCAATAATCTTAACATCCGTCTCGAGAAGAAGGTCAAGGCCCTGGAAGGTTAGTTACTCTTTTACTTTATATACTCCCCTTTGAAATGTGCACAAAGTTTCTTTTAACTCTTTTGGCTTTGGTAAAGCCGAGTTACAAACCTTTGCAGCATCTCACCAAGATTGCACGCCCATGCCTGATGTGATGCTGCATTTTTTAGAACAAAGCGCTACTCACTCGGCGCAGCTGAAGGATAAAGATGAAGAGATAGCTCGCTTACATGCCGAGGTGGAGTCCCTTAAGCTCTCTCAGAAGTCTGAATTAGAAAAGGTCAACCAGGAGTTCTCCGAGGAGAAAAATCGGCTAACTCTGCAATTGCAGAAAAATAAAGAGCTCCTCGAGGCTGCCGAACTGAAGACACGGGGGATGAGCGAGGAGATCACTCGCTTTGAGAAGAGCAAGATTGACTGGGCTAAAGATCTTTAGATAATGCTGAGCTATATTCATCGTAAGCTTCTGACCGCGGCCGAGTTATCTTTCCCTTTCTTACTGCTGGCTGACGCACTCGTGTTTTGTGCAGACCATTTCCCAGAAGCTAAGCCCGTGAGCTCTAAAGCGGTGATTAGTGCTCGTGTGCGCCGAGGTGTTCCTGCTGATGCGGACTCAGAGTACTCGATGGAAGATTTCTTGGTTGTTGTTGGCGCTGCAGTTGGTCCGATGAAGATAATGGGCAGGGATCTGGTGCAGGAAGCTATCCGAGCCTACCATGTTATCTAGCCGAATACTTCTAGGACTCCTAATATTGATGAAGTCAAATTATTGGTGGAAAGATTAATGGCATCTGAGAGACAGCTAAGTCTTTGGAGGGAATTGGCTGGACGAGTTGGTGCTGATATGGCTCTCACTGTCATCGTGTCATGGTATGAAGATATTTCTCTTGATATTTTGAGAAATTTGCGCACTGGTTCCCGTTGGGTTGAATACCCAGACTTTGTCGCTCTCCGGCAAGCTCGTGCCTTCCAGCTTGTTGAGTATGCCGACGTGCACAACTGGAATGAAGGTCCGAGTTTCCTTCCTAATCCGGAGGACGAGGTCGAGATTGAGGTTGAGGATGCCTCGGGTGATAACTCAGCTGAACAGGGCGAAGATGAGGGTGACTCGGCTGCCTCTGGTGATTCCAGTTCGAGCTCGGATGGCAACGGCGACGCGCGATCCTCCTCCAAAGGTACTGGGCATTCCACTGCGCAAGCTGACGCTCCTCAACAGCCTCGGGCTTCCTCTGAAGTCGCTCCTGGGTATGTGGAGGGCGAGGCATGTAGGGGTTCGTAGCATGGAAAACAAAAAATTTCTATCGCATACAAACAAACAAGCCAAGATCTATCTACTAGATTGTAGCAACGAGTCGATGGAATAACTTACCCACGAAGATTCCAAAGCGGTTAACAAGAGCAGATTCTCGTGGGTGATGTAGTCGTACTCTTTCCGATCTCAAGATCGCGTAGACGATCCTTCCGCCATTGCTCCTAAGCGCCTCCCAATCGGTCACATCGCTCGTACTGACGAAGACCTTCCTCTCCCTTGTTCCAGAAAATGGAGGTTGTAGCACTCTCCTCGCGATTCCGAAGACAACGGCGTGGTACCTAAGTAGAGGGAGATCCCGAGGCTTCGCCTAAGCCGAGCGAGTATGGTGGAGTATGAGAGAGAATTATTAGTGGTCTAGGATTAGACACACCAATTAGAAGGCTCTAAACAAGGCTAGGGCAATTAGAAGCTCTAAACCAAAACGGCTCTAAACCGGAGATTAGAGGATAGAAACTTGTGTCTAGAGGAGGAGGCCCCGCCTCCTTTTATAGGTGGGAGGGCGGCCAGGGAGGAGTCCCTCCCAAGTCGGCCTTGTTGGCCACGGCTTGGAGGACTCCTCCCCAAGTCGGTTCCAACCACCTTGCTTGTTTCCCACAGTTTCTTGTTTTAGCCGTTTGACTTTCAAACCGGACATTTGACTTTTCTGTTTTAGGATTCAATTTAATCCTTTATTTGGAACAGCAAGAACACTTAGTACATGATGCAATCATTCCAATATGTAATGACACATTCATGTACCCTCCCCGGAGTGCTTGGACATTCCGAACCTTCTAGAACATTCCCGATGAAAACACGGAATCATTTCCGAACTCAAACGGGACTTTCCTTATATGAATCTTATTCTCCGGACCATTCCGGATCACCTCGTGATATCCCGGATCCCATCCGAGACTCCGAACAACATTCGGTCTCTTTCTCATAATACCATAACTACTCAAAACAACGTCGAATCCTTAAGTGTGTCTCCCTACGGTTCGTGAATTATGCGGACATGATCGAGACACTTCTCCGAACAATAACCAATAGAGGAATCTGGAAATTCATATGGCTCCCACATATTTCTACGATTACTTTGCGATCGAATGAACCACTTACAAACGATACCAATTTCCCTTTGTCTCACGATAGTTTACTTATCCGAGGTTTTGATCATCGGTATGTCTGCATACCTAGTTCAACCTCGTTACCGATAAGTACTCTTTTCTCGTTACCGTGATATGTGATCCCTTGTGAGCCAGTCACATGCTTGCAAGCTAATTGGATGACATTACACCGAGAGGGCCTAGAGTATATCTATCCGTCATATGGATGGACAAATCCCACTCTTGATCCATGTGTCTCAACCAATACTTTCCGAATACTCAATGCCACCTTTATAGCCACCCAGTTACGGTGTGGTGTTTGATGTCATCAAAGCATCTATCCGGTAAAGGTGATATGCATGATCTCATGGTCGAAGGAATTAGGTTACTATGTATCAGAAAGCATATAGCAATTGAACTATTGAAATGACTTGATCTTTATGCTACGCTTATCTATAGGAGTATGTCCATCACATCATTCTCCTAATGATATGATCCTGTTGTTAATAACATCTCTATGTTCATGATCAGGAAACCATGATCATATATTAACCAACAAGCTAGTTTAACAAGAGGCTTCACTAGGGACTCTTATTTTAGTTTACAAATCACACAAGTATTAATGTTTCCGGTTAATACAATTATAGCATGGTATGTAAACATTTATCATAAGTGTGAAGATATGATAATAACCACTTTATTATTGCCTCTTGGGCATATCTCCAACAGTCTCCCACTTGCACTAGAGTCAATAATCTAGTTTCAAACCTTTGTGTATATAACACCTATGGCTTTCCGGTGTTGTATGTACATGATTGCTAGTGGTCAACTGATCTCCGGATCTGACACTTCCAGGTCCGTGTGTAATTGCATGTATTTGCGTCTCTACGCATCACTCATTCTCTAATGAGATGGCTTTGTATAAATTTGGTCGTTTGGTGAGACCTTTAGTTCTTTAGGGTTAAAACATGTTTGATAATATTGTCGTACAATATATCTTCATAGTATTATCCCGCTATGAACTACACCTAGTTTGATAACAAACTACTTGACACAAATGCCCTCTTTTGCTGCTAAAATAGCAGTCATATACTTAGCCTTTTGTTGTAGTATCTCTCACAATGTCTTAACTTTGGAACTCATCCAAATCCATATGGAACTTACTTTCCATTATATTGTGCCACCCTTAGTTTAGATTGAGATAAACTTAATTTGCACTTTGTGACAAAACTAGTATCAATGTAGTACTTTTACAATGAACTAACCATCTATTTGTCACTTCTACAAACAATATATTCTTAGTTCTTCCAAAAGATCATAAGAATATCCTTACTATTGTCCAATGATCATCTTATGAATCATTCTGGTATATGCTCATAACATTTAGAGCATAGGACATATCTGGATTTGTACATATCACAGTATGATTGATATAAATAATCTTTGTGATTTCATACATCAAGTATCAATCTATACTTGATTATTTGTTTCACTTTACCAAATGTCAATACACTTGAATATATCAACATTGAACTTATTCAATCCTTTCTGTGCGACAAGAAACTTTCTTGTAGTTTCTATATTGAACTCATTCAATACATTATCTATGTACTTTCGGCACAACCATATTAGCGTCTATTGATGCCAAATATTTGGGTTTTGCCTAAGTATTTCATCGGGATGAAATTCTTAATATGTGTTAATAAAAGATACATCATTTCTAATCAACAATATGTCTTCCACTTAATGTATTAGAAACATGTCTTAGTGCTCCCACTTAATTTCTTGCAAATGCAAGCATCTTCATTATCTCCGACGAATTTAAACTCCTTTAACAGTTTCATCATAGTGAAGATTCCAACTCCGTAATGCTTACTTCAACCATTGAAGTTTGCATATGCTTTTAGCATCCTTTGAATTAATCAAAAAACCCTATGGACCATGTTATTCACATGTCCTAGGTAACAATTATATTAGAAGAACTTGTTTTGTTTATTCAACTATCATATAACAAAATTATATGTAGTGGTTGCTACACTAATCCGTCTAGACTAAATATCACTATGAAAGATCAGATCTTATCATAGTCAACCATTGAACATTACTGTGAACTTTTTCCCAACATGTCGACTATTTCATAGATGTAAAACATCCATGTCTATTTCTTTATAGATCCAAACACAACTGTAAGGTCTTACACCTTTCTCGAGGGTCCTTCAAATTCAAAACTTGATTTCTCGTGTATGGAACTATCACGGATTTTATGGCTTCAAGCCATTTGACGAAGTCAGGGCCCATCATCGCTTCTTTGCATGTAGTTGGTTCATTATTCTCAAATAATGATTCAACCCTCAAATCTTGGTATTTGATTGTTCATCCGACCTACTTGTTTCAATAGGAACTTAGATCTCCGTGACCACAACCTTTGAGGCACGTGAGCCATGAGCATTATTGTCGCCCTAACACTTTTCGTGCCAAGCAACTCTGCACATATAGCTAAGGTTCTTTCAACCTTATCAAAGTTATATTGTCCTCCCACTTAACTTTTCACGAAAAATTCCTTCTTAAAGAAACTTGACGTTCCAAGCAACAAACACTTTTGTCTCCGGTGTTTATGGAGGAATACTTAACAGTTTATACAAAGACAGGTTCATCCGACTTTGGTTGCACACATCTTTCTTATGCATAGCATACCAATGTTTTAAGAAAGGACAACTTGGGTTTTATCCCAAACCATAACATATGGTGTCATTTCCACGGATTATGATGGAGCTCTTTTCAGTGGAAAAAACGGTAGTCTCTAAAGCTTTTAATCTTTAAAATACAATGGCAGTTTTATGAATTACACCTTCGATCTTACCATGTCAAACAAGGTTTAATTACATATCTCGAACGCTCCATACCCTTATGGTGTTTCGGGAAATGCAAATCCACGGAACGATTCCTTAAATCTTAGGTATTATGCTAAATCTGTAACTTAAATATCTTCCTTTATGATCTTTATCATAAACTGTTTATATTCTTGTTACAATGATTTTTCACTTCATCTTGATAGTCTTTGAACTTTTCAAATGTTTCATACTTAATCCTTATTAAGTAAATATTCATATATTCACTCAAATTTTCGGAGAAAGCAAATGCAGTTGAAATCCATCGCTCTTGACTACACATAATGGACTTCGTACAACAATATGTACAAACTCCAATAAGCTAGTCTTTCGTTCCCTTTTGGCCTATGAACGAAGTTTCAATTATCTCTAGGAAAGTTTCACAAGTGTCATGTGATCAAAAATCAAAAGACTCCAAAATTCCATCCACATGGAGTTTCTTCATGTTTTCTTTCCAATATAATTTAAACGGCGATGTCACTTCCTAAGTGATCTTTCTATCAATTTGTCTTTCGACATTTTTAGCACTAGTTTTATGGATGTGATTTCTCCAACGAGATTTGTGAATCATCCATCTTTTATGGATTACGGCAATTATTTGAACAACCCTTTTGTTCTCATAATACCTGATAAAACAAATCTTGTAGGCAAACTTTGATGTTTAACGAGCAACACAATAACCCTTTATTTGTTCTCGATGAACATCATCACATATTCTTTTGCTAGTTACTTAGGCCATTGTAGTTCATGAATTGTGTTGTTTCGTATGACGATTCACACCAACAAATTCAGTATCAAATACTTAAGAACCACATTGTTTAATAAGCAAAGAATATAGCCATAACATGTATATCATCTATATACTTAAACTGAACAATTCTAGTCTTTTCTTTCGCCATATATTTATGAGATTCTCTTCAAGATTTCCTTCGCTTGAAAGAATCTATCAACATCAATAGTGGAGTCATACATATGACACATAATCCAAAGCGTGTATAATTAAATACCAATTTCTTTGGACTTGCACTTTGAAGTAGATCACCATCATCAAATGTTTGGTGTTCTTTCAAATTCCTTTATTTAGTAATCTCTTGGTGTAGTAAACATTTTACCTACATCAAATATTCATCTTTATCATGGAATCGTCCATGATCAAACTACCTTTAGCTTATAACGATGAATTACGAGTATAATGTTGCTATCCAAAACCTTTTGGAGGATTAGGACAACAAGTGTCTACAACCCTTTGCAAATTCTCATCAAAATATGAGAACATGAACTTTTGCCATATTATACTCTATCATGTTGCAACCAAAACTTCGTTTCAGATATCACAATATCTTCCACACATCATGGTTTCTGAAACAACTCTTTCAGATCCTAGATAACCTTGATATTAAGATCATCTTATGAATATCAAGAATCATGGAGACAAACATGATACTCATATACTAACACTTTGTAATTGTCACTCTTGATTTAATACCAATTATTAAACTTCATGGAGTAACCGGAACTTACTGAAAGTTTGCAATAGGACTTTTAAACTTTTAGATTAACACTTCAAAACAATACGATACCAGTTCGTAAAGTAACTAACCAGAATTCTATAGTTCTACCATCTCAATTATAACTAAGCGCAAGGTGGTAAACGGATGCCAATGACTACAACAACTATGCAAATTCACTTTGATTTAGTTTATGATAAATTGAGTTCTAATTAAATTAATCTAGGTGAACTCCCACTCAAAACAATATCCCTCACATTGTTTTAGTGATCACACGAACCAAATCCACCACATCAAAACCGATCATCACGAGAGTTGATGTAGCTTCAATGGCGAACAATCAACATGTTCATCATATCTACTATATGACTCATGCTTTACCTTTCGGTGATCCGTGTTCCGAGACCATGTCTGTACATGCTAGGCTCGTCAAGATCAAACCTTAGCTTCCGCATGAGCAAATTTGGCTTGCCCACGTTGTATACACTTGCGGAATCTAACACACCCGATCATCACGTGGTGCTTCGAAACAACAAGCTTTAACAACGGTGCTAACTAAGGGTGAACACTTTGAGACTTGAAATTTATGTGCATGAGGGATCATCTTATAATGCTATCGTCGTCTACTAAGCAATACAAGATGCATAAAGGATTAACATCACATGCAATTCATAATATGTGATATGATATGGCCTTTCTCCATTGTGCTTCCGATCTCCATCTTCTAGCACGAACATGATCTCCATCATCACCGACATTGCATCAAGGTCAATGATGCTTCTCCATGGTTGTCGTCCACCGGCTTCAACTATTACAACTATTTTGAATAGACACGCGGGTCTTAACAGAAATTAAAGACAACCATATGGCTCCTGCCGGTTGCCAACTTACAATAAGGAACATTGCATACATCAAATATAATCACAATCATGGCCATATCACATCACTGCACACCCCTGCAAAACAAAGTTAGACGCCTCTAATTTTCTTTGCATATTTTACGTGGTTTGGGGCTTTCAATAAGTGTCGTTCTAACCACAACATTGATACTAGTATTGTTAATCACCCGTTGTAAATTGGATCTTAACTATGCTAGGAGAAACAGGCACCCGCAAAGCCACTTATGCAATACAAGTTGCATGTCAAGCGTGGAGCAAGTCTCATGAACGATGTCATGTAAGGTTAGCCCGGTCCGCTTCATCCCAACATACCGCAAGATGCAAAGTACACAAGAAGCGATCGACAATAAAAGCATCAACGCCCACAATGACCATTGTGTTCTACTCGTGCAACAGATCTACATATAGACACGGCTCGATACCTTTGTAGGGGTTCGTAGCATGGAAAACAAAAATTTCTATCGCATACAAACAAACAAGCCAAGATCTATCTACTAGATTGTAGCAACGAGTCGATGGAATAACTTACCCTCGAAGATTCCAAAGCGGTTAACGAGAGCGATTCGTGGGTGATGTAGTCATACTCTTTCCGATCTCAAGATCGTAGACGATCCTTCCGCGCCATTCGCAGCGCTCCCTGATCGGTCACACGTCGGTACTGACGAAGACCTTCCTCTCCTTGTTCCAAGCATGGAGGTTGTAGCACTCTCCTCGCGATTCCGGCAGCACAACGGCGTGGTACCGGAAGTAGAGGGGAGATCCCGCAGGGCTTCGCCTTAAGCCGGAGCGAGTATGGTGGAGTATGAGAGAGAAGTATTAGTGGTCTAGGGATTAGACACACCAATTAGAACCGAAGGCTAGGGAAATTAGAAGCTCTAAACCAAAATGGCTCCAAACCGGAGATTAGAGGATAGAAACTTGTGTGTCTAGAGGAGGAGGCCCTGCCCCTCCTTTTATAGGTGGGAGGGGCGGCCAAGGGGAGGGGAGTCCCTCCCCAAGTCGGCCTTGGTTGGCGCGCCGGCTTGGAGGGACTCCTCCCCCAAGTCGGTTCCAACCACCTCTTGCTTGTTTCCCACAGTTTCTTGTTTTAGCCGTTTGACTTTCAAACTGGACATTTGACTTTTCTGTTTTAGGATTCAATTTAATCCTTTATTTGGAACAGCAAGAACACTTAGTACATGATGCAATCATTCCAATATGTAATGACACATTCATGTCCCCCCCCCCCCCCCCCCGGAGTGCCGGACATTCCGGAACCTTCTAGAACATTCCCGATGAAAACACCGGAATCATTTCCGAACTCCGAAACGGGACTTTCCTTATATGAATCTTATTCTCCGGACCATTCCGGATCACCTCGTGATATCCCGGATCCCATCCGAGACTCCGAACAACATTCGGTCTCTTTCTCATAATACCATAACTACTCAAAACAACGTCGAATCCTTAAGTGTGTCTCCCTACGGTTCGTGAATTATGCGGACATGATCGAGACACTTCTCCGAACAATAACCAATAGAGGAATCTGGAAATTCATATGGCTCCCACATATTTCTACGATTACTTTGCGATCGAATGAACCACTTATATACGATACCAATTTCCCTTTGTCTCACGATAGTTTACTTATCCGAGGTTTTGATCGTCGGTATCTCTGCATACCTAGTTCAACCTCGTTACCGATAAGTACTCTTTTCTCGTTCCCATGATATGTGATCCCTTGTGAGCCAGTCACATGCTTGCAAGCTAATTGGATGACATTACACCGAGAGGGCCCAGAGTATATCTATCCGTCATATGGATGGACAAATCCCACTCTTGATCCATGTGTCTCAACCAATACTTTCCGAATACTCAATGCCACCTTTATAGCCACCCAGTTACGGTGTGGTGTTTGATGTCATCAAAGCATCCATCCCAAAGGTGATATGCATGATCTCATGGTCGAAGGAATTAGGTTACTATGTATCAGAAAGCATATAGCAATTGAACTATTGAAATGACTTGATCTTTATGCTACGCTTATCTATAGGAGTATGTCCATCACATCATTCTCCTAATGATATGATCCTGTTGTTAATAACATCTCTATGTTCATGATCAGGAAACCATGATCATATATTAACCAACAAGCTAGTTTAACAAGAGGCTTCACTAGGGACTCTTATTTTAGTTTACAAATCACACAAGTATTAATGTTTCCGGTTAATATAGCATGGTATGTAAACATTTATCATAAGTGTGAAGATATGATAATAACCACTTTATTATTGCCTCTTGGGCATATCTCCAACAAGGCAACCTCGGCCGAAGTTCCACCTACCTCGGAGTTCCCAACCCCTGACCAAGTCACTGCCTCTCCAGCTAAAGAACTCTAAGTCATTTCTTACCCCTGGTATGCCGAGCATATGATGTACGTCAAACATTTGTCCATCTTTTGTGCGGTATGAATTTCTTTTGCCGTGTGTCGCTGAGACACATGTGGTTGTAATCGTTATTACTTTGTTTAACTGGTCCTGTTTGTCTGAATCCTTGCTTTGGCGGCCTTCAATTTCTTGAGTTTGGAGTATATATTTGCTTTTGTTCTCCCGTAGTTCAAGGCCCAAAGATACGGACTTTGATAATTTTTGCCATTTGACCACTGTGGTTTGGACTGTTAGTCTGGGCGTAAACCTTGAAGACCGTATTTGGGGGGAGCCAAATAATATCACTCTGGGAGCCTAAGTTTGATACCTACTCTTGTAACAAAGGATAACCCATACATAGAAATAATATAGGGTAGTCCCCGAGCCACTGCTCAAGGCAATGAGGTTTAATATACAAACCAAATTTAGAAATAATATAAGACAGTACCCGAGTCACTGCTCAGGGTGCCGAGGTTCAATACATGAATCAAACTTAGAAATAATATGGGGCAGTCCCCGAGTCACTGCTCAAGGTGCCGAGGTTTGATACATAACATGAATTTTAAAACAACATATGGCAGTCCCCGAGTCACTGCTCAAGGTGCCGAGGTTTGATACATAACATGAAATTTAAAACAACATATGGCAGTCCCTGAGTCACTGCTCTGGACGCCGAGGTTCAATACATAGTTGGTTCTCCATCTTGAGGCATCACTTTACAATGTGTCATAGATGACTCCTACGAGTAAAATGGACGAAGTAAAGCTACGTTCCATGGTCTTTTCGATTCTTCTCTGGCTTTGTCTGCCCTGTTCTCTCCTGGTGATTGAGCATCGATTAGGTAATACGCATCATTGTGCAATGCTTTGCTCACGATGAATGGTCCTTCCCCTGGAGGCGACAGCTTGTGCATGCCGGCTGTGCGTTGCACAAGCCGAAGAACCAAATCTCCTTCTTTAAACACTCCTGGATTCACCTTCTTGCTATGATATCGTCGCAAGTCCTGCTGATAGATAGCTGATCTTGATAGCGCCAGCTCTCTGGCTTCTTCTAGCAGATCGACATCATCTTGCCGAGCTACCTCATTTATTTCAGCGGTTGTATACTGGGTAACCCTTGGCGAGTCATGTATTATGTCGGCTGGAAGCACAACTTCTACCCCATACACTAGAAAAAATGGTGTATAACCTGTTGATTTGTTTGGGGTAGTCTTGAGGCTCCATAGTATTGCTGGTAGTTCCTCAATCCAACATCCTACCGACCTTTGCAGTGGTTCGACGAGTCATGGTTTTATTCCGGACAGTACTAGTCCATTAGACCTTTCCACTTGCCCATTGGATGCTGGGTGAGCCACAGAGGCGACATCTAATCTTATGTGCTTTTCTTGACAGAATCTAGCGAAAGCTCCTTCTGCAAAGTTTGTACCGTTGTCTGTAATAACACTGTGTGGGTACCCATATCTTAAGATAATGTCCTTGAGGAATTTCACTGCTGTGGGCCCATCACATTTCTTTATTGGTTTCACTTCAATCCATTTTTTGAATTTGTCCACCATTACTAATATGTGGGTCATCCCGCCTCGGGCCGGCTTAAATGGTCCCACCGTATCTAAGCACCATACAGAAAATGGCCAAGTAATTGGTATTGTCTTTAACTCGGACGAAGGCATATGTATTTTGCTGGCATATCTTTGGCAACCATTACATTTTTCGACCAGTTCTTTGGCCTCTTTCAACGCTGTTGGCCAATAAAACCCATGCCTGAACGCTTTGGCCACTAAAGCTCGGGATGAGGCATGATGTCCACATTCTTCTTGATGTATATCTAAGAGGATCTCCTGGCGTTCTGCCGAGCTCACACATCTTTGTAATACACTTGTGGCACTCCTTTTATAGAGCTCATTGTTTATGATTGTATAAGCTTTAGCTCTTCTCACTGTCTCTCTTGCCAATATCTCGTTATTCGGCAAAATCGCATCTCTAAGGAAAGAGAATATGGGTTGCGCCCATATAGGTGTGATTTTCTCTGGTGTAGTCTCACTATCTATTTCCATATTTTCTGCCGACATAACTACCTCGGATTTCTCCATACTCATCCTTGCATCAACTGGCTTTATTTTTGGAAATTCCGGGTTACATTGCTTGTCAATTTCCATCGGCACATTATCCTCTCTTGATTTTGCCGGAAGAAAGATGGATTCAGACTCTGGAGACGGTGTTATTGATGGCTTCCTCAGGTGCTCTAGGGCGATACCTAGGGGAATTGACTGTTTGGTTGATCCGAGTTTTGACAATGTGTCTGCGGCGTCGTTTTCTGCCCGAGGTACATGATGAAATTCACATCCTTCGAAGTATCCACTGAGTTTTTGCACATGAAATCTATACAAAGCCATATTATCATCCAACGCGTCCCAATTGCCTGAGACTTGCTATACTACTAGATCTGAATCTCCATAGCACAAGATTCGGCGTATGCCAATCTCTTTCGCCACCTTCAATCCATGGACTAGTGCTTCATACTCGGCTACATTGTTTGACGCGGCAAAATGTATCTGCAACACATATCTCAGCTGGTCTCTTTTTGTCGAGGTTAACACTATTCCTGCCCCCAAACCATTTCTTAGTTTAGAACCGTCGAAGTGCATCGTCCAATAATTCGGATCTGGTAACGATGGCTCATATTGTACCTCGGCCCAATCTACGAAGAACTCAGCCACAGCCTGAGATTTGATTGCATCTCTCCTATCGAATTGTGGGGCATAAGGTGACAATTCAATTGCCCATTTTGCTATTCGGCCACTTGCATCTTTGTTGCTCAATATGTTGGCTATGGGTGCTTCACAAATCACCTTGATGGGGTGCTCTTCGAAGTAATGTTTAAGTTTCTTTGCTGACATGTACACCCCATATGCCATTTTCTGATAGTGTGGGTAATTTTGTTTTGACGCTGATAGTACCTCGCTTAGGTAATACATCGGCCTCTGTACTGATTTATCATCTTCAATTCGTTCCACCACGATCACAGCGCTCACTACTCTGTTGGTGCCTGCTATGTAAAGTAACATAGGCTCTTTCGATAATGGAGAAGCCAAGACCGGCGCTGTGACCAACATATTTTTCAATTCATGAAATGCATTGTCTGCTTGTGGAGTCCAAATGAACTTATCCGATTTTTTCATCAGCTGATAAAGTGGTAGTGCTTTCTCTCCCAGCCGACATACAAATCGGCTGAGCGAGGCTAAACAACCTATGAACTTTTGTACGTCATTTAGACATCTTGGCAATTCCATCCTTTCCACTGCTTTTATCTTAGTTGGGTTGGCCTCTATACCTCGGCTAGATACGAGAAAACCGAGCAATTTTCCCGCTGGCACACCAAATGTGCATTTTTCCGGGTTAAGCTTCATTCGGAACCTTCTCAGGTTCGCGAAAGTCTGCCGGATATCATCCAGTAGCGTTTTGCTTTCTTTGGTTTTGATAACCACATCATCTACATATACTTGTACATTTTTTCCTATCTGGTCATGTAGACATTTTTGCATGCATCTCTGATACGTTGCTCCTGCGTTGCGCAGGCCGAATGGCATGGTGCGATAGCAATAAGCCCCGTACGGGGTAATAAACGCAGTCTTTATTTGATCGGCCAGATTTAACGGTATCTGGTGAAAACCAGAGTACGCGTCTACAAATGATAATAGTTCACAACCAGCGGTCGAATCAATGACTTGGTCTATTCTAGGTAAAGAAAAAGGATCTTTTAGACACGCCTTGTTCAGGTTCGTGTAATCGATACACATTCGCCATACAATGGCTACATTTGGATCATCCTTCTTCTTTTCCACTAGCACCGGGTTTGATAGCCAATCCGGATATAGTACCTCCATGATGAACCCGGCCGCAAGGAGTCGAGCTGTTTCATCCCCTATTATTTTTCTCCTGTCCTCGGCGAAACGGCGGAGAGGTTGCTTCACCGGCCTTGCTCCTGGCCTTACATTCAGAGAGTGCTCAGCCAACTCCCTCGGCACACCTTGCAGATCCTGAGTTGACCATGCAAAGATATCCCGATTCTCACGGAGGAAGTTGGTGAGCTCGCTTTTCTATTTAGCATCTAGGACTGCACCAATAGTGACGGTGCGCTCTGGGAATTGCTCATCTATTTTTTGTTTCTTTAGTCGGCTGAAAGGAGACACTTCCATGTGGGTTGGCTAATGCCGGCATATTCAGCTGTGCCGACTGAGCGAGGGCTGATACCTCCTAAATCCTTCTTTTTTATCTTGCTATTACCAATGATTCGGCCAAATTTGACTCGGCTGAAGCACATTCCATTGACTTCCTGTAATCCCCTGCTACTGTTATCACCCCTTGTGGTCCGGGTAACTTCATTTTCAGATAAATTATATGACAGCTGCCCATGAATTTGGCCAATGCTGGCCGTCCGAGTAGAGCATGATAACAACTCTCTAGATCCACCACTTCAAACTCTAAATTTTCTGCTCTGCAGTTATCTCTTGTGCCGAATAACACATCCACTCGAACCTTACCAATGGGTTCGCATGAAAGCCCTGGTACTATCCCATGGAAGGTGGTCCTCGTGGATTGCAGCATGTTCTGCGATATTCCGAGTTTATGCATCGTATCTTTGTACATGATATTGATACTGCTCCCATTATCAATGAGTACCTTTGAAAATTTCACATTAATGCTTGGTCCGACAAATGTCGGATCTAACACGAGTGCATACGACCCCGGACTCGACATTATCTTGGGGTGATCCTTTATGCTCCAAGTTACTTCCTGATCCGACCAAGGCACATATCTTGGTACTGCTGGCATAACTGCATTTACTTCCATATGCCGGCGCTGTACACTCTGCTTGTCTTGCTGTTCTGTTGTGAACACGCAATACGACTGATGATGTTCTCTGTAATCATTGCGTCCATTATTTCGTGGATTTTTCCTTCCATCCGGACCTTGGTTTATCACTTGATGCACCGCATCTCTCCGGTCCGAGTTTTCATACCTCGGGGGAGGAGGTGGTAACATCAGTTGCTGTGTATTTGCTCCAGTCAACTGTGGTTGATGTTGCTGATGTGTCTGGATAGGCGCTGCCTGTATGCCTGCGGGGTTACCCATTGCATTTTTCATCCATGCACATTGGCGGGTTGTATGGTTGGCCGGCCTGGCCGGGTTTGACGTGTGAAATTTGCACGGCTGATCTAACATAGATTCAAACGTGTACTTCGGCCTCTCCTGCCACTGCCTCTTTTGCTCTGGTGTCCATTGTTTTTCCCTTCATTCCTTGGCGTCCATTGCTGAGGACCATTCTTTTGCCGCTGACTATTTCCGTGACTCGGCTGATCTTGCACTATTGCTGCCACCTGAGTCGAACCATATCTATAATCTGGTCTTTCTTCTCTTCTTCTTCCTCTGAAGTCATTGCGCCTGGATGACCCGGTCACATCTCTTGCATATTGATCTTGATGCTCTTGATGATCTGCCGACATTAATTTTGGTTGCGTCGGATCTCCCAATGCATAGGAATCTGCTATTCTGATGGTTTCTGCCAATGTGATTGGCATATCGCTTTGCAATCACTGCCATAACACACTGGCATAGCGGCATCCTCGAACGAACCAAGCTATTGCTTGTGATTTTATAACTCCTTCACACGAATTTCTCAGGTTACACCACCGAGTTAAAAACTCTCTGTCCGTCTCATTCGGCCTTTGCTTGCACATGGCTAGCTGCTGCGACCTGTTTGGCCTCTTGTAAGTACTGGTAAAGTTGCTAACGAACATTTCTTCAAAATCCAACCAACAGTTGATGCTGCCTGCTGGCAGATTATTCAGCCATACTCTAGCTGGTCCTTCCAACATTTGCGGGACATACCGCACTGCCCATCGTAAGTTTCCACCTGCTATTTTTACAGCAGTGGCATAATCGATCAACCAATCCCGTGGTTTGGTGCTCCCATTATATATTTTTGTGCCTCTTGCCAGCTGAAAGTTTGGCACAGGCGGTTCGCCCATGATCTGTGGTCCGAAGCATGTCGGACCCGGTGGACCCTGTTCTTCCAGCAGCTCGGATCGGTATAGCCGGTCTAGCTTTACTCTGGCATCACTCGACGGCAAATCTCTGTACAGAACTCTCTCCTGCATTCCATAGTGGTTATTTCCACCATGGATCGCATATTCCATCTCGGAATAACCATCATTGTATCTTTCATTCACCTGATTGTGGCGAGCTGGTCTCGCTTCTCTTTCCTGCCGAGGTTCATGTCTCGGCTGCGGGTTGGGCGGCGGTTCTCTCCTTCCTTTGACCGGGATATTGTTCTCGTGATTTCCTCTGCCGAGTTCTCCTCTGCCGAGATCTCCATTGCCTCGACTTCCGCCGCCTTTCTCAGCACGGCCAGGATTTCTTTCACCACTGTTACCTCGGCTTCCATTGCCTCTGTTCCCGTTTGCTTTTCCGGCTATCGCCGGATCATATGGAACAATTTGCTTGTTTCTCTTTCCCGAAGTTACCGCTCTGTCTTTCCGTGCATTATTTCCGGGTGAAGATGCTACTGCCACAGATAAGGCAGGTGCTGCTCCAGTCGAGTGAACCATTCGCGAGGCCCCTGGCCTCGCTGGGTCTGCTCTGAGCATTTCTTCATTCTGTTGGTTCGCAATGCGCACCAGCTCATTCACTCTTTCTTGTTGTTTCTGCCGGGCTTCGTCGGTCAATCCTTCTAACTCTAATGCTGCGGCATTTGCCGCCTCGTGTTCTTTGTCGGGTATCAGACTCGGCAAGCCTGAATCAACTGATTCTGCCTTATGAGCATCATGATCCTTGTTGATATCATCTATGAGGTTCTTTCCTCTTAATCTCAACTCGTCAACCCGCTCGGGGGCGACGTCAAGCTTGTTTGCTTTGGCATACTCTCGCAGGGTCCTGTTTAAGGACTCTCGCAAGGCCGACACCTTTTTTGCCTCTACCAGCACCTTTTGCCTGGTTTCTTCCAACTCTGCCTGAGCATTTGCCGGATCAAGTATCGGCGCTATAGGTGTGGTCAGATTATCTATGGTTGCCTGAAGAATGTTTTCTGGTCTTTCCAGAGGTGGCCCTCTTACCCTTGGTGCCTTTGGGGTTGTCTCCTGCACCTCGGCCTGGTTGGCCACTGAAGGGATTACCTCGGTGGGTTGTGGAGTCGTCACTGGGCGCGACTGCACGCCGCCAGTCTCGCTGATCCTACGCTACTCCCTTTGCACTCTGCGACCATCACCTCAACGCTGCTGACAGGGCGCGCTCCGCGCGGACTACTCGCGGCGCTAAGGGGAGGTTCTCCTGCAACAACAACCTGGTGAGGATAAACGCTGGAGATGTCGACACCGACGTAGATCTAGTGCATGCCCAAGTTGATGAAGACGCCATTGCGCGGAGGAGTTTTTCCTTTGAAGCTGCCTGCGTTGTCACTGATGTAGTCACAGAGATCAAGTCTCCGGACCAAGCCAGAGAGAATGCGCTCGCCAGTGTTGATGAAGTTTCCCATCCGGATCATGACTCCAGCTAGCATCGCTGCTGGTCCCATGGTGGGCGCCAACTGTCGTGGTGGTGGCACAGCAGATGCCATGGGTAGGCTAAAGTATGGGGCCAATGGATGCTAGAGGGATCTAGGGAGGGAAGATGCAGTTGATTCTACACACAAAAGACTAAGGCAAATATCTTTATTTCTCCTTCCTTGGGCTACAAGTGCTCCTTGAGCTGTATACAAGGGGAAAGGAAGAACTTTACCAGCCTAACGGTACTAAATGAGCCGATGCCCTCCTCAGGGTCCAAGCCTCCCCTTATAAAGGAGAGCCTTGGGTTCCTTTAGGGCTGACGTGGCAAGCATATTCGAGGAATATGCTTGTCCCAATATAGTAGTTCGGCGGCCTCCTTTCCCTGTCGCCCCTCTAATGACGACAAGGTTTCAGAGGGCCCCTCCTGCGCGCCTCGGGCTTCAGGACTGTCACCTCCGTGACCTCCTTCTTCCCCTCTGTCGCTCTGCGGCTTTGTCCCTTATGCTTGGCTCCGCTCAGATTCTCCCTAGCCCGCGGCTAGAGTTTGACTTTAGGCTTCTCCTTCTCCTGCAAGCTTCCTATCATTCGGCCCTGCCTCGCGTAACTCGACTTGTCCTTCACCTGCATTAAGATTGCTCGGGCTAACCCGGCCGACTTACGCAGTATCTCGGCCGGGTAATGCCTTGCCATTATCACAAGGGTCCTGCCCTTTCCTATCTCGTCCGACCTCTACAGGATTCGGCCGACTCAGACTGTAACTCGGAAACTAGACGGGGAACACCCTTTCGTCTTTCCCCGTCTTTACCCTATCCGAGGTCACCTCCCCAACAACTGTGAACTCCTCATGTGCTGCCGCCCCACTTTCCGATGCCGCTGCTACAATTCAGGAATCACCAAGTGAAGCAGCACAAGGGTTGTGGAGGAACAACTCCACCTTGCTGCTATAATAAAGACATCACAAATGTTGAAGGAACCGCTCCAACGTGCTGGGCTAGATATCGCTCTAGAGGCGTGGGTTAGATATCGCTCTAGGGGCGGGGGCTGTCAAGAGTTTAATCCAAAACTCTCAACATACTAGATCTAATCCAAGATCTAAAACAAGAACACAAGATTCCATTTATTTGATAGGTAGTGGGTACATAGTCCGAGTTACATAGATAGAGGTGAGGACCTCTATTTATAGGCCTCATGAGCCTCTACTTCTTAGTTCTACTTATAGCTAGAAGGCTCTAGAGAATACTACTTAAACTAGGAAGTAAACACAAACAACATGATTACAACTCATATTAGAACACTCCAGAAACTATTACAACACATATGACTAAAGGACCAAATTATCTAGAATATAGTAGAAACGTGTAGAAACTAGTACTGGATTTTACTACTGTTTTATTCCTACTACTGTCCACATCACCAAGCCAATTCCTCATCGCCACCAGGACTCGACCCACCATAGTTAGTCCACAAATCTTGGCTTCCATGACATTCTCCGCACACTGACTTCACCATGGAACTAAATACATGTTCTACGATGGCAACTGACTACAGAGCTTCACCTTGCTCCCTCTGAAACCAAACGGTCAGAAAAACACCGATTGCGCGTGACCGAATCCCATCTGTTCCAGCAATCTTCAGGCATGAATCACCCATGGGAGTTCACCGGCGGAGCCTTCCGAACACGACACTGCCACCAGATCAATGAAAACAGGCTGAAGGTAGATCTTCGTCTTGGCGTGAGAGAAACCCTAGGACTGCGCCCCTGACAGCAGATGCGACCCGCGCCACCATCCGCCGAGGGAGAACCGCCATCAAAGCCCCAGGTCGCCGCCTCGATTTCTAGACCCCGCTGCCATCAGATCGCCGTCGGGGCGACAGCCTTCGAGCGCCCAAGGGGCTCCCTGCGGGGGAGAGGCCACCACGCGAGGAAGCAGCCCCGCTGCCACCGTCGGCCGATCGGATTTTGCCCGCCGGCGTCCTCCGGTGACAGCGGGGAAGAGGTGAGAGGAGGAGTCAGGGGCGGCGGCTTAGAGTTCCGCCCGTGCCGCCTCCCCCGAGAACAGTGCGTGCGGCTTATTTCCCGTAGGTTACCTTCTGTAAAATATTATCTTAGTTCCAAATTATTTGATGCAGATTTATCTAGATACGTGTCTAGATACATGTGTATCGAGACAAATCTGTGTCAATTAATTTGAAACGGGAGATAGGCAAAAAAATCAAAACCAGTCACAAGTGTTAGTTTACTACTACACCGGTATCACGCTCGGCAAATCCATTCAAGGATAGTGAAAAAGGTGCACCGCATGTAAAACAAAAACAAATGTGTACATTCTCAATTGTAAATACTGACATCCCTGGGATGATGTTACAGCTTCAGAGAATAAATACGTATGTTAATTTATGCCAGCTTTGCTCTCTGCCATAAGATAAGCATTTCAGACAAGATAAGAAATAGTCTAGCATAACAGATCCCTAGATTTTTATCACTGATAAATAACCTACAATTCAGTGGAATCACTAAAAAAATCAGATCATCACTTATCGTTCAGAAGATCATCACTTCAGTAAGGTATCCTTTTACATTTTGAAGTGATGTACTACTACTAAAGAATGGTCAGTAAATTATACATGACAAAAATTCCGTTCCAACTTCCCAAGACTTAATTCGCTGGAACTGCTCAAATTTTGTATCAGCCACCTAGCTACAGTGTTACAAAATGCATATGTAGCAACAGATGGACATGAAAGGGAACATGTTTACTCAGCAACAAGACAAAGATAACATTTCAGGAACTATCTCTTTTGTTGTGAAAAACAGCAAGGACTGGATTATTGCCGTGCCACAAAATAAAACATAAGGAAAACATATAGCAAAGGAGGAACAGTTTAGGGGCAAGAAAGAAGTGCCTCACACGATACTCTTGCACTATTTGGAATGGGAGCCAAATGGCAAAAGGGCATCAACACGGTTGAAGCTATGATGACAAGAATGAGCATTACCTTGGTGCTGGTCTGCTGACTGCTGGCTGTTGCTCAGTGACATCTCTCCATAAGTTATCAAGGCTGAGGAATGTAGGAGTAATCCTGACCTCCTCTCAGATAAGACAGAAGTGTAACAAACAGAATTGGGATTCAAACTTAGCAGCGAGTACACGGAATGAACCTGAATACTTGCCAAGTGGAAGGATGTCAATATCACCTTACATGCTCAGATCCTAACTAGCGGAGCAGTATACCAAAAAGCTCAACACATAACCTTTCCAGTTTTCTGACCATCTTGCTCTTGTTATACCATAAACTGACACCACTGCTCATTTTTCAATTCATAAATAAGCTCAATTCATTGAGAAGTGAGAACAGATTTTCCTCATGCCAGTTACATCATCAGCATTGATGCACGATTACATTGGAAACATTAGGAATAAGAATATTAAATAATATTCTCATTTCCAAAGAGTAGTCCAAAATACATAGGGTCTACTATTTTATTCGGTGCGACAAGCCTTGTTCTTTTTTCTTGATTCAATCTTTCACACGCGAAATCCCCACTTCAGAATCCCGCGTTCTTATTTTCTTCCACAACTCCTCAAAGGACTCGGGTATAAAGTAGTACTCATGAAACATTAGTCCGTTCGTCCTACATTAGGATGAAAGGGGAAAATAGATCATTATTATTTGGGGTTATCTACAGAATGCATGGTGTTGCCAGTGAGGAGCTAGAAAGCGAATTAAGAAACCGTACCATTCACGATGATTGCAGTAGGTGAGAAGATGATCAGCAAGGGTGAAGGGCTGCACGGACGGGCGAATCCTTTCCTTTCCATTGTGGACCTGACACAATGTTGTTGGCCGCTCGAACGATCCTCTGCTTAGATTATGCACAACGACCGGATCCGGGAGTGGCACTGTGAGGTAAAGTGAGTCGCTGCTAATAGACGGCAGGTCCTTGGCTGAGACGGATAGGCACCTGTCCATGCAAATGAATAATGCCCGGTCGCCGAGGCTGCTCATCTGAGACAGTTTCCAGCGGCGGAGGCCGGCATCCACCTTGAAGATCGCAAAGGTGTAACGTTGCCACTCCTCCACATCAGAGCCCAGAGCATTTGAGGACTTGACAACAAGTAGCATGTGGCCATCAGACTCCACAAGATAGTAGTTGCACAAATGGGGTTTGCCAAACTTTAGTGGAACCTGAGCAACAACAAAATTGGGATGGCCAAACTTTCGTGGAACCTGAGCAGCAACGGCACCGGATGGTTGCGGTTGCGGGGGGTAGACTTGCACAATCTGCGTTGATAACTTGAGGAAGCCGTAGAGCCGACCTTGGAAGGGCAAGGTGTTCAAAAGATCCATGCTATTGTGGATGACCTCCCAGCTTTGGTGTCCAGCATCAGCGCTGACCACCACTGGCCTCCAAGGGAACCAGGCCACGACGGCGATGGAAGTGGTGGAGGACACACTTGCACAAACTGCAGCATTCACGCGAAGCACGCCGTCAGGGTTGTCCGGGAAGAGTGGCGGGAAATCGACCGAGACGCCTGTGAAGGGGTGGAGCACGCGGACTGTGGTGCGTCGCTTGTGCAGCAGGATGAGGAGGCCGTCGGTGAAGCCGACGATCCTGTGGCGCTGGAGCTGAGGCAGGTGGACGCGGAGGGACCTCGCTGTTTTGCGGTTGAAGAAGGTTATCTGGCAGGCGTCGTCAGGGCGGACGGCGTCGCCGTCGCAGAGCGGGATCCAGTCGACCGGGCGGAGAGACCGTGAAGTCAGGGTGGGGTCGCGCGGAATGGGGGCGCAGGCGCGCCATCCGGAGCAGACGGCGCGGAAAGCAGTGTAGTCCACCACGTCGCACTTCAGCAGCAGCGCCGCGACTGGGCGGGCTATGTCGTCCGGGAGGGACGCCCAGCCGATTGCTTGCGCCAGGGGAGGGATAGGCCGGCCTTTGCGCTTCCGTCCTCCGGTCGGAGCCAAGGGAGGCACCTCGCTCTCCATCCCAAATCGTAGGAGTTAATGGATCGAAGGGGATCAGTAAATCGACTGGAAAACAGAGGAAGAAGAAGTGCGGATCACTAGATCAAGTGGAAAATGGATCAGTAAATCGTGTAAAAACAGAGTAGTATTAAGAACCGCGGGTCAGTAAATCCAGGGAAAAACAGAGGATTCGAAATAAGAACCTCGTCGCCGCCGCCGGAGTACGTGGGAACTGGGAAGCACGCCGTTGCCAAAACAGCCAACGGGATAGGGAAGACTGAGATCCAGTAGCAGCAAATCACCAACTGAAGGGCCTTGTTTTGGGTGGCTGTGGCTGTGGCTGGCTGCTGTACTAGGACTAGGAGGGAAAGCTGCTTTTCGAGTACTGCTGTCTGTTGTTTGGCAAATTAGCTGTCTTTATGTATGGGTGGAAAATAAATAAAAATCAGGTAATACGTGTCTAGTTTTTCTTTTTTGACAAATAAAATCAAGTTACAAGCCCGACAGAACAAAAGATTGAAAAACCCTAGCTGTTACAAGCCCCAACGGAGGACTTGGAACACTTTTATTCATCACTGTTGTCGCCTTTGTTCGAGCCAAGATGTCGAGAAGCCGAAAACCTAAGCTACAGAGGCCCTAAACCTAGAGCTAGATAGGTCTGCACACGCCAGATTCGATGACCCGGCTCACAACTGACAACCTAGAAGTCATCGGCTAGAGGAGAGCCCCCGGAGACCGACATCGGAAGGTGGGAGCCCTAGGAGAGCTCGGTCGCTTTTCCTATCCCGACGGCGCGATGTGTATGGGTGGCAAATAGGAAATTGTCTAGTGCATCCTTGGAGTTACGAGAACGTGTATTTTTATGTATTTACGTGTGACTAATACATAATGATATGCGCATGTGCTAATTCATGAGATGCATATCTATCACGAATGTTGCTTTATACACCATCTCTTTCACAATATAAGCTTTTGTAGCCAGCTGTTTTAGCTTGCTAAAAACGATTATATTGTGGATCAGAAGGAGTACAAAATACATATTTCATCACAAAATTACCTTAATATAGTATACATGTCCATACCATTATACTAGGTACCATAAATAATCCTAATTTGCTCTAGCATTAGCATTGTCGTCACGTGTTGAGTTCATGTTTCTCGTGTGATGTTCATCCAGAACAGTATCACCGGACAACGTTATTGATTGACTTTGCACCTTAAGGACGTAAAAAATCTCATCCAAATCGCATTTATCAAATAGCATTTCATGTAAGTGTTAAAGTCTCTAATAAAATTGTGAAGCGCACAACGAGCTAGGATAATTCGCTTATGTGCAACAAAGCCGTAAGAACGGATACCCTTCAACATGTGCCACTTATTTTTCAAGATACCAAAATTGTGCTTAGTTGAAAATTTATTTATTTCATGTTGATAGCCCTTCTAGATAGAAATTTGGTAAGTCACTAGTTTAGATCGGCTCAATTAATGTTCCCGTCTACAAAAACTAGATATCCATGGTCTTCGCGGGTTTGTGACATATCAAATGAACATAACAAATATTATGCACACGTCCGGATCAGGCATATTAAGATCCCAGTCGCACACACAAACACTCTTTTCGTGTACGGTGCAGAAGATCACCGTAACTGCAAAAAATTAGACCATCTTCCCATGGTCCAGGCAGACCATTCACGGGTTTGTCACATACCGAATGTTTTCCAGAACCCTAACAAATATTACGCACGAAAATGGAAAAACCAAAAACAAAACATCCCCACGTTTGTTTTCTCATGAACAGGCCCGTCCAGGGCCCAAAAAACTAGGGGCCCCATGTCCCAGTGCACAGCCCAGCCCAGTCTTACACGCCTTTTGCGGTGATCCAGCATACCACTGCATGATGTAGTATACTATAGTCGTTGACATAACACCAATGAAACACCGTTCACGAGTATTACATCCCTCAGAATGGCACAACAGAAACACAGCGAGTCCAATACATGGCTTAAAGGTTACAACTCACTCTTTACATAAGATTCAGAGAACAGTCTAGGTATAAGAGGAAGAAAGAACTTCTTTACAAAGAAGAATCAAAGTTAAACAACGCCAGAGCAATTATGCTATTAAGTCTAATATTTAGACTAAGAGGATGGCATTGCTGCTATTGCAACGCTCTACAGAAATAGGTTATTTGGTTAGAGATAATTCCTATCGATTTGGTAACCTTCGTCTTCACTTGAGTTGAGATATATGTTGACTTCCATTTCTTTATTGAAGAGCTTCAGCTGGTCTTGATAAGTCCTGAAGCATATCTTGATGTAGATATCGTTCTAATGGCTTCAGAATCTAGCAAGGGTAAGAAGATACTTTGAGTACGAGCGTACTCAGCAAATTCACTAGAAAATGAGTGTTTCATGCACTATATCTACAGCCATAGACCGTAGGTCGTAGGCAATGCAAGTTTTCATAAACATTTCTTTAAAGGTTGCTTTTATTTTAAAAAGCTATGTCCGTCAGCCTTCACGGGTTTACTAGAACCTTCATGGGGTTCCTTTCCCGCCGCGTTCGCAGCTCCTTCCCGGAACAGGGAGTAACAAGTTACAGTTCTTACACTCTGCAGAGGTGTGTTACTTTACCCATGAGAGATCAACTCTTTGTTGCACAACCGGACAGCTTATTCCCGTCCACAATTCCATGATGTGGGGCCCAGAAGATGATCCAAGCCAATCATTGCCCCCTTCGCGACCCCACATGCCTCCTTGGTGTATACCATGCCCACATAAAGAATTACGACAATGGTTTGTACAAACCGTTAGATGTCAGAACTATCGTGGGACGTTGAGGGTTCCCACCCATATGCTGCATATCCTCTACGAATTACCAATTAAAATGCACGCTACGAGGATAACAGCCACGGCCTGCATATCCGGCTTCATGCGAGAGGAAGAAGATACAGCTGACTTCTCCGTACCATTCCAAATCTCATGGTCAACGCGTAATTTACGACGCAAGAATCACTGGCGACATTGGTTGTTAAGCCCTATGTGATATAGTTCTGAATAGTGGTATTCCAACTGTCAGATTTAATAGATTAATTGATCACCCTGGATCAATAATCAATGGTTCTCATTATCATTGGAAAATAGTGTTTTCTGACCTTTTTCAAATGCAGGTGAAGACAACACTGGATTTGTAAAATACTTTACAGAAAATAAACAAAGGACACGAGCAAGTGTGAACTTGCCTTTTGTGGTTGCAAGATTATGCGTTCATGGTCTTCGAGTCAATATAAGATCCAAAAATATGAAATCAGTATCATTGGTCAGGTAAGGACTAATGTTTAAAGAAGAAATATGCTTTTATGCATAAGTAGTGTGATGCACTTTTTAAGTGTAAATTCTGGAAATAATGTTGTTCTAGGGTTTGGATTTCGAAAGTGGTTACTTTGGAATGTGTGTTCCTTTTGGATAAATTTCGTAGTTATATTTTTATTCGAGTTTATGAGTGGTTGGAGCCAACACATATGTAGGAATAAAATATACATTCTTATGACATACTAGTTGGGACTACTTATACAATATTTCTTATTTAAAGTGGCAAAAAGGATAACCTTCGAAGAAAAGGTTTCTCTTCTAAGGTCTAAATAACCTTGTGGTTAGTTAGTGATGGTTGATGTTATTTGTTTTAATCAAATGGCTTGAGTTTAGGCTGCTTTATAGATTAACTACTTCAGACCAAAGTTAACTATAAAACATGTAGTCATGTGTATGGTGTTATATTTAGACTCTTAGAGACTAAAGTTAACTTTAAAATATAGATAGTTTTTGAAAGTATGATACTTACACCCTGGTATCTTGTATATCTGAAATGTGTTCTTTAAGTTATTTAAGAATGTTTGTTCTATTACTTGAGATAATGGTTTCTTAATTCTATGATAGAGTAGTATCATTTACCTTTTATAGATAAGTGAGTAGAGTTTATAATTCCAGTTATAATTTCATTTAACTATCCTTAAATTTTTTATAGTGTTGTGGTAATTGTTGATATTTGATAATTTGAAGTAAATGGAAAGGACCTGATTCATTCACAAGATGTTCTTTAAGGTTTCTATCATGAATTGGAATCCTTTAAGAATATAATGTTCACTTAGAGTTGAAGATAGTTTGATATAAAGATATTTATAATGTTTTTAAACCATTAGAGTTTTATTTCATTAATATTTAAGATTTGTACTATATATTAAACTTATTTTACTCATTTCAAGGATATTAATAAATTTTATTTATTCTTTTATGAATTATTAATGAAGTAAATAAGTTTATATTTGAGTTGTTAAAATATTTGAATTTTTGGTTTATCTCAAAAGTAAAATATTAGATTTTTAATATGTAATTTTTATTTTTGTGATCATTTTAGTATATTACATGTATTTTTGTGATTTATACATAATAAAATATGATTTTTTATAATGCTTATTACTTTTTAATTATTTAATAAATAATAAATATTTAATTAAGTGAAATAATAATATATGATTATATTTGAAATTATAATTCTTATTTTCCAAGATTTTTGAGTATTTTACTTATATTATAAACATTAATCCTTATTAAATATTTATTTAGTATTTTTATAAAATACTATAATATTAATAAATAATGAAAGTGATTTTTATTTATTTTTATCATATTTCAATAATTTTGTAAAATTACATAAGGAATATTTAAATTATAAAATTCTTATAAAAATTTGAATGTCCAAGATTTGATATCTTATTTTATTTGGATAGAGTGTATTATTGTGAATCCAAAAATATTTTATTTATAATTTTTTGGACTATTAATTTATTTTCTATAATTTTATTGGGGTCAGGGGTATTTTGGTCTTTTCCAATTGATCAAAAGATTTATTAAATAACCTGGGCTGGCTCCTTAGGCTTATTAGGCCAAAGTGGCCCAATAGGGTAGGGTCAAATGGCTACCCGAAGGGTTTTGGCCCACCCAGCCCACTCTGCCTCCTCTCTCTCCCTCGACCTTATCTCCTCCTCCTCTGACTCACCCCTGTGGCCGACGATGTAGCCACCGTCGATTCTCGCCGTCGTCGGCCGTTCTAGCCGTCGTTGTGGTGCGAGTTGGGGTTGTCGATGACTCTCTTTCGTTTTATCCACTTGGATTTGACTCCGGGGCCTCCCCGTGGTCAGTTCCACCCCATTCCCGAACTCTAGGGTTCGGAGAATATGCTGTCGCCGCCGCCGCGATCCCGCCTGCGGTGGTGTGCTGGTCTCGTGCGCTGCTGCGGCCGCCACCGTGGCAGGTGCAGGTTGCAGCGCCCCTCTGGGTGCTCCCTGTGCCGCCGCGGTTCGTCGGCCCCTCTGCTTCCTCTTCGATTCATCAGCGAGGACCTCGGGTAAGTGGTCTCTGTGGTGATTGTCCATGCTACTGCCATGATTCTTTTTGGTGTGTATCTAGTGGCTTCTCATGTTGAGTGACTATGTGCTGATTGGGTTCATCTCTGGATTAGGGTTCATAACCCCCCTGTTGATCATATCTATGATGCTTTAGATCTAGTGTTGATCATATTTCATCATGGGAAATGATTGCCTGTTGTGGTTAAGGATTGATAGTAGCTTTGATGATACTAGTTGCCTGTCAGATTTAGTTCTAATGGTAATCCCCCATTATTCATGCTAATGTTTCAATGGAATCCTTGATTGGATTATGTTGTTGATCTGAGAGTGTACTCTACTGTCAGAATGCTCATACTGACAGTAGTTCCTTTTAGTGGTTGCTTATTGTAATTATAGTGTTAGTTTGTATGAGATTATACACACTGAATTAAATCATTACATGTAATGATTTTTTTTGTGGATGTATGAATTTAAGATTGATTCCTGGCACTTGGCTTCAGGAAAATGATATGTAGTGGTTGTACCTTTTTATCTATGGAATCTAAGTGAAGCTTGGTTTTAGCTCATTAAGAACTTGTCCTTGTGATACCATTGTATTCTGGCACACAAGTGATTGGGTTTTTATTTCTGAGCTTGGCTTGATTATGCTGGTGATTAATACTGACAAGTTGACATGAAAACTTGTATTAACTTTCCTGCCTATGATGTTGGTCTGAGGCTTTTGGATTTAATTCCTAGTTGATTGAATATTAGTTTGTTTGAATCTTGCAAGAGTAGAGGTGCTACTCTCTCTGAGATGTACCCTGATCTTGATAAGATCAAATGAAAATGATCTAAGTTGCAAAGTAACACTGAACCTAGTGATGCTGGTCTGAGGGTTTAGTGTTTGTGGTTGAGCTAGATTTCTTATCCTTATACTTGAAATCTCTAGGATAGATTCACCCCTCTTGGGTGCTTATTGAGAGATTATTTCATAAAGAAACACATGCTTTTGTTTAGACATTCTGATGAAAGCATGTGATGGTTTTATGAGACTCACCACAAGATTTGATGTTGGTGTGGTATATTGATGATGATCCTGATCTTGTTCTTGGTCTTGATCTTGATCTGCTTTTGCTGGCTCCTGAGCTTGCTCTTGAGCTTGCCTGCTCCTCCTATCTCCTGGGCTTGACCTTGCTGTCCACCAGATCTATTCCCCTCCTTATGTCACCATTCTAGTGATGTTTGGGTTGATTTGGGTGGTTGGTTTGGTTGCTGTTCTTGGTTTAACTGTTGTTCATCCTGGTTGTGCTAGTGTATTGTGTGGTGGAGAGATGCACTGAGGTGCTCCTCCATGGCTGGCTGTGGTTTTGTGATAATGGTTATGCTTGTGAGGTCGATAGCACACCCCTCTGCATGCTTGTGTGTGTGCAGCTTGTGTGCCTGCTATGCACATGAGGATAAGCTCAGAAAGTTTGAACTTACTATTACCAATCTACTTTTACCTTGGCTGGTGAATTGGTCCCTTTTGGCTATCATTTGCATTCTGGCCTTGAGTTTATGAAAGATGAAATCTTTCATATTGGTGAAACTTGCCCCTTTATAACATCTCTCAATGATGAGATTGTCAAGTGCACCTCACTGACATATCTGAGAGAAATATTCTAACACTGATCCTATCTTGTTTTCTATTTAATCTTTGTTTGCAAGTATAAAAGATAAAGATGAAGATTTAATGTAGTTTTAGGTATAGGATAGTTAGTGGATATACAAATGTAGTTTTCTTATTCTTCTGTAGTTTTTATTTTATAATTTATGTAATCTTTATTTGGTTCATTTGTAATAAAGATTATATATTTATTAATAAAGAATATTTTATTCTTTACCCTTGTGTGAATTGTGAAGTTTGGAATAACTTCTGTAAGTTATTCTTTATGACTTGATTAAGTATGTAAAATGAATTTCACATACAATATTGTTTTTAGATAAGATTTAAGTTATAATACTTTTCTCTTAATTAATTTAAGATTCCAATCTTATATCCAAATCATTTAAATTATAAAACACTTAAGTTTTAGAATCCAAACTCATTTCAAAACACACATAACTCCTTTAAGTTCATATCAAAGTTATAGCAATCCTTCTTTAAGACAAAACCTATTCTCAAAGTAAGAAAGAAACATTGATCACTTAAGTTTTTATTTGGCGAAAATTTTACCCATATTTTCACAAATAAATGCATGCAACAATTCGTATTCCTAAATCTACCCTTCGTTAGGTCCTAAATACTGGGATGTTACACCTTTCTTCCGATTTTCTACCAAGCTGAGCGCACGGTCGAGTCCCTGATCCCTAGGCATTCTTCCCGCGTCCAAATCAGGAATAGCCTAGCGTGGCAGCATGCCCAAGAGTCCAGTCTCATCCCCTTCCTGGTCGCTGATCTGAGGCGGTTTTGAATTTTTGATCGATCAGATCTATTGGTCTCAATTAGCTCCAAATTCACCATTTGTCTCCTCGACATGCTGCAAGAAAAATCGATCTTATCAATCCGTTCCGACTGCTGCATGTATACTACTCAGGACGTTGTGATCTCGCCGAGAACCATGGAATAGAGAACGCCACAAGCCCGCCCGCCCAAGCTGCTAGCCGGCTGTTCGCCCAAGTGACTGTTCGGCCTTTCGTCAAGCCCCAATTCAGTCAGTGGATCTTGTTTCAGTCTCAAACTCGAAGGCCAGGTTTGCAGGATCTTCTCTTGTTAACATATCCTGACACGTCTGAAGTTCAATCCATTGTGTGTTTAAATTCGGTCTTTGTACTGGTTTTTGGTTTACAAAGCCGGAGGGATCATGTCTTTTCCAAACAGAACCTGCAACTCCAGCACTTCAATCAACACCTAAAAGATAAAAAGAGTAGTAGCAGCGTCTACGAGGACTGATCTTGATAGATTTATTGTGAGGAAGTTATACAATAAAGTAGAAGTGCATTTTAGCTAATTTTACTATGTGAAAATTTCAAAATTAGGACATCGTGTTTCACACAGGCCCCGGAATCCTAGAGACGGCCCTGCTCATGAACCGTGTGCCTTGTATTTACCACGTTGTCTCATTTTGTGTGTCCTTTCTTACACGGTGTGTCATAAATCATCGTGTACTTTTATCAAATTCCCTAAGTCGTGTGCACAACCTCTTCTCCTTCCACCGCATGCTACATGTTGGGGATGATGCAGCTTCCCGGACGCGCAACATAAAGCTCCGCGTCACCGCACACACCTTCTATACAGTAGACACACTTCGATATGACTCGTAGCAAGAAGACTGCGTGAGACAGTGTCTGACGCCGAAGCACCTCCGCGATGAACATGACTCTTTGGTGGTGAAGGAGGAGGAAGCTCTAGAGGTTGGGGAGGAGGAACACCCTGCCCCGCTGTCGAACCACGACATAGGCTCCTACCCCTCATATTTCGGTTGGACCTCCTCAAACGAGAATTGCGAAATCAATTTGGAGGATGACGAGGACGCGGCAACTTAGACTCCGTAAAATGATTATTCGCATATAGAATGGTTGAGTAGGCTAAGCGATAGGCCAAGGAGGAGTAGGACGAGATGCTCGAGGAGCAGGCAGAGCTGCTGGAGCACTTCGCTAAGAAGAAATGCGAGGCAGATAAAGAGCGTGTGGCGAAGGCAGGCAATATCATAGCTGCCAGCGAAGCCAGGGGCTCTGGATCCACCTGCAAGAAGGAGATCATCTACATTTGCAATGACGACGAGAAGTAGGAGAAATTATAGTGGCAGCTCTTTCCATGTAATTTGGCTTAGGCTTCAACATTTGTAAAGGACATCACAAACACGGTTTCCTTTCGGGGGAATGTTTGGGATTATCTTAATCGCACACAGTTTGGAATGGACATCGCAAACGATTTCTTACTCATAGTCGTATGCGAATAATTTTGGTTGTTCGACTCTTGTCGCTTTACCGTTTTCGTTCGTAATGCAAAATTTCACATTGTTCGCATCATGTCCCCTCGTTGATACGTCGGAAACGTATCTATAATTTTTGATGTTCCATGCTGTTTAATATCTACTTTGATTTGTTTTGTCTATACTTTGAGGTGTTTTTATATGTTTTCTGGTACTAACCTATTAACAAGATGCCACAGTGCCAGTTGTCTGTTTTCTTCTGTTTTTTGTTCCAGAAAGGCAGAAAATCAATATTCTCGAAATTGGACGGGACAAAAGCCAATGTCAATATTTTACCGTGGGGAACACGAAGCCAGAGTACGAGATGGAGGGGATCCACCAAGGGGCCACACCCCCTGGCCACGCGGCTAGGCCCAGCACACGCCTGGGGGGTGCGACCGCCCTGGCTTCCCTCCTGCCTCGCCTCTTCGCCTATAAAGACCCACTGATACAGAAACCCTAAGTACCCAATTGATATTCCACGAAACCGTCTGTAGGCGCCGCCACCATCGTCCCTAGATTGGGTGATCTGAAGCTCTTCCCGGCACCCAGTCGGAGGGGAGATCATCCCGGAGGCCTTCTTCTTCCTCATGCCAGCCTCCGGTATGAAGTGTGAGTAGTTCCACCTTGGACTATGGGTCCATGTAGTAGTTATATGGTTGTATCTCCTCCTTTGTGCTACCATGTTTAGATCTTGTGAGCTCCGTTCATGATCAAGATCATCTATTTGTAATCATGCATGTTATGTTTGCGGGGATCCGATGGATATTGAGATTACTATGTCAGATTGATTAATGGTTTTGTATTATTGATTCTATCATATCTATGTTGTTTGTGATCTTGCATGCTCTCTGTTTCTAGTAGCTATCTTGGCCAAGTAGATGTTAGTGACTCCAAGAGGGGGTATTTATGCTCGATGGTGGGTTCATGCCTCTATTTAATCTAAGAGAAGTGACATAAATCTCTAAGGTTGTAGATGTGATCTTGCCACTAGGGATAAACACAACGGTCTTTTGTTCATGGAACAAGTGGATTGTTTATCTTACACACTTTGCTTAAAGCAGTTATCCGTTCCTTGCAACTTAATACTGGAGGGGGTTCAGATGATAACCTGAAGGTGGATTACTAGTCATAGATGCAGTTGGATGACGGTTTATGTATCTTGTTGTATTGCACAATCGAATCTCATAGGATCATGAATGTCTAGTATTGCATTATTATGCCTTCTTAGTCCTGTCAATTGCCATGCTGTAATTTGTTTACCCAGCATGCCATATTTGTTTATCTTAAGGAGAACACCTCTAGTGAACTATGGACCCCGGTCCAATCTTTACCATTGATACATCTTCCACAGTTACTGTTTACTTTCTGCAAACCACTATTACCTTCCACACTATATAGTTAATCCTTTGTTTTCAGCAAACCAGTGATATTGACAACCTCACTGTTTTTTGGGGCAAAGTCTTGAGTTTGTGTTGTGCTGGTCTCCAAGTTGCTAGCAACACCTTTGAGTCGTTTCCTTCCTCCTACTGGTTTGATAACCTTGGTTTCTTACTGAGGGAAAACTTGTTGTTGTGCTCATCATACCTTCCTCTTGGGGTCTCCCAACGAAGCTTCCACGCACCATCACTCGTCTATAAAATTCCTGGCGTAATCTTCTCGCTGACTACCTCTCTCATCGACACCATGCCTCCCTGTGAATCAACTCTTGGGTACATCGAACCCGTACCATCGGATGGTGAGGAGACTTCCTCACTGCACAGTGCTGGGGGAAGCGTCATCAACCTCAGAGGGTCTAATTCAGAGGAGGAGCATGCTCCAGAGGAGGGGAGGAGCTGTTGGGTTCGCAACATAGAAAACAAAAAATTTCCTACGATGTGAACAACTAAGCACCAAGATTTATCTATCTAGATACAACCAACGGGTGGATATACATCCATAGAGAACTTACCCTCGAAGACCGACAAAACATTACGACATCGATTCTCGTGGATGGTGTAGTCGTTCACTTGCCGATCAAAAGATCGTGATGAAGTCCATCACGTCCAGCACCAGCAAGTCCAGCACCGCAAAGCAGTGGTGCACGTGATCACACACACGTCTGGTACCCCAACAACCTCTAAGTCCTTGATCCAGCGAAGAAGCGGAAGTAGCAAATCCTTGCTCCAGAAAAAGCCACGGGGAATGTGTATCTCGCTAAGTCAAAACCATGGGGAATATTCTAGAGGGGGTAGAGCTCCTTCGTGAGGAGGTGTGAGATGAGAGGAGGGGAAGGAGGCCTTTTTTAGGGAGAGGGGGCAGCCTCCTCCTATAGCCGGCGGCCATGGAGGTGCCCCCACCTCTTCCATCATTCATGTGGGTGGAGCTCCCACTTACATAAACATGCCTCCACTCACATAAAAACTCTTCCACTCAAAATCCCACTCAAATCCATTAAATTTCCACCAAATTTAATGCAATCTCTCATTTAAAAAAACTCTTTTATTTATTTTGTTCAGAATTTTGTTAATTACATTAATTAACAAGCATTCATATAAAACTCTTTGCTACATTTCAATTTCACATGTAGAATTTCAGCAATTTCACCCGAAACAATTCTGGTGTCCATTGAAATAATTCCAACGCTTTGATATTCTTTCTCTGACATTTCATTTGCTCCAAATGGTGTCGGTATCCCTTAAGTGTGTCACCCTACGGTTTACGAATAATGTAGACATGATCGATACCCCTCTCCGAATAATCAGCAGTGGGATCTAGAGATCCGTACTGACTCCCACACATTCAACGATGACTTTGTGTGATCATGTGAACCTTTAACGCTGTAACTAAATCTCTTTGTCTCGCGATATTTTACATGTACAAGATTCAATCATAGATATCCTCATACCTAGTTTAATCTCGTTACCAACATGTACTCTTTTCTCGTTCTCGTGATATAATATTCTAGTGATCCCCATCACTTGCTTGTAAGCTATGTCAATGTGATATCACCAAGAGGGCCCAGAGTATATCTCTTCGCATCAAGATAGACAAATCCCACTCTTGATCTATGAGCCACTACATAAAACTATCGGAGTATCTGAACCCACCTTTATAGTCACCCTGTTACGGTGTGACGTTTCATGTTATCAAGCTACTCTTCATGTGTTAGTGATTGACATGATCTAATGGTATAAGGACTAAAGTTATTTCGCATGATGATATAGTAATCTAAACATAATGACTTTTATCGTATTACTATACTTCGGATGGATGTTCATCACATCATTCCACCAGTGTTATGACCTCGTTATTAACAACATCCTATGTTCATGATCAGGAAACCTTGATCATCTTGTTAATCAACGAGCTAGTTTATATGAGAGGCATAACTAGGAACTCTTATTTGTTTATTAGACACATATGTATTAACGTTTGCAATTAATACAATTATAGCATAAGAAATAAACATTTATCATAAAACAAGGAATAAGATAATAACCACTTTATTATTGTCTCTCGGGCATATTCCCTTGAGTGTCCCACTTGCACTAGAGTTAATAATCTAGTTTGAAAAACTTGCGCATTTAACACATGTGGCTTTATGGTGTTGTATATACGCGTTTGATAGTGGTAAATATAATCTCCGGATCTGACACTTTTAGGTCCGTGTGTATTTGCATTTCTTTGCGTCACTACGCATCACTCATTCTCTAATGAGATGACATTGTATAAAATTAGTCCTTTGGTGAGACCTTTAGTTCCTTGGGGTTAAATCATGTCGATACTATTGTCGTATAATATATCTTCATAGTGTTAGTCCGTTGTGAACCACACCTAGTTTGATAACAAACTACTTGACACAAATGCCCTCTTTTGTTGTTACTATAGCAGTGATATACTTAGCCTTTTATTGTAGTATCCATCACAATGTCATAACTTTGGAACTCATCCAAATCCATCATAAAACTTCCTTTCCATTATATTGTGCCACCCATATTCTAAATTGAGATAAACTTAATCTTGTGACAAAACTAGTACCAATGTAACACTTTACAATGAACTATTTGTCTAGTACTAATGTAACACTTTACAATGAACTAGTTGTCTCTTCTACAAATAGAACATATTCTTAGTTCTTTTAAAGATGAGTTAATTACACGCGGGGTACACCAACTTGTCTTACATGTGCAGTTTCGTACACCAACTTTCAAGTTGTGGCACCGGGATACACCAACTTCATTTGCGGGTTGATTTTGGTCTATTAGGGGTCTGCTGCACCTGTACGCCATGTAGGCAAGTGACGTGTACCCGTACTTTGTAGTTTTGCTGATACCTCCCTGTGTTCACACTAAATAAGGCTGGTCCTAGTGGTAGTATCATACTACTAGTATCATGCATATAATACTAATGTATGATACAATTATTATAGTGCATGGTATCTACCTATGATCTTCTAACCATCTTTTTCTTCATTAATTGTTGTGCCACATCATATTTTTATCAACATGGCATGCATAAATACTAGCTATGATACTCCCACTGGAACCAGCCTAAGAGAGCGGTTGACAGATCGATTAGATAGAAATCCCAAATTCTTCCGACAGTGGCTGTGAGATGCGGCGGAGGGAGAGGTCATCGATGCCAACAAGCTAGCGGTTGGTCGAGGCTAGTAGGTATGGCAGAGGGGGCTCTTGAGCATGTCGTCGACGCGGATTAGCACGCAAAGAAAGGTTGTTGTGGCGGCGGCTGCGTAGGACACCGGCGGCTTCTTCCGCCGCATCTGCAAGCCGCCCGCTCTGCATCTTCGACGGCGCCACACTGGCCCTCAAGGGATGCACCCTCGCCGCTCGCTGCCGGCAGCGCGACGCCGCCTAGGCCAAGGTCTGCAACATCTTCGAGATACTCCGAATGTAATGTCCCATGTAAGCCACATCCCCCTTCCCTCTGCGTCAGTGCGTGTGTAATTTCAGTATCCTCTCGCAATGCTCCATGGTGTTGAATATTCTGAAGAGTTTGCCTCCGATTATTGCTCTATTGTTCCCTATCCGTTGGTGAGAATTGCACAGCTCCAGGCTCATGGAATTTATTTGTCAGTGTCAAAAGATCGTACATGCGTATGTTAGGCCTGGGGAGAAACACTAAGTGGGGATTGTACTACCCAGATTTTGCTATTCTATCAAATGAACAAAAAATATTATTCATTGTAGCATGTTTTTCAGTTTGTACCATTATGAACGTGGGTCTATATTTCTGAACAATTTCTTCGCATTCCTTATGTGATGGGATATGCATGACAAATATGATGCCGGATTGAAGAAGAACGGCTTGAATGTGATCACAAAATCAGAATCATCGCTCTCTTCATCTTCTTCTTCCTGGAAAAACTCCTTGTAGAAATTCTTAGAATTATCTTTCACTGACTTGCTTGTGCTTTCAGCTACAGCAGCAGCTCTAGTGATATTTTTACGTGGACAGATTCCAGGTGGCACTTGTTGTTCTCTATTAATGATCACATCCTCCCTTAAATTCCTCAGGAAATCGGAGTGATCAACCATGAGACAAAGTGTCTTATGGTTATCCACAGCTTTGATCATTTGTAGTATATCTGCATCAGACCTAATAAGAACTAAACCCTCACAAATAGCCTTCATTGGCAGACAACGATAAACATGCAGCTTCTCATCAATTACGTACCCCAATTGCTTCAGTATATCTTCAATCCACAAAAGCGACCAAGTGTCCTTATTACAGTAGTCAATATATGCTACTGTTGGTGAGGCATATTGCAAACCTTCCCCAATACCACAAAAAATACCATTATGTTCCAATTTCACCGAGAAGTAAATTTTGCCACCTCCTACATGACATAATAAACAAAAATATAGTAAGATATTCAGTAAACATGACTGAATATTTAGCATCAGAACTAAACTGTAGCACTATAATTCAGAACTGATCGTACTTGCACTAGTAAAGTACTTGTAAACCTACTGGATTTAGACATGAACTGATTACACTTCCACAGTTCCACTAGTAGAGTACTGGAAAATGAACTGGGTTTAAACTCTGAATCTGTTGAACTTACTCGAACTCAGAATTTTGTGGAGAACATGCTTATAGTTTCAACAGAAAAAAGCACTAAAATCATGAGATTTAGTAAACAAGAATCACACCCTCGTGACCTTGATAAAAAATAAAGGCTACATGTTACCCTACGTCCTCCCTAAACCCAACCTAACCGGTTCCAACCGAAATTGAGATCTGGATCGCTGGTGATCTTCAAAACCTAAACCCCACCTAAAAGAGCATCACATGGGAAGAACAATGAGGGAAAAATTAGAGGCAGCAGGGCACCGTAGCCAGGCGGATTCTCCTCGTTGAACGGCCGCAGCTGCGTATCCAGCGGCATCTTGGCGAGTTCGACAAACTACTATGCGCAGTCGAGGTTCTCCGCGCCGCTTATGTTGGGATTTTTTGGTAGAAGGAGATGATGAATAAAAGAGAGGCAATAACGGGAGGTGTCTTATAGAAAAGAGGGTATTTTTTGCAATTACTCAATGATAAACATGTTGTCAATTATTAGAGAATAACGTCTGTTTTCGCAGAAATATCTCGCCCAACATGGCCAGTGTGGCATCCATTTAATCGATTAGGACTAATTGTACGTGAACTCAACCCGTAAATGAAGTTAGTGTATCCCGGTGCCACAACTTGGAAGTTGGTGTATGAAACTGCACATGCAAGACAAGTTGGTGTACTCGGGTGTAATTAACTCTTTAAAGATCATAAGAATATCCTTACTATTGTCCAATAATCATCTTATGAATCATTCTGGTATATGTTCATAATATTTAGAGCATAGGATATATTTGGATGTGTACATATCACGGTATGATTGATCAAAATATTCATGTGATTTCACTCACCAAGTGTCAAAACACTTGAATCTCATTTCACTTACCAAGTGTCAATACACTTAAATCTTGATTCAATCCTTTCCATTTAACAAGAACCTTTGTCATTGTTTCCATATTGAACTCATTCAATATCTCATCTATGTACATTTGGCATAACCATATTAGCATCTCAATCTATCCACATAGACATTGATGCCTAATATTAGGGTTTTGCCTAAATATTTTATCGAAATTAAATTTTAATGAAATTCTTAACCTGTGTCAATAAAAGATACATCATTTCCAATCAATAATATGTCTTTTATATAATGTATTGGAAATATGTATCAGTGCTCCCACTTAATTTTTTGCAAATGTAAGCATCTTCATTATTTCTGATGAAATTAAACCTTTTAATAGTTTCATCACGGTGAAGATTTCAACTCCGCGATACTTACTTCAACTATTGAAGTTTGCATGCCCTTTTAGCATACTTTGAATTACCAAAACCCTTTGAATCGTGTTATGTACACGTCCTAGGTAACCATTATATTAGAAGAACTTTGTTTTATTTGTTCAACTACCATATATCAAAATTATATATAGTGGTTGCTACAATAATCCATCCAGACTAAATATCGCTATGAAAGATCAAATCTTATTATAGTCAACTCCCTGAACACTGTCATAAAATCTTTTCTGACATGTCGAATATTTTATAGATGTGAAACATCCATGTCTATTTATTTATAGATCCAAATACAACCGATAGGCTTTGCACCTTTCTAGAGGGTCTTCCAAGTTCAAAAACTTGATTTATCGTGTATGGAAACTATCATGAATTCTTTATGACTTCTAGTCATTTGATGGAGTCAGGGTCCATCATCGCTTCTTTGTATATAGTCGGTTCATCATTTTCAAAACAATAACGACTTGTTCTTCATATCTTACTATTTGATTGTCACTCGACCTACTTGGTTCAATAGAAACTCAAATCTCCGAAATCACAACCTTTGTAACCATGAGAACCATGAGTGTTGTGGCCGCCTTCAGGACACTTTACGGTGCTATGCTACTTAGCACATGTTTCTTAGGTTCATTAACCTAATAAAAGTTCTATTGTCCTCCCACTTAACTTTTATGATAGTTCCTTCTTAAAAAACTTGACGTTCCAAGCGACAAACTCCTTTTGTGCTTGGTGTTATGGAGGAATACCCAACAAAATCTGTGGGATAACCTACAAAGACATGCTTATCCGACTTTGGTTGTAAAATTTTACTTATGCCTATCATAAAAAATCTAAGAAAATACAACTTGGGTTTTATTCCAAACCATAACGCATATGGTGTCATTTCAAAAGATCACGATGCTTCTCTTTTCAGTGTAAAAGCGATAGTCTCTAAAGATTTAATCCTTAAAATATAATGGCATTTCTTATAAATGACACCTTTGATCTTACCATGTCAAGCAAGGTTTCGTTACATATCGCAAACACTTCATACTCCTATGGTGTTTCTGGAAATGCAAATCCATGGAACAATTTCTCAAATCTTAGGTGTTTTGATAAACTTGTAACTCAAATATCTTCCTTTATGATCAAATTATAAATTATTTATTTTCTTGTTACAACGATTTACTACTTTGTCTTTAAATTCTTTGAATATTTTCAAATATTTCATGCTTCTTCCTTATTAAGTAAATATATACATATATTCACGGAAATTTCCAGAGAAAGCATATGAAGTTAAAATCCATCGCTCACGACTACACATAATGGACTACATACATCAACATGTACAAAGTCCAATAAGTTAGTCGCTCGTTCGTCTTTGGCATTTGAACAATGTTTCAATTCTTTTCAGGAAAGTCTCACAAGTGTCATTTGATCAAAATCAAAAGACTCCAAAATTCCATCAACATGGAGTTTCTTCATGTTTTTCTTTTCAATATAATTTAAACGGCGATGTCACTTCATAAGTGATATTTTAATCATTTGACTTGCGACATTTTAGCATTAGTTTTTATGGACCTGATTTACCCAACTAGACTTGTAAATCATCCATCTTCTATGGAATATGGTAATTATTTGAACAACCTTTGTTCTCATAATACCTGATCAAAATAACAATTATTAAAACAAATCTTTAAGGAAAGATTTGATGTTAACGAGAAACACAACAACACTTTATTTGTTTTTGATGAACATCATCACATATTCTCTTGGTAGTTACTTAGGCCATTGAAGTTGATGAATTGTGTTGTTCTGTATGACACTTCATACCAACAAATTTGGTATCCAATACCCAAGAACCACATTGTTTAACAAGCAAAGAATACAACCATAACATGTATATCATCTATACACCTAAGCTGGACAATTCTAGCCTTTTCTTTTCTGCCAAATATTTTATAAATTCTCTTTCAACATTTCCTTTTTCTTTTAAAAGAATCTATCAATATCAATAGTGGATCTATGCACATGAAACATATTCCAAATCGTGTATAGTCAAATACTAATACCTCTGGACTTGCACCTTGAAGTAGATCACCATCATAAAATGTTTGGCATTCTTTTAAAATCCATTCTTTACTAATCTTTTAGTGTAGTAAACATTTTATCTACATCTTTTATCATCCTTATCATGAAAACTTTTATGATCAAGCTAATATAGCTTATAAAGGCAAATAGTGAGTATAATGTTAGTTTTCAAAACCTTTTTGGAGGATTAGGACGCCTAGCGTCTCCAACCTTCACAAATTCTCATACAATATGAGAACATGTATTTTGCTGAATTATACTCTTTCATATTGCAACCAAAAAATATTGTTTCAGATACCGCAATATGTTCCACACATGATGGTTTCTGAAACAATCTTTTCAGCTCCTAGATAACCTTGATACTAAAACATCTTTTGAATATCAAGGATCATAAAAGGAAAACATGATATTTAGATACTAACACTCGAATTGTTACTCTAGATTTAATACTGCTTATTAAATTCCATGGAGTAAATGGAGTTTGCTGAAAGTTCGCAATAGGACTTCTAAACTTTAGATTGACACACAAAAACAATACGATACCAGTTTGTAAAGTAAATATCTAGAATTCTATAGTTGTATTATCTCAATTATAACTAAGCATAAGATAGTGAACAGATGCCAATGACCACAACAAATTATGCAAATTCATTTTGATTTAATTTATGATAAATTGAGTTTAACTTTAATCATATTACTACTTGAACTCCTACTCAAAACCAACATCCCTCGAGTCGTTTTGGTGATTACATGAACCAGATCCACTACACCAAGACCGATCATCACGTGAATTTGTGCATCTTCAAAGGCAAACATTAAAATGGGTATCATATCAACTATATGACTCATGCTTTACCTTTCAGTTCATGTTCCAAGGCCATGTCTATACATTCTAGACTCGCCAAGTAAGAACCTTAGTACCCGTGTGTGTGTAAAACTGTCTTACACCCGTTGTATGCGAACGTAAAGTCTATCACACCCGATCAACACGTAGTGTCTCAAAATGATAAAATTTCTTAACGGTGCATATTAAAGGAAGACCATATTTTTGACTTGATATTTAAATGAGGGATCGTCTTATAATGCTACTAAAGCGTCATACAAGTAAAATAAGATTCAAACAAACATCATATGCAGAAAGTGATATGATATGGTTCTTGCACTTGATCACTATTATGTGCAACGTGGCATGATCTTTGTCATTCCTATATGTGTAAGGCCAAGTTCTATAGAACTTACACTTTGACATATTATAATTTCCAATAGTATCAATCTATACTACAAATTATAATACTACTATATCATAGTACTTGCCCAGCAAAACCAAAAAACTAGACACCCTCTAATTTATCTTTTGCATGTTTTTACATGGCTAAGGGCTTTCGGATATAGAACCATTCATACCTATGAACATGGAATCACAACAATGATAATCAAATTATTGGCAACTCGTTGTAAATTAGATATTGACTATAGTAGGAGAGGCAAACACCCGCAAACCACTTATGCAAAACTAGTTGCATGTCAAGCGTGGAACAAGCCTCATGTGCGAGGACATGTAAAGTTTATCCGGGACACTTCATCCCACAATGCCACCAATATCCAAAATACACATAGAAGCAATAACATGACCATCACTGCCTACATAACCATATGTGTTCTACCCGTGCAAAGCATCTACGCATAGATCCGGCTCTCATACCACTGTTGGGTTTGTAGCATACAAAACAAAAAAAATCCTACGATGTGAACAACTAAGCACCAAGATCTATCTATCTAGGTATAATCAACAGGTGGATATACATCCATAGAGAACTTACCCTCAAAGTCGACAAAGTGTTACAAGATTGGTTCTCGTGGATGATGTAGTCGTTCACTTGCCAATCTCAAGATCGTGATGAAGTCTAGCAGGTCCAGCACCAGCAAGTCCAGCACCGCAAAGCAGTGGTGCATATGTGATCGCACATAAATACGGTACCCCGACAACCTTCGAGTCCTTTCTCTAGCGAAGCAGCAAATCCTTGCTCCAGAAAAATCGACCGGGAACATATATCTTGCTAAGACGAGACCATGGGGAATATTCTAGAGGGGGGTAGAGATCCTTCGTGAGGAGGTGCGAGATGATAGGAGGGAAGGGATGCCTTTTAGAGGGAGAGGGGGTCAGCCCCCTCCCCTGGCCGGCGGCCTTGGAGGTGCCCCCACCTCTTCCATCATTCATGTGGGTGGAGCTCCCACTCACATAAACATGCCTCCAATCACATAAAAACTCCTCCACTCAAATAAAATAAAATTTCCACCAAATTTAATGCAATCTCTCATTTAATAAAACTCTTTTATTTATTTTATTCAGAATTTTGTTAATTACATTAATTAACAAACATTCACATAAAACCCTTTTCTACATTTCAATTTCACATGCAGAACCAATTTCAGCAATTTCACCCAAAACAATTCCGGTGTCCCTTGAAATAATTCCAGCACTTTGATATTCTTTATCTGGCATTTTATTTGCTCCAAATGGTGTAGGTATCCCTTAAGTGTGTCATCCTATGGTTCGTGAATAATGCATACATGATCGAGACCCCTCTCTGATCAATAATCATCAGCGGGACCTAGAGATCCATACTGACTCCCACACATTCAACGATGACTTCTTGTGATCGTGTGAACCTTTAACGCTGTAAAGAAATCCCTTTGTCTCACGATATTTTACATGTTCGAGATTCGATCATCGGTATCCCCATACCTAGTTTAATCTCGTTACCGACATGTACTCTTTTCTTGTTCCCGTGATATAACATTTTAGTGATCTTCATCACTTGCGTGCAAGCTATGTCAATATGATATCACCGAGAGGGCCCAGAGTATATCTCTCCGTCATCAGGATGGAAAAATCCCACTTTTGATCCATGAGCCTCTACATAACACTATCGGAGTATCTGAATCCACCTTTATAGTCACCCTATTACGGTGTGACGTTTGATGTTATCAAGCTACTCTTTCTATGTTAGTGATTGACATGATCTCATGGTCTAAGGACTAAAGTTACTTCGCATGATGATATAGTAATCTAAACATCATGACTTTGATCGTATTACTATATTTCGGATGAATGTTCATCACATCATTCCACCAATGTTGTGACATCATTATTAACAACATCCTATGTCCATGATCAGGAAACCTTGATCATCTTGTTAATTAAAGAGCTAGTTTATATGAGAGGCATAACTAGGAACTGTTATTTGTTTTAAACACACATATATTAATGTTTCCAATTAATACAATTATAGCATGAGAAATAAATATTTATCATAAACAAGGAATGAAATAATAACCACTTTATTATTGCCTCTTAGGCATATTCCCTTCAGGAGCATGGTGCAGATGCGGATGAACTAAAAGGGTTGCAGACTTAAAGGAGCACATGGTGGTGGAGGACTCCATTGCATCCGCGACATGAGGAAGAAGCGGTGCATCGCTTCATGGAGGAGTCCTTCGAGACTCTCCGCGACGACTGGGTGCATGCAAGGATGTGTGCCAGGAACAAAGCTAAGAAGAAGATCATCCATGCAACGACATGTATGCAGTTTCCCTGCGGCATTTTTGATGATATTAACATGCGTAGAAGAAAGGGAAAAAGACGAACATGACCGCTGACACACACAACTCGCAGTAGCATCACACATGGTCTTGTTGGGGGGGAGAGGTCTAGGTTTATCAATCATCGACATTTGACACCACCGTAGCACATCCAAAATGCAACAACCTTGAGATCGGACCCAAACTTCATACCCATTGGTGTCAACTTGTTGATCAAGTTCTTCATCTTAAAATGACCTTGTAGTCAATTTGTGCACCCCTAGAGCGTATCCTTGATCTCCTCCACGTGACGGCTATGGTTGGCACATCCATGTACATCTCTGGCTTCATCTCAGCCAAGTGACGACTGCTCTTTCTAGTGGCCACTTTGTCCATCACACACTTGGCCATGACAAGTCCTTTGCGTATTTCGTGAGCCAAGCCTAACACCACGGTCCAGTTCTCTTCTCCATCAACAATCACATCTTGCTCACATGTATCCATCACAGCAAGCATGGCCTCCGCGTAGCTCATGACAGTAGCGACACTGACACTAGCCAACACCTCAACACTGGCCTGCACATCCTCCGGCACCACAACACTCACATTGGTAGCACACTAACCATGTTCCGGTGACAATGCAACAGTGGTGACAATGGAGGCATCTGACATAGACCACATGCTCGAGCTGGCAGAGCACGTAGCCGAGCACACCGACGAGAGAGGTGATGGCGATGGAGGGTCGTAGAATGGATGACGCACACCGGGCAGAGGGAACATGGACACAGTGCCATGTGCGGCGACTTCCAGAAGCAGGGCACGGGCATGACCTCCGTATGCACGCTGCCCTGCATACAACTTGCTAGTGGACGCGGAAGGAGGCGCGCCAATGTCCGCATCCCACAGAGGGGACCTCAAAGAAAATAGGCGATGACTCTGCCTAAACGGTGGTGGCAGCGGTGGTCCAAAGTACAAAAGTTACACACCGTCCAACATAGATATTTTTCAATGGCCAGACCTAGGCCACTTCAATCTACACAATTCTTGATCCCCATGGCCCCTTATTGGGCCACACATCATTAGGAATGTCGTGGTTCCGCTCCACCAATAGCACAACCTTGACTTAAGAGATGTCTCCTCCTTGGAGATAGATGGAGTCGATCTCTAGGACATCTCCAAAATTGGTGAAGAGGATCGTGGTCCCCTCAGGATTCACATGCTCAGTAGCTAGTGGGGAGGCCTGTAGCAGGGCGCAAATAGTGGTGTGCACCAGAGTATGCCCAGCCTCCTCCCTGTGCTGCATCGTGATGCGGACACCCTCATGCAAGATGAAGGGATGCATGGCCACCGAAGACATCTCCCGCATCGCATGCGAATAGAATCTAACGTATGATGCACCAATCCCAGATGCCACAAGCTTGAACTGCAGGTAAGAGAGAAGGCCTTGAATAGAGCCGCCATCATGGCACGTTGAGGGTCAGAGAAGCCGATGGCTGGTTCAATCCAAACCACTGCGAGGCGGCATGCTATGTCCAGATCTCCGGGTGGCATGAAAACCTCCATGTAGTCTGGATGCTCGGAGCTTGCTGGCACCGAGAGAGCGCTCACGACATATCTAGACTCGTCGTCGCTCCCAGAGCGTGTGTTGCAGGAGACGATAGAAGACGGTGCAACAGGAGAGACAACATGGGCCTTGATGTAAGCGTGCGACCATGCACGATGCTAGGGAAGCACCGATGGCCTTGATGTATTGCATCAGGGGCAAGTCTTTCGCCCAAACTTGATTGGGGCCAGCGGCCGAGCTGGAGTCACGATGCAGAGAAGTGGGAGAGAGGGGTTGCATGGGGAGTTGGGACGAGAAGGGGTGGATGCATGGCGAGACCAAAGAGGATGGGAAGAGGATGGTAAGGCATCACGAGGAGGATGGAGTGGGGGCAGTGGCAAGGATGGGCGAATGGTGGGTGATCTGCATGACATAGTGCAGTCCTTGAGATGATGCCTAAACCGGCCACACCCAAGCCAGTAGATTGGGTTGTGGCAGGTGGTGACACTAGGGTGTTTGAGAGGAGTAAGGCAACAGAGGAGTTCCCTTGCAGGGAGCGTAGCGGGAGCTTTTGGTGGGGGTTTGCTGCGGGGATGGAGCGGGGAGTAAAGCTTGCCAGTACGATCGGTTGCTGGGAGCATTGAATGGAGCTAGGATGGCTAGTACCTCACACCCTGCACCATTTTCACACACGCCTCCCACGGTGAGGGGGGGGCTCCGTAGCCTCGGGAAAGAGGCATGAACTAACCGAGATTTTAAGCAAGCGAGCTGTAGGATTTATTTGGGCACTTTCCATCTACTGACAGTAAGCTTGACCTTCTCCCTAATCAACAATCGCTCCCGAGGAGGAAAGCGGAGTGTAACACCCTCAGAATCGACCCTATGCAAGTTTTAGCGAAACCCGCCAAACCCGCATAGAAACGATTCAAAGGTGCCCACCAGGCACTTTCGTGCAGGTGGAAAACGAAGTAATAACATTACACAACAGTCCTCGATGGGACCCACAGAACAGGTATGTATACAACAACGACTCAATGAGTCAAGAATACAGATATACAGAACAAAGATCCGAATCACCTTGAAAACGATAGAGCGTCCAACTACGGACAAGATGCAAATGGGGCTAAGAGCCCTGAAGAATAACCAATGGCGTCCATAACCCTGCCCAGGCCAAGCCGGAAGGGTAACCCTGCTAACGACGTCGATCTCAAAACCTGCTTAAACAAAAGGGGTGCCGACAAAGGGCAAAGGAAAAAGAGAGAGCGGTCGATCGAGGCGAAGACACGGCGAGGCTAGAATTCGGCGGTCCTCGCCTACATAGGTATGGTGGACTGAAGCGGCAGCGGCAGCATGCACTAAACAACCTATAGAGACTCGATATAACTGTCGGCTGTCAGAGAGGGATAAGAAAGACCTATTCGGATCCAACCTAAATCTAACACCAAACAAACCCATCCCGGTGTTTCCCCCTCGAGACCAAACGAGGAAGTCAACCGAGGAACTCACACGGTTGGCAGTTTTACTCATTCCGTTATAGTTGCGGCAATTACTAGTCAAATATAGATAGCATGAGTCATCCTGATATAATAAGCAGTGGGCAGTTTTAATTAACCATTCCGTTGAGGTTGTAATACTTACTAGTCAGATACATATAGCATGAGATATCCCAAACCAAGCAGTTGTTGGTACTTTTATTTAGCCATTCCGTTGTAGTTGCAATACTTACTAGTCAGATACAATGGTCGCAAGCGACAACCCAAACAAGCAATTGTTGGCAGTTTTATTTAGCCATTCCATTATAGTGAAGCTGATTACTAGTCATTATAAAGTCAAATTTATAGCACTACTTTAGTTATAGTTGTCTATGATCGAGATACTGTGCTCCAAGTCGTCCATAACCGCGGACACGACTTTCAGAAAGTGGACGGTTAACAACCAAATAACATCTATTGCCCACCTGTGCCTCTGCATTTACCTACTTCAATTTTAGTTATTAAACAATAATTAAATTTATGATCATCTCCAACATTAAACATGCGGCAACACTCCAACAACTGTGGTACTGGACGACACGCAACAGCACTTGAGCAAGCGACTACGACGCGCAGGTCCAACTATCTACCAAACAACAGGTAATAGGGTGTGTCCAAGGCAATATAAGGCTGCATGGGATATCACGGGTACGAAAACTAGAGCAACGCAACACAGATAGCAATAGATCAACAGGAGGGAAGTAAATGCTATAAAAGTAAGATAGGTAGAAAAGGGGGAGGTGCTCGCCTGAAAACATTGCCGAAGGTTCATCCGAAGATCGGGGCGAAGCTCACATCAACTCAACGGCCTTATCCGCGAAGAACCAAAACACTAGAACAAACACCGGATGCAATATTTAATACTACGGCAAAATATCGGGCATGATGCATGTATGATGTATGACATGGCGAAGGTGAGATGCAATTAGGCAAGATTAAGCGGAACCGGGGTCCCGACAAATATTTAGGTGGTTCATGTTATTTAGCTACCCCGCAATTTAAATGTTGTCTTAACATGGCAAAATATAGCACCGGTTCGCTACACAAAGTTAAATGAGGCCAATATAAGACTAGATTTGCCCGCATATGGGCCCCATATTTAATTTAGGTGAATCGGCATAAGGCCCCAACCCACATGACAATATGCATGCGAATATGACAATTTAACATGCAACAAGTTTATATATAGCATTTATAAAATAGGGGCTCGGGAAAAAGGTTCACACATCTGGGTTCAGACGATCTTGGGGTTCGATGGGTTCGGGGTTGGGTCTCAGGGTTCAGGGTTCGACGGGATTGGTCTCGGACAACGGAAGTAGATCTTGGCGTTCCGCGAAGAAGGACTTGGTTGGCATCGGGGGCGCATCGGATCCGCCCTGGTCGGTGTCGATCTTGTCGCATTCGTGGTCTTCGGGTCCGCATAGACGGTCATGGCGTTCAAGGTGGAGAACTTGGCATTCCGTGGAGAAGTGCTTGTCGTATCCGTGAAGAAGAGCATGTCGGTCCACGGGGTTCGGTCTCGACAGGATCGGTCTTCGGACACGAGGCTTCAGGGTTCGACCATCTGATCCATGTCGGCGATCTTGGCACTCCATGGAAGGGGACCTTGGGTCGAGCATCGCTATCCCCAGATTCTGGATCCTGGTGGTTTATGTCGGTCTCGAGTGGCACCGGCGGTAGACGAACTTGGCAGATCCCGGCGGTCTTGTCATCGATGAAGACCTTGTCATTTTGTCCAGGTTCTCCATGTTCAGTTGCTCTTGGCATCGGTTTTCGTGGTACTTGGGTCTTTGGACGATCTTGTCGAGATCTTGCCAAAGAGGGTCCACGGACTTGCCTTTCTTCTTGGAATCCTTCTTCTTCTTTGCAACTCCAAACAGCTGAAGCAGCTTCTTGAGAACCATCCTGTAATACAACAAGCCCCGGGCGGAAACCCTGGCTGGCTTGTTCGAGCACCTGCTCCCCTGGCGGCGCTGGAGTCGAGCTCGTGCTGGGGAAGGGACCAAGGGGTTTAGTACAGGGACAGGCGAGATATATGGCGAGGACCGAGCGGCAGGACTGGAGGAGGAGACGGTCGGTGGGGTGGCCCTGGAGAGGTGGGCCTCGACGGCGGGCAGAGGAGGCCCCGGCGGCGGACGCGCTTGAGCCGAGAGGAGGCGTCGGCGATGAAGGCTGGGCCGGCGAGGGCGAGCGGTGGCCGGGGAACACGGCGGCGACGGTCGGCTTGAGGTCGACTGGTGGCGCTGGCGTTAAGTCGAGGCGGAGGCGTGCCACAGAGGACGAGGGAGGCGGCGGCTCTGGCGGCGACCGGATTTCTGGGATTTTGCGCGCTTGGAAGCGAGAGGATGCGGGCGCCGGGGAGAAAGGCCGGTGAGCTCGGGGAGGCGGGCGGGCAAGGGCGGAGAGGTGCAGAGGAGGCGAGGAGAGAGGAAGGACGCCTGGCGCGTGGCGCTGGGGATCCGTGGCACGCTTTGGGAGGATGGAGGAGGCGGGGTGGGGAGAGGGTCGGTTCAGCGAGGGGAGAGAGAGGAGCGGGGTGGGTAGCGGGGCAGGGTGAGTGGTGGGCCAGAGGGGGTGGGTCCAGGCGGTTGGTGAGGAGAGAGAGAGGTAGGTGGGGCTGTGTGGGTGTGGGGCGGAGAGAGGAGTGAGGGCTGCGGGTGGGACCGGATGGGAGGTGGGGCCGGGGTGTAAGGGAGAGGGAAGAAGGGATTGGTGAGGTGGCGGTGGGTGTGATGAGGTGGAGGGCAGGAGGTGGAGGAGGGATTGGTCGGGTGAGGTGGAGGGGTTGGGTAGACTAGGTGCAGGTAGGAATAGATTAGGTGCAGTGAGATTGGGTTGGGCCGATCGGGGTGGTAGGCGGCCTGGCTTTTCGGGCCGGGCTGCCTCCCCCGATCAAAACAGTTTTATTTTAAAACAATATTGTTCATTTTAATTTTAGTAAACGATTTTGTAATTAGTTTTAGACAAACAAAATATCCGGAAACATCCGGGGGTTTAATTTGAAATAGAAGGAGGGCTAGTTTCAGAAAACAATAGTCTTTCGCAACATAGTTTCAAGTAAAAATAATATGCATGATGATGTCATGATGATGCACAAAACAAAATACCAAGCGATTTTCTAGTAGTGGTTTTGCGGGATGCCACAATTCGACACCACTAACAATGGATCTCGCCCTCGAGATCCGCCTCATGGTACCGAAAAGAAGGTCGGTGATCTGCATCTTCTCGCTTCGGGTAGATCTTCGCGACACCACTAACAAGAGGTCGTTGTCCGTGACCGTCGAGGGAAACACTCCGGAAACAAAAGGTCGAAAGTAGAGGTATCAACAAATAAAGCCACCTCTAGCTTCCGTGGACGGAGTAAAATTGCTGGATCCACTGATTCGATGTACAAGAGCGAATGATAAGAGTAGTCGGATGGTGATCAGTCCATCGTGCACCCAAACCATTACCCTGCACACGAATAGGCGGATTATGCAACCAACTCTCGGAATTCAGATTGTAGATCTCGACAAGCGAGGCTCAGAAACAAAGGAGTGATGCAGACTCTGCATCGGATCTGGCGTAGATGATGTCATTGCGTCGGAAAACACCGGAAGGCACGAGAAGGAACAAAGAGAAGTCCATCAGACGAAGGATTCCTCGGATAGCTTGAAGACCAGATGTAGCAACACCGTTACCAAAGGAGGAAGCGAAAACCTAAAGGTGCGACGAAAACCCAACCACGAGAATTCCTGGACTCGAAGAAAGAGACGAGAGCGGATTCAAAACACGTAGAGGTAAGAGGAGAATAGCAGAGGGGTAAGGAGTAAAATCAGACCTAATAAGATCTATCCAACCGATTTTTGCAAAAATAGCTTTGACACTCTACTTCGGCCGTTAGCTAGGTTATCCTACAGGCTGGACTTGTGGGGTATCGCAACTGCTGAGCTCTGATACCACTCTGTAACACCCTCAGAATCGACCCTATGCAAGTTTTAGCGAAACCCGCCAAACCCGCATAGAAACGATTCAAAGGTGCCCACCAGGCACTTTCGTGCAGGTGGAAAACGAAGTAATAACATTACACAACAGTCCTCGATGGGACCCACAGAACAGGTATGTATACAACAGCGACTCAATGAGTCAAGAATACAGATATACAGAACAAAGATCCGAATCACCTTGAAAACGATAGAGCGTCCAGCTACGGACAAGATGCAAATGGGGCTAAGAGCCCTAAAGAATAACCAATGGCGTCCATAACCCTGCCCAGTCCAAGCCGGAAGGGTAACCCTGCTAACGACGTCGATCTCAAAACCTGCTTAAACAAAAGGGGTGCCGACAAAGGGCAAAGGAAAAAGAGAGAGCGGTCAGTACTGAGGCCAGTACACGGAGAGGCTAGAATTCGGCGGTCCTCGCCTACATAGGTATGGTGGACTGAAGCGGCAGCGGCAACATGCACTAAACAACCTATAGAGACTCGATATAACTGTCGGCTGTCAGAGAGGGATAAGAAAGACCTATTCGGATCCAACCTAAATCTAACACCAAACAAACCCATCCCGGTGTTTCCCCCTCGAGACCAAACGAGGAAGTCAACCGAGGAACTCACACGGTTGACAGTTTTACTCATTCCGTTATAGTTGCGTCAATTACTAGTCAAATATAGATAGCATGAGTCATCCTGATATAATAAGCAGTGGGCAGTTTTAATTAACCATTCCATTGAGGTTGTAATACTTACTAGTCAGATACATATAGCATGAGATATCCCAAACCCAGCAGTTGTTGGTACTTTTATTTAGCCATTCCGTTGTAGTTGCAATACTTACTAGTCAGATACAATGGTCGCAAGCGACAACCCAAACAAGCAATTGTTGGCAGTTTTATTTAGCCATTCCATTATAGTGAAGCTGATTACTAGTCATTATAAAGTCAAATTTATAGCACTACTTTAGTTATAGTTGTCTATGATCGAGATACTGTGCTCCAAGTCGTCCATAACCGCGGACACGGCTTTCAGAAAGTTTTACCCTGCAGGGGTGCACAAATAGCAACACACACTCGATCAACCTCGGAAAAACCAAATCAAAACCCAACGAGGCCTTCACGACAAAGCAATCACAGGATTCAGAAATATTTCAGGGGGCCACCCCATTGAGTACACCCGCAACGAAGTTAGCCGACTCCGAGACGGACTCAAGGTTTGCGCCAGTGGCTGTAAACGACTGGGAACCCAAAACTGGGCTTGTCGATACCGCGAAAACACTCCGCTTTCCTAAACAGTACAGTGTGCAGTACCTCGCACAATCGTAAATAAAGCAGTAAAGCATGGCATAAGTACAGGATAGTAAATAAAACCTCAAACTAGTTTGTGGCCCCAAGAAATAAGAATGAATCAAGCTCTGGCTCAGGGGGGTCCCATAATCCTCCCGGATGTGGATAGCGCGAAAATTCAAGGAACATTTATCAAGTACTCGGGGTCCTACGGAACACAAGTAGACGGTTAACAACCAAATAACATCTATTGCCCACCTTTCCTCTGCATTTACCTACTTCAATTTTAGTTATTAAACAATAATTAAAGTTATGATCATCTCCAACATTAAACATGCGGCAACACTCCAACAACTGTGATACTGGACGACACGCAACAGCACTTGAGCAAGCGACTACGACGCGCAGGTCCAACTATCTACCAAACAACAGGTAATAGGGTGTGTCCAAGGCAATATAAGGCTGCACGGGATATCACGGGTACGAAAACTAGAGCAACGCAACGTAGATAGCAATAGATCAACAGGAGGGAAGTAAATGCTATAAAAGTAAGATAGGTAGAAAAGGGGGAGGTGCTCGCCTGAAAACATTGCTGAAGGTTCATCCGAAGATCGGGGCGAAGCTCACATCAACTCAACGGCCTTATCCGCGAAGAACCAAAACACTAGAACAAACATCGGATGCAATATTTAATACTACGGCAAAAGATCGGGCATGATGCATGTATGATGTATGACATGGCGAAGGTGAGATGCAATTAGGCAAGATTAAGCGGAACCGGGGTCCCGACAAATATTTAGATGGTTCATGTTATTTAGCTACCCCGCAATTTAAATGTTGTCTTAACATGGCAAAATATAGCACCGGTTCGCTACACAAAGTTAAATGAGGCCAATATAAGACTAGATTTGCCCGCATATGGGCCCCATATTTAATTTAGGTGAATCGGCATAAGGCCCCAACCCACATGACAATATGCATGCGAATATGACAATTTAATATGCAACAAGTTTATATATAGCATTTATAAAATAGGGGCTCGGGAAAAAGGTTCACACATCTGGGTTCGGACGATCTTGGGGTTCGATGGGTTCGGGGTCGGGTCTCAGGGTTCAGGGTTCGACGGGATCGGTCTCGGACAACGGAAGTAGATCTTGGCGTTCCGCGAAGAAGGACTTGGTTGGCGTCGGGGGCACATCGGATCCGCCCTGGTCGGTGTCGATCTTGTCGCATTCGTGGTCTTCGGGTCCGCGTAGACGGTCATGGCGTTCAAGGTGGAGAACTTGGCGTTCCGTGGCGAAGTGCTTGTCGTATCCGTGAAGAAGAACATGTCGGTCCACGGGGTTCGGTCTCGACAGGATCGGTATTCGGACACGAGGCTTCAGGGTTCGACCATCTGATCCATGTCGGCGATCTTGGCACTCCATGGAAGGGGACCTTGGGTCGAGCATCACTGTCCCCAGATTCTGGATCCCGGTGGTTGATGTCGGTCTCGAGTGGCACCGGCGGTAGACGAACTTGGCAGATCCCGGCGGTCTTGTCATCGATGAAGATCTTGTCGTTTTGTCCAGGTTCTCCATGTTCGGTTGCTCTTGGCATCGGTTTTCGTGGTACTTAGGTCTTTGGACGATCTTGTCGAGATCTTGCCAAAGAGGGTCCACGGACTTGCCTTTCTTCTTGGAATCCTTCTTCTTCTTTGCAACTCCAAACAGCTGAAGCAGCTTCTTGAGAACCATCCTGTAATACAACAAGCCCGGTGAAACCTGGCTGGCTTGTTCGAGCACCTGCTCTGGCGCGGAGTCGAGCTCGTCTTGGGGAAGGATCAAGGGGTTTACAGGACAAGTAGATATATGGCGAGGACCGGCAGGACTGGAGGAGGAGACGGTCGGTGGGGTGGCCTGAGAGGTGGGCCTCGGCAGGCGGGCGAGAGGCCCCGTGGCGACGGCAGAGCCGAGGAGGCGGGCGATGAAGGCTGGGCAGCGAGGTGAGCGGTGGCGGGAACACGACGGCGACGGCCGGCTTGAGGTCGATGGCGGCGCCGGCGCGGTCGAGGCGGAGGCGGCGCAGAGGAGACGAGGGCGGCGGCTCTGGCAGCGACCGGTGTGGATTTCTGGCGCGCTTGGAGGAAGCGAGAGGATGCGGCAGCGCCGGGGAGAAAGGAGGCCGGCGGAGCTCGGGGAGAGGGCGGGCGACGGTGGCGCGGGGCCGGAGAGGTGCAGAGGAGGGCGAGGAGAGAGGAAGGACGCCGGGGCGCGTCGCGTGGCGCCTGGGGGATCCGGCGGCGGCATGCGCCTGGGAGGATGGAGGAGGCGGGGTGGGGAGAGGGTCGGTTCAGCGAGGGGAGAGAGAGGAGCGGGGTGGGTAGCGGGGCAGGTGAGTGGTGGGCCAGAGGGGGTGGGTCCAGGGCGGTCGGTGAGGGAGAGAGAGAGGGGGTAGGTGGGGCTGTGTGTGGGTGTGGGGCAGAGGAGAGAGGGAGTGAGGGCTGCGGGGTGGGACCGGATGCAGGAGGTGGGGCCGGGGTGTAAGGGAGAGGGGAAAAGAAGGGGATTGGTGAGGTGGCGGTGGGTGTGATGAGGTGGAGGGAACGGCGAGGTGGAGGGAGGGGATTAGTCGGGGTGAGGTGGAGGGGGTTGGGTAGACTAGGTCTGGGTAGGTATAGATTAGGGTCCGGTGAGATTGGGTTGGGCCGATCGGGGTGGTAGGCGGCCTGGCTTTTCGGGCCGGGCTGCCTCCCCCGATCAAAACAGTTTTATTTTAAAACAATATTGTTCATTTTAATTTTAGTAAATGATTTTGTAATTAGTTTTAGACAAACAAAATATCCGGAAACATCCGGGGTTTAATTTGAAATAGAAGGAGGGCTAGTTTCAGAAAACAATAGTCTTTCGCAACATAGTTTCAAGTAAAAATAATATGCATGATGATGCACAAAACAAAATACCAAGCAATTTTTTAGTAGTGGTTTTGCGGGATGCCACACGGAGCCTAGCTTCCATGGTTGTCGCCATATCCAAATGTATATTGAACTAAAATCGTCCCAGTTGCCAGGGGCCCGAAACCACAACATAGCGTGCAATGTGACTGCTCGTGAAGTAGGTTTTAAAAACATTTGTAGAAACCATAAGCCATTCGGGAGGGGCATAGAGGAGGATATTAAGAAGATTTTTCACGCATTTGGCCAAAAAAAATGGGGACAGAAAGGATGGCGTGAGCCAAAGATCGCCAGGCGGCGAGGAGCACAGAGGATTTAGGGGATCAAAGGAACAAGGGTTTGGAATTTCTCAAGGATGTGGGGCTGGAACTTCTCATGGGTGCCTGCCGTAATAGCTGTTCTCCCTTGATCGTCGCCATGAGCAGCAACAGCCAGCGAGCCACCATGGGTTGAAGCAAGGGCCTCATTCATCAGGGTTGGGTGGGTGACAGGGTTGGCTGTGGGGTGGCCGAAAAGCGCCGGAGTGGCTCCCTCCGCTGGGTCACCCGTCTCTAGGAGCATCACGGGAGCTGCTTTGTCCCCTCTCTCTCTCACACGTCTCCTTTCTAGCATTGTACCAGATCGAGCACACACATATTAGTAGAACCCATGCCCTTTGATCTGACCTCGCGAACGCCGAGCACCACTACCGGGTGACTCTCTCTCTCTGTACTTATCTCCTTCTCTCTCAACATTATAATGAAACAAAATTCTAGTACACAATTTGCCCACGTCTTCAACATGATTAACTGATTATATATTCCCAAAGGTTCTACAAGAATCATATTTTGCAGATTACAACAAAAGATGGACCCATATTGAATGGCAGTCAAGTCAGGGAGGATGGTGAGGAAGCACAATGCCGTAGGCGAAAAAGACAACTGGTGTGTGGTTCACATGGTGATCCCCAATCACGAGGGAAGAGTTGGAGGTGCTGGAGATGGAGAATGAGGGAAGCTGAAGAACTAGGATTTGGGTGTAGCAACATAGGGAGGGACATGAACTCAAGACTTATTCCTTTCCAACTCGTTGCTCCACCTTCCATGTCTCTCAACAATTTTTGCTTTGCAAGCTTTGCAAAATTTGGAAGGCCTTCATCACCAGTAAGTTGCGTCGCCTGATCAAGCAACTTTCAAAATAAGGTGGGCACCTATTACCTATCCATTTGTTGGTTGGTCTTGTTGTCGTCCTTCCAGTAAACCTCCATCTCTGTCGGTTGAATCCTCCTCCTTTTTATCTCCTTCCATTACACTGTCTATATGATGGCTACCAAATGTTTTCTCTTCTCGACAAGCTAGTAAACATTCAGTACTTAGATTTCTCGTCAAGCTAGTAAACATTCAGTACTTCTCTAAGCTAGTAATTCGTTTATGCCTTACCAAAGGACAAAACACAAAAGCCCAAGCTAACGAAAGAAAAAAGCCCAGTAAAACAAAAGGAAATATGATCAGATTCTGGTCCGCCTAACGCTTTGGACTCGTCTTCCTTACTAAAGCTTAGAGAAGAACTCTGACCTACTCAAATTGCAGCACGGCGCCCCTGTTGCAGATGCCTTAGCTAGATTAGATAGGACTTGGGCCCCCCTAGTTTCCGGGGCCCAGGGCGGCCGCCCTTCCCGACCCCCCTCAGGGCCGGCCCTGGTCTCTCGGCAATTGTTGCTTTGCAAAATTTGGCAGGTCTTCATCATCAGTAAGTTGCGTCGCCTGATCAAGCAACTTTCTAAGTATTGTGGGCGCCTATTACCCATCCATTTATTGGTTGGCCTATGAGGGTGTTGTTGTCGTCCATCCATCGTTCTTGAAGAATCCCCCTATGTTGAGTAACATATGGTATTACGTATAGGTCCCCGTATTTTGTCAGGGTTGTACCTGTAATTGTACATGTGTCCGTCTATATATACATGAGCAGCCGGCCCAATTGGTGCTGTGCAATCTCCAATTCCTCTCCACATGGTATCAGAGACCCTCTGGTCCTGACCTAGCCGCCCCTCCTCTCTACCTAGGCGCCTGCCCTCCCCCAGCCGCCTCCCCCCCTAGGCGCCGCCCTCCTTCCAGCCGCCCCCCCTCTCCTACCTAGGCGCTGCCACCACCTCCAGCCGCCCTCTCCCACCCCTAGCCACCACCCACCCACCACGTTCCGCCATGGTCGGGTTCTCCTCCTCCGGCCCCTCTGATGCCTTCAACTCCTCCCGCTCCGGCAGCAGCAACCCCTTCGCCGGGCCCTCCGTCGTCGTCACCCGCGCCATCCCCATCGCCGAGCGCGTACCGGTGAAGCTCTCCACCACCGCTGCCAACTTCTTCCCGTGGAAGACGTACTTCGGGATGCTCTTCCGCGAGTATGATCTCCTCGACCACGTCGACGGCACCATCGACCTCCTCGCCATGCCGCACGACCCCGAGTGGCTCGCGATCGACGCCACCATCATCCGCTGGTTTTACCAGACCGTCTCCAACGACATCTTCCGCACCGTCGTCCGGGATGGCGACACCGCGCACACGGTGTGGGAGAAAATCACCGGCCTCTTCACCGACAACAAGATCCAGGGGGTCACCTTCCTCCAGCAGGAGTTCTTCGGCACCCACCAGAACGACCACTCTCTCGACGAGTACGTTCTCAAGCTGAAGAGCCTCTCCGACGAGCTTCGCGACTTGGAGTTTCCGGTCGATGACAAGATCATGCTCTCCACCCTGTCGGCCGGCCTCGGCGAGGATCTCAGCAACGCCGCCTCCAATCTCACGCTCCTCACCACGCCCTCCTTCGAGCAGGCCGTCGCCTACCTGCGCCTTGAGGAGCGCCGCCTCAAGCATCTCCGGGCTCGGGCGGCTCACACCGCCTTCGTCGTTGGCCTCTCACGCGGCACCCCGGCATCGGCGCCTCGCGCCCCCGCCCCCGCCTCCGGGCTTCTACGCCCCGCCGCACCCGCCTCCGCCTCCCGCCACTAGCGGCGGTGGTACCGGCGGTGGTCATCGCGGGCGCCGTCGCCGTGGCGGCGGTGGCAACGGCGGCGGCCATGGTGGCGCCACCTCTCCCGCGCCTCGTCCACCCCCGCACGCCGCTCCCACTCCGCCATGGCTCGTGGGTCACAACCCGTGGACCGGGGTCGTCCACGCCTACTCCATGCCCCTGCCGTGCGCCCCCTACCCGGGCATCATGGGGCCGCGTCCGGCCACTCACCAGGCCTTCTACGCGGCGCCCCAACCCGCCGTCACGCCGAGCTACAACACCGCCCCAGGCTACGGTGCCGCGCCCTACTCCGCCCCGGCCTACGTCGCCCCCCCAAGCTCGGCCCCATGGGACCCCGCGCTCCTGACCGCCCTCCAGAGCGCCCCCACCGCTGGGGCGTATGGTGGCGGCGGCGACACCGGCGCCTCCGCAGCATATGGCTGCGCACCCCGGTACCCTCTCTTCTTCTACACCCTCCTCCACCTCTTCTCGCATCATCGTTGGCAACGGTCATGCGCTTCCCATTACTCACACCGGTTCCGTCTCTTTTCCCTCTACTTCCACTCCTCTCTCTCTCAACAACGTTCTTGTTTCTCCTGCCTTGATTAAAAATCTGGTTTCTGTTAAATCTTTCTGTCGTGATAATCCTGTGACTGTGGAATTTGACGCTTTTGGTTTTTCTGTCAAGGATGGTCGTACTCGGATGCTCCTCCACCGATGTGACAGCCCCGACGATCTGTACCCTGTTGGTTCGGCCTCCACCACCACCAGCAGCTCACTCGCCCTCTCCACCGGTGTCGATCTCTGGCACGCTCGCCTTGGCCATTCTAGCTCCGCCGCTCTCCGTCAAATAATGCACGGCTTTTCTTTTTCCTGTAATAAAACGGATGACCACTCTTGTGACGCATGTCGTCTAGGCAAACATGTTCGCCTCCCGTTTAGTTCCTCCTCCACAGTCGCGTCTTTTCCGTTTCAACTTATTCATAGTGATGTTTGGACCTCGCCTGTTCCCAGTAATTCTGGTTATAATTATTATCTCGTGATTCTGGATGATTACTCTCATTTTGTATGGACGTTTCCTCTTCATCGCAAATCCGACGTTGCCGCCACTCTCACCGCGTTTTTCGCCTTCGTTTCCACTCAGTTCGGTCGCCCTATTCACGCCTTACAAACTGACAACGGCAAAGAGTTCGACAACATCACTATTCGCTCACTTCTCGCCCCCCATGGCGCCATCTTCCGCCTCACGTGTCCCTACACTTCTCCACAGAATGGTCGTGCTGAACGGATGCTACGTACTCTCAACGATCGTCCGCACCTTCATTCCACGCCCACATGCCTCCAGTTCGGCGGATGCTCTTGCCATGGCGACTCTCCTCGTCAACATCCGCCCGTGTCGCGTGCGTTGGTCTTACACGCCGCACCACCTTCTCTACGGTGCGCCGCCCGCCTATGATGACCTCCGCGTCTTCGGCTGCAAGTGTTATCCCAACACTGCTGCTACCGCCGCGCACAAGCTTGCGCCTCGCTCTCTCCCTTGCGTGTTTTTAGGCTACCCTGCCAACACCCAAGGGCTACCGCTGCTATGACCCGGTCTCACATCGCGTCCTCACCTCCCGGCACGTGTACTTTGATGAGTTGTCTTTTCCGTTTCAGCAGGGACTCTTGGCGACACCTCCGATGACGCCCCCGGCGCCCACTGGCTACACTGTGGCCGGACCCGCGCGCCGCCGACTGCGCCCGGTGGCCCCAGCGGCCCCCCCTGCGTCGGCCCATGGCCCATGGCGCCCGGCGTCCCCATGGCGCGCTTCTTCGCCGCGCTGGCGCTTCCCCTCCTGCGGCGCCTCCGGCGCCGTCGACCAGCTCGCGCAATTCCTCGTCACCGCCTTCATCGGCCACCTCAGGCTCCACCTCGACGCCCGTCGCTGCGGCTCCTGCGCCCATGCTCACCCGAGCACGTGCGGGAGTGCGGCGGCCGTCTACGCGCTACCCCGCCGACCAGTGGGCCTTCTGGGCCAGCGGGAACAGTGTCCTGCCCCATGACGGCGGGTCACCATTGTCCTGTGAGAGGGAGGCGTCCTCCTCACGGCCGGGCGCGCCGTCCACCTCCGCTCCCTCGCCAGTGCCCACCTCGGCTCGCGCCGCTCTGCGCGACCCGCACTGGCGCGCCGCCATGCAGGAGGAGTATGACGCGCTGCAGCGCAACCGGACCTGGGAGCTGGTTCCACGGCCACCTCGCGCCAACGTCATCACCGGCAAGTGGGTCTTCAAGCACAAGCTCGGCTCCGATGGTACTCTCGAGCGCTACAAGGCGCGCTGGGTCGTCCGCGGCTTTCGGCAACGCGCGGGTGTCGACTTCACGGATACGTTTGCCCCGGTTGTCAAACCGGGCACGATCCGCACGGTCCTGCACCTCGCCACCTCGCCCGTGGCGGTGCATCGGATGGTCTCAACGCCTTCCTCCATGGCCACCGTCGGGCAGGTCTCATCGGCAGCCCATTGGCTTGCCGTCGGCCGAGCGCCCGATGGCGTGCTTGCTCTCTCGGTCCTTGTATGGTGAAGCGGGCGCTTCGGTACCAGGCCGTCGCCGCGTTTACGCATCGGCTCGGCTTCGCTCCACGCCTCCGTCGTCGTTGTTCGCCTTCCGGACCGACAACGACATGGCTCTGTTGCTGCCAAAACTCACCGAGAAAGCGACGAGCAACACGAAGAGCCGGAGGCTCCAGAACTGCTGGTGGGCCTGGTCCCTCGGGCAACGGTTCGCAAAACTCCGCACGCGTCCCGGCTTGGTTCGAGGCGTGCCACCACCTATACTGGTCGAAGGTGAAGGATTGCTCGATTGATTCCTGCATGGTAAACAAGTATACGTAAAATTCGAGCCGTGACCGGCTCCCAGGTTTCCCCGTGAATCGGCTCCTAGAGCCGATTATCCCATGGTTCTGCACTAGATTTACGATAACATGGGGTTTTGCTTGATCGCTACAAGTTAAATCGATCTACGACAGTTTAATGTTTTCACCACGTAACTGGAACGTCCTACACGTAATTGAGCCTGGTATGTACAAAAGATGAAGAATACTAATCCTAGAGGAGGCCTAATAACCAACGTAAAGTCAATTACCGGAACAACTTCTCTAGAGCGAGTAAACTGCGTCTTTATGTACTACTGGATCGTTCAACCCGTTTGTAAGGCCTGACTACGTAGATATCAAACTAAACCTTGGCGAGCAAGGCACAACCATAACAGATCGAATCAGCTAAATAAAGATCAAGCAAGATGCTTCCTTCGCACTTGGGGAACGGTGCAAAGGTAGCGAGATAACTAGAGGCGGCATAACTTTAAACAATTATAGCGAAAAACACTGATGCTAGCCTCAACAGATTTATGATAGTAGTGTTACTCGCCATCAACAAGGCTTCAGTACGAGTAACACTAAATAACGCATAAGTAAAAGTACTGCCTAGATCGCAAGATGCGATCTAGGCAGCATGACACTACCGAAAGAAACCCTAGAACAAGGGTGGCGATCGCGAGATTGTGTTTGTTGTGAACGTGATTGTCCTCCTTTTCTTGATAACCTTAGGTACATATTTATAGTCCGGAGACTCTCTACTTTTGGAATAACTCTACAACTCTATCTTTACCTAAACCAAAGCGAACCTAAACTGAAACGAAACCTACTATGATACAAGATACACGGGCAATTTAGCCCAATTCTACGCACTAGGCCGATCCAACAACACGTTGAATATATGCATCTTCCAAGCCCATCTTGATCACGGCCCATCTCCTTCTTCAGCCAAAATATGGCGATAACACATGCCCCCCTGGTTTTGGCAATAATAATTCCAAAACCACTCTGTGTGTTTTTTCTTCTCCCCTTTCTTTTTTTGAGAAGGGTTTTTTTGTATCGGGTTGCGCGTTGACAGAATGCGTGGCAGAACAGGATCGTCACGCTACCCCTTCATCATGATGCCCTGTCTTCTCAACTCCTTCGCAGTGCATGATTTGACGATTTTGGCAGCACAATCTGGGAAACCGCTATGGCATTGAACCGTCTCTTCCACTATTCCCCTTATTTAAATTAAATAGCGATTCGTCCCCATCTTCCTCCAAAGAGCAAAAACCCTTCTTCCTCTGCCAAAAAAACCCTCCTCCTCCGCCATGGCCTCTTCCTCTTCCGCCCGTTCCTCCTAGTCTTCCAACAGCATCAGTGACCGAGAGCCAACGCCAGAGCACCCACCCACGGCGGCGTACAGTACTTTCGCCCCACGATGGTGGGACGAAAGGGACTGGGATTTCGCCGTCTGGTCGGAGGACGATGCATCCCTGACTGACAGCGAGGAGAGCCTACAGTTCCTCGTTGACGGGGAACTGGAGGCGAAGAGCAGCGATGACGCCTGGTCTTGGGACGGCGTCGAGTCCTCCGACGAGGAGGAAGAATCGGAGGAGGACACCTCCTCCGATGAGTACCCGCCGACGAAGCGCTTCCGCGCCGGGTCCAGCGAGGACACCGAAGACGACGACGAGGACGAGGAGGCCCCCGCTGGCTTCTTCAGCAGCAGCAGCGAAGACGACGCCGGCTGAAGAACAAGGCGGCGGCGCGGCGACGGCGACGATCTCGGCCTTTAGATTAGGAACCAGTAGTAGTAGTAGTAGTAGTAAGCCCCCTTTTGTAATCAATCTTTTGTAAGCATTCAGCCTCCGAATGAATGAATGAAAACCCGTTTCTCGAAGATTGTCTGCTTCGTCTTAATTTTGCCGATAACTAAAAATAAGTCGATGCTCCAGAAGCCGATGACACTGTATCGGCTTTCATCATACTGCACTCATACAATTAAACAAGTCAAATCGCAAAGAGCCGATGACCACGCACCGGCTTTCCCCAAAAAACGTTGACAGGGTCAAAACTTGGTCGCATGCTTAGGCAAATCTAAACGGCCACTTCTTAATTTCAAATGGTAACCTGCTTGTAACATATATTTTTGTTTTTATTTGGCCGATTTCCAGCATCGGCCCCCCACATTTTTACTGTCCAACGTCTCACGTGCTTTTACTTGGCCGATTTCATGTATCGGCCCCCAAGTTTCACTGTCCATCATCCCACATGCTTGGGAAATATTTCTTGAGATGTTGACCGTTGACCGCCATCGAATTTCACGTCAGCTGCTCGAGCATGTACGCGTTTCCTCTTAAAACTTGATCGACCCTGTACGGCCCGTGCCAATTTGGAGACCATTTACCATATGTTGCATCCTTAGTCCCCAACGGCAACACAGCTTCCCATACCAGATCACCAACGTGGAACTCCTTTGGCTTCACTTTCTTGTTATATGCACGAGCTACCTTGGCCTTGTTCTCTTTGATTTTCTCAAGTGACCACAGCCTGAGCTCGGTTAAATCCTCAACACTGTCACTCATCAGGGTTGCGTATTCTTCAGTTGTTAGATCGTTCTGAAAAGTGACACGTCTCGATCCAGCTGTAATTTCCCAGGGCAATACGGCTTCTTGTCCATATACTAGATGGTATGGCGAGGTTTTAATCGCCCCATGGCATGACATGCGATAAGCCCATAACGCTTCTGACAAAACCTCGTGCCAACGCCTAGGGTGCTCGGCGACTGTTCTCGTGATCGACTTGATGAGGCTCTGGTTGGATGCTTCAGCTTGCCCATTCGCCTGAGCATAGTATGGAGATGATCTGATCAGCTTAATCCCCGTGTCCTCGCAGAACTTTCTAAACTCCTGAGAAATAAAGACCGAACCTCCATCGGTCGTGATAGTTTGGGGAATCCCGAATCTGTGGATGACATGTTCTTTCACAAAGTTGATAACATCCTTTGAGTTTACTGATTTCATCGGGACAGCCTCCACCCATTTAGTGAAATAATCAGTGATAGCCAATATCCACATGTGGCCTTTACTTGATGGAGGATTGATTTTGCCGATCATATCCATGCCCCAACCTCGGAATGGCCAAGCCTTGATGATGGGGTTCATTGCTGACGCGGGTACCATCTGAATTTTCCCAAATTTCTGACATGCTTGACACCCTTTGTAGTACATGAAACAGTCCTCAAGCATGGTGGGCCAATAAAACCCTGACCGCCTGATCAACCATTTCATCTTGTGAGCCGATTGGTGAGTTCCACAGGCGCCTTCGTGTACCTCGTGTAGGAGCCGATTGGCCTCGGCTGTCCCCAGACATTTGAGCAATAACCCTTCCAGTCTGTAGAACATGTCATCCCCAATAAGCACATACTTCATGGCCTTGTACCTTATCCGTTTAGGTGCCCCGAGAATCCTTCAAGTAATTGAAGATATCGGCTCTCCGATCATCGACTTCCGAGAACTGCACGAATATCGGCTCCCTCTGCTACATCCTTGTAGCACAAGCCATTGTGCAAGATAATTTGCCTCAGATTCTGCGACCGCGGGATCCGGTGAAGTTTATGTACCGAACTGCGCCATCAGCTCACGGATTCAACCATAATGGGAAGAGGGACTCGCTCTCACACTGTACTCCTCCGTGAGTTGGGAAATCACCAACTTGGTCTCCAAAAATTTCCACTTCGCTCCGCTCGAGAGTAGCTCCATTCCCTTGCGTATCGCCTCGTGCATCGGCGACATTGTTGGTGCGAGAGGTAGACAATCGATGGAGAAGGAGAATGTTGCCCCAGGCGACGAGTAAAATCGATGCCGCAACCATCGTCACAAACCGATCCGTCGAAAAACATAGCCCGCTCTTATAGACGGTCTTTGCTATGTTAGTGTTGATCCTTTCGGCGATAAGGTCGGAACGCCTGTCCCTTAACGGCTTTCGCGGGTTGATACCGGATGTCAAACTCGATAATGCAAACATCCATTTGCCCGATCGGCCTTTCAACATAGGAGCCGACAAAGATGTGCTTTATGACGTCGATTTGCATATGATGATGATCTCCCGATAGCAAAATGTGGCGCAACTTGGTGCGGTGAAGAGCAAGAGGCACAACTTATCGATATCGGGATACCTTGTCTCAAGCGTCCAGCATCCTTCTTATGTAAAATACGACTCGCTCGGCCCATCATAAACTTGCACCACCACCGGCGATGGGCGTGTCGACTCGACAAGTAAATGTAGAACGATCTGTCCGGTGAGGTGGAACCAACACCTGGCTTGTCGGATATTCTTTGATCTCGTCGAATGCTCGTTGTTACTGCCCCGGCGGAATTCCTCGTCAGTTTAATTTTCACTAGTCCCATGAACGGCTCTATCCTTCACGAGTTAGAGATGAATCTTACCGAAGTTGATCTTGCCGATGAGAGATCGCAGCTTCTTTCTTTGTGGTAGGTGGCTTCATTGTTCGTGCTTGCCTCCGACTTTTCAGGCCGATCTCGATTCCGCGTTCATGGACCACAAAACCCAAGAACTGACCGGCCGTCACCCCGAAGGCACACTTCTTTGGATTCATCCGTAGCCCGAATTTTCTTGTCCGGTCCAGGACGCGTTGCAGATCGTCCAAGTGTCCTTGCACAGAAGCGGACTTGACCACCACGTCATCGATGTAAATTTCCAATAGCTTGCCGATCAGATCATGGAAAATATAATTCATGGCCCTTTGCATGCGTGGCGGCATTCTTGATCCAAAGCGTCATGACTACATACTCAAACAACCCCCGAACCTGGTACTCGACGCAGTCTTGTGTATGTCTTCGGAGCCATAAAAATTTGGTTGTAACCGGCATTGCCATCCATGAAGCTCAAGATCTTATGACCAGCTGCGTTGATTAACGTCTACGCCACCGCATCGGATACTCATCCTTTGGGGTAGCTCTGTTGAGATCCGAAAATCTATGGCAACACGCCAACGGCCATCCTTTTTCTCTGACACGATACTAGAAATCCACTCAGCATACGCATGGCTGATTAACTTGGTCATCAACATTTCTCGACCTCCTTCTTGACTTCTTCGAATTTCGCCTTCATCCGTCGTGCTCATTGCTGAAATGGCGAAATCCTTTTTAAGCGGAGTCGATGCTCAATGATGCTCTGTCTAACCCGAGCATCTCTTGTAGTCGGTGAAGCGATGCGGATATTGTTTCACAGGCTATCATCGGGCCCAGACTCGGATCTAACTTCTTTGGCGATAAATGTTGGTCGTGGCTTATCCCCGGGACCAATGTCGATCTCTTCTAGTTCATCACGGATGTAAACCCATACCCTAGCTTTCCGTCACTGTCAAATCGATGCTAAACACAGGGCAAGCGGTGGGTGAAGCCAAAAATAATTTGGGCGATTGCTGAATCGCCCCTTTGATTGCATTAGTCAAGGATGGTTTACACCTTATTGTTTTACAATGGCGGGCATCTCCTGCCACGACTACATGACCCGCTTGTCGTATGATTGCTGCTTTTATTTTTGTGGCGATCGCGAGGATCGGCCGTACCACTGATCGTGCACTCTTCTACTGTCGGGCGGTGGATAAGACCAGCCTCACCCGTTTTGTAGCTTCAATGCGCTCCAGCCGTCTAAACTGATTCGAGATCGGCTCTTGGTCTTCGCTTCCCACGTTCATGCCGGCTATGGAAATTTCGATAGAGTCATCTGCATGGATGACCTCCACTTCATCTCCGTCCCATCAGACAGGCCGGTGCATCGTGGATGGAATGCAGCAATTAGCGTGAATCAATCTCTTCCTAGCGGGCGTAGGTACTTTTGCTGTCCACGAAAAATGACGTGGGTATGGTTTTCCTGCCACGCCGGATCCACGTTCAGGCGCCTTGCGTTTCGAAGTCGACCGTTGAAGTCGCTTAACGTGGCGTTGGTTTTGATCGGTCTGCGTGGGCGTCCCAAACGTCGTAGCATGGAGTATGGCATGATATTGACTGCCGCTCCGGTGTCCACCAACATCTTGTTGACAGGTTGCCCATTGATGTAACCTCGTAGGTACAGGGCTTTCAGATGTTTATAACCCTTCTCACGTGGCTTCTCGAAGATAACCGTGTGGGCGCGATCGAAGCGTGCCCTTGGTAGCTCATTGGTTCTTGGCGCACAGAACTCTGACGGAAGTATGAACACCATGTTTGTGCCAGCCGATGTGTGTGCATTGGCTTTCACTGGTTTGGGGCGCCACTCTTTCCTTGTCGGGCGGTCTCCCGTTTCCAAGGTCTGCCTAACTTTGGCGGCGGATCAGGCGTGCTTTCTTTAAAGCGTGGAATCTGCGCTTGACTTCCTCCAAGTTACGCAGCTGCACCCTCGCTTTTGGGTGTGTGCGAGTCCGTCGGGACACCACCTTGGCGGTGATATCTGTCTTCTTCTTTGTCATCCCTTGGCTTCTCGAGGTCTTTTGCTCGGCGGACTCCTATGTGACCACGGGTGTGCGAGGCCCTAGACGTTTGAACACTGAAACTGGCCCCGTGTTCTCCTTCCGCTGTCCACATTCCGGGCAGTTGTCGACTGTAGGTAATCGGCTCATTCCCGCATCCCAGCAATACTTGAAGAAAGGACAATCCCAATGTTTGTCCGCGCCTTCCTTTTCTTTAGACGGTCCCCTAGCGAGGTGCTCATATCCTTCATCGTCTTCATCGCATGGCGACGTTGGTCATCTTGGCGCTCATACTTGTTAAGGAGATGCGTGGAATGTGGCTTCCGATCGCACTCTCCTCACTGTTCCTCTGTTAAACCGCTTTGTCATTGTGGCGGGCGGTCGCATGGACCAGCCTCCTTTCTTTCTTTGCCCCGGCGACCACCTTCCTCCTTGTACGTGTCATGGTGGTACCTGCACCTGCCATATTAACACCGAGCGAAAAATCCAGGACGCCTCGCGATCGAAGTTCTACCATGTTGACGCCGAAATGGGTTTGTGTCCACTTTCATGGCGAATCGCCCAGGATCGACGGCCTTGTTCTATCGCCATTTGGATTTGGCGGCGTAGCTCTTTGCAATCATTGGTGGTGTGGGTGAGCAGTGGTGCCACTTGCAGATGGTCTCCGTTCATTTCACGAGCTGGGGATCTTGTGGCCTTGGGTAACCTCACCGCTTCTCCTTCAAGACAAATCGAATCTGCTCGGCTTTGCTCACGTCAAGTCGAACCCTTTTGCGGCCCTTCTTTGTTTCACCCATTTGCGGGACACGTGGTCGCCCCGAGCCCATTCAGCCACGGCCACCTCCTGGTCTTGTGTAGGATCATCTTCTTCTGTATCGACCAGGCCTATCGGACGTTTGAACTTGTCTTGGTATAACTCAGGGTGGCGCTGTTCATACATCGTCAGTTTCTGGGCCATGTGTGCCAACGAGTTGTACTCTACTTGGAAAGCCAGATCCTTGATGGGTGCTGAGAGACCTAACACTGCCAGCTCGACTGCTTCCTTCTCAGTCAAACGAGCTGAGTAACATCGGTTCTTGATGGTCTGGCCGGATGTACTCGACTCTGTTTCTCCCCGCACTTTGTGCGGATCTGCAATGCCGGCCTCGGTAGCCTCTGAATGATATTGGATGTGGAACTGCTCTTCCAGTTGCTTCCAGGTCTGAATCGAATCAGGTGGCAGCGAGGTGTACCACCCAAAAGCTGGTCCTGTCAGAGATTGCGCAAAAAACCTTACGCGCATCTGATCCGATGCCGAAATTATGCCTAGCTGCGCCAGGTATCGGCTTACGTGCTCGATCGAGCTCGACCCTTCTGATCCGCTAAACCTTGAGAACTCAGGGAGCCGATACTTGGGTAGCAGCGGAATTAGATCAAACTCGTTGGGGTACGACTTTGAATAGCCGATTGTCCTTCTCTTGACGCGAAGCGGCTGTCTCTCAAGATGGTACGGATTTGCTCCACTGTTTGAGCTGCAGGGGCTAGATTCTCATGACTTGTTCCAGTGGCGTACTTGGCTAGCCACGCCTGTTTGTCAGCGTCCATCCCAGATATCGCTGCTCCAGGAACGCCTGCTCCTGAAGATCCTGCCCCAGGAACCCCTGCCGCAGAAACTCCTGCGGTTGCGATCTGGTTGGTGCGTGTCAGGTTGTTGCAGTCCGGTACGTAGGTGCATACATATCCGTGTGGGATTTCCTTAGGTGGCTCAAACAGGAATTGGCAATCGCCTGGGTCGCCTCCAACCTTGTAGACGACGTATGCCGCTGCCCCTGGCGGCTCTGGAGCTGCAAGTGCGAATGGCAGCTGTGGCCTGGTCTGGAGCGGTCTTTCTCCCTGGTGAGTCCCTAAAGTGGGTCCCGACGGAGAGTACTGATGTTTCATGATCTCCTGAACTACGCGAACCGCGACCCGCTCGAAAGCGTTTACCAGGCTCTCAGAATGGCGGTGCAGAGAATGAGCCACCATGTAGTTGACTTCCTGTCGTAGAGCTCTGGTGCGTTCCTCCGAAGGAAAACGGCAGATCCACCTCATCAAGAGCACCCTGGAGAACCCCTCCACTTGATGTCATGCTTACGGGTCCTCTCAAAGAGCCAATGAGATCGGCTTCAAGAGATTTGATCTCGTCATACTTCGCCTTTGTGCTCCTCGGCAAATCGTCGTGGTGATGCATTCTCCATCGCAGCGTCGGATGTTGATGTAGCGTTGTTGAAGGTCCCACTGGCGTGCGAGAATGTGTTGCTGCCAAAACTCACCGCGAGCAGCGACGAGCAACACGAAGAGCGGGAGGCTCCAGGCTGCTGGTGGGCCCTGGTCCCTCGCAACGGCCCGCAAAACTCCCGACGCGTCTGGCTTGGTTCGAGATGCCACCTGACCTATACCTGGTCAGGAAGGTGAAGGATTGCTCCGATTGATTTCCTGCATGGTAAACAAGTATACGTAAAATTCGAGCCGTGACCGGCTCCCAGGTTTCCCCGTGAATCGGCTCCTAGAGCCGATTATCCCATGGTTCTGCACTAGATTTACGATAACATGGGGTTTTACTTGATCGCTACAAGTTAAATCGATCTACGACAGTTTAATGTTTTCACCACGTAACTGGAACGTCCTACACGTAATTGAGCCTGATATGTACAAAAGATGAAGAATACTAATCCTAGAGGAGGCCTAATAACCAACGTAAAGTCAATTACCGGAACAACTTCTCTAGAGCGAGTAAACTGCGTCTTTATGTACTACTGGATCGTTCAACCCGTTTGTAAGGCCTGACTACGTAGATATCAAACTAAACCTTGGCGAGCAAGGCACAACCATAACAGATCGAATCAGCTAAATAAAGATCAAGCAAGATGCTACCTTCGCACTTGGGGAACGATGCAAAGGTAGCGAGATAACTAGAGGCGGCATAACTTTAAACAATTATAGCGAAAAACACCGATGCTAGCCTCAACAGATTTATGATAGTAGTGTTACTCGCCATCAACAAGGCTTCAGTACGAGTAACACTAAATAACGCATAAGTAAAAGTACTGCCTAGATCGCAAGATGCGATCTAGGCAGCATGACACTTACCCGAAAGAAACCCTAGAACAAGGGTTGGCGATGCGCCGAGATTGTGTTTGTTGTGAACGTGATTGTCCTCCTTTTCTTGATAACCTTAGGTACATATTTATAGTCCGGAGACTCTCTACTTTTGGAATAACTCTACAACTCTATCTTTACCTAAACTGAAACAGAACCTAAACTGAAACGAAACCTACTATGATACAAGATACACGGGCAATTTAGCCCAATTCTACGCACTAGGCCGATCTAACAACACGTTGAATATATGCATCTTCCAAGCCCATCTTGATCACGGCCCATCTCCTTCTTCAGCCAAAATATGGCGATAACACCTACCTGCTGTTGTACGTCGACGACATCATCCTGACGGCATCCACCGCTGGTCTTCTTGACGACTCACGGCGGTCTTAATGCGAGTTCGCGTTGAAGGACCTCGGCCCGCTCCACTACTTCCTCGGCATCGAGGTCGTCCGGCATGCGGACGGGTTCTTTCTTCATCAGCAGAAGTACGCCCGCGAGCTTCTCGAGCGTGCAGGGATGCTTAATTGCAATCCTGCGCCTACTCCTATCGACACGAAGGCCAAGCTTTCAGCTACTGATGGCTCGCTCGCCTCCGACGCCCCGTTCTACCGCTCCATCGTCGGCGCCCTCCAGTACTTGACGTTGACACGTCCGGAGCTCCAGATCTGGCTGCGGCGTGTGCTTGCACATGCATGCTCCTCGAGACGCCCATTGGGCTGCGGTGAAGCGGATTCTCCGCTACATCTGTGGCACCCTGGGCTACGGTCTATCGCTGCATGCCTCGCCATCGACATCTATCGACCTCGCTTACTCGGGCCGGATGGCGGGCTGCCCGGACACGCGGCGCTCCACCAGCGGCTACTGCGTCTACCTTGGCTCGTCGTTCGTCTCTTGGTCCTCCAAGAGGCAGCCCACCGTGTCTCGCTCCAGTGCCGAGGCCGAGTACCGCGTTGTGGCTAATGTTGTGGCTGAGTGCACGTGGCTTCGACAGCTTCTCTTCGAGCTCTCTTATCCCGTTGACAAGGCTACGGTGGTCTTCTGCGACAACGTGTCGGCTGTCTACCTCTCCGCCAACCCCGTTCATCATCGACACACCAAGCACATTGAGTTGGACATCCACTTTGTTCGTGAGCAAGTTGCCCTCGGTCACGTTCGAGTTCTTCACGCATCTCGCGTCTCAAGGTTTGCCGATATCATGACGAAGGATTACCGTCCACGACTTTTACGAGTTCGCTCCGATCTATGTGTCGGTGCCGACCCTTCTTCGACATGGGTGTTGAGTAACATATTGTACTACGTATAGGTCCCCGTGTTTTGTCAGGGTTGTACCTGTAATTGTACATGTGTCCGTCTATATATACATGAGCAGCCGACCCAATTGGTGCTGTGTAATCTCCAATTCCTCTCCACACCCTCCTCTTTGTCTCCTTTCCTTACAATGTCTATATGATGGTTACCAAATGTTTTCTCTTCTCGACAAGCTAGTAAACATTCAGTACTTAGATTTCTCTAGAAAAAACTTTAACTAGTACTATTTTTTTATTGGCTGAAGTGGCTCTCATCTTAGGGTGTTGAGTACGAATTAAAGTGACTATATGCATTAATCGATGGAGCGACCAGCTCTTATCGAAGAAAATATCTTAGCTTGACAAGTTGAGAAAGTGGAACACACTCAAAACAAACCAACAGGGGAGGTACCTGTTGGAGTATTAACAATCACCTGCATCTAAAAAAAAAATAAAAAAAAATTACGAGTGCTAACCAGTACTAAGCCTGAGACATCCTTCCTCGTAACACACTTAAACGAACCTTCACTTGCATTCATCCTCCTTCTACTGACGAGAGTATAACTGCTACTAAGAGATTCATAGCAACAAAATCCAAGATTTGGATAAGCCGTGTGGAAGGCCTCGATCGTTCCATCAGATGGTGAGGTTCTCCTGGATGTGCGAGAAGGAGCCGCAGATGTTGCCGCCGACGTCCGGGAACGCGGCGCACCCCGGCAGCGGCGCCACCCTGCCGTTCCATTCGACGCTGACGGGGTACTTGATGAGGTGCCCGGCCATCTCGCTCACCTCCTCCGACACGAATCGCCTCCAGTTCTTCTCCCCGATGCCCCGCACCCGCTGCACGCACTCCAGGCTCTCCGGCCGCTCGAAGCTCGCCTCCAGGCCGCCGATGTGCTCCGCCCACAGCGACATCCGGTACCCGTAGATCTGCGCGCACAGTAAGTCTCGTCAGATTTACGATTTTTTTTTTGGAGCTGAGTGAGGTTCAGGGAAATGGATTTGGTTAGTCGATGGGTTGCCTGTCCGCGGGGAGCAGAGAGCATGTTGGCCCAGGTGTAGTGGGGCTGGTACGCGCCCATGGCGATCTCGGTGTCCCTGGTCCCTTCCATGGACCTCTGGTTGATGTTGGCCGACCCGATGATCACGTACTCGTCGTCCACGATCATGCCCTTCGAGTGCACGTACACCATGAACCTCCTGTACTTCCTAGATTGATCCTGGACCGCCACATTTCGGGTAAAGAAAGGAAACACAGGTTTGAGCTCTGCATCTATTTATTTCAGAAACAACATGGAACATGATTGATTGCGGGTTTCAGTCTCAATCACCTGAGGGTTGCTTGCTGAAAATGATCCGGAGGAACTGCTAGTAGGAGTTTCTTCGGCTTCACGGTTGCCGAGGCAGAAGAAATTCAGGTAATCCTGTGGCTCGTATTTACCATCCAATCCCATTTCCTGCAGTGCCCTATAAATTATCTCGTACATCATTTGCATCGTTTTTTTCTGCAACCACAAATAAGGCACATATGAATAATTGTACTCCCTCCGATCCATATTAGTTGACTCTAATTTGGATGTATCTATCATAAAAACTTGTCTAGATACATCCAAATTGGAGTCAAGTAATATGGGCCGGAGGGAGTATTATATTACTATTACAAAACCAATGGAAGCAGCTACACGTCATGGGGAAGAGATGAAGAATCTAACCTGCCAGTAAAGAATTCTCTGTGTAGGAGTACCAGTGGGACTTCCTTCAGGCCACATTGGAATTACTATGTACGCCGAAAATCTCTCGTTCGCGTAGATCTTATTGGCAATTTTGAGGGCTATCTCAATCGGTATTAAATTATTAGCTCCTGCGTATTTCAGAGTCTTGGATTTATTAGCTAGAATTGAAGTATCTGGCCTATTTCTTGAAAATTTAGGACTGATAAACAACAGGAATGAAAGACAATTGTTCAAGTATTTTCCTTTTTTTATGCTATTTCATCAAGAAGAACAAAGATAGCAGAGTTAACCGAAACAACACAGAAGTAACATACTAAAATGCCATGGCAGGAAAATAATTCAAATGACTGATAAATGAGAGGATTGAAAGAAGTCCTTGCTTACCGACATCTCTATGTGAATCCCAGTGAAATGAAGAACCAATGAAATACTGATTTTCAATATAGATGAAGTGTTGCGCTGAACGGATGGCTGTGACGTAAGCCGTCTGTATGCTCATGTCGATTAGCACATTTTTTCCACAAACAAGATTCTGTCATTGGAAGCAGAAGTTGCATCTGTCAGGTAAAATAATGAAGTCTACTGAACATAATATGGTCTTCTGTAAATTTTATTCTAGTCACCTTAGTGGTTGCTTCTCGTGGATTTTTAGGAAAAGCCTTGACAGAATTTGAATCAATTGATCGGAAAATCTGCGCACCAAGGTGAAATTTCTTAATATCAAAGACATGCATCCGCCCACAAACTTTTAGCGGTGGATTACTAGGAGCGACCTTACCTGAATGTCCCATCTCTCTGGATCACTGTCACCTGTATAGATTTCATCATCAATAGCTGCAATCTCAGGTATCTTTTCAATCGATAGTAACGTGTCATTAGATGATTTTGACAGTTTTTTAGCCCCGGACCGTTTGAATGCCTTTAACCAACGCTCCTCGAAGTTTTGCAGGACATCAAAAGCTGCCGGACCGTCGATCTTAGAGTGCAAATCATGCCATGGTTCTCTCGGGCCACGATCATCAGTCACCTGCATAGAAGTAGCACATTGGTAGACCAAAGTGTAGATAGTGTTCCTGGACCAGAAAGCCAGGAATTCAGAGTTCTCACCGCGTAGTTTGGGTTATAGTAATCCCCCTTGTGCAACGTACTAAGAGTGCGAAATAGCGGGTGCTTTGGAGTGTCATATCTCCCACCACATAGATCAAGGCCTCCGACGAAAGCAACTATCTTCCGTTTATTGTTGCCAGCATCCGCATCGACGATCACGGTTTTCTGATGGTGGGTGAAAATAGTTCCTGTCTCCTGGTTTTCCAGTAGTACTAATCATCAGAACATGGCCCGGCCCCAAGAAATGAAAATTGTATACATGTGGATGCCTATGGCATCAGGAGAGTTTATTTGTGAAGTTGAATATAACCTGTTGCTTCACCCAGCTGTGCCGTTTCCCAGCAGTTCGTGGGCAGAGCAGTATCTGAACTGAAGAATGCTTGAAAAATCTCCGGGTCTCCTCGTCTCGTGTGCCCATGTAACCTTCCTAATTTACATGGAAAATATTCTTGTAGTTGGTCACATATACATATAAAAAGAATCAAACTGGCGATGCTATTGCAGCAGAGTTCAAACAAGTTTCATGAACATGAATTCTGGACTGAAATTCAGCAAAAAGGCAACATTAAGATTCAGTTAACCATACATACAATGTAGTAGTAATGCGTACCATCTGAATGCCAAGGACGCTCCTGGACGTGGGGTCATCCCAGACAAGCAGCAGCACCCTGACACCTTCCTTGGACTTCCTCTTGAGCAGATCACCCAGCGACCTCCACTTGTCGCCGTCGACACCGTCCCGGATCAGGTGGATCGTATGGAATACCGACCACCCGGTTATGTAGATGAGCTTCTTCGCCTGCGACATGGCGTCGTACACGTCGTGCCAGCACTGGCCGTGCTGGTAGGCCGTCCCGTTCCCGAGCCTGATCTCCGGCAAACACCCCTCGGCGGGCACATGCGCATCCTGGTACAGCGTGACCCTTCCGCCGCGTCGGAGCGGGAAGTAGGTGTTGGGCACGCCGGGGAAGTCCGGGCCCGGCGTGACGCCGTGGTGATACATGGTGAGCCTGGCCACGGGCACGTACTGCACCGACAGCCGGAGCATGGCGCCCGGCGCGCACGGTTTCCCGGACGGCTCGAGCACCGGGTAGACGCCCTCGACGCGATCGCCGGACTGGAGGCTGTCGGATGGGATCGCGACGGTGCCGATGAGCTCGGCCCCGAAGACGTCGCTGTCCTTGACGACGAAGTTGACGGTGGCGGCCTGGTGCGCGACGGGCACGAGGAAGTGCTGCGCCCAGCGCGGGTTCTCGTCGTCCTGGATGACATAGGTGCGCGCCACGGTGGCGGACGCGACTTGGACGGTGACGTAGGGGTCGCTGGTGGACGCGGCGCCCTCGGGGGCGGAGGTGCAACTCTTGAGGAGGCCGCCCATGGTGTTGGAGATGATGTCCTTGTTGGGGAGGTTTTGCGCATCGTCGATCCAGATGTCCAGGCTGCCGTGGAGCAGCACCGCCCGCAGCGATGGCGACGACGATGACGACGACGCGTCCGTCCTGCTGCCGTCCTCGTCGTCCGGCGACATCGCTGGATCGATCCGATACTCCGCGCGCGCGTGTAGACGACGTCGATGTCTCGATTGATCTGATTAGGCTGCTAGTCTGATCCGCGTTTTCGTGTTGGCCGCGCGATGATCATCGCCTTTGGCCGCGCGTGTGTCTCTCTCTCCGTTGTTCGTTGCGCCCGTGCTGGCGGATCGCTCCTTCCCCTCAAATGCAGGGGGGACGCCATGCAGCAGCTTCTCCTCCAGGGCCCAATTGTACATGCACAGCCGTGGGCTGCCTGTATCGACAAGTGTCACGTGTGAGTTCTATTTATACACGGCCGGATCTACAGCATTGGGGCTTGACACCAAAATTTACAAGGCAACATGGTATACGTATGTTCCCTATAATTCTTGTTTATTCTTACCTTTTTCTTTACCAAACTAGTTGAATGCCTGTGCTTTGCTACGAGTTCTCCAGTTTTTTCTTCTTCTTTCACATATAAAAGTAATGCACAAGTGAAATTTTTTGATGGCCTAGAGGATTTTAGAACGAAGACACATTACTAATCAACAAGCACACAACGTGGGATACTCGAACTAATGCTATCCTATGGATCTATTTCAACACTGCAACATGAAGGGCACACTACTATTTTACACCGTCTTAGATTGTTGTGATGTTTTTTGTTGGTTCTTAAGTAAAGTAACAATTGATATAAGTAACTATGAGAAAGATATATTTTCCATTTGTTTGATCTGGAAAAGTAATAATTGTCATGTTCTGATCCTAGATTCTATCGCAACTTCAACTTGATATGTATAGTTCAGTCCAAATTGTAAAAAAAGCAAGGAAATTGGAACTAAACATTTAATAAAACAATACCAACTTATTGCTCAATAGACTTTCCACACAAATCCTTGGCCCCTTCGATTCCGCAACTTCATTGCCAATCTTTTTTTTCGATAACTGTATCGCCAGCTTCCAACGAGATCTATCAAACACCTAGCTGTCTGTTTCGACCCCCATGGTCACTCACACTGTTGCCACTCGTCAAGAGAAGCTGGAGTGTCTCGGCGCGGTAGCTCGAACTCAAGCAAAAGGAGCCCTAGAACCGCACAACATATGCACATAGCGATGCCCACGCACACGCTCTGGATGTCGCCGCCTTCATTATCTTCCGCCAACCCGTCGTCAGCATGTAGATCGATGCATAGTCTTGCCACACCAACCACCGCGATGCCAAGCAGCACCACCCTAGAATTCTTGTTATACTTGTGACACCAAAATTTACAAGGCAACTTGGTATACTAGTATGTTCCCTAGAATTCTTGTTTATTCTTACCTTTTTTTTACGAAATTAGTTGAATGCTTGTGCTTTGTCACGGGTTCTCGAGTTTTTTTTCTTATTGCACATGTAAAAGTAATGTACAAGTGAGAAATTTCTATGGGCGCTGCTAGGGATCGGCTCCCGATATTTGCTTCCCATCGAACCATCTTGTGGTCGTACGATTGAAGCAGTTTTGGCTGTAGGATGTCTATTAGGCCCAGGCTATGGGAATAATAACCAGCATAATAATTGGATCAGTTAAATAGCGAACCACCTATTAATCACTCCCGTAAAATCCTCCATTAATCACTTCCTCGGTGGTTTTCAAAGAAACTTCCTTTAATCACCTTGCTTCCATATATGCTCCTAATACACTACTGGCCTGGCCAGATCCATATAGTCATGCATGATTCCATTTGCTTCATTTTTATTCCGTGCCTGATTGATTGTTTTCATCGTACAATAAACATGAGTCCAATGCTAAAAGCCATGCTTCATTGTTCAATCATGTTTTTCTCCAAGCAATGTCATGATCAGGTTCTGCTACGAAGCCATATTGTTGCATTTTGAAACACGGTTTTGTGACTGTTGAAGCATGAATAATGTTGTAACAAACAATGTTAACGTAGCGTGAGTGCAAGAAAGGAAGCATGTGCGTATGCATGTTCTAGGAAACATATTGTGTTTTTTAAGCATATCATATGTGAGTCTTTTGCGTTTATGTGGTATTTAGCCAATAGAAATACATTTCGATGATTGTTGAAGCAGGAAGTAAATAGTACCGAAGCATTGCCAATTTTGTGTAAGAACGAAACACATAAATAGATACTTGGAAACATGTGTACATAAGTTCGAAACATGTCACAAATGATGCCAAAGCACATATGGCTACTAAAACCCAGGAAGCACATACATAGGAACTAGTAAACTTAATATACACAACCTTGAAGCATTGTATATACTATTTAAGGCGCACAGTTAGTCACATCAAGGAATCAACAGCGTCAATTGTAGGAAGCATCCGGGCGGCTCGCTAATCGTCATCGTCTTTGAGACTTGGACTCCAACACCATTGCTACCGCAGATCAGCTAACATGTGTTGCAACCGTAGCCATGCTCATGACCAAGAAAGGCAACAAAGTTGACGACGACAATACACGCCCTCCATGGAGCATGGAGTTGTCTGGTGGTCTCTGCAGTTTCTAGTCGACCTCATTGTTACGGCCGTTCAAGACCTTGCTGCAAATAAGATATATAATTAAAAATATGATACTGCTTGAGAACATCAAACAACCTATAGGCGTACCTTCCCTCACAAAGCAGATGATCCATCTTGGAGCTCTCATAGAGAAATCCATGTGGTAGAGTGCTTCTTCTAGAATACCTCCAAAGCCTGCTATTGCCACCTGCCGGTCACTTCATCCTCATCGACGTCTCCTCGTGTCGGAGCTTCATCCATGCCGGCGTGCTATGAAAGATCCATAGAGAGGCGGGAGAAGACAGTGCGTGGGGCCGTCGGAGGAACAAGAGCAAGGAGGGGATGTGGATGGGAGTGGATGGATTAGGGGAGACGTTTCCAGTATATCGGCCTATGCTCAATTGGTGGAGGCGTTATATGGCAACATGCATATTAATTGAAAAAAAACTAATGCCTAGGGAGCAACACCAAGCGTTGGATTGGGGATGCGATCAACGCTGCTGAAATGGTCCGAAGAATCGTTTCCCGCCGGCCTCCGTTTTATAGTATTTACCAATTTCTATGGCCTAGAGGATTTTAGAACGAAGACACATTTCTAATCAACAAGCACGCAACGTGGAATACTCGAATTAATGCTATCCTATGGATCTATTTCAACACTTCAACATGAAGGATGCACTACTATTTTACACGGCCTTAGATTGCTATGATGTTTTTTTGTTGGTTCTTAAGTAAAGTAACAATTGATATAAGTAACTATAAGAAACATATATTTTCCATTGGTTTGATATGGAAAAGTAATAATTGTCATGTCCTTATCCTAGATTCTACCACAACTTCAACTTGATATGTATAATTCAGTCCATAGTCAGTTATTAGATGGAGGTTATCTAATATGCTGAGTAAATCCACAAATTCTAAAAAAGCAATGAAATTGGAACAAAACATTTAATAAAACAATCCCAACTTATTGCTCAATAGACTTTCCACACAAATCCCTTGCCCCCCTTCATCTCCGCAACTTCATTGCCCATCTCTCTCTATCCAATATTATTGTTCGACCAAAAAATACATAAAAAGCTAACACGGTTTAAACTGCACCTTATTTATGGAAGGGATTTTGCCAACACATTTTAGCACTACTCTCATGTACAATCCTTGATTCTTTTTTTGCCTCTTCATACTCTTGCAAATGCGAAAACAAATACTAAACCTCATTAAGACTACTTGAGTAACATCATATTGTGTTTCTTTATAGAGCAGCTTTAGTTGGAGCATACAAATGTAGTAGTGCGAACCAAGAGCATGTGTGCCTTAGATACCATCAATGTGAAATATAACCGAAGCGCCTTTCATGCCAAGAACTCTCATTAATAATTCAACACATGTTCAAACAGCAAAACAGAAGTTTCCAGGGCAAAAACACAAATAAGGCAATGCTCCGAAAGCATTGGACAGGGCAAGAATCACCCCCCCCCCTAACAAAACTTAGGATTGCAAAGACTTTCTCTTCGTTGCCGCTGCCTCTTCAATCCCCAAACCCCTTGACGGCCCATGCCTCTTCTATACCAGAATGTCCTGTAGGTTGTCGGTACTAGAGTTCCCGCCTGTCAGATCCGGCCTCCTGAGACACCACCAATTAAACACATCAGCGGAAGCTTCAAGAGTTAGCTAGTTATTCACATCGGCCATTCACTTAAAAGGTAATAGTAAGCGTTGAATTTTGCAAAACCACCACCTAACGCACCCGACTTTCAGGTATTACTTTCATAATGAGTTCCTTAAAGCTAGGAAGAAATTTCGAATTCACTATGTAACATTGTTTAATAAAACATAGTTCCAGGAGAAACCAGTAATTCCAAATCCATCATCACTTCTTTCGTACCAATACATACAATGAAATATCATTAGACATGTTGAACCTAGCTAGGTAAGATTGCGGTAGAGACATTGGAGATTAATGAAACCCATGGTTTTGTAGTTTTTTATAGAACTGAATGGCATAGTCCTAATAGAGTAATAGTAGTATAGAATAAAGAAGTGGGTGAAACAAACCTACACAAAACTATTCATCTTAACTAAACCTTTTTGGGTTTTTTAAATTCTTCTTCACGCGTCTATTTCATTATTTATAAATAGAATATAGTTTTAAAGCGGCCATTGTATTTTTTAAGTTCCATAGGCAATAACATATAGGAAAGAAAGCAGGTAGTTTCGCTTAGCTATATATCAGTAAAATACTCTTCCGATAATTTTAAAGGTGCCATAGTATTTTTTAATCTTAATGGGATGATAGGAAACAACACAGCTAAGTTTTTCTTCTACTTAGAGCTGATTCTTTTTAAATCGCACTCTAAACATTCGGGAGTTGTGCCCTCTTCGAGTAACCTAAGTGCCATCAACTCCATGCGCTCGAGTACTTTGTACACGATTTCCCGAGTAGCTGAATCTGCCTGAGCATCGGATTCTTAAAAACTCTGATCCAGTTGCAGCCCAACTGACAGGTCAGCAAGGTACTAAGTCTAAGGGCGTCGGGTTAACAGAAAGGTCTCGCATACAGTGCAAAAGTGTTGAGTCCAATGACACCAGAAATTGTTATAACAAGATGAAAGGAAAATATTTTTTTACAATATACAAGTACTCCACAATTATTTATTTTTTCCCAAGGATGTCAACTACATCGAGCTATTACATCGGATCCTCCAACAAAGTCGACTAACACCACCCGCATCAAAATTACACCAAGACCCGAGTCGAGTACCTCATCGAATGAAGATGAACTCTGAGCCTATGCTCCGGTTCAAGCACCGGAACATAGCCTCCAAGGCTACTCCTATCAAGAGTACTTGTCGTGCACCCGATGAAAATATATCCTCCAACGGAGTCGAGGAAAACAACTTACACCGCTACAAACAGGACCCGAGTAGATAACCTCCTCGGATGAAGATCATCTTCGATCCTATGCTCTGATAGAAAAAAGCAAAATCCTCCTATAGAGTCGATAAAAACTTCAAATTCTCAGACCGCGTCTGATAACATGTCTGGATGTCGTGTCCATGACATGAAGGTAAGACCCTAGGATCCGTACTATGGGGCCTAGTAATTGCACCCGAATGCGTTCTGCTAGTAAATTTCTATATCGACGATGTGATAAAAAATCCTGATGGACGCGTTGGGTATCCAAACACAAAAGTGGAATTCAGATTCGATAAGTCCTCTGCGGACCGAACTGAATTACGCCAGGATGTACCAAATTCGAGTCTAGGGGCTTTAGCTTGAGAAGGTTCACGATATTTTTGCCCAAGATAAATTAACTGGTTCCTGATCCGTCGGATGCACCGCACTCATTGTACCAATATCCCCATGACAGAACACTTATTGAACTCATAAGTTCACTTACTCGATAGAATGACAGTTGATTGAAGACAAATACAAGACCTGAGTCGAGAATCTCCTCGGATGAAGAAGATCTCCGAGCTTATGCTCGGCTACAAGTAATCAAACATAGTCTCAGGAGCTGCTTTCATCGGGAGCGCTGGTCGTGCACCCGATAAAAATCAAGACCCGAGTCTAGAATCTTCTCGGATGAAGAAGATTTTTAAGCATATGCTCGGTTACAAGTAGCCGAACATAGCTCGAGGGGCTACTTCCATCGGAAGCACTGGTCACGCTTTCGATAGAAAAGGCAAGAATCCCCCTACAGAGAAGATAAAATAACCTATGAGCATTACACAAATGTATCCTAAATCGGTCACTCCCATCGGGAGCGTTGGAAAATGCACCTGATAAATATAAAAACAAGCTGACAATTTCAGCAATTCCAACAACTAAACAAGGGAGTCGATAAAATATAAAAAAAATTCTCGGACCGTATCCGCCGTGATAACATGTCTAAATATCGTGTCTCTCGACATGGAGGTAAGGCCCCAGGATCCGTCATGCGAGATCTAGTAATCGCACCTAAATGCGCTTTGCTAGTTATTATCTATATCCACGATACGATTACAAATCTAGACTGGCGCGTTGGGTACCCATAAAACATGATCCTGGAGTTCAGGACCTGATAAGACCTCTGTGGACCGAGCTGAATTGCGACAGAATATACCAAATTCGAGTCCGAGGACTCGAGTTTGAAGTAGGTTCACAATGTCTTTGCCTAAGAGCAATGTTCCCAATCCGTCGGATGCACCACAATTGTACAAAATCCCCATGGCAAAAATATCTACGAATAAAAGTTTACTTGAATAAATCTTTGGGTCCAAATACTAAAAATGTCTTTGAGATTCAACCCGAAACTACAATTAGGATAGAGTCTTGGGGTCACTGACATGGGTATGATTTATTGGGATCCCTTAGTTGATATATCTGGTACATACTTGCACTATGGCCCATAAATCCCATAAATAATTAAGACTCCTGGAAGCATCCGAAAGCCCGGGAACTCAACATGTTGATCAAGAAAGAAGTGTCAACCGACATAGACGCTTAGTTGTGATTGAACTTGTAATCGATCAGTATTGGACTCTGAGACCCAGTCTCTCATATATAGGCTGGGAGGAGCCAGTAGATAGGGCACCCTAGATTTTGAGTAGACACAACCCGCCGTGAGTTAGATTACATCTAGCGACTCACGACTTTGTAATCGTCCCTTTGCAATAAATCTCAGACAGGATTTGAATCCCTTGTTTGTGTGACAGGCTGACAATATCACGAGTGCTCTCCTTTTCCATCAACCCAAGTCTATAATCATGGGCATTGTCGACCACAACCTTGCCAAGACCCAATACCTTTGATTTCGACTTATCACCATAGGAGATGGTTATTTGATTGTGATTAGGCCTCATCTCCGTGATAATCTCCTTGCTTCCGGTCATATGACTTGTGCATCCACTATCAAGCATCCATTTTAACCCACTGTAATCATAGCCCTATAAGAAATTAATTCTTGGTTTTAGGTACCCATTTTTAATGGGTCCTCTTTTGTTAGCAACAAGGGTCTTTGGAACCCAAATAGACCAAGCAATATAACCATCATAAGTTCCAACATATATAGCATAGGCATCACCATAATAATCACGAAACAAAACATAACTGGGGTTAGTGGTTCCTGCAAAACCATCATGAGCAGTTTTGTTCTTCGTGGTGTCATTTCCTACAGCGGTGCCTGTCTTTGCTTGAGTAGGATTGGCCTTCTTATTTTTGTTCTTCTTCTTCTTCTTCTTCTTGCTCTTCTTCTTCTTCTTCTTCTTCTTCTTCTTCTTCTTCTTCTTCTTCTTCTTCTTCTTCTTTGTCTTGGAGACATAGCCAAGACCCTCTTTCCCATTGTTTGACCTTTGCTTACTCAAAAGAGCTAGCGAAGACCCTCTTTCTCGTGAGTTAGATTGTATCTAGCGACTCGATGACTTTGTAATCATCCCTTTGCAATAAAGCCCAGACAAGATTCGACTCCCTTGTTTATGTGACATGCCAACGATATCACCAACGCTCTCCTTTTCCATCAACACAAGTCTATAATCATGGGCATTGTTGAGGTCACCCCTCGTCAGTATGGGCCTTAGCTGGGCTGTAAACGGGCTTGGGTGGGCTGCTACTAGGCTGCATCGAAGAAAGAGGAAGAGAGGGTTGAAAATACACATGGCCCTTTTGAATATACTGAAGACTCCATGTATTCATATTTTGAACACAATTAAAACATGTGTACAAGGCAGAGGCAAAACAATTGAGAATCGTTAAGGAGCAACCAGTATACTGATCATACATATATAGTTATGTACTTCATCAATATTTAGGTCACGTTGGTAAAAATACACATGCAGGTAAGCTAAACAAGCAGACACAACGTGCATACATGTACCAATGTACATGGTACTGGCATATATGCATTTGACGGACACACTTTCTAAGCTCTTGATTGTTACATAGCTTAATGAGTAGCTCACGAAACTCTTTAACTCGATTTTATAGCTTGTTAACGTTAATTAGCAACAAATGTTGTTCATCTCGGTTCTTAAGAAAATGAGCCGAGCTCAAACGAGTCGAGCGGACGAGCACTCGTTAAACTTGCTGAGTTTCGAGCTTTATGCCTAGCCCTAGCGGTGGCAGCTGTTTGAGCGTGCATGTTGGTGTACGCCGAGAATCGGGCCTCCGGTTTTGTGACGATGTGTGTTGGTGTGATCTTAGAGTGCTGGCTTCGACATGGCCACCCCTTCATCAAGTTGTAGGAGTTGTGACTTCGTCAAGGTGGCTTTGGATTGATATTTTTTGTAAGATTTTATTGAATAATAAATAAAAAAGCTGTGTACATCATTTTGATGCAGAGTAGAGGGTATCACATCCATTTAGAAAAAATAAAGTCATTGTGCGTTCACGTCACCAAACACTGCAAAATCTAGGCGATAGTTTGTCACCTGAAGCCACTCAACGACGAATATTGGATCCAGTTTGATTGCGGATAGTCTTTCGGAAAATCTATCTGCCGACCAGTCTGAAGTTATCCAAACGCGGCGGGCTCACCTTGTCCATTGGATCGAAAGATAACATGTCCATGTACTCTGCATGTCCGTGTACTCTGCATGCTAAACACAAAAGAACGAAAATTAAGGACATGTGCCGGAAGGTGGTGCTAGACCCAGGGTTCTAATCATTAAGTGACAAAAGAGCCGATGTCATCTATATTAAATGTGGGTATCTAAAAATTTAAAATATTTTATAGATCAAACTATTTATCGGGTTTATGATCCGTTTTCACCATTAGGCTAGTCGCGACGAGATCTTCGAAACTAGATCTCATATTAATATTTTTTGATAATTTTTTTTATCAAAAGGTTACCTATCTCTAACACGTGTGTTATCCAGACTATAATATGTAAGTTATCCATATTGTAATACATAGCTTACCTATCCTATAAACAGAGTACATTCAGAGCATCCTAAAAATACGTAAGGTGTTAGGGTAACGAGACTTTGTCGGTGATAAAGTTGAGCCATTGTACTTTTGGTTGTGCCTTTTGTTTATTCACTATGATTTAGGGTGCTGGGTGTATGGGGCATAAGACTCTATTTATTATATCGTATAAAAAAGGCTATATTTACATTTTTTTTTAAATATGTGTTTAATGTTCGACGAGGTAGCCTTTCGAGGTTGAGTCGCATGTATGCTGAGGGCAATGACAAGCGATGAAGTCGAGCCGTTAGACTAGTGATTCAATTAATATAAATTATGTTATCTGTGTGTAATATAACATAGGGTTGGTGGGAATATGGGTGATGTAATTAATCTCAACAGTTTTATATCCTTATGCAAAAGAGATGTACTTCAGGTGAATAATTTTGTAGTTTCTTTGTGGATAACTATAGCGTAAAGCCTTGATAACAACTTTCTAATCATATGGATAATTGTTGTATAATGTTATGAATAATTTTTGTTTATCTTCGTGGATAACTTTTGTACAATTGCCATGATAACTTTAGTTCTTTTTGTGGGTCACTGTTTTTCCCGTCTTGCTTACCCTCCTTTTTAGTTAATTACACATGAGATAAACTTATTTAATATAGATGCGGTAGTCTAGGTATTAGGATACCAAGTCTTTGTCACGTTGATATGGTGAAAATAGATCCTTAATCGAAGGAGTTCACATTTATGTTTTTTTGCATGCATATAAAAACTCAAACACACAATATGTTCATATGATGGGTAAATTACGTGTTATCAGGTGGGTAGCTTACATAGTATAGACCGGATAACTACTCCCTAATCATGTCGATAATCGTTGTATAGTGGCATGGATAACTTTTTTTAATCTATGTGGGCCTTTTTTTATGCCTTGATTACCCTCCTATTTTTAGTTAAGTACATGTGAGATAGACTTATTAGTTAATTACATGTGGGATAGATTTATTTGATTTGGATGCGATATGCTAGGTGGTAGGATACAGAGTCTTTTTCGTCGTCGACATAGTAAAAACAGATCCTTAATCGGAGGAGTTCACATTTGTGTTTTTTGCATGGGTACAAAAACTTAAACACACAACTTGTTCATACAATTGATAACTTATGTGTTATCAGGTGGATAACTTATATAATACATACGGGATAACTTTTATGTTATAGGTGGATAACTTTTGGGTCCAAAAAAGTTCTTGAAACATATTATTATGGGATCTATTTCGAAAATCTCATCGCGACTAGCCCAACGGTGAAATCGGATTTTAAATCGGGAAAACGGTTTGAGATATAAAGCTTTAATTATTATTCGTATTTTGTATTTAATGCTACTGACGTCATTAATTTTGTTTGTTTTGCATGCAAAGATTAATCAACCGGTGAGAGATTATGGATGGATATATGTGGCATGCAAATCAAACTGAGTCAATGTTAGAGCATCTCGACTCGTTGGCTGAACCCGTGCCGAAAAACGGACCGATTTTCGGCCGACGAAATAAGTTTTTGGCCTGGGTACGCCCAGTCGTTCACTCGCGTACCCAGGCCGAGTTTTCAAGTTTGACTAAAATTCGTTAAATATGGACGAATTTCATTAAGTTGGACGAATATAGGCTGATTATATTAAATTTAAACTAAACTAATACATAATAAACTTAAAAAAAGCCGCCGCCGGTGCCTTCGCCGTCCTACATGCCGAAGTTGTCGTAGAACGACGTGTAGCCGGGGTCGGCTCGGCCATCATCCTCGTCGTCGTCGTCGTCGCTCGGCGGCTGGTTCTGGCGGGAGCTGCCCTGGACAGGGTCGCCGTACCTCCATGGCTGGTAGGACGGGCCTGCGTCCTCGTCCTCGTCGTCGTCCAGGACGTAGAGAGGGGCGCCCTGGTAGGAGAGCTCATGCCCAGACAGCGCCCGACGCCGGGCGGCCTGCTCTTCGACCTGCTGCTGCAGGCCGAGGATGCGCTGCCGCTCCGCCTTCTCCCAGTCCCTCTTGGACCATTCCAGGATATCCGGCGAGGAGGGCTCGACCGGTGGCAGCGGCGGCGTCTGCGGCGCCGTTTCGCGGAGCAACTGTTCCAGTGCCATCTTCAAGGCAACGTCTTCGGCCGGCGCCGAGCCTTCTGTCTTGGGATGGCGTAGGCGCAGGTGGCATGTTGGCGGCGTAGGCGCAGGCGGCTCGCCGATGACGATACCGCGCGCGCGTGTCCGTGAAGGTGAGCGCAGACGAGACGGCTTCGCGCTTCACGGTCGTCGGCGTGCGAAGCGGCGCGGTGCCGGAAGAGTGGGAGTCCGAAACGGAGGAGGACAAGCTCATGCTCGCCATCCTCCTCGGCGCCCAGTTCGCCGGAGCACGCCGACCCTGTTCTGGCCGCCGGTGTCGGGTTGCGCGGGAAGCCGAGCCGCCGCGTGTTCCCGCGGTTGATGTGCTCCAGCACGGCGGCGAGCGTCGCCTGGCGCACTCCTGCCCGGCGCCCGAAGTTGTTGCGCCAGCGGACTCGTTCGGCGGCCCCTCGTGGCGGGCGAGCTCCTGTTCGCGCCGCTCCGCGAAGAAGTTCCCCCAGTAGAGGAGGTTGTCGGCGCTTTCCGTTTCGGTCGGGTTGTCCATGTCAGCGATGTACTCTTGTACATCGTACGACAACTCATCCAGCGTGGGCCCCGGCGGGATTAGGATGCCGCCGACGCTCAGCTTCCATCCCGGAGGCATCCGCGTGTCCGGCGGCGCCATATACCCGGCCTCGTACAGCATGCGCGCCTCCCAGGTCTGGAGGGTGCGCCGGCCGAAGCCGTTCGCCGCAACGCCGTCGCCGGGGTAGCGTTCGCCCATGGTGAGAGAAGGGGAAGAGGTGAGAGAAGGTTCGCCGGAGTTGGGCCTGTGGGTGGGGGGAGCTGTGAGAGAGTGCGAAAATCTCCGGCGAGGAGTACAACTTATAAAGGCCTAGGGGAGCGGCGAGGACGGGAGGGATGTAGCTGCAAGGGCGGGAAAATTGGAAACGGCGGGAAGTTAGTGATTGCCGGTCCATCGCGGGAGCCGAGGCGGCGACGGTGGCGCCCTAAATCGGCGACGCGTGGCCGACGCGACGGGCAGTTATTGCCCGGCGGTCGCCGCGTGGTTCCGAGGATGACGACGACTCGGCTTCCGTCACTACTCGGCGGGTCCACATGCCGCTTTGATTTTTTTCGCCGATTTCGCTGAGTACAACGTTCCCAGGACGTACCCGGAAATCTAGGTTCGGTCTGGATAGTCCGGACAAAAATGGCCTAAATCCGGCCAAAAACAGGTCCTTGATACGCGACTGGGCCAGTTTTCGGCGTTCGGACCGAAATTCGGCGTCCGGATCGGCCTCTTAGACGAGTGGAGATGCTCGACGCAGGGACCGTCCACGCATTGTTTGATCTGAACGCCCGCCAGGTTCTGCAATCCATAGTTAGCCGGGTAGCAAAGTCCTAGTCTTTTTTCAGATAAAGCGAGATCTTCTCTGTGGAGCAGCTGAGTAGAAACGTGGCTTGGTCTAAGTTCTGCCCTGTATTTGGTTACCCGCTCTTTTACTGTTATAGGAGGCTGACAGAAATTCCGCTGGGTGTTTGGTTGTATGCTTTTATTATTCGGAAGCAAAATTCGGGTGTTTGCTCGCACGAACGATTTCTCATCCTTAATCCATATTATCAAACGAACTAGTGTGAGGAGAATGACACGATACCGCACCGATCGCTAACGAATTTCCGATAGCTTCGAGTTCGCCTTGGCAATCGACGCAATATCCTATACTTCAGTTTCTACAGCAAAATTCTAGCATTGAGTTGGGATTGAGGGAACTACAAACAAGAGAACTGATTAGTATTGCTAATGCCATCAGGAACCACGATTTACAAATAGTACTGAACTTGGAGACGACGCTCCTCCATACTCTGCTTCAACTAGCTGCTGCTGGACGCACCTGATAAATGCCTAGAGAGGGCCGATCGATCGGTGATTTAATCCCCTCCATTTGCAAAACTTACAGCTGCCGTGGTGTGCTTCGGAAATAATACGGCCTTCCATTGCATGCAATCAAATGTCTTCAAGGATTATTACTGCCGTGGCTTCTGGTGAGACCTACCGATATTCACGTCGATGGATCTATATCAGGAATCACGATGGCGAGGTTGACCCGCTGTCTTAGCTAAACCGCCACGATCTCTTCTTCAACGCGCAATGGATAGTGGAAGTTGAGAAGGTAGGCCTCGCGTCCTTCCATCTGGTGGGCGACACCCAGTTGTGGTACAACAAGTACAAGAACGCCTACGAGACTCCTACATGGAACCAACCAAAGCTCGTTTGGTATCCATCATTTTAGACTGGAATTCTGAAATTTATTTTGCAATTTCATCCCTGTGATGTTTGGTTGGCACGGAATGGAACTGTCATTTCATTTGACAACTATATCCAAATATCCTCATGTATAAACCTGATTCCTATCTCAAACCTGTCATTTCCAAATTTCGGTGGCAGGCAAACATGTGGGTGTTTTTGGAATCATAATATAAATGAAATGAATCTATATATTCATTTTATTTCTACTAAATAAAATAAATACATGGGTGCCAAACGACCTCTTTACCAATTTGGTCCATCTTCCGGTAGCAATGCCCTCGACGAGCGCACAATCCTGTGGCAGACTTCAACAAGCATTTGAATGGCATACTTGGTCGTGCACCACGCCCACCAGCTGCCCCAACAGGTTATGATTTACACCACTAATCTTCAGGAGCCTCACAAACTTGATGTGGAGTTGTGGTAGCCGTCTTCTCTCTCTCTCTCCTCTAGGCGATGAGTTTAGCGCGCAGATGTGAACGTCGGGCAAACTCAAGAACCAACCATGAAAGCCACTAATGGTTTGTTTGAGGAAACATCCTCCCTGATCTGGCTCTCCCACCACTAGGAGGAGTGGTTGCGGCACGAGTTGAGCGCCAACGACGCACGCTATCTCAGGCAGAGATGGTAACTCATCTACTATGTTTCAACTCTGAGGACCAGTTTGGCCCAGGTCACCGCTACAAGAAGCTACTACCTCCATCCCAAAGCTTAAAACTTATATTTTTTTTTCAAAAATCAAACTATGTAAAGTTTGATCAAGTTTTTAGAAAAAAATATTAATATTTACAATATGAAATCCATATCCTTTGATGCATCATGAAATATATTTTCACATGGTAACTATATAATATCATAGTTCTTGATATTTTTTTCTAAATATTTAATCAAACTTTCCATAGGTTGAGCTTTTAAAAAAGCCTTAAACTTTGGAACAGAGGTAGTATATATCATAGGGGTTGATTCATTCCTTGATGACGACAATGCAGCTGATAGCAGGCCTATCCAGCTCGAGGACAAGCTGACACTCAAAGTGGGGGAGAAATGTCACGCGAAAGCGGTCAGCAGCAAAAATTAGGGAAGCTAATATTAGAAAATCAATCTGATATATCCTATTTATTTGATAGGATCTTATTAGTTTCTAAGTTTGTTTAGTCTTTTTCATTTTTGTTAGGATTCTAGCCTTAGGCGTCAACTCTTGTTATGTTGGCTACTATATAATGCCAATCTCTCCCTCAATAAGGGCATCACAAATAAACCAATCTATTGTCCCCACGCACCTCTTCCTCGTACGACAATCACTCCACGGCCAGGGGTTTGGCATATACCCACTACGTGACAAGCTTAACTTAACAGGCTACTGATAACAGATCTAGTCTTGAGCATTCAAATAATTCCAACCCTTTTACAAAGGTTCTCCTCCAATGCTGACAAAGCTGCACATATGCTCAGATTATACAACCATCAAGTTTGCACTCCTTCAGGCACCAAGGCAAAGTGAATCACCTCCTAGTAGTACTTTTTGCAAGCACCAAATGTACCTGACGAGGCAAAAGAAAATGGATTATTTTTACATAATCACCCATCTAAGCATATGTGTTGTACATGCTAATAGAATAGAAAAAAAAACAACTGGAGGCCTCGTTGATATGTCAAATGACAACAGAGAACCGCCGGGCCATGCATCTAACGAGAATGGCTAAATGCTATGGGTTAATTAGCTCCACATATGTGAAACTGACTTCCTACCATTTTTATCTCCTTTTATGACAGCTCTTTCTTGTTGGCGAAACTGAACATAGTACCTTATTGCTCTCAAATGTTTTCTCCTCCCACATTTATATTATTCAAAGTCTCAAGTTCTAACACCCACATCAATTGCAGCCAGTGGCATAGGAAATATGAAGGTTTTCACATGGAAGTTGGTCCTGATCTTGTTGGTTGTCCTCCTCTTTGAAGGTTAGTTGTTCCTGGTTAGTTCCAATTTGGATATCTTAATGTGTAAATTATTGTTTATGTATCCATAAGAGAAAATATATTGATCAATATTGTCTGAATTTTGCAGTAAACAAAGTGACAAGGTGTATACTTTAAAATCACAATATGTGAACTAACATACGCTAAATTTACGTATGCTATATATTCATGGCTGGTAGCTATGAAATTTCAGTTTCTGTGCTGAAGTACAATTTAGATCAGGAAACATAAGAACAGATGGAATTTTGTGGGTGTTAGATTTGAGAAAAATAAATATTCAGTTGTCTTGTACTATAATTGACGGGTGTTTGTGAACATACCAATCAGGGTGCTAATATATAACTGTCGTCTCTCCTCTCAACGCAGGATGCTTGGCTAAATCTTATAAATCAGATAAGTCGGAAAAATCAGAGAACTCGGATAAATCAGCTAAATCCGCTGCATATGACTATTCAGCAAACATTGAGGCAAGCACCATGTCGGAAAACGCAGACACTCTTCTATTCGATTTGAGATAGAAAACCAAACAACAGTGTTTAGTCATTTGGTCATGATACCACTTATGTTAGCATCATATAATAGCAAGTCGATCTCTCAAGTCCGTGCAAAATTGCACAGTTTTAGGTTCAAACATTCCGTGCATTATGCATCATCTGTAGATGCATGCATTCTTGTTTCATATGCATATATACAGTATAGATTTTCCTTGAGAGCAAGGGCTAACAGGTTCAGGCTGGTGACCGGCAATCAAGTCGATCGACTGATTGAGGACAACAAACTAGGTGTTGCTGCTTTCTAACCAAACGTTTGTGCTTGACCTCAGCTTTCCAAGAGCACCGGTGTTGCGAGGGCCGTCTTGGCCGGTGACCCCCGATAGCAACTTCAACACCGCAGGCATGATTGTGGCGCAACCTCCTTGGCTGCAAGCAAGGGTGGCGCAACCTCTTTGGCTGCAAGCAAGGGTGGGCCTTCTTTGAGCTGTGTAACGTACGTAGCTAGTTAGATAATCACGCATGATACATCAATGAGATGGCATCACAGCATGTGGATGTGTAGCACTGTACTGATTAATTAACGTGCAAAACTGCAGACCAATGTAACCACGGAGTTGATGGTGGATAGCATGGCGCTGCAACCCTTCAGCTTCGAAGAATGGAAGTCTCATCGTGATGAGTCTATTGCCAAGGTATTAATCCCCAACGCTGACACTAGCTAAAATAATCAATGCAAAAGAAACATAAATACTCCATGGCTCTGCAACTGAAACTAAAATGAATGCAGGAGCGCAAGAAGAAAGTAAAGATCACCGTCCACGACTCCGGCGGCAAGGTGCTGCCGGATGCAGAGTTGTCCCTGGAGAGGGTGGCCAAGGGTTTCCCCCTGGACAACGCAATGACAAAGGAGATATTGGACATCCCAGAGTACGAGAAGTGGTTCACGTCACGGTTCACGGTTCACGGTGGCAATCGATGGATAACGAGATGAACTGGTATATATAGCACGGAGTACAACCAGAACCAAGAGTTGTACGAGATCCCGGACAAGATGCTGGCTCTGGCGGAGAAGGGCACAATGTGTTCTGGGACGACCAAAGCAAACAGATGGGTTGGGTAAGCACTAAGCACAGCTCAAGAAGGCCATGGAGAAACGGATGAAGAATGTAGTGTCTCGCTATGCTGGCAAGCTCATCCACTGGAATGTGCTCAACGAGAACCTCCACTACAGCTTCTTCGAGGACAAGCTCGGCAAGGATGACTCTGGCGAGGTCTTCAAGGAAGTGGCCAAGCTCGACGACAAGCCCATCCTCTTCATGAACGACTACAACACCATTGAGGAGCCCAATGATGCGGCGCCGCTGCCCACAAAGTACCTTGCCAAGATCAAGCAAATCCAATCATACCCCGGCAACAACAAGCTCAAGTACAACATCGGCTTGGAGAGCCACTTCGACACCCCCAACATTCCCTATGTGAGGGGCTCCCTCGACACACTCGCGCAGGCCAAGGTTCCCATCTGCCTCACCGGAATCGATGTCAAAAAGGGGCCGAAGCAAGTGGAGTACCTGGAGGAGGTGATGAGAGAGAGGGGGGGCACCCAGGGGTGAAGGGCATAGTGCTGTGGGGCGCTTGGCATGCCAAGGAGTGTTATGTCAACTTGTCAAGTGCCTCACCGACAAAAACTTCCAGAACCTTCCAGTTGGGGACATCATTGACAAGCTCATCGCCAAGTCGAAGGCCGTTCCCAAGGACACCAAGACGATGACAAGGGCATATTCGAGGCTGAGCTCTTCAAAGGTGAATACAATGTTACCTGAAGCACAAGTCACTCAAGGATCCCCTCGTGCACACGATGGATCTCGATTCGAAGTCAGAGGCCACCATCAAGGCTAAGGAGTAACTCACTGACTGGCCTAGCTATAGGTACCATTTTGCTTTTAGGTTACCTGCTTTGTGTACTTACAATAAGATGGCCATGCCCAGTAAGATGTTTTAGTGTTGGGGCTTGGTATTGCCCATGTTGCTTGTGGGCAGGTAACTTTTTTTTCCAGGCATACGTGATTATTGATCCATTGATACGGCACTGGCGAAAGTGCTCTGTGTAGAATCAATAGAGTTGTAATGAGATTGGTGTGCACAAGACGGTCTGTGGAATATAATCAAGTCACTGTGCATCCATATTGAACATGTCAGTACTCAGATGTCAACTTGTATTGGTTGAACAACATTTTGGTGTTTTACTCTTTGAGGGAACTACATACACATGTTTTAGTATTTTACTCACAATTCAGAACAGTGGGAGTGGGTGCTATTGTTTTGAAATTCCAGAGTAGCGAGTATTAAATATAATACTCCCTCCGTCTCAAAATAGATGTCACAAATTTGTGAAAATTTGGATGAATCTAGACACTATTTAGTATATAGATTCATCCAAATTTTGACAAACCTGGGACATCTATTTTGAGACGGAGGGAGTAGATGTAGGGGTTCGTAGCATGGAAAATAAAAAATTTCTACCGCATGCACACAAATAAGCCAAGATCTATCTACTAGATTGTAGCAACGACTCGATAGAGGAACTCACCCTCGAAGATTCCAAAGCGGTTAACGAGAGCAGATTCTCGTGGGTGATGTAGTCGTACACTTGCCGATCTCAAGATCGCGTAGACGATCCTTCCGGCGCTGCGTTCCGGCAGCGCTTCCGCAGTCGGTCACACGTTTGGTACTCGATGAATACCTTCCTCTCCCTTGTTCCAGCAGGCAGCGGAGGTTGTAGCACTCTCCTCGCGATTCCGGCAGCACGACGGCGTGGTACGGAAGTAGAGGGGAGATCTCGCAGGGCTTCGCCTTAAGCCGGAGCGAGTATGGTGGACTATGAGAGAGCCTTGGTGATCTAGGGTTTAGACACACCAATTAGAAGGGGCTAAACCAGCGGCTAGGGCAATTAGAAGCTCTAACTCGGCGGCTTGGGAGAAATCCCTAGGCTGTGGCTAGGGTTTAGGTTTAGAGGGAGGCAACTTGTGTGTCTAGGAGGGGAGCCCTGCCCCTCCTTATATAGGTGGAGGGAGGCGCCGATCAAGGGGAGGGAGTCCCTCCCCAACTCGGATCCCTAGTGGGCCGGCGGTGGAGGAGGAACTCCTCCCCGACTCGGTTTCCCACTTCTTCTCCACTTTCCAAAATAGCCGTTTGACTTTTTAAATTGGCGTTTGACTTTTCAAACTAGGATTTAATTAAACCCTTTATTTTGTTCAGCGATGACACCTAGTACATGATGCAATCATTCCAACTTGGTATGACACATCCATGTACCCTTCCCCTTCGGAGTGCCGGACATTCCGGAACCTTCTAGAACATTTCCGATGAAAACACCGGAACCATCCCCCAACTCCGAAACAGGACTTTCCTTATATGAATCTTATTCTCCGGACCATTCCGGATCTCCTCGTGATATCCCGGATCCCATCCGAGACTCCGAACAACATTCGGTCTCTTACTCATCATTCCATAACTACTCAACAACATCGAATCCTTAAGTGTGTCTCCCTACGGTTCATGAATTATGCGGACATGATCGAGACACTTCTCTGAACAATAACCAATAGAGGAATCTGGAAATTCATATGGCTCCCACATATTTCTACGATTACTTTGCGATCGAATGAACCACTTACATACGATACCAATTTCAATTTGTCTCACGATAGTTTACTTATCCGAGGTTATGATCGTCGGTATCTCTGCATACCTAGTTCAACCTCGTTACTGATAAGTACTCTTTTCTCGTTCCCGTGGTATGTGATCCCTTGTGAGCCAGTCACATGCTTGCAAGCTAATTGGATGACATTCCACCGAGAGGGCCCAGAGTATATCTATCCGTCATATGGATGGACAAATCCCACTCTTGATCCATGTGTCTCAACCGACACTTTCCAAACACTCAATGCCACCTTTATAGCCACCCAGTTACGGTGTGGTGTTTGATGTCATCAAAGCATCCTTCCGGTGAAGGTGATATGCATGATCTCATGGTCGAAGGAATTAGGTTACTATGTATTAGAAAGCTTATAGCAAATGAACTATATTAAATGACTTGATCTTTATGCTACGCTTTAACTATAGGAGTATGTCTATCATATCATTCTTCCAATGATATGACCCTGTTGTTAATAACATCCCTATGTTCATGATCAGGAAACCATGATCATATATTAACCAACAAGCTAGTTTAACAAGAGGCTTTAATAGGGACTCTTTTATATTTACAAATCACACAAGTATTAATGTTTCCTGTTAATACAATTAAGCATGGTATGTAAACATTTATCATAAGTATGAAGATATGATAATAACCACTTTATTATTGCCTCTTGGGCATATCTCCAACAGTCTCCCACTTGCACTAGAGTCAATAATCTAGTTTCAAACCTTTGTGTATTCAACACCTATGGCTTTCTAGTGTTGTATGTACACGATTGCTAGTGGTCAACTGATCTCTGGATCTGACACTTCCAGGTCCGTGTGTAATTGCATGTCTTTGCGTCTCTACTCATCACTCATTCTCTAATGAGATGGCTTTGTATAATTTTGGTCCTTTGGTGAGACCTTTAGTTCTTTGGGGTTAAAACATGTTGATAATATTGTCGTACAATATATCTTCATAATATTATCCCGCTGTGAACTACACCTAGTTTGATAACAAACTACTTGACACAAATGCCCTCTTTACCTGCTATTATAGCAGTCATATACTTATCCTTTTGTTGTAGTATCTGTCACAATGTCTTAATTTTGAAACTCATCCAAATCCATTATGGAACTTACTTTCCATTATATTGTGCCACCCTTAGTTTAGATTGAGATAAACTCAATTTGTACTTTGTGACAAAACTAGTATCAATGTAGTACTTTTACAATGAACTAACCATCTATTTGTCACCACTACAAATAATATACTCTTAGTTCTTCCAAGAGATCATAAGAATATCCTTACTATTGTCCAATGATCATCTTATGAATCATTCTGGTATATGCTCATAACATTTAGAGCATAGGACATATCTGGATTTGTACATATCACAGTATGATTGATATAAATACTCTTTGTGATCTCATACATCAAGTATCAATCTATAATTGAATCTTTGTTTCACTTACCAAGTGTCAATACACTTGAATATATCATCAATATTGAACTCATTCAATCCTTTCTGTGCAACAAGAACCTTTCTTGTAGTTTCTATATTGAGCTCATTCAATATATCATCTATGTACTTTTGGCACAACCATATTAGCGTCTATTGATGCCAAATATTTGGGTTTTTCCTAAGCCTTTCATCGAGATGAAATTCTTAATATGTGTTAATAAAAGATACATCATTTCCAATCAACAATATGTCTTCCACATAATATATTAGAAATATTTCTTAGCGCTCCCACTTAATTTCTTGCAAACGCAAGCATCTTCATTGTCTCTGATGAATTTAAACTCTTTTAACAATTTCATCATTGTGAAGATTCCAACTCCGCGATGCTTACTTCAACCATAGAAGTTTGCATATGCATTTAGCATCCTTTGAATTTACAAAACCCTATGGACCGTGTCATGCACACGTCCTAGGTAACAATTCTATTAAAAGAACTTGTTTTGTTTATTCAATTATCATTTAACAAAATTATATGTAGTGGTTGCTACATTAATCCGTCTAGACTAAATATCGCTATGAAAGATCAAATCTTGTCATATACAAACATTGTTGTGAATACTTTCCCAACATGTCGTCTATTTCATAGATGTGAAACATCCATGTCTTATTTCTTTTATAGATCCAAATACGACTGTAAGGTCTTGTATCTTTTCAGAGGGTCTTTCAAGTTCAAAGCTTGATCTCTCGTATATGGAACTATCACGGATTTTATGGCTTCAAGCCATTTGACGGAGTCATGGCCCATCATCGCTTCTTTGTATGTAGTCAGATCATTATTGCCAAATAATGATTTAACTCTCAAATCTTGGTATTTGATTGTTTACCCGACCTACTTGTTTCAATAGAAACTTTGACCTTCGTAACCACAACCTTTGAGGCACGTGAGCCATGAGCATTATTGCTGCCTCCGGAACACTTTTCGGCGCTGCGCAACTTTGCACATATAGCTAAGGTCCCTTTAACCTTATCAAAGTTCTATTGTCCTCCCACTTATCTTTTCACGAAAAATTCCTTCTCAAAGAAACTTGACGTTCTAAGTGACAAACACTTTTGTCTCCGATGTTATGGAGGAACAGTTATTCGAAATAACATACAAAGACAGGTTCATCCGACTTTGGTTGCAAACATCTTTCTTATGCATAGCATACCAATGTTTAAGAAAGGACTACCTGGGTTTTATCCCAAACCATAACTTTATACGGTGTCATTTCAACGGATTATGATGAAGCTCTTTTCAGTGGAAAAACGGTAGTCTCTATAGCTTTTAATCTTTAAAATATAATGGCAGTTTTATGATTTACACCTTCGATCTTACCATGTCAAACAAGGTTTAATTACATATCTCGAACGCTCCATACTCTTATGGTGTTTCGGGACATGTAAATTCACGGAACGATTCCTTAAATCTTAGGTATTATGCTAAACTTGTAACTCTAATATCTTCCTTTATGATCTTATCATAAACTATTTATATTCTTGTTACAAATGATTTTGCACTTCATCTTGAAAGTCTTTAAACTTTTCAAATGTTTCATACTTCATCCTTATTAAGTAAATATTCATATATTCACTTAAATTTTTCGGACAAAGCATATGAAGTTGAAATCCTTCGCTCTTGACTACACATAATGGACTTCGTACAACAATATGTACAAGTTCCAATAAGCTAGTCATTCGTCCCTTTTTGGCCTATGAACGAAGTTTTAATTATCTCTAGGAAAGTTTCACAAGCGTCATGTGATCAAAAAATCAAAAGACTCCAAAATTCCATCCACATGGAGTTTCTTCATGTTTTCTTTCCAATATAATTTAAACGGCGATGTCACTTCCTAAGTGATCTTTCAATCAATTTGTCTTTCGACATTTTTTTAGCACTAGTTTTATGGATGTGATTTCTCCAACGAGATTTGTGAATCATCCATCTTTTATAGATTACGGCAATTATTTGAACAACCCTTTTGTTCTCATAATACCTGATAAAACAAATATCGAAGGCAAGCTTTGATGTTTAACGAGCAACACAATAACCCTTTATTTGTTCTCGATGAACATTATCACATATTATTTTGCTAGTTACTTAGGCCATTGTAGTTCATAAATTGTGTTGTTTTGTATGACGATTCACACCAACAAATTCAGTATCAAATACTTAAGAACCACATTGTTTAATAAGCAAAGAATATAGCGATAACATGTATATCATCTATATACTTAAACTGAACAATTCTAGTCTTTCCTTTTCTGCCATATATTTATGAGATTCTCTTTCAGTATTTCCTTTTCTGTTTGAAAGAAACTATCAACATCAATAGTGGAGCCATACACAAGACACATAGTCCAAAACGTGTATAGTTAAATACCAATGTCTTTGGACTTGCACTTTGAAGTAGATCACCATTATCAAATGTTTGGTGTTCTTTCAAATTCCTTTCTTTAGTAATCTCTTGGTGTAGTAAACATTTTACCTACATCAAATATTCACCCTTACCATGGAATTATTCATGATCAAGCTACTTTAGCTTATTGTAGTGAATCACGAGTATAATGTTGCTCTCCAAAACCTTTTGGAGAATTAAGACAACTAGTGTCTCCAACCTTTTGCAAATTCTCATCAAATATGAGAACATGACTTTTGCCATATTATACTCTATCATGTTGCAACCAAAACTTCGTTTCAGATATCACAATATCGTCCACACATCATGGTTTCTGAAACAACTCTTTCAGATCCTAGATAACCTTGATATTAAGACAATCCTTTGAATATCAAGAATCATGGAGACAAACATGATACTCATACACTAACTCTTGGAATTGTCACTCTTGTTTTAATACCAATTATTAAACTTCATGGAGTAACCGGAACTTACTGAAAGTTTGCAATAGGACTTTTAAACTTTAGATTAACACTTCAAAACAATACGATACCAGTTTGTAAAGTAATAACCAGAAATCTATAGTTCTATCATCTCAATTAAAATTAAGCGCAAGGTGGTAAACGGATGCCAATGACTACAACAATTATCCAAATTCACTTTGATTTATGATAAATAGTGTTCAACTTTTAATCATATTGCTGTTGAACTCCCACTCAAAACAATATCCCTCACATTGTTTTAGTGATCACATGAACCAAATCCACCACATCAAAACCGATCATCACGAGAGTTGATGTAGCTTCAATGGCGAACAGTCAACATGTTCATCATATCTACTATATGACTCATGCTTTACCTTTCGGTGATCCGTGTTCCGAGACCATGTCTGTACATGCTAGGCTCGTCAAGATCAAACCTTAGCTTCCGCATGAGTAAATCTGGCTTGTTCACGTTGTATACACTCGCAGAATCTAACACACCTGATCATCACGTGGTGCTTCAAAACAACGAGCTTTAGCAACGGTGCTTACTAAGGATGAACACTTTTAAAACTTGAAATTGTGTGCTTGAGGGATCATCTTATAATGCTACCGTTGTGAACTAAGCAATACAAGATGCATAAAAGGATTAACATCACATGCAATTCATAATATGTGATATGATATGGCCTTTCTTCTTTGTGCTTCCGATCTCCATCTTCAAGCACGAACATGATCTCCATCATCACCGGTGTGGCGTCAAGGTCAATGGCGCCGCTTCATGGTTGTCGTCCACCAGCTTCAACTACTACAACTACTTTGAACAGACAAGCGGGTCTTAACAGAATTTAAAGACAACCATATGGCTCCTGCCGGTTGCCAACTTACAATAAGGAACATTGCATACATCATATATAATCACAATCATGGCCATATCACATCACAACACATCCCTGCAAAACAAAGTTAGACGCCTCTAATTTTCTTTGCATGTTTTACGTGGTTTGGGGCTTTCAGTAAGTGTCGTTCTAACTTACGAACAAGAACCACAACATTGATACAAGTATTGTCAATCACCCGTTGTAAATTGAATCTTAACTATGTTGGGAGAAACAGGCACCCGCAAAGCCACTTATGCAATACAAGTTGCATGTCAAGCGTGGAGCAAGTCTCATGAACGATGTCATGTAAGGTTAGCCCGGGCTGCTTCATCCCAACATCCCGCAAGATGCAAAGTACACACGAAGCAATCGACAACAAAAGCATCCACGCCCACAATGACCATTGTGTTCTATCCGTGCAACAGATCTACATATAGACACGGCTCTGATACCACTATAGGGGTTCGTAGCATGGAAAACAAAAAAATTCTACCGCATGCACACAAACAAGCCAAGATCTTGAAGGGAATATGCCCTGAGAGGCAATAATAAAGTGTTTATTATGTGTATTCCAAGTATATGATAGATGTTTATTTTGCATGCTATAATTGTATTAATACGGAAACGTTAATACATGTGTGTTTAATAAACAAACAGAAAGTTCCTAGTTATGCCTCTCTCATAAACTAGCTCGTTGATTAACAAGATGATCAAGGTTTACTGATCATGGACATTGGATGTTGTTAATAACGGGATCACAACATTAGTGTAATGATGTGATGAACATTCATCCGAAGTATAGCATTACGATCAAAGTCATTGAGTTTATATTGCTATAACAACTTAAGTGATCCTAATCCTTAGACCAGGAGATCATGTCAATCACTAACACCGGAAGAGTTTTTTGATAACATCAAACGTCACACCGAAACAGGGTGATTATAAGGATGGATTCAGAACTAATAAAGTGTTATGTTGAGGCTCATGGATCGAGAGTGGAATTTGTTCATCCTGATGACGGATAGATATACTCTGGGCCCTCTCGGTGATATCACATTGATTAGCTTGCAAGCAAGTGATTTGATCACTAGAATGTTATATCACAGGAACGAGAAAAGAGTGCATGTCGGTAACGAGATCAAACTAGGTATGGAGATACCGATGATCAAATCTCGGACATGTAATATATCGTGAAACAAAGGGATTAAGATACTAGCGTAAAAGGTTCCGACGATCACAAGAAAGTCATCGTTGAATGTGTGGGAGTCAGTATGGGTCTCCAGATCCCGCTCGATTATTGATCCGAGAGGGGTCTCGATCATGTCCGCATTATTCACGAACCGTAGGGTGACACACTTAAGAGACACCGACATCCAATTGGAGCAAATGTTTCATGCCGAAAGAATGAACAAGCGCAGGAATTTATTTCACTAGATCAAACAAAGTTTTCGGGTGAAATTGCATAAAGTGGTTATGCATGTGAAATAGAATTCTAGCAAGGGGTTATTTGTGAATGTTTGTCATTAAAGTAATTGACAAAATTCTGAATAAATAAAAGAGTTTTATTTAATGAGATTTTGCATTAAATTTGGTGGAAATTTAATGGCAATTTTGAGTGGACTTTTGAGTGGAGGGAATTTAGAGGAGTTTTGTGAGTGGAGTGTCCACCCACATGAAGAGGGGAGGGCAAGGGGGCAGCCCCATGCGCCGGCCACCCCCTTGGGGTCCCCCCCTCCTCCTATAAAAGGAGCCCCCCTCCTCACTTGTCTAACACACCTCCTCGCGAAGGATCTCTCTCCCCCTCTAGAATTTATTCCCCATGGTCTCAGACTAGCGAGATACATGTTCCCGGTGGCTATTCGGCAAGAAAGGGTTGTGCTTCCGCTGCATCGCTGGAGCGAGGAGGCGGAGGTTGCTCGGTGCCTCGAACGTGTGTGCGAGCACGGATGCGCATCTTGATTTGGCGCTAGGACTTCCTCTCGATCTTGAGATCGGCAAGAGATCGTCTACATCAACCACAAGTTGAACTCGTTAAGCTTTGTCGGTCTTCAAGGGTATGTTCTCTACGGATATACATCCGCCCATTGTTTGTATCTAGTATATAGATCTTGGTATATAGTTCACATCGTAGGAAAATTTTTGTTTTCTATGTCGAACCCTACAAAGGGTATCGAGCCGGATCTATGCGTAGATACTTTACAGGTAGTACACATATGAGTATGTGGGCGATGATGATCATGTTGTTGCTCCTTTGTTGTGATTTTGGATATTGGTGGCATAGTGGGATGAAGCGGCCCGGACAAACTTTACATGTCCTCGCACATGAGACCTGTTCCACGCTTGACATGCAACTAGTTTGCATAAGTGGCTAGCGGGTGTGTCTCTCTCCTACTATAGTCAATATCTATTTTGCAAGCGAGTTGTCAACAATTTGATTATCCTCGTTGTGGTTCATGTTCGTAGGTAAGAACGGTTCTATCTCGAAAGCCCTAAGCCACGTAAAACTTGCAATGGATAAATTAGAGGCGTCTAGTTTAGATTGTTGCTGGGCTAGTGTTATGATATGGTAATGTTGTAAGTAGAAGTATGAGATGATACTCTTACAACACACATAGCGTGTAAAATCCATAGACCTTGGATTTACACATATAGGTATGATAGTGATCATACCACGATGCACATGATAGAGATCATCTGCGGGAACCATATAATTTCACTAATAAACATATGATGTTTGATTGCATCTTATATTGCTTGTTTAGCGCTTTGTTAGCATAATAAGATGATCCCTCATTTAAATATCAAGATAAGAATGTGTTCTTACTTTAGTATGCACCGATTATGTTTTCGTCGCTCCAAGACATCACGTGATGATCGGGTGTTCTTGGATCCACGACCATATTTCGGGTGTAAAACAGTTACACACGCAAATACTAAGGTTCTAACTTGGCGAGCCTAGCATTTACAGACATGGCCTCGGAACACAGACCGAAAGGTTAAGCATGAGTCATATAGTTGATATGATGCCCATTTGATGCTCGCCTTTGAAGCTATACCGACTCACGTGATGATCGGACTTGGTGTAGTGGATTTGGTTCATGTAATCACCAAAAGGGCACGAGGGATGTCGCTTTTGAGTGGAAGTTCATTCATAATATATATTAGTTGAACTCGATCTATCATACACTTAGTCTAAACTTTACAAATTCTGTTGTAGATGGCACCACCTGTTTTTAATTTCAATGTGTTCATGGAGAAAGAGAAACTAGCAACGAACGGTAGCAACTTTACTGAATGGGCCATGAATTTGAGGATTCTCCTCTCTGCTGCACAAAAGCAATATGTGCTAGAAGCGCCGTTAGGCCCCCCACCTTTTGATGATGCCCCTGACGAGGAGAAGAATGTCTATCAGACTCGTCAGGAGGACCACAACTTAGTTCATTGCGGCATATTGTATGGGCTAGAGCCGAACTTGAAAGCGTTTAACGGCAATGCATTTGATACAATGGGTGAGTTGAAAATGATTTTCGACACACATCTTGTTGTAGAGAGCTACAATGCTTGAAAAGTTCTTTAGTGCATGATGGAAGAGCACAATCAGTTAGTGAGCATGTACTCAAGATGTCGGTTACGCCGATAAGCTTGTGTCCTTGGGAATATCGATTCCCATTGACTTAGGCATCCATCATGTTCTCAGTCTCGCCACCTAGCTATAAGAGCTTCGTGATGAACTATAATATGCAAGGCATGAAGAAGTCTCCCGAGCTTCCACAATGCTTAAAACCGCAGTGGAGATCAAAAGGAACATCAAGTGTTGATGATCAATAGGAACACTGGTTTCAAGAAAGACAAGAAGGAAAGCGGAAGGAAGTAAGGGCGGCAAGCTGTTGCGCTGAAAAAAACCCCGAGTTGGACCTAAGTCGATTCGAAAAGTGCTACTATTGTAAGGGGATCGCCCTTTGGGCATAAGCCCCAAGTATCTGCGAACAAGAAGGCGGCAAGGCAAACAAAGGTATATGTGATATACATGTTATTGATGTGTACTTGACTAGTGCTCGCAGAGCACCTGGGTATTTGATCTTGGTTCGTTGCTAATATTTGTAACTCGAATCGAGTCAAAACAAGCTTAACGCTAGCAAGGGGTGAGGTCAAGATGCGTGTCGGCAATGGATCAAATGTTGATGTAATCGCCGTCGGAACGCTGCCTCTCCACTTACCGTCGGGATTAGTTATAAACTTGAATAAATGTTATCTGGTGCCTGCACTGAGCATGAACATTGTATCTGGATCGTGTTTGATGCGAAGTGGTTATTCATTTAAATCTGAGAACAATGGTTGTTCCATTTATATGAATGAAATCTTTTATGGTCATGCATCGATGATGAATGGTTTATTTCTATTAGATCTCAATGATAATGTTACACATATTCATAATGTTGATGCTAAAAGGATTAAACTTAATGATGATATATCCGCATATATGTGGCACTGCCGTCTAGGTCATATTGGCATTAAGCATGAAGAAGCTCCATTCGGATGGACTTTTGGAATCACTTGATTATGAATCATTTGATACATGTGAGCCATGCCTTATGGGCAAGATGACTGACTAAACGCTTTTCGGTTCAATGGAGCAGGCGACAGTTATTGGAATTCATACATTCTAATGTATGTGGTCCAATGAGTGTGTCGTGAGGTGGATATCGTTATTTTGTTACTTTCACGGATGATTTGAGTAGATACGGTTATATCTACTTGATGAAACACAAGTCTGAAACCTTTGAAAAGTTCAAGGAATTTCGAATGAAGTGGAAAATCATCGTAATAGAAAGATCAAATTTCTCTGATCCGGTGGAGGTGAGTATCTAAGTTCTGAGTTTAGCACTCACATGAAAGAGTGTGGAATTGTTTCACAACTCACACCGGAACACCACAAAGCGAAATGGTGTGTCGGAACGTCGTGTCGTACTTTATTAGATATGGTTCGATCTATGATGTCTCTGGCGAATTGCCGTTGTCATTTTGGGGTTATGCACTAGAAACTGCTGCATTCAATTTAAATCGGGCACCATCTAAATCCGTTGAAAAGACACCGTATGAATTGTGGTTTGGAAACAAACCTAAGCATCATTTCTTAAAGTTTGGGGATGCGATGTTTATGTGAAGAAACTTCAAACGGATAAACTCGAACCCAAAGCGGAAAAATGCGTCTTCATAGGATACCCTAAAGAAACTATTGGGTATTCCTTCTATCACAGATCCGAGGGCAAGGTTTTTGTTGCCAAGAATGGATCCTTTCTAGAAAGAGTTTATCGCGAAAGGTGTGAGTAGTCGGAAGGTAGAACTCAAGAGGTTGTGGAACCTTCTCTTCAAAGTATGGCGAGTAGCGCAGCCGGAAGTTGTTCGGAGTTGGCTCCACTGTTGAAGAGGGAACTAATGATAATGATCATGAAACTCCGAAAGAGAGTACTACCGAACCTCGCAGTCAAACAGACGCGTGCAGCTCCGAGCTGGAAATCCTGTCATGAATTTCATGGTTGATGAAAATAATGACCTGCGACGTATGAAGAAGCGATGATGAGCCGGATTCCAACAAATGGTTAGAAGCCATGAAATCCGAGATGGAATCCATGTATGAAAATCAAGTTTGGAACTTGGTGGAATTACCTCACGGCCAAAGGCCGTGGAGAACAAATGGATTTTCAAAGGAAGCGTCTTGATGGTAATTTGACCATCTATAAAGCTCGACTTGTCGCAAAGGGGTTTCGAAAAATTCAAGGAGTTGACTACGATGAGACTTTCTCTCCGTGGCGATGCTAAAGTCGATTAGGATTATGTTAGCAATTGCTGCATATTTCGATTATGAGATATGGCGGATGGATGTCAAAACCGCGTTTCTCAATGGTAATATTGAAGAAGAGTTGTATATGATACAACCAAAGGGTTTTTGTCGATCCTAAGGATGCTAACAAGGTGTGCAAGCTTCAACGATCCATCTATGGATTGAAGCAAGCATCAAGTTAGAATCTCCGCTTTGATGAGGTGATCAAAGAGTTTGGATTTGTCCAAACTTATGGAGAAGCTTGTATTTACAAGAAAGTGAGTGGGAGCAATGTGGCATTTACGATATTATATGTGGATGACATATTATTGATCGGAAATGATATAGAACTTTTAAACAGTGTTAAAAGTTATCTAAACAGCAAATTTTCAATGAAGGACCTAGGTGAAGCATCATACATATTAGGCATAAAGATCTATAGAGATAGATCTAGGCGCCTAATAGGGCTATCGCAAAGTACATACCTTGATAAGATTTTAAAGAAGTTTAAAATGGACGGAAGTAAGAAGGGGTTATTACCTATGTTGCAAGGCAAGACATTGAGTAAGACTCAAAGTCCGGCTTCGGCGGAAGAAAGAGAGATAATGGACAAAGTCCCCTATGCTTCAGCCATAGGCTCTATAATGTACGCCATGCTATGTACAAGACCGTATGTGGCACATGCTATTAGTTTGACTAGTAGGTACCAATCGGATCGAGTTCGAACCTTTGGATAGCGGTCAAGAATATCCTTAAGTACTTACGAAGAACTAAGGATATGTTTCTTGTATCTGGATGTGAAGAAGAGCTCGTCGCTAAGTGTTATGTCGATGCTAGCTTTGACACCGATCCGGATGACTCTAAGTCTCAATCCGGATCGTATTTCTCATGAATGGCGGAGCGGTTAGTTGGAGGAGCTCCAAACAACTGTGGTAGCGGGATCAACAATGGAGGCGAATATGTTCTTTGCTTGAGCGGCTCGAGGAAGCGATTTGGATGAAGGAGTTCATATCCGAACTAGGAGTTGTGGCAAACGTTGGACCCAATGGTGATCTATTGTGACAACAATGGTGCCATTGCCAATGCCAAAGAGCCAAGGTCTCACAAGCATTCCAAGCATATTAAGCGCGGTTTCACTCCATCCATGAGCATGTCAAGGATGGAGATATAAAGATTTAGAAGTACATACGGATCTCAATGTAGCGGATCCGTTGACTAAAACTCTCCTAGAGCAAAACATGATCAACACGAACTCAATGGGTGTTAGATTTATCACTATGTAACTAGATTATTGTCTCTAGTGCAAGTGGGAGACGAAGGAATATGCCACGAGGCAATAATAAAGTGTTTATTATGTGTATTCCAAGTATATGATAGATGTTTATTTTGCATGCTATAATTGTATTAATACGGAAGCGTTAATACATGTGTGTTTAATAAACAACAGAAAGTTCCTAGTTATGCCTCTCTCATAAACTAGCTCGTTGATTAACAAGATGATCAAGGTTTCTTGATCATGGACATTGGATGTTGTTAATACGGGATCACAACATTAGTGTAATGATGTGATGAACATTCATCAAGTATAGCATTACGATCAAAGTCATTGAGTTTATATTGCTATAACAACTTACGAAGTGATCCTAATCCTTAGACCATGAGATCATGTCAATCACTAACACGGAAGAGTTTCTTGATAACATCAAGCGTCACACCGTAACGGGGTGATTATAAAGATGGATTCGAACTAATAAAGTGTTATGTTGAGGCTCATGGATCGAGAGTGGAATTTGTTCATCTCGATGACGGATAGATATACTGGGCCCTCTTGGTGATATCACATTGATTAGCTTGCAAGCAAGTGATTTGATCACTAGAATGTTATATCACAGGCGAAAAGACTGCATGTCGGTAACGAGATCAAACTAGGTATGGAGATACCGATGATCGAATCTCGGACATGTAATATATCGTGAAACAAAGGGATTAAGATACTAGCGTAAAAGGTTCCGACGATCACAAGAAAGTCATCGTTGAATGTGTGGGAGTCAGTATGGGTCTCCAGATCCCGCTTCTGATTATTGATCCGAGAGGGGTCTCGATCATGTCCGCATTATTCACGAACCGTAGGGTGACACACTTAAGAGACACCGACATCCAATTTATTTCACTAGATACCAAAACAGGTTTTCGGGTGAAATTGCATAAAGTGGTTATGCATGTGAAATAGAATTCTAGCAAGGGGTTATTTGTGAATGTTTGTCATTAAAGTAATTGACAAAATTCTGAATAAAATAAAAGAGTTTTATTTAATGAGAGTTTGCATTAAATTTGGTGGAAATTTAATGGGAATTTTGAGTGGACTTTTGAGTGGAGGGAATTTAGAGGAGTTTTGTGAGTGGAGTGTCCACCCACATGAAGAGGGGAGGGCAAGGGGGCAGCCCCATGCGCCGGCCACCCCCTTGGGGTCCCCCCCCTCCTCCTATAAAAGGAGCCCCCCTCCTCACTTGTCTAACACACCTCCTCGCGAAGGATCTCTCTCCCCCTCTAGAATTTATTCCCCATGGTCTCAGACTAGCGAGATACATGTTCCCGGTGGCTATTCGGCAAGAAAGGGTTGTGCTTCATTGCATCGCTGGGCGAGGAGGCGGAGGTTGCTCGGTGCCTCGAGCGTGTGTGCGAGCACGGATCTGCGGCTGATTTTGGCGCTAGGACTTCCTCTCGATCTTGAGATCGGCAAGAGATCGTCTACATCAACCACAAGTTGAACTCGTTAAGCTTTGTCGGTCTTCAAGGGTATGTTCTCTACGGATATACATCCGCCCATTGTTTGTATCTAGTATATAGATCTTGGTATATAGTTCACATCGTAGGAAAATTTTTGTTTTCTATGCTGCGAACCCTACTGTGGTATTTGACTTTTTCTCCACTTCTTCTCACTTCTTCTCCACTTTCCAAAATAGCCGTTTGACTTTTTAAATTGGCGTTTGACTTTTCAAACTAGGATTTGATTAAACCCTTTATTTTGTTCAGCGATGACACCTAGTACATGATGCAATCATTCCAACTTGGTATGACACATCCATGTACCCTTCCCCTTCGGAGTGCCGGACATTCCGGAACCTTCTAGAACATTCCCGATGAAAACACCGGAACCATTCCCCAACTCCAAAACAGGACTTTCCTTATATGAATCTTATTCTCCGGACCATTCCGGATCTCCTCGTGATATCCCGGATCCCATCCGAGACTCCTAACAACATTCGGTCTCTTACTCATCATTCCATAACTACTCAACAACATCGAATCCTTAAGTGTCACTACTAGGAAAATGGTCGTTTGTGGCGCACCTGAAAGGCCCATCCGTGGCGCACCAGTAGTGCGCCACGGGCCTTGCGCTACGGCTATCTCTCAGCCGTGGCGCCTTTTAAGTGCGCGGTTGTGAGATAGGCGTGGCGCGCAGCTAGTGCGCCACGAAGTTTGGCATGGTGCGCTACCCTTGGATCTTACGTGGCGCGCTACCGGCGCCATTAATCATCCATGGTGCGCTTTAGGGGTAGTGAGCCACAGAAGGTAGAACATGTGCGCCACAGATATATTTTTTGTTTTTTTTTAATTTCCAAGCCAGATTATATGCAATACAGATTATATACAATATTACAGCAGATATACACACAGATACAAGATATACAATTATATATATAAATACTCGATATGAAAAACAAGATTGAAACAAATACATATAGATAAGTCTCATACATGAATACATAGTCCAAGTTACATTGTTTTGATCATGTTACAAAGTAGTAGTTGGTGACATGCGAATACATGTGTCGATCGAACAAGTTAGAGCTCGGAAGCTCGCCTAAACATCTAAACTAGCTAGCTAGACACAAACGCGGGATAAATAACCAAAGAAGATAAGCATGATCACCGCCGCGACGAAGGTGTAGGTCTTCATCCGGTTCCTTGTCCTAACTCCCGCTAGATAGCGCGTGTATCTATCTTCCCTCCGCCATAGTGTTGTACCCTTTGTAGCTATTGCCGCTGAAGCGGTGCTGTCTCGGCATCTTCCCAATCATCGTGAACTCGAACCGTCCCTTGTACCACGACGTACCACGTCATCTACAAGTTGACAATAATAACTAACGGTGATTGAAAAAACATGTATAATTAAAGTCGCATATGAAGATACACTTATAGAAAGTACTCTTAAATCAAAAGAGCAAACTCAAAAAGCATGCCTCATATATAACTAGCTAGGTCGTTGGACACAGGAATTGCTTATGGCGAGACCGTGAGCCAAGTAGGATGCACAATTCACGGACTTGTGCATATCACAAGGCTCACAATCCGTCATAGCACATTCACATATATATTGTGCCACGACATTTCAATCATCGGCATATTCTCGAAAAAGACAAAATAACTCGAAAAGCATGCCTCATATATAACTAGCTAGGTCGTTGGACACGGGAATTGCTTATGGCGAGGCTGTGAGCCAAGTAGGATGCACAATTCACGGACTTGTGCATATCACAAACTCACAATCCGTCATAGCACATTCACATATATATTGTGCCACGACATTTCAATCATCGGCATATTCTCGAAAAGACAAAAATAACTCGAAAGCATGCCTCATATATAACTAGCTAGGTCGTTGGACACGAGAATTGCTTATGGCGAGACGTGAGCCAAGTAGGATGCACAATTCTGGACTTGTGCATATCACAAGGCTCACAATCCCGTCATAGCACATTCACATATATTGTGCCACGACATTTCAATCATCGGCATATTCTCGAAAAGACAAAAATAACTCGAAAAGCATGCCTCATATATAACTAGCTAGGTCGTTGGACACAGAATTGCTTATGGCGGGGTGAGCCAAGTAGGATGCACAATTCACGGACTTGTGCATATCACAAGGCTCACAATCCCGTCATAGCACATTCACATATATATTGTGCCACGACATTTCAATCATCGGCATATTCTCGAAAAGACAAAAATAACTCGAAAAGCATGCCTCATATATAACTAGCTAGGTCGTTGGACACAGAATTGCTTATGGCGAGAGCCAAGTAGGATGCACAATTCACGGACTTGTGCATATCACAAGGCTCACAATCCCGTCATAGCACATTCACATATATATTGTGCCACGACATTTCAATCATCGGCATATTCTCGAAAAGACAAAAATAACTCGAAAAGCATGCCTCATATATAACTAGCTAGGTCGTTGGACACGAGAATTGCTTATGGCGAGGCTGTGAGCCAAGTAGGATGCAATTCACGGACTTGTGCATATCACAAGGCTCACAATCCGTCATAGCACATTCACATATATATTGTGCCACGACATTTCAATCATCGGCATATTCTCGAAAAGACAAAATAACTCGAAAAGCATGCCTCATATATAACTAGCTAGGTCGTTGGACACGAATTGCTTATGATGGCGACCTGAGCCAAGTAGGATGCACAATTCACGGACTTGTGCATATCACAAGGCTCACAATCCGTCATAGCACATTCACATATATATTGTGCCACGACATTTCAATCATCGGCATATTCTCGAAAAGACAAAATAACTCGAAAAGCATGCCTCATATATAACTAGCTAGGTCGTTGGACACAGAATTGCTTATGGCGGGCTGTGAGCCAAGTAGGATGCACAATTCACGGACTTGTGCATATCACAAGGCTCACAATCCGTCATAGCACATTCACATATATATTGTGCCACGACATTTCAATCATCGGCATATTCTCGAAAAGACAAAAATAACTCGAAAAGCATGCCTCATATATAACTAGCTAGGTCGTTGGACACGAGAATTGCTTATGGCGAGGCGTGAGCCAAGTAGGATGCACAATTCCGGACTTGTGCATATCACAAGGCTCACAATCTCGTCATAGCACATTCACATATATATTGTGCCACGACATTTCAATCATCGGCATATTCTCGAAAAGACAAAATAACTCGAAAAGCATGCCTCATATATAACTAGCTAGGTCGTTGGACACGGGAATTGCTTATGACGGACTGTCACCAAGTAGGATGCACAATTCACGGACTTGTGCATATCACAAGGCTGACAATCCCGTCATAGCACATTCACATATATATTGTGCCACGACATTTCAATCATCGGCATATTCTCGAAAAAGACAAAAATAACTCACACTTGTCGTCCGAGAACCAAAGAGTAAGCAAAAAAACCAAAGAGTAAGCAAAAAAAACCAAGCATTGATTGATATATAATAATAATAAGCAAAATAAGTAAGCGGTGATTCATAAACCTAATAAGATAAGTACACTTGTCGTCCACACACACACAAAGGTCATCTATAGTTTGCAACTACAACTAGGCCAACATCAAGCCTTCTGGCTCGGCTTAGGGAACGGAGGGCATACCTCGTCATGAACTTCCTATAGTCACCTGCATCTCTAGGCGATCTTCTATGTCACGGTTATTGGATATTTCCTCCGTAGAAGATCCCCGAAGTCATGACATCACGAAGATGATTGCCCCAGCTGCTGCTGGATGCGATACATCTCTTGTCTAATATCCGAATCATTGATCTTGGCCTTTGCTTCGCCCTTGTTGAGATGATCTGGCGTAGAATTCTGCTGGTCAAGTAGGAACGCCTCATGTGATGGAGTGCGTGGTAGGCTTCCTTCTTCGTTTTCCGGCTGCTTCACGCAGGGAACTCTTACGTGGTTGAAGGCGTGCTACGAACTTGACCTTCTTACGCACGGCTGGTGCCTTCCGTCGAGGCAAAGCCCGAGAGCATCATCCGAACTTCCTTGATCTTGTCGTAGTTTTTCTTCTTTTCTAGACTCCCCGAGTCGAAATACGTGGCGTGGGAATGCTTCGGCGATAAGGATATGAGCGTGCTGTGTTCATCTGCGCAAAAAATTCAAATGGAATGTGTTGAAAAAAGAATGATGATGATCTAATAAACCCAATCGACGGTGGCGACTGAATAACGACTTACTCGGGAAAGTAAGGCGAGAATGTATTCCTTTGTCTTGTTCGCCACGAGGATTCTTTTAGGTACGAGGCCACGATACGTCGTTCGGTGGGGAACCCAAGCGGCCGTCACGCATGTAGTAGGGGTCCACTATAGCGATGCCGGTGTGTTCTCTCTAATGATCTGCGTGGCGGTGAGAGAAAAGGCGGACCATGGTATAGTGCAGTGGTATAGGTGGAACATATTGAAGATGTCCTCGAACCGCAGGAAGAACAGATCCGAGGGGCGTGTCGACGAAGCCCAAGCTCGGTGGCACCTTAACCACGAATACCGGTGCGAGGGATCTTTCTCCGATAGAAGGCGTCTCTCTATCGTTAGCGCCGTCATGCACACTCTGCGATTCGAACGGCGAAGCTTCCGCAAATTCTTAGGTAGCATGGGCTCACCCGCCACATGAATCCTCCACATAATACCCTCGGGTCTTGGTGGCCCGTCCGAAACCTGATCGGATTCGGATTGTTGACGCCACCGGCTGGCTCGAGCTGCTAGATTTTCTTTTCCTGCCCTTTTTCCTTTTGGAGAACGGGCAGGCACATAATCGAGCACCGCCCTATGTAGTGTGTCGGGCTTAGAATAAAGGGCGGTTGGTTGTATCACTGGCTCAGAAAGCGCAAGCTGGGCGTCTCGAGAACCAAAGCAGACGCTTGGTGATAGTGGCTTTCTCTGGGGCCACCAGCTAGGTCTTCTTCGTTATGGCCCGAGTCTTGAAGAAGTGATCATTCAGTCTTGAAGTCCTTGGCGGATCTGCGCCATGTGCATATCATCAACATGATCATCCGACCCACCGCGTGGTGACGGCGAGGCGGTAGGCCTTGCCACCGCTTGTCGCTGGCACGACAGGCGGTGCTGTTGTCTGTGGCGTGATGGCCCCCGCCGTCCCCAAACGGATCATGCTCTCTGGCCATAGCATGAACAAGCCGAAGCAACTTCTGAGGACAGACGACTCTTCTTCATCCGCTCCTGGGGGTTGAATGGGAGGTTCCAGGTCGTCGCAGCCCCTTAGCACCCGACTAATTTTAACCACATGCACGCTATCCGCATCGGCTTTGAGTGGAACGTCTGCTGCAAGGGTTGAACGATGGTACCCTTGGCAACATCCCTCTCGTTGTTCACGTAGCATAAGAGTGCAAGGAACATCCGTGCGGAAAACATGTACCGGTCGTCGGGCGAGATGCCACAAGAGTAATATATAGATGGCATGAAAGGCGGTAATTAAAGCAATTTGTTTACCGTGATGGCGTCGAGATCGGCTAATGTCGACGCCGCACGCATCTGGCGAGGCGTGCAAGAGGAAGGGCTGCTTGATGGCGCGGTCTGGCGCGGTGTATTCTCCTACCGACGGGTGCTTGGAGCTCCGGTGCGCGCGGCGATGGCGAGGGGCACCAACATGTACTCCGGTGCGCGGTGATGGCAGGGGAGTCACCAACACTTGCGGCGCCAGCGGTGCTAGCGGCGGAGTCATGAACACGTGGTTCGCCTGATTCGTCGGCGCGCGTTGTTCGAGTGGTCACGACCATGCTTGGAATCGCACGGCCCTACTCGACCACCCGCACTCCGTTCGCTATTGACTCCACCAAGGTAGGCGGGGAAGGACGTAAGGGTGATTGCCAGTTGTCTTGGACGATCTGCGGGATCCGCGCCACTTGTGCCTTAAGTTCTTGAACCTCTCTGTTTTCCTCCTTGCTCCTTCCCGACGGCGCCACATGCGTCCTCGGCGGTGGACCAAAATGATCCACCCAATTCTTACCCCCGAGGCCGGCCAGACGGCAACAACTAACTTCGCTCTATTTTCTTGGCGGTTCATCGCCTGTTAAAGGGTTATCCCACGGGTGGCCCGTCGACCCACAGGATGAGGAACCACAGGATCCATGACTAGCAACAATTTCCTCCTCACAGAAGAAGTAACGGTGAATCATTTAGATCATCGATTAGATTGCAATCGTGTTGATCACCGGTAATTAGATTATACTTACCACAATTTCCTCGAATTCCTTCACCGCAGGATCCGCGGTGAGTTGTTTGGTTTTGGGTCCACATGGTAACGGGCCTCGATGAAGTTCGAACCTGCCGGGTTCGAATTTAGCAAAGGGTTTTCTATCCTTGGATCTATACTCTTCGTCCTCCTTATTCCATTTGGCCTCCATGATTCTATCCACCAGATCCGAGATGGTGATGACCTATATTCATCGCTGCGGCGCCTTTCCCGATTACTATTGGCGAGGCTCTTTCGATTCACACCTCTCCTTGAACTCCGGAACTGATCTTGGTGATCTGCGGGTCAATCTTCCGGATCTCCTCGAGACTTTTGCCTTCTTTATAGATCTTCTTCTTTATCCGGTTCTCCGGTGGCGGGCGGTGCTCATCTTTGTGAGGGCGGATTTGTTTACTTCGTTCCCATGATAATTTGTGTTCTGATACTTAGCGGGAAACTTGTATCTGGCGTGCAGCTTCTCGAAGAGGAGTGTGCGCAAGTGGCCATTATCTTTATGCCGGAGATTCTCGGTGTTGATCGAGATGGTTGTCCGGGTGATCGCCGCCACTTGCCCACCGTACCCTTTGACGACAAGGGCGGGCTCCAAAGGAACCCCTGATGGGCTCACTTCGGTAATTTCCTCCCTGACCGTGCCGACCGTGTTTTGGCGCCTTCTTGGCTTCTTCTTAGGAGGTTGCTACCACTCCACGTGCCCTCGCCGCCATCGTGGTTTCATCGTCCGCCGTTCCTTGGCTTCTTCCTCGCGTCTTCCATCTCATCATCCTCGCTCTCCAGGATGGTATTCTTCATCGTCTTCTAGACGCCTGGGCGCCTCGAATGTCAATTGTTTATTCGAGGTCTGAGTTCTCCTTCAGCGATGCGCTTAGAACATCCACCTCGTCGTTATCACACATCTTTGCACTAATAAAAACAAATAATTGGTTAAATGCGGAAAAATCCGGCATGACCTTTGCTAATTTTCTTAAACTAGAGTGCCCGATTTACGCCAAAGCGGAAGTTAATCAACATTCCGGCAAAAATCGGGACTCGTTTCATACAAGAACTGCATATATATGGCAGCATAGCTAGCACACAATAAATGGCCATCATAGCCAGACAACCAACATAAATGGCCCGATATAGCCAGATAAGCGCACAACCAGCACACAATAAATCTGTTTAGGAAAAAATGGAGCAACTAGAATAAATGGCCAACACACAAACAGTACATCAAGCATAAATGGCAAGGTTTCCGGTTTGGATTTAGCAGTTTGTGTTTTAGGTTTGGACTTAGCGGTTTGTGTTTGGACTTAGCAGTTTCAGGTTTGACAAGCATAAGCAAAGGTAAAAATGCAAAGACAAAAACTGTTCCCACCCAGAGAGAGGAGTTTCTGGAGCATGGTCCAGGTGATCCTTAGCTCCAGCCACTCAGATGTAACCCCAAGAAGCATATATATGCATGGACAGCAGCTTTGCACAATAGTATATAGCAATAAAAAAAGGGAACTGTTGTTCAGTAGAAAAAAAATTAGTTAACTTGACCTTTATTTCAGAGAAGTAGCACCACTACTCTAGTGCATATTCACTTTTCAACAACAGAACTTGCTGAAACCTGTACTTGCTGACTGTTTTCTGGATTTATTTCAAACCTGTACTTTATTTCAGACAACAGAACAACAGAACTACTCTAGTGTTCCATGCAATTTCTTGACTAGTTTCCATGTACTTGCTGGCTGTTTTCTGGATTTTAGTTGTGCTTGTAGGATATATGTCATTGTCAACTAGCTCCAGTAACAAAAAGGAATAAACTAACCAATTACACAGAATAAACCTAACCTGAAGCTGCACACCTTGGTATATTGACCAATTACGATATGAGCCTTGCTAATCATATCTTGAACCAAATGTTGAATTTCAGAAATCTAAAGCGGTTGAGAGAGGGAGAGAGGAAGAGGAGAGAGAGGAGAGAGGAACATCTAGATCATGATTAAATGACTCTGGCGATGTGCACACTCCAAATTCAACAAAAGAATTGAACTTGAACATCTAGAAGGATAAGCACGTGCTTATCCTTCTCTTCCTTCTCTGAATTTATCGATTATATGGATCGGTGTTTGTTTAGGAGATGTTAGCTGGAGCAGGACACTTGAACAAAATAAGGGGAGAGAGGGAGAAGGATAGGGAGGCGGCAGGATGCAAGTTTGATATGATTATAATTTCTCAAGGTATAACATTGTTATTCATAGTACTCGCTCATGATTGCTAGTACACCGTGTTGAATCAGGTTTTGGTACTCCTATATATCATTGTTGTTGGTTAGCAATAGAACTACATGTTTAATGCCAAGAGTTCAGAATTGAACTCAACCATACTACTCCATGCAAACCGGTAGCTTCTCTATCTTCAGCTTTTGAGAGCACTATATCAACCCAATATCTTTTGAAGTGTGAATACATTCAATTCTGATTTTTTAATTAGCCATAATGCCTAGGCACACTAGACTTCAATTCTGAAACTTGTCTATTTGTCTTTGAAACTTATAAGTGATCTTTGTTGGTGGATATATAGATCAACTAGGAGTAAGTAAACATGCAAGAAATTTTCCATGGCAATGTTATCTTGATTCAACACCATTATTTCCTTCACTAGTTTAGCCTCTTATAGGTGTTGTCGATCCTATCCAATCAGTCCATTTCAGTCCATTTCAAAGTGCAAACAATGGAACTTTAGTCGATCCTATCCATCCATTTCAAGACATTTTGTCTAACCCTAACCCTCCGAGGAGAGAGAGGGAGAAGGATAGAGGGAGGCGAGCTCACCTCGAGATTGCTCGAGGAGAGGGGGAGATGACGGCAGCGAGGGCTGGCGGATGCGTGGCGTGGCGGCCTCCTCTGGCGTGGCGGCCTCCTCCTCTGGCGTTGCGTGGCGGCCTCCTCCTCTGGCGTGGCGTGGCCTCCTCCTCCTCCTGGCGTGGCGGCGGCGGCCTCCTCCTGGCGTGGCGGCGGCGGCCTCCTCCTGGCGTGGCGGCGGCGGCGCCTCGATGCGGGGATGGGGATGGGGATGGACGATGTGTCTGGGCGACGATGGTAGGGCTGGCTCACGCGCGCAGTTGACTAGTCCAACCCACACACGCGTAGCGCACCCTGGCTAAGTGCGCTACGGATAACCGTAGCGCACTTAGCCAGGGTGCTACGCTGTGGGTTGACTATCGATAAGTACTTGGTCGTCCCACTAGTTAACACTAGTACTTGTCTTACCCACCGGTTACGCCCTTAGCTCTAGTCTAAACGATGAGCACCGGTTGAATCCTGGTGCTCCACTTTTATTTTACTTTAAAAATACTTTAAAATGTTCCAAAAATACTTTAAAATGTTCCAAAAGTGGTGATACATGCCATACAAATTTTTTTGTTTTTAAAATACTTTTAAATATTCCAAAATGCCCAAAAGTGGTGATATATGCCATAGAAGTTTTATTTTGATTTTAAAATACTTTTAAATATTCCAAAAATGCCCAAAAGTAATAATATTCCAAAAATGCCCAAAAATATGATTTAAAGTATAACTAAATTTTATAATAATTTGTCCATGACTATTACAATCTTTTTTGACCACGCGTTTACAATATTTTTTGAGCTAGCGTTTTACAATCTTTTTTCCCTTCTTTGTCGCGGTTGAATAATTTAGCCCCGGCACTTTAATGTTTCTTCTTTCGAGCGGGCTACCTTTTTTGGGTAGGGTTGTCCTTTTTCTTCTTGTGATGTATGTTGCTGCATCGTAGTCGTCGTCATCTTCAATCTTTGGATCGCCGTACTGGTCGAAGTCTTGCTCATTGGCGACTCCATCCATTCCGATGATGTTCCTTTTTCCTCTCCTCACGACAACACGGCTATGCTTTGTCGGTAATGATGAAAAACATTGGTCCACTTTGGTAGCCAGTACCCACGGTTCATTTTTCGCCACGTTTGCACCCGGCGACCTTGGATTTGGCCGCTTGGTATAACCATGGTTGTGAAATACGGTCTTCTCTTTCGACGTTCTTTGCCCATCGACACGGAACATCGGCACCTTTTCTCCACGTAGTCGAGCTCCCGGATCTCCTCGATTCTTCCGTAGAATCTTTCCTTCACGTTGTCATCGGTGTAGAATTCGACGTTACGCTGAGTTACGATAATCACACTTGTTGTCCTTTTCCTCCGTGTAGAATGTGTAGCCGTTGATATCATCGCCGATAGGTCACAAGGTTTTGCATCGGTCCCTGCGACAAGGTGAATATGATCTTTTCCGTGTCGTAAGAATGCGGCGAGGGATTATCAAGGAGCGTCTGCCTAAACCAACGCGTGAAATCTGAGTTGTGCTCTTTGATTATTTCTCCCTGCGTCCTCTGTATGCCCCGATCACTGTACTTCTTCTCGATTAACCTTTTGTGCTTCTGTACCCAAGGATCGACCAGTTCTAAATGCTGTAGCGCGACGAGGTTTGCTCGATCAAAGTCTGCGCGTCGAAAATCGAAATCTGCATGCAGTATGCGACGACCCTCTCGGTGACCAGATCCGTCGAGCTTGCCAAGGTGTCTGTTGACGGGAAGACCGACAGGGTTCTCGATGTCTAGATAATTCGTGCGAGAAGAGATGCACTCTTTGGCCGAAAGCCCTTGGCTATGCTTCCATCTCGGGACACATTGCGACGTATCCTTTGATGTGTCCGTTCATCCTTTCGAACGCCATCATGCTGCGGAGAAACATCGGCCCGAGTTGTATGATGTCCTCAACGACATGGACCAGCAGATGCACCATAATGTCGAAGAATGCGGGTGGGAAGTAGACCTCAAGCTCACATAGTATCACCACGATCTCCTCCCTGTAGCCTTCCGAGCTGATTCAAGCCAATCGACTTCCTAGAGATGACGTCGAAAAACTTGCATAAGCCAAATAACGTTTCACGGACGTGCTCGTCCATTATCCCTCTTAGTGCGACCGGAAGTACTGCGTCATTAGCACGCGATCGTGAGACTTCATGCCATCGAACCTCTGCTTCGCCTCGTCTAGGTATCGCTTATCTTGCCAGCGTGGCCGTAAGGAAATTTGACTCCTAGAAGGCACTTGAAAAAGCTTTGATCTCATCACGGCTTAGAGTGAAGCAAGAAGGAGGCAGTAATATTCGTTCTTCTTGAACTTTTTACCCTTCCGACGACCTTGTGTCGTCTCCGACTCATGATCATCGAGTAGTGCGTCCTCCGTGAAGCTCCTTCCGGATACCCAAGCATATCAGGTCGTGCCTTGCTTTCGGACCATCTTTCGTCCTATCTGGCATGTTGATTATGGTGGCGACCAGACTCTCGCACACGTTTTTCGTGATATGCATGATGTCGAGGCTATGAGGCGTGCGGAGAAACTTCCAAGATGGCAACTCGAGAAAATGACCTTGTTTTCCATACCTTCATCGTGGCTTGTCTTGTTGCCTCTTTCGCTTCTTTCCGTGCTTAGGACAATCTTTCCGGTTTTTTCAACTCTTCCACTTCTTCGCTCCTCGCTCGGGATTCCTCGGGTCTCGATTTGCCATCGACATGTCTCCACGTTTTCTCCATGGATCATTCTTGCCGAGCCACCTCCGGTGCGCCATGAACACGGTTTTCGATGACCCTGGATCTTTCTCTAGTTGGAGATAGCTTGTGTTATCCATGCACCTAACGCATGCGTGGAATCCTTGGATAACCTGCCCCGAGATATACCCAACCTGGATAGTCTTGCACCGTAGTGACCAACGCGGCTCTCATAGTGAAATAATCTTGTGCGACGGCGTCGTAAGTATTGGCTCCAGATTCCCATAACGTGGCTAGCTCCTCTTTCAACAGCCCGAGATACAGATTGATGTCGGTACCAGGTTGTTTCGCCTTGAATTAGCATACTCATTTGTATGTACTTCTTCTTCATGCACAACCATGGAGGAGGTTGTACATCCATACAAACACAGGCCAAGTGTTGTGCGTGCTGCTCAGCTACCGAACGGATTGAGTCCATCGGTGCTCGCACCAAGCCCGATGTTCCTCGAATCTCCACCGATTCAGGAATTCGAGGTCCAATGCTTTCAGCAGCTAGCATCCGAAGGGTGCGTCGGCCCTCATCCTTTTGGGTCATCATCATCTCCGGCTTCTTCCTTTCCGCAGCCATCGCATGAGCTTCGCTTCCTTAGGGTCCGCGAAATAGCGCTGCGACGAGGGTGATAGGAAAGTACCATACCACTTTTCGAGGTGCTTTCTTCCCTTTCTTGTATCGACTCACGCCGCACGGACATGTGGTTTTCTCCGCGTCCTCGCCCGATAAATGATGCAATCGTTGATGCATACGTGATATCTAACGTGCGGTAGATCGAGAGGATGACGATTTTCTTGGCATCCTCGATACTAGTTGGACATGTGTTCCCCTCCGGAGACGATCGTGCGAATGCCATCATATCGTCGAAGCTTGCGCTCAATTTGTGCTTTGCCTTCATCTCCATAGCCTTGAGCGTTACATTCAACCGGGTATCATCGGGCTGCATCCTTCATACAATGGAGTAACCGTCTTTCTCAAGTTGCAAGCTTGGCTTTCTCTCTAGCGGCAGCTGGCGTTACTAAATGCTTGAGAAGCGCTCTTGCACATATGGGTCCCGCACCGACTGACGTTGTTCCATCGTCGTAAATGCGCTCCTCCGGCATCTAGATCATCATCATCCCGATGCCTTCGTACCTTCACCATCTCTCTAGGAGCCTCTTCATCATCATCTCGCGTTCGCCGTGATGATGATCACCGTCTCCATCATCTACGCCATCGCTTATCCAACGAGTGTATCCATCCATGAAACCATGGCGGCGAGTGCGCTGCAGATTCCCGGAATCTGGGTCGATCACCCGATTGAGTTTGCATCTTCGCACGGACATCTTATATGTCTTGTTATTTCGTATCATGTCGGCCGTCGCACATTTCAAAAATCTAGCCACAATGCCTTCGCTCATTATGCGGACCATTTTTGCCTTACGATGTACGGTACAATTTTGAAGTCTATTAGAACCACATAATGAATGCATGCATGCAATGGTCGATAGAAAATTTCGGCATGACCTATCCTAAAATTAGGACCTTTGCGAAATGCCAAAGTCTTGCCAAAATGGAAATGAATCAACATTTTGGCAAAACAAATGGCAACTTGTTCACATACAAACACAAGAGAGAGAGAGAGACCGATCCATACACACATGAACATATCATTATCCTCTCCATACACACATGCATGAGCATCATCGATACTCTCCATATACACACACATATGACCATCGATCCTCTCCACACATACACACATCATGAGCATCGATCATCTACATACATATGAGCACATGCATCATCCATATACACATGAACACATTCTTACATGGACAACTTACCGAGATGAGAGACCGAGCGAGAAAGATGGAAAGGAGAGGTCTGTGCGTCGGCCAGGAGACGGATAGATGAGAGACCGGAGACCTCCTCTATTACTTATGTAACATCCAAAGCAAGTTTTACATGCTAAAAATGGTGAATGTGTGGAGAAATTGAGGTGGGAAGGAGAAGATCCCGACTAGATCTAAGGAGGAAGAAGAAGGGGAAAGTGAAGTGTGGGGTGGTGGATGTGGTCACACATGTGCACATAAAAAAATCGACACATCCGTGGCGCTGCAGCCTGATGCGCCACAGGGAGTACAAACTTCTGTGGCGCACTAGGGGGAGTGCGCCACAGATGCTCCTAGTCCCTGTGGCGCACTAGGCGGAGTGTGCCACAAAAGTTTGTGGCCGTTTCAGAGCAGAGGTGGGCATGCGCTCAGTCGTAGTGCACCATGCACACGTGCGCCACAGATGACCCTAACAACCGTGGCGCACATGGCTGTAGTGCTTCTAGAGTTTGGCGTGTGGCCACGGGGCCCACACATATCTGTGGCGCACTAGGGTCATGTGCGCCACGGATGTTCTAGTTATTAGTAGGGCACTGCCCACAGGTGAGCCACGCCTGTTTTAGCCGTGGGGCACTTCAACCATGTGAGCCACGGATGTGCTGATTACCTATAGCCGTTTTCCTAGTAGTGTGTGTCTCCCTACGGTTCGTGAATTATGCGGACATGATCGAGACACTTCTCTGAACAATAACCAATAGAGGAATCTGGAAATTCATATGGCTCCCACATATTTCTACGATTACTTTGCGATCGAATGAACCACTTACATACGATACCAATTTCCCTTTGTCTCACGATAGTTTACTTATCCGAGGTTATGATCGTCGGTATCTCTGCATACCTCGTTCACCCTCATTCTTGATAAGTACTCTTTTCTCGTTCCGTGGTATGTGATCCCTTGAGCAGGTCACATGCTTGCAAGCTAATTAGATGACATTCCACCGAGAGGGCCCAGAGTATATCTATCCGTCATATGGATGGACAAATCCCACTCTTGATCCATGTGTCTCAACCGACACTTTCCGAACACTCAATGCCACCTTTATAGCCACCCAGTTACGGTGTGGTGTTTGATGTCATCAAAGCATCCTTCCGGTGAAGGTGATATGCATGATCTCATGGTCGAAGGAATTAGGTTACTATGTATTAGAAAGCTTATAGCAAATGAACTATATTAAATGACTTGATCTTTATGCTACGCTTTAACTATAGGAGTATGTCTATCATATCATTCTCCCAATGATATGACCTTGTTGTTAATAACATCCCTATGTTCATGATCAGGAAACCATGATCATATATTAACAAACAAGCTAGTTTAACAAGAGGCTTTAATAGGGACTCTTTTATGTTTACAAATCACACAAGTATTAATGTTTCCTGTTAATACAATTATAGCATGGTATGTAAACATTTATCATAAGTATGTGAAGGGTTTCGCGGCATAGTAAATCAAAATTTTCTACGGATGCGAACAGAGGGAAAGCCAAGATCTAATCTAGGAGATGCAATCAACGAGAGAGATTGGATTAGATCTTCATACCCTTGAAGATTCGCAATGAACGTTCGTCGGGCGTGGGTGATGTAGTCGTACTCGCTTCTCCTCCTCGCGATCCGATCCGATCTAGCACCACAAGTGGCGGTGCCTCGTGAGATGCACGTGGCACCTCGGCGTCTCCTCCTTCCTCGGACCAGCAAGTATGGTGGAGAGATAGATTGGATCTACAAGACGGCGTGGTGTATATGGTGGAGAGTTTCTGCAGGCTTCGCCTACAAATGGGAGGGGAGAGGAAGGTAGCAAGGCTGCTAGGGCTTGGAGGAAGGTGTGTGTGTGAGGGGGAGGCACCCCTCTATATATAGAGGCGGCCAGCCCTTGCCCTCCTCCAAGCCTATCTCTAGTTTAAACAATTTAAACTCTCCTTATCTAGAAAGCCTATCTCTAGTTTAAACAATTTAAACTCTCCCTTATCTAGAAATCCTATCTCTAGTTTAAACGATTTAAACTCTCCCTCTTCTAGAAATTCTATCCCGAGATTTAAACGAGTTAAATCTCTCTAGAATCGGCTGGGCCCTATGGGGCCTTGTTCCCCAGGCCCAATGCGGCCAGGACACTCCCTCATAGGCCCATGCCCCCTCCCGGAAGGTGGGGCCACGTTGGTCCCCTTCCGGAAGGTTCTAGAAGCTTCCGGTACAATACCGATTAACCCGGAACAATTCCGAACTCCAAAACTGCCGCCTTATATGAATCTTATTCTCGGACCATTCCGAACCTCTCGTGATATCCCGGATCCCATCCGAGACTCGAACAAAAATTCATAAACCAATTATCCAATCTATCCTAGCGTCAAGACACATTAAGTGTGTGACCTGCGGGTTCGAGAATATGCGCATATGATCTTCAATCAATAATCAACAAATGGGTGCAGGCACCCATATTGACTCCCACATTCATCGATGATCATGTCGGATGAACCACGATGCGATTCAATCAATCCTATATATATATTCCCTTCGTCTCGCGATATTTTACTTGCCTGAGATTCGATCGTCGGTATCGACATACCTAGTTCAATCTCGTTCACAGCAAGTACTTTACTCGTTCTGTAATCCGATATCACTTTGTGAGTAACTCCTTAACCACATGCTTGCAAGCGGTGTTGATATCGATTACCGAGTGGGCCCGAAGTATATCTCTCCGACTTGGGAGGGACAAATCCCATCTCGATACATACAACCCAACAGATATTTTCCGATCACCTGAGAGACACCTTTATGATCACCCTCTCATAGGATGACGTTTGATGACCTCAAAGCTTTCTTCCGATACCAGGGAGTTGCATTATCTCATGGTCTAAGGAATACAATATTTGACATAGGAAAAGCTTCGCAAAGACGAACACGATGACACGATCTAATTGCTCTGCTTTGTTTGGGTCTATCCACCATATCATTCTCCCAATGATATGATCTCATTATCAATTGACAACTCATGTCTATGGTTAGGAAACCTTAACCATCATTGATCAATGAGCTAGTCCATAGAGGCGTACTAGGGACACGGTGTTGTTCACAAACCACACAAGTATTAAAGTTTCCGCTTAATACAATTCTAGCATGGAATATAAACTTTATCATGAACAAGAATTATAATAATAACATCTTTATTATTGCCTCTAAGGCATAATTCCAACAGTATGAAGATATGATAATAACCACTTTATTATTGCCTCTTGGGCATATCTCCAACAGTAGATTCTTTGTTAACAACACCACTCTCTCGCTCTAGCCCCGTGAACCCTACTGGTCTGTGATCGGCATAAATAATAATGAAATGACTACCGACAAAGTATTGCAGTTCTTCTCAGTGGGGCCAATGGTTACCTTGGATTTGATAGCCCAGTAAGCTAAACTGAGCTCATATTGTGGTTAAATATCCAAATCATCGTCTGGGTCTTCATCCGAGTCAGGTCGCTCATCATCAGAATCACGAATGTAATGAATTTCACCCTTCGAAGTTGCAGATTTAGGAACCTTTGTTTCATCCAGGAGATCTGCTGTAGTTAAATTTGGATATTGTTGAGCCTCCAGGAGAGATCGCCGCCCATCATATATACGAATTGGCTCACTTTTTCCTGAGATTTAAGGTAAGAACAAGGAACAATCATTTACTGATTCATATCAATGCATCTCAGGCAGTCAAAATGTGTCGGATAAAATGAGCACTTGTCCTAACTACATGTTCTTACCAGCTTCCATAGCACAACCAAGAAACACAGCGAAACAGAAAGAAATGAACCATAAAACCACGAGTATACAACCCGTAAAACAACGCCTTCCTCTTGCGTTCATCTTCTCCAGTGCATCCTCCAGTTCCTGGTTGACCGCATTAAGCAGTCACAATTCGGTAGAAATATGCTGAAGATGCAGCTAACAAGCCTTGAATACAGACAACTTTGTGCATATCTCATGCGCACAGCTATTTATCATGAAGAAGAAAATTTAATTGAACTCCGACTCGAAGGTGGATCACTTTGGATCAATGATACGGTCATTTAGCATGTTCTTGACATGCCTCGTGAAAGTGATAAGGAGCCTCTAGCTTCAGAGGCTGAGGTGGAAGAAGAGTACAGATCAATGTGGAAGCTACTACATGCCGTATCTGCTAGGTACCTAGAGGAGTCTAAAGGCAGAAGCAAAAGAGTACATCAGCAATCACCTCCCCAAAGGAGTACTCCTCTGGGTACCTAGAAGATACGGCATGTAGTAGCTTCGACATTGATATGTACTCTTCTTCCACCTCAGCCTCTGAAGCTTGAGGCTCCTTATCACTTCCACGAGGCATGTCAAGAACATGCTGAATGACCGTCTCATTGATCCAAAGTGATCCAACTTCGAGTCGGAGTTCAATTAAATTTTCTTCTTCATGATAAACAGCCGTGCGCATGAGATCTGCACAAAGATGTCTGTATTCAAGGCTTGTTAGTTGCATCTTCAGCATATTTCTATCGAATTGTGACTGCTTAATGCAGTAACTGATACTTAAATTTGGTAAAAAACTTTAGTTTATGAGAGAACCTTGATGTTCAAAGGGAAGAACAACATTTGCCCTGTCACTTCGTTCCTTTTCTGACAGCTCAAGATTGAACTGAACCTGTTGAGCCAACATATCACAATTCATAACCAATGTTTGTTTCAGAAACCAAACAAGTAATAGGATAAGTGTGGGCTATGGATGTTGGGATGTATCAATGTGCCATCCCGCAAAACCACTACTAGAAAATCGCGTTGATTTTGTGCATTGCATCATCATGACCGCATGCTCATGTCATAATGCCACATTGCATTTGGGCATCGTCATCATCGTGCATTTTGCTTGCATAAAACTATTTGCAGAAAGCCCGTTTTGTTTTCTAAAACGCCCCATCTTTATTCAAAACCAAAACCGGGTCTCCGGAATATTTTGTTTGTCGTCTATCGAATTGCAGGAGCCATGTTTAAAACAAATAAAAGTACAATTATTTTTAGTGGGGGCAGTCGAACGGGCCGACCCGACCCGAACGACCACCCCCAGTTTAAATCGGTCCAACCAACCAGTCCTACCCATAATCCTAAACCACCTAAAACTCTACCCACACACCCCCTCCACCTCACCCGGACCAATCGGAGCCCGCCACCTCACCCTCTCCCTATTCCCCAACCAACCAGGAACTGCCACCTCAGCAGCCCCCTGGCCTCTCCTCTCTTTCCCTCCCTTTCTCTCTCCCAGTCAGCACCCCACACCACACACCCACCCCGCGCGCAGCCAGCCCCCACCCCCACTCACACGCCTGCAGGCCCCACCCGCCCCTGTCGCACGCACACCCACGCCCGACAACCGCCCGTCCCCATCCTCCCTCACGCGCCTCTCTCCTCCCCTGCTCTCTGCGCCCACGCCATAGCCTCGCCCTCCCTCCTCTAGCCCGTCTCGGCCGCCTTCTCGGCTCGCTCGTCCGCCCGCCCGCTCCATCACCCCGGACCTTCCCCACGCGAGCCCCCTCGACGCCAACCTCCGCTGCAGCGCGGTCGCGCCGCCTGTCTTCGCCCGGCCGCTTGCCTCCCCGCTCCTGGCCAGCGGCTCACCTGCCCCTCGGCTGCCCAGCGCGCCGCTGCCCCTCATGAGCCCGCCTCGCGCTTCTTCCGCCGCCCTCGTCGTCGCTCCGGTAGCGCCGCTGTCGCCTCGCTCCCCACGCCGGCGCCGCCCGCCGCTCCCCTCGCTCCTCTCGCCGGCCGGCCGCGCTCGGCCCTACCTCTGCGGCTCGCCTGCGCGCCTCGCCTCGGCTCCGCCCGGCCGCCTCCGTCCGAAGCCCGCCTCGGCCGTCGTCGCCCTCTCCGGCCTCTGTGTCGCCCGGCCCAGGTGCTCGGTTCTAGCGCATCCTCCGCGTCGCGCCTCGCCCGCCCGCCCCGTTGTCCCGTCCTCTCCTCAGCGCTTTGTGCCTCCCCTCGGTAGCTCCTTCCCCGCGCGCGGACCCCGCCGGCCGCCGGCTTCCTCGTGCCCTTCCGCGGCCCCAAGCCACCTCGTCGCCATCAGCCGACCCTCCCCGTCGTTCGTTGCTCCAGCTCGGCCCCATGTTTATGGGTCGGACAGTAAGTGTGCGGTGGTGGTTTGCAGTGATGTGTTCGTGGCACCGACCTGGGTCTTGTGGTGGCATAGATGGTACTGCAAGATGTTAACCCTGCCTGGAATCCTTCCGGTGAACAATAGCTGCAAGCCGGACAAGTACCCCGAGAAGCCGCCCGAACTTTCGGTGCTAAGTCCAAGTTCGTCATCGACAATTGAACCCTCGGAACCGCCAAGGTCGCCAAGACCCCCGTACATGCCAGGTCACCGCCCGGAACGCCAAGTACTCCCCCGAGGACGCCAAGATCTTCTCGCCAACAAGGCCATCGCCAAGACCTGCTCGCCCTGCAAGATCGACCGGGGACATTCGGGGTCATCTCCCAGACTGCTCACGGATCAGAAGACCCCAAGTTCTACTACAAGGACACGAAGATCTCCTTCTGGGATTCGATGACTCGAAGGCCACGGATGCGCCAAGATCTGCCCCGTTGTTCGAGAACGTTTCCGCCGAGACCGATCCGTCGAACCCTGGACCCTGAGACCGAACCCCGGACCCCGGAACCCCAAGTTCGTCGAGACCCTCTAATGTGTGACCCTTATCCGAACCCCTATTTTTAAAAATGCTAAACATAAATTGCTGCACATTAAATTGTCATCTCGCATGCATATCATTTGTTTGGGGGCCTTCTGCCGATTCACCTAATAATTAAATATGGGTCCCATATGCGGGCAAATCTAGCCTTATATTGGCCTCATTTAAATTTGTGTAGCGAACCCGGTGCTATCTTTTGCCATGCTAATACAACATTTAAATTGCGGGGGATCTAAATAACTTGCACCATCTAATTAATTGTCGGGACCCCAGTTCCGCTTAATATGGCCTAATTGCATCGCACCTTTGCCATGCCATGCATCATACATGCATCATGCCGATCTTCTGCCGTTGTATTAAATATTGCATCCGGTGTTTATTCTAGTGTTTTGCTTCTTCGCGGATAAGGCCGATGAGTTGATGTGAGCTTCGCCCCGATCTTCGGATGAACCTTCGACAATGTTTTTCAGGCGAGCATCTCCCCCTTTCTACCTATCTTACTTTTATAGTATTTATTCCCTCCTGTTGATCTATTGCTATCTGGGTTGCGATGCTTTAGTTTCCGTACCTGTGATATACCGTGCAGCCCTATATTGCCTTGGACACATCCTATTACCTGTTGTTTGGTAGATAGTTGGACTTGCGCGTAGTAGTCGCCTGCTCAAGTGCTGCCGCGTGTCGTCCAATGCCACAGTTGTTGATGTATGGCCGCATGTTGATGTTGGAGATGATCATAGTTTTACTTATCGTTCACTTTAATTCTTGTTTAACAACTAAAATTGAAGTAAGCAGAGGCATCAGTGGGTGATAGATGACATTTGGTTTCCGAACCCCCACTTGTGTCCCGTAGGACCCCGAGTACTTGATACCTGTTCCTTGATTTATCGCGCTATCCACATCCGGGAGGTATATGGGACCCCCCTGAGCCAGAGCTTGATTCAGTCTTATTTCTTGGGGCCACAAACTAGTTTGAGGTTTTATTTACGATCATGTACTTATGCCATGCTACTTATGTATTTACGATTGTGCGAGGAGCACACTGTACTGTTTAGGATCGGGACACGATTCCGCGGTGTCGACAAGCCCAGTTTTGGGTTCCCAGTCGTTCACAGCCGTCCACCCAAACCTTGAGTCCGTCTCGGAGCTAGCTTACTTCTATGGAAGACTCAAGGGTGGCCCCTGAAATATTCTGAATCTGTGATTGTTCATCGTGAAAGCCTCGTTGGGTTTTGAGTTGGTTTTCGAGGTTGATCGAGCGTGTGTTGCTATTGGTGCACCCGGCGGGTAAAACTTTCAAAGCCGTGTCCGCGGATATGGACGACTTGGAGCACAGTATCTCGATCATAGACAAGCATAACCAAAGTTTATTGCTATAAATTTGACTTTATAATGACTAGTAATCAGCTTCACTATAATGGAATGGATAAATAATACTGCCCACAATTGCTTGTTTGAGTTGTCGCTTGCGACCATTGTATCTGACTAGTAAATATTGCAACTACAACGGAATGGCTAAATAAAAGTACCAACAACTGCTGGGTTTTGGGTTTATATCATGCTATCTGTATCTGATTAGTAATTGTTGCAACTACAACGGAATGAACAACTAAAAGTGCCCACTGCTTACTTTATCAGGATGAATATCTAAACTTGACTAGTAATTGCTGCAACGATAACTGAATAAGTAAAACTGCCAACTGTGTGAGTTCCTCGGTTGACTTCCTCGTTTGGTCTCGAGGGGGAAACGCCAGGATGGGTTTGTTTGGTGTTAGCTTCAGGTTGGATCCGGATAGGTCATTCTTATCCCCCTCTGATTGCCGCCAGTTGAATCGAGTCTCTATAGGTTGTTTAGTGCATGCTGCCGCTGCCGCTTCAGTCCACCATACCTATGTATGCGAGGACCGCCGAATTCTAGACTCGTCATGTACTGGCCTCAGTACTGACGCTCCTCTTTTTCCTTTGCCTTTGTCGGCACCCCTTTTGTTTAAGCAGGTCTGAGATCGACGTCGTTAGCAGGGTTACCCTTCCGGCTTGGCCTGGGCAGCGTTATGGACGCCATTGGTTATTCTTCAGGGCTCTTAGCCCCATTTGCATCTTGTCCGTAGTCGGACGCTCTATCATTCTCAAGGTGATTTGGATCTTTATGCTGTATATCTGTATTCTTGACTCATGGAGTCGCTGTTATATATATCTGTTCTGTGGGTCCCATCGAGGACTGTTGTGTAATGTTATTAGTTCGTTTTCCACCCGCACGCAAGTGCCTGGTGGGCACCTTTGAATCGTTTCTATGCGGGTTTGGCGGGTTTCGCTAAAACTTGCATAGGTCCGATTCTGAGGGTGTTACAATCAACTAACCTTAGGCACTAGATTTTGGTTCACTTCCGAACTTAAAGAAGAAGCAGAAACAAATTTAACATCATATCCCTCGACATGTAACTCCTCATACTGCACAGGCAGGTATAGTTGCAATCCAGATTCTTCAACGTGTGGTATTTAGAATAAGTCAAGTTTTGAGCACCAAATAACCAAGAACCTTACCAGATGTTTTACCCGTCCATTCCTTCGTTTCAGGCGCACATGGAACTTTGCTTTAGAATAGTTATGCTCAAGGAAAGATAAGTTTCCTCTACGTTCTTCTCCATATCCTGAATCTGCAACTTCTGTCTTTACACAGGCAACCATGGTAGAAAGACACTCAAAAGCTCGGGAAAACTTGGGTTCATGGAGGTCTAAATGCATTAGCCAGAGGATTAATGATATCTGATCTGCAACACAAGGATAACCCACATTACTACTGTAAGCAACACATGAAGAACAGTATATAAACCTTTTGGACCACAAGAATGCATCCTACTAATATTACAACGCATTTAGACATATGTTCGCATGCTGCTGACTGTATGTTCAAGGGTGGTCTTTCAGGTGATAACATGTATCCTTAACATTATAAGATATATTCAACATGCCTTTTATACAATATATGATATATATCCAATGTTAATGCTGAATTTTTTTATTGTGTCCAGTGTACCATGAATGCATGACTCCGTGACACAAACGGAAAATATAAGAAATAATACCATGGCTTTGAAGATTACTAAGAAGGCTTGAAATTGATTGCAGTGAAGCATACCTTAACATAGTGCTAATCTGAAATATCATTAAGGATTTGCTGTTAAGCATTGAAAGAAATTAAGTAATATTGTTAAAGAGTAATGAACTATTGATTACAAAGAATGCAAAGATTTCTTTGCTTTAAACAATACATAAATAATGACTTATAATCGGAAAATACAAAGAGTAGAATACATGTGAGTGACAGGTTGATGTTATTGAGTTTGGAGTAAAGTGTTTCCAAACGGTACTCAAACCTACTTAACTTCAATACACAAACCGCTAACTACAAGGCTATAGGTTTGTACTGTTCAATTTTGGCACAAATATCTGGAATTCCTAATTTAATGCAGGCAGTTCCATAAACATCGATAATAATAAATTAAAACAGAAGTACGCATATAGTAATATGTGATGCAATGTATGCCCTAGATGCAGTTAACACAATACAACCCAGTTTCATTGTATTAAATCTGCCCCAAGTAAGCTTTATGGTTTCCACGGAATGCAAAAGTTTCCATCAAGGTACATACTGAATCGACAACAACCGAAAAATAGGTCTTGCTCTCCCCTTCAAACCCTGATATCCATAGCATTTAGTGCAGCATTAGATTCATTATCATAAATAAGATAAATTAACAAGTTCAAAAGGTGATATGGTGGACTTACCTCTTCCAAGATCAATTATGGAGCACAACAATTTAGCAACATCCTTCACGCTTCTAAAAATTGTGATGTTGTCTTTGTTTTTTGAGCATGGTGTTCTAGTGTCCTCTTGGTGAGACTGGATTCGAATATTCTGCTTCCATCCAAGTGGGTCCGAATAGCAATCCAATATCCGAACACTGTTGGAACAATGCAAAAATTATAAGACATAGTATTAGACATTCATATCAATTCTACCATCACAAACATTTAAACTATGGCCTGCATTAAGGACATATTATGTACAGTTCACACTTTACAGTAGAACAGTTAACACAAATAATCTCTGATTTCACAGTCCAGCTTAAATTTTCACATGTCAATTCTACTGAATTGCCGGTTATGCTAAAGCTCTCATTCCTTTTCCTAGAAGAAATTTGCTCTGCCAGATCTTACCATCGACCCAAAGCATTTGAATCAAGTCCGCTCCGCCGCATGAAATCCAGATAAAATTCCGGGCTCCGATCAAATTCCACAACCACAACTCCCCTGCACCACCACAATTTGCCAACCAAGCCAACAACTTGCTTCATCACCAGACGAGGCCAATCTAAAGCATTATACCACAAAGGACATGAACAATACCTGGCTTGCGCCTTCCCGGCAGCCGCGTTGGAGGCGACGGCGGCAGCGAGGTGGAGCATGGTGCGCGCGGCGAGAGGGCAGCACTGGAGTGAACCCTGCATGGCTAGAGCGGGCGCGTGCTCGCCGTCGAGGCGCCCGTCCCGAAGGCACCTCACGACCGCATCAGCCATCTCAGCTCGCCGGCGGCGCCTTCGAACTGAAAACCTTAAACCCTAGCGCGACGAGAAGGCAGCTTTTGCACGATAGCCCCTTTCTTTGTGCCTCCTCGCGGAACAGCCCCTCCCAGCTCGGACTTCAGAGAGCTCCCGGAAGAAAATTTGTCCACAATACCATAATTGAAAACAGGAAGTTCCAAAATAGGAGAGAATAGTCACAATACCATTAGTGAAAACCAAAAGTTTCAAAATAACACTGGGAAAACCAAACTTGCCAAAATACCATTACATGATTGGTTTTTGTTGCCAAAATACCACTATGCACTAACTGGGACTAACACCCAGACAAAAAGACTTATATGCCCTTACCTCTTCGGATACCACGGTCTCTCATTTCTACTCTCTTTCAATACTAGCATTTTCAGCAACAAATTGATAGCCTTCCACCAACAGTACAGCAGTGTAATGACAACATTTTCACATAATTCCAACATCATTCCAACAGTTTTCCGCTAAAAACATCACATAATAGTTGATCATAGAGCATGCTAATTTCATGTCTCAAAGATGGCCAAAAAGATGATACTAGTAGTTCAACATACACCACATCAAAAGTAGATCTCTCAATTGACTAAACTTGTTCAAAAGTAGATCTCACAAAATAAAATTCTAAAATTGCTACTCCCTTCGTCTCAAAATAGATGTCTCAGATTTATCAAAATTTAGATGAATCTAGACACTATTTAGCTTATAGGTTCATCCAAATTTTGATAAATTTAAGACATGATATCTATTTTGAGACTGAGGGAGTACATCTATTTCTACTGAGAGAAGAAGCATACCTAAAACAGTGCAACGTCGGTGTTGAACTCGGTGGCGCTGACCGAACAGAGGATGGAGGAGCCTGGGCAGGGAGTGGCGGAGGGCGTCTTTCCGTACGTCAGCGTGCATGTATCCTCGTCAAGCCCTCCGTCGTCGGTGAGCTAGGGCAGGGCGCGACGAGCACGCCCGGGCCGAGCGGGGCCGTGCAGGGCGACGGGCGGGATACAGGACGAGCAGGAGAGAGCGAGGCGTGCAGGGCGGTAGATGGGCTCGCGGGCTAAGGGGAGAGCGCCGTCGCCGGCGCTAGGATGCGGCGACCATGCGCGGCGCCATGGTCGGTACAGAGGGAGGTTTTAGCACATAGCAGTATAGCGGGGGATTTTATAATTTGCCATGCTGTACTTTTCAGTTTTATCATTTGTCACACCATGTGTCACTGACATGTGGTGGTCAATATGGCAAATGATAAAATATTCCCAGTATAGCACCGCATGTGGGTGCTCTTTTTGCACATCAGCACCGGCCCAACAGGACCGGTCCAGCCCAGACGCCTCAACAACCCGATGCAACCCCCAGCACCGAACCCACCCATGGAGCAAGCCACGGCGGCAGGGGACGGCGCTCCGCAGCAGCGCCAGAAGAAATCCTCCGCGGCCAAGAAGGCGAAGAAGGGCGGCGCCACCGGCAGCAGCGGCGGAGGGGCATGGCCGGTGGTAAAGCCCAAGACGGATCTCCAGGTCAATCGCCTCAAGGGCACCCAGCTCCTCACGGTGAGCCAATCCCCTTTCAGAAATTGAGTTTGTTGACCCAATTAGCTAGGGAGCTTGTCGCATGATTAAGTCGAGACATCAAGTAGCTCGATCTGCTGCTTCTACTAGGAGGGGATTACCATTAGGATTGCTGCTGTTTTTGAGCATCTAGTCTAAGAGGGAATTAGCATATACTATCAATTTGCCGTGTCACTTCTGCAATTATGACCTAGGAAGTACATGATCTGATAAGCCTCCTGCCTCCACTAAAAAAATGATATAAGCATCCTGCCAGCGAAACGCTTCTGGAAGGAGATGTTGTTCTCTGGTGACATGTAGTTAGATTAAAATGAACGAATGATATGAAGTTTTTGAATTGATATGACAGTGTGTCGAATTCTGTCTTTACTAAATTGTGTTACTTATGGGCAACTTCCCACACTTGGCATAGGTGCCTGATTTCCTCACTTCCGTGGAGGCTAAGGCTTTCGTCGACGTCGCTGAATCTATGGGCTTCACGCACCAGGGAAGTCTTGGGCCACTCAAGGGGGAAGCCTTTAGAGATAATGACCGGATTTCTGTCACGGACCCCTTGCTTGCTCAAACCCTCTGGGAAACAGGGATAAACAGGATATTCACGGACATCAATATTGCTGGCAAAGTAGCAACCAGTTTGAATCCAAATATCAGGCTTTACAGGTATATGGTGTTATAACTTGAGGAAAGATCTGATTTAACAAGTGTTGCGCTGTTGGACAGGTCGAGTTATTGACTTTGTTGCTTTATAGGTATGTTGAAGGTCAGCGCTTTGGTAGGCATATCGATGAGAGTGTCAACCTTGGGAATGGTTCCAGGACACAGTATACATTGCTGATATACCTTTCTGGCAAGGGAAGCGCAAAAGATTCACAAGCTCTTGTTGGAGGGGAGACTGTATTTTATGATCACCGGGGAGGAATTGTTGCTGAGGTACCTTCTGAATCCAAATAACTCATCTAACATTTCCCCTGATCTGGAAAACCAGTGCTTGTACCAACGATATACTCCTACAATATATCTTGTATTTAGTTTGTCACCATATTCCCCTGTTTAGACTTATGAGATATTCTGATGTTGTGTGAACAATGAAATGGTCTGTTTTGTGCTTACGATGATTATAAATGTTAGCAGAGTCCTGCCAAACTGGTATTAATCTCAGGTTGCCTGCATGTAGGTTGCTCCAGTGCAAGGAATGGCTCTACTCCACCTGCATGGTGCCAGGTGCATGCTTCACGAAGCTCGCGTTGTGAAAAAGAATGTCAAGTACGTGCTTCGTTCAGATGTTGTATTTTCTTAGCTGAAGCAACACTTCAAGCTGTTTTCCTACCAGTATCAACATGAGGCAAGATAGGTTTGGGATATGTGAATCTTGTGATATGTGTGAGAATAGAAGTCCCAGTGTGGAATTTGACATTACAATGTTGGAAATACTCACCTAACATCAAAATTGTGTTACAGCTTTGCACCTTTGTGGGTTCTGTAACTGTTACAATGTTGGAAATGCCTGTGTTATATTGTCTGTCACAGCATATGCTGTTATTAATCATAATCTGTATTCTGACTCTAATATTAAGACCCATTCAGCTTCCGTTCTTGCCTGTATTATGTTAGCTCGAGTTCAATCAGATGCCATTTTTGTCCTCATCTCTTAGAAGGCAAGTGCAAACTGCAAAGCCTATGGTGAGCTTGCAAATGTACAACACCAAAGTAACAAAAAATGGAGCAGACAATAACTGTCAACGCATACATAAGACATACTACCTCATATATATAAGACGTTTTGGTAGGGTAATTTAGCCTAGCCTACCAAAACGTCTTATATTATGGTACAGAAGCACTCCAGTACATAGTAACCGTTGTTTACCACACACACTGACTTGAGTAACGAAACACGATTCTCAATTGAACCATGCATATTCCCACATCACCCCTCTACTGAGGCGGCGCAAATCTGTGACATTTAGATCTGGTAGACATAGCTAATACTAAGTTCAAGATGGCAGGCTTGACTAGAATATAACCCTTATTTCCCATGCGGCAGCAACACCAACATTTACATTTCACTGCACCCATGTCTAGAGGAACCATGACCAGTAGAGATTTATGCTGGTTTTGTTCTGCAACAAGGTAGTACAAAAGTGAAAAATCTGCAAAATAAAACGCTCTCAGGCAACGCAACGCAACAGTGGGAACTTCTATGCACCCAGCTAACATTCCAAAGCATAAGAATTCGAGATTGTGGAAAAGATTTAATGTGCACCAATATTATAGCTTCTATACCAGTAGTATCATCTTCTTGTGCAAAATTAAGCATACATCCAAATAGTACGAATGTCCAGACATTACCGTTGACAAGATAGTAGCTGCACAAATTTAGACAACAGAAGTATGATTCAGATTTCAAATGTGCCAGAAACGGGTGTGGGGCAAATGCAGATCCAGTTACATTTATACCCCAGATTCATTTGTTATGTAAAAATATTTCCAGTCAATGTTAGCTGACCACAAGTTAGCTTTACTTACTCACATTGACTGGAAATAACGAATCTAGACAAGTTGGCTAACATTGACTGGAAATATCTGGTCTTCCGATGCTTAAAGCCAACATCACAAATTAATAATTGTATCCTTCCGGTCAGCTGACCACAAGAAGCATACCAAGTGAAGTATATTTGAGTGCATATGACCTTTTTTCTTTAGGCAATCAACAAAAGTGCCTGAGACTAATGAACAAAAGTGCACATGCCTAAAAGTGAAAAGATCATCGCCAGGTCAGCTCAAGTTATAATATCAAGAAGGCAAATAGAGGGATGGAAATCTACCTATTAAAGCCATCAATTAAAACATGATTGGTCAGATCACGCTTCAAACCCTCTATATATGTTGCCATATAACTTTCATAGTTCTGCATCAGGGCTTCAACCTTCGCTTTACACACCTAAACCGTCAGATAAGTAGGATCTAGCTCAATACATTTTTCAGCATCTTCCAGACCTTCGGGCAAAGCTCCTAGAAAGATCTAACATTGAGCTCTATTGATTTCTTTCTGCGTCTTCATGATGGATACCTTGAGAAAGGCGTTTTACACGACCGCAATCGATGTTGATTTCTTTCTGCGTCTTCATGAGTTGATTTGGTTTGCTGAGTGTTCCTTTCTTCCCATGTGCTCACCACGTTCTCGTGTATCCATCATATGTGTCGGGTTGGGACGATGCCCATCACCGAACCACTCCCGTCAACGAGTGGAAGTGCATCCAAGTAGCCGACTAGAAACCTATAGAACAGGAACCAGCAGATTGCCTCCGATTTATCCTGCACCTCACTCTGGTCACCGAAATCCTGAAGGTACAATGCCGAACACCTTTGGGTCCGCGGAGAGGCGAGCATGCTAGCTTTCGGCGGTGGTGGAGCGGGAGCTAGCGCAGCTCAAGGGGCGACACAGGCAGCGAGCAGAACCACAAGCGAAGCATTGTCTCATGGGGCTCGGCGAGGCCGCGATGCTGCTTGTACTACAGAAGATCGGGCCGTCCAAGCAACCAGTCAGAAACTTGTCTTCTTACGCGAGTTCTGCCCTGTATGCCAAGTCCTGCGCACCTTAAATAGGCCACGACCGATTGCAAAAGAGAAAATCGATCTATCTATCAAAACACATATACTTTTTAGGTACTGCTTATTTTCGTTCTTTCTTCTCCGCTCATCCCTAGACACCTAGGGTTTGATCAGATTTGTCGTTTTGTCTTGAAAAACAGTGAGGAACTCTTTGTTGATTTGCTCGAAAATCATCCGTTCGTTGTCACGAAAACACGGCGGTTATCCTGGCGTTGCACGGTAGATTTTTGCGGCAACAGCGAGCACCTCAACGGCGATGGAGATACAACATTTGCTAGATTTTTTTTGAGACAACAACAATGGCTAGATGGATGGCGCCGAGACTGCTCCCGGAATTTCTGCTTTTTTTTTAGGGCTCCTAGAATTTCTGCTTTTCACGCTCTTTGGGTGTCATTTGAAATGTATAGGGGTGAAAAATTTCTGGCCCAATTGGAGGGCCATTGTGTAGTGCCGAGGTGAGGTAATTCCCCTAAGAAAAAAAAAAAGAGGTGAGGTAAAAGAAAAAGAGAGGAGCCGAGGAGTCTTGCTCGTGTCTCATTAACTCCCACCGCCTGCCGCATTACTCATTATGAATGTTAAAGGAAGGAGTCACAACATCAGCTCGTACATATGCCAACATTTACACATGTCTTTAAGAAAGTAAAAAAATAAATTGCCATGTGCCATGGAAAAACACTGGGCAAACATGAACATTGCTAATGATCGACCGCATACTTTACCGAGCATCACCCGCTTTACACATGAACGCGCCATCAACCCGTCGTCAACCACGACGAGCAGGGATACGTGGCTGGCGCACCATTTTGCCTGAGAGTTGTTGGGTGGACACTGAGTAAAGAGGTTATTCGTTGCCTGCTAGTGTTTTGCCTTTATCCGGTGTTTTCTCTGACACGCGATTTGGCTTAGTCTTTGCAGAATGCCGGGTGTCAAAGAATATATGCTCAGCAAAAAAGAGCGCCACACTCTACAAACGTCGATTTTGGTAGCGATGGGTAGGTTGCTTTTTTAGCCTAGGTTCACTCCAAATTTATACGCAAAAATCATTTAAATACGTTTGTTTCACAAAGTTAAAATATTTTATATTTCTAGACGGAGGGAGTAGCAATGACATGAATGTCTAGCTGGTAAGCTGTTTGTCAAGTAAATATAATTGAAACTACCGGTACTCTCACCGTCAACAAAGTTGAGAAATCATCATCCACTTGGGGATGACGACCGTCATGCATGGTTCGTCTTGAATTACCAGATGAACAAGATGTACGTAGCAGATAAGATAGAAATTCATAAATAGTGAGATCTACTAGTAGGCAAGCTCTGCATATATACTTTTATTGAAAAGGATAAGATGCTAGGCCGTAGCTTTGGGACACCCATCCCCATCTTCTGGGAACTACTATCACCAATAGATATGCACCCAAGCACCCTGTTTCGAGGGACTCAAGCATCTTGGCTCCGCTTTTTCGCCGACACAGCCTCTATCGCTTCTCCGAGAGGCCAGGCGGCTTCTATGAAGTACTCCCCGTGTTTCACCTTCTGTACTACTGTGATCTCCTTGGTTGGGTCCAAACCTGCATCGACCATATCATATCAGCTAGTAATAATTATGCCAGGTCTACTTAATCAGCCTCACATTACCAGGAAAAAAACACCACAACGGCATATATAAATGCATTAGAATCAATACTAATTCATTGTTAAGACTGACTGACTGACTGACTGACTGACTGATGAGTAATAACCCATAGTAGAGTTGCTTACCGAATCCATCCACAAGCAAGGAGTACTGGTAGATGAGGTCCATGCACATGTAGGGCGCGTCAACGGCTCGGCCCCTTGGGTACGCGGCCTTTGCCTCCTCGAAGCTCAGCGGGCATATCTTCTCGGCGGCGGCCCTGTAAGCCGCAGGGGTGGTCTTCCCGCTGGTCGCCTCGCTGTCGATAAAGCCCATCTGTCGGAGATTATTGAGCGAGTTACAGTTCATCAGTTTTGTCACAACACTCGATTCGAGATGCAAATGCATCCAGATCAGTATGTGGGTCGTTTCGTGTCATTAACCTTCAATGCCATATAGTAGAAGCTGGAGGCGAGGTAGAGGTCGGCCTGGCCGGCTCCGCCGCCGCCGTTCCAAGCGCCGTTGAAGGTGCAGTTCTTGGTTTCACATGGCGCGGTCAGTTTCAGCGCCTTGGTGACGTCCTCTCTGCACTTGTCATAGGATGCTCCTTCTGGCGGCGCTATGGCGTCGTATTGCTCACCGTGGTAGGTGTATTTACCTTCAAGGATCGGCAAATAAATATTACCTAGATCAGGATGGCCATAGTAGCTCAACCAAAAAGGAGGAAGGTGTAGTTCATGAATCACCGTTGTAGCCCGCCAGCACGCAGTAGCTGAACGGTCCGTTCTTTGCCTTGAAGATCTCTACTCTAGAAGCCTGAGCACCGTAGTGCAAGTAGCTGAAATGGAAAGTCAGTCACTCAATTGTGGGTCCAACTTCATCATCAAAATGCTCTAGCTAGATCGTGTGTAAGCAATACCAATACAGCAGGGGTCCAACCTGTGAGCATACACATTGTAATCTCTTCCTTTCAGATACTCTTTCGTAACGTACGGATCCTTCCCGTCACTCGGCGAGGGAGCGGCAGCGGCAGCATCTGGAGAAATGGCGTATGCCATTTGCACGGACCCGCCTCCGAGATCAATCACACCTACCGTCTTGGTGTAATCTCCTCCCAGTTTATCCAACAGATAATTTAGAGCAACCTATATATGTACATCGTAAAATTAGAAGAAAAAAATACTACATATAAAGCAGTTGGTACATGAATAGAGATGATGTAAATTAAGGTTGTGTAGTACTAGCTAGTACCCATAAGTACGATCCTTCTTGTGATCCCTCAAGAACATTGATCCAATTAGGATTGTACTGAAATTTGCTCTTGGTGTGGACAACATCCCTGACCTGTATTATATCAGGAATCAGTGTTCAAAACGATGCAGATATTGAAACAAGAGTAGAATATGTATACGCTAGCTGAGAGCAAGGCTGCAGGGAGATGAAGATTAATTTACCGCTCCAAGAATTTGCTGTGCTTTATCGTCTCCGATAAGTCTGAGTCCAGCCGTGGCCTGCAAAGTTTGCGTCAAAAAGGTTGTTGTTCTAGGTCTAAATTTGTGATTTTATGTGAAGTTGTAAACTGCATATATAGTATATGGGCAAAGCTATTTATTTATTTATTATTAAGTTTGCTAGCTAGGAACGGACCCCTAGTTTAAGGGGTGTTGTTTTCATGAGCCCCCGAGGCACAATACTGCTGGCCTTGTCAAGCAGAGGCAGCATAGATTTGGCAGCCTCCTTGGGCCGTCCGGCATACGAGCTCAGCCCTGGATTTACCTGCACGCACCATGCAGAAAATTGAATAGATAAATAAAGAGATGTAAGAAAAGAAAGAAACATGTATAGCTGCGCGCAGGGTGCGTGTGCGTACCGTGGCAAAGAACTCGATGTCCTTGCCGATCTTGGCGAGGTCCATCTTCCTGTCGAACCTGAAGACGTGGACGCGCGTGCCCGTGCTGCCGGCGTCGAAGATCACAGCGTACTTCCCTGGCAGCGCCGCCGCCGCCTCCGCGGAGATGCCGGCCCTCCGGCCAAGCACCGTGTCGGCTGCGCTGGCAGAAGATGAGACTAGGAGGAGGAGGAGGAGGAGGAGGACGAGGACGAGGACAAGTGACTCGACGCCGACAGACCGAGCCATCGCAACGCCCGAAATGGAAACCTGTGCCTGACTGCTTTGACTCGGTGAATAATTCTACTGGGCATGGATTGGTAGGCTTTTTAAAGGGTCTTAGCGGGGGCGGTGTACAGAATACGCATACAGGCGAAAAACGTTGTTCGCTTTGGAAAAAAGGGATCGGGAGGCGATCGCATCTGCTCTCATCTACATTGTCAAGCCGTAGGTCCCTGCCTCCTCCGCCGCCTGCTCCGGCGATGAGAGGGGGTGGGGACCTCGGTGCTTCGGCTCCAGCCTGTAGGTAGGTTAGCCTCGTGCTTTCTTGGAGCATTGTTTCTATGGAGAAGACTGCGTCGTGTTGGAATAATTTGCCTTCACTATTCCTCCATCTCGGCATCACTCCAACAGGTCTCGCCGATCTATAGATCCGGCAAGATTCATGTCTGGTGGTCGACGAACGACACTCTCACGGATGATGGTCGTGTCGATTGTCGACTTGTCGTAGGTGTATTTGTTGTCTTGCAGTTGGACGTGTGGATGACGGCATGCGACGATGTTCCTCTTGTTCAACTGTGTTGGATGAAGATAATGGCGTCAGGATCCGGTGACCACGGGGAAGATCCCCGGTCGACGTGCCACAAAGTTTCGGTCTTGTCGCTTGTGACGGTCTGGTCTATCGGCTCAAAAAGCATTGTTGTATGCGAATGTGCTCTCTTAGATCTTGGTATGATGGTTATTCGTCTCTTTTTTCTGCGCCGCCATGCTGGCGGCGAAGGACGATGGTGGATAACGTTCTGGCGAGGCACAAGTTTCTCCACGAGTGGAATTGTAGTTTTTCTACTTGCGGGATACTTTCTGCAAAGTTGCGAGACACGCAAATTTTTCTCTTTTGGTGACTATATATATAATCTTTGTAAGCGGATTGTCTAATGAAATATATGATTACGTTAAAAAAACTAAGAGTATCTTTTTTGTGTGAAATAACTAACAACATCTTTAACCCATAAAAAAACTTAGAGGACTAAAAGCCTCCCTATAATAGATGAGCAAAATTTTCTCCTCTAAAAGGTGGTCGCCGGAACCTATCCTCAAAAAATTAAAGGACTAAAATTTTTTGGCATCATTTTGGAACCTCCATCAACCATATCAAATAAACATAATTCAAACATGCATAAAAATTATTCAAAAGCACAACATCTAGGCCAACACCATCTCGGCCACCTCAAACACCATCTCGGCCACCACCAACATTACCACCACTACCACTCTCTCGGGCCAAGATCTTTGCACGAGCGATCTCTCAATATGCCCTAGCTTTATCATCCAAGGTGCTTAGCTTCATAAACATGATGGCATAGTCGGCATCCTCCTTCTCCTTGGCCAACTTCTTCACCTCAAGTGCAAGTCGTTGCTCTTCTATCTTCTTCTCATCGACATTCTTTCTTCTTCTAGTGCAATCCTTCGTTGCTCCACCGCTAACTTGGACCGCCACTTCTCCTCCTCAAGTGCTTTGAGCTCATTCCACCTAGCTTCATTATCCTTTTATTTGCGTTCGTCCGACAATGCTTTCTTCGTCTCAATGATAGCATTGAACTCTTCCTTGTAAATGCCGACACCTCCCCTCTTCTTCTTCTCTTTTGCTATCTTGGCACCCTTCGGCCTCTCGTTGAGGTGTCCATCCTCATATTCATAGACACCAATGGTTTGGCTAATTATAGTCCTCTTTGGTGTGGTCTCTGATACGTCGGAAACGTATCTATAATTTTTGACGTTCCATGCTTGTTTAGTATATACTTTGCTTTGCTTTGTCTATATTTTGAGGTGTTTTATATGTTTTCTGGTACTAACCTATTAACAAGATTCCACAGTGCCAGTTGCCTGTTTTCTTCTATTTTTGTTCCAGAAAGACAGAAAATCAATATTCTTGGAATTGGACGGGACAAAAGCCAAATTCAATATTTTACTGTGGGAAACACGAAGCCTGAATACGAGACAGAGGAGATCCACCAGGGGGCCACACCCCCTGGCCGCGTGGCCAAGGTGGGCCCGCGCCTGGGGGTGCGGCCGCCCTGGTGACCCCCCTGCCTCGCATCTTCGCTTATAAACCCCCCTGATGCCTAAACCCTAAGTACCTGATCAATATTTCACAAAACCGTCTGTAGCCGCCGCCACCATCGTCCCTAGATCGGGGGGATGTGAAGCTCTTCCCGGCACCCTGCCGGAGGGGAGATCATCCTAGAGGCCTTCTTCATCATGCCAACCTCTGGTATGAAGCGTGAGTAGTTCCACCTTAGACTACGGGTCCATGTAGTAGCTAGATGGTTATATCTCCTCCTTTGTGCTTTCATGTTTAGATCTTATGAGCTACGTTTCTGATCAAGATCTCATCTATTTGTAATCATGCATGTTGTGTTTGCGGGGATCCGATGGATATTGAGATTACTATGTCGGATTGATTAATGGTTTTGTATTATTAATTCTATCATGTTTGTGTTGTTTGTGATCTTGCATGCTCTCTGTTGTTAGAAGCTATCTTGGCCAAGTAGTTGCTAGTGACTCCAAGAGGGGATATTTATGCTCGATAGTGGGTTCATGCCTCTATTTAATGTAAGAGAAGTGACAGAAATCTCTAAGATTGTAGATATGTTGTTGCCACTAGGGAGAAAACAACGGTCTCTTGTTCATGGAACAAGTGGATTGTCTACCTTACACACTTTGCTTAAAGCAGTTGTCTGTTGGTTGCAACTTAATACTTGAGAGGGTTCGGATGATAACCCAAAGATGGATTTCTAGTCATAGATGCAGTTGGATAGAGGTCTATGTATCTTATTGTATTGCTCAATCGAATCTCATAGAATCATGAATGTCAAGTATTGCATTGTTATGTGATATGTCCAAAACGTATCTACTTTCCCGAACACTTTTTCTATTGTTTATCCTCTAAACTTGTGTGATTTTGATACAACTAACACGGAATAACGTTGTTTTCAGCAAAATTACCTTGGTGTCTAGTTTTTGTGCAGAAAATCAACTATCAGGAAAAATCCCAGAAAATATGCCAAAAATCCTATTTCACCAGAAGACTCACGGAGCTAGAGTACGAGACGGAGGGGAGGCCTGAGGGGCCCACACCCCCTGCTGTGCGGGTGGGCCTAGGCCGCGCCTGGAGGGGGTTTGGCTGCCCTAGGCACCCCCTCGTCCTCCCTCTTCGCCTATAAGATGCCTCTTGACCTAAAAATCGAGGGGGGTTCGACGTTTTTCCAGAAATAGTTCCGTTGTGCCGCCACCACCAGAAACCGCGATTCGGAACCAGAAACTCCGTTCTGGCACCCTGCCGGGACGGGGAATTTGGAGAGAATCATCGCCATCGTCATCACCAACGCCTCTCCATCAACCATCCATGTTTCTGTCATCCATGAGTGAGTAATCCCCCGCTGTAGGCTATGGGGATGGTAGGGATTGGATGAGTTCTATCATGTAATCGAATAAGATTGTTAGGGCATGGTGCCTAGTATCTCTATTAGTGCTATTTGACTTTGTTGCAACTTGCTGTTCTTAATGCTTGTCAGTAGGGCCCGAGTGCCATGATATCAGATCTGAACTTATTATTGATTCATGATGATAGTATTGTTTGTGATCTTATCTGCAAGTTGTGTACACATCATTGTCCGGATCCAAAGGCTCCGAAGTGACAGAAATTGGGACAACCTGAGGGGATGGTTGTGATGTGAGGATCACATGTGTTCACGGAGTGTTAATTCTTTGCTTTGGTGCTCTATTAAAAGGAGCACCTTAATTGCCAGTAGTTCCCTTGAGGCTCCGCTGCAACGGGCTGGCAGGACAAAAGATGTTGTGTGATACGTTGGAAACTTTACTTGTCCACCCTTTGAGGTGCTTTTTACATGTTTTATGGTACTAACCTATTAACAAGTTGCAACAGTGCCAGATGCCTATTTTCTGTTGTTTTTGGTTTTAGAAAATATTCTCGGACATGGACGGGACGAAGGACAAAGTCAATAACTTTCTGTGGGGAACAAGAAGTCCAGAGAGGAGCCTGGAAGGCCAGCCAGGGGGGCCAGACCCACCCTAGGCGCGGGTGGGCCCAGCCCCTCGCCTGGCTAGGGTTTGGGCACCCTGGCCGCCTCCCGGTCTCGCCCCTTCGCCTATAAGAAGCCCCTGATACAAAAACCCTGAGAACCCGATCAGAAATCCACGAAACCGTCTGTAGCTGCCACCAACATCGTCCCTAGATCGGGGGGATATCATCCGGGAGGCCTTCCCGGCACCCTACCGGAGGGGAGATCATCTCGGAGGCCTTCTCTCTGGTATGATTCGTGAGTAGTTCCACCTTGGACTATGGGTCCATGTAGTAGCTAGATGGTTGTATCTCCTCCTTTGTGCTTTTATGTATAGATCTTGTGAGCTCCGTTCATGATCAAGATCTAATCTATTTGTAATCATGCATATTGTGTTTGCGGGGATCCAATGGATATTGAGATTATTATGTTGGTTTGATTAATGGTTTTATCTTTATGATTCTATCATGTCTGTGTTGTTTGTGATGTTGCATGCTCTCCATTGCTAGTGGTTATCTTGGCCAAGTAGTTGCTGGTGACTCCAAGAGGGAGTATTTATGCTCGATAGTGGGTTCATGCCTCTAGTTTCCAAGGGAAGTGACAGAAATCTCTTCGGTTGTAGATGTGGTGTTGCTACTAGGGAGAAAACAACGGTCTCTTGTTTATGGAACATGTGGAATGTTTACCTTACACACTTTGCTTAAAGCAGGTGTTTGTTGCTTGCAACTTAATACTAGAGGGGGTTCGGATGATAACCTGAAGGTGGACTTCTAGTCATAGATGTAGTTGGATGACGGTCTATGTATATTGTTGTATTGCCCAATTAACCTCATAGAATCTTTCTGGCTAGTAATTGCATTGTTATGCATTGCTCAGTTCCTGTCAATTGCCCCGCTGTAATTTGTTTACCCTTCATGCCATGTTGTTTATCTAAGGAGAGCACCTCTAGTGAACTATGGACCTCGGTCCAATCTTTACCATTGATACATCTTCCACTGTTACTTGTTTACTTGCTGCAAACTATTACCTTTCACACCATACGTTTAATCCTTTGTTACAGCAAACCGGTGAGCTTGACAACCTCACTGATTCGTTGGGGCAAAGTCTTGAGTTTGTGTTGTGCAGGTCTCCACGTTGTTTGCAACACCTGTGTGATGTTTCCTTCCTCCTTCTGGTTCGATAACCTCGGTCTCAACTAAGGAAAAACTTACTGCTTGCTCTTCACACACCCTGCGCTTGGGGTTACCAACGAAGTGCCACGTCGAGCATCATCAAGACTTTCTGGCGCTGTTGCCGGGGAGGCTAAGGACGTCTTCACTAGGGGAGTCCTTCACTTCCTTTCTCTTTACTTTGTTTTTAGTTTGCTTTGTTTCTTTTGCTTGGTTTTGTTTGCCTCTTTTCAAAAAAAAAACCCAAAAAAATAGTCTAGCTTGGTTTGCTTGCCTTATTCAAAAACACACAAAAATTAGTCCTTGCTCTAGGTCACCATGTTGCTCCCCCAGTTTGCTCTGAAAAATCTTGCAAAAAGTAGTGGCTCCATAATTGGGAAATATAATATTGAAGAATTTTTTAATTATGTTAGCAAGCATGAGGATATTGAGGATAAATCTATAACTGAACTTGCTCCTAATTATGAAATTGTTGCAGCTTCTTTAGTTCATATGTTGGAGGCTAGGTTTGTTAGCCTTAACCCCTTCATACAATTCTTATTCCTAAAACTAAAAGAAGAGAAGAATGTTGAAAAAAGGGAATTCATCCTTGAAACTTAATCAAATGAATTCCATGATGTTGCTAGGGAGGCCAAAAAGGTTTTTGAATGTTTCAATATGCTAGGTTCGAGTGTAGATGTTGTGGGTATTTCTGATAAAACTAAGCCTAGAAAGGAATTGAATATACCCATACCCTATAAGCTTGTTGGAATGCATGAAGCCTTTGAAAATAACTTCGATTGGATTGCCCCTGAAAATCTTTTTGATGAAGGTAGTAGACCAAAGAGAGATGAGAAAGGATCCTCCAAAACCCATTTGGATGAGATACCTTTCATAGTTGAAGAATTTGCAAGTATGGATGTTAATGCTTCCTCATTTGAAAATACTTGATTCTTCTTGCTTCTTGTGCCTAACTTAAAGACGTTAAAGAAAAGTACTTGTTGGGAGATAACCCAAGAGTTTTCTTAAGTCTTGGAAGTTATTACTTCTGTAATGACCTCTCCTTATCCATTTTTTTTGCTTTTTGTACCAAGAATGACCTCTAATGAGAGGAAAGTAAGATTTGGGGAGTTGCTGTCCCGAAACAGATTTCTGTCCTCCACCAAAAAATTCGTGAGGAGGCTCTGTAACTCAGATTGAGCTCAAAATTTACAAATAAATCTCCTAGTATGTTGGCTAACTTTCGTTAGTTTAATACTTTTTTATTTGAGCAACAGAAGATGTTCAAAAAAAATCGTTTCTACCTGCTGGTCTGTTTTGACATATTTCTGCCATTATTTGCATTTGCTTCTTATTGATTCCTTTTTGAGCTCTCTTCAGGTAAATTGAGTTTCTTTGAAGGAGTTAATATAGTAGATTGTGTTTTTAGTGAAAATCTTTGCTGTTCTAAAGCTTTTCCAATGGTCTAATATCTTTTGAATAAGCTAATATTGCTAATGAAGATTGTGTGAAGTTTTGTATGAAGGAAAAATTTCAGGTGTAGAGATAGAATGATACAATAAGATGTATAATGGATAAAAGCTAAAGCTTGGGGATGCCACCATGGTGTAACCGCAAGAAATATCCAAGAAGTACAAGCGTCAAAGCTTGGGGATGCCCAAGGCATCCCCCTTCTTCATCAATAAAAAGCTCAGGTCTGTCTAGACACTTCGTTTTTATTGTTTCATGCATAGTTGTGTTGTTCTTGGAGCATCTTAGTTTTTATTTGCTTTGCTTAGTTTCTTTAGTTTGCTTTAGTAGTTTGGACCCCCGTTCTCGTTGTGTTGTTTTGCAAATAAGTTTGCTTGGTGTTTGGAAAGGAGTAGTAAGTTCTTGCTTGAAGTGCAAGAGGAGCTTGCATTGACTGTGACTTAGACTTTAGCATGACATGCTAGGTGTTGTTTTAACATTATGCTTAGTGATTATTGTTGTAGCATGTTTTGTTCCAAACATTTGGGATTGCTTAGTGTGCCTTGAAGAAATTATGCGTTGTTTTAGCATGCAAAGGCATAGTATTATGGTATTCTCCTTTGATGTTTTTTGTTTGGGTTGACTTGGCACATGCTCACACAATGTTATGACTATGACAAGTCACCATTAGCCTCTATGATTATTTAGTCCTTGACTTGTAGTACCACTCTTTGCTTTGGTTAGTTTGCTTTGTTGTATTGCATAATTTTGCCCATTATTGCTCTCTTAGTTGGTTGCTCCCAGTATTTTGCTAGCCTCCACTTGTATGAGTAAGTTCTACTCATGCTTTAAACTCCCAAGAAACAAAGTTATTCCAAAGTGTCCACTATGAACTCCTATGCATGGTGTGTTACACCACTCCAAAGTATATTCTTGTTTTCACCTATCTTCCAATTAAAAAACTATTTTGTTATGTGAAAACTTAGTGATTAAAGCCCTCACGAACTTGATGGCACACTTTATTATTTGCCCCTAATAAATTTGAACCATTGTGACAACTTTGCTGTATATGCTTGCACTTATAAGTTGGAATTAGAAGAACTGTGCTGTCACAGGGAACATTTTCAACATTGCACTTGTACCTTGTTGTACTCAGTTGATATCATGTTATTTTGTCTATGGATGTCACCGGTGTGAAATAAAGAGGGAACTTGTAAGTCCATGGAGTTTGTATCCTGTGTTAGAGAAACTTCTGGGCCGCTAGCCTAAGCCATGCCTAATCATGGTGGAAACTTGCAGCATCACCATAGTGACATCTATGAAGCATTATTCTTATAAAAAAAGAGACACATTGAGAAAAGAGGAAAGAGAGAAAAAAGCACCATATTCCCATGGTACATAAGAAGAATTGCTGAGATGCTCATTGTCTGCTTGCCTTGTCATTTTGGTTATGGGAAAGCTCCTGTGCCATGTGCAAGGGGTGCCCCGTTGGCGGTTCTCAATGATATGCAAATACTTACAATGACAAGAACTTACCTGGGCCCAAAGTTGAGTATGCATGAGGTGTGGCCCTCGTATTCAAGGGACTTGATATTGTCAACTTATACTTCGTCAAGCATATACTCTAGCTTTGCCACTTTAACCTTAACCACTTCAACATGCTTATGATATGGGGCAATGAGGGCTGAAAGCTAACAAGTATCATAATTTTTAGAAGCTCTTTTTGAAACTTGTAATCCTCGCTTCCTTTACAAAAGGCCTTTCTTCCACCATTATTGAGTCTCCACCTTCTACCTTTAGGCACCATTAAGAGAGCATAGTTGTCATTCTGTGTGCAGTGTTCCAAAGCTTACTGATTGATGCATATTGTGATATTACTTGTTCTTGTGCTATTTGTTTCTAGTCACCCTTGTGAACTTTGAAGGTGTCATATGCATCTATTTGCTACTCTATGAGGGACAAGCTGATTGCCACTATGCCATGTTTTCTGTATGTGAAACAAACAAATATTTTTCAATGCATGTTATTCATGATCTTTGTTTGTAGCTTGTCATGTTGCATGCATAGTTCCTATGTCCTATTGTTAGAACTCCATGTTTAGAGTTCTTTGATCCCAGCTTTCAGTGCTTGCAAATGGTTGGATATTTATTCTGAGGGTGCATGTCTCCTCAAAAATTATTCTCTTATCACTTACCTACTCGAGGACGAGCAGGAGTTAAGCTTGGGGATGCTGATACGTTGGAAATGTATCTATATTTTTTGATGCTCCATACTTGTTTAGTATCTACTTTGCTTTACTTGTCCACACTTTGAGATGCTTTTTACATGTTTTCTGGTACTAACCTATTAACAAGTTGCAACAGTGCCAGATGCCTGTTTGCTGCTATTTTTGGTTTCAGAATAGTTAGTAAAGAAATATTCTCGGAATTGGACGGGACAAAGGACAAAGTCAATAACTTTCCGTGGGGAACAAGAATTCCAGAGGGGAGCCCAGAAGGCCAGCCAGGGGGGGCAAACCCACCCTAGGTGCGGGTGGGCCTAGCCCCGCGCCTGGCTAGGGTTTGGGAACCCTGGCCGCCTCCCGGTCTCGCCCCTTTGCCTATAATAATCCCCCGATATAGAAACCCTAAGAACCCGATCAGAAATCCACAAAACCGTCTATAGCCGCCGCCACCATCGTCCCTAGATCGGGGGATCTGAAGCTCTTCCCGGCACCCTACCGGAGGGGAGATCATTCCGGAGGCCTTCTCTCCGGTATGATTCGTGAGTATTTCCACCTTGGACTATGGGTCCATGTAGTAGCTAGATGGTTGTATCTCCTCCTTTGTGCTTTCATGTATAGATCTTGTGAGCTCCGTTCATGATCAAGATCTAATCTATTTGTAATCATGCATGTTGTGTTTGCGGGGATTCGATGGATATTGAGATTATTATGTTGGTTTCATTAATGGTTTTATCTTTATGATTCTATCATGTCTGTGTTGTTTGTGATCTTGCATGCTCTCCGTTGCTAGTGGTTATCTTGGCCAAGTAGTTGCTAGTGACTCCAAGAGGGAGTATTTATGCTCGATAGTGGGTTCATGCCTCTAGTTTCCAAGGGAAGTGACAGAAATCTCTTTGGTTGTTGTAACACCCTCAGAATCGGACCTATGCAAGTTTTAGCGAAACTCGCCAAACCCGCATAGAAACGATTCAAAGGTGCCCACCAGGCACTTTCGTGTGGGTGGAAAACGAAGTAATAACATTACACAACAGTCCTCGATGGGACCCATGCGAGATATATATATAATGACTCCAAGAGTCAAGAATACAGATATAATATTCAAAGATCCAAATCACCTTGAAAACGATGGAGCGTCCGACTACGGACAAGATGCAAATGGGGCTAAGAGCCCTGAAGAATAACCAATGGCGTCCATAATCCTGCCCAGGCCAAGCCGGAAGGGTAACCCTGCTAACGACGTCGATCTCATAACCTGCTTAAACAAAGGGTGCCGACAAAGGGCAAAGGAAAAGAGGAGCGTCAAGATCGAGGCCAAGACATGGCGAGGCTAGAATTGGCGGTCCTCGCCTACAAAGGTATGGTGGATCAAGCGGCAGCGCAGATGCACTAAACAACCTATAGAGACTCGATACAACCGGCGGCAGTCATAGAGGGTAAGATAGACCTATCCGGATCCAACTCAAGCTAACACCAAACAAACCCATCTCGGTGTTTCCCCTCGAGACCAAACGAGGAAGTCAACCGAGGAACTCACAGTTGGCGTTTACTTATTCGATTATCTTTGCAGCAATTACTAGTCGTGTAGGTAATCATCCCGATAAAATAGCGAGCAGTGGGCACTTTTAGTTAACCATTCCGTTATAGTTGCAACAATTACTAATCGACATGATAGCATGAGATAAACCCAAAACCCAAAGCTTGTTGGTACTTTTAATCAGCCATTCCGTTGTAGTTGCCATACTTACTAGTCAGTACAATGGTCATGGCGACAAACCAAACAAGCAATTGTGGGCATTATTTAGCCATTCCATTATAGTGAAGCTGATTACTAGTCATTATAAAGTCAAATTTATAGCAATAAACTTTAGTTTTGCTTGTCTATGGTCGAGATATCAGGCTCCAAGTCGTCCATATCCGCGGACACGGCTTTCAGAAAGTTTTACCCGCCCGGGGTGCACCAATAGCAACACACGCTCGATCAACCTCGGAAAAACCAACTCAAAACCCAACGAGGCTTTCACGACTGAACAATCACAGGATTCAGAATTATTTCAGGGGGGCACCCCTTGGAGTCTACCCGCAACGAAGTAAGCAAGCTCCGAGACGGACTCAAGGTTTGGGTATACGGCTGTGAACGACTGGGAACCCAAAACTGGGCTTGTCGACACCGCGGAATCGTGTCCCGATTCTAAACAGTACAGGTGCTATCTGTCGCACAATTGTAAATACATAAGTAGCATGGCATAAGTACAGGATAGTAAATAAAACCTCAAACTAGTTTGTGGCCCCAAGAAATAAGACTGAATCAAGCTCTGGCTCAGGGGGGTCCCATATACCTCCCGGATGTGGATAGCGCGATAAATCAAGGAACAGGTATCAAGTACTCGGGGTCCTACGGGACACAAGTGGGCGTTCGGAAACCAAATATTATCTATATCCCACCGATGCCTCTTCTTACTTCAATTTTAGTTGTTAAACAGGAATTAAAGTGAACGATAAGTAAAACTATGATCATCTCCAACATCAACATGCGGCAAGGCTCCAACAGCTGTGGCACTTGACAACACGCAACAGCACTTGAACAAGCGACTACGACGCGCAAGTCCAACTATCTACCAAACAACAGGTAATAGGATGTGTCCAAGGCAATATAAGGCTACAGGGGATATCACGGGTACGAAAACTAGAGCATCGCGACACAGATAGCAATAGATCAACAGGAGGGAATAAATACTATAAAAGTAAGATAGGTAGAAAGGGGGAGATGCTCGCCTGAAAACATTGTCGAAGGTTCAACCAAGATCGAAGCTCACATCAACTCAACGGCCTTATCCGCGAAGAAGCAAAACACTAGAATAAACACCGGATGCAATATTTAAGATTACGGCAGAAGATCGGGCATGATGCATGTATGATGTATGACATGGCAAAGATGCGGTGCAATTAGGTCATATTAAGCGGAATCGGGGTTCAGACAGTTAATTAGATGGTTCATGTTATTACACTACCCCGCAATTAAATGTTGTTTAACAAGGCAAAAGATAGCACCGATTCGCTACACAGATTTAGATGAGGCCAATATGAGACTAGATTTGCCCGCATATGGGTCCCATATTTAATTATTAGGTGAAACGGCATAAGGCCCCCAAACCACAGATATGCATGCGAGATGGAAATTAAATATGCAACAACTCATATAGTTGACCATTTATAAAATAGGGTTCTCGGAAAGGGGTTCACACATTTAGGGTTCGGCAGATCTTGGTTTCCGGGGTTCGGGGTTCGACAGGGTCCAGGGTTCGACGGGTTCGGACTCGGCGGAATCGTTCTCTCGTTCTCGGTAATGGGGTAGATCTTGCGTTCCGGGAAGAAGTACTTGGCGGTCTTCGGCTCCACCCAGGTCGGGGTCGATCTTGTCATCGCGAAGGTCTTGTCGGGCCGGCGTATCGGGTCGGTCTTGGCGTCCGGGAAGCGGTACTTGTCGCACCTGTGGTCTTCGGGTGTTATGACGACGATCTTGTCGTTTCGATGTCGGTGATCTTGGCGTCTTCGGGTTCGGGTCTCCGGGGCCGCGTAGTATACCTTGTGGCTTCACATCGAAGGCCTCGGGGGTTCCAAGGCGAAGGTCTTGGTGGTTCTGACTTCACTTGTCGGTGCCGGACTCGGTTGCGGTAGATCTTGGCCATGTCGAGGATCTTGCCGGAGGTTCGTCGAGGGCCACCGGTTCGATACGGTCTTCATGTGGTAGATCTTGGCGTGTTGGCGTCACCGGATGCATGTCGGCGCACTCGGGTCTTGGCGTCCTCGGGGCATAGGGCTTCGAATCAGGGGAGGCGATCTTGGGGTACCGCGTCTTCGGTTGCCGGGATGGAGAACTTGGTGGTTCCGAGGAAGTACTTGTCGTCGAGGCCTCATGTAACCTTCGCCACACAAACATCACATGGTCGGAGGCGGATGGCAGGGCGGCGGCCGGTTGTCGCAGACCCGCTCGCCCAAGGAGGGACGGCAGCCGACGGGATGTAGGTCGCGACGGCGTCTCGGCACGCACGCCGCCAGCGGCAGACGAGGGGCGACGGCGACGCGCACACGGGCAGGCTCGAGGCAGGGGGGTTGAGGCGACGCGGACGGGGCGATCGACTTGGTGGCGGCCGAGGGATCGGGCGAGGAGGCGAGGAAGGCGAGCACGCGGCGAACGGCGGACGACCGGTCGCGGCGAGGGTCTCCGGGCGGCGAAAGGCGGCCGGCCGGAGGCGGACGTGGCGGAAGGGAGGCGAAGGAGGCGCGCGGGCGCCGGGGCCGGAGGCCACCGGAGAGAAGAGGAGAGAGGAGGCGGCCGATGGCGGCGGGCGGGCGGGCGAGAGCGCTTCGGCCTGGGAGCATGGGTCGGGCGAGGCGGAGGACCGAGCGGCGGCGGCGCCACGAGGGTGGCTCAGCGGTGAGAGATGAAGGCCGGCGAGCGGGGATGCGCGGTGGAGGGAGCCCTGTGCGGCGGCGCGGCTCAGGGAGAGGCCCTGGCAGTGAAGGCGGGCGCAGTGGTGGCTGCTGCAGACGGGCGAGAGGGGGTTGCGGGAGGAGGAAGAAAAGGAGGGAGCAAGCGGGTCAGGGTGGGACCAGGGGGACAGGGGCCACGCGGGACGTGCGCGTGTGTGTGTGTTGCCCAGGGGTGGGGCTGTGTGTGTGGACAGTGTTGAGTGGGGTTGGGACAGGGAGAGGAGAGAGGAGAGAGAGGGTGGGGGTGAGAGAGGATGGCCAAGTGGCAGCGTGGGATAGGGTAGAGGGAGGGGAGAGGTGAGGTGTCAAACAGGGATTGGAGGGGGTGAGGTGGAGAGGAGGGCTGGGTAGCTTTAGGATTGTCTGGTGGACCGTTTTGAAAATGGGGGTGGTCGTTCGGGTCGAATCGGCCCGTTCGACTGCCCCCACTAAAAATAATTTAATATTTTATTTACTTTGAATGGACCGTTTGCAAACCGTGGTTAATCAAAACAAAATATTCTGGAGTCCCGGTTTTGCGTTTGAATAAAAGACGAGGCGTTTAGAAAACAAAACTGGGTTTTTCTGCAATTAGTTTTATGCGACCAGATGCAAGATGTTGACAATGCTCAAATGCAATGCGGCATGATGACATGAGCATGCGGTCATGACGATGCAATGCACAAAAACAACGCGATTTTCTAGTAGTGGTTTTGCGGGATGCCACAATTCGACACCACTAACAATGGATCTCGCCCTCGAGATCCGCCTCATGGTACCGGAAAGAAGGTCGGCGATCTGATCCTCCGCGCTTCGTGTAGTTCCTCGCGACACCACTAACAAGAGGTCGTTGTCCGTGATCGTCGAGAGAACACTCCGGAAACAAAAGGTCGAAGGTAGAGGTATCCACAAATAAATCCACCCCTAACTTCCGTGAACGGAGTAAAATTGCTGGATCCACTGATTCGATGCACAGGAGCGAATGTTAAGAGTAGTCGGATGGTGATCAGTCCATCGCGCACCCAAACCATTACTCTGCACACGAATAGGCGGATTATGCAACCAACTCTCGGAATTAGACTGAAGATCTCGACAAGCGAGGTTCGGAACAACGGAGTGATGCAGACTCTGCATCGGATCTGGCGTAGATGATGTAGTCGCGTCGGAAAACACCGGAAGGCACAAGAAGAAACAAAGAGAAGTCCACCAGACGAAGGTTCCTCGGATCGCATGAAGACCAGATGTAGCAACACCGTTACCGAAGGAGGAAGCGAAACCCTGAAGGTACGACGGAAACCCAACCACGAGAATTCCTGGACTCGAAGAAAGAGAAGAGGGCGGATTCAAAACACGTCGAGATAAGAGGGGAATAGCAGAGGGGTAAGAAGTAAAATCAGACCTAATCAGAACTATCCAACCGATTTCTCAAATTAGTTTTGGACACTCTACTTCGGCCGTTAGCTAGGTTATCCTACAGGCTGGACTTGTGGGGTATCGCAACTGCTGAGCTCTGATACCACTCTGTAACACCCTCAGAATCGGACCTATGCAAGTTTTAGCGAAACTCGCCAAACCCGCATAGAAACGATTCAAAGGTGCCCACCAGGCACTTTCGTGCGGGTGGAAAACGAAGTAATAACATTACACAACAGTCCTCGATGGGACCCACAGAACAGATATATATATAACAGCGACTCCAAGAGTCAAGAATACAGATATAATATTCAAAGATCCAAATCACCTTGAAAACGATGGAGCGTCCGACTACGGACAAGATGCAAATGGGGCTAAGAGCCCTGAAGAATAACCAATGGCGTCCATAATCCTGCCCAGGCCAAGCCGGAAGGGTAACCCTGCTAACGACGTCGATCTCAAAACCTGCTTAAACAAAAGGGGTGCCGACAAAGGGCAAAGGAAAAAGAGGAGCGTCGATCGAGGCCAAGACAGCGAGGCTAGAATTGGCGGTCCTCGCCTACAAAGGTATGGGATCAGCGGCGGCAGATGCACTAAACAACCTATAGAGCCTCGATACACCTGGCGGATATCAGCGAGGGGTAAGATAGACCTATCCGGATCCAACCTGAAGCTAACACCAAACAAACCCATCCTGGTGTTTCCCCCTCGAGACCAAACGAGGAAGTCAACCGAGGAACTCACACAGTTGGCAGTTTTACTTATTCAGTTATCGTTGCAGCAATTACTAGTCAGGTGTAGGTAATCATCCTGATAAAATAAGCAGTGGGCACTTTAAGTTAACCATTCTGTTATAGTTGCAACAATTACTAATCAAATACAGATAGCATGAGATAAACCCAAAACCCAGCAGTTGTTGGTACTTTTAATCAGCCATTCCGTTGTAGTTGCCATACTTACTAGTCAGGTACAATGGTCGCAAGCGACAAACCAAACAAGCAATTGTGGGCAGTATTATTTAGCCATTCCATTATAGTGAAGCTGATTACTAGTCATTATAAAGTCAAATTTATAGCAATAAACTTTAGTTTTGCTTGTCTATGGTCGAGATACTGTGCTCCAAGTCGTCCATATCCGCGGACACGGCTTTCAGAAAGTTTTACCCGCCCGGGGTGCACCAATAGCAACACACGCTCGATCAACCTCGGAAAAACCAACTCAAAACCCAACGAGGCTTTCACGACTGAACAATCACAGGATTCAGAATTATTTCAGGGGGCCACCCCTTGGAGTCTACCCGCAACGAAGTAAGCAAGCTCCGAGACGGACTCAAGGTTTGGGTATACGGCTGTGAACGACCGGGAACCCAAAACTGGGCTTGTCGACACCGCGGAATCGTGTCCCGATCCTAAACAGTACAGGTGCTATCTGTCGCACAATTGTAAATACATAAGTAGCATGGCATAAGTACAGGATAGTAAATAAAACCTCAAACTAGTTTGTGGCCCCAAGAAATAAGACTGAATCAAGCTCTGGCTCAGGGGGGGTCCCATATACCTCCCAGATGTGGATAGCGCGATAAATCAAGGAACATGTATCAAGTACTCGGGGTCCTACGGGACATAAGTGGGCGTTCGGAAACCAAATATTATCTATCACCCACCGATGCCTCTGCTTACTTCAATTTTAGTCGTTAAACAGGAATTAAAGTGAATGATAAGTAAAACTATGATCATCTCCAACATCAACATGCGGCAAGGCTCCAACAGCTGTGGCACTTGACAACACGCAACAGCACTTGAACAAGCGACTACGACGCGCAAGTCCAACTATCTACCAAACAACAGGTAATAGGATGTGTCCAAGGCAATATAAGGCTGCAGGGGATATCACGGGTACGAAAACTAGAGCATCGCGACACAGATAGCAATAGATCAACAGGAGGGAATAAATACTATAAAAGTAAGATAGGTAGAAAGGGGGAGATGCTCGCCTGAAAACATTGTCGAAGGTTCAACCGAAGATCGGGACGAAGCTCACATCAACTCAACGACCTTATCCGCGAAGAAGCAAAACACTAGAATAAACACCGGATGCAATATTTAAGATTATGGCAGAAGATCGGGCATGATGCATGTATGATGTATGACATGGCAAAGATGCGGTGCAATTAGGTCATATTAAGCGGAATCAGGGTTCCGACAGTTAATTAGATGGTTCATGTTATTACACTACCCCGCAATTAAATGTTGTTTAACAAGGCAAAAGATAGCACCGATTCGCTACACAGATTTAGATGAGGCCAATATGAGACTAGATTTGCCCGCATATGGGTCCCATATTTAATTATTAGGTGAAACGGCATAAGGCCCCCAAACCACAGATATGCATGCGAGATGGCAATTAAATATGCAACAACTCATATAGTTGACCATTTATAAAATAGGGTTCTCGGAAAGGGGTTCACACATTTAGGGTTCGGCAGATCTTGGTTTCCGGGGTTCGGGGTTCGACAGGGTCCAGGGTTCGACGGGTTCGGACTCGGCGGAATCGTTCTCTCATTCTTGGTAACGGGGTAGATCTTGCGTTCCGGGAAGAAGTACTTGGCGGTCTTCGGCTCCACCCAGGTCGGGGTCGATCTTGTCGTCGCGAAGGTCTTGTCGGGCCGGCGTATCGGGTCGGTCTTGGCGTCCGGGAAGCGGTACTTGTCGCACCTGTGGTCTTCGGGTGTTATGACGACGATCTTGTCGTTTCGATGTCGGTGATCTTGGCGTCTTCGGGTTCGGGTGTCCGGGGCCACGTAGTATACCTTGTGGCTTCACATCGAAGGCCTCGGGGGTTCCAAGGCGAAGGTCTTGGTGGTTCTGACTTCACTTGTCGGTGCCGGACTCGGTTGCGGTAGATCTTGGCCATGTCGAGGATCTTGCCGGAGGTTCGTCGAGGGCCACCGGTTCGATACGGTCTTCATGTGGTAGATCTTGGCGTGTTGGCGTCACCGGATGCATGTCGGCGCACTCGGGTCTTGGCATCCTCGGGGCATAGGGCTTCGAATCAGGGGAGGCGATCTTGGGGTACCGCGTCTTCGGTTGCCGGGATGGAGAACTTGGTGGTTCCGAGGAAGTACTTGTCGTCGAGGCCTCATGTAACCTTCGCCACACAAACATCACATGGTCGGAGGCGGATGGCAGGGCGGCGGCCGGTTGTCGCAGACCCGCTCGCCCAAGGAGGGACGGCAATGACGCGATGAGGTCGCCGCGACGCGCGTCTCCGGCACGCACGCCAGGCCGGGCGCGAAGAGGGCGCGCGCGACGCGCACGCGGGCAGCGGGCTCGAGGCGAGGGGGTTGAGGCGACGCGGACGGGGCGATCGACTTGGTGGCGGCCGGAGGATCGGCGGCGAGGGCGAGGCGCGGGACGCCGAACGGGCGACACCGGTCACGGCGCGAGGTCTCGGGCGGCGGGCGGCCGGGCTGCTTCTGGAGGCGGACGTGGCGGAAGGGAGGCGAGCGCGGGAGGCGCGGCGGGCGGAGGGCGCTGCCGGAGGCGGCACCGAGAGGAAGAGGAGAGAGGCGGCCGGCGGCGGCGGGCGTCGGCGGAGGAGAGTGCTCGGGCAGCGAGCACGGTCGGGCGGCGAGGCGGAGGACCGAAGGCGGCGCCTGCCGCAGCGAGGTGGCTCCGGCGAGGCGAGATGAAGGCCGGGCGGAAGGGGATGCGCGGTGAGGGAGCCTGTCGGGCGCTGCCTGGGAGAGGCCTGGAGGCGAGGCGGCAGGGGAGCAGGGTGGGCGAGTGGTGGCAAGACTGGCGAGAGGGGGTTGCGGGAGGAGGAAGAAAAGGAGGGAGCAAGCGGGTCAGGGTGGGACCAGGGGGACAGGGGCCACGCGGGACGTGCGTGTGTGTGTGTGTTGCCCAGGGGTGGGGCTGTGTGTGTGGACAGTGTTGAGTGGGGTTGGGACAAGGAGAGGAGAGAGAGGGTGGGGGTGAGAGAGGATGGCCAAGTGGCAGCGTGGGATAGGGTAGAGGGAGGGGAGAGGTGAGGTGTCAAACAGGGATTGGAGGGGGTGAGGTGGAGAGGAGGGCTGGGTAGGTTTTCGGGTAGCTTTAGGATTGTCTGGTGGACCGTTTTGAAAATGGGGGTGGTCGTTCTGGTCGAATCGGCCCGTTCGACTGCCCCCACTAAAAATAATTTAATATTTTATTTACTTTGAATGGACCGTTTGCAAACCGTGGTTAATGAAAACAAAATATTCCGGAGTCCCGGTTTTGCGTTTGAATAAAAGACGGGGCGTTTAGAAAACAAAACTGGGTTTTTCTGCAATTAGTTTTATGCGACCAGATGCAAGATGTTGACAATGCTCAAATGCAATTCGGCATGATGACATGAGCATGCGGTCATGACGATGCAATGCACAAAAACAACGCGATTTTCTAGTAGTGGTTTTGCGGGATGCCACAGCTGTAAATGTGCTATTGCTACTAGGGAGAAAACAATGGTCTCTTGTTCATGGAACATGTGGACTGTTTACCTTACACACTTTGCTTAAAGCAGTTATTTGTTGCTTGCAACTTAATACTGGAGGGGGTCCGGATGATAACCTGAAGGTGGACTTATAGTCATAGATGCAGTTGGATGACGGCCTATGTATATTGTTGTATTGCCCAATCAACCTCATAGGATCTTTCTGGCTAGTAATTGCATTGTTATGCCTTGCTCAGTTCCTATCAATTGCCCCGCTGTAATTTGTTTACCCTGCATGCCATGTTGTTTATGTAAGGAGAGCACCTCTAGTGAACTATGGACCCCGGTCCAATCTTTACCATTGATACATCTTCCACTGTTACTTGTTTACTTGCTGCAAACCATTACCTTCCACACCATATGTTTAATCCTTTGTTACAGCAAACTGGTGAGCTTGACAACCTCGCTGATTCGTTGGGGCAAAGTATTGAGTTTGTGTTGTGTAGGTCTCCACGTTGTTTGCAACACTTGTGTGACGTTTCCTTCCTCCTTTTGGTTCGATAACCTTGGTCTCAACTGAGGGAAAACTTGCCGCTTGCTCTTCACACACCCTGCGCTTGGGGTTACCAACGAAGTGCCACGTCGAGCATCATCATTATGCAAGTTCTCATTGCGAGCACGCATGACTATATATGGAGCACATACCTATGATTGTTTAGTACTTGGATGCTTATTCTTATTTATCTACAATTGCCCTAGATCTTGAAGTTACATGTTTAGACTCGTCCATGCAACGCCCGTCCATCCAACGCTATGCCTACCGCACTCATATCCTACTGTTTGCTACTACTGTTACTATTGCTCTTGTTTTACTACTGTTGTTGCTACTGATAAACTTCTGTGCGCAAGAACTATTTCCAGGTGCAGCTGAATTGACAACTCGGTTGTTAAGGCTTGCAAGTATTCTTTGGCTCCCCTTGTGTCGAATCAATAAATTGGGTAATACTACCCTCGAAGACTATTGTGATCCCCTATACTTGTGGGCCATCAAGTCTATTTTCTGGCGCCATTGTCGGGGAGCATAGCTTTATTTGTAAGTTCACTTGGATCTATTATTGTTCACTGCTACTCCTTTCATCATAGGTAAGTCTCGTGATGGAAAGTTTCCTATTTTACCATCCACTACAATAAGAGGTATAGTCCTAAACACCTCTGCTGCTCTTGATTCACCGTCTTTCATAAGTAAGCTTGTTACACCACCACCACATACACATGCTACACACACTGCTACTACTGCTGAATCTAAAATTGCTTCTGATACTCATGATGTTACTTCTATTATGCTTGATGCAAGTGGTTCATTAGGTCCTTTCCTAGATGCTACTATTGCTAGAAATATTTTGGGAAACACTGAAAATCCTAGTGAAGACACTATTACACCTATTGGCTCACCTGGGTCTAGAGAGAGATATGATATTAGTGATGGTTACATTGAAATGACTGATGAATTTATTGAAGAGTATCAAAACACACATGGTGTTAGTTCTATTAGGAGTCTCCTTGAGATACGTACCATTATTCCTAAACTGTCCTCTGATCCTAAGTTTGCCACTTCTCCCATAGATATTAAAGATGAAGATTATGATTTTTCTCTTGATTTATCCTATCTAGACATTGTTGAGAAAGAACCTTTCTGTGGGACTGAAAATGAGAGTGTTGTAGCTCATATGAATGAGCTTTCTACTATGAGTGCTTTATTCTCTGATGATTTTAAGATGCGCAACTACTTTGTTACTAAGATCTTCTCTTTTTCACTAAAAGGAGAAGCTAGGGCTTAGTTTAATAGATTGCCTCCTGGATCCATTGATAGTCCTGATTGTTTGATTGCTTATTTCTTCTAGAAATATTTTCCTCCTAGTGCTAGACATGCTGCTTTGCAGAAACTTTTTGATTTTAAACAGGGGAAGAAGAGAAATTGTCTGAGTCATGGACAAGGTTTTGTGCCTTGATCCATGCACATCCTAGATGTCCATTACCTAAAAATGAGCTTCTTGATATTTACTATAATGGATTAACTGATGATTTTAGGACATACCTAGATAGCTTTGTTGATTGTGTTTTTAGGAAAATAACTCCTACAAATGCTGAAGAATTAATGCTAAAATAAGCAAGAATTATGATGATTGGACTTCAACTGATCTAAATACACCTGAGCCTATTACTCCTAAACCAGTTGTGCCTGAACTAGTTCCAATACTAACACCAAAGAAGAGGGGAGTTATTGCATTAAATGATGAAGTGATGAAGGAAGCTAAGAAATGTCTTAAGGAGAAAGGTATTAGAGCTGAAGATGTGAAGAATCTACCTCCTATAGAAGAATTATGTAAGCCAATTCCCCACTCATCTACTATTGAGGTACACTCTCTCCACTTTGATGAAGGTGATATTCCCTATGGTAAGCCTCCTGATCAATGCTTAGATGAACTTGACACATTTATTATTAAACAAGGTAATTTTAATAAACAAGTTCAGAATCATTTATTGGAAAACTTTAGAGCTATTAATGAGTTGAAAGATATTGTGGAAAGAACTGATAATGATATTAAAATGCTTTGTAAACACTTTCAAATGGTTCAAACTCAAATTGATCAACTTGCTAAGGTACAAAAGGATATGCTAGTTAATGCCTCGGGAGATAAACATGCTTACAGAATTATAACTAGGAGTGGTATAGCTACTCAAGATCCTTTATATCCTGAAGGAAACCCTAAAATAATTGAGCAGGATTCTCAACAAGGTGAAAGTAGTGGTAGTCCTCGTAAGATAAAGAAAAAGAAACACAAAATAGTTGAGGAACCCTCTGAACTTGCTGTAGATCCTAATAGTATATATGTCTCTGATGCTGAAACTGAGAGTGGTAATGATAAAAATGATGCTCCTGATAAGGAGGAAGTTGAGGAAGAACCTGAGAAGAACACTAAGAACACTAGGTACACTAAGGAAGATTTTATTGCTAATAAACATGGTAGTGAGAGAGAACCTTTGGTGCAGAAACCTATGCCTTTTCCCAATAAGAAACACAAGTCAAAGGAGGAAGAACACTACAACAAGTTTTGTGAGTGGATGAAACCTTTATTTATTCAAATTCCTTTGACTGATGCTATTAAGTTGCCTCCTTATTCAAAGTATATGAAGGATATTGTCTCTAATAAAAGGAAGATTCCTAATGAGGAAAATTCTACTTTGCTTACTAATTATTCCTTCAGCGGTAAGGTTCCAAAGAAACTTGGTGATCCAGGTATACCAACTATTCCTTGCTCTATTAAGAATAATTATGTTAGAACTGCTTTATGTGATTTGGGAGCTGGAGTTAGTGTTATGCCTTTTTCTCTACAAGAGACTCCAGCTAGAAAAGTTGATACCAACTGATATATCTTTGCAAATGGCTGATAAGTCAACTACTATTCCTATTGGTATATGTGAGGATGTTCCTTTTCAAGTGGCTCATAATTGCTTGGTTTTAACTGATTTTGTTGTGCTTGAGATGCCTGAAGATGATAATATGTCTATTATTCTTGAGAGACCTTTTCTTAATACTGCAGGTGCTGTCATCAATGGTAATCAAGGAAAAGTAACATTTAATATTAATGAAAAAGAGCATAATGTCTATTTCCCCAAGGAGGTTGCTAAGAGATATTGCCTGAATTCCATTGAAAATATTGAGAGCATCAAAGTTGGAGAAATATATTTTCCTATTCCACAAGAAAGTTTTGAAATTATTATGATTGGGACCATTGCTATCAAGTTTGAGGTAACATAATCACTTTCTAGAATGCAAAGTTTTGTTTCATATAAGACTGTTTTGGTAACAAGACTTGATCAACCTTGTTAACAAAAGGATTTTAATGAACAAAACTATGCTTTCACTATGGTTATACTTGCTCACTTTTACTTTTCTCCTTCCTAGTCTTTGATTTTTCTCTTGTTAGATTTAGTTAGTTGTTTGCTTGTTACAGTGTCTTAGAACTTCTGTAGTTTTGGTTTTGGTTTGTTTTTGCTTCTTGTAAAAAAATCTTTTCTGCGAGAAAATCAATTTTCATACCCTAAAAATTGGCCAAAAATAAAGTTTCCCGAAAATTTTCAGAAAATTCATATTAACTTTTTCCTCGAAAAATGGGGCAGAGGGACGCTTGGAGTGGCCCAGGGGACCCCCCAGGCCAGCATACCCCCTGGTAGCGCGGCCAGCCCCAGGGGCGCTCCTGGCATGGGTGGGACCCACCTGAGGCCCTCCAAGTTGTCTCCTCCTAGACACCTTCTTTCTCTCTCCCGAAAAGCACCGAAAAACTTTCCCAAGCTCGAGTTCTTCCTGTTCTTGCTCCCGATTTTCGATCTCCTTGCTCAGCCCATCTTTGCTGCTAATTTTTGGAGGGATTGCTCCTTGGTATGTACCTCCTCAGCTTGTCCAATTAGATTCGTGATTGGTAGATTGTATCTTGAGTATTTTGCTGCTATAGGTGTCAGGTTGTGTGATCTTGCATGCTTGTTCTATGTTTAGAAACTTCATTTTGATGCATGTGTAGCCCTCTAGCAAGTTCCTATAGTAGTTTCTCATCATTTATCAACTTGGAAATCACTTGGTTTGATATTTGTCTAAAAATTTCAGAAAGGAAGATGAGTACATACCCACTGAATCAATATGATTTTATGGTACCTGAGCCAATGAAAGTCCATCGTGAGGAAGGAGTCTTCCCTTCCATTTATCCATGCCCTGAATTTATGAGAGCCACGGGAATCTTCCTGGATTTCTAGGCTATGATTACTAATGCAGGGTTGGAACACTTTGTTGAAGAAGAACCATATCATTATGTTAAGCTAACCATGGTTGTGGTGCAGGACTTCCAGTTTACTTGGTCCTCGTCTAATCCCATGGTCCATTATAAAATCTACAATATAGTTGTCGACCTGCCGTTTGCCGATTTCTATGGAGCAATTAGAGTGCCTCATTGGGGATCTTGCGAGAAGATCAAGGAGAGTCCTAAGTCACTCATATGCTGAAATTTGCCAAGGTTTCGAATTCTCAAAGGAAAGTGGTAAAATTCGGAACATTCAGTTCCCATCCATTAGATATTTTTCCTATTTTGTTATCAAGTGTGTTCTTCCTAGAAAAATTGCTAGAAAGTTATCTTCTTTTGATCTAGCTTTTATCTCAGCTTCTTTGAATAGGGATAAATCTTACAACCTAGGTGCTTTGATAGCTTACCGTCTTACCACTAACCGCGAGAAGGGTGGAATTTGTGGAGGTCTCATTGCCTCTAGGTTGCTAGCTTTCCATGGTTTAGAGCCTCACCTTTCAGATTATCGGTTCCCCATAGAGAGGCTTGATATTTATTCCATGGTTCAGCATAATTTTGTTTCTTCTTGGGATACTATGAGAAGTCTACCGTATGAATTATCCTTTGTCAAGAGTGGTTTGAGAGGGAGTAGGACTGAGAAAGTAGTATATTTGCCTGCACCTGCTTTGTTTAATTTTGATAACAGGCAAGGATGGTCGCTCACAGAGGAGGAGTTTGACACTTACGTGGCGGAGCTCTCCCAGCAAGAGGATAATGTTGGAGAGGATGCCGAAGATGATTCGGTTCAGCCCTCCAACATGGGGGAGTCTTCATACCAGCAGCCATCCTATGATTGTGGCGCGTCTTCTTCTTCATCGCAAGCGCCTGATTATGATCATTCCTATGATGACCCACCAGCTTGGGGTTACTACCCGCGCTATTGAGCCCCACTTAAGACAAAATCCTAAGCTTCGGGGGAGGTATACCGACATCACACTCATCTATATATCATGTTTTGTCGGTTCTTTTTATATTCATTGTTTCGCTTTCTTTTTGGTTTTTGTTTCTGCTTTCTCAAAACACAAAAATACCAAAAGTATTTTTTGTTTTTTTCTCTTGGTTTGTTTCTTTGCTTTTATCTTTGGTTTTCCTTAAAAGAAAAATCCAAAAAGATTTTGCTTTGTTTGTTTTTCTTTGTTTGCTTTTGCTTTGTGTGCTTGTTTTAAAAATAAAAAACACCAAAAATATTTGTTGTTCTTCTTTGGTTTTGTGAAGTTCTTTGCAGGGTTCAGCAGTCCTCAGTGGAGTTTGGTTTCATGTTATTATTCAAGTCACACAAGTGAAGGGCAATAATGAAGATTAAGACAACTTGAGGTGTGGTAAGAGGCTGGTAACAAACTCTATTTGTTTTTCATTTTTGTACATATACTCATCATGGTGAGCATGCTTAGTCTGTTCATGTAAGGTGTATGTTATTTATGGATGCTTAGTAGTTCTTGCTCTCTTATGATTAGCTCCATCTTGCTAATAATTTGTAGCATGTCATATGAATTTTTGCTTGCATTGTTCTATTCATAACTTGGTATGATATTGTGGTATCCTCCTCTGAATGTTTCATGTGAATCGACTTGGGACATGCTCACACATGCATATGATTAAACAATAGTCAGTAAGCCTCGATGATTTATTTTGCCTCAGAGTTCTTGTATCATTTTCATGCCATAATTAGTCATGTTTTGTTGCAAGTATGATTACGATAGTTATTGCTCTCTCGTTTGTTGCTCCCTCTCTATTGCTAGCCTTCACTTGCACTGAGTACGAGCTCTACTTGTGCATCCAACTCCCCAAAACCAATATTGCCAAAAGTGTCCACCATACCTACCTATTAGCATCATTTGCTATTCCGTGCATATTCATTATGCATTGTTTTCTTCCAAATAAAATGTTTGACTGTTTTGAGAAAGTTAGTTAGTAAAGCTCTCATGAACTTGATGGCACACTTTATTTCCTGCACTTAATAAACTTGAACCATTGTGACATGTCCATGAAAGTTATATGCTTGCAAATTATAGGCTGGGATTTAGCAGAACCGTGCTGTCACGGGGAACGCTTTCAACACCTATAAATATATACCCACTTGATATCATGCTCTTTTGTTTGCAGATGTCGTTGGTGTGGAATAAAAGGGGAGCTTGTAAGTCCATGGAGTTATGTATATGTGTTAGAGAAGCGCCTGGGCCGCTAGCTTAAGCCATACCTAATCATGGTGGAAACTTGCAGCATAACCATAATGAGCAATCTATGAATCTTTCTTCTTATAAAAAAATAGAGAGACACATATTGAAAAGAGGAAAGAGAGAAAAAAGCGCCATTTTCCCATGGCAAATAAGAATATTGCTGAGATGCTCATTGTCGGCTTGCTCTTGTCATTTTGGTTATGGATAGCTCCTGTACCATGTGCAAGGGGTACCCTGTTGGCGGTTCTCTATGATATGCATGTATTTACTATGATAAGAACTTACCGGTAACTAAAGTTGAGTAGCATGAGGAGCGGCCCTCGTACTCAAGGGACATGAGATTTCTAGTTTATGGTCTGTCAAGCATATAACTCATATTGGACCTCACTTTCACCTTAATCATCTAAAGATTCCTATGATAGCTCAAAGCTAATGAGTACCTTACCTTCAGCATTTGGAAGCCTTTCAAACTTTTCAAAAACTTTTCACTTCCTTTTTGAGTCACCACTTATTCTACGAGCACCTTCTTGAGAGTATAGTTGTTATTCTTAGTGTAATGTGCCTGTTCCAAAACTTGGTTAATTATGTCATTACTTTGATGCTTGTATCTCTGATATCTTTACTTCTAGTCTTCACTTGAACTTCAGAGGTGTCTTGGCATTTATATTGTGCTCTACAAACAAAGGCAAGCGAGATACCACTCTATCATACCTTCTTATGAGCATTGCGATGTTGCTTATGTTTATGTTTCATGCTACTTATTATTACTAAGTTGGTTTCTCTTCATAGCTTGCACCTTCTTGAGAGTAGACTTATTATGAATGGTTTAAGTATCTACTCATGTGCTGAGAATGTATACATCATATGAAGCAAATGTGTTCGTGAAAGTTCTTTTATCGCACTCAGTTCTCAACTGAATTGCTTGAGGACAAGCAATAAGCTAAGCTTGGGGGGAGTTGATACGTCCAAAACGTATCTACTTTCCCGAACACTTTTGCTATTGTTTCTCCTCTAAACTTGTGTGATTTGGATACAACTAACACGGACTGACGATGTTTTCAGCAGAATTACCTTGGTGTCTAGTTTTTGTGCAGAAAATCAACTATCAAGAAAATCCCGGAAAATATGCCAAAAATCCTATTTCACCAGAATACTCACGGAGCCAGAGTACGAGACGGAGGGGGGGCTGAGGGGCCCACACCCCCTGCTGCGCGGGTGGGCATAGGTCGCGCCTGGAGGGGGTTTGGTTGCCCTAGGCACCCCCTCGGCCTCCCTCTTCGCCTATAAGATGCCTCTTGACCTAAAAACCGAGGGGGGTTTGATGTTTTTCCAGAAAAAGTTCTGCTACGCCGCCACCACTAGAAACCGCGATTTGGAACCAAAAACTCCATTCTGGCACCCTGCTGGGACGGGGAATTTGGAGAGGATCATCGCCATCGTCATCACCAATGCCTCTCCATCAACCATCCATGTTTCCCTCATCCATGAGTGAGTAATCCCCCGATGTAGGCTATGGGGATGGTAGGGATTGGATGAGTTCTATCATGTAATCGAATAAGATTGTTAGGGCATGGTGCCTAGTATCTCTATTAGTGATATTTGACTTTGTTGCAACTTGTTGTGCTTAATGCTTGTCACTAGGGCCCGAGTGCCATGATCTCAGATCTGAACTTATTATTGATTCATGATGATAGTATTGTTTGTGATCTTATCTGCAAGTTGTGTACACATATCATTGTCTGAATCCAAAGGCCCTGAAGTGACAGAAATTGGGACAACCTGAGGGGATGGCTGTGATGTGAGGATCACATGTGTTCACGGAGTGTTAATGCTTTGCTCCGGTGCTCTATTAAAAGGAGCACCTTAATTGCCATTAGTTCCCTTGATGCCCCGCTACAACGGGCTGGCAGGACAAAATATGTTGTGCAAGTTCTCATTGTGAGCATGCATGACTATATATGGAGAACATGCCTATGATTGTTTAGTATTTGGATGCTTATTCTTATTTATCTGCAATTGCCCTAGATCTTGAAGTTACATGTTTAGACTCGTCCATGCAACGCCTGTCCATCCATCCCTATGCCTACGGCGCTCATATCCTGTTGTTTGCTACTACTGTTACTATTGCTCTTGTTTTACTACTGTTGTTGCTACTACAAAACTGTTGCTACTAATAAACTTCTGTGGGCAAGAACTATTTCCAGGTGCAGCTGAATTGACAACTCAGTTATTAAGGCTTGCGAGTATTATTTGGCTCCCCTTGTGTCGAATCAATAAATTGGGTAATACTACCCTCGAAGACAGTTGCGATTCCCTATACTTGTGGTTCATCATTATATCTTGCTCAGTCCTGTCAATTGCCCTGCTGTAATTTGTTTACCCAGCATGCCATGTTTGTTTATCTAAGGAGAACACCTCTAGTGAACTATGGACCCCGGCCCAATCTTTACCATTGATACATCTTTCATTGTTCCTGTTTACTTGTTGCAAACCACTATTACCTTCCACACCATATAGTTAATCCTTTGTTACAGCAAACCGGTGAGATTGACAACATCATTGTTCGTTGGGGAAAAGTCTTGAGTTTGTGTTGTGCAGGTCTCCAAGTTGCTAGCAACACCTTTGAGTCGTTTCCTTCCTCCTACTGGTTCGATAACCTTGGTTTCTTACTGAGGGAAAACTTGTTGATGTGCTCATCATACCTTCCTCTTGGGTTCTCCCAACGAAGTGTTCACGCACTCATCAAGCCTTTTTCTGGCGTCGTTGCCGGGGAGGCTAAGGACATCTTCACAAGGGGAGTCCTTCTCAACCTTTCTCTTTACTTTGTTTTTGTTTTGCTTAGTTTCTTTTGCTTGGTTTTGTTTGCCTCTTGTTATCAAAAACTCAAAAAAATATAGTTTAGTTTGGTTTGCTTTCTCTTATCAAAAACACAAAAAAAAATAGATCCTACTCTAGTTGTCACCTTGATCTAGCTCACAATGTTGATCCCCAAGTTCACCCTAAAAGACCTTTCATTGGGTAGTGGATCTATAATTGGGAAAGAAAATATTGAAGAATTCTTTAATCTTGTTAGCAAACATGAGGATATTGAGGATAGATCTATAGCAAAACTTGTTCCTAATTATGAAATTACTGCAGCTTCTTTAGTTCATGTGTTGGAGGCTAGGTTTGTTAACCTTAAGCCCATGATGCAAATTTTGTTTCTCAAACTAAAATAAGAAAATGATCCTGAAAAAGAAAGACTTTATACTGGAAACTTTACTAAAAGAGTTCAATGATGTTGCTAAGGAAGCCAAAAAGGTCTTTGGACGTTTTGATCTGCTAGGCTCATGTGTAGATGTTATGGGTACTTTAGATAAAACCAAACCCAGAGAGGAAGTTAAGATACCCATACCCTTTAAACTTGTAGGAATGCATGAAGCCTTAGAAAAGAATTTTGATTGGATTGTTCCAGAAAATCATTTTGATGAAAGTAGTGAACCAAGCAGAGATGAGAAGGGATCCTCCAAAACTCATTTGTATGAGATACCTTTCCTATTTGAAGAGATTGCAAGTATTGATCTTAATTCTTCATTTGAAAACATTTAATTCTTGCTTCCTGTGCCTAACTTAAAGGCGTTAAAGAAAAGTACTTGTTGGGAGAAAACCCAAGAGTTTTCTTGAGTCTTGGAAGTTATTACTTTAGTAATGACCTCTTCTTATCCTTTTTGTTTGATTTTTGTTCCAAGAATGGCCTATAATGAGAGGGAAGTAAGATTTGGGGAGTTGTTGTCCCAAAACAGATTTGTGTGCTCCACCGTAAAAATTCGTGAGGAATCTATGTAAGTCGAATTGAGATGATATTTTACAAATAAATCCCCCAGTATGTTAGCTAACTTTCACTAGTGTAACACTTTTTTATATGAGCAACATAAGGTCTTCGAAAAAATCGGTTTCTACCTGCTGGTCTGTTTTGACAGATTTCTGCCATTATTTGTATTTGCTTCTTATTGATTCCTTTTTGGGTTCTTTTTGGGAAATTGATCTTTTTGAGGAAATTACTACAGTATCTTGTGTTTTTAGTGAAAGTTTTTCTGTTCCAAAGCTAGTCCAATGGTCTATTATATTTTGAATACACTAATGTTGCTCATGAAGATTGTGTGTAGTTTTGTATGAAGGAAAATTTTCAGGTGTAAGGAAAGAATGATATAATCAAATGAAGAATGTGTAGGGTTTGCAGCATAGAAAACAAAAATTTTCCTATGATGTGAACTATGTACCAAGATCTATCTATTAGATACAAACAACGGGCGGATGTATATCCGTAGAGAACATACCCTTGAAGACCGACAAAGCTTAACGAGTTCAACTCGTGGTTGATGTAGACGATCTCTTGCCGATCTCAAGATCGAGAGGAAGTCCTAGCGCCGCAAATCAGCAGCGCATACGTGCTCGCACACACGTTCGAGGCACCGAGCAACCTCCGCCTCCTCGCTCCAGCGATGCAGCGGAAGCACAACTCTTTCTTGCCGAATAGCCACCGGGAACATGTATCTCGCTAGTCCGAGACCATGGGGAATAAATTCTAGAGGGGGAGAGAGATCCTTCACGAGGAGGTGTGAGTGAGAGAGAGGGAGGGGGGCTCCTTTTATAGGGAGAGGGGGGCACCCAAGGGGCCATGCGCCCAGCCATGGGGCTGCCCCCACCTCTTCCACATTCATGTGGGTGGACACTCCACTCACTCAAATGCCTTTCAATTCCCTCCACTCAAAAACCCACTCAAATTCCCATTAAATTTCCACCAAATTTAATGCAAACTCTCATTAAATAAAACTCCTTTTATTTATTCAGAATTTTGTCAATTACTTTAATGACAAACATTCACATATAACCCCTTGCTAGTATTTCATTTCACATGCAGAAACACTTTCTGCAATTTCACCCGAAAACCCGTTTTGGTATCTAGTGAAATAAATTCCTGCGCTTGTTATTCTTTTCGGCATGAAACTTTTGCTCCAATTGGATGTCGGTGTATCTTAAGTGTGTCACCCTACGGTTCGCGAATAATGCGTACATGATCGAGACCCCTCTCGGATCAATAATCAGAAGCGGGATCTGGAGACCCATACTGACTCCCACACATTCAACGATGACTTTCTTGTGATCGTCGGAACCTTTTACGCTAGTATCTTAATCCCTTTATTTCGCGATATATTACATGTCCGAGATTCGATCATCGGTATATCCATACCTAGTTTGATCTCGTTACTGACATGCACTCTTTTCTCGTTCCCGTGATATAACATTCTAGTGATCAAATCACTTGCTTGCAAGCTAATCAATGTGATATCACCGAGAGGGCCCAGAGCATATCTATCCGTCATCGGGATGAACAAATTCCACTCTCGATCCATGGGCCTCAACATAACACTTTAGTAGTTCTGAATCCATCTTTATAATCACCCTTTTACGGTGTGACGTTTGATGTTATCAAGAAACTCTTCCAGTGTTAGTGATTGACATGATCTCATGGTCTAAGGATTAGGATCACTTCGTAAGTTTTTATAGCAATATAAACTCAATGACTTTGATCGTAATGCTATACTTCGGATGAATGTTCATCACATCATTACACTAATGTTGTGACCTCGTTATTAACAACATCCAATGTCTATGATCAGGAAACCTTGATCATCTTGTTAATCAACGAGCTAGTTTATGAGAGAGGCATAACTAGGAACTTCCTTTTTGTTTATTAAACACACATGTATTAACGTTTCCGTATTAATACAATTATAGCATGTAAAATAAACATTTATCATAAATAAGGAATACGATAATAACCACTTTATTATTGCCTCTCGGGCATATTTCCTTCAGAATGGACAAAAGCTCAAGCTTGGGGATGACACCCCGTGTCACCCCAATAAATATTCAAAAGGTACAAGCGTCAAAGCTTGGGGATGCCCAAGGCATCCCCTTCTTCATCAATAAAAAGCTCAGGTCTTTCTAGACACTTCGTTTTTATTATTTCATGCACTGTTATGTTGTTTTTGAAGCGTCTTAGTTTTCGTTTGCTTTTATTAGTTTGCTTGAATAAAGTAGTTTGGACTCCCATTCTCGCTGTGTTGTTTCAAATAAGTTGATTGGTGTTGGAGAGGAGTGGAAAGTTCTTGCTTGAGTAGTATAGGAGGAGCTTGCTTTGAATGTGACTTAGACTTTATCATGTCATGCTAGGTGTTGTTTTGACCTTATGATTAGTGATTATTGTTGTAGCATTAATTGTTCCAAAAAATTGGGATTGCTTAGTGTGACTTGAAAGAATCATGCATTGTTTTAGCATACAAAAGCATAGTATTGTGGTATTCTCCTTTGATGTTTTGTTTGGGTTGACTTGGCACATGCTCAAACCATTTTATGACTATGAACAAGTCACCATAGCCTCTATGATCATTTATTCCTTGACTTGTAGAACCACTCTATGCTTTGATTATTAATGTTTTGTCCCTCTACATGATTATGGCCATTATTGCTCTCTTAGTTCGTCGCTCCCAGTCTTTTGCTAGCCTCCACTTGTGTGAGTAAGCTCTACTCATGCATCCAACTCCCAAGAAACCAAGTTATTCCAAAGTGTCCACTATAAATTCCTATGCATGGTGTATTACACCATTCCAAGTATATTCTTGTTTTCATCTATCTTCCAATTAAAAAGTATTTTGTTATGTAAAAACTTAGTCATTAAAGCTCTCACAAACTTGATGGCACACTTTATATTTCTTTCCCTTAATAAACTTGAACCATTATGTCATCTATGTTGTATATGCTTGCACTTATACGTTGGAATTAGCAAAACCGTGCTGTCACGGGGAACGCTTTCAACGTTGCACTTGTACTTTCTACACAGTTGATATCATGCTCTTTTGTCTATGGATGTCGTTGGTGTGAAATCAAAGGGGAGCTTGTAAGTCTATGGAGTTATGTATATGTGTTAGAGAAACGCCTGGGCCGCTAGCCTAAGCCATGCCTAATCATGGTGGAAACTTGCAGCATCACCATAATGACATCTATGAAGCATTCTTCTTATAAAAAATGAGATAGAGCAAAAAAGATTGAGAACAAGAAAAAAATATGAGAAAAGAGGAAAGAGATAAAAAAAGCACCATATTCCCATGGTAAATAAGAAGAATGCTGAAATGCTCATTGTCTACTTTCCTTGTCATTTTGGTTATGGGATAGCTCATGTACCATGTGCAAGGGGCACCCCGTTGGCGGTTATCTATGATACACATGTACTTACTATGACAAGAACTTGCAAGTAACTAAACTTAAGTAGCATGAGGAGCGGCCCTCATATTCAAGGGACATGAGATTGCCAACTTATACTTTGTCAAGCATATACTCCATAGTTTGTTCACTTTAACCTTAATCACTTCAAGAAGCTTATGATAGGGCAACGAGAGCTGAAAGATAACAAGTACCATAATTTTTGGAAGATTTTTATGAGACTTGAAATCCCTGCTTCCCTTTATGAAGGGCCTTTCTTCCACCATTATATTGAGTCTCCACCTTCTACCTTTAGGCACCAGTTAAGAGAGCATAGTTGCCATTCTTAGTTCTATGTGCATTGTCCCAAAACTTATTGATTGATGCATATTGTTGATATTACTTGTTATTGTGCTATTTGTATCTAGTCACTCTTATAAACTTTGAAGGTGTCCTATGCATCTATTTGCTACTCCATGAGGGACAAGATGAATGCCACTATGCCATGTTTTCTGTATGTGAAACAAACAAACATTTTTCAATGCATGTTATTTATGTTCTTTGTTTGTAGCCTTTCATGTTGCATGCATAGTTACTTCGTCTTACTGTTAGAAATCCATCTTTCATGCTCATGTTTAGAGTTCTTTGATCCCAGCTTTCAATGCTTGCAAATGGTTTGATCTTGATTTTGATGGTGCATGTCACCTCAAAAATTATTCTTTTTATCACTTACCTACTCGAGGACGAGCAGGAGTTAAGCTTGGGGATGCTTGATACGTTGGAAACGTATCTGTAATTTTTTATGTTCCATGCTTGTTTAGTATCTACTTTGCTTTGTCTACACTTTTAGGTGTTTTATATGTTTTCTGGTACTAACCTAATAACAAGATGCCACAGTGCCAGTTGCTTGTTTTCTTCTGTTTTTGGTTCCAGAAAGGCAGAAAATCAATATTCTTGGAATTGGACGGGACAAAAGCCAAAGTCAATATTTTACCTTAGGGAACACGAAGCCTGAATACGAGACGGAGGATAGCCACCAGGGGGCCACACCCCTGGCTGCGTGGCTAAGGTGGGCCCGCATCTAGGGGGGTGCGGCCACCCTAGCGACCCCCTGCCTCGCCTCTTCGCCTATAAAGACCCCCCCGATGCCTAAACCCTAAGTAACCGATCAATATTCCGCGAAACCGTCTGTAGCCGCCGCCACCATCGTCCCTAGATCGGGGGATCTGAAGCTCTTCCCAGCACCCTGCCGGAGGGGAGATCATCTCGGAGACCTTCTTCTTCATCATGCTAGTCTCCGGTATGAAGCGTGAGTAGTTCCACCTTGGACTACGGGTCCATGTAGTAGCTAAATGGTTGTATCTCCTCCATTGTGCTTTCATGTTTAGATCTTGTGAGCTCCGTTCATGATCAAGATCTCATCTATTTGTAATCATGCATGTTTTGTTTGCGGGGATCCGATGGATATTGAGATTACTATGTCAGATTGATTAATGGTTTTGTCTTATTGATTCTATCATGTTTGTGTTGTTTGTGATATTGTATGCTCTTCGTTGTTAGTAGCTATCTTGGCCAAGTAGTTGCTAGTGACTCCAAGAGGGGGTATTTATGCTCGATAGTGGATTTATGCCTCTATTTAATCTAAGGGAAGTGACAGAAATCTCTAAGGTTGTAGATGTGTTGTTTCCACTAGGGATAAAACAACAGTCTCTTGTTCATAGAACAAGTGGATTGTTTACCTTACCTACTTTGCTTAAAGCAGTTGTATGTTGCTTGCAACTTAATACTGGAGGGGGTTCGGATGATAACCCGAAGGTGGATTTATAGTCATAGATGCAATTGGATGGCGATCTATGTATCTTGTTATATTGCCCAATCGAATTTCATAGGATCATGAATGTCTAGTATTGCATTGTTATGCCTTGATCAGTCCTGTCAATTGCCTTGCTGTAATTTGTTTACCCAGCATGCCATGTTTGTTTATCTAAGGAGAACACCTCTAGTGAACTATGGACCCCGGTCCAATCTTTACCATTGATACATCTTCCACTGTTCCTGTTTATTTGTTGCAAACCACTATTACCTTCCACACCATACAGTTAATCCTTTGTTACAGCAAACCGGTGAGATTGACAACCTCATTGTTCGTTGGGGCAAAGTCTTGAGTTTATGTTGTGCAGGTCTCCAAGTTGGTAGCAACACCTTTGAGTCGTTTTCTTCCTCCTACTGGTTCGATAACCTTGGTTTTTTACTGAGGGAAAACTTGCTGGTGTGCTCATCATACCTTCCTCTTGGGGTCTCCCAACGAAGTGTTCATGCACTCATCAGTCTCATAGTACCTTCGAATTCACTTATCATTGGCAGTAAGTTCCTTGTAGCAATGGTGCAAAGAAAAGGCTTTGTGTCCGCCTTGTTGCGGTGCTTGTAGACGTCTTATTGGAGAGGGCCATACTCGGTGATTGGCACCCCACTCGGTGGTACATTGTTCACGTAGTCAATGGCCCGGGCCCATTGGTTGCAATGCTCCCCAATGACGACCAAGTGAGCCTTGGGTTTGGTATGATGGAATGGTGACCGTCTTGTGGTAGTGTTCCTCAATTCTCCTCCAAAACTTCTCCGTTGATCAATTCGCGCCAACCGATGCATCAAGAGAGACGTTCATCCAAGTATGGCACAACACAACATCTTCCTCTTTGCTATAGTTGGCAGACCTCTTGCCCTTGCCGCCCTTGGCTTTGGTTTGTGTTGGCGCCTCCATCTCTATCATGTCTTCCTCACCGGCATCCTCGCCCACATACTCTTCATCATCCACTTCTTCATTGCCCGCCTCTTCGTCACCACTAAATTTGAGGTCGCCGAGCCCTTGAGTGTGTGAAGAATCGAGATGCGACATGAATTCAGCGATATTAGCTCGACCGCACTCGCTTGAGTCTCGGGCATTTCATCGATCACCTCGCAGGTGGTGCCTTGAGCTACGACGGTCGTCGTGGAGGACGCCAACGAAGGCTTGGACTTGCAATTAGCCATCAGGTCGACAACTTGGGCATGGAGGACGTCACGGCCTTCCTCTTCTTCTCCTCTGCCACCTACGAATGGGATATCATGGCCTCCATTGGTTTCCGCGCCCGTGGACCGCTCAACACTGACGCAAGTGGTGGCCGTCCCACCTTCCATGTCATCGCTGATGACTTGTCGGTGGCCTTGGCCGCCACTCCCGTCGCCCACACCACGAAGGTAGTGCCCAACCACTTCCGCAGCATCGGAGGCGTCGCGGGGGTCGATTCTGGTGGTGGCGCGTCGGCGGGAAACTCCGGCGGGGCTGCGAAACCGAGCTTCGGTGAAATTTCGGTCGGGGGAGGGGAAAACGGCGGCGCCAACGGCGACTAGCGGCGAGATTGGGCGGGAGCGTTGGCAGCTCGGCGGGAGAAAAGTGAAAGGGTAATTTTAGTCACTACTTTGGCCACCGAGCAAAAATAGAAGAGGGGAAAGATTTTAGGAAGAGATCTAACATATTTATTCCTCTAACCAGTTTTAGGATTTTGGTTAGGTGCGGCTTCGCTAGATAGAGGACTAAATTGGTATGGGTTAGAGACGCTGTGAGATGCTTGTGCAGAAAGTGTGGTGGTTAATGAGTCGAAAAAAGTCAGATGCGATGGACTCATACCGCACAAAGACAATTAGACAAAGGCACATGATCGAGAATCCTTCCCTCTCGGTGAGAGCGCCACAAGAATGTTAGTGGCAGACAACTAATGTAGATTAAATTCCGCACGTGGTCCGTGTGAATTCAGACGTGGGCTAGAAAATGATATTAGCAGGCAAAGCAACACACGCGCAGTTCACGTGGATGCAAGACTGCATTGGTGAGAGCACAGTATAGCCAGCATATACTGTTTGATGGGTTTGAGATATTAACCCCACGCGCATTTGCCATTTTGAATCGTAACCTTGGCCTCGAGATGAACATGGCAGATCGTCGCTCGTCGGCCAAAAATAAAACAAACTATGTTGCTCAGCCATGAGGTCACCGAAACCTCTGTGATTAGGATGTCAAGTGGGATCTAGGCAGGGCTCGTCCATAGATTTTAAGGGTCTAGGGCAATATAATACAAAAAAACCCTTATTTAAAGTGGCAAAGTTTTACTGAGTCAAGGGGAGGAGAGGGCAATGGTCCCTCTACTTTAGAAAAAACTTAAATATATATTTAATATATATGCTAAAAAATTAGTATCACTCAAAGTTTAATCATAATTAGCGATCTTAGGCCTCTAAATAATAATAAAAGATGTATATTTGATAGATTCATGATCTTTGGAATCTAGGTGAAGATATTCAAGACTACTCATTCTATTGTTTGAGTAAAATATTTACCATGATACTTATTCCTATCGAATTGCTCCTTGTGTACATGTGTATATACATATGTATCTCTAGAATTAATCACAAAACAAAATTACGAAAGTAACAAATTTATATGCATGTGCAAAAAATGAGTAGAAGCATAGACATATTAGGCACTAAATTGATAAGACAATAAAATAGTTTTTAGAACATGGATGATAGGGACAAGTAGACCCGTTGGGAATCGGAGAAGAGTTGTTTGCGGAATGATATAGTTATGTGTTTGTGTCGTTATTCTCCAGTAATTAATATTAACAACTTTGTAGAGGCACATGAGGGATGGTATTGTTCTGCATATTTGGAAAGGCCGCTAAAATGGTGGCATCGAGATTTTTTTTCCATAAATGTTAGAATATTTGTTGGAACGATGTTGATGTTGTTCCCCGTGATCGAGACCAAACGATGTCTCTCCATGGGTTTCTTAAATGAACTTGCGCTTCCTTTTTTTCTATACAACATTTTGGAGTATTTAGTAGGATCTAGCTTGGGTAATCTATATTTTTTAGAATTATTTCACCATGTTGGGTCACGAGAGTAGAAACAAATATAGGTACACATACAAGTCTTAAACTAGAGCCCCTAACTTCTTGGGGCCCAAGGCGAGCGCCCTTTTGCCCCGCCCTATGGGCAGGCCCTGGTTCCAGCCTAAGTCTCATTTCTAGTTCATTTGCAAAATCTAGTGTAAATTTTTACTCAAAATTTGCACTAGAATTTGATAAATGAACTAGAAGTGGTACTTAGTCGGGATCCCACTTTTTTTTTGTCCTACATGGTTGAAGCAATCTTGTTTGTGTATACATTTTTTTTTTGACAATCAATACGACATATATTCATAGAAACAAATAGTACATGATAGAGATACATAAACTGACTCCAACGATTACAAAATAAACTCTAAAAGAAACAAGCAAATCTTCGAGGTCTTCAAACTTTTCCTTCTTCCATGACACAATCTTATAATCTTCCGAAGGCAGCCGAATAAAACCAAACCATAGACCTGAAAATACCAACGAAGGTTCTCCCATAATTTTAATTTGAGCCGCAATGCCAAGGCTACGTGCACCCGCGCAACCATTGAAGTAGTCAATCACCATCGGCAAGAGTACCCACACCAGTATGCCAGGGAAAAGGAACCGAACAGCCTGGTCAACATCGCTGGAGAGTCGAGGGATCAAATCACCATTATCGAGGACGTAGCAGCCGGGACAAATATTGCGAGGATAAACCTCCTCGTGGCAACCATGAGAAAAGATCCAAAATCGATCTGGCGAAGTAAGATCTGAAGGCCCATACCTAAAAACTTGTAATTTTCCAGCACCACCATTGACGTCGGGAAGAACTCGTCGTCGAACGAAGGACGGTAGATCACTTATTGTAGACGATGTCATCTCCATTGAGGCGGAGACCAAGAAGAATATGGCGACCAAAGCCCTAACCTAATATATTGAAAGCACTACTTTTATTAAAAACTCCACGCATAGATCAGGTTCTCCACTCCTCCCGACACCGGCAAGGCCGGCCGGAGAAGGGGGAACCGATCTATGGAGGAGACGGAGATGGAGGAGGCGGAGAGAAAGAGAAGACTTGTTTGTGTATACATTAGTTATATACAGTATGTTAGTGGCGTGCTGCCAAAGCTGGTCTTATATTAGTCTAATATTGTAAGTTGCTCCGGTGCAAGGGATGGCCTTGCTCCACCCAGATGTTATGAAAAAGAATTAAGCTCGGCGTTATGAAAAAGAAATTTCAAGTACATGCCCCGTCCAGATGTTGTATTTACTTAGCTTAAAGGGCGCTTCGAGCAGGTTTCAGACCAAGCATCTATCCAGGGCACGATAGGTTTGGGCTCTGTCTCTGTGGACCCTCTTATATGTGCGAGAACAGAAGAGTCCCAGAGCGGAGCTTGACATTGCAATGTTGGAAATGATTGCTGATACTGTTCTATTGTTCAACACCAGACTAACCAAAAATGGAGCAGAGGAGTGAGCAAGCGAATGCCAGCACATATAGTACATAACAGGCATAGTTACCGATGTTTACCACACACACCGACTTCAGTAACAAAACAATAACGGCCCATTCCTACATCACAGCGGTGCAAATATGCAAGCATTTAGTGTCCACATAAACTGTTTGAATCTGGTGGTCATAGCCCAAGCCCCCAAGCACCAAAGTTTACAATGAAAGACTATTTAAATCTGGTAGCATAAAGTTCAAGATGGCTGATGGCAGACTTGGTGAGAATATAACCCCTACTTCCCATGGGGCAGCAGCACCAACATTTACATTTCCCCTACTGCTAATGTCTACAGGAACCATGACAGTAGAAGTTTCCCCTGGTTTTCGTCTCAGAACAGGGCAGGACCAAGGTGAAAAATCTGCAAAATAGAACACTCAGATGACCCGATGCAACAGTCGGAACTTCTATGTAGCCAGATCACATTCTAAAGCATAAGCATTCGAGCTTGTGAAGAAGATTTAATGCTTACCTAGATAGCTCGAATACTAGTAGTGTCTTCTTCATATGCAAAAAACATGTATCCAGATAGTATGTCTAGGCATTGCCGATGACAAGATAGTAGCTGCACAAATATGACAATCGCAAATTTAGACAGCAGAAGTATGATTCAGATTTCAAATGTGCCAGAAATGTTTCACTAAATCCTTCAGAAATCTATATGTAAGCAACTGTATGAAAATAACTAGTGTGATAGGAGCACAGGAAAATACAGATGCAATTATATTTATACTTGAGATTCTAGTTTACCTTTTTACATCAGGAGGAGGAATTGACCAATTTTGGATGTCCTGTTTTCTTGTCGATCTCCACTCTAAGGCCTATATCTGCAATCTCTGGAGTTAAGATAGTTTCTTGCATCTGAAGTTCAGAGACCTCCTTCTGATTCTCCACATTCCCTTCAAGCAAGTTCTTCACAGCAAACAGACCCCACTCCCTCAGGTATGCATTTCCTTCATCAATGACACACTGCTGCAGTAGCAACATAATCCCATTTAGCTGCCTAACCTCATCCTGCACCTGTTTCCTTCCATGCAAGCAAGTGGCAATGACAGCGACTAAATCTCTTCTGTAACCGTTGTATGGGCAGACTTTTGCACTTGTAAGGGCTGGTTGTTGATCGCCTTGTTCCTTTGCCATCGCTTTTCTGATTGTACTTGGGGGCTCAAGATCACCTAGGCATTTTAGAAGGCGCTTTACTAGACCAGTCGGTAACAGTGAGTCAACAGGAGCTTCAGTCTCTGATGAAGCGGGTTCCCAAGCACATATGTCCTTCAAGAGCAGCAACGAATATCCAAGGACATCAATTCCAGGGCAACCAGTTGGAAGAGCAGAGCTAGCTCGGCAAGAAAAATCCACAATCTCAGCAGCATGCTTCTGTACATTGGAAACATGAAGTGCAAAACTGTTCGAGACAATAACTTCTTCAGGTCGTTCAGTCAAATATTTTGACAGTGTACCCAGAAGAAACGAATGCCTAGCAGTAAACCCACTCCCAGATTCACCACCATCACTCTGCTCAGCACTATCAGTTGAACATAAGGCTGTAAACAAGATTTCAAACATCTCCTCTTCAACACAGATTTTGATGAGAAGCCATTCCAACCATTCTTCCTTGTGTCCCACTGCAATTCATAATTTTAGATTAGGATCATATACAAGCAACCACGGAAGAAATGAGAGAGCCAAATGAATCAACCAGATAACACAGTGTGGCTTTTGACTACAGCCTAATAAGTAAACAGAAAAGGTAACCATAACATCTCATACATCATCGTTAAGTAAAAATTGCCTTCCAAAGGTCATATTTGGTTATCAGGTAGTATCTCACAGACAAGTTCAGACTCTGCACTTCAAGAGATGAAGAATGCAGCTATCTGAGGAAACACATTGTAACAGTTCCAACTATCAAGCAACTGACGAATACTTCAGTAACATGTCAAACCTATGAGAACACATTGTTTCTTACCAAGAAGTTGGAACAAGTCGTGCACTCATGCTAACATGCTTCAAAAAGATGAACCAAAAGAACATGTGTTACTGAACATTGCCCATAATCTAACTGTGAACGCACAACCACCCAGATACTACTGAGCTTCTTAGCAATTACACATAAGCATTCAACATCTGATATATCCAATTGAACCAAATTCATGTTCATAGTTGCTGACTTATTTAACACTTGGCTGAACCAATCCACAGTATGGCCACCATAACGCAGATTCATAAAAATAAACAACCCATACTCTATGAAAATAGCAGGTGCAGCTATGAAACAAATCGCAAATCCAGGTATCTAGCAGCAGACATGTAGCACCTCGCGAGGCAGTAGTGACGAGTTTGACAAGTATTTACTAGACAACCATAATCTAACCATGACCGCACTACCACCTGAATACTACTGAGTTTCTTAGCAATTACACATAACCATTCAACATCTATACAGCCAATTGGACCAAATTCATGTTCATAGTTGCTGACTTATTTAACACACTTGGCCAAATCTTCCAGTTGCTGAAACAACCTACAAAGTGCAATTCCTACTTGTGTCGATCCAAGCCACAATATGGCCACTGTAACACAGATTCATAATTATAAACAAGCCATACCTCTAATATTTTAATAGCAGGTACAGCTATGAAACAAATTGCAAATCTAGGCATCTAGCAGCAGACATGCGTGAATTCGCAAAACCATAAACCGGTAACAATTAGCGACGTACTCACCTCGCGAGGCGGTAGTGACGAGTTCGACGAGTATGGGCAGCCCCATGTCCTCATGGCACAGCTCCTGAAGCCTCCCGCGGCCGGCCACGCCGGAGCAGCAGGTGTCGAGCACCATACAGAACGGGTCCACGACCCCCGCGTCCCAGACCCTCGCGAACTCCCGCAGCGCCCCCGGGAAGAGCGCGTCCCAGACAGCCTCGCGGTTCTGGTCCCCGCCGAGTGCGGCGTTGCCCAGCGCCTGGAGCGCGGCGCGCGCGACTTCGGGGGTGAGCGAGGGGAGGGCGAGCACGGAGGAGACGACCGCGGCGGGGCCCGATAGGAGGACGAAGGTGCGCTGGTTGTTCGAGTCGCCGGCGAGGAGGTTGCGGATGAGGCGGAGGCGCAGGAGGAGGAGCGGCACCGGGGAGGCGGGGAGGAGGCAGAGGGTGTCGGCGAGGGCGTCGGAGAGCGCGGCCCGGCCCTCCCGTGTCTTGGCAGCCTCCATGAGCGCGGTCAGGGTCGCCTCGTCTTCGATCTCCTCGGCTCGCCACATGGTGATGGAGGAAGTGGCTGGCCGGAGACGATGGAGGTGGGGAGGGAGGAGGAAGAGGCGGCAGCAGGGGCAGAGGGGGGAGAAAGAGGCGGCGGAGCGGGGGGGCGGAGGGGTTTACTTGGGGATGGAGGTTGCAGATGGCGGTGTGGTTGGGCCGTTCGGGAGAAGATGGTCTGGTCGAATCGGTTCCTTGGCTTCCCCCACACGCGCAACCGGCAACCCGCACGGAACCTTCTAGAGTTCTAGTGCAAGGCTGGCCGTATTTTCCATAAAACTACTACAAATGTGTGAAATATTCTCAAATCATCATATGCTATCTAGGAAATGTGTGAAAGATATTTTTCTACTTCCTCTAAGCCATATTAATGGCCTCAATTTTTTCTAGATTCATTTGGATCTAGTTAAGTATTTAGAGCAAATACAATAAGATCTAGTCAGCTGACTATAAAAAATTAAATAATACTTTATTCGTCTAGAAATAAGTGACTTGTGTTTGTCTAGATTTATATGTATCTAAACATTAGGCGGCATTTTCTTTCCTGTTTCCTTTGTCTGAACTAGAACCCTGGATGGTGGTTGTATTCCGTTATTCTGATGAGTAATGGAATTCGATCCCCGCCTCTTTGGGGTGGATTGCGTGAAAAAATATATATTTAAACATGTTTTAGTGTATAGATATATTTAAATAGATAAAGCCAAATTAGTTATTTCTAGACGAAGAGAGTATATCTATTCTTAGTTAGAGAAAAGAGAAGAGGTATTGGCTCTATTCATGCAAGAGTCAGTTCTAACATCAATATGTGAGAGTGAAAGATGGACCATGAATTAATAAAGTAGTATACTTCTAAATCTTACTATTGTACATATTAGCTATTGGGTTGGCTATACATGACATGGCGACGGCTTGTAGCCGGCTATTGACTCTTTTATTGTTACTCTTCTATTGTTCTTGTAGACTAGATGCATCCGTATCTAGACAAAGTTGACTAGTTGAGACCATTAATGTGGACTGGAGGAAGTACTATAAACTTGGTCGATTTTTTTATAAATTTTGACATTTTACACGAAGGGAGTGCATGGTTACAAGAATGATGACTGCTATGGCCGGACTGTAATTCAACTGATACTAACAATTGGTGCCCAAACAGCCCATCCATCATGTAATTGCACCTTAAAGCTTCCCGATAAATCGGCAGATTATTCAGATAGTATCTTACAACTTACCTACAAACCCAACCCAGCAGGGTTTGAATATTCCACTAAATAGCCAAACCATTTTTTTCACTGACAAAGCATTACAACAATGACGCACGCAGCTCTATCTAACTTTACAGGCTTAGAACAACTCGAGAGGACAGGCCCCAGCTTTCTTTCCCCTTCTCTACCAGATAACCTAACAGCGTTTGCGGTTTTGCACGCTTATTGCAGCTTGAAGCAGCCGGTGCACGGTCGATCAGTGGCCGTTGGATATCGGCGTGGCAGCGCCTTCGCCTTTCACGGCATAGAACCTCCGGTACATGGAGTCGACGTGGGTGAGGTAGTAGGTGCCTGGGACGAGCAGGGCCGTGTCCTGGCTGGTGACGAAATCCTTGGCGCCGTAGCGGTGCTCACCCAGTTTCAGTGCCTCGACGAACTGCTTCGGTGGGACCTGCGTGGAAGATATATACGGTGAGGCTGAGCCATGTTTGAGCCTTTCAATGAGTAAGGTCAATGCAGCGACAGAGGTAGTTTTCTAGCCCTGGCAACCACAGTGAACATTGATGCTAAATGGAGAAACTTAATGAAAGACTTACGATATGCCTAGACTCCAGCTTGTTGGAAATATCCATAATGCTTGCAATGTTCGACAGGCTGAACGGATGCTGGCCTTCGTTAATTTTGAAGGAGAACATTGTCGATGTCATGCCACTGCCGTAAGAGAACATGACAATCCTCTGGCCAGCCTGGACAGTACAGAAACAATGGGAAAGGCCAATTTAGTTCAACGTTCAGAATTCAGAACCGTAGAAAATACGGTAGAGTGTGATTTATACCAGAGTATCATGTTTGTTATGGAGAACTGATGCAAATGCAGCATAGAGTGATGCCGTGTACATGTTCCCAAGTTGTTTCGGGATCAATGTTGTTGGCTGAACTTTAGTACCATACAGGTTCTTCGCGACTTGCTGACAAACCTGAATATACATTACAAGGTAGCACAAATCAACTTACAAGCATGAGCCAATACATGGAGGAATAATTTTATACGATTTAACTTTTGTTGGTACCTTCTCAAGGTCTCGACTCTGGTAGCTTTCCTCGGATGACAAGCCTGAAAAGGGCTCCAGTTTTTCTCTTGAGTCTTGATCAACAGTGCTATTTGACACAGAAGAAAATTTAGTTAGTAAACACATACTAAACAACATATAGGCACAGAGTTTCTAGCTGTTTAGCTGACCAACCTGCAGTTCCTCAAGAAGTCATTGTAGTATAGACGAGCAAAACTTTTCTGTACAAGCTGCAGATAGCAAACACATAGAAAAGATTGTAAACATTACAAAATAGATGATTATACATAAAGTGTGTCTGAAGAACAAGGTTCTGATGCCCAAACAGTGGCCATAATGAAATAGCCTTGCAATTTGGAGTGAAGTGCAGACGGCAAACTGCTTTCACAAGATTATCGGTGTAATTGATGATGCCACTGAAATGCCAAAGGCACAGAATATGGGGCTTTATTATACCTTGTTGTATGGAGAATGGAACACAAAAGAATCTGCATCAACAATTGAAAATTTCTTTCCCTCAATCTTCTCATACCTGAAAGATTGAAGTGATGGGTCCTGGTTAAATCACCTGATCAACTTGATAGATCTGTGTAAGAGACAGCATTACAACTTACCTTTTGCAAAAGGTATTGTAGCAGGAATCCAGTGCCATGAGATAGCATGTCTGCGATAGCTTCCCATCGACCACCTGCATGCAATTTTTCTATCTTGTAAAAAGGGATGTTCATAATGGCAGGTCACATAAATTCATTTCCAGTAATATTTCAAGTGTGTTCTGTCTAAACAGAGTTTAGTTGCATGAATTGTATGAAATGGTGATTTACCGGATATTCACTCGCAAGATCAGGCTTGTAGAAGTCATAAACATGTGCCATATGAGATCCTCTATATTTGCTTTCAAATGAAATAGGAGCATTTGGTCCAATCAACATAGCAATAGCAGCTGCACCACCAGTAGGACGAGCTGGCCCTTCAGCATAAACCTGATAAGGCATCAACATGGATCTAATTAAAATGACAGTATCAGGAATACTTAATTGTCATGGTAAAGTAATAAAGTATTGTGTTCCAGTCACAAAATCAGATGTCATGCTTGGACCAATATGGATGTAAAATGTCAGAAGTAAGAAAATATAAATATAGATCAGGCAAATCTACTTGCCCTGAACACTGGAAAAATGAAACTAGTAAGTGAAACTAAGTGTTGAAAAGTTTGATGAAGCCCCAGACATGGTGACATTAGTGCATGCACCTATGGTCTGAATTCCAAAACAGGCACAAGGTTGTGAACTAGTCTGAGAAGTTTCGCAGTATAAAACTGGATACTAAAGAGGAAAAATATATATTACATACCGCGCTGTCTGTGCAAACAACGAGTCCATAACGCCCATCCCATGAGTTGCTCTCGACCCAATTAACACAATTAAACAAAGCAGCAGTTCCACCATAGCATGCATTTGAGGAGTCAACTCCTTCAATATCAGTATTACCACATTCCTGCATTTAGAGAATAGTGTTACCGAAATACTTTAGCAAAAGGAATTGTCTGCTTGTAAGTAAAAGTACTAGTGCTTCAGAAATCTTAAGATAATGCCTAAGAATTTTGAAAATGAAGTGCAACATTTCAGTTTTTAGTTATGTACATAAGATGTGTTAGACCAAGTTACACCAAGAAACAATAAAAACTTATTATGTAGCATATTCTTTCTGGGTGAAACAAACCTCAAAAATCTGCATCAGCCATGTCTTTATAGACTTGCTCTTGTCTATTACAGTTTCACTACCAACTTCCAAACGTCCAATGCACTTTGGATCGATCTTATAATTTTCCAGGAGGGACTTCACCACTGTCAAGCTGAGAGATAATAAAAAAAGAATAGGATTAATTGGTTATATTCAAAAGGTTAATCAGATAAGTTTGTTACCTAGTTATATATCTAAATAAGGATATTTTTAAAAAAAAATCTTAATCGGCTAGATGATATAAACAGGAATAATAAAATGGTAAAGAAGATATTGGTCAGACGTTAAAAGCACAAAACCGTTCATGTCTGATTTTGATGTCCAGACACTGACATTATGAACTGTTTGGACTTCAGAGACAAATATAAGGTATCTCCAAGGTTGTGCAATTACGTTCACAGCCAAAGCCAACTATATTGCACTTGTTCTCTAACATTACTAATAGTTGAAAGAACACTAGTGTCAAATAGTACGAGAGCACAAGTCCTTTGGAGGAGAAGAGAGAAGAAAGATAGGAGAATAAACGTACTACTTGTACTGAAGAAAATAATCATACCTCATTGAAATGACATCCTCCACTTCAGTGCAAAAGGCCATGCTGTCCTGCCCAAGCCCAATGGTGTACTTGCCTTTGCTCACGCCATCATGAGCTTCCAGTTCTTCCTACAACCAGCATCATGTAAATTTTCAAGCTAATAAAAAAATATCTAGAAAATAGTGAACAGATAATTAAACAAAATATCGATCTGTGAGTGAGATCGATAAGTAAGACTGAAAGAGGTTCTAGAAGAGATGAGAACGAGAACTGTGCGTGTACGAAAACACCATTAGATAGTGATGGATTGTCGTACAGCGGCCTCTAAAATCCTTATTTGGTTTAAAAATAAATAGATTCTTTTATGGTCAACAGGATCTAATAAACGGACAAGAACCAATATTGAATTATTGATACTACCTTGCGTCCTTGCCTTACGCTACACAAGTTCAGACCCCACTCACTTCTTGGGGGTCAACCTTGTCCACATCCCATGGCATTTCATTCCAACCTTCACCTAATATATAGGATAAACATATACAAAAAGCTTTCCGCAAAACGTCTACTACAGTCACAGAATTCAGAAAATTCAGCAGATCCTCCGAGCGGTCGGCATCGCTTCCGAATCTTGCTGGCTGCACGTGCACGAGACGAGAGGCCAGCTCGGTTTACAAGCCAAGCCAAGCCAAGGGAAGAGACGCTTTCGACAGCCGTCAGCATCAGCTGATTAATTAACTGTCCACAGGCAACCTTAATTAAACTTAAACATAAGACAGAGGGCCCTACTACCACTCGCACAAAGCTTTGTTCAGCTGGCATCTTCCTTGTAGACAATATATTTCTTTTGGGAGTGTGACAACATTCCCCATGTAAAAGCAAGCATCACCAGCTCGCGCATTCTGGAAACACCCAGCAAGCATTCTTTGCGCTAGTACTAGCTGGAGTACCCTGTACTCGTACAGCACGGATTAATAGCTGCAGTGAGTGCCAATATTAGCTGCTTTTTACGTTACCAATCTACTACCTGATCCCCATGGCATTACTTCCCATCCCCACACAGCTACTACTACTAGAATACATACTGGAGTACATTAATTTAGTTCGAAAGTATTCATTGTTGCCATCTTTGAATCTGACCAGTTGTAGAATAGGCTGAATGGAGATATTTTGTTTTTGGAACCTAGGCAATGACTTTGATTGATTACAAGTAAGTGGAAGAAGAGGTGGAGAGCTGAAGGGTGACCTGTCTGTGTGGGTTCCAAAGCAGTACACTAGTAGTACTAGACAAGCTATGGACAGATAACGGCCGGCGGCCTCCGGAAGAGACTCTGTCTGTCTGCAGCGCGTGCAAGCACTACTCAGACAACGGAAACCCTGAACGAGCTGGATATGGCTCCAGGGGAAAAGAAAAAGGAAATCAACCAACCACACACGAAGAGCGTGCTCTTGACCCGTAAGTAAATTCCATGGTGTTTTTAACGAACAGAAACAGGGCCAGAAAGGCGAAACATTCAGAGCCACTGCTCTGTTTCTTTCCCTTGCAATTTGCAGGAAAAAGGAAAATTACGGTGACCCAATAAAATCACGCCTATGTGAGAGAGAGAGAGATGTGTGTGTGTGTCATACCTGGAGCACGCAGTTGGGCGGGAAGTAGATGTCCATGGCGAGGATGCCCACGTCCTTGACCCTCTCCGCCGCCATCTCGAGCTGCTGGCTGCAACCCAAGGAGACCACATGAACAAACAGGCAGGGGACGACGAGGACTACTCCCCAGAACCAAATCGTAGATTGGGAGACGGCACTGTACCAGTGAGAGTAGGAGAGCAGATAGGCGGAGAGAGAGGCGGATCGCCGAGAGAGATGCGGGCGGGATAGAGGTGGAGGTGGAGGTGGTGGTGGTGGTGGTAGGCTCTGCGCCGTATATATACGCTGCTCGCCGCTTTGTTTCGAAAAGGATTTTCCTCTTTTGTTTTTGGTTTTCCCTTGGCTGCGACCTGGGTCTGGGGCTCGGATCGAGAGAGCGGTAGGTGGTGGTGGTAATTACTACTACGGCTTACGGGAGACCTGCTGGATCCCTGACTCCCTCGGTAGTATCGACCGTCTGTCGCCTCGTGGACTCGGACACGTGGGCCTCGCGTTCCCCATGGCGCCCGATTCTCGTCGTCGTGCGCTCCTCGGCCCGGAGGCGTTTGGCCGGCGGCTTTCGCGCTGAGGAGCGGGTGAGTCCTGGTCCGGTCCGTCCCGTTCGAGTTTTTTTCCCCTCGAATCTGTACCGTTGGATTTTGACCGGCTTCAAACAAAATCGTGGATTCGTCCAGGTGGACCTCTGGCGCCAGATTCAGGCACGCGGAAACCTAGCCCTAGCTCTTCACGGCGACTCCCATCCTCGTGTTCCACGCGTGGTCCTTCTTTTTTTTTTTGAACAAGGAGAGGGGCCTAGAAAGACCCCGGTGCTGCCATTATATTCTAGTCGGTGGGCACAAATTACAAACAGGTCCAATACAATTCATAAAATAAAAAGAGGACCTGAGAATAAGCAAGGAAGACCCTAAAATTTCCAGGAAAAACGCGATCAGGTCCTTTTCCTCTCCACCGCAACAGCCGCCGCCACCTCCGGCCATAGGGACGAACCACTTGGAAGGAAGAAGGTGCAGAGCGCCGGCGCCACGCTCGATGAAGGCCTCCATCTTGGAGGTTGAACACGCCCTCCTGGCGTGAAACAGCCCCTTCATGGCCCAGATTGCCGTGGCCAAGACAAGGCCTGGCGAGGATCACCACGATGCGGCGAGATAGCGCGCTCCAAGCGAAGGAAGGAGCTCGTCAGTCGCCTCCACCCGCGCACGGCGGCGGGAGACAACAAAGACCAGCCGGCTCCTGCCGAGGCCATGAGCGGGGATAAGGGAGCCACCGGTCATCGCCTCTCCTTCCTAATCCCCATGCCACCACCACGGACGGATGAGGAAGGAAGAGCGATCAACGAGCCCGATGACCACCGTGGCGCGCACCCCAGAGTGGAAATACTCCCCGCCACCCGTCCGCACTGTAGCACCCACCATCTCGATCCCCTCGCAACCACTGCCGGCCAGAGGGAGATTGGGGAACCGAAGGACAACGCAAAGGGGGAGGCAGAGCAAGCGCTTATTTTTGAAGGAGCCCGTAGCAAGAACCACCACCATCCGCTTCCACCATGGAAGCCCAGCGATGGCCGCTCGCAGCAGACCGTCGGCGTCGCGCCCCGACACCAAAACGTAGCTCCAGAATCCGACCTTATTCATGGAGATCTCCAGTGTCCTCACCACCGCCAACACCACCTCCTGCCACCAAAGGAGTATAGCGGTGACAAACAATTAGAACACAATGTATCCGGCAAGATCTGATGTTCTACTCCAAACAGGCATAAAGCCAAGACGCCATCGCAGCAAATCTAAACTACAGACTACTCTACTGAGAACTAAAGAGACCAGACCACCTAGTCCATCCACTCGCCGGCCAGCATCGCCGCCGGAAAGGGAGAGGGCTAGGGGCGGCAGCAGCAGGGAGAGGAGAACGACTCTCAACGGGGGCAGGTGGGGGTGCGCCAACTTCTTGCCCGCGTGGTCCTTCTTGGATCTTCACTTGGTGGCGGAGGAGCTCCCGTGGTGGTGGCATAACACTAACACGGAGGTCACCAATGTCGGTGAGGTAAATTGGAGTGATTTTAGTTGGCTGGATCAAGTGGTGAGATTTTTTTTTGGTATTTTCGAATGTCGATTCACACTTTTGGTCGCCATTGGTCGGATCCGGTAGTGACGATTTACATAGTCATCGTCTCGTGCTTTTGACGCCTTCGTTGGTCGGGCCTGGTAGCGACGAATGTCGTTTAATGATTTTTGCCCTCCTCCATTGGTCGGGTCTAGTGGCGACGAATGTCGTTTAATGCTTTTGTCGTTTGCTTGGTTGGATATGGCGACAGAGTTGTTGTCGGGGTCAAAGGCATTGGTCGGGCTCGACAAAGTTGGTGCACGAGTATCACGCTTCTTAATATGGAAGGCGACTATGAGTTTTTGTCCGAACCCTAACCGACTTTTACGGGTTTGATCGACCGTTATTTTTCGATAGTTTATGGATGTTTGTTGGTGTATTCTTTCATGAAGCGACATTTTTTGCAGCTTTATATGTTACAACGCTAATAACTTTGAATGTCTTTGTCATCGATGCCAGAAGATAATAAAGCGACCCCTTGTAAAGGGAAAATGACTGAAAAAGCACCCCCAAAGTACTCTAGATATCCTTAGCGTGGGACAATCCACGACCACGTCGATACCTCCTTTGATTATTCTCATGATGATGGCATAATGCAGAAGAAATGAACTTTGTTGACATCATCAAGATAATATCATCAAAACCTAGCCCTAGCTCATAGTGACTCACTCCTTGTGATCCACGTGTGGTCGCTCTTGGCCAGGCATGTGGGCGATGCCGGTACATTCACTTGTTGGTGGAGCAGCTCTGGTGTGGCATACTACGTACTGGATGATCACGAAGATCATCAATGTCGATGCGGTAAAGTGGTGTGCTTTCAATTGGCCGGATCCGGTGGTGAGATTTCTTGGTTCCTTTGAATGTTGTTTCACACTTTTGGCCGCCATTGGTCGGATCCGGTAGTGATGAGTTACATAGTCGCCATCTCATGCTTTTGACGCCGCCATTGGTCAGGCCCGGTAGCTACAAATGTCGTTTAATGATTTTGCCCTCCAATCTCAATTGGTCGTGTCCGGTGGCAACGAATTACGTTTAATGCTTTTGCCATTCTTTGGTTGGATCTAGTAGCAATTTCGTACACACCAGCCTCCTAGTCGAAGCTGTTGTCCTAGGGGTCAAAGGTGTTGGTCGTGCTTGACAACGTCGGTGCACGAGTATCACGCTTCTTAATATGGAAGACGACTATGAGTCGACGTCATTGGTCGGATCCAGTAGTGATGATTTACATATATAGTCGATGTTTCATACCTTAATTTGCCCTTCATTGGTCAGGTTCACTAGCGATGAATGTCGTTTAATACTTTTTGCCCTTCATCGGTCTGGTTCGGTCGCGACCAATGTCGTTTCATGCTCTTACCCTTCATTGGTTGGATCCGGTAGCGATGTGATTTTGTTCATATTGGCCTCATCGTTGAATGTATTGTCTTGTGGGTTAATGGTGTTGGTCGGGTTCAACAACACCATTGCACATGTATCCCGTTTCTTAATATGTTTCTTGGAATATGAGTATGAATTTTGTCAGAAGATAGTTTTATGGATGTTTGTTGGTGTATTGTTTCCCGTGGCGATATTTTTTAGCTTCTTTATATGATACAGTGGTGATAACTCTAAATTTCTACAACATCAACGCCGGAAGGTAACAAAACTACTACTACTTTCAAAGGGAAAAGGCTAGAATAGTACCCCGAAAAGTAATAAAGATATCCTTGACGTGGGATAATGTTGGAATTATGCCCTAGAGGCAATAATAAAGATGTTATTATTATAATTCTTGTTCATGGTAAAGTTTATATTCCATGCTAGAATTGTATTAAGCGGAAACTTTAATACTTGTGTGGTTTGTAAACAACACCATGTCCCTAGTACGCCTCTATGGACTAGCTCATTGATCAATGATGGTTAAGGTTTCCTAACCATAGACATGAGTTGTCAATTGATAATGAGATCATGTCATTGGGAGAATGATATGGTGGATAGACCCAAACAAAGCAAAGCAATTAGATCGTGTCATCGTGTTCGTCTTTGCGAAGCTTTTCCTATGTCAAATATTGCATTCCTTAGACCATGAGATAATGCAACTCCCTGGTACCGGAAGAAAGCTTTGAGGTCATCAAACGTCATCCTATGAGAGGGTGATCATAAAGGTGTCTCTCGTGATCGGAAAAGTATCTGTTGGGTTGTATGTATCGAGATGGAATTTATCCCTCCCAAGTCGGAGAGATATACTTGGGCCACTCGATCGATATCAACACCGCTTGCAATCATGTGGTTAAGGAGTTAATGACAAAGTGATATCGGATTACGGGCAGTAAAGTACTTCGTGAGCGAGATTGAACTAGGTATGACGATCCGACGATCGAATCTCGAGCAAGTAAAATACCGCGAGACGAAGGGAATATATATATGGGATTGATTGAATCACGGCATCGTGGTGCATCGATATGATCATCTATGAATGTGTGGGAGTCAATATGGGTGCCCGCTGTTGATTATTGATATAAGATCATGTCTCGCATATTCTCGAACCCGCAGGTCACACACTTAACGATCTCGACGCTAGGATAGATTGGATAATTGGTTTATGAATTTTTGTTCGAGTCTCGGATGGGATCCGGATATCACGAGAGGTTCCTAATGGTCCAGAATAAGATTCATATAAGGCGAAGGCAGTTTTGGAGTTCAAATTGTTAGGGTTAATCGGTATTGTGGAAGCTTCTAGAACCTTCGGAAGGGACCAACGTGGCCCCACCTTCCGGGAGGGGCATGGGCCTATGAGGGTGTCCTGGCGCATTGGGGGGCACAAGGCCCCATAGGGCCCAGCCGATCCTAGATAAGTTTAAACTCGTTTAAACTAGAGATAGGATTTCTAGATAAGGGAGAGTTTAAATCGTTTAAACTAGAGATAGGATTTCTAGATAAGGGAGAGTTTAAATTGTTTAAACTAGAGATAGGCTTGGAGGAGGGGCAAGGGCTGGCCCCCCCTCTATATATAGAGGGATGGTGCGCACCCTCCCCCCACTACTACCAGACACCTTCCTCCAAGCCTAGCAGCCTTGCTACCTTCCTCTCTCCCTTCCGACTGTTTGTAGGCGAAGCCCTGCAGCAGAAATTCTCCACCATATACACCACGCCGTCATGTTGTAGATCCAATCTATCTCTCCACCATACTCGCTGGTCCAAGGAAGGAGGAGACGTCGAGGTGCTGCACGTGTGCATCTCACGGAGGCACCGCCACTTGTGGTGCTAGATCGGATCGGATCGCGAGGAGGAGAAGCAAGTACGACTACATCACCCACGTTCCGACGAACGTTCATTGTCGAATCTTCAAGGGTATGAAGATCTAATCCAATCTCTCGTTGATTGCATCTCCTAGATTAGATCTTGTCTTTCCTCTGCTCGCATCCGTAGAAAATTTTGATTTACTATGTCGCGAAACCCTTGGTGGTATCGAGCTAGATCTATGCGTAGATGTGTTTCACGAGTAGAGCATAACATGGTTGTTGCGGGCGTTGATGTTTTGTTGCAAGCCTCTTGTTTGTGTTCTTCTTATGACACGGGATAGTGAGATTGAAGCGGTCCAGGCCAACCTTACGCGACATCGTCATGAGACCGCTCCGCACTTGACGTGTGGCTTGTTCCACACATGCGGTGGTGGATGCCGTTCTCTCACTATAGTTGTCATGGGATTAACACCGGAGTTTGGCAGCCACAATATCACCGTTGTGGCTTTCCGTAGGTAAGAATCGTTCTTAGCATCTACTCCCATAAGCCACGTAAAACATGCAACAACAAAGTAGAGGCGTCTAACTTGTTTTTGCAGGGAGTGTTTTCTGTGATATGGTATGGCCCAAGATGTGATGTGTATATTGTATGCGATGATCATGTTTTGTAATGTTTCACGACTTGCATGTCGATGAGTACACAACCGGCGAGAATATATGGTTGTCTTTATAATTGTGTATGACCTGTGTGTCAACTTCTTATACGCCATGTAATAGTTTCACTTTATCGCTAAGTAGTTAGCAATAGTTGTAGTTGCTATTCGTGGTGGAGGCAATCATGGTGGAGTGATGGATATCATGGAACGCACAAGATGGAGATCATTGCTTGAAGATTGGCTATACCATGTCACATAAAGTTATATGCATGTGATGTTTATCCTTTATGTATCTTATTATGCTTAGATCGCGACGGTAGCATTATAAGATGATTCCTCACTTAAAGATCAAGATAAAAGCTGTTCTCCCCAAGTATGCACCGTTGCGAAAGTTAAATGCGTGTCCAAGCATCACGTGATGATCGGGTGCTATAGACTCTACACTCACATACAACGGGTGCAAGCCAGTTTTGCACACGCGTAAATACTTGGGTCTAGCTTGAGCCTAGCATGTATGCACATGGCCTCGGAACACAAGAACCGAAAGGTTAAGCATGAGTCATATGAATGATATGATCGACATTTGTTGTCCACCATTGAAACCACATCTCTTCTCGTGATGATCGGATTAGGTGTGGTGAATTTGGATCGTGTTCACTAAACAACTTGAGGGATGTTGAATTTAGTGGGAGTTCATCTAGTAATTTGATTAAGTTGAACTACTTATCATGAACATAGTCTAAATTGTACTTGCAAATCAGAGATCACATGGCCAAATCCAACTTCAACTTCAACGTTTTTGCTGAGAAGGAAAAGCTTAGAAACAATGGGTCTAACTTGACCAATTGGTTCCGCAATCTAAGAATCATTCTGTCTGGCGGACAAAAGGACTATGTCCTTGGGAAAGCGTTAGGTGACCCCCCTGCTGCAACTGCGCCGGCTGATGAGAAAGCTGTCTATCAGTCGCGCAAAGATGATTATGGTGTGATTAAGAGCACCATGTTGTTTGCTATGGAACCGGAACTTCAAAATCATTTTGAAACCTATCCCGGGCCCTTTGAGATTCTCGAGGAGCTGAAGACCATGTTTCAGACTCAAGCCCGTTCTGAGAGATATGAGATCTCTGAGAAGTTCTTTAACTGCAAGATGGAGGAAGGGAGTTCCGTTAGTGAGCACGCCATAAAGATGTCGGGCTACACTCAACGCCTTGAGAAACTGGAATGCACGATTCCAGAGGATCTCAAGATTGACAGGGTTCTGCAATCACTCCCTCCCAGCTACAAAAGTTTTGTAGTGACTCATAATCAGATTGGCTCCACTGATACGATCACCGAGCTCTTCGCAAAGCTGAAGGCTGAGGTGGACATCAAGAAGGATAATCATGTGTTGATGGTCAACAAGCCCTCCTTTAAGAAAGGTAAGGAGCAAAGAAGCTCTTCAAGAAGGGCGGCGGAAGCGCAATGCCCCGAGAAGAAGCTCAGTCGGTCCCAAGCCGGACAAAGTGCTTCTATTGCAAGGACAAGGGTCACTTTGGGCATATCGTCCAAGTACTTAGCGGACAAGAAGGTGGCACCATCAAAGGTATATTTGATATACATGTTATTGATGTTTTCCTTACTAGCCCTCGTTGTAGTGCACAGGTATTTGATACGGTTCGGTTGCTAATATTTGTAACTCGAAGCAGAGCTACGGAATAGACGACTTGCAAGGGATGAGGTGACGATGCTGGCGTTAAAGCGGATCAAGAGTTGATGTGATGGCCGTCGGCACGCTCTCCTTAGTTTTACCTTCGGGATTAGTTTTAAACCTTAATAAGTGTTATTATGTGCCTGCGTTGAGCATGAAAATTATTTCTGGATCGTGTTTATTGCAAGACGGTTATTCATTTAAATCGGAGAATAAATGTTGTTCTATTTATATGAGTAACATCTTTTATGGTCATGCACCTCTTGTAAATGGTTTATTTCTTCTAAATCTCGAAAGGGATGAAACACACATCCATAACATTGAGGCTAAGAGATGCAAAGTAGATAGTGATAATACTACTTATTTGTGGCACTATCGTCTAGGTCATATTGGTGTAAAGCACATGAAGAAACTCCATTCTGATGGACTTTTGGAGTCTCTTGATTTTGAATCATTTGACACATGCGAACCATGCCTCATGGGCAAGATGATCAAAACCCCGTTCTCCGGTATGATGGAGCGAGCAACGGACTTGTTGGAAATCATACATACCGATGTATGCGGACCGATGAGTGTTTCAACGCGCGGTGGATATCGCTATTTCCTCACTTTTACCGATGACTTAAGTAGATATGGGTATATCTATTTAATGAAACATAAATCTGAAACATTTGAAAAGTTCAAGGAATTTCGAATGAAGTGGAGAACCATCGTAGTAAAGATTAAGTTTCTACGATCCGATCGTGGGGTGAATATTTGAGTTATGATTTTCTCACGCATCTTAAAGCAAGTGGAATCGTTTCACAACTCACGCCACCGGAACACCACAGCAGCAATGGTGTGTCTGAGCAGGAATCGAACCCTATTAGATATGGTCCGATCAATGATGTCTCTTCTTGATTTGCGTTATCATTTTGGGGTTATGCATTAGAAACCGCTGCATTCACTTTAAATAGGGCTCCATCTAAATCCGTTGAGACGACACCGTATGAACTGTGGTTTGGTGCTAAACCTAAGTTGTCGTTTCTTAAAGTTTGGGGATGCGAAGCTTACGTCAAGAAGTTGATGCCGACAAGCTCGAACCCAAAGCGGAGAAATGCGTCTTCATAGGATACCCTAAGGAAACCATTGGGTATACCTTCTATCACGTAACCGAAGGCAAAGTGTTTGTCATAAGAACGTTTCCTTTCTTGAGAAGGAGTTTCTCTCGAAAGAAGTGAGTGGGAGGAAAGTAGAGCTAGACGAGGTTATTGAACCTTCTCTTGAATTGGAGAGTAGCGCGGCACTGAAATTGTTCCAAGGTCACTTTGCAACAATAGAGGAAGCTAATGACAAGGATCATGAAGCTTTGACGATGCTGCTCTTGAACGTCGCAGTCGACAAGGTCGCGTGCCCCTCCGAGTGGTACGGCAACCTGTCTTGGACTGTCTTGTTGGTAGAAGACGGTGAACCTCGAACTATGAGGAAGCGATGATGAGCCCGGACTCGAGAAATGGCTAGAAGCCATGAAATCCAATTGGGATCCATGAGCGAAAACCAAGTATGGACCTTGGTGGATCCTCCTAGCGACCGAAAGGCCGTTGAGTGCAAATGGATATTCAAGAAGAAAAGCGGACGGATGGTAATGTTACCGTCTATAAAGCACGGCTTGTCGCAAAAGGTTTTCAACAAGTTCAAGGTGTTGACTACGATGAGACTTTCTCTCCGTAGCGATGTTTAAGACCATTCGGATTTTATTAGCAATTGCTGCGTTTCATGATTATGAAATATGGCGTATGGATGTCAAGACCGCTTTCCTCAATGGCAACATTGATGAAGAGTTGTATATGATGCAACGAAGGTTTTGTCGATCCTAAGGATGCTACTAAAGTATGCAAACTTCACGCTCCATTTATGGATGAAGCAAGCATCTCGAGTTGGAACCTTCGTTTTGATCAAGTGATCAAGAGCTTTGGATTTGTTCCAAATTGCTACTGAGCTTGTATCTACAAGAAAGTGAGTGGGAGCTCGGTGATGTTTACGGTACTATATGTGGATGACATATTGATTATCGGAAATGACATCAACATGCTTAACGATGTGAAGAGTTATTTGAACAAGTGTTTTCAATGAAAGACCTAGGTGAAGCTGCTTATATATTGGGCATCAAAATCTATAGAGATAAACAAAGACGCCTCTGATAGCTTTAAGCGTAGTACATACCTAGACAAAGTTAAAAGGTTCGAATGGATAAGGCAAAGAAAGGTTCAAAGGCCTATGTTGTCGGGTAAGATATTGAGCAAGGCTCGGTGTCCATTCTGATAAATGATAGGAAGCTATGAGCAAAGTGCCTTATGCCTCGGCCATAGGTTCCATCATGTATGCCATCTTTGTACTAGACCGGATGTGTCCAATGCTCTTAGTTTGACGAAAAGATATCAAAGTGATCCGAGTGGAACACTAGACAGTGAAGAACATCCTAAAGTACCTAAATAGAACTAAAGAAATGTTCTTAGTCTATGGGGTGATGAAATGCTTGTCGTAAAAGGTTACGTCGATGCTAGTTTCGACACCGACAAGGATGATTCTAAATCTCGGACGAGGATACGTTTAAATTTTGAATGGAGGAGCCGAGTGGAGAAATGCAAGCAAAGCGTGATCGCGAGATCTATAGTAGAAGCGGAATACATGGCTGCTGCGAGCGTCAAGTGAAGGAGTTTGGATCGAAACTTCATCATCGAGCTTGGCGTGGTTCCAAGTGCATTGGACCCACGAGATATTGTGTGACAACACGGCGCCATAGCACTCGCTAAGGAACCAAGATATCATCCAAAGACCAAGCATATCAACATAAGTTTCATATAATCCGAGATTATATAGCGTATGGAGATCGAAGATTAGCAAAGTACATACGGATCTGAATGTCGCAGATCCACTGACTAAACCTCTTCCACGTGTAAAACATGATCAACACCTCAGTGCCATGGGTGTGAGATTGTTGCCAGATGTAAACTAGATTATTGACTCTAGTGCAAGTGGGAGACTGTTGGAATTATGCCCTAGAGGCAATAATAAAGATGTTATTATTATAATTCTTGTTCATGATAAAGTTTATATTCCATGCTAGAATTGTATTAAGCGGAAACTTTAATACTTGTGTGGTTTGTAAACAACACCATGTCCCTAGTACGCCTCTATGGACTAGCTCATTGATCAATGATGGTTAAGGTTTCCTAACCATAGACATGAGTTGTCAATTGATAATGAGATCATGTCATTGGGAGAATGATATGGTGGATAGACCCAAACAAAGCAAAGCAATTAGATCGTGTCATCGTGTTCGTCTTTCGAAGCTTTTCCTATGTCAAATATTGTATTCCTTAGACCATGAGATAATGCAACTCCCGTACCGAAGAAAGCTTTGAGGTCATCAAACGTCATCCTATGAGAGGGTGATCATAAAGGTGTCTCTCAGGTGATCGGAAAGTATCTGTTGGGTTGTATGTATCGAGATGGAATTTGTCCCTCCCAAGTCGGAGAGATATACTTCGGGCCCACTCGTGTCGATATCAACACCGCTTGCAAGCATGTGGTTAAGGAGTTAATGACAAAGTGATATCGGATTACGGAACGAGTAAAGTACTTGCTGTGAACGAGATTGAACTAGGTATGACGATACCGACGATCGAATCTCGAGCAAGTAAAATACCGCGAGACAAAGGGAATATATATATGGGATTGATTGAATCCTGGCATCGTGGTTCATCCGATATGATCATTGATGAATGTGTGGGAGTCAATATGGGTGCCGGACCCATTGTTGATTATTGATAGAAGATCATGTCGCATATTCTCGAACCCGCAGGGTCACACACTTAACGTATCTCGACGCTAGGATAGATTGGATAATTGGTTTATGAATTTTTGTTCGGAGTCTCGGATGGGATCCGGGATATCACGAGAGGTTCCGGAATGGTCCGGAGAATAAGATTCATATAAAAGGTGCAGTTTTGGAGTTCGAATTGTTAAGTTAATCGGTATTGTCTGAAGCTTCTAGAACCTTCCGGAAGGGGACCAACGTGGCCCCACCTTCCGGGAGGGGCATGGGCCTATGAGGGAGTGTCCTGGCCGCATTGGGCGGGGCACAAGGCCCATAGGGCCCACCGATCCTAGATAAGTTTAAACTCGTTTAAACTAGAGATAGGATTTCTAGATAAGGGAGAGTTTAAATCGTTTAAACTAGAGATAGGATTTCTAGATAAGGGAGAGTTTAAATTGTTTAAACTAGAGATAGGCTTGGAGGAGGGCAGGGCTGCCCCTCTATATATAGAGGGGTGGTGCGCACCCTCCCCCCACTACTACCACACACCTTCCTCCAAGCCCTAGCAGCCTTGCTACCTTCCTCTCTCCCTTCCGACTGTTTGTAGTGAGCCCTGCAGTGAAATTCTCCACCATATACACCACGCCGTCGTGTTGTAGATCCAATCTATCTCTCCACCATACTCGCTGGTCCGAGGAAGGAGGAGGCGTCGAGTCTTTGCGTGTGCATCTCACGAGGCACCGCCACTTGTGGTGCTAGATCGGATCGGATCGCGAGGAGGAGAAGCAAGTCGACTACATCACCCACGTTCGCTGAGCGTTCCGCCGTCTTGAATCTTCAAGGGTATGAAGATCTAATCCAATCTCTCTCGTTGATTGCATCTCCTAGATTAGATCTTGGCTTTCCCTCTGTTCGCATCCATAGAAAATTTTGATTTACTATGTCGCGAAACCCTTCAGATAATTCATCACCACATGGCTCTCTCCTCTAGTTATTGTCACGACGACATAATGAAGAAAAAAAACTTTGATGGCATCATCAATATAATGTCATCAAAACATAGACCAAGCTCATGGTGACTCCCTCCTTGTGTTCCATGGTTGGTCGTTCTTGACCGGGCATGAGGGCAATGTCGGGACTTTCACTAGTTGGTGAAGGAGCTCTGGTGGTGGCATACTGTGGACTCGCCAATCATAGAGGTCACCAGTGTTGGTGCACTAAAGTGGTTTGGTTTTAATTGGTTGCTTGATTCAGTGGTTAGATTTTTGTGCCTTGAATGTCCTCTCATACTTTTATCCATCATTGGTCACTATGTACATAGTCGCTATTTCATGACTTTGCCCTTCATTGGTCATCCTCGTAGTGACGAACATTGTTTCATGCCTTTTCACTTAATTGGTCGAGTTTGGTAGTGACGAATATAGTTTCAGAATTTTTCCCTTCATTGCTTGGATCGGTAGTGATTCCTTGCATAATTGTCTCCTCGTTGAAGCTATTGTTCTAATTCAATCGTATACCTCAGTATGGTCTGGCAACATTAGTGCACATGTATCCCGCTTCTTAATGTGTTACTTGGAAGGTGACACTGTTTTTCCAGAATTTGAACCGAATTTACTAGTTTGACCGATCGTTAGTTTTGAATAGTTCTATGGATATTTGTTGGTATATTATTTCTTTTAGAAACATTTTCATGGTTGTTTTATATGCTAAATTGGTGATAACTTTGAATTTCTTTGTCATCAATGCTGGAAGATAGCAAAACTACTCCTTATAATAGGGAAATGGTTGAAATAGCGCCTAAAAATACTCTAGATGTCATTAGCACGACAAGGTCCATGACCACGTGGATCTATTCTTTTATTATTGGCATGATGACATAATAAAAAAACAAAATTTGATGACATCATCAAGATAATTCCATCAAAACCTAGCCCTATCTCATGGTGACTCCCTCGTGTGTTCCACGGGTGGTCGTTCTTGGCCATGATGCTTGTTGGTGATGCAGGGACTTTCACTTGTTGGTGGAGGAGCTATGGTGGTGGCACTCTATGGATTGGACAACCACATAAGTCACCATTGTTGGTCCACTAAAGGTCTATAAAGTGGTTTAGTCTTAAGGTTGAATCTGGAGGTGATATTTTGGTGTCTCAAATGTCGTTTCATACTTTGTCATCATTGGTCAGATCTATTAGTGATGATGTACATAGTCGTTGTTTCATGATTTTGACCTTGATTGGTCGGGTCCGATAGTGATGAATGATGTTTCATGCTTTTGGCCTCCATTGGTCGAGTATGGTGTGTTGAAGTGTATACGTGGATTGCACTAGCCATTTCCATTAGTTTGGACTTTTGGTTGCGTTGGCTAGTGCATGAAGCTTGACATGGTATCAGAGCCTAAGGTCTCGAGTTCGAGTCCTGGCTTTCGCAATTTTTCCTAAAATTGTTGTTGACCCCTCTATGTCCATGTATAGGCCTCTTGAGTCATACGTGAGTTTCGCGCGCCGTCGCTCTCTTCCGGTTGCACGTGTTGACTTCTTCCCGTCACACGTGAGAGGGAGTGATGAAGTGTATAAGTGGATTGCACTAGCCCTTTCTATTAGTTCAGACTTTTGGTTATGAATGTCGTTTCATGATTTTGCCCTTGATTGTTGGATCCGGTAGTGATTTCTTACATACTTGTCTCCTCGTTTAAGCTATTCTCCAAGGGGTCAATGGTATACCTTGGTCGGGTCCGACATCGTTATTGCACGTGTATCATGCTTCTTATGTTGCTTGGAAGATGACAATATTTTTTTGCATTCCAACGTTTCCTAGTCTGGCCCGACCATCATTTTTGGATAATCTTATGGACATTTGTTGGTATTCTTCCTTTTAGCAACGTATTTATGATTGCTTTATATGCTACGGTGGTGATAACTTTGGATGTCTCCTCCATGAACACCGGAAGATAAAAAATGCTTATTCTAAATGGAAAAGGGCTAAAGTAGCACAAAAAGTATTCAAAATATCCTTAGCATGACGGTCGTGGCCACATGGCTATCTATTGGCATGATGGCATGATGAAGAAAAGACAAATTTTGATGACATTATCAAGATAATTGTAAACTCGAAACTTCTAATAGTTTACACATACAGAAATATCATCACACGTGTATAAACCCACATCGAGGTTCAAGATAGTCAATATTTATATATTTTCATCTAAACTATCTTATGCTAATTGTGTATGAGTATGCATATGTTTACTGCCTAAGGCTCATGCATTTCATATTCTTCCTGGTGACCTTTGGCGCCCTTCTAGCGCCAAGGCATGCTCATGGATTTAGCGCAAAGGTCCACGGATATGTGCTTTGATTGTCTGCATAATGACATAATGCAGAAAATACAAGCTTTGGTGACATAATCAAGATTATTGTTAACTCGAATTTTCTAAAGCTTTGGTGACATAACCAATGTTGGTGCACTAAAGTGGTTTGGTTTTAATTGGTTGCTGGATTCGGTGGTGAGATTTTGGTGCCTTGAATGTCGTCTCATACTTTTATCCATCATTGGTCAGATCCAGTAATGACGATGTACATAGTCATTGTTTCATGCCTTTGCCCTTCATTGGTCGTCCTGGTAGTGACAAATATTGTTTCATACCTTTCCCCTTCACTGGTCGAGTCTGGTAGCGACGAATATAGTTTCATACTTTTCCCTTCATTGCTTGGATCGGTAGTTATTACTTACATACTTGTCTCCTCGTTGAAGCTATTGTTCTAAGGGTCAATTGTATTCCTCAGTCTGGTCCCACAACATTGGTGCACATGTATCCCGCTTCTTAATGTGTTGCTTGGAAGGTGGCCCTGTTTTTTCCAAACTTCGAATTTACTAGTTTGACCGACCTTTAGTTTTGGATAGTTTTATGGATGTTTGTTGGTATATTCTTTCTTTTAGCAACATTTTAATGGCTATGTTATATGCTACATTGGTGATAACTTTGAATTTCTTCGTCATCAATGTTGGAAGATAACAAAACTACTTCTAAAGGGAAAAGGGCTGAAATAGTGCATAAAAATACTCTAGATATCATTAGCACGACAAGGTCCATGACCACGTGGATCTATTATTTGATTATTGGCAATGGTGGCATAATAAAAAAATTAAAAAATTAATGAGATCATCTAGATAATGCCATCAAAACCTAGCCATAGCTCATGGTGACTCCCTCTTGTGTTCGACGAGTGGTCGTTCTGTAGGGGTTCGCAGCATAGAAAACAAAAAATTTCCTACAATGAGAACAACTATGTACCAAGATCTATCTACTAGATACAAGCAACGGGCGGATATACATCCGTAGAGAACATACCCTTGAAGACCGACAAAGTTTAACGAGGTTGTACTCGTGGATGATGTAGACGAACGCTTGCCGATCTCAAGATCGAGAGGAAGTCCTAGCGCCAGAAATCAGCGGCGTATCCGTGCTCGCACACACGTCCGAGACACCGAGCAACCTCTGCCTCCTCGCTCCAGCGATGCAGCGGAAGCAACAACTCTTTCTTGCCGAAAATCCACCGGGAACATGTATCTCGCTAGTCCGAGACCATGGGAGATAAACTAGAGGGAGAGAGAGATCCTTCACGAGGAGGTGTAAGTGAGAGAGAAGGAGAGGGGGTCCTTTTATAGGAGGAGGGGCACCCAAAGGGGTGTGGCCGGCGTCCATGGGGGCTGCCCCCACCCCTTCCTCCATTATGTGAGTGGATCTCCCACTCAAAATTAGACCCTTCACTTCTCCACTTAAATCCCACTCAAAAAATCCCATTAAATTTCCACCAAATTTAATGTAATCTCTCTTTAAATAAAACTGTTGGAAATATGTCCTAAAGGCAATCATGTATGATGATATTTCCCATTGTATTCATAAAGATATTAAGTTGTCCTTGTATAAACATCTGATGTGTATCATTGAATATGTGATTCGGTTGTGGAACTATACATTTATGTTGTTTATACTAAATGTCTTTAGTCATTGAGGTTGTGCTGGACACACAACTTAGACCAATGTGAAAGTTGGCTTGATGACTCGGTTCCACTTGTCATGGGCATAGAGATGCTATTCCAACTTACATAGATTCAGCTAAAGAGTTTAGCGATTCAGATTGACCCATATTGAGGTACAACGAACAAGTTTTCATTTGTATATCTCAATCAATGTAATCCTTAGGCCTGAGGTTATTGCATAGTCTGAGTTGAGGATCACCGACTTAGGTTCTGTCAAACGCCGATCCGTAACTAGGCAGTCATAAAGGCAGAGTTCGGGTCGACTGAGAATCAAGCTGCGTGATGTGAATAACCAAGATGGGATTTTACCCCTCCACTCGGAGAGATATTCTCTTGGCCCTCTCGGATGATATGATTTGGAAAGCATGGCCATGCACGACTCGGCTAAGTGTTAACCGAGGTGATCGACTAAGAGTTAGTCAGGTAAATCACTTATCTTAGATCGAGAAGAGAGTCGGACTATTTAAGGGATGACAATTATTCGCCTATAGTCTGACAAGGTATATCGTGAGGCAAAAGGGACTCGGACGTAAGTCGCATTGGAAAAGGCAAGTCGTCATGACTCTTTGGTACTTGGGAGTCGGCACGTTCTGCTAGGAGCCGCTATCGACTGATTGATTTAGATTCGGACTCTAATCGTGTCCAAGTTGTCAAGAGCCTACAGGGTCACACACTTAAGAGCGGGAGCAAGTTCGGATTGGATCTGAACCGGAAATCTGGTTGGGTTGGACCCAAGTAGTATTAGGACTGAGTTAGTGAGTTGGACTCACGGTGACTAGTATTATATGGGATTTACTGAATAGGCCGCACGAGCAGAGCCCACGTTCACTCCCTATATATAGTGGAGCAAAGTAACCCAGAAGGGTTAATCGTTGATCGGTTAGGTCATTCCATGAGTTGGAAACCCTAGCTCCACAACAGTCCTGCCTCCGTAACGAATCTAGCAGTTCGCCGCCGGCGCTCCTCCTTGTACGTGTGAATACCAGCAGAGGTGTTGTACGATCAGCACCAGGACGATCGGATCACAAAGGACTGCATCAACTGACGCGCTTCATCTGTAATCCGCAACTGCGCGTCTAGTGGTAAACCTCGTGGCCTTCTACCTCGGCTAGAACTTGGGATCACCACGTTAGAGGGAAAAGTTTTGTTTTATCTCTGTGTGGCCCAACAGTGGTATCGGAGCGATGGCTTCTGGTTTTAGGCTCGAGATCTCGCATATGTGATATGCGGTTGGCTGTAGATGAGATCTATGTGATGTTTTGGTGGTCGATCTATGAGATAGATCGGTTTTGTACGAGGTTGATTGGATCAACTGTACTCGGGGAATGGTAGATCTGATTTCCGTGATCATACTGCTGAGGTCGTGGAACGACATACCCCTACCGGGTCGGCTTCCGCTATCAGGGTAGAATGTGACACGTAAATCAAGATGCAGTGATCGAAGATCAAAGAGTATGATCGAGTCGGAACGATGGTCGGAATCCATGTTCGGATTGTAAATGAAATCTACGTTTTTGGAAAAATCGTCGGGCGCTGCCCCTTCGATCCCCGCCCGCTATCCGGGTAGCGGGACCGCCGGCTTCGCCCTGTCGTAGCGCCTTAAATGTCGTTGCGAGTTTCACAATGCCGATAGATATTGTATCTATGCATAAATTGTTTTTGCAGGAAGTTGTGAATGGTATGGTTTATGTGCATGTGATGTATGTGTGTAATCCATACGTGATCTGCGAATTACGGTTTTTTGTCAGCCGGCTGGAGCCTAGGTGCTGTCATTTTATTGTATAACGACCTGCGTGTCGAATTCTCTATGTAATTTACTTTACTTAGCTAGTGTAGCTGTTTGGAGAATCCGGATGGCATGTAAGGCGATGTACATATCGGCGACATGGAGTATACGGCAAGTGACAAGAGTTGACACTAGTCGGATTACAGGCTTTGTGGAGATGGAGATCACCATGAAGGGAGCCATACCATTTCACATTATAATTGCTTTATTTTGTGTTATTGTTATGTCTTTGTTTTACCTCTATTAGATAGTCGGAAAAATCTAATCCCTCAAAAAAGATCTAGTCGGTTTTCCCGCCAGTGTTTGCACCATCACAAGTCAGACATTTTTGGTAGTGGGCTCATAAAATTGAGGTGCTGCCAATTCTTTTCGACTAGGTGGGTTCGAGTCGGACTCTTACTGTGGAAACACTCGGTAAGCTAGACGGGTCTATCACAACTGTTGTGGGGCTCGGGGAAAAGTCGGATGGGAGCCGGGGCTTGTGATGCCACCCGTCCAACAGGAGTCGTATGAGATACGATTGACAAGGATTTGTCTACCTAGATCACTTGCCGGCTAGCGGTGATGCTAAATCTCACTAGCCGACTTGCTTATTTAGGATCCTGAATCACTAAGTAACCATCTGAGGGGTGTTGGTTCTAGTGGGAGCATAAAATATTAAAGTGTTTAATATGCTTGCTCTTTTATGAATACATGTCTTAAGTGTTTTGCATATTTTCTGTTGTAGATCATGGCACCAAGTAGCAGTCACTCTCAGATATCTGGTTTTGCTTTGAGAACCATCCCTGAGAAAGATAAACTGAATGACACTAATTTTACCAACTGGTATCGAAATCTGAGAATTGTTCTCAAACAAGAAAAGAAGGACCATGTTCTAGACAACCCACTTCCAGATGAGCCGAATGAGAATGCGACTGTCACTGCCACCAATGCCTACCGTCGGGCTAAGGATGAGTCCACGGATATTAGTTGTCTTATGCTTGCTCACATGAAACCAGACTTGCAAAAGCAGTTTGAGCATGTTGAGGCCTATGATATGATCGAAAGCCTCAAAAGTATGTTCAGATCGTAAAGAGAGAGGTATCAAGTCTCTCAGGCTTTGCTGAGTTGCAAGCTTAAGGATGGTGATCCACTGAGTCCGCATGTGATCAAAATGGTTGGTTACGTGCAGTCTCTGGAGAGGCTTGGCTACCTCATTAGTGAAGAGTTCGCTACAAATATAATTCTGAACTCTCTTCCTAGTGCATATGGGCAGTTCATCTCGAACTACCACATGCATGGTATGGATAAGAATCTCACTGAATTGCATGGGATGCTCAAGCAGGCAGAGGCGGATCTCAAGAAGGGCGCCAGTCAAGTGTTGATGGTGCAGAATAAGGCTAAGTTCAAGAAGAGTTCTTGGACTAAGAAGAAGGCTAAGTCAGGAGGAAAGCAGGCTCAGGACCCGTTTCCAAGCGCTTCCTCAGGGACTAAGCCATCTCCTTCAGCCGGATCCACTTGCTTCTATTGCAAGGCGGATGGCCACTGGAAGAGGAACTGCAGCAAGTATTTGGCTGATAAAGCCAAGAGTGGAGGTATGACTTCCGACTCAGGTTCATTTGTTTGCAATGTTATAGACATATATCTTGCTGATGCACCTAATAGTTCTTAGGTATGTAATACCGGACCAGTTATTCACATCTGCAACTCGTTGCAGGGACTGGTAAGAACTAGGAGCGTAACAAGAGGCGAGGTTGATATTCGAGTCGGCAACAAAGCAAGAGTTGTTGCGTTGGAAGTCGGTACGATGCAACTTCATTTACCTTACGGATTCATTATGGAACTGAATAATTTTTATTATGTTCCAGTGCTCAATCGAAACATTGTCTCTGCGTCATGTTTGATGAGGCAAGGCTATGAGTCGAATATCAGGAATAATGGTTGTTCTTTATATTTGAATGATATGTTTCACGGCTTTGCACCCGTTCAGGACGGTTTATTTATTTTGAATCTTGATGGTGAGTCGGTTTATAACATAAATTTTAAAAGGTTGAAACCAAATGATCTGAATATGACTTACTTTTGGCACTGTCGGCTTGGTAATATAAGTTGGAAACGCATGAAGAAGCTCCATGATGATGGACTCCTAACTTTGTTCGACTTGGAGTCGTTAGAGACATGCGAATCTTGCCTACTTGGCAAAATGACCAAGACACCTTTTGCAAAGAGTTGTGAAAGGGCGTCCGACTTGTTGGGACTAGTACATAGTGATGTATGTGGACCAATGAGCATGACAGTCAGGGGTGGTTATGAGTACTTCATTACCTTCACTGATGATTTGAGTAGGTATGGATATATCTACTTGATGAAACATAAGTCTGAAGCCTTTGAAAAGTTCAAAGAATTTCAGAATGAAGCACATAATCAACTCGACAATAAAATAAAGTTTCTTCGGTCGGACCGAGGAGGCGAGTACATGAGCCATGAGTTTGATGACCATCTGAAAAGTTGTGGAATAGTTCCTCAACTTACTCCGCCAGGAACGCCGCAAAGGAACGGTGTTTCGGAAAGGCGGAATCGGACCTTGTTGGACATGGTACGGTCAATGATGAGTCAGGCAGATCTGCCTTTATCATTTTGGGGTTATTGTCTAGAAACAATGGCGTTCACACTAAACAGAGTACCATCAAAGTCGGTAGAGAAGACACCACAGTGGACAGGCAAAAAGCCGAGTTTGTCTTTTCTTAAGATTTGGGGTTGTGAAGCATTTGTCAAGCGACTTCAGTCGGACAAGCTTACGACTAAGTCGAATAAGTGTATTTTCGTGGGGTATCCGAGGGAAACCTTGGGTTACTACTTCTACAACCGAGAAGAGGGCAAAGTGTTTGTCGCTCAGAAGGGTGTCTTCCTTGAGAAAGAGTTTCTCAGTCGGGGAGAAAGTGGGAGCATGGTGCAACTCGAAGAAATTCGAGAGGAATCGGCTAGTAGCGAGTCGGCAAAAACCTTGGAGGTTGAGCTGGTCGTGGTAGCTGAGCCGGCAGTAGCACCTGTACTATGAAGATCGGCGAGATTACGAAGTGTCTGTGATGTATTACTGTTAGACAGTGATGAGCCGGCAAATTATTCGGAAGCGATGGTGGGATCTGATTCCGAGTCATGGCTTGGATCCATGAGATCCGACTTAAATTCCATGGATGAAAATCAAGTTTGGAACTTGGTTGATCTGCCAGACGGTGCAAGACCCGTCGAGTGCAAATGGGTCTTTAAGAAGAAAACTGAAATGGATGGAAATTTTTCCGTCTATAAAGCACGTCTTGTCGCGAAGGGGTTCCGACAAGTTCAAGGAGTTGATTACGACGAGACTTTCTCGCCCATAGAGATGCTTAAATCAGTTTGGATCATGTTAGCTATAGCGGCCTATTTCGACTATGAGATATGGCAGATGGATGTCAAAATGGCTTTCCTTAACGAAAATTTAACCAAGGACGTGTATATGATACAACCCGAGGGTTTTGTCAATCCGGCTAATGCTGACAAGGTGTGCAAACTTCAGAAATCCATTTATGGGTTAAAGCAAGCATCTCGGAGTTGGAATATTCTATTTGATGAGGTAGTCAAATCGTTTGGCTTCATCAAGAGTGATCATGATTCTTGTTTATACAAGAAGTTTAGTGGGAACAAAGTAAACTTTCTAATCTTATATGTGGATGACATATTACTGATTGGAAATGATGTCCAGATGTTGCAAGAAACCAAGGAATCATTGGAAAGGAGTTTCTCAATGAAAGACTTGGGTGAAGCAACATACATCCTCGGAATCCGGATCTATAGAGATAGATCAAGGAGGCTCATTGGATTGATTCAGACTACTTATTTGGACAAAATGTTGAAGAAGTTCAACATGGAATCGTCTAAGAAGGGGTTCTTACCGATGTCCCATGGTGTAAAACTTAGCAAGACTCAGTGTCCTTCGACAACTGATGAGGGAAGTCTGATGAGCGCGATTCTGTATGCTTTTGCAGTCGGATCCATCATGTATGCCATGATTTGTACTAGGCTGGATGTTTCCTATGCTCTAAGTGTTGTGAGCAGATACCAGGCTGATCCCGGAGAAATTCACTGGACAGCGGCTAAAAATATCCTAAAGTACTTGAGAAGGACTAAGGATATGTTCTCGGTTTATGGTGGTGAAGATGAACTCAGTGTAAACACGGATGTGAGTTATCTTACTGACTCTGATGATTCTCGTTCGCAATCCGGATACGTGTTTATTATAAACGGAGGTGCTGTGAGCTGGAAGAGTTCCAAGCAAGAGACTGTGTCTGCATCTACAACAGAGGCTGAGTATATTGCCGCCTCGGAGGAAGCAAAGGAAGCTGTTTGGATGAGGAATTTCCTCATGGATATTGGTGTGGTTTAGGGCTCGTCCAATCCGTTAGACGTGTATTGGGACAACAATGGTGTTATTGCATAAGCCAAGGAACCTAGACAACACCAGAAGAACAAGTGCATACTCATGCGGTACCATCTGATTCGCCAGTCCGTGGATCAGGGTGATATCAAGTTATGCAAGGTACACACGGATGCAAATATTGCGGATCCGTTGAAAGTCGTTACCACAGCCGAAGCATGAGGCGCACCTGAGAGCCATGGGCATTAGATGCTTAGACATGTGATGTCAGAAGATTGACTCTAGTGCAAGTGGGAGACTGTTGGAAATATGCCCTAGAGGCAATCATGAATGATGATATTTCCCATTGTATTCATAAAGATATTAAGTTTTCCTTATATAAACATCTGATGTATATAATTGAATATGTGATTCGGTTGTGGAACTATACATTCATGTTGTTTATACTAAATGTCCTTGATCATTGAAGTTGTGCTGGACACACAACTTAGACCAATGTGAAAGTTGGCTTGATGACTCGGTTCCACTCGGAGAGATATTCTCTTGGCCCTCTCAGATGATATGATTTGGAAAGCATGGCCATGCACGACTCGACTAAGTGTTAACCGAGGTGATCGACTAAGAGTTAGTCAGGTAAATCACTTATCTTAGATCGAGAAGAGAGTCGGACTATTTAAGGGACGACAATTATTCGCCTATAGTCTGACAAGGTATATCGTGAGGCAAAAGGGACTCGGACGTAAGTCGCATTGGAAAAGGCAAGTCGTCATGACTCTTTGGTACTTGGGAGTCGGCACGTTCTGCTAGGAGCCGCTACCGACTAGTCGATTTAAAGTCGGACTCTAATCGTGTCCAAGTTGCCAAGAGCCTGCGGGGTCACACACTTAAGAGCGGGAGCAAGTTCGGATTGGATCTGAACCGGAAATCTGGTTGGGTTGGACCCAAGCCGGATTAGGACTGAGTCAGTGAGTTGTACTCGCGGTGACTAGTATTATATGGGCTTTAGTAAATGGGCCGCGCAAGCAGAGCCCACATTCACTCCCTATATATAGTGGAGCAAAGTAACCCAGAAGGGTTAATCGTTGATCGGTTAGGTCATCCCATGAGTTGGAAACCCTAGCTCCACAACAGTCCTGCCGCCGTAACGAATCTAGCAGTTCGCCGTCGGCGCTCCTCCTTGTACGTGTGGATACCAGCAGATGTGTTGTACGATCAGCACCAGGATGATCGGATCGCAAAGGACTGCATCAACTGACACGCTTCATCAGTAATCCGCAACCGCGCGTCTAGTGGTAAACCTCGTGGCCTTCTACCTCGGCTAGATCTTGGGATCGCCACGTTAGAGGGAAAAGTTTTGTTTTATCTCTGCGTGGCCCAGCAAAATCTCCTTTTATTTATTCAGAATTTTGTAAATTACTTTAATAGACAAACATTCACATATAACCCCTTGCTAGTATTTCATTTCACGTGCAGAAACACTTTCAGCAATTTCACTCGAAACAGTTCCGGTGTCTAGTGAAATAAATTCCTGCGTTTGGTAAATCTTTTCCACATGAAACTGTTTGTTCCAAACGGTGTCGGTGTCTCTTTAGTGTGTCACCCTATGGTTCGCGAATAATACGGACATGATCGAGACCCCTCTCGGATCAATAATCAGAAGCGGAACCTGAAGATCCATACTGACTCCCACACATTCAATGATGACTTTCTTGTGATCGTGAGAACCTTTTATGCTAGAATCTTAATCCTTTTTTTCTCGTGATATATTACATGTCCGAGATTCGACCATCGGTATCTTTATACCTAGTTTGATCTCGTTACTGACATGTACTCTTTTCTCGTTCCGTGATATAACATTATAGTTGTCGAATCACTTGCTTGCAAGCTAACCAATGTGATATCACCTAGAGGCCCAGGGTATATTTATCCGTCATCGGGATGGACAAATTCCACTCTTGATCCATGGGCCTCAACATAATAATTTAGTAGCACTGAACCCATCTTTATAATCACCCTGTTACGGTGTGACATTTGATGTTATCAAGATACTCTTCTAGTGTTAGTGATTGACATGATCTCATGGTCTAAGGATTAGGATTACTTCGTATGATGTTATAGCAATATAAACTCAATGACTTTGATCGTAATGCTATATTTCGGATGAATGTTTATCACACCATTTGAATAATATTATGACCTCGTTATTAACAACATCCAATGTCTATACATGATCGTAAAACCTTGATCATCTTGTTAATCAACGAGCTAGTTTATAATTTTCAGCGAAACAAACAGAGCCTAAGGATGAAACTGTGGAGCGGGTGTTAGAGTATACGTATCTGTTAGGGATAGACTAGGTTACTTGTCTTGTACTCTAAGTAGGTTACTTGTCTTGTACTCCAAGTTGGTCCTTATACGTCTATATATACTCGCCCGAGAGGCTCAATAATACAACCATCATATTCCGCAATCTCTCTCTCTCCCTTTACCCTTCAACATGGTATCAGAGCGGCACGGTCCTTGACCTAGTCGCCTCGCTTCAAGATCGCGTCGGGAGGTCGATCTCCATGATCTCCACGGGGCCGCCGTACCACATTGAGGTTCGTCGCCGATCCGTGATCGGCTGCCTGAAGTCTTTTTTTCCGATCTCTTGATCGGTTTTCTTTGGTTTACCGATCTTAGATCGGATTGCCGCCCATCGCCGTCGTCATCGCCGCTTACTCCGACCATCGGCGACGATCTACACCGCACTGCGCTGTCACCGCGTGTGCCTTCCCGGTGAGCCATCGCGCCTCATGACAGTTGTCATGACGCCATTGCTGCGGCTTCCTCGGGAGGCTGCCGCGGCCGACCCCTCCTCGGATTGTCTTCGCCGTCATCGCCCGGGATCGCACCGACAACGACGCCGCAGATTCCGATCTGCCGTCGTCATGGACTTGGCGCGTACAGCGCCGCCGTCGGTCTCTCTCTCCCTTTACCCTTCAACAGCGGGAACGATATTTCCAGCTCCCGTTAGAAAAGAAACAACCATTCAGACTTAGAAACAAAGTTAGTTGAGTCACGGCTGCACACATGCCTGCGACCTTATTGTTTCTCTGTTGTGTTGATGCATGTTGCTCACTACCTCAGTACTTTGATTAATGTGGTCAAAACAGAGGTTCAGCGCGACCTCTGCATGGGCGCAGCCGCTCTGACGTGATCCGACGGCCGGAGCGACAGTGACACGGTGACCCGACTCGTCTCTTCATCGCCGTCGGCCGGCCGGTCCCTGTCAGGCTCCCGGTCGTACACCGGTAATCACATCATCGTCGTTACGTCCCGGCGGCCGGGCGATCGAACGACGACCCACCCGACACACGGACCTGGTCCTGAAACGCCTAGACCAGATCTGCACGCGAATTCATGTTTGTTTGTTTTTTTGGATCCAGGCGTGGCCTGATCCCGGGACCGACGGAAATAAATCCCAAATGTACGCATCTCGTCGGCAATCGGCCGGCCAACCGCCAACCGGCGCGCGTCCTCGCTGTCTCCCCATGCTGTCTCCATGCGGCGGAGCTGCACCAGTAATCCTACACCTACGAACGAATCTTACGGAATTGTCCTACGGACTCAACGTGGACTGATTTGGTTGGAGAAGTTTTGGGTTGGTTGTTTTTTTAACAAATCAGTGCCCAGCACTGCTCACCACGTCAGCCCGTAATACCAATCCGTAAGCAAAGTGTCCGTGTGTGTAGCATTATTCGAGCTGCACACCACCACGCAACAACGGCAGTTCGAGCCGAACGCGCGCTGGTCGCTGCCCGGACGGCCCTAGCCCAATTGTGATGCTTTTTGAAATCCTTAAAGTTTTTGATGGTCTTTTGAAACCCTAACCTAATTGTGGTGTTTTTTTTTTAATTTTCTCCATGAGGTCCTCCATCTTACGTGCAGTTCGACTCCATTCTATTTGGCGCGGACCCCTGCCCTCGAACCAATAAGTCCTTCGGAAAAAAATGTGCGGGCACAACAAGAGCTGCACAGGTTCGGCTTTATCCTCTTCGATGCCGACCCAAGGGATTAGCTTCGAAATCGTTTTGAGGAAAGATCCGATGCGTTTTAAGTTTCTCAAAATGGCCGGATTTATAAAGAAATATCGTCTAGGCAAATTGATGTCTATGTACCATCCTTCTGAAATTATAAGGACAAACACATCAGCCATCCGAGCCTGGGCCTATTTGGTTTTGCTAGATTGCTAAAAACTTAGGATTGAATAGCTTGTTATATCTTATAAGCATTGAACACTCTGGAGACTCTAATAGAAGTTATTTGGTTGCATGACAAGGAAAGGTAACCTGTTTGAAGAAATAGATGTGAAACAAAAGGAAATTTCCGTGAACTTAGGTCAACGATAACTTTTCTGTGAAATTGCATGCAAAGTAACTCATAGGAATTGTTTTTATGGTTTTCAATCTTACAAACCAAATCTAAGATTTATAAAATAAACACAAAAGAGAATCCTCAAAAATTCCTTAGTCTATTAATACCTTTTATAGATCAAGCTTGTATCTCTAGTTCACGATATGGACCAATCAATGGCTTTCATAATATATCCCACATAGGTATATTTTGAAAAAAGAACATCTAGGTTGGTGTGTTAGTAGACACTAGCACATTAGTGGGAAGCTATTTCATAACAAGTCAACACATTGCAATTGTAGCATCAATAGCATAGTGACTTCATAAACCGTCGGGTGGCAACTTTTAAGGCGGTAAATATCGCAAAAGGGTACCAACATGGTATCCAATTTTAAATCTCTTGTTATAATAAATAAGAAAATGGAAACACATCGTAAGTCTCCCAAGGTTTTAGGGCTAAATCATTTAGAAGTTTCGAATTTACCATAATCCAGATGATGTCATCAAATCTTGTATTTCAACATGCAAACAATCAAAGGGGAGAGCCACATGATCATTCACCCCCGTGCCGTAAGGATGTCTAGTGCAAGTTCACTTACTATTTATTTCCATTTTTGTCAAAGGAAGAGTTTCCTTATCTTTCGATGTGGATGGTGTGAACATCCAAAAATATCACAACTGGAGTGTATAAATCAACAACAATAATGTGACATGAAAAAAAAATGCAAGATAGAATATAACAACATACATAAATAAAGCTACACCAAAATAAAGGTTTGTTCAACTAGTAAAATCATTTTGATGCCTGAGATTTATTTCGTCTTGCAATAACCACATTCACGAAGTGGGACACACTTGCAACCAGCATTGTCAGATCTGATCATATACACCTGATCATTAGTTATCATCATAATAAAGCTATTCAAAAGTAATGGTTTGCCCAACTAGTAAAATCTATTTCAAAGTTCGGGGATATCTTATTGTCATTTCCCAAACAACACTGGGACTCGCGTGCAACCGACGCTTGTGGGATACTACCAACATATACCGGATCATGGACTATCCTCATATGACAACAAACATATACAAAACTATCCCAAAGTGATGGATGTTCCTACCAGTAAAGGCCATTTTGAAGTTCGAAGATATTTTATATCATCTTTGAATCAACACATTCAAGAAGTGAGACACATGTGCAACTGACATTGCGAAATTCGACTAACATATACTATATGTTAGGGAACTTTCATCAGAGAACAACAAAAATCGGCAAACCTTTCCAAAAATGATCTTTGCTCGATTAGCAAAAGCCATTTCTAAGTCTGGGGATATTTTGTTACCGCATTTCAAGCAACACATTCAAAAGGTGAGACGCATGTGCAAATGGTAGTCATTGGATTTGACCAACATGTACAGGATCCTAGATTATCATCGTATAACAGACAACCAGTAAAAGCCATTTCAAAGTTTGAGGATATACTATTGTCATTTTCCAAGCAACATATTAGTGAAGTGGGACACACATTCAAACAATGTTGTCGGATATGATAAATATATACCAGATCATGGATTACCATCATATAACAATAAACATCTAAAACTATCCCAAAATGATGGATGGTCCTATCAGCAAAAACATTTTGATGTTATATTTTGTTGTCATTTCTAAGCAATATGTTTAATAAGTGGGACACAAGTTGTTCAATTGTATTGTCGGATTCGACCAACATGTACTGTATATTGAATTATCATCATATAACAATAAAAGTTTACAAAACTAACACAATAATGAGTGATACAACTAGAAAAAGCTATTTCAATGTCCGAGGATGTTTTGTTATCATGTACAATTATATTGTCCAAAAAAGTGTGACACATGTACATTTGATGTTGTCACAACCGACCAACATCTACCGAATTATGGATTATCATCTTGGAGGTCTGGTTTCAACAAATGAATTCTAGCCCATTGAGCCTTATCAAAAATAGACTCAACAAGTAGACAAGCCAGTACATCATTACTACTGGACACAACAAGTGAAGAACAACAATGTTCAAAAACATTAAGTGATATCATGTAAGAAATTGTATATTATTGGCAATCTTGAAGCTTGATTGTAACATCCCAGCATTAGAGCTTAGAAATAAGCTGAACACAGGTGTGTGCATTGCATTCATGCATAGAAAATCTGAATAATTTTCGCGCTTTTAAATAAAAACTTGTCAAAGTGATTGAAGCTTCTCTTAACTTTGTGGAATTGAAGTAGATCATCAAGTTGACTACGATAAGTTTCAATATGACCTTTGCTAAAACCTTATTTTGGGTAAACATGATTTGATCTAAGGGTAGATCAAATGGAATAAAACTAAACCCTAATACATTACTTAATGGTTTATATTTGATCCTTAGGTGATCATATTATAATATTCATTATAATCACTCATGAGTACCAAGTTAAGGATATAACACAAATAATAAGAATATAACAACTATATCTTAATCTTATCTACTTATACCATGTGTATCATGGAAATACCTAACTTTAACTCTCTAGTGAGATTGAGTAGGAAAGAAACCAAGTCAAGACCATTCATTAAATATCTTTCTTTCCATATCAATATTTATCATCTCTACTGAATCTTATCCTTATAATTGTTGTTCATCAATATTGAGTAATCAATTATTGATTCACCAATTCTTAACTTATCAATTCCTAAACCTATCAACTCTTGTCCTTATTATAGCATTCACTTAAGGCTTATAAAGAAAGAAGTCAGAAGAGGTAAATAGTGATGCTAGTTTTAGATGTTATCTATAGGATGGGAGTGATTCGAGGAAATCAAATCAATATGGTAACAAAGAAGATTACAAGAATGAAGTCTAAAGATAGTTACCAGGAGTAGTCCTATTGGATCAAGTAGGTATAGTCATTGAATTATATCCCTTAATCCAATAGAGCTAAACAGAAGATAATTAGAATACAACTATAGTGTTGTATTGAAGAAGATTTGTTTAGTCAACTGGAAACCTGAACCGTAAAGGATCAAAGGATCATAATGATCATGCCTTATTTACCAATATTGAATGCTTATACCATGTATAAGTGACATTGGTGGATAAAACATGATTGAACCATAGTATAGATATATTATCCTAGATTAGTCATTACAAGTCACATTAACTTAATGTGAGATTGGAATGTTAGATATTGGAGTCAAGTAGAGACAAGATAGTATGATTATAATGATGTTAGAGCAACATTGGATTAAAGAAGTAGTAGTTTCCTTTTTGGAAATACTAAGCACTTGAGGTGAAGTAGGATTTGATGTACATATCTATTGAAGTGATATTAGTGAAGGATAATTAAGAAAGAGTGTGAGTGAAGTTAGAAGTAACCACTTGTTGGGTTAGAGATTATTAATAGTAGAATAGTTGTTATAGCCAAGTATAAATATGAGAATATTATAAAAGCTTTAGTGTTAAGCATATTGCTTTTATAAATGGATTTAGAATAATAAAGGGTGGATAAGAAGTTTATATAAAGCAAAACTCATCATTTTAGTACATGATGATGGACATAGAGAAGTAATATATCTAGGAAAGGAATTCCTTATTTAGAAGACCAGAATTATGAAGTATGGAATTTAGGAATCGTTGTTAAACACTAAACCCTAATTCTAGAACCAAACATAGTATCCATTTCATCTGATTGATCTACCATCTTGCTTCCTCAATGTTTTATAGGAATATTTTCCTATAACCAATCAATTAAGCATATCTTTGCCATTTATAATTATCATCTTGTTTCCACAATGGTTTATAGAACTATTTACTATATCAAATCACCTAAGCACATCTTTGTCATATTCAACCATCATTATCATAGGTGCTTATGGAACTATCTGTATTAATGGTTTTTTATAAGTTATCCTAGAAAACAATTCTACTATTTTACTTTAAATGGTGATGTTATTAAATCACAAACATAAAGACAATGTGATTAACCATTAATCTTTATTCACATCAATAAAATAAAATTGTGAATATTAAATCTTCTAAGAATTTATGGTAAAGCATTTTCAATTTAAACTTTAACTCATTAGTTAGTAGTAATACATTCTATAATAAGTTTATGAATTCATGCCCAATTAAATTCATATTAAAGTCTCTCACAAATAATAAGAGAAAAAGGTATCTATATAAAGGAAATAAAGAAACCCTAAACAATATATAATAAAAGCCCACCAATTGATTCTTAATAATATCATTGTTGCTGAAAATGTTCAGCCAATAAAATTCTATAAAGATAAGTCAAAGTATTGCATAAATTCAAAGCTTAAAACAAAACAAAAATTAGAAAAGAAATAGAACCAGGAAAAAATTAGGGGAAACATCAAATCTGACCTCGGCCCACATTTTCAGGGAATTAACTGTCGCTCGCGTGCAGCAGCAACCACGAGCCGCTCACTTTGCTGCAGCCCAGCAACAGCCCAAGACCAGCCCAGTCTGCCTTCCTCTCTGACTGACTAGTGGACCAACAAAGGACTGCGGGTTGAGTCTAGATTTTTAACAGGGGGTTTCTGCGAAATAACCGTCGTCGTCTTCCTCGTGCGTCACAAGCACCTCGCCGGAGGGGTTCGCCGCCGCCCGATGCCGCCGCCGTCGTCAGCCGAGCGTCGCGATTCTCGCCACCGTCCCAGAAGACGATAAGAAGGCCACGGCTCCACCTCTGCTCGATCTCATCCTCTCTCACTCGCCACTCTCTTCCTCTTCCCCTCTCACTGAAACCCTAGCCGCCGGAGTTGTTCATCGTCGTCGTTAGATCCCTCCCCGAGACCAACCGATGATGCAGCAAGCTCCGCCGGGTGGACACTGTCTAGGTGTGGAAGGAATCGAGCTAGAAGGCCGTGTCGCCGCATCCACTTTCGACCGTCGCCGACCATGGCGACGTTGTCCGAGCTCGCCTCCCTTCGCCATAGCCTCCACGAGATTCCTGGTAAGCTTCTGAGTATGCTGGCATCTTCCAATTCGTCGCTCGCTTGTCGTAGTTACCTACCCGCGTGTGGCAGAGCCACGCCGCCGCGCGAGCTCGTCGCCGACCAACCTCCAATGACCAAACTTGAGCGGCCCCGCCACCATTCGACTCAGCGTGCTCGTCCGCGTCCAGTAACCCACTTACCGCGTGCCAGCATCCACCAAATCAATCGATCGAACTTCGATCTGAGGTGAGAGTTCGTGTGACGTCACGATGACGTCTTGCTAGCGTCATCCTTGACCTAGTCCACTCTGTTAACTGGTCTTTGTCCATGTGACAGATGACGTGGCCTAGGCCCATGGGTCAGTGTCTGTGGCTAGGTAGAGTTGCGGTATAAAAATAATGTGCATGTTTAGAAAATAATTAAAACAATATGAATTCAAATTTCAAATATTCCAGAAATTAAATAAAATGATTAAATCTTGTAAATTTAATATCTTTTGTTTTATAAATCCAAAAAATACATATAATATATGAAAATGTTCATAAAAATAAAATCTACAACTTAAAACTTTTATTAATTATTATTATGATAATTATTTAAATAAATATTATTTAATAAATACTTTATCAAGTTTTAATACTTTGATAATTAATAATTTAATAATGGTAAATGTTAAAAATCTAAATAAAATACCAAAAATCTTAGAAAAATAAGAATTAAAGTTTAAAAATATAATCATGCATTATTATTTCTCTTAATTAAATATTTATTATTTATTAAGTGTTTATATAGTAATAAACCTTATTAAAATCATATCTTATTAATTTTAAATCACAAAAATAAATGTAATATACCAAAATGATCACAAAAATAATACCTACATGTTTGAAATATAATATTCCACTTTTGAGTTAAATAAAAAGTTAAACACTTTCATAACTTAAAGTTAAAACTATTTCTTTAGTTAATATTTCATTAAATGACAAATAAAACGTGTTAATATTTCTTAAATTAACCAATTAAATATAATAAATAGTATTAATCTTAAATACTAAAATTATGAGGTCAAAATGATTTAACACCATTTAAATAATTTTTTTATTGAATTATCTTTCAACCATAAGTATAAATTATTTTATAAAAGAATCCTTATTTAATCACTACTAGAGAAAAGGCTATAGGAGACATGCTTATAGGAGGCACATTTAGACCATATGTGCCTCCTATAAAATAGGCGAGGCACACTCCTTCTCCATGTGCCTCTAGTATAAAAATAGGTGAGGCGCATATGATAAGAATGCGCCTCCTATAATCCCTGTACGGACGAAATCAACCAACCCCGGATTATGCGAGGCGCATTCTAGCATATGCGCCTCCTATATATCAGATAGGCAAGGCGCATATGGGCAGAATGCGCCTCGCATAATCTGTGTGGGCCCGCGTGTTGGTAGGTGCTTAAATATGCGAGGCACATATGGTCATATCCGCCTCCTATATTTGATAATATTCGAGGCGCATATGGTCATATGTGTCTCAAGTAACTCTTGTGGGCCCAGGTGGAGGTAGGTGGCCGCATAGGCGAGGCGCATATTCCTATAGTTTGAATTATAGGAGGCACATATTGTGCAATATGCGCCTCCTATAACCTGGCACCACCTTATTCCAGCTTTTTGCACATGGAGCCAACTACCACCCTACTCACTTGTCTCACTTCTTCCTCCTCCACTAAGACAAATCTGGTTGCCCCCTCCTCCTCCCCACCTCATTTCCCCCATTGATTCACCATAGACGCTCGCTCAACCTCCATTGGTTGACACTCATATGTAAGTGAAGTCTCTTGGTCCTCTAGAGTGCGCCTCAAGTAACTCATGCAGGCCTGGGTGGAGGTAGGTGGCCGCATAGCGAGGAGCATATAGTCATATGCGCCTCCTATAGTTCGAAGTATAGCAGGCACATATGGAGCAATATGTGCCTCCTATAGTTTGAAGTATAGGAGACACATATGGAGCAATATGCGCCTCCTATAACCTGGCCGGATTCAAATTCGAAACAGCCACCTACCACACCTATATAACACCTACCACCTCTCCTCCTTCTCCTTCTCCTCCACCTCTCCTCCTTCTCCTCCACCTCTCCTCCTTCTCCTCCATCTCTCCTTCTTCTCCCCTTCTCCTCCTTCTCCGCTCTCCTCCTCCACTCTCCTCCTCTTCCTCCGGCGACCTTCTCCTCCTCCGGCGACCTCCTCCTCCGGTGACCACTCCGGCCATGGACTCCATAACCACACCGACCATCTCCTCCTCCACCTCCGACGACGACCTTCGTTGGCCTCATCCTCCTCCACCATCTCCGGTGATCCCCATGGACATGGCCTCCCGCACATGCCTGTGGTGGTAGGTTGTGGCCACGGGCATGGTATCCGAGGAGCTCCGACAAAATTCTGTCCAGATCTAGATCTAGATCTGGCCGCCTTTTTTTGAAATTGAAAAATAATATACGAGGCGCATTCGAATCAATATGTGCCTCGCATATGCACAATATAGGAGGCGCATATGCAGAGTATAGGAGGCACATATCAATATGCGCCTCACATATGCAGAATATAGGAGGCGCATATCAATATGCGCCTCCTATATTCACATATGATATGCGCCTCCTATACTTCACATATGCGAGGCGCATATTGATATGCGCCTCCTATATTCTGCATATGTGAGGCTATGCGCCTCGCATATGCTTTTAGGTGCGCCTCGCATAAGGATTTCTCTAGTAGTGAATATAAAATCTCTAAGAATAATTTGTAAGAAAATAAAACCCCTTCTTTATATTAAACACAAGTTTATAAACAAATCAAAACACTATAGTGAGTTCATAAGTAATAAATAATATTGTTTACTTATTCATAAACCTTAAACCACACCTTATAAGGAAATAAAACCTTCATATATTTATAATGTAAAGAAACCACTACCAAATCAAAATAATACCATTCTTAAGTAACTTTAAAGAAACATTATAAGGTGAACAAGACATAAGTATAACAAGCATTACACCTAAATTCCATCTATGCTTTAAAGATTAACTTTAGTCTACCAAACTTTAAATATAATACTAAAGACTTTATTATATGTTTTATAGTTAACTTTGGTCTGTTATAATTAAATTGTAAAGCATCTTATTACCAAACCGACAAAGTTAAAAACCAAGATAGATAAGTCTCAAATACTACTAATTTCATTATTCCAGTAAAGGCAATTCTTTCTGACTTAGAGACTTTAACTTGAAAGAACACCTCATAAGATTAACTTAAAAGCTTAAACGCTTCTGCCTAATTGAGTAAGATTTTCTTCAAAAGTTATTCGTTTTGCCACTTCAGAAAAACAAATAACAACTAATCACAATCACTTTACTTTATACTTTATTTGTATAATAAGATTGTTAATACTTAAATTCTTTATAAGTGACATTACTTGTAAAGTAAAACTTAAAGATAAACAATTCCGATGCAAGCAACCTTGAGTAGCTTTCCATACTATGTATTTTATTGTTGTATAAATACATATTGTATTACACACACTCACAAGGCCTAACAAGAAGCACATGTATGAAACTTAATCTAAAAAGGCAACACATTCCAAAGAAACCTTTCCAGTATCCAAACCCTAAAACAACGTTATTCTCGGGATTTGCGTTTATCAACTTGCATTACATTACCTATGCATAAAAGCATCTTGCTTCTTTAAACATTAGTCCTTACCGGACCAATGATGCAGATTTCCGCTAATGGATATTTTATATTGTCTTGAAGACCATGAGTGCATAATCTTGCAATCACAAAAGGCAAGTTCACACTTGCTCATGTCCTTTGATTATTTTCTGTAAAGTATTTTACAAATCTAGTGTTGTTATCACCTGTATTTGAAAAAGGACAGAAAACACTATTTTCATAATAAAGTGATTATAGGTTATTTACCATGAGGTAATAACCTACTATAAGAGTTCCGGTGGTAAATGAACAAAATATCTAGGACTTAACAACCAATGTCGCCAGTGATTCTTGCGCTGTATATCACACATTGACCATGAGATTTGGAATGGGACGAAGAAGTCAGCTGTATCTTTTCCCTCTCGCATGGAGATGGATGTGCGGGTCGTGGCTGTTATCACTCGTAGCGTGCATATTATTTATGGTAATTCGTAGAGGATATGCAGCATATGGGTGGGAACCCTCAACGTCCCATGATAGTTCCGGCATCTGAACGGTATGTACTGCCATTGCCGTAATTCAATAGGTGGGCTGGCGTACACCAAAGAGACATGCGGGGTCGCGGAGAAGGCAGTGGTTAGCTTGGGTCTTAGTCTGGGCCTCACACCAAGGAAGTGTGAACGGGTTCGCGGCCCGGATGTGCAACAAAGCTAAGATCTCTCATGGGTAAAGTGACGCACCTCTGCAGAGTGTAAGAACTGTAACTTGTTACTCCCTGCTTCAGGAAGGAGCTGTGAACGCGGCGGTAAAGGAACCCCATGAAGGTTCTGGTAAACCCGTGAAGGCTGACGAAAATAGATTTTGAATAAAAGCAACCTTTGAAGAAATGTTTATGGAAACTTGCATTGCCTCGACCTACGATTGCAGTAGGTAGATATAGTGCATCAAACACTCCTTTTCTAGTGGACTTGCTGAGTATGCTCGTACTCAAAGTATCTTCTTAACCCTTGCTAGGTTCTAAAGCCAGTACAGACGATGTCTACATCAAGTTATGCTCCAGGAATCATTATCAAAAGCTAACGCTCTTCAATAAAGTCAAGAAAGTCAACATATACATCAACTCAAGTGAAGACAAAGTTGCTGATTAGATAAGAATAGAATTTCTAACCATAGAACGTACTTCTGTAGAGTATTGCAATAGCAGCAATACAAGCCAGTAGTTCAGCTACTAGTTTTATAAGTATGGTAGCTATGAGTTATTTATTCTTGATTCTTCTTCGTAAGAAGTTTCTTCTCTCTCTCTTTAACCTAGAGTGTTCTCTGGATCTTGTGTAAAGAGTTGAGTTGTAACCTATAGTCATGTCTTGGACCTGCTATGTTTCTGTTGTACCACTCTGAGGGGTGTAATACTAGTGAATGGTGTTTCATTGGTGTTATGTCAACGACTATAGTGTCTACATCATGCACTAATAATAGGGGTGAGTGTCGACATTATGCCGAGCTGCTTGTACTATAAATAGGCATCCTTGTGAGTCCAATCCTCCAGCCAGTTTGAGGCATCTCCAAGATGGTTTTCGAGAGCAGGGACACCACTACGGCCGATTTGGAGATGCCAGCGAGCCCAGTCCTCGGCATCTTGGAACTGGTCATAGAGGCACTCCCTAATATGTGAAATTAGTTAGCTCCCAGGCGTATTGATCTAGTTAGAGAAGTTACAAGCTGCAAGATGGTTTTCGAGAGCAGGGACACCACTACGGCCAGTTTCAGGGAGATGTCGATGGAGCCCAGTCCTCCGGCATCTCCGAGAAACTGGTCATAGAGGCACTCCCTAATATGTGACATCACGCGTTTGGAGATCAGATCTTAATGGCAAGTATGAATCGATACTAAAGGCCCTCCTTTAGTCCTGGTCCAGCCACAAAAAGGGACTAACACACTCAAGATTGTTTGCAGACAACACTATAAAAATGGACACATGCATAGAACATCTTCACTCATAAAATGTTACAATTATTACATATCATTTCTTCGCGTGTGTTCCTTTCTGATCCCGTCGTATACATGGAGCATCTTCATTCATTAACATGATGCTTGGGTCATCCTTCACCGCGAAGGGCGGAATTTCATGAAACTTATCACAATCTTCTGACATGTCTGTCTTGTCCTCCACTCCCACGATGTTTCTTTTTCCTGAAAGAACTATGTGGCGCTTTGGCTCATCGTCTGATGTATTCTTTTTCTTATTTTTTCGTTTTTTAGGTTTGGTAGACATGTCCTTCACATAGAAAACCTGGGCCACATCATTGGCTAGGACGAATGGTTCGTCTAAGTACCCAAGATTGTTGAGATCCAACGATGTCATTCCATATTTCTTGTCTACCTCAACCCCTCCTCCCGTCAGCTTGACCCATTTGCACGAAAACAAGGGGACCTTAAAAGTAGGTCCATAGTCAAGTTCCCATATCTCCTCTATGTAACCATAATATGTGGTCTTTGACCCATTGTTGTCGGTTGCATCAAAGCGGACACCACTGTTTTGGTTGGTGCTCTTTTTATCTTGGGCTATCGTGTAAAATGTATACCCATTTATCTCGTACCCTTGGAAAGTTGATATAGTAGAAGATGGTGACCTAGACAACAAGTATAGATGATCTCCAAGAGTGTTGTTTTTGATGAGATGTTGCAACCAACCGCCGAAACTCTTCATGTGTTCATCTCTAATCCAAGAGTCATGCTTTCCAGGGTTGTTGGAGCGTAAGATTTTCTTGTGTTCCTCGATATATGGGGCTGCCAAGATAGAATTCTGTAGAACGGTGTAATGTGCTTCGGTGTAAGAATGTCCATCTCTACATATTATTGATTTCCTTCCTAGAGTACCCTTTCCACTCAGTCTCCCCTCATACCGCGATTGAGGAAGACCAATCAGCTTAAGGTCAGGAACGAAGTCAACAAAAAATTCAATGACCTCCTCTGTTCCATAGCCCTTGGAGATGCTTCCTTCTGGCCCAACACGGTTACGAACATATTTCTTTAAGATTCCCATGAACCTCTCAAAGGGAAACATATTGTGTAGAAATACAGGACTGAGAGGGTGAACCAGCAGGTGCGTCATAATATTGAAGAAGGATGGTGGGAAAACCAACTCAAAACTGACAAGACATTGGACCACATCATTCTGTAACCATGGTAGATCTTCAGGATTGATTATCTTCTGAGAGATTGCATTGAGAAATGCACATAGCTTCACAATGGGTACTCGAACATTATCTGGTAGAAGCCCCCTCAATGCAATCGGAAGCATTTGCGTCATAATCACGTGGAAGTCATGAGACTTTAGGTTTTAAAACTTTTTTTCTGCCATATTTATTATCCCCTTTATATTCGACGAGAAGCCAGACGGGTGTATCTTTTAGGCATTCAAAAAATATTTACTTCTCTTGTTTAGTAAGAGCGTAGCTGGCATGACCTTGAAACCATTCTGGATGCAGGCCATCTGGGTCTTTCATACGTTGATGGTCCTTTCGTGCTTCTGGTGTATCTTTTGTCTTCCCATACACGCCCAAGAATCCTAGCAGGTTCACGCAAAGATTCTTCGTCACATGCATCACATCGATTGCAGAGCGGACCTCTAAGAATTTCCAATATGGTAGCTCCCAAAATATAGATTTCTTCTTCCACATGGGTGCGTGTCCTTCAGCGTCTTTTGGAACAGATTTTCCTCCAGGACCCTTTCCAAAGGTTACCAGTTGATCCAAATCTTTGACCATATCAAATATATCAGCACCAGTACGCTCCTTAGGCTTTGTCTGGTGACATGCCAGACCGTTGAAATGCTTGCCTTTCTTTCTTAAGGTATGCTTGGCCAAAAGAAATCGACGATGCTCATTGTATACATTATTCTTACAATGTTCCAAATATATACTTGCAGTCTCATATAAACAGTGTGTGCATGCATTGTATCCCTTGTTTGACTGTCCTGAAAGGTTACTAAGAGCAGGCCAATCATTGATTGTTACAAAAAGCAATGCTCGGAGGTTAAATTCTTCCTGCTTGTGCTCATCCCACATGCATATCCCGGGTTCATGCCACAACTGTAAAAGTTCTTCCACTAATGGCCTTAGGTACACATCAATGTCGTTGCCGGGTTGCTTCGGACCTTGGATCAACACTGGCATCATAATGAACTTCCGCTTCATGCACAACCAAGGAGGAAGGTTATAGATGCATAGAGTCACGGGCTAGGTGCTGTGACTGGAGCTCTGCTCCCCAAAGGGATGAAGGGTTTCGCGGCATAGTAAATCAAAATTTTCTACGGATGCGAACAGAGGGAGAGCCAAGATCTAATCTAGGAGATGCAATCAACGAGAGAGATTGGATTAGATCTTCATACCCTTGAAGATTACAAGCAATGAGCGTTCGTCGGAGCGTGGGTGATGTAGTCGTACTCGCTTCTCCTCTCGCGATCCGATCCGATCTAGCACCACAAGTGGCGGTGCCTCGTGAGATGCACGTGCAGCACCTCGACGTCTCCTCCTTCCTCGGACCAGCAAGTATGGTGGAGAGATAGATTGGATCTACAACACGACGGCGTGGTGTATATGGTGGAGAATTTCTGCAGCAGGGCTTCGCCTACAAACAGTCGAGAGGGAGAGAGGAAAGCTAGCAAGGCGGCTAGGGTTTGGAGGAGAGGTGTGGGGGTTTGGTGCGCCCCCCACTCCTCTTTATATAGAGGGGGGGCGCAGCCCTAGCCCCTCCCCCAATCCCAAAGGATAAGGAGTGGGGGGCATGAACTCTCCCCTCTTCTAGAAACCCTATCTCTAGTTTAAACGATTTAAACTCTCTAGGATCGGCTGGGCCCTATGGGGCCTTGTGCCCCTGGCCCAATGCGGCCAGGACACTCCCTCATAGGCCCATGCCCCCTCCCGGAAGGTGGGGCCACGTTGGTCCCCTTCTGGAAGGTTCTAGAAGCTTCCGGTACAATACCGATTAACCCGGAACAATTCCGAACTCCAAAAACTGCACTGCCTTATATGAATCTTATTCTCCGGACCATTAGGAACCTCTCGTGATGTCCGGATCCCATCGAGACTCGAACAAAAATTCATAAACCAATTATCCAATCTATCCTAGCGTCGAGATCGTTAAGTGTGTGACCTGCGGGTTCGAGAATATGCGAGACATGATCTTCTATCAATAATCAGCAGTGTGCAGGCACCCATATTGACTCACACATTCATCGATGATCATATCGGATGAACCACGATGCCGAGATTCAATCAATCCCATATATATATTCCCTTCGTCTCGCGATATTTTACTTGCGAGATTCGATCGTCGATGCAAGTCATACCTAGTTCAATCTCGTTCACGGCAAAGTACTTTACTGTTCGTAATCCGATATCACTTTGTGATTAACTCCTTAACCACATGCTTGCAAGCGGTGTTGATATCGATTACCGAGTGGGCCCAAGTATATCTCTCCGACTTGGGAGGGACAAATTCCATCTCGTCTGAGACCCAACAGATACTTTCCGATCACCTGAGAGACACCTTTATGATCACCCTCTCATAGGATGACGTTTGATGACCTCAAAGATTTCTTCCGATACCAGGGAGTTGCATTATCTCATGGTCTAAGGAATACAATATTTGACATAGGAAAAGCTTCGCAAAGATGAACACGATGAAACGATCTAATTGCTTCGCTTAGTTTGGGTTTGTCCACCATATCATTTTCCCAATGATATGATCTCATTATCAATTGACAACTCATGTCTATGGTTAGGAAACCTTAACCATCATTGATCAATGAGCTAGTCCTTAGAGGCGTACCAGGGACACGGTGTTGTTCACAAACCACACAAGTATTAATGTTTCCGCTTAATACAATTCTAGCATGGAATATAAAATTTATCATGAACAAGAATTATAATAATAACATCTTTATTATTGCCTCTAGGGCATAATTCCAACAGTCTCCCACTTGCACTAGAGTCAATAATCTAGTTTACATCTGGTAACAATCTCACACCCATGGCACTGAGGTGTTGATCATGTTTTACACGTGGAAGAGGTTTAGTCAATGGATGCGACATTCGGATCCGTATGTACTTGCTAACCTTGGATCTCCATACGCTATATAATCTCGGATTATATGAAACTTGCGGTTGATATGCTTGGTCTTTGGATGATATCTTGGTTCCTTAGCGAGTGCTATGGCGGTGTTGTCACACAATATCTCAAGTGGGTCCAATGCACTTGGAACCATGCCAAGCTCGATGATGAAGTTTGATCCAAACTCCTTCACTTGACGCTTTCCGCAATGACCATGCATTCCGCTTCCCTTTGTAGATCCCGCGATCACGCTTTGCTTGCAGCTTCTCCGACTCAGCTCCTCCATTCAAAATATAAGCGTATCATGTCCGAGATTTGGAATCATCCTTGTCGGTGTCGAAACTAGCATCGACGTAACCTTTACGACAAGTCGTTCATCACCCCATAGACTAAGAACATTTCTTTAGTTCTATTTAGGTACTTTAGGATGTTCTTCACGGCTGTCGATGTTCCACTCTGGATCACTTTGATATCTGCTCGTCAAACTAAGAGCATTGGACACATCCGGTCTAGTACACGGCATGGCATACATGATGGAACCTATGGCCGAGGCATAAGGCACTTTGCTCATAGCTTCCTATCATTTACGTGGTGGACCGAGCCTTGCTCAATATCTTACGACAACATAGGCCTTTGAACCTTTCTTTGCCTTATCCATTCGAACCTTTTGAACTTTGTCTAGGTATGTACTACGGCTTAAAGCTATCAGCGTCTTTGTCTATCTCTATAGATTTTGATGCCCAATATATAAGCGACTTCACCTAGGTCTTTCATTGAAAACACTTGTTCAAATAACTCTTCACATCGTTAAGCATGTTGATGTCATTTCCGATAATCAATATGTCATCCACATACCGGAAAGCGTCACCGAGCTCCCACTCACTTTCTTGTAGATACAAGCTTAGTAGCAATTTGGAACAAATCCAAAACTCTTGATCACTTGATCAAAGCGAAGGTTCCAACTCCGAGATGCTTGCTTGATCCATAAATGGAGCAGCGAAGTTTGCATACTTTACTTGCATCCTTAGGATCTACAAAACCTTCGGGTTGCATCATATACAACTCTTCATCAATGTTCCCATTGAGGAAAGCAGTCTTGACATCCATCTGCCATATTTCATAATCATGAAACGCAGCAATTGCTAATAAAATCTGAATGGACTTAAACATCGCTACGGAGAGAAAGTCTCATCGTAGTCAACACCTTGAACTTGTCGAAAACCTTTTGCGACAAGCGTGCTATAGACGGTAACATTACCATCGCGTCCGTTTTCTTCTTGAATATCCATTTGCACTCAACGGCCTTTCGGTCGCTAGGAGGATCCACCAAAGTCCATACTTGGTTTTCGCTCATGGATCCCAATTGGTTCATGGCTTCCGGCCATTTCTCGAGTCTGGGCTCATCATCGCTTCCTCATAGTTCATAGGTTCACCGTCTTCTACCAACAAGACAGTCGAAGCAGGTTCTTAGTACCACTCGGGAGGGCACGCGACCTTGTCGACTGCGACGTTCGATGGCGACATCGTCCGCTTCATGATCCTTGTCATTAGCTTCCTCTATTGTTGGTGCGGTGACCTTTGGAACAATTTCGGTGTTGCGCTACTCTCCAATTCAAGAGAAGGTTCAATAACCTCGTCTAGCTCTACTTTCCTCCCACTCACTTCTTTCGAGAGAAACTCCTTCTCAAGAAAGGAACCGTTCTTCGACAAACACTTTGCCTTCGGTTACGTGATAGAAGGTATACCCAATAGTTTCCTTAGGGTATCCTATGAAGATGCATTTCTCGCTTTGGGTTCGAGCTTGTCCGGCATCAACTTCTTGGCGTAAGCTTCGCATCCCCAAACTTTAAGAAACGACAACTTAGGTTTAGCACCAAACCACAGTTCATACGGTGTCGTCTCAACGGATTTAGATGGAGCCCTATTTAAAGTGAATGCAGCGGTTTCTAATGCATAACCCCAAAATGATAACGGCAAATCAGTAAGACATCATTGATCGGACCATATCTAATAGGGTTCGATTCCGGCGTTCAGACACACCATTGCGCTGTGGTGTTCCGGGTGGCGTGAGTTGTGAAACGATTCCACTTGCTTTAAGATGCGTGAGAAAATCATAACTCAAATATTCACCTCCACGATCGGATCGTAGAAACTTAATCTTTCTATTACGATGGTTCTCCACTTCATTCTGAAATTCCTTGAACTTTTCAAATGTTTCAGATTTATGTTTCATTAAATAGATATACCCATATCTACTTAAGTCATCGGTAAAAGTGATGAAATAGCGATATCCACCGCGCGTCGAAACACTCATCGGTCCGCATACATCGGTATGTATGATTTCCAACAAGTCCGTTGCTCACTCCATCATACCGGAGAACGGGGTTTTGATCATCTTGCCCATGAGGCATGGTTCGCATGTGTCAAATGATTCAAAATCAAGAGACTCCAAAAGTCCATCAGAATGGAGTTTCTTCATGCGCTTTACACCAATATGACCTGACGATTGCCACAAACAAGTAGTATTATCACTATCTACTTTGCATCTCCTAGCCTCAATGTTATGGATGTGTGTTTCATCCCTTTCGAGATTTAGAAGAAAAAAACCATTCACTAGAGGTGCATGACCATAAAAGATGTTACTCATATAAATAGAACAACCATTATTCTCCGATTTAAATGAATAACCGTCTTGCAATAAACACGATCCGAAATAATGTTCATGCTCAACGCAGCACATAATAACACTTATTAAGGTTTAAAACTAATCCGAAGGTAAAACTAAGGAGAGCGTGCCTTACGCCATCACATCAACTCTTGATCCGTTGCCAGCGCATCGTCACCTCATCCTCGCAAGCCGTCTATTCCGTAGCTCTGTTTGAGTTACAAATATTAGCAACTGAACCGTATCAAATACCCGGGCACTACAACGAGGATAGTAAGGAAAACATCAATAAAATGTATATCAAATATACCTTTGATGGTGCCACCTTCTTGTCGCTAAGTACTTGAGACGATTGCGCTTCGATGACCCTTGTCCTTGCAATAGAAGCACTCGATTATGCGGCTTGGGACCGGACACAGCTTCTTCTCAGCGAGGGCATTAAGCTTGCCGCCCTTCTTGAAGAGCTTCTTTGCTCCCTTACCTTTCTTAAAGGAGGGCTTGTTGACCATCAACACATGATTATCCTTCTTGATGTCCACCTCCGACCTTGACTGCGAAGAGCTCGGTGATCGTGTCGATGGAGCCAATCGATTATGAGTCACTACAAAACTTTTGTAGCTGGGAGGAGTGATTGCGAACCTGTCAATCTTGAGATCCTCGAATCGTGCATTCCGGTTTCTCAAGCGTTGAGTGTAGCCGACATCTTTATGGCGTGCTCACTAACGGAACTCCTTCCTCCATCTTGCGTTAAAGAACTTCTCGGAGATCTCATATCTCTCGAGCGGGCTTGAGTGCGAAACATGGTCTTGACTCCTCGAGAATCTCAAAGGGCCGGGATAGGTTTCAAAATGATTTTTAAGTTCCGGTTCCATAGCAAACAACATGGTGCTCTTAATCACACCATAATCATCTTTGCGACTCACAGCTTTCTCATTAGCCGTGCGATTGCGTGAGGGTCACCTAACGCTTTCCCAAGGACATAGTCCTTTTGTCGCCGCAGAATGATTCTTAGATTGCGGAACCAATTGGTCAAGTTAGACCCATTGTTTCTAAGCTTTTCCTTCTCAAAGAAAAGCGTTGAAGTTGAAGTTGGATTTGGCCATGTGATCTACAGTATTTGCAAGTACAATTTAGACTATGTTCATGATAAGTAGTTCAACTTAATCAAATTACTAGATGAACTCCCACTAAATTCAACATCCCTCAAGTTGTTTAGTGAACACGATCCAAATTCACCACACCTAATCCGATCATCACGAGAAGAGATGTGGTTTCAATGGTGGACAACAAATGTCGATCATATCATTCATATGACTCATGCTTAACCTTTCGGTTCTTGTGTTCCGAGGCCATGTCTGTACATGCTAGGCTCGTCAAGCTAGACCCAAGTATTTCCGCGTGTGCAAAAGCGGCTTGCACCCGTTGTATGTGGCGTAGAGTCTATAGCACCCGATCATCACGTGATGCTTGGACACAACGAACTTCATAGCGGTGCATACTTGGGAGAACACAGTTTTATCTTGATCTTTAAGTGAGGAATCATCTTATAATGCTACCGTCGCGATCTAAGCATAATAAGATACATAAAGGATAAACATCACATGCATATAACTTTATGTGACATGGTATAGCCAATCTTCGCGCAATGATCTCCATCTTGTGCATTCCGGCATGATCTCCATCACTCCACCATGATTGCCTTCACCACGAATAGCAACTACAACTATTGCTAACTACTTAGCGATAAAGTAAAGCTATTACATGGCGTATAAGAAGTTGACTCGCAGGTCATACACAATTATAAAGACAACCATATGGCTCCTGCCGGTTGTGTACTCATCGACATGCAAGTCGTGAAACATTACAAAACATGATCATCGCATACATTATACACATCACATCTTGGGCCATACCATATCACGAAAACACTCCTGCAAAAACAAGTTAGACGCCTCTACTTTGTTGTTGCATGTTTTACGTGGCTTATGGGAGTAGATGCTAAGAACGATTCTTACCTACGAAAAGCCACAACGGTGATATTATGGTTGCCAAACTCCGGTGTTAATCACATGACAACTATAGTGAGAGAAACCGACATCCACCGCATGTGTGGAACAAGCCACGTCAAGTGCGGAGCGGTCTCATGACGGCGTCGCGTAAGGTTGGCCTGGACCGCTTCAATATCACTATCCCGCGTCATAAGAAGAACACAAACAAGTGCAACAGAAAACATCAACGCCCGCAACAACCATGTTGCGTTCTACTCGTGAAACACATCTACGCATAGATCTAGCTCTGATACCACTGAAGGGTTTCGCGTCATAGTAAATCAAAATTTTCTACGGATGCGAACAGAGGGAAAGCCAAGATCTAATCTAGGAGATGCAATCAACGAGAGAGATTGGATTAGATCTTCATACCCTTGAAGATTACGCCTGTGAGCGTTAAATCGGAGCGTGGGTGATGTAGTCGTACGCTTCTCCTCCTCGCGATCCGATCCGATCTAGCACCACAAGTGGCGGTGCCTCCGTGAGATGCACGTGCGGCACCTCGGCGTCTCCTCCTTCCTCGGACCAGCAAGTATGGTGGAGATATAGATTGGATGTACAACACGGCGTGGTGTATATGGTGGAGAATTTCTGCAGCAGGCTTCGCCTACAAGCGATCGGGAGGGAGAGGAAAGCTAGCAAGGCGGCTAGGGTTTGGAGGAGAGGTGTGGGGTTTGGTGCGCCCACCCTCTTTATATAGAGGGGCGCAGCCTAACCTCCCCAAGCCCAAAGGATAAGGAGTGGGGGCATGGACTCTCTCTTCTAGAAACCCTATCTCTAGTTTAAGCGATTAAAACTCTCTAGGATCGGCTGGGCCCTATGGGGCCTTGTGCCCCTGGACCAATGCGGCCAGGACACTCCCTCATAGGCCCATGCCCCTCCCGGAGGCGGGGCCACGTTGGTCCCCTTCCGGAAGGTTCTAGAAGCTTCGGTACAATACCGGAATTAACCCAACAATTCCGAACTCCAAAAGCTGCCGCCTTATATGAATCTTATTCTCCGGACCATTCCGAACCTCTAGTGATGTCCCGGATCCCATACGAGACTCGAACAAAAATTCATAAACCAATTATCCAATCTATCCTAGCGAGATCGTTAAGTGTGTGACCCTGCGGGTTCGAGAATATCTGACATGATCTTCTATCAATAATCAACGTGGGTGCAGGCACCCATATTGACTCCACATTCATCGATGATCATATCGGATGAACCACGATGCCAGATTCAATCAATCCCATATATATATTCCCTTCGTCTCGCGATATTTTACTTGCGAGATTCGATCGTCGATGCAGTCATACCTAGTTCAATCTCGTTCACAAGAAGTACTTTACTCGTTCCGTAATCCGATATCACTTTGTGATTAACTCCTTAACCACATGCTTGCAAGCGGTGTTGATATCGATTACCGAGTGGGCCAGTATATCTCTCCGACTTGGGAGGACAAATTCCATCTCGTCTGCATAACCCAATGATACTTTCCGATCACCGAGAGACACCTTTATGATCACCCTCTCATAGGATGACGTTTGATGACCTCAAAGATTTCTTCCGATACCGGGAGTTGCATTATCTCATGGTCTAAGGAATACAATATTTGACATAGGAAAAACTTCCAAAGATGAACACGATGAAACGATCTAATTGCTTCGCTTAGTTTGGTACATCCATCATATCATTCTCCCAATGATATGATCTCATTATCAATTGACAACTCATGTCTATGGTTAGGAAACCTTAACCATCATTGATCAATGAGCTAGTCCTTAGAGGCGTACCAGGGACACGGTGTTGTTCACAAACCACACAAGTATTAATGTTTCCGCTTAATACAATTCTAGCATGGAATATAAACTTTATCATGAACAAGAATTATAATAATAAAATCTTTATTATTGCCTCTAGGGCATAATTCCAACAAGGGATTCATGCCATCTGTACTTAGACCAAACCTTAAACTCCTTGCGTCATCTGCAAAGTCTGGGTACTTTCTATCGATTTTTCTCCATTGCGACCCAGCAGCGGGGTGTCTCAACATCCCGTCTGACTTACGTTCCTCTTTATGCCATCGCAACAACTTGGCGTGCTCTTTGTTTCTGAATAAGCGTTTCAAACGTGGTATTATAGGAGCATACCACATCACCTTCGCAGGAACCCTCTTCCGGGGGGGCTCGCCCTCAACGTCACCAGGGTCATCTCGTCTAATCTTATACTGAAGTGAAGTGCATACCGGGCATGCATCTAAATCCTCATACTCCTCACCGCGGTAGAGGATGCAGTCATTAGGGCATGCATGTATCTTCTGAACCTCTAAACCTAGAGGGCAGACAACCTTCTTTGCTTCGTATGTACTGGCGGACAATACATTATCTTTTGGAGGCATATTCTTCATCATTTTCAGCAACTTTTCAAATGGGGAGTCAGGTATAGCACACTCAGCCTTCCATCGCAGCAATTCCAGCAGTGTCTTTTTTCGCACCATTTTCGCAATTTGGGTACAACAACTTTTTGTGATCCTCTAGCATGTGACTGAACTTCTCCCTATCTTTTTCAGTTTCACAATCTCTTCGTGCATCGGCAATGGTCTGACCAAGATCATCAGCGGGTTCATCATGTGTCTCTCCTTTATCCTCCCCTTCAGCATCCCCCATGGAAGTATCTCCGTACTCAGGGAAACCATGATAGTTGTCATCCTCCTCCTCTTCTTATTGTCTTCCATTATAACCCCTCTCTCTCCGTACTTGGTCCAACAATTATAACTGGGCATGAAGCCGGACTTCAACAGGTGGCTGTGAAGGGTTTTTGAGTTAGAGTAATCGATCTGATTCCTACATCCATTACATGGACAGAATACAAAACCATTGTGCTTGTTTGCATCAGCAACACAGATGAATTCATGCACGCCATTAATGAACTCGCCAGAGCGTCGGTCAGTACCGTACATCCATTCCCGGACCATCTGCATTATAGTAAAAGTATATCAAAAACCATTACACAACATGATAAAATTATTACAAGTTATATTGAGAGCTTCTAGAGCATTAATTTTGAATTTTGAAAAATTTACATGCACCAATTTGTGAATTGGAGAAAACAATCAACATGATAAATGTGGAGTTTTTTATTATTGTTCTATCAGTGAAAACCTCATTCCATTCTAAGCTCTGAAACTATTAAATTACACATTTCAATTTTCAGTAACTATGTGCCTAATCAAAATTTGTTACACATATATATCAAAATCCTTCTAGCTACTTCTACAGCATGCATGCATTTGATCCATATCTCTATACTTCTAGAGCATTATATAGAGCTAAAGTAGCAATAAGAGATGAAAGAATGAAGTTCTAACCTTTTAAAGCTTTGGATTTAGGTGTTGCAAACTAAATCTTGAGAAAAAAATGGCATGAACTCTCTTGCTTTCTTTGAGAAAAATGGCCACTATATGCTTTAGGGCAGCTGGCCAGGGAGCTGTATATATAGTGATAGACAATAGTCCCCGAAAAGAGCTATTGCCCCGCTCCAGCTTATTAGTCCCGGGTCGTATTACAGACCGGGACTAATGCTCTAGTCGGCCCGGAACTAATGCTTATGGCCATTTCTAGCCGTTGGAGGCCTCACGGACCGGGACTAGTGCTAGCACTAGTCGCGGTTCGTGACGGGCCGGGACTGCTGGGCTTCCAGTGATCGAACCGAAGATGGTTTTTCCAGTAGTGTGTGTTGATTGAAGAGTTGACCAAAAATTATGATGATTGCTAGTTTACTGTCTACCAGATATAAAATTAAAATTACTAGTTGAATACCAGTGTGTTTCTACGGAAAAACAAAATATACATATGCAAAATAATTATATATTATAGAATGTATCAAGGGCAAGGTATGTTAAGCTTTTCACACATCGCCATGAACACTAAAATGTATTTATTCTTCTCCTTCCCTCTCAGCCATCATATGCTCCCTTTGTCCATATCTACTTCCTAGCATGCAAAATATACCCCATGTGCACGTTTAGCACAGTGTATCATCTAACGACAAATAATAGACTATATATTTTTCTCGCTGCCCTCACTTTCATCACCCACCCTTGTGAACAAATATAATTGAACACCAGCAATTGACAAATGGAAACACACTTGGCTTGGAAATGGTAGTGGCGTTCTATGGTTTTTCTAGCTCCGGTCTACCTCTAGGAAGGGCTTCACATCTATTCCCTCCGTTTAAAAATATAAGATGTTTTAAGTTTGTGAAGTAAATGCATCTAGATACCTTTTAGTGTCTAGGTTCAAATAAATCTATATACTAAAAGGTGTTTAGATACATTAGCTTAACAAACCTAAAACATCTTATATTTCTAAACGAAGAGAGTATTTTCATTCTGCGCGAAACTTTGATAACACTAAAATACATATGAGGTTTTTTCTTGAGCACGTATAAAGACGGGGGTATAGCTATAGAATTGAAATCAAGAATTATGCAAAATTCATAATGCATTTCTAAAATTCTGTTAATCGCATACTTGGATTGTCAACTCAGATAGAGAACCTTGAATAGTTTGTGAATTTCATTCATGCATTGCATTAAATAAAAAAAGACGATTCACAAAGGAAATCCCAATAAACATGCTTGTTGTTTCTACGTGGAGAGAGAGAGAGAGAGAGAGAGAGAGAGAGAGAGAGATGTCAACAAATTTGTCTCGTTAACTCCGTGTCGGATTTTTCATGGAGCCATATACTGACATTGTCATTCCTCTTGCAGGTGGCAGTCTCATGCCTTCTAGACTAAACAAGGCGAACACAATTACCAATCCAAAAGCTCTCATCCAACACCACATTAGTGATCAAGAATGAACTATTTGGGATATAGGAAAGTAACTTTGTTGTTGACCCATAAATCATAAGTAATCTTACTATATCTTCTTGCTCTTTTATTGATGATGTATCTAGCAAAGAAGTCACCATTACCTCACTTGCAATAACAGAAGGCCGATCACAAAATTATGTCACATGCCCTAAAAATACAAAGCATGTATAGTACTGTTGTTCTATTCTATTTGATGATGTCAAGAGTATAGCTCCACGAAACTTTATGCAAAAGTCTAACGGACCAGAAGCAAATGTATTTGGTTATTAGCTTCTCGCAAGTTGGGGCCAATGAAAATATACCCCCTTCAAGAAAAACACATCAATAATGGAAATCACAAATGAGTGAATGCACTATATTGATAAATCTTGAATGCTTTTCAGTGTCCTCCCCCTTTTCTCAAGCTTACGAAAATAAAAACACAAGAAGGACCATGACTGGCCAATACCTCCTTCGGTTCGGAGGGCATGAAGGAGTATCGGTCAATCGTGGTCATCCTTTTGTTTTCAGTTTTCTAAGTTTGGGAGGAGGGGGAGGACACCGGAGCAAAATTAATTATAAATACAAATAGATAAATCTTGACTGCACTCTCTAGGACGCTGATGTTGCTAGGCCACACCAACGACAAGAAAATGTCATATTCTATAGAACCTCCCTAGCACCACTACATTTAGTTGGATGTTTACAAATGGCCACTAATAACTTCCACTTCTTCCTTAGAACCAGCACATAAATGAGACAACTCATCTAGAGATTTATATGTCAGATCAACGATTTAGAGATAGGAAAAAGTATGTTGATAATTTGGAGGTTATCTTCTCTGCGGGTGAGACAAAAAAAACATAACTAAGGAAACAAGTAACAAACAATTATAAGTGTGATCAGGCCAACTTGCCAATAGTGAGAGTAGATGTACATAAAATTGTGGTTGACAGAAATAAAGCGTAGGAGTACAACATCAAGGATGTCTTCAAAACGTAACACAATATTTTTCTGAAAAGTTTGATCAATCATCTAAACTGAATCCTTCTGCAAAACGAAAGAGGTGAAATCTGAGTTAATTAGGCATATGAACAAGGAATACATAAACCCATTGCATTTTCTGGATTGGCCATCTCCAGCCATGTATGATATCCTGCAATTATGCCAAGTGCACGGGGAGAATCACACTGAAAACCCGATTACTGCCTTGAAGCGGAAAAGAAACCACGTTTTTATGCATAATGTATACTATTTTACAACTAGTACTGTAGTTATAAAGCTAGGTGATTCTAAGCTTTTTTACCGTGATCGGCATGGCGTGGAGGTCATGTGAAAGCCATGGCGAGGAAGTCCCAGCGAGACGACCTTGCCGCCATCTACAACTCTGAGCGCGACGAGGGGAGTCACTACGGTGCATACACCACCAGCAACTTCGGGCGGGACATGTCAGCAGACTCGTCGTTGTCTTTTACAGCTTGGAAGGAGCTAGCCATAGTAGAAGATGGCCTCCATATATACGTACGTACTGTTTTGCTTCCTCTCCTGATCGTCACCTTCACGCGTGTATCCACACCTGCACCTGGCCTCTAGCTAGGCGTGTGTACCTCCACGCGATCCCTTCCCTTGTGTTTTGTGTTCATGGGTCTATCTTTGCCTCGACTGTGTGTACTCCATGGGTGTGTGTCTCCTTCTGCGGCCTCCGTCTTGCGCTAGTCAATTTGGGTGCCGCTGCTAGGGCTTCCCTCTGAACACCGGCCTCCTTCCGATTCTTGTGACAACGGTAATGCCTCATCTCTCTGGCATGTGTGTGCTCTAATCTTCATGCGTGATGACCCACGAGTATAGGGGATGTATCGTAGTACTTTCGATAAATAGGAGTATCGATCAACGAAGAGCAGAAGGTGCTAAACAGTGGTATGAAGCAGGAAATCCTGTAAATACTTAGCAAACGAATTTTTAGTGGTTTTTTTGACAAGACAATAAAATAAAGAGCAAGTAACAGAAGTAACAAACAAACGGAGCAAGTGACCCAATCCTTTCTTAGCAAAGAACAAGCCGGTGGAAATACTTATAAGAACTAAACGTTCTCGAGGACACATGGGAATTCTGTCAAGTGCGTTCGCTTCTTCTCTGGTGTTTGTAAGTGTTGTGTGGGTGAACCTGTGCTAACATACCGCCCTTCCTAGGACTAATACATACTTGTGATTAAACCCCCTGCAAACATCCGTAACTACAGGAAAATAATTAAGATATAAATCTAACCATAACCTTAAACTCTGAGATCCTACGCTCTCTTGTGCAAAGGTGTCCTAACGGGAGTTCAGGTTTCTGTCACTCCGGCAACCCCACGATTAGTATCCAAATACACAATGCACCCCCATAGGTTCATAAATGATGAAGTATTGTTAACGTTCACATGACACCACTAGAAGAATAGCACCACAACTTAAATACTAAACCATTGAATAATAACTCATCACAGATTCACTATTAACAACATGAATTCTCCCATATCCTCAAGAACTAAACGAACTACTCACAAGACATCATATGGATCAAGATCAAAGATGATATGATAATGGATAACAATCTAAACATAAACAATCCAATGTTTCCACTCACAAGCATCAACTACAACAGTAATCAACACTGGAAAAGATTCCCTTAAGAACTAAAGCAATATTCAACCCAATTGTTAGAGCGGGACGGAACAGTGATGATGGTGCTGGTGGAGATACATTTAACAATAGTTTTTGATGTATAATTATTTTTATACTATGAAGAACCTTTTGATTTATATGAATATTTTTACTATATATAGAAAATCCTAGTCCTAGATTTATATTTGTATAAATATTTATTCATATATATGTGAGCTTTTTTAGATTATTAACTAATTAATAAAATAATGTAAAATCCTAGTCCTAGATTTATATAATAACTATACATGTTAATGGGCCGATGCACTCCATATAGAAAATCCTTATATGGAACAAGCTCTATATGCTGAAGTCTGAAGACCAGCATTTTTTTTTTGAGGTAACTGAAGTCCAGCATTTGCTTGCACATATAGAACCTTAGAATAGGCCAGAACCATAAGCAGCCAAGCAGGCCATGTCCTGGGCTAGCCCCATGTGTGGCGGCCTTAAGCTACAAGTTTATAGATAGAGGTTTTTTCCGCTGGAACATTAGTGGTGGGTTTTTCCCTTAAAAAAATTAGTGGTGGGTTTTATCTCGCGAATGCTGCATCGACGCGCAATTCATCTCGGCAAACGCTACCTGCGTCTACTCTGAACGAGCAACCGGAATTAGTCAAGAGCTAAGCAACTCCAGATTTCAAGGTGACGAGACGTCCACACTGAATCTCTACTGCATCTGACGACAACGACAGATCATCATGATGATATTGATATACTCAGTCGCCATCATCATTATAAGAGGAGTAATTAATTTAGCCCGCATGCAAAGGCTCTCGACGACGCCGCTGTTCTTTGTATCGCCACTCGCCCGGATCCCTCGGAGCTCATCTTTGCGCTAGGAATCCGCACGTATCTGCACCCCTAATCGGCAACTACTCTTTATCTAATCCAATCACGATCCCCGATCGACTATATAGACAAATCCGACACAGTGCCAGCAACGGCGGCGAAGATTACTCTGACAAAATCCATGGCGGCGCCTGGTCATCGCGGCTCACCATTGGCAGCGCTTGCCGTGGGCGTGGCAGCAGCACTTGTCGTCTCGTTCTGCGTCAGACCCGCCGCCGCGCAGCAGCAGCAGCAGCAGGGGGAGGACAAAGGCGAGGAGGAAGCCCAGGCGCAACAGAGGTACAACTTCCGGTTCGTGCGGCACGCGCGGGACGCGCCCCTGGTGTCCCACTTCAACTACATCGTGGTCGGCGGCGGCACGGCGGGGTGCCCGCTGGCGGCGACGCTGTCGGAGAACTCGCGCGTGCTCCTCCTGGAGCGCGGCGGGTACCCGTACGGCAACCGCAACGTGTCCAGCGAGTACCACTTCGCGGACGCGCTGGCGGACACGTCGCCGCGCTCCCCTGCCCAGCGGTTCGTGTCCGAGGACGGCGTGGTGAACGCCAGGGCGCGGGTGCTCGGCGGCGGGAGCTGCCTCAACGCGGGCTTCTACACGCGAGCTAGCGGCGAGTACGTGCGCGCCGCCGGGTGGGACGCCCGCCTCGTGAACGCGTCGTACCGGTGGGTGGAGAAGGAGCTGGTGTTTCGGCCCGACGTGCCCAAGTGGCAGTGCGCGCTCCGGGAGGGCCTCCTCCAGGCCGGCGTCACCCCGGACAACGGGTACACGTTGGACCACGTCCACGGCACCAAGATCGGCGGCACCATCTTCGACAGCGCCGGCAGGCGACACACCGCCGCCGACTTCCTCCGCAGCGCCAACCCCGGACGCCTCACAGTGTTCCTCCACGCCACCGTGTCACAGATCCTATTCCGCCACAGAGGTAAGTACGCAGATACATGAACACGCAGTGCGTGCGCCTGCTATGCATGCATGTATACCAATAATTGATGAAATGCAAATGTACAGAGGGGTCGGCGAAGCCGGTGGCGTACGGCGTGGTGTTCGTGGACCCGACGGGGGTGCAGCACCGGGTGTACCTGCAGGGCGGCGGGAAGAGCGAGGTGATCCTTGCGGCGGGGACGCTGGGGAGCCCGCAGCTGCTGATGCTGAGCGGCGTCGGACCGCGTGGACACCTGGAGAAGCACGGCATCCGCGCCGTGCTGGACCACCCCATGGTCGGGCAGGGCGTGGCAGACAACCCCATGAACTCGGTGTTCGTCCCGTCCCCAGTCCCCGTGACGCTCTCGCTCGTCCAGATCGTCGGCGTCACCCGCTTCGGCAGCTTCATCGAGGGCATCAGCGGCTCCCAGTTCGGCATCCCCCTCCACGACCGCACATCCCGCCGCCGTTCCCACACCTTCGGCATGTTCTCCCCAATGGTACGCACATACTCATCGGCACCTCTTCCAAACTTCCGACGTGGCAACGGCATGACACCAGTTGGTGACCTGCAGACGGGGCAGCTGGGGGCGCTGCCGCCGAGCGAGAGGACGCCGGAGGCGATGCGGCGAGCGGCGGACGCGATGCGGGCGCTGGACCGGCGCGCGTTCCGCGGCGGCTTCATCCTGGAGAAGATCCTGGGCCCGCTGTCGACGGGGCACATCGAGCTGCGGTCGACAGACCCGCGCGCGAACCCGGCGGTGACCTTCAACTACTTCAAGGACCCCAAGGACGTGGAGCGGTGCGTGCGCGGGATCCAGACCATCGAGCGGGTGGTGCGGTCGCGGGCATTCTCCCGCTTCACCTACGCCAACGCCACCGCCATGGACGCCGTCTTCGACCGCGCCAAGCTCGCCAACTTCCTCAACCTGCTGCCGCGCCACCCTAGGGACACCAGGCCGCTGCAGCAGTACTGCAGGGACACGGTCATGACCATCTGGCACTACCACGGCGGCTGCCACGTCGGGCCCGTGGTCGACCAGGACTACCGGGTCATCGGCGTCGAGGGGCTCCGCGTCGTCGACAGCTCCACCTTCAAGTACTCGCCAGGCACCAACCCGCAAGCCACCGTCATGATGCTCGGCAGGTAAAAAAGAACAGAGCAGTCCATCGTTCTGCTTGAACTCTGCTCCTGCGTCGTCTTGCTCTGACCAAACTGAAATGCTCGAGTTATGTTTACTGACCATTTGTTTGGCCGAAATTCGATCCAACAGATACATCGGGCTGAAGATTCAGAAGGAGGCGTTGACAGGGAAATAATGACGAGGGGTTGAGGGTTCATTTGTTCATTTACCCACGGTCACGTGGGCTCCAAGTGTGCATAATTCCTTCGTGCCGTTGGTTTCCTCTGATTGGGAGTTTGGGATTCCTTCAGGGTTCTTGTTTCTTTTTTTCTAGAGATTGTTTTGTGGACTGTGGTTACACACACATTGTTACGCATGTAACGAGATAAATTGCGTGTGAGATGCAACATTTGGGAGATTAAATAAAACGTTTTTGCTAGTTCTCAGACGCCTGAGAACTTTTTAAATCTTAGTCGTCTCTTTCAACACGATTTACCTTGTAATTCGTGCAATGTGAAAATTATACATGAGTTATAACTCGGCTGTAACTGAAAATTTAATGAGTTGCAATTGCAATTGAGAATCGGTAATTCGTAGATTGCAGAACCAGCCAGAACCAATTAAAGATAAATATTGGATGATATCGTCGATTTAGACGTAAAAAGTTCTCGGACGCATGAGAACTGGGCACTAATAAAATCCATGTTCATCTTTATAAAAAGAACCGAGAGACTAAATAACTTACAACCAACCACCGGTGTTTCTTACAAAGAATAGAACATCGTCCAAAACGTAAGTAGAAGATTGTTGAAATGTACTCTTCAAATGATTATCTCCTATGCTCCACGTCCATGTCCGTGAAGTAGATCTAGTGCTACGGCACCTTCATGGGTGCCGGCCGTGCTACTATCATATTATACGGAAAAAAAAGGTGACAGTATTTTCCTAAGAAGCATAAAGTTTCAAGTGACACACGTATTCTTAAAAATCAAAGCCAACGGTGGGTGGATACCGTCACCGTGCTCTTTGAATATGACCCAAAATGTCCACAAGCCTGACACCAATTCGGCGGCTTCTCATACTTGACCAGAAACAACTCTCTTCTTTCTCCACAGACGAGTGAAACAACATTCTTGAGAGGCTTCCTTACATCTAGCTTGACTTTAAAATGATATAATTTCCCTTCATAACCAAATAATATACTTTTAGAGCACACAAAAACACCAACTTTTGACAACACAAAACCTACTAGCAGCCGCCTCCTCCTCAAAAAAAAAAAAAAAACACTACCCACCACCTCCTCCCCCGCCGGTGATTGACGGGTCCTCACCTCATCCGCTTCCGCTCACGCGGACGGGAGAGGGTGGGGACCCAGGGCCTACGCTCTGCGTTCTTCAAGGTCCCTAAAGTTTAGCGTTTTTGTGGTGTCGTGGTGGCGCATCTCAGATGGAGGTGGATGTGCTACACCAAATAACGGTACCCCGGCTTCAACCTCATCTTGACGACGTTCACGACATCAAGAAGCCTGTGGGATATGATCTTCGCCGGGCGTGTGCTCTGGCTTTGTGTGATGTTGATCTCGTCGCCGATCTGGTTCTGGCGGCCTTGGAGTGCGGCGGTGTGGATTGTTGTTGGTCTGTGGTGGATCGTGGAGGATCCGATCGCTTGATAAGCTGGGTGGCAGTAGCCCGGATCCGACGTTGAAGATGCTCGGAGAGCTCCTCCGAATGATGTTCTTTAGCTGTAGGCTAGATCCAGTCTTACGGGACTGGTGGTTATTGCATCTAAGTAATGTCTTATGGCTAGAGGTTTCTTCTGTGCCAAAGTATTGACCAGCTGCTGGTGATCTTCTTATTCTCTGACGATGGCGAAGGATTTGGGTTCTTAGTAGGTGCGGCGAGGACTGTTTGCAGATGTCCAACCGTTTGTTTTTTCCTTGTTATGTTTTACTTGTTTGCATAGCATCTTTGTATTGCTACAATTATAAATACAAGTAACGTATGCCCACGGGTGTACACAGTCAAAAAAATCACTAACTTTTGACGCTAGGGGTTTGACCATGTGAGCATAATCAACCAGAAGATCATGGATCTGCATCCAAATATCTAGATGGATCAGTTCAATAGTAGATGGCCTAGTGAATCCATTGTAAAGATTTATCAACACTCGATTGCTCATGACAGTCCAAGGTCTGTCTTCAGTAACCTTCTTGCCCAAGCATGTGCATGCGCCAAATACCATGCCGACCTCATACTCACCGCGGTAAGAACCCTAAAACTGACCATCCATCTTGTTGCCTCTACTAGTAGCGTTTCCTCCACACAACATCATCCGGAGCTTCCACCCTGATCCCAAGTTGCTACCACGCCAAAACCGATCTACCCCTAAGAGAACCCACCCAAAATCTTGATCCCGGTGAAGGGTTTCGCAGCATAGTAAATCAAAAAAATTCTACGGATGCGAACAAGAAAGCCAAGATCTAATCTAGGAGATGCAGTCAATGAGAGAGATTGATGAGATCTTCATACCCTTGAAGAAATCGTACTGCGGAAACGTTCAACGGAACGTGGTTGATGTAGTCGTACTCGTCGTCTCCTCCTCGCGATCCGATCCGATCCTATGCCGCAAGTGGCAGCGCCTCCGAGAGATGCACACGTACGGTGCAACGACGTCTCCTCCTTTCCTTGGTCTAGCAAGTATGGTGGAGAGATAGATTGGATCTGCAGCACGACGACGTGATGCTTATGGTGGAGAGTTTCTACGGCAGGGCTTCGCCTACGCGCAGTCGAGAGAGAGAGAGAGAGAGAGAGAGAGAGAGAGAGAGAGAGAGAGAGAGAGAGATGAAGGGGCAGTAGTTGGCGGCTAGGGTTGGAGGAGTCGGGGGAGGCTGCGCCCCTGCCCTCCTTATATAGGGGGCTGGCCGGCCCCCTTGGCCCCTCCTCCAAGCCCTAGGGCGGCGTCCCAAGGGGTGGAGTGGGGGGCAAGTCTTCCCCCCTCTTCTAGAAGGTCCCCCTAGGGTTTCCCCTAGGGCTGGCCGGCTGGGCCTTAGGGGCCTTGTGCCCCTGGCCCAAAGTGGCCAGGGCACTTCCCCTTAGGCCCACGCAGGCCTCCGACAAGTGGGCCCACGTTGGTCCCACTCTGGAACCTTCTAGAACCTTCCGGTACAATACCGATAAACTTCGAAACAATTCCGAAATCCAAAAACTGCTTTCCTTTATATGAATCTTATTCTCCGGACCATTCCGGAACCTCTCGTGATGTCCTGGGTCTCATCCGAGACTCCGAACAAAAACTCATAAACCAATTATCCATTCTATCCTAGCGTCGATGCAAGTTATGTGTGTGACCCTACGGGTTCGAGAATATGCAAACATGATCTTCTATCAATAATCAACAGCGGGATCTGGAAACCCATATTGACTCTCACATATTCATCGATGATCATATCGGATGAACCACGATGCCAGGATTCAATTAATCCCATATATGTATTCCCTTCGTCACGCAATATTTTACTTGCCCAAGATTCGATCGTTGGTATCAGCATACCTAGTTCAATCTCGTTCACAGCAAGTACTTTACTCGTTCCGTAACCCGGTATCACTTTGTGATTAACTCCTTAACCACGTGCTTGCAAGCGGTGTTGATATCGATTACCGAGTGGGCCCGAAGTATATCTCTCCGACTCGGGAGGGACAAATTCCATATCGATACATACAACCCAACAAGTACTTTCCGATCACCTGAGAGACACCTTTATGATCACCCTCACATAGGATGATGTTTGATGACCTCAAAGCTTTCTTCCGATACCAGGGAGTTGTATTATCTCATGGTCTAAGGAATACAATACTTGACATAGGAAAAGCTTCGCAAAGATGAACACGATGACACGATCTAATTGCTCTGCTTAATTTGGATCTATCCATCATATCATTCTCCTAATGATATGATCTCATTATTAATCAACAACTCATGTCTATGGTTAGGAAACCTTAACCATCATTAATCAATGAGCTAGTCCATAGAGGCGTACTAGGGACACGGTGTTGTTCATAAACCACACAAGTATCAAAGTTTCCGCTTAATACAATTCTAGCATGGAATATAAACTTTATCATGAACAAGAATTATAATAATAACATCTTTATTATTGCCTCTAGGGCATAATTCCAACAGTCTCCCACTTCTGAGTCAATAATCTAGTTTACATCTGGCAACAATCTAACACCCATGGCATTAAGGTGCTGATCATGTTTTGCTCGTGGAAGAGGTTTAGTCAACGGGTCTGCGACATTCAGATCCGTATGTACTTTGCTAATCTTCAGATCTCCATCTGCTATATAATCTCGAATTATATGAAAACGGCGGTTGATGTGCTTGGTCTATGGATGATATCTTGGTTCCTTAGCCAGTTCTATGGCGACAGTGTTGTCGCACAATATCTCCAGTTGGTCCAAGGCACTTGGAACCACACCAAGCTCAGTGATGAAGTTCCTGATCCAAACTCCTTCACTTGACGCTTCTGAAGCAGCCATGTATTTCGCTTCTGTTGTAGACCCCGCGATCACACTTTGCTTGCAGCTTCTCCAGCTCACAGATCCACCATTCAAAATATAAACGTATCCTGTCTGAGATTTAGAATCATCCGGGTCAGTGTTGAAACTAGCATCGACGTAACCTTTTACGACGAGCTGCTCATCACCTCCATAGACCAAGAACATTTCTTTAGTCCTATTTAAATACTTTAGGATGTTCTTTACGGCTGTCCAGTGTTCCACTCCTGGATCACTTTGGTATCTACTCGTCAAACTAAGAGCATTGGACACATCCGGTCTAGTACATAGCATGGCATACATGATAGAACCTACGGCCGAGGCATATGGCACTTTGCTCATAGTATCTCTATCTGTTACCGTAGCTGGACACTGAGCATCTTACTTGACAACATGGGCAATGAACCTTTCTTTGCTTTATCCATTCTGAACCTTTTCAGAACTTTGTCTAGATATGTACTTTGGCTTAAAGCTATTAGGCGTCTTTGTCTATCTCTATAGATTTGGATGCCTAATATATAAGCAGCTTCTCCTAGGTCTTTCATTGAAAAACATTTATTCAAATAACTCTTCACATCGTTAAGCATACCAATGTCATTTCCAATAATCAATATGTCATCTACATATAGTACTAAAAATGTCACCAAGCTCCCACTCACTTTCTTGTAGATACAAGCTTCGTAGCAATTTGGAACAACTCCGAGATGCTTGCTTCAGTCTATAAATGGAACGCTGAAGTTTGCACACCTTATTAGCATCCTTAGGATCGACAAAACCTTCGGGCTGCATCATATATAGCTCTTAATCAATGTTGCCATTGAGGAACGCAGGCTTGACATCCATCTGCCATATTTCATAATCATGAAATGCAGCAATTGCTAATAAAATTCGAATGGACTTAAACATCGCTACGGGAGATAAAGTCTCATCGTAGTTAACACCTTGAACTTGCCGAAACCCTTTTGCGACAAGTCGAGCTTTATAGACAGTAACATTACCATCCGCGTCTGTTTTCTTCTTGAAAATCCATTTGCACTCAACGGCCTTACGGTCGCTAGGAGGGTTGTCCATACTTGGTTTTCGCTCATGGATCCCAATTCGGATTTCATGGCCTCTAGCCATTTCTTAGAGTCTGGCTCATCATTGCTTCCTCATAGTTCACAGGTTCACTGTTGTCTACCAACACGACGGTTAAGACAGGGTTGTCGTACCATTCAGGAGTGGCATGTGACTTCGTCGACCTGCGAAGTTCAGTAGTAGCATAGTTCGAAGTTTCATGATCCTCGTCATTAGCTTCCTCTATTGTTGGTGCAGACGGCACTGGAACAATTCAGGTGTTGCGCTACTCTCCAACTCGAGAGAAGGTTCAATAACCTCGTCTAGCTCTACCTTCCTCCCACTCACTTCTTTCGAGAGAAACTCCTTCTCAAGAAAGGATCCATTCTTTGCAACAAACACTTTGCCTTCGGATCTGTGGTAGAAGGTATACCCAATCGTTTCCTTAGGGTATCCTATGAAGACGCATTTCTCCGCTTTGGGTTCGAGCTTGTCCGGCATCAACTTCTTGACATAAGCTTCGCATCCCCAAACTTTAAGAAACGACAACTTAGGTTTAGCACCAAACCATAGTTCATACGGTGTCGTCTCAACGGATTTAGATGGTGCCCTATTTAAAGTGAATGCAGCAGTTTCTAATGCATAACCCCAAAATGATAACGACAAATCTGTAAGAGACATCATTGATCGCACCATATCTAATAGAGTTCGATTCCGGCGTTCAGACACACCATTGCGCTGTGGTGTTCCGGGTGGCGTGAGTTGCGAAACGATTCTGCTTGCTTTAAGATGCATGAGAAAATCATAACTCAAATATTTACCTCCACGATCGGATCGTAGAAATTTAATTTTCCTGTTACGATGGTTTTCCACTTTGTTCTGAAATTCTTTAAACTTTTCAAATGTTTTAGATTTATGTTTCAATAAATAGATATACCCATATCTACTTAAGTCATCAGTAAAAGTGAGAAAATAGCGATATCCACCGCGCGTAGAAACACTCATTGGTCCGCATACATCGGTATGTATGATTTCCAATAATTTCGTTGCTCGCTCCATTATTCCAGAGAACGGGGTTTTGATCATCTTGCCCATGAGGCACGGCTCGCACGTGTCAAATGATTCAAAATCAAGAGACTCCAAAAGTCCATCAGAATGGAGTTTCTTCATGCGTTTTACACCAATATGACCTAGACGGCAGTGCCACAAATACGTTGGATTATCACTATCTACTTTGCATCTCTTAGCCTCAATGTTATGGATGTGCGTTTCATTGCTTTCGAGATTCAGAAGAAATAAACCATTCACAACAGGTGCATGACCATAAAAGATGTTATTCATATAAATGGAATAACCATTATTCTCTGATTGAAATGAATAACCGTCTTGCAATAAACACGATCCAGATATAATTTTCATGCTCAACAGAGGCACATAATAACACTTATTAAGGTTTAAAACTAATCCCGAAGGTAAAACTAAGGAGAGCGTGCCGACGGCCATCACATCAACTTTTGATCCATTGCCAACGTGCATCATCACCTCATCCCTTGCTAGCCGCCGTCTATTCCGTAGCTCCTGTTTCGAGTTACAAATATTAGCAACTGAACCAGTATCATATACCCAGGCACTAGAATGAGTGCTAGTAAGGTAAACTTCAATAACATGTATATCAAATATACCTTTAATGGTGCCAGCCTTCTTGTCCGCTAAGTACTTGGACGATGCCCAAAGGACCCTTGTCCTTGCAATAGAAGCACTCGTCCGGCTTAGGTCCGACTTGAGCTTCTTCTCGCGAGGGCAACGCCACTGCCTTTCTTAAAGGATTTCTTTGCACCCTTAGCTTTCTTAAAGCTAGTGGTCTTGTTGACCATCAACACATGATTATATTTCTTGATATCCACCTCCGCAGCTTTCAGCTTAGCGAAGATCTCAGTGATCATATCAGTGGAACCAATTTGATTGTGAGTAACTACAAAACCTTTGTAGCTAGGAGGGATTGATTACAGAACTCTGTCAATCTTGAGCTCTTCTGGAATCTTGCAGTCCAGTTGCTCAAGACGTTGAGTGTAGCACTAACGGAACTCCCTTCCTCCATATTTCAGTTAAAGAACTTCTCAGAGATCTCATATCTCTTAGAACGGGCCTGAGTCTGAAACATGGTTTTCAGTTCCTCAAGTATCTCATAGGGCCCGGCAAACTCCTCAAAACCATTTTGAAGTTTCGGTTCCATAGCAAACAACATGGTACTCTTAATCACTCCATAATCATCTTTGCGTGACTGATAAACAGCTTTTTCATCAGCCGGCGCATCAATAGCAAGGGCGTCACCTAGCGCTTTCTCAAGTACATAGTCCTTTTGTCCGCCAGCGAGAATGATTCTCGATTATGGAACCCGGTTAGTGAAGTTAGACCCATTGTTCTTAAGCTTTTCTTTCTCAGCAAAAACGTTGAAGTTGAAGTTGGACTTAGCCATTTGATCTACAAAATTTGCAAATACAATTTAGACTATGTTCATGATAACTAGTTCAACTTAATCAAATTACTAGATGAACTCCCACTAAATTCAACATCCCTCAAGTTGTTTAGTGAACACGATCCAAATTCACCACACCTAATCCGATCTTCACGAGAAGAGATGTGATTTCAATGGTGGACAATAAAGTGTCGATCATGTCATTCATATGACTCATGTTTAACCTTTCGGTTTGTGTGTTCTGAGGCCATGTCTGTACATGCTAGGCTCGTCAAGTCAAACCCAAGTATTTCCGCGTGTGCAAAACTGGATTGCACCCGTTGTATGTGAACGTAGAGTTTATAGCACCCGATCATCACGAGGTGCTTGAAAACGACGAACTTTCACAACGGTGCATACATGGGGAGAACACAACTTTATATTGATCTTTAAGTGAGGAATCATCTTATAATGCTACCGTCGTGATCTAAGCATAATAAGATACATAGAAGGATAAAGATCACATGCATATAATTTTATGTGACATGGTATAGCCAATCTGATCTCCATCTTGTGCGCACCAGCATGATCTCCATCACTCCACCATGATTGCCTCCACCACGAATAGAAACTACAACTATTGCTAACTACTTAGTAATAAAGTAAATCTATTACATGGCGTATAAGAAGTTGACACGCAGGTCATACACAATTATAAATACAACCATACGGCTCCTACCGGTTGTGAACTCATCGACATGCAAGTCGTGAAACATTACAAAACATGATCATTGCATACATCTCAATCCATACACATCATGTCTTGGGCCATACCATATCACAAAACACTCCCTGCAAAAACAAGTTAGACATCTCTACTTTGTTGTTGCATGTTTTACGTGGCTTATGGGAGTAACAAGCTAAGAACGATTCTTACCTACGAAAAGCCACAACGGTGATATTATGGTTGCCAACATCCGTTGTAAATCCCATGACTACTATAGTGAGAGAAACTGGCATCCACCAGCCGTATGTGTGGAACAAGCCACACGTCAAGTGCGGAGCTGGTCTCGCGAACGAGGTCGCGTAAAGTTGGCCTAGACCACTTCGATCTCACTATTTCGCGCCATAAGAAATACACAACAAGAGGTTTGCAACAGAAAACATCAATGCCCGCAACAAGCATGTTGCGTTCTACTCGTGAAACACATCTACGCATAGATTTAGCTCTGATACTACTGAAGGGTTTCACAGCATAGTAAATCAAAAAAATTCTATGGATGCAAACAAGAAAGCCAAGATCTAATCTAGGAGATGCAATCAACAAGAGAGATTGATGAGATCTTCATACCCTTGAAGAAATCGCACTGTGGAAGCGTTCAACAGAACGTGGTTGATGTAGTCTTACTCGCCGTCTCCTCCTCGCGATCCGATCCGATCCTACGCCGCAAGTGGCGGCGCCTCCGAGAAATGCACACGTACGGTGCAACGACGTCTTCTCCTTTCCTTGGTTCAGCAAGTATGGCGGAGAGATAGATTGGATCTGCAACACGACGGCGTGGTGCTTATGGTGGAGAGTTTCTGCGGCAGGGCTTCGCCTACGCGCAGTCGGGAGAGAGAGAGAGAGATGGAGGGGCAGCAGTTGGCGGCTAGGGTTGGAGGAGTGAGGGAGAGGTTGCGTCCCTGCCTTCCTTATATAGGGGGATGGCCGGCCCCCTTGGCCCTGTTGGAATTATGCCCTAGAGGCAATAATAAAGATGTTATTGTTATAATTCTTGTTCATGATAAAGTTTATATTCCATGCTAGAATTGTATTAAGCGGAAACTTTGATACTTGTGTGGTTTATGAACAACACCGTGTCCCTAGTACGCCTCTATGGACTAGCTCATTGATTAATGATGGTTAAGGTTTCCTAATCATAGACATGAGTTGTCGATTAATAATGAGATCATGTCATTGGGAGAATGATATGATGGACAGACCCAAATCAGGCAGAGCAATTAGATCGTGTCATCGTGTTCATCTCTGCGAAGCTTTTTCTTATGTCAAATATTGTATTCCTTAGACCATGAGATAATGCAACTCCCTAGTATCGGAAGAAATCTTTGAGGTAATCAAACATCATCCTATGAGAGGGTGATCATAAAGGTGTCTCTCAGGTGATCGGAAAGTACTTGTTGGATTGTATGTATCGAGATGGGATTTGTCCCTCCCAAGTCGGAGAGATATACTTCGGGCCCACTCGGTAATCGATATCAACACCGCTTGCAAGCACGTGGTTAAGGAGTTAATCACAAAGTGATATCGGATTACGGAATGAGTAAAGTACTTGCTGTGAACGAGATTGAACTAGGTATGCCGATACCAACTATCGAATCTCGGGCAAGTAAAATATCGCGTGACGAAGGGAATATATATATGGTATTAATTGAATCCTGGCATCGTGGTTCATCCGATATGATCATCGATGAATATGTGAGAGTCAATATGGGTTTCCAGATCCCGCTGTTGATTATTGATAGAAGATCATGTCTGCATATTCTCGAACCCGTAGGGTCACACACTTAACGTGCCTCGACGCTAGGATAGAATGGATAATTGGTTTATGAGTTCTTGTTCGGAGTCTCGGATGAGATCCAGGACATCACGAGAGGTTCCGGAATGGTCCAGAGAATAATATTCATATAAAGGAAAGCAGTTTTTGGATTTCGGAATTGTTTCGAAATGTTCGGTATTGTACCAGAAGGTTCTAGAAGCTTCCGGAGTGGGACCAACGTGGCCCCACTTGTCGGAGGGGGCGTGGGCATACGAGGGAGTGCCCTGGACGCATTGGTCCAGGGGCACAAGGCCCCATAGGCCCAGCCGGCCAAAACCCTAGGGGAAACCCTAGGGGATCTTCTAGAAGGGGGGGGGGACTTGCCCCCCACTCCACCCTTGTGGCCGCGGACCTAGGGCTTGGAGGAGGGGCAAGGGGGACGTCCAGACCTCTATATAAAGAGGGCAGGGGCGCACCCTCCTCCCACCCCTCCTTGAACCCTAGCCGCCTACCTGCTGCCCTCCAGATCTCTCTCTCTCTCTCCCGACTGCGCGTAGGCGAAGCCCTGCCGCAGAAACTCTCCACCTTTGCTGGACTGAGGAAGGAGGAGACGTCGCGGTGCCGTACGTGTGCATCTCTCGAAGGCGTCGCCACTTGCGGTGTTGGATCGGATCGGATCACGAGGAGGAGAAGGCTAGTACGACTACATCAACCATGTTCTGTTGAACGTTCCGCTGTGCGATTTCTTCAAGGGTATGAAGATCTCATCTATCCCTCTCGTTGATTGCATCTCCTATATTAGATCTTGGCTTTCCCGTTCGCATCCGTAGAAATTTTTGATTTACTATGCTGCGAAACCCTTCAGGCCCCTCCTCCAAGCCCTAGGGCGGCGGCCCAAGGGGTGGAGTGGGGGGCAAGTCTTCCCCCCTCTTCTAGAAGGTCCCCCTAGAGTTTCCCCTAGGGCTGGCCGGCTGGGCCTTAGGAGCCTTGTGCCCCTGGCCCAAAGTGGCCAGGGCACTTCCCCTTAGGCCCACGCAGGCCTCCGACAAGTGGGCCCACGTTGGTCCCACTTCGGAACCTTCTAGAACCTTCCGGTACAATACAGATAAACTCCGAAACGATTCCAAAATCCAAAAATTGCTTTCCTTTATATGAATCTTATTCTCCGAACCATTCCAGAACCTCTCGTGATGTCCTGTGTCTCATCCCAGACTCCGAACAAAGACTCATATGTAGGGTTTCGTAGCATGGAAAACAAAAAATTTCTATCGCATACAAACAAACAAGCCAAGATCTATCTACTAGATTGTAGCAACGAGTCGATGGAATAACTTACCCTCGAAGATTCCAAAGTGTTTAACGAGAGCGGATTCTCGTGGGTGATCTAGTCGTACTCTTCCCGATCTCAAGATCGCGTAGACGATCCTTCCTAAGGCTGCGTTAGCCTTCATGATCGGTCACACGTTCGGTACTCGATGAATACCTTCCTCTCCCTTGTTCCAGCAGGCAGCGGAGGTTGTAGCACTCTCCTCGCGATCCCGGCAGCACAACGGCGTGGTACCGGAAGTAGAGGGAAGATCTCGCAGGGCTTCGCCTTAAGCTGGAGCGAGTATGTTGGAGTATGAGAGAGCTCCTCGGCGATCTAGGTTTTAGACACACCAAGGAGGAGAGGCTAGAGCCGGCGGCTAGGGTTCCGGGGTCCCCAAGTCGGCGGCTAGGGCAAAACCCTAGGGGGCGGGGGCGGCTATGGTGGTAGGCGCCAAGCTAGGGTTTGAGGAGAGGTACTTGTCTGTGCTAGGAGGGAGCCCTGCCCCTCCTTATATAGGTGGAGGGGCCGGCGGCCAAGGGGAGGGAGGGGAGTCCCTCCCCAACTCGGCTTGGGTGGTGCGCCGGCTTGGGGAGGAGGGACTCCCTCCCCAACTCGGTTTCAACCTCCTCCTCCTCTTTCCAAAACTTGTCGTTTGACTTTCAAACTACCCGTTTGACTTTTCAATTTAGGATTTGAATAAACCCTTTATTTTGGACAACGAAGACACTTAGTACATGATGCAATCATTCCAACTTGCAATGACACATTCATGTACCCCTTCCCCTCCGGAGTGTCGGACATTCCGGAACCTTCAAGAACATTCCCGATGAAAACACCGGAATCATTCCCCAACTCCGAAACGGGACTTTCCTTATATGAATCTTATTCTCCGGACCATTCCGGATCTCCTCGTGATATCCCGGATCCCATCCGAGACTCCGAACAACATTCGGTCTCCCATCCGAGACTCCGAACAACATTTGGTCTCTTTCTCATTCATTCCATAACTACTCAAACAACGTCGAATCCTTAAGTGTGTCTCCCTACGGTTCGTGAATTATGCGGACATGATCGAGACACTTCTCCGATCAATAACCAATAGAGGAATCTGGAAATTCATATGGCTCCCACATATTTCTACGATTACTTTGTGATCGAATGAACCACTTACATACGATACCAATTTCCCTTTGTCTCACGATAGTTTACTTATCCGAGGTTATGATCGTCGGTATCTCTGCATACCTAGTTCAACCTCTACCGATAAGTACTCTTTCTCGTTCCCGTGATATGTGATCCCTTGTGATCCAGTCACATGCTTGCAAGCTAATTGGATGACATTCCAGAGAGGGCCCGAGTATATCTATCCGTCATATGGATGGACAAATCCCACTCTTGATCCATGTGTTTCAACCAATACTTTCCGAACACTCAATGCCACCTTTATAGCCACCCGATTCACGGTGTGGTGTTTGATGTCATCAAAGCATCCATCCGGTAAAGGTGATATGCATGATCTCATGGTCGAAGGAATTAGGTTACTATGTATCAGAAAGCATATAGCAATTGAACTATTAAAATGACTTGATCTCTATGCTACGCTTATCTATAGGAGTATGTCCACCATATCATTCTCCTAATGATATGATCTTGTTGTTGATAACATCTCAATGTTCATGATAGGGAAACCACAATCATTTATCAACCAACAAGCTAGTGATGTATATAGGCTATACTAGGGACTTCAAATTAAGTTTACAAATCACACAAGTATCAATGTTTCCTTGTTAATACTATTATAGCATGAATTTAAACATTTATCATAAACACAAAGATATAATAATAACTACATTTATTATTGCCTCTAGGGCATATCTCCAACAGTCTCCCACTTGCACTAGAGTCATCTAATCTAGATTACATGGTAATATACCGAACACCCATGGCATTTTGGTGCTGGTCATGTTTTGCCCTCGGGAGAGGTTTAGTCAACGGATCCGCCACATTCAAATCTGTGTGTACTTTGCAAATCTTTATATCCCCATCTTGGATATGTTCTCGAATAGCATGAAAACGTAGCTTGATGTGCTTCAACTTCTTGTGTGACCTTGGTTCTTGCGCATTGGCTATGGCGCCCATGTTATCACAGTAGATAGACATTGGGTCCAGCGCACTAGGAACCACACCCAGCTCTGTAATGAACTCTTTCATCCATATCGCTTCTTGTGAAGCCTCCGGCGACCATGTATTCCAATTCGTTGAAGATCTCGCCACAACGCTTTGCTTTGCACTCCTCCGACTAATCCTGCACCATTCAAAATAAATACGTATCCAGATTGTGATTTAGAATCATCCGGATCGGTGTTCCAACTAGCATCGGTGTAACCATTAACAACGAGTTGTTCATCACCTCCATAAGAAAGAACCATATCCTTAGTTCTTCTCAAGTACTTAAGGATGTTTTTGACCGCTGTCCAATGATCCACTCCTGGATCACTTTGATATCTGCTAGTCAAACTAACAACATATGCAATGTAGGGTCTAGCACATAGCATGGCATACATTAGAGATCCTATGGCTGAGGCATAGGGAGTCTTACTCATCCTTTCTCTATCTTCTGCCGATGTCGGACTTTGAGTTTTACTCAAGGTCGTATTGGGCAACATGGGCAAGAACCCTTTCTTGCTATGTTCCATTCCAATCCTCTTTAGAACTTTGTCCAAATATGTACTCTGTGACAATGATATTTGGCGTTTCGATCTATCTCTATAAATCTTTATGCCTAATATGTAAGCTGCTTCGCCAAGATCCTTCATCGAAAAACTATTATTCAAATATTCCTTGACACTATTAAGAAGGTCTACATCATTCCCAATCAATAATATGTCATCCACATATAGTATTAAGAATGCTACAAAGCTCCCACTCACTTTCTTGTAAATACAAGCTTCTCCATAAGTTTGTATAAAACCAAAACTTTTGATCACCTTATCAAAACGTTGATTCCAACTTCGGTATGCTTGCTTCAATCCATAAATGGACCGTTGAAGTTTGCATACCTTGTTAGCATCTTTAGGATCGACAAAACCTTTGGGTTGCATCATATACAACTCTTCATCAATATCTCCATTGAGGAACGCTGTTTTGACATCCATCTGCCATATCTCATAATCATAATATGCAGCGATTGCTAACATAATCCTCACAGACTTTAGCTTCGCTACTGGTGAGAAAGTCTCATCGTAGTCAACTCCTTGAATTTGTCGAAACCCTTTTGCGACAAGTCGAGCTTTATAGACAGTAACATTACCATCAGCATTTGTTTCCTTTTTGAAAATCCATTTGTTCTCGACAGCCTTTTGGCCATCCAGTAAGTCCACCAAAGTCCACACTTGGTTTTCGTACATGGATCCAATCTCGGATTTCATGGCTTCTTGCCATTTATTGGAATCTGGGCTCATCATCGCTTCCTCATATGTCTCAGGGTCATCGGTGTTGTCCACCAACATGACACTCATAACGGGATCATACCAATCTGGAGTGGTACGAGTTCTCGTTGACCTCCGAGGCTCTGTAGCAACTTCAACCGAAGTTTCATGATCATCATCATTAGCTTCCTCTCTAATTGGTGAAGGCACCATAGGAACTTCTTCCGGTGCTGCGCTACTCGCAATTTCGAGAGAAGGTTCGACAACCTCGTCGAGTTCTACTTTCCTTCCAGTCACTTCTTTCGAGAGAAATTCCTTCACCAGAAAGGATCCATTCTTGGCAACGAAGATTTTGCCTTCGGATCTATGATAGAAGGTATACCCAATAGTTTCCTTTGGGTATCTTATGAAGACGCATTTTTCCGCTTTGGGTTCAAGCTTGTCCGGCTGTAACTTCTTTACATAGGCTTCGCAACCCCAAACTTTAAGGAACGACAATTTAGGTTTCTTCCCAAACCATAATTCATATGGTGTCGTTTCAACGGATTTAGACGGTGCCCTATTTAAAGTGAATGCGGCTGTTTCTAATGCATAACCCCAAAATGATAGCGGTAAATATGAAAGTGACATCATAGAACGAACCATATCTAAGAGAGTTCGATTACGACGTTCGGACACACCATTACGCTGTGGTGTTCCCGGCGGTGTCAACTGTGAAAGTATTCCACATTTCTTCAAATGCTCGCCAAACTCGTAACTTAGATATTCACCTCCACGATCAGAACGTAGAAATTTAATCTTCTTGTTACGTTGATTCTCTACCTCACTTTGAAACTCCTTAAACTTCTCGAAAGTTTCGGACTTATGTTTCATGAAATAGATATACCCATATCTACTCAAATCATCCGTGAAGGTAAGAACATAACGATAACCACCGCGCAATGCTACACTCATTGGACCACACACATCGGTATGTATGATTTCTAATAAGTCCGTAGCTCGCTCCATCATACCAGAAAATGGAGTCTTAGTCATTTTACCCATCAGACATGCTTCGCATCTATCAAGTGATTCGAAATCAAGTGATTCAAGAAGTCCATCGGAATGGAGTTTCTTCATACGCTTCACTCCAATGTGACCAAGACGACAGTGCCACATATAGGTCGAATTATCGCTTGATTTTAAACGTTTAGCCTCAATGTTATTAATATGTGTATTTCCACTATCGAGATTCAACAAGAATAGACCATCTATCAAAGGTGCATGTGCATAAAACATATTACTCATATAAATCGAACAACCATTATTCTCGGACTTAAACAAGTAACCGTCTCGCAATAAACAAGATCCGATATAATGTTCATGCTCAACGCAGGCACCAAATAACAATTATTTAAGTATAAAACTAATCCCGATGGTAGATGAAGGGGTAGCGTGCCGACCGCGATCACATCAACCTTTGATCCGTTTCCCACGCGCATCGTCACCTCGTTCTTCGCTAGCTTCCGTTTATTCTGCAAAGACTGCTTTGAGTTACAAATATGAGCAACCGAACCAGTATCAAATACCCAGGCACTACTACGAGTACTAGTGAGATACACATCAATAACATGTATATCAGATATACCTTTCTTCTTGATGTTGCCATTCTTCAAATCCGCCAAATACTTTGGGCAATTCCGCCCAAATGACCTTCTCCCTTGCAAGAAAGCACTCAAGATCGTGCTTAGGTCCAGCCTTGGTCTTCTTCACGGCGTGGTAACTTTCTTACCCCCTTCTTGAAGTGTCCCTTCTGCTTATACTTGCCTTTCTTGAATTTGGTGGTCTTATTGACCAACAACACTTGGTGCTCTTTCTTGATCTCCACTTCTGCAGACTTCAACATAGCAAACAGTTCTGGCAACTGCTTGTTCATGTTCTGCATATTATAGTTCATCACAAAGTTCTTGTAACTTGGTGGTAGTGATTGGAGGACACGATAAATCCCCAAAGCATTAGGAATCACTATACCCAAGCTTTGAAGTTTGTTTGCGTGCCAGACATCTTAAGCACATGCTCATCGACGGAGCCCTCTTCCATCTGCGCTTAAAGAACTTTTGAAGCCTCATAACTTTCAATTGCCGCACGAGTCTCAAAGATCAATTTGAGATCCTCGACAATATCATATGGGTCTGAATTCTCAAACCTTTCTCAAGCTCCGATTCCAAACCATACAAGATAGCACATCGAACTATGGAGTACCGATTCTTCCGAGCGAGGTAAACATTCTTTACTTCATCGGAAGCATCACCGCAGTGGGTCACCAATGTGCATCCAAAGACATAGGTCAAATTACCAGCTGTGAGGACAATCCTCAAATTGCGGAACCAATCCACGAAGTTTCTTCCATTGTTTTTCAACTTTTTTTTCTCTAGGAACGCATTAAAATTGATGGTAGGGGCTGCCATTGATCTACAACATATTTGCAATAGTTTAGACTAAGTTTATGACAAATTGAGTTCAAATTAATAATAAAGTTAATCTAGGTGAACTCCCACTCAAAACAACATCCCTCACATTGTTTTAGTGATCACACGAACCAAATCCACTACATCAACACCGATCATCACGAGAGTTGATATAGTTTCAATGGCGAACAATCGTCATGTTCATCATATCTACTATATGATTCATGCTTTACCTTTCGGTGATCCGTGTTCCGAGACCATGTCTGTACATGCTAGGCTCGTCAAGATCAAACCTTAGTTTCCGCATGAGCAAATATGGCTTGCTCACGTTGTATACACTTGCGGAATCTAACACACCGATCATCACGTGGTGCTTCAAACAACAAGCTTTAGCAACGGTGCTAACTAAGGGTGAACACTTTATGACTTGAAATTCATGTGCATGAGGGATCATCTTATAATGCTACCGTGCCTACTAAGCAATACAAGATGCATAAAGGATTAACATCACATGCAATTCATAATATGTGATATGATATGGCCTTTCTTCTTTGTGCTTCCGATCTCCATCTTCTAGCACGAACATGATCTCCATCATCACCATTGCATCAAGGTCAATGACGCCTCTCCATGGTTGTCGCCCACGGCTTCAACTATTACAACTACTTTGAATAGACATGGTCTTAACATAAATTAAAGACAACCATATGGCTCCTTCCGTTGCCAACTTACAATAAGGAACATTGCATACATCAAATATAATCATAATCATGGCCATATCACATCATCGCACACCGCAAAACAAAGTTAGACGCCTCTACTTTCTTTGCATGTTTTACGTGGTTTGGGGCTTTCAATAAGTGTCGATCTAACTTACGAACATGAACCACAACATTGATACTAGTATTGTTAATCACCCGTTGTAAATTGGATCTTAACTATGCTAGGAGAAACAGGCACCCGCAAAGCCACTTATGCAATACAAGTTGCATGTTGAGCGTGGAGCAAGTCTCATGAACGATGTCATGTAAGGTTAGCCCGGGCCGCTTCATCCCAACATACCGCAAGATGCAAAGTACACAAAAAGCAATCGACAATAAAAGCATCAACGCCCACAATGACCATTGTGTTCTACTCGTGCAACAGATCTACATATAGACACGGCTCTGATACCACTATAGGGTTTCGTAGCATGGAAAACAAAAATTTTCTATCGCATACAACCAAACAAGCCAAGATCTATCTACTAGATTGTAGCAACGAGTCGATTGAATAACTTACCCTCGAAGATTCCAAAGTGTTTAACGAGAGCGGATTCTCGTGGGTGATGTAGTCGTACTCTTCCCGATCTCAAGATCGCGTAGACGATCCTTCCCAAGGCGCTCCTAAGTAGCGCCCGCAATCGGTCACACGTTCGGTACTCGACGAAGACCTTCCTCTCCTTGTTCCAAAGGCAATGGAGGTTGTAGCACCCTCCTCGCGATTCCTAGAAGACAACGGCGTACCGGAAGTAGAGGGAAGATCTCGCAGGGCTTCGCCTTAAGCCAGAGCGAGTATGGTGGAGTATGAGAGAGCTCCTCGGCGATCTAGGTTTTAGACACACCAAGGAGTAGAGGCTAGAGCCGGCGGCTAGGGTTCCGGGGTCCCCAAGTCGGTGGCTAGGGAAAAACCCTAGGGGGCGGCGGCTATGGTGGTAGGCGCCAAGCTAGGGTTTGAGGAGAGGTACTTGTCTGTGCTAGGAGGGAGCCCTGCCCCTCCTTATATAGGTGGAGGGGCCGGAGGCCAAGGGGAGAGAGGGGAGTCCCTCCCCAACTCGGCTTGGGTGGTGAACCGGCTTGGGGAGGAGGGACTCCCTCCCCAACTCGGTTTCAACCTCCTCCTCCTCTTTCCAAAACTTGCCGTTTGACTTTCAAACTAGCCGTTTGACTTTTCAATTTAGGATTTGAATAAACCCTTTATTTTGGACAGCGAAGACACTTAGTACATGATGCAATCATTCCAACTTGCAATGACACATTCATGTACCCCTTCCCCTCCGGAGTGCCGGACATTCCGGAACCTTCTAGAACATTCGATGAAAACACCTAATCATTCCCCAACTCAAACGGACTTTCCTTATATGAATCTTATTCTCGGACCATTCGGATCTCCTCGTGATATCCAGATCCCATCCGAGACTCGAACAACATTCGGTCTCTTTCTCATTCATTCCATAACTACTCAAACAACGTCGAATCCTTAAGTGTGTCTCCTACGTGAATTATGCGGACATGATCGAGACACTTCTCCGAAAAATAACCAATAGAGGAATCCAGAAATTCATATGGCTCCCACATATTTCTACGATTACTTTGCGATCGAATGAACCACTTACATACGATACCAATTTCCCTTTGTCTCACGATAGTTTACTTATCCGAGGTTATGATCGTCGGTATCTCTGCATACCTAGTTCAACCTCGTTACCGATAAGTACTCTTTTCTCGTTCCCGTGATATGTGATCCCTTGTGAGCCAGTCACATGCTTGCAAGCTAATTGGATGACATTCCACTGAGAGGGCCCAGAGTATATCTATCCGTCATATGGATGGACAAATCCCACTCTTGATCCATGTGTTTCAACCAATACTTTCCGAACACTCAATGCCACCTTTATAGCCACCCACTTACGGTGTGGTGTTTTATGTCATCAAAGCATCCATCCGGTAAAGGTGATATGCATGATCTCATGGTCGAAGGAATTAGGTTACTATGTATCAGAAAGCATATAGCAATTGAACTATTAAAATGACTTGATCTTTATGCTACGCTTATCTATAGGAGTATGTCCACCATATCATTCTCCTAATGATATGATCTTGTTGTTGATAACATCTCAATGTTCAGGATAGGGAAACCACAATCATTTATCAACCAACAAGCTAGTGATGTATAGAGGCTATACTAGGGACTTCAAATTAAGTTTACAAATGACACAAGTATCAATGTTTCCTTGTTAATACTATTATAGCATGAATGTAAACATTTATCATAAACACAAAGATATAATAATAACTACATTTATTATTGCCTCTAGGGCATATCTCCAACATCATAAACCAATTATCCATTCTATCCTAGCGTCGATGCACGTTAAGTGTGTGACCCTACGGGTTCGAGAATATGCAGACATGATCTTCTATCAATAATCAACAATGGGATCTGGAAACCCATATTGACTCCCACATATTCATCGATGATCATATCGGATGAACCACGATGCCAGGATTCAATTAATCCCATATATGTATTCCCTTTGTCACGCGATATTTTACTTTCACGAGATTCGATCGTTGGTATCGGCATACCTAGCTCAATCTCGTTCACAGCAAGTACTTTACTCGTTCCGTAATCCGATATCACTTTGTGATTAACTCCTTAACCACGTTCTTGCAAGCGGTGTTGATATCGATTACCGAGTGGGCCCGAAGTATATCTCTCCGACTCGGGAGGGACAAATTCCATCTCGATACATACAACCCAACAAGTACTTTCCGATCACCTGAGAGACACCTTTATGATCACCCTCACATAGGATGATGTTTGATGACCTCAAAACTTTCTTCCGATACCAGGGAGTTGTATTATCTCATGGTCTAAAGAATACAATACTTGACATAGGAAAAGCTTTGCAAAGATGAACACGATGACCCGATCTAATTGCTCTGCTTAATTTGGGTATGTCCATCATATCATTCTCCTAATGATATGATCTCATTATTAATCGACAACTCATGTCTATGGTTAGGAAACCTTAACCATCATTAATCAATGAGCTAGTCCATAGAGGCGTACTAGGGACACGGTGTTGTTCATAAACCACACAAGTATCCAAGTTTTTGCTTAATACAATTCTAGCATGGAATATAAACTTTATCATGAACAAGAATTATAATAATAACATCTTTATTATTGCCTCTAGGGCATAATTCCAACACCCGGTGCCAAGGCCGAAGGACGATGCGAAGTGGAGAGTAATACAACTAAAACACTCAAAAGCAAATTATCAAAACTAGTTACTCATGCATGCATGCAACATGATAGTATGCAAATATACCTTTTTAGTTCGATAAAAAAAATATGCCTAATGTGCTAGGGATGACACAATGATCAAATATCACCTGCGATTCATTTTATTACACCAATTATATTCATAACTCGGTTCAAACTTCGAAATTAACACTAGGCGGATCATTAGATTGTAAATTGGAAAATCCGACGCCAATGGATAGACGTAAAAATTATGAAACTAACACAACAATATTCAACGAAAAGGGAGTTACGGTTATTTAATTATAAATTTTGTAAGATTTAAGGAGTTTAGGGTTTAGATCGGTCTAGCGTATGTGATCGTGTCGGCTCATTCTTCAGCTCCAGCTCGTCTTCAAGTTCGGCTCAACATAGCTCTCAGCTTGGTTTGGCTTGGCTCGTCTTTCAGCTGGCCCTGGTTTGGTCGGTTTGGTTTGGTCTTCATCCTTTTTGTTGATAATTTTTTCTTTATCTTTTTCTGATTTTATTTCTAGAGCTCAAATTTGACCCAAACGAAAACCAGATTTTGTTCATAAATCAAATATATTTGTTAGGGCCTAGGGAAAATGGATCCAACACCTCGTAAGACAAGACATATCCCAGGCAAAGGCCGACGCAGTCGTATAAATAATTTTTTGGAATATATTTTGTTTTGAGCTTGGAGATTTTTGGAATAAATAATCCAGGATTGTCGTGGCAGCACGAACAAAGGCCGACGCAGTCGTATGCTAGCCCAATACTTTTCGGCCCACGAAATACACGGTCCTGATATGCCTTTGTCGGCTAGTGTCAGCAACTTGCAGAGTCGCACGCTATGGACGGAACGGAAGCAAGCACGGCACTCCCCTCCCCTCGCTTCCCGCCGTTTCCCATTTCTCCCCCGTTCCCCACTCCGCCTCGAGCTCCCCCAAAATTAGCCCAGGATGCCGCAGCTTCAGCCGCGGTTGATGCTCGGGAACCGCAGACTCTCCAAGGATGATTCGGCGGCCCTAGTGATAGTCAACGACGCGATCGAGGGCAACATCCCCGCCGTGAGGAGTAAAGTCCCCTCGCCGCCGCTTTCGGGTTTTGGTGCTCGTGAGTTTGATGAAATTTTATTTTCTTTTTTGTCGGGTGGTGTTATACACGCAGAGGCTGTACGGAAGCTGCGGAGGTCGGGGAAAAGCCTGGAGGAGGCGCTGGGGGCGGTCAAAGACCGGCAGTACGCCGGCCGTGGGCCGCTTCACATGGCAGCCTGGGCCGGGAGGCTCGATATGTGTAGATTTCTGGTCAAGGATCTCGGCCTCATGGTCAACGTGGCTGACAACGATGGTAATTTGTTTGTTACTACTAGCACTATTTGGACTTTGCAGATTTGGATTGATGGTGCTTAGTTTGTTTTCTTGAGAAAGTATTTCTCGTATAGGTTGCTTCTGTGAAATGCGTGCTGAATTCTTGTGCTCTGCTAGGTTCAACGCCTCTGTTATATGCAATATTTGGCTGTGGATCTACATCAGTTGTAAGGTTTCTTCTTGACCGTGGTGCTAATCCAAACAAAGCAAATGCAAAAGGGATTACCGCGCTCCATTATGCTACAATGACAGGTTCTCTATGCCCCTGCATATATATGAAGTTTCATTTTTTTATTACCTGTAGTTTTATCCATACTGCCTAATCTGTTCTGTTCATATTTAACCTGTTGCTGGCTGTGATGTCTGTCCTGCAGTAAATTTCATCCCTTAAGTTGTTTTTTGTCTTGCACATTGTAATAGGCGCTGAGAGGCTATAGGAACCATCGCCATTTGATGTTTTTTTTTGTTCTGATAGCTAGTTCAATAGTATGCCACATGCATATTTTTTTCCCTTGAACAATACACATAGGTACAGTTGAACAAGACTCAAACTAAGTCTTAGTCCTCGGCTTGGAAAATCTATTTTAGTACGTCTGGTTGGGTGCGGAAAGTTTTTTATATTCTGCTTGATGTATTTTTGCCTATGCTTAACCATTGGTCTGGATGAAGTTTTGTTGGTCAGCTGCTCAAAACCCTGTTTAGGTCCTACCTATGTTGTAGTAATTTTCCCAGTCTGCCACTGCTTGTAAAAACCACTTATGTATCTTACTACATAGTAAATTTAGCTTTCAGGTTTGTAGAAATACCGTAGATATATATTTGAAATATTAGGCACTTGGCCATGGTTAGGTTTTACTTATTAATAAACATATAAATAGAAAACATGTGGTGACTTCTAATTTCAATCAACAGAGATCACAAGGCAAAAAAAGGAATATAATTGTAAATGCTACCTACCAAGAAGAAAAGACTGTACTTTTTGAAGTTTTTCCAGTTTCCTTAGCTGTCCTAACCATATTGGCGCACAATAAATCATTCATCCAGGCACACATACCGACACACCACAGGCAGCCAGGATGTGGGCAGCCAACACCCGAGGTAATAGACTATCTTCCATATTGGTTTAGTTGTATCCTTGATAGTAATGTGACATTAGCATTTTCATTACATATTCATCCAGATACCTCTGAAATAGCAGAGCTATTATTATTGAGGGGAGCTTGTGTTGACCCTATATGCATAAGAGGAACACCGCTGCACATTGCTGCTCAAAGTGGAAATGTGAGAATGGTTGAATTGTTGTTGCGGCATCAGGCAAATGTAATATCCCTTTTCCTATCTTTGGTTTGCCCTTTATGGTCACTATTATGTGTATTGTGTACGCTACAGTATTCTCCTCAATATAGCTGAGAAGTCATGGCTGGATGAATGACATTGGGCCTAGTAGTGTTCCTATATGTTTCCCCCTTTACCAATCCTGCCTAATCCAAAGATTTGATCCTGTCAAGGTGGAACGTGTGTTTACTTCCCTGACTGGCTGAGCCAGGACTTTTTTTTGTTGGCCAACTCTAATCTGATGGTTCTTTGCATCCTTGTATCTTGTATCTCTTCATTTATCTTTAGATCTTTGCTGGATTAAAATGTCTTAGATTCTTGATGACCGTGTACTAGATTATAACATGCTTAAAAATGATTCTTTTGCGTATTCACATTAAAGTAACTAGACCAATTTATACCTTAATCTACTGTACCCAGGTAATGGTGTCACCTTACTCTGATCTTATGGCTCTTTGCATCCTTTTATCTTGTATCTCTTCATTTATCTTTGGATCACTTAAAACATCTTTAAGTAATAAAGCGCCCTTTATCGTTTTATTTAATCTTTGGATATTTCCTTGCTTAAAATGTATTATATTCTTGATGACTGCGTGCTAGATTATAACATTGGTTACACCATGATTCTTCTGCGTATTCATATTAAGGTAAGTTGTTGCCATACAAATTATAGATTAATCTACTGTACCAGCGTGATGGTGCTCACCTGTCCTCCCTGCTTCTTCCCACCTTATCTACTCGCTTACTTACTGGCCATTCCTAGTGTTGTGCCGTTTGATTGTTATTTGCCCATGTGGTTGTCAGTTGCACATGAATCTTTGTTATACAAGATGGAGATGAAAAATGTATAGAGTATACCAACTAGATGAACCTGTGTATCCGCATGGGCTACATATATGTATCTTAGAAACTATTTTTTTACTGTTATCACAAAGTGAACTTAGACATTTGATACATAGGTAGAGCAAATCAAGAAGAATGTACATCTTTTTGTTTAGCTTTGCATATTTGATTTTCTGTCAGAACAGAAAGTGATTGCATGATGCATCTCTTTAGTTCAGCTTGACTTGATATCACGTTCTAACTTGTACTGGCATGCTATTATAGATGTACATTTTTAGTCTTCTATATTAGCAGGTAAATTGATTGAGCCAGGATCGACACATACCCTGTAATATTATGCGCCTATTCCTTGTCATAGGAAATTAGAATAGATCTGACCCGAAAATATTTGCTGGATTATACTTCTATTAATTGATTAATGAGATAATCCTATCCTTATTAAATTTCTATGATCAACGTGGAATATTATTTATGTCTTGGACATACAAAAGGGTTTATAGGTTTTTATTTCTTAGTAACGCAGGATTTTCTAGCCTTTTCACAATTATATGTATGCTGTATTTAAATCTAGTAATGGATCGGTACTTGGCCACATCCTGTTTGCTCATGTATTATTTATCCGGTAAAGGAGCTATCTGACATCAACTAAACAGTGTTTCATGTACAGACACTTCTGTCTCCAATTGCATTTCTTAAGCTGCCAGTTTGTTTGAACAATCAGCCTCCTGTGAGCTGCTAGATGGATTTTTTTTATTACGTAAGTCAGTTGGAGTCTACAATTGAACGATTAGCTGGACTCAACATACTAGCTACGTTTTTCTCCATTAGAGAGTTTTGTGTGTACTAATTATACCGCAAAATTGAGATCTAACCATCCAGAAAATTACGACGGCCTAGCAGAATGTGAGAGAATTTTTGCTTTCTAGATTAATGTAAGAATATATCCCTGGATTTGTGTACTGATTGAAAGGAGCCTCTGATTACTAATTAGTATGTACATACTTAATATGATACAGTGAAAAAAAACAAATTGATGGAGCATTGTTGTTTTCTTTTGTGTTTTTTGGTATGCAAACTATTTTGGGTAACATTTTACATGTTCTTCTAAAGGTTGCATATAAAACTTTGATAATTTATTGTCTGATAATCTTTTCTTTGCCTTCTCTCTAGCCTAACAGAGTTGTGTGCGTATACTATACACCGCTGACACTGGCTATCTCCGCTTCTTCTGTGAAACGCGTGGAACTACTTATTAAGGTGCAGTGGCTTATCCCTTTAAATCTCTGAACGTATAAGTTTTTGCCAAAGAAGTTGAACGAATTTGGTTCTGTTATTTTTAACATAAGCACAAGCTGTTGCATATTTCTATCTTCAACATTCTGTATTACATATTCATTGTTTTAGGCTGGTGCTGATGTCAATGCTGGTAGGCCTGTTACACCATTAGTTGTAGCTGCGACTCATGGCTTCACTGACTGCATCAAGTGTTTGTTGGAAGCTGGCGCGGATGCAAATATTCCTAGTAAAGTGAGTTTTCGTACTGCTGCTTAAGTTATACTCTCTCCATCACATTCGAATCTAGACAAACACAAGTCAGTTATTTCTGGACGGAGGGAGTACTTGTCACTCTTGTTGACCCTCTGAGTTGGCTACTAATGGCTTAATGTAGAATGATGCCACATTTTGGTATTGTGGTTAATTGGGTTTGTTAAAGCATTGCTTGCTGCTAGCCTGTTTTATGTGTAGTTTTCATTTTGTAATAAATTCGGCCCATGAAAATGGCTGAAGGCTGTTACTTCAAAAGAAAGAATGTGACTACCCTGCTAAGGGCCAATATTGATTTTTGACTCCACAAGAAAGTAAAGAAAAAAAAGTGCTGTATTGTAGAATTGAGAGCTTTGGACAGTTATGATTAGCCTAGAAAATGGGATATTATTCTTATCTGTTTTGAATACTAAAATAAAATTGATAAATGTTGCAATTGGCTGCTTGCAAACTAAGGCATCCTGAAATTCTGTTGTAACTAGTGAAATTCTTTCATAACTTGGTGAACTTTGGGCTAAAATGTCCCACAATGAAGGCGTATGTCTGATCTTAGGAAAATGTTTTTCTAGCGAATACTGAAGCCGCATGATGTTTTCTTACCACATGAAAAAAAGAGCAAATTGATTGAAATATGCTGGTTTAAGCATTCATACACCTGTTCACTCTCTAAGCATGTCCAGATATAATGGGAATCTGGCTACACGCACTTACCTAGACATTCATATTCTTCTGCACAATCGTCTAAAATTTGTCATATTTTGAATCTCATAGTGATATGAGTATAAATGACTTCTCCACATTCTTCTGTTTTTGCGTGATGGAACACCTAATCATTTTCATCCTTAAGCTCTCCCTTGTTCACTTGTGAGATTTACCCTTGATATCCTTCTTAACAGTGTGGTAGAACGCCAGCAGAAATTGCTGTAGCCCGAGGATGGACACATTGCGTTGAGATTCTTTCCCCTCTTACGTCTGCAGGCATTGATGTAATAATTGAACATAAGAACGATGTGATTTCATGAGTAAATTTGCATTTTATATTATGTTTGACTTTCAGTTGTTCATTGGATTTAGGATCCCATCTTCGGTCAAAATGATGGATGTGCTTTGAAAGAGCAAAGGGATGCCGCATTTGAGTTCATGGTTTTAAAAATGCAAGGGGATGCTGCATTTGAGGAAAATGCTTATGCCGATGCGGTGGCTCACTGGCTCTGTATACCAAGGTATATTCTTGCATCATATACTTCTTCATTAGTTCTGTTGTGCACTTTACTTGCTGATCAACCTCTTTCTGGCCTACAATGCTCTGAATCATGGGAGTTGCATTAAGTGTTTTGCTAGATTACCTCCGTGTAGACTGTTTATCCCTTGTATCCGACTCTTGTGAATCAGATCTCTATCTTATTTTGTTTTTGAATACAAGGGCTTTAGTTTGCAGCTAATTTGATGGTTGGTGCGAATAAGGCGTGATTTGATGTCTGCAGGCTATGGAGGCCGACCCTGATGATTCAACCTTGTATGCAAAGAGGAGCCTCTGCTGGCTGCATTTGAGTGAAGAGGACAAGGCTCTGGCTGATGCTAATACCTACAGAGCTATGGAGATGGATCTGTCAAATTCCTGCTATGAGCAAGCAGCAGCTCTGATACTGACGAAGGTGAGCTGCTGCGGCAGTGGCATTGTGTTTTTCATTCTCTGCGCTGTATTTTCCCTGGCCATGCACTGATGCCTGCTTGCTTAGGAGTATGCCCAAGCATGCCAAGCACTCATGTCTGGATTGAAACTGGACTTGAGAAACGATGATCTGGATTGAAATTGGACTCGAGACACGAATGAAGCATCCGGCGAAGGAACTTCTGATCTTTTGCTTCCCAGCGCCTGCTTGGGTTGCTCCTGACAGGCTATTCAGATAGGCTAGGAGTGGTTATATGTCTTCTCGGGAGCCGTGTTTGGTGAAGGGAGAACCAGAAACGGCCTGAGATGTAGTATCTGACATACGTAGATGAGTAGCTGGAGGTGTACCTACTGCCTATGTATCCTAGATGATGCCCAACTGAAACTGAGGGTCCTGTTGTACCGCTAAATGATGGATTTTGTCTGATAGATACATGTACCTCACAGTTCTGTTTCAGAAGATGTTCCACGCTGCCTCTGCTCTACTACATTCAGTAAAGAACAGAGGAAATCAAAACCAACCAGCACAGACATACGCGCACTGAAACCAACATATTCATGTACAAAGTTGATAGTATAAGATTAAAAAGAAAGAAATCGTAGCGAAGCGATTCATGGTCAACTCTTTTGTTGGAGTGAGGTTACTCACAGATCAACTAGTTTCACAAATGACCAGAGCCTAGTAAGACAACTCTCAAGAGCAAATTACACGCAAACAAAATTTTGTGGGGTTGTGCCGCCGATTCTCCTTTGCGGGCTCCAGCACCGATTCTCCTTTGTCGGCTCCTCGGCTCCTTACGATGTCTCACCTCAGGACGTGTCGATTCGAGGGTCGTGCCACCGAAGGACCTTGATCACATCGCCCCTTGGGCAAGTCGATCCGCTCTTCCATGATGCTAATACCTACAGTGCTATGGAGATGGATCTATCAAATTCCTGCTATGAGCAAGCAGCAGCTCTGATACTGACAAAGGTGAGTGGGGCAGGGAGAGGTGCAATGGCATTTTGTTTTCCATACTGCGTTGAACTATTTTTCATGAACATGCACTGATGATGTCTGGTTGTTTAGGATTATGTCCAAGCATGCCAATCACTCATGTCTTTGGCCGAATCTTGTCTTCCTTTCCAGTGTTTTTGACATAGAAAAACAACCCCAGGAAGAGCCATGCTTTGGCCGAGGCCTTCGAGATTCGGCTGAAGGAGTTGATCCGCGCCGGGCTCCACGCTGAGGATTTGATGTAATAATTGAACATAAGAACGATGTGATTTCATGAGTAAATTTGCATTTTATATTATGTTTGACTTTCAGTTGTTCATTGGATTTAGGATCCCATCTTCGGTCAAAATGATGGATGTGCTTTGAAAGAGCAAAGGATGCCGCATTTGAGTTCATGGTTTTAAAATGCAAGGGATGCTGCATTTGAGGAAAATGCTTATGCCGCGGTGGCTCACTGCTCAGATACCAAGGTATATTCTTGCATCATATACTTCTTCATTAGTTACATTGTGCACTTTACTTGTCGATCAACCTCTTCCGCCTACAATGCTCAATCATGGGAGTTGCATTAAGTGTTTTGCTAGATTACCTCCGTAGACTGTTTATCCCTTGTATCCGACTCTTGTGAATCGATCTCTATCTTATTTTGTTTTTGAATACAAGGGCTTTAGTTTGCGGCTAATTTGATGGTTGGTGCGAATAAGGCGTGATTTGATGTCTGCAGCTATGGAGGCCGACCGATGATTCAACCTTGTATGCAAAGAGGAGCCTCTGCTGGCTGCATTTGAGTGAAGAGGACAAGGCTCTGGCTGATGCTAATACCTACAGAGCTATGGAGATGGATCTGTCAAATTCCTGCTATGAGCAAGCAGCCTGACATCGACGAAGGTGAGCTCTGCTGGCAGGGCATTGTGTTTTTCATTCTCTCCAGTATTTTCCTGGCCATGCATCGATGCTCGCTTGCTTAGGAGTATGCCCAAGCATGCCAAGCACTCATGTCGGATTGAACCGGACTTGAGAAACGATGATCTGGATTGAAATTGGACTCGAGACACGAATGAAGCATCCGGCGAAGGAACTTCTGATCTTTTGCTTCCCAGCGCCTGCTTGGGTTGCTCCTGACAGGCTATTCAGATAGGCTAGGAGTGGTTATATGTCTTCTCGGGAGCCGTGTTTGGTGAAGGGAGAACCAGAAACGGCCTGAGATGTAGTATCTGACATACGTAGATGAGTAGCTGGAGGTGTACCTACTGCCTATGTATCCTAGATGATGCCCAACTGAAACTGAGGGTCCTGTTGTACCGCTAAATGATGGATTTTGTCTGATAGATACATGTACCTCACTGTTTCATTTGGAAGATGTTCCACTGCCTCGCTCTACTACATTCAAGAAAGAATGAGGAAATCAAAACCAACCAGCACAGACATACGCGCACTGAAACCAACATATTCATGTACAAAGTTGATAGTATAAGATTAAAAAGAAAGAAATCGTAGCGAAGCGATTCATGGTCAACTCTTTTGTTGGAGTGAGGTTACTCACAGATCAACTAGTTTCACAAATGACCAGAGCCTAGTAAGACAACTCTCAAGAGCAAATTACACGCAAACAAAATTTTGTGGGGTTGTGCCGCCGATTCTCCTTTGCGGGCTCCGCTGCACTGATTCTCCTTTGTCGGCTCCTGGGCTCCTCTTACGATGTCTCACCTCAGACGTGTCGATTCGTAGGGTCGTGCCACCGAAGGACCTTGACCGCCACTGCACCCGCCCCCTTGGGCAAGTCGATCCGCTCTTCCATGATGCTAATACCTACAGTGCTATGGAGATGGATCTATCAAATTCCTGCTATGAGCAAGCAGCAGCTCTGATACTGACAAAGGTGAGTGGGGCAGGGAGAGGTGCAATGGCATTTTGTTTTCCATACTGCGTTGAACTATTTTTCATGAACATGCACTGATGATGTCTGGTTGTTTAGGAGTATGTCCAAGCATGCCAAGCACTCATGTCTTTGGCCGAATGTTGTCTTCCTTTCCAGTGTTTTTGACATAGAAAAACAACCCCAGGAAGAGCCATGCTTTGGCCGAGGCCTTCGAGATTCGGCTGAAGGAGTTGATCCGCGCCGGGCTCCACGCTGAGGATTTGATGTAATAATTGAACATAAGAACGATGTGATTTCATGAGTAAATTTGCATTTTATATTATGTTTGACTTTCAGTTGTTCATTGGATTTAGGATCCCATCTTCGGTCAAAATGATGGATGTGCTATGAAAGAGCAAAGGGATGCCGCATTTGAGTTCATGGTTTTAAAAATGCAAGGGGATGCTGCATTTGAGGAAAATGCTTATGCCGATGCGGTGGCTCTGTATACCAAGGTATATTCTTGCATCATATACTTCTTCATTAGTTACATTTGCACTTTACTTGCCGATCAACCTCTTCGGCCTACAATGCTCTGAATCATGGGAGTTGCATTAAGTGTTTTGCTAGATTACCTCCGTGTAGACTGTTTATCCCTTGTATCCGACTCTTGTGAATCAGATCTCTATCTTATTTTGTTTTTGAATACAAGGGCTTTAGTTGCAGCTAATTTGATGGTTGGTGCGAATAAGGCGTGATTTGATGTCTGCAGGCTATGGAGGCCGACCACGATGATTCAACCTTGTATGCAAAGAGGAGCCTCTGGCTGCATTTGAGTGAAGAGGACAAGGCTCGCTGATGCTAATACCTACGAGCTATGGAGATGGATCTGTCAAATTCGCTATGAGCAAGCAGGCCTGACATCGACGAAGGTGAGCTGCTTGGCGGTGGCATTGTGTTTTTCATTCTCTCATACAGTATTTTCCCTGGCCATGCACTGATGCCTGCTTGCTTAGGAGTATGCCCAAGCATGCCAAGCACTCATGTCTGGATTGAAACTGGACTTGAGAAACGATGATCTGGATTGAAATTGGACTCGAGACACGAATGAAGCATCTGGTGAAGGAACTTCTGATCTTTTGCTTCCCAAATACCGCTTGCTGTTCGACGTGCTATTCAGATAGGCTAAGAGTGGTTATATGTCTTGTCGGGAGCCGTGTTTGGTGAAGGAAGAACCAGAAACGGCCTGAGATGTATCTGACATAGGTAGATGAGTAGCTGGAGGTGTACCTACTGCCTATGTATCCTAGATGATGCCCAACTGAAACTGAGGGTCCTGTTGTACCGCTAAATGATGGATTTTGTCTGATAGATACATGTACCTCACAGTTCTGTTTCAGAAGATGTTCCACGCTGCCTCTGCTCTACTACATTCAGTAAAGAACGGAGGAAATCAAAACCAACCAGCACAGACGTACGCGCACTGAAACCAACATATTCATGTACAAAGTTGATAGTATAAGATTAAAAAGAAAGAAAGCGTAGAGATTCATGGTCAACTCTTTTGTTGGAGTGAGGTTACTCACAGATCAACTAGTTTCACAAATGACCAGAGCCTAGTAAGACAACTCTCAAGAGCAAATTACACGCAAACAAAATTTTGTGGGGTTGTGCCGCCGATTCTCCTTTGCGGGCTCCGCTGCACTGATTCTCCTTTGTCGGCTCCTGGGCTCCTCTCACGATGTCTCACCTCAGACGTGTCGATTCGTAGGGTCGTGCCACCGAAGGACCTTGACCACCACTGCACCCGCCCCCTTGGGCAAGTCGATCCGCTCTTCCATGATGCTAATACCTGCAGTGCTATGGAGATGGATCTATCAAATTCCTGCTATGAGCAAGCAGCAGCTCTGATACTGACAAAGGTGAGTGGGGCAGGGAGAGGTGCAATGGCATTTTGTTTTCCATACTGCGTTGAACTATTTTTCATGAACATGCACTGATGATGTCTGGTTGTTTAGGAGTATGTCCAAGCATGCCAAGCACTCATGTCTTTGGCCGAATCTTGTCTTCCTTTCCAGTGTTTTTGACATAGAAAAACAACCCCAGGAAGAGCCATGCTTTGGCCGAGGCCTTCGAGATTCGGCTGAAGGAGTTTATCCGCGCCGGGCTCCGCGGTGAGGATTTGATGGCCACATTTGTCAGCAGCCGGATTTGCCCTTTCCAGCTTCGCTCGCACAAGCTCTGCTACATGAGCGGTCCTCTCGATCCCAACCGAGTTTCGACGGTTGAGCTCGACAACTATCTCATTTACAAGCGTGTCCGAGCTATATTCAAGACTGATATGCCGGAGGACTGGACATGGGGGCTGAAGCCATTCACTCGTGGGAATCCCCCTCCCGAGGTAAATTTACGCATGTGTATTCGCTTCCTAATTGCGTTTGTGACTTCTTTTGCTAACTCCACTTTGTTTCTTTTCTTGCAGAGGTTTGCGGAGCAAAAAATCGAGGATGCCGAGGTTCTGTCCCTTTCGTGGACCGCAGATCGGAACACCCTAGACAGCGGGGAACCTGACCCAGAGGAGTTTGTTCCTAAGTCGGACGTCGCTCCGGCTCGCGCTCGTGGCAAGACCTCGGCCCACGGGGAGGAAGGTGACTCAGACGACATCCAAATTCTTGAGGTAGTCGCCGCAATGCCTATCTCTTATGCATTTCCGGCTTCTACTTTCCCAGCTAATTAGGCCAGTCAGGTGCACGACGCCGAGCCTCTCGCCTCTCAACCTCTTGCCACCTCGAGGAAGCGCACTGCTTCGGCAGGTCCCTCCGAAGCTGCTCCCAAGAAGCGAACCAAGAAATCAGCCCAGCATCTTTTGAAGCGTAAAACCATGCCCGGAATTACTGGGTGAGTTCATTTTCATTTGTATTTCTTGCTTCTCTCTTTCTGTCTTTTGATTCGACTTTTTGTGCTTTTGCAGCGCTCCTCTCTCTGCCAAGCCAAGCGATCCGAGTATGATGAGTCATACAACTCGGTTGCCTTCTCCTCCGCCCCCTGAAGATACCCGAGCTCCTAGTCCCGCTCGCGTTGACTCTCCTCCTGCGCCGACTCAGACATCACCTCGGCCAGATGTGCCTACAGCCTCCATTGCTGACGCCGATATAACTCCGTCAATAGATCCTCCTACCGAACCTGTTGCCTTCGTTACGAACCCCGAAGTTTCTTTGGCTCCCCCAATTCCAACTGCGACTCCAACTCCAGCCGAGGATATCACCATCTCGACCTCCTTGGAAACCATAGTTCCTCCTGCCTCCAAAGATTTCACTCCTAGTGCCGAGGTTGCGGCCCCTGCCGACACCTCTTCTAAGGCGAAGAAGGTCGTTGTTACCAAACCTTCATCATCTCAGAAGGGGCCGTCTAGCTCTTCTCAACCCAATATCGCTGACGCGTTCCGTAAGAGGGCTTCCTTCGCTAGGCCCGTTGTCACCCCGACCGCTGATAGTCAGCTTACTCTCCATAAGAGTCCCGCGGCGGCAGTGGTTACCCAACGGGTCCGAGGTAAAGTGCTGACCCGTACTGAGAGTGGGAACAACCTCGGATCAATGGTGGAATATGCGAACAATTGGAATGCCGCCGATCAGCTTGAGGGAAATCCGAGTAACCAGCCGTTTCAGCTTTCCGACATCAGCAGTCGTTTGCATATGGCCGCTAAGATTGTTCTTGAGAGTGATAAGATGAACGAGGTAAGCACTTCTGTTGATATTTTGTCTGTTATCCAAATGATAGTATATATACACTAGTCCCCGAAGCTTGCAACCGAATAACTTGTTGTTCACTTGGAAGCTTTGTTAGGATTCAAATGCATTATTTGCTAAGTTTATTTCCTGTATACCTTGGATTGATCGTTGTTCATCCATATTTCGAATTAAGCGTAACTTAATCCGGATCTATTTCGGCTTTGGTTATCCAGCCATATAGATCCGAGTTAAGTTTTGCTTTATTCAGATCTATTTTAGCTTTGAATATCCAGCCACCTAGATCCGAGTTAAGTTTTACTTGATTCAGATCTGTTTTAGCTTTGAATATCCAGCCACCTAGATCCGAGTTAAGCTTTGCTTGATTTGGATCTGTCTTAGCTTTGAATATCCAGCCACCTAGATCCGAGTTAAGTTTTACTTGATTTGGATCTATCTTAGCTTTGAATATCCAAACACCTAGATCCGAGTTAAGTTTTGCTTGATTCGGATCTGTCTTAGCTTTAAATATCCAGCCACCTAGATCCGAGTTAAGTTTTACTTGATTTGGATCTGTCTTTGATTTGAATATCCAGCCACCTAGATCCGAGGTAAGTTTTGCTTGGTTCGGATCTGTCTTAGCTTTGAATATCCAGCCACCTAGATCCGAGTTAAGTTTTACTTGATTTGGATCTGTCTTAGCTTTGAATATCTAACTATATAATTCATTTTGGCCCTTAGGTTGCCCATGATCGGCGGACAACCGAATTCCAAAGGTTGCTTTTTGCGCACAAGAAATTGGAAGAGAAGTATGAGAAAGTTCTCCCCGTGGTGAAGAAAACTGGTAACTTAACAAATCTTTGCATTGTCCCATACGTTCTTAATATTTCCAACTTGAGATGTTAACCCATTTTTTGCTGGGAAACAGGTAATATCAATAATCTTAATATTCGTCTTAATAAGAAGGTCAAAGCTCTAGAAGGTTAGTTATTCTTTTTCTCTATTGATTTTCGTTCGAGACTTATCCTGGGTTTCTTATAACCTTCTGGCTTTGGTATAGCCGAGTTACAAACACTTGCAGCGTCGCATCAAGAATGCATACCCATGTCTGATATGATGCTGCATTTTTTAGAGCAAGCCGCCACTCATTCGGCGCAACTGAAAGAGAAAGATGACGAGATAACCCGGTTACATGCCGAGGTTGAGTCTCTCAAGCTTTCTCAGAAATCCGAGTTAGAGAAAGTTGACCAGGAGTTCTCTGAAGAGAAGAATCGGCTGAGTCTGCAACTGCAGAAAGATAAAGAACTCCCCGATTCTGCCGAGCTGAAGAATCGGATGATGAGCGAGGAAATCACTCGCTTTGAGAAGACTAAAACTGACTGGGCCCAGGATCTCTAGAAAATGTTGAGTTATATTCATCGTAAGTTTCTGACTGTGGCTGAGTTATTTTCTTCTCTTTCTTACCTTAACTGATATACTTTGTATTTCACGTAGATCATTTTCCGGAAGCTAGACCTGTGAGCTCTAAAGCAGTGATTTCTGCTCGCCAGCGCCGAGGTGTCCCCGCAGACTCGAGTCCAGAATATTCAATGGAAGACTTCTTGGTTGCCGTTGGCGCTGCTATTGGGCCAATGAAGATTATGGGTAGGGATTTGGTGCAAACAACCATTCGGGCCTACCATGTTCTCTGGCTGAATACTTCTGGGACTCCTGATATTGACGAGGTCAAAATACTCGTGGAGAGATTAATGGCATCTCAGAACCAGCTAAATCTCTGGAGGGAATCTGCCGGGAGGGCCGGTGCTGACATGGCACTTACAACCATTCTGTCTTGGTACGAGGACATTTCCCTCGATACTTTGATAAACTTGCGCACTGGCTCTCGTTGGGTTGAGGATCTAGCATTCGTCGCTCGCCGCCAAGATCGTGCCTTCCAGCTGGTTGAGTACACTGATGTGCATAATTGGATTGAAGGGCCGAGTTTCCTTCCCAATCCAGCAGATGGCGTCGAGATTGAAGATGCCTCTGATGATGATTCGGCCGACCAGGATGAAGCAGAAGGTGACTCGGACAACTCCCGTGATTCCAATGGAAGCTCGGATGAGGATGACGACGCGCGATCATCTTCCAAGGGGACTGGGCATTCTCAAGCTCAAACTAATGTTTCTCAGGAGCCCAGGATTTCCCCTGAGGTTACTGTCGCTTCTGTTGAGGGCGAGGTAACTTTGGCCGAGGCACCGTCTACCTCGGAGCGCCCAGTTCCTGAAAGTGCCCCTGCACGGGAGACCGAGGTCGCGCCGCCATCATCTGAGATACCCATTCCTGGTGCCCCTGATCATGCTGTTGCCCCTTAAGGGTGCTCTGGTCCTTTTCGCTGTTTATGTTTGAAAAACCTCTTAAGTTTTTCCAGTCCCCGGTATGCCTGGCGTATGATGTCTATGCAACAATTGTCTGGCTTGTGATGCGAACCTTTTTTGCCTTTTGCCGCTAAGGCATGGATGATGGTAATCATTATTACTTTGCACTACCCTTAGAGATCTTTATTTGTTGAGCTATGGTGCTTTTATGTGTCTGGCGACAAATAGTCGATTGTACCGATAAGTCCCTGAGTTATCACTTGGGTTATCGAGTTTTTGTGTGTGCTCAAAGATTTACCTTGGACCATGTGGTCGTCCCCGAGTTACAAACCGAGTTGCTGAAATATATTTCATGAGTTAATGCAGAAAACACTACGGGGTAGTCCCCGAGTCATTGCTCGAGGTGCCGAAGTTTAATACTTGTGTCTAGAACAAGAGATAATCACGAGGTAGTCCCCGAGGCAGTGCTCAAGGTATCGAGGTTTTAATGCATGATCCGAGATAAGGGATAATATGGCGCAGTCCCCGAGTCCCTGCTCGAGGTCTTGAAACGTAACACATAATTCAGGAACAATAAATAACACGGCACAGTCCCCGAGTCCCTGCTGAGGTGCCGAGGTTTAACACATAACTCAGATTAAGAAATAACATAGGGCAGTCCCCGAGTCACTGCTCGAGGTGCCGAGGTTTAACACATAACTCAGATTAAGAAATAACATAGGGCAGTCCCCGAGTCACTGCTCGAGGTGCCGAGGTTTAACACATAACTTAGATTAAGAAATAACATGGTGCAGTCCCCAAGTCACTGCTCGAGGTGCTGAGGTCTACTACATAGTCCTAAAAAATAAAAACAACATTGTGCAATCCACGAGTTGTAGCTCGAGGTGCCGAGGTTCAATACACTCTTGTTACTCCGACTTGAAGCGACATATTGCAACGTACCATATATGGCTCCTAAGAGTAGAATGGGCGAAGTAAAGCTATGTTCCATGGTCTTTTTGATTCTTCGCTGGCTTTGTTTGCCTTGTTCTTTTCTGGTGACTGAGCATCGATTAGGTAATATGCATCATTATGCAATGCTTTACTCACGATGAAAGGTCCTTCCCATGGGGGTGATAGTTTGTGCATGCCGGCTGTGCGCTGCACTAGCCGAAGGACCAAATCTCCTTCTTTAAAAACTCTTGGATTGACTTTCTTGCTGTGATATCGCCGGAGATCTTGCTGATAAATAGCTGATCTTGATAATGCCAATTCCCTGGCCTCTTCTAGCAAATCGACATCGTCTTGCCGAGCTATCTCATTTACCTCAGCGGTTGTATACTGGGTTACTCTTGGCGAATCATGTATTATGTCGGCTGGAAGCACAACTTCTGATCCATATACCAGAAAAAATGGGGTATACCCTATTGACATGTTTGGTGTAGTTCTGAGGCTCCATAGTACCGCTGATAGTTCCTCGATCCAGCATCCTGCTGACCTTTGCAGAGGTTCGACAAGCCGGGGTTTTATTCCAGACAATACTAATTCGTTTGATCTTTCTACCTGCCCATTTGATGCTGGGTGAGCCACCGAGGCAACATCTAGTCTTATGTGTTTTTCTTGGCAGAATCTAGCAAAAAAGCCCCTTCAGCGAAGTTTGTGCCATTGTCTGTAATAACACTATGTGGATAACCATATCTTAAGATAATATCTTTGAGAAATTTTACTGTTGTTGGTCCATCACACTTTTTTATTGGTTTGACTTCGATCCACTTTGTGAACTTATCCACCATGACTAAAATGGGAGTCATTCCGCCTCGGGCTGGCTTGAATGGTCCCACCATATCCAAGCACTATACAGCAAATGGCCAAGTAATTGGTATCGTATTTAACTCGGACGATGGCATATGTATCTTGCTGGCGTATCTCTGGCAACCATTATATTTTTCTACCAATTCTTTCGCCTCTTTCAACGCCGTCGGCCAATAAAATCCATGCCTGAATGCTTTGGCCACTAAAGCTCTGGACGAGGCGTGATGCCCGCATTCTCCCTGATGTATATCTAGGAGTATCTCCTGACCTTCTGCCGAGTCAACACATCTTTGCAGCACGCTTGTGACGCTTCTTTTATACAACTTATTATTTATGATTGTATAGGCTTTTGCTCTTCTTACTGTCTGTCTAGCCAGTACCTCATTACTCGACAAGATTGCGTCCTTAAGGAAGGAAAATATGGGTTGCGCCCATCTCGGCATGATTTTCTCTGGGATAACTTCACTATCTATTTCCATATTTTCCGCCGACATAACAACTTCGGATTTCTCTATATTTATTCGTGTGATGGCCGGGTTCACTTTCGGAAATTCCGGGTTGCATTCTTTGTCAATTTCCATTGGCGTACTACCTTCTCTTGATTCTACCGAGATATGAATGGACTCGGCCTCTGGTGATGGAGTTATCGATGGTTTTCTCAGGTGCTCTAGGGCGATACCCGGGTGAATTGACTGCCTAGTTGATCCGAGTTTTGACAGCGTGTCTGCAGCATCATTTTCTGCCCGAGGTATATGATGAAACTCACATCCATCAAAGTATCCACTGATTTTTTGCACATGTAATCTATATAGGGCCATATTCGCATCTAATGCGTCCCAATTACCTGATACTTGCTGCACTACTAGATCTGAATCCCCGTAGCATAGGATCCGACATATACCAATCTCTTTTGCCACCTTTAACCCGTGGACGAGTGCTTCATACTCGGCTACATTATTTGATGCGGTGAAATGTATTTGCAACACATATTTCAACTGATCTTTCTTTGGTGAAGTCAATACTATCCCTGCCCCCAAGCCATTTCTCAGTTTGGATCCATCGAAATGCATTATACAATGATTCGGATCTGGTAAGGGTGGTTCATATTGTACCTCGGCCCAATCCACAAAGAAGTCGGCCACTTCCTGAGATTTGATTGCATCTCGCCTATCGAATTGCGGAGCATAAGGTGATAACTCGATTGCCCATTTTGCTATTCGGCCACTTGCATCTTTGTTGCTCAATATCTCGGCTATGGGAGCTTCACAAATTAAATTTATCGGATGTTCTTCAAAGTAATGTTTAAGTTTTTTCGCCAACATGTATACTCCATAGGCCATCTTTTGATAGTGCGGGTAGTTCTGTTTTGAGGCTGATAGTACCTCGCTTAGGTAATATACTGGCCTTTGTATTGACTTGTCACCTTCATTTTGCTCCACGACAATCACCGCACTTACCACTCTGTTTGTGGCGGCTACATAAAGTAGCATAGGCTCTTTTGACAATGGAGAGGCCAGGATTGGTGTTGTGACCAACATCTTATTCAGTTCATGAAACGCATTATCTGCTTGCGGTGTCCAAATGAACTTATTAGACTTTTTCATCAGTTGATACAGAGGTAACACCTTCTCTCCCAACCGACATACAAATCGACTAAGCGAGGCCAGGCAACCCGTGAATTTTTGTACATCATTTAGACACCTCGACAGCTCCATTCTTTCTACCGCTTGTATTTTAGTTGGATTTGCCTCTATACCTCGGCTGGACACGAGAAAACCGAGTAATTTCCCAGCTGGTACACTGAAGGTACATTTTTCCGGGTTAAGCTTCATTCGGAACCTTCTCAGGTTTGCGAATGTCTGCCTAATATCATCCAGGAGTGTTTTGCTCTCTTTGGTTTTTATAACCACATCATCTACATATGCTTGTACATTTTTTCCTATCTGGTCATGTAGACACTTTTGCATGCATCTCTGGTATGTTGCTCCTGCGTTACGCATGCCGAATGGCATGGTGCGATAGCAATAAGCCCCGTAAGGAGTGATAAACGCAGTCTTTATTTGATCGGCCGGATTTAACGGTATCTGGTGGAAACCAGAATACGCGTCTACAAATGACAACAGCTCACAACCAACGGTCGAATCAATGACTTGGTCTATCCTAGGTAAAGGAAAAGGATCTTTGGGACACACCTTGTTTAGGTTCGTGTAATCAATACACATTCGCCATACGACGGCTACATTTGGGTCATCCTTTTTATTTTCTACTAATACTGGGTTTGATAACCAATCCAGATGGAGCACTTCCATGATAAACCCAGCCGCAAGGAGCCGAGCTATCTCATCCCCTATTATTTTTCTCCTGTCTTCGGCGAAGCGGCGGAGAGGTTGCTTCACCAGCCTTGCTCCTGGCCTCACATGCAAAGAGTGCTCAGCCAACTCCCTCGGCACACCTTGCAGGTCCTGAGTTGACCAGGCAAAGATGTCCCGATTCTCTCGGAGGAAGTTGGTGAGCTCGCCTTCCTATTTGGCATCTAGGCCGGCATCAATCGTGATGGTGCGCTCTGGGAACTGCTCATCTATCTGGACCTTCTTTGTCTCTTTAGTCGGCTGGAAAGAAACACTTCCATGTGGGTTGGCTAATGCCGGCATATTCAGCTGTGCCGACTGAGCTAGAGCCGCTATCTCCTGAATCCTTCTTTTTTCTCTCACAATCACCAATGACTCGGACAGGTTTGATCTGGCCGAAGCAGATTCCATCGACTTCATGTAATCTCCTGCTACTGTTATCACCCCTTGTGGTCCGGGTAACTTCATTTGCAAATAAGTGACGTGGCAGCTGCTCATGAATTTGGCCAATGCCGGCTGTCCGAGTAAGGCGTGATAGCAACTTTCTAGGTCCACCACTTCAAACTCCAAATTTTCCGCTCTGCAATTCTCCCTCGTGCCGAATAATACATCTACTCGGACCTTTCCAATAGGTTCGCATGAAAATCCTGGCACTTGTAACACCCTCAGAATCGGCCCTATGCAAGTTTTAGCGATTCCCGCCAAACCCGCATAGAAACGATTCAAAGGTGCCCACCAGGCACTTTCGTGCGGGTGGAAAACGAAGTAATAACATTACACAACAGTCCTCGATGGGACCCACAGAACAGATATATATATAACAGCGGCTCAATGAGTCAAGAATACAGATATAATATACAAAGATCCAAATCACCTTGGAAACGATAGAGCGTCCAGCTACGGACAAGATGCAAATGGGGCTAAGAGCCCTGAAGAATAACCAATAGCGTCCATAACCCCTGCCAAGCGGAAGGGTAACCCCTAACGACGTCGATCTCAAAACCGCTTAAACAAAAGGGTGCGGCAAAGGGCAAAGGAAAAGAGGAGCGTCGATCGAGGCGATGCAGCGAGGCTAGAATTCAGCGGTCCTCGCCTACATAGGTATGGTGGATCGAGCGGCGAGATGCACTAAACAACCTATAGAGACTCGATACAATGGCGATCGCCGAGAGGGTAAGAAAGACCTATTCGGACCCAACGACGCTACCATCAAACAAACCCATCCGGTGTTTCCCCGAGACCAAACGAGGAAGTCAACCGAGGAACTCACACGGTTGGCGCTTTATTTATTCGGTTATCGTTGCAGCACTTACTAGTCAGGTGTAGATAATCGTCCTGAGAATAAAAGCAGTGGGCCATTTTAGTTAACCGTTTCGTTATAGTGGCAACACTTACTAGTCAGATACATTTAGCATGAGATAACCCAAAACCCAGCAGTTGTTGGTACTTTTATTTAGCCTTTCCGTTGTAGTTGCAATACTTACTAGTCAGGTACAATGGCCGCAAGCGACACTCCAAACAAGCAATTGTGGGCAGTATTATATAGCCATTCCATTATAGTGAAGCTGATTACTAGTCATTATAAAGTCAAATTTATAGCAATAAACTTTAGTTATGCTTGTCTATGGTCGAGATACTGTGCTCCCAGTCGTCCATAACATGACACGGCTTTGAAAGTTTTACCCGGCGGGTGCACCAATAGCAACACGCCGATCAACCTCGGAAAAACCAAATCAAAACCCAACGAGGCTTTCACGACAAAGCAATCACAGATTCAGAAATATTTCAGGCCACCCTTAAAGTAGAACCATAGCAAGCCGACCGGCTCAGACGGACTTAAGGTTGTGGGGCCGGTGAGCATGGAACCCGAAAGTGTGGCTGGGCTTGTCGACACCGCGGAATCGCCACGATCCTAATGATCAGTGTGCTCGCTGCAATCGTAAATCTGAAGTAGCATGGCATAAGTACAGGATAGTAAATAAAACCTCAAACTAGTTTGTGGCCCCAAGAAATAAGATGAATCAAGCTCTCGCTCGGGGGTCCCATATACCTCCCGGATGTGGATAGCGATAAATCAAGGAACAGTATCAAGTACTGGGTCCTCACGGGACACAAGGGCGTTCGGAAACCAAATATTATCTATCACCCACCGATGCCTCTGCTTACTTCAATTTTAGTTGTTAAACAAGAAATAAAGTGAACGGTAAGTAAAGCTATGATCATCTCCAACATCAACATGCGGAAATACATCAACAACTGTGGCACTGGACGACACGCAACAGCACTTGAGCAAGCGACTACGACGCGCAAGTCCAACTATCTACCAAAACAACAGGTAATAGGATGTGTCCAAGGCAATATAAGGCTGCAAGGAAAACACGGGTACGAAAACTAGAGCAACGCGACACAGATAGCAATAGATCAACAGGAGGGAATAAATACTATGAAAGTAAGATAGGTAGAAAGGGGGGGAATGCTCGCCTGAAAACATCGCCGAAGATTCAACCGAAGATTGGGGCGAAGCTCACATCAACTCAACGGCCTTATCCGTGAAGAAGCAAAACACTAGAATGAACACCGGATGCAATATTTAATACTACGACAAGAGATCGGGCATGATGCATGTATGATGCATGGCATGGCAAAGATGCGATGCAATTAGGCCATATTAAGCGGAACCGGGGTCCCGGCAATTAATTAAACGGTTCAAGTTATTTATAACCCCCGCAATTTAAATGTTGTTTTAGCATGGCAAAAGACAGCACCGGTTCGCTACACAAATTTAAATGAGGCCAATATAAGGCTAGATTTGCCCGCATATGGGCCCCATATTTAATTATTAGGTGACTCGGCATAAGGCCCCCAAACCACACAATATGCATGCGAGATAATGTGTTAATATGCAACAAGTTTGTTATATTATAAAATAGGGTTTTCGGGAAGGGGTTCACACATTAGGGGGTCTCGACGAACTTGGGGTGCCGGTTCGGGGTTGGTCTCGAGTCAGGGTTAACGGGATCGGCCTCGGATAACGTCGATCTCGGATCTGAGTAGATCTTGGCGTTCGAAGAAGGACTTGGTTCGCCGGCCGGCATCGGGTTCTTCCTGGTCGGTGCCGTTCTTGTCGCGAAGGTCTTGTCGGGTCGTCGTGCAGTCGGTCTTGGCGTTGGGAAGGAGAACTTGGCCGAGGCGATCCTGTCGCATCCGCTGATCGTCGGGTCGTGTCGACGATCTTGTCGTTTCCCGGCGGAGATCTTGGTGTGCCGAGGTCTCGGTGGGGTCGTCCTTCGGTGCCAGGAAGGAGTTCTTGGTGCTCCGAGAGGTAGATCCTGTCGGTTCCACCCCCAAGATCTTGTGGTTCCGTGACGGAGAACTCCGGGTTCGGTTCGCGGTTCCTCGTCGACGGTTCGGGGTCATGGTACCCGGAAGGAGATCTTGTCGAGGAGACAACCTTGGCATCGTAGCCTCGCTCGGGATATGGTTGTCTCGGTCTTAGCTGAAGCATCTTCACAGAAACACTATACCCATCTGAAGATTGTGGCCAACATCAGAACACAAGGCAAACACAGGGACACATGCACATGTACCCACGAGAACATGGGAACATGGAAAAGGTGTGGTGTCCAGCGCAAGCCACCGGAGGGGCGAGATCTTCTGCGGCGAGAAGAGGCTGAGAAAAGAAGCGGTGATGGAGGACAACCACCAAGGCAGCCTGGCGCGGCAAGGGGTGGTCGACCAGGATAGCCGGTGGTCGCGGAACATGAGAATCGTGGAGCAGGGGCCCGTGAGCGAGGAGAGGCAGCTAAAAAGCGACGCAGGCGAGGTTGCAGGGGGCGGCGACGTGCAGCATCGGTGGACCGGGCGGCACTGCGAGGGAGGGTCGGGGAAGGCGACATGGCGGTGCTGCAGCAGCCGGGCGGGTGGCGAGGCAGGAGGCGGGCGGGGAACTCGGCGAGGCGAGGGAGGCAGGCGGCCGGTGACGAACGGCAGCAGCACAGAGGCGGAGGCGAGCGGGCGGGCGGGGAAGAGGTGACGGCGGTGCCGGGTGGAGGCAGGCGCGGAGGCAGGCGGAGGCGAGGCGGAGGCAGGCGCGGGCCGACGAGGTAGCCCAGGCGGCGAGGAAGGCCGGTGGGAGAGGAACAGAGGCGGTGGTGGCGAAGTGCCGGCGGAGGCGAGAGGTGGGCGGGCGGGCGAGGGCAGCAGCGGTGGTGGGGAGAGGCGGCGAAGGTCGGAGGGAGAGGGGCAGCGCCGGGAGGGAGGTCGCCGGAGGGGAGCGGGTGAGGTGCGAGCCGGCGCTGAGAGAGAGAGGGAGGAGGCGGACGGGGCCAGGCGGGAGGAAGAAGACGGGGTGGGGCGTCGCGCGCGTGGGAAGGGAGAGAGAGGGAGGCGCGGGGACAGAGGGCCAGGGTGGGGCCCAGGCGGCAGGGGCTGGGGTGATCGGGTGTGGACGTGTGGTGTGCGTGTGTGCTTGTGTGTGTGCTGTGTGGGCAGGTGGAGAGAGGAAGGAGAGAGGGAGAGAGGAGGGGTATGTGGCGGCGTCCGGTTGGTTGGGGAATAGGGAGAGGGTGAGGTGGCATATGGTGATTGGCCAGGGTGAGGTGGAGGGGGTGTGGGTAGACTAGGTTGGGTAGATGTAGGATTTTAGGTGGACCGTTTGTATTTTCTGGGGGTGGTCGTTCGGGTCGATCGGCCCGTTCGACTGCCCCTACTAAAAATAATTCGATATGTTATTAATTACAAACGGGACTTTTGCAAACCGCGGTTAGACAAAACAATTATTCCGGAGACCCGGTTTTGAGTTGAATTAAAGGCGGGGCGTTTAGAAAACAAAATAGGTTTTTCCGCAAATAATTTTATGCAAGCAAATGCAAGATGATGACGATGCTCAAATGCAATGTGGCATGATGACATGAGCATGCGGTCATGATGATGCAATGCACAAACACAACGCGATTTTCTAGTAGTGGTTTTTGCGGGATGCCACAATTCGACACCACTAACAAGGGATCTCGCCCTCGAGATCCGCCTCATGGTACCGGAAGGAAGGTCGGCGATCGGCGTCTTCTCGCTTCGTGTAGATCCTCGCGACACCACTAACAAGGGGTCGTTGCCCGTGATCTTCGTGAGAACACTCCGGAAACAAAGGACGAAGGCAGAGGTATCCACAAATAAAGCCACCTCTAGCTTCCGGGGACGGAGTAAAATTGCTGGATCCACTGATTCGATGTACAAGAGCGAATGTTAAGAGTAGTCGGATGGTGATCAGTCCATCGCGCACCCAAACCATTACTCTGGACACGAATAGGCGGATTATGCAACCAACTCTCGGAATTAGACTGAAGATCTCGACAATCGAGGTTCGGAAACAAAGGGGTGAGGCAGACTCTGCATCGGATCTGGCGTAGATGATGTCGTCGCGTCAGAAAACACTGGAAGGCACAAACAAGGAACAAAGAATGGTACCACGGCAGACGGATTCCTCAAGAAGCATGAACACCGGATGGTAGAGCACCGTTATCAGAGGAGGAAGCGAAACCCTGAAGGTACGACGGAAACCCAACCACGAGAAATCCTGGACTCGAAGAAAGAGGAGAGAGCGGATTCAAAACACGTCGAGATAAGAGGAGAATAGCAGAGGGGTAAGAAGTAAAATCAGACCTAATCAGAACTATCCAACCGGTTTTGCAAAAATAGTTTTGACACTCTACTTCGGCCGTTAGCTAGGTTATCCTATAGGCTGGACTTGTGGGGTATCGTAACTGCTGAGCTCTGATACCACTCTATAACACCCTCAGAATCGGCCCTATGCAAGTTTTAGCGATTCCCGCCAAACCCGCATAGAAACGATTCAAAGGTGCCCACCAGGCACTTTCGTGCAGGTGGAAAACGAAGTAATAACATTACACAACAGTCCTCGATGGGACCCACAGAACAGATATATATAACAGCGGCTCAATGAGTCAAGAATACAGATATAATATACAAAGATCCAAATCACCTTGGAAACGATAGAGCGTCCAGCTACGGACAAGATGCAAATGGGGCTAAGAGCCCTGAAGAATAACCAATGGCGTCCATAACCCTGCCAGCCAAGCGGAAGGGTAACCACGCTAACGACGTCGATCTCAAAACCTGCTTAAACAAAAGGGGTGCGGCAAAGGGCAAAGGAAAAAGAGGCGTCGATCTTGAGGCCGAGACACGGCGAGGCTAGAATTGGCGGTCCTCGCCTACATAGGTATGGTGGATGGCGGCGTGCGCAAAGATGCACTAAACAACCTATAGAGACTCGATACAACTGGCGACTGTCAGAGAGGGGTAAGAAAGACCTATTCGGACCCAACCTGACGCTACCATCAAACAAACCCATCCTGGTGTTTCCCCCTCGAGACCAAACGAGGAAGTCAACCGAGGAACTCACACAGTTGGCAGTTTTATTTATTCGGTTATCGTTGCAGCACTTACTAGTCAGGTGTAGATAATCGTCCTGAGAATAAAAGCAGTGGGCCATTTTAGTTAACCGTTTCGTTATAGTGGCAACACTTACTAGTCAGATACATTTAGCATGAGATAACCCAAAACCCAGAAGTTGTTGGTACTTTTATTTAGCCTTTCCGTTGTAGTTGCAATACTTACTAGTCAGGTACAATGGCCGCAAGCGACACTCCAAACAATCAATTGTGGGCAGTATTATATAGCCATTCCATTATAGTGAAGCTGATTACTAGTCATTATAAAGTCAAATTTATAGCAATAAACTTTAGTTATGCTTGTCTATGGTCGAGATACTGTGCTCCAAGTCGTCCATAACCGCGGACACGACTTTCAGAAAGTTTTACCCGGACGGGGTGCACCAATAGCAACACACGCTCGATCAACCTCGAAAAAACCAAATCAAAACCCAACGAGGCTTTCACGACAAAGCAATCACAGGATTCAGAAATATTTCAGAGGGCCACCCCTTAAAGTAGAACCCATAGCGAAGCCTGCTCGAGACGGACTTAAGGTTGTGGGGCGGTACATGAACGACTGGGAACCCGAAAGTGTGGCTGGGCTTGTCGACACCGCGGAATCGTGCCACGATCCTAAACAGTACAGTGTGCTCCTCGCACAATCGTAAATACAGAAGTAGCATGGCATAAGTACAGGATAGTAAATAAAACATCAAACTAGTTTGTGGCCCCAAGAAATAAGACTGAATCAAGCTCTGGCTCAGGGGGGTCCCATATACCTCCCGGATGTGGATAGCGCGATAAATCAAGGAACAAGTATCAAGTACTCGGGGTCCTACGGGACACAAGTGGGCGTTCGGAAACCAAATATTATCTATCACCCACCGATGCCTCTGCTTACTTCAATTTTAGTTGTTAAACAAGAAATAAAGTGAACGGTAAGTAAAGCTATGATCATCTCCAACATCAACATGCGGCAATACATCAACAACTGTGGCACTGGACGACACGCAACAGCACTTGAGCAAGCGACTACGACGCGCAAGTCCAACTATCTACCAAAACAACAGGTAATAGGATGTGTCCAAGGCAATATAAGGCTGCAAGGAAAACACGGGTACGAAAACTAGAGCAACGCGACACAGATAGCAATAGATCAACAGGAGGGAATAAATACTATGAAAGTAAGATAGGTAGAAAGGGGGGGAATGCTCGCCTGAAAACATCGCCGAAGATTCAACCGAAGATCGGGGCGAAGCTCACATCAACTCAACGGCCTTATCCGCGAAGAAGCAAAACACTAGAATGAACACCGGATGCAATATTTAATACTACGGCAAGAGATCGGGCATGATGCATGTATGATGCATGGCACGGCAAAGATGCGATGCAATTAGGCCATATTAAGCGGAACCGGGGTCCCGACAATTAATTAAACGGTTCAAGTTATTTAGAACCCCGCAATTTAAATGTTGTTTTAGCATGGCAAAAGACAGCACCGGTTCGCTACACAAATTTAAATGAGGCCAATATAAGGCTAGATTTGCCCGCATATGGGCCCCATATTTAATTATTAGGTGACTCAGCATAAGGCCCCCAAACCACACAATATGCATGCGAGATAATGTGTTAATATGCAACAAGTTTGTTATATTATAAAATAGGGTTTTCGGGAAGGGGTTCACACATTAGGGGGTCTTGACGAACTTGGGGTGCCGGGGTTCGGGGTTGGTCTCAGGGTCAGGGTTCGACGGGACCGGCCTCGGATAACGGAAGTCGATCTCGGATACAGAGTAGATCTTGGCGTTCCGCGAAGAAGGACTTGGTTCGGCGCCGGGGGCGCATCGGGTTCTTCCTGGTCGGTGCCGTTCTTGTCGTCGCGAAGGTCTTGTCGGGTCGTCGTACCGGTCGGTCTTGGCGTTCGGGAAGGAGAACTTGGCTTCCGAGAGACGATCCTGTCGCATCCGCGGTCGTCGGGTCGTGTCGACGGTCTTGTCGTTTCCCGGCGGAGATCTTGGTGTGCCGAGGTCTCGGTGGGGTCGTCCTTCGGTGCCAGGAAGGAGTTCTTGGTGCTCCGAGAGGTAGATCCTGTCGGTTCCACCCCCAAGATCTTGTGGTTCCGTGACGGAGAACTCCGGGTTCGGTTCGCGGTTCCTCGTCGACGGTTTGGGGTCATGGTACCCGGAAGGAGATCTTGTCGAGGAGACGACCTTGGCATCGTAGCCTCGCTCGGGATATGGTTGTCTCGGTCTTAGCTGAAGCATCTTCACAGAAACACTATACCCATCTGAAGATCGTGGCCAACATCAGAACACAAGGCAAACACAGGGACACATGCACATGTACCCACGAGAACATGGGAACATGGAAAAGGTGTGGTGTCCAGCGCAAGCGCGGCCGGAGGGGCGAGATCTTTGCGCGGCAGAGAAGAGGCTACAGGAAAGAGCAGCAGTGACAGAGGACAGCCACCAACAGGGCAGCACGAGCGCGGCAAGGGGTGGAGTCGACCCAGGATGACGCCGGTGGTCGCGGAACATGAGAATCGTGGAGCAGGGGCCCGTGAGCGAGGAGAGGCAGCTGAAAAGCGACGCAGGCGAGGTTGCAGGGGCGGCGGCGACGTGCAGCATCGGTGGACCGGGCGGCACTGCGAGGGAGGGTCGGGGAAGGCGACATGGCGGTGCAGAGCGGCGGCTGCCGGGCGGGGTGAAGCGGGGCACCGAGGGAGAGGGCGGCGGCCGGGGAACTCGAGCGGGCGAGGAGGCCGAGGAGGCCGGGCGGAGCGCGCGGCGACGGGAGGTCGCGCCGGGCGGCGGTGAAACGAGCAGCAGCGCAGAGGCGGAGGAGCGAGGCCGGGCGCGGGGCCGGGAAGAGGGAACGCGGAGGCCGGAGGGTGGAGGCCGGGGGGCGCCGGAGACGGGCGGAAGGCGAGGCAAGGACGGAGGCACGTGCGCGGGCCGACGAGGTAGCCCAGGCGGCGAGGAAGGCCGGTGGGAGAGGAACAGAGGCGGTGGTGGCGGGGTCGCCGGCGGCGGGGCGGAGGCGAGCTTGCAGAGAGGTGGTCGGCGGCAGAGCGGGGCGAGGGGACGCGCGGTGGTGGAGGGGAGAGCGGCAGGCGGCGAAGGTCGGAGGGAGAGGGGCAGCGCCGGGAGGGAGGTCACCGGAGGGGAGCGGGTGAGGTGCGAGCCGGCGCTGAGAGAGAGAGGGAGGAGGCGGACGGGGCCAGGCGGGAGGAAGAAGACGGGGTGGGGCGTCGCGCGCGTGGGAAGGGAGAGAGAGGGAGGCGCGGGGACAGAGGCCAGGGTGGGGCCCAGGGCGGCAGGGGCTGGGGTGATCGGGTGTGGACGTGTGGTGTGCGTGTGTGCTTGTGTGGGCAGGTGGAGAGAGGAAGGAGAGAGGAAGATAGGAGGGGTATGTGGCGGCGTCCGGTTGGTTGGGGAATAGGGAGAGGGTGAGGTGGCATATGGTGATTGGCCAGGGTGAGGTGGAGGGGGTGTGGGTAGACTAGGTTGGGTAGATGTAGGATTTTAGGTGGACCGTTTGTATTTTCTGGGGGTGGTCGTTCGGGTCGATCGACCCGTTCGACTGCCCCTATTAAAAATAATTCGATATGTTATTAATTACAAACGGGACTTTTGCAAACCGCGGTTAGACAAAACAATTATTCCGGAGACCCGGTTTTGAGTTGAATTAAAGGCGGGGCGTTTAGAAAACAAAATAGGTTTTTCCGCAAATAATTTTATGCAAGATGATGACGATGCTCAAATGCAATGTGGCATGATGACATGAGCATGCGGTCATGATGATGCAATGCACAAAAACAACGCGATTTTCTAGTAGTGGTTTTTGCGGGATGCCACAACACTATTCCATGTAATGTGGTTCTTGTGGATTGCAGCATATTCTGCGCTATTCCGAGTTTATGCATCATATCTTTATACATGATATTGATACTGCTCTCATTGTCAATGAGTACTTTTGAAATTTTCACATTAATGCTGGGCCCGACAAAAGTCAGATCTAGTATGAGTGCGTACGACCCTGGGTTCGGCATTATTTTCGGGTGATCCTTTATGCTCCAAGTTATTTCTTGGTCCGACCAAGGCACATATCTTGGTACCTCCGGCATAACCGCATTCACCTCCATATGCCGACGCTGTACACTTTGCCTGTCTTGCTGTTCTGTTGTGAACACGGAATATGATTGATGATGCTCCCTGTAATCATTACGTCCATTATTTCCGGGGTTTGTCCTTCCATCCTGACCTTGATTTATCACTTGATGCACCGCATCTCTCCGGTCCGAGTTATCATATCTCGGAGGAGGAGGTATTAATCATTGTGCATTCGCCCATCAAGCTGCTGCTGATGCGTTTGATGAGGGGGCGTTTGCATGCCCGCCGGGTTCCCCATTGCATTTTTCATCCAGGCGCATTGCCGAGTCGTATGATTAGCCGGCTTGGCCGGGTTTGGAGTGTGAAACTTACACGACTGATCCAACATGAATTCAAACGTGTACTTCGGCCTTTCCTGCCACTACTTTTTCTGTTCTGGTGTCCACTGCCTCTTCCCTTCATTCCTTGGTGTCCATTGCTGAGGACCATTTTTCTGCTGCTGACTGTTTCCGTGACTCGGCTGATCTTGCACTACCGCTGCCACCTGATTGGAAGCATATCTGTAATCCGGTCATTCCTCTCTTCTTCTACCTCTGAACTCGTTGCGCCTCGATGACCCGGCTGCATCTCTTGCATATTGATCTTGATGCTCTCAATGCTCTGCCGACATTAGTTCTGGTTGTGTCAGATCGCCCAATGCATACGAATCCGCTATCCTGATGGTTTCTGCCAAGGTGGTCGGCATATCTCTTTGCAACCTCTGCCACAAAACACTGGCGTATCGGCAGCCTTGAGCGAACCAAGCTATCGCTTGAGATTCTATAACTCCTTCACATGAGTTTCTAAGGTTACACCACCGAGTCAAGAATTCTCTATCTGTCTCATTCGGCCTCTGCTTGCACATAGCAAGCTGTTGTGGCCTGTTTGGTCTTTTGTAAGTACTGGTGAAGTTGCTGACAAACATCTCTTCAAAATCTAGCCAACAGTTGATACTGCCTGCTGGCAGATTGTTTAGCCATACTCTGGCTGGTCCTTCCAACATCTGCGGGACATATCTTACCGCCCATCGCAAGTTTACACCAGCTATTTTTACTGCAGTAGCATAGTCAATCAACCAATCCTGTGGTTTGATGCTCCCATTGTATGTTTTCATGCCCCTTGCCAGCTGAAAGTTTGGCACTGGTGGCTCGCCCATGATCCGAGGCCCAAAACATGCCGGACCGGGTGGACCCTGCTCTTCTAACAACTTGGACCGATACAACCTGTCCAGTTTTAATCGTGCATCATTTGATGGCAAGTTTCTGTACATGATTCTCTCCTACATTCCTTAATGGTTATTTCCACCATTCCCTGCATATTCCATATCTGAGTAACCATCATTGTATCTCTCGTTTGCCTGATTGTGGTGAGCTGGTCTCACTTCTCGCTCTTGCCGAGGTTCATACCTCGGCTGAGAATCGGGCGGTGGGTCTCTCCTTCCTTCCACCGGGTTATTGTTCTCATGATTTCCTCTTCCGAGGTCTCCATTACCTAGGCTTCCGTTGCCTTTGTTGGCACGGCCGGGATTTCTTTCGCCACTGTTACCTCGGCTCCCATTGCCTCTGTTCTCATTGACTTTTTGGGCTATAGCCGGATCATACGGAACAATTTGCTTATTTCTTTTTCCTGAAGTTACTGCTCTATTTTTTCGCGCGTTGTTTCTGGGTGAGGATGCTGCTGCCACTGATAGGGCGGGTGCTGCTCCAGCCGAATGAACCATGCGCGAGGCTCCCGGTCTTGCCGGGTCAGCCCTAAGCATTTCTTCATTCTGCTGGTTCGCAATGCGTACCAGCTCATTCACTCTTTCTTGCTGTTTCTGCCGGGCTTCGCCGGTCAACCCTTCCAACTCCAGTGCGGCGGCATTTTCCGCCCTTAGGTTCTTTGCCGGGGTGCTATACCTCGTCAAGCCTAGATCGACTGAATCTGCCTTATGAGTCTCATGCTCTTTGTTGATATCATCCATGAGGTTTTTCCCTCTCAATCTTAATTCATCTACCCGCTCTGGGGCAACATCTAGCTTATTTGCCTTAGCATATTCTCGCAAGATCCTGTTCAAGGACTCCCGCAAAGCCAACACCTTTTTTGTTTCTAACAGTACTTTCTGCCTAGTCTCTTCTAACTCAACCTGAGCATTAGCCGGATCAAGTATCGGTGCTACAGGCGTGGTCATATTATCTATAATTGCCTGGAGAATATTTCCTGGTCTTTCCAGAGGTGGCCATCTTACCCTTGTTGCCTTGGGGGTTGTCTCCTGTACCTAGGCTTGTTTGGCTGCAGACGGATCTACCTCGGTGGGCTGTGGAGCTGCCTGCTTCGTGGCCACCTGTCCTCCCATCGTCGGGTCCTTGCTTGATCCGGCGCCTGCTGATGCCGCCTGTACCCCGGCTGCGACCATCACCTCGACGCTGCTGACGGGGCGTTCTCCACGCAGACCGTTCGCGGCGCTGAGGGGAGGATCTCCTGCATCAATAACTTGGTGAGGATAAACGCAGGATGTGTCGACACCGACGTAGATCTGGTGCATGCCCAAGTTGATGAAGACGCCGTTGCGCGGAGGAGCTTTTCTCCTGAAGCTGCCTGCGTTATCGCTGACATAGTCACGGAGATCAAATCTCTGGACTAAGCCAGAGACAACGCGCTCTCCGGTGTGGATGAAGTTTCCCGTTCGGATCTTGACTCCAGCTAGCACCGCTGCTGGCCCCACGATGGGCGCCAACTATCGTGGTGGTGGCACGACAGATGCCATGGGTAGGCTAAAGTATGGGGGCAATGGATGCTAGAGGGATCCGGGGAGGGAAGATGCAAAGATTTCTACACTCAAATGACTGATATCAAGATCTTTCTTTCTCCTTTCAAGAACTACAAGTGCTCCTTGAGCTGTTAGCAGGAAGAAAAAGACTACTACACGAGCCTTACGACGTAGAGTGAATCGATCCCTCCTCAGGATCCCGTGTCCCCCCTTATAAAGGGGTGCTTTGGCTCCTCTAGGGCTGACGTGACAAGCATATTCGAGGAATATGCTTGTCCCAATATAGTAACTCGGCGACCTCCTTTCCGTGTCCCCCTTCTAACGACGACAAGGTTCCAGAGAACCCCACCAGCGCGCCTCGGGCTCCATGACTGTCACCTCCGTGACCTCCTTCTGCCCTTCTGCTGCTCTGCTCCTTGTCCTTTGTGCTTGGATCTGTTCAGATTCTTCCTAGCCCGTGACTTGGGTTTGACTATAGGCACCTCCTTCTCCTGCAAGCTTCATGTTATTCGGCCCTGTCTCGCGTAACTCGTCTCGGCCTTCACCTGCATTCAAGTTATTCGGGCTTACTCGGCCGACTTAACTCGTATGTCGGCCGGGTAAGGTACCGCTCCTTCCGTAGGTGTCATGGCCGTACTTATCTCGGCCGACCTTTACATGATTCGACCGATATAAACAGTAACTCGGCATGTGACAAGGGAGACTCCTTTATCTTCCCCTGTCTTGACCCTATCCGGGGTTACCTCCCCAACATGTCTGGATTGAAACTAGACTTGAGAAGTGATGACACTACTAGGAAAAGGGTTGTTCATGGCGCACCTAAAAAGCCCATCCGTGGCGCACTAGTGGTGCGCCACTAGGCGTACACTGCGGCTGAAAAGTGCCCGTAGCACACTACCCTGGTGCACTACGGTTATATGAGGATAGGCGTAGCGCACTACTAGGTGCGCCACAGGTAGGGGTACAGGTGCGCCACCGATGTGTTTTTCAAAAAACAAAAAAATGCAAACAACACCCTCGTTTTGAATTGCAAAAGCAACCGGGTCCAGAAATCACCACCGTCGCGTCGCCTCGCCGGAGCAGTGGCCGTGGCCACGACCTACCACCGCAGGGATGTGCGGGAGGCCGTGGCCATGCTAGTCCTCGTCGGCGTCGAGGCAGTAGGAGGAGGTGTGGTCGGAGGAGACGGCCGGAGGTGCAGTCAGAGGTGGATGGAGGTATGGTCAGAGGAGGTGGTGGCGGCGACAGCAGCTGGAGGACGTGTGGTCGGAGGAGGCGACGACGACTGCTGAAGGAGCTGGTTACCAGTGGTCGTCCTTGGTCAGAGGAGGCCGAAGTGAGGAGAAGGAGAAGAGGGAGGAAGAGAAGAGGAAGAGAAAAAGAGAGGGAGGAAGGAAGAGAAGAGGAAGAGAAGAAGAGAGGGAGAAAGGAAGATAAGAGGAAGGAAGATAAGAAGAGAGGGAGGAAGAGAAGAGGAAGAGAAGAACAGAGGGAGGAAGGAAGAGAAGAGAGTGAGAGAGGGAGGTAGGTGGGCGGGGTGGTGATTCGAATTTCGAATCCCGCCCAACTTACTCGTGGCGCACTAGGTGGTGGTGCGCTACGGTTAAGTTGCCTCAATTTTTTTTCTGCAGAAAAAAATCTTGTTTTTGCTATAACTTTTTACTCTTTTCGAATTTTGAGATTCTAAAAAATCGCTAAACGACCGAAAGGTGTTGCAAGCGGATCTGGAATCTCGTTCTGGTCATTTTGGTATATTATACTTTTTTCGACATCGTATGCAAAAGTTACGGCCGATTTACCATGACATGACTTTTTTTACAGAAAAAGTCGAAATTCATGTTTGTTAATTTTACTAGAAACTAGACCACATTATCTACCTAGATATGAAAGGATTCTATTATTTGAAGTGTTTTTTATTTTCTTTTATTTTTTGCAAAGCTAAAAAGACGATCCAGGGGAAGTGGAGTTGGTGTAGGCCACTACGGCTATATTGACCCAGCAGCTGCAGCACACATACCCGTAGCGTACTAGGTCAAGGTGCGCTACAGTTATGTTTCACATCCGTAGCCACCTTGACATAGTGCGCCACGCCTATTTTATCCGTGGGGCACCATAAGCACGTGCGCCACGGATATATGGATTACCTATAGCCGTTTTTCTAGTAGTGCGATCTGGATTGAAATGACTTGAGGAGCGAATCAAGCAGGCGGTGAAGGAACTTGGTAACCTCTTCTCTTTGCCTGCGTTCCTTCCTTCCGGGTAATTGCTTGGGATTCTCCCGGCAGGCTGGTGTTTCAATTTGTTGTTCAGATATGCTAAAACTTGCAGGTAGTACGTACTGCACTTGCTGAGATTTTGGGGGCGTGGCTGTCTTTTTTATTTTTGGGACCTGCATTTTTCACTGCTGGTTTGCCTGTGTCCGGCGAAAGAAAAAACCAAAGCGGCCTGAGATGTACTCCCTCCGTTTCAAAATATAAGATGTTTTAAGTTTATGAAGAGAATGTATCTAGACTACTTTTAGTATGTAGGTTTATTGAGGTTTAGAGTGAACCTACATACTAAAATAAGTCTAGATACATTCTCTTTACAAACCTAAAACATCTTATATTTTAAAACAGAGGGAGTATATATCTAACATAGGTAGATGCATGAGTAACCGGAGATATACCTATTTCCTATATATGGTAGAGTTGTACTGCCAAATTATTTGCCCGATACCCCTTCACCTCAACGACAAACCAATAACTCATATGGTGTTCACCCGAGAAAATTACAAAAAACCACCACGTTACAGGTTAGGGTTTCAAAAAGCCACCACTTTACGTTAGGGTTTTAAAAAACCACCGGTTCAGCGCTAACGCGTAACAAAAAGCACTGATTCGTCTTAGACACTCAGCTAATCACGAAACCAACAGGCGGGGCCCACTATCAGGCTGATGTGGCACAATGAAAATGATCGAGGGTGAAAGAGGCTAAATTGATTTCAGTTCTGGGTATTTTTGCAAATTTTCTGGACCCACTCGTGTCTTCCTCCTCTGTCTCTCGGCAGCCTGAAGGGAACAAAGGGTTCATCCTCGCCGTTCTAATCTCCGGTGGGCATCGACCGCTGCGGACGCGCAGGCTAGCGGATGCAAAGGAATTTGCCGGTGTATGCTTGCTGAGTCAGTCAGGCTAGCGAAGAGGCGGTCGTCGGGGCTTCGTCCGCCGGAATCAATGACGATGGAGACCCGCCTTGTCGGGCTGGTCGAGGATATCACTCCGATGGTCTACGAGCTTGATGGAATTGAGGACGAGATGGGATTTGACTCCCTAGTGCTCCTCGAGTAGTCCCCTTACGACGATGGAGCTTCCTATGGCGGCAATTGCTCGCCGGAGTATCCACACGACCACGGCGGTGACGCTCGCGGAAGCGCTCCCGGTGTAGCTCCCAATGCCCCCGCAACAGACGATCCCAAGCGAGCAGCGTCATAGAATCAGGAGACCGTGGTGGCCCGCATGGAGTCCTCCTCCACCTCCCGTGCTGCAGTATGCCATGGCGGCGCCGCCTCCCATGGCCTTCGGCGCGGCCCGCACCCCTCCCCCTCAATGACGGGAGGTCGGGCGCGTCGACGTCGAGCTACTCAATGGTTGCGCAGCAGGTCGGAGGGGACACCGCGGTCCAGTAGTGTGTCCGCCGCCTCCTGCTGGTCTGTCCCGCGTTGGCGCCGCCCATCGACCTCGTCGCATTGCCGCTCCTGCGTTGGCCATGGACACACACATCGAGCGCCGCCGGTGGCCTCCTCAACGACCAGGGCATGCTGGCTTGCTCTATGGAGTGCGAGCGGCGCACGGCCGGAAAGTAGCTGCGGCAACGGGCGGGCATGAGATTTTGGGAGAGAGAGGATAGAGGCAGAGAGTTGACTTTTCATTTTATAAAAAAACCCAGAATTTGTAACTGCCTAATATTTATCACCCGAGCTTCATAAAGTTGTGCCACATCAATCCCGCGTCAACCTGATAGTGGGCCCCGCCTGTCAGTTTCGTGGTTAGCTGAGTGTCTAAAACGAATCAGTGCTTTTTGTTACGCGTTAGCGCTGAACTGGTGGTTTTTTAAAACCCTAACGTAAAGTGGTGGTTTTTGAAACCCTAACCTGTAATGTGGTGGTTTTTTGTAATTTTCTCTGTTCACCCACAAGCATGTTTGACTTTCATTGTGAATTATGATAGGAGAGCAGCTTGTGATTGTATAATTTATATATAGGGCAAGTTTGGGAACCTCTCGCTAGTGTTTGCTAAATTAAAATGCTAATAAGCACTTTCTTAGAGCTAATTAGGGAGTAAATTATGCTGGCGGCTGCCTCAAAAAAAAAAGGAAGTCAACCATTTAGCTCGTATTCAGATGAGATTAAATTATCAAAGCTGACACGCCCTGCAGCTGACATGTGCAAGTGATGAAAGCACGGTGGACTAGCTATGGTATATAACACCGTTCATTAGCTAGCTAGCGCTTCCTCCCTTCCTCCACAGCGTCCATACTCAATGGTGACCTTCACAGCGTGCCGGAGCAAGCCTGAGGTGGTGGTGCCCGCCCGGACGACGCCGCGCGAGGTCAAGTCGCTCTCCGATGTCGACAACATGCCGGGGCTGCGAAAATACTTTTCTCTCATCGAGTTCTTTCGGTGCCGGCGCGTCGTCCCCGGAGGCAACCCAGCGAGCTCCCTCAAGGCTGCCATGGCCGAGGCGCTGGTGCACTACTATCCTATTGCCGGCCGCCTGAGGGAGCTCCCCGGAGGGAAGAAGCTCGTGGTGGACTGCACAGCCGAAGGAGTGGTGTTCGTGGAGGCGCACGCTGATGTGCGGCTGGAGGAGTTCGGGCAGCCACCGGTGCCGCCGTACCCCTGCGTCGACCAGTTCATATGCGATGTGGGCGACATTACAGCCGTCATAGGCATGCCGTTGCTTTACTTGCAGGTATATTAATTATGTCCATCCATAATGCCATCAATACTTCTAGCTAGCTACGTAGTACATCATAAGTTCAAGATTGATTGGTTGTTATATGCATATGTGCTAGATGACGCGGCTCAGATGCGGAGGAGTTGTCATGGCGTTGTCCATGTGCCATAGCATTGTCGATGCATTCGGCATGGTCCAGATCTTTAGATGCATACTAGATCTGGCACGAGGTCAACCACTTCCCGCTGTCTTGCCATCGTGGGACAGACACCTTCTCACGTCGTCGGTAGCAGAGGCTGCATTTAACTCTGGAGAGCCAACGGCGGCGGCGGCGATGCCACCAGCACCACTCGGCCTCGACGAAATGGTGACCCGCTCCTTCCTCTTCTGCCCAAGGGCCATAGCCGCGCTGCGGAGTGGCATCCCGGCGAGCCTCGGCCTATCAGCCACCGCGTTCGAGCTCGTCACGGGGGCGGCGTGGCGATGCTGGGCGGCGGCGCTAGAGCAAGGGCCCAACGAGCGGGTGCGTGTCATGTTCACCGCAAACGCCAGGGGGAGGTGGAAGCGCGACCGGCCACTCCCGCCAGGATTTTACGGCAACGCGCTTTTCATCATGACGGCGGAGGCCACCGCCGGCGAGCTATCACTCACACGCGCGGTCGAGCTCGTGCGTGAGGCCAAGCTCCGTGTGATGACGGATGAACACGTGCGGTCTGTTCTTGACCTGATGGCGAGGGGCAACGGCGAGTTCCGTGGAGTGGATCTGGATCAGCTGGATAGCACGTTCATGGTCTCGGACATAACCCGCTGCGGGGACGACTCGCTTGACCTAGGCTGGGCGGAGCGTGTGGGCGGCGGTGTGCCGATGGCTGGAGAAATCATGGACAAGGTGGGTAGTTTTTACATGAGCTGCAAGGATGCCAACGGCGTGGACTGTGTGGTGGTGCCCATGTGCTTGCCAGAGCTGACGATGGGGAGGTTCACGTCTCTCATTGCCGCGGCAACCAATGAGGTTGCACGGAGCTCCGTGTAGGAAGGTTCAGCAGTCAACGCCCCCGCGGGTAGGAAGGGCCTCCACCATCTGTTTCCTCTATATGTTGAAGATTCGTGTTAGTAACATTTTTACAGGACTTGCATCTCAGTTTTGTCCATCACAATTTTACTTCTTGGCCCCTACTGTTTTTATGTTTTATACATGTTTTGTCGCTATCTGAAACCTACCCATGTTACACCGAGAAATATTATTTATTTTTCACAAGTCTTGAGTTCACGGTTTAAGAGAAGCTTAACAATTTCTGAAAACATTTATGTCTAGATTTAAGAATAAAATAAAAAAGTTATTCATAAATCTCGAGTTCTCGTTTTCATATAGGATTTACTGAATCCGCTCCATAGATTCAACATGGTTTCATATAGGATTTATCAAATAATAATACTTCCTCTGACCCATATTAGTTGACTTGGATTTGGCTAGATTCGGATGTATCTAGACATGTTTTAGTGCTAGATACATCCGAATCTAACCAAATCCAAGTCAACTAATATGGATCGGAGGGAGTATATAAATATTAAGAGAACTAATCATACACACAAGATCCAACAAAGCATCAAAGATTCATACAAGTTTCAATCGATTATTATACACATGATTTAGTCTAGATACAAGCAAGATCAAACAACAGTTTCATACATGTGTCACCTGTGAAGATAAAACAAGTAGTCTCATTACCTTAATCTAATATTAAGAATCGTTCAAGGAATCATACATGTTTCATCCATAAATGGAATCTGGAAAGAGGAAATGCACGTTTATCCATGAACTAGATATGGTTATTTTCCATACATGTTTCCAACATATATTTTTTTAAAGATTCATCCAAACAAGAAACTCGAATCAAAGGTTCAAACATGAATAAAAAGAAAGGATCAAAACATGAACAAAATCCATACAAGATCCGTGTAAAAAACTTGATAATACATAGAAGATTGACAGCGTTGTCATACAAATCCATGCAAGATCCGTGTCATACAAATCCATACAATATATGAGCATGATACAATTTCCATATACTTGACATTATAACAGAGAGATTCAATCAAGATTCAACCACGAAATTAATCCAAACAAAATATTCAACCACAAACATGATCCAACCATAAAGAAAAACCAAAAGGAAAAGTAGGGGCCCCAGATCCATGGCCGCGCGACGGGGCTGCGTAGGTGTGCCGGCCGCACTTGGAGGCCGTCGTCGACGGGACTCGCCGGGGCTGCGGAGGTGTGCCGACCACACATGGAGGCCGACGCTAGGGCTAGGAGGCCAGATCTGCCACCGTGGATGCTCCCTGCTCGGTGCTCGTGCAGGCCGAAGCTCATGGTGGCACTGGGGATGTGAGGCGGGGTGTGGCAGAGCGTGGTGGCGCTGGGGAGGGGAGGAAGGGCGTGGCCGTGCTGGGGAGGGGACGCATCGGCGTGGGGAGAGGAGAGCTGTTAGGATTAGGTGGGCAGGGGCGTGGCCGCGCGTGGGCTGCGGGTTGGGGTGGGGTGGTCATCCTCTCCCCTAGACTGCGGGTGAAATACGAAAAAGCAGGAGGGCTTAAATACAAACGTGCTACAGACGATGACTGCGTTGACCTTGCACGGATCTCCAACAAACGAACATCATAGATGGTGCCGGGGCCCCAACTTACATTGGGAAAATCTCTTCTCTTTCTACCCAGCTTATGGCCTACATATCCTCTATGAAGGGAATATGCCCTGAGAGGCAATAATAAATTGTTTATTATGTGTATTCCAAGTATATGATAGATGTTTATTTTGCATGCTATAATTGTATTAATACGGAAACGTTAATACATGTGTGTTTAATAAACAAACAGAAAGTTCCTAGTTAAGCCTCTCTCATAAACTAGCTCGTTGATTAACAAGATGATCAAGGTTTCCTGATCATGGACATTGGATGTTGTTAATAACGGGATCACAACATTAGTGTAATGATGTGATGAACATTCATCCGAAGTATAGCATTACGATCAAAGTCATTGAGTTTATATTGCTATAACAACTTACGAAGTGATCCTAATCCTTAGACCATGAGATCATGTCAATCACTAACACCGGAAGAGTTTCTTGATAACATCAAACGTCACACCGTAATAGGGTGATTATAAAGATGGGTTCAGAACTAATAAAGTGTTATGTTGAGGCTCATGGATCAAGAGTGGAATTTGTTCATCCCGATGACGGATAGATATACTCTGGGCCCTCTCGGTGATATCACATTGATTAGCTTGCAAGCAAGTGATTTGATCACTAGAATGTTATATCACAGGAACGAGAAAAGAGTGCATGTCGATAACGAGATCAAACTAGGTATGGAGATACCGATGATCGAATCTCGGACATGTAATATATCGTGAGACAAAGGGATTAAGATACTAGCGTAAAAGGTTCGACGATCACAAGAAAGTCATCGTTGAATGTGTGGAGTCGGTATGGGTCTCGGATCCCGCTTCGATTATTGATCCGAGGGGTCTCGATCATGTCCGCATTATTCACGAACCGTAGGGTGACACACTTAAGAGACACCGACATCCAATTGGAGCAAAAGTTTCATGCCGAAAGAATAAACAAGCGCACGAATTTATTTCACTAGATACCGAAACAGGTTTTCGGGTGAAATTGCATAAAGTGGTTATGCATGTGAAATAGAATTCTAGCAAGGGGTTATTTGTGAATGTTTGTCATTAAAGTAATTGACAAAATTCTGAATAAAATAAAAGAGTTTTATTTAATGAGAGTTTGCATTAAATTTGGTGGAAATTTAATGGGATTTTGAGTGGGATTTTGAGTGGACTTTTGAAGGGTCATTTTGTGAGTGGAGTGTCCACCCACATGATGAGGGAGGGCAAGGGGCAGCCCCATGCGCCTGCCACCCCTTGGGGTTCCCCTCCTCCTATAAAAGGAGCCCTCCTCTCACTTCTCACTCACACCTCCTCGTGAAGGATCTCTCTCCCTCTAGAATTTATCCCCATGGTCTCGGACTAGCGAGATACATGTTCCCGTGGCTATTCGGCAAGAAAGAGTTGTGCTTCCGCTGCATCGCTGGAGCGAGGAGGCGGAGGTTGCTCGGTGCCTCGAGCGTGTGTGCGAGCACGGATGCGCGCTGATTTGCGGCGCTAGGACTTCCTCTCGATCTTGAGATCGGCAAGAGATCGTCTACATCAACCACGAGTTTGGACTCGTTAAACTTTGTCATCTTCAAGGGTATGTTCTCTACGGATATACATCCCCGTTGTTTGTATCTAGTATAAATAGATCTTGGTATATAGTTCACACCGTAGGAAAATTTTGTTTTCTATCTGCGAACCCTTGATGGTATCGAGCCGGATCTATGCGTAGATACTTTACAGGTAGTACACATATGAGTATGTGGGCGATGATGATCATGTTGTTGCTCCTTTCTTGTGATTTTGGATATTGGTGGCATAGTGGGATGAAGCGGCCCGGACAAACTTTACATGTCCTCGCACATGAGACCTGTTCCACGCTTGACATGCAACTAGTTTGCATAAGTGGCTAGCGGGTGTCTGTCTCTCCTACTATAGTCAATATCTATTTTGCAAGCGAGTTGTCAACAATTTGATTATCCTCGTTGGTTCATGTTCGAGGTAAGAACGGTTCTATCTCGAAAGCCCTCAACCACGTAAAACTTGCAATGGATAAATTAGAGGCGTCTAGTTTAGATTGTTGCTGGGCTAGTGTTATGATATGGTAGTGTTGTAAGTAGAAGTATGAGATGATACTCTTACAACACACATAGCGTGTAAAACCCATAGATTGTGGATTTACACATATAGGTATGATAGTGATCATACCACGATGCACATGATAGAGATCATCTGCGGGAACCATATAATTTCACTATTAAACATATGATGTTTGATTGCATCTTATATTGCTTGTTTAGCGCTTTGTTAAGCATAATAAGATGATCCTCATTTTAAATATCAAGATAAGAATGTGTTCTCCTTTAGTATGCACCGATTATGTTTTCGTCTCCAAGACATCACGTGATGATCGGGTGTACTTGGATCCTCGACCATACTTGGTGTAAGACAGTTACACACGCAAAAATACTAAGGTTCTAACTTGGCGAGCCTAGCATGTATGTACATGGCCTCGAACACGCACCGAAAGGTTAAGCATGAGTCATATAGTTGATATGATGCCCATTTGATGCTCGCCTTTGAAGCTATACCGACTCACGTGATGATCGGACTTGGTGTAGTGGATTTGGTTCATGTAATCACCAAAAGGACACGAGGATGTCGCTTTTGAGTGGGAGTTCATTCGTAATATAGATTAGTTGAACTCAATCTATCATACACTTAGTCTAAACTTTACAAATTCTGTTGTAGATGGCACCACCGCTTTTAATTTCAATGCGTTCATGGAGAAAGAGAAACTAGCAACGAGCGGTAGCAACTTTCTGAATGGGCCATGAATTTGAGGATTCTCCTCTCTGCGCACAAAAGCAATATGTGCTAGAAGCGCCGTTAGGCCCCCACCCTTTGACGATGCCCCGACGAGGAGAAGAATGTCTATCGACTCGTCAGAGGACCACAACTTAGTTCATTGCGGCATATTGTATGGGCTAGAGCGAACTTGAAAGTGTTCAAACGGCAATGCTTTTGATACAATGGGTGAGTTGAAAATGATTTTCACACACATGCTGTAGAGAGCTACAATGCTTGAGAAAAGTTCTTTAGTCGCATGATGGAAGAGAACAGCTCGTTAGTGAGCATGTACTCAAGATGTCGGATTTCCGATAAGCTTGTGTCCTTGGGAATAACGATTCCCATTGACTTAGGCATCCATCGTGTTCTGCGTCTCGCCACCTAGCTATAAGAGCTTCGTGATGAACTATAATATGCAAGGCATGAAGAAGTCTCTCCCGAGCTCACAATGCTTAAAGCTGCAGTGGAGATCAAAAGGAACATCAAGTGTTGATGATCAATAGGAACACTGGTTTCAAGAAAGACAAGAAGGGAAAACGGAAGGAAGTAAGGCGGCAAGCACATGTTGCACCGAAAAGAAACCCGAGTTGGACCTAAGTCCGATACCGAGTGCTACTATTGTAAGGGGATCCCATCGAAGCGCAAATCGCCCCAAGTATCTGGCGGACAAGAAGGCCGCAAGGCAAACAAAGGTATATATGATATACATGTTATTGATGTGTACTTGACTAGTGCTCGCAGTAGCACCAGGTATTTGATACCGTTCGATTGCTAATATTTGTAACTCGAATCGTGGGTCATGGAATAAAGCGACCGCTAGCAAGGGTGAGGTCAAGATGCGTGTCGGCAATGGATCAAACGTTGATGTGATTGCCGAACGCTACCTCTCCACTTACCGTCGGGATTAGTTATAAACTTAAATAATCATTATTTGGTGCACCTTGAGCATGAACATTGTATCTGGATCATGTTTGATGCAAAGTGGTTTTCATTCAAATCGAGAACAATGGTTGTTCCATTTATATGAATGAAATCTTTTATGGTCATGCACCAATGTTGAATGGTTTATTTCTTGGATCTCGATGATAATGTTACACATATTCATAATATTGATGCTAAAAGGATTAAACTTAGTGATGATATATCCGCATATATGTGGCAACTGCCGTCTAGGTCATATTGGCATTAAACGCATGAAGAAGCTCCATTCGGATGGACTTTTAGAATCACTTGATTATGAATCATTTGATACATGTGAGCCATGCCTTATGGGCAAGATGACTAGAACGCCGTTTTCGGTTCAATGGAGCAGGCGTGATTTATTGGAAATCATACATTGATGTATGTGGTCCAATGAGTGTGTCGGCGCGAGGTGGATATCGTTATTTTGTTACTTTCACGGATGATTTGAGTAGATACGGTTATATCTACTTGATGAAACACAAGTCTGAAACCTTTGAAAAGTTCAAGGAATTTCAGAATGAAGTGGAAAATCATCGTAATAGAAAGATCAAATTTCTACGGTCTGACCGTGGAGGTGAGTATCTAAGTTACGAGTTTAGCACTCACATGAAAGAGTGTGGAATTGTTTCACAACTCACACTGCCGAACACCACAAATGAAATGGTGTGTCGGAACGTCGCAATCGTACTTTATTAGATATGGTTCGATCTATGATGTCTCTGACGGACTTGCCGTTGTCATTTTGGGGTTATGCACTAGAAACTGCTGCATTCACTTTAAATCGGGCACCATCTAAATCCGTTGAAACGACACCGTATGAATTGTGGTTTGGAAACAAACCTAAGCTATCATTTCTTAAAGTTTGGGGTTGCGATGTTTATGTGAAGAAACTTCAACCGGATAAACTCGAACCCAAAGCGGAAAAATGCGTCTTCATAGGATACCCTAAAGAAACTATTGGGTATTCCTTCTATCACAGATCCGAGGGCAAGGTTTTTGTTGCCAAGAATGGATCCTTTCTAGAGAAAGAGTTTCTCGCGAAAGGTGTGAGTAGTCGGAAGGTAGAACTCGAAGAGGTTATGGAACCTTCTCTTCAAAGTATGGCGAGTAGCGCAGCGCCGGAAGTCGTTCCGGAGTTGGCTCCACCTGTTGAAGAAGGAACTAATGATAATGATCATGAAACTCCGAAGAGAGTACTACCGAACCTCGCGGAGTCAAACAGACGCTGCAGCCCCGAGTCAGACGGAAATCTGTCATAAATTTCATGGTTGATGAAAATAATGACCCTGCGACGTATGAAGAAGCGATGATGAGCCCGGATTCCAACAAATGGTTAGAAGCCATGAAATCCGAGATGGAATCCATGTATGAAAATCAAGTTTGGAACTTGGTGGAATTACCTCACGGCCGAAAGGCCGTGGAGAACAAATGGATTTTCAAAAGGAAAACTGATGCTGATGGTAATGTGACCATCTATAAAGCTCGACTTGTCGCAAAGGGGTTTCGACAAATTCAAGGAGTTGACTACGATGAGACTTTCTCTCCGTAGCGATGCTAAAGTCGATTAGGATTATGTTAGCAATTGCTGCATATTTCGATTATGAAATATGGCGATGGATGTCAAAACCGCTTTCTCAATGGTAATATTGAAGAAGAGTTGTATATGATACAACCAAAGGGTTTTGTCGATCCTAAGGATGCTAACAAGGTGTGCAAGCTTCATGATCCATCTATGGATTGAAGCAAGCATCACGAAGTTGGAATCTCCGCTTTGATGAGGTGATCAAAGAGTTTGGATTTGTCCAAACTTATGGAGAAGCTTGTATTTACAAGAAAGTGAGTGGGAGCAATGTGGCATTTCGATACTATATGTGGATGACATATTATTGATCGAATGATATAGAACTTTTAAACAGTGTTAAAAGTTATCTAAACAAAGAATTTTCAATGAAGGACCTAGGTGAAGCATCTTACATATTAGGCATAAAGATCTATAGAGATAGATCTAGGCGCCTAATAGGGCTATCGCAAAGTACATACCTTGATAAGATTTTAAAGAAGTTTAAAATGGACGGAAGTAAGAAGGGTTCTTACCTATGTTGCAAGGCAAGACATTGAGTAAGACTCAAAGTCCGCGGAAGAAAGAGAGATAATGGACAAAGTCCCTATGCTTCAGCCATAGGCTCTATAATGTACGCCATGCTATGTACAAGACCGGATGTGGCACACGCTATTAGTTTGACTAGTAGGTACCAATCGGATCCGTGTTGAACACTGGATAGCGGTCAAGAATATCCTTAAGTACTTGAGAAGAACTAAGGATATGTTTCTTGTATATGGAGGTGAAGAAGAGCTCGTCGCTAAGTGTTATGTCGACGCTAGCTTTGACACCGATCCGGATGACTCTAAGTCTCAATCCGGATACGTATTTCTCATGAATGGCGGAGCGGTTAGTTGGAGGAGCTCCAAACAACTTGTGGTAGCGGGATCAACAACGGAGGCCGAATATGTTCTTGCCGCTTGAGCGGCTCAGAAGCGATTTGGATGAAGGAGTTCATATCCGAACTAGGAGTTGTGGCAAGCGCGTTGGACCCAATGGTGATCTATTGTGACAACAATGGTGCCATTGCCAATGCCAAAGAGCCAAGGTCTCACAAGCATTCCAAGCATATTAAGCGCGGTTTCACTCCATCCATGAGCATGTCAAGGATGGAGATATAAAGATTTAGAAGTACATACGGATCTCAATGTAGCGGATCCGTTGACTAAAACTCTCCTAGAGCAAAACATGATCAACACGAGAACTCAATGGGTGTTAGATATATCACTATGTAACTAGATTATTGTCTCTAGTGCAAGTGGGAGATCAAGGAATATGCCCCGAGAGGCAATAATAAATTGTTTATTATGTGTATTCCAAGTATATGATAGATGTTTATTTTGCATGCTATAATTGTATTAATACGAGCGTTAATACATGTGTGTTTAATAAACAAACAGAAAGTTCCTAGTTAAGCCTCTCTCATAAACTAGCTCGTTGATTAACAAGATGATCAAGGTTTCGATCATGGACATTGGATGTTGTTAATAACGGGATCACAACATTAGTGTAATGATGTGATGAACATTCATCCGAAGTATAGCATTACGATCAAAGTCATTGAGTTTATATTGCTATAACAACTTACGAAGTGATCCTAATCCTTAGACCATGAGATCATGTCAATCACTAACAGGAAGAGTTTCTTGATAACATCAAACGTCACACCGTAATGGGGTGATTATAAAGATGGGTTCGAACTAATAAAGTGTTATGTTGAGGCTCATGGATCAAGAGTGGAATTTGTTCATCCCGATGACGGATAGATATACTGGGCCCTCTCGGTGATATCACATTGATTAGCTTGCAAGCAAGTGATTTGATCACTAGAATGTTATATCACGAACGAGAAAAGAGTGCATGTCGACGAGATCAAACTAGGTATGGAGATACCGATGATCGAATCTCGGACATGTAATATATCGTGAGACAAAGGGATTAAGATACTAGCGTAAAAGGTTCCGACGATCACAAGAAAGTCATCGTTGAATGTGTGGGAGTCGGTATGGGTCTCTCGGATCCCGCTTCGATTATTGATCCGAGAGGGTCTCGATCATGTCCGCATTATTCACGAACCGTAGGGTGACACACTTAAGAGACACCGACATCCAATTGGAGCAAAAGTTTCATGCCGAAAAGAATAAACAAGCGCAGAATTTATTTCACTAGATACCAAACAGGTTTTCGGGTGAAATTGCATAAAGTGGTTATGCATGTGAAATAGAATTCTAGCAAGGGGTTATTTGTGAATGTTTGTCATTAAAGTAATTGACAAAATTCTGAATAAAATAAAAGAGTTTTATTTAATGAGAGTTTGCATTAAATTTGGTGGAAATTTAATGGGATTTTGAGTGGGATTTTGAGTGGACTTTTGAAGGGTCATTTTGTGAGTGGAGTGTCCACCCACATGATGAGGGAGGGCAAGGGGCAGCCCCATGCGCGGCCACCCCTTGGGGTTCCCTCCTCCTATAAAAGGAGCCCCTCCTCTCACTTCTCACTCACCTCCTCGTGAAGGATCTCTCTCCCCTCTAGAATTTATCCCCATGGTCTCGGACTAGCGAGATACATGTTCCGTGGCTATTCGGCAAGAAAGAGTTGTGCTTCCGCTGCATCGCTGGAGCGAGGAGGCGGAGGTTGCTCGGTGCCTCGAGCGTGTGTGTCACGGATGCGCCGCTGATTTGCGGCGCTAGGACTTCCTCTCGATCTTGAGATCGGCAAGAGATCGTCTACATCAACCACGAGTTTGGACTCGTTAAACTTTGTCAGTCTTCAAGGGTATGTTCTCTACGGATATACATCCGCCCGTTGTTTGTATCTAGTATAAATAGATCTTGGTATATAGTTCACACCGTAGGAAAATTTTTGTTTTCTATGCTGCGAACCCTTCACTCTATAATCTTGATTCTTATTGTTTTAGTTCCTTCAGATGTTATAAATGCCCATACACATTATACATTAACAATGTTTGGTTGAACGGGAAATCATTAGTTATGCTAATACCTTTTCTCACTAGTGGAAACAGGGCCTCTAGTCCCGGTTTTGGAACCGGGACTAACCAAGCGGGACTAGAGGCCCACCCACTAGTCCCGGCCCAGTCACCAGCCGGGATAATGACTGTCCACGTGGCCGCCGCGACGCGTTCGGGGTGCACCCCCACTAGTCCCGGTTGGTGTTAAGGACCGGGACTAGTGGGTCTCTGCCACAGCAACATTTTGCGCATTTTCTCTGCCGCGGCAGAGCATTACCTCAGACTAGTGGTTCTCTGCCGCGGCAGAGAATTTATTTTGTATTGTTTTATTTATTTATTTTTCATTTCAAAATAGTTTTTGAATATTTCTACACCACCACATATCGTACACGTTTGTGTATATATAAGATAACCTGTATTACGATATCGAGCATACAAATATATACAATTTCCATAGTTACATGTAGATCATAATTACCGGGACTAGAGCCCGTCTATTCAATTACATGGAGATTATTAGCACCTATTAACACTAAATTCTCCGCCATCGTGTACCATATCTTTGAAAATAAAACCCGCCAAATCCTCCGCAATTGCTAGTACACGTTTCTCTGGTAGGAGATTATCCCGCATTCTCTCGAACTATATAAGAAAAGGAGATCAATATGAATATCAATCATGATAACAAAAAGTGACGGTAATAAAATGATGGTGTGAATGTATTGCTTACATCGACTCTATAATCTTTGTGCTCGGTGGTAAACGTGTGAATAAACTCGCAAACATAGAATCCATATAAATTCGACCCCTGTGACTGCCTCGCGCACTTTACGAGAATAGAATTTAATCAGAATAATAATCTAGCATCATTATTATATTGAAACTAGAAGTAAAGAGATGCGTGGATATATCACGTGCTACTTACCGAGACCTCCTTAAACGTCAGCTTCTAATTAAAGGAACACGTAACCTCACGCTTGAACCGGATCCAAACTCTGCCCGACGAAGAAAATGAATGAATGAGTTATTCATTACCTGATATCTCAGGAAATCAACGAAAGAGACCGATATATCGAGAAAATTACTTCTGGAGCATGTCATGCATGCTGCAGAACGCTTCCAGATTTCTTTTTGATGGGTCCATGACTTTAACTCTTCCCTTATCAAGTTGAATGTTTAGCAGAATCCAGTGAAAACTGCAAATGTTTATATATATATACATCAGTAACTCATCAGTTACACTTAGCATCGAGTAATCAAAAGTGAATGTGTACAACAGAGTAAGACCCTTACTTGAAATTATAAGGAAACAGTATGTGGTCACAGAAATTTTGCTCCTTTAAAAACCTTAAAATGTTTTCCTCCGTCTCCTCGGATTTTTTGTTAGCGTATTTATATGTACTTTATCTGGGTCAATGAACCCAACACTATAGATTCTTCTTATTTTACGTTCCCGGATCTTCATTCTGCATAATAATAGAGTACAAAAGGATATAATAAGGATAATTACATGCAATGAACCGAACATATAGACAATGAATACAACAACTTACAGACAGTAGCAGCTGAGGATAGATTTGTCGAGGGCATCGAGATTGTATAACTGGAAACTCAACATGGACCTCGTTGGGTCTGAAGTAGTACTCATGTGGGACTTTCGCTATGATAAATATTCTCCCTTACTTTGCAGCTGTCAAGTACCACTCGTGGAGATTTCGCAGTTGTGTTGGCAGTTCTTTCACCCTTTTTTTGCTGACCAAATCCTCACCTGCGACATATCTACGGACTACACCAGACTTGGGTAGAAGGTCGAGTTGGGGGGCCTAACAGTTAAGCAATACTAATTTCCATACTGGCCGCCAACTCCGCAGCGGCTTCCATATCTAGTGGATGTTGTGCGAGAAGGGGAACGTTTTCTAAAAACACCTTGAAGGGTGCGATCGTTTGTTTGGCCTGTTGTCCGAGAAGGGGAACATCTGATTTTTTACCGATTGCTGTTTTACTCCCGCTTGCACCTGTACTTGCTAATTTTTTACCGCTTGCACTTGATTTGGTTGATTTGCTTTTCGCCACTTCTTTCTCAAGTATGCGTAGATAGTCATCTGGCTTATGGTGCAACTCATATTGCGATTTTGTGTTCACAAAATCAATTGCATATGCCTTTTGCTTCTCGGTGTATACCGGAGCGGGCTCGGGTTTATTCTTATCAAAATGCGCCGCCACTTCGGCCTTTGCTATCGCTGCAGCTTCCGCATAAGTACGATCGTAAGGTATGATGGGAAGATTCTTATGAGGCACTGTTGGGAGGGGCGACATTTTCCATTTTGGGCTATCGCTTATTTTAGTACTCACTGACGGAGCACGCTTCCACTTATTGTCCTTAGCGGGAAGTGAAGACTGCTGAACCTGCGACGGAGATCGAGATGGACTCGCGATGTGGTGGTCGTAGTCATCATGGGGTGGGATTCTTGTAGGTGATGGAGGTGAAAGAGACCTGCGACGACTCGGAGGCTGTGTTGGCCTTGGGGCCGAGCCTGGAAACTTGATGTTGTTCTTGTCCCATAGAATGATACCACCCAGTACTTCTCCGAGTGTGCTCTCACCTTTAGGTCCAGGGATGTTAAGCTCCATTGACTCCCACTACTTTACGATTTGATCCACCCCGACTTTAGCATAGCCAGGTGGAATGTCACGGCCATACCGATGTGCGTCAGGCGGACAAGGTAAAGCAGATCCGACCGCCACCTTCACAGATATGTTCTTCAACTTATGATGGATCTCACAAGATATCTGCTCCTTAATTCCATCCACGGGGTAGCCAGGATCGCCATCTGTATAGAGTGCATCGTCAGACGGGACCTCCGATTCAGCCACACGACTTCTCCGCTGAGATGGGTTAGCGGTAATATCGAGTGAAGGATCTTGCAAGCGTGCTACTCCTCTAATTTCGTCGATCTGCTGCTGCTGCTTGTCAAGTCTTGCTAGCAGCTGGTTGAACTTGTCTCCCTCCTCATCCTCCTCCCGTTGCTTCTTTTCTCGTGCTCGGATTATATAAGTACCTTGGTCCTTAGGAAACCTAGTCTCCCATGTGAAACTAGAGTCAAGGCCTCGGACTCGTCCTCCGTGTTCAGGATTCCCGAGGACCAAGGTCAGCAAGTCTTTCTCTCTATCGGGATGAAACTTTTTATCCCATATTTAATCTCTTGCGCCACTTTTAGCCATGCACTCCTAGGTACCTTTATCCCGTCACTACAAACAAGGTCCCCTGTAAGTTCGTCATACTTACTCCCATGCCCAAGGAACCAATTTCTTGCCCTCAAATCCCATTCTTCGCGAATTGGTTCTGGAATGATCCCTTTAGCATTAAGCTCTTTCTCTTTTGCATCCCACTTAGTCATGGCAGCTGCGTAGCCACTGGCCCCATGTTATGGTGATATTTTTTCTTCGCAGCATTTATCTTGTTTTTTTCTGACTTTTCCGTAGCAACTCCTGACTTCCTATACTCCCACAATTAGTAGCCAAATACACAATGCATTTTCCTAGGCCCATAAAGGTGAAGTATCATGTAGTCGACGTTCACATGACACCACTAGAAGAATAGCACCACAACTTAAATATCAAACCATTAAATATTACTCAACATAATTCCACTACTAACAAAATGACTTCTCCCATGTCCTCAAGAACTAAACGAACTACTCATAATACATCATATGGATCAAAATCAGAGATGATATAATGATAAGTAACAATCGGAACATGAACAATAATCCAATGGTTTCACTCAATAGCATCAACTACAACAACTGATCAACACCGGGAAAGTTTCCCCTATGAACTACATAAGATTCAATCCAATTGTTACAGCGGTATGGCGTGGTGATGATGATGATCTCGATGAAGCCCAGCTCGATGACAGTGTCGATGGCGACGGTCTCCCCTCTCCGGGAAGGAATTTCCCCGGCAGATTTCTGCCTGCCAGAGAGCTCTTTCTCTCTCTATGGTTTCTGCCCCGTAGAGGCGGCGGGATATTTATCTGATGGCTCCCCCCGTTTTAGGTTTTCGGGGAGAATATATAGGCGGAAGGGCGACGCCAGAGGTGGGACAGGGTGGCCACACCACCTGGCCGCACGACCTAGGGGGGACCCGCGCCTAGGGGTGGTGTGGGCCCCTGTGGCCCATCTCTACTCCTCCTTTCGGCTATCTTCGTCTTCTGAAAAAATGGGAATTTCCGTATATTTTCTGGAATTTTCTGATCTTTGGAAATATTGCATCTGGACAGTGCTTTTTTCGGCAGAATTCTGACTCCGACAATTAACTCTCCACACATCATCAAACATGCAAAATAGATTAAATAACATAAGTATCATCTCTAAATATGAAATATATCAATGAATAACAGTAAATTATGATATAAAATAGTGATGCAAAATGGATGTATCAACTCCTCCCAAGCTTGGACCTCCCTTGTCCCCAAGCTAAAACTGAAGTCAGTAAACATGACCACATGTTTATGGAGTGAAGTGTCGATAAAGAGAATATGGACAAGAAGCATCAGATTTATGAATACACAAATCGTAATAGAGAGCAACTCACTCTTATATAACTTAACTTGCAATGAGTACACTACAAGGAATCTGGCAATATATGACCCTCCATTTTCGTCATAGAATCGTCATAATAGTCTGTTTATGACGATTCTATGACGATTTTGAGATCGTCGAAAGCTGGGCGTCGCAAATGAACTATAACGACGTTTTTGGTAAAATCGTCATAACCGTCTATGACGATATTGGATCGTCATAACGTCTATGACGATTCAATATCGTCATAGGCCATCTAGCCATGCCATGTCAGATCCTACGTGGCTGATCCTACGTGGCAAAATTGTGACGAAATTAAATCGTCTTAAATCGAAATCAGCCCAGTCCATTTCTAGGTTCCACATGGCCTCGGCCCAACTATTTTGGATTGTTTTTCATATTAAATCTGGTCAGCTACATGGGCCAAGCCCAGCGTCCTGGAATTTTTCTTTTCTTTGCATTGGACTTTTATATGGATAGATCTTACTTTCAGGCTTCTTATTTTGGGCTGGTCCCACTAGTAACAGGGGTCCCATTTGTCAGTTCATACAATTTATATGGTTCCACTTGTTAGTGGCCATTTTCTCACATTTTCACAATAATTAAACAGCTAATAATTTAATCAAGACCAACAGAATAAACGAATTACTTTGATTCAAACATGTCACATTCACAAATAATATGTCGGATAACATCAGCACATTACAATCACACACAGTTTACATCAGGTGGAGTACCAAAATACAATAAAACATTCAGAAAGTATACAAGATAGCAATTTTTTGATATTTCGGAACTTCATGCTTCCTCTTTCTCTAACTTATTCGGCGTGTACCTGTAGTCCAACAAAAAGGCAATGAGGCCTCGATGAGATATTTAGATAAACACACCATAATTTGAAGAAAAAAACTCACTTTACATACTAAAATTAGGAACAGATAAACTAAACCAAACCTCCTTCCAAAACTTTAGAAACATTCTGAAAACAATGTATACTGATGACTACCGTAAAAAGGAAGAATATGCAGAATTAGACTTGGTGAAACAAGATTGCCCAGATTCTGCCAACGAAAATGAGCAAAAGGAACAATAGTATTGTGCAATGAAGCTATTATCAGGTTGGTAACATGACTTTAATAGTGAAAGGCGATAAGCAGCTGAACAGTCAATAGCAGATCAAACAGGGCTAAACTATTGAATTGGATGATGACCCCATGAATAAATATTGTAGCTCTACCGCAAGCTCACGAGCATCACAGTTATTCCGTTGACACAAGAGTAGATAAACAATTTTTCTATCACAGCCATGTATCATATAACAAGTGGAGGAGAAAAGGGATGAACTAGGGAATTTACATACCCCAAGATCGTGAAGAAGAGGAGCAGTAGGGGGTGAGGTCAGTAAGATCTAAAGACCTAGCCAGAGGATCTTGTTTCGTGGACCACTCTAAGTCAATGCTACTGGTGCACTCCACCGCCTCTTCTCATCTCACATACCCATCTACCAATGCAATTACCTGTATGCCAAAACACGCAGGCTAGTATTAGCAACTATGCATCAATGTAAAAACAACTGTAGTTTGATGTATGCCAAGCCACATCACATCTTAGCATCTTAGGGCACAGTTTGCATGAAAGATCACACCAAATTAAACATGACAGGGTAAACATGTATAATAAACATTCAGGGAACTATAAGAGCATGTGTCTAGGCTGTTCAAAATACAATAACAAATATAAGAAGATGCCACATTAAACAAAGATAAATGCTACGCTTATAGTTGTATGCATCCGGATACTCGCCATTTACATTTAACTAGAACATGAAAGCGCTTTGCTTGCCAATCCATCTCAAGGAAATAGTAGGAAGAATAAGAAAATACCTTTAAATTTGTTAAAACTTAGGAACTGGGAGACCATAGGCGACTAATGTATCAATGTTTCCATCCCTATTGTCATGAAGCATAAACTAAAGCGTTGGTTGTTGTGCCCATCTATTTAAAGGATTCTTTTTGGATATTTAAGAAAATATGGACAAAGAGATCGTATAAATATATAAAAAACTGAACAATGCATAAGCGATACACGTTTGAGCTTTAGTTGGACATAACAAATCTTCATAAACTACAAAATCTGAAGATAGTATTATAGAGCACAACGCCATTTTTCAATTGATACCCTTGGAAAAATATAAAAGACATGCACTTAACTCAAACAACCACTCCCAACCAGACCTATGTCACCCCTCAGTCGTACACATGCTACTTTACGAAGGTTAAATCATGCCAAATTTCAATGTTTTCCTTTCAAAGAGAATTACTACATAGATGGCAAGGTGCAGTGAGGGAAGGAAAGATATGCTTACCTCACTGGCTTCCTCCACTCCACTTGGGGTGTCACTACTCTCCCAGCAACTCACCCAGGTGTGTTCTGCTACAGCTTGACCTACACCAACCACAAACAAACACCCCAAATCAGACTACCAACAGCAAGCGTAGATCATCCAATATTATTTAGCTTCAAGTAAATAACAACATGATCAAACAGTCAAAACACAAACTATTCCAGGTCGGATACAACAAATACACTACTAGACCATTTGAGTTCATGGTAAGGATCAACAAATGTTCTCTTCACGGTCGGATACAACAAGTATTTCTGAGGACTAGAACAACATTAGACTCAATAGTAATGCATTGCATCATGTCCCATCGTCAACCAAGTAAAAAAGAGAACATGATATACTGAAGACTTATCTAATCCATCGGAGGAGAGCAGCAGCAGCAGGTTGGCTTCAACGTCGCGGAGGTAGCGCATCTGGATGAACATGTCGTCCTTCTGATGCACCTCCGACCATCGTCGGACACGGGCTTTCATGTGGCATGCTTCAATAACCTGTATAATGACATGAGCAACTTTTTTTACTAATTTGTTTGTCACCACAACCAATATATCTGAGCATAATAAGGAGCTAGAAAGTTGCACAAATAAGCAATTGATAAAATCGAATAAGTTAAGATTTTATTATTCAAGTTCTCCATCAACTAGACAACATCACAACCTATACTACTATGCTACTTTTTTCAATCATACTACTATGCTACTTTTTTCAATCACATGGAGATAATGTGTGCATTTCAAGATAACCAAATGCCAGCAGACACAAATGGCACAAGTAATAATACAACATAACTCCAGAACTGAACCAAATTCCAGCCTTTAAGGTGTGCTTCATCTACAGCACAACCCTATTTTGCATACAGAGTCATATAGATGAACAACACACATAATATAACCTACACAAAAATTATTGAGGCACCTGGACCTAGTTCTAATACAATCAGATCATGGCATTGTTTACTTGGAGATGGCAACACAATGGCATGCGCAACACATTGATGCATCTAGTGTTAATACAAACTAAGCTGCAGAATAGGTTTATTAAGTAATTGTAAATGCATATCAGCATGCATATATGTCCAGTTATCAAGTTTTAAAAGAATATGAATGATTACTTGATATATCTTCGCCCGTTGAACATGATATTGTCCTACACTAAATTCTTGACACAACCAGGCAACCAAATCAAACAAGGGCTACAAAACCAATAACCTTGCTAGGAGACAACATTCTACTCTATCAATTAGGACTACATATATGAATCGATAAAACATGATGGCCACCACAACTAGCAGTATTATGATAGAGCATAATGAAGGGAACCACACAAGAGGAAACTAGGACAACTATAGTGAGGAAGTGGGAGACTTTGATGATAAGTTGATAACCATGAACGGAAAACACCTAGTCACCTACCATGTATTACCAGGGAGCTTAATGGGAAATCAAATCGCACACTTACAGAATTCTGGGAGGCAATCAGGATTCATGCAACAGTTGAACAAGGTAGAGGATGTAGGGAGGAAATAACACTGGCATCATAGGCATGTAACTACTCACCATGAGCAGCTCGGGCTCGAGCAGGAAGTCCCAAAACCCGGCGTTATGGATCCGATGTATCCCTTCTTGGCCACCTCAACCTCCAACTCCTTCACGGTTATTGATTCATCACAGCTCACCATTGCATCTAGGGACAGCTGTAGAGAGACAGAGGGAGATCGATAGAGAGGCCTCAAGAGAGAGAGGTAGTGTGGAATAGCATGAATCATGGTTGAGGGAAGCACGGGAGTTACCTTGATGTGCCCGAACTTCGCCGGATCTCGTCCTTCTTCCCATCGTCAAGCACCTCGCCGAATCTGCCCGAACTTTGCCATCATCGACCTGGGGTCCTCCCACTAGTCACCGCCAGATCTCCGCACTAGTGGCCACGCGATCGATGCGGGCAGGTCGGATCGACGGCGCGGTGCGGCAGCGCTGCGTCGCGACCCAACCCACCGCGACACCGTGGATGTTGAGGTTCGCCTCCGATCTGGTCTGGTTAGGATAGAATGTGGTGCGAGGTTGGATTAGGGTGGAGGCGGCGCATCTGGGTAGCAGGGTAGGCCTTGGCCATGGCTGTGGTAGGGGAGGACGAGACCGTGGTGGTAAGGGCGATGTGAGGACGAGGAGGAGGATATCGCGATCTTGAAGACGAGCAAAGTGGCGGCGGGGTGCTAGGAGGGAGGGAGGTAGGTCGGGGTAGGCTTAGGGTTAGGGCTGGAAGCCTTGGAACCACATGAGGTGCGGTGGGTTTCTGGTCGTTGGATCGGTGTCGTGGACGTCTCAGATCGGTTTTTTGGGGCTGATCCGTGGGTAGGCCAGTCCTCCCTCCTGATTGGCCACAAAAATATTATAGTCTGTTATGACGATTTTACATCGTCGTAATCGAGTAAATATAACATATTTGGATGGGTCTGCCATATTATGACGATTTCAACTAACAAAATTACGACGATTCTGAGCCTATCGTCATAATTTTGAAGGGGTTTGGCCCTCCTGGAGTGGCTAGCGACGTTCAGGTGCAAATCGTCATAAAATTTATGACGATTTTACCATCGTCAAAATAAGAATGTCACAAGTTGACACATTTCTTGTAGTGGTAAGGGAGTCACAATAAAGGTGCACACAAAGAAAATCTTAATTGGTAATGACAAACTTTGTTCTTGGTCAGAGAACAATTAACAAAATCATACTTATTTTTGAACTTATATTGCAGGAGTCTCTTGCTCAAGCATAACGGTCTCTTCACCAACAAAGATAACTTTCAAAGTTATATTCATTCAGATAAGAGCTTTGTGAAAAACAAGGAACATAAGAAACAAGATTGAATAAATCAACATATAGATGATTGAATCACAGAAACTCAAATGCTTGCTTGAGATAGAGAGGAATAGGCTTACTGACTCAACATAAAAGTAAAAGATAGTCCCTTCGTAGAGGGAAGCATGGATTAACGAGTTTGACAAAGCTTCCAAAAATGATGGTACTAATTAGATTTGAGCTCCCATTGCCCCTATCGTAAGCATCTTGAAGTGATTAAGGTTAAAGTGAGTGCAAATATGAGTATATGCTTGACAAATCAGAAGTTGAAAATATCATGCCCCTTGATTACGAGTACCGAGACCTCATGCTACTCAACTTTGGTCACAGGCAAGTTCTTGTCATTATAAGTATATGTGTATCATAGAGAACCGCCAACGGGGTACCCCTTGCCCCATGACATAGGAGCTGTCCCATATCAAAATGACAAGGCAACAGATAGTGAGCATCTCAGTGATCTTTTTATTTGCTATTTGCATAGTTTTTTTATTGAGGTCGCTTCATAGAATGCCACTATGGTTTCGCTGCAAGTTTCCACCATGATTAGGCATGCTTAGGCTAGCCTCCCATGTGTTTCTCTAACACATATACATACTCCATGGACTTACAAACTCCCATCTTATTTCACACCGCCCGGGATCCATAAACAAAAGAACACGATATCAACTAAATAGAATAAGTGGAATGTCAAAAGCGTTCCCCATGACAGTATGGTTCTGCTAATTCCCAACTTACAATTTGCAAGCATATAATCATCATAGATGGTCACAATGGTTCAAATTTATTAAGTGCAAGAAAATGAAGTGTGCCATCAAGTTCGTGAGAGCTTTACTAGCTGATTTTCTCATAACAATTTTTTTTTAATTTGGAAGATGGATAAAACTCGAGAATTTAGTTGGAATAACAATGATGCTAATAGGGGGATATGGTGGACATAAATGGCGAAGGTTTTGGTTCAAGGATTGGATGCACGAGAAGCATTCCCTCTCATTATAAGTTTTTGGCTAGCAAGGCTGGGTAGCAAGCATAAGAGTTGAGTGAAACAAGCAAACATACACGTGATAGGAACAATCATGCAATCTTCCTTGAAAACACAAAAGATCTTAACTTGGGAATACTAAGCTTATGAGACAATCAAGAAACAAAGAAAATTAAATAATATATCTGCAAGTACTTTTCTCTTTTCCTTTCAATCCTCAAGGTAGTGTTGCTACTGACCAAAGCTAGGTTTTCCAAAACCAACTAAATTTACTTGATGATCCCAAAGTGATACCAATACTAACAACAAGATCAATCATATAACAGAAATTGCAAACTAAAATAAGATGTGCAAAAAGTAAATGATAAAACTTCTCATTAATATTCCATAATGACACTCACACCAAGGGATGCATAGACAACCAACTAGAGGAGAGATACTTCCACACCGCAAACCATCTTATATGATAACTTCTCTACTCATGATATGACTCTACTAAAAAGGTAAAAAGATAAAAGATAATGATGTGATACCGCGACACTCCCGCAAGCTTGGAACAAACCAAGGGGATGCCAAAACCTGATGACGAATTACTCCTTCGGTGATGGTGTTTCCTTGTCATCATCAGACTTTCAAGGTAAAGGCTCCCCATCAACAAAGGACGTCTTGGTGTCCAATATCCCGAAACTATCAGCAAAACTTATGTGTTTAAACCTAGCCTCATACTCATAGTTTTGATTTTGCATGTCGTAGATTTGTGCTTGTAATTGGTTGGTGGTCTGATGGAGCGAGAGCATTTCATCTCAAAGCTTGGCAGTCTCCTTCTTATGCTCGGCAATGAGTTCTGAACTTATCTTATGGAAGACGTCTACTTCGCTTTCTGCCATCTTCTTATACCTAAACACTTCTTGCTCCAATGCTTCCATCCTATCTTCCAGACCGCCTTCTCCTTTAGGGCCTTGAACCTCTTTTATCTGTACCTTCCCATCCTTGAGAAACAACTCCTTGGGGGTGAATCTTCAACTCATGCATGTACGAGTTGATGATGTTTGTGGAGGAATCCTCCTTGGGTGATCCATAGGAAGACATTGTGGCTCCAAAACTGAGAATCTGCCTGATAGAAACAGATCGAAACAAAAACACGACGAGAACACGATATACGGACTCAGGGGGTCAGGGGGATTATATATCACGAAGTTTAACGATAAAATGAAGGTACTATGAGAAAACGGGACGGAGACGGGCTCCGTGGTGGTCACGCCACCTGGTGGCGCGGCCAGGTGGGCCCGCGCCACAGGGTGGTGTGGGCCACCCGAGCTCCATTTTCTTCCCTCTTTCGACTCGTTATCTTCCATATTAAATAAAAACTGCAAAAAATATAAATTGGAAAGTTTTTCGTGAACCTTTTCTTACCAGAACTGTTACCTATTCAAAAACGGGCTCTGCAGATTCCTGAATTTTGTATTTAATAAATTCTTCCGGAGTCACCACTTGAATAATATCAATATCTTCATTATAATGTTTGAGACTTTGACCATTCACCACTTGCGTAGTGTTGTCTCTTAATGAGGAGATTTTGATTGTACCTGAACGATGCACCTCTTCAATAATAAAGGGCCCTTCCCATTTTGAGAGTAGTTTTCCTGCAAAAAATCTGAGACGATACCTATACAAGAAAACTTTCTCACCCACATGGAACTCTCTCTTAAGAATTCTCCTATCATGCCATTTTTTACTTTTTCTTTAAATAGTCTAGCATTTTCATAAGCTTCACTTCTCCACTCATCTAAAGAACTCAAGTCAAGCAGTCTTTTCTTTCCAGCAAGTTTAAAATCTCTATTGAATTCTTTTACTGCCCAATAATCTTTGTGTTCTAATTCTAAAGGCAAGTGACAAGCTTTCCCATAAACCATTTTGTAAGGAGACATTCCCATAGGATTTTTATAAGCAGTTCTATAAGCCCATAAAGCATCATTCAACTTTTTAGCCCAATTTTTCCTAGATCTATTAACGGTCTTTTGCAAGATAGTTTTAATTTCTCTATTTGATAATTCTACTTGCCCACTTGTTTGAGGATGATAAGCTGGAGAAATTCTATGATTAACATCATATTTAGCAAGGGTCTTCCTAAAACCACCATGAATGAAATGAGAACCTCCATCAATCATAAGATATCTAGGCACACCAAACCTAAGAAAAATAACATCTTTAAGCATTTTTAAAGAGGTCTCACCATCGACATTTTTGTAGGTATGGCTTCTACCCACTTAGTAACATAATCAACAACAACAAGAATATGAGTATAACCTTTTGAAGGAGGAAAAGGACCCATAAAGTCGAATCCCCAACAATCAAATGGTTCAATAACAAGAGAATAATTCATAGGAATTTCATTGCGTCTAGAAATATTACCAGACCTTTGAAATTCATCACATGATAAAATAAACTTTCTTGCATCTTTAAAAAGAGTAGGCCAATGAAAACCTGATTGTAAAACATTTTGTGCGGTTCTATCTCCATCACGATGTCCTCCATAAGCACTACCATGACATTTTCTCAATATCTCTTGTTGTTCATATTCTGGAACACATCTTCGCATAATACCATCCACTCCTTTATATAAATGTGGGCATCCCAAAAATAATGCCTCGGATCATAAAATAATTTCCTTCTTTGTTGGGCTGTAAAGGTTGGAGGCAAATACTTGGAAACAATAAAGTTAGCATAATCAGCATACCAAGGACTCTCTCGCGACCTTACCTTTATTGCAGCTAACTGTTTGATGACCCACAAGTATAGAAGATCTCAACTGTCTTCGAGGGTAGTATTACCCAATTTATTGATTCGACACAAGGGGAGCCAAAGAATACTTGCAAGCCTTAACAACTGAGTTGTCAATTCAGCTGCACCTGGAAATATTTCTTGCTCACAGAAGTTTATCAGTAGCAACAGTTTGTAGTAGCAACAGCAAAGCAAAGCAGCAGTAAAATAGGAGCAATAGTAACAGTATTAGCAAACAGTAGGATATGAGCGCGGTAGGCATAGGTATGGATGGAAGGGCGTTGCATGGATGAGTCTAAACATGTAACTTCAAGGTCTAGGGCAATTGTAGATAAATAAGAATAATCATCCAAGTACTAAACAATCATAGGCATGTGCTCCATATATAGTCATGCGCGCTCGCAGTGAGAACTTGCACAACATCTTTTGTCCTGCCAGCCCGTGGCAGCGGGGCCTCAAGGGAACTACTAGCAATTAAGGTGCTCCTTTTAATAGAGCATCGGAGCAAAGCATTAACACTCCCTAAACACATGTGATCCTCACATCATAGCCATCCCCTCCGGTTGTCCCAATTTCTGTCACTTCGGGGCCTTTGGATCCGGACAATGATATGTGTACACAACTTGCAGATAAGATCACAAACAATACTATCATAAAGATTCAATAATAACTTCAGATCTGAGATCATGGCACTCGGGCCCTAGTGACAAGCATTAAGCACAATAGGTTGCAACAAAGTCAAATAGCACTAATAGAGATACTAGGCACCATGCCCTAACAATCTTATTCAATTACATGATAGAACTCATCCAATGCCTACCATACCCATAGCCTACAACGGGGGATTACTCACTCATGGATGAGGTAAACATTGATGGTTGATGGAGAGGCGTTGGTGAGGACGATGGCGATGATCCTCCCCAAATTCCCTTTCCGTGAGTGCCGAACGGAGTTTCGGATCCGAATCATGGTTTCGGTGGTGGCGGTATGCAACTCTTTTTGGAAAACGTCGACCCCGAGTTTTTAGGTCAAGGCATCTTATAGGCGAAGAGAGGCCGAGGGGTGCCTGGCTGGCCACACCTCCCAGCGCGAGGTGGGCCCACCATGGCGGGGGTGTGGGCCACCAGGGCTCCGTCTCGTACTCTGGCTCCGTGGATCTTCTGGTGAAATAGGATTTTTGGCATATTTTCCGGGATTTTTCCTGATAGTTGATTTTCTGCACAAAAACTAGACACCAAGGTAATTCTGCTGAAAATAGCGTCAATCCGTGTTAGTTGTATCCAAATCACTCAAGTTTAGAGGAGAAACAATAGCAAAAGTGTTCGGAAAAGTAGATGCGTTTTGGACGTATCACTGTCCTTTTGGAAAACTATCATTAACAGACATAGGATCAAAAAAAATGTTTTCCAATCGAGATAAATTATCATCATTAGGATTTTCAGCACCTTTCCTATCTACAATATGTAAATCGACCTCTTGTAAAAGCAACACCCATCTAATAAGCCTAGACTTAGCATCTTTCTTTGTCATAAGGTATTTAATTGTAGCATGATCAGTATGAACAGTAACTTTTGAATCAACAATATAAGGTCTAAACTTATCACAAGCAAAGACTACAGCTAAGAACTCTTTTTCAGTAGTAGCATAATTCTTTTGAGCAGCATCAATAGTCTTACTAGCATTATGGATAACATTCAACTTCTTATCTATTCGTTGTCCAAGAACAACACCTACATCAAAATCACTAGCATCACACATAATTTCAAAGGGTAAATTCCAATCAAGCGGTTGGACAATAGGAGCAATAGTTAAAGCTTTCTTTAGAGTTTCAAAAGCTTCCTTACAATCATTATCAAAAACAAAAGGTACATCCTTTTGGAGAAGATTAGTAAGAGGTTTTGATATCTTGGAGAAATCTTTAATAAACCTTCTATAGAAACCAACATGACCAAGGATACTATGAATACCTTTAACATCTCTAGGACAGGGCATTTTCTCAATTGCTTCAACTTTGGCTCTGTCAACTTTAATACCCATTTTGGAAATTTTATGTCCAAGGACAATTTCTTCATTAACCATGAAGTGGCATTTCTCCCAATTAAGAACAAGATTAGTTTCTTCACATCTCTGCAAAACTTTATCAAGATTGTGCAAACAATTATCAAAACAAGTTCCATAGACGGAGAAATCGTCCTTGAACAGTTCCACAATTTCTTCACAAAAACCATGAAATATAGCAGACATACATCTCTGAAATGTAGAAGGATAATTAAACAAACCAAAAGGCATACGCCTATATGCATAGGTTCCATAAGGACACGTAAAAGTGGTTTTCTCTTGGTCTTGTGCTCTAACAGGAATTTAAGAAAACCCAGAATAACCATCAAGAAAAAAAGGTGAGTCTTCTTGGACAACCTTTCTAGCATTTGATCAATAAAAGGTAGAGGATAATGATCTTTCTTAGTAACTTTATTCACCTTTCTAAAATCAATGCACATCCTATAACCAACAACTACTCTTTGAGGTATAAGCTCATTATTTTTATTTGGCACTACTATAATTCCTCCTTTCTTAGGGACACAATGAACATGACTAACCCAATTACTATCAGCAATAGGAAAAATAATACCAGCATCAAGAAGTTTTAATACCTCATTTCTTACCACTTTCTTCATCTTAGGATTTAAACGACGCTGATCTTCAACAAATGGCTTTGCATTAGGTTCTATATTAGTAGCATGCTGACATATATTATGAGAAATCCCTTTTAAATCGTCAAGAGTATAACCCATAGCTCCTCGGTGTTTCTTCAATACTTCCAATAATCTTTCCTCTTCCCTTCCTGAAAGTTTAGAACTAATAATAACAGGATATATATTGTTATCATCTAGATAAGCGTATTTAAGATCATCAGGTAGAGGTTTTAGATCGAAGACAAGATCCTCTTTAGGTGGTAGTGTGGTACCCAAATCTTCCATAGGTAGGTTATGTTTGAGCATCTCGGGTTAACAAAGAAAAATCTCGTCGATCTCATTTCTTTCTTCCATGAAGATCTCACTTTCATGATCTTCCATATATTGCTGCAAAGCATTGTTAGGAGCAAGAGAAATAGAATTTGTTCAACTCTGAAATCCTCATAAGGAAATTCATTTTCATAAGGAGTTTTAGCAAATTTGGAAAAAATAAACTCATAGGATTCTCCATCAAATTTAGTTAAATTTTCTCCTTATTACAATACCAATTGGACAAACGGTCTCTCTATTAGCAAGGTGAATAACCACATCACTGTCTTCAAGTTCACAAGGACCAATTTCATGCATAATTTCTTTGTAAAGCTCATAAGGAATAGCACTTGAACTTGCACCAATATCGCATTAACCATAATAGCAATGATCACCAATACTAACGGAAAGTACAGGGACACTAGCTCTCCTAGTTTTACTAGGATGTGAAACAATATTGGAAGCATCTTCATAAAAGATAATGTGCCCATCTTCTACATTTTTAGTGACAAGGTATTTCGCAATTGCTACTACAGGTTCAACATTTATTTGTTCATCAGGTTCTATAGCTTTCTTTGTACTTTTGTTAACCAAATTAGCTATCATAGAATGTTCCTTTACTTTAGCAGGGAAAGGTATTTTCTTAGGAAAAATGCGATCAACAGTACAAACTTCAATATTTCTAACAGGAACATGATTAACAATATCATTACATGGTGCATGGTACTTGTTCCATTCCTTTTTAGGAATTTCAATATAAGAGGCAAAGGCCTTAAATTTTTTGCAAGAACTTGAGAATCAAGACCATACTTAGTACTAATATTATGAAAGTCATTAGTTCCCATAAAAGATTTAATGCATTCATAATCATAATTTATACCTGACTTTCTTCCTTTGTCATTCTCCCATGCTTCAGTATTTTCTTGAATACGGTCTAGAAGATCCCATTTAGCTTCTTCTTTCATATGTGTAAATGATACAACACAAGAAGCATCTAATAAATCCTTATCATGAAGAGAAAGCCTTGCATAAAAGTTATTAATAATAATAATATTAGAGAGCTCATGAATAGGACATTTGAGCATTAGTAACTTCAATCTCCCCTAAGCTTGGGCTGTAATCTCTCCATCACGAGACCAAAAGTTATATATTTGATTCCAATCTCTATGAATCTCACTAGGAGGATAGAATTTAGAATAAAAGAGAGGTACAATTTCCTCTCATTCAAGAGATTGGCCATTCTTCAGCAGCTTATACCATTCCTCAGCTCTGCCTTTCAATAATATAGAGAGTAACTTTTTCTTAACTTGTTTCGTTGTGATACATGCACACTTGAACAACCCGCATAATTCATGTATAAAAAGCAAATGATCACCAGGATGGAAAATTCCATCTTCAAAATAGTAGTTATCCATAACACGATCAACAATTTTTGTAGGTATTTTAAAAGGATCTAATTCAGCAGGTGGTGGTTCATCTACTACCCTAGCAATGGTAGTAGCCTTCCGAAACATGAAATTAAGTGAATTATCCATATTGAAAACAAAGTAACAAACAGAAATAAAAATAATACTCACAGTAGAAATTTCCTTTACCAGTTCCACTCTTCATTAGCGCTTCACTCCCCGACAACGGCGCCAGAAAATAGTCTTGATGACCCACAAGTATAGGGGTGTATCATAGTACTTTTGATAAATAAGAGTGTCAAATCCAACAAGGAGCAGAAGGTGTTACAAGTGGTTTGGATCAGGAATTCACTGTAAATACTAGCAAACGGATTTTTAGGAGTTTTTGATAATGCAAATAAATAAAGTGCGAGTAAATAAAAGACAATAATAATAATTGCAGAAAGTGGCCAAATCCTTCTTCAGCAAAGGACAAGACGGTTGTATTACTTATGAGGACCAAACGTTCTCGAGGACACATGGGAATACTGTCAAGTGTTTTCGCTTCATATAGTTGATTAATCTTCTTTGGTTGGATAAGTGTTGTGTGGGTGTGTACCGACCTTACTTGGACTAATACATACTTGTGATTATACCCCTTGCAAGCATCCGCAACTACAAGAAAGTAATTAAGATAAAAACATAACCACATCATTAAACTCTGAGATCCTACACTCCCTTGTGCAAAGGTTTCCTAACGGGGGTTTAGGTTTCTGTCACTCCGGCAACCCCACAATTAGTAGCCAAATACACAATGCATTCCCCTAGGCCCATAAAGGTGAAGTATCATGTAGTCGACGTTCACATAACACCACTATAAGAATGGAACCACAACTTAAATATCAAACCATTGAATATTTCTCAACACAATTCCACTACTAACAACATGACTTATCCCATGTCCTCAAGAACTAAATGAACTACTCACGAGACATCATATGGATCAAGATCAGATATGCAATAATGATAAGTCACAATCTGAACATGAACAATAATTCAATGGTTCCACTCAATAGCATCAACTAAAAAGTAATTAATACCAGGAAAGTTTCCCCTAAGAACTATTGCAAGATTCAACCCAATTGTTACAGCGGGATGGAGTGGTGGTGATGGTGCTGTTGGAGATGATTCTGACGATGATGATGGTCCCGATGAAGTCTAGCTCGATGACGGTGTTGATGGCGACGATCTCCCCTCTTCGGGAAGGAATTTCCTTGGCAGATTTCTTCCTGCCGGAGAGCTCTTTCTCTCTATGTAGTTTCTGCACCGCAGAGGCGGCGGAATCTTTCTGTGGTTCGTCCCCTGAGTCTTAGGTTTTCGAGGGGATGATATAGGCTAAAGGGCGATGCCAAAGGTGGGCTAGGGTGGCCACACTACCTAGTGGCACGGCCCAGGGGGCGCCAGGGGGTGGTGTGAGCCCCTTGTGGCCCATCTCCACTTCCCCTTCTTGCTTCCTTCGTCTTCTGAAAAAATAGGGATTTCCATATATTTTCTGGAATTTTATGATCTTCGCGACAGTTGCATATGGACACCGCTTTTTCCATAAGAATCCTAACTCCGGCAGTTCATCCTCCAAAAGTCATCCAACATGCAAAATAGACGAAATAACATAAGTATCACCTTTTAATATGAAATATATCAATGAATAACAGTAAGTTATGATAGAAAATAGTGATGCAAAATGGACGTATCACATAGACAGAGAAATCGTCCATGAACACTTCCACAATTTCTTCATAAAAACCATCAAAGATAGCAGACATACATCTTTGAAAAGTAGCACGAGCATTACACAAACCAAAGGCATACGCCTATAAGCATAAGTTCCATAAGGACACGTAAAAGTGGTTTTCTCTTGATCTTGCGTTTTAACAGAAATTTAAGAGAACCCAGAATAATCATCAAGAAAACAAAAATGAGTCTTCTTAGATAACCTTTCTAACATTTGATCAATAAAAGGTAAAGGATAATGTAATTCTTAGTAACTTTATTAAATTTTCTAAAATCAATGCACATCCTATAACCTACTACTACCTTTTGAGGAATAAGCTCATTATTTTCATTAGGCACAATAGTAATTCCTCCTTTCTTAGGGACACAATGAACAAGACTAACCCATCTACTATCATCAATAGGATAAATAATACCAGCATCAAGAAGTTTCAATACCTCATTTCTTACCACTTCCCTCATCTTAGGAATTAAACGGCGTTGATGTTCAACAACTGGTTTTGCATCAAGTTCCATATTGATAGCATGCTGACATATAGTAGGATAAATCCCTTTTAAATCATTAAGAGTATATCCCGTAGCTCCTCGGTGTTTCTTCAATACTTCCAATAATCTTTCCTCTTCCTTTCCTGAAAGTTTAGAACTAATAATAATAGGATATATTTTATTATCATCAATATAAGCATATTTAAGATCATCAGGTAGAGGTTTTAGATCAAAAACAGGATCCTTTTTAGGTGGTAATGTGGTATCCAAATCTTCCATAGGTAGATTATGCTTAAGCATCCCGGGTTGATGAAGAAGAATCTCATCAATCTCATTTCTTTCTTCCATGAAGATCTCACTTTCATGATCTTCCATATATTGATGTAAAGCATTCTTAGGAGCAAGAGCAATAGAAGCAAGTTGTTCAACTCTAAAATCCTCATTAGGCAATTCATTTTCATAAGGAGCTTTAGAAAATTTAGAAAAATTAAACTCATAAGGTTCTCCATCAAATTTAGTTAAAATTTTATCCTTCTTACAATCTATAATAGCACCACAAGTGTTCAAGAAAGGTATACCAAAAATGATAGGACAAGTTTTACTAGCAGCTAAACCAAGTACTAGAAAATCAGTAGGATATTTAGTCTTACCGCAAAGAACTTCCACATCTCTTACAATACCAATTGGAGAGATGGTCTCTCTATTAGCAAGCTGAATAACAACATCAATTTCTTCAAGTTCACAAGGACCAATTTCATGCATAATTTCTATGTAAAGCTCATAATAAATAGCACTTGAACTTGCACCAATATCACATAAACCATAATAGCAATGATCACCTATTCTGACAGAAAGCATTGGAACACTAGCTTTCCTAGTTCTACTAGGATGTGAAACAATATTAGAAGCATCTTCACAAAAGATAATTTGTCCATCTTCTACATTTTTAGTGACAAGGTCTTTCACAATTGCTACCGCAGGTTCAACATTTATTTGTTCATCAGGTTCTACAGCTTTCTTTGTACTTTTATTAACCACACTATTTATCGTAGAATGTTCCTTTACCTTAGCAAAGAAAGGTATTTTCTCAATATAAGGTTCGGGAAAAATACGATCAACAGTACAAACTTTATTATTTCTAGCAGGAACACAATTACCAATATCTTTATATGGTGCATGGTACTTGTTCCATTCCTTTTTTGGAATTTCAATATAAGAGGCAAAGGCCTTAAAGCAATTTGTGAGTATTTGAGAATCAAGAGCATAAATAGCAGTAATATTATGAAAGTCACTAGTTCCCATAAAAGATTTAATGCATTCATAATCATAATTTATACCTGACTTTCTTCCTTTGTCATTCTCCCATGCTTCAGTATTTTCTTGAATATGGTCGATAAGATCCCATTTATCTTCTTATTTCATAGGTGTAAATGATCTAGCACAAGAAGCATCCATTAAATCTTTATCATGAAGAGGAAGCCTTGCATAAAAGTTATTAATAATAATGTTACTGGGAGCTCATGAATGGGACATTTGAGCATTAGTAACTTCAATCTGCCCCAAGATTTGGCAATACTCTCTCCACCATGAGGCAAAAAATTATATATTTGATTCCGATATTTATGAATCTCACTAGGAGGATAAAATTTAGAATTAAAAAGAGGTACAAGTTCCTCCCATTCAATGGATCAGCCATTCTTCAGCATCTTATACCATTCCACAGCTTTGCCTTTCAATGATATAGAGAATAGCTTTCTCTTAACTTGATCCATTATAATACCTGCACACTTGAACAACTCGCATAATTCATGTATAAAGAGCAAATGATCACTAGGATGGACAGTTCCATCTCCAAAATAACAGTTATTCATAACACGATCAACAATTTTCGTAGGTATTTTATAAGGATCCGATTCAACAGGCGGTGGTTCATCTACTATCTTAGCAGTGATAGTAGGTTTCCCAAATAGGGAACCAAGTGTGTTATCCATAATGAAATAAAATAACAGACAGAAATAAAAACAATAATCATAGTACAAATTTCCCTTACCAATTCCACTCTTTAATAGTGCTTCACTCCCCGGCAACGGCGCTAGAAAATAGTCTTGATGACCCACAAGTATAGGAGGTGTATCGTAGTACTTTTGATAAATAAGAGTGTCGAACCCAACGAGGAGCAGAAGGTGTTGACAAGCAGATTGTATCAAGGTTTCACTATAAATACTAGCAAACGGATTTTTTGGGATTTTCGATAATGCAGATAAATAAAGTGCGAGTAAATAAAAGTCAATAACAATAATTGCAGCGAGTTGCCCAATCCTTTCTTCGGCAAAGGACAAGCCGTTTGTATTACTTATGATGACCAAACATTCTTGAGGACACATGGGAATATTGTCAAGTGCTTTCGCTTCATATAGTCGATTAATCTTCATTGGTTGGATAAGTGTTATGGGGGTGAACCTATGCTAATGTACTACCCCAACTTGGACTAATACATACTCGTGATTATATGTCACATCCCAAGATTTTCCAAATCTTGTAATGTGAAAATAAATAAACAAAATAAAATTTTTGTTGAAAATCAGGGTGAAAAGAAACTTTTGTTTCTAAATGGAAACTTAAAATCCCATCTTGAACAAACTTTCGTAAAAGTTTGAATCCAACAAAAATCCAAATCAAGGGAAATGCATTCCTCTTAAAATGCATTTGGAAATTTAAACACTTGGAAAATAAATCCAAACCCTAAACCCAAATGGAATAAAATCATTTCCAAGTTATCTCCAAGCCTATGGATTTGATACATATAAAAATTTATCAACAAACATTCACAAATGATCAAGAAAGACAAATAGAAACATTATAAGACCATGTAAATTGGTTTCACTCAATTTGGAACCATAAATAAAATCTTATGAATTTAATAATATAAGAAATTGAATTCCCAAGGTTATTAAAGCATCTATCAAGAAACCCATACTAATTGGTGAGAAAATAATCTAAAAGATATTTAAAAGGATAAACAAATAATAAACAAGATTTCACAAATTAGAATAACCAAGTTTGGATCTCTAAATAAAAAGATATGGATTTTATAAGATAAAGAAAGAATTATTAAAGAAAGAATATTTAAAGACCAAATCAAATCTTGGCCAAATTCATAAGCAAATGGAATGAATATAATCCAAATCCAAATAAAATATTGGATAAAGAATTTCCAAAAATAAAATCAAATGGCATTAACCAAATCCTTTTGGAATAAAGACAAACCCAAATTTTAGATGATTAATAAATCTTATTAAAAACCTTTCCAAATAATTCAAGATGGATTATTTGACACCCAATTAATCAAATAAAAACCTACTAAGAGGATTTGGAAAGTTAAAGATTTTAACTGGAGACTTAAAAATATTATTAAATCCTATCTAATTAAAAACTAGAGCCTATTTTTGAATAAATAAAAAAAAGACCTCAAAATGAATAAGGTTTTATTCAAAAATTGACTTCAGAATGTTTTACTAACCAGTATTTAAACCCACACAAATCCTGGCAAAGTTTTGAAATCAAATGAGTGTTTGAAATGGTTAAACAAAATCAAAACAGAATAAAAGAAAGAGAAATAGAAAAGCATTCAGAACAAAAAAAAGGGGAACAAGCCAGCCCAGCCGGCCAGCCCAACTAAGCCCAACCTATCCCACTGCTCCTCTCTCGCAGAAAAACGATTCGATCCAACGATCAAACCCGCAGCGACACTGACACGTGGACCCCACACTCCTTCTCTCTCTCTCGCTGCCAGACGGCCCCACCTACCAGTTCGTCGTTCCCACCCGCGACCTGTTCTTCCCCCCTTTCTCCCGTTTCTGCCGTTGAATTCGTGAGTTTAATTCACATCAATGCCGCGAATGAATTGGCCAGTAATCGCGCACGTTACCTCGCCTCTTCCCTCTCTTCTTTTTCCCTCAGACCTCACCCAACCGGAGCCACTAGGCTGCCCAAATTTTAGCCTCAACGGCCGCTGTCTCCGACGAGCTCCCCACCAGATTCCGGCAGCCTCGCGCCACCCCTTGCCTCCCCGAGCACGCAGGAAAGTTCCCCAGACCCTGGCGCACCTCTCCGTATCGTCAGCTCGCCCGCGCGTGCCCTGCAAGCTCGGCAACGTCTTCGACTGAGCGCCACCGTCAAACTAAATCAACTCCGGCGACCCTCCCCGTAAGCAGTCATCCACCCCTCTCCTTCCTGATGACCTCCGGCGACCCTCCCCGTAAGCAGTCGTACACGCCTTTGTTTTGCCTTGGCGTGAACCGCAGCGTCGCCCTCGACGACCTCCAGAGCCGCCTGACGCCGCCAGCGACTCCGGCGAGGAATTGCCACCATCCCTGTGCGCCCCTCGTCGAACCAACAACACGTTGAGCTTAGGCACCTCCTTGCGAACACGGTGAGCCATCTCTTTTTCCTCCTTGCTTCCTTTAGCGCCAGCTCCGCCGCTAGCCGAGCATCGCCGCCGTTCACCGCCTTGATTCCGCCAGTTTGTATTTTTAGCCGTTAGATGCAGATCGTAGGGATGCGATAGAATCACTTAACGCTGAAGGGGTACGCAACCAGCGTCGTGCGATGTAACTTAAATCTAACGGCTGCCATCTGTCGATCCAAACGAACCGGTACAGGCGAATTGGAACACGACACGTGGCCAGAGATGATTTAAAATAGAAGTTGTGTTCTATTAGATGTGCCAATTTTAAAAATTCATAACTTTAAATCTACACGTCCAAATTTTGCAAACTTTATATCAATGGATTCAGCAAGACAAGCCCTAGCCAACCATGCACTTTTTTTAGTAGAAAGCTTCTGTTAAAATGTTTGTTTTTGCAGAAACTTGTGTATGCATGTTAGGTTATAAAAATTATTCTAAAATGATTTTGGGGATAAAATCTTTGGCAAATGGTTTGTTTTGAACCTACTGACCCTAGGAAACAAATTGTGGTTTCAAAAATGTATTTGGTGAAACAAAAGAATGAATCTTGGATTTAAACCAATTCTAGTCAAATAAAAATATGGTTTAATTATTAAAAATGGTTTTGGAAGAAAACCTTTGAGAAATGTTTTGGAAATAAAATCTCTGACCCTAAACACAAGATTTTATGGTTTGAAAACATATCTTGTGAGCCCTATAGATTAATGCCTTATTTAAAACATTTTTACACCACATAAAATGATACCTTGTTTTAAAAAGGGTTTATAAAGTGAAACCTATTGCAAATGACTTTGCCACTTTATAAAATGTCCAATAGGTGTTTCCAAATGTTTACAACCTACTAGAAACCACTTTTACAAATAAAACAATCTATTGCATGCTTGCATGCATTACTTTGATTTTATCATTTTATTTGATGAATTGCTTGAATGGTAGATTGAAATATTGTTTGCTTGATTGAATTGTAGCGATTTGAAGTGAGTGAACATTGCAAATATCAAGGAGTGAACTTATACTCTCTACCAAAAAGGCAAGTGATGCTACATACTTTTGTCGCATTATTTTAACTATGCACTAGTGATATTTATAAAGTAGGACTTGCATGGAATTTTTGCTAAGTGTAAACTATGCCATGGGAAATCCTAGTAGATGTAACCTTAGTAGAAATTTACTAAGTTAAGATTCCTACTACTATCATGCTTAGCTTAGCTAGTAGAAAACAAGGGTGGAATATATATTCATGCTATGGAAAAATTTCTAAGTCTGAGGACTTGTGTTTTGTTTAATAAAACAACTAAGTTAATGAATCACCTGGGTGGAATGGAAGGAATGGTTTGTGTTGAGTGGTTACACAAGGCCAAGGGACTGGTGAACCTTGTGTATCTCACTTGTGGATGGCCACCCAGGAACAAAGAGATTTGAGATGTCAAATGTTGAGAAGCTTCAAGTGCAACCACTTGGCAATATGGGATCTACCTGGATCATATAGGTTGCAATAACTTAGCCAAATGGACAGTTGGTGGTAGGGGATGATAGGTTGGAACGCGTCCATTCTGGTCTAAGGGAAGGCTTCTGAAAGATCTTGTCTTGGTGAAACCAAGTCTTGTGGGGAAAGTGCACCACCTCTGCAGAGTGAAAAATCTAAGTACTTAGCCATGTCCCTGGTAAAGGACAATTTGAGCATCAAGACATGGAAGCTATCAAGAATCTCATCATCCAAATTTCTAAGTTAAAAACTTGTGGGTGAACAAGGGATTGAAAGGATCACCAATTTCTATTGGGAGATGCCTTGGGAAAGATTTTGTCAAGCAAAAACTTAGTGATTTCAAATGATAAGGAAAATCTATTTTGAGCAAAGCAATCCTAAGCTCCACTTAGCCAAATGCATATAGATGATAGACTCCACTATACTACCATAGTATCACTTGCCAATACAATTCAAATGTATTGACCCATGTGGCTGTAACTTGTTATGTTGCAGGTTTGTTTGATATTAGTGAAGTTTAATGATTAGGATTACAAGTCTACAACCAACATGTCTGCCTGTGGCACTTTGAAGATGAAGGACCCCATGCTTATAGTTATTCTGCTGCAATGTAATGTAATAGCCAAATGAGCTATGTAAGATGTAATAAATTATGTTATTCCTAGTTATAAAGTTGTATTATGACCTTTGTATCTTGATATTACATCTTAACTGTGGATGCTAGCTATTGATCCAGGGACTAGCATTGTAAACACAGGGATCTCTACCTTATTAAAGGTTGGGAACCTTACATATGGTATCAGAGCATTGTGTTTCCTGTAGGATTTGTAACCCTAGGATTGGACAAAATACCTTAGAAAAATAGGAGTTGTATTTGTTCCAAAACTTATTTACAAACAATCTTGTAAACTCTTTCCAGAACCATTTTGGTTTTGATTCTACATGTCTTCTATTTTCAAACTTGATGGACAAAGCCTTTCCCATGGCCAAAGACTTCACCATGTGCTAAGGACTTCATCAACTCTAATGACTTCAACATCTTCAACTCTAATGACTTCAACATCTTCAGCATTTTCAACAAGGACTTCAACCATAGATATTAGTAAGGACTACAAGTGTGGCAAGAAATGTTGCTCAAGACTTGAAGACTAAGGAAACACAACTTGAGAATCATCATCACCTTGAAGTTTTGTGACCAAGATTCAAGAAATTTTTCCAAGGAAACCATGATCTTGTTCAAGAAGAATCAACCAAGAAGGATGGAAAGATTTCAAGTGAACCATATAGATGTACCACCATATTTAGTTTAAGTCAAACCCACCAACTTATGTGGTGTAACAAAAATATTTTTGGTTGCCTAAAAATATGCTTGAAACTTGTTGTTTGAGTAGAATGTTTGTTTGTGATTGCTTGCACATTGCTTGTGTGAATTGTGATGTGTGTAATTAGAATTATTCCCTTAGAAATATTTTGCCTATTCTAATCCCAATCCAACCCAAACAGATGACTACTCCAAGAGACTCCAACATCAAGGTGGATGACACCAACAACAACCAAGAAGACAACATGAGAGAACTTATAGCAACCCAAAACCAGTTGAACCAAGTGACAGCTCAATTCATAGCCAACACCAGTGGGGAAGATCCAACCATGCAAAAGTTTTTGGAAACCCAAGCCCAATTGTTGCATAAGGTGACAGATCAAATGATCAACATGGAAGGCAACTCTTCCAAAGGAGTTTGTGACAACAAAGATGACAAAGATGTTATTCTAGAAGGAACCCAAGCTTGCAATATTTGTGGAGACAGGGATCACACTTCCAAGGAGCATGGAGATCAATGCCCCAATTGTGAAGAGAAACACCCAGCTGACCAATGTCCCACATCTCAAACTACTTGTTACCTATGTGAAGGAAATAATCATGTCCCTATCCAATGCCCCATCTACTCCATAGTTGAACAAAGGAAACAAGGTGGAGTGCAACAACTGATTGTAGACTATCAAGCCAAGTCTACCATAAGGATGAGGACAAAGGAAAATCTCCACTTGTACCCCCATGCAATATGACCCAATTTAAAGGACCAAAGAAGAGGCATATGAATTATACAAGGAGCAATAGAAGGTCAAAGAAACCAGTAGACATTCCTACCTATGAGATAACATATGAAGATCATGAACTAGAAGCACTCCTAGCTTTGGAGAAATCCAAGAAAAAGAAGGACAAAAGCCATGTGCAATGTAATCATTGTAAAGAAATGGGACACTATGCCAGTGAATGTCCAGAGAAGAAGAAGTATAAGGAGATTAGCAAATTGTGGTGCAACAACTGCAAAGATCTAGGCCATTATGTAGCAACTTGTCCACTGAAGATACGTGATGAACTCAATCCTATCACATGTTACAACTGTGGTAACCAAGGACATTATGCAAGCAACTGTCCAGAAAAGATGAAGCACAAGATAAACAAGCCTATGAAGGATCTCAGCCTTGTCACATGTTTCAAGTGTGGAAACAAAGGACACTATGCAGATGTTTGCCTAGAGAAGTTTCCCCAAGACCCCAAGCAGGCCAAAATGTAATCTAGTTGGAAAAATTTTAAGGGTGGTAGTACCTTAGATGCTTTGAGCCAACTTGTAACCCTAGCCTTCCCAAATCTCGGGACGAGATTTATTTTAAGGGTGGTAGCCTGTCACATCCCAAGATTTTCCAAATCTTGTAATTTGAAAATAAATAAACAAAATAAAATTTTTGTTGAAAATCAGGGTGAAAAGAAACTTTTGTTTCTAAATGGAAACTTAAAATCCCATCTTGAACAAACTTTGGTAAAAGTTTGAATCCAACAAAAATCCAAATCAAGGGAAATGCATTCCTCTTAAAATGCATCTGGAAATTTAAACACTTGGAAAATAAATCCAAACCCTAAACCCAAATGGAATAAAATCATTTCCAAGTTATCTCCAAGCCTATGGATTTGATCCATATAAAAATTTATCAACAAACATTCACAAATGATCAAGAAAGACAAATAGAAACATTATAAGACCATGTAAATTGGTTTCACTCAATTTGGAACCATAAATAAAATCTTATGAATTTAATAAGATAAGAAATTGAATTCCCAAGGTTATTAAAGCATCTATCAAGAAACCCATACTAATTAGTGAGCAAATAATCTAAAAGAGATTTAAAAGGATAAACAAATAATAAACAAAATTTCACAAATTGGAATAACCAAGTTTGGATCTCTAAATAAAAAGATATGGATTTTATAAGATAAAGAAAGAATTATTAAAGAAAAAATATTTAAAGACCAAATCAAATCTTGGCCAAAACCCCATAAGCAAGTGGAATGAATATAATCCAAATCCAAATAAAATATTGGATAAAGAATTTCCAAAAATAAAATCAAATGGCATTAACCAAATCCTTTTGGAATAAAGACAAACCCAAATTTTAGATGATTAATAAATCTTATTAAAAACCTTTCCAAATAATTCAAGATGGATTATTTGACACCCAATTAATCAAATAAAAACCTACTAAGAGGATTTGGAAAGTTAAAGATTTTAACTGGAGACTTAAAAATATTATTAAATCCTATCTAATTAAAAATTAGAGCCTATTTTTGAATAAATAAAAAAGACCCCAAAATGAATAAGGTTTTATTCAAAAATTGACTTCAGAATGTTTTACTAACCAATATTTAAACCCACACAAATCCTGGCAAAGTTTTGAAATCAAATGAGTGTTTGAATTGGTTAAACAAAATCAAAAAAAATAAAAGAAAGAGAAATAGAAAAGCATTCAGAACAAAAAAAAGGGGAACAAGCCAAATTGCCCAATTTAACTAAGCCAACCTAGCCCACTGCTCCTCTCCCGCAGAAAAACGATTCGAACCAACGATCAAACCCGTAGCGACACTGACGCGTGGACCCCGCACTCCTTCTCTCTCTCTCTCTCTCGCTGCTAGACGGCCCCACCTACCAGTTCGTCGTTCCCACCCGCGACCTGTTCTTCCCCCCTTTCTCCCGTTTCTGCTGTTGAATTCGTGAGTTTAATTCACATCAATGCCGCGAATGAATTGGCCAGTAATCGCGCACGTTAACTCGCCTCTTCCCTCTCTTCTTTTTCCCTTAGACCTCACCCAACCGGAGCCACTAGGCTGCCCAAATTTTAGCCTCAACGACGGCTGTCTCCGACGAGCTCCCCACCAGATTTTGGCAGCCTCGTGCCACCCCTTGCCTCCCCGAGCACGCAGGCAAGTTCCCCAGACCCTGGCGCGCCTCTCTGTATCGTCAGGTCGCCCGCGCGTGCCCTGCAAGCTCGGCAACGTCTTTGACTGAGGGCCACCATCAAAGTACATCAACTCCGGCGACCCTTCCCGTAAGCAGTCGTCCGCCCCTCTCCTTCCCTATGACACTCCTGCACTCGCCACACTCGCCCGAATCTAACCACGCCTTTGTTTTGCCTTGGGGTGAACCGCAGTGTCGCCATCGACGACCTCCAGAGCCGCCTGACGCCGCCAGTGACTCCGACGAGGAATTGCCACCATCCCTGTGCGCCCCTCGTCGAACCAACAACACGTTGATCTTTGGCACCTCCCTGCGAACACGATGATCCATCTCTTCTTCCTCTTTGCTTCCTCTAGTGCTAGCTCCGCCGCTAGCCGAGCATCGCCACCGTTCACCGTCGCTCGGCACCGCCAGTTCTTGGTCGCTGTATTGTTAGCCGTTAGATGCAGATCGTAGGGATGCGATAGAATCACTTAACGCTGAAGGGGTATGCAACCAGCGCCGTGCAATGTAACTTAAATCTAACGGCTGCCGTCTGTCGATCCAACCGAACTGGTACAGGCGAATTGGAACATGACACGTGGCCAGAGATGATTTAAAATAGAAGTTGTGTTCTATTAGATGTGCCAATTTGAAAAATTCATAACTTTAAATCTACACGTCAAAATTTTGCAAACTTTATATCAATGGATTCAGCAAGACAAGCCCTAGCCAACCATGCACTTTTTTTAGTAGAAAGCTTCTGTTAAAATGTTTGTTTTTGCAGAAACTTGTGTATGCATGTTAGGTTATAAAAATTATTCTAAAATGATTTTGGGGATAAAATCTTTGGCAAATGGTTTGTTTTGAACCTACTGACCCTAGGAAACAAATTTTGGTTTCAAAAATGTATTTGGTGAAACAAAAGAATGAATCTTGGATTTAAACCAATTCTAGTCAAATAAAAATATGGTTTAATTATTAAAAATGGTTTTGGAAGAAAACCTTTGAGAAATGTTTTGGAAATAAACTCTCTGACCCTAAACACAAGATTTTATGGTTTGAAAACATATTTTGTGAACCCTATAGATTAATGCCTTATTGAAAACATTGTTACACCACATAAAATGATACCTTGTTTTAAAAAGGGTTTATAAAGTGAAACCTATTGCAAATGACTTTGCCACTTTATAAAATGTCCAATAGGTGTTTCCAAATGTTTACAACCTACTAGAAACCACTTTTACAAATAAAACAACCTATTGCATGCTTGCATGCATTACTTTGATTTTATCATTTTATGTGATGAATTGCTTGAATGGTAGATTGAAATATTGTTTGCTTGATTGAATTGTAGCGATTTGAAGTGAGTGAACATTGCAAATATCAAGGAGTGAACTTATACTCTCTACCAAAAAGGCAAGTGATGCTACATACTTTTGTCCCATTATTTTAACTATGCATTAGTGATATTTATAAAGTAGGACTTGCATGGAATTTTTGCTAAGTGTAAACTATGCCATGGGAAATCCTAGTAGATGTAACCTTAGTAGAAATTTCCTAAGTTAAGATTCCTACTACTATCATGCTTAGCTTAGCTAGTAGAAAACAAGGGTGGAATATATATTCATGCTATGGAAAAATTTCTAAGTCTGAGGACTTGTGTTTTGTTTAATAAAACAACTAAGTTAATGAATCACCTGGGTGGAATGGAAGGAATGGTTTGTGTTGAGTGGTTACACAAGGCCAGGGGACTGGTGAACCTTGTGTATCTCACTTGTGGATGGCCACCCAGGAACAAAGAGATTTGAGATGTCAAATGTTGAGAAGCTTCAAGTGCAACCACTTGGCAATATGGGCTCTGCCTGGATCATATAGGTTGCAATAACTTAGCCAAATGGACAGTTGGTGGTAGGGGATGATAGGTTGGAACGCGTCCATTCTGGTCTAAGGGAAGGCTTCTGAAAGATCTTGTCTTGGTGAAACCAAGTCTTGTGGGGAAAGTGCACCACCTCTGCAGAGTGAAAAATCTAAGTACTTAGCCATGTCCCTGGTAAAGGACAATTTGAGCATCAAGACATGGAAGCTATCAAGAATCTCATTATCCAAATTTCTAAGTTAAAAACTTGTGGGTGAACAAGGGATTGAAAGGATCACCAATTTCTATTAGGAGATGCCTTGGGAAAGATTTTTTCAAGCAAAAACTTAGTGATTTCAAATGATAAGGAAAATCTATTTTGAGCAAAGCAAGCCTAAGCTCCACTTAGCCAAATGCATATAGATGATAGACTCCACTATACTACCATAGTATCACTTGCCAATACAATTCAAATGTATTGACCCATGTGGCTGTAACTTGTTATGTTGCAGGTTTGTTTGATATTAGTGAAGTTTAATTATTAGGATTACAAGTCTACAACCAACATGTCTGCCTGTGGCACTTTGAAGATGAAGGGCCCCATGCTTATAGATATTCTGCTGCAATGTAATGTAATAGCCAAATGAGCTATGTAATGTAACATCCCTAAAATCATGTTTCAAACTCATGCATATCATCCATGCATCCATGATCATATAGAGTTCATTTCAAACAAAACAATTCAAAAACAGGAGCATATGAGCTCATTATTTTATGTGATCTTTATTTGAAACAAATGTTACTCTTTCTATGAAAGATTGTTGTTCATGAAACCAAACTTTGTTGTCTTATTGCTCTCAGGTTGTTTTGAAAAAAATGCTAAGGTTTAAACCAAAAATTTCAAAGCAAATACAATTTAAAAACCAATATTAAACAAGTGCTATGTCACTGTTTATTCTATTTTATTTCAAATGACCAAGCCAATTCAAAGTGACCACTTGGTTTTATGCCCAGAAGTGTGAATGTTGCACCCTACAAAATCCTGGAAAAAGTTTGAATTCAAAAGCTTTTGAAATCATTTGAAAATCATTCCAGAAAATTAAAACAGAAAAAGAAAAAGAGAAAGGAAATAGAAAAGGGCCAGCGCTAGTATTTGAGCCTAGCATCAGACGCAGCCCATCTAGCCCACCCGGGTCCCCCCTCTCTCTCTCTCTCACGCGCAGACGCACCCATAGAGTCGCTGACGCCCGGACCCCACTCCCTCTCTGTTCTATTCGCTGACAAGTGGGCTCTGTCCACGTCACCATCGTCTTCCCCAAATTTCGCGAAGAACACGTCTCGCTGGCCGTTGCTGCGTTGATTCCGTGGCGTAATTGACATTGATTCTCCAGGCGTTTCTTGTCGAGCCCCTGCCTACTTAAACCCCTCCCTCTCGCAGCCATTTCCCCTCACTCACCAACCATAGAGCGCCCCTAGGCTGCGAGTATTCCTCGCCGCAACTCCGCTGTTCCGACGACCTCGCCGACGAATTCCGGCGAGCACCGCGCCCCCCTCTGTCCATGGTTCATGCTATCATGCTCTACAGCTCCGTGCGCATCTACTGACACCTCCCATTTGCTCGCGCATGGTCTGTAGCCTCGGCAGCGACAACAACTGAGCGCCGCCGCTCTCTGCTCGAACTCCGGCGACCTCTCCTCGTAAGTACCAGCCGCCCCTTGCCCTCTGTTTGATACGCCTAAGATCCCCAGCGTCTTGCGCACCTAACGGTGCCCTTCTCTTGTCTTAGCACGGCTCAGAACATCGCCAACATCGACGAGCCGAAGCCACAGCCGCCAGGGACTACTCCGACGAGCAATCCGCGATGACGCCGAGCGTCCCTTCGCCAACCAGAGACACGTTGAGATTCACCTCGTCACGGCGGTTCTGGTGAGCATCCTCTCCCCTCCCCGGGCGACCTAGAACGCCGGCACCGCCACTGACAGAGCGCTCCGCTGCTCGCCGCCGCGCCAGCGCCGCCTGTCTGTGGTCAATTGGATCGTGGCCGTTAGATGTAGATCTTGAGGTTTAGATTAGAACTTAAACGAAGAGGTACGAGCTCATCTGAGCCACTAGATCTAACTTAAATCCTACGGCTCGCAGAGATCGATCCGCCCGAACCGGCACGGGCCAATCAGAAACAGACGCGTGGCTAGGTTTAGATTTAAAACTGGATTATTAATCTGATTTATGTTCAAATTTGATCTGGCTATAACTTTTGATCCCCATGTTAGAATTTGACAAATTTTATACCGTTGGAATCAGGAGAGCAAGCCCTTTCTAAATATGCAATGTATTTAATGTTTTGCCTCTGTTAAAATGGTTTTATTTGCAGAAACATGTGTAGGGCTTATTTGAGCATATGAATTGTTTAGGAATTAATTTAGGGTTTAAATATTTGTTGTGTGGCAAGTTTTGACTTGTTTAGGATTCAGTACTATGCACATGCTTGGTTGAGTTTTAAAAATCATCACTTAGCAATTTGCATGCATGCATATATTTTTGTTTGTTTGTATATGTTTTGTGGGTAATTTGTTGCTACCATTCTTTGTGTAGACTTTGGTGCTAGTGATTGTGATTGTGAAGAGTGCTACTCTCCCAATTACCAAGGCAAGTGGTACTTCATGAATATTTCTATCCCTATATTTTATACTAAGCATTAGAAATATTTTGCTAAGTCTTGCATGTTATTTTTGCCTACATGCCATGTTGGGAAATCCTAAGTAGTTGTAGAATTGCTAGGAAATTTCTAAGTTAAGTTACTATCTATGCCATGCTTAGCCTAGCTAGTAGCAAACAAGGGTTGGTGAAATATACATGCTATGATGAAAATATATCTAAGTCTTTGGACTTTGTTTTGCTTAATAAAACAACTAAGTTAATGAATCACCTGGGTGGAAAGGGACTTGATTGGTGGTTTTGGTTGAGTGGTTACACAGGGCCCATGGATATGGTTTACCCTGTGTATCTCACTTGTGGTAAGCCATCCAGGAACAAATATATTTTAGAGGCCAATTGTTAAGAAGCTTCTAGTGCAGCCACTTGGCAATATGGGCTCTGCCTGGATCACATAGGTTGCTAGAACTTAGCCACTTGGACAGTTGGTGGTAGTGGGATGATAGGTTGGAACACGTCCATTTGGTCTAAGGGAAGGCTTCTGAAAGATCATGTCTTGGTGAAACCAAGTCTGGTGGGGAAAGTGCACAACCTCTGCAGATGGAAAAATCTAAGTACTTAGCCAAGTCCATGGCAATGGACAACTTGAGCATCAAGACATGGAAGCTATCAAGAATATCCTCATCCCAATTTCTAAGTAAAAACTTGTGGGTGAACAAGGGTGAAGGACCTCAATGTCTATTGGTGGTTCCTTGGGAAAAGTTTTGACAAAGAAAAACTTAGTGATTTCAACTAATAGGCAAAACCTATTTTGAGCAAAGCAAGCCAAGCTACACTTAGCCAAATTGCATATAGTATCTAGTCCACTTAAATTTTTACTAAGGTATCACTTGCCAATACTATTCCAAAGTATTAACCCACTGTGGCTGTAACTTGTGATGTTGCAGGTTACTCTGATGAGGATTAGGTGTCATGAGTCTACACTCAACATGTTTGCCTGTGGCACATGAAGATGAAGACTTATATTTATTTACTTATTCAAACTCTTGTAATAGGCATGTGGCCTTTGAGTTGTAAAGACTATGTTTATCTCTGGAATGGATGTAATAAATGACCTTTGTATTTGTGTACTTCATCTTAAACTGTGGATGCTAGCAATGATCCAGGGACTAGCATTGCAATCACAGGGATCCTTTTCCTTTATAAAGGAGGGATCTTACAGATGGTATCAGAGCACTGTGTTGCCTGTAGGATTATGACCCTAGGTAAACCTGGGCATTCCCGGTTTAAAACAGCTTCTACAGGTTACTCAAACCAGCCCGTAGCTACCAGTTTGAACTGGGTTGGTTTGGTTTAAACTGTTTAGGCAGGAGGTTAATTCACGGTTTGGTGCGGGTTGGTTAGACGGTTTAGACTGTCTGACACCGTTGAGAGCTCAACAGAACACATGCCCCACACGCACATGCACAAGTCTATATAGGCATGTAGACCATCTAAAAAAAAGGTCCCTGTACATATGCTGACATGCATAAGCACTGTATAACTAAATAATTACAGAAATTCATAGATAGCGATTGTGTAGAATACTCAGTCCCAAAAGTTGTCAGAGGGCTTGTTCAATGTCGTTTTTGCAAAATCCATAAATCATTCAAAACGCTTCAAATTAGGCCTAGATTTTGAGTTTTTCGAGTTTCAAACAGCGATCTTGAATCTTGGCCTCAAATCACGCACTGCGTCGAGGACCTCACATCAACGCCGCCTCCTGCTTGGCCACCCGTCGTGCATCCTCCCTCATCGATGCCTCATGCTTCCATCTCCGTGGCTCTCGGACGTCACGACGCATCAACAGCTTTATTGAGCTTCTCCATATGGCTTCATATACAAATTCGAGTAGCAAAAAAGTGTTAAAAATCAGAGTACTAGCAAAACCATCTGCCTTCATATACAAAAGTTTTAGTAAAAAATCGAGTACTAGAAAAGTCTAGCTTACATTACTTGTAGCATGCCTTCGTGTTCTAAGAAAACAAGGAGAAGCCCAACCCCAGTTTTGACTGTTTGTGCTTCACTAGGAAGCTTCTTAGCCAAGGTGAATATCCATGCGATGCACACATAAAGAGCGTGTAAACAGTGCCAATCGAGCACTTGATACATGTGACATGTCGCTATTCATTAGCGAGGGCTATAAATTGGATAAGCAGTGCAACTGCCTTGAGGAAATCACGATAAGAAAGCTTGCGAGAATATGCTTATTCTAATTGACATCATGTATCCCTTCATGAGCACCAACCACTCACATAATTATCACCTGTACTCCATAAATTCCATGTCAACAGCGAGACACAACTCATGTGGCTTGCCAAGGATTAAACATTAAAATTTACTCCATAAATTTCAAGTAACTAATATGAAAATGTGAGTCATGATCTATCACATGGGGAAATAACACCCAATGAAAAAGGGATGTAGTATCGAAATTAGATTATATTACATAAAGAAAAATAACATTGCTAATCTCAATTCATTGAAGAAAGTTCATGCATTTACCACTGCTTCCGATTGGCAGGATTGCATCCTTGTCCATGCAAGCAAAAAGGGTCAGCTATCTAAATACTTGACACACCAAATGCTAACATTCAGATATTATGTGAAATATTAGTTCTATGAGAGCTGAAGTTATTTACGATCAAAAAAGGAGAGAGCTGAAGTTATTTACGTTTCAGGACAGAGCAGAATAACCAAAGAGGAGCAAAACATAAAAAGATGGTAGCATCTACATTACTGGTCCTCCTCACATGCATCTAATCACCACTCCTCTTCACATGCTTCTCTCTCGACATTTGGATAAATTCAGTAGCAAATGTTGATGACGTTGATACTTCACAACAGAGAATGCCAAAACAAATATTCGGCTAGACCAAGGGAGCCAACGAATATAAAATCAAATATAGGTACTTCAAGAATGATCCAATGCAAGGACTGGATCAGGTGAATAACTGGTACTACCACAGAGAGATTTCACCACAGATAGATACAGATGCAAGAAACAGGGGAGAAAGGAGACGGACCTTTGGCATGCGAATTTTTATTCGAGAATCAGGCCGGGCGCTGCCGCGGCCGCCTCAACCTCGCCGTCTCACCCTCATTGCGGCATGACATGGCACTGATACATTCTCCATCCTGCATGGCGCTCTTTCCGTTCCATGAACCCCAGCCTCAAAGAAGCCCCTTATGGTATTCCATCTCCGCAGCCGCATCAACGTCCTTAGCTCCGACGGCCGTGCCCTCGCCTCGCCATGCCTAAGCGCCCGGCAGTGTGTGAGATGATTGTGATGCGGGAGTTACGGTTTGGTCGGTTTCTCCGGGTCCAACCCATCTCAAACCATCTTAGAGTTTCTAATTTTGGTTTGGCCGGTTTATTATGTGGAACCCGGACGGAATTGATTATCTGGTGCGGTGCGGGTTGGGCTCGCGGTTTGACAAGTTTAAGACCGTACTCTGCCCAGATTTAACCCTAGGATTGGAAACCACTAAGGAAATTTTTTCAACAACTTCTACACTTGTCTATTCTTCTCGTAAACTTTTCTAATCTTATTTCTCATCTCTAATTGTAGATGAACTCCATCAACGAAGCCGTAAGGAAAGGACCACTCATGACAATGACTTTGGAGTGTGAGACAGAATTCCCCAAGGCTCTCAAGGACCTCATGGTTGCATTAGAGATACAAGGTGCAGTTGTGTACAAAGGTTTTCCTATGATGGATGAAGGAGTGGAATACTGGTGGGTGCATCTTCACTTGTATAAAAACAAGGAAGACAACCACCAAGAAAAAGGATTCTGCATGTTCACCAATTCAGTGGTACACACAACATTCTTTGAATCAGCAAGGGATGCAGCTTGGAAGACCATCAAAGAACTTGGTGATAAAGTCAAGTGCAGAATGCTCAACCTCCAAAATGATCTAAGGAAAGAAAAGGAACATACCCAATAGTTGGAAGCTACCAACCAAACCTTAAGAGGAGACATTATTGACTTAGTGATGGAGTCATGTGAGCAAGATAGGCTGATTGCTTCTAGAAACATTGTGTTAGCCAACAGATCCAGTGAGATAGGATTGTAAACGTACTTCGTTAGTTGGACCACCACTATCACCTTATTTTCCAAAATGTTGCTTTAAAATAAGATTGAACCTTGGTTGTTGTAATGGTTTCATGTATGCATGACTTGTGTGTTTTGCTTCCCAAGGATATGTATGTGATGTTTTGTCTTTTGTTTTATCTTGATTTGTGTTGTTCTAACTTTTCTATCTTATAAATAGATGCCTATTACCATCAGTACTGTTGAGGAGTTCCAGGTTACCCGTTTTGGTCCTCGTATCGTTGAGCTTACTACTTTGCTCAATCTCCCTCTTCCCACCATCATGGTGCATCCCCTCACCAAGTTTGAGAGGAAGGATCTCTGGGGCTTCAAGGTCAACCAGCCCGGACGCCAGACTGAGCCTACCACGGAGGCCATTGTCTTCAAGCTCATGCACGATGACAGGGAGAGAGGCCTTGAGGTAGTTATGCGGGATCTGATAGGATGTCTGCTAGGGAGACACTCCCGACAGGTTAGAGGTACCCACTTCCACGTCTTCGGAAGACGTGATGAGGATGGAGAGTCCATCGACTTCGAGGACGATTCGAGGGACGCAGCAGAGCCGATTCGTCTGTACCTCCAGGACTTAGAGTTGTATTATGACCTTTGTATCTTGATATTACTGATTATAAAGTTGTATTATGACCTTTGTTATTCCTGGTTATAAAGTTGTATTATGACCTTTGTATCTTGATATTACATCTTAACTGTGGATGCTAGCTATTGATCCAGGGACTAGCATTGTAAACACAGGGATCTCTACCTTATTAAAGGTTGGGAACCTTACATTATACCCCTTGCAAGAATCCGCTACTACAAGAAAGTAATTAAGATAAAAAACTAACCACAACATTGAACTCTGAGATCCTACACTCCCTTATTGATACGTCGTAAACGTATCTATAATTTTTGATGTTCTATGCTTGTTTAGTATCAACTTTTCTTTGCTTTGTCTATACTTTGAGGTATTTTATACATTTTATGGGACTAACCTATTAAAAATATTCCGTAGTGCCAGTTGCCTACTTTCTGCTGTTTTTGGTTTCAGAAAAGCTAGTAAGGAAATATTCTCGGAATTGGACGAGACAAAAGACGAAGTCAATATTTTACCGGAATGAACACAAAGACCGAAGGGCGACCGAAGGAGGGCCACAAGGCCGCCACACCCTATGGTGGCGCGGCCCCCCTAGGGCGCGCCGCCACCTCGTGTGGGCGCCTCAGGTGCCCCCTGCCTCGCCTCTGCGCCTGTAAAAGCCCCCTGATGCTAAAACCCTAAGCAACCCGATGAGATCTTCACGAAACAGTCCGTAGCCGCTGCCACCATCGTCCCTGGATCGGGGGGATCTGAAGCTCTTCCCGGCACCCTGCCGAAGGGGAGAGATCATCCCGGAGGTTTTCTTCATCACCATGTCAGCCTCCGGTATGATGCGTGAGTAGTTCACCCTTGAACTACGGGTCCATACAGTAGCTAGATGGTTGTTTCTCCTCCTTTGTGCTATCATGTTTAGATCTTGTGAGCTCAGTTCATGATCAAGATCATCTATTTATAATCATACATGTTGTGTTTGCGGGGATCCGATGGATATTGAGATACTATGTCAGATTGATTATTGATTCTATCATGTCTTATTGATTATTGATTTTATTATTTCTGTGTTGTTTGTGATATTGCATGCTCTCCGTTGCTAGTAGCTATCTTGGCCAAGTAGATGCTTGTGACTCCAAGAGAGAGTATTTATGCTCGATAGTGGGTTCATGCCTCTATTAAATCTGGGGAAGTGAAAGGAATCTCTAAGGTTATAGATGTGTTGTTGCTACTAGGGATAAAACAGCAATCTTTTGTTAATGGAACAATTATATTGTTAAATTTACACACATTGCTTAATGCACTTATCCGTTGCTTGCAACTTAATACTGGAGGGGGTTCAGATAATAACCTAAAGGTGGATTATTAGTCATAGATGCAGTTGGATGACGGTCTATGTATATTTTTGTAATGCCCAATCTAATATCATAGGAATCTTGATGTCTAGTATTTGCATTCTTATGCCTTGCTCAGTCCTTTCAATTGCCCCGCTGTAATTTTTTCAACCAACATGTTATGTATCTTAAGGATAACACCTCTAGTGAACTGTGGACCGCGGTCCAATCTTTACCATTATTACATCATCTACTGTTACTGTTTACTTTCTTGTCACATCCCAAGATTTTCCAAATCTTGTAATGTGAAAAATAAATAAACAAAATAAAAGATTGATGAAATTTAGGGTGAAAAGAAACTTTTGTTTCTAAATGGAAACTTAAAATCCCATCTTGAACAAGCTTTGGTTAATGTTTGAATCCAACTAAATTCAAATCAAGTGGAATGCATTCTTCATAAATGCATCTGGAAATTTAAACACTTGAGAAATAAACCAAAACCCTAAAACCCTAATGGAAGAAAATCATTTCCAAGTTATCTCCAAGCCTCGGGATTTGATCCATATAAAAATTGGTCAAACAAACATTTCAAAATGATCAAGAATGACAAATATAAATATTATAGGACCATAGAAATTGGTTTCACTTATTTTGGAGCCATAGATAAAATCCTATGAAATTAATAAGATAAGGAAAAGTAATTTCCAAAGCTAATGAAACACTTATCTAAAATCCATACCAAATGACAAGCAAATAATCCTAAAAGGATTTAAAAAGATAAAAAAAAGTTATAATAGTTGGAATCACTATTTTTGGATCTTTAAATAAAAAAGATATGGTTTTCAAAAGCAAAGGTAGAAATATAAATAAGGATTATTTTATAGAGACAAATTAAATCTTGGCCAAGCTTTTGAAATAATTTTTTTTATTTGATAAAAAGAGTAAAGGTTTATTTAAACAAAATAATGAGGATTTATTAATATCCTTTTTTATTAAAGTAAAGGTTTTCCCATTTTAAATAAACACAAAAACTTATTAAAGTATTTTAAATAAGTGATTCCCAAGTGTTTTAGTTTTTCAAATGAAACCTACTGAAAAGATTTTGATATTATTTAGATTTCAAAAAGAGTTTTAAAATAAATTAAAACCTATTTTGAATTAAAGACTATGGTCTATTTATTTAATTATTACTAGATCCTAAAAGAATAAAAGTATTATTTTATTTTGGACTTTGAAATATGTTGATAAACAGAATGAAAATACACCCAAAAGTTTGGTGATGATTTGAATTCAAATGAAGATTGAATAATATTATTAAATCCTATTTAATTAATACTAGAGCCTGTTTTAAATAATTAAAAGACACTAAAAGAATAAAAGATTTATTCTAAATTTGGCATCAGTATGTATTACTAAACAGTGTTTGATTATTCTAAAAATTTGGCAAAGGTTTGAATTCAAATGAATGTTTAAATTGTTTAAACAAAATCAAAACAGAAAATCAAATGGGAAAAAGAAAAACCATGAGTATAAAAAAAATGGAAAACAGACCCAACCTATCTGGCAGCCCACTCCCTCGCACCCCCGAACCGTTTTATCTTTACTCGGAAACTCACCCGTAGAGACACTGACGATTGGACCCCACCTCCTCCTCCTCTCTCTCGCTGCCAAGCGACCCCACAGCCACATCATCATCTTCCTCACCCCGTTGACCCCGCCCCTCACTTCGCCGGCCGTTGCAGTCGATTAAAGCTCGGCTTAATTCGCGTTAACGCCGCAGTAAAACCACCCCGTGACCATGCCTTCCTAATCGCCTGCGTACCCTCTCTCTTTCCCCTGAGTCGTCGCCCCACCGGAGCCCCCAGGCTGTCCCCAATTCCCCCTGCACCGCCCTCTGCTCCGGTGAGCTCCACCTTCAATTCCGGCCACACCTAGCCGCCCCTTGCCTCCTCGACCACGCTCACTTGCTCCCCACCTCCTGGCGAACCTCCCCGTAGCACCAGCTCGCCTGCGCGTGCCCCTAGCGTCGGCAACGACGACGAACAGCAGCGCCGCCGTCTGCCTTTTCCCCGACGGAGCCTCCAGGTAGTAACTGACCACCCCCGTACCTCTCGTTGATGCATACATGATCGCAGACCCCGTACGCATCTAACGCTACCGTTGTTTTTCCTTTCCGTGGCCTGTAGCCTCACCCCCGTCGATGCCTGAGCGCAACCGACGGTGACCACGACTCCGGCGAGCAATTGTCGACCACCCCGAGCGCTCCTTCGCTAGCAAGGACCACCTCGAGCATCTCCACGCCGCGACGAACTCGGTGAGCATCTCCCCTTGATTTCTCGCTTCATCGCCAAGATCGCCACCGGCCGACGGCGTCGCCCGATCGCCGCCGCCATCGCCGCTGCTTCATGGTCAAAGCAGTGAGGTCCATAGGATCTTGATCTGACGGTTAAGATTAGAACTACCCGAAGGGGTATCGAGTGAGATGAGCCACGCGATTAAACTTTGATCCAACGGCTCGCATCTGTCGATCCGCACGAAGCGGTACGGGCGAATAGAAACAAGACACGTGGCCCTATTCGTTTGATTAAAAACAGAATTGATCTATTTGATGTTCCATTTTGTAAAATTCATAACTTTCAAACCACACGTCAAAATTTTGCAAATTTTATATCAATGGATTAAGAAAGACAAGTACTTTCTGACCATGCACTTTGTTTAGTAAAATGCTTCTGTTAAATTGATTGTTTTTGTAAAAACTTGTATATGCATGTTTAGAATATAAAAATTGTTCTAAAATGATTTTTGAGATAAAACATTTTCCAAATGGATTGTTTTGAACCTACTGACCATAGAAATCAATTTGTGGTTTCAAAAATATATTTGGTGAAACAAAAGAATAAACCTTTGATTTAAACCATTTCTAGTCAACTAAAATATTGTTATTTGTTAAAAATGCTTTTTGAAGAAAACCTTTGGGAAATGTTTTGGAATAAACTCTCTGACCCCAAGCACCAAGTTTTATGATTTAAAGATGTATTTGATGAACCCTATAAAGATTTCTATCTTGACAAAGGCATTTTCAACCACATAAAACAAAGATTTGGTTTAAAAATGGTTTATAGGTAGAATCTTTTGCAAATAGTTTTGCCACTTTATAAAATGACCAATAAGTGTTTTCAAATGTTTATGACCCATTAGAAACCACTTTTACAAATAAAACAATCTTTAGCATGCTTGCATGCATTGTTTTGTTTCTATTATTTTATGTGATGTTGCTTGAATGGTAGATTGAAATATTGCTTGCTTGATTGAATTGTAGTGATTTGAAGAGTGTGAATATTGCAAAGATCAAGGAGTGAACTTATATTCTCTACCAAAAAGGCAAGTGATGCTTCATACTTTTGTCCCATTATTTTCACTATGCATTAGTGATATTTCTAAGTAGGACTTGCATGGAATTTTGCTAAGTGTAAACTATGCCATGGGAAATCCTAGTAGATGAAACCTTAGTAGAATTTCCTAAGTTAAGATTCCTACTACTATCATTCTTAGCTTAGCTAGTAGAAAACAGGGGTGGAATATATATTCATGCTAAGGAATATTTCTAAGTCTGTGGACTTGTGTTTTGTTTAATAAAACAACTAAGTGAATGAATCACCTAGGTGGAATGGAAGGAATGGTTTATGTTGAGTGGTTCACAAGGCCCATTTCTATGGTTTACCTTGTGTATCTCACTTGTGGATGGCCACCCAGGAACAAAGAGATTTGAGATGTCAAATGTTGAGAAGCTTCAAGTGCAGCCACTTGGCATTATGGACTCTGCCTGGATCATATAGGTTGAAATAACTTAGCCAAATGGACAGTTGGTGGTAGGGGATGATAGGTTGGAACGCGTCCATTCTGGTCTAAGGGAAGGCTTCTGAAAGATCTTGTCTTGGTGAAACCAAGTCTTGTGGGGAAAGTGCACCACCTCTGCAGAGTGTAAAATCTAAGTACTTAGCCATGTCCCTGGTAAAGGACAATTTGAGCATCAAGACATGGAAGCTATCAAGAATATCCTCATCCCAATTTCTAAGTTAAAAGTTTGTGGGTGAACAAGGGATTGAAAGGATCACCAATTTCTATTGGGAGATGCCTTGGGTGATTTTTGTCAAGCAAAAACTTAGTGTTTTCAAATGATAAGGAAAAATCTATTTTGACCAAAGCAAGCCTAAGCTCCACTTATCCAAATGCATATAGATGATAGACTCCACTATACTAACATAGTATCACTTGCCAATACAATTCAAATGTATTGACCCTTGTGGCTGTAACTTGTTATGTTGCAGGTTTGATTGTTATTAGTAAAGTTTAATGATTAGGATTACAAGTCTACAACCAACATGTCTGCCTGTGGCACTTTGAAGATGAAGGACCCCATGCTATTGTTATATTTTGCTGCATTGTAATGAGATAGCCAAATGATCTATGTAAGATGTAATAAGTTATTTTATTCCTGGTTATAAAGTTGTATTATGACCTTTGTTTCTTGATATTACATCTTAACTGTGGATGCTAGCTATTGATCCAGGGACTAGCATTGTAAACACAGGGATCTCTACCTTATTAAAGGTTGGGAACTCTACAGATGGTATCAGAGCATTGTGTTGCCTGTAGTATTGTAACCCTAGGATTGGACAAAACCCCTTAGAAAAATAGGAGCTGTATTTGTTCCAAAACTTATTCACAAACAATCTTGTAAACTCTTTCCTCAACCATTTTTGGTTTTGATTCTACACCTCTTCTACTTCAACTTAATGGGTAAAGCCTACTCCATGGCCAAAGACTTCACCATGTGCAAAAGACTTCATCAACTCTAATGACTTCAACATCTTCAAGTGATTTCAACCTTATTCTCAACAAGGACTTCAACCTTGGATATCACTAAGGACTACAATTGTGACAAGAAATGTTGCTCAAGACTTGAAGACTAAGGAAACACAACTTGGGAATCATCATCACCTTTGAAGTTTTTGTGACCAAGAATTTTCCCAAGGAAACCATGATATCATTCAAGAAGAATCCCCCAAAAAGGATAGAATGATCTCAAGTGAACCATATAGATGGACCACCATATTAAGTATAGATCAAACACACCAACTTATGTGGTGTAACAAAAAAAATATTTTTGGTTGCCTAAAAATATGCTTGAAACTTGTTGTCTGAGTGGAATGTTTGTTTGTGATTGCTTGCACTTTGCTCGTGTGAATTGTGATGTGTGTGATTATAATTATTCCCTTAGAAATATTTTGCCTATTCTAATCCCAATCCAACCCAAACACATGAATACTCAAAGAAACTCCAACATCAAGGATGGTGACAACAACAACAACCAAGAGACCAACATGAGGGAACTCATAGTAACCCAAACCCAGTTGAACCAAGTGACAGCTCAATTTTTAGCCAACACCAGTGAGTTAGATCCAACCATGCAAAGGTTTTTGGAAACCCAAACCCAATTGTTGCATAAGGTGACATATCAAATGATCAAAATGGGAGACAACTCTTCCCAAGGAGCTTGTGACAACAAGGATGAAAATGATGATATTATAGAAGGAACCCAAGCTTGTAATATTTGTGGAGACAAGGATCACACTTCCAAAGAGCATGAAGATCAATGCCCCAATTGTGAAGAGAAACATCCAACAAATCAATGCCTCACATCTCAAGCTACTTGTTTCCTATGTGCAGGAAATAATCATGTCCCTATCCAATGCCCCATCTATTCCATAGTTCAACAAAGGACACAAGGTGGAGTGCAACAACTGATTGCAGACTACCATGAGAAAACAACTTCTACCAAGAAGGATGAAGACAAAGGAAAATCTCAGCTTGCACCTCCATGCAATATGACTCAATTTGAAGGACCAAAGAGGAGACATATGTATTATCCAAGGAAAAGGTCAAGGATACCAGGAAACTTTCCTACCTTTGAGATAAGATATGAAGAGCATGAACTAGAAGCACTCATAGCTTTGGAGAAACCCAAGAAGAAGAAGGACAAAAGCCAAGTGCAATGTTGCCATTGCAAAGAGATGGGACACTATGCCAATGAATGTCTAGAGAAGAAGAAAAGGTATAAGGATATTAGCCAAGTATGGTGCAATAACTGCAAAGAGTTAGGACATTATGTGTCAACTTGTTCACAGAAGATACATGAAGAACTCAATCTTATCACATGTTACAATTGTGGTAACCAAGGACATTATGCAAGCAATTGTCCAGAAAAGATGAAGCACAAGATAAAGCCTATGAAGGATCTCATCCTTGTCACATATTTCGAGTGTGGAAACAAAGGACACAATGCAGATGTTTGCCCAGAGAAGTTTCATCAAGATTCCAAACAAGCCAAGAAGTAATCTAGTTGGAAATTTTTAAGGGTGGTAGTACCCTAGTTGCTTTGAGCCAACTTGTAACCCCTAGCCTCCCCAAATCTCGGGACGAGATTTATTTTAAGGGTGGTAGCCTGTCACATCCCAAGATTTTCCAAATCTTGCAATGTGAAAAATAAATAAACAAAATAAAAGATTGATGAAACTTAGGGTGAAAAGAAACTTTTGTTTCTAAATGGAAACTTAAAATCCCATCTTGAACAAGCTTTGGTTAATGTTTGAATCCAACTAAATTCAAATCAAGTGGAATGCATTCTTCATAAATGCATCTGGAAATTTAAACACTTGAGAAATAAACCAAAACCCTAAAACCCTAATGGAAGAAAATCATTTCCAAGTTATCTCCAAGCCTATGGATTTGATCCATATAAAAATTTGTCAAACAAACATTTCAAAATGATCAAGAATGACAAATAGAAATATTATAAAACCATAGAAATTGGTTTCACTTATTTTGGAGCCATAGATAAAATCCTATGAAATTAATAAGATAAGGAAAAGTAATTTCCAAAGCTAATAAAACACTTATCTAAAATCCATACCAAATGGCAAGCAAGTAATCCTAAAAGGATTTAAAAAGATAAAAAAATAATAAATAAAGTTATAATAGTTGGAATCACTAAGATATGGTTTTTAAAAGCAAAGGTAGAAATATAAATAAGGATTATTTTATAGAGCCAAATTAAATCTTGGCCAAGCTTTTGAAATAAATTTTTTTTATTTGATAAAAAGAGTAAAGGTTTATTTAAACAAAATAATGAGGATTTATTAATATCCATTTTTATTAAAGTAAAGGTTTTCCCATTTTAAATAAACACAAAAACTTATTATAGTATTTTAAATAAGTGATTACCAAGTGTTTTAGTTTTTCAAATGAAACCTACTGAAAAGATTTTGATATTATTTAGATTTCAAAAAGAGTTTTAAAATAAATTAAAACCTATTTTGAATTAAAGACTATGGTCTATTTATTTAATTATTAATAGATCCTAAAAGAATAAAAGTATTATTTTATTTTGGACTTTGAAATATGTTGATAAACAAAATTAAAATACACCCAAAAGTTTGGTGATGATTTGAATTCAAATGAAGATTGAATAATATTATTAAATCCTATTTAATTAATACTAGAGCCTATTTTAAATAATTAAAAGACACTAAAAGAATGAAAGATTTATTCTAGATTTGACATCAGTATGTATTACTAAGCAGTGTTTGATTATTCTCAAAATTTGGCAAAGGTTTGAATTCAAATGAATGTTTAAATTGTTTAAACAAAATCAAAATAGAAAATCAAATGGGAAAAAGAGAAACCATCAATATAAAAAAATGGAAAACAGACCCAACCCATCTGGCAGCCCACTAAGGCCCAGCAGCCCACTCCCTCACACCCCCGAACTGTTTTCTCTTTACTCGGAAACTCACCCGCAGAGACACTGACGATTGGACCCCACCTCCTCCTCCTCTCTCTCGCTGCCAAGCGACCCCACTGCCACATCATCATCTTCCTCACCCCTCTGACCCCGCCCCTTACTTCGCCGGCCGTTGCAGTCGATTAAAGCTCGTCTTAATTCTCTTTAATGCTGCAGTAAAACCACCCCGCGACCATGCCTTCTTAATCGCCTGCGTCCCCTATCTCTTTCCCCAGTCGTCGCCCCACCGGAGCCCCCAGGCTGTCCCCAATTCCCCCTGCACCGCCCTCTACTCCGGCGAGCTCCACCTTCAATTCCGGCCACACCTCGCCGCCCCTTGCCTCCTCGACCATGCTCACTTGCTCCCCACCTCCTGGCTAACCTCCCCGTAGCACCAGCTCGCCCGCGCGTGCCCTCCAGCATCGGCAACGACGACGACCAGCAGCGCCGCCGTCTGCCTTTTCTCCGAGGAAGCCTCCAGGTAGTAATTGACCACCCCCGTACCCCTCGTTGATGCATACATGATCGCAGACCCCGTACGCATCTAACGCTACCGTTGTTTTTCCTTTCCGTGGCCTGTAGCCTCGCCCCCGTCGACGTCTGAGCGCAACCGACAGTGACCACGACTCCGGCGAGCAATTGTCGACCACCCCGAGCGCCCCTTCGCTAGCAAGGACCACCTCGATCATCTCCACGCCGCGACGAACTCGGTGAGCATCTCCCCTTGATTTCTTGCTTCCTGCATCACCAGCACCGCCACCGTCTGACCGTGCGCCGCCAGTCGCCGCCGCCATCGCCGCTGCTTCATGGTCAAAGCAGTGAGGTCCATAGGATCTTGATTTGACGGTTAAGATTAGAACTAACCGAAGGGGTATCGAGTGATTTGATCTGTGCGATTAAACTTTGATCCAACGGCTCGCATCAGTCGATCTGCACAAAGCGGTACGGACGAATAGAAACAAGACACGTGGCCCTATTCGTTTGATTAAAAACAGAATTGATCTATTTGATGTTCCATTTTGTAAAATTCATAACTTTCAAACCACACGTCCAAATTTTGCAAATTTTATATCAATGGATTCAAAAAGACAAGTACTTTCTGAACATGCACTTTGTTTAGTAAAATGCTTCAGTTAAATTGATTGTTTTTGTAGAAACTTGTATATGCATGTTTAGAATATAAAAATTGTTCTAAAATGATTTTTGAGATAAAACCTTTTGAAAATGGATTGTTTTGAACCTACTGACCATAGAAATCAATTTGTGGTTTCAAAAATATATTTGGTGAAACAAAAGAATAAACCTTTGATTTAAACCATTTCTAGTCAAATAAAAAATATTGTTAGTTGTTAAAAATGCTTTTTGAAGAAAACCTTTGGGAAATGTTTTGGAATAAACTCTCTGACCCCAAGCACCAATTTTTATGATTTAAAGATGTATTTGATGAACCCTATAAAGATTGCTATTTTGATAAAGGCATTTTCAACCACATAAAATAAAGATTTGGTGTAAAAATGGTTCATAGGTAGAATCTTTTGCAAATAGTTTTGCCAATTTATAAAATGACCAATAAGTGTTTTCAAATGTTTATGACCCATTAGAAACCACTTTTACAAATAAAACAATCTTTAGCATGCTTGCATGCATTGTTTTGTTTCTATTATTTTATGTGATGTTGCTTGAATGGTAGATTGAAATATTGCTTGCTTGATTGAATTGTAGTGATTTGAAGAGTGTGAATATTGCAAAGATCAAGGAGTGAACTTATATTCTCTACCAAAAAGGCAAGTGATGCTTCATACTTTTGTCCCATTATTTTCACTATGCATTAGTGATATTTCTAAGTAGGACTTGCATGGAATTTTGCTAAGTGTAAACTATGCCATGGGAAATCCTAGTAGATGAAACCTTAGTAGAATTTCCTAAGTTAAGATTCCTACTACTATCATGCTTAGCTTAGCTAGTAGAAAACAAGGGTGGAATATATATTCATGCTAAGGAATATTTCTAAGTCTGTGGAATTTTGTTTTGTTTAATAAAACAACTAAGTGAATGAATCACCTGGGTGGAATGGAAGGAATGGTTTGTGCTGAGTGGTTCACAAGGCCCATTTCTATGGTTTACCTTGTGTATCTCACTTGTGGATGGCCACCCAGGAATAAAGATATTTGAGATGTCAAATGTTGAGAAGCTTCAAGTGCAGCCACTTGGCATTATGGGCTCTGCCTGGATCATATAGGTTGCAATAACTTAGCCAAATGGACAGTTGGTGGTAGGGGATGATAGGTTGGAACGCGTCCATTCTGGTCTAAGGGAAGGCTTCTGAAAGATCTTGTCTTGGTGAAACCAAGTCTTGTGGGGAAAGTGCACCACCTCTGCAGAGTGTAAAATCTAAGTACTTAGCCATGTCCCTGGTAAAGGACAATTTGAGCATCAAGACATGGAATCTATCAAGAATATCCTCATCCCAATTTCTTAGTTAAAATTTTGTGGTTAAACAAGGGTTAAAGGATCACCAATTTCTATTGGGAGATGCCTTGGGTGATTTTTGTCAAGCAAAAACTTAGTGTTTTCAAATGATAAGGAAAAATATATTTTGAGCAAAGCAAGCCTAAGATCCACTTAGCCAAATGCATATAGATGATAGACTCCACTATACTACCATAGTATCACTTGCCAATACAATTCAAATGCATTGACCCTTGTGGTTGTAACTTGTTATGTTGTAGGTTTGATTGTTATTAGTGAAGTTTAATGATTAGGATTACAAGTCTACAACCAACATGTCTGCCTGTGGCACTTTGAAGATGAAGGACCCCATGCTATTGTTATATTTTGCTGCATTGTAATGAGATAGCCAAATGAGCTATGTAAGATGTAATAAGTTATTTTATTCCTGGTTATAAAGTTGTATTATGACCTTTGTTTCTTGATATTACATCTTAACTATGGATGCTAGCTACTGATCCAGGGACTAGCATTGTAAACACAGGGATCTATACCTTATTAAAGGTTGGGAACTCTACATTTCTGCAAGCAACCATTACCTTCCACACTACTCCCTCCGTTTTAAAATATAAGATGTTTTAGGTTTGTGAAGAAATGAATCTAGACTTATTTTATTACGTAGGTTCACTCAACTTTGGGATGAATCTACACACTAAAAGAAGTCTAGATTCATTTTCTTCATAAATCTAAAACATCTTATATTTTGAAACGGAGGGAGTATATGTTTAATCCTTTGTTTTCAGCAAACCAGTGAGATTGACAACCTCACTGTAAGTTGGGGAAAAGTCTTGAGTTTGTGTTGTGCAGGATTCCAAGTTGCTAGTAACACCTTGGAGTCTTTTCCTTGCTCCTACTGGTTCGATAACCTTGGTTTCATAATTGAGAGAATACTTGCTGTTGTGCTCATCATACCTTCCTCTTGGGGTTTCCCAACGAAGCTCTGCAATTGACTGAGCCACATCAAGGATTTTTCTGGCGCCGTCGCCGGGGAGTTAAGGACAACTTCACAAGGGGAGTCCTTCACAACCATTCTCTTTGCTTTGTTTTTGTTTTGCTTAGTTTCTTTGATTTGTTTTGCTTCCTTCTTTTTTATCAAAAAATACCAAGAAAATTAGTTTCATTTGGTTTGCTTTTTCTTATAAAAACACACACAAAAATTAGTTCTTCCTATAGTTGTCACCTTGCTCTAGATCACCATGTTGATCCCTAAGTTCACTCTAAAAGACCTTTCAATAGGTAGTGGCTCTATAATTGGGAAAGAAAACATTGAAGACTTCTTTAATCATATTAGCAAACATGAGGATATTGAGGATAGATCCTTAGCAGAACTTTCTCTCAATTATTAAATTGTGATACGTCGGAAACGAATCTATAATTTTTGATGCTCCATGCTTATTTAGTATGTACTTTGCTTTACTTGTCTACACTTTGAGGTGATTTCTACATGTTTTCTGGTAGTAACCTACTAACAAGTTGCAACAGTGCCAGATTGTAACACCCTCAGAATCGGACCTATGCAAGTTTGAGCGAATCCTGCCAAACCCGCATAGAAACGATTCAAAGGTGCCCACCAGGCACTTTCGTGCGGGTGGAAAACGAAGTAATAACATTACACAACAGTCCTCGATGGGACCCACAGAACAGATATATATACAGCAGTGACTCAATGAGTCAAGAATACAGATATACGGTACAAAGATCCAATTCACCTTGAAAAGATGGAGCGTCCGACTATGGACAAGATGCAAATGGGGCTAAGAACCCTGAAGAATAACCAATGGCGTCCATAACCCTGCCCAGGCCAAGCCGGAAGGGTAACCCCGCTAACGACGTCGATCTCAAAACCTGCTTGAACAAAAGGGGTGCCGACAGAGGGCAAAGGAAAAGAGGAGCGTCAGTACTGAGGCCAGTACACGGCGAGGCTAGAATTCGGCGGTCCTCGCCTACATAGGTATGGTGGACTGAAGCGGCAGCGCAGCATGCACTAAACAACCTATAGAGACTCGGTACAACTGGCGGCTATCAGAGAGGGGTAAGAAAGACCTATTCGGATCCAACCTGATTCTACCATCAAACAAACCCATCCTGGTGTTTCCCCCTCGAGACCAATCGAGGAAGTCAACCGAGGTACTCACACCGTTGGCAGTTTTACTTATTCAGTTATCGTTGCAGCAATTACTCGTCAGGTATAGATAATCGTCCTGATAAAAGAAGCAGTGGGCCCTTATAGTTAATCATTCCGTTGTAGTTGCAACAATTACTAATCAGATACAATTAGCATGAGATAAACCCAAAACCCAGCAGTTGTTGGTACTTTTATTTATCCATTCCCGTTATAGTTGCAATACTTACTAGTCAGGTACAATGGTCGCAAGCGACACTCCAAACGAGCAATTGTGGGCAGTATTATTTAGCCATTCCGTCGTAGTGAAGCTGATTACTAGTCATAATAAAGTCAAATTTATAGCACTACTTTAGTTATGCTTGTCTATGGTCGAGATACTGTGCTCCAAGTCGTCCATAACCGCGGACACGGCTTTCAGAAAGTTTTACCCGGCCGGGGTGCACCAATAGCAACACACGCTCGATCAACCTCGGAAAAACCAAATCAAAACCCAACGAGGCTTTCACGACAAAGCAATCACAGGATTCAGAAATATTTGGGGCCACCCTTGAGTCTTACCATAGAACAGTAAGCTAGCTCGAGACGGACTCAAGGTTTGCGACAATGGTGTAACGACTGGGAACCCGAAAGTGTGGCTGGGCTTGTCGATACGAAAACATTCCGCTTACCTAAGCGATGCAGTGTGCTCCTCGCACAATCGTAAATCTGAGTAGCATGGCATAAGTACAGGATAGTAAATAAAACCTCAAACTAGTTTGTGGCCCCAAGAAATAAGACTGAATCAAGCTCTAGCTCAGGGGGGTCCCATATACCTCCCGGATGTGGATAGCGCGATAATTCAAGGAACAGGTATCAAGTACTCGGGGTCCTACGGGACACGAGTGGGCGTTCGGAAACCAAATATTATCTATCACCCACCGATGCCTCTGCTTACTTCAATTTTAGTTGTTAAACAGGAATTAAAGTGAGCGATAAGTAAAACCATGATCATCTCCAACGTCAAACATGCGGCAAGGCTCCAACAACTGTGGCATTTGACGACACGCAACAGCACTCGAGCAAGCGACTAAGACGCGCAGGTCCAACTATCTACCAAACAACAGGTAATAGGGTGTGTCCAAGGCACAATATATGGCTGCAAGGGATATCACGGGTACGAAAACTAGAGCAACGCAACACAGATAGCAATAGATCAACAGGAGGGAATAAATACTATAAAAGTAAGATAGGTAGAAAGGGGGAGGCGCTCGCCTGGAAAACATTGCCGAAGGTTCAACTGAGGATCAGGGCGAAGCTCACATCAACTCAACGGCCTTATCCGCGAAGAAGCAAAGCGCTAGAATAAACACCGGATGCAATATTTAATACAACGGCAGAAGATCGGCATGATGCATGACATGGCAAAGGTGCAATGCGATTAGGTCATATTAAGTGGAACCGGGGTCCCGACAATTAATTAAATGGTTCAAGTTATTTATCTACCCCGCAAATTAAATGTTGCATTGGCAAGACAAAAGATGGTACCGGTTCGCTACACAAGTTTAAATGAGGCCAATATAAGGCTAGATTTGCCCGCATTTGGGCCCCATATTTAATTATTAGGTGAATCGGCATAAGGCCCCAAACCACACAAATATGCATGCGAGATGAATGATTAATATGCAACAAGTTGTTATTACATTTATAAAATAGGGCTCGAGAAAAGGGGTCACACATTAGGGTTCGGCAGATCTTGGGGTTCCGGGGTTCGGGGTCGGTCTCAGGTTTGGGTCTGGGTTTCGACGGGATCGTTCTCGGACTCCGGGAAGGACTTGGTTCGGTGTCGTTCTTGTCGTCACGAAGGTCTCGTCGGGTCGTCGGTGTTCCGGGCCGAAGGACTTGGCGTCCGTGAGACGATCTTGTCGCATCCGCGGTCTTCGGGTCATGTTGTCGGTCTTGGCGTTCGGGGCGAAGAACTTGGCGTCCGGCAAACTTCGAAGTAGACCTTGGAGTCCCGCGGTGATCTTGTCGATTCCCCGTCGAAGGCCTTGGCGCTTCGGATCGGTCTTCGGCTAGGGGCCTCAGGGTCTCGGACACCGGTTCCATGAAGGGGTTCTTGGTGCTCCGTGACGAAGATCATGGCATCCGTGTCGAAAGCATCGGGGTTTCCGGGTTCGGTCCCGTGAGGCAGATCTTGGGGTTCTGGCTTCAACACCGGGATCGGTCTTCGGGGTTCGCCATCGGATCCGAGGGGAAGAACTTGACGTGCCGGGATGAAGAACTTCGCGTTTCGGTGGCGATCTTGGCGGTTATCGGGTTCGGTCTTATTCTTGGGTGGTGACGAAGATCTTGCCGAGATTAACTTGGGTCTGCGACAGTTCTCTGGCGAACTAATGTTGTTCTTCACGGCAGCAGACGACCTTGGGGTTCAAGAAGAGGCCGCCACCAAAAACGGTCACACACGGGACGGAGGTCAACGCGTACGGGTGCTCGGAGGCGATGTCAGAGACGGGTCGCGGGCAGGGACATGGAGGCTTCAGGGTGCAGTCGGGGGCGAGGCGGTGCCATGGTCGGACCGGGCCGGAGAGCGCCGAGGCCGGCGGGAGGAGGTCGTGGCGGGCGAGCGAGGCCACGCCGACAGGCAGTTGAGGCGCGGGCGACGGGCTCGGGCTCTGGTGGCGGAAGAGGCGAAGGCGTCGCGGCGCTGCAGTGGCCGGCGCGGGCTTCGCGGTGTGGCGGGCTGGCCGGAGAGGGCGGAGGCGGCTGGCAGCGGAGAGGAGAGAAGGAAGAGGCGGCTCGGGCGATGGGGCGAGGGGCCGGCATAGCCACGGAAGGAGAGGGCCCCGGTGGCGCCGAGGACGTCTTGTGAGCTTCGAGAAAGGGCAGCAGGAGGCTCGCTGCACGGTCCAAAGGCGGCAAGGTGGGCAGATGGCGGTGTCGGCTCGACAAGGGGAACGGCGGAGGTGGCGAGGTCGAAGAGGCGGTGGGCGGCGTGTCGGTGGGGGTGAGGGTGGGGCGGGCGGCGAGGAAGCTCGGTCAGGCGGCGGTGGCGCCATGGTCGTGAGGAGGCGGCGGTAGCCAGGCGGATGCGGATAGGAGGCGCAGGGTGGGAGAAGAGGCGGCGGTGGAGCACAGGAGGCGGCCGGCGTCGGGGCGAGGAGGGGGTCGCCGGCCTGGGAGGATGCGGGGGGTCGGGGCGCGCTGGGCCGGCTCGAGCGGGAGGTAGGGGAAGGGGGGCTGCGTGGGCGCGTGAACAGGGCATGTGGTGGGGCCGGCTTTCAGGGTGGGGCCAGGAGAGGTGAGGCGTGTGTTGCCTGTGTGCGTGTGTGGGTTGGTTGTGTGGGGGCGAGAGAGGAGAGAGAGGGGTGAGGTGGCGGTGTCTGGTTGGGTGGGGATTTGGGGTAGGCTGATGTGGCGAGCTGCGATTGGGGGAGGTGATGTGGAGATGGTCTGGGTAGGTTAGGATGGGTAGGAAAAGGGTTTGTAGGTTGGACCGTTTATAATACTGGGGGTGGTCGTTCGGGTCGAATCGGCCCGTTCGACTGCCCCCACTAAAATAATTCAAAGTTTTATTTATTTTAAACAGGGCCTTGGCAACCCGATAACCGACAAAACAAATAATCCGGAGTCCCGGGTTTGAATTTGAAAACAAGATGGGGCGTTTTAGAAAACAAAACAAGCTTTGCGAAAATAGTTTTAGGCAAACAATGCATGATGATGACGATGCAATGCACAAATTCAACGCGATTTTCTAGTAGTGGTTTTGCGGGATGCCACAATTTGACACCACTAACAATGGATCTCGCCCTCGAGATCCGCCTCATGGTACCGGAAAGAAGGTCGGTGATCTGCATCTTCTCGCTTCGTGTAGATCCTCGCGACACCACTAACGAGGGTTCCTTCTTCAACTGGAAATTGGCGACACCACCAACCAAGGGTCGTTGTTCCTGATCGTCGAGAGAACACTCCGGAGAAACAAGGACGAAGGTAGAGGTATCAAACGATAAGGCCACCTCTAACTTCCATTAGAAGAGGAAAAGTTACATTGATCCACCAATTCGATGTACAGAGCGAACAGTAAGAGTCGGGTAGGGTGATCAATCCATCCCGTACCCAAACTATCAACTGTATACATGAATAGGAAAATCAGGCAACTCAACTCTCGAGATTTTAGAATGAAGATCTTCATAAGCGGTATCCGGAAAAAAAGAATGATGCCAGCTCTACATTGGGTATGATGTAGATGAGGTCATCACACCGGGAAACACCGGAAGATACAACAGAAATCGTATGAAAGACACAATGATTAGGTTCCGCGATGGTTCCATTGGCATGAACAACACATGCTCAAGGTATACTCCAATTTCACCAATGCTCGTCCTTCTCATATGTTTTTCAACGACACGGATATCCAGCAAGGAACACATATGGATAAAGAGGTCAAGAACAAAAGATTGGATGAAGGGTACAACAGACAAGTTGCAGATTGATGACCGTAGCACCTCCGTTACAAAAGGGAGAAAGCGAAACCCTGAAGGTACGACGGAAACCCAACCACGAGAAATCCTGGACTCGAAGAGAGAGAAGAGAGCGGATTCAAAACACGTAGAGGTAAGAGAGGAATAGCAAAGGGGTAAGGAGTAAAATCAGACCTATCAGAACTATCCAACCGATTTTGCAAAAATAGTTTTGACACTCTACTTCGGCCGTTAGCTAGGTTATCCTACAGGCTGGACTTGTGGGGTATCACAACTGCTGAGCTCTGATACCACTCTGTAACACCCTCAGAATCGGACCTATGCAAGTTTGAGCGAATCCTGCCAAACCCGCATAGAAACGATTCAAAGGTGCCCACCAGGCACTTTCGTGCGGGTGGAAAACGAAGTAATAATAATACACAACTGTCCTCGATGGGACCCACAGAACAGATATATATACAGCAGTGACTCAATGAGTCAAGAATACAGATATACGGTACAAAGATCCAATTCACCTTGAAAAGATGGAGCGTCCGACTACGGACAAGATGCAAATGGGGCTAAGATCCCTAAAGAATAACCAATGGCGTCCATAACCCTGCCCAGGCCAAGCCGGAAGGGTAACCCCGCTAACGACGTCGATCTCAAAACCTGCTTGAACAAAAGGGGTGCCGACAGAAAAGAGGAGCGTCAAGATCTTGAGGCCGATGCAGCGAGGCTAGAATTCGGCGGTCCTCGCCTACATAGGTATGGTGGACTGAAGCGGCAGCGCAGCATGCACTAAACAACCTATAGAGACTCGGTACAACTGGCGGCTATCAGAGAGGGGGTAAGAAAGACCTATTCGGATCCAACCTGATTCTACCATCAAACAAACCCATCCTGGTGTTTCCCCCTCGAGACCAATCGAGGAAGTCAACCGAGGTACTCACACCGTTGGCAGTTTTACTTATTCAGTTATCGTTGCAGCAATTACTCGTCAGGTATAGATAATCATCCTGATAAAAGAAGCAGTGGGCCCTTTTAGTTAATCATTCCGTTGTAGTTGCAACAATTACTAATCAGATACAATTAGCATGAGATAAACCCAAAACCCAGCAGTTGTTGGTACTTTTATTTAGCCATTCCCGTTATAGTTGCAATACTTACTAGTCAGGTACAATGGTCGCAAGCGACACTCCAAACAAGCAATTGTGGGCAGTATTATTTAGCCATTCCGTCGTAGTGAAGCTGATTACTAGTCATAATAAAGTCAAATTTATAGCACTACTTTAGTTATGCTTGTCTATGGTCGAGATACTGTGCTCCAAGTCGTCCATAACCGCGGACACGGCTTTTAGAAAGTTTTACCCGGCAGGGGTGCACCAATAGCAACACACGCTCGATCAACCTCGGAAAAACCAAATCAAAACCCAACGAGGCTTTCACGACAAAGCAATCACAGGATTCAGAAATATTTCAGGGGGCCACCCCTTCGAGTCTTACCCGCAACGAAGTAAGCTAGCTCCGAGATGGACTCAAGGTTTGCGACAATGGCTGTAAACGACTGGGAACCCGAAAGTGTGGCTGGGCTTGTCGATACCGCGAAAACATTCCGCTTACCTAAACAGTACAGTGTGCTCCTCGCACAATCGTAAATATCTGAGTAGCATGGCATAAGTACAGGATAGTAAATAAAACCTCAAACTAGTTTGTGGCCCCAAGAAATAAGACTGAATCAAGCTCTGGCTCAGGGGGGTCCCATATACCTCCCGGATGTGGATAGCGCGATAATTCAAGGAACAGGTATCAAGTACTCGGGGTCCTACGGGACACGAGTGGGCGTTCGGAAACCAAATATTATCTATCACCCACCGATGCCTCTGCTTACTTCAATTTTAGTTGTTAAACAGGAATTAAAGTGAGCGATAAGTAAAACCATGATCATCTCCAACGTCAAACATGCGGCAAGGCTCCAACAAATGTGGCATTTGACGACACGCAACAGCACTCGAGCAAGCGACTAAGACGCGCAGGTCCAACTATCTACCAAACAAAAGGTAATAGGGTGTGTCCAAGGCACAATATAGGGCTGCAAGGGATATCACGGGTACGAAAACTAGAGCAACGCAACACAGATAGCAATAGATCAACAGGAGGGAATAAATACTATAAAAGTAAGATAGGTAGAAAGGGGGAGGTGCTCGCCTGGAAAACATTGCCGAAGGTTCAACCGAGGATCAGGGCGAAGCTCACATCAACTCAACGGCCTTATCCGCGAAGAAGCAAAGCGCTAGAATAAACACCGGATGCAATATTTAATACAACAGCAGAAGATCGGCATGATGCATGTATGATGCATGACATGGCAAAGGTGCAATGCGATTAGGTCATATTAAGTGGAACCGGGGTCCCGACAATTAATTAAATGGTTCAAGTTATTTATCTACCCCGCAAATTAAATGTTGCATTGGCAAGACAAAAGATGGTACCGGTTCTCTACACAAGTTTAAATGAGGCCAATATAAAGCTAGATTTGCCCGCATTTGGGCCCCATATTTAATTATTAGGTGAATCGGCATAAGGCCCCCAAACCACACAAATATGCATGCGAGATGAATGATTAATATGCAACAAGTTGTTATTACATTTATAAAATAGGGCTCGAGAAAAGGGGTCACACATTAGGGTTCGGCAGATCTTGGGGTTCCGGGGTTCGGGGTCGGTCTCAGGTTTGGGTCTGGGTTTCGACGGGATCGTTCTCGGACTCCGGGAAGGACTTGGTTCGGTGTCGTTCTTGTCGGGTCGTCGGTGTTCCGGGCCGAAGGACTTGGCGTCCGTGAGACGATCTTGTCGCATCCGCGGTCTTCGGGTCATGTTGTCGGCCTTGGCGTTCGGGGCGAAGAACTTGGCGTCCGGCAAACTTCGAAGTAGACCTTGGAGTCCCGCGGTGATCTTGTCGATTCCCCGTCGAAGGCCTTGGCGCTTCGGATCGGTCTTCGGCTAGGGGCCTCAGGGTCTCGGACACCGGTTCCATGAAGGGGTTCTTGGTGCTCCGTGACGAAGATCATGGCATCCGTGTCGAAAGTATCGGGGTTTCCGGGTTCGGTCCCGTGAGGCAGATCTTGGGGTTCGGGCTTCAACACCGGGATCGGTCTTCGGGGTTCGCCATCGGATCCGAGGGGAAGAACTTGACGTGCCGGGATGAAGAACTTCGCGTTTCGGTGGCGATCTTGGCGGTTATCGGGTTCGGTCTTCTTCTTGGGTGGTGACGAAGATCTTGCCGAGATTAACTTGGGTCTGCGACAGTTCTCTGGCGAACTCATGTTGTTCTTCACGGCAGCAGACGACCTTGGGGTTCAAGAAGAGGCCGCCACCAAAAACGGTCACACACGGGACGGAGGTCAACGCGTACGGGTGCTCGGAGGCGATGTCGAGAGGCGGTGTGAGGCAGGGACATGGAGGCTTCGGGAGGTGCAGTCGGGGGCGGGCGGGCCTGGGTCGGACGGGCGAGGCCGGAGGGAGGAGGTCGTGGCGGGGTAGACGAGGTCGCGCGCCAGCGGCGACGGACGGTTGAGGCGTGGGCGACGGGTCTCGGGCTCCTGGTGGCGGAAGGGGCGCAACCGGAGGCGGCGGCAGGCGCTATGCGGTGGCAGGCAGAGCGGTGGCGGGCTCGCTGGCGGAGGAGGAGGCGGAGGCGGCGGCAGCGGAGAGGAGCAGAGGAAGAGGGGCGGCTCGGGGCGATGGGGCGAGGACGGCAGAGGCGGGCCGGAAGGAGAGGGGCCCCGGCGCGCGACGGAGGCTCGGGAAAGGCCGGGGAGGCTCGCTCCAAGGCGGCGGCGGTGGAGGCAGATGGCGTCGGCTCGACGAGGGGAACGGCGGAGGTGGCGAGGTCGAGGCGGTGGCGAGCGTCGGTGGGGTGAGGCGGGCCGGCGAGGGGAGAAGCTCGGTCCGGGGGCGAGCGGTGGCGCCATGGTCGGGAGGGGCGGAGGCGCTGAGGCTGCCGGCGGAGAGGAGGCAGCGAGGGTGGGAGAAGGGCGGCGGTGGAGCCTGGGAGGCGGCCAGGCGTCGGGCGAGAGGGTCGCCTGGGAGGATGCGGGGGCAGGCGGCTCGAGCGGGAGGTAGGGGAAGGGGGGCTGCGTGGGCGCGTGAACAGGGCAGGTGGTGGGGCCGGCTTGCAGGGTGGGGCCAGGAGAGGTGAGGCGTGTGTTGCCTGTGTGCGTGTGTGGGTTGGTTGTGTGGGGGCGAGAGAGGAGAGAGAGGGGTGAGGTGGCGGTGTCTGGTTGGGTGGGGATTTGGGGTAGGCTGATGTGGCGAGCTGCGATTGGTGGAGGTGATGTGGAGATGGTCTTGGTAGGTTAGGATGGGTAGGAAAAGGGTTTGTAGGTTGGACCGTTTATAATACTGGGGGTGGTCGTTCGGGTCGAATCGGCCCGTTCGACTGCCCCCACTAAAATAATTCAAAGTTTTATTTATTTTAAACAGGGCCTTGGCAACCCGATATCCGACAAAACAAATAATCCGGAGTCCCGGGTTTGAATTTGGAAACAAGATGGGGCGTTTTAGAAAACAAAACAGGCTTTGCGAAAATAGTTTTAGGCAAACAATGCATGATGATGACGATGCAATGCACAAATTCAACGCGATTTTCTAGTAGTGGTTTTGCGGGATGCCACACAGATGCCTATTTTCTACTGTTTTTGGTTTCAGAAAAGTTAGTAAAGAAATATTCTCGGAATTGGACGGGACAAACGTCAAAGTCAATTAATTTTCGTGGGAAACAAGAAGTCCAGAAGGGAGCCAGAGGGGCCGGTCAGGGCAGCCAGACCCCCCCAGGCACGGCCAAGGGTGGGCCCGCGCCTGGGTAGGGTTTGGCCCACCTGGCCGCCGCCTCGGCCTCCCCCTTCGCCTATAAGAAGCCCCCGATGCAGAAACCCTAAGCACCCGATCAAATCTCCACGAAACCTTCTGTAGCCGCCGCCACCATCGTCCCTATATCGGGGGGATCTAAAGTGCTTGTCGGCACCCTGCCGGAGGGGAGATCATCCCGGAGGCCTTCTCTCCAGTATGATGCGTGAGTAGTTCCACCTTGGACTATGGGTACATGTAGTAGCTAGATGGTTGCATCTCCTCCTTTGTGCTTTCATGTATAGATCTTGTGAGCTCCGTTCATGATCAAGATCTAATCTATTTGTAATCATGCATGTTGTGTTTGTGTAAGATCCCTCCCTTTATAAAGGTAAGGATCCATGTGATTGCAATGCTAGTCCCTGGATCAATACTAGCATCCACAGTTTAAGATGAAGTACACAGAAACAAAGGTCATTATTACATATCATTCCAGAGACAAACATAGTCTTTTACAAACTCCATGGCCACAGGCCTTAATGCAAGAGTTCAAATATATAATAAGATAAATAAGTCTTCATCTTCATGTGCCACAGGCAAGCATGTTGAGTGTAGACTCATAACCCCTATTCACCATCAGAATAACCTGCAACATCACAAGTTACAACCACAGTGGGTCAATACATTTGAATAGTATTGGCAAGTGATACCTTAGTATAATATTGGCATCTAGATACTATATGCGTTTTGGCTAAGTGTGGTTTAGGCTTGCTGTGCTCAAAATAGGTTTTACCTATCAGTTGAAAACACTAAGTTTTTCTTTGACAAAACTTTACTAAGGAATCACCAATAGACATTGGTGAACCTTTACCCTTGTTCACCCACAAGTTTTAACTTAGGAATTGGGATGAGGAGATTCTTGATAGCTTCCATGTCTTGATGCTCAAGTTGTCCAATACCAGGGACATGGCTAAGTACTTAGATTCTTCCATCTGCAAAGGTTGTGCAATTTCCCCACAAGACTTGATTTTCACCAAGACAGGACCTTTCAGAAGCCTTCCCTTAGACCAAATGGACGCGTTACAACCTATCATCCCACTACCACCAACTGTCCAAATGGCTAAGTTATTGCAACCTATGTGATCCAGGCAGAGCCCATATTGCCATGTGGCTGCACTAGAAGCTTCTTAACATTTGGCATCTCAAATCCCTTTGTTCCTGGGTGGCTTTCCACAAGTGAGATACACAAGGTAAACCATAGACATGGGCCTTGTGTAACCACTCAACACCAACCATTCTTTCCATTCCACCCAGGTGGTTCATTCACTTAGTTGTTTTATTAGGAAAAAACACTAGTCCAAAGACTTAGAAATACTTTCACATAACATGATTATATAACCACCCTTGGTAGCTACTATCTAGGCTAAGCATGGCAATGGTAAGCATCTTAACTTAGAAATTTCTAGCAATTCTAGAACTACTAGGATTTCCCAAGCATAGCATATAGATCAAAATATTCATGCAAGTCCTATACAAAATATTTCTAGTGCATAGTTGAAAAACATAAGTATAAAATCATGAAGAACCACTTTCCTTGCTAGTTTTGGTAGTAGCAACAATCTTCACAATCACAATCACTATTTGCACCAAAATCTACACATAAAATAATGGCACCAAAATCACATACAAAATATATACAAACAAAAATATATGAATGCATGCAAATGCCATGTGATGATTTTTCTACACCAAACAAGACAAGTGAACAGTACTGAAATATCAAAAAGTCCAAGATATTCAAAATAAACCTTATTTGATCCTTAAAACATTTTTCAAATAATTTATATAATCAAAATAAGCCTACAAAAGTTTTTGCATAAACAACCATTTTACAGAGGCAAAATATTAAACACATTGCATAAACAGATAGGATTTTCTCTCCTGATTCCAACGATATAAAATTTGTAAAATTTGAACGTGTGGATCAAAAGTTATGAATTTTACAAGTTTGGTTAACTAATAGATCAAATTTCTGTTTTAAATTTAAAAAAAGGGCACGCGGCGCTCCCTGATTGGTCGATGCTGTTTCGTGCGGATCAGGCTCTCTGGATCGTTAGATTAAAAGTGCATCGCACGGCTCAGATCTAAACTTACCGCTTCGTTAAGTGATCTAATTCTACGCATCCGATCTAGATCTAACGGCGCACAAATCGTTTGACCAAAGATGGGCGGCGCGCGACGGCGGTGATGTTGCCGACGATACAGGAAGCGAGAAAGGAAGCGGGATAGCTCACTGAGTTCGCGTGATGACGCGGGTGCTCGAGGTGGTCTTCGTTGGCGAAGGGGCGCGCAGTGGAGGTCGCTGGGGCTCGTCGGAGTTGTGCGCGGCGTCGGATGCTTGCAGACGTCGATGTTGTCGAGGCTCTTAGTCGCCCTAGCACTAACAAGATGTATCAGGGGGTGCGCAAGGTCACGGTGAGCAAGATAGTTTCAAGGAGAAGACAAGGGGTGCTCGATTTATACCGTGATTTCTCACCGGAGATGAGAAAGGCGTCGGGCACTTGCGGTGGTTGTTGAATCCGTCGATCTAGGTCACGAGCAGACAAAGAAAAATCATGACGTGAGTCGCGTGGTCAAGGGAAGCATGCTAGCGTGAACGAGACAAAGTGGGGTGGACGGAGCTTACCGGAATCGCCCGCTGGAGTGGCTCGGTACAGCGGCGGTGCAAGCAAGATTGTGGGCAGCCTGGTGGCGGAAATGGTGCGCCGAGTGAGGGGAAATGAGCAGAGAGGGGAGGGGGTTAAGTAGCCGAGGCTGGCCGGGGGAGTTACTCGATGAATCAATGGAATTAAACTCGCGAATTCATCGGCAGTGACTGGGGGAGGAAACGGCCGGAGTTGATTGCGGCGGGTTGAAGAGACGACTGACAAGTGGGGCGTGGTTGCCAGCGAGAGAGAGAGAGAGAGAGAGAGAGAGAGAGAGAGAGAGAGAGAGAGAGAGAGAGGGTCCAACAAGGATCGAGGGAGTTTCGAAACGTTTTCCTCGCGGGAGAGAGCTGCTGGGCTAAATGGGCTAAGTGGCTGGGTTGGGCCAGATTGGCTGGTCTGCTCTATTTTTTCTCCTTTATTCCTTTTTCTTTTTCTGATTGGATTTCTGTTTTGAAGTTGAAATCTCAAATCAAATCTGTTTTAAATGAAACTTTCTCCAAACAAAAGTTTGCTGATTCTTGTCTCCTAGGAGGTGTAACACAACTGTTCATACTTGTAAGAAATCAAAAAGGGTTTGGAAAGAATTTAAATCAAGCCTTAGTTAAATATTTTTAAATAGTGAAGGAATGGTTTTTTAATCATAATTTGTTTTTGAAACCTTGACCAAACTTTATAAGCATCACTCAAGCTCAAGCTCAACATTACTGATTAAAATATTATCTTTCTTAATAGAAGGTGGCAAAATGACCATGGCCTTGCTACATAAAATAATGAGCATCAGATGCTCCTGTTTTTGAAATGGCTTTGAAAAGGAACCCTAAATGATCATGGATGCATGGATGATATGCAAAGCTTTGAAAACATGATTTTAGGGATGTTACAGTTTGCGGGGATCCGATGGATATTGAGATTATTATGTTGGTTTGATTAATGGTTTTGTCTTTATGATTCTATCATGTCTGTGTTGTTTGTGATCTTACATGCTCTCCGTTGTTAGTAGCTATCTTGGCCAAGTAGTTGCTAGTGACTCCAAGAGGGGGTATTTATTCTCGATAGTGGATTCATGCCTATAGTTTACAAGGGAAGTGACAATAATCTCTTCGGTTGTAGATGTGTTGTTGCTACTAGGGAGAAAACAATGGTCTCTTGTTCATGGAACATGTGGACTGTTTACCTTACACAGTTTGCTTAAAGCAGTTGTCTATTGCTTGCAACTTAATACTAGAGGGGGTTCAGATGATAACCTAAAGGTGGACTTCTAGTCATAGATGTAGTTGGATGGCAGTCTATGTATATTGTTGTATTTCCCACTCAACCTAGTGAGCTCAATAAGACGAGTGCCAAAACGAGTTCCCTTGAACTCTTCAGCCGTGCTGATAGTAACATTAGGCATCTATTTATAAAATAGAAAAGTTAGAATCAACATAATTAAAGATAATTCACAAGACAAGGCATCACATGCATATCTTTGGAAATCAAAACACACAAGTCATGGCATACATAAAACCATTACAAGCATCCAAGGTTCAACTTATTTTAGACAACTTTTGGGAAAATAAAATGATAAGTGTGGTGGTCCAACTAACGAAGTACGTTACAATCCCATCTCACTTGTCAAGTTGGCTAACAGGGCATCCCTAGAGGCAATCTGTCGATCCTAATCACATGACTCCATTGCTAAGTCTATGATGTCCTTTCTTAAACGTTGGTTGGTAGCCTCTAACTCTTGGGTATGTTTCTTTTCTTCCCTAAGGTCATTTTGTGTGTTGAGCATTCTGCACTTGATTCTATCACCAAGCTCTTTGATGGCCTTCCAAGCTGCATCCCTTGCAGAATCAAAGAATGTGGTGTGCATCACTGAGTTGGTGACCATGCATAATCATGATTCCTTTTGGTTGTCTTCCTTGTTTTTATACAAGTGAAGTTGCACCCACCAGTACTCAACTCCTTCATCCATCACGGGAAAACCTTTGTACACGGCTGCACCATGTATTCCCATGGCAACCATGAGGTCCTTGAGAGCCTTGGGGAATTGTGTCTCACACTTCAAAGTCATAGTCATGAGTGGTTCTTTCCTCATGGCTTCGTTGATGGAGTTCATCTACAAATAGAGGTGAGAAAGAAGATTAGAAAAGTTTACGAGAATAAAAGACAAGTGTGGAAGTTGTTGAAAATTTTCCTTAGTGCTTTCCATTCCTAGGGTCATAATCCTACAGGCAACACAGTGCTCTGATACCATCTGTAAGATCCCTCCCTTTATAAAGGTAAGGATCCCTGTGATTGCAATGCTAGTCCCTGGATCAATGCTAGCATCCACAGTTTAAGATGAAGTACACAGAAACAAAGGACATTATTACATATCATTCCAGAGACAAACATAGTCTTTTACAAACTCCATGGCCACAGGCCTTAATGCAAGAGTTCAAATATATAATAAGATAAATAAGTCTTCATCTTCATGTGCCACAGGCAAGCATGTTGAGTGTAGACTCATAACACCTAATCGCCATCAGAATAACCTGCAACATCACAAGTTACAGCCACAGTGGGTCAATACATTGGAATAGTATTGTCAAGTGATACCTTAGTATAATATTGGCATCTAGATACTATATGCATTTTGGCTAAGTGTGGTGTAGGCTTGCTTTGCTCAAAATAGGTTTTACCTATCAGTTGAAAACACTAAGTTTTTCTTTGACAAAACTTTCCCAAGGAACCACCAATAGACATTGGTGAACCTTTACCCTTGTTTACCCACAAGTTTTAACTTAGAAATTGGGATGAGGAGATTCTTGATAGCTTCCATGTCTTGATGCTCAAGTTTTCCAATACCAGGGACATGGATAAGTACTTAGATTCTTCCATCTGCAGAGGTTGTGCACTTTCCCCACAAGACTTGATTTTCACCAAGACAGGACCTTTCATAAGCCTTCCCTTAGACCAAATGGACCCGTTCCAACCTATCATCCCACTACCACCAACTGTCCAAATGGCTAAGTTATTGCAACCTATGTGATCCAGGCAGAGCCCATATTGCCATGTGGCTGCACTAGAAGCTTGTTAACATTTGGCATCTCAAATCCCTTTGTTCTTGGGTGTCTTTCCACAAGTGAGATACACAAGGTAAACCATAGACATGGGACTTGTGTAACCACTCAACACAAACCATTCTTTCCATTCCACTCAGGTGTTTCATTCACTTAGTTGTTTTATTAGGCAAAAACACTAGTCCAAAGACTTAGAAATACTTCCACATAACATGATTATATAACCATCCTTGGTAGCTACTAGCTAGGCTAAGCATGGCAATGGTAAGCATCTTAACTTAGAAATTTCTAGCAATTCTAGAACTACTAGGATTTCCCAAGCATAGCATCTAGATCAAAATATTCATGCAAGTCCTATACAAAATATTTCTAGTGCATAGTTGAAAAACATAAGTATAAAATCATGAAGCACCACTTTCCTTGGTATTTTGGGGAGTAGCAACAATCTTCACAATCACAATCACTATTTGCACTAAAATCTACACATAAAATAATGGCACCAAAATCACATACAAAATATATACAAACGAAAATATATGAATGCATGCAAATACCACATGATGATTTTTCTATAACAAACAAGACAAGTGAACAGTACTGAAATATAAAAAAGTCCAAGATATTCAAAATAAACCTTATTTGATCGTTAAAACATTTTTCAAATAATTTATATAATCAAAATAAGCCTACACAAGTTTCTGCATAAAAACCATTTTTACAGAGGCAAAATATTAAACACATTGCATAAACAGATAGGATTTTCTCTCCTGATTCCAACGATATAAAATTTGTAAAATTTGAATGTGTGGATCAAAAGTTATGAATTTTACAAGTTTGGTTAACTAATAGATCAAATTTCTGTTTTAAATTTAAAAAAGGGCACGCAGCGCTCCCTGATTGGTCGATACCGTTTAGCGCGGATCAGGCTCTCTGGATCGTTAGATTAAAAGTGCATCGCACGGCTCAGATCTAAACTTACCGCTTCGTTAAGTGATCTAATTCTACGCATCCGATCTAGATCTAACGGCGCATAATCGTTTAACCAAAGATGGGCGGCGCGCGACGGCGGCTAGCGGCGGCGGTGATGTTGCCGGCGATACAGGAAGCGAGAAAGGCAGTGGGATAGCTCACTGAGTTCGCGTGATGACGCTGGTGCTCGAGGCGGTCTTCGTTGGCGAAGGGGCGCGCAGTGGAGGTCGCTGGGGCTCGTCGGAGTTGTGCGCGGCATCGGATGCTTGCAGACGTCGACGTTGCCGAGGCTCTGCATCGCCCTAGCACGAACAAGATGTATCAGGGGGTGCACAAGGTCACGGTGAGCAAGATAGTTTTAAGGAGAAGACAAGGGCGGCTCGATTTATACCGTGATTTCTCACTGGAGATGAGAAAGGCGTCGGGCACTTGCGGTGGTTGTCGAATCCGTCGATCTAGGTCACGAGCAGACAAAGCAAAAGCATGACGTGAGTTGCGTGGTCAAGGGAAGCATGCTAGCATGAACGAGACAGAGTGGGGTGGACGGAGCTTACCGGAATCGCCCACCGGAGTGGCTCGGTACAGCGGCGGTGCAAGCAAGATTGTGGGCAGCCTGGTGGCGGAAATGGTGCGTCGAGTGAGGGGAAATGAGCGGAGAGGGGAGGGGGTTAAGTAGCCGAGGCTGGCCGGGGAGTTACTCGACGAATCAACGGAATTAAACTCGCGAATTCGTCGGCAATGACTAGGAAGGAAACGGCCGGAGTTGATTGCGGCGGGTTGAAGAGACGACTGACAAGTGGGGCGTGGTTGCCAGAGAGAGAGAGAGAGCGGGAGTGTGTTTCTGAGTGTGAAACGTTTTCCTCGCGGGAGAGAGCTACTGGGCTAAATGGGCTAAGTGACTGGGTTGGGCCAGATTGGTTGGTCTGCTCTATTTTTTTTCTCCTTTATTCCTTTTTCTTTTTCTGATTGGATTTCTGTTTTGAATTTGAAAGCTCAAATCAAATCTGTTTTAAATGAAACTTTCTCCAAACAAAAGTTTGCTAATTCTTGTCTCCTAGGAGGTGTAACACAACCGTTCATACTTGTAAGAAATCAAAAAGGGTTTGGAAAGAATTTAAATCAAGCCTTAGTTAAATATTTATAAATAGTGAAGGAATGGTTTTTTAATCATAATTTTTTTTGAAACCTTGACCAAATTTTAGAAGCATCACTCAAGCTCAAGCTCAACATTACTGATTAAAATAGTATCTTTCTTAATAGAAGGTGGCAAAATGACCATGGCCTTGCTACATAAAATAATGAGCATCAGATGCTCCTGTTTTTGAAATGGCTTTGAAAAGGAACCCTAAGTGATCATGGATGCATGGATGATATGCAAAGCTTTGAAAACATGATTTTAGGGATGTTACAAATCTAACCCCCTTAAGGTGAATCTCTCCCTCGAGATTCGGGTTGGCTAGCAAATAGGTGAGGGTGGTCTTTCCGAAGATCATCTTCTCTTTCCCAAGTTGCTTCTTCCTCGGAATGATGGTTCCATTGAACTTTGCAGAATTTGATAGTCTTAGTCCGAGTAATTCTTTCTGCAGTCTCAAGAATCTTGATAGATTTCTCCTCGTAAGTGAGATCACTTTCCAATTGGACCTCCTCCAATGTTATAGTATCCTTCAAAGAGGTCTCTTCCATCTCCGGATGGCATTTCTTAAGCTGACTTACATGAAACACATTGTGAACGGCAGACAATTTTTCTGGCAATTCAATCTCATAAGCCAGTTCTCCTTTACGACTCAGAATCTTGAATGGTCCAACATATCTTGGGGCCAATTTTCCTTTGACTCCAAATCTCTTCACTCCACGAAATGGTGACACTCTAAGATAGGCTCTATCACCTACTTCATAGGTGACTTCTCTACGCTTAGGATCTGCGTAGCTCTTTTGTCGGGACTGTGCTATCTTCAATCTGTCCTTAACTAGTTTGACTTTTTATTCAGCCTCTTTGATTAGATCTGGTCCGAACAAACTTCTTTCTCCCACACCATTCCATAGTAATGGGGTGGTACACTTTCTCCCATAGATAAACTCAAATGGTGCCATCTCAATACTGGCTTGATAGCTGTTATTGTAAGAGAATTCTGCGTAAGGCAGACTTTCATCCCAACTAGCTCCATAGTCTAGAGCACATGCTCTTAACATATCTTCAAGAATCTGGTTTGTCCTTTCTGTTTGTCCATCAGTCTGAGGATGAAAAGCAGTGCTGAATTCCAACCTCGTTCCCAATGACTCATGTAGTTGCCTCCAAAAATGAGAAGTGAATTGAGTTCCCCTATCAGACACAATACTCTTGGGTACTCCATGTAGACATACAATTATACTCATATAGATCTTGTCTAACTTAGCACTTGTATAGGTCGTCTTCACGGGTATGAAATGAGCCACTTTAGTTAGGCGATCCACTACTACCCATATAGAGTCATATCCTGACATGGTCCTTGGCAATCCGGTAATGAAATTCATGCCAATCTTGTCCCACTTCCAATCAGGAATAGGTAGTGGCTGTAGCAATCCTGCTGGCTTCAGATGTTCCGCTTTCACTCTACTACATACATCACACAAAGCAATATGTTCGGCGATGTCCTTCTTGAGATTATTCCACCAAAATCTTTCTTTCATGTCCATATACATTTTGGTGTTACCCAGATGAATGGAATATGTTGAGTTTTGTGCTTCTTGTAAAATCAATTTCCGAATATCCGGATCTTGTGGAATGCAGATACGTTTTCCATACCATAAAGTACCATGTTCATCTTCATGGAATCCTTTGGCCTTCCCCTTACCAATCTTTTCCTTAATCTCTTCAATTTCCTTATCTGTCTTTTGGGCTTCTTTTATTTTGTCCAACAAAGTGGGTTGAACATCCAATGACATGAGATGTCCTTCAGGCACAATCTCCAATCCGAGATCTCTAAATTGGGCACACAAATCATCTGGCAATTCTCCCTTAGTAAGGCCATTCACAAAAACCTTACGGCTTAGAGCATCCGCTATAACATTTGCTTTACCGGAGTGGTATTGCAAACTCAATTCATAGTCCTTGATGAGTTCTAGCCATCTTCTTTGTCTCATGTTAATTTCTTTCTGGGTGAAGATATACTTCAAAATTTTGTGATATGTGAACACATCGCTTTCCCAAAAGGTAGTGTCTCCATGTTTTGAGTGCATGGACAATAGAGGCTAACTCTAAATCATGAGTAGGGTAGTTTACCTCATGAGTTTTGAGTTGTCTCGAGGCATATTCCACAACTTTCCCTTCTTGCATAAGTACTGCACCTAATCCATGATGAGATGCATCACAATACACTTGGAAATCTTTCTCCAAATCTGGCAGACATAAGACTGGCGTTGTCACTAGCCTCTTCTTCAATTCTTGGAAACTGAGTTAACATCCTTCATGTTGGAATTATGCCCTAGAGGCAATAATAAAGATGTTATTATTATAATTCTTGTTCATGATAAAGTTTATATTCCATGCTAGAATTGTATTAAGCAGAAACATTAATACTTGTGTGGTTTGTGAACAACACCGTGTCCCTGGTACGCCTCTAAGGACTAGCTCATTGATCAATGATGGTTAAGGTTTCCTAACCATAGACATGAGTTGTCAATTGATAATGAGATCATATCATTGGGAGAATGATATGATGGACAGACCCAAACTAAGCGAAGCAATTATTGATAGAAGATCATGTCTGTATATTCTCGAACCCGCAGGGTCACACACTTAACGTATCTCGACGCTAGGATATATTGGATAATTGGTTTATGAATTTTTGTTCGGAGTCTCGGATGGGATCCGGGATATCACGAGAGGTTCCAGAATGGTCCGGAGAATAAGATTCATATAAGGCGGTGCAGTTTTTGGAGTTCGGAATTGTTCTGGGTTAATCGGTATTGTACCGGAAGCTTCTAGAACCTTCCGGAAGGGGACCAACGTGGCCCCACCTTCCGGGAGGGGGCATGGGCCTATGAGGGAGTGTCCTGGCCGCATTGGGCCAGGGGCACAAGGCCCCATAGGGCCCAGCCGATTCTAGAGAGATTTGACTCGTTTAAATCTCGGGATAGAATTTCTAGAAGAGGGAGAGTTTAAATCGTTTAAATTAGAGATAGGATTTCTAGAAGGAAGAGTTTAAATTGTTTAAACTAGAGATAGGCTTGGAGGAGGGCAGGGCTGGCCTCCCCTCTATATATAGAGGGTGCGCCTCCCCTACACACCTTCCTCCAAGCCCTAGCTGCCTTGCTACCTTCCTCTCTCCCTCCCGACTGTTTGTAGGCGAAGCCCTGCTGCAGAAATTCTCCACCATATACACCACGCCGTCGTGTTGTAGATCCAATCTATCTCTCCACCATACTCGCTGGTCCGAGGAAGGAGGAGACGTCGAGGTGCTGCACGTGTGCATCTCACGGAGGCACCGCCACTTGTGGTGCTAGATCGGATCGGATCACGAGGAGGAGAAGCGAGTACGACTACATCACCCACGTTCCGACGAACGTTCCGCGGTGCAAATCTTCAAGGGTATGAAGATCTAATCCAATCTCTCTCGTTGATTGCATCTCCTAGATTAAATCTTGGATTTCCCTCTGTTTGCATCCGTAGAAAATTTTGATTTACTATGCCGCGAAACCCTTCACTTCAGACCAAGCAAATTTCTTGTCTTTCTTTAGTAACTCTGTCATTGGCTTAGCTATCTTGGAGAAATTCTCAATGAACCTTCTGTAGTATCCTGCCAAGCCAAGGAAACTACGAACCTCTTTCACTGCTACACCATCTCCTGACACAACGTGTCCAAGAAATCCAACTTCATTCAACCAAAACTCACACTTGCTGAATTTGGAATACAACTTATGTTCTCTAAGCTTCTCAAGTATCAAACGCAAATGTCCTTCATGCTCTTCTTTGCTCTTGGAGTAGATCAAAATGTCATCGATGAATACGACAACAAACTTGTCAAGGAACTCCATGAACACCTTGTTCATCATATTCATGAAGTAAGCTGACGCATTGGTCAAACCAAATGGCATCACGGTATACTTATACAATCCATACCTAGTGGTGAAAGCTGTCTTAGGTATGTCTTGTTCTCTTATCTTAAGCTGAAAGTAACCTGATTGGAGATCAATCTTTGAGAACACACAGGCTCCTTCTAACTGATCAAACAAGTCATTGATTCTAGGCAAAGGGTATTTGTTCTTGATGGTCACCTCATTGAGTGAACGATAATCTATGCACAACCTTTGACTTCTATCTTTCTTTTCCACAAACAAAACTGGTGCTCCCCAGGATGAAGAACTTGGTTGAATAAATCCTTTCTGCAACTGCTCTCCAAGTTGTTTCTTGAGTTCTTTCAACTCATCAACTGACATCTTGTACGGTCTCTTTGCTATTGGTCCAGATCCTGGTAGCAAGTCAATAAGAAACTCCACATCTCTATCTGGTAGCATTCCCAACAGTTCTTCCAGAAACACATCCGGATATTCACTCACAATAGGCACACTGCCTATGCTAACCCCCTTAAGAGAATTTAGCTTACTCCTTTTTGATTCAAAGTTGGTCTTGAATCTGATCCTTTTGTTTTCTGGAGTTGTCAGTGTGACAGAATGGTTGGAACAATCTAGCACTCCTTTATGCCTGGTCATCCATTTCATCCCCAATATGACATCCAATCCTTGAGAGTTTAGGATTATCAGATTAACGGGAAACTTATACTTCCCAAACTCTATGACTAGATCATGACATCCTGAGTTCACTATCATTTCTCCGCCAGGAGAACTTACTTTTATAGGACACCCAATAGTTTCTACCAATAGTTCATTTCTTTCAACAAATGCTCTTGATATGAATGAATGAGATGCACCAGTATCAAAGAGAACAAATGCTAGAACAGAATTGAGTTTGAACTTACCAGCAACAACATCAGGTTCCTCATAGATCTCTTCCACATTGATGTGGTTCACCTGTCCCTTGTAAAAAGGGTTGGGCCTGTTGGGTCCCTCAACTTTTTTTCTGGGCATTCATTTGCATAATGCCCCATCTTCTTGCACTTGAAACATTCAACCTGATGTAAGGTTCCCAACCTTTAATAAGGTAGAGTCCCCTGTGTTTACAATGCTAGTCCCTGGATCAATAGCTAGTATCCACAGTTAAGATGTAATATCAAGAAACAAAGGTCATAATACAACTTTATAACCAGGAATAAAATAATTTATTACATCTTTCATAGCTCATTTGGCTATTAAATTACATTGCAGCAGAATATCTATAAGCATGGGGTCCTTCATCTTCAAAGTGCCACAGGCAGACATGTTGGTTGTAGACTTGTAATCCTATTCATTAAACTTCACTAATATCAATCAAACCTGCAACATAACAAGTTACAGCCACAAGGGTCAATACATTTGAATTGTATTGGCAAGAGATACTATGGTAGTATAGTGGAGTCTATCATCTATATGCATTTGGCTAAGTGTAGCTTGGCTTGCTTTGCTCAAAATAGGTTTTTCCTATTAGTTGAAATCACTAAGTTTTTCTTTGTCAAAACTTTTCCCAAGGAACCACCAATAGACATTGAGGTCCTTCACCCTTGTTCACCCACAAATTTTTACTTAGAAATTGGGATGATGAGATTCTTGATAGCTTCCATGCCTTGATGCTCAAGTTGTCCATTACCATGGACTTGGCTAAGTACTTAGATTTTACACTCTACCGAGGTGGTGCACTTTACCCACAAGACTTGGTTTCACCAAGACAGGACCTTTCAGAAGCCTTCCCTTAGACCAAATGGACGCGCTCCAACCTATCATTCCCACTACCACCAACTGTCCAAATGGCTAAGTTCTAGCAACTTATGTGATCCGTGTGAGCCCATATTGCCAAGTGGCTGCACTAGAAGCTTCTTAACACTTGGCCTCTAAAATCTCTTTGTTCCTGGGTGGCTTACCACAAGTGAGATACACAAGGTAAACCATAGCCATGGGCCTTGTGTAACCACTCAACCAAAACCACCAATCAAGTCCCTTTCCACCCAGGTGATTCATTGACTTAGTTGTTTTATTAAGCAAAACAAGTCCAAAGACTTAGAAATATTTTCATCATAGCATGTATATTTCACCAACCCTTGTTTGCTACTAGCTAGGCTAAGCATGGCATAGATAGTAACTTAACTTAGAAATTTCCTAGCAATTCAACAACTACTTAGGATTACCCAACATGGCATATAGGCAAAATAATAGCATGCAAGACTTAGCAAAATATTTCTAATGCTTAGTATAAAATATAGGGATAGAATTATTCATGAAGTATCACTTGCCTTTTTGGTAGAGGGTATAAGTTCACTCCTTCTCCTTGCAACAATCACACTCTTCAAGTCACTACAATTCAATCAAGCAAGGCACAATCTCAATCTACCAATCAAGCAAAACATCACTTAAAATGATAAAGTCAAAGTAATGCATGCAAACATGCCAAGCTTTGTTTTATTTGAAAAAGTGGTTCCTAATGGGTCATAAACATTTGAAAACACCTAATGGTCATTTTATAAAGTGGCAAAGTCATTTGCAAAAGATTTCACTTCATAAACCATTTTCAAAACAAGGTATCATTTTATGTGGTGTAGAAATGTTTTTAATAAGGCATATTCCATAGGTTTCACAAAATATGTTTTCAAACCACAAAACTTTTTGTTTAGGGTCAGAGAGTTTATTTCCAAAACATTTCTCAAAGGTTTTCTTCCAAAACCATTTTTTAATAAATAAACCATATTTTTATTTTGACTAGAATTGGTTTTAAATCCAAGATTCATTATTTTGCATCACCAAATATATTTTTTAAACCACAAAGTGATTCCTATGGTCAGTAGGTTTAAAACACACCATTTGCAAAAGATTTTATCCCCAAAAACATTTTAGAACAATTTTTATAACCTAAACAAGCATACATAAGTTTCTACATAAACAAATATTTTAACAGAAGCTTTTTACTAAACAAATGGAATGGTTGGATAGGGCTTGCCTTTGTGAATCCATTGATATAAAGTTTGCAAAATTTGGACGTGTAGATTTAAAGTTATGGAATTTACAAAATCACATATCTAATAGATCAAATTCTGTTTTTAAAACAAACTCTGGGACACGCGTCTTCTTCTGATTGGACAAAAACGGTTCGACTGGATCGCGTGCTATGAGGCGTTGGATCAGAATGAAATCGTGCGGCACAGGTAGCTCCATACCGCTTCGGCTAGTCATTCTATCTCAACCTTACGATCTAGATCTGACGGTGCTAAGCTTACTAGCCAAAGATGGGCGGCGCTGCGGTGGCTACTGGCGGCGGAGCTATCGGAAGACGACGGTGCCGATGCTACAGGAGGCGAGGGGGGAAAGGGAGATGCTCACCGTGTTCGCAACATCGTGGGGAAGCTCAAGGTGCTCTCGAGGAGGCAACAGGCGCACGGAGTTCACGGCTATTGCTCACCGAGTTCACACGGCGTCGGGCATGCTCTGGTCGTCGTAGTTGGCGAGGCTACATGCCACCCGAAGGCAAGAGAGAGGTGTCGTTAGACGCGGGCGAGAGCGTAGATCACAGGAGCATCAACAGGGAAAACAAGGGCGGACGGAGGATACCTAGGGAGTTCGTCGGAGTCCAAGCCGAAGACGATGGCGAGCGGCGTTGAGGTTGCCGATGCTAGGGAGCTTGCGCGGCTGAGCTCAGAGTACTGGGACATGCGCCAGAGGCCAAGGAGTGTGCTCGTGCGGTCGTGGGGGCGAGGCGCGGCCTGGGTTCGTCGGAATTTGAGTGGGACCTCGTCGGAGGCAGCGACGATGCAGGTGGAATTGGGAATGGCCTGGGGGCAGAGAGAGTCGGGAGAGAGAGGGGAAATGGAGAGGAGCAGGCGAGTTATCGACCGTGATTGATGACAGACATTACTCGATGTATTGACATGAATTACTCCCGCGAGATCAATGCAGAAACGGGTGAGGAAATGGTCGCAGGGTGGAGACGATGAATAGTGTGTGGGTCCTGGTTGTCTGCGAGAGAGAGAGTGGGTGTGGGGTCCAGTCGTCATCCACTGTGCGGGTAAGCTCCTGAGTGAGAAAAGAACGGTTCGCTGGGGAGAGAGGTGGGCTGCTGGGCTGGGATGGGCTTGGTGCATCCCTTTTTTTGTTACGAATGACTTTTCTTTTCTAATTGATTTTCTGTTTTGAAATTCAATCAAACAATTCAAACAACACATGAATTCAAACCTTTGTCAAAGTTTGTGTAGTTTTCAATTCTGTTTAACAACAGAATCCAATGTCCCAAAATAAAATAATATTTTTATTCTTTTAGGATCTATTTAATAATTAAATAAAATAGTCCTTAGTTATTAATTCAAATAGGTTTTGATTTATTAAAATCTCCATTTGAAATCTAAATAATACCAAAATAAATTCAGTAGGTTTTATTTGAAAATATAAAACACTTGGTAAACATATTTAAAATAAATTAATAAGTTTTAGTGTTTATTTCAAAATGGAAAGTATTTTCTTAAATAAAATTTGGATATTAATAAATCCTCATTATTTTATTTAAATAAACCTTTACTCTTTTAATCAAAACAAAATATTTTATTTTCAAAAGCTTGGCCAAGGTTTAATTTGGCTCTATAAAAATAGTCCTTATTTATATTTCTACCTTTTCATTTGAAAACCAAATCTTTTTATTAAAAGATCCAAAAATAGTAATTTCACTTATTTAATATTTTCTTTATTAATTGTTTATCTTTTCAAATCCCTTTAGGATTTGTTTGATCAAATAGGTTTGAAGGTTTCCAATTGGAATCAAAAAGTTTCTTCTCACCCTGAAAATCAACAAAGTTTTATTCATTTATTTTTCACATAACAAGATTTGGAAAATCTTGGGATGTGACACCTGACTAAGATCCTTCTTGACAGGCTGGCTTCCACTACCACTTCCACTTCCATTGTGGTGGTTCTTGTACCCACTCTTGTGATTCTTGTACTTGTCATTGTCATGACTACGGTAATGCATGTTGTCATAATGACGGTTGTGGTTGTGGTGTTTGTTGTACTTTCCATGCTTGTGGGATCCAGAATTCCCACTATCATCATAATGGGAACGCTTGTGAGACGATCCCGAGTTGTGCTTGTCAGAGTGTTTCCTCTTCCTGCTTTCAACCTATTTCATCTTGCTCTCCAAGATGGCAGCCTTGTCACAAAGAGATTGATAAGTGGGGATATAGGCCACAGCTAACTGCAGGTTCAATTCGTCATTTAATCCTTCAAGGAACTTCTCCTTCCTCTTGGCATCAGTGTCAACTTCATCCGGTGCATAACGCGCCAGATTGTTGAACTCCTCAATATATTTAGCCACGCTGCGGTGGCGCTGCTTCAAGTTATGAAATTCCTTCTTCTTCAAACTCATCACTCCGGATGAGATGTGAGCAGTACGGAAACCATCTTCAAAGATAGCCCATGTCACATCCGCAATGGGAGTTGTGATTTGGAAGTTATCCCACCAAGTGGCTGCTAGTCCTTCCAACAAGTGTGCTGCAAATCTGACTTTCTCTTCATCAGTACAGCCAACAGTTTCCAAATCCTTGTTCACTGAGCGTAGCCAATCATTGGCCACCATGGGATCAGTAGTTCCTGAGAACTTTGTTGGCCTCAGTCTTAAGAATATGGTAAGCATGTCAAAACCCGGTGGGTTGTTCTGATTGTTGTTGTTGTTGTTATTATTATTATTGTTGTTGTTGTTGTTGTTGTTCTGATTCTGTATGAACGTGGTCATCATCTGCATCAGCTGCGTCTGAGTTGTCATCATCTGTTGCATCTCAGGGGTGATATTGTTGTTGTTAGGGTTGGGATTGGCACGTCGGGGAGGCATATGTGGTTTTCAATAAGGATAAGAATGAGATACCCATAGATGCTAACATGCACAATACATCACATAAACAATCACCAAACATGCATCATAATAGTAAAAGTTCAACAACATAGACAACAAGTTTTGAAAAGTAAACACACCAATAGCAAGCCGTCCACATGTTAGATGGTCATTGCGACTCAATAATCAAAAACATGGTAAATAAAAGGTAAATGAGTAGTCATCACTACTCCTCTGCATCAACCTCCTCATCAACAAGTGTAAGACCTGCATTCTCCATTGCGGTCTTGTATTCCTCGACATTGGTAGTCAAGGCCTCTACATTGGCCTTAAGAGCCCTCTTCTGTGAACGAAGTCTCTCAATCACCACCTGCTGATGCTCGAGCTCGCAGTCCTTGGCCTCTAGTTCTGAAGTCATCTATCGAATCCTCTTGTTCATATCTTGGACTCTTTTCTCTTGACTCTTTAACTTTCTATCCTGACTCTCAAACTTGGCCTCCATTTCCTTGACTATCTCATCTTGCTCCACGAAGAGCTTGTCCTTCTCACGAAGCTGCACCTGGAGTTCGTCATTGCTAAGCATGACGTTGGTCCTATCAGTATCTAGGTGCCTAAGAAGAACCTCTAAGTCCTGTAGGTATAGACGAATCGGCTCTGCCGTCTCTCTAGCAGTATCCTCTAAGTCAATGGCCTCACCATCCTTGTCACGTCTACCGAAGGCGTGGAAGTGAGTACCTCTAATATCCCGAGAGTGTCTCCCTAACAAACGTCCAAGCAAATCCTGCATGACTACCTCTAGGACTCTCTACTTGTCATCATGCATGAGCTTGAAGGTGATATCCTCCGTGGTTGGCTCAGTCTGGCATCCTGGCTGAGTAACCTTGAAGCCCCAAAAGTCCTTCCTCTCGAACTTGGTGAGGGGAAGCATCATGATGGTAGGAAGTGGGAGATTGAGCACACTAGTGATCTCAATAAGACGAGTGCCAAAACGAGTTCCCTTGAACTCTTCAGTCGTGCTGATAGTAACATTAGGCATCTATTTATAAAATAGAAAAGTTAGAATCAACATAATTAAAGATAATTCACAAGACAAGGCATCACATGCATATCTTTGGAAATCAAAACACACAAGTCATGGCATACATAAAACCATTACAAGCATCCAAGGTTCAACTTATTTTAGACAACTTTTGGGAAAATAAAATGATAAGTGTGGTGGTCCAACTAACGAAGTACGTTACAATCCCATCTCACTTGTCAAGTTGGCTAACAGGGCATCCCTAGAGGCAATCTGTCGATCCTGATCACATGACTCCATTGCTAAGTCTATGATGTCCTTTCTTAAACGTTGGTTGGTAGCCTCTAACTCTTGGGTATGCTTCTTTTCTTCCCTAAGGTCATTCTGTGTGTTGAGCATTCTGCATATCACCAAGCTCTTTGATGGCCTTCCAAGCTGCATCCCTTGCAGAATCAAAGAATGTGGTGTGCATCACTGAGTTGGTGACCATGCATAATCCTGATTCCTTGTGGTTGTCTTCCTTGTTTTTATACAAGTGAAGTTGCACCCACCAGTACTCAACTCCTTCATCCATCACGGGAAAACCTTTGTACACGGCTGCACCATGTATTCACATGGCAACCATGAGGTCCTTGAGAGCCTTGGGGAATTCTGTCTCACACTCCAAAGTCATAGTCATGAGGCGTCCCTTCCTCATGGCTTCGTTGATGGAGTTCATCTACAAATAGAGGTGAGAAATAATATTAGAAAAGTTTACGAGAATAAAATACAAGTGTGGAAGTTGTTGAAAATTTTCCTTAGTGGTTTCCATTCCTAGGGTCATAATCCTACAGGCAACACAGTGCTCTGATACCATCTGTAAGATCCCTCCCTTTATAAAGGTAAGGATCCCTGTGATTGCAATGCTAGTCCCTGGATCAATGCTAGCATCCACAGTTTAAGATGAAGTACACAGAAACAAAGGACATTATTACATATCATTCCAGAGACAAACATAGTCTTTTACAAACTCCATGGCCACAGGCCTTAATGCAAGAGTTCAAATATATAATAAGATAAATAAGTCTTCATCTTCATGTGCCACAGGCAAGCATGTTGAGTGTAGACTCATAATACCTAATCGCCATCAGAATAACCTGCAACATCACAAGTTACAGCCACAGTGGGTCAATACATTGGAATAGTATTGTCAAGTGATACCTTAGTATAATATTGGCATCTAGATACTATATGCATTTTGTCTAAGTGTGGTGTAGGCTTGCTTTCCTCAAAATAGGTTTTACCTATCAGTTGAAAACACTAAGTTTTTCTTTGACAAAACTTTCCCAAGGAACCACCAATAGACATTGGTGAACCTTTACCCTTGTTCACCCACAAGTTTTAACTTAGAAATTGGGATGAGGAGATTCTTGATAGCTTCCATGTCTTGATGCTCAAGTTGTCCAATACCAGGGACATGGCTAAGTACTTAAATTCTTCCATCTGCAGAGGTTGTGCACTTTCCCCACAAGACTTGATTTTCACCAATACAGGACCTTTCATAAGCCTTCCCTTAGACCAAATGGACCCGTTCCAACCTATCATCCCACTACCACCAACTGTCCAAATGGCTAAGTTATTGCAACCTATGTGATCCAGGCAGAGCCCATATTGCCATGTGGCTGCACTAGAAGCTTGTTAACATTTGGCATCTCAAATCCCTTTGTTCCTGGGTGTCTTTCCACAAGTGAGATACACAAGGTAAACCATAGACATGGGCCTTGTGTAACCACTCAACACAAACCATTCTTTCCATTCCACTCAGGTGTTTCATTCACTTAGTTGTTTTATTAGGCAAAAACACTAGTCCAAAGACTTAGAAATACTTCCACATAACATGATTATATAACCACCCTTGGTAGCTACTAGCTAGGCTAAGCATGGCAATGGTAAGAATCTTAACTTAGAAATTTCTAGCAATTCTACAACTACTAGGATTTCCCAAGAATAGCATATAGATCAAAATATTCATGCAAGTCCTATACAAAATATTTCTAGTGCATAGTTGAAAAACATAGGTATAAAATCATGAAGCACCACTTGCCTTGGTATTTTGGGGAGTAGCAACAATCTTCACAATCACAATCACTATTTGCACCAAAATCTACACATAAAATAATGGCACCAAAATCACATACAAAATATATACAAACGAAAATATATGAATGCATGCAAATGCCACGTGATGATTCTTCTATACCAAACAAGACAAGTGAACAGTACTGAAATATAAACAAGTCCAAGATATTCAAAATAAACCTTATTTGATCCTTAAAACATTTTTCAAATAATTTATATAATCAAAATAAGCCCACACAAGTTTCTGCATAAACAACCATTTTTACAGAGGCAAAATATTAAACACATTGCATAAACAGATAGGATTTTCTCTCCTGATTCCAACGATATAAAATTTGTAAAATTTGAACGTGTGGATCAAAAGTTAGGAATTTTACAAGTTTGGTTAACTAATAGATCAAATTTCTGTTTTAAATTTAAAAAAAGGGCACGCAGCGCTCCCTGATTGGTCGATACCGTTCCGCGCGGATCAGGCTCTCTGGATCGTTAGATTAAAAGTGCATCGCACGGCTCAGATCTAAACTTACCGCTTCGTTAAGTGATCTAATTCTACGCATCCGATCTAGATCTAACGGCGCATAATCGTTTGACCAAAGATGGGTGGCGCGCGACGGCGGCTAGCGGCAGCGGTGATGTTGCCGGCGATACAGGAAGCGAGAAAGGCAGTGGGATAGCTCACTGAGTTCGCGTTATGACGCTGGTGCTCGAGGCGGTCTTCGTTGGCGAAGGGGCGCGCAGTGGAGGTCGCTGGGGCTCGTCGGAGTTGTGCGCGGCATCGGATGCTTGCAGGCGTCGATGTTGTCGAGGCTCTGCATCGCCCTAGCACGAACAAGATGTATCAGGGGGTGCGCAAGGTCACGGTGAGCAAGATAGTTTTAAGGAGAAGACAAGGGGCGCTCGATTTATACCGTGATTTCTCACCGGAGATGAGAAAGGCGTCGGGCACTTGCGGTGGTTGTCGAATCCGTCAATCTAGGTCACGAGCAGACAAAGCAAAAGCATGGCGTGAGTTGCATGGTCAAGGGAAGCATGCTAGCGTGAACGAGACAGAGTGGGGTGGACGGAGCTTACCGGAATCGCCCACCGGAGTGGCTCGGTACAGCGGCGGTGCAAGCAAGATTGTGGGCAGCCTGTTGGCGGAAATGGTGCGTCGAGTGAGGGGAAATGAGCGGAGAGGGGAGGGGGTTAAGTAGCCGAGGCTGGCCGGGGAGTTACTCGACGAATCAACGGAATTAAACTCGCGAATTCATCGGCAATGACTAGGAAGGAAACGGCCGGAGTTGATTGCGGCGGGTTGAAGAGACGACTGACAAGTGGGGCGTGGTTGCGAGAGAGAGAGAGAGAGAGAGAGAGAGTGGTTTTCTGAGTGTGAAACGTTTTCCTCGCGGGAGAGAGCTACTAGGCTAAATGGGCTAAGTGACTGGGTTGGGCCAGATTGGCTGGTCTGCTCTATTTTTTCTCCTTTATTCCTTTTTCTTTTTCTGATTGGATTTCTGTTTTGAATTTGAAAGCTCAAATCAAATCTGTTTTAAATGAAACTTTCTCCAAACAAAAGTTTGCTGATTCTTGTATCCTAGGAGGTGTAACACAACTGTTCATACTTGTAAGAAATCAAAAAGGGTTTGGAAAGAATTTAAATCAAGCCTTAGTTAAATATTTATAAATAGTGAAGGAATGGTTTTTTAATCATAATTTGTTTTTGAAACCTTGACCAAATTTTAGAAGCATCACTCAAGCTCAAGCTCAACATTACTGATTAAAATAGTATCTTTCTTAATAGAAGGTGGCAAAATGACCATGGCCTTGCTACATAAAATAATGAGCATCAGATGCTCCTGTTTTTGAAATGGCTTTGAAAAGGAACCCTAAATGTTCATGGATACATGGATGATATGCAAAGCTTTGAAAAGATGATTTTAGGGATATTACAGTTTTATTATGTTGGTTTGATTGAGATTATTATGTTGGTTTGATTAATGGTTTTGTCTTTATGATTCTATCATGTCTGTGTTGTTTGTGATCTTACATGCTCTCCGTTGTTAGTAGCTATTTTGGCCAAGTAGTTGCTAGTGACTCCAAGAGGGGGTATTTATGCTCGATAGTGGGTTCATGCCTATAGTTTCCAAGGGAAGTGACAATAATCTCTTAGGTTGTAGATGTGTTGTTGCTACTAGGGAGAAAACAACGATCTCTTGTTCATGGAACATGTGGACTGTTTACCTTACACACTTTTCTTAAAGCAGTTATCTGTTGCTTGCAACTTAATACTGGAGGGGGTTCGGATGATAACCTGAAGGTGGACTTCTAGTCATAGATGCAGTTGGATGGCGGTCTATGTATCTTGTTGTATTGCCCAAATGAATCTAATAGGATCTTTCTGACTGGTAATTGCATTGTTATGCCTTGCTCAGTTCCTGTCAATTGCCCTGCTGTAATTTGTTTACCCTTCATGCCATGTTGTTTATCTAAGGAGAGTACCTCTAGTGAACTATGTACCCGGTCCAATATTTACCATCGATACATCTTCCACTGTTACTTGTTTACTTGCTGCAAACCATTACCTTCCACACGGTATCTTTAGTCCTTTGTTACAGCAAACCGGTGAGCTTGACAACCTCACTGATTCGTTGGGGCAAAGTCTTGAGTTTGTGTTGTGCAGGTCTCCGCGTTGCTTGCAACACCTGCGTGACGTTTCCTTCCTCCTTCTGGTTCGATAACCTCGGTCTCTACTGAGGGAGGACTTGCTGTTGTGATCATCACTCCTTGCTCTTGGGGTTTCCAACGAAGTGCTCCACGTCAGCACCATCAACAAGTTTTCTGGCGCCATTGCCGGGGAGGCTAAGGACGTCTTCACAAGGGGAGTCCTTCAATTCCTTTCTCTTTACTTTATTTTTAGTTTGCTTTGTTTCTTTTGCTTGGTTTTGTTTGCCTCTTTCCAAGAAACCCAAAAAAATTAGTCTATTTTGGTTTGCTTTCTTTATTCAAAAACACAAAAAAATTAGTTCCTGCTCTAGTTGCTGGTATGTCTTTTCCTTGCTTTGCCATGCTTTCTATCAATGGATGGTTTCTTTGAAACTAGTTCTTATTGGCAAGGTGGGTTCACGGAAGAACAAAAGTATTATTATAAGGAACACCGTTTGTCACAAAAAGGGAAACACTTATGGGAACAAATTGATAAGTTGAATACTATTGCTAGAGACGTGTGCTCTACTTATAATGTTACTTATTGCTTTGATGAAGCTTGTTGTTGCAGGAGGTATAAACACCTACCTTTTCAATGTGAGTATAATGATAATGTTACCATATCTTCTTATGTTAAAGGAAATTATGACTTTTATGATGTGGAACAAATTGAAGAGTTTATTACCTTCAAGGGTGCATTTGAACTTGCCAGCTTGCTTGAAAATACTGATGATGCACCTTATGAACATGAGGTTTATGAGATACTTAAATTTTGCTTTGACAATTACAAGGAAGAAAATGGCTATATTCTCGAATATTTTAATAGGTGCTTTCCACAACTCGAAGAGACTAATGCCTTGCAGGAGCCTATGGAAGAAGAAATTGTTGAAACTGGAAGCTCATTAGATGAAAAAGAGGAGGAGAGTGATGAACAAAAGGAGGAAAAATGGATCTACCCATGTCTACCTTCTAATGAGTGTAACTCTTTACCCCTTATATTATTTGATTGTCCCCCATGCTTACCAAAGGATGATGAATGTTATGTTCTTGTGGCTCCTTTTGAAATTTTTACTTTAGGTAAAACCTGTGAAGGTTTTAATCCCACTATTTTTGAGCTTGATAGAGATTATGTGTTTGTAGATCATGAAAAGCATGCTTTATGTGATAGCTATATTGTTGAGTTTATTCATGATGCTACTGAAAATTATTATGAGAGTGGAAAGTATGGTTGTAGAAGTTTTCATGGCACTGAAACACCTCTCTATGTGCTGGAAGTTTTGAAGTTGCTCTTGTTTCATCTTCCTATGCCTGTCACTTTGTTCTTTGTGAATTTATTTGCATAAAATATTCCTATGCATAGGAAGTGGGTTAGACTTAAATGTGTTTTGAATTTGCTTCTTGATGCTCTCTTTGACTTCAATTCATAATTCTTATGTGAGCATCTTCTCAAGCTTTCAAGCCTAACTTAAAGGCGGTAAAGAAAAGTACTTGTTGGGAGATAACCCAAGAGTTTACTTAAGTCTTAGAAGTTATTACTTCAGTAATTACCTCTCCTTATCCTTTTTGTTTGCTTTTTGTGCCAAGAATGACCTCTAATGAGAGGGAAGTAAGATTTGGGGAGTTGCTGTCTCGAAACAGATTTCTATCCTCCACCAAAAACATTTGTGATGAGTCTATGTAACTCGGATTGAGCTGAAAATTTAGGAATAAATTCCCCAGTATGTTAGATAACTTCCATTAGTTCAACACTTTTTAATTTGAGCAACAGAAGATGTTCGAAAAAAAATCGGTTTCTACCTGCTAGTCTGTTTTGACAGATTTCTGCCATTATTTGCATTTGCTTCTTATTGATTCCTTTTTGAGTTCTCTTTAGGTGAATTGAGCTTTTTGAAGGCGTTACTACAGTATCTTGTGTTTTTAGTGAAAATCTTGTTGTTCCAAAGCTTTGCCAGAGGTCTAATATCTTTTGAATACACTAATGTTGTTAATGAAGATTGTGTGAAGTTTTGTATGAAAGAAAAATTTCAGGTGTAAAGAGAGAATGATGCAATGAGATGAAGGATGTAAAAAAGCTCAAACTTGGGGAAGCCACCATGGTGTCACCCAAAGAAATATCCAATAGGTACAAGCGTCAAAGCTTGGGGATGCCCAAGGCATCCTCTTCTTCATCAATAAAAAGCTCAGGTCTGTCTAGACACTTCTTTTTTTATTGTTTCATGCACTGTTGTGTTGTTCTTGGAGCGTCTTAGTTTTCGTTTTCTTTGTTTAGTTTGCTTGAATAAAGTAGTTTGGACCCCCGTTCTCGCTGTGTTGTTTTGCAAATAAGTTGCTTGGTGTTGAAAAGGAGTAGTAAGTTCTTGCTTGAAGTCCAAGAGGAGCTTGCATTGACTGTGACTTAGACTTTAGCATGACATGCTAGGTGTTGTTTTGACCTTATGCTTAGTGATTATTGCTGTAGCATGTCTTGTTACAAACAATTGGGATTGCTTAGTGTGCCTTGAAGAAATTATGCGTTGTTTTAGCATGCAAAAGCATAGTATTATGGTATTCTCCGTTGATGCTTTGCTTGGGTTGAATTGGGACATGCTCACACCATGTTATGACTATGACAAGTCACCATTAGCCTCTATGATCATTTAGTCCTTGACTTGTAGTACCACTCTTTGCTTTGATTAGTATGCTTTGTTGCACTGCATGATTATGGCCATTATGCTCTCTTAGTTGGTTGCTCCCAGTCTTTTGCTAGCCTCCACTTGTATGAGTAAGCTCTACTCATGCTTCCAACTCCCAAAAAACCAAGTTATTCCAAAGTGTCCACTATAAACTCCTATGCATGGTGTGTTACACCATTCCAAGTATATTCTTGTTTTCAACTATCTTCCAATTAAAAACTATTTTGTTATGTTAAAACTTAGTGATTAAAGCCCTCACGAACTTGATGGCACACTTAATATTCTTTGCCCCTAATAAACTTGAACCATTGTGACAACTTTTTTGTATATGCTTGCACTTATAAGTTGGAATTAGCAGAACCGTGTTGTCACGGGGAACGTTTTCAACATTGCACTTGTACTTTGTACTCAGTTGATATCATGCTCTTTTGTCTATGGATGTCACCGGTGTGAAATAAAGAGGTAACTTGTAAGTCCATGGAGTTTGTATCCTATGTTAGAGAAACGCCTGGGCCGCTAGCCTAAGCTATGCCTAATCATGGTGGAAAATTGCAGCATCACCATAATGAGCTATCTATGAAGCATCCTCAATAAAAAGCTATGAATATGATAAATAAAAAGATTGTTGAGATGCTTATTGTCTGCTTGCCTTGTCATTTTGGTTATGGGAAAGCTCCTGTACCATGTGCAAGGGGTACCCCGTTGGCGGTTCTCAATGATATGCAAATACTTACAGTGACAAGAACTTACTTGGACCCAAAGTTGAGTATGCATGAGGTGTGGCCCTCGTATTCAAGGGACTTGAGATTGCCAACTTATACTTCGTCAAGCATATACTCCATCTTTTCCACTTTAACCTTAACCACTTAAAGATGCTTATGATAGGGGCAATGAGGGCTGAAAGCTAACAAGTACCATAATTTTTGGAAGCTCTTTTTGAAACTTGTAATCCCTGCTTCCTTTACAAAAAAGGCCTTTCTTCCACCATTATTGAGTCTCCACCTTCTACCTTTAGGCACCATTAAGAGAGCATAGTTGTCATTCTGTGTGCAGTGTTCCAAAGATTATTAATTGATGCATATTGTGATATTACTTGTTCTTGTGCTATTTGTTTCTAGTCACCCTTGTGAACTTTGAAGGTGTCCTATGCATCTATATTGCTACTCTATGAGGGACAAGCTGATTGCCACTATGCTATGTTTTCTGTATATGAAACAAACAAACGTTTTTCAATGCATGTTATTCATGATCTTTGTCGTAGCTTGCCATGTTGCATGCATAGTTACTATGTCCTATTGTTAGAACTCCATCTTTCATGCATATGTTTAGAGTTCTTTGATCCGAGCTTTCAATGCTTGCAAATGGATCTTTATTGTGAGGGTGCATGTCACCTCAAAAATTATTCTTTTATCACTTACCTACTCGAGGACGAGCAGGAGTTAAGCTTGGGGATATTGATACGTCGAAAATGTATCAATAATTTTTGATGCTCCATGCTTGTTTAGTATCTACTTTTCTCTACTTGTCTACCTGAGGTGATTTTTACATGTTTTCTGGTACTGACCTACTAAGAAGTTGTAACAGTGCCAGATGCCTGTTTTCTGCTGTTTTTGGTTTCAGAAAAGTTAGTAAAGAAATATTCTCAGAATTGGACGGGACAAACGTCAAAGTCAATTACTTTCTGTGGGGAACAAGAAGTCCAGAAGGGAGCCGGAGGGGCCGGCCAGGGCAGCCAGACCCCCCCCCCCCAAGCGCGGCCAGGGGTGGGCCCACTCCTGGGTAGGGTTTGGCCCTCCTGGCCACCGCCTCGGACTCCCCCTTCGCCTATAAGAAGCCCTCGATGCAGAAACCCTAAGCACCCGATCAAATCTCCACGAAACCTTCTGTAGCCGCCGCCACCATTGTCCCTAGATCGAGGGGGGATCTGAAGTTCTTCCCGGCACCCTGCCGGAGGGGAGATCATCCCGGAGGCCTTCTCTCCGGTATGATGCGTGAGTAGTTCCACCTTGGACTATGGGTCCATGTAGTAGCTAGATGGTTGTATCTCCTCCTTTGAGATTTCATGTATAGATCTTGTGAGCTCCGTTCATGATCAAGATCTAATCTATTTGTAATCATGCATGTTGTGTTTGCGGGGATCCGATGGATATTGATATTATTATGTTGGTTTGATTAATGGTTTTGTCATTATGATTCTATCATGTCGGTATTGTTTGTGATCTCGCATGCTCTCCGTTGTTAGTAGCTGTCTTGGCCAAGTAGTTGCTAGTGACTCCAAGAGGGGGTATTTATGCTCGATAGTGGGTTCATGCCTCTAGTTTACAAGGGAAGTGACAATAATCTCTTCGGTTGTAAATGTGTTGTTGCTACTAGAGAGAAAACAACGGTCTCTTGTTCATGGAACATGTGGACTGTTTACCTTACACACTTTGCTTAAAGCAGTTGTCTGTTGGTTGCAACTTAATACTGGAGGGGGTTCGGATGATAACCTGAAGGTGGACTTCTAGTCATAGATGCAGTTGGATGGCAGTTTATGTATCCTGTTGTATTGCCCAAACGAATCTCATAGGATATTTCTGACTGGTAATTGCATTGTTATGCCTTGCTCAGTTCTTGTCAATTGCCCTCCTGTAATTTGTTTGCCCTTCATGCCATGTTGTTTATCTAAGGAGAGCACCTCTAGTGAACTATGGACCCCGGTCCAATCTTTACCATTGATACATCTTCCGCTGTTACTATTTACTTGCTGCAAACCATCATCACATTCCACACCATACAGTTAATCCTTTGTTATAGCAAACCGGTGAGCTTGACAACCTCACTGTTTCGTTGGGGAGAAGTCTTGAGTTTGTGTTGTGCAGGTCTTCGCGTTGCTTGCAACACCTGTGTGACGTTTCCTTCCTCCTTCTGGTTCGATAACCTCGGTCTCTACTGAGGGAAGAATTGCTGTTGTTCTCATCACACCTTGCTCTTGGGGTTTCCAACGAAGTGCTCCATGTCAGCACCATCAAATTGCTGCAGCTTCTTTAGTTCACATGTTGGAGGCTTGGTTTGTTAACCTTAACCCCATGATGCAAATAATGTTTCTTAAACTGAAAGATATAGAGGACACTGAAAAGAGATATTTTATTCTGGAAACTTTGCTAAAGGAGTTCAATGATGTTGCTAAAGAATCTAAAAAGGTCTTTGATCGTTTTAATATGCTAGGATCATGTGTAGATGTTATGGGTACATTAGAAAAGTTGGACAAAACCCAACCCAACAGAGAGGAAATTAAAATACCCATACCTTTTAAACTTGTAGGAATGCATAAAGCCTTAGACAAGAATTTTGATTGGATTGTTCCTGGAAATTTGTTTGATGAAAGAAGTGAACCCAAGAGTGTTGAGAGAGGATCCTCTAGAACTCATTTGGATGAGATACCTTTCCTAGTTGAAGAAATTTCGAGTATTGATCTTAATGCTTCTTCATTTGAAAATACTTGATTCTTGCTTCTTGTGCCTAACTTAAAGGCGTTAAAGAAAAGTACTTCTTAGGAGATAACCCAGTAGTGTTATTGAGTCTTGGAAGTTATTACTTGTGTAATAACCTCTCCTTATCCTTTTTGTTTTATTTTTGTGCCAAGAATAACCTCTAATGAGAGAGAAGTAAGATTTGGGGAAGTTGCTGTCCCGAAACAAATTTTTGTGCTTTACTGTAAAATTCGTGAAAAAGTCTGTATGTTGGATTGCGCTGTAATTTTCTAAGTAAATGCCCCAGGTTGTTATTGAAAGGATCGTATGGGCACCTAGAGGGGGGGTGAATAGGTGCTACTTCAAATTTTCATCTTTTTCAAATTAAGGTTTGACAATAAGGTAAATTCTCTAGATAATGCAACTACGGTGAATTTACCTATATGACAATTATGCAAGAGCTACCACAACACAAAGTAGGAACAAGTAAGTAAGGTGCGGTAAAGGATAGAAGTAACCAAAATGGTGGATGCGGAGACACAATGATTTGTTTCCCGTAGTTCCTTCCTTTTGAGGGGAAGTATGTCTACGTTTGGAGAGGGGGTGTTTTCAAACCACCAACGCCACGGAAGGCCTCCCTTGTTCTCCGATGAATCTCACCCCAACAGGATCGATTCAACTTCCACTATATCGGCAACCTTCAAGGTGGAAGCCGACACCTTTACAAGTTTGGGACACACATCCACAACTTAATCGGAGGCTCCCAAATACAAGCAAGCTGTCAAAGCAATCAAAGACAAGCTTGTAAGAACCAAAACAAGAACTAGGATTTCCAAGAAAACATTAGAGCAAAGGGGCCCTCAATGAAATGAGGGGGAAATGAAGATCTCTTTTGGTGAAGTAGTAGATCGGGGCCTCCTCCTTCGATTCCCCAAAGATCAAAGACTTGGGTGGTGGAATGAGGAGATCTTGAGATTTGGTGGCTCCAATAGTGGTCTTGACTTTAATGTGTATGAGCATATTGTCCCAAGGTAGGTGGAGGGGTATTTATACCCCTCCAAGAAATCTGGTCGTTGGAGCCTTTAATGCAGCGGTAGTACCGGAAGTTCAAGCGGTACTACCAGAGAACTCCGGTACTACCGGACCTGGTACCGGACGACCATCTTTCAAACTTCATAAGCCCTGGCCACAGCGGTACTACCCTTGATGCTACCGTAAAGCGGTAGTACCGCAAATGGCAACCGGTACTACCGGACGTGAAGTGGAATTAGCAGTTTAGACGAAAAAACTCTCTGTCACGCTAGTACCGCATTTTACTACCTAGGCAGACAGAAGCTTTTTGCCAACATACAAAAAGTCTCTGCCCCGTGCGGTACTAAAATGCGGTACTACCGCTTTTTAGTACCTAGCCCGGCAGAGGCTTTTTGTGATTAGTCAAACCTTCATGCATCCGTAGCAAAAGCGGTACCGCTTTTGGTACCGCTCGGTGACAGTTTTTGAACATTGTAAATCATTTTCAATGCACCTGCGATACACTTGTCAAATAATTAGTCTGATATGTGTGTTGTTATAAAACACCAAAATCACTAGGGATAGGAAATGCTCTTTCAATCTCCCCCTTTTTGGTGTTTGATGACAACACACATTTTGCAGGGAAATCTAGTGATGACAAGATATAGATGGGCCCCCCCCCCTAGATATGTAGAAACAAGCCCCATACTCTCTAACAAGTTACCTGGGAGTAGAAGTCGCACATAGAGCACATACCTTTGCTAAATAACATGTGATGACCAATATTGATTAGGAATGGGGAAGGTCGTCACATAGGATGGATCCAAATGAGAATATCCATATTACACACAAGATGGATCCATACGATAACCACATAGTCTCACCATACATAGCACAAATAGTTAGTTCACACATAGTAAGTCACACATAATAAGGGCAAGCAAATAAAGTTCACAAGCGAATAAAAATCAATGGAAAGAATGAGCTTGTGACTTTTCCCTCGCAAATCCTGCATACCTAATGTGCAACTTCTCCCCCTTTGGCATCAAGACGCCAAAAAGGGACAAGAGCAACACTAACGTCCCGGAGATCACTCGTCATCATCATCAACCCAGTCTTCCCATGCATCATCATGAGGTGGCGGGGCACGGAAGGAGGAGGTGGCATCACCTTCCCAGTGGCTGTGCTTGGAGATCCATTGGTCTTCTGGGGTAATGTTGTTCTCGGAGCCCTTGGAGACGGTCAAGCCTTGAGCCTCCATCATTTCCTTCTGACGAGCACATGACTTCTTGGCATAGACATGGGCCTCATACATGCGTTTATGATTGTCCACTTGGAAGCATAATATCTTCTTGAGTTTAGCCTCAAACCTCTTGGACCAAGATGGCTGAGAAGACTTGCGACGTGAGACCACAAATGCAGCATCCTGCTGCGCATCAGCAGCATCACCGGATTCCTCCACAACAGGGTTCCCATCCTCATCAACGATCTGACCATCGGCATTGCGTGGTTTGAGATGGGTCTTGATCAACAGATTCTTGTGACGGTGGGTGGCAAGATGAAGAGAATGCAAGTCACGAGCAATCACAGGGCACTTTCTAATAATGAGAGCCATGATGTACGGAGCAAAAGGAGGCACCCTCCTTTGAAAAGTGGCACAGACCATTTCATTCCAAATGACATCCATCACATCCATAGGTAGGCCAGAGTCACGGTGGTGATAGGTGGCCATCATAATATCCACCATGAAGGCATGTATCTCATCAACATTTCTAGCACGAGGGGCGACGGTCTCACGAAAGATGCGATGCTAGATGTCATATGTAGGGAGAAGCCGTTTGATCTTTCTAGGGATGCCGCGCCCCGGATGTACAGTGGTGCAAGAACATCCTTCTTCATGGGACGATCATTGTCGTGGCACCGAAAGCCAACGGGAGTGTCTTTTCCACGGTCTTCGTACCCGAGAATAGCCCCGAACTCAGCCAACGTTGCTTGCTTTACAACACCCTCGGTCATCCAGGTTAGAGTTCGCGTCTAATTCTTGGCAAAGTGAACGGTTGCATAGAACTGAGCAATGAGCATTGGATCATAGTTGCACCGGAACTCCATAATGGGAAGCAAGCCAATGTTGGTGCAAATGTCAAGGGCCTCACCAAAGTAGTTCAGGTTCTTCCTCACATGATTCATCTCGATCCATTTTTGAGGAACCACAATTTTGTCATCTTTCATGAGGATCTCATGGAACACCCGCTCCTGGAACTCGGTAAAGAAGAGGCTACCTTCCCGAGTATGAGAGCGAGCAGTCCCATATGGACTGACAACCCGTAGGTCATGGAATTCTGTCTCGGACAAATCAGACAACAGCTTTGGCCCAGATGGCCCGGAACTGTAGCTCTTGCGAGGACCGGAGGGAGGAGGAGGTGGAGGAGCTTTACCACGACCAGCACTTTGCTTGAACCCCCCCCCCCCACCCACCCCGACGACCACGAGTTGTTTGCAGTTTCAGACGGGCACTAGGTTGAGGCATGACCTCCTCTTCTGACTCAGACTCTGATTCTGACTCATAGTCCTCGATCTCATAGTGAGCTTTGGAGTGTTTGCACGATCCCCGGGAACCCCTGCACCTGTGAAAGAACGAGGGAGATAGCATAGGGGTAAGGGCACAAGAACCTGAGACAAACAGAGGATGGAACTCTTGGTGTTGTAAAAGAAATTTGCTACCAGTACAGGGCGGTAGTACCGGATCTGCACTGGCGGTAGTACTGCCAAGCGGTAGTACCGGAGAAAGATTCCCGGTACTACCGGCCCGCGACCACAGTGCAGATCTGAACCAGAAATCCATGTACGGGCAGTAAATTTGTTGTAAAACACGAATTCCATCGGACAAAGTGGTAGACCTGGTAAATAGCACACGATACAACCTCAAGAATACGTGTTTTAGCCAAGAATCAAAGTTACCCTAGATTCAATGGAGAAAACAAGTGAGAAGATGAGGAGGGCGGTAGTACCGGTGTCCATGGCGGTGGAGAAGGAGGAGCCCGCGGGGAGGCCGGATCCGGTGTGGATCCAGGAGAAGGAGAGAAGGGAGGGGCTCCTGCGGCGTCCTCTTGCTCCTGCGGTGGAGCTGGTGAGGAGTGGAGACGAGGGATGAATGAGGCACTGAGGGGTGCCTCTCCCATGTCTCCAATCTTAACCGACACGACAAGCGGTAGTACCGGAGCCAAGGGCGGTAGTACCGCTATGCGGTAGTACCGGAACTACCAACCGGTAGTATCAAGACTGGAAGTTTCAGACAGACCTGGAAACTGAACCAGACGCGGTAGTACCGCTAGCAATTTCTGGTAGTACCGTTTGGCGGTAGTACCGCTTATGAGACCCGGTAGTACCGTAACCATCGGGACAGAGAGCCAAGATACATAACATGGAAGGTTCTTGTGCAGAGTAGATGAGTTTTGTTGGGGGATAAGAATGGTATGGGTTTAGAGAGTCACACTGATATGGGCCAATGCACTCAAAAATTACTAAAAACATATGGAGAGCCAAATGTGAGTGCACGACCAAAAGAACAAAACCAACTAGAGGATGACAAACATGAGTAAGAACCAATTCAAAGATGACAAACACGAGTATGCACATCAACCTCTTCACTGAGAGGGGGCGGTGGCCTAGGCCACCATGTTTGAGTATACTCGGCTTGGCACCACGAAGATATATCTTGGGTCCATTACCGAAACTCATCATTAAGCTCACATATCACAAAATGATATTAAGAGGAATGATTTTGTTTTACTTTGTGCATAATGGGGGGAGGGATGGTCCAATCAATTAGGACCGCACTCCCCCTATGTCCATGCCTACACCTAAACCAAATATGGGTCGAGTATTAGGTGAGAGTGCAAGATAATCAAGTCAAGCTCCTTGAATCTACGATATTTAGTTCATTCCTCAAGTAGCAAAACCTTGCTTCATCAAGTGGCTTCGTGAAGATATCGACAAGTTGATCTTTGGTTGATACATGGGATAGATCAATATCACCTCGAGCAACATGATCTCTAATGAAGTGATGACGAATCTCAATATGCTTTGTCCATGTGTGATCCACCGGGTTCTATGCAATCTTGATGGCACTTTCATTGTCACATAAAAGAGGCACTTTGTCACAATGGACACCATATTCCTATAAAGTTTGCCTCATCCATATCAATTGAGTACAAGCACTAGCGGTAGCCACATACTCGGCTTCGGCGGTAGAGAGAGATATACAATTTTGCTTCTTATAAGACCAACTTACCAAGGACCTACCAAGAAATTGGCAAGCCCCAATGTTTATTTTCTATCATCCTTATCACCCGCCCAATCCGAATCCGTGTATCCACAAAGAGCAAATGTTGAGCCTTGAGGATACCAAAGACCATAAAATGGGGTGTGAACCAAATATCGAAAGATTCTCTTGACCGCCATCAAATGGCTTTCTTTAGGAGATGCTTGATATCTTGCACACACACCTACACTCAACACAATATCGGGTCTATATGCACAAAGGTCAAGAAAAGAACCAATCATGGACTGGTATACCTTTTGATCCACATCTTTACCATTGGGATATTGTTCTAGATGAGTCTTTGTAGCCATGGGAGTGGGAGCTCCATTTGAATCTTGCATTTTGAATCTCTTGAGAATATCTTGAGTATACTTGGCTTGATTGAAGAATGTCCCTCCTCTAACTTGCTTGATCTCAAAGCCAAGAAATACTCTCAACTCTCCCATCAAAGACATCCGGAACCTACTAGTCATAAGCTTTGAGAATTCATCATTAAAAGATTTGTTAGATGAGCCAAATATAATATCATCAACATATATTTGGCATACAAAAAGCTTCCCATTGACCCTCTTAGTAAAAAGAGTGGGATCGATTTTCCCAACCTCAAAGCCACGGTCAAACAATAACTCTCTAAGGTGCTCATACCACGTGCGTGGAGCTTGCTTGAGCCCATAGAGCGCCTTATCAAGTTTGTAGACATGGTTTGGGAAGTTGGGGTCCTCAAATCCCGGGGGTTGCTTAACATATACCAATTCATTTAATGGACCATAAACAAATGCACTTTCTACATCCATTTGTTGCAACTTAAAGTTATGATGTGCCGCATAAGCAAGAAGGATACGGATGGACTCAAGGCGAGCCACGGGCGCATAAGTCTCTCCATAATCAATGCCTTCAATTTGAGAATACCCTTGTGCAACCAATCTAGCCTTGTTCCTTACTATAATTCCATGCTCATCTTGCTTGTTCTTGAATATCCACTTTGTTCCAATAACATTGCGGCAATCCTTTGGCTTCTCAACTAACTTCCATACTTTGTTTCTCTCAAAGTTGTTGAGATCTTTGTGCATAACTTCTAACCAATCCGAATCTTCAAGAGCTTCCCACACTTTCTTTGGTTCAATCATGGAGATGTGAGCTTGGTGTTCACTGAACCTCTTCAATTGTGATCTTGTGGAAATACCTTTCCTTAGATCACCAACTACACTTTGTAGAGTGTGATCTCTTAATTCCAACATTCTTTCCTTTCTAGCTTTGCGACGAGTGTGGATCTCCGTGTTGTTTCTTGGAGGACCCTCTTCATCATTTTGATCCTCGTCTTGACCATCATCTTGACCTTGGTCATCATTGGAGTCATCCTCTACATTGGGAGGCAAAGATTGACCTTGGTCTTGATCAAGTGCTCTTCTAGCGTCAATTTGAGCTTGTCTCAAAGCAGCTTGTACAGATCTTCCTTGACAAATTGACTTAGCACCACTTGACAATACGTCGAATGGACCAAGCTCCCCTTGACTAGAGTTGACACTTTGATCACCATGTTGAGGGTCCACATCTTGTCTTTGGCTTGAGTCAATGTCCTCTTCGGTGGATGGAGCATGTTGAGGTTGTGAAGATGAGGGCTCCACTTGAGTGGAGCATAGTTCTTCTCGATCCGCCATAAGGCGTTCCTCAACGGGGCGGATATATCCCACACCCATTCTTCCTATGGCATCCTGAGGCATTTCATCATCTGCATCACAAGCATCAACACGCCCCCCTTGGGGACCATCATATTCTTCGAAGGTCACACTACAAGATTCTATGACGGCTCCGGAGAGCTTATCATAGATTCTATAAGTGTGAGATTCGAGACCATAGCCAACAAAAATACCCTCTAATGTTTTAGACTCGAATTTAGACAAACGAACACCTTTTATGAGATAGAAACACTTACAACCGAACACCCAGAAGTAAGATATATCGGGCTTGTTACCGGTAAGAATTTCATATGGAGTCTTGTTGATTTCTTTGCGGAGGTAGAGCCAGTTTGAAGCATGGCAAGTAGTGGAAATGGCTTCGTCCCAAAAGTTGTATGGAGATTTAAACTCCGCCAACATGGTCCTAGCCATCTCAATAAGAGTACGGTTCTTCCTTTCGGCCACGCCATTTTGTTGAGGGGTGTATGCAGTGGAATATTGATGTTTAATCCCCTCATCACTAAGGAAATCATTCAAGGTGTAGTTCTTGAACTCGGTGCCATTGTCACTTCTAATGATCAACACTTGTAACTACCTCGGTGAATTACGCTCCTAGATACAAGCCTGGATGAGCGGTAGTGGTTGAAATAGTACGGTGGGGCCCCAAAAGCCACTCACGGGTAGACCTTTCGGCCGTCCCAACCACTTCCACCTCATCGGGACCTGTACGGGCGGCGTAATCGGCAGGCGAAGGGATCAACTACATACAAAAATGAGTATGTATGCAAGCCACCATACAAGAGTACATCAGAGCCATTCCATCTAGAAAGAAAGGAAATATAGCATATCGGCAAGATTCAAATGACCTAGATAGATATAATATGTTAGGATAATTCCTCATACATCACACATCGAGCATCAAGCGAGCGGCAAAACAAAGTCCGATGCGGATAAGAAGCAAATCGGCACAAGATGCCATAGAAATAAGCACATCCATACAGATCTCACGGATCCCGTTCTGGAATCTCTACACGAGCGATCGTTGCCCACATCATCGCCTCTTCCACCCGATGTCCATCTGCGAGTGTACCTGTTCATCTGAATAATTTATCGTGTGAGACCCTAAGGGTACTCAGCAAGTCTTAATGCCTCTAAAGGGGACACAACCTGGGGTGACGCAATTGCAGCAAAAGATAAACCCTAGCAGTTCTATAGATACTCGCTAACCATCCGCCTAACCAATGATATACGGATGTCCGTGAATTAATGACAACAGTTATAACAGTAATTCATCAGATCCATCCTCCTCCCCGCTTACCGACAAGGAAGCGGACGAACAACCCCCCATCCGTTGGCAATTTTATTAACCATTCCATGAGTGTTGCACTATTTACTAGTCAAATTACTTAGTCAGATTAAAGCGGTACTTTAGTTATGCTTGTCTATGATCGAGAAACTGTGCTCCAAGTCGTCCATAACCGCGGACACGGCTTTCAGAAAGTTTTACCCGGCCGGGGTGCACCAATAGCAACACACGCTCGATCAACCTCGGAAAAACCAAATCAAAACCCAACGAGGCCTTCACGACAAAGCAATCACAGGATTGAAATATTTGGGGCCACCCCATTGAGTAGACCATAGCGAAGTTAGGCGACTCGAGACGGACTCAAGGTTTGCGACAATGGTCAGAAACGATCGGGAACCCGAAAGTGTGGTGGGCTTGTCGATACCGCGAAACACTCCGTTTTCCTAAAGATCTGATGTGCTCCTCGCACAAACGTAATAAAGCAGTAGCATGGCATAAGTACAGGATAGTAAACAAAACCTCAAACTAGTTTGTGGCCCCAAGAAATAAGACGGAATCAAGCTCTGGCTCAGGGGGGTCCCATAAGCCTCCCGGATGTGGACAGCGCGAATAATCTTGGAACAGGAATCAAGTACTCGGGGTCTTACGGGACACAAGTGAGCAGGAAAAACCAAATAGCAGATGTTGCTCACCGGTGCCACTTTCATTAGTTATCCCATTACTACTTAGGTTAAGTTGTTTAGGTACCTCGTTATCCATCAGACTCTCACATACCCTACACATGTTGTTCTACGACTCGCATGGCTCAAACAACTCCTGTAGTAATGGCTCATGGGATGGAGGAACAAGCTCGGTGGGGTTTGAAAGTAAAGGCTATGCAATACTTGGGATTCAATTTAATGCAATCGCGACTCAATGATGCAAGAATAAGATAGAGGCAATAGGTATTGTATGTATACGAGCATGTGGTAGTGCTTGCCTGGCAACTCAGTTGAAGCGAGAGACGGATCTGGGTAGTGCTCCTGGTTCTCTTGATATATCCCCTGCTCAGAGTCTATTCGAAGAAGAACCAAACAAACAAGGCCAACATAAATAAAGTGCGCAAGCATATGAATAAAATGCATCAAGCAAACAGTCATGCCATGATGAATGATGCACAAGTTGCATGGCAATAATGTAGCATGGCATGGGTGAGGTGTGGAAGACAAGAAATAACATCTGAATGGGGTTTTGGATCACATTTTGTTTTCATAATAGTTGTTGTACCCTATATTTTTATATGATGCATGCTGCAATTGAAGTCATGGATAGCATAAACAGAAAGGTCTCGTCGAGCTGATCATTTTAGACATATCATTTGTTAAATTCGGAGTTATAAATCAAAAGTTATTAATTTATTAAGTTCCAGTGGCATTTGTTGTAATTTTAAACTACTTGGAAAATAAAATGTTCAAACTCTAATTTGGATGGCATATTTGAATTCCTCACATTTTTCTGATTCAAAAACATATATTATTTGTATTATTTGGAATTATGAATTTAATTTTATTTTTAAGTCAAAATTAGTCATATTAGGTCAAAGTCAAAGTTTGACTATTTAAAATTAGTTTTGAAAATATTTGAATATAGATTTGAATTAACATTCAAAAACAAAACATTTTTCATATAAGGTTTGAATTCAAATTCCAAACCAGGAATTAGTTATGAATTTTATTTAGTTTGAACAGATTTTGAATTTGAACTGAATTGAATGAATTTGAAAAGGTTTGAAAATTTGAATCAGCAAACTCCTGGAATTTTGATACTCAGCAGATTCTACCCCAGGGAATGACAGGTGGGCCTCATAGTGATCAAGGCGGAACACACGCCGGACTTTTCACCGGGCTCAACCTAGCTAGCAAGGTCGACAGTGGGTCCAGAACCAAGCAGGCCCACACCGCCGGTGGCACGTGGGCGATCCAGGGACTGCGGGCGGAAAACAAAAGAAGCTGAGGACCCTTTCTGCAAAGATCTCGCAGGCGCTGGCAGGTGGGGTCGGTGGGCTGCGGTTTTAGGCGGGAAAAAGGGGAAGGGTTTCTTTGCAAAACACGGAGGGCTGTCGCTGTCTGCTGCTGAACGCGGTGCCGCGGTGGTGGATCTGGCCGGACTTTCGGACGACGATGGCGAGCGAACCACGGCGTCTCCGGCCGAGCCGCAAAAACCAAAGATGAAGAGGGCTCTACCGGCTACAGTTCTCGTTCAGGGGGCTAGCTCGGAGGTGTCCTGGCGGTCACGGGCACGGCGGCGGCGGGCTTCTCCGGCGAACTTCGGGGGCGATCTCCGGTACAGCGCGATGCAGGGGATCGAGAGGGAACACCTGGACGCCTTGGGCACCCTCTAGCACGGCTCCTCCCGCTCTCCTTCTGGCCTGGCCGAGCTAGGGCTTAGAGGGACATGGGGTGGCCATGGCCTTGCTTGGGGAAGGAGGAAGGAGGGAGGAGGGGTTCCTGGGGTGGATAGGGAGTAGCTGGGCGAGGCAGAGACGGAGGGGGTGGATAAGAACAGGAGGGGGCAGGTGGGGATTGCGTGGGGGAGGGGAAGATGGGAAAAGGTGGCCTCGGTGCCACCTTTCTCCTCCCTCACGTGATCGGCCAGGGCAGGGGGTAGCTAGGTGGGGAGAGCTGGGGGAGAGGCTGCCAGGTAGGGCCAGGTGCGAGGGATCGGGGTGGGGCAGGCCGGCAGAGAGAGAAGAGAGAGGGAGAGGGCATGGGTTCGGTCTAGGGTTAGGGCAGGGTGGTGGCTCGGCTAGAGAGGAGAGAAAGAGGGGGTACTTAGGGTTTGGTTTAGATTAGGTGTAGATTAGGGTTTAGCTAGGATGGGGTATGGAAGGGGTATGGTGATGATGGAGAAGGTGATAGAGGGAACTTAGATAGAGGAAAGAGAGAGAGGTGGGAGCTAGGGTTTTAGAAGCATGCATGCTCCAAACATAGATCAAGCAAGATCAAGAGGAAAAGAGGGAGAGAGATGGGGAGAGATAAATGATCCAAGCAAACACCAAAATAAACCAAAAGTACAAGCAAAGGTGATACTTGCATGGGCCATGCAAAAACATTAAATGCCATGTCTCATCCTTGTGAAAACAAAAATAATAAGCATGTCACTACGTATTTGCATCCTCACAAGATGGAGTAGGCCCAAGCAAAAGAAAGAAGGAAAGATCCATGTGGAGTGAATGAGGGAAACCATGTTTGAATAAAAAGGGGACATGCTAGTGTGTATGTGCCACTAGATATTTTATAGTCCCAAATATCCCAACATGATAATAACCCCCAAAACAACCCATATGGAGACTAAGGAAAGGTTCCACTCACAAGGCATGCAAAGGTGGCCATGTGGCTCTCATATACCAATATTGTGAAAACAACATGGTGCATACATGGGAGCATGTGGAGCTAGAATGTGATCCATCCCAACCCACATGAGCTAGAGGTAAAACCAATAAATTGCCATGCTCCTGTAAGGTGGAATGGTGGGGTGATAAGGTGGTGAAGAAAAGGTGGTGGAGTCAATAAGAGATATGCCCCCAAATCAACTTGGGCATTTAACAAAATATCAAGAACCAAATACAATATCAAGAGGCAAATACAAATATTAATGCATATGAGATAAGAACCAAAGCTCAAGGGTTTTTGTATGATGCTCAAATGCAAGGTGGCATGATGACATGATCATGATATGATGATGATGCAACAATTATATGTAGGAAGTGGCCCTTTTATTACTAGATCCAGTAGCATTACAGGTGTTAGACAACTGGGATGCTACAACTCTCCCCCACTAAACAGGAATCTCGCCCCGAGATTCTAGGAAGAAGAAGAAGACACAAAGAGGGTAGGATAGTTGGCACGGAGTTGATATTCACGTTCCCAAGTGGCTTCATCAACAGAATGGTGTGACCACTGCACCTTGCAGAACTTGATGGACTTGTTGCGAGTCCTTCTTTCTGCGGTCTCAAGGATTTTTGTGGGGTGTTCTTGATAAGACAGGTCTTCTTGGAGATCGATTAGCTCATGATCCACGGTCCTGCCGGGATATTTGAAGCACTTCTTGAGCTGAGAGATGTGGAAAACATGATGGACTTTGAGTTTTTCCGGGAGCTCCAGGGCATAAGAAACTTTTCCTCTTCTACCACGAATCTTGAAAGGACCGATGTATCTAGGAGCCAACTTTCCTTTGATACCGAAGCGGTGTGTGCCTCTCATGGGAGTGACACGAAGGTACACGAGATCACCAGGGGCATACACCATGTCCGTGTGCTTCCTGTCATAATTGCTCTTGTGGCGACTTTGAGCAATCTTCAGGTTCTCAAGAATGATATGCACCTTCTCCTCTGCTTGAGTTACAATGTCAGGACCAAACCAGATTCTTTCTCCTGCACCTGACCAACCAATCGGAGTTCTGCACTTGCGACCATAGAGAGCCTCAAATGGTGCCATCTTCAGACTCTTCTGGAAGCTGTTGTTGTACGAGAATTCAGCATAAGGAAGACATTCCTCCCACTTCATGCCGAAAGATATGACGCAAGCACGAAGCATATCCTCCAGAATCTGATTGATCCTTTCCACTTGTCCTTGCGACTGAGGGTGATAAGCAGTGCTGAAGTTCAACTTTGTTCCCAGAGCATTTTGGAAACTTTCCCAGAACTTTGAAGTGAAGATGCTTCCACGGTCTGAACTGATTTCAAGCGGAACCCCATACAGAGAGACAATTCTGTTGATATAGAGCTCACCAATGAATTCCGTAAATTGTTTCCTTGTGACGGGAATAAATGAGCCACTTTAGAAAGCCTGTCGATGACAACAAAGATTGCATTGTTGCCCTTCTGCGACCTTGGAAAGCCAGTGATGAAGTCCATCTCTACTTTCTCCCATTTCCATTCCGGAGGTTTCAATGGCTGTAGAAGACCGAAAGGTTTCTGATGGACAGCTTTCACTCTGCGGCAGACATCACATTCCGAGACATACTTGGCACAATATCGTTTCAAACCAGGCCACCAATATTGTGTTTTCAAGTCCATGTACATCTTTGTGCTGCCAGGATGGATAGAAAGAACCGAATCATGCGCCTCCTTGAGAACTTGCTCTCTCAAACCCGGGTAGTTCGGAACAAACATACGGTGTTCAAAGAAAAGCGTGCCTTGATCATCAACGTGGAAGGACTCATACTTCGGAAGCTCAAGTTTAGAGATGATCTTTTTGGTGTGCGGATCACCAAGCTGACGAGAGCGAATCTTTTCTTCCAAGAGAGGAGTAGCCAGAAGGTTCAGGAGATGCCCTTGTTCCACAATTTCCAGGTTGAGCTGACGGAATTCCTCGCACAAGAGAGGATGTTGTTCTTCCATCATGAGGTTGTTGACATAAGCTTTACGGCTAAGCGCATCTGCCATGACATTGGCTTTGCCCGGAGTGTAGTTGATGGTCAAATCAAAGTCATTGATTGCTTCAATCCATCTCCTCTGCCGAAGGTTGAGATCAGGCTGAGTGAAGATATACTTCAAACTCTTGTGGTCAGAAAAGATCTCACAATGGTTACCAAGCAAGTAGTGCCTCCATAGCTTCAAAGCAAAGACAACTGCTGCGAGCTCGAGGTAATGTGTGGGATAGTTGATCTCATGCGTCTTCAACTGTCGAGAGGCATAAGCAACCACCTATTTCTCTTGCATAAGGACCGCACCCAATCCTTGCAAAGAGGCGTCACAGAATATCTGGAAAGGCTTAGATGTATCCGGAGGAACCAAGACTGGTGTGGAAGTGAGCTTCTCTTTGAGTGTCTCAAAGCTTGCTTGATAGGCAAGAGTCCAAAGGTATTTCTTGCCTTTCTTCAGGAGATCGGTAAGAGGCTTCGCTATCTTCGAGAAGTTCTGAACGAAGCGACGGAAATAACTAGCCAAACCAAGGAAACTCCGCACTTCTTTGACATTAACAGGAGGAAGCCATTCAACAATTGTCTTCACAGTTTCCGGGTTGACTGCAATGCCCTTGGTAGAGATGACGTGACCCAGATAGGTTACTTCAGGCAGCCAAAACTCACACTTTGAGAACTTTGCATACAAGCGGTTCTCACGAAGCTTGCTTAGGACACACCGCAGGTGTTCTTCATGCTCTTCCTTAGACTTAGAATAGACCAGGATGTCATCCAGATATACCACAACGAACTTATCAAGGTACTCCATGAAAACCGAGTTCATAAGCCTCGAGAAGGTAGCAGGTGCGTTGGTGAGACCGAAAGACATGACCGTGTACTCATACAGGCCATAGCAGGTGGTGAACGCTGTTTTGGGCACATCTTCCTTGCGAATCTTGATTTGGTGATAACCACTTCTCAAGTCCAGCTTAGAGAATACCACAGCTCCAGCTAGCTGATCGAAGATATCATTAATCCGCGGGAGAGGATATTTGTTCTTGATGGTTTTAGCATTGAGAGCCCGATAGTCAACACAAAGTCTATCAGTTCTGTCACGCTTCTTCACAAAGATTGTTGGGCTACCCCAAGAAGAAGTACTGTGTTGAATGAAACCCAACTTCTCTTGTTCATCAAGTTGTCGTTTGAGTTCAGCCAACTCAGAAGGACCCATTTTATAAGGCCGCTTGGAGATAGGAGCCGTTCCAGGTTCAAGCTCAATTACAAACTCAACCTCACGATCCGGAGGCATACCCGGCAACTCTTCAGGAAAGACATCTGGGAACTCACAGACCACCGGTACACTCTGAATAGCTTCCATAGCATCATCATTCAGAGCCGCCAACGAGAAAAGCTGGACAGCCGGAGTCAGACTTGGAGAAAAGACTATGTGGCCTTCAGGAATATTCAAAGAAACTGAGCGTTCAGCACAATCAATCACAGCTGCATTTGCTGCCAACCAATCCATGCCCAAGATGACATCAATGTCAGAATTGCCCAGAACAATTAAAGAAGCCGAGAATGAAGAGCCACCAATCTCAATTTGATTGCCATGGCTGATCTTAGAAGCTGCCATTGTTGCTCCAGGAGAAAGAACCATTAACCGCTTGAGAAGAGGATCCGACGCTAACCCATTCTCACTTGCAAACTTTATAGAAACAAAAGAATGCGATGCACCAGAATCAAACAAAACTCGTGCATGGACTAAGTTAACGGAAAGCATACCCATCACAACTCCAGGTGCATGCTCAGCTTGAGCGGCTTTGACGCAGTTGGCACGAGCAACAGTAGACCCGGGCTTAGTGTTGATGTTGAGAGCCCGAGGTGGTGGTGCACGAACCAAAGGAGAGCTTGCTGCAGATCTTGGCGGGGGTGGAGGGAGAGCTTTGTTTTTCAACGGACAGTTCCAGTTGGGATGTCCATGATCTCCACATGTGAAACAAGCACCATGTGGACGTGGAGCAACGTAGCCAGGGACTCCGCCAGGCGCTCCAGGGTAGTGGTTGTTGTAGCCCCTGGGAGCAGCAGTGATGGAGTTTAGTGGCCTTGACGCGAAACTTGCAGGTCTTGGTGGAGACGGGAGCGACGGTGGGGTGTTAGGAACCTAGACACGTCGCTTAGAAGGAGCTGCCATAACTGAAGAGCTTGATGCATCCCGGTTGTGTTTCTTGGACTCCTCAAACACTTGCCAACTTGCTTCCTCTTGCAGAGCTGTGTGTTGGAGTTCCAGGAAAGATGTCGGCCTTGCATGTGTGATTGCATACTTGATCAATGCATTAAGCCCTTGCCTGAACCTCTTTTGCTTCTTCTTGTCATCAGATACCTCATCGCCACCATAACGAGAAAGATTCATGAAGTTCCTGATGTAGGTGTTGACGTTATCATTTCCTTGCTTCAGGTTGAGAAATGCTTCCTTCATCCTTTCCATTACAATCTCTGACAGAAACTGCTCTTTGAACGCTCCAGTGAACCTTTCCCAAGTAGGCTGAAAACCAGTGCAGCTTGCCTTCAAGTAATTCTCCCACCAAAGAGCTGCATCTCCCTTCAGAAGGTGAGTAGCACACTTGACCCACTCCTGCTCAGGAACATCAGCAGTCTCGAGCAACCTTGACATCTCACGCAACCAATCATCCGCATCCAATGGTCGATCAGAAATGTCAAATTGGCGAGGGTTGAATTTCAGGAAGCTTTTGATGTCTCCTCGCTTGGGAGGTGGAGGTAGTGGAGCAAACTCGTTCCTCCGAACACTTTCCTCAAAGCGCTGTTGGTTCTGCTGCATTGCTGCCAAAGCATTGGCGATGTTTGACAGTGCGGAGCCCAGTTCAGGTGGTATGTCCTCATCAGTACGGCGTGGTGGAGCCATCCTGTGATTGATATAAAACTCAAGTCAGTACTATAATGGAGAATAATAATAATCCAAAATAGTACCAAGATGGAATTAACCAAGATTAAAGGATACAATTTACTAAGATGATATTAAAATATCAACAAAGTTCAAAGCACCTAGAAGATATTAAGCATATCGCACACGACTGAAAAGGAGTGTGGTACACAAATATATCAAAGAAAAATTTTCCACAAATTTCGGCATTAAAATACCAATAGATGCGCAAAATTACTTAACGAATCAAGATTAGTGACTCTACCGATTCAATATACAAAAGCGAATGATAAGAGTAGTGGTATGGTCGCGACTCCATCCCGCACTCAAATCATTACTCAAGACATGAACAAGTGGAACACATATCCTAACCCCTTCTTCTCACGACGAACCTAAAGATTAGTAACTACGAAACGAACACCCCAAACAAGATAGCGTCGGATACAAAGAGTAAGACAGTTAAATCGGTTTGCAAAAGCCTGTCGGTATGGAATGTACCAACAGTTGATAACCAAAGGCTGATTAGATAACAACTTGGATGCAACAGATAGACAAGGGATTACACACACACACACACACACAACCTATGGTACTACGGAAACCCAGAACACGTGAATCCTAGTTTGAATTTTAAGAAGAGGATTGAAAGCGTTGCACTTCCTTACCAGAAAAGGGTGGGTGGGTGGGTAAGAAGAAAAGTGAAGCAGTCCTACTCTCGTTTTGTTTTCCCTAGTATACATAACTACCAAAATATTTGCTAGATCGACAAAGACCGTTTGAGAGACCCTAAAGGTCGGGATGGCTCGATACCAATTGTAACTACCTCGGTGAATTATGCTCCTAGATACAAGCCGGATGAGCGGTAGTGGTTGAAATAGTACGGTGGGGCCCCAAAAGCCACTCACGGTAGACCTTTCGGCCGTCCCAACCACTTCCAACTCATCGGGACTGTCAGCGTAATGTCGGCGAAGGGATCAAATACATACACGAATGAGTATGTATGCAAGCCACCATACAAGAGTACATCGAGCCATTCCATCTAGAAAGAAAGGAAATATATAGCATACATCGGCAAGATTCAAATGACCTAGATAGATATAATATGTTAGGATAATTCCTCATACATCACACATCGAGCATCAAGCGGGCGGCAAAACAAAGTCCGAGTACGGATAAGAAGCAAATCGGCATAAGATGCCATAGAAATAAGCACATCCCACAGATCTCACGGATCCCGTTCCGGAATCTCTACACTGAGCGATCGTTGCCCATCATCAGCCTCTTCCACCCAAAGATCCTGCGAGTGTACTGTTCATCGAACCAATAATTTATCGTGTGAGACCCTAAGGGTACTCGGCAAGTCTTAATGCCTCTAAAGGGGACACAACCGGGTGACGCAATTGCAGCAAAAGATAAACCCTAGCAGTTCTATAGATACTGCTAACCATCCGCTAACCAATGATAGACGGATGTCCGTGAATTAATGACAACAGATTATAAGAATTCATCGATCCATCGTCCTCCCGCTTACCAACGAGGAAGCGGACGAACAACCCCATCCGTTGGCAATTTTATTAACCATTCCATGAGTGTTGCACTATTTACTAGTCAAATTACTTAGTCGTTAAAGCGGTACTTTAGTTATGCTTGTCTATGATCGAGAAACTGCTCCAAGTCGTCCATAACCGGACACGGCTTTTGAAAAGTTTTACCCGGCGGGTGCACCAATAGCAACACACGCCGATCAACCTCGGAAAAACCAAATCAAAACCCAACGAGGCCTTCACGACAAAGCAATCAGGATTCAGAAATATTTCGGGGCCACCCATTGAGTATACCATAGCGAAGTTAGCCGACTCGAGACGGACTCAAGGTTTTGCGACAATGGTTGTAAACGATGGGAACCCGAAAGTGTGGTGGGCTTGTCGATACATGAAAACACTCCGCTTTCCTAAAGCGATGCAGTGTGCTCCTCGCACAAACGTAATAAAGCAGTAGCATGGCATAAGTACAGGATAGTAAACAAAACCTCAAACTAGTTTGTGGCCCTAAGAAATAAGACGGAATCAAGCTCTGGCTCAGGGGGGTCCCATAAGCCTCCCGGATGTGGATAGCGCGAATAATCTTGGAACAGGAATCAAGTACTCGGGGTCTTACGGGACACAAGTGAGCAGGAAAAACCAAATAGCAGATGTTGCTCACCGGTGCCACTTTCATTAGTTATCCCATTACTACTCAGGTTAAGTTGTTTAGGTACCTCGTTATCCATCAGACTCTCACATACCCTACACATGCTGTTCTACGACTCGCATGACTCAAACAACTCCTGTAGTAATGGCTCATGGGATGGAGGAACAAGCTCGGTGGGGTTTGAAAGTAAAGGCTATGCAATACTTGGGATTCAATTTAATGCAATCGCGACTCAATGATGCAAGAATAAGATAGAGGCAATAGGTACTGTATGTATGCGAGCATGTGGTAGTGCTTGCACAACTCAGTTGAAGCGAGAGCGGATCAGGTAGTGCTCACGGTTCTCTTGATATATCCCACCTTTCGAGTCTATTCGAAGAAGAACCAAACAAACAAGGCCAACATAAATAAAGTGCGCAAGCATATGAATAAAATGCATCAAGCAAATAGTCATGCCATGATGAATGATGCACAAGTTGCATGGCAATAATGTAGCATGGCATGGGTGAGGTGTGGAAGACAAGAAATAACATCTGAATGGGGTTTTGGATCACATTTTGTTGTCATAATAGTTGTTGTACCCTATATTTTTATATGATGCATGCTGCAATTGAAGTCATGGATAGCATAAACAGAAAGGTCTCGTCGAGCTGATCATTTTAGACATATCATTTGTTAAATTCGGAGTTATAAATCAAAAGTTATTAATTTATTAAGTTCTAGTGGCATTTGTTGTAATTTTAAACTACTTGGAAAATAAAATGTTCAAAATCTAATTTGGATGGCATATTTGAATTCCTCACATTTTTCTGATTCAAAAACATATATTATTCGTATTATTTGGAATTATGAATTTAATTTTATTTTTAAGTCAAAATTAGTCATATTAGGTCAAAGTCAAAGTTTGACTATTTAAAATTAGTTTTGAAAATATTTGAATATAGATTTGAATTAACATTCAAAAACAAAACATTTTTCATATAAGGTTTGAATTCAAATTCCAAACCAGGAATAAGTTATGAATTTTATTTAGTTTGAACAGATTTTGAATTTGAACTGAATTGAATGAATTTGAAAAGGTTTGAAAATTTGAATCAGCAAACTCCTGGACCTTTGATACTCAGCAGATTCTACCCCAGGGAATGACAGGTGGGCCTCATAGCTGACTGGGCAGACACACACGCGCCAGACTTTTCACACCGGGGCTCAACCTAGCTAGCGAGGTCGACAAAGTGTCCAGAACCAAGAAGCCGACATGCTGCTACGGTGGCGATGCATATCGGGCGATCCAGGACCGCGGCGGAAAACAAAGAAGCCGAGGACCTTTCGCAAAGATCTCGCAGCGCCGGGCTGCGGGTTTTAGGCGGGAAAAAGGGGGAGGGCTTCTTTGCAAAACGCGCAGGTCATGGTTGTCATTGAACGCAGTGCAGCGGTGGATCTGGCCGGACTTTCGGACGACGATGGCGAGCGAACCACGGCGTCTCCGGCCGAGCCGCAAAAACCAAAGATGAAGAGGGCGCTACCGGCTACAGTTCTCGCTCAGGGGGCTAGCTCGGAGGAGGGTCGCAGCTGAGTTTCGCCCAGAACAGAGGCAACGCGACGCCGCAGCTCTGCCGACGCAAGACGCAGGCGGTGACCGTGGCGACGAGCGCGCACGCAGGGTGTTCGACGGACGCCGGCGGAGCTATGGCGAACTAGAGAGGAGAAGGGGGTGTCTAGGGGCTGTAGGGGCTCATCGCGGTGTCGTCGGCGTGGCCGGGGGCGTTGAGGTGGCGGGGATCGGCGAGGAGGCAAGAGTCGGAGGCGTCTGGCGTCACGGCACGACGGCGGGCTTCTCCGCGAACCGGGGCGATCTCCGCACATGCGTGGGATCGAGAGGGAACACCTGTACGCCTTGGGCACCCTCTAGCACGGCTCCTCCCGCTCTCCTTCGGGCCTGGCCGAGCTAGGGCTTAGAGGGACATGGGGTGGCCATGGCCTTGCTTGGGGGAAAGGAGGAGGAGGGGTTCCTGGGGTGGATAGGGAGTAGCTGGGCGAGGCAGAGACGGAGGGGGTGGATAAGAACAGGAGGGGGAAGGTGGGGATTGCGTGGGGGAGGGGAAGATGGGAAAAGGTGGCCTCGGTGCCACCTTTCTCCTCCCTCACGTGATCGGCCAGGGCAGGGGGTAGCTAGGTGGGGAGATCTAGGGGGAGAGGCTGCCAGGTAGGGCCAGGTGCGAGGGCTCGGGGTGGGGCAGGCCGGCAGAGAGAGAAGAGAGAGGGAGAGGGCATGGGTTCGGTCTAGGGTTAGGGCAGGGTGGTGGCTCGGCTAGAAAGGAGAGAAAGAGGGGGTACTTAGGGTTTGGTTTAGATTAGGTGTAGATTAGGGTTTAGCTAGGATGGGGTATGGAAGGGGTATGGTGATGATGGAGAAGGTGATAGAGGGAACTTAGATAGAGGATAGAGAGAGAGAGGTGGGAGCTAGGGTTTTAGAAGCATGCATGCTACAAACATAGATCAAGCAAGATCAAGAGGAAAAGAGGGAGAGAGATGGGGAGAGATAAATGATCCAAGCAAACACCAAAATAAACCAAAAGGACAAGCAAAGGTGATACTTGCATGGGCCATGCAAAAACATTAAATGCCATGTCTCATCCTTGTAAAACAAAAATAATAAGCATGTCACTATGTATTTGCATCCTCACAAGATGGAGTAGGCCCAAGCAAAAGAAAGAAGGAAAGATCCATGTGGAGTGAATGAGGGAAACCATGTTTGAATAAAAAGGGGACATGCTAGTGTGTATGTGCCACTAGATATTTTATAGTCCCAAATATCCCAACATGATAATAACCCCCAAAACAACCCATATGGAGACTAAGGAAAGGTTCCACTCACAAGGCATGCAAAGTTGGCCATGTGGCTCTCATATACCAATATTGTGAAAACAACATGGTGCATACATGGGAGCATGTGGAGCTAGAATGTGATCCATCCCAACCCACATGAGCTAGAGGTAAAACCAATAAATTGCCATGCTCCTGTAAGGTGGAATGGTGGGGTGATAAGGTGGTGAAGAAAAGGTGGTGGAGTCAATAAGAGATATGCCCCCAAATCAACTTGGGCATTTAACAAAATATCAAGAACCAAATACAATATCAAGAGGCAAATACAAATATTAATGCATATGAGATAAGAACCAAAGCTCAAGGGTTTTTGTATGATGCTCAAATGCAAGGTGGCATGATGACATGAGCATGATATGATGATGATGCAACAATTATATGTAGGAAGTGCCCTTTTATTACTAGATCCAGTAGCATTACAGGTGTTAGACAACTGGGATGCTACAACACTAGAACATTGTATTGCCTTTGGACCAAATTGATGAAGTCGATGAAGGTATTTTGAGTTTCACTCTTCAATTTGAAGAAGTACACCCAAGAGTATCTTGAAAAGTCATCAACAATCACCAAGCAATATTTCTTCCCACCAAGACTTGCATGAGATGGAGGACCAAAGAGGTCCACGTGGAGGAGCTCCAAGATCTTGGTGGACTTGATGCGGTTCGTAGGCTTATGAGGAGCATCATTCATCTTCCCTAGAACACATGCCCTGCAAACACGATCTTTGGCAAAGGAAACATTTTCTTTTAGTCCAACAATATGGCCCTCCTTGTGGAGACTTTTCAAAGTTCTCATATTGACATGGGCCAGTCGGCGATGCCATAACCAACCCACATCGGCCTTTCCAAATAAGCACATCGCACTTGTGGTGGCTTGCCCCGAAAAGTCCACCACATACAAGTCATGTTCGACATACCCAACGAAAGCGACCTTGAGAGACTTGCTCCACATGAGGACCACAAGATCATTATGTATAAAGACGGAAAAACCCATCTTTCCAAGAGCACAAACTGAAAGTAAATTGTAACCAATGGTCTCAACAAGCATGACGTTCACGAGTGTAATGTCGTGAGCAACCACAACTTTGCCAAAACCCGATACCTTAGATTTTGACTTGTCGGCATAAGTCACGGTGATTAGATCATCATTTGGCTTTGAGTCCTCGACAATAGATGAGCTTCCGGTCATATGACTTGTGCAACCACTATCAAGCACCCAATTTGACCCTCCGGAAGCATAAGTCTACAAAAGATCAAGATAATTTTTAGGTACCCATTTTTCAATGGGTCCTCTTTTGTTAGCAACAAGGGTCTTGGGAACCCAAATAGACCAAGCAATATAACCATCAAATGGACTAACATATTGTGCATACACATCACCATAATAATCACGCATTAGAACATAGTGAGGGTTAGCACTACCCGCAAAGTCATCATGAGACATAGTTTTACCACTTGTGGTCTTACTACCCACAATGGCCTTGTTAGTTTCTTGTGTGGGCTTGGCCTTCTTCTTCTTGTTGTTCTTCTTCTTCTTAGAATTGGAGACAAATACAATGCCCCCTTTATCACCACTAGGCCTTTGCTTACTCAAAAGATCATCAATGGACGTGTTGCCTTGTGGAAATGTGGCCTTAGCAAGCTCCCCCTTCAACCTAGCATTTTATTCAATAATAGTTGTACTACTAGATGGAATGAAGTTACTAGGTGAAGGAATATTGGCCAATTGATTTTCAAGCGTTTCATGGGACTTTGTGAGTGATAAGAGTTCACTCTCCAAAGCCTTGTGGGCCTTTTTAAGCAACCTAAAGTCCTCGGCAAGTTTTTCATGAACCACACCAAACTCAATATTGTCCTTTTTAGCACTTTTGTATTTAGCAATAGCATGATCACGCTCTTTGATGAGTTTGTTAACAATAATGTTATTGGCTCATCAAGCCCTTCAAGTTTTAATTCAAGTGACAACCTAGTTTCTTGTTCTTCTTCTAGAGCATTGTTTAAAGCCTCTAGCTCAATCATGTGTTCATGTCCAAGTTTACATCTTACATCTAGAAGCTCTTGAGTATGTGAAAGTTGATCTAGGATGTTTCCAAAATGTAACTTAGCATCTCCTTCTAGGTTAGTCATAAACTCATCAAAGGCAATTAATTCCTTTTTAACATCAAGATACATCTCATCATCAATTTCATCATTATCTAAGGGAGTAGAGATGGATGATGAGGATACCTCTATTCCTCTTGCCATAAGGCAAGTGACGTTCTTGGTGGGAGAGTTCTCATTTGGAGAATCGAAGAGTGAGAATGTCGGAGTAGAGATGGTGGCTAGAGCAGCCACACCATGAGAAGTTTCCTCTTCCTCATCTTCATCATCTTCATTGTCGGAGGAGTATTCTTCATGAGTGATCAAGACAATTTCTCCCGACTTCTTGTTGATGGGATTCTTCTTGATGAAAGGTTTCTTGTAAGGTGCCTTGAGAGTCTTCTTCAACACAATCTTACCACCATGATCTTCTCTCTTCTCATAGGGACAACTCGCCACAAAGTGATAGCGGTCACCACAATTGAAGCAAGTTCTCAATCTCGTTGTATTTTCTCTTTTCCCATTTGGGTTGCTTTTTCTTTGTATTTCCATCTTGGCCTTGTCGGGGTTCTTCCAAAAGTTCTTAGCATAGAAGGCCATATATTGACTATGAGCAATCTTGACTTCATCGGGGTGGTCCATGGAGAGCCCTTCATCACTATCATCTTCATCCCCATGATCCACAACTTTGGACTTCAAAGCAACATTGACAACATTACTCATACCAAGGGCACGAGCACGGGCATCTTTGGCATTCTTGGCGGCAACCTTGAAAGCGGCCATATCTTGCATAACTTCATTTGAGGTCATGAGATGGTAGTTGTGTCTTCCTTGTAGGCTCTTCAAGTCGGTGGGCTCAAAAGGCATGAGTACACTCACATATTTCCTTTTTATCCATGCATCATCCACATGTGAGGCACCCACATTTCTAAAAGCGGTGGCGGTGGTCTTGAGCCTTCGGTACATGTCTTCGTGATCTTCACCTTCTTTCATGTAGAAGCCTTCGGCTTCATTGCTTAGAGCATCATATCGGTTCCTCCTCATACTCTCATTTCCAACAAACAACACAGTGAGAGCATCCCAAGCTTCCTTGGCAATGCTAAAGTGCTCAATGTGTGGATAATCCTTTGTCCCCAATCCTTGTTGAATCATGTGCAAAGCAGTGGCATTGAGTTGACTATTGACAATCTCTCTTCTTGTCAAGTTGTTTGGATCCCCAATAAAAAGTCCATGCTCGATGATGTTCCATACTTCAATGCAAGAGCTGCGCACATGAGTTCTCATTAGTGATTGCCATTGAGCAAAAGTAGCAGACTCTTCAAGCTTAGGTGGGTCAACCCTATTGTACACATGAGGGTGAGGGATGGGAGGTTCGGGAGAGTACCAAGAATCATGGTGCTCACCCTTCCCCCCATCAAGTTGTGTGGAGGAATTAGCATTGTCTAGTTTACCCCCCACCACCATACCCTCGGGGGATACCGAAGTATTCCCTTTAGGTACAACGGATGGTAGATCCTCTTAAGGAGATGGGGGTGATGAGCCATCTTTATCTTTAAGAAGTTTCCCAAGCATCTTCTTGACTTTGTTGACCAAGGAAGAGCTCAATCTTGTTTCCAAGTTTTTGAGATCTTCCATGGTCACCCGGGGTCGGCTCACTAACACCATCCCCTTCTTGGCTACCCATATTCTCTTAGGCGGTAAATCCCAAATAAAGAGCCAAGGCTCTGATACCAATTGAAAGGATCGTATGGGCACCTAGAGGGGGGGCGAATAGGTGCTACTTCAAATTTTCTTCTTTTTCAAATTAAGGTTTGACAATAAGGTAAATTATCTAGATAATGCAACTATGGTGAATTTACCTATATGACAATTATGCAAGAGCTACCACAACACAAAGTAGGAACAAGTAAGTAAGGTGTGGTAAAGGATAGAAGTAACCAAAATGGTGGACGCGGAGACACAAGGATTTGTTTCCCGTAGTTCCTTCCTTTTGAGGGGAAGTACGTCTATGTTTGGAGAGGGGGTGGTTTCAAACCACCAACGCCACGAAAGGCCTCCCTTGTTCTCCGATGAATCTCACCCCAACGGGATCGATTCACCTTCCACTATATCGGCAACCTTCAAGGTGGAAGCCGGCACCTTTACAAGTTTGGGGCACACATCCACAACTTAATCGGAGGCTCCCAAATACAAGCAAGATGTCAAAGCAATCAAAGACAAGCTTGTAAGAACCAAAACAAGAATAGGGTTTCCAAGAAAACACTAGAGCAAAGGGGCCCTCAATGAAATGAGGGGGAAATGAAGATCTCTTTTGGTGAAGTAGTAGATCGGGGCCTCCTCCTTCGATTCCCCAAAGATCAAAGACTTTGGGTGGTGGAATGAGGAGATCTTGAGATTTGGTGGATCCAATGGTGGTCTTGAATTTAATGTGTATGAGCATCTTGTCCCAAGGTAGGTGGAGGGGTATTTATACCCCTCCAAGAAATCTGGCCGTTGGAGCCTTTAATGCAGCGGTAGTACCGGAAGTTCAAGCGGTACTACCGGAGAACTCCGGTACTACCGGACCTGGTACCGGACGACCATCTTTCAAACTTCATAAGCCCTGGCCACAACGGTACTACCCTTGATGCTACTGTAAAGCGGTAGTACCGCAAATGGCAACCGGTACTACTGGACGTGCAGTGGAATTAGCAGTTTAGACGAAAAAACTCTCTGTCACGCCAGGTAGTAAAATGCGGTAGGCAGACAGAAGATTTTTGCCAACATACAAAAAGTCTCTGCCCCGTGCTACCGCATTTTAGTACTGGAGCAGGCAGAAGCTTTTGACAAGTGGTCAAAAAGCTACTGTCGCGCTAGGTACTAAAATGCGGTACTACCGCTTTTTAGTACCTAGCCCGGTAGAGGCTTTTTGACAGTTAGTCAAAACCTTATGTCGCATCCGGTAGCAAAAAGCAGTACTACCGCTTTTTGGTACAGCGCCAGGCAGACAGTTTTTTGAACATTGTAAATCATTTTCAATGCACCTGCGATACACTTGGCAAATAATTAGTCCGATATGTGTGTTGTTATAAAACACCAAAATCACTAGGGATAGGAAATTCTCTTTCAGTTATCTAACTTTTGTTAGTTCAATACTTTTCGATTTGAGCAACACAGGTCTTCAAAAAATCGGTTTTTACCCGCTAGTCTGTTTTGACAGATTTCTACCATTAGTTGCATTTGCCTATTTATCGGTTTATTTTTTAGTTCTTCTTGATCACTTGAGATTTTTAACGGAATTAATATAGTAGCTTGTATTTTTAGTGAAAGTTTTGCTGTGTTGAAACTAAACCCAAAGGTTTATTCTCTTGAATGCGCTAATGTTGCTAATGAAGATTGTGTGAGGTTTTGTATGAAGGAAATTTTCAAGTGTAGGGGAAGAATGATGTGATGATATGAAGAATGGACAAAATATCAAGCTTGGGGATGCCACCCCGTGTCACCCCAAGAAATATTCAAGAGGTACAAGCGTAAAAGCTTGGGGATGCCCAAGACATCCCCTTCTTCATCAATAAAAATCCCACGTCTCTTTCTAGACACTTTGTTTTTATTGTTTCATTGTAACATCCCTAAAATCATGTTTCAAACTCATGCATATAATCCATGCATCCATGATCATGTAGAATTCGTTTCAAACAAATCAATTCAAAAACAGGAGCATATGAGCTCATTATTTTATGTGATCGGCATTTGAAACAAATGCAACTCTCCAATGAGAGATTGTTGTTCATTGAACCAAACTTTGTTGTCTTATTGCTCTCGGGTTGTATTGCTAGATTGCTAAAGGTTTAAACCAAAGTTTCAAAACAAATATGATTTGAAATCCAATTTCAAAACCTATTCAAACTAGTGCTATGCCACTGCTTATTCTGTTTTATTCCAAGTGACCAGGCCAATTCAAAGTGACCACTTGGTTTTATGCCCAGAAATGTGATGGTTGCACACTGCAAAAATCCTGAAAAGATTTGAATTCAAATAGATTTTGAAATCATTTGAAAAAGGTTCCTGAAAATTCATTCAGAAAAGGAAAAAGGTTAGAGAAAAGGAAAAGGGCCGGCGCTAGGATTTTGGCCCAACAAGCAAAGCAGCCCGTTAGTCAGCCCATCCGGGTTTCGCTCTCCTTCTGATTTTCTCACCGCACCCGCACTACCCAACGGTTCACTGACTGGTGGACCTCGCCAGCTCATCATCATCTTCCCCAAATCGCGCCCACGACCACGTCGTCGGCCGTTCCCTCCGCCATTCACTGCCGCGTTGATTCTGTAATTAATTGCCATTGATACCGCGCGTGATCCTTGCCCCCGCTCTGGCTATAAGACCACCTCCCCCTCACGGCCATTTCCCCCAACAAAGCCAGACATAAACGCCCCCAGGCTGCCCGCAATCGCCCTTGCACCGCCGCTGCACAGACGCACTCCGGCGACCAATCTCGGTGAGTACTGACCGCCCCCCTGTCTCTGGTTCAAACCATCGTGACCCGCATGTCCTTGCGCGTTCACTGATGCCCTCTGTTTGCTTTCTCGTGACCCAGAGCGATGTCTTCGTCCACACCCGCGAACACCTGAGCCGCCGCTCGACTCCGACGTGCAATTCAGGTAAAACGAGACCGCCCCTTGCCTTCCCTTTGATACTGTCTTGATCGCCAGGCCCTTGCGCACCTCCTAAACCATCTGGCTCGTTCTAGGTCGACGCAGAACCTCGGAAACATCTTCGACAGCAAGCATCTGACGCCGCCAGCAACTCCGACGAGCTCCCTCGGCCACTACAGCGCGCCCCTTGACCATCCATCGCCACCTTGAGCATCAGCAACACACGGCGAGCTTGGTAAGCCCCTTCTCCCTCTCCCGCGCGACCTAGGACGCCGGTAGCAATTCTGACAGAGGCGTCGCCGCCGCCAGCGTCTCCACTTGATGGTCGAGTGTTGAGCGCCGTTAGATCTAGATCTAGTGGTCACGATAGAACCTAGACGAAGCGGTACGATTCAATCAGAGCCACGCGATTAAGTTAGATCCAGCGGCTCAGAAGCGTGATCCGACGCGAAGCGGTACCAACCAATGGGAGAGCGCCGCGTGGCACAGAGTTCGTTTTAAAAATTTGAATTAGATCTATTAGTTGTTTGATTTTGTTTTAGCCATAACTTTTGATTCCCACGTTCAAATTTGACAAATTTTATATCAATGGAATCAGGAGAACAAGCCCTTTCTAAATATGCAATGTGTTTAATGTTTTGCTTCTGTTAAAATGGTTTTATTTACATAAACATGTGTAGGCCTATTTTGTGTATATAAATTATTTGAGAAATCTTTTAGTGTTTAAATAAATGTTGTTTGATAAGTTTTGAACTTGTTTATGAACCAGTACTGTGAACTTGTCTTGTTGTGTTTAGAAAATCATCACATATCATATTGCATGCATCCATATATTTTTGCTTGTATTTATTTTGTATGTGATTTGTTGCTATGATTTTATGTGTAGATTTTGGGGCCAATAGTGATTGTGATTGTGAGGAGTGTAACTACTCTCCAAACTACCAAGGCAAGTGGTGCTTCATGATATTTTTATCCCTATGTTTTCTACTAAGCATTAGAAATATTTTGCTAGTCTTGCATGTTATATTTTGCTTATATGCTATGCTTGGGAAATCCTAGTAGTTGTAGAATTGCTAGAAATTTCTAAGTTAAGATGCTTATCTATGCCATGCTTAGCCTAGATAGTAGCAACCAAAGGGTGGTGAAATATACATGCTATGATAAAAATATTTCTAAGTCTTTGGACTTGTGTTTTGCCTAATAAAACAACTAAGTGAATGAACACCTGGGTGGAATGGAAGGAATGGTTTATGTTGAGTGGTTACACAAGGCCCATTTCTATGGTTTACCTTGTGTATCTCACTTGTGGAAATCCACCCAGGAACAAAGAGATTTTAGAGGCCAAATGTTAAGAAGCTTCTAGTGCAGCCACTTGGCAATATGGGCTCTGCCTGGATCATATAGGTTGCAATAACTTAGCCATTTGGACAGTTGGTGGTAGTGGGAATGATAGGTTGGAGCGCGTCCATTTGGTCTAAGGGAAGGCTTCTGAAAGGTCCTGTCTTGGTGAAAATCAAGGCTTGTGGGGAAAGTGCACAACCTCTGCAGATGGAAAAATCTAAGTACTTAGCCATGTCCCTGGGAAAGGACAACTTGAGCATCCAGACATGGACGCTATCAAGAATCTCCTCATCCCAATTTCTAAGTAAAACTTGTGGTTGAACAAGGGTGAAGGACCCCAATGTCTATTGGTGGTTCCTTGGGAAAAGTTTTGACAAAGAAAAACTTAGAGATTTCAACTAATAGGCAAAACCTATTTTGAGCAAAGAAAGTCTAAGCTACACTTAGCCAAATTGCATATAGTATTTAGTCCACCAAAATTATACTAAGGTATCACTTGCCAATACTATTCCAATGTATTGACCCACTGTGGCTGTAACTTGTGATGTTGCAGGTTACTCTGACGAGGATTAGGAGTCATGAGTCTACACTCAACATGTTTGCATGTGGCACATGAAGATGAAGACTTTTATCTATTTACTTATTTAAACTCTTGTATTAGGCCTGTGGCCATGGAGTTGTAAAGACTATGTTGTCTCTTTAATGACTGTAATAATGACCTTTGTTTATGTGTACTTCATCTTAAACTGTGGATGCTAGCATTGATCCAGGGACTAGCATTGCAATCACAGGGATCATTTTCCTGTATAAAGGAGGGAACTTACATTCATGCACTTTTGTGTTGTTCTTGGAGCGTTTTAGTTTTTGTTTTTGGTTTTTGTTTTCTTAGTTTGCTTGAATAAAGTAGTTGGACCCTCGCTTTTGTTGTGATGTTTCAAATAAGTTGATTGGTGTTGGAAAAGAGTAGAAAGTTTCATGCTTATAGTGGTACAAAAGGGAGCTTGTTTTGACTGTGGCTTAGACTTTATCATGTCATTATAGATGTTGTTTTGACCTTATGCTTAGTGATTATTGTTATATCATGGCTTCTTCCAAACAATTGAGATTGCTTAATGTGCCTTGAAAGAATCATGCGTTGTTTTAGCATACAAAGGCATAATATTGTGGTATTCTCCTTTGATGCTTTGTTTGGGTTGACTTGGCACATGCTCACACCATGTTATGACTATGAACCAGTCACCTTAGCCTCTATGATCATTTAGTTTTTTACTTGTGATACCACTTTATCCTTTGGTTGATAATGTTTTGTCACTCTGCATGATTATGGCCATTATTTCTCTCTTAGTTGGTCGCTCCCAGTCTTTTGCTAGCCTCCACTTGTACTGAGTAAGATCTACTCATGCATCCAACTCCCAAGAAACCAAGTTATTCCAAAGATTCCACTATAAATTCCTATGCATGGTGTGTTACACCATTCCAAGTATATTCTTGTTTTATCTATCTTCCAAATTAAACTTGTTATGTGAAAATTAGTGATTAAAGCTCTCGCAAACTTGATGGCACACTTTATTTTCTTGCCTCTAATAAACTTGAACCAATGTGTCATTTATGTTGAATATGCTTGCACTTATAAGTTGGGAATTATAAGAACCGTGCTGTCATGGGGAACGCTTTCAACACCTATAAATATCTACCTAGTAGATATCACTTTTGTTTATGGATGTCGATGGTGTGAAATAAAAGGGGAGCTTGTAAGTTCATGGAGTTATGTATGTGTGTTAGAGAAACTCCTGGACTGCTAGCCTAATCCCTGCATAATCATGGTGGAAACTTGCAGCATCACCATAGTGAGAAATCTATGAAGCATCCTCAGAAAAAAATATATACAAAAAAAGAGAGAAAAAAATTTATGCACCATGCTCAAGGTAAATAAAAGGATTGTTGATATGCTCACTGGCTGTTGCCTTGTCACTTTGATATGGGATAGATCCTGTATCATAGGGAAAGGGGTACCCCCTTGGCGGTTCTCTATGATACACATATACTTACAATGACAAGAACTTACCGGTGACTAAAGTTGATTAGCATGTGGAACGACCCTCGTACTCAAGGGACATGATATTGCCAACTTATGATTTGTCAAGCATATACTCCATACTTTTTTCACTTTAACCTTAATCACTTCAAGATGCTTATGATAGGGGCAATGAGAGCTAAAAGCTAACAAGTACCATAATTTTTGGAAGCTCTTTATGAAACTTTAAATCCCCGCTTCCCTATGAAGGGCCTTTCTTCCTACTTTTATATTGAGTCTCCACCTTCTATCTTTATGCACCAACTAGGAGAGCATAGTTTTCATTGTTAGTTCTATGTGCATTGTCCCAAAACTTATTGATTGATTCATAATGTTGATATTGCTTGTTCTTGAACTATTTGTATCTAGTCACCCTTATGAACTTTGAAGGTGTCCTATGCATTTATGTTTTGCTACTCCATGAGGGAAAAGCTGAATACCACTATGCTATGTTTTCTATATGTGAAACTAACTAACGTGTTTCAATGCATTGTTATTCATGATCTTTGTTTGTATCCTTTCATGTTGCAACATAGTTGCTATGTCTTATTGTTAGAACTACATCTTCCATGCTCATGTTTAGAGTACTTTGATCCTAGATTTCAATGCTTTGCAAATGGTTTGATAAAGATTGTGATGGTGCATGTCACCTCAAAATTATTATTTTTATCACTTACCTACTCGAGGACGAGCAGGAGTTAAGCTCGGGGATGCTTGATACGTCGTAAACGTATCTATAATTTTTTATGTTCCATGCTTGTTTAGTATCAACTTTGTTATGCTTTGTCTACACTTCGAGGTATTTTTATACATTTTCTGGGACTAACCTATTAACAAGATTTCCCAGTGCCAGTTGCATGTTTTCTATTGTTTTTGGTTTTAGAAAAGCTAGTAAAGAAATATTCTCAGAATTTGACGGGACAAAAGCCGAAGTCAATATTTTACCGGAACAAACACAGAGACCGAAGGGCGACCGAAGGAGGGACACGAGGCCGCCACACCCTAGGGTGGCGTTGGCCCTCCTAGGGCGCGCTGCCACCTAGTGTGGGCGCCTCGGGTTCTCTCCTGCCTCGCCTCTTCGCCTATAAAATCCCCAAATGCCAAAACCCCAAGCAACCCGATGAGAACTCCACGAAATAGTCCATAGCCGTCGCCACCATCGTCCCTAGATCAGGGGGATCTGAAGCTCTTCCCGGCACCCTGCCGGAGGGGAGAGATCATCCCGGAGGCCTTCATCATCACCATGACAGCCTCCGGTATGATGCGTGAGTAGTTCACCCTTAGACTATGGGTCCATACAGTATCTAGATGGTTGTTTCTCCTCCTTTGTGCTATCATGTTTAGATCTTATGAGCTCCGTTCATGATCAAGATCATCTATTTGTAATCATACATATTGTGTTTGCAGGGATCCTATGGATATTGAGATACTATGTCAGATTGATTATTGATTCATGTCTTATTGATTATTGATTCTATCATGTCTGTGTTGTTTGTGATCTTGCATGCTCTCCGTTGCTAGTAGCTATCTTAGCCAAGTAGATGCTAGTGACTCCAAGAGGGAGTATTTATGCTCGATAGTGGGTTCATGCGTCTATTAAATCTGGGGAAGTGACAGGAATCTCTAAGGTTATAGATGTGTTGGTGCTACTAGGGAGAAAATAACAATCTTTTGCTTATGGAACAATTGTATTGTTTACTTTAAACACATTGCCTAGTGCAATTATCCGTTGCTTGCAACTTAATACTGGAGGGGGTTCGGATGATAACCTGAAGGTGGATTATTAGTCATAGATGCAGTTGGATGGCGGTCTATGTATATTGTTGTAATGCCCAATCAAATCTCATAGTAATCATAATGTATAGTATTTGCATTGTTATGTCTTGCTCAGTCCTGTCAATTGCCCCGCTATAATTTGTTCACCCAGCATGTTATGTATCTTAAGATGAACACCTCTAGTGAACTGTGGACCCCGGTCCAATCTTTACCATTTTTATATCATCTACTGTTACCGTTTACTTTCTGCAATCAACCATTATCTTATACATTATACGTTCAATCCTTTGTTTTCAGCAAACCAGTGTGATTGACAACCTCACTGTAAGTTGGGGCAAAGTCTTGAGTTTGTGTTGTGCAGGATTCCAAGTTGCTAGTAACACCTTGGAGTTGTTTCCTTGCTCCTACTGGTTCGATAACCTTGGTTTCATAACTGAGGGAAGACTTGATTTTGTGCTCATCATACCTTCCTCTTGGGGTTTCCCAACAAAGCTCTGCAATTGACTGGGCCATATCACTTATGAAATGGTTTCCTAACGGGGGTTTAGGTTTGTGTCACTCCGGCAACCCCACAATTTGTAGTCAAATACATAATGCATTCTCCTAGGCCCATAAAGGTGAAGTATCATGTAGTCGATGTTCACATGACACCACTAGAAGAATAGCACCACAACTTAAATATCAAACCATTAAATATTACTCAACATAATTCCACTACTAACAACATGACTTCTCCCATGTCCTCAAGAACTAAACGAACTACTCACAAGACATCATATGTATCAAGATCAGAGATGATATAATGATAAGTAACAATCTGAACATGAATAATAACCCAATGGTTTCACTCAATAGCATCAACTACAACAAGTAATCAACACCGGGAAAGTTTCCCCTATGAACTACACAAGATTCAATCCAATTGTTATAGCGATATGGAATGGTGGTGATGGTGCTGGTGCTGCTGATGATGACGATGATGATGATCCCGATGAAGCCTAGCTCGATGACGGTGTCGATGGCGACGATCTCCCCTCTCTGGGAAGGAATTTCCCCCGCAGATTTCTGCCTGCCAGAGAGCTCTTTCTCTCTCTGTGGTTTCCGCCCCGCAGAGGCGGAAAAATATTTCTCTGATGGCTCCCCTGTCTTAGGTTTTCAGGGAGAAGATATAGGCGGAAGGGCGACGCCAGAGGTGGGCCAGGGTGGCGACACCACCTGGCCGCGCGGCCTAGGGGGGACCCGCTCCTAGGGGTGGTGTGGGCCCCCTGTGGCCCATATCTACTCCTCCTTCTGGCTATCTTCGTCTTCTGGAAAAATAGGAATTTCCGTATATTTTCTGGAATTTTCTGATCTTTGGAAATATTGCATCTGGACAGTGCTTTTTCCGGCAGAATTCTGACTCCGACAATTAATTGTCCAAACATCATCAAACATGCAAAATAGATGAAATAACATAAGTATCATCTCTAAATATGAAATATATCAATGAATAACAGTAAATTATGATATAAAATAGTAATGCAAAATGGACGTATCAGGATGCGTAGCATCTTCCATAACAAATTGTTGGTTATATGACATATTACTTCGCATGTTACATCGAATCTAAAAATGATAATTGATGTTAATTCTCACCCCCATTAATACATTAAGGAGGTCAAATATTAGATACATGTCAAATGGAATGGGTGTGTTCAAGGCCTAGCAGACACTAGCCAACAGGCACTTTCATTTTACTTGGCATGCCAATCGATTCACAAGTGCATCCCAAGCTAATAAAATGTGCCTATTTTATTACCACGAGAGAACATGTTATCATGTTTTGAAGGCTTATGCTGAGATTACTGCAAAAGAAGGTTGTTATGAAACTTATGTTGGGATTTGTCTAAGCTGTAAATTTGCATGTAATTTGTGCTGAACATATTTATGTGATTATTTTGGACTATGAATTTCACATAGAGAATTTTAAATGATGTAGAAAGGTATAAAATTATCTGCATGCTCATGATTACCGGCGAGGTATTTATAAAGAGGTAATATAAGGTTCTAGCATGATCTACTTACCCACTAATGGTGTTCCCATCAACTATTAAGCTTAATTAATCACCTAATTGAAAATCTATGACACGCTGTAGGAGTAGCAATGAGAACGAACTTTCACGAATGTTTTTATCGTAGCAACGCACGATCATGTTTCCTAGTAATAATAAGAATCTAAATTTGCTTATCTGAGTATTTGAACCTGATTGTCCAGGTCTACAATTATTCTCCACCAAATTAAATAGGCTCACCTCTTAATAGAGAAAACATGAAGAGACTTTACATGGGGCTACTCAGACCTCTCCACCTCATAGATTATTACCGTGGCCGATGACGGTTGAAAGGGCATGTATGCCCCCATGTGTGGTTTTGGTAATTAATGACAATCTCTATGGACTAATGTGTAAATTGAGTTTCACTTGTAGGTTTATCCATTGGCATCGCTTGGGCCATGTGTTGGTCTCAAGGTTGGAAGATGAAGAAATGTCCAAGGGCTTTGTGCCCATTGGAATCATGAAGAAAGAAGGAGCTTGAAGGTCGATCAAGGCATGTGCAAAGAGTTGCATCAAGATGGATCAACCTCAAGTAAGGATGAAGAAGGACGAGCTCAAGATGCGCCATCTCTAGAAGATCTCATGCTTGAAGCTTGCCATCCTCGTGCTCATGGAATGATGAGCATTTTGCAAGTCTTCATCAAGCAAGAGCGAGCAAGAGAAAACAAGAAAGGTGTTCCCACTGTAGAAGAACAAGACGGTCTACATCAAGTTCAAGTGGGACGCTCAAGGCAAAGGTATGTTGATAGGGCTTCTCTTTTGCCAGTCTCGTGTTGTTAGTTGGGAGACCGGGTTTAGGATAGATAGCCGTACTATCAAGAGGGGCTATCAAGAGGGTGTCTCGTTTGCATCGTTCGGAGAGATCTCAAACCTTTGCATTCATAAGCATCAACTTTCTTGGTTGTTATTTGGTTCTTGTCCATGAGAGGATCTAGAGCTTGTGTTCATCATCATAACAAGCTCTAGTTCATCATCTAAGGATTTCACTTGCATATCTTATTGCGGTTTTTGATCTTGCGAGTTTTCCGGCTCCACACCTTGGGGGATACTTCACATATATATTTATGATATTTTCTCCCAAGGTTTGTTGGATTCTTTTCGTCGTTATCTTTCCAACAAAATTGGTTTCATCCCATTTGGAGTTCAGATGCAAAAGTTATTGCGTTTCTGGTTTTCTGGTTTCTGGAATTTCTCTGACCGGAAGTTCCGGCTTCCCACCGGAAGTTCCGCTAGGGCATCTTTGCCGCTCCGGGTGGAAGTTCCGGGTCTTCTTCCGCTCACCCTCAGTAACCTTCTGTTTTGAAGCGTTATATTTGCCGGAACTTTGTCGGAACTTGCTCGGAAGTTCACCGGAACTTTCGGTCTGTTTTGACCGGAACTTCCGGTTGCGCTTCTGGAGCGGGCGTCAATGGTCTGATGACCGTTGGAGCCAGGCTGGGCGGAACTTCCTCCCCAGATCCGGAAGTTCCGGCCATGTTTCGTTTTTTTAGTTTCTCGCTCCGCAGTTTTCGTCCGTTGGCTGGGTGCCACCGGAACTTCCGGCCTCCCACCGGAAGTTCCGGCCAGGTGTCGCGAATGCCCATAACGGGCAGATCAAGGATCCCTTTGAAAGGGGCTCCTCTTCCCCTTCGTGGGCACTAGCTTTTCTTCTTGGTTCTTGGCTTTCTCTCTCTCCTCCATTGTCAACCTTGAAGAAGCTTTCCCTCTCCCTTTCCCCTCCTATGATTCTTGCATCTTTTTGAGGGATTTGAGAGAGGAGATCTAGATCTACAATCCCCCCAAGTCAAATCCCTTCTTTGTGAAGGAATCATTGGGATCTAGATCTTGGAGAGTTTTGTGTTCTCCTCTTGTGTTCTTCCTCCCTTATTCCCCCAATAGCTTTTGTAGCTTTGTTGGAATTTGGGAGAGAAGGACTTCTTGCATTTGGTGCATAGGTTTGAGTTCTACTCTTATGTTTTTCCTCCTTATTCCCCAATAGCTTTTGTAGCTTTGTTGGAATTTGGGGAGAAGGACTTGCCTTGCATTTGGTGCATAGGTTTGAGTTCTCCTCGGAGATTCGGCGAGTTCAAGCTTGTGAGCTTGTTTCTCTTGGGTTCCTTGGAACCCTAGACAGTTGTGTGGTTGGATTGTTGACCTTTGTGGTCTTGTTGACCTTTGTGGTCTTGTAGCCTTTTGTGGCATTGTTGGCCTTTTGTGGCATTGTTGGCCTTTTGTGGCTTTGTTGTTGGGAGCCTCCAATTGAGTTGTGGAGTTAGCCCCAATCTTGTGCAGGTTCGGTGACCGCCTCAAGCGTCCCATAGTGGAGCAAGTGCCCGCCTTTTGTGGTGCGACTTGGGAGAATAGGGTGAGCCTTTTGTGGCGTTGGTGAGTTGCGTGCTTCGCATCCGGGTGAGGCCTTGTGTGGCGTTGGGTGTGCATCGAGCCACCACACCTCGAGGTGAGCCATTTGTGGCGTTCGGAGAGCATTGCGCCATCGCACCTCTCCAACGGAGACGTAGCTTCTTTGGAAGTGAACTTCGGGAAACAAATCTTCGTCTCCGCGTCCATCGGTTATCTCTCAACCGAACCCTTTACTTATGCACTTTACATTGTGATAGCCATCGTGCTTGAAGTATTTATACCTTGCTATCACCTTGTTGCTTGTATTGCTTAGCATAGGTTGTTGGTGCACCTAGGTGAACTTAGTGGCTAGGTTTTGTGCTTAATAAATTAAACGTTAGTTTTATTCCGCATTTACTTGAGCCTAAACCGTAATAATTTTAAAAAGCCTATTCACACCCCCCCCCCCCCTCTAGGCGACTTCCTTTGTACTTTCAACGGTTGGGGGAGATACATCGGAGAGGTGTCCTTCCTTATTTCAGAAATTATGAACATATACCAACTATTAAATTGCATGCACTAGCCAAGGCAACGAACAGTCTGAACCGATGGAAAGGGCTAGGCAATTTATTTCAACACTCACCCTACGTCTTTCGCTCTTTGGCCTGACGTGTGTTTGGGGAGCCGTAATATTTGTTTTTAATTTTTGCGTCGGCCAGGATTTGATCCTATGACCTCCTGCTCTGATACCATATTAAATTGCATGCACTAGCCAACGCAAACAACAGTCCGAACTAATGAAAATGGCTAGTCAATTTATTTCAACACCAACAAACGACAAACCAAAGCATATTTGACTTTTTGTGAGAGTAGAGCATGTGATTGTACTCAATTTATATATAGGGCAAGTTGGGAAACCTTCTCGCTAGTGTTTGCTAAATTAAAATGCTAATAATCACTCTCTAAGAACTAAGGGAGTAAATTAAATATATGCTGCCGGCTGCCTCAAATAACAAAGTTAGTCAACCATTTATGTCGTATTCAGATGAGATTAAATTATCAAAGCTGACACGCCCTTCTTCGCAAAAAAAAAAAAGAAGCTGACACGACCTGCACGCATTTTTCTTTGGCAGCTGACATGTGCAAGTGATGAAAGCAGAGTGGTAAGCATCGATGAAACCGCAATATATAGCACTAGATTACGACCGCGCCGGTGGACTAGCTATGGTATATAACACCGTTTAGCTAGCAAGCGCTTCCTCAACAGCGTCCATACGCAATGGTGACCTTCACGGCGTGCCGGAGCAAGGCTGAGCTGGTGGTGCCCGCCCGGACGACGCCGCGCGAGGTCAAGTCGCTCTCCGATCTCGACAACCAGCCGGGGCTGCGGAAATACGTTTCTATCATCGAGTTCTTCCGGTGCCGGCGCGTCCCCGGAGGCGACCCAGCGAGCTCACTCAAGGCTGCCCTGGCCGAGGCGCTGGTGCACTACTATCCTATTGCCGGCCGCCTGCGGGAGCTCCCCGGAGGGAAGAAGCTGGCGGTGGACTGCACGGCGGAAGGAGTGGTGTTCGTGGAGGCGCACGCTGACGTGCGGCTGAAGGACTTCGGGGAGCCACTCGTGCCGCCGTACCCCTGCGTCGACCAGTTCATATGCGACGTCGGCGACGTTACAGCCGTCATAGGCATGCCGTTGCTCTACTTGCAGGTACGTATATATCCATCCATATTCGATCAATACTTCTAGTTAGATTGATTGTTGGTTATGTGCTAGATGACGCGGCTCAGATGCGGAGGGGTCGTCCTGGTGTTGTCCATGTGCCACAGCATCGTTGATGCCTTTGGCACGGTCCAGGTCTTGAGATGCATACTAGATCTAGTGCGAGGTCAACCACTTCCCGCCGTTTTGCCATTGTGGGACAGACACCTTCTCACATCTTCGGTACCAGAGGCTCCTGCTGCAATTGACTCTTCGGAGCCCACAGAGGCGGCGATACCGCCAGCACCACTCGTCCTCGACGAAATGGTGACCCGCTCCTTCCTCTTCTGCCCAAGGGCGATAGCCGCGCTGCGGAGAGGCATGCCAGCGCACCTCAGCCGATCAGCCACCGTGTTCGAGCTCATCACGGGGGTTGCATGGCGATGTAGGGCGGCGGCCCTAGAACAAGGGCCCGACGAGCGGGTGCGCGTCAGGTTCAGCGCAAACGCCAGGGGAAGGTGGAAGCGCGACCGGCCTCTCCCGCCAGGATTCTACGGCAACGCACTTTTCATCATGACGGCGGAGGCCACCGCCGGCGAGCTATCACTGATGCGCGCGGTCGAGCTGGTGCATGAGGCCAAGCTCCGTGTGATGAAGGATGAACACGTGCAGTCTGTGCTTGACCTAATGGCGAGGGGCCACCGCGAGTTCCGTAGAGCGGATCTGGATCAGCTGGATAGCACGTTCAGGGTGTCGGACATAACCCGCTGCGGGGACGACTCGCTGGACCTAGGCTGGGCGGAGCGTGTTGGCGGCGGTGTGCCGATGGCCGGGGAAATCATGGACAGACTTATTAGTTTCTATATGAGCTGCAAAGACGCCAACGGAGTGGAGTATGTGGTGGTGCCCATGTGCTTGCCAGAGCCGGCGATGGGGAGGTTCGCGTCTCTCATCGCCGCGGCAACCAACGTGGTTGCACGGAGCTCCATGTAGGAAGCTTCAGCGGTCAACGCCAGTTTGGATCCTTCTTACCTAGCTTACGGCCCTCCCGGCTCCGGGCCGATTTGTATCGTCTCCCGCGCACCTACGTCTTCTATGTAATCTTGATTCTTATTGTTTCAGTTCCTTCAGATGTTACAAATGCCCATATACATTTTACGTTGACAATATTGGTTGAACGGGAATCATTACTTATGTTGATACTTTTGACATGGTAAATATACATTATTGTGCTATTTGCTAGTTCATGCTCTTTTTTTGGAATGTAAACAAGTGCATGGTCCGTGTTATTGTTTCTTTTTTGAACTGAACTCTGCCTTTGTATTATAGATGAGGAAACAACATATATTACAACTTGACAGCCAGAGGCCACCACACCAAAAATAATTACAACACCTACTGTACAACTCACACTACAGCTCACGTAACAACGTGATGAGGCTTCATGTACAACGATATGTCATTCTGCGTCCTGTTAGCTACCGCCCTTGGTTGCAGCTGAACACCCTGAAAAGTACGCTTGTTTCTTTCATTCCGGATGTTCCAGATTATGTAACCAACCACTGACAACTCCCTTTGCACAATCTTCTTGTTTCCCTGATTTAAGGTCGTCCACCAGGCGTTGATGTCAGGGTAGCCGCTTGCACAACTCGCTGATTCGTTCCACTGAATTCAGCCCAGACAGTGGCTGCGAAAGGACAATTCAGTACAAGATGGTTTGCACTCTCCAAAACTTGTGAGCATAGGCAACATTTATCGTCGTGATCCCAGCCCTGATCTCTCAATCTGATAGAAGCCCAAAGCCTATTCTGCAGAAATAATAGCCAGACGAAAAATCTCACTTTGTCCTTCATTTTTGTTTTCCACACTTTCTCTAGATGGAAAAGCTCCATCCTGCCATAGAACTGTGCATCATAGGGTCGATTTAGCAGAGTATACCTTGTCAGCAGTGAGGTTCCACACGATTTTATCACGGAGAGCCGAGAGCTGAATCCACTGAATCTTGTTCCACAACATCACAAAGACTTCCAAGTCTTCGGCGTTGTCAATTCTGTGTAGCCCTTGCATCCGTTTACCTTGGGACAACGCTTCACTTACTGACAGCTTCTTCCTAAATGCCAGCTTGAAGAGCCTTGGAGAAATGCTCGCAGGAGCCAAACCCTGGAGACAGTTGTCAATCAAAAAAAGAGCTCTGTTGCCATCCCCCGGCACAATCAAAGAACAGGCCAAGAAGATCCCTCTGTCCTTTTCGTCGCATGGCACCGCTGTCCCCTTCCACAGACGATCCTTGCATCCCATTGCAACCATAGCCAACGAAGCTTCATTGATCTGCTGAAGGCCTCGATGTGGGCAGCAGCTCGGCCGAACTGGCCAGCCAGCCCACTCGGGCGAGCACATGCGCTGGTGGGATGCGGCCTCGGCCCACGCGGGCGCAGGCTAGCGATGGGTGTTGGTGGGATGCTCGGGAGGCCCACCCGGCCAGCCGCTGCACCGCAGGCCACTGCTAGGCCGTGGGCGCGGGGATGACGTGGGGCACCCACCCGGCCACCACCTCACCCGCCGGCTGGTTGCCTCTTTCCCCTTTTTCCTTTAGTACCACACGAGGACTTTAGGGGAAGGGGTACCCTTTCCCCTATATAAGAAGGTTAATATGGGTGGAATAAAACATCAGTAAATAAAAAGAGGGTTTTCTAAGGTAGTTTTCTTAGGAAATTTTCGCTTCTCTCTCTGTTGAATCTCGCGAGTGCGGTTCCAAGAAGGACTATGCACGTGGGAGACGAAAAACACCGGCACGCCGTCGGGTTGCTGGATCCTAGTTCCAGAGGGTCTACTTCCGCATCTCGGCATGATCAAGGAGAATGGGAGTTGTCGTCGGACACCGTACATGTGCGAAACCTCGAGGGCGCTACCACTAGTGGCGCTGTGCTGTCGTGCAAGTACAAGGAGGTAACTAGCGAGGAGCAACACGACCTTGAGGTCGGATACGCATTCTACTACATCAACAACGTTCTCCGTGAAACGTCGCCGCTTTCGTAGAAGGGTATGTCACCAAAACTCCATCCCTCTTGCTGCATCAACTCGTAGATAGATCCTGGCATCGGCTGTTGTGCTAGCTAAGAATTTTTTTGTTTTCTGCTACGAACCCCTTCACCGTCCGTGGGATAATATATCTCCTCACGACTTGCTAGGACTTGTTGCAGGGATCGACACTTGTTTTCATCAACCACGTCATCAACAAATTTCCGCTAGTTCAATCTTTAAGGGTATGATCTGTTGCCTCTCTTCTCGCATTGCATCTTGGTTATGCGCTAGATTGTTTTGTGTAGCGCGTTCCCCAACAGGAATAACATCTCCCTAGATTTTTCCTTACTCAACAACAGTTCGTATCTTAATGTTAGCCTCTTTTGATCTTCTTGATATTCCATCTTGTATTTCAAGAATTATATGATTTAGACCTCGCTGGTCACTGACCTGCACTCATACCAACCGCAGCCATAGTCCTCTCTCGGTTCAAGCTAGACCGGCATCTCTCCCTCTCTTCTATGCCATGAGCCGGTGTTGAGGCAGGCGGGAGTCCCTCTCTTTATAGCAGTAGTTAGTTTTAGGAGTCTAGAGTTTTCCTCAGTGGCGTCTGCCGTCATGTTGTTGTTGGGGATTTGGTCGCCGGTGCATGCGAGCTGCGGATGGTAGCTGGCGGTTGCCGCTCTATTTCTCATGGTGCTATGGTGGTCGGGACTGTAGTTGAGTTCCGAAAGGGCTCTATGCCATCCCGAAGAATAAGCTTGAGGTTAGGCCTCCATCCATGGAGATTTATGCCGGTGAGGCTAGTTTTGCAGCCCTTTCTATCTCCTGCATTGACCAAGATGGTGGAGGAGGGGATTAGAAGGGCGAGGCCTGGGTTGGTTCTCCACAGTAGGGAACTGAGACTAAGGTGGTCGTCCGTGGCCTCCTCTTTGGTATTGAAGCTAGGCTGTTTCTTCTCCTTTCGGTCGGCCGTGGAGGCGAGGGGAGGGAGGAGGAGAGCTTGCTGGTGCTCGGATCTGGAGGTGGCGGAGGTGTTCTTCTACTAGTGTGCTCTAGCGCAGCTCCTTGCAATCATCAACAAGGCGCTCCATCAGCCTTCGTGGAGGAGAAAGACGAACTTCGCCATGGAGGTGAACCCCCCACACACACAATAAATTTGCGCTACCATCGTTGGTCTGATGGACAACGAGTTGTCCCTGTCCTCCTGGCCGGCCATGGCGGTGGGAGGGTGAGGAGGTCGCGGGCAGCACGATGACAACCGCTCCTTCTAGATGGGCCTAGGAACTTATTCTAGATTATGTGTCCCGGCGGCATATTTCAATGACAAGCACATCGTGCCGCTTTTTTGGCTACAACCCTCGTGCGGTGACCCATCATACCACTGCATGTGTAGTACACTATAGTCGTTGACATGACGTTCACAGAACATCGTTCCGTAAATATCACATCCCTCAGAGTGGTACAATAGAAACATTGCGGGTCCATACTACAACATACACACATTATTATTATTACAACACCAGAAGTTCAAGATTTTGAAAAGATTCAACTTACAAACCAAAATATAAAGTGTTTCAGCGAAAATTAAAAGTGACAACTCCAGCTAAGAGTTCAGCCTAACAGCTTATTCTATAGGGTTCATGCTCCTCGGCTCTGTTGGTTACTACTAACTAGAGCACTAGTTCGACTCATTGCCATCTAATCCATAGCGGATTCTGTAATCCACTCCTTCAACACCTCTGGACAGGTCAGGCTCCTCGTAGAACACATCTTCTTGGCATTCGGCTACATACATAGGTGTGTCTTCGGGATCTTCAAAGTCTAAGCAAGGGATCAAAGGAAAGGGTGAGTAACAGCGTTACCCAACAAGTTCACTATATGCAAGGTGGGAAGTTTGATGCTCTATCTACCACCTAGGACTATAAGTCCTTGGCTATGCAATTTTCTTGTAAATCTTTCTTCAAAGATTGATTTTATTATGAAAATCTATGACCATCAGCCTTCACAGGTTGACCAGAACTTTCATGAAGTACCTTTCCTGCTGCGTTCGTAGCTCCTTCCTGGAATAGGGAGTAACAAGTTACAGTTCTTACACTCTGTAGAGGTGCATTACTTTACCCATAAGAGATCAACTCCTTGTTGCACAACCGGGCGTACTTTCCCGTGCACAATTCCATGATGTGGGGCCTAGTAGGTGATCCAAGCCAATCACTGCCCCCTTCGCGACCTCGCATACCTCCTTGGTGTACACCATGCCCACATATTGAATTACGGCAATGGTTTGTACAGACCGTTAGATGCCAGAACTATCGTGGGACGTTGAGGGTTCCCACCCATATGTTGCATATCCTCTACGAATTACCAATTAATATGCATGATACGAGTGATAACAACCATGACCTGCACATCCGGCTACATGCGAGAGGAAGAAGATACAACTGACTTCTTTATCCCATTCCAAATCTCATGGTTAACGCGTAATATACGGCGCTAGAATCACTGATGTCATGGGTTATTAAGTCCCTAATTGATCATAATTGTTGAAAATAGAAACCTAAGTTCTATTGCTCCATTATATCATCACTTAGGATGATATCTAAGATTTACTTATTTAAGAAAATAATATTTTCTTTCTTTGGAGTATATATGATAACACACAATTTGCAATTACTTTGATAAAGACTCTTCAAAGGACATGAGCAAGTGATGAACTTGCCTTGTGATTGCAAGGTAGTGAAGTCGGACGCTTGCACTGGACCTTGAGCTTCTATGTCTACAAAACATCATTATTGCCCAGTAAGGACAATATTTAAAGAAACAAAATGATTATGCAAAGTAATGTAATGAAGTATTTATTTTTGTGTGTATTCTCCCCATTATTTAAACTACAAAAATTATTTTTAGAAATAAAGAATTTATAAATAGTAATTATTAATATTTATTGAATATTGTATTCTTTTATTTTTATTTCATTTTATTTGAATTTTATTTATTTAATAATTCCTTTAAGCATTATCATTTAAATACAAGAATGATATAAAATATTTATTTAGTATTTTTCTAAAATACTACCATATTAATATATAATAAAAGTGATTTTATTTATTTTTATCTTCTTTCTATAATTTTATAAAATTCCATAAGGAATATATATATTATAAAATTCTTGATAAAATTATATGCCTAAAATTTTATTTCTTAATATATTTAGATAGATTGGATTATTGTGAATGCAAAAATATTTTATTTATAATTTTTGGATTTTTATTTTATTTTCTATAATTTATTTAAATTCAGGGGCATTTTGGTCTTTTCTTAATTATTAAAACTTTCTTTGGGTGGTTGGGCTGGCTGTGTTGGGCTTATTGGGCCGTTCTGGACCAAGTGGGCAGAACCAAAAAGGCTCCCCAAAGGGTTGGCCCTCTCAGCCCACATCCTTGTCCATCTCTCTCGTCCCCTTCTCTCCTTCTTCTCTCTCGACCCCGTGGTCGTCGATGCCACCGCCGGCGATTCACGCCGCTATGGTCCTCCCCGGCCGCTGTCGTGATGCATGGTGTGGTTATTGACGCTGCTCCTCCTTCCAGTCCATCTCGATTTGGACCTAGGGCCTCCCTGTGGCAGGGCCTCAATCCGAAACCCTAGGTTTCGGGTGGTGTAATCTTTGCCACGCCAAGTGGTGCTATGGTGGTGTTGCTCGCCCTCAAGTGTGGTTGTGGTCACCGCCTCAGCGTGGTGAGAGTTGTAGTGCCTCCTTGGGGTGCTCCCCGTGCCGCCGTGCTCATCGTCCCCCTCTCCTTGCTCTTCTCGACCACTGCTACAACCTCCAGTAAGTTATCTGTGCTCATCTCTCGTGCCTCTTTGTGCTATGCTACCCTGTCTTGTGTGTTTCTAGGGCTATCCTAGATTAAGGTCCATATCCTGATTAGGGTTCATATCCCTCTAATGATATTATATATCATGATTTGGATCAAGTAGTGATGATCGTTGAGCATGATGAATGGTTGTTTGATGTGGATTACTGCTTATAGTTGGATTTGGTGATGCTAGTGGCTTACCAGACTAATTCCGGTGGTAATTTGATATGATTCAAATGATAATGCTTCTATGGAATCATTACTTGGGAATGTTGTTGATCTGAGAACTTTCTACTGTCAAAATGTTAATACTGACAGTAGTTCTGTCAGTATTGTTTACTGCATCTATAATGGTTGGCTTGTATGATGATATACAGACTGAATTTAATCATTACATATTAATGATGTTCTGTAGATGAGCTTGATGCAGATTCCTGGCATTTGATTCCAGGAAAATGATATTTAGTGGCTTGCCCCTTTTTATTTGTGAAAGCTAAGTAATGATTGTGATTGATTTATTATGACCTGTCCTTGTGATACCATCATAGAATGGCACACAAGTAGCTGGGTCCTATTACTGGGCTTAGCTCTAACAGTGCTTGAAATTGGTACTGGCAAAGATAAGATGAAATCTTCTTTTAATCTCTCTCTGCCTATGATGTTGGTCTGAGGCATAGGAACTAGTTTCCTAATTTGTTGTCCCTGGTAGAAATGTTCTGGTAGTAATACCAGCTGCTAATTCTTGAGTCGTAGTTGGGAAAATAATGGGGGTGCTAATGGTTTTGCATGGATCCATAGGATTTATGGATTCTGAGGTTCTACTCTTTTAAGAGATGTGCCCAGATTACATAATCTTGACTTTGACTATATTGGAGTATAAGATTTGGCTTTTGTATCCAGGATCAGTGATGTTGGTCTGAGATCCTGGTTTTACTTGTATGGTTATTTATGACTTTATTATTCAAAATCTTCTAGGATGGATTCACCTCACTTGGGCGAATACTGAGAAGTTAGATATAGAACAACACATGAATCTTTTATATTGATATGATAAACAGATCATGTGATGGTTTTATATAACTCACCACAACAGTGGGTTGTTGTTGTGGTTGGTGGTTGATCTTGTTTCTTGTGTTGATGGCTTGATCTGGTTATTCTCCTGAGGTTGCTCCTGCTACTTCCAGCTCCTGGAATTTGTCCTTGATCTTGCTATCCACCTTCTGGTTCGTGTGAGCTTGGCCTTTACCTTGCTATCCACCTGATCCACCCCCTCCTTATGTCACTTGGTGAGTACTCGGTTGATCTGATGTGTGTTGTGGTTTGATTTGGTTTGGCTGTGGCTAAACTGCTGGTGCTTGATGTGTATGAGCAATGAAATGGTACTGAGTGCTTGCCCATGGCTGAGTTGAGTGGTTTTGCTTGTGTGGGCTGTTGTAACTGTGTTGACATCACACACCATGAATTTAGGTGTGTAAGCTGCTTGTATGTCTTCTACACCCTTGTGGATATGCTCTGGAAAGGAAGTTACCTTTTTATCTGTTTACCACTTGTCTGCCTGATGAAACTTTCCCTCTTACTGATTGGAATTATTTGACTTATGGCTTAAGAATTATGAAAGATTTAACTCTTTCATATTGGTGAAACTTGCCCCTAAGGATTTACTCAATGATGTGAAGTGGAACAGTGCATCTCACTGTCACTACTGAGAGTAAAAGAAATATCTTAACCTTTACTTTCTTTCTTTTTTGTTTGTTCTTTGTTTTGTAGGTACAAGACTTGAAGATTCAAGATTTAGAATAGGTTTTCTTTTTCTTTATAGAATAGTGCCCTTGTAATATTTATTTTATTCTTTTGTAAATAAAATGTACTAGATAACTAAGGATGTAATTCTACTCTTGTAAAGATTCTTTATTAGTTTTGTAATTTTCATTTTGTAACTTATTGATGAATTGATTAAATGAAATGTATATTCATTTATTTAATTGTCAATCTTATATAGAGTTTCTGGTTACTATGTATTGTTTCTTTATTATCTTCATAAGTTGCATTTTGTAACTTATTCATTGAATAAATATATGACATCAATATTCATTTGCTCAATTAAAGTTTGAGTTACTAAATATTATTTCTTGATTAAGTAATATTCTAACACATAATCTTAATCCTTTTAAAAATATAAATCCAAATCTTAAGTTTGAATTCAAATTCCTTTCCCCAAAACAAACTAAACCATAAAGATCATGTTAATGTTTATAACAATCATTCTCCAAGACTATTCCTAAACTTAAAGAGTGAAAGAAACTTTGATCACCTTAAGTTTTTATTTGGCGAAAAATTTACCCACATTTTTACAGATGAAAGCATGCAATTGCACATATTCCTAAATCTACCCTTCGTTGGTTCCTAAATGCTGGGATGTTACAGACTTCCCCCCTTAAATTAAACTTCGTCCCGAAGTTTGGTGAAGTGTACCTGAAAAGTTCTGGATAGGCTTTTCTTAAATCATCTTGTTTCTCCCAAGTGGCTTATCTCTCAGGGTGATGTTCCCACTGTACCTTGTAGTACTTGATTGCTCTATTCCTCAAACTTTTCCAGTTTTCTTCCAGAATTTTACAGGGTTTTTCAACATAGGTTAAGTCTGCTTGTAATTCTATCTCTTGGTGTGTGACTGCATCATCAGGAACTTTAAGACATTTCTGGAGTTGTGACACATGTAAAACATTATGAACTTGAGCCAATCTTGCGGGTAACTCTAAAGCATAAGCTATAGTCCTGTTCTGACTCAGTATCTTAAATGGCCCGATATATCTTGGACTCAATTTTACTTTAACTCCGAACCTTTTAACTCCTTTCATTGGGCTTACCTTTAAATATACCATGTCTCCCACTTCAGGATGCCATGATCTTCGACTTTGATCATCATAACTTTTGTGCCTACTTTGAGCTATTTTTAATCTGTCCTTGATTATATAAATTATATCTTGTCTTTCTTTGATATAGTCTGGCGCAAATTCTTTTCTATATCCAGGCTCATACCAGCATATTGGTGATCTACACTTTCTTCCATACAATACTTGATATGGAGCTACCTTCAGACTACTCTGATAGCTATTATTGTAGGAAAATTCTGCTAATGGTAGGTGGTCTTCCCATGAACCTCCAAAATCTAATGCACAAGCCCTTAACATGTCTTCCAGTATTTGATTGGTTCTTTCAGTTTGACCCCCTGTCTCTGGATGATAAGCGGTGCTAAAATCCAACTTTGAACCAAGTGCTTCATGTAGTTGCTTCCAAAATGCCGAAGTAAACACTAATCCCCTATCAGTTACGATCTTCCTAGGCACTCCGTGCTTACTTACTATCTCTTTGATGTAAACTTCCACTAGCTTCTCGGCATTATACTTCTGATTTACCGGAATAAAATGTGCACTTTTAGTGAGTCTATCAACAATTACCCATATCATATCCTTCCGTTTAGGTGTCATCGGCAATCATGTGATGAAGTCCATAACAATTTCCTCCCATTTCCATTCGGGAATTTCCAAAGGTTGCAATGGTCCTGCTAGACTTTGATGTTCAGCCTTCACCCTTTGGCGAGTATGGCATTCTGATACATATTTTGCAATGTCTCTTTTCATGTTATTCCACCAGAATAATTCTTTTAGATCCATGTACATCTTAGTACTTCCTGGATGTATAGAATATGGTGTTTCATGTGCTTCTCTGAGTATGACATCACGAATCTCCATCACATCTAGAACACAAAGACGGTCTTGAAACCACAAAGACTCATAATCTCCTAGGCGAAAAACTGATGTTTGCCCTTGAGATATCCTCCGAATTTCTTCAGCGATGAAAGGAACTTCTGCTTGGTGTCTAAAAATTTCGTGCTTAAGATCACTATCATATTCTGAAACTACCTGTATAGTAGCTAATCCTCCAAGACTCTTTGTTCTAATGAATTGAAGCTCTAATCTTTCCAAGTCCATCTGTAACTCTTTTGGTAGCTCCCGATTGCTAGGTTGAATATATGCACTTTTACGACTTAAGGCATCTGCTACAACATTTGCTTTTCCCGGGGTATAGTTGATTGTTAAATCATAATCTTTGATTAGTTCCAACCAACGCTTTTGTCTCATATTCAATTCCTTTTGGGAAAATAAATATTTGAGACTTTAATTATCAATGTATAACTCACATCTGGCTCCATAAAGAAAATTCCTCCATCCCTTCAGAGCAAAGACTACTGCTGCTAACTCTAAGTCATGAGTTTGATAATTGAATTCATGTGGTTTCAGTTGTCTTGATCCATAAGCAATCACTTTCCGATCTTGCATTAACACATAACCCATACCTTCTTTAGATGCATCACAGTATACTGTAAAGTCTTTCCTTGTTTCAGGAACTGCTAGAATTGGAGCGGTAGTTAACCTGGTCTTTAACTCCTGAAAACTTGCTTCACACTTATCATCCCAATTGAATGGTGCATTCTTTCTTAACAATTTAGTTATTGGTCCAGCTAGTTTGGAGAAACCTTCAATGAACCTCCGATAATAACCAGCCATCCCCAAGAAACCTCGAATTTGTTTCACATTGGTTGGTGCAGTCCATTCTAGTACTGATTGAACTTTAGATGAGTTTACATCAATTCCATCTTTACTGATCACATGACCGAGGAATTCTACCTCATCTAACCAGAATTCACATTTACTGAACTTAGCATAAAGCTTATGTTCTCTTAGGGTCTGCAATGCTATTCTCAAATGATCTGCATGCTCTTCCTTATCCTTGGAATATATCAGAATATCATCAATGAAGACTATGATGAACTTATCCAAATATGGCATAAAGATTTTGTTCATCAGGTTCATGAATATTGCTAGTGCATTGGTCAATCCAAATGGTACTACCAGATACTCATGGTGTCCATATCTTGAGACAAATGCTGTCTTTGGAACATCCTCTGGTTTAATTTGTATCTGATGGTATCCAGATCTTAGATCGATCTTAGAAAATACTCCAGCTCCCTTCACTTGATCAAACAGATATTGAATTCTCGGTAAGGGATACTTATTCTTTATGGTAACATTGTTCAGATTTCTGTAGTCCCCACACATCCTTCTTCCACCATCCCTCTTATCCACAAAGATCACCGGTGTTCCCTATGGGGATACACTTTCCTGAATAAATCCTTTTCTGACTAACTCATCAATTTGCTCTTTGAGTTCTTTTAATTCTTTTGGTCCCATCTTATATGGTGCTTGAGCTATTGGTGTTGTACCTGGAATTAGATCAATAGTGAACTCTATTTCCCGATCTGGTTGCATTCCAGGTAGCTCTGCGGGAAAAACATCTTGAAACTCATTTACTATAGGAATATCTTCCAACTTGACCTCTTTCATTGAGTTCAACTGAAGATCCACCATGATATGACTGTGTCTATCTGCTTGATAAACTCTCCTTGCTCCACTTGGAGTTTTGATTGAGACAGTTTTCTCCTCACAATTTATCTAAGCCCCATGTTCAGTCATCCAGTCCATCCCCAGCACTACTGCAATTCCCTTCAAAGGAATCACATAAAGGTCCGCAAATTATGTAGAACCACAAATCGAAATAACCTGATCTTGTTTAATGTGGCGTACAGTTACATTTCCCCCTGCCGTAACTACGGGGTTTTCTAACGTTGCCCTTTTAATCCCGAATTTATCACAGAATTCTTTAGAAATGAATGAAGTAGTTGCACCGGTATCAAATAGAACTTTGACGGGATTGGTAAGGATGTTGAGCGTATCTATCACTGCGTGATCCGAGTTATCTACCTCCTCCAGGGTTGCGCAACTCAGCTTCCCGGTAGGCCTGTTTTCTCTTGCTATTGTTGTTCTTGACATTATTTACTCCTCGATTGGGCTATCCATTTCCTCCACTGGCTTGTCCTCCACCCTTGGTAGGCCAACCACCTGGTGGTTTGCTCGGACAATCGGGCTTGATATGACCCTTCTGGCCACAACCGTAACAGATGAATACTGGCTTTTTGCATTCTCTCTGGAAATGCCCTGGAATTCCACAATTGTTACAGATAACATTCCTCCTAGGATTGAATTGATTTCCACCACTGCCCTTGTTATTGTTATTGTTGCCATAGGCTTTGTTCCGAATTTTGAACTCCAGATTGGGTTTAGGTTTACTTGCCTGAATCCTCTTGGTTTCCTTCTTGGCTCTTTTCCGCCTATCCTCTTGAACATTCTTGTAGTCATCTTCGAAAGTGATAGCTGCATCTAGCAACTGCTGATAATTTTGCTTATTAGCCAACCTTAACTGCATCCTCACAAATGGATTTAACCCTCACAGGAAACGCTTCTTCCTTTTATCTTCTATGTTAACATCTTCCTCAGCATAACGAGATAGTTGACTAAACTCCCGAATATAATTCATGACACTAGTATATCCCTGCTGAAGCTCCTCATATTCTCTCCGCTTCAACTCCATAACACTTTCCGGAACATGATATTCACGGAATCTCTGTTTGAACTCTTCCCAAGTGTACTCCCTTCCTGGTTGTTGCATGGCTATCTGATTTTCCCACCACGATGCTGCAGGTCCGGTTAGAAGATGAGTTGCATACCTCAGTGTATCCTCATCATTACAACCTACAGTCTTCAACTTTCTTTATGTATCTTCTAGCCAATCTTCTGCATCCATTGGTTCAGGGGCAGATGCAAAAGGTAACGGCCTTGCGTTCTGGAAGTCAGAAAGACTCACTCCTCCACCTTCAGGTGCTCTCTGATTCTCGTGCTCTTCCATGAACTTGTTTTGGTTTTATTGCATCATTTGCATACACTGCATAAAGCTCTGCTCCATTAACGGCCTCATTGGTGGTGGTGGTGGTAATGTTCCCTGATTTCCTGCATCTGCATCGGCCTTCTCTTTGGCCTCACGTTCCATTCGCTGTTGTTCATATTCGGTCTCTACACCCGTATCCATGACCCCCTAGTCCTGCAACATAAAGCGAATACTCATAATTACATCATGCACATGTGTTCTGAGCTTGACTTTACGCATAGAACTAGTCACACAATGAAAATCCAAATAAAATCCAACTATGCATTTCACATATTATACATTACAACATCTTAATAATATAAAGTCATTACAACATGTACCATATAGGTATAATCACAACACTACCTTATTTATCTAACTACCTTATTCTCTTGGATTACAATACATAGTACCCGATACTTTTTTACTAAGATGCCTGCTTTTAGTAATAACTATGCTCATCATACATGCCTGATGTACAACCGTGATGACGTGACGTTCGTCGCACAGTTTGTGAAACAAATGGCTTTACAAAAAGAACATACTCAGTATCTGAAGTGTCAGGACTTGAGTCATTACTCAACCTGAGCGCATTGACTCCCTCCAACTCAGCTAAAAAGTCTTCAGAAACATGTTCAACATTATCACCCACTTGCATCTCCAGAGCTTCATTCCTTGAGTCGTCAACAGAATACACAGATTCTGCTGCTCCCTAGGTGCTCTGTTGGGCAATATAGTTAAACACCGGATAATGTATATTCCCTGGATTTTGAGAAGGTGTTGATAATTCAAACACTCTCTCCTCAGGATCTTCTTCTTCATCCTGATTATCTATGAACATGGTATTTCTACTACTGTTACTAGGGTTAATTCTTGCACCCATCCAGCTAGATTGTCCAACATTTCTGTCAGAACTATCTATGGACATCTGGTATTCATGGGATCCTTCGGATGATCCCATTCTCCAACCATCAGAATTCTCAACAGGAAGTTCTAAATCAGAACCCTCCTCTGAACCCTGTGGTACTGCATACCTCATATCTAAAGTAGTATCATATATAGGTTCAGGCCTCGGTGAATAAGGATATGGTGTAAAATATTCAGGATCTATAGGTATATCCTTAGAGTTGGGCTTTGTACTACTACTTGCTTCCTTCTCCAACTGGAATGCTAACTGCTTCCTTCTTTCAGGATCCGTCAGATCCTCTAACATGTCATTTTTATCTTTGACAATAACTTGATGTGTCTTATAAAAAGACACAACAAGTGTTCGATATCTATCCATAAACTTGGAAGCTAACTTAGGATGCTTCTTAACCAAAGTGAGATGATCCGATATAGGCTCCGAGTCTATAGAATCATGAGGAATCACAGAAAATGTGCTACCTTCTAACTCCTTGGCTTTATGCTCCCGGATATTAGCTATCACATCCACAACAGCAACATGATATGTTGCTAAGTGACTTCTACCTTCACCATAGGTAGATCGTGATATAATCCAAGCTCCTCTAGGAGTTTGATACTCACACGATACTTGGATAACATCCGACCATCATAATAGGTTATGGTGTTCACTAGAATTCTAGTTGGACAACTAAAAATCTTTAAAAGTTGACGAAGTTGGTCCGTGAATGATCCTTGATAATCATCAAGAGTCTCCTCTTTCCTTACCAAAGTCTGTTTTGGAAACTTTGGTGCCATATCTCTGTAATAAAGTGGTTATTATCGTATTCCTTATTTATGATAAATGTTTATTTTACATGATATAATTGTATTAATACGGAAACGTTAATACACGTGTGTTTAATAAACAAAAAGGAAGTTCCTAGTTATGCCTCTCTTATAAACTAGCTCGTTGATTAACATGATGATCAAAGTTTCCTGATCATGGACATTGGATGTTGTTAATAACGAGGTCACAACATTAGTGTAATGATGTGATGAACATTCATCCGAAGTATAGAATTACGATCAAAGTCATTGAGTTTATATTGCTATAACAACTTACGAAGTGATCCTAATCCTTAGACCATGAGATCATGTCAATCACTAACACCGGAAGAGTTTCTCGATGACATCAAACGTCACACCGTAACTAGGTGATTATAAAGATGGCTTTAGAACTAATAAAGTGTTATGTTGAGACCCATGGATCGAGGGTGGAATTTGTTCATCCCGATGACGGATAGATATGCTCTGGGCCCTCTCGGTGATATCACATTGATTAGCTTGCAAGCAAGTGATTTGATCACTAGAATGTTATATCACGGGAACGAGAAAAGAGTGCATGTCGGTAATGAGATCAAACTAGGTATGGAGATACCGATTATCGAATCTCAGACATGTAATATATCGTGAAACAAAGGGATTAAGATACTAGCGTAAAAGGTTCACATGATCACAGAAGTCATCATTGAATGTGTGGGAGTCAGTATGGATCTCCGGGTCCCGCTACTGATTATTGATCGGAGAAGGGTCTTGATCATGTCCGCATTATTCGTGAACCATAGGGTTACACACTTAAGGGATGCCGACACCATTCAGAGCAAATGATATGTCAGAAAAAGAAAAGGAAAGCGCAGGAATTTACTTCACTAGACACCGGAACTGTTTCGGTTGAAATTGCTAAAACTGGTTCTGCATGTGAAATGGAATACTAGCAAGGGGTTTTATGTGAATGTTTGTTAATTAAAGTAATTAACAAAATTCTGAATAAATAAATAAAAGAGTTTTATTTAAATGAGAGTTTGCATTAATTTTGGTGGAAAATTAATGCATGTGAGTGGAATTGTAAGTGGAGAGGTTTTTATGTGAGTGGAGCTTCCACCACATGAATGAGGGAGAGGTGGGGGCACCCTCCATGGCCGGCGGCCATGCCCCCTTGGGCTGCCCCCCTCCCCTATAAAAGTACCCCCTCCTCTCACTTGTCTCTCACACCTCCTCGCGAAGGATCTCTCTCCCCCCTTTAGAATTACCCCATGGTCTCGGATCAGCGAGATACATGTTCTCGGTGGATTTTTCTGGAAGGATTTGTTGCTTCCGCTGCTTCGCTGGAGCGAGGGCACGGAGGTTGTCGGGGTACCCGTATGTGTGTGCGATCACGGATGCACCACTTCTTTGAGGTGCTGGACTTGATCGTGCTGGACCGGCTGGAACAGATGGACTTCATCACAATCTTGAGATCGGCAAGCGTTCGTCTACATCATCCACGAGTACAACCTCGTTAACGCTATTCGGTCTTAGAGGGTATGTATTCTATGGATGTATATCCACCCGTTGCTTGTATCTAGTAGATAGATCTTGGTACTTAGATGTTCCCATCGTAGGAAATTTTTTGTTTTCTATGCTGCGAACCCTACAGTGGTATCAGAGCCGGATCTATGCGTAGATGCTTTGCACGGGTAGTACACATATGAGTATGTGGGCGATGATGATCATTTTAATGCTTCTTAGTTGTACTTTGGATATTGGTGGCATAGTGGGATGAAGCGGCCCGGATAAACTTTACATGTCCTCGCACATGAGACCTGCTCCACGCTTGACATGCAACTAGTTTTGCATAAGTGGCTAGCGGGTGTCTGTCTCTTCTACTATAGTCAATATCTAATTTGCAACGAGTTGTCAACAATTTGGTTATCCTCGTTGTGGTTCATGTTCGTAGGTAAGAACGGTTCTATCTTCGAAAGCCCTAAGTCACGTAAAACTTGCAATGGATAAATTAGAGGCGTCTAGTTTAGATTGTTGTTGGGCTAGTGTTATGATATGGTGATGTTGTAAGTAGAAGTATGAGATGATACTCTTACAACACACATAGCGTGTAAGTTCCATAGACCTTGGCCTTACACATAAAGGTATGATAGTGATCATACCACGGTGCACATGATGGAGATCATATGCGGGAACCATATCTTTTCACTTACAAACATGTGATGTTTGATTGCATCTTATATTGCTTGTTTGGCGTTTTATTAGCATAATAAGATGATCCCTCATTTAGATATCAAGATAAAAATGTGTTCTTCCTTAAGTATGCACCGACAATGTTTCGTCGCTTCAAGGCATCACGTGATGATCGGGTGTACTTGAATCCACGAGCATATCTCGGGTGTAAGACAGTTACACACGCGAATACTAAGGTTCTTACTTGGCGAGCCTAGCATGTACATACATGGCCTCGGAACACGGACCTAAAGGTTAAGCATGAGTCATATTTTTTGATATGACGACCATATGGATGCTCGCCTTTGAAGCTACGCCGACTAACATGATGATCGGACTTGGTATAGTGGATTTGGTTCATGTAATCACCAAAAAGGCACGAGGGATGTCGTTTTTGAGTGGGAGTTCATTTCTAATTTGGATTAGTAGAACTCAATTTATCATAAATTAAATCAAAGTGAATTTGCATAATTTGTTGTAGTCATTGGCATTTGTTCACCACCTTATGCATAGTTATAATTGAGATAATAGAACTATAGAATTCTAGATATATACTTTATGAACTGGTATCGTATTGTGTTGAGTGTCAATCTAAAGTTTAAAGTCCTATTGCAAATTTTTAGCAAAATTCAATTTACTCCGTGAAATTTAATAATTGGTATTGAATCGAGAGTAACAATTCCAGTGTTAGTATCTTAAGTATCATGTTTGCCTCCATGATTCTTGATTGTTTTAATATCAAGTTTATCTAGGAGCTGAAAGAATTGTTTCAGAAACCATCATGTGTGGCAGATATAACAATATCTGAAACAATGTTTTGGTTGCAGTATGATAGAGTATAATATGTGTTCTCATATAGGATGAGAATTTACAAAGGTTGGAGATGCTAGACATCCTAATCATCCAAAAGGGTTTTGGAAAGCAACATTATACTCACGATTCTCCTTATAAGCTACATTAGCTTGATCATGAAAGTCGTCATGATAAGGATGAATAGAAGATGTATGTAAAATGTTTACTACACTAAAAGATTACTAAAGAATGGATTTTAAAAGAATACCGATGTAACACCCTCAGAATCGTCCCTATGCAAGTTTCAGCGATTCCCGCCAAACCCGCATAGAAACGATTCAAAGGTGCCCACCAGGCACTTGCGTGCGGGTGGAAAACGAAGTAATAACATTACACAACAGTCCTCGATGGGACCCACAGAACAGATATATATATACAACACGACTCCATGAGTCAAGAATGCAGATATACAGAACAACGATCCAAAACACCTTGGAAACGACAGAGCGTCCAGCTACGGACAACATGCAAATGGGCTAAGAGCCCTGAAGAATAACCAATGGCGTCCATAACCCTGCCCAGGCCAAGCCGGAAGGGTAACCCTGCTAACGACGTCGATCTCAAAACCTGCTTAAACAAAAGGGGTGCCGACAAAGGGCAAACGAAAAAGAGAGAGCGGTCAAGATCGAGGCCAATTACACGGAGGCTAGAATTCGACGGTCCTCGCCTACATAGGTATGGTGGACTGAAGCGGCAGCGCAGCATGCACTAAACAACCTATAGAGACTCGATATAATTTTCGGCTATCAGAGAGGGATAAGAAAGATCTATTCGGATCCAACCTGAATCTAACACCAAACAATCCCATCCTGGTATTCCCCCTCGATACCAACCAAGAAAGTCAACTGAGGAACTCACACAGTTGGCAGTTTTACTTATTCAGTTATCGTTGCAGCAATTACTAGTCAAGTATAGATAATCATCCTGATAAAAATAAGCAGTGGGCCGTTTTAGTTAAGCATTATGTTGTAGTTGCAACACTTACTAGTCAAATATACGATTAGCATGAGATATCCCAAAACCCAGCAGTTGTTGGTACATTTATTTAGCCATTCCGTTGTAGTTGCAATACTTACTAGTCAGATACAATGGTCGCCAGCGACAACCCAAACAAGCAATTGTTGGCAGTTTTATTTAGCCATTCCATTATAGTGAAGCTGATTACTAGTCATTATAAAGTCAAATTTATAGCACTACTTTAGTTATAGTTGTCTATGAGCGAGATACTGTGCTCCAAGTCGTCCATAACCGCGGACACGGCTTTCAGAAAGTTTTACCCTGCAGGGGTGCACAAATAGCAACACACACTCGATCAACCTCGGAAAAACCAAATCAAAACCCAACGAGGCCTTCACGACAAAGCAATCACTGGATTCAGAATTATTTCAGGGGGCCACCCCATTGAGTACACCATAGCGAAGTTAGTGACTCGAGACGGACTCAAGGTTTGCGTCAATGGTCAGAACGATCGGGAACCCAAAACTGGGCTTGTCGATACATGAAAACACTCCGCTTACCTAAAGCGATACAGTGCTCCTCGCACAATCGTAATAAAGATAAAGCATGGCATAAGTACAGATAGTAAATAAAACCTCAAACTAGTTTGTGGCCCCAAGGAATAAGACCTAATCAAGCTCGCTCGGGGGTCCCATAATCCTCCGGATGTGGATAGCGAATATTCAAGGAACAGGTATCAAGTACTCGGGGTCCTACGGAACACAAGTGGACGGTTAATAACCAAATAACATATATTGCCCACCTGTGCCTCTGCATTTACCTACTTCAATTTTAGTTGTTAAACAGTAATTAAAGTTATGATCATCTCCAACAATAAACATGCGGCAAATACTCCAACAACTTTGGCACTTGACGACACGCAACAGCACTTGAGCAGGCGACTACGACGCGCAAGTCCAACTATCTACCAAACAACAGGTAATAGGATGTGTCCAAGGCAATATAAGGCTGCAAGGGATATCACGGGTACGAAAACTAGAGCAACGCAACACAGATAGCAATAGGTCAACAGGAGGGGATAAATACTATAAAAGTAAGATAGGTAGAAAGGGGGAGATGCTCGCCTGAAAACATTGCCGAAGGTTCAACCGAAGATCGGGTCGACACTCGCATCAACTCAACGGCCTTATCCGCGAAGAACCAAAACACTAGAAGAAACACCGGATGCGCTATTTAATACTATGACAGAAGATCGGGCATGATGCATGTATGATGCATGACATGGCAAGATGCGATGCAATTAGACATATTAAGCGGAACCGGGGTCCCGACAATTAATTAGATGGTTCATGTTATTTAGATACCACGCAATTTAAATGTTGTCTTAACATGGCAAAAGATAGCATCGGTTTGCTACACCAATTTAAATGGGACCAATATAAGACTAGATTTGCCCGCATATGGGCCCCATATTTAATTATATGGTGAATCGGCATAGTGCCCCCAAACCACATGACAATATGCATGCGAATATGACAGTTTAATATGCAACAAGTTTATATATAGCATTTATAAAATAGGGCTCGAGAAAGGGGGGTCACACATGGGGTTCGGCGAACTTGGTTCCGGGGTACGGGGTTCGGTCTCACGGTCCAGGGTTCGACGGGATCGGCGAGGTACAGATACAAGAGGAGAACTTGGGTCCCAGAGGTCGATCTTGCCGTTGCGAAGATCTTGTCGGGCCCGCGCCATCGAGTCGGTGTTGGCGTTCGGGAGCGTCCTCGTGGCGATCTTGGCGTTCTTCAGATTTGGGTTTTGGCGTCCGAGGGAAGTGCTTGGCGTTCCGGGGACGATCCTGTCGCATCCGCGGTCGTCGGGTCGTGTCGACGGTCTTGTCGTCTCACGGCGGAGATCTTGGGTTCCGGGGTCTTGGCGTCTTCGGATCCAAGAGGGAGAACTTGGCGTCCGAGGGTTCGGTTTTCGGGTCCGGCGCCGTAGTAGGTCTTGGTCTTCGGGGAGGTGGAACTTGATAGCGAAGTGTGCACAGGAACGTGAGACCTTGTTGGCATCGCGACATCTTTGTTTGGTCACCAACGCCACCACAAAACTCACTGCAAGCCAACAAATTAACCACGAGTTCCAGAACCTGAACAAGGCATCAACGAGCGCGAACACGGTGTAGAGGACATCTAGCAGGGGCGGTCAACGGCGCTTGCGCGCTGGAAGGAGGCGGATCAAGGGCGACGCAGGTGTGGGCGAGCCGGAGGACGGGTGGGCGCGAGGAGTATCTCGGCGAGGCGGCCTTGGTGCTGTTTGAGGACACGCAGGACGCAGCTACGACAGCGGTTGTGGGGACTTGACGTGCTCGACGCGGTGAGGTGGACCGGAACTTCCAGGTCGCCAGCAGCTTGGTCCAGGGAGGGGACGGCGCACGGAGGCGGCGCTCGAGCGTGGGGCCGGCGAGGCGGCGCTCTTGGCCCGGTGGTGCGCGGCCGCGTGTGCTGCAGAGGGGTCCCGCGGCGATGAGGCGGGTGCCGAGACGGGCCAGGGCGAGGGCGGACTGGTGGGGCACGCTCGCGAGGCGGCTTAGGCGGAGGGAGGAGGCGCGGCATGGCGGGCTCCTGGCAGCGACGAGGACGGGCAGGTGAGCGGCCGGCGGAGAGAGCAGGCGGAGGCATGATGGCGACGAGGCCTGGGGCCTCGGGGTCGGCGACAGCGACGTGGAGGCCGACGCGCGAGGATGAGGGAAGGCGAGCTCATGGAGGAGGAGGCGAGCGGAAGGGTCGGCGGCGGCGGGCGGCCGGCCGTGGCGAGAGGCGCCGGGAAGGAGGTGGAGGCCGGTGGCGATGGGGAGGGAGAGAGGGTTGGTGGGGAGGCTCGGTGACGCGGGCGGCCAGAGGCGGAAGGAGGCGGGGAGAGATGGGGCCGTCAGGCGAAGGCGGGGAAGAGGAGGAGGCGATGGCGGTGGCCACGGAGAGGAAGAAGGCGGAGCGGGCCACTGGGAGAAACTAGGAGGAGGGAGACGGGAGAGGAGGGTGTCGGGGCGTGGGGAGAGGAGGGTGGTGGGGCCAAAGTGGGGGCCGGACTAAGGAGTGGCCTTGTGCGTGTGTGTGAGGGAGTGGGGTGGGTTTGGTTAGGTGGGACCAGCGGGTGAGTGGGGAGAAAGGGAGTGGCTGCGGGGTGGGACCGGGGAGGATGGTGGGGCCGGGGTGTAAGGGAGAGGGGGAGCAGGCGGGTGAGAGAGAGGAAGTGGGGATGGGGTCGGCTGTGAGGAAGAGAGAGAGAGAGAGAGAGAGAGAGAGAGAGGGGATGGGGTGTGCATTGGTGAGGTGGCGGTGGGTGTGATGAGGTGGAGGGAAGGTGAGGTGGCGTGCTGTGGTTGGTGGGTAGACTAGGTTTGGGTAGGAATAGATTAGGGTTTGGGTTTTATTAGCTTGTAAAATATTTATGGTGTTGTTTGGTTTCAAATCTTTTTAGAAAATAACTTTTAGGCAATCAATTTAACAGATAATTATAAGACTTATTTTGAAATAAGAGAAGGGTATTTTTAGAAAACAAAATAGGCTTATTGAAAATAGTTTCAGACAAACAAATGCATGATGATAACGTTGCAATGCACAAAAACAACGCGATTTTCTAGTAGTGGTTTTGCGGGATGCCACAATTCGACACCACTAACAATGGATCTCGCCCTCGAGATCCGTCTCATGGTACCGGGAAGAAGGGCGGCGATCTGAATCTTCTCGCATCGTGTAGATCCTCGTGACACCACTAACAAGAGGTCGTTGTCCGTGACCGTCGAGGGAAACACTCCGGAAACAAAAGGTCGAAGGTAGAGGTATCAACAAATAAAGCCACCTCTAGCTTCCGTGGATGGAGTAAAAATCGCTGGATCCACTGATTCGATGTACAAGAGCGAATGATAAGAGTAGTCGGATGGTGATCAGTCCATCGCGCACCCAAACCATTACTCTGCACACGAATAGGCGGATTATGCAACCAACTCCCGAAATTCAGATTGTAGGTCTTGACAAGCGAGGTTCAGAAACAAAAGGAGTGATGCAGACTCTGCATCGGATCTGGCGTAGATGATGTCGTCGCGTCGGAAAAACACCGGAAGGCACGTGAAGGAACAAAGAGAAGTCCACCAGACGAAGGGTTCCTCGGATAGCATGAAGACCAGATGTAGCAACACCGTTACCAAAGGAGGAAGCGAAACCCTGAAGTTACGATGGAACCCAACCACGAGAAATCCTGGACTCGAAGAGAGAGAAGAAAGCGGACTCAAAACACGCAGAGGTGAGAGGAGAGCAGCAGAGGGGTAAGGAGTAAAATCAGACCTAATCAGAACTATCCAACCGATTTTGCAAAATAGTTTTGACACTCTACTTTGGTCGTTAGCTAGGTTATCCTACAGGCTGGACTTGTGGGGTATCGCAACTGCTGAGCTCTGATACCACTCTGTAACACCCTCAGAATCGGCCCTATGCAAGTTTCAGCGATTCCCGCCAAACCCGCATAGAAACGATTCAAAGGTGCCCACCAGGCACTTGCGTGCGGGTGGAAAACGAAGTAATAACATTACACAATAGTCCTCGATGGGACCCACAGAACAGATATATATACAACACGACTCCATGAGTCAAGAATGCAGATATACAGAACAACGATCCAAAACACCTTGGAAACGACAGAGCGTCCAGCTACGGACAAGATGCAAATGGGGCTAAGAGCCCTGAAGAATAACCAATGGCATCCATAACCCTACCCAGGACAAGCCGGAAGGGTAACCCTGCTAACGACGTCGATCTCAAAACCTGCTTAAACAAAAGGGGTTCCGACAAAGGGCAAAGGAAAAAGAGAGAGCGTTTCAAGATCGAGGCCAAGACACTACGAGGCTAGAATTCGCGGTCCTCGCCTACATAGGTATGGTGGATCAAGCGGCGCAAAGATGCACTAAACAACCTATAGAGACTCGATATAACTGTCGGCTATCAGAGAGGGATAAGAAAGATCTATTCGGATCCAACCTGAATCTAACACCAAACAATCCCATCCTGGTATTCCCCCTCGATACCAACCGAGAAAGTCAACCGAGGAACTCACACAGTTGGCAGTTTTACTTATTCAGTTATCGTTGCAGCAATTACTAGTCAAGTATAGATAATCATCCTGATAAAAATAAGCAGTGGGCCGTTTTAGTTAAGCATTCCGTTGTAGTTGCAACACTTACTAGTAAAATATACGATTAGCATGAGATATCCCAAAACTCAGCAGTTGTTGGTACTTTTATTTAGCCATTCCGTTGTAGTTGCAATACTTACTAGTCAGATACAATGGTCGCCAGCAACAACCCAAACAAGCAATTGTTGGCAGTTTTATTTAGCCATTCCATTATAGTGAAGCTGATTACTAGTCATTATAAAGTCAAATTTATAGCACTACTTTAGTTATAGTTGTCTATGACCGAGATATCAGGCTCCAAGTCGCCCATCACCGCGCACACGGCTTTCAGAAAGGTTTACCCTGCAGGGGTGCACAAATAGCAACACACACTGATCAACCTCGGAAAAACCAAATCAAAACCCAACGAGGCCTTCACGACAAAGCAATCACAGGATTCAATTATTTGGGGCCACCCCATTGAGTACACCAAGAACGGTTAGCTGACTCCGAGACGGACTCAAGGTTTGCGTCAATGGCTGTAAACGAATGGGAACCCAAAACTAGGCTTGTCGATACCGCGAAAACACTCCGCTTACCTAAACAGTACATGTGCTCCTCGCACAATCGTAATAAAGCAGTAAAGCATGGCATAAGTACAGGATAGTAAATAAAACCTCAAACTAGTTTGTGGCCCCAAGGAATAAGACTGAATCAAGCTCTGGCTCAGGGGGGTCCCATAATCCTCCCGGATGTGGATAGCGCGAATATTCAAGGAACAGGTATCAAGTACTCGGGGTCCTACGGGATACAAGTGGACGGTTAACAACCAAATAACATCTATTGCCCACATGTGCCTCTGCATTTACCTACTTCAATTTTAGTTGTTAAACAGTAATTAAAGTTATGATCATCTCCAACAATAAACATGCGGCAAATACTCCAACAACTGTGGCACTTGACGACACGCAACAACACTTGAGCAGGCGACTACGACGCGCAAGTCCAACTATCTACCAAACAACAGGTAATAGGATGTGTCCAAGGCAATATAAGGCTGCAAGGGATATCACGGGTACGAAAACTAGAGCAACGCAACACAGATAGCAATAGGTCAACAGGAGGGAATAAATACTATAAAAGTAAGATAGGTAGAAAGGGGGAGATGCTTGCCTGAAAACATTTCCGAAGGTTCAACCGAAGATCGGGTCGACACTCGCATCAACTAAACGGCCTTATCCGCGAAGAACCAAAACACTAGAAGAAACACCGGATGCGCTATTTAACACTATGACATAAGATCGGGCATGATGCATGTATGATGCATGACATGGCAAGATGCGATGCAATTAGACATATTAAGCGGAACCGGGGTCCCGACAATTAATTAGATGGTTCATGTTATTTAGCTACCACGCAATTTAAATGTTGTCTTAACATGGCAAAAGATAGCACCGGTTTGCTACACCAATTTAAATGGGACCAATATAAGACTAGATTTGCCCGCATATGGGCCCCATATTTAATTATATGGTGAATCGGCATAGTGCCCCAAACCACATGACAATATGCATGCGAATATGACAGTTTAATATGCAACAAGTTTATATATAGCATTTATAAAATAGGGTTCGAGAAAGGGGGGTCACACATGGGGTTCGGCGAACTTGGTTCCGGGGTACGGGGTTCGGTCTCAGGGTCCAGGGTTCGACGGGATCGGCGAGGTATAGATACAAGAGGAGAACTTGGGTCCCAGCGGTCGATCTTGCCGTTGCGAAGATCTTGTCGGGCCCGCGCCATCGAGTCGGTGTTGGCGTTCGGGAGCGTCCTCGTGGCGATCTTGGCGTTCTTCAGATTCGGGTTTTGGCGTCCGAGGGAAGTGCTTGGCGTTCCGGGGACGATCATGTCGCATCCGCGGTCGTCGGGTCGTGTCGACGGTCTTGTCGTCTCACGGCGGAGATCTTGGGGTCCGGGGTCTTGGCGTCTTCGGATCCGAGAGGGAGAACTTGGCGTCCGAGGGTTCGGTTTTCGGGTCCGGCACCGTAGTAGGTCTTGGTCTTCGGGGAGGTGGAACTTGATAGCGAAGTGTGCACAGGAACGTGAGACCTTGTTGGCATCGCGACATCTTTGTTTGGTCACCAACGCCACCACAAAACTCACTGCAAGCCAACAGCTGCAGCCGAACCACGAGTTCCAGAACCTGAACAAGGCATCAACGAGCGCGAACACGGTGTAGAGGACATCTAGCGGGGGCGGTCAACGGCGCCTGCGCGCTGGAAGGAGGCGGATCAAGGGCGACGCAGGTGTGGGCGAGCCGGAGGACGGGTGGGCGCGAGGAGGATCTCGGCGAGGCGGCCTTGGTGCGGTTTGAGGACACGCAGGACGTAGCTACGACGGCGGTTGTGGGGACTTGACGTGCTCGACGCGGTGAGGTGGACCGGAACTTCCAGGTCGCCAGTAGCTTGGTCCAGGGAGGGGACGGCGACGAGGCGGCGCGCCGAGCGTGGGGCGGCGAGGCGCTTGGCCCATGGCGCGCCAGCCGTGTGCAGAAGGGTCCCATGGCGAGGCGGAGTGCCGAGACGGGCGAGGACGGACTGGTGAGGGCACGGCTCGCGAGGAGCGGCTCGAGAGAGAGGAGGCGCGGCTGCTGGCGGGCTCTGAGCGAGGGGCGCCGACGGAGAGGCGGAGGGGCGGTGGCGACGAGCCTGGCCTGGATCGGACGGCGACGTGGAGGCCGACGGGGCGGCGAGAGGAGGAGGGGGAAGGCCAGAGCTCACGGGAGGAGGAGGCGAGCGGAAGGTGGCGCGGCCTTCAGGCAGCTGCCAGTGGCGAGGAGGCTGGGAAGGAGGTGGAGGCTGCCAAGTGGCGGGGAGGAGAGAGGGTTGGTGGGGAGGCTCGATGGCGCGGCCGAGAGGCGTATGAGGCGGGCGAGATGGGGCCGTGGCAAGCAAGGGAGGCGGGGGAAGAGGAGGCCGGGCGATGGCGGTGGCCGGCGCCGGAGAGGAAGAAGGCGGGAGCGGCGGCGCCTGGGAGAAACTAGGAAGGAGGGAGACACGGGGAGAGAGGAGGGTGTCGGGGGCATGGGGGAGAGAGGAGGGAGTGGTGGGGCCAGGCGGGGTGGGGCCGGACTAGCAGAGTGGGGGGTGTGCTGCGTGTGTGTGAGGGAGTGGGGTGGGTTTGGTTAGGTGGGACCAGCGGGTGAGTGGGGAGAAAGGGAGTGGCTGCGGGGTGGGACCGGGGAGGATGGTGGGGCCGGGGTGTAAGGGAGAGGGGGAGCAGGCAGGTGAGAGAGAGGAAGTGGGGATGGGGTCGGCTGTGAGGAAGAGAGAGAGAGGGGATGGGGTGTGGATTGGTGAGGTGGCGGTGGGTGTGATGAGGTGGAGGGAAGGTGAGGTGGCGTGCTGTGGTTGGTGGGTAGACTAGGTTTTGGTAGGAATAGATTAGGGTTTGGGTTTTATTAGCTTGTAAAATATTTATGGTGTTGTTTGGTTTCAAATCTTTTTAGCAAATAACTTTTAGGCAATCAATTTAACAGATAATTATAAGACTTATTTTGAAATAAGAGAAGGGTATTTTTAGAAAACAAAATAGGCTTATTGAAAATAGTTTCAGACAAACAAATGCATGATGATGACGTTGCAATGCACAAAAACAACGCGATTTTCTAGTAGTGGTTTTGCGGGATGCCACAACCGATCATTTTGATGATGGTGATCTACTTCAAAGTGCAAGTCCAAAGGTATTATTATTTTAATATACACGCTTTGGACTATGTGTCATGTATATGGCGCCACTTTTGATGTTGATAGATTCTTTTAAAAAGTAAAAGGAAATGCTGAAAGAGAATCTATAAAATATATTTGGCAGAAAAGAAAAGATTGGAAATATCCAATTTAGGTATATATATGATATACATGTTATGTTTGTATTCTTTGCTTGTTAAACAATGTGGTTCTTGGGTATTGGATACCGAATTGGTTGGTATGAAATTTCATACATAACGACGCAATTCATGAACCACAATGGCCTAAGTAACAAGCAAGAGAATATGTGATGATGTTCATCGAAAACAAACAAACCGTTGTTTGTATTTCTTGTTGACATCAAAGCTTGACTTCAAGATTTGTTTTAATAATTGTTATTTAAATCAGGTATTATGAGAACAAAGGTTGTTCAAATAATTACCGTATTCCATATAAGATGGATGATTTACAAATCTAGTTGAAGAAATCACATCCATAAAGCCTAATGCTAAAATGTTGCAAGACAAATGATTGGAAGATCACTTACGAAGTGACATCGCTGTTTAAATTATATTGGAAAGAAAACATGAAGAAACTCCATTTTCATGGATTTTTGGAGTCTTTGATTTAATCAAGTGACGCTTGTGAGACTTTCCTCGGGATAATTAAAACTTTGTTCAAAGGCCAAAGAAGAACGAACGACTAAATTATTGGAATTTATACATATCGATGTATGTAGTCCATTAAGTATAGTCGTAATCGATGGATTTCAACTTCATATCCTTTCTCTGGAAATTTGAGTGAATGTTCACTTAATGAGAAAAAAGTATGAAATATTTGAAAACGTTCAAAGAATTTCAAGATGAAGTGAAAATCATTGTGACAAGAAAATAAATGGTTTATGATTTTATCGTAAGGGATTTATTTGAGTTACAAGTGTAACAAGAAAAATAAATGAATTATGATTTATCATAAAGGGATTTATTTGAGTGGCAAGTTTAGCAAAACACCTAGATTTACATTTCCCGAAACACCATAGGAGTATGGAGTGTTTGAGATTTATAATGAAACCTTGTTTGACATGGTTGGATCAAAGATGTTATTTATAAAACTGTCATTATGTTTTAAAAAGATTAAAGCTTTATAGACTACCGCTTTTACACTGAAAAGAGCTCCATCTTGATCCGTTGAAATGACACCATATGACTTATGGTTTGGGGTAAAACCCAAGTTGTCATTTCTTAAATTTTGGTATGCTAAACATAAGTAAGATGTTTACAACCGAAGTCGGATAAGCATGTCTTTGTAGGTTATTTCGAATAACAATTGGGTATTCCTCCATAACACCAAGGACAAAAGGGTTTGTCGCTTGAAATGTGAAGTTTCTTGAAAAAGTAATTTTTCGCAAAAGTTAAGTGGGAGGACAATAGAACTTTGATAAGGTTAACGAACCTTAGATAAAATGTGCTGAGTTGTGCAGCGCCGGAAATCGTTCCGAAGGCTGCCATAATGCTCATAGCTTATGTGCCTCAAAGGTTGTGGTCACGGAGATCTAAGTTCCTATTGAACCAAGTAGGTCGGTTAAACAATTAAATGCTAAGATTTGAGAGTAAATCATTATTGTTTGACAATGATGAACCGAGTACATACAAAGAAGCGATGATGGGCCCTGACTCCATCAAATGGCTTGAAGCCATAAAATCCGTGATAGTTCCATATACGAGAAATCAAGTTTTGACCTTGGAAGACCTTCCGGGAAGGTGTAAAAACCTATCGGTCATATTTGGATCTATAAATAAACAGACATGGATGTCTCACATCTATGAAATATTCGACATGTCGTAAAATATTTTATGACAATGTTCAAAGGAGTTGACTATGACAAGATTGGATCTTTCATAGCAATATTTAGTCTGGATGGATTAAAGTAGCAACCACCACATATAATTTGGTATATGGTAGATGAATAAACAAAACAAAATCTTCTAATAGAATGGTTACCTAGGACGTGTACATGACACGGTCCAAAGGGTTTTGTTAAATTCAAAGGATGCTAAAAGGGCATGCAAACTTCAATGGTTGAAGTAAGCATCGCGGAGTTGGAATCTTCACCATGATGAAAACTGAGTTTTTCATCAGGAGACGATGAAGATGCTTGCATTTGCAAGAAATTAAGTGGGAGCGCTGAGACAAATTTCTAATACATTATGTGGAGGACATCTTGTTGATTAGAAATGATGTAATTTTTATTGACAAAGGTTAAGAATTTCATTTCGATGAAAGACTTAGGCAAAACCCGAATATTTAGCATGAATGTCTATAGTGGATAGACTGTGACGCTAATATGGTTGTGCCAAGTTCAATATAGAAACAACAAGAAATGGTTCTTGTCGCATGGAAAAGAATTGAATCAAGATTAAAGTGTATCGACACTTGATAGGTGAAACAAGATTCAAGTGCTTTGACACTTGATGAGTGAAATCACGAGAATCTTTTGATCAATCATACCATGGTATGTACACATCCAGATATGTCCTATGCTCTAAGTGTTATGAGCATATACCAGAATGAATCATAAAATGATCATTGGACGATAGTGAGGATATTCTTATGATTTTCTATAAAAGAACTAAGAATATATTTGTGTAGAGGTGACAAACAATTACAAATAGTTCATTGTAAAGCGTTACATTGATACTAGTTTTGTCACAAGATACAAATTAAATTTATCTCAATTTAAACTATGGGTGGAACAATGTAATGGAAAGAAGATTCCATGATGGATTTGGATGAAATCCATAGTTAAGACATTGTGACGAATACTACAATAAAAAGGCTAAGTATATGACTGCTATAGTAGCAGCAAAGGAGGGAATTTGTGTCAAGTAGTTTGTTATCAAACTAAGGTGTGGTTCGCAACGGGCTAACACTAAAGATATATTGTATGACAATAGTATTGACGTGTTTTAAACCCCAAGGAACTAAAGGTCTCACCGAAAGACCAAATTTATACAATGCCATCTCATTGGAGAATGAGTGATGCGTGAAGACGCAAAGACATGCAAATACACACGGACCTGAAAGTTTTAGATCCGTAGATTATGTTAACCACTTGCAGTTGCGTATTTGGAACACCAGAAAGCCATAGGTGTTCAATACACAAAGTTTTCAAACTAGATTTTTTTTTGAGGGTAAAACAGTAGGGTAAAGACCCCACTGCAATTTTTCTTTTTATAAATCAAGTAGAGTTACAAAAGATTATTTACAATCATAGTCCACCTCAAAAAAAGAGGGATAACATTCTAAGCAGCTATCTCCTGTCTAAATTGGTTTCAATCCAATCCTTAAGGCCCTGATAATACTTTTTCTTAATTCTATAAAGAACCCATCTTAATTCCTGGGCTATAATAGCCTTCCAGGTCTCCACCGACGTATGCTGATTGTTGAAAATTTCGTTATTTCTACAAATCCAGATGCTCCAAGTTCCAAGTATCAGAATTTCCATTGCAAAAGGGGCCTTGAGGTCTTTTTTAATACTGGCTAGAACTTCAAAGATGCTTTGATCAGCCATATTGACCTGTGAGATTTCAGCCCAGCAGGCTCTTGCAAAAGGGCATTGTCTCTAGTGCAAGTGGGAGACTAAAGGGAATATGCCCGAGAGGCAATAATAAAGTGGTTATTATCGTATTCCTTATTTATGATAAATGTTTATACATGCTATAATTGTATTAATACGGAAACGTTAATACATGTGTGTTTAATAAACAAAAAGGAAGTTCCTAGTTATGCCTCTCTTATAAACTAGCTCGTTGATTAACATGATGATCAAAGTTTCCTGATCATGGACATTGGATGTTGTTAATAACAAGGTCATAACATTAGTGTAATGATGTGATGAACATTCATCCGAAGTATAGCATTACGATCAAAGTCATTGAGTTTATATTGCTATAACAACTTACGAAGTGATCATAATCCTTAGACCATGAGATCATGTCAATCACTAACACCGGAAGAGTTTCTCGATGACATCAAACGTCACACCGTAACTGGGTGATTATAAAGATGGCTTCAGAACTACTAAAGTGTTATGTTGAGACCCATGGATCGAGGGTGGAATTTGTTCATCCCGATGACGGATAGATATGCTATGGGCCCTCTCGGTGATATCACATTGATTAGCTTGCAAGCAAGTGATTTGATCACTAGAATGTTATATCACGGGAACGAGAAAAGAGTGCATGTCGGTAACGAGATCAAATTAGGTATGGAGATACCGATGATCGAATCTCAGACATGTAATATATCGTGAAACAAAGGGATTAAGATACTAGCGTAAAAGGTTCACATGATCACATAAGTCATCGTTGAATGTGTGGAAGTCGGTATGGATCTCCAGGTCCCGCTACTGATTATTGATCGGAGAAGGGTCTCGATCATGTCCGCATTATTCGCGAACCGTAGGGTGACACACTTAAGGGATGCCGACACCATTCAGAGCAAATGATATGTCAGAAAAAGAAAGGGAAAGCGCAGGAATTTACTTCACTAGACACCGGAACTGTTTCGGTTGAAATTGCTGAAACTGGTTCTGCATGTGAAATGGAATACTAGCAAGGGGTTTTATGTGAATGTTTGTCACCTGACAACAACAACAACAACAACAACAACAACAACAACAACAACAACAACAACAACAACAACAACAACAACAACAACAACAACAACAACAACAACAACAACAACAACAACAACAACAACAACAACAACAACAACAACAACAACAACAACAACATCATTTTTAAAGGCTTTGCCATGCACTGACGCCTGGCTCGTTTAGGAGTATGCCCAAGCATGCCAAAGCGCTTATGTCTGGGTTGAAATTGGACTTGAGAAGCAATGATCTAGATTGAAATTGGACGTGAGAAGCGATTCAAGCAGCCAGTGAAGGAACTTGGTGGACTCTTCTTTTTGCACCAGTTCCTGGCTTCCCAGTGCGATGTTGTTTTAATTTGCTGTTCAGATATGCTAATACTGGTTATATGTCTTTTCGGTACTGTATATCCCTCGCGTGTCTCAGCGCGATCGCAGTCATATATTGTTACTACTTCCTCCAACCCATATTAATTGACTTCGAATTATTAAAATTTGGATAAACCTATATACTAAATAGTATTTAGATTTATCCAAATCTAGACAAATTTGAGTCAATTAATATGGATCGGAGGGAGTACTATTAATTAACTTTGAATTAAAACTTGGAGGTACTGCACCTGCTGGGATTTTGGGGGCGTGGCTGTCCTTGTGTTTTTTTCCTTTTGCATTTTCATTGGAGGTTTGCATGTGTTTGGCTAAGGAAGAAGAGACCAAAGTGGCCTGGCCTGAGATGTTCTTATGAGTAGCTGGATATGTGCCTACTGCCTATATATCGTACCGAGGGGCCTGTTCTTCTTGCTGAATTATGGATTTTGTCTGTTACGTACATGTTCCTCACAGTTCTGCTACAGAAGATGTTTCACGCTGCCTCTGCTCTACTACATTCAGTAAAAGCAGAGGATGTCAAAACCAACAAACCAGCACCACAAATAATTCACACATGGTCATGCACAAAGTTGATGGTAAGATAAAAAAGGAAAACAAACAAAGCACATCTATCCACGGCCCAAGCTCGTTCGTGGGAGAGTGAAGTCACAACTATTGTTTGGCAAACTGGATTTCTGTCAGGGGAAGGAATCATCCCTGACGAGAATTGGATTTGCTCAGGCAATCACTCCTTCTTTGTCTATCAATCTGTACGGGCTAGCTTAGCTGGTCTTGGAGATGGAGGGCGTGATCCTGAGGACGAGGCCGGGGAAGACGTCGTCGGGGTCGTGGACGTGCGGGTTCCGCTCCAGGATGTAGGGGTCGCCGCACCGGTCGCTGATGCCGTGCAGCGTCTCCCCTTCCCCCACCACGTAGATCTCCTCGCACGGCCGCCACCGCGCCGCCAGCGACGCGCCCCGCACCACCTCGACCTCCTCCTCGCCCGAGGCGGCGCCGGTCGCGCACACCAGCAGCAGCGCCGCCAGAACCGACAGCGCGAAGCACCACGACGCCGCGTCGGCCGCCGCCGCCACGCGCGACCTCGACCTCGACCTCTCGCCGTGCCGCCGCGCCATGATGATGCCTAGTGCCGCAGCACTGCGGGCGTTCTTGGATGCTGTGATGGTCTGCTGCTTCTGCTCTGGTGAGTGCGCGGGGGTGCGAGACTGACTGGCCGCGAGTTGGTGTTGTTTCGTCCCGTTGGGCGGGGAGGGGCTTTATACGAGCAGGCCGGAGAGTGCGTGGGGTCAGACTGTCAGAGTGCAAGTATCCGTTGGAGGATAAAGCTCGACGATGGCTCTCTGCTGTCGTGCACAAACGGTAAGCTTATTCTAATCGACACACTCAGCAGCCTTTCTGGTTCTATTCTATGCTTAATAACAACCGATCTCTTTTTCTTTAAGATTGTACAAGGGAAGCTTGCATTCATCATATGACGTACACAATTCATTTCCTTTTTTAGTGATCTTTAAACGTCGACGTATACTTACAACGAATGCAAATTTTCTAGAGAATGTACTATATACATTTGAACCTCCTTTTTTTGGGTTTTTACTCAGATGGTTCTTAGTTGACTGGCCTAAATTTCTTGCGCGATTGGAGGAACACTTGACGCCCGCTCTGTAGATGAAACGGTGACCGGCTAGCTGCCCTGCGCACAATGGCACATCAGTGGATTCAATAATGCTTCAAGTGTCTCTCAAAAAATAATGCTTCAAGTGGCGTCCCCTTGTCCATGTGGGATGGGATGATGGCCCTTTCGCTGCGCAGCAGAGGATGTCTCACTCGGCCGGAATGGTCGAGCTGATCAGTCTCGAGTACACCACCGTTGCACCATCTCTCCTCCCCCTACTACTACTACTACTAACTAGATTTAGGAGTGCGTCTCGGCGCACGGGCCCGTATATTTCGCACTATTGAGTGTTAGTTTATAGAGCTCTTAGATTTTACTATCTAAGTTTCTATTGTTAATGTGGCTGAGATGTTTTATCTCATTTACAAAGTTTTTGTGAAATTTGTGCAATGTTCTATATATCCATTTTAAACCATCGGTACATATCTGTTACATACCAGATGCAACAATTGATTTGTTCCACAGAGATGCAGAATTGTTTTGATTCAACTAAAATAGCCTTTCAGATTTGTCACATCGATGACATGATCCCATTGTTCTCACAATTTTTATGCTAAATAAAACATATTCAGTTCATGGAGATGATAATACATCCAATGGAGGAAAGCATCAACACCGCTATTAACCTCAACTGCTATAGAATTTTAGCCAAACAATTCCATGAGACAAAACAGGAACTGACCTTGGCTAGCAGCTGATAAAACTACATATACACCACATAATTCTCGGCGCTCTTGCTCTGCGCGCTAAAAGGCTAAGCTACCAAAAATTGTTGTTGAAATAAGCAGGAAAGGGTATCTCCTATATCTCATTGACGAACCAATTCCTTAAGCTTGGTCATCCAGCGGGCATACTCCTTGTTCTGCTTGATCATGTAGTCGTGCATAAAGTTGGCCTGCATACTCCTTTATTATTATGCAAACCATATTTTCTCATGCATAAAATAATAATTAGAAGCAAGTAAAGAAGCTATGTTAAAAGGCTATACAAAACGTGATAAGTATTAGAAAATAAGTTATCAACAATAATTAGGTAATATTTCTTTAAGAAGGAACTGGCTGAACAATTCTTAGCGATGTCCAGAGCCAACAAATCTGCTGTAAAATATTAACAGTTATCAGTTTCATCTAGCGACTACATAGAACAAGTATTAGAGGACGGAGAGAAATGAAAAAACACAACATGACCGTGAGTTCAGTGCAGCTTAAGAACATGTGCTACGGAGCAATATACAAAACACAGAACACATGAATCATGCTTTGGTTTACAGAGACATGAATACATCTCTACATTAGCAAATAATCTTATTTCGCGGAAAACCCTACTAACACTGAATTTTAACACAGTGGATGCACAGCAACACGAGTCTTTTATGTACAACTACAATCAGAATAGAACATATGCATTTTCATAAACCAAAAAACCGCCTACAATATAGAAGGCTTCTCTAGTTCATAGTAAGTTTACTGCTAGTGAGAAGTGACTTAACATAAGGACACATCTAAAAGCTCTATCTGTGTGTATGCACGTGAGAGACATGTCAATTCTAGTTGGTGCCCTTTCTAAATTCTAATACACGAAAATAATTTAGAAACACAACTCTTGTCCCACAATAGCAAATATAGAAAAAGGTTCAGTCAGAAGGCAGAGCCACTCCATAATGAGTAAGCTTAGTGCAAAGTATGCAGAGCTAGGTCATCTAAAAAGAATTAAGTGCATGTATCGTCAAACCCGAATCCATTGTTTAGAGATACAAAATCTATTTGAAAGATGAATATAACACTTCACAGCCGTGGGGCAAATTCAACCTACCATGCAACTGATCAGAGACAGGAGTGGAAAAGAATATTAAAACAGGTGGTGCGTGGCAAGATTGGTAGAGATAGATCATTAATCTAAAAAAGGTATGAACCTCTTCACTGTTTTTCATCCATAGTATCAAGAATGAGTAGAGTACATACGCTGAAGATCACAAGGCATGTAACTTAGGCCAACCATAAAGAGAAGGCGAACAAAAACAAAATGTAACTGGATATATAATTCATGGTATTAAACTCTGAATGAACCTAAGCCGTTTGAGCATCTGTAACAACAGCCAAGAATAAGTAGCCTCTAATACCTCCCATACTTTCTAATCAACAAGAACATATGGATATAAGATAAAAGTACTTCCCACTAAAACAGGACGATGTGTTGTATAGATAGAAAAACAAATATGTTGTGCTATTTATCAAAAAAGAGAGCACATGTACCATGCTCTTAATTAACTCGTTGAACTGTATTAAAACAAGCCTACAATCTGATCCCAAATATTCAGAGTCAAGGAGAAAAACACATATACCGTGCTCTTAATTAAATCGTTGTTAGATTGTACTAAACCTTAGGGTGTTGCCAAGAAAGCCGACAATCTGAAGCCAAATTTCAGAGTACATCTATACCAAAACAAAAAATAAACATAGAGTGCAATAAGAAAACAGTAAGTACTAACCATCCCGATAAAAAGAAGAAGGTACTCTGCCTTACCGTGGTCTCCTTCCCAGCAAAGTAGTCTGTGTCGATCTAGTAGTGTATCTATTTAGCAGTGTGTTCAGTGCACCAACTATTCTAGACAGCAGTACATGGAAAATTCTCTGGACAACACTTGAAAAATTATCTCAGATCATAGATAATGTGAACTACTTTGCTTATCTAGCAGTGCAGCAACAATTCTGAACCGTGCATGAAGCTTTTTCTCAAACTGGCCAAGAATGACGGTTGGAGCTCACCAAAATACAATAGGATCTTAAACCCAGAAAAATAGCCATGGACCATGACATATGCATGACATTTATGCTACAAAGAGAATTTGAGGAGCATCCAAAATGGGAGCTCTGCTGCTATTTGAGGTAAAAAGTATACCTTCGGTGCAATGAATCACAAAAGTGACAATGGCACACATTCAAAACAGCAGCTCTTCTGGTAAACATTTACAAAAATTTGGTGTTCTTGAGGTGAAACTGATATATGTAATATGGCACAAATGCAGCCACCATAATAAAATTGGCAACCAAAAACAAATAGATGTGAGATGGTGACTTATTGGCGCATATGGTGTTACAGGTAGCACATACATGGAAGTGTACAGAAAGATCGAACGAAATTAGGGAATATCAGGAGAAGATGTAGATAGTACCCTGTACAACACGAAGAGGAATATGCAACTGCATCATCTCCATGGCCACCTTGCCTTAATAGGCTGCTGCTAGAGATGCACGTGCAATCGAGTGCCGCGCTCTGCCTGCTCGGTAATGATGTGGTATTAAACAACCGCCATAAGCAACAAAAGGACAATACTGTACCCATTAGATTCAATTGTTTACAAAAAATACATTAAACAAAGATTATGCTCTCCAGTTCACAATGATTAGAACCAAGGTAATCTGAATAAGAACTGTTGTTGGTCATATATTGGGGTAAAGTACATGAAGCCACAATCAGCCAATAATTACAACATGATATTGTTTCATGAAACATCAATCTGTAGCCTAAAAGTTTAAATATGATCACTCAATGAACATATGGATAGAAAAATGTACCTATCATCCTGTATCGAACCCCAGTTCTGTTTTGGGTTGGCGGCTCATGAACCTAGCTGAAAAAAGCACACACAGTAAGCTGCAATGTTACTCTGTTACTTGTAAAAGAGCATACATGAGACTGTTATATATAAGGAATAAGCCAGCAATCTGCAGACAAATCCAGGACATTCTTAGCATCAAATAAAATGGTGTATGATTCCATAAATTGTCACTACGTTACAGATAACTCTTAATTAGCCGAAATATTAGATGCAACCAAAATATAATTATCTCACTACAACAGAAATCATATGCAGTTGCATCGATCAGGTCACTATACATATAAAAATTAACATATTTTAGAAAACATGTATATCTAAGAATATTATTGAAAAATTACACTTGGCTTCTGATCTGTACTTTTCCGTAGCATACTCTTAACAAGTACATCTAAGGAGGACGATGATGGCGACATGGCCGATGCCGCCAACAACTGCGATCGGACCCGGCACAACCAGACCATTAGAGCCTCACTACGGTGCGTCCCTTCCTTGTGTGCTGTCCTCGCCACCTCCATACTTTGGTTTCTGGTGCACAACCTAGAGCGACAGAAATTGTCTGAGTAACCATAAATTACAATATTTTATTCTGGGATCAAAACATAGAACATGTACAAAGGAAACCGATAGAACACGCTATCAAGTTGTATATATCAAAGAATGTCAAAGATGCAGCCATATTATTACTAACCATGATATACATAAGATAAATCATCTTATAAAATAAATAATGGAACATTTCTGTTCAAGGAAATTGCAGAACAGACTCCCATTAAAAATAATGTTGAACCAGTAATGTACGTATTCCGGAGATAAATCCGTGTTACAGGAGGGACAATAACACAAAGTAGTGGATTAGAGATTGAGAGGGGAATTGGAACTCGCCGAGAGACAAAATAACACAAAGTAGTGGATTAGAGATTGAGAGGGGGATTGGAACTCACCGAGGGACTTTGTCCTCGCAACAATCTGCTTTTGACTGTCAGTGTGACGAGACAGCTAGGGTCACCGAGCAGCGAACGCACCAGCGCATTGGTGCTCGCCTGCAGACCATCCTTTCCGTCCACGTCGTCGCCTGCACCTTGCGCTGCTGCTCCTGGACACAACCATACATAGGTCAAGAACTTGAAGGGGACGAGAATGAGGAGATGGTAGATGGCGGCACGACGAGGGGCGGCCCGTGCCTTGTCCCATCGATGGGATGCGATGCAACGAGGTCAAGTGGGCATGGGCTCACGACGCCTCGTGCTCCTCCTTCTGCGCAAGAGAATCGCGGGGAGGAAAATAGAGAGGAGGAGGGTGGATGGCGTCCTGGCAACCTTGCGCGGCGGTCGTGGTTGCCGACAGCGAGAAGAAGGGCGGGCGGAAGGGAGCCCGGTGGCCGGCTGCGCGAGGGAAGGAGGAGGCGAGCGAGAGAGATGAGAGTGAGCGACGAGGGATGGGAGGAGGAGATCGCGGGGGGAGGGCCTGTAACCGCCAGGGAGGCGGAGATGCACGGCCGCCACACGCAGGAGGAGAAGCGGCTCACCTTAACCGAACCCAGAGCAGCGGATGACCATCGCGAACACTCGTGCCGCCAGGAATGCCGGCTGAAGGATCAAGAAGTGATGCGATGGAAGGATGGGGGCGCGCAGTCAACCAATGTAGACGCCAACGAGGCGACCCATGCCGGTTCTCGAAACAGGCAGAAGCGAAAACCCAACCCTGCCCCTCACACCGAAATATCCCCTGCCCACCGTCGCGCACTTCCGCTAGCGCTGACAACCGGGGCAAGTAAAGCCACGGGCCCAACAACATAGAGAAACGAGGCTTGGCAAGCAGGTACGAATTCAGCCATCGTGAACAGTGGCGCAGAAACGTCCACCCACCCACCGACGCGCCGCCCCACCCACGCCCGCTTCCACGCGCGACCAGCTCGCTCCGCGTGTACGCCCTTCACACCCAAAGAAAAATCAACCCAACAACTCTGCAACGACTGACGAATGGGCCAAGTATCTAGTGGGGACGCCTTGGCGACATGTCTTTGCCAAAGGGTAGAACACACCTTGTCCATAAGTAGAAGCGGCAGAAAAGCGTCGATAACGTGACGCCGTCCACGCCCGGCAAACAGCATGACAGCGACGCCCATCCCCTGGCTCCGTGCGCTCGCACCCAGGCGAAACGAACCCAATGACGTACCAACGGCCGAGCGGTGGGCCAAGGATCGAGCGGGACCCAACACCAGAGAAAACGGGTAGCACACGGTCGGTCCAGCAAGCAGAGACGGGGCTTCTACCTCCACGCTTGTCTCGCGCGATTGGCGCGCGCACCCATCAGGCTTCGATTCACGCGTGCACCCATCAGACCCAGACGCAATGTACCTAGCAACCAAGCAGCACACGGTATAGCGTACCCGGACAAAGCGGGCCGGCCGCATCGGATCCCAGTGCGGTGACGGAGCCGCAGGCGGGGTAGAAACAGTGCCGTCCTCACCTTGCCATCCTTCACACCTGCCGTGCAAGTACACAGCACTGTCTTCACCTGCCGTCCTTGGCGCGCGCGTCTCCTCACCTGCCGTGCAACGTACCCAGCAGCCGACAAGTGGGCCGGCGACCACGCGGGCCCCAGCTGCAGCGAGAAGGAGCACATGGCGGGTAAAACACCCGTGCAAGTGCCCAGCACCGTCCTCACCTGCCGTCCTTCGCACGCGCGTCTCCTCACCTGCCGTGCAACATACCCAGCAGCCCACAAGCGGGCCGGCGACCACGTGGGGCCCAGCTGCAGCGAGACGGAGCACATGGCGGGTAAAACACCGCCGGTCCAGTAGGCAGAGGTAGATATGCGAACAGATCTGGTCCGTTTTTTTCGGATCAGACGGCCCATAAATTCTGATTTTCGGTGGACTTTGTACTGCCCCCTCCAACCATGTCTTTAGATGCTCCTCCTCCTCCTCCTCCTCCTCCTCCTCCTACTCCTACTCCTACTCCTACTACTACTACTACTACTACTACTATTACTACTATTACTACTACTAGAAGCACGAAAAAACATTAATCTCTATGTTCAGAATGAGAGAGGTAAATCAAATTAAATTGGCCAGTTCCATTTTGTAATAGTAGCTGGTGGTACGAAAGTTCACATGATGATGAATTGATGATGCACCTATTAATCTGTCGTTAGGTCAATGATCCTAGGTTACAGATATCTAGAAATGATTCCATAGCTTTGTAGTATAACGGCACTCATCAGGTGTGTGTCCATGCCTTCACGGCCCACGAAGCTGGAAACCTCAAACACATAGCCGGCCACTTGTTAATAGATTCCAGGCAAGTTTGTCTTTCCACCTCGAACCTTTTTCTGCATCGTCTATGAATTTCATGCCGCGTGCTTTCGGGCCTTCGGCTTTGGAATTGGGAGTGTAATCCCCTCCTGTTCATGACCGGCACTGCCCCGCCACCTCATGATGATCTTGAGTACAAGAAAGAAGAAAGTGCATGATCCTCTGGGATCATGAGAGAACACGCACCCATCTCTGTCCATGACAGTTTTCGGTACAGATAGCATAAAAGATATAGCACTTCGTCCCTATACAAATAGAACTCATCGTTGTGTAAGTTCAAACTGAGTTAGGTTAGGCTCAACTCATATATATATATATTAAATTTCAGGCGAGTTCAAATTATGTCGAACTCTAGAAAACGTTTCATACTAGAGTTATAACGTCTTGAGTCAATCTCGAATTAACCAAGACAATGCAAATTCCTATATTTGAAGCCATTTTTTTTTCATCAAGTTAGACCATAGCGACATTAAACACTATCAATCTATTGTTCCATTCAAAACAATGATAATATGAATTTCTTCAAAGTAGCTTGGCACATTCTTGCTCAGTCGGAAGGATTTGGCCGAAAACAATAGGAATCAAGTATATAGCATAGGGACATATCATGTTCCATGCTAGAGCCTTAAACTTGATTCATGCTTAATTAACGTGCCAGATTTGTAGAATGATCTACAACATATAAGATACTGATAATTATCCTATTTTGTTTTAATATATAATATAATTATTATACTTTATCAGTACCAACAAAGATGTCGTAAATTTTCTAGATACACACTAATTTAGACAAATCCGTGATATACTTTTCAGAATGAAAGGAGTACATAATATACTATTCGAGCACCATAAAAAAATCGAGAGCTGGTGTTGGCTCTAGATCGAATAAAAGAAATAAGACATGATGAATCCAATATTTATTTAAGTATATAAATAGAAGGAAATTGCGCGTCCAGTAGAGTGATCTGGTCTGGAATCCAATTCAGCTCACGGGTGCATATGAAACCATTTGTTAGAAAGTACATTTCAAAATATAAAGAAGATAAAAAATATGTGTACATCTAGACATTACATGTTCGTACACAAGTTTTTGGTAAAAAGGAAAAAAAAAGTGTCCCATATAAAAAGGGTAAATTTCAGTGCTCCAACATGCATGTTATGTACATTTTTTTTTATCTTTTTTATACAAGCCACATAAAATGTTCATTTTTCCTAAAAAAAAACTTATGTATCAACATAGAATGTTTAGATGTACTTGCGAAACTTTCGTTCAATTGCTTTTTTATATTTTAAATTTTATTGTTTAAAAAAAAAACACCACCTCCGATCCTGTCTCGTTTTCCATCCACCTTAACCCTGCAGTGTTTTGCAAGCACTTTTTTCCTCTGATTACTTGCATGGGCTGAAGTAAATATAAGTGTCGTGGATCGGAGGGAGTACTGTACTACACGTAGACCTTGCAAATGTATGTATTCTGGGCCTGGCCTGGGATGTGTTGTGGACGACGTCAGCGTCGCGCTAGTACGGTCGTCCAATCAAGAAGCAAAACCGTCCAACAATCCAATAAGAGAAGAGTCACCGTTGGATTGGGAGTAAAATGCATCAACCTCACTCATTGGCTATGTCTAAAACGGTCCTGGAACATAGAGAATGCCTCAAAGCAGTCCTGAAACTTGTCATGGATGTCCATATACGGTCCTGGATACGTATTACGGTGACGTGGCAATGGCGGTGGACTCGTGACGGCGCACCATGTGGTCCATGACGGTCATGTCGCCTCGTATCCCACGGTAAAATTCTCCAAACCCCCTGAACTCTTGTTTTACAGAACGTCGTGTCTCTACGACGCTTTGTCTCTACCAACGTTGACTCGATTTATTGTGTTTTAATTGAAAGTTCTTTTATTATTATATAAAATTAGTTTATTGTGATAATTTGTACTAAAATATATCTAGAGGGGTGCCAACTAATTTGGGTCCGAGGGAGTAGTAAACTATACAGAAAAAGTATCGCTTATATTATTTGATGGGACTGTACTTTACAAGTAAAATGTACAACTTTACAAATTATTTCCATACATGACTGAATAATTCATAGTTTCCCATGTACTGCGATTTAATCCATTACATCTTGACATTCAGCTCTCTCCAGTTCACCGCATATGCAGACTTCCTTTGCTTTATATACTGTGCTTCTTGAAAAATCTTTAGCAAGTAAATCCTGCAGAAGAACAAGTAGACGAGCAAATATCAATCAGTACGAACTGTTGATCTCCTATCTAAGGCGGAAGAATACACCTATGTTGATCAGAATAGTTGCAGGGGGGCTTTGGTAATTTTTCCATAGGATGTGAGGATGCCCGCCCGTCCTAGGCCACCCTGGTGCGCCGTCACGAGACCATCGCCATTGCCACGTCACCGTAATACGTATCCAGGATCGTATATGAACGTCCATGACAAGTTTCAGGATTGGTTTGAGGCATTTTCTATGTTTCAGGACCGTTTTAAACATAGCCAATGAGTTTGAGGACTGCTGATGCATTTTACTCTTGGATTGGAGACGTCAACATCGCTCCTCCTGTTTTTGCGAAGGAGAGACGCCAGCGTATCCACGTCCCCGCGTACAAAACAAAAACCATGTCACCCTCAGCGAGCGAGTCATCAAACAATAATTTCCAAACCAAAAAGCATCATCGGGGGGCAACGGACCCAGGCCTCCACAAAATTATAAACAACTCCATCTTGTTCTTATCTTAGTCTTAGGGAGGTAAAACAGTTGATTACTCGTACGTACTTAGTGTACTACTACTCCCTAACCATCGATGTTGAGACGCCAATTAAGTAGTTTATGATGACAAGATAAGTGATAGACCACCATAATCAGTCGCCATTGGTCCGTACTAAAGCTACGTCAACGGCTAACGTATGATGAGTCTACTAATCGCGGTTTCTCAATGAGAGACAATCAGTGGGCGGCGCGAGGTCCACGGGCCACGATCGGACGGCGCGGCGCGGCTTGCCGGTGCGCCGGAGACCGGTCATGCGCCGTCGGATGGGGGAAGAGGGTGGGCCGGTGGAGTCTCTCGTCTCTCCCCACGTCGTGAAGCGTCGTGCGCTCACTCACGCGGATGGGCCCCTCAGGCGATTACAAAAACCGGGATAATCACCGAAAGTCTTTTGGTCTGTTGTTCTCAGCTGGCTGTCTTTGTAGATGGAACACGCCGTTTTTTCTGATATAGCGCATCGATCCTCCTTGTATTACCAGGATGGGTATCTGTATCTTCAAGGTGTTGAGTGGGTTCTTCCTGCAAATGTTCCACCTATAATTCATTTGGCAATCTTAGTTCATATTTTTTTTTCTTTTCCAAAATGTACCACCTACATTCAACATACTCCGAGCTACACAAAAATAACAAAAGTGTCAGATCTCTGTAAGCATTTTTTCTCAAATCCCCAAGTTTTATCAGATTTATTCATTTTCGTGCGGTCCATATTACAAAGAACTTCTCGTTGAGATTTTGCATACTTGTAAAATACATCATTTTTTGTGCCAAATTTCACCCATCTATTATTAATTACCAACAATAGTAGTACAAAGAAGACCAAAAGTAATAAAACTAATAAACAGTTCGTTGGACCACCTAGCGACGACTATAGACAATACCACGAGGCGAAGGTGCGCCGCCGTCCATCACCAGAGCCGGACAAAACTTATCGTGGTAGAGCTTGTTGTAATAGATGGACGAAAAGTCGTCATGCTAGGGCTCTAAAGGACCAACGCACCAGAGCAGCAATCATAGCCGAAGATGACAATCGTAGATTGAAAGAAACTGGCCTCAAACCACACCAATAAATACGAAAGACGATCGGATCCCAAGAGAAGGATCTTATACCGCCAACGCTAGGCTCACCACGAAGCAAGGATACGACGGAGAGGATCTTATTCCGACTTGAGAATGTAAACAAAGTACGTTAAACCTAGCTTCCCACCGGCTAGAGGCTGTGGTCATCCACACCTCGAAGGCAACAGTCACCGGAGACGGGGTTGCCGAGGGACAAAACCCTATATTAGTTTTACAGTCGCTGCCATCTCTCTCTCTCTCGCGCGCCCTGAGGCACGAAGAACCTTGTAGTAGAATACATTATTGACTATGTTCAAAATTATTTTCTACCTTTCTTTTGAACTTGTAAAATTTATTTTTAAACAAGGAGATTGTTGGAGCTCGAGGTTTTTTTGGAGCGTTCCCGATGCCGTAACATTTGGGGAGTGGCTTTGATCCACCTTGAAACTCCAGACTTGGGTCTATTATTTTAACAAATCCAAAGTACGATTTACGCATCATCGAGCTCAAGAAAGATACTGCACGCACGAGTACTATACGTGTACGGGTACGTGAAATACAACAAAACACGAGGTGCTCGTCATCATGTCCCGATCTCGGTCCGTGGGAGGCGAGGCCGTGGCTGTCAGGCAAGTGCTGGTTTATCTTACTCGCATCCAGCCAGCCAGCATCCCCTCGTCCACGCCGGGCCTCGTGGCCCGCCACCAGACGCAGCGGGAGCCAGGGAGCGGCGCAGGGCGCACGTCCATCCAGAGAGTCCAGCGGGAGCCAGAGAGATAGATAGGGGGAGGAACAAAACCTGTTGCCATCTCTCTCTCTCTCATCGTGTGCGCTCCCGTCTCATCGTCCTCCGTGTCGATTTGCTCCCCCCAAACACGCGGAGCGCAGCGGAACAGAAAACAATACTCCTCCTCCTCCTCCCAACTCCTCCGCCGCGTCAGTCCATCAATCAATCAACCACGCGCACGCACCTTCCTCCTCCTCCTCCTCCCCCTACTGCCCGCCCTGCTTCCCCAACCTCCCCCTACCTTGCAGGCAGCGCCGCGCGCATGGATCTCCGCCTCGCCCCGCTCTCCCGCTAGGTACTAGTTGCTAGCTAGTCCACGCGCCCCCCAATTCGGAGCAGAGGGGAGGGCGGCGAGCCGGGATGACGAGGGTCGGCGGGAAGGTCTCGCTGCTACTGCTTCTGCTGCTTGGTCTGCTCGCCATGGTCTGCGCTACTGCCGCGGCGGCGGACGACGCCTCCGAGGGCGACGCCGATCCGCTCTACAGGTGAGTACTACCAGTTCATCTCCCCGAGATTCCGTCCGCCGTTATTTCCTCGATGGTGGTTGGGGCGGTTCGTGTTAGTTGTACGCAGCTCTCGCCTCGGTTTTCACTAGTACTACTCCTAGTACTACGAGATGCTGGTTGCTTCACATTGATACAGTGATTCCTGGGGAACCGGGGCTTCAACTAGTTACTATTACTATTCGCAATCGGAGCTGGGATTGTCAGCGTACTTCCCCGGTTGAACTATGTGAACTGACAGCTCGAGAGGGGAGGAGCAGGATAAACCAACCATCGGGGGCGTTTGGGTTTCTGGGCACCGTGCTTACTATTGCGCATACGGCGTTGTCGGCTCAGGCCATGGTACGGTTTGCATGATTCGCAGCCGTGCAAGATCTCGTGCTTAGATTCCGGGCAATTCGAAACCTGCGTATGAATCTGTCCATCCTCCCTATTTGGAGAAACGTTGGATTGCGGCTGTGCGATTTTTAGATTTTTCGAATTCAGTAATGTCTGACAAAACTGGGGTGATGGGGATCCAGGCTCGTCGGAGAAACCTGTCATGCAATTGGAGCTGGGATTCGCTTAGCATACTGCATACTTGCCCGGTTGAACTATGTGGACTGTCAGCTCGTGAGAAGAGGCAAATATACCATCGGGGGGCGTTTAGGATGCTGAGTACCGTGCTTACTGTTGCGCGTATGGCGTTGTCGGCTCAGGCCATGGTAAGAGTTTGCGTGACTCGCAGCCGTGCATGATCTCCTGTTAAGAAACCGAGCGTTCTGCTTTGAAAGCTGCAGGTGAATCTGTCCCTTGTCTCTATTTGGGGAAACATTGGACTGCGGCTATGCGGTTTTTAGATTTTCGAATTCAGTAATTTCTGGCAAAATTGGGGTGATGGCGATTCAGGCTCATAGGAGAAACCCGTGCCATTGTTTTCACCATTGCGAATACGTGCTTATTTGATCTATCATGCGATTGGGGTGGGCTTATGACTTGATCGGGAACCAGCCAGCATGCACCTTACTCATGTTTTTTCCTTTCTGTTGCCAGATCTTGCGTGGAAGAATGCCAGAGGACTGGCGCCCTCAAAGAGGACTCCATCAAGCACTGCATTGTTCCGACCGACGATCAGCCTGCTGACAGGTCGTGGTACGCACACGAGCCGCTCTACTTGCAATGGAAGGAGTGGAACTGCAACAGCGAGTGCCGGTACCACTGTATGATGGAAAGGGAGAAGGAGAGGGAAGAGCTCGCGCTAGGGCCGGTCAAGTATCACGGCAAATGGCCTCTGAAACGTGCTTCTGTGTTTCAGGTAGCTATTAGCTTCCACCTTACTCGAAGCACCATCTTTTCAGTTTACCTGCAGTTTGTATGTCTCGTTTTCCACTTCTCACTTTAAATAACTGCTGCTGTTTCGTTCGCAGGAACCTTTTTCGGCGGCTCTATCTGCTCTGACTCTTCTCGTGCAGTTCAATGGATGGCTCTCTTTTTTCCTCTTGCTTATGTACAAGCTGCCTCTTAGACCTGAAACTCACGCGACCTACTATGAATATACGGGGCTATGGCACATTTACGGGTACTTGGCCATGAATTCGTGGTTCTGGAGTGCCATATACCACAGCTGGTAGGTCCAATGTACTAAATGAAATCAACTTTTCAGTCAGGTTTTTTGGTCAGTAGTTACTTAATCTAGTTCGTCTACCTGTTGCAGTGATACTGCTTGGACAGAGAAGCTATATTTCTCATCTACTGCTGCCTTCCTGGGTTACTCCCTCATTTTGGCCATACTGCGAACTTCAAGTTTAAGAGATGAAGCTTCACGGGTGATGGTTGCAGCTCCAATTCTGGCCTTTGTGACAACCCACATTTTGTACCTAAACTTCTACGACCTTAACAAAGGTAGCCTCCCTCCACCTGGAAGTTAGTTTATCACAGTTTTTTTCCAAATTCGTGATCGGCTTGTTTCACTTATGCATGGTTGTCGATTGAGAAAAGCTAACTTACACTGCTAAAATTCTGAGATTTGTATTTCATGCTGGTAATGTGAGAAATTGAAATTTAGCTGTCCTGATAACCTTCTAAACTATGCAGACCTGAACATGAAGGTTTGCACTGTTATTAGCATTGCTCAGCTCCTTGTGTGGGCATTGTGGGCAGCCTTCACAAGGCATCCTTCACGGCTGAAGATCATGTTTGTTGCTCTTGGTGGTATTCTGTCGGTGTTCCTGGAAGCCCAAGATGTCCCTCCACGGTGGGGATATGTAGATGGTCATGCAATCTGCCTCGCCATGGCTATCCCCCTGTCATACCTTTGGTGGAGCTTTGCAAAGGAAGACGCCGAGATGCGCACGTCGGCAATCATGAAGAAGAAACGATAATGAGCTTGGGTAGGGCAAATACGAACTGGGGGTGGTTAATCTTTGAAAACTTGTCTGCAGTGCACTCAGCTTATGTAAAGATGAGTTTTTTCATGTAATTTAGGGTGATTTCGTCTGTGAATTACTGTTTTTCCCATGCTATTTTAGTGTTTTTGCCTCGCTCCGGGAGGTTTACATGGTTTGAAACTTACTGATAGCCTCTTGTATTCTCTCATTTATAAGCCAATGGAATATATTTGATAGTTTTTGTGATCTCTTTTGGCTGTGATGACTGTTCTGATGCTCTATGGACTTCATATCACAACATGACCTTTTGCTGACAAGCGTGATTGCTTAGAGATGTTAAACAAGACTTCTTTCGTTACATGGGCTGAATCAACGAAAGGACATTCTTCTTCATATTTTTTGCTGACAAGCCTTGCATACATGACATGTACAAAGCTGTAACATCAGCTTGCAACATAAAACTATTTTTTAAATAGGCAAACAAATCAAACCATGTGAAGTCAACTTCTTTTTGTGATGGGATAGGAAGGGATTACATCATTACAACCTCAATTGTCAAAACAAGAATTGTAATCAGGCAAGCACTGATCCAGCATGCCGTCTGAATCGTTGACTTGAGCATACTTTGCAAGTTCATAGCTCATCGAGTTAATATTTATAGAAAAACTAATATCCCCATCTCCATGAGCCACAGTTTCACATCCTCTACCAGGTGAGTAATACAATGAGCAATCGCAGTTCTTGCGACCGGAGAAGCCATTGGTTAAACATAAGGTCAGTAAACAATTGAATGCTCAATGAAAAACAAACACATGGAAATATTTACTTTGAGCAAATAGAGACCAAGATGGTAATCTATTTAGCATTCCTGAATACACCTCGAACACACCAGATCCCAAATATCCAGCTGAATGACAAAAAAATGCCAAGAAGAAAGGCACAGCGTTCACAAAAGGAATGAAATGAGCAACTCAGCTCATACATATGCCAACCAATGCAACATCAAATACATAGCCAGCTCATGATACCACCTCAATGTCCTTGAAGTACTCGTGCTCGAGAGCCTGCCTAGCTGTGATCCGTTTGCTTGGCTCGAACCGAAGCATTTTCTGTCAGTGAATATAAACAAATGATTAAACACAGTTAAGGTATGCAGTGCCATGTTCATGATATAGATGGGTCTCTTTACTTACGGAGAGAAGATCCAAGCCAATAGGTCCAAGATTGGGGACAATAGATGCAAGGTCCTGGAGATTAGTCAAGATTCCAGACAAGGAAGATCAGTCACATGATACATAGGGCACTATATGCCTAATGAAAAGTTTAAGCCATGGTCTCACACCTCTGCCTGCCACTTGGGGAAAGCAGACTTGTAGTCAGGCAGGGAGCTCACTCCTGGCCAAGTTTGTTCAGTCGGAGTGCCCAGTACCCTTCATTGGATAACCAGAATGCAACAACACATAAAGAAAATCAGATAAAGTAGGCAAGAAGTGCACTTAGAAGATGAGAAATTTAGTAACCAGGGCGAGAACTGAACCTGAATATCTTAAATAATTCATCAATCTCGGAATCGCCAGGGAACAGTGGCTTCTGGTTTACCATTTCTGCAAAGATACAGCCCACTGACCACACATCAACTGGTGTGGAATACTGCCTCGCTCCAAGAAGAATTTCTGGAGCTCTGTACCATAATGTTACTACCTGAAAAATTCTTCCCGCAGACATCCCTTGTGAGTTGATGTGCCAAAGACCCAAGTTGTTGTATAGATAAAAGTAGAATGAGCATGCTTAGATGCCAAATCACATGTACATACTAGGATGCAAAATCAAATCTACTAAATTTATGATAAAGATCTCTCCAAAAGGCGGCATGTCACTGGAACAGTTTTCAAGGACCTTGTAATCGAGTAATAATAGAAGAAAAGTACCTCATGAGTAAATGTACGGACAGGAATTCCAAATGCCCTGGCTAAACCAAAGTCTGCAAGCTTCAGCGCATTAGTACGCCGATCTATCAATAAATTCTGAGGTTTCAAATCTCGATGAAGAACTCTATGAGAATGACAATAAGCAACGCCGCGGAGTATCTGATAGAGATATGACTGGAGAAAGAAGAAAACAGTCACATAATCACATACCAAAATGCAACCAGAGAAGCTAGTGTATTTTGAGTCAGAACAGAAATATGCAAAGGAAAAAACAGCATAAAAACAGTAAAATAGGGTGTAACAATATACTCATGACTCATGCTATCTTTATAACTCTGTATAACAGTATAAGCCACTTAATAAGAAGTAATTTTGCATGAACTTCATGTTTATATACAATTTGGTTGATCTAAAATGTGTTGCCACAATTCAATGGCAAGAAAAATCTAACTTGACCTGCAGAACACAGAAAAATTGTCCTAGCCCTAAAATTTGTTCTGAAATAATCTACATTTTAGCTTTTAGTCAACAAGGACACAGAAAACAAAGTGATTTTACTCTCCCTATTGGATGTCATTATTTTCAATGACGATTGGATTGGTTGTTCACATATCTAAGTAGTACTAATAAGTAATAAATGATGTACTACTTTGTCTGATTTTATCTAGGATGTAGATTAAAATGGAACAGACGGAGTATATGCCAGGGAACCGGTAATACTAATGAGAAAGTAACATATAAAGAAATGCACTAACTACTTTGAGCCGAAGACCATAGACCATGGCTGTCAGAAGTGGTAGTTGAAGGAAATAGTGCCAGTTCTCTGTGTAGTAAATAGTTACACTTCCACAAAAGCGACAAACATGACAGAAACGGTGCCCACATGCGGATCATACAGCGGTGGGGTGATGGTGGTGGTACCACACTGCCAATCATTTAGAGCAACAAAGCTAGCACTAACAGTGAAGCCATGTTTTATTTACAGGAGTTACTGTAGAGCAAGAGTGTTGTACAGTGCATCTCTGATTTGAGGAGATGGCCTCTGTTGGCCAGCTATCGTGTTGGTACTAGAACCCAAGGCGGTCTTAAAAAGCAATACTGACTAATTGTTCCTATAGTGTATCTGTGTTACCGAGTGATTTACTAACATTATTCAAACAGGGTTAGAAGGAACTACAGCCTTTGCTTTGGGATGTCCAAAATTCCTACATCGAGCATATAAAATAGAGAAAGATTATATCGTTCATTTCAGTCGGCCCATTTTGCAACAGGGAAGATATGTTTACATTCATAAAAGAAATATATACAACTAAATTTCCAATATAGACATTGCATCTGTCAGGTATGTTTTCAAATTATACAATTTAGCATCTGTTGCTACAGGAATTTAGCTAGTTCTAAACTAAGAAAAGCCTGATCTTACCATAACAACATAAGTATACAGTATCCCCAAAGTAAACAAACATATATGTAAAAACATCACATGTACATATATCATAAATATCAGTGGCATTCAGTGCAACAAGTTCAAGAGTGAATAAGCGCACATGGCAATACCGACATGGGTACTTCTCCCCAACTGTGCATACTGGTTTACGCTAAGTGTGGCCCTAGTGACCAACAAACTGGGCACTGTCCTACCATATAAAACAGAGTGACAGAAGAAGACAGGTGATACACCATATATGGAGTGCACGAGACGTAATGTGGGTTCCACCTGTCTTAGTCTTAAATCATTGTACTACATCATATGAGAGCTAAAAATTCTTTTACACGAAATAAGAAGGCACCGAAACTGAAAATGTGGTCTACTACAAGTCTACAACCAAGAGTAGCATCACTTATGCTGCTCAACACTCCCACCGTTGTGTCACATGCTCTTCCCAACACTACCGAGTTGAGCCGTACGACACATACAGAGTCATCGATCAAGACAAGCTCAAGCGATTGCTTCAAGGTCTAGCCATACAAGGAAAGCAATAGAAGCAACTCGCAATGGCACGCATTTATTAATTTCACATTGCTCACCTTGATCAAAGCGGGACTCTTGGCAAACTCTGGACATGAATCCATGAACTTCTTGAGGTCCAGATCCAGGTACTCAAAGACGAGCCATATGCGCTTCTCACTGTGGACAACATCGTGTAGCCTGCAAGCAAATGAGTAGAGAGCTTCTCAGCATAGCAACATCCCAAACCATCTCATCCTCAGTTTCTCACCACAAATGTAACGACATTAAACATGGCACCATCAACTGGTTCTAATAAATCCGGCATGGTTACTGTTGCATAAAAGCAGAGCCCGTCCGTCTCTGCTTAATGCCCACTTCAGTCAATCTCTGCTTAATGCCCACTTCAGTCAATCAATCTATCAGTCCGAGCTACTTGGGCTAATCAATACAACTTGATACTAAATCCGGAGTAGGTGAGCAGCAAAGTCAAATGCCGATAAACGGGAGGAGGAAATGGGGAGTGGTGGGCTCACTTGACGATGTTGCCGTGCTGCATCTCCTTGAGGAGCGAGATCTCGCGGATGGCGGTGGAGGGGACGCCCTCGTCCTCCTGGTCGAGGCGGATCTTCTTGAGCGCGATCGTCTCGTTGGTGACCCTGTCCCGCGCCCTGTACACCACCCCGTACGTGCCCTCCCCGATCTTCTCCTCCTTCTCGTACTGCGTACACACACACACACACACGCAGGCACAAAAACACAAACACGTACAGTACGCGCGTGAGAAGACGAGGCAGAAAATCGAATCGAACGGAACCAGATCGCTCCGTGCCGGCGCCGGTTACCTGATCCATTGCCGTCCAATGCGACGGCGGCGGCGCGGGGTGGCGGAATGGACGAGCAGGTGCAAGGGAGCAGGAAGAGGGGAACGGCGAAGACGACGAAGAAGAAGCGGGAGAGAGGAAGGGGATCAGGCGAGGGGGGAAGAGGCAGCGGCGGGCAGAGCTGCTGCTGGTGCCGCCATTGGGAGGGAGGGGTCGAGTTGGGGTTTGGTGCTGTGCTGGTCCTCCTCGCTCGGCCGCTGCCTCCTTCTAAATATTGATGCAGGCAGGCAGGCAGGGTCCTCCTCTCCTCGCTCTGGCCTTTATCTGCCGTTTGACTGGGGCTTTTCTCCCCTAGTCGGCCAGTCCACCCTGTTTGGTTGGCTTTTGGTGGTTTCTTCAAATTTTCTTGGATGCAATGGGTGGTTTTTTTTAGGTTTTTATTTTTTTATTGTTGTGAGATGGATTTGGTGAGGCTGCTATCCAGTCGATGGAGTTTGAATTGTGAAAACTTGGCATTATTCCAGTCGTGTTTTCTTTTATGTGTCGACACTCTCTTGCCTCGTGTGCTACAATTTAAGATGTATCTCGTCACGTTGTAATGCCTTGTCATTATCGACGGTTGTGTCTATCTCGATTAGGTTGGAATTACAGTTGGTTTAGACTATGTGATTTTAGTGGCTCTAGTCATGCTTTGGAGGCTAGTGAACCACGACGTTATCTTAATGACCAACGGGGGAGCGTCATATATAAATTATTGTTTTTGATCCATCACTACCCGCTCCTTCGTATTTTGCAAGGGATGTTCTTCATCATCTTCAATAATGCCATGTCACTAGAGTTGCAAACAAAACTACTTATGGGATAGCGACAACAAAAGGAAATTGGTCAAATACTAGTCAAAAAGGGTATGATCTACAATATTACAATTTCATTGCGAGGTCAAGTATAGTTCTCTCTTTTTTTTTGCAAAAAGTCTGCCGATTTATTCATAATCTTCAACAGAAGTACAAGGAATCCTAAAATTAGTATAAAAAAATCTATAAGGTTCTTGGTCCACCTAGCAACAACTAAAAGCACTCGAGCGAGCCGGAGGCACCGCAGTCCTCACCTCTCCCTAAGTGCAAAGCTTGTTATAGTAGAGGAAGGTCTGGCATGCAAAGGTAGCGTTGGCAAATGATGCATGTACATTACATAGCCATTTCTTCCAAGCCTACTAATTTGTTGTGGTTCCGCTATTTCTCATGCAAATGAACCAATTACTAAATGGTAGGTTAGGAACTACTTTGATCCAAACGTTTTAAGGATTTGTGCTAATAGTGCGAAGGGAATATCCTTTTTTCCAACTTGTAAGGATATACCGGATGAATGTATCTATAAGTATATTGTGAAATATATGCAAATTGAGAGCTATAAAACAGATTAATTAGGTGGGTTTCCCCGTACGTCGACCATATTTTTTTTCTTTTCTTGATAATAACGTTGAAATGGACGTGAAACCAAATTGAGTGGACATGGACAGGACGACAAGTAGGTCCATGCCACAAAGCTGCATGTGTTCGGCGAGGGCTGACTTCCATGTGCAATATGACGGTCTTTGTTTATCCCGTCGAGCTAGTGATGGTAATCGTTCACACGGAGACTTGATTAGTTTCCTCCCCGTTTGATAGATCGATCAGCATAGCGTACGTGCGTGCGCGCTAGCCAGTAAATGATGCATGAGATGAGTGGATGAATGGATATGTCGTCGAACCCGTTTGTACAAGGAGTAGTACAAAAAAAACAAGGAGTAATACGTACTGTACTCAGGTCGAAGTGAGTACGTACATGTTTACGTACGTTAGGTCTGGTCTTCATCGTCGCGATGTGTGGCGACGCACGACACCATGATCACCACGTCCGCGCCGTGCGATCGAGCGGGCGAGCTTTACGCGCATGGACGCAAAGACAGACGCCGTGGAGCAAAGGGAAAAAGAAGGAAGGCGCGCTTTTGCTCGGTGTTGTCGTGCGATCGCGCGCACCGAGGACGGAGCACGCACGCATCGGCATGCCACGGCCACGGCACGGCGCGCCTCGATGCCCACGCTCCGTGGATCGGGCCTCGGGAGCCGCGCGCGGACGCAATCGTTATCCGCTCGGAAGACATCGCCTGGGCGTCGGTCGGCGGGCACCGAGCGGGGAGCAGGACGCGGCACCGGCGCCAGCGTGGCGGTGGCGCGGCAAGTCGGCAAGAGGAGACCGGGTCGCGCTGCGTGAAAAGGGGAGACTGGGGCTGGGGCTGCGCGCGGCACGTGACGCCCATCAACGCGGGAGTAAACCCATAGGCGCCTCCCGCGCCGCGGCATGCAGGCAGGCGGCGTAAAGCTGGCCGGCCGGGGGCCGGGGCCGGTCCCGCGAAGCAAGACGGCACACCCAAACCGGAAAAGCTTCCCCTTCTCCGCATACTTTGTGCCAATCGGCCTGGCCTGGCCGGCCCGAGCCGTCGTGTCGCGTCGCGCGCGCAGGTCAATGCAGGCAGGTTGTTGGCCGCCATCAATCAGTGTGCCGACTGACTGCCGAGTTTGCGAGTGGAGCAGTAAAGGCCACGATGTGGAACAGGCCTGCATTGCCTGCATGTGTCGGCCATTGATGCGCTTCCGCCCCGGCCGGGACGATTAGTACTTGATACGCTACCTACCTTGGCGCGCTCCGTGGTCACCGGAGCTGCGTCCAGATACACCATAAACTCCGCACGTGCTTTCGTCATGGCCTGCTCTGGCCTCATGCATGGCCTCTGCATAACTAACTGGAGGCCACGTCATCTGCAAGGTGTTGCAACAACAAGTGCCAGAGATGACGGGGTAGAACGGGTACGAGAGCTTCACCGAGAGAGAACGGGTACGCTAAGATAAATGAAAGAATAGAGTGTGGATTGGTAGATGACACGAAGAAGAAGAAGAATGAAGATTGGAGTATAAAGTGAAGGAGTGATAAGGAGAAGCTAATTGCATTATTAAACGTCTTGATAGTGTCCTCAAAACAGCATTTCGTCCCGCTATATTAATATACCAACCATAAGCTTGCTGGACGCAGCACAAGCCCAAACGAAAGAGAAACAAATGTGGCAGATCGACAAAAGCAAAGATGATTCGCAACCGCTACCTCTATAGAGAATTCTCACCACGAACCTAGCACTCTGACGTATCAAGCAACACCTTCGAGAAGGACTACGACGTTGCTGCTGCCTAGAATAGTCCTAGGGTTTCCCCTAGCAAGAGGATGGGTGTAGGGAAGGAGTATTCCCGACACCCTTTAAGAAGGGATAGTGGCACCTGCAGTCATCACCGCGTCGATGTTGGGCCAGCCGATAGGGATTTTTATGGGCACCCAAAAAACACAACTCTCCACACTCTGAGGCGCTGCGCCGAGCTTGCCGCCCACCAGCATGCACCACCACAGTCCTGAGATCACCATCGTCGTCTCACTTTGCCCAATTAAGCGAGGCCAACAGGATCGAGAAGACACAACAGGCGATGGGTGACAAAATAGCAGTCGCGCGGGAGGGACCGACCTCCATCGCCGTTGGCGGTAGACGATTAGATGTAGCAGCAAGGGAAAATCAGGCCCACCGAGGGGTGGCAACACAACAAACACGTGAGAGAGAGACCAACCGCCACCACCGACGGCGGTAGCCGATCGGGTGCAGCTGTAGGGCAAACTAGGCGCACGGTCCGGCCAGGCCAATAAAGGTCCCGTGAAGCCCTGCTTCCATCACCGCTACCCCTGGTATCTGCCCGGCCGGGGCCCAAAGGGGCCCATGAAACCCCGCCTCCACACTATAGCACGCAGACCACCATTACGACCACCCTGACCTGCTCTGAACCTTGATACCACCGGAGAAGCCATAGAGCCCGAGATAGGCCGCCCAACCCCCAAATCGGGCCCATATCTGAGCCTACAGGGCGCCGTCGAACGCAGGAAACCGCCGCCTGCCGAAGAGCACTGCCGCCACATAGACGTGTTGGACCACTGCCTGTCGAAGAGCACCGCCGTTGGACGTCGCCTCCCAAGCCGAAACGCTAAGTATGGGAGTGGAGCACCGACATCGGCGGCATCGTGCAGGCAATTCCCTATGGTCCTCCTCCTGTGGTGGAGGAAGGGAGGAAGGGGAGGCACTGTAGGAAGGAGGGGAGGTGTTGTAGGAAGGAGGGACGGTGGAGGAGGCCCCGGATGCCGCATTCAGGGTGGCGGCGTAAGGAGGGTGTGGAAGCTCGCCCGCTCCTCCTCTCAGTGCCTTGATAATGTAGAAGTACATTAAATTTAGACAAATTTTGAGTATTATATGGGAGTAGCTGGAAATACCGCCATTATAACAGAGATTCAGGAACCGTTACGTGGCAGGCATGAGAGAGGGAGGCGCTCCAAAGAGGCGGCTAGCCCATCTAGGGTTCCTTCCCTCTCACTAGCGATACCACAGTCCATCCCATCTCCAGCAGCCTTAGCGCTTTGGAGACATGGCAGACCACGGCCCCTCGCCATGCTGCAGGGAGATCTTGTGTTTTTAGATTGCTTTTCATAGTCTTTTTTAGATGGTGAGGCAATGTCTACGTCCTGAAGTCATAATAAAGTCTTTCTCGTTCTATCCTCGCTTTGGTTGTGCATGTAGCGGGTAGGGAGGGTGCGTTGAGTCGTTTGACCCGTGGATATCGTGGGATCCGATCATTTTTCATGTTCGTTGGTCTGGTTTCAAGTTAGTCTCATCTGATCTACGATTGTCATCATCGGCGATGGTTGCTGCTCTACTACGTTGGTCCTTTCACTACAGGAGAAGCTGAATACGCCGACGGCCAGGTCCCGTCGGCGTAGGCTGGCCCGACAGCTGCCGTCGGCGTACAGCCCCGTAGGCGTAGCCCCTCCTCCTATCGGCGTAGAAAATCCGTCGACGTATATAGCTACGCCGATGGCTCTGCCGTCGGCGCAGACCATATGGGGCCCACCTAGACGGCTTAAGGCCATTTGGCTACGCTGACGGCTTTACCGTCGGCCTAGATTTTTCCAAAAAAAAATCAATTTTTTTTCAATTTTTTTTAGCAATTTTGAATTGTTTAATGTGTTAATCTCACATGAACATTTTTAATTCTAAATATACTTAGTCTTAGGTCAAATTGCATAATTAGTCAAAACTTCTCAACCGGTCACCCATCCTAATACTACTCCAGCCCAAAGAAACTAGAGGAGTAGCCCAAAGAAACTAGAACTTGTTGTGAATATTATCATATCAAACCTATTAACCATTACACTATAATGTTAGACATATTTAGTTTTTTACATTCCATACAATTATTTGAGTAAACAACAATGAATAAGTAATAATAATCTTGAATTCAAACAAAAAATTATTTATTTTGCTTTTTTCATTTAAATTTGAATAATTCATAACTACAAATCCGTAAATCACAATTCGACAAATAATATATCCAAATCGATCAGAAAAATGAGAGGATTCCAAATATGATATCCTGTCATCACTTTAATTATATATCATAACTTTTAAATATTAGACCAACTGAAACTATGTCAAGATTCATGAAACACCCCATTTTTTGCACTTGAAAGATAAAAAAATGGTTTTTTGGTGCGACGAAAAGGAAAACTTCCTCCTGTAACATTGTTCGCCATCCCATGATATACACGAGTGCACAATATGGGCACATTAGCGCAAACTATATCACGATTCTAGCAATAACATTGGTCATTTGACCTGAAATTCAGAAAACCTCGATTGAGATAGGTCATTTTGTGAAGGTTTTTTTGAGACACGATCAATATACCAAGTTTTGTATTTTTTTCATGAAACTATGTCACATAATATGATACCACGCGAAGGTTTTGCATTGTTTCGATCGTCTTTGATTTTTTTACGCATGTTTTAAACTATCGTCAAACTTTCTAAATTGAGGGGCATAAAAATTCTTAGCTCGGGACTGATCCTCACTAAACTTGCATTAGATATTTGATGAAATAGAATATTGTGAACCTAAAAATGATTTTTGCAAAAAATCATGAGCATCATATCATGTACGTGTAGTTTAAATCTAACTCATTTCCTACTGATTCGGCAGGATTTTGTTTTTTTCACGAGGGGTGGACGGAAAGGTTTGAGATATCCCGGTTGGGAAATTGTCCATTAAATATGGTATAGTATTTTTGAAAAATGTGGTATTATCATTTTGAAACTTTTATTTGGTGGTTGTTTCACAAAATGCCCCATTTTTTGCACAGGAAAAATAAAAATTGGATTTTTGGTGCGACGAAAAGGAAAACTTCCTCCTGCAACATTGTTCGTCATCCCATGATACACATGCGTGTATAATATGGGCACATTATCGCAAACTATACCGTGATTTTAGCAATAACATTGGTTATTTGACCTTAAATCCAGAAAACGTCGACTGAGATAGGTCATTTTGTGAAGGTTTTTTGAGACACAATCAATACACCAAGTTTGGTATTTTTCCATGCAACTATGTCACATAATATGACACTACGCGAAAGTTTTGCATTGTTTCGATCGTTTTTCAATTTTTATGCCCGTTTCAAACTATCGTCAAACTTTGTAAATCAAGGGGCATGAAGATTCTTAGCTCGGGGCTGAGCCTCGCTAAACTTGCATTATATATTTAACAAAATAGCATATATTGTGAATCTAAAAACGATTTTTGCAAAAAATCAGGAGCATCATATCATGTACCTGTAGTTCAAATCTAACTAATTTCGTACCGATTCAGCAGAATTTTCACTTTTTTATGAGGGGTGGACGGAAAGGTTTGAGATATCCAGGTTGGGAAATTGTGTATTCAATATGGTCTAATATTTTTGAAAAATATGGTATTATCATTTTGAAACTTTCATTTGGTGGTTGCTTCATAAATCACCCTTTTTTTGTAATCGAAAAATAAAAAATATGTTATACGAAAGTATTTGTATTTTTTATATATATTTTTGTTAACAAATATGTAATATTTGAGTTTATATAGATAGATCTTATTTTTCTACAAATTTTGATATATTATATGTATTTTTTTGAATTTAAATGATTTAGTTATGATTTTTCTAAGATTAATGGGGCAAAAAAAATGGCTACGGCGGCGTAGACTTGACGTCGTCGCTCTGTAGTTGGCCTAGTATGCTACACCGACGGCCCCGTTTATACCGACGGCTGCCGTCGGCCTATTTATCCTATACCGACGGTAAAACGGGCCGACGACCCCGACATATTGTCGTCGGCATATAAAGGGCCGTCGGTCTATATTGTTATTCCCGTAGTGTTTGGGATCTTATCAGGACAACTTTCTGTCGTTCTATTATAACAAGCTCTACTACAACAAGTTTTGTCCGACACCTATAATGGAGGGATTAGGACGGCGGCACGAATCATCTTGTGTTAGTGTGTGTGGTCGTAGCTAGGTGGTCCAAGGACCTATTGATAGTCTTTATTACTTTTAGTCCTCTTTGTACCAATAAATCTGTTGAATTTCACAAAAAAAAATGAGATTCAGGCTGCGCGTGAACGGCTGTGATTCCATTGGATTTTCGGTACGATCTCAGATTGATAGGAAAAGGAATATTAATTTGTCCCGTATTCGGTCGATATCTAAATACTCCCTCTGTTTTTTATTATTTCGTGTTCTAGCAATTTTCAAAGTCAAACTTTGTCAACTTTGACGAAAAATGTAGGAAAGCATATAAACATTTATTATTCCAAATACATATATTATAAAAATATAACTTACGAAGATTCTAATACAATAAGTTTTATATTGTAGATACTTCTATTTTTTGCTAAATATTTGGTTAAACTTTAATTTTTCTGACTTTGACTAAACTTAGAATGCGATCTACTCCCTCCGTTTCAAAATATAAGATGTTTTAAGTTTGTGAAGAAAATGAATCTAGAATTGTTTTAGTATGTAGGTTCACTCAATTTTAGAACGAATCTACATGTACTAAAAGATGTCTAGATTCATTTTTTTTACAAACTTATAATATCTTATATTTTGAAATGGAGGGAGCAATTGTGAACTGAGGGAGTATGCCGCACCGCAATATATTTTCTTGGCCGGCGTATATCTTCTGGGTACGTATTTATATATCCATATTAAGCAGAGGATCGATTCATCAGGTTTCGGTAACGATCGATTCAGGTATCGTTAACCCCTAACCGATCTAAACCTACGCTAGCAGACGGCCATGGAGACCAGCCATCGGGAACTGGCCAAAAGTACAGGCAAAGCAATAGGGGAGGCTATCAGGCAAACCATCCTCCTGGAGAGCGATAAGAGCAGCGTGCTACATCATGTGATCAATGGCGGTTGCTACAGCGAGTTCAAAACGGCGGTGCTGGATTGCCATCCCACGTCTAACGAGTACTGGGATGATCCCACAAAGTGCGCTCTCGACGTCGGGGCATGTGTCAAGGCCACGGAGGCACTGCGCCAGTGCTTCGCCGGAAACCCGGCTTGCTTCAAGCATCAGTATCTCCGGCGCCTGGACGAGGGCCTCGACGAGGACCTGGACCCGTCGCCGGAGGAGGTGAAGATGGAGAACGAGACCCAGTTCAGGTGGTGGAGTAGCATGAGGAGAAGCTAAGCTTATATATCTAATGATCACTAGTGGAAACGAGGCTTATATATCTTCTACGAACCGGTGTTAAAGGGAGGGCCGTACCAGCGTGGCACCTGCGGCAAAAAAGGAGCCCCCTTTAACACCGGTTCGTGTCGACCCTGCAACAGTGGCCCGTGTAGCCCCCTCTTTAGCACCGGTTCGTGGCATGAACCGGTGTTCAGGGGGGGCTATATAAGACACCATCGCAGCCCACACATCCCACTCTTTCATTTTTTCACTATCTCATTTTGGAGCCTAGCAAGAGGGTGCGAAGAGTGCTAGTTTGTGTTTTTTCATATGCACAAGAAGTGTTCGGTGAAATGGCCGAGAGCTCAAAATGTTTTCTTGTTGCTCTTTCCATCTCGGTCGAGGTCGGCAACTATCCTTTCATGTGTCATTGATGTACTATATATATAAATGGTCATCTCCCTATTAATTTTTGATATATACTACATATTAATGCAGATGAACCGGCAATGGATGTACGGTGACCGCCGCACTTCCGAGTACATTACGGGCCTCAAAAATTTCATCGTTGTGAGCTAATGCAAACCGTGGTCACAATGGTTTTATGTGCTGTCCGTGTGTTCACTGTCAGAACAAGAAAGACTACTCAAATACCAGAACCATTCACGCCCACCTGCTTCGATCCGGTTTCATGCCCAGCTATAATTGTTGGACCAAGCACGGAGAAAAAGGGGTTGTGATGGAAGACAACGAAGAAGAAGAGGATGATGACAACTATCATAATATGTATCCTGAATATGATGATACTGCAACCTGGGTAGATAATGAAGATCAAGAGGGAGCAGATGGGCCCGCTGATGATGATCTTGGTCGGGCCATTACTGATGCAAAGGAAGAATGTGAAACTGAAAAGGAGAAGGAGAAGCTGGAGCAGATGTTAAAGGATCACAAAACATTGTTGTATCCAACTTGCGAAGATGGCCACAAAAAGCTAGGTATCACACTGGATTTGCTGCAATGGAAGGCAGAGAATGGTGTGACTGACAGCGCATTTTCAAAGTTGTTGGTAAAAATGAAGAATCTTCTTCCAAGAAATAATGAGTTGCCCGACAGTACATACCAAGCAAAGAAGGTTGTCTGCCCTCTAGGATTAGACGTGCAGAAGATACATGCCTGCATTAATACTGCATCCTCTACCGCGGTGAGAAGTACGAGAATTTGGATGAATGCCCGGTATGCACTGCACTGCGGTATAAGATCAGACGAGACGATCCTGACGATGTTGAGGGCGAGGCCCCTAGGAAGAAGGTTCCCGTCAAGGTTACGTGGTATGCTCCTATAATACCATGGTTAAAACGTCTCTTCAGAAATAAAGAGCATGCCAAGTTGTTGCGATGGCACATGGAAGACCGTAAGAAAGACGCGATGTTGAGACACCCCGCTGATGGGTCACAGTGGAGAAAAGTCGAGCGAGAGTACCCGGACTTCGCACGTGACGCAAGGAACTTAAGGTTTGGTCTAAGTATAGACGGCATGAATCCTTTTGGTGAGCAGAGCTGCAGTCACAGCACCTGGCCTGTGATTATGTATCTATAACCTTCCTCCTTGGTTGTGTATGAAGAGGAAGTTCATTATGATGCCAGTGCTCATCCAAGGCCCGAGGCAACCCGGCAACGACATTGATGTGTACCTAAGGCCATTAGTTGAAGAACTTTTACAGCTGTGGGCCAAACCAGGTGTACGTATGTAGAATGAGCACAAAGGGGAGCCATTTGACCTACGAGCATTGCTTTTCGTAACCATCAATGATTGGCCTGCTCTTAGTAACATTTCATGGCAGACAAACAAGGGATATAATGCATGCACACACTGTTTAGATGAGACTGAAAGTGTATATTTGGATAAATGTAAGAAGGTTGTGTACCTAGGGTATCGCCGATTTCTTCCGAACCTGCATCCAGTAAGAAAGAAAGGCAAGCATTTCAAACGTCTGGCAGAACCCCGGAGGAAGCCTGTCCTCCATCGGTGAGGAGGTATTTGGTATGGTCAAGGACCTAGAAGTAATCTTTGGAAAAGGTCTGGCAGTCTATCTATTCGAATGACGATGCGGACACGCCCATGTGGAAGAAGCAATCTATATTTTGGGACCTACCCTATTGGAAATTCTTAGAGGTCCGCTCTTCAATCGACGTGATGCACGTGACGAAGAATGTTTGCGTGAACCTGCTAGGCTTTCTCGGAGTGTATGGGAAGACCAGAGATACACCGAAGCACGGGGACCAGCAACGCCCCAAAGCCTGAAGAGCCTATGCATCCTGAGAACGAGAAGGGTAAACGATGCCACTTAACTCCTGCCAGCTACGCTCTTACCAAAGCAGAGAAGGAAATATTTTTTTAATGTCTGAGCAGTATCAAGGTTCCGGTCTGGCTTCTCGTCGAATACAAAGGGAATAATAAATATGGCAGAGAAAAAATTCCAAAACCTGAAGTCTCATGACTGCCACGTGATTATGACACAATTGCTTCTGATTGCATTGAGGGGGCTTCTACCTGAAAATGTTCGAGTACCCATTGTGAAGCTATGTGCATTCCTCAATGCAATATCTTAGAAGGTAATCGATCCAGAAAGCCTACCAGGGTTATAAACAGATGTGGCCCAATGTCTTGTCAGCTTTGAGTTGGTGTTCCCACCATCCTTCTTCAATATTATGACGCATCTCCTGGTTCACCTAGTAGAAGAGATTGCCATTCTCGGTCCTGTATTTCTATACAATATGTTCCCCTTTGAGAGGTTCATGGGAGTCTTAAATAAATATGTTCATAATTGTGCTAGGCCAGAAGGAAGCATCTCCAAGGGCTATGTAACAGAGGAGGTCATTGAGTTCTGTGTTGATTTTATTCCTGACCTTAAGGCGATTGGTGTTCCAGAATCACGACATGAGGGGAGACTGCATGGAAAAGGCACCCTAGGATGTAAAGCAATGATATGTAGGGACGGGAATTCTCTCAATCGAGCATACTACACGGTTTTACAAAGATCTATCTTGGTTGCCCCGTATATCAATGAACACTAGAATTTAATACGCCTCAAACACCCGGGACGGTCTGATGAATGGATTATAAGTGAACACATGGCGAGTTTTGACGGCTGGCTGCAAAGACTTCTCACGAATAACACCACTGTTGGGGATCAGCTGTACTTGTTGGCCAGGACACAATCTTCGACTGTATGTACTTTCCAAGGGTACGAGATAAATGGGAATACATTTTACACGATAGGCCAAGATAAAAAGAGCACCAACCAAAATAGTGGTGTCCGCTTCGATGCAGCAGAAGACAATGGGCAGAAGACCACGTATTATGGGTTCATAGAGGAGATATGGGAACTTGACTATGGATCTAATTTTAAGGTCCCCTTGTTTCGATGCAAATGGGTCAAGCTAACAGGAGGAGGGGTTGAGGTAGAAAAGAAGTACGGAATGACAACGGTGGATCTCAACAATCTTATGAAGATAGACAAGAACTTAGACGAACCATTCGTCCTAGCCAATGATGTGGCTCAGGTTTTCTATGTGAAGGACATGTCCTCCAGACCAAAAAAAAAGAAAAAATATGCAAACGAATACATCATATGATGAGCCAAAGCGTCACATAGTTCTTTCAGGGAAAAGAAACATCGTGGGAATCGAGGACAAGATGACATGTCGGAAGATTATAATAAGTTTGATGAAATTCCGCCTTCACGGTGAAAACCGACCCAAGCATTACGTTAAGTAAAGAAGATGCTCCATGGTTACGTCAAGCGATCATAAGGAAGGACATATGCCAAGAAGTTCATGCTCATATTATGTAACTCTAGTTCATGTTTTTAATATTAATACATGTCTTGAGTGTTAGTCTTGTTTTGTGGATGGACCGGGACTATGAGAAGAAGTTGTCCCGATTCGTACTTACCATTAAGATCGATCTCCAAACACGCGGTCACATATTAGGAGTGCCTCTATGACCAGTTTCTTGGAGATCTTGGGAGGACTGGGCTCCGTCGGCATCTCCACAACCCATAGTGGTGTCCCTGCTCTCGAAACCATCTTGCAGCTTTGTAACTTCTCTAACTATATCAATACACAGGAGCTAACTAATTTCACATATTAGGAGTGCCTCTATGACCATTTCTCGGAGATGTCGGAGGATGGGCTCGTCGGCATCTCCCCAAACGCCGTAGTGGTGTCCTGCTCTCGAAAACCATCTTGGAGATGCCTCAAACTGGCTGGAGGACTGGACTCACAAGGATGCCTATTTATAGTACAAGCAGCTCGACATAGTGTCGACACTTATGAAATAATGTCGACACTCACCCCTATTATTAGTGCTGACTCGTGTTTTGTCCCGGTTGGTGTCTCCAACCGGGACTAAAGGTTCATTTTTAGTCCCGGTTGGTGTCTTTAGTCCCGGTTGGAGACACCATCCGGGACAAGGTACACGCCGCACGACATAATGTCGACACTCACCCCTATTATTAGTGCTGACTCGTGTTTTGTCCCGGTTGGTGTCTCCAACCGGGACTAAAGGTTCATCTTTAGTCCCGGTTGGTGTCTCCAACCGGGACTAAAGGTTCATATTTAGTCCCGGTTGGTGACACCATCCGGGACAAGGTACACGCCGCACGACATAATGTCGACACTCACCCCTATTATTAGTGTTGGCTCGTGTTTTGTCCCGGTTGGTGTCTCCAATCGGGACTAAAGGTTCATCTTTAGTCCCGGTTGGTGTCTCCAACCGGGACTAAAGGTTCATCCCGCCATTTTTCTTCCCGCCAGTTCTTCCCGCTAGTTCACTATATATATATGTATGGTTGGCCTCCATTGTCATTGCACATCTCTAGACTCATATCTGCAACCTCATCACTCTTTCCCATGGCTTCCACCGTAGCACTAACCCCTGGAGGCAGGCGCTGCGCCTCGAACTACCGCCCGCCGGGATCTGTGTCCCGTCGGCTTTGGATCTTTGGCCGTCGGAGTCGTGCCGGTTCCTCCTGTCCCTCTAGGTGTGGCGCGCCGGATGGCCATCACGAACCACTACTACTTCGAGCTCACGCCGGAGCAGCGGAGGAATCCCAGATGGCATCCCGACAATTTACTTACTTCGGAAGCCTTCTTCGTGGATCGGCGTGAGAGGGCGCTCGCCAGGCACGAGGAGGACGGCCCACCTCCTCCTAACTTCAACGAGGCCGGCCGTCGGCTATGGTGGCGCGGTCGGACTCTCCAGAGCGTCATGGCCTATGACACTGCCTCCGACTCTAACCCCCGTCTGCGCTACCCTCAAGTCCAGCCCACGCGGTACCCTCAAGTCCAGCCCACGCGTACTCTCCAGAGGTTCAATTACGGCGACCCCGACGACGACAGCGATGACGGCGACGGCGAGTACGACGACTATAGTGGCGAGTATTACAGGTGTAGGCAGGAGCATGACTGAATCACTCCAACATTCGGAAACAAGTTCGGCCGATTGTTACTTAATCTGGCCATGTATCTTAATTTTCAGTTCTTTTATGTATCTTAATTTTCAGTTCCAGTTCGGCTTTATGTAACTTACTATTAGTTGCATTCTCATTCGAGGTTTCTTGGCTTTCGGGTCAAATGACCAATGTTATGGCTAGAATCAAGGCATAGTTTGTGATAATATGGCCATATTGTGCATACATGTGCATCATGGCATGGCAAACAATGTTGCAAGAGGAAGTTTTCCTTTTTATCGCACCAAAAAGGCATTTTCCATTTTCCGAGCATAAAAAACGGACGGTTTTGTGAAGCAACCACCAAATGGCTTATTCAAAAAACCACCAACACATTTTACAAAAATACTAGACCACCTTATATGGACAATGTACCAACAGGGGATCTGAAACCTTTCCGTCCACCTCTGGTGAAAAAGACAAATTCCTGCCGAATCGGCAGGAAGTGGGTCAGATATGAACTACAAGTACATGATACGATGCTCATGATTTTTTACAAAAATCATTTTTAGGTTCACAATATGCTATTTTATCAAAAAAAAACAATGCAAGTTGAGCGAGGCTTGGCCCCGAGCTAAGAATCATCATGCCCGTTGTTCGACAAAGTTTCTCGATAGTTTAAAACGGGGATAAAAATAAAAAAAAGATCAAAACAGTGCGAAACCTTCGCGTGGTGTTATATTATGTGACATAGTTAGAAGGAAAAATCTCAAACTTAGTATATTGATTATGTCTCAAAAAAACCTTCACAAAAAGACCTATCTCATTCGAGCACTACTAGGAAAACGGCTATAGGTAATCAGCACATCCGTGGCTCACATGGTTGAAGTGCCCCACGGCTAAAACAGGCGTGGCTCACCTGTGGGCAGTGCCCTACTATAGTCATGTGCACCACGGTTGTTAGTGTCATCTGTGGCGCACATGGGGGGTGCACTACGCCTAAGCGCACGCCCTCCTCTGCTGTGAAACGGCCACAAACATCTGTGGCGCACTCGGCCTAGTGCGCCACAGGGACTAGGAGCATCCGTGGCGCACATGGCATGGTGCGCCACAGATGTTTGTACTCCCTGTGGCGCACTAGGGCCGTGTGCGCCACGGATGTGTCGATTTTTTTAGGACAGCTCTTTATGTGCACATGTGTGACCACATCCATCACCCCACACTTCACTTTCCCCTTCTTCTTCCTCCTTAGATCTAGTCGGGATCTTCTCCTTCCCACCACAATTTCTCCACCCATTCACCATTTGTAGCATGTAAAACTTGCTTTGGATGTTACATAAGTAATAGAGGAAGGTCTCCGGTCTCTCATCTCCTTCTCCGGTCGACGCGCGCACCTCTCCTTTCCATCTTTCTCGCGATCGGTCTCTCATCTTGGTAAGTTGTCCATGTAAGGATGTGTTGATGTGTATATGGATGATGTGCTCATATGTATGTAGATGATCGATGCTCATGATGTGTGTATGGAGAGGATCGATGGTCATATATGTGTGTGTATATGGAGAGTATCGATGATGCTCATGCATGTGTGTATGGAGAGGATAATGATATGTTCATGTGTGTATGGATCGGTCTCTCTCTCTCTCTCTTGTGTTTGTATGTGAACAAGTTGCCATTTGTTTTGCCAAAATGTTGATTCATTTCCATTTTGGCAAGACTTTGGCATTCATAAAGGTCCTAATTTTAGGATAGGTCATGCCGAAATTTTCTATCGACCATTGCATGCATGCATTCATTATGTGGTTCTAATAGACTTCAAAATTGTACCGTGTACACCGTGCAGGCAAAAATGGTCCGCATAATGAGCGAAGGCATTGTGGCTAGATTTTTAAAATGTGCGATGGCCGACATGATACGAAATAACAAGACAGATATAAGATGTCCGTGCAGAAGATGCAAACTCAACTGGGTGATCGACCCAAATTCCGGGAATCTGCAGGCGCACCTCCTCCGCCATGGTTTCATGGATGGATACACTCGTTGGATAAGCGATGACGTAGATGATGGAGACGGTGAAGGTGGCCAACATGACGATGATCATCATCACGGCGAGAACGGGCGAGATGATGAAGAGTCTCCTGGAGATGGTGAAGGTGCGAGCATCGGGATGATGATGATCTAGATGCCGGAGGAGCGGGCGGCGATGGAACAACATCGGTGGGTCGGGACCCTTATGTGCAAGAGCTGCTTCTCAAGCGCATTTAGTAACGCCAGGGCTGCCGCTAGAGAGAAAGCCAAGCTTGCGCAACTTGAGAAAGACGCGGTTACTCCATTGTATGAAGGATGCAGGCCCGATGATACCCGGTTGAATGTAACGCTCAAGGCTATGGATATGAAGGAAAAGCACAAATTGAGCGACGCAAGCTTCAACGATATGATGGCATTCTGGCACGATCGTCTCCCGGAGGGGAACACATGTCCAACTAGTATCGAGGATGCCAAGAAAATCGTCTGTCCTCTCGATCTACCGCACGTTAGATATCACGTATGCATCAACGATTGCATCATTTATCGGGGCGAGGACGCGGAGAAAACCACATGTCCGGTGTGCGGCGTGAGTCGATACAAGAAAGGGAAGAAAGCACCTCGAAAAGTGGTATGGTACTTTCCTATCACTCCTCGTCTGCAACGCTATTTCGCGGACCCTAAGGAAGCGAAACTCATGCGATGGCATGCGGAAAGGAAGAATCCAGGAGATGATGATGACCCCGAAAAGGATCCCAGAATTCGGTGGAGATTCGAGGAACATCAGGCTTGGTGCAAGCACCGATGGACTCAATCCGTTCGGTAGCCAGAGCAGCACGCACAGCACTTGGCCCTTGTTTGTATGGATGTACAACCTACCTCCATGGTTGTGCATGAAGAAGAAGTACATACAAATGAGTATGCTAATTCAAGGGCCGAAACAACCTGGTACCGACATCAATCTGTATCTCGGGCTGTTGAAAGAGGAGCTAGCCACGTTATGGGAATCTGGAGCCAATACTTATGACGCCGTCGCACAAGATTATTTCACTATGAGAGCCGTGTTGGTCACTACGGTGCAAGACTATCCAGGTTGCGGTTATATCTCGGGGCAGGTTATCCAAGGATTCTGCGCATGCGTTAGGTGCATGGATAACACAAGCTATCTCCAACTAGAGAAAGATCTAGGGTCATCGAAAACCGTGTTCATGGCGCACCGGAGGTGGCTCGGCAAGAATGATCCATTTAGAAAACGTGGAGACCTGTTCGATGGCAAATCAGAGACCCGAGGAATCCCAGAGCGTAGGAGCAGCGAAGAAGTGGAAGAGTTGCTGAAAAACTGGAAAGATTGTCCTAATCCTGGAAAGAAGCAAAAGAGGTAGCAACAAGACAAGCCACTGATGAAGGTATGGAAAACAAGGTCTGTTTTCTGGGAGTAGCCATACTGGAAGTTTCTCCGCACGCCTCATAGCCTCGACATCATGCATATCACGAAAAACGTGTGCGAGATTCTGGTCGCCACCATAATCAACATGCCAGATAGGACGAAAGATGGTCCGAAAACAAGGCACGACCTGATATGCTTGGGTATCCGGAAGGAGCTTCACGGAGGACGCACTACTCCTGATGATCAGGAAGATGATGAGGATCATGAGTCGGAGACGACACAAGGTCGTCGGAAGGGTAAAAAGTTCAAGAAGAACGAATATTACTGCCCTCCTTCTTGCTTCACTCTAAGTCAGGATGATATCAAACAGTTTTTCAAGTGCCTTCTAGGAGTCAAATTTCCTTACGGCTACGCGGGCAAGATAAGCAGATACCTAGACGAGGCGAAGCAGAGGTTTAGTGGCATGAAGTCTCACGACTGTGCCGTGCTAATGACGCAGGTACTTCCGGTCGCACCAAGAGGGATAATGGACGAGCACGTCCGTGAAACGTTATTTGGCCTATGCAAGTTTTTCGACGTCATCTCTAGGAAGTCGATTGGCGTGAATCAGCTCGGAAGGCTACATGAGGAGATCGTGGTGATACTATGTGAGCTTGAGGTCTACTTCCCACCCGCATTCTTCGACATTATGGTGCATCTGCTGGTCCATGTCGTGGAGGACATCGTACAACTCGGGTCGATGTTCCTCCGCAGCATGATGGCGTTCGAAAGGATGAACGGACACATCAAAGGATACATTCGCAACAGGTCCCGTCCAGATGGAAGCATAGCCAAGGGCTTTCTGGCCGAAGAGTGCATCTCTTTCTGCACGAATTATCTAGACATCGAGAACCCTGTCGGTCTTCCCGTCAATAGACACCTTGGCAAGCTCGACGGATCTGGTCACCGAGAGGGTCGTCGCATACTGCATGCAGACTTCGATTTTCGACGCGCAGACTTTGATCGAGCAAACCTCGTCGCGCTACAGCATTTAGAACTGGTCGATCCTTGGGTACAGAAGCACAAAAGGTTAATCGAGAAGAAGTACAGTGATGTAACACCCTCAGAATCGGACCTATGCAAGTTTGAGCAAAATTCACCAAACCCGCATAGAAACGATTCAAAGGTGCCACCAGCACTTTTAAATGGTGGAAAACGAAGTAATAACATTACACAACAGTCCTCGATGGGACCCACAGAACAGATATATATATATAACAGCGACTCAATGAGTCAAGAAGACAGATATAATATACAAGATCCAAATCACCTTGAAAACGATAGAGCGTCCAGCTACGGACAAGATGCAAATGGGGCTAAGAGCCCTGAAGAATAACCAATGGCGTCCATAACCCTGCCCAGGCCAAGCCGGAAGGGTAACCCTGCTAACGGCGTCGATCTCAAAACCTGCTTAAACAAAAGGGGTGCCGACAAAGGACAAAGGAAAAAGAAGGAGCGTCGATCGAGGCCGATGCAGCGAGGCTAGAATTGCGGTCCTCGCCTACATAGGTATGGTGAAGCGGCGGCAAAGATGCACTAAACAACCTATAGAGACTCGATACAGGCGGTTATCGAGAGTACGAATGACCTAACCGGATCCAACTGAAGCTAACACCAAACAAACCCATCCCGGTGTTTCCCTCGAGACCAAGCAGGAAGTCAACCGAGGAACTCACACGGTTGGCGCTTTATTTATTCGGTTATCGTTGCAGCAATTACTAGTCAGGTATAGGTAATCATCCTGATAAAGTAAGCAGTGGGCACTTTTAGTTAACCATTCCGTGATAGTGGCAACACTTACTAGTCAGATACAGATAGTATGAGATAAACCCAAAACCCAGCAGTTGTTGGTACTTTCATTTAGCCATTCCGTTGTAGTTGCAAGATTTACTAGTCAGGTACAATGGCCGCAAGCGACAATTCAAACAAGCAATTGTGGGCAGTATTATTAGCCATTCCATTATAGTGAAGCTGATTACTAGTCATTATAAAGTCAAATTTATAGCAATAAACTTTAGTTATGCTTGTCTATGATCGAGATACTGTGCTCCAAGTCGTCCATATCCGCGGACACGGCTTTCAGAAAGTTTTACCCGGCCGGGGTGCACCAATAGCAACACACGCTCGATCAACCTCGGAAAAACCAAATCAAAACCCAACGAGGCTTTCACGACTGAACAATCACAGGATTCAGAAATATTTCAGGGGGCCACCCCTTAAGTAGATCCCATAGAGTAAGCAAGCTCGAGACGGACTCAAGGTTTGCGTCAATGGTAAGCGATCGGGAACCCGAAACTCGGGGTGTCGATACTGCGTAATCACTCCGCTTACCTAAAAACAGTCAATGTGCTATCATCGCACAATTTAAATACAGAAAGTAGCATGGCATAAGTACAGGATAGTAAATAAAACCTCAAACTAGTTTGTGGCCCCAAGAAATAAGACTGAATCAAGCTCTGGCTCAGGGGGGTCCCATATACCTCCCGGATGTGGATAGCGCGATAAATCAAGGAACATGTATCAAGTACTCGGGGTCTTACGGGACACAAGTGGGCGTTCGAAAAACAAATATTTTCTATCACCCACCGATGCCTCTGCTTATTTCAATTTTAGTTATTAAACAGAAATTAAAGTGACGATAAGTAAAACTAGAATCATCTCCGACATCAACATGCGGCAATACATCAGCAACTGTGGCGTATGACGACACACATCAGCAATTGAGCAAGCAACTACGACGCGCAAGTCCAACTATCTACCAAACAACAGGTAATAGGGTGTGTCCAAGGCAATATAGGGTTGCACGGTATATCACAGGTACGGAAACTAAAGCATCGCAACACAGATAGCAATAGATCAACAGGAGGAATAAAGACTATAAAAGTAAGATAGGTAGAAAGGGGGAGATGCTCGCCTGAAACATTGTCGAAGGTTCAACCGAAGATCGGGGCGAAGCTCACATCAACTCAACGGCCTTATCCGCGAAGAACCAAAACACTAGAAGAAACACCGGATGCAGTATTTAATACAACGGCAGAAGATCGGCATGATGCATGTATGATGGATGACATGGCAGAGGTGCGATGCAATTAGGTCATATTAAGCGGAACCGGGGTCCCGACAATTAATTAGGTGGTTCAAGTTGTTTAGCTACCCCGCAATTTAAATGTTGCATTACATGGCAAAAGATAGCGCCGGTTCGCTACACAAATTTAAATGAGGCCAATATGAGACTAGATTTGCCCGCATATGGGCCCCATATTTAATTATTAGGTGAATCGGCCTAAGGCCCCCAAACCACAGATGATGCATGCGATATGACAATTTAATGTGCAACAATTAGATACCATTTATAAAATAGGGCTCGAGAAAGGGGGTCACACGTTAGGGTTCGGCGAACTTGGTCCGGGGGTTCGGGGTTCGGGGTCGGTCTCAGGGTTCGGATCTGGGGTTCGGTCTCGGCGGAAGCGTTCTCAGATAACGGGGTAGATCTTGGCGTATCCGTGGTTCTCGGCGAACTTGGCGTCCGGGAAGGAGTACTTGTCGTTCAGGGTCTCGATGTCCGGGTGAAGTACTTGGCGTCCGATAGCCGATCTTGTCGCATTCGCGAACGTCGGGTCATGTCGTTGGTCTTGTCCTTTCCGGCGGAGGTCTTGGCGTTCGGGTACTCGATTCCGCATTCGGGGCGAAGGTCTTGTCGCATGTGGTCTTCGGGTCCGGGGTCTCGATCTCATGCCGATGATCTTGGCATCCGTGTCCGGGGTTCTTGACGTACCATGACGAAGTACTTGTTCGTCCGTATTTTGTGGGAGGCGTGGTTCTTGCACAACTTGGTGTTCCTCACTCGCACACACGGGCACGATGCGAGGCGACGGGGCGGCGGTGCCAGGCAGGGCTCGGGGTGGAGGGTCGCGTGGATGCCGGTGTCACGGACGAGCAGGCCGAGCGACGCAGTCCAGCCGCAAGGTCGGCGACAACGCCCGCACGCCTTGGGCTTTGTGCCGGAGGTCTCCTCCATGACCCTCAGGACACAGCGATGGTGCTAGGGTGGGCCAGGGGCGCGATCGGCTACGGGAGGCGGCAGGCGCCGCCCAGGCGAGTGGGACCGGTGGCGAGATGGCGCGGACTGCTGCGAAGGGCGGCGGCTCGGGAACGCGCGAGGCGCGGGCGTGAGGCGGTTGGCCGAGGAGGTCGGGCGGCGGCGTGAAGCTTGGCGGGACCACCGGGCGGCGGCGCGCGGCGGCAGGCGGAGCTTGGGCGCGGCTGCGGAGGTTGACGGAGGGGCAGCGGGGCGGCGCGCCGGGCGCCCGGGCGAGAGGCTCGAAGCGCGGCTGGGAGCAATGGATGGCGGGAGGGAGGCGGTAGAAGCGAGGCGGCCAGGTGGTTCGAGGCAGAGGCGACCAGCTCATGAGCTCATGGCGGCAGCGCGCAGGGGACGCCGGGCCTTGGTCGGAAGCAGGTGGGGAAGAGCTTGTGGGGCGGCGAGCGCACGAGGCGGCCGGTGAGCTTCAGGAGGAGGAGGAGGAGGACTCAGCGGTGCGACGTGCTCGGGGCAGGAGGCGGGCGACGAGGCTGGGAGAGGACGCCAAGGCGAGGGCGACGTCGGGCGGAGCTCGGCGCCAGAAGAAGCAGAGGACGGTGGCGGGATGGAGTCGTGAGGGGGGCGGAGAGGAGGTAGGAGGGGGTGGAGCTCGTCGGCGGGAAGATGGGGAGCGGGGGTTGAGGCGAGCGGAGGGCGTGCGGTTGGGAGAGAGATGGTAAAAGGAGGAAGAAGGTGGTGGGGCGGCGGCGTGCTGGTCGGCAGGCGAGCCTTGAGGTTGGAGAGAAGGGAGAGGAGGAGCAGACAGGGCGCGGTGGGAGTGGGGCGAGACGGTGAGGCAGGTGGGGTGTGTGGCCGGTGGGGCCGGGCTGTGGTGGGCCGGGCCAGGGGTAGCGGGGTAGGTGGGTTGACTGGGTGAGGTGGGGTCAGACGGGGGTGGGGCCAGGCGGGTGGGGTCCGGGTGCAGAGAGAGAGGGTAAGGGAGGCTGGGGTGAGGAAAAAGGGAGAGGAAAAAGAGGTGGATGGATGAGGTGGCAGGTGGGTAAGAAAAGGGTGAGAGGGTGAGGTGGCGGCCTGTGGTTGGTGGGTAGGATAGGATTGGGTGGGACTAGGATTTAGAGGGAGCTGTTTTAGTTTCCGTGTTTGTTTGGTTCTCTTTAATTTAAAACAGAACCACTTTGCAAATAGTTTTTAGGTGAAACAAAATATCCGATACAATCGTGGTTTTGCCTTTTAAAATAAAGAGGGGTATTTGTATAATCAAAATTGGGCTTTTCAAAATAATGCAGACAACCATGCATGATGATGACGATGCAATGCACAAAATCAACGCGATTTTCTAGTAGTGGTTTTGCGGGATGCCACAAGTGACCGGGGCATACAGAGGACGCAGGGAGAAATAATCAAAGAGCACAACTCAGATTTCACGCGTTGGTTTAGGCAGACGCTCCTTGATAATCCCCCGCGCTCGCATTCTTCTGACACGAAAAAGATCATATTCACCTTGTCGCAGGGACCGATGCAAAACCTGGTGACCTATCAGGCGTATGATATCAACGGCTACACATTCTACACGGAGGAAAAGGACAACAAGTGTGATTATACAAACTCAGGCGTAACGTCGGAATTCTACACCGATGACAATGTGAAGGAAAGATTCTACGGAAGAATCGAGGAGATCTGGGAGCTCGACTAATGTGGAGAAAATGTGCCGATGTTCCGTGTCAGATGGGCAAAGAGTGTCGAAAGAGAAGACCGGTATTTCACAACCATGGTTATACCCGAAGCAGCCAAATCCAAGGCCGCCGGTGCAAATGTGGCCGCGAAAAATGAACCGTGGGTACTAGCTACCAAAGTGGACCAATGTTTTTTCATTACCGACCCGACAAAGCCTAGCCGTGTTATCGTGAGGAGAGTAAAAAGAAACATCATCGAAATGGATGGAGTCGCCAACGAGCAAGACTTCGACCAGTACGGCGATCCAAAGATTGAAGATGACGACGACTACGATGCAGTAACATACATCACAAGAAGAAAGAGGACAACCCTACCCAAAAAAGGTAGCCTGTTCGAAAGAAGAAACATTAAAGTGCCGGGGCTAAATTATTCAACCGCGACAAAGAAGGGAAAAAAGATTGTAAAACGCTAGCTCAAAAAATATTGTAAAACGCGTGGTCGAAAAAGATTGTAATATTCATGGACAAAGTATTATGAAATTTAGTTATACTTTGAATCATATTTGTAACACTTTTATGACATATATCACTACTTTTGGGCATTTTTGGAATATTTAAAAGTATTTTAAAAACAAAACAAAACTTGTATGGCATAAATCACCACTTTTGGGCATTTTTTGGAACATTTAAAAGTATTTTTAAAATAAAAATAAGAAAGTGGAGCACCAGGATTCTAACCTGGGTGCTCATAGTTTAGAATAGAGCTAAGGCGTAACCGGTGGGCTGACAAGCAGTTAGTGTTAACAAAAGGGTGGCCGCCTCTTGTCAGTAGTCCACACACATAGGCGTAGCACACCACGCCAAGTCGCCACGGATATCCGTAGCGCACTGCCGGTGCGCCACTATGTGTGTTGGACTAGTCAACCAACCGCTCACAATCACGCGCTCCATCTCACAGACACCACGCTCTGTCTGCGCTCCATCTCACAGACACCACGCACCGCGCTCTGTCTGCTCTCGAGGAGGAGGAGGCCCGCCACCGCCGCGCTGCGCTGCGCTCTCGAGGAGGAGGAGGAGGCCCGCCACCGCGCTGCGCTCTCGAGGAGGAGGAGGCTCGCGCTTGTGGAGGAGGAGGCCGCTGCCGATCCGTGGAGGAGGAGGCCCGGCGCTTGTGGAGGAGGAGGATCGCGCCGCCGCCCGTCGTCGTCCGCCCGTCAGAGGTGAGCGTAGCCCCTCCCCTGTCTCTCCCTCTCTCCCTCTCTCTCTCCCCGATGGGGGTCTGCCTGTGGGAACAACTTGCTAGGTTGCTAGGTTGAAAGAGTCCAGATTGCTAGGTTGAACCAAGGTCTGAACCAAGCCAGATTGCTAGGTTGAAAGGGGAAAAAATCGAAATTCTGGCCCCAGTGAACAATTAACTAGTGCATAGGGCAACATGCTCATGGGCTTCGTGGGAATCCCTTCCTACCTCAATTATGACACCGGCCTGGAAGTGTAGGTACCTTTTCTCACACTCAACTTTATGCTCATTTCAACCATGATTTGATGGTGCTTCAAGATTGTCCTGTTTCTCATATTTGCTATTTTCACAATTTTATAACCAAAGACAGCGTGTATTTGCTTCTGCACTTAAGACCCTAAGAGAGAAATAGTATTTTTTATGGCATATCACAATGGAGACAATAACTATCTCGGTGCAAAAACATACAACAAAGTGAAAAAAAAATTCATCAGATGAAGGCTCAAAGCCTGTCATGTCTGAAATGGTAGAATAATTGTCTCTAAGAATTCATTAGATGAAGTATCTGTAGGGGTTCGTAGCATGGAAAACAAAAAATTTCTATCGCATACAAACAAACAAGCCAAGATCTATCTACTAGATTGTAGCAACGAGTCGATGGAATAACTTACCCTCGAAGATTCCAAAGTGTTTAACGAGAGCGGATTCTCGTGGGTGATGTAGTCGTACTCTTTCCGATCTCAAGATCGTGTGGACGATCCTTCCGGCGCTGCGTTACAGCGCTTCCGCATCGGTCACGTTCGGTACTCGACGAAGACCTTCCTCTCCCTTGTTCCAGTGATGGAGGTTGTAGCACTCTCTCGCGATTCCGGCGACATGGCGTGTACCTAAGTAGAGGGAAATCCCGCAGGCTTAAGCTTGCCGAGCGAGTATGGTGGATTATGAGAGGGCTATTAGTGGTCTAGAGATTAGACACACCAATTAGAAGGCTCTAAACGCAGGCTAAAGCAATTAGAAGCTCTAAACCAAACGGCTCTAAACACGAGATTAGAGGTGGAAACTTGTGTGTCTCAAGGAGGAGCCTGCCTCCTTTTATAGGTGGAGGGGCTAGGCGCGCAGGAGGAGGAGTCCCTCCCCAACTCGGCCTAGGGCTGGGAGCCGACTTGGAGGAGAGGAACTCCTCCTCCAAGTTGGTTTCAACCTCCTCTTGCTTGTTTCCCACAGTTTCCTGTTTCCCACAGTTTCCTGTTTTCCACAGTTTCCTGTTTTAGCCGCTTGACTTTCAAAGCGGCAATTTGACTTTCATGTTTTGGTACAGCAAGAACACTTAGTACATGATGCAATCATTCAATGACACATTCATGTACCCCAGTCTTGGGACAATCCGGACCCTTCTAGAACATTCCGATGAAAACACTAATCATTCCCGAACTCAAATAGGACTTTCCTTATATGAATCTTATTCTCCAGACCATTTCGGATCACCTCGTGATATCCCGGATCCCATCCGAGACTCCGAACAACATTCGGTCTCTTTCTCATAATACCATAACTACTCAAAACAACGTCGAATCCTTAAGTGTGTCTCCCTACTGTTCGTGAATTATGCGGACATGATCGAGACACTTCTCCGAACAATAACCAATAGAGGAATCTGGAAATTCATATGGCTCCCATATTTCTCGATTACTTTGCGATCGAATGAACCACTTACATACGATACCAATTTCCCTTTGTCTCACGATAGTTTACTTATCCAAGGTTATGATCGTCGGTATCTCTACATACCTAGTTCAACCTCGTTCGATAAGTACTCTTTTCTCGTTCGTGATATGTGATCCCTTGTGACCCAGGCACATGCTTGCAAGCCAATTGGATGACATTCCACCGAGAGGGCCCAGTATATCTATCCGTCATATGGATGGACAAATCCCTCTTGATCCATGTGTTTCAACCAATACTTTCCGAACACTCAATGCCACCTTTATAGCCACCCGATTACGGTGTGGTGTTTGATGTCATCAAAGCATCCATCCCAGTAAAGGTGATATGCATGATCTCATGGTCGAAGGAATTAGGTTACTATGTATCAGAAAGCATATAGCAATTGAACTATTGAAATGACTTGATCTTTATGCTACGCTTATCAATAGGAGTATGTCCACCATATCATTCTCCTAACGATATGATCTTGTTGTTGATAACATCTCAATGTTCATGATAGGGAAACCACAATCATTTAATCAACCAACAAGCTAGTGAAGTATAGAGGCTACACTAGGGACTTCAAATTAAGTTTACAAATCACACAAGTATCAATGTTTCCTTGTTAATACTATTATAGCATGAATGTAAACATTTATCATAAACACAAAGATATAATAATAACTACATTTATTATTGCCTCTAGGGCATATCTCCAACAGTCTCCCACTTGCACTAGAGTCATCTAATCTAGATTACATGGTAATATACCGAACACCCATGGCAGTTTGGTGTTGGTCATGTTTTGCCCTCAGGAGAGGTTTAGTCAACAGATCCGCCATTCAGATCGTGTGTACTTTGCAAATCTTTATATCCACATCCACGGATATGTTCTCGAATAGCGTGAAAACGCAATTGATATGCTTCACTTCTTGTGACCTTAGTTCTTGCGCATTGGCTATGGCGCCCATGTTATCACAAAGAGATAGACATTGGGTCCAGCACTTGGAACCACACCCAGCTCTGTAATGAACTCTTTCATCCATATCGCTTGTGAAGCCTCCGGAAGCCATGTATTCCGATTCGGTTGAAGATCTCGCCACAACGCTTTGCTTTGCACTCCTCCGACTTCGCTGCACCATTCAAAATAAATACGTATCGGTGTGATTTGAATCATCCGGATCGGTGTTCCAACTAGCATCGGTGTAACCATTAACAACGAGCTTTCATCACCTCCATAAGAAAGAACCATTTCCTTAGTTCTTCTCAAGTACTTAAGGATGTTTTTGACATTGTCCAATGATCCTCTGGATCACTTTGATATCTGCTAGTTAAACTAACGACATATGCAATGTCGGGTCTAGTACATAGCATGGTATACATTAGAGATCCTATGGGTGAGGCATAGGAGTCTTACTCATCCTTTCTCTATCTTACGCCGATGTCGGACTTTGAGTTTTACTCAAGGTCATATTGAGCAACATGGGCAAGAACCCTTTCTTGCTTTCTTCCATTCCAAACTTCTTTAGAACTTTGTCCAAATATGTATACTGTGACAATGATATTTGGCGTTTGATCTATCTCTATAAATCTTTATGCCTAATATGTAAGCTTCGCCAAGATCCTTCATTGAAAAACTATTATTCAAATATTCCTTGACACTATTAAGAAGGTCTACATCATTCCCAATCAACAATATGTCATCCACATATAGTATTAAGAATGCTCTGAGCTCCCACTCACTTTCTTGTAAATACAAGCTTCTCCATAAGTTTGTATAAAACCAAAACTTTTGATTACCTTATCAAAACGTTGATTCCAACTTCGGTATGCTTGCTTCAATCCATAGATGGACCTTTGAAGTTTGCATACCTTGTTAGCATCTTTAGGATCGACAAAACCTTTGGGTTGCATCATATACAACTCTTCATTAATATCTCCATTGAGGAATGCTGTTTTGACATCCATCTGCCATATCTCATAATCGTAATATGCAGCGATTGCTAACATAATCCTCACAGACTTTAGCTTCGCTACTGGTGAGAAAGTCTCATCGTAGTCAACTCCTTGAATTTGTCGAAACCCTTTTGCGACAAGTCGAGCTTTATAGACAGTAACATTACCATCAGCATCTGTTTTCTTCTTGAAAATCCATTTGTTCTCGACAGCCTTCCGGCCATCCGGTAAGTCCACCAAAGTCCATACTTGGTTTTCATACATGGATCCAATCTCGGATTTCATGGCTTCTTGCCATTTATTGGAATCTGGGCTCATCATCGCTTCCTCATATGTCTCGGGGTCATCGGTGTTGTCCACCAACATGACACTCATAACGGGATCATACCAATCTGGAGTGGTACGAGTTCTCGTTGACCTCCGAGGCTCTGTAGCAACTTCAACCGAAGTTTCATGATCATCATCATTAGCTTCCTCTCTAATTGGTGCAGGCACCACAGGAACTTCTTCCGGTGTTGCGCTACTGCAATTCGAGAGAAGGTTCGACAACCTCGTCGAGTTCTACTTCCTTCCAGTCACTTCTTTCGAGAGAAATTCCTTCTCTAAACAGGATCCATTCTTGGCAACACAGATCTTGCCTTCGGATCTATGGTAGAAGGTATACCCAATAGTTTCCTTTGGGTATCCTATGAAGACGCATTTTCCGCTTTGGGTTCAAGCTTTTCCGGTAACTTCTTTACATAGGCTTCAGATCCCCAAACTTTAAGGAGCGACAATTTAGGTTTCTTCCCAAACCATAATTCATACGGTGTCGTTTCAACGGATTTAGACGGTGCCCTATTTAAAGTGAATGCGGTGTTTCTAATGCATAACCCCAAAATGATAGCGGTAAATCGTAAGTGACATCATAGAACGAACCATATCTAAGAGAGTTCGATTCGACGTTCGGACACACCATTACCTTTGTGGTGTTCGGCGGTGTCAATTGTGAAATTATTCCACTTCTTTAAATGCTCGCCAAACTCGTAACTTAGATATTCACCTCCACGATCAGAACGTAGAAATTTAATCTTCTTGTTACGTTGATTCTCTACCTCACTTTGAAACTCCTTAAACTTCTCGAAAGTTTCGGACTTATGTTTCATGAAATAGATATACCCATATCTACTCAAGTCATCTGTGAAGGTAAGAATATAACGATAACCACCGCGCGATGCTACACTCATTGGACCACACGCATCGGTATGTATGATTTCCAATAAGTCCGTAGCTCGCTCCATCATACCAGAAAATGGAGTCTTAGTCATTTTTCCCATCAGACATGCTTCGCATCTTTCAAGTGATTCAAAATCAAGTGATTCAAGAAGTCCATCGGAATGGAGTTTCTTCATACGCTTCACTCCAATGTGACCAAGACGACAAAGGCCACATATAGGTCAAATTATCGCTTGATTTCAAACGTTTAGCCTCAATATTGTTGATATGTGTATTTCCACTATCGAGATTCAATAAGAATAGACCATCTATCAAAGGTGCATGTGCATAAAACATATTACTCATATAAATCGAACAACCATTATTCTCTGACTTAAACAAGTAACCGTCTCGCAATAAACAAGATCCTGATATAATGTTCATGCTCAACACAGGCACTAAATAACAATTATTTAAGTATAAAACTAATCCCGATGGTAGATGAAGGGGTAGCGTGCCGACCGCGATCACATCAACCTTTGATCCGTTTCCCACGCGCATCGTCACCTCGTTCTTCGCTAGATTTCGTTTATTCTCAAAGACCTGCTTTGAGTTACAAATATGAGCAACCGAACCAAGATCAAATACCAGCACTACTACGAGTACTAGTGAGATACACATCAATAACATGTATATCAGATATACCTTTCTTCTTGATGTTGCCGTTCTTCAGATCCGCCAAGTACTTTGGGCAATTCCGCTTCCAGTGACCTTCTCCCTTGCAGTAAAAGCACTCAGTTTCAGGCTTTGGTCCAGCCTTGGTTTTCTTCGTCGACGTGGTAACTTTCTTACCACCCTTCTTGAAGTGTCCCTTTTGCTTAGACTTGCCTTTCTTGAGTTTGGTGGTCTTATTGACCATCAACACTTGGTGCTCTTTCTTGATCTCCACTTCTGCAGACTTTAACATAGCAAACAGTTCTGGCAACTCTTTGTTCATGTTCTGCATGTTGTAGTTCATCACAAAGTTCCTGTAACTTGGTGGCAGTGACTGGAGGACGCGGTAAATCCCCAAAGCATTAGGAATCACTATACCCAAGCTTTGAAGTTTGTTTGCGTGCTGCACATCTTAAGCACATGCTCACTTGTGAGCTGCCTCTTCCATCTTGCGTTAAAGAACTTTTCGAAGCCTCATAGCTTTCAATTGCCGCATGAGTCTCAAAAATCAATTTGAGATCCTCGACAATATCATATGGGTCCGACTCTTCAAACCTTTTCTCAAGCTCCGATTCTAAACCATACAAGATAGCACATGAACTATGGAGTACCGATTCTTCCGAGCGAGGTAAACATTCTTTACTTCATCAAGCATCAGGCCGCAGTGGGTCACCCAATGTGCATCCAAAGACATAGGTCAAATTACCACTGTGAGGACAATCCTCAAATTGCGGAACCAATCCGCCGGTTGCTTCCATTGTTTTTCAACTTTTCTTTCTCTAGGAACGCATTAAAATTGATGGTAGGGGCTGCCATTGATCTACAACATATTTGCAATAGTTTAGACTAAGTTTATGACAAATTGAGTTCAAATTGATTAATGAAATTAAACTAGGTGAAATCCCACTCAAAACAACATCCCTCACATTGTTTTAGTGATCACACGAACCAAATCCACTACATCAACACCGATCATCACGAGAGTTGATATAGTTTCAATGGCGAACAATCGTCATGTTCATCATATCTACTATACGATTCATGCTTTACCTTTCGGTAATCCGTGTTCCGAGACCATGTCCGTATACATGCTAGGCTCACAAGATCAAACCTTAGTTTCTGCATGAGCAAATCTGGCTTGCTCATGTTGTATACACTTGCAGAATCTAACACACCCGATCATCACGTGGTGCTTCGAAACAACAAGCTTTAGCAACGGTGCTAACTAAGGGTGAACACTTTATGATTTGAAATTCATGTGCATGAGGGATCATCTTATAATGCTACCGTCGTCTACTAAGCAATACAAGATGTATAAAGGATTAACATCACATGCAATTCATAATATGTGATATGATATGGCCTTTCTTCTTTGTGCTTCTGATCTCCATCTTCAAGCACGAACATGATCTCCATCATCACCGGCATTGCATCAAGGTCAATGACGCTTCACCATGGTTGTCGTCCACGGCTTCAACTATTACAACTACTTTGAATAGACACGCGGGTCTTAACATAAATTAAAGACAACCATATGGCTCTGCCGTTGCCAACTTACAATAAGGAACATTGCATACATCAAATATAATCACAATCATGGCCATATCACATCATCAGACACCTCGCAAAACAAAGTTAGACGCCTCTACTTTCTTTGCATATTTTACGTGGTTTGGGGCTTTCAATAAGTGTCGTTCTAACTTACGAACAAGAACCACAACATTGATACTAGCATTGTTGATCACCCGTTGTAAATTGGATCTTAACTATGCTAGGAGAAACAGGCACCCGCAAAGCCACTTATGCAATGCAAGTTCCATGTTAAGCGTGGAGCAAGTCTCAAGAACGATGTCATGTAAGGTTAGCCCGGGCCGCTTCATCCCAACATACCGCAAGATGCAAAGTACACAAAAAGCAATCGACAATAAAAGCATCAACGCCCACAATGACCATTGTGTTCTACTCGTGCAACAGATCTACATATAGACCTGGCTCTGATACCACTGTAGGGGTTCGTAGCATGGAAAACAAAAAAAATTTATCGCATACAAACAAACAAGCCAAGATCTATCTACTAGATTGTAGCAACGAGTCGATGGAATAACTTACCCTCGAAGATTCCAAAGTGTTTAACGAGAGCGGATTCTCGTGGGTGATGTAGTCGCATTCTTCCGATCTCAAGATCGTGTGGACGATCCTTCCTAGTGCTGCGTTCGGAGCGCTCAAGATTCGGTCACACGTTCGGTTGACGAAGACCTTCCTCTCCCTTGTTCCAAAGAAAATGGAGGTTGTAGCACTCTCCTCGCGATTCCGGCAGCACAACGGCGTGGTACCGGAAGTAGAGGGGAAATCCCGCAGGGCTTCGCCTTAAGCCGGAGCGAGTATGGTGGATTATGAGAGAGGGCTATTAGTGGTCTAGAGATTAGACACACCAATTAGAAGGTTCTAAACCACAGGCTAAAGCAATTAGAAGCTCTAAACCAAACGGCTCTAAACCTGAGATTAGAGGTGGAAACTTGTGTGTCTCAAGGAGGAGCCCTGCCCCTCCTTTTATAGGTGGAGGGGCTAGGCGCGCCAGGGAGGGAGGGAGTCCCTCCCCAACTCGGCCTAGGGCTGGGCGCCGACTTGGAGGAGAGGAACTCCTCCTCCAAGTTGGTTTCAACCTCCTCTTGCTTGTTTCCCACAGCTTCGCTTCCCACGCTCTGTTTTCCAGCTTCTGTTTTAGCCGCTTGACTTTCAAACCGCAATTTGACTTTCATGTTTTTGGAACAGCAAGAACACTTAGTACATGATGCAATCATTCAATGACACATTCATGTACCCTCCCCGAGTGCGGACAATCCGAACCTTCTAGAACATTCCCGATGAAAACACTAATCATTCCCGAACTCCGAAACGGGACTTTCCTTATATGAATCTTATTCTCTGGACCATTCCGTATCACCTCGTGATATCCCGGATCCCATCCGAGACTCCGAACAACATTCGGTCTCTTTCTCATAATACCATAACTACTCAAAACAACGTCGAATCCTTAAGTGTGTCTCCCTACGGTTCGTGAATTATGCGGACATGATCGAGACACTTCTCCGAACAATAACCAATAGAGGAATCTGGAAATTCATATGGCTCCCACATATTTCTACGATTACTTTGCGATCGAATGAACCACTTACATACGATACCAATTTCCCTTTGTCTCACGATAGTTTACTTATCCAAGGTTATGATCGTCGGTATCTCTACATACCTAGTTCAACCTCGTTACCTATAAGTACTCTTTTCTTGTTCCCGTGATATGTGATCCCTTGTGACCCAGTCACATGCTTGCAAGCCAATTGGATGACATTCCACAGAGAGGGCCCAGAGTATATCTATCCGTCATATGGATGGACACATCCCACTCTTGATCCATGTGTTTCAACCAATACTTTCCGAACACTCAATGCCACCTTTATAGCCACCCAGTTACGGTGTGGTGTTTGATGTCATCAAAGCATCCATCCGGTAAAGGTGATATGCATGATCTCATGGTCGAAGGAATTAGGTTACTATGTATCAGAAAGCATATAGCAATTGAACTATTGAAATGACTTGATCTTTATGCTACGCTTATCAATAGGAGTATGTACACCATATCATTCTCCTAACGATATGATCTTGTTGTTGATAACATCTCAATGTTCATGATAGGGAAACCACAATCATTTAATCAACCAACAAGCTAGTGAAGTATAGAGGCTATACTAGGGACTTCAAATTAAGTTTACAAATCACACAAGTATCAATGTTTCCTTGTTAATACTATTATAGCATGAATGTAAACATTTATCATAAACACAAAGATATAATAATAACTACATTTATTATTGCCTCTAGGGCATATCTCCAACAGTATCTTTGCTAACATGTTTTGGTCAAGATCCTAAAGAAAAGCGTGGAATTTCTGTTTGGATAGAGTGCATTACCTCTTCAAGGCTTGCATTCTTCAGCATCTGCAGTGTAAAGCGTAAACAGGGTGAGCTACAATTAGCCTCTGTATTAAAATGTTATTAGCAAAAGATCCACAAAAAAATTTATTAGCAAAACATATGTTGCCTGCATAGATGATAGAGCTAGCAAATCTCACCGAGAGATCATCATTGGCCTGCCTGAAGCTCCTGCTTCCAGAAGATGTAACGCCAGAGTCTTCTGAGCTTCCACTAGGCAACGTGTAAACAACCCTAAGCTTCATTTCCTCGATCAACTTATCACCCTCCTTGTTGAACTGAAGAATACATAAAATCTAGAGAGAACCAAATGAAGAAGTCTAGAGAGAAACAGGCCTGTGTGGCATACACCAACTGGTAGCATGTTAGTTAATGAAAAACAATAAAAAAGGAGGTCCTCATTTGGTCAGCCACGCTTCACATTAGTGTCCGTAGTAGTAGCTTTGCTAGAAATGGATGGTGTGTTATTGGTAGTAGTAGGTTTAGAAAGTAGTGTTAGGTGTCTTTGATTTCTTTTATACTTAAGCAAATAGCAAGATTCAAGTTGTAAAAAATCTGAGTACTAAACTCTTGTGAAAATCTTGCCTTAATTACTAGCTTAGCTGGTTTCTGTATGAATCCAGGGCAAAAGTTCAAGCAAGAGTTTGTGCTGGGTTGTTTCTTAACCAACATCCTAACATTAGATCTCAACTAGCATCAATGGCTATTACAATGTTTGTGCTGGGTTCTTTCTACTTGCGCTACTACTACTTCTATGCTACTTGAGCTGCTACTACTTCTATTATCTGTGCTGCTACTGTGCTTCTACTATTATCTGTGCTGGGACAATAGCACCTTGAAATTGTGCTTGTGCTTGTATGAAGCACTTTATTATGTCGTGTATGCAGGTTCTTGTATGAAACGAGTCACGATTTTTGCCGGAATGTTGATTAACTTCCGTTTAGGCAGAAATCGGGCACTCCTAGTTTAAGAAAATTAGCAAAGGTCATGCCGGATTTTTCCGTGCAGTTAACCAATTATTTGTTTTTTATTAGTGCAAAGATGTGTGACAACGACGAGGTTGGATGTTCTAAGCGCATCAGCGCTGAAGGAGAACTCAGACCTCCAAATAAACAATTGACATTCTGGGAGGCGGCCCAACGGCTAGAAGACGATGAAGAATACCATCCTTCGGAGAGCGAGGATGATGAGATGGAAGACGTGGAGGAAGAAGCCGAAGGAACGGACTATGAAACCACCGATGGCGGCGAGGGCACAGGAGTGGTAGCAACCCTCCTAAGAAGAAGAAGAGCCAAGGACCGGCGCCAACACGGTCGGCACGGTCGGGAGGAAATCAAGTGAGCCCATCAGGGTTCCTTTGGAGACCGCCTTGTCGTCAAAGGTACGGTGGGCAAGTGGCGGCGATCACCGGAAAACCATCTCGATCAACACCGAGAATCTCCGGCATAAAGATAATGGCCACTGCGCACTCCTCTTCGAGAAGTCGACGCAAGACAAGTTCCCGCTAAGTATCGTAACACAAATTATCATGGGAACGGCAAACAAATCCTCCTCACAAAGATGAGCACCGCCGCCACCGGAGAACCGGATAAAGAAGAAGATCTATAAAGAAGGCAAATCCAAGATTGACCCCAGATCACCAAGATCGATTCCGGAGTTCAAGGAGAGGTGTGAATCCGAAAGAGCCCGCCAATAGTAATCGGGAAAGGTGTCAGAGGCGATGAATATAGGTCATCACCATCTCGGATCTGGTGGATCTGAACCATGGAGGCCAAATGGAATAAGGAGGACGAAGAGTATATATCCAAGAGGATAGAAAACCCTTTGCTAAATTCAACCCGCAGGTTCGAAACTTCATCGAGGCCGTTACCATGTGGACCCAAAACCAAACAACTCACCGGATCCTGCGGTGAAGGAATTCGAGAAATTGTGGTAAGTATAATCAAATTACATGGATCAACACGATTGCAATCTAATCGATGATCTAAATGATTCACATTACTTCTCGCATGAGGAGGAAATTGTTGCTAGTCATGGATCCTGTGGTTCCTCATCCTGTGGGTCGACGGCGCCACCGGTGGGATAACCCTTTCAATGTAGGCGATGAACCGCCAAGAAAATAGAGCGATTAAGAAGAAGCCGTCGTCGGCCGTCTGGCCGACCTCGGGTAAGAATTGGGTGGATCATTTTGGTCCACCGCCGAGACGCATGTGGCGCCGTCGGGAAGGAGCGAGGAGGAAAACCGAGAGGTTCAAGAACTTAAGGCACAAGTGGCGCGGATCCCGTAGATCGTCAAGACAACTGGCAATCACCTCACGCCCTTCCTGCCTACCTTGGTGGAGTCAATAGCGAACTGGAGTGCGGGTGGTCGAGTAGGGCCGTCCCCGATTCCAAGCATGGTCAGCAGCCACTCGAACAACGCGGCACCGACGAATCAGGCGAACTACGTGTTTGTGACTCCGCCCGCTAGCACCGCGGCGCCGCAAGTGTTGGTGACTCCCCCTGCCATCACCGCGGCGCCGGAGTACATGTTGGTGCCCCCCATCGTCGGCGGCACCGGAGCTCCAAGCACCCGTCGGTAGGAGAATACACTGCGGCCGACCGCGCCATCAAGCAGCCCTTCCGTCTCTTGCACGTCCGTCGCCGTATGCGGTGCGTCGACATTAGCCGATCTCGACGCCATCACAGTAAACAAATTGCTTTAATTACCGCCTTTCATGCCATCTATTACTCTTATGGCATCTCGCTCTGACGACGCCGTACATGTTTTCCGCAGACGGATGTTCCTTGCACTCTCTTATGCTACGTGAACAACGAGCTGAGGGATGTTGCCAAGGGTACCATCGTTCAACCCTTGCAGCGCACGTTCCACTCAAAGCCGATGCTAGATAGCATGCACAGGGTTAAAATTAGTCGGGTCCTAAGGGGCTGCGACGACCTGGAGCCTCCCATTCAACCCCCCTAAGCGGATGAAGAAGAGCCGTCTGTCCTCAGAACTTGATTCGGCTTATTCTTGCTATGGCCAAAGAGCATGATCCGTTTGGTGACGGCGGGGGCCATCACGCCACAGACAACAGCAGCGCCTGTCGTGCCAGCGACAAGCGGTGGCAAGGCCCCCTTACCGCCCTCGTCGTCACCTCCACGCGGTGGGTCGGATGATCATGTTGATGATATGCACATGGCGCAGGATCCGGCCGAGGACGACGAAGACTGGAATGATCACTTCTTCAGCACTCAGTTTGGCAACGAAGAGGACCTAGCTGGTGGCCCCACAGAGAAAGCCACTATCACCAAGCGTCTGTTTGGTTCTCAGGAGACGCCTCCAGCTTGTGCCTTTACAGAGCCAGCTGATACAACCAACCGGCCCTTTATTCTAAGCCCTGACACACTACATAGGGCGGCCGGTGCTCAGATTATGTGCTGCCCGCTCTCCAAAAGGAAAAAGGGGAAAAGAAAATCTAGCAGCCGAGCCGGTGGCGTCAACAATCGCGAATCCGATCAGTTTCGGACGGCCACGAAGACCCGAGGTATTATGTGGAGGATTCATGTGGCGGGTGAGCCCATGCTACCTAAGAATTTGCGAAGCTCGCCTCGAACTCGCAGAGTGTGCATGACGTCTTGACGATAGAGAGACGCCTACTATCGGAGAAAGATCCTCACACCGGTATTCGTGGTTAAGGTGCCACAGTTGGGCTTCGAAAATGCCCTCATGATCTGTTCTTCCGCGGTTCGACGACATCTTCAATATGTTCCACCTATACCACGACTATACCATGGTCCGTCTGCTTTTCTCACCGCCATGCATCATTAGAGAGAACACACCGGGCATCGCTATAGTGGACCCCTACTACATGCGTGACGGCTGCTTGGGTTCCCCCGCCGAACGACGTATCGTGGCCTTGTACCTAAAATGAATCCTCGTGGCGAACAAGACAAAGAAATACATTCTCGTGCCTTACTTTCCCGAGTAAGTCGTTATTCACTCGCCACCGTCAATTGGCTTTATTAGATCATCATCATTCTTTTTCCAACACATTCCATTTGAATTTTTTGCGCAGAGATGAACACTGCACGCTCATCTCCTTATTGCCGAAGCATTCCCACGCCACGTATTTCGACTCAGGGAGTCTAGAAAAGAAGAAAAACTACGACAAGATCAAGGAAGTTCTGGATGATGCTCTCGCTGGCTTTGCCTCGACGGAAGGCACCACCTTCGTGCGTACGAAGGTCAAGTTTGGCAGGCACATCTTCAACCACGTAACGGAGTTCCCCTGCGTGAAGCAGCCAGAAAACAGTAAGAAGGAAGCCTACTACGCACTCCATCACATGAGGGCGTTCCTACTTGACCAGCAGAATTCTACGCTGCCAGATCGTCTCAAACACTGGGCCGAAGCAAAGGCCAAGATCAATGATTCGGATATTAGACAAGAGATGTATCGCATCCAGCAACAGTTTGGGGCAATCATCTTTCGTGATGTCATGACTTCGGGGGGGATCTTCTACGGAGGAAATATCCCGAATAACCGTGACATAGAAGATCGCCTAGAGATGCAGGGTGACTATAGGAAGTTCATGACGAGACAGGGAGTCCTCCCGTTCCCTAAGCCGAGCCAGAAGGCTTGATGTTGGCCTAGTTGTAGTTACAAACTATAGATGACCTTTGTGTGTGTGTGGACAAGTGTACTTATCTTATTAGGTTTATGAATCATCGCTTACTTATTTTGCTTATTATTATTATATATCAATCAATGCTTGGTTTTTTTGCTTACTCTTTGGTCCTTTGCTCAATTTGGTCCTTCTTTTTTTCCTTACTCTTTTTTTGAGAATAATGCCGATGATTGAAATGTCGTGGCACACTATATATGTGAATGTACTACGATGGGACTGTGAGCCTTGTGATATGCACAAGTTCAGGTCTTGTGCATCCTACTTGGCTCACCGTTCCATCGTAGCATATTCCTGTGTCCAACGACCTATGTATATATATGAGGCATTCTTTTCGAGTTATTTTTGTCTTTTCGAGAATAATGCCGATGATTGAAATGTCGTGGAACAATGTATATGTGAATGTGCTATGATGGGATTGTGAGCCTTGTGATATGCACAAGTCCAGGTCTTATGCATCCTACTTGGCTCACGGTTCCATCATAGCATATTCCTGTGTCCAACGACCTAGCTAGTTATATATGAGGCATTCTTTTCGAGCTACTTTGGTCTTTTTCGAGAATAATGCCGATGATTGAAATGTCGTGGCACACTATATATGTGAATGTGCTACGATGGGATTGTAAGCCTTGTGCTATGCACAAGTCCAGGTGTTGTGCATCCTACTTGGCATACGGTTCCATCGTAGCATATTCCTGTGTCCAACGACCTAGCTAGTTATATATGAGGCATTCTTTTCGAGCTACTTTGGTCTTGTTTGAGAATAGTACCGATGATTGAAATGTCGTGGCACACTATATATGTGAATGTGCTACGATGGGATTGTTCGCCTTGTGCTATGCACAGGTCCAGGTGTTGTGCATCCTACTTGGCGAACGGTTCCATCGTAGCATATTCCTGTGTCTAACGACCTATGTATATATATGAGGCATGCTTTTTGAGTTACTTTGGTCTTTTTCGAGAATAATGCCGATGATTGAAATGTCGTGGCACACTATATGTGAATGTGCTGCGATGGGATTGTTCGCCTTGTGCTATGCACAGGTCCAGGTGTTGTGCATCCTACTTGGCGAACAGTTCCATCGTAGCATATTCCTGTGTCGAACAACCTAGTTATATATGAGGCATGCTTTTTGAGTTTGGTCTTTTTGATTTAGGAATACTTTCTATATGTGTATCTTCATATGCGACTTTAATTATATATGTTTTTTTTTCAATAATCGGTTAATTATTATTGTCAACTTATAGATGGCGTGGTACGTCGTGTACAAGGGACAGGTTCCCGGAGTCTACGATGATTGGGAAGACCGCCGGAGACAGGTGCACCGTTTCAGCGGCAATAGCTACAAAGGGTACAACACTATGGCGGAGGCGGAAGCTAGATACACGCGCTATCTAGCGGGAGTTAGGACAAGGAACCGGATGAAGACCTACACCTTCGTCGCGGCGGTGATCATGCTTATCTTCTTTGGTTATTTATCCCGCGTTTGTGTCTAGCTAGCTAGTTTAGATGTCTAGGCGAGCTTCCGAGCTCTAACTTGTTCGATCGACACATGTATTCGCATGTCACCAACTACTACTTTGTAACATGATCGAAACAATGTAACTTAGACTATGTATTCATGTATGAGACTTATCTATATGTATTTGTTTCAATCTTGTTTTTCATATTGAGTATTTATATATATAATTGTATATCTTGTATCTGTGTGTGTATATCTGCTGTAATATTGTATATAATCTGTATTGCATATAATCTGGCTCGGAAATTAAAAAAAAAACAAAAAATACATCTGTAGCGCACATGGTCTACCTTCTGTGGCGCACTACACCTAAAGCGCACTATGAAAGCTTAGTGGCGCACTAGGTAGTGCGCCACAGAAGATCCCAGGGGTAGCGCACCTGCCCAAACATCTGTGGCGCACTAGCAGGTGCGCTACGCCTGTCTCTACACAACCGTGGCGCACTAGGCAGTGCGCCACGGCTAAGAGATAGTCGTAGCGCAAGGCCCGTGGCGCACTGCTAGTGTGCCACGGATGATGTTTCCAGGTGCGCCACTAAAGGCCATTTTCCTAGTAGTGGAGGTTTCTTTGCTTTCGGGTCAAATGACCAATGTTATGGCTAGAATCAAGGCATAGTTTGTGATAATATGGCCATATTGTGCATACATGTGCATCATGGCATGGCAAACAATGTTGCAAGAGGAAGTTTTCCTTTTTATCGCACCAAAAAGGCATTTTCCATTTTCCGAGCATAAAAAACGAACGGTTTTGTGAAGCAACCACCAAATGGCTAATTCAAAAAACTGCCAACACATTTTACAAAAATACTAGACCACCTTATATGGACAATGTACCAATAGGGGGATCTGAAACCTTTCCGTCCACCTCTAGTGAAAAAGACAAATTCCTGCCGAATCCGTAGGAAGTGGGTCAGATATGAACTACAAGTACATGATACGATGCTCATGATTTTTTACAAAATTCATTTTTAGGTTCATAATATGCTATTTTATCAAAAAAACAATGCAAGTTGAGCGAGTCTTGGTCAGATTCAAGTGTATACAAAAGATACGTCATTTAAATATCCAATCAATTCAAAAATGTTAATACAAACGACACGGCATTAAAATATGATTTGCTCTAATAAAATAAGGTTAGATTCATTTTTAGATGTTTAATATTTCTTATGTTCAAAGTTTTAGGATTTAACAATTTATTTTTGTTTGAATTGAATAATCAAATTTATATGTAAGTGTTTTAATCATTTTGAAAATTTTCATGTAAAGTAAATATAAAATGTTTTTACATGAATGGATAGATATTATTTTTCAGAAAATTATGATATATTATTCATATTTTTCTGAGTTGAAATGAAAAGGATATGAATTTTCCAAATTCATATCCTATTTTTTGAATTAAAAATGCCCCTTTAATGCATGAAATAAATGCCCCCCCTTTAACACCGGTTCCAGACACGAACCAGTGTTTAAGGGGGGGGGGCATTTATTTCGTTTCGCGCGCACCCCCCCTTTAACACCGGTTCGTGTCTGGAACCGGTGTTAAAGGGGGGTGTTAATAAATGCGCGCGCAAAACGAATTCCCCCCTTTAACACGGTTCCAGCCCCGAACCGGTGTTAAAGGGGGGGTATTAAATGCGCCTTCCCCTTCCTTTCTTCCCCCCAGAGCCAGATCGAACCGCCTTGCGAAGGCGAGAGAGCAAGAGCGAGCAGCCGCGTCGCCCTCGAAGCCGCTCGCCCTCGCCAAGACCACCGCCACCGCCACTGCCAGAGAGAAGCGGCCGCTGCGTCCAGCCCTCGTCAGAGCCGCCTCCCTCGCCGTCACGTGAGCCGCCCTCACGCTTGAGAGCGAGCAGAGCGCCGCGTCCAGCCCTCGCCGTATGTCGGAGCCGCTGCCCTCGCCCTCGCCGTCGAAGCCGCCGTCGCTCACCGCCACTGCCACCGCCACCGCGCCACCGAAGCCGTCGTGCTCGTGGTGAAACTTTGTTACTTATTTTTAGTGAAACTTTGTTACTTTTTTTACATGTCTTTGTTACTTATTTGTAGTGAAACTTTGTTACTTATTTGTAGTGAAACTTTGTTACTTTTTTTACATGTGTTTGTTACTTATTTGTAGTGAAACTTTGTAGAAAGAAATGAATAGATGGCATGTAATTATGGAGGGAGTAGTAGTATAGATAGGGTGTCAAGCGGGGTGGGTTCGCGGGCAACATAGTTTCACCGGCTAATATAAATTGTACTACATGCATATATTAAAACTTGTATAGAAATTGGACTGCGTCTAGGTGTAGCTGTCTGAGACTAAATAATTGTCCGCAAACCCGCCCCGCTTGTATACAAACTTGCATCCTGCCAACGTTACCCTCTTGGGGGTGTCGTCGTGGAGCTCTGACTCATCCTGATTAGGGTTTGGACCCCTCGGAACTCGTTTAAAATGATCAAGCATCCTTAGGGTTTTAATTTCATTTGTGTATTTATTTGTGTATTTTTGTATGAATAATATGTATATTTGTGTATGAATCCAAGTCCACTTGAATGTTTACACTCTTACTCTAGATAATATTATTGTTTTAGAAACTATGGATCCACTTAGTAGAAACCTTGAAGAAGAAGAAATAATGGAGAACATTATTGATGAAGACTCCGGTGAACGCAATTTAGTGATTACAAAGTCCGGCGAGGTATATGCATTGATTAAGCCTCTGCTGACTTCCACCAACAATCTTCTTCTACATGTATTAATTAACGCTTCTTTCTTCTTTTAGCCCCCTGGATCGACCAGCCAGCAACCATCTTCTTCTACGAAAAAGAGCAAGCGAGGCACGAGCCATCGGTTGAAAGATCGTGCAAAGTTCACGATCGAAGTAGTCCGTGTTGATGGCAGGCCGATGGAGCCCAAGAAGTCCGTAGACAAATTTGTACGTCAGGCTGGATTTCTTGTTAGGGACCAAATCCCAATCATAATTGAAAATTGGAATAATCCAAAGAAGGGCGACGATACCTTTGTCGATGAAAGATCCAAAGAAACGCTTTGGAATTCGTTGTTGGTAAATTTCACCCTTCCGCCAGAGGAGGATGAAAATAACCCGATTATAAAGGAAAAGGTCAAAGAGTGGACTCTAAAGAAGATGGCTAACGCTTTCCGCAACTGGAAGATAAAATTGAACAAATTTGTCAAAGCTCGTGAGACTCCAGATTTCAAAGACGCATATTATGCGAAGATAAGACCTCACTGGCCCGAAATTGTGACATATAAAAAAAGTGCTATAGCTAAAAAGAGGTCAGAAACCAATACGCTTAATGCCAAGAAGAAGGAATATCACCAGAGGACGGGGTCAGGTGGCTACATATCTTAGAGGCCTAAGTGCGAGGAAGTTGAGAAGGCCCTGCGCGCTAGAGGGATCACACCCTAGACAGATGGGTGGGACCTACGTGCAAAGACTTGGTTCTACGGAATCGGGGCAAGGTTGGACCCAGAAACATGATTGTGTATCTTCCCAACCCTCCTTGCCAAACCCGTCACTGAACTCATCACGGCATACGAGGAAACATCCGCCAGGACCTTCCATCCCGACAGAGAGAATGACCAGCTCACACGCGCCATCGGTAAAAAAGAACACCCTGAACATGCACGAGGCACAGGGGGTATGACGTGGAAGGATGGGTTTGCCGAGTGGAGCGACTCTTACAGATGGCACGACAAAAAAGAAAAAGAGCGTACAGAGCGGATGACACAGATAGAACATGCACTTGCGGCGCTGCAGGCGCAAGTGAATGCACAACAGAGCCATCAAGCTACCGGCCCATCTTAGCGGCACGAAGAGCCTGCATTGGAAGCTGCCGGCGTCCCAGACTCTGCGCGGAAAAGCAGCATGGCTTCCATGGAGAACGTGCAGCCCACGCTTGAAATGACGGGTCCTCGATACCCCGTGGATGAGATCACGGAGAGCGAACACGCTGAGCTGCATGTGAGATTAATGGGCTTATCCATTAAGGTGGCTGTCGGCTATGTCTTACCTCCTGTAGCTGGTGGAACTTACCACTGCCGACCGATTCCAGATGGCTATGCTATTGTCGGGGTGGATGAGGTTGTGAAGGAATATGAGGAAGCACAACTTGACCATGCTACAGGTGAAGGGGAAACTCAACTCAAATTTGCAGTAAAAACAACCATTCTTTGGAACAAGGAACACATCATGCTTCCAAATTGGAGGCCACTGGAACCCCATTGCCTCACGCGTCGTGATCTGAGCCGCTTCAGCTATCTCCTGCGCGGCAGCCATCTCCGGCGCTTCAGCCATCTCCGACGCGCCAACTATCTCTGGCCCGTCAGCCATCTCCTCAGCGTAAGCGGAAGAGCACTGCCACAAAGAGCATCACTAGCACCGCCACAAAGAAATCCGCAGGAAACCGTACGCCAAAGAGTTCAAAAAACTACGTCTCGTAGCCTTCCTCCAAGCCATTGCCGGTTTTACCGTGGAATCGCAGCGACGAGGAGACCAATAGGATCTCGGAAGAAGAGGTCAAGAAATTCTTTGCACCTAGACGGGCCGAGCCAAAGGAGAACATAGATCCGGCGGTGGTGGAGAAGTTTTACAAAAATCTTTTGAAACCTAAAACCCCACTTGTGCCGGACTACGAGCGCCAGATTTTGAAGGCGGATGCAAGGCGCCGTAGGGAGACTGAAAGTAGCAGTCGTGAGGCACCCCGGAAAATAGTTCCCATGCTCCGAGAGCAGGAAAACCAATCATGCGCCCCGCTCCAAATGTTCGAGACACGGGATGCTCCTCCCGTAAATGATTACGAGGCAGAGCTATAAAGAAAGGCCAATGAGATGGGGATGAGTTACATTGCATACTTGAACATCATGGGAGACAACTTGCCCAAATGCGATGCCAACCCCATACAACCATGGAAGTATGGGAAGAATCTCGTCAAGAAAGAGGAGCTCAAGAATCTACCAACAAAGATGCGAAAATTACACAAGTGGTACCTTGATTTCTACAAGACGAGAAAGGAAGAATGGATCACGGCGCATATAAGAGATGAGATTTTCTTCTGCGGAGACGACGGGATCGACTTCAACATTCAAGACTTGCATTTTCTATTCAAATAGAAGAAACTCGACAAAGCTGCCATCAGCCTTTATTGTGTGTAAGTACTATTTCTGTAATTTATATCTCATCTCATTCACTTCATTAATTGCATGTATATATATATGCTCACCATATATGTATATACTATTATGCAGGAAAAATGTTATGGAATGCTAGAAAGGAGGCCATTTTGACATTGGGTTCGTTGACCCAAATAGAGTTCATGAAGAAGTGGTAAGAACCAAACCCGGACAAACAGAAGATTACTTGCTAAGGTCTTTACTGAGACAACAAACCAAAAGGGAAATACTATTGCCTTACAACTTCTCGTGAGTATCATACCTCTCTCTTGTACACATTCTATTTCGGCTTACTCGATGTTAAGTGTAATCGATGATGAGTTATATGCGTAGGTTCCACTTTATTCGCTAGTCATTCAACCGCACTCGGAAAATTCCTTGTCATGGACTCGTTCTGAAAAGAAAAAGAGATATGGGCAGACTTTAGAGAGATGCTCCGAGGTAATTTCAATCATATTATCGCACTAGATCGGCAATTTTCGTGACAACAAGTAATTAATTACTCCTTTATCCATTTTCTTTCTTGACGAGTTTGAAAATGGTTCACGGGCAGGGTCGTGGGTGAATGGTCAGAAGAACTAAAATTTGTAGACCAAAATGTAAGTAATACTAGCTAGCTAGGTCTGCGTATCTCTTTGATTCTGCTTCCAATTCCATTATATCATGCTTTATTGATTATTATTTTGATTGAACTCTCTATTCTCGTAAAGTGCGCGCATCAGGGACACAGCAATAACTTATGTGGGTACTATGTTTGCGAGTTCATTCGCAACACGATATGTGCGACGGGCCAAGCCGCACTAGAACAACTTAAAGTAAGTAAACAAAGTCCACAACATTATTTTATTACCATCAATTGTGTTGAGTTTTATTCTTATATATATATTGACGGCCCAATCTTCATATATATTCAGATCGAACGGATGCGGGACCAACTCCTACCATTTGAACGCATACGAGCCATTCAATAAGAATTGGCGGGGTTCATACTTGATGAGGTCGTCACGCCTGGCGGAGAACTCTTTAGATATCCACCAAAATGAACGATGACGATGTATGTGCCGATGATGATGTATGTGCCGATGACGATGTTTGTGTATAATAATAGTTGCTTAATTATTCATGTACTCGTATGTACCGATAACGATGTATGTGTATACCGCTCCCGATCGATTCCCCCTCCCCCTCCCGCAGAAATAGCCCAGAACGGGGCAGAGGCAGAACTCTGCCGTGTCAGAGATTTAGACCGTTTTCCTGTCACGGAAAACGGCCTAAATCTCTGCCGCGGAAGAAGAACCTTTAACACCGGTTCCAGCCCCAAACCGGTGTTAACGGGGGGGGGGGGGCTTAGGCCTGCGGCAGCCCCACGTGCACCACCCTTTAACACCGGTTCGTATAAGAACCGGTGTTAAATCCCCCCCCCCCCTCTAACACCGAACCCTCAACAGCGGTTGTAGAACCGCTGTTAGAGGGCCCTCCCAACCGGAGTTAAAGGGAGGGGGTCTGCACTAGTGGATTATGGTGGTCTTGCATGTTACGTGAACGCATGCTTATCTCTATAGACTAAATTGATTTACGGCGTAGCGTAGTTCTTATTGGATATCATCGACACAAGTTTACTTTGGTGTTACAGTTTTGTTTGTTTACTTATGAAGGTTTCTATGTCCACACGTACCATACAGATTTCTCCACTCATCTCCCCCTAGGTGTCACAATTTCGTTTGTTCATAGTAATTTCGTTTGTTTACTTGTGGAGATTATCTACGGCTGAGTGTAGTACTTTGGTATTATGTTAGGATACTATATATAATATAGTAAAATTGTATAAACCTACTATATGTCGGGGGTGTACCCCGGGTACCCCAGAGTTGATGAATTAAGCGATTCGAGGAAACGTTGAATCAATTAAATAAAATATGAAGAATATAAATAAAATAAGCAAAGAGGAGAAAAGAAAGGAGCCTGGGCCTAATCTGCACCAGCCCGGCCAGAATAGAATTCGTCACGGGCCTGGATTGCTCCTCTCGGGCCGAATCAAGGCTGATTCGGCCTACATAGCATACCAGCCGTTTAGTTGGGCCGAGTCAACCTTCCTCGGCCCACTTACCTCGGCGCCGGACTCCCCACGCCCCCGATCTCGCCAGCATCGCCTGGTCACTGCTCGCCCCCCCTGCCAGGTTGCCTCCTCACCACCTCGCTCCCTCGACGCCGCCCGGGTGGGCCGGGAGGAAGGAACCTCGGCCCACCGTGGGGCTCTCTCCAACCACGCCGATGCGCAGCAGGTAGCTCCCGGGTGGGCCGAATAAGGGCAAGCTTGGCCCACCACGGGACAACAGCATCAACCCCACTCCAAGCCATCACGCCTGGGCAGTGAAGGGGAACCCGGGCCATCACGACCTCGGCTGGGCCACTGGATGATCCGGCTGGGCTGCCTCTCCCCCAGGCCGAATCAACCAAAGCCCATGCCGAGTTGGCACACCCTCTAGGACCTTTGGGCCGAGTTATAATGTTCAATACGCCCTGTAATTTATCCCCAGAGGCCTCCGTGACACCACCACGACATTTGGCGCCCACCGTGGGGCCTTCTAGTGGCGTTGGTTGGGTTTCCATCCGGACGGGAACATCTTCATCAACTTCTTCCTCACAGGGCTCATTCAGCTTCACCAAGTCAACAAAGAACAAAGAGTAAGCCCAGAGACTCTCCAAGTCTAACTCATCAAAACAGGCAAGACTCAGCAAGAAGGACTCAAGCACTACTCCAAGCTTACTGTAAGTACCAAGTAAATCAACAGGGCAAGTATAACCTAGCAAGACTCACCCAAACACTTCTCCAAGTATGCTGTAAGTACCAGGTAATTCAGCCACCTATACTCAATCCTTCATCCCAGGGAGAAAATAACTCAGCCCGGGGACTAGTCAACTTATCCGTAGAGTCACCTTTAGATTAAGAGAGCATTATGTTGATTTAGATCTATACTCCAGTCAGCTTATTTATAACTCGGCCATCAGTTGAATCATCTTATCTGTGATTCATATGGATTTTGAGTAAGTTAGTTTATGCTTTGGGTTATCCTGTGACTCAGCTCACAGGCCAGCTTATTTTTAACTCGGCCATAAGTTGAATCGTCTTATTTGTGATTCAGATAAATTCTGAGTCAGTTTATTTATGCTTTGGGTTGTCCATTAACTCAGCTCCCCAACAGTCTTATTTATAACTCGGATAGAAGTTGAATCAGCTCGTTTATGATCCAGGTAGAATTTGGGTCAGTTTACTTATGAGTCGGATAGAGTTTGAGTCAGTTTATTTATGCTTTGGGTTGTCCTTGAACTCAGCTTACCAGCCGGCTTATTGTTAATTCGGATATAACTTGAAGTCAATTTGTTCATGCTTTGAATTAACCTTTAACTCGGCTCAGTAAATTGTCTCTGACTAACATTTGATTCAGCTTGCCAGGATACTTTATAATTCGGATTGGTATTCAGACTCGGCGTACTAATTGTATCTCTGATTCAGGCCGAAGCTTTATTCAGTTCACCACATTGCGAGGTTATGTTATGAATCGGATTGATATCTCACCATCTTGCCAGGTTATCCCATATCTCGGATGGCTATTGGTCACCTTATCGTATCTCGAATCTATATCTCATATATATATCTCGAATCGGATCTCTCGGCGATTAACCCTATTATCATATCCCAAAGCTTAAATCTCGGATCCATATCTCGGATCCATATCAAAGGCAGGTTATCATCATCATGCCAAATCAAGCTATAACATGGCAAATAGATAACTCAGACTAAGTCGAAATCAAGTAAAATAACTCGGATTTGAGTTGAGTTAACTCGGATTTGAGTAATGTAACTCGGATTTGAGCCAGGTGACTCAGACTAACATATAAGTCAATTTTGAGTAAGGTAACTCGGATTTGAGTTGAGTTAACTCGGATTTGAGTAATGTAACTCGGATTTGAGCCAGATGACTCAGACTAACCTATAAGTCAATTTTGAGTAAAGTAACTCGGATTTGGGATGAGTTAACTCGAATTTGAATCATATAACTCGGATTGGAGCCAGATGACTCATCCTTAAGACATAAAGTCAATTTTGAGTAAAGTAACTCGGATTTGAGTTGAGTTAACTCGGATTTGAATCATATAACTTGGATTGGAGCCAGATGACTCATCCTTAAGACATAAAGTCAATTTTGAGTAAAGTAACTCGGATTTGAGTTGAGTTAACTCGGATTTGAATCATATAACTCGGATTGGAGCCAGATGACTCATCCTTAAGACATAAAGTCAATTTTGAGTAAAGTAACTCGGATTTGAGTTGAGTTAACTCGGATTTGAATCATATAACTCGGATTGGAGCCAGATGACTCATCCTTAAGACATAAAGTCAATTTTGAGTAAAGTAACTCGGATTTGAGTTGAGTTAACTCGGATTTGAATCATATAACTCGGATTGGAGCCAGATGACTCATCCTTAAGACATAAAGTCAATTTTGAGTAAAGTAACTCGGATTTGAGTTGAGTTAACTCGGATTTGAATCATATAACTTGGATTTGGAAACAGATGACTCAGATCATATCTTACCCAAAGAGGTTAAAAGAGCAGTGCCAAAGAAGGCCAAGACTCATAACTTACCCGAAGAGGTTAAAAGAGCAGTGCCCAGTAAGGCCAGAACTCATAACTTACCAAATAAGGTTAAAAAGAGCAGTGCCCAATAAATCCAGAACTCACAACTTACCCAATGGGGTTGAAGGAGCAATGCCAAAGAAGGCAAGAGCTCATATTTTGCCCAATAAGGTTAAAAGAGCATTGCCCAAGAAGGCCAGAACTCACAGCTTACCAAATGGGGTTAAAAGAGCAATGCCAAAAAAGGCAAGAGCTCGTATCTTGCCCAATGGGGTTAAAAAGGGCAGTGCCCAATAAGGCCAGAAGTCCAAAAACTTTCCCAAGAGGATTATGACCAGTTCCCAAGAAGGCCAGAAGTCCAAAAACTTTCCTAAAGGGGTTATGACCAGTACCCAAGAAGGCCAGGGCTCAGAAACTTACCCAAAAGGGTTATAAGACATAGAAGCATATGACAAAGGAACAATAAGTCGAATAAGCAACTCTGGAGATATTACTCTTAGAGCCTATGCACGATTCTACGAATCCCACATAGCCTCGGGGACTAATGTCGGGGGTGTACCCCCGGGTACCCCAGAGTTGATGAATTAAGCGATTCGAGGAAACGTTGAATCAATTAAATAAAATATGAAGAATATAAATAAAATAAGCAAAGAGGAGAAAAGAAAGGAGCCTGGGCCGAATCTGCACCAGCCCGGCCAGAATAGAATTAAATCACGGGCTGGATTGCTCCTCGGGCGAATCAAGGCTGATTCGGCCTACATATACCGACCGTTTAGTTGGGCCGAGTCAACCTTCCTCGGCCCACTTACCTCGGCCGGACTCCCCACGCCCGATCTACTCGCCAAAGATCACTGCCGCCCCACGCCAGTTGCCTCCTCACCTCGCTCCCTCGACGCCGCCGGGTGGGCCGGAGGAAGGAACCTCGGCCCACGTGGGCTCTCCAACCACGCCGATCTTGTGAGTAGCTCCGGGTGGGCGAATAAGGCAAGCTTGGCCCACCACGGACAACAAAGATCAACCCCACTCAAGCCATCACGCCCGTGGCGATGAAGGAACCCGTGGGCCGCCGGACCTCGGCTGGGCCACTGGATGATCCGGCTGGGCTGCCTCTACCCCAGGCCAAATCAACCAAAGCCCATGCCGAGTTGGCACACCCTCTAGGACCTTTGGGCCGAGTTATAATGTTCAATTCGCCCTGTAATTTATCCCCAGAGGCCTCCGTGACACCACCACGACACTATACTAAGCCCTATATTGTATACCTTGTAGCACGCTGTATCAATGCCGGACCTAGGTGTGCCTAGCGGTTCCCCTCCAAACCCTAATGCTCTATATGACGTTCTGGTAGATATCGATCTAGAACTCAAATGGCGACTACTCCCACCACTAGCAGCGCTACTTTCATTTTTCTCCTCTTCGGCACCTTGGCTTTGCTCAGCTTTTCCACCACTTCCGTTAGCATCAGCGTTACAACATCGACGATGGCGTCGACGATTCCCTCTCGCGCCGACTAATCTGTATGACTGAGGGCATGCTCCACCCCCCCTTCCGCGGTGCATGGTCATTGCCTAGGTTTTCAGCGTTTTTTCTTATTCGCATAAAAAAACACCTTCAAAAAATATATACATGTGGCCAAGGATGTAAGCTTTTTCAATATGCAAAATTTCAACCCGAATTGATTTGTATTGGGGCTACAAAAAAAAATTCTAACAGGATTTGAAGGTGCACAGTTTGCAAACCCAGATTTATTTTGTCTCTATGTATCCTAGAACACAAATTATTTCGGATTGGGTGATTTCTTTTAGATTTTTTCAAGCCCCCCCTCCACTCTCTCTCTCTTCGCTACAGTAGCCAGGAACTCTCGTCGCCGAACCGGGCCAATTCCGAGGCTTTGCCGGCCGGAGATGGCGGAGGGGAGGCGCTGGAGTAGTTTAGGGTAGGTTTTTGGGATTCTTGCCCGTAGTTTGGAGCGAGATGCAGATCTTGGCTAGATCTGGATCTTAGAGTTCTTGATGTCACCGGTTTCTCCTTCGGCCGGAGGAGCTAGCGTCGGAGAGGGCTATCATCTTCGCTTCAATAAGGCTGCTGTTGGCCTCCCTCTGTTGTGGATCCGCGGCCCGACATTCTCCGCTCCTGGCCGGCCGTGGTGGCGAGGAGGTGTGAAGGCGCCCCTGTTTCTTCTTCGGTGGTGCGGAGGCGGTTCATCTGCTTCTTGTCTTGGACGCTTCGGCGTCGCTCGCCTGCTCCGTCGAGCCACAGAGGTTCGCCCGCAGGCGGCGTTTGCGGTGGTGTTTCCTGGCAGAGAAGCTATATGGGAGCATCTCTCCGGCGGCAAGATCCGTGGCCTCGCCGGACCAATAGGCTGAAGGGCAGTCGCTCCCTGCCGCTTGCTCCATCTAAGCACCTACATCCATCCCATTTCCCTCAATCTTGAGACCAATTGCAAACGAGCGAATCCTCCACCTTTTTCATCCCAACTCCACTAACAAGCGAAACAAGACAGATCGTAAGAGCCTAGGTTGAGAATGTTACAATTGCAAGCCCTATGGAAACTCGTGACAGGCATTTGAATCAGGCAAGCTTTTTTTTGTTTGAGGCATGAATCAGGCAAGTTTCGATTGTAAGGATTTAGGGTTTACCCCAAGACACCAAGGAGATGTACCAAGAAAAGATGTGATGAAGGCGAGGGAAACAACTCAGACCCACGGTCGCGGAAAGGAGTACAAACTGTCACCCACGGGACACACCTGTTGGCTTGGCTATACCCGAGGCGTCGTCATGAACACAACTATTTGTATGGCGCTCAAAGTTATCGCAATATGTCACCGATGCTTTTTAGTACTGTAGTATGTTAGAATTCCACACAGGGAGTGAGAATAAGGGCAGCAACAACTAATAGTACATCTAAGATGGATTACCGGCATTTCTCATAGTACTTCCTTGGAACCCTTTAACTTAACTTACAAGTTACAATCCCCAAAACAGCTTCAGCGCAGCAGACAACACTACAGAGAGAGTTCAACAAAAACAGAGGTGTTATTATTCTTGTATCCTATCCTGCATCTTGGTTCTCCTCGTTCAGATCATCGATCATACTAACGGCGACTTCTCCTCCTCTACTCCATCTCCCCTCTGCTTGTCCTCGCCGAGCTGCGCCATCAATTTCGCCTGCCGGCGCTCTGCCAGGTCTTTCTTCTCCTTGTCCTCCGGCAGGAGCCTCAGCACGATGCCCATGGTAATCAGCAGGAGCCCCGTGACGTGCTGCTCCGTCATGGGCTTGGTGAATATCAGGTACGACAGGAGCAGCGTCACCGCCTTCCTCGCAGTCGTAACCATGGCGGTGGTCGCGGCGCCGAAGAGCGCGATGAGGGACAGCACCGATACCTGCCCGACGAACGTCGCCATCGCCTCGAACACCAGCACGGCGTACACGTACAAGTGCTGCATTCGTCAGACAGATCAATGTTTTTCAGCAACCATTTTTACTGGTAGAAGTGCAACAGCAGCAAGTTAGATACAAGCACTTTTAACTTTTAGGTGGATCGGATTCTTCTGCAGACAACGTGGTTAGAATCAAATTGCCAGAAGGAAGAATGTAATGCTGGCATGTCTTGTTCTCTACAAAAATGTACTACTACTGCTGAAGATGGATTCCTATACACAAAAGTGTAGTTGATTCTTTCCCAACAATCTGGTTTGTACACATTCTGAACGAAAGTATCTGATGATTAAATGCCAAGACATTGACAGAGCATGGAGCAGAGATTCTGGTTGATTTTATACCTGAGAACACGCACTCCATGCCGTGGTGAGCTCCCCCGTTAACACCATTGGCACGGCAAGGAACGGTAGCCCAACAACAGTTGAGCAGAACAGCATCTCCATCTAATCAGAGAGTAAGGCTTCAGTGTCAATGTTCTTTCAGTTCAGTTCTCACAGAAGAAATGGCAATCAAAATGTACATAGAGAGTACCTGTGTGGTGTCTGGGTTCATCTTAAAGATGGCCTCCTGCAGGTTACCGAGGAAGGCATCCATGACGAGCGCGGCGGACACCATGGTCACACCGATCATGCTGAAATTAGGCGACGTTTGTGCGTCCGCGAGCGTGAAAAGTATGAGGCCGATGACGAGCATCACCGCTGATATGTACTCGTGGAACGGGTACTTGCGTCTTAGACCGGGGATAAATGCCCCCATTATCATCACCGGCAAAACCTGAAAGACAAAGTAAAAGACTAAAAGGGTTGAGTGGAAGTAAGAACCGCAACGTTTGAGAAATTAAAACTCTCTTTTGTTTCAAGCTTATCGTGAATTCTATCAGTAGATCACTAGTAGTCAAGCCGCTACCAAATCGAAGCTTCAAAACATGACAAGCGTTAAACATTCACATGGGTATCTGCTCTTCTACCTAGGGACATGAAATGAGGAAGTGCTAGGAGTAACAGGTCAACTCCTTCAGCGTACTGTACCTTTGCAGCAGTATTACTACTACGCATCAGGTCAACTCACTTCAGCTTACTGTACCTTTGCAGCAATATAACTACTAGTAGTACATTGTTTATCGTTGTCACCAAAAGTTTCTTTCTAATAAAAAAGTCAAACTTGTATTAAAAAAGTCGAACTATACATCAATATCATCAAAATATAATAATTCAAAAAAAAATACTGACAACACTTTCCGACATTTAATTGCGGAAAAAATTAAACTTTACATGTATTCAGTTTGGAAAATTAACTTGGAGAAACTAAAATTCTATTGTTTGTCTAGTTTATTGTGAATTCTACTATGAGCAAATCACCAATAGTCAACGCACTACTGAATCGAAGCTTCAGAACAACGACGACCGTTAAACATTCACATGGGTATGTGTGGTCTTCTACTTAGGGACAGTTAATGAGGAAGTGCTACCACTAGCATCAGGTCAACTCCTTCTGCCTACTGTACCTTTGCACCAGTGTTACTCCTACTACCTTTGTTTACGTTGTCAGCAGAAGACAATAATTTTAAAACCAATTTTTATTGACAAAATGTTAGCCAAAGACACACGTTTTTTTTTGTTCTTTTTTCAAAAAAATCAACTTGGACACCTAGCCTAGGGAAGAGGCATTCAGGATGTGGGTCTAGCCAAAGGAGTACTCCGCCCATCTCAGAAATAGGGAGATACTACTCGAATCGGAGTACTACATCATTGCACCGGATAGCTTGCACCCAACCACAACCGATGTCAGATTCTCCTCCCTAATCGGAGTGTTTCCCAGCACAGAAAGCTCCCCTGTTTCTTGTACGAGGACACAGCACATTTCGCGCCGAGATAGAAGGAACGGCAGAGTACTACGTACAAAGGAAATGGGATCAGAAATTGTGGAAGGTACCTTGGTGGATTTGAACATGATCTGCGCGGGGTAGTTGAGGAAGGCGAGGGATCCCTTGGTGAGGCCGTTGGATCCCATGAGCACGGCGGAGAGGCGCACGTAGGTCCGCCATGGGTTCACCATCTGCTTCATCGTGAACCCCTGCAGCCGGATGAGGGCCAGGTACACGAACCCCTGCACGAACGTGAAGTACCATCCGTAGCTGCAGCACCATCAGACAGACAGTTGCTTAGTACCAGTAGTAGTATTTTGCAGTGATCATTCGCACCTGAACTGAAGATGCTACAGTAGCTCACCTGAACTGAAGACGGTTGTAGACGTATTCCTGCAATGGGAAATTAGGCACGCAGAATTAAATTCGCGAAAACGATTTGGAGAATGAGACGAATCGAAGGTAGGTCTGTCATCAGTTTTGTGTGGAAAATGTACGAAATGGGGAGAAGAAAAATGGGCGAAACGTACTCGATCAGTATGCAGAAGTTTCGGAGAAAAAGAAAAAAAAACACGTTGACCAGGCAGACCCCGTGTGCGTCCATACGAAGAAAACGAGGCGTGGAATGTGGAAACGGACCGTTTCCTTCATCATATCCTAGCGCACGCGATTCGAGATTTCCGTGGGACTCGATCTCGCCGACTATCAAAAATAGGCAGCAGAATCTCGGGGGATAATCTTCGTAGAAATGACGGACGGGGTGTATAATCACTGTCATCAATACTATTACTACCGAATCCGAAGAACACAGACCGAACGCTAGATATGTTTTTCGTAATCAACAGCCAGCGAATCGGATGGAGGAAGAAGAAGGGGTGATGTCGCGTACCTCGCAGATGCCATTGACGAGGTATCCGAAGAAGAACCCGGAGGAGCAGATGAGGAACTGCTGCCAGACGGGCCTGTCCGTGAGCGACACGCCGAACAGCCGCCTCCCCTGCTCCTCCGCCGCGCCGGTCATGGCTCCTCCTTCCCGACGACGACGACGGCGCAGAGAACCACCGGGGAAATCTCCTCTCGACGAGGAATTAACGGGCAGGGGCGATATGGAGGGACGGAGAAGCAGAGCACCGGGCCTGGCTCGCGGAATGGAAAGGAGCGAATACTACGCGAGAGAGCTAGAGCACGCGGACGGCTTTAAAAGGCTGCCTTGTATTGCCGCTCGATCGCGTGCGGATTCGCCCTCCCGCGCCGACGACCCGCGCTATGTGGGGAAGTCTTTCAAGAGCCTGCCTCTTTTTGGCTGTATTGGCAGTAACTGCTGCCGCCGCCTCGTCTTCGTCTGTCTGGCAACTGGTTGGTCGCCGGGAGATCTACTGTACTCCTACTAGTAGCGAGGAAGCGGCGGCTCCGATGGCGATGGCGATGGCATCGCGGCGTGCGGTTGACCGGGAAAATAAAAGGACTTGCACGTACTATCGGATCTGCCCCGGGTTCGGTCCGGAGGGAGGGGAACGGGGACGACCTGGTTGGTTGACGGGGGCGGAGGGGAGCCTGCCGCGTGGCCGGCCACAGCGCTGCATGCATGCACCGGCTGGCGGCTGCGCCGCGGTTTTTGGCTGGTGGCTGGGCCACCCGTCACAGTTGGCTCCGTGGATTTCGTAGGACCCACTGTCATAAACAGCAGGAAATTATTCAAAAAAAAAATCAGCAGGAAATTATCTTGTTTCAGTTTGTTGCAACAGCGTTTGACTCAGTAACCCTGCGTGGCAGTGGCCCGGTTTTTTTCGGCTTCTCCGAGAAGCCGCAAACCCCAACTTTATGAAGAAGCCGGTCTAAAAAAATTGCGAGGCTTTCAAAATAGTTAAGTGTAAACAAATTTGGAAGCCTCGTAAATTTTTTGAACCGGCTTCTCCAGAAAGTTGGGGGTAGAGCAGCTTCTGGGAGAAGCCGTCAAAAGAACTGGGTCTAAGAGCAACTCTAACCGATCCTGTAAAACTCAATGAGGCGTTGAAAAACGCATTTACGGTTCCTCGTGGGCTCGCTCCAAACAGATCCCGCAAACGGGAACCACAAAAACGAAATTTGCACCGAACAATCATCGAAGAACATCTTGCTAGTGGTCGACTGCGGACCCATCTGCAAAATATGCGGAGAAATCGAGGGTAAAATCGTCGTAGTTGTGGAGGAACGGCCAAATCCGAACGAATCAAAGGTATTTTACCTTCGAATCTGATGTGGCGATAACGGTGCGGACATCGGGGAACGGTGGCGACGGCCGGGGGTACGTCTGACGGCGAACAGCCAAACATGCGGACGAGAAAAGGCTGGCGGCACCGGCCGAAGGAGGGATGTGCGAGCTAAAACTTCAGCGCGCCAAGCCACACGAGGGGAAAAGGGGCTGGATGGGGCCGCACTCAGTTCGCTCGTAAAACCCTTGAAAGTACCGCTTTGTAGGCAAATCTATGGTCCCCACGGACGGCGCCCATTGATGAGGGGTAACCTTGCCAATACCCATTGTTATGGACTTAGGGTTTCGTGGTAAGGAGAACATTGGGAATTTCGTCAGCTGATCAGACAAACAAGGGAGTCGATGTATTTTGATTATGGAGAAAGCTCGGTTATAAATTCGTCGGTTCGCTAGTTGCGATCTAGCTCATGGCGGATTGCACAAAAGCTAAGGTGTCCTATCCCTTATACGAGAGGCTAGGTCCTGGATACGTATCCAGAGAGGTTACATGTTTACAAGTATAATGCAAACTCTATATCGGTTCATGACTATTTCTTGATCGATAAGGCAAGCCTTTATTCGACAGGTGCTTCTTGGATTCCTTTGGGCCTTTATAGGCCGTAACCTTTATGCGTCTAGGGTAACTAATAATAGGAACCCGATAGATCATACCCATGTCGGGCGCGGACAGCGGGGATCGGTGGCGGCGGACGACCAAACATGCAGATGAGAAGAGGCTGGCGGTGGCCGAAGGAGGGATGTGTGAGCTGAAACTTCAGCGCGCCAAGCCGCGTGAGGGGAAAAGGGGCTGGATCGGGTCACGCCCAGTTCGCTCACGAAAATCTTGAATGTACCACTTTGTGGGGCAACTGCGCAGACATCGAGGAATGGTGGTGACAGTCGGGGTACATCCGGCGACTAACGACCAAACTGAAGGGAGTATTCCTTATTTATGATAAATATTTATTTTGCATGCTATAATTGCATTAATACGGAAACATTAATACATGTGTGTTTAATAAACAAAAATAAAGTTCCTAATTATGCATCTCTTATAAACTAGCTCGATGATTAACAAGATGATCACAGGTTTCTTGGTCATGGACATTAGATGTTGTTAATAACGATATCACAACATTATTGGAATGGTGTGATGAACATTCATCCAAAGTATAGCATTACGATCAAAGTCATTGTGTTTATATTGTTATAATATCATACAAAGTAATCTTAGTCCTTGGACCATGAGATCATGTCAATCACTACATCGGAAGAGTATCTTGATAACATCAAACGTCACATTGTAACAATGTGACTATAAAGATGGGTTCAGTGCTACGAAGGTGTTATGTTGAGGCTCATGGATCAAGAGTGGAATTTGTCCATCCCGATAACGCATAGATATACTATGGGACCTCTCGGTGATATCACATTAGTTAGCTTGCAAGCAAGTGATTTGATCACTAGAATTTTATATCACGGAAACGAGAAAAGAGTACATGTCGGTAACGCGATCAAACTAGGTATGGAGATACCGATGATCTAATCACGGACATGTAATATATCGTGAGACAAAGGGATTGAGTTACATGCGTATAAGGTTCACACGATCACCAAAGTCATCGTTGAATATGTGGGAGTCAGTACGGATCTCCAAGTCTCGCTGCTGATTATTGATCGAAGAGGGGTCTCGATCATTTCTACATTATTCGCAAACCGTAGGGTGACACACTTAAGGGATACTGACACCATTCGGATCAAATAATTTGCCAGAGAAAGAAAAAGAAAGCGCAGGAATTTATTTCACTAGACACCGAAATTTTTTCAGTTGAAATTGCTGAAACTGGTTCTGCATGTGAAATTGAAATGTTATAAGGGGGTTTATGTGAACGTTTGTTAATTAGAGTAATTAACAAAATTCTGAATAAATAAAAGAGTTTTATTTAAATGAGAGCTTGCATTAAATTTGGTGAAAATTTAATGCACGTGAGTGGATTTTTTAGTGGAGGCATGTTTATGTGAGTGGAGGCTTTTCATTTTGAGTGGGAGCTCCACCCACATGAATGTGGAAGAGGTGGGGGCAGCCACCATGGACTGGGAGCCATGCCCCTTGGGGGTGCCCCCCTCTCCCTATAAAAGGCCTCCCTCTCCTTCTCTCAAATCACACCTCCTTGTGAAGGATCTCTCTCCCGCCTTTAGAATTTCCCCATGGTCTCGGATCAGCGATATACATGTTCTCGGTGGCTTTTTCTGGATGGATTTGTTGCTTCCGCTACTTCACTAGAGAGAGGGCACGGAGTTTGTCGGGGTATGCAGACATGTGTGCGATCACGGATGCACCACTGCTTTGCGATGTTGGACTTGATGCTGCTGGACCGGCTGGACCAGATGGACTTCATCACGATCTTGAGATCAGCAAGCGTTCGACTACAACATCCACGAGTACAACCTCGTTAACGATATTAGGTCTTTGAGGGTATGTATTCTATGGATGTATATCCACGCGTTGCTTGTATCTAGTACATAGATCTTGGTACTTAGTTGTTCCCATCGTAGGAAAAAATTTGTTTTCTATGTTGCAAACCCTTCAGTGGTTTCAGAGCTGGATATATGCGTAGATGCTTTGCACGGGTAGTACACATATGTGTATGTGGGTGATGATGGTCATTTTATTGCTTCTTAGTTGTACTTTGGATATTGGTGCCTAACGAGGTTTAGACTCGTCAATGCCCATTGTTATGAGCTTGGGTTTTGGAGAAGATGGGGGTGCTGGAGATCGCAGAACGGTTAACAGACAAGCAACCAGGGGACACGAGATTTACCTAGGTTCAGGCCCCCGGAGGGAAAACCCTACTCCTGCTTGTCTGCTCTTGATTACGGCGGAACCGAGAGTTACAGGGGTGCGCAGATGCAATCTGGCGTGGAGGTGCGTATGCGGTGAGGAAAAAAGGTACCCTCCTCGTCGTGCCCTCCTAGCCTTTATATAGAGTTAGGCAGGTCTCGGGCACAGATCGAGTCGGTTACAAGTTTAGGTTTGCCCCTTTGAATATTCTATCTATTCTAATCTTGCTCTCCAAGGATCCGAAGATGTCATGGGCTTGGGCCACCCGAAAATCTCCACAGGGCGCGTATATTTTTGTGGGCCTTCCTTGGGCTAGACCAGGTATGCTAATGTCTTGTATCCGTAGGGTATAACCATGTCAATAGCCCCCGAGTGTTCAGTCGAATCGTAGATTCGGCTGAGGACTCTTCAATCTTTCAGGTGTAGGTGTTTCTGTTCATCAGAGAAAAGAATGATTTTAGTGTGTAGGGATTGTTGATGCGTGTGCCGGACTCCCCTGATGGACCACGGTCAGTTAACTGTCTTAGGACAAAACAACACGATCTTCTTCAAACTCGAGTCCCTAGACTCGAATCTATAACAGATGCTGGCAAAATTTGACTCAGGCCGTTAAGGTCTTACAGGATTCGAATCCTAGTATTTTTCGAATGATGTACCCAACGCGTCCGTCGGGATTTTCATCACGCCTGTTGGCATGGATTTTTACTAGTAGAGCACAGTCAGGTGCGTTACCAGGCCATCATACGGTATCTGTAGGTCTTATCTTTGCGTCGCAGACACAGCATCCGAAATTTTATCACCACGGAGGTGTTTCGGGTGGCCAAGGAGGATGTTACTCACTTAGCGTTGGTTGGGTAAAAGTTGCCAAAAAGTTTTTGCATTTTGATCTGAAGGATCTCAGTCGAAGAATTCGTAGGGTGCGCGACCATCGCTCCCTATGGGAGTAGCCCCCGAGTGTCTGTTCGAGTCGTAGACTCGAGCAGAGACTTTATTTCATTCGTTGTTAGCTTCAGGTCCTTAGGACACAATTTTTTCGGGTGCTTTAATCAATCCTCCTTATGGGAGTAGCCCCCGACTCTGTAGTGGAGTCGTAGACTCGACGTAGGACTCGAAGAATCAACATTGGTGTGCTACCTTAATCATGCCCCAGGTGTGCGGCCAGCGCTCCTGATAGGAATAGCCCCCGAGTAATTGCTCGAATCGTAGATTCGAGTGATTACTTTAGCTGTCAATCGAAGATTTCTAACCGTTCCTAGTATGGTTTTGATGACGTTAGTGCTGACGATCGGTTACCTCAACCGTCTGCGGCGCCAGAGGTGACGTGACTAGACGAACATGGGTCCCACTTTCTGACTTGGAGTTGACTGGTCATGCACAATGTGGCAAGAATTACGGCGTCTCCTCGGTTTTCGTGCGTAGTGGACGACGTGCAGGCGACGGTTCGCTGCTGTGTTGACACGTGGATGGTTGGATCTGACCCTGGCGTTAGGGCTTTTGGATGAACGGTTCCTTTTCGCCGTCTTCGTCCTTATAACTGTGGGGAAAACAACAGTTTGTTTTCACCCTTCGCCATTTGCTTTCACTGCCTCCATTTCCACGAGTTCATCTTCGCGCGCACTGGACACTCTTCGATCTTTCCCTTCTTTGTTCTTGCGCGCACACCACCGTCGTCGACTCGCCACGATGGTGAAGTCGAAGAAAGCCTCCGCCAGAGCGGGCTCAAGTGCTGCTGCCGATGGCAAGAAAAGCACCACCGCCGCTCGCATCACCGATGGTGGGTGGCGGCGCTCGGAGACGTGCAAGGGTGACCTGCGCAAGCTTCATGATGTGGGTTTAATCCCGCAGGATAAGGAGGCCGTCAAGATCCCCGACGATGAGGTAAGTCCCCGTCCACCCATAGGGTTTCGGGTGATGTTTGTCGCTTTTGTTATTTGTGGCCTCTTGCTCCTTGTCCACGATTTTCTTCGTGGACATTTGTTCTTCTATGGCATCCAACTCCACCATATTTCGCCCAATTCTCTTCTCCACATTGCCTGCTTCATTACTTTTTGCGAGTGATGGCTCGGTATCAAGCCGCACTTTGGCCTTTTTCGGAAGTTCTATTCCGTGAAGAGGCATTCTGGCACCGGCGGGGTTTACCCGCTCGGCGGCTGTATTATTTCCCTTCGATCTTATGTTATCTTCTTTTCCTTTTTTATGTCTGAGTCCGTCCAATACTGGCGGAGGAAGTGGTTTTATATCCGCGACTCCACAGTGGACGGGCAAAACTTCGGCCTTGCCCCCTTCGACTCCGCCCAGGAGATCTTGCCCAACAGATCCTGGAAGAACCAGATCCTGGAGGGCAAGATGGAGGAGGTAGAGGAGCTCTACCATCGTGTGGAGGCCCTCCAGATGGTTACGAATAAGGAGGTGAATGGTGTGGACATCATCCGCACCTTCCTCAAACGTCGGGTGCAGCCACTCCAAGCGAGGGCGCATCCGATGTTCCTTTACTCTGGCCGCCACGACCCGACAAGAGTTTCAGCTGAGGAGCTCTCCAGGGGGGACCTCGACAAAGTTCTTCGGCCACTGCTGAAGTACAAGTCCGATGAGGATCTTCTGGGGAAGTCGTTGACGCCCCCCTTCAGTTCCGCAAGACCAGTTCCGCAGGTGTAGATTTGCGACGTGCACGTAGTGCCTTTTTTCGAGTGCTTTTCCTTATGATTGCTTGTACTGATCGTTGATGTCTTCATTGTGCAGGAGCTCAAGGTGGCTGTCATGGTGCCTCCACTACCCGAAAGGTTTCCGATTGCGCCAGACAACGAAGTTGTGGACTCGACTCGAGCTACACCGCGGCCTCCAACTCGTGAAGCTCCCAAAGGCGAGGCGAGGGCACTGAAGCGGGCACAGAGTTCGAGCGAGTCTTCGGATGCCTCGACTCCGCCGATGCCTAGGGACCCTTCTTTCCTTGTGCGCCACAGCGGAGATAACGGTGCTTCTTCCTCACCTATCACGGCTGCGGTGACCCAGCATACCACTGCATGTGTAGTATACTATAGTCGTGGACATGACATCCATAGAACACCGTTCTGTAAATATCTCATCCCTCGGAGTGGTACAACAGAAACATTGCGGGTCCATATTACAAACATTCACACATTATTATTACAATACCAGAAGTTCAAGACTTCAAAAGGATTCAATTTACAAACCAAAATATAAATTGTTTCAGCGGAATTTAAAAGTAGCAACTCCCTCTAGGAGTTGAGCTCATCAGCTCATTCTATAGAGCTCATGCTGCTCGGCTCCGTCGGTTACTACTAACTAGGGTACTTAGTTGGACTCGTTGTCCTCGACACCATAGAGGATTTCGTAATCCACTCCTTCAACACCTCCTGATAGGTCAGGCTCCTCGTAGAACACATCTTCCTGGCATTCAGCTGCATACATTGGCACGTCTTCGGGATCCTCAGACTCTAAGCAAGGGATCAAAGGAAAGGATGAGTAACAGCGTTACCCAACAAGTTCATTATATGCAAGGTGGGAAGTTTGATGCTCTAACTACCACCTCGGATTATAAATCCTTGGCACTATGCAGTTTTTTTGTAAATCTTTCTTCAAAGATTGATGTTATTATAAAAATCTATGACCATCAGCCTTCATAGGTTGACCAGAACTTTCATGGAGTTCCTTTCCTGCCGCGTTCGTAGCTCCTTCCTGGAATAGGGAGTAACAAGTTACAATTCTTACACTCTGCAGAGGTGCGTTACTTTACCCATTAGATATCAACTCTTTGTTGCACAACCGGGCGTACTTTCCCGTCCACAATTCCATGATGTGGGGCCTAGTAGTTGGTCCAAGCCAATCACTGCCCCCTTCGCGACCTCGCAAACCTCCTTGGTGTACACCATGCCCACATATTGAATTACGGCAATGGTTTGTACAAACCATTAGATGCCAGAACTATCGTGGGACGATGAGGGTTCTCACACATATGCTGCATATCCTCTACAAATTACCAATTAATATGCATGCTACGAGGATAACAACCACGACCTGCACATCCGGCTACATGCGAGAGGAAGAAGATACAACTGACTTCTCTGTCCCATTCCAAATCTCATGGCTAACGCGTAATATACGACGCTAGAATCACTGATGTCAGGGGTTATTAAGTCCCTAATTGATCATTATTGTTGCAAATAGAACCTTAAGTTCTATTGCCCATTATATCATCACTTAGGATGATATTTATGATTTCATTATTTGTGAAAATAATATTTTCTTTCTTTGGAGTATATATGATAACACACAATTTGCAAATACTTTGATAAAGACTCTTCAAAGGATATGAGCAAGTGATGAACTTGCCTTGTGATGGCAAGGTAGTGAAGTCTGATGCTTGCACTGGACCTTGAGCTTCTATGTCTACAAAAACATCATTATTGCCCGGTAAGGATAATATTTAAAGAGGCAAAATGATTATGCAAAGTAATGTAATGCATTATTTAATTTTATGTGTGTTGTCCCCCATTATTTAAATTATAAAAATTCTTTTTCATAATAAAGAATTTATAAATATTAATTTTTAATATTTATTGAATATTGTATTCTTTTATTTTAATTCATTTTATTTGAGTTTTATTAATTTAATAATTCCTTTAAGAATTATAATTGAAATCCAAAAAAAATTATCAAATATTTGTTTAGTATTTTTCTAAAATACTATAATATTAATTTATAATGAAAGTGATTTTTATTTATTTTTATCAACTTTCAATAGCTTTGTAAAATTCCATAAGGAATATTTATATTTCAAAATTCTTAATAAAACTTATATGTCTCAACTTTTTTCTCTTAATTTATTTGGATAGTTTGGATTATTGTGAATCCAAAAATATTTTATTTATAATTTTTGGATTTTTATTTTATTTTCTAGAATTTATTTAAATTCAGGGGCATTTTGGCCCTTTTCCATTTATTAAAACAGGATTTAAGTGATTTGGGCTGACTGTTTGGGTTTATTGGGCCCTTGTGGCCCAGTAGGGCAAAGTCAAAACAACACCCCGAAGGGTTCTTGGCCCAATTATCCCAACTCACCCTCTGTCTCTCCCTCGATCTCACCTCTCTTCTTCTCCTCCACCGACCCCGTGGTCAGCGATGCTACCGCCAGTGATTCGCGCCGCCGTGGACCTTCCTGGCCGCCGCCGTGGCGCATAGGGTGGTTGTCAACCCTGCTTTACCCTTCTGTCCAATTCGATTTGGACTTGGATCCCTCCTGTGTCCAGATCGATTTCGTTCCGAACCCTAGGGTTTGGGGTGGCGTTGGTGCTGACGCCGCCACTACTGTTGTGTTCCGTGGTGATGCTCCTCGCCCCCATGCGTGGCTATGGTCACCGCATCAGCGTGGTATGGGTCACAGCGCCCCCTTGGGGGTGCTCCCCGTGCCGTCGTGTTCGTCGGCCTCCTATTGCTTCCTCTTCTACTCTTCAGCGAGGACCATAGGTGAGTTGTTCTTCTTCCCCTCGTGTCCTCTTTGCTAGGTTATCCTATGCTATGTGTTGATAGTGACCATTCCTGGTTAGTGTCATGTCCTGATTAAGATGGTTTGTTTTGCTTAGGGTTCATACCCCTCTGTGGATTAGATATCTGATGTGTTGGATCAAGTTGTCCCTAAGCATGATAAGTGGTTGTTAGTTGTGGCTTGCTGCTTATGATTAGATGTGGTGATGCTAGTGGTTTAACAGATGATTCTATGGATTAATTTTTATATGGTTCAGATGGTAAGGTTGCTCTAGAAGCAATACTTGGGAAATCTAGTGGTTTAATAACTCACCACTGTCATTTCTTGGTTAATGACAGTTAGTGTTGTGTGATGAAGTCACTGTATTAGTACTGCTGGCTTAAGAATTCATATATAGCTTGAGATCAAATGGTCTCTTACAGTGAAGATATGTATATGGATTTTCCTAATTATGATTCCTGTGATGTCAGGAAAATGATTTTGTAGTTAGCTATAAGTGTAACTGTGAAAGTTGAATGTTTAACCTGCTTAGTTTAGAACTGTTCTTGTGGCACCATCCTTGTATGGCACACAATATTAGATTCTATTACTTGGTTTGGTTTGTTCAAGCTTAAAATTAGCTTGGCATTATAGATAAGTGGAATTCTCTTTCCTTTCATCCCTAGAACCCATGATGTTGGTCTGAGGTTTAGGGATTAAGCCTTTATCTTGTTGTTTCTCATGGATTGGTTCTGGTAGTGATACCAGCTACCGATTCTTGAGTCAAAGTTGGAAAAATGATTGTAAGCTTGATAAATTATATGGATCCATAAGATGGAATTCTAAGGTGCTACTCCTATTCAAGAGGTGTGCCTAGAAGTTCAAATCTTGGCTATATTTATTCCTGAAATTTAAATATAGCTTGACATCTAGGATCAATGATGTTGTCCTGAGATCTTAGTTGGATCTTTATAGTCTTGTGACTGCTTTTAGTGTTTAAAACTTCAATGATGGATTCGCCCCACTTGGGTGTTTTCTGAGAATTTGGGTATGAGACAAATCATGAATGCTTGTCTAATCTTAGACAGATAGATCATGTGATGGTCTATTTTACTCACCACACTCATTTGATGTTGGGGTTGCAAGTGGTTGATCTTGTGGCTAGCTTGATCTGGTGCTCCTCCTGGTACTTCTAGTTCTTGGACTTGTCCTTGATCTAGCTCTCCACCTCCTGGTTCTGGTGGCTGGATCTTGTCCTTGCTATCCACCTGATCTACCCCTCCTTATGTCACCATCTTGGTGAGATGATCAAGGTTGTGATTGGTGTGATCTTGCTTGGATCTGATTTGGTTTAGCTGTTAGGCTGCTGTGCTTGGTGTGTAAGAAGCAGGAAATGGTGTGGGTTGGCTTGCCCACGGCTATGCTGATAGTTTTGTGTGTTTGGAGCTATTGCTGTTGTGCTGACAACACACACCATGTAGTTTGGTGTGTGTGTGTGTGTGTGTGTTGCCTGTGTGCCTGCTGCACACCTTGTGGATATGCTCTGGTTATGAAGCTACCTTTATCTGGTTACTCTTACTTGGCTGGTGAAACTTGCCCTTCCTTGTTGTTTATTTCACTTATGGCTTAAAATTATGAAAGATATATTCTTTCATATTGGTGAAACTTGCCCCTTAAAAGATTACTCCATGATGAACCTTGATCAGTGCACTTCACTGTCAAATCTGAGAGTACAATAATTCTAATCCTTAACTTTATTTCTTTTTTTAGTTTCTGTTTATTTTGCAGGTACCAGACTTGAAGATCAAGACTTTAGTTTAGGTTTTTCTTTTTCTTTATAGGATAGTCACTTGTAATATCCTCTTATTGAATTGTAATCCTTATTTTATTCTTTTGTACTTTTTATTTATTTATTCTTTTGTAATAAAGATTGTACTATTATTCAATAAAGAAATATTATTCTTCTATTTAATTACTATTGTAAAGATTTTTGCTCATTTCCATAAGTTACATTTGTGTAACTTATTTATTGATTTTTTTTTTTTGAAATGAAGATTCTTATTCTTAATTGTTTTCTTTATATAAAGTTTGAACTACTAATTATTAACTCTTGACTAAAGCATAATACTAAAACATAACTTTAAATCCTTTTGAACTATAAATTCAACACTCAAGTATAAATTCAAATTTCATTTCCCAAAACACACTAGTCCACAAAGATCATACCAAAGTCTATAACAATCATCCTTCAAGACTATACCTAATCTCAAAGTATGAAAGAAACTTTGATCACTTTAGGTTTTTATTTGGCGAAAAATTTACCCACATTTTACAAATGAATGCATGAATTGTCACAGATTCCTAAATCTACCCTTCGTTGGTTCCTAAATGCTGGGATGTTATAGACTTCCCCCCTTAAATTAAACTTTGTCCCGAAGTTTGTTGAGATGTACCTGAATAGTTATGGATAGGCTTTTCTTAAATCCTCTTCTTTCTCCCAAGTGGCTTCCCTTTCAGGGTGATGTTCCCACTGTATCTTGCAGTACTTGATTGCCCTATTCCTCAACCTTTTCCAGTTTTTGTTCCAAAATTTTATAGGGCTTTTTTAACATAAGTCAAGTCTGCTTGTAGTTCTATCTCCTGATGTGTGATTGCATCCTCCGGAACTTTTGAAACATTTACGAAGTTGTGACACATGGAAAACATTATGTACTTGAGCCAATCTTGATGGTTAATCTAAAGCATAAGCTATAGTCATGTTCTAACTCAATATCTTGAATGGTCCGATATATCTTGGACTCAACTTTCCCTTAACTACAAATATTTTAACCCCTTTCATTCGACTTACTTTCAAATATACCATATCTCCCGCTTTTGGATGCCATGATCTCTGACTTTGATCAGCATAACTTTTTTGCCTGCTTTGAGCTATTTTTAGTCTATCCTTGATCCTATCAATGATATCTTGTTTTTCTTTGATGTAGTATGGCGCAAATTCCTTGCTTCTTCCAGGCTCATACCAACATATTGGTGATCTACATTTCCTTCCATACGGAACCTGATATGGAGCTGCCTTCAGACTACTCTGATAGCTATTATTGTAGGAAAATTCTACCAATGGTAGATGATCTTCCCATGTACCTCCAAAATCTAATGCACAACCCTTAACATGTCTTCTAGTATCTGATTTGTTCTCTCTGTTTGACCTCCTGTCTCTGGATGATAAGCTGTGATAAAGTCTAACTTTGTACCAAGTGTTTCATGTAATTGCTTCCAAAATGCTGAAGTAAACACTAATCCCCTATCAGTTACGATCTTTTTGGGTACTCCATGCTTACTTACTATCTCTTTGATGTAAACTTCTACTAACTTCTTGGCATTATCTTTCTGATTTACTGGAATAAAATGTGCACTTTTAGTGAGTCTATCCACAATTACCTAGATCATGTCCTTCCTTTTGGGTGTCATGGGTAATCCTGTAATAAAGTCCATACCTATTTCCTCCCACTTCCATTCGGGAATTTCCAAAGGTTGTAATGGTCCTCCTGGACTTTGATGTTCATCCCTCACCCTTTGTAAAGTATGGCATTCTGATACATATTTAGCAATGTCCCTTTTCATATTATTCCACCATAATAGTTCTTTCAAGTCCATATACATCTTAGTACTTCCTGGATGTATAGAATATGGTGTTTCATGTGCTTCCTTGAGTATGACATCACGAATATCAGTCAAAACAGGAACACAAAGAAGATCTTGAAACCATAAAGACTCATAATCTCCAAGGCGAAAAACTGATTTTTGCCCTTCAGATATCCTCCGAATTTCCTCAGCAATGAAAGGATCTTCTGCTTGATGCCTAAAAATTTCGTTCTTAAGATCACTATCCTGCTCTGTAACTACCTGCATAGTAGCTAATCCTCCAAGAAACTTTGTTCTAATGAATTGAAGCTCTAATCTTCCCAAGTCCATTTGTAACTCTTTTGGTAGCTCCTGATTGCTAGGCTGAATGTCTGCACTCTTTCGGCTTAAAGCATCAGCTACAAGATTTGCTTTCCCTGGAGTATAGTTGATTGTTAAATCATAATCATTGATTACTTCCAACCAACGCTTCTGCCTCATATTCAACTCCTTTTGAGTGAAGAAATATTTAAGACTTTTATGGTCAGTGTATAACTGACATCTGGCTCCATAAAGAAAATGCCTCCATCCTTTTAGTGCAAAAACCACTACGGCTAATTCTAAATCATGAGTTGGATAGTTGACTTCATGTGTTTTCAGTTGTCTTGAACCATAAGCAATTACTTTCCGATCTTGCATTAACACACAACCCAAGCCTTCTTAAGATGCATCACAATTTACTGTAAAATCTTTCCTTGTTTCTGGAACTGCTAAGATTGGAGATGTGGTTAACCTGGTCTTCAATTCCTGAAAAATCGCTTCACATTTCTCATCCCAATTGAATGGTGTATTCTTTATTAACAATTTGGTCATTGGTGCAGCTATTTTGGAGAAATCTTCAATGAATCTCCGATAATAACCAGCCATCCCTTAGAAACCTCGAATTTGTTTCACATTGGTTGGTGCAGTCCACTCTAGTAGTGACTGAACTTTAGATGGATTTACAACAATTCCATCTTTACTTATCACATGGCCGAGGAATTCTACCTCGTCTAGCCAAAATTCACATTTACTGAACTTAGCATAAAGTTGATGTTCCCTTAAAGTCTGTAATGCTATTCTCAAATGATCAGCATGCTCTTCCTTATCCTTGGAATATATCAAAATATCATTAATAAAGACTATGACGAACTTATCCAAATATGGCATGAAGATTGTGTTCATCAGATTCATGAATATTGCTGGTGCATTGGTCAAACCAAATGGTACTACCAGATACTCATGGTGTCCATATATTAAGACAAATGCTGTCTTGGGAACATCCTCAGGCTTGATTTTTATTTGATGGTATCCAGATCTTAGGTCGATCTTTGAAAATACTCTGGCTCCTTTCACTTGATCAAACAAATCTTGAATTCGTGGTAAAGGATACTTATTCTTGATAGTAACGTTGTTTAGATTTCTATAATCTCCACACATCCTTCTTCCACCATCCCTCTTATCCACAAAGATTACTGGTGTTACCCATGGGGATAGACTTTCCTGGATAAACCCTTTTCTGACTAACTCATCAATTTGCTCTTTGAGTTCTTTTAATTCTTTGGGTCCCATCTTATAAGGTGCTTGAGCTATTGGTGCTGTACCAGGAATTAGATCAATAATGAACTCTATCTCCTGATCTGGTGGCATTCCCGGTAGCTCTGCTGGAAAAACATCTTGAAATTCATTTACTATAGGAATGTCTTCCAATTTGACCTCTTTCATCGAGCTCAACTGCAGATCCACCATGATATGAATATGCTTATCTGCTTGGTAAACTATCCTTGCTCCACTTGGAGTTTTGATTGAGACAATTTTCTCCTCACAATTTATGTGAGCCCCATGCTCCATCATCCAGTCCATACCCAGCACTACTGCAATTCCCTTCAAAGGAATCACATAAAGGTCTGCAAAGTATGTACAACCATAGATTGAGATAACCTGATCTTGTTTAATGTGGCATACAATCACATTTCCCCCTGTCGTAACTACGATCATAGGGTTTTCTAACGTTGCCCTTCTAATCCTGAACTTATCACATAATTCTTCAGAAAAGAATGAAGTAGTTGCACTAGTATCAAATAGAACTTTGCCGGGATTGGTAAGGATATTGAGCGTACCTATCACTGCATGCTCCGAATTATCCACCTCCTCTAGGGTTACGCAATTCAGCTTCCCGGTAGGTCTGTTCCTCTTTCCATTGTTGTTCTTGACATTATTTCCTCCTTGATTGGGATGTCCATTACCTCCACTGGCTTGTCCTCCTCCCTTGGTAGGCCAACCTCCTATCCTCTTGGACATTCTTGTAGTCATATTCAAAAGTAATCGCTGCTCCAGCAACTGCTGATAAGTTTGCTTATTAGCCAACCTTAACTGCATTCTCACAAATGGATTTAACCCATGCAGGAAACGCTTCTTCCGCTTCTCTTCTGTGTTAACATCCTCCTCAGCATAACGAGACAGTTGACTGAACTCCCGGATATACTTCATGACACTAGTATATCCCTGCTGAAGCTCCTCAAATTCTCTCCGCTTTAACTCCATAACACTCTCCGGAACATGATATTCACGGAATCTCTGTTTAAACTCCTCCCAGGTGTACTCCCTTCCTGGTTGTTGCATGGCCAATTGATTCTCCCACCATGATGTTGCAGGTCCCGTCAGATGATGAGTTGCATACCTCAATTTCTCCTCATCATTGCAACCTATAGTCTTCAGCTTTCTTTCTGTATCTGCTAACCAATCTTCTGCATCCATTGGTTTAGGGGCTGATGCAAAAGGTAACGGCCTTGCATTCTGGAAGTCAGAAATACTTACTCCTCCACCTTCAGGTGCCCTCTGATTTTCTCATCCCAGCAATTCCTCCATGAACTTGTTCTGGGTCTCTTGCATCATTTGCATGCACTGCATAAAGTTCTGCTCCATTAACGACCTCATTGGTGGTGGTAATGCTCCCTGATTTTATGCATCTGCATCGGCCTTCTCTTTGGCCTCATGTTCCATCCGCTGCTGTTTAGCTTTGATTTCTACACCCGTATCCATGACCCTCTAGTCCTGCCACATAAAGCGGATACTCATAATTACATCATGCACATGTGTTCTGAGCTCGACTTTACGCACAAAACTAGTCACACAATGAAGATCCAAAGAAAATCCAAATATGCATTATACATATTATATATTACAATATCATAATAATACAAAGTTATTACAACATATACCCTATAGGTATAATCACAACACTACCTTATTTATCTAAATAACTTATTTCTTGGATTACAATACGCGGTACTTGATACCTCTAAATAGTTGCCTACTCTAGTAGTAATTACGCTTATCATACATGCATGATGTCCAACCGTGATGACGTGATGTTCGTCGCACAGTTTGTGGAACAAATGGCCTTCTAGAAGGAACATACTCAGTATCTGAAGTGTCAGGACTTGAGTCATTACTCAACCTGAGCTTGACTCCCTCCAGCTTAGCTGAAAAGTCTTCAGAAACATATTCAACATTATCTCCTTCTTGCATCTCCTGAGCTTAATGTTGGAGATATGCCCAAGAGGCAATAATAAAGTTATTATTATCATATCTTCACACTTATGATAAATGTTTACATACCATGCTATAATTGTATTAACCGGAAACATTAATACTTGTGTGATTTGTAAACTAAAATAAGAGTCCCTAGTAAAGCCTCTTGTTAAACTAGCTTGTTGGTTAATATATATGATCATGGTTTCCTGATCATGAACATAGAGATGTTATTAACAACAGGATCATATCATTAGGAGAATGATGTGATTGACATACTCCTATAGATAAGCGTAGCATAAATATCAAGTCATTTCAATAGTTCAATTGCTATATGCTTTCTGATACATAGTAACCTAATTCCTTCGACCATGAGATCATGCATATCACCTTTACCGGATGGATGCTTTGATGACATCAAACACCACACCGTAACTGGGTGGCTATAAAGGTGGCATTGAGTGTTCGGAAAGTATTGGTTGAAACACATGGATCAAGAGTGGGATTTGTCCATCCATATGACGGATAGATATACTCTGGGCCCTCTCGGTGGAATGTCATCCAATTAGCTTGCAAGCATGTGACTGGCTCACAAGGGATCACATATCACGGGACCGAGAAAAGAGTACTTATCGGTAACGAGGTTGAACTAGGTATGCAGAGATACCGACGATCATAACCTCGGATAAGTAAACTATCGTGAGACAAAGGGAAATTGGTATCGTATGTAAGTGGTTCATTCGATCGCAAAGTAATCGTAGAAATATGTGGGAGCCATATGAATTTCCAGATTCCTCTATTGGTTATTGTTCGGAGAAGTGTCTCGATCATGTCCGCATAATTCACGAACCGTAGGGAGACACACTTAAGGATTCGACGTTGTTTTGAGTAGTTATGGTATTATGAGAAAGAGACCGAATGTTGTTAGGAGTCTCATATGGGATCCGGGATATCACGAGGTGATCCGGAATGGTCCGGAGAATAAGATTCATATAAGGAAAGTCCCGTTTCGGAGTTCGGGAATGATTCCGGTGTTTTCATCGGGAATGTTCTAGAAGGGTCCGATTGTCCCAAGACCGGGGAGGGTACATGAGTGTGTCATTGAATGATTGCATCATGTACTAAGTGTTCTTCTGTTCCAAAACATGAAAGTCAAATTGCCGCTTGAAAGTCAAACGGCTAAAACAGAAACTGTGGGAAACAGAAACCGTGGGAAACAAGCAAGAGGAGTTGGAACCAACTTGGAGGAGGAGTCCCACCTCCAGCCGGGCGCCCAGCCCTAGGCCGAGTTGGGAGGGACTCCTCCTCCCTGGCCGCCTAGCCCTCCACCCATAAAAGGAGGGCCTCCTCCTTGAGACACACAAGTTTCTACCTCTAATCTCCTGTTTAGAGCCGTTTTGGTTTAGAGCTTCTAATTGCTTTAGCCTGCGGTTTAGAGCTTTCTAATTGGTGTGTCTAATCTCTAGACCACTAATAGCCCTCTCTCATAATCCACCATACTGCCACGGCTTAAGGCGAAGCCTCATGATTTCCCTCTACTTCCTACCACGCCAGTTGTCTTGAATCGCGAGGAGAGTGCTACAACCTCCGCTCCGGAACAAGGGAGAGGAAGGTCTTCGTCGAAAATCGAACGTGACCGATCATGGAGCGCCGCCGAACGCAGCGCCGAAGGATCGTCCACACGATCTTGAGATCGGAAAGAGTACGACTACATCACCCACGAGAATCGCTCTCGTAACCGCTTTGGAATCTTCGAGGGTGAGTTATTCCATCGACTCGCTACAATCTAGTAGATAGATCTTGGCTTGTTTGTTTGTATGCGATAGAAAATTTTTGTTTTCCATGCTACGAACCCTCAAAGGGTATCGAGCCGTGTCTATATGTAGATCTGCAGACGAGTAGAACACAATGGTCATTGTGGGCGTTGATGCTTTTATTGTCGATTGCTTTTTGTGTACTTTGCATCTTGCGGTATGTTGGGATGAAGCGGCCCGGGCTAACCTTACATGACATCGTTCATGAGACTTGCTCCACGCTTAACATGCAACTTGTATTGCATAAGTGGCTTTGCGGGTGCCTGTTTCTCCTATCATAGTTAAGATCCAATTTACAATGGATAATCAACAATGCTAGTATCAATGTTATGGTTCTTGTTCGTAAGTTAGAACGACACTTATTGAAAGCCCCAAACCACGTAAAATATGCAAAGAAAGTAGAGGCGTCTAACTTTGTTTTGCAGGGGTGTGCAGTGATGTGATATGGCCATGATTGTGATTATATTTGATGTATGCAATGTTCCTTATTGTAAGTTGGCAACCGGCAGGAGCCATATGGTTGTCTTTAAATTCTGTTAAGACCCGCGTGTCTATTCAAAGTAGTTGTAATAGTTGAAGCCGGTGGACGACAACCATGGAGAAGCATCATTGACCTTGATGCAATGTCGGTGATGATGGAGATCATGTTCGTGCTAGAAGATGGAGATCGGAAGCACAAAGAAGAAAGGCCATATCATATCACATATTATGAATTGCATGTGATGTTAATCCTTTATGCATCTTGTATTGCTTAGTAGACGACGGTAGCATTATAAGATGATCCCTCATGCACATGAATTTCAAGTCATAAAGTGGTCACCCTTAGTTAGCACCGTTGCTAAAGCTTGTTGTTTCGAAGCACCACGTGATGATCGGGTGTGTTAGATTCTACAAGTGTATACAACGTGAGCAAGCCAGATTTGCTCATGCGGAAACTAAGGTTTGATCTTGACGAGCCTAGCATGTACAGACATGTCCTCAGGAACACAGATTACCGAAAGGTAGAGCATGAGTCATATAGTAGATATGATGAACATGTTGACTGTTCACCATTGAAGCTATATCAACTCTCGTGATGATCGGTTTTGATGTGGTGGATTTGGTTCGTGTGATCACTAAAACAATGTGAGGGATATTGTTTTGAGTGGGAGTTCACCTAGATTAATTTAATTATTAATTAGAACTCAATTTATCATAAACTAAATCAAAATGAATTTGCATAGTTGTTGTAGTCATTGGCATCCGTTTACCATCTTGCGCTTAGTTATAATTGAGATAATAGAACTATAGAATTCTGGTTAGTTACTTTACGAACTGGTATCGTATTGTTTTCAAGTGTTAATCTAAAGTTTAAAAATCCTATTGCAAACTTTTAGTAAGTTCCGGTTACTCCATGAAGTTTAATAATTAGTATTAAATCAAAAGTAACAATTCCAAGTGTTAGTATATAAGTATCATGTTTGTCTCCATGATTCTTGATATTCAAAGGATTCTCCTAATATCAAGGTTATCTAAGGATCTGAAAGAGTTGTTTCAGAAACCATGATTTGTGGAAGATATTGTGATATCTGAAATGAAGTTTTGGTTGCAACATGATAGAGTATAATATGGCTAAAGTCATGTTCTCATATTTGATGAGAATTTGCAAAAGGTTGGAGACACTTGTTGTCCTAATCCTCCAAAAGGTTTTGGATAGCAACATTATACTCATAATTCATCGTTATAAGCTAACAGTAGCTTGATCATGGACGATTCCATGATAAGGGTGAATATTTGATGTAGGTAAAATGTTTACTACACCAAGAGATTACTAAAGAAAGGAATTTGAAAGAACACCAAATATTTGATGATGGTGATCTACTTCAAAGTGCAAGTCCAAAGACATTGGTATTTAATTATACACGCTTTGGACTATGTGTCATATGTATGACTCCACTATTGATGTTGATAGATTCTTTCAAATGTAAAAGGAAATACTGAAAGAGAATCTCATAAGTATATGGCAGAAAAGAAAATACTAGAATTGTTCAGTTTAAGTATATAGATGATATACATGTTATGGCTATATTCTTTGCTTATTAAACAATGTGGTTCTTAAGTATTTGATATTGAATTTGTTGGTATGAATCGTCATACAAACAATGTAATTCATGAACTACAGTGGCCTAAGTAATTAGCAAAAGAATATGTGATGATGTTCATCAAGAACAAATAAAGGGTTATTGTGTTGCTCATTAAACATCAAAGTTTGCCTTCAAGATTTGTTTTATCAGGTATTATAAGAACAAAAGGGTTGTTCAAATAATTGCCGTAATCCATAAATGATGGATGATTCACAAATCTCGTTGGAGAAATCACATCCATAAAACTAGTGCTAAAAATGTCGAAAGACAAATTGATTGAAAAATCACTTAGGAAGTGACATCGCCGTTTAAATTATATTGGAAAGAAAACATGAAGAAAATCCATATGGATGGAATTTTGGAGTCTATTTGATTTTGATCAAATGACGCTTGTGAAACTTTCCTAGAGATAATTAAAACTTCGCTCATAGGCCAAAAGGGAACGATAGACTAGCTTATTGGAACTTGTACATATTGTTGTATGAAGTCCATTATGTATAGTCAAGAGCGATGGATTTCAACTTCATGTGCTTTCTCCGAAAATTTGAGTGAATATATGAATATTTACTTAATAAGGATGAAGTGTGAAACATTTGAAAAGTTCAAAGACTTTCAAGGTGAAGTGCAAAATCATTGTAACAAGAATATAAATAGTTTATGATAAGATCATAAAGGAAGATATTTGAGTTACAAGTTTAGCATAATACCTAAGATTTAAGGAATCGTTCCGTGGATTTGCATTTTTCGAAACACCATAAGAGTATGGAGCGTTCGAGATATGTAATTAAACCTTGTTTGACATGGTAAGATCGAAGGTGTAATTCATAAAACTGCCATTATATTTTAAAGATTAAAAGCTTTAGAGATTACCGTTTTTCCACTGAAAAGAGCTTCATCATAATCCGTTGAAATGACACCATATAAGGTTATGGTTTGGGATAAAACCCAAGTTGTCCTTTCTTAAACATTGGTATGCTATGCATAAGAAAGATGTGTGCAACCAAAGTCGGATGAACCTGTCTTTGTATAAACTGTTAAGTATTCCTCCATAAACACCGGAGACAAAAGTGTTTGTTGCTTAGAACGTCAAGTTTCTTTGAGAAGGACTTTTTCGTGAAAAGTTAAGTGGGAGGAAAATAGAACTTTGATAAGGTTAAAAGAACCTTAGCTACATGTGCAGAGTTGCACATGTAAAAAGTGTTCGAGGCTGACAATGCTCATAGCTCACGTGCTTCAAAGGTTGTGGTCACGGAGATCTAAGTTCCTATTGAAACAAGTAGGTCGAGTAAACAATCAAATACCAAGATTTGAGGGTTGAATCATTATTTGAGAATAATGAACCGACTACATGCAAAGAAGTGATGATGGGCCCTGACTCCGTCAAATGGCTTGAAGCCATAAAATCCGTGATAGTTCCATACACGAGAAATCAAGTTTTGAACTTGAAGGACCCTCGAGAAAGGTGTAAGACCTTACAGTTGTGTTTGGATCTATAAATAAATAGACATGGATGTTGCACATCTATGAAATAGTCGACATGTTGGGAAAGAGTTCACAACAATGTTCAAAGGTTGACTATGACAAGATCCGATCTTTCATAGCGATATTTAGTCTAGACGGATTAATGTAGCAACCACTACATATAATTTGTTATATGGTAGTTGAATAAACAAAACAAGTTCTTCTAATAGAATCGTTACCTAGGACGTGTGCATGACACGGTCCATAGGGTTTTGTTAATTCAAAGGATGCTAAAAGCATATGCAAACTTCAATGGTTGAAGTGAGCATCACGGAGTTGGAATCTTCACTATGATGAAACTGTTAAAAGAGTTTAATTTCATCAGAGACAATGAAGATGCTTGCGTTTGCAAGAAATTAAGTGGGAGCGCTAAGACATATTTCTAATACATTATGTGGAGGACATATTGTTGATTAGAAAAGATGTATCTTTTATTGACACATATTAAGAATTTCATCCCGATGAAAGACTTAGGCAAAACCCAAATATTTGGCATCAATAGACGCTAATATGGTTGTGCCAGAAGTGCATAGACAAGATATTGAATGAGTTCAATATAGAAACTACAAGAGAGGTTCTTGTCGCACAGAAAGTATTGAATGAGTTCAATGTTGATGATATATATTCAAGTGTATTGACATTTGGTAAAGTGAAACAAATAATCAAGTATAGATTGATACTTGATGTATGAAATCACAAAGAGTATTTATATCAATCATACTGTGATATGTACAAATCCAGATATGTCCTATGCTCTAAATGTTGTGAGCATATACCATAATGATTCGTAAGATGATCATTGGACAATAGTAAGGATATTCTTATGATCTTTTGGAAGAACTAAGAGTATATTATTTGTAGAAGTGACAAATAGATGGTTAGTTCATTGTAAAAGTACTACATTGATACTAGCTTTGTCACAAAGTACAAATTAAGTTTATCTCAATCTAAACTAAGGGTGGCACAATATAATGGAAAGTGAGTTCCATAATGGATTTGGATGAGTTCCAAAGTTAAGACATTGTGACAGATACTACAACAAAAGGCTAAGTATATGACTGCTATTTTAGCAGCAAAAGAGGGCATTTGTGTCAAGTAGTTTGTTATCAAACTAGGTGTAGTTCACAGTGGGATAATACTATGAAGATATATTGTGCGACAATATTATCAACATGTTTTAACCCCAAAGAACTAAAGGTCACACCGAAGGACCAAATTTATACAAAGCCATCTCATTAGAGAATGAGTGATGCGTAAAGACGCAAAGACATGCAATTACACACGGACCTGGAAGTGTCAGATCCGGAGATCAGTTGCCCACTAGCAATCGTGTACATACAACACCGGAAAGCCATAAGTGTTGAATGCACAAAGGTTTGAAACTAGATTATTGACTCTAGTGCAAGTGGGAGACTGTTGGAGATATGCCCAAGAGGCAATAATAAAGTTGTTATTATCATATCTTCACACTTATGATAAATGTTTACATACCATGCTATAATTGTATTAACCGGAAACATTAATACTTGTGTGATTTGTAAACTAAAATAAGAGTCCCTAGTAAAGCCTCTTGTTAAACTAGCTTGTTGGTTAATATATATGATCATGGTTTCCTGATCATGAACATAGAGATGTTATTAACAATGGATCATATCATTAGGAGAATGATGTGATGGACATACTCCTATGGATAAGCGTAGCATAAAGATCAAGTCATTTAAATAGTTCAATTGCTATATGCTTTCGGATACATAGTAACCTAATTCCTTCGACCATGAGATCATGCATATCACCTTTACCGGATGGATGCTTTGATGACATCAAACACCACACCGTGAATCGGGTGGCTATAAAGGTGGCATTGAGTGTTCGGAAAGTATTGGTTGAAACACATGGATCAAGAGGGATTTGTCCATCCATATGACGGATAGATATACTGGGCCCTCTCGGTGGAATGTCATCCAATTAGCTTGCAAGCATGTGACTGCTCACAAGGGATCGCATATCACGAGAACAAGAAAAGAGTACTTATCGGTAACGAGGTTGAACTAGGTATGCAGAGATACCGACGATCATAACCTCGGATAAGTAAACTATCATGAGACAAAGGGAAATTGGTATCGTATGTAAGTGGTTCATTCGATCGCAAAGTAATCGTAGAAATATGTGGGAGCCATATGAATTTCCAGATTCCTCTATTGGTTATTGTTCGGAGAAGTATCTCGATCATGTCCGCATAATTCACGAACCGTAGGGAGACACACTTAAGGATTCGACGTTGTTTTGAGTAGTTATGGTATTATGAGAAAGAGACCGAATGTTGTTCGGAGTCTCGGATGGGATCCGGATATCACGAGGTGATCCGAATGGTACGGAGAATAAGATTCATATAAGGAAAGTCCTGCTTTGAGTTCGGGAATGATTCCTGTTTTCATCGGAATGTTCTAGAAGGGTCCGGATTGTCAAGACTCGGGGAGGGTACATGAGTGTGTCATTGAATGATTGCATCATGTACTAAGTGTTCTTTCTGTTCCAAAACATGAAAGTCAAATTGCCGCTTGAAAGTCAAACGGCTAAACAGAAACTGTGGAAACAAGCAAGAGGAGTTGGAACCAACTTGGAGGAGGAGTCCCACCTCCTCCGGGCGCCCAGCCCTAGGCCGAGTTGGGGAGGGACTCCCTCCCTCCCCTGGCGCGCCTAGCCCCTCCACCCATAAAAGGAGGGGCAGGGCTCCTCCTTGAGACACACAAGTTTCTACCTCTAATCTCCGGTTTAGAGCCGTTTTGGTTTAGAGCTTCTAATTGCTTTAGCCTGCGGTTTAGAGCCTTCTAATTGGTGTGTCTAATCTATAGACCACTAATACCCCTCTCTCATAATCCACCATACTCGCTACGGCTTAAGGCGAAGCCTCATGATTTCCCTCTACTTCCTGCCATTACTGCCAGGCCGGAATCGAGGAGAGTGCTACAACCTCCGCTCTTTGGAACAAGGGAGAGGAAGGTCTTCGAGAGTACCGAACGTGTGACCGATCGGAAGCGCTTTAACGCAGCCTTGGAAGGATCGTCCACACGATCTTGAGATCGGAAAGAGTACGACTACATCACCCACGAGAATCTGCTCTCGTTAACCGCTTTGGAATCTTCGAGGGTGAGTTATTCCATCGACTCGTTGCTACAATCTAGTAGATAGATCTTGGCTTGGTTGTTTGTATGCGATAGAAATTTTTTGTTTTCCATGCTACGAACCCCTACACTTAATTCCTTGAGTTGTCAACAGGATACACAGATCGTGCTGATTCCCAGGTGCTCCTTTGGGCAAGATAGTTAAACACCGGAGAATGTATATTCCCTGGGTTTGAAGAAGGTGTTGATGATTCAAACACTCTCTCCTCAGGATCTTCTTCTTCATCCTGGTTATCTATCGACATGGCATTTCTACTACTGTTACTAGGGTTAATTCTTGCACCCATCCAGCTAGATTGTCCAACATTTCTGTCAGAACCATCTGTGGACATCTGGTGTTCATGAGATCCTTCATATGATCCCCTTCTCTAACCATCAGAATTCACAATAGGAAGTTCTGAATCAGAACTATCCTCTGAACCCTGTGGTACTGCATACCTGATATCCATAGTAGGATCATGTATAGGTTCAGGAATTGGTGAATAAGGATATGGTATAAAAGATTCAGGAACTATAGGTATATCCTTAAAGATAGGTGTTGCACTACTACTTGCTTCCTTCTCCAACTGGAATGCTAACTGCTTCCTCCTTTCCGGATTAGTTAGATCCTCTAACATATCATTTTTATCTTAAACAATCACTTGATGTGTCTTATAAAAAGACGCAACGAGTGTTCGATATCTATCCATAAACTTGGAAGCTAACTTAGGATGCTTCTTAACTAAAGTAAGATGATCCGGTATAGGCTCCGAGTCTATAGAATCATGAGGTATCACAGAAAATGTGCTACCTTCTAACTCCTTGGATTTATGCTCCCGGATATTAGAAATTGCCTCCACAATGGCAACATGATATGCTGCTAAGTGACTCCTACCTTCACCTATAGGTAAATCATGATATAATCCAAGATCCTCTGGAAGTTGGATACTCACACGATACTTGGATAACATCCGGCCATCATGGTAAGTTATAGTGTTCACTGGAATTCTAGTTGGACAACTAAAAATCTTTAAAAGTTGATGAAGTAGGTCTGTGAATGATCCTTGATAATCATCCAGAGTCTCCTCTTTCCTTACCAAAGTCTGTTTTGGAAACTTTGGTGCCATAGCTCTGTATATCAGAAAAATATTTTTATTAGTAACCAATAATATATTGCATCATAACAAATAATTATCGCACTAAAACATATAATGGAATATTCTCATTTGAATACCGATTATATTTCTTTTTAGAGAATTCTTTATCGTTGCTACACTCTCCTATAGGTAATACCCTTACTAGATTTCCAACCTAAGGTCAAAGCAATATGCTTTGATACCAACTGCCGTGACCCAGCATACCACTGCATGTGTGGTATACTATAGTCGTGGACATGACATCCACAGAACACCGTTCTGTAAATATCTCATCCCTCAGAGTGGTACAACAGAAACATTGCGGGTCCATATTACAAACATTCACACATTATTATTATTACAATACTAGAAGTTCAAGACTTCAAAAGGATTCAACTTACAAACCAAAATACAAATTGTTTCATGGGACATTTAAAAGTAGCAACTCCCTCTAGGAGTTGAGCTCATCAGCTCATTCTATAGAGCTCATGCTGCTCGGCTCCGTCGGTTACTACTAACTAGGGTACTTAGTTGGACTCGTTGTCCTCGACACCATAGAGGATTTTGTAATCCACTCCTTAAACACCTCCTGATAGGTCAGGCTCCTTGTATAACAAATCTTCCTGGCATTCGGCTGCATACATTGGCACGTCTTTGGGATCCTCAGAGTCTAAGGAAGGGATCAAAGGAAAGGATGAGTAACAGCGTTACCCAACAAGTTCATTATATGCAAGGTGGGAAGTTTGATGCTCTAACTACCACCTCGGATTATAAATGCTTGGAACTATGCAGTTTTTTTGTAAATCTTTCTTCAAAGATTGATGTTATTATAAAAATCTATGACCATCAGCCTTCACAGGTTGACCAGAACTTTCATGGAGTTCCTTACCTGCCGCGTTCGTAGCTCCTTCCTGGAATAGGGAGTAACAAGTTACAATTCTTACACTCTGCAGAGGTGCGTTACTTTACCCATTAGATATCAACTCTTTGTTGCACAACCGGGCGTACTTTCCCGTCCACAATTCCATGATGTGGGGCCTAGTAGTTGGTCCAAGCCAATCACTGCCCCCTTCGCGACCTCGCATGCCTCCTTGGTGTACACCATGCCCACATATTGAATTACGAAATTTTTTTGTACAAACCGTTAGATGCCAGAACTATCGTGGGACGATGAGGGTTCCCACCCATATGCTGCATATCCTCTACGAATTACCAATTAATATGCACGCTACGAGGATAACAGCCACGACCTGCACATCCGGCTACATGCGAGAGGAAGAAGATACAGCTGATGTCAGGCGTTATTAAGTCCCTAATTGATCATTATTGTTGCAAATAGAACCTTAAGTTCTATTGCCCATTATATCATCACTTAGGATGATATTTATGATTTCATTATTTGTGAAAATAATATTTTCTTTCTTTGGAGTATATATGATAACACACAATTTGCAAATACTTTGATAAAGACTCTTCAAAGGATATGAGCAAGTGATGAACTTGCCTTGTGATGGCAAGGTAGTGAAGTCTGATGCTTGCACTGGACCTTGAGCTTCTATGTCTATAAAAACATCATTATTGCACGGTAAGGACAATATTTAAAGAGGCAAAATGATTATGCAAAGTAATGTAATGCATTATTTAATTTTATGTGTATTGTCCCCCATTATTTAAATTATAAAAATTCTTTTTCATAATAAAGAATTTATAAATATTAATTTTTAATATTTATTGAATATTGTATTCTTTTATTTTAATTCCTTTTATTTGAGTTTTATTAATTTAATAATTCCTTTAATAATTATCATTTAAATCCAAAAATTGTTATTAAATATTTGTTTAGTATTTTTCTAAAATACTATAATATTAATTTATAATGAAAGTGAGTTTTATTTATTTTTATCAACTTTCAATAGTTTTGTAAAATTCCATAAGGAATATTTATATTTCAAAATTCTTAATAAAACTTATATGTCTAAAAAAAATTCTCTTAATTTAGTTGGATAGTTTGAATTATTGTGAATCCAAAAATATTTTATTTATAATTTTTGGATTTTTATTTTATTTTCTAGAATTTATTTAAGATCAGGGGCATTTTGGTCCTTTTCCATTTATTAAAACAGGATTTAAGTGATTTGGGTTGACTGTTTGGGTTTATTGGGCCCTTGTGGCCCACTAGGGCGAAGTCAAAACAATACCCTGAAGGGTTCTTGGCCCAACCATCCCAACTCACCCTCTATCTCTCCCACGATCTCACCTCTCTTCTTCTCCTCCACCGACCCCGTGGTCAGCGATGCTACCGCTGACGATTCGCGCCGCCGTGGACCTTCCTGGCCGCCGTCGTGGTGCATAGGGTGGTTGTCAACCCTGCTTCACCCTTTTGTCCAATTCGATTTGGACTTGGAGCCCTCCTGTAGCCAGATCGATTCTATTCCAAACCCTAGGGTTTGGGGTGGCGTTGGTGCTGACGCCGCCACTGATGTCGTGTTCCGTGGTGATGCTCCTCGCCCCTAGGCGTGGCTATGGTCGCTGCATCAGCGTGGTATGGGTCGTAGCGCCCCCTTGGGGGTGCTCCCCGTGCCGCCGTGTTCGTCGGTCTCCTATGCTTCCTCTTATACTCTTCAGCGAGGACCATAGGTGAGTTGTTCTTCTTCCCCTCATGTCCTCTTTGAAAGGTTATCCTATGCTATGTGTTGATAGTTACCATTCCTGGTTAGTGTCCTGTCCTGATTAAGATGGTTTGTTCTGCTTAGGGTTCATACCCCTCTGTGGATTAGATATCTGATGTGTTGGATCAAGTTTTGATGGTCCCTAAACATGATAAGTGGTTGTTAGTTGTGGCTTGTTGCTTATGATTAGATGTGGTGATGCTAGTGGTTTAATAGATGACTCTATGGTTATAATTTTTATAGGGTTCAGATGGTAAGGTTGATCTACAATAATTCTAATCCTTAACTTTCTTTCTTTTTTTAGTTTCTGTTTATTTTGCAGGTACCAGACTTGAAGATCAAGACTTTAGTTTAGGTTTTTCTTTTTCTTTATAGGATAGTCACTTGTAATATCCTCTTATTCAATTGTAATCCTTATTTTATTCTTTTGTACTTTTTATTTTTTTATTCTTTTGTAATAAAGATTGTACTATTATTCAATAAATAAATATTATTCTTCTATTTAATTACTATTGTAAATATTTTTGCTCATTTCCATAAGTTACATTTGTGTAACTTATTTATTGAATAGTTTTTTTGAAATGAAGTTTCTTATTCTTAATTGTTTTCTTTATATAAAGTTTGAACTACTAATTATTAACTCTTGACTAAAGCATAATACTAAAACATAACTTTAAATTCTTTTGAAGTATAAATTCAACACTCAAGTTTAAATTCAAATTTCATTTCCCAAAACGCATTAGTCCACAAAGATCATATCAAAGTCTATAACAATCATCCTTCAAGACTATACCTAATCTCAAAGTATGAAAGAAACTTTGATCACTTTAGGTTTTTATTTGGGGAAAAATTTACCCACATTTTTACAAATGAATGCATGAATTTTCATAGATTCCTAAATCTAACCTTCGTTGGTTCCTAAATGCTGGGATGTTACACCGACCGTGCCTGTGCGGGCTATAGCGCCGCAGCCACCGGCCAAGAGGAAGAAGGAAGAGAAGAAAGAGAAGAGGGCGCTCCCGTATTTGACTTGAGCGACATCGACTCGTAAGTACCTTCGGATGCTATTCGTTCTTGCTTTCTTGTCTTCTTGTTTTTGATTGGTGTTTTCCTTGCAGCCACTCCTCTGAGGGCTCTTTTAGTGAGGCCACTCAGGAGGCCGTAGGGGATTCGAAACTGACGGCCCCTCCCTCTCAGATGGTGGCCACCTCTGGGGGCGATGCTCCGAATCCCTCTCCGCAGGAGGCTCGAGTGATCGTCTCCCAGAAGACTGCACCAGGACCTTCAGAGTCTCCGTCTAAGCATGTAAGTTATTTTTCTTTTTGTCCTGAGGGGAGCCCCCGAGTCTTTGTCAGGTTGTTTTTGCTCGACGTTATGCTTGTTGCGGGGCGCAGCCCCCGAGCCCTTTTCTTGATTCTTTCTTGATTGTTTTCTTTTGCTTCTTTCCGCAGCCCTGTGTGCATAGTGTGAACCTGCTTATCCAACAACATCTGGTGCTGGAGGCCAACATGAATCAGCTCCGAGGTACGTGTCCTTCTCTCTCTTATCTTTGTTACCTGTTGCTTGAATGTATCTTGTATTGTTCATGTGCGTCTTGGACACTTGGTAGATGAGAACAACGCGGACCTTCGCCGGCTTAATGCTCTTGAGAAGAGCCTTGATCGTGCGGAGAAGCAGCCTGCGGATGCCATGGAGGTGAAGGAGCGCCTGCAGCAGGAGTTGGCTGACACCGCCGCGGCCAAGGATCGCCTGCAGCGGGAAGCTTCGGATCGCTAAGAGCAGCTCACAACTGTTGTGGCTGCGCACGAGAAGGGGGTGTCCGAGAAGCTGATGGTTGTGGCCAAGGCCTTCTCCGGTATGTTTCTTGCTTGTAATTGGTCTGCTCGATTTTTCTACTGAATTTTTCGCCATGTCCTTATTTGGCTCCTTCTTGTTCTTCTTTTGCGTCAGATGCTTTGGGAATTGCATTTGACCGCAATGTCTTGGAGCACGGGAGTGCTTTGGATGATGCCACTGCAGCAGTCGAAGATCGTTGCGGCACTGCTGCTGGCTCCCTTGCCAAGGACAAGGAGGTTCTCCAGCGCTTTTATAGGGAGATCATGCCCAAGGGCGCTGCCCTTGAGGATGTTGATTCTCCAACGGATGCGCTGTCGGAGGATGCCCCTGCGGCCTACAAGCGTAAGCAAAAGGGCATCGACGCTTCCATGGGGCTGGCCATGGCCATGGAGTCCGGAGTGGAGTTGGATCTTCATCAGGTCACTTCCCAGATGCCAACGGCTCCCGACAGCTCCGAGGTAGCCTTTGATATCTTCGCTTCTCGTTGTAAGCGGTATGGTCCGAAGCTTATCGACCTACTGGTAGACTATGCGGCGAGGCAGCAGGGAGAAGCCAGGGGCAGGCACTCTGGCTCCGAGGCCACTCCGGATGCGGCTGCTTAGGCTTCATTGTTTGTAGCTCTAGGATAGTGTCTTCCTTTCTAATGTATGCTTTTGGTGATGAACAATTTCTACTTGTGCCACGTAGTGGCTTTTGATGTATATAAATGATGCTTCGAGTTGTTGCCCAGTCATGTGTTGCTCATATTCTTGCATGTTTTCCTTTAGGGACCTTCTGGTGAGGCTCCCGTTGATACTTTGTCTGCCCCTCAGCCGCGACCATCTTTGGATGATGCATCGCAGATTGTTTTTCTTCGTGACCGCGTATGCGGCCTTGAGAAGGAGATACTTGGCGTCCGAGGCCACGCGTACATGTGGAATTCTAAGACTGAATGGGCTGCCGTGAGGGAGGAGTATCTGATGGGGGAGCTGCGGCAGTTGGCCGAGCAGCTACAGTGTAAGTTTTCTTGAGCTGCTGCTCGTTTTCGGATGCGCCTTGTTGGCGTGTCCTCTTACTCTGTATTTTGTGTAGGTTCCAACCTTGTTCCGAGGGAGGATAAGGAGCGCGTTGCAGTTCGGATCAATTGCTTAACCCAACAGGGTATGGAAACCGAAGGCTTTTTCTGGATGGACCGTGACCGGGCCACGGTCCTTGCGACTGTGCGCGATCGTGATCATCAGGTGTCACGTGTGCTAAGGCAGGTGAAGACTTCCCTGGCGTCGATTTTGTATGTCATGTTCCCCCTTGATGAGGCTCCTTCGACTCTATGGGGTTTCTGGCGAAGTTTCGAGACGTGGGTCACATCAGGGAGTTGGTGGGGCACCAGCTGGTTGCGGGGGTGAAGGCTGCCCTTTCCCTTGTTCGGCTCCATCGTCCTGATGTTGATCTTGCGGCTATGGCGAATGGGCCGCCCCCTCGACCAGATGGTGGCCTATGGGACATGCGCCCACATTACGCGGCTATTAGGCAGTATACAAAGAAATTGTAGATCTTTTTGAGCATCGGGTGCATGTGATCCTTCAAAATAGATAGGCCCTGTAAAAAAGATAGATGTAAAACTTGTATATATTTCGAGTGGGCTTGTTGTGCCCTTTGTTGTAAAGGTTATTTGTATTAGCACGTGGTGCTTGGTTGTATGCATGTCCTTTTCGTTAGCCTGACATGGTCAGCTAGTCAGGTGTACATGTGTTATCCTCAGTCGACGAATCTGTGAGGTGAGGCGAAGCCCCCGAGTGTGTTGTAACATAAAGTAATGTGAGGAAAAGATAAATTTTTGGGCAAGACACTTAGCTTTATTCATATCGTAATGAGGAGGTAAATTGTTCGGCTGAGTAGCCTTGGCCGAGTAGCCTTATTGAAAGTAAAGAGGGATAGCTAGGGGTAGAAGCGTCGCAATTGTGCGACATTCCATGGGTTGGAGTATGCGACTCTAGACTCCACATGCTTGAGGCGGTAGGCGCTACCTGGGATGACTTCGGTGACGACGTAGGGTCCTTCCCAGGGTGACTCGACCTTTTTCGGCCGCTCTTGCTTGAGTCGTAGGTCGAGGTCTCCTTCGATGAAGGACCTTGGGCGCAGCCGGCGGCTGTGATAGTTGCGGAGGCTCTGCTGGTAGACCGCCGAGCGAGCCGCGGCGATGTCGCGTGCCTCGTCGAGTGTGTCGACGGCGTCTTCGAGTGCTGTTGTTGATTCGGCTTCGCTGTAGGCGACGACCCGTGGGGCCTTATGGCATACTTCCGCAGGTAACACGGCTTTGGCTCCGTGTACCATGAAGAATGGCGTGTAGCCAGTTGAGCTGTTTAGCATTGTGCGCAAGCTCTAGAGTATGAAGGGTAGCTCTTCTGCCCAGGCTCCCGCAAGTCGTTCGAGTGGGTTGAGTAGGCGTTTCTTGATGCCGCTGCCTACGAGATCGTTGACCTTTTCGACCTGTCCATTGGTTTGCGGGTGCGCCACGGAGGCGTATGATATGTTGATGCCAAGGCCTTCGCAGAAGTCTTGAAATTCTTTGGAGATGAAGGTCGACCCGTTTTCCATGATGATGTTGTGCGGCACATCGAACCTGTAGACTATGGACTCGAAAAACTTGATGGTCGTTTTGCCCTTTTGGTTGGTGACGGGCATAGCTTCGATCCACTTGGTGAACTTGTCGACTGCAACCAGGAGGTAGACGTGGCCTCCTTTCGAAGATTTGGGCAGTTTGCCTATCATGTCGAGGCCCCATTGGGTATGGGCCTGAGCTCCGATCCTGGTGCGTGTGGCTTGTCCGCTAACCTTTGGCAGCCATTGCATCTCTGGACGATGTCTTTGGCATCGTTCATGGCCGTGGGCCAGTAGAATCCAGCTCGTAGAGTTTTAGCGACGAGGGCGCGGCTGCCCGCGTTATGGCCGCAGATGACCTCGTGGATGTCTTGGAGGATGGTTTTGCCGTCACCGATGGTGACGCACCTTTGGAGTACACCCGAAATGCTGCGCTTGTACATCTCGCCATTGATGATGGTGAAGGCCTTGGACCGGCGAGATATGCGACGGGCATCTGTCAGGTCATCAGACAATTCTCTTTTTATCAGGTACCGAAGGTACGGTTGCGTCCATGTTTCTTCGATTGCCATAACCTGCATCAGGTTGACCAACGCGACCTCCGTGTCGAGCTTTTCGGGTCCTTCCTGTCCCTCGGGTAGCGCAGCACCCGAGTGTACGGCTTCTTCGGGTGATCCCTTGGGGAATTTCCTTTTGATGGAAGGCACGCAGATTTGTTCGAGGAACACACCTGGTGGCACCCGTGCGCAGCTAGATCCGATGTTGGCGAGTCTATCGGCTTCTTCGTTGCTTTCCCTTCCAACGTGTCGAAGCTCGCAGCTGTCGAAGTCTCCTTCGAGTGAGTTGTAGAGTGCGCAGTACGCGATCATGTTAGCGACATGTGCGTCGCACTCGTTCATCGTCTGCTAGACAAGGAGGTTCGAGTCACCGTAGATGACTAGGCGCGTTGCGCCACAGATCTTTGCCATCATCATGCTGTGGATGAGGGCCTCGTATTCGGCTTCGTTGTTGGAGGCCCGAAATTTCATCTGGAGGACGTATTTCATCTTTTCACCTTGCGGGGACGTCAGTATAATGCCGGCTCCTGCTCCAGCCTCGCGCTTGGAGCCGTCAAAGTGCATCGTCCATGAATGCATCATATCCGGGGTGTCCGAGAGCTGTAGCTCCATCCAGTGGACGAGGAAGTCGGGGAGGACCTGAGATTTGATCGCACGACTCTTCTCGTAGACTATGTCTAGAGGGGATAGCTCGATGCCCCACAGGGCTGCGTGTCCTGTAGCTTCGGGGTTGTTCAGGGTGCTGGACAGTGGAGCCTTGTTGACCACCATTATCTGATGCTCCTGGAAGTAGTGACTCAGCCAACGAGCCATCATGAACGCGCCATAGGCGAGTTTCAGGTAGCGAGGGTACCTTTGTTTTGTCTGCGTCAGTACCTCGCTGAGGTAGTAGATTGGGTGTTGGACCCCATGGGTCTTGCCTTCTTCGGGTCGTTCGACCACGAGTACGGTACTTACCACACGATGTGTGGCTGCTATGTATAGCAGCAGAGGCTCGCATTCCTTTGGTGTAACAAGGACGGGCGAAGTGGAGAGCAGTCGCTTCAAGTCTTCGAATGCGTCGTCTGCTTCATGTGTCCACTCGAATTTGTTTGTCTTGCGTAGCAGCTGGTAGAAAGGCAGGGCCTTCTCACCCATGAGGCTGATGAATCGCTGCCGGTAGCGCGTCCAAATTTAGCTGGACACCTTTGAGGTTCTTTGGCTTCTCCATGGCCAGTATGGCCCGGATTTTATTCGGGTTCGCCTCAATCCCTCGTTGGGAGATGAAGTAGCCAAGCAGTTGGCCAGATGGGACGTTGAAGGCGCACTTTTCTGGGTTCAGCTTGATCTTGTAGTGATCGAGGTTGTTGAACATCTCGCGAAGATCGTCGATCAGTGTCTTGGCCTCCCTTGTCTTGACGACTATGTCGTCGACATAGACTTGTATGTTGCGGCCTATCTAGCTCTTCAGGAACGCCTGCATGCACCGCTGGTACGTGGCACCTGCGTTATTTAGCCTGAAGGGCATTGTGTTGTAGCAAAATACTCCGAATGGTGTGATGAACGTCATTTTCTCCTCATCTTCGACTTTTAGTCAAATCTGATTGTAGCCTGAGTAGGCGTCAAGAAGGAGAGTTTCTCGCATCCTGCAGTTGAATTGATGATCTGATCGATCTGATGGAGAGGGAAGTGATCCTTTGGGCAGTGCTTGTTGAGCAACGTGAAGTACACGCACATCCGCAGGATGTCCGTGTCCTTTTTAGGGACCAACACAATGTTTGCTAGCCACTCACTCTCCTTGATCTCCCCGATGAAGTCAGCGTCGAGCAGTCTGTTGACTTCGACTCCGACGGCTTCGGCCCATGGCTCGGATAATCGTCGGATGGACTATTTGACGGGCTTGGCGTCTGGAAACACATTTAGTGCATGCTCGGCGAATTCCCTGGGAACTCCTGGCATGTCCGCAGGACACCAGGCGAAGATTTCCAAGCGCTCACGGAGGAATTCGACAAGCGCGCTTTCCAATGCGGGGCTGAGATCATTGGCGATCAACGCCGTCTTGGAGGCGTCCATCAGGTGGACCTGCACCTTTTTCATGTTGACTGTTGAGTCGAACGACATGTCGGGTGCATTTTGCCTGGAGACTGGGGGTGCCCTGTTGTCTGTCACCTCTCGAAGTCTTGTGAGCTCCTCCTGCATGCCGAACAACTGGGAGATTCTGTTGAAGTCTCTGTCGCAGTGGTCGGATAAGGTGAAGCTGCCCTAGACCGTGATGACGACTCTAGGTCCTGGCATGTTGAGTAGCAGGTACACATAGTGTGGTACCGCCAGGAATCTTGTGAATGCCACGCGTCCGAGGATGGTGTGGAATTGTGATGGCCAATCCACCACTTCTAACTCGAGCCTCTCGCACCGAAAGTTTTCAGGTTTACCGAAGACGATGTCAAGCCATATCTTTCCCAGGGGAAATATGCCCTTCCCTGGGACTATGTCGTGGAACGTTGTGTCAGATTGTTCCAGGTTGCACAGCGGGATCCAAATTACTGCTTGGGGCTAGCGAACATCAGGTTGATGCCGCTGCCGCCATCCATGAATACGCGACTCATCTCGAATCCTCTGAACTGTTCCTCAAGCACCAGGGCAGCATGTCCTGGGCGAGGGATCTGGCGGGGGTGATCCGAACGACTGAATGTAATGCAGGACTCTGAGCCACTGAGGTACTCAGGGATGGCGGGTGTAGCGGTCACAACCAGGCTAACTTGGCGGGTGATCTTCTTTTGCACCCTGTTTGTTGGGCGCCCTTTTTGGATCATCAGGGATCCTTTTGGCTCGGGGTACCCGTTTACGCCGTTGTTTTGCATGGGCGCGATTGCTTGATTCGAATGTCCCACGGGTGGTGGTGGAGGAGCTCCGTGGGCGATGTCTCCTGGTGCAGGTGCGGGTCCGAACCCGGGGTTCAGTATCTGCCGTCGCATTTGGGTGAAACCCTTGCTGAGTTTCTGGAACTCACACCAGTCCTTGAGCATGTGGCTGGCTTTCTTTTTGCCATTCTGCTTGTCCATGTAGAAGTGGATGGTGCATGGGCCGGACGACTTGTCGTATGCCGAGGGTTCGTCGTCATGGTCGTGGTGCTGCCACGTTTGCGTTGGGCGTCCTCCATCATGGAAGTTGCTTCCACGATATCCGCCGCTGTTGCGGTTGTTTTCGTTGCAACGTTCGGCATAGCCAGCCGCAACCATGTTTGGTCCGTCGCGATCGTCGTAGACGCGCGATCTTCACTTGCTATGGCGCTCCTGTCTGCGACCGTAGTCATCTTCCTCATCCGAGTGTGCTCGGTGGACGGAATCCTCGCCATCTGCCCACTTGTTGGCGATGTCCATGAGGTGGTCGAGTGTCTTGGGCTTGACGAGCACAAGTTCTTCCTTGAAGTCTGGTCGTTTGACGCCATCCTTGAAGGCGTCGATCATTCTCTCCTCGGAGATGTGTGTCGTGGAGTTCTTGATGCTGGACCAGTGTAGTATGTACGAGCGAATGGATTCGCCCGTTCGTTGAGTGCAGGCCCACAGCTCCTCGATCGAGGCTGGTCTCTTGCTAGTTCCCTTAAAGTTCCGGATGAAACTGTACGCTAGTTCCTCCCAGCTTCGGATGGAACCCGATGACAGGCTGCGCCTATCAGCTGCAGCTGAAGACATTGCAGGGCGATGTTCTTGTTTCCGCCGTGGAGCTTGACGGACGACAGGTGGTCGCTGAGCCAGGCTTTTGGGTCCTGCGTCCCGTCGAACTTCGGAGTGTTCGAAGGAAGCTTGAAATTTCTCGGCATCCACGTTCGCCGAACAGATCTGCTGAAGCATCGAGCTCCGCAGAGTTCTCTGTCGTCGTCTTCTTCGGATTCGTCTGAGCACGCGCGCTTGGCACGTTCCTTGTTGACCTTGCGCTGGGCAAGGTCGTTTCGAGCGTCGTAGTCGCGGATGCGCCGTCTTGGGATGTTGCGTCGTCGAGGTAGATCGTGCTCGTCTTCCTCTTTGTCCTATGAGTGTGTGGGGCTACGATTGAATCTGACTGTAGCCTTCTTCTTTGGATCCGTAGGAGCTTCCTCGTGGAGCGCAACTCTGACGATTCCGAGTCCGGCTAGTGTGGACTTGTGCATAGCTCTCTTCGGGTCCCCCACCGGAGGTGGATGGGACACGAGATATGTGGTGGCTGCCATTATCACAGCTTGCGGCGTCTTTGGGATGACGTTGCCTTTGACGTCCATGTCCATGAAGGACGTGTTGAGGGTTCGTGTGACCTCGCGACGTGCGGAAGGATCCATGTGCTCTGTGCGAGAGCGATGCTTGTTGGCATTGTTGCCGGGCTAGCAGGAGCTGCCAGCGGCAGAAAGCATAGCTCGTCGCGCGCTAGACTCCGAAGCTGCTTGCTTGCGTTTGTCGAGCTCCTCTTGCAGATGCACCTGCCTGTTGTGTTCGCCGATGAGGAGAAGGTGGTATGCCATCAGCAGGTCACGTGAAGAGTTCACGGGTAGGATCTTGTTGCCCGTGATGGCTTCGCGTGCCTGGAACCAGCCATCCTCGTTGAGGTTGATTCGATTGTAGGCGGCAGCATCGCCCTCGTTGGTTGGGATGGTTGTCTCCTCTTTCCTCCGTTTTCACCCTCTGGGTTGGGTGGCGGTACGTGGGCACCCGAACCTGGTGGTTGTTGCTCCACGTCTCTTTGGATGACCACGGGGCACTGGTAGCGTCTGCGGATTGGATCGCTGCTGCCGTAGCTTTTGGATCCGGAACCGTAGGTTCCTTCATCCGACGGGAGGCCGCACAGATCTGAGTTGTAGCTGCTGCTGTCATATGACTCATCTGTCAGCGTTGACATGCGTAGCACGCTGGGATGCGGGGCCCACGAGGTGGGCCTGATTGATGGTAGTGGCACCCGCTCTGGGAGGCGGAGAGTGCCTGTCTGTCCCACCTGGAAGCAGAAGCTCCCGAACAGAATCTCGAGCCTGTCGCCTACGGGCTCGAAATCCTTCATGGTGGCTGGCGAGTGGGCAGTGAAGTCGAAAGCACCGAAGAGGAGATGGCTCTCCATCGCCGAAGAGTTGTAGATCGCTTTGGTCGGGACCGTCGTGATTGCACAATCAGCGCCCCCGATCCCCACAAACGGCGCCAATTGACGAGGTTTAGACTCGTCAATGCCCATTGTTATGAGCTTGGGTTTTGGAGAAGCCGGGGGTGCTGGAGATCGCGGAACGGTTAACAGACAAGCAACCAGGGGACAAGAGATTTACCCAGGTTCAGGCCCCCGGAGGGAAAACCCTACTCCTGCTTGTCTGCTCTTGATTATGGTGGAACCAAAAGTTACAGGGGTGCACAGATGCAATCTGGCGTGGAGGTGCGTATGTGGTGAGTAAAAAAGGTACCTTCCTCGTCGTGCCCTCCTAGACTTTATATAGAGTTAGGCAGGTCCCGGGCACAGATCGAGTCGGTTACAAGTTTAGGGTTTGCCCCTTTGAATATTCTATCTATTCTAGTCTTGCTCTCTAAGGATCCAAATATGTCATGGGCTTGGGCCACCCGAAAATCTCCACAGGCCGTGTATATTTTTGTGGGACTTCCTTGGGCTGGACCAGGTATGCTAATGTCTTGTACCCGTAGGATATAATCATGTCAGTGGCATAGTGGGATGAAGCGGCCTAGAAAAACTTTACATGTCCTCGCAGATGAGACCTGTTCCACGCTTGACATGCAACTAGTTTTGCATAAGTGGCTAGCGGGTGTCTATCTCTCCTACTATAGTCAAGATCTAATTTGCAACGAGTTGTCAACAATTTGGTTATCCTCGTTGTGGTTCATGTTCGTAGGTAAGAACGGTTCTATCTTCGAAGACCCTAAGCCACGTAAAACTTGCAATGGATAAATTAGAGGCGTCTAGTTTAGATTTTTGTTGGGCCAGTGTCATGATATGGTGATGTTGTAAGTAAAAGTATAAGTCAATAATCTTACAACACACATAGCGTGTAAGTTCCATAGACCTTGGCCTTACACATAAAGGAATTATGAGGATCATACCACGACGCACATGATGGAGATCAAGTGCAAGAACCATATCATTTCACTTATTAACATGTGATGCTTTGTTGCATCTTATATTGATAGTTTGGTGTTTTATTAGCATAATAAGATGATCTCTCATTTAGATATCAAGATAAAAATGTGTTCTACCTTAAGTATGCACCGATTATGTTTCGTCGCTCCAAGACATCACGTGATGATCGGGTGTTCTTGGATCCACGATCATATTTCGGGTGTAATACAGTTTATACACACGAATACTAAGGTTCTTACTTGGCGAGCCTAGCATGTACAGACATGACCTCAGAACACGGACTAAAAGGTTAAGCATGAGTCATATGAAAGATATGATGCCTATTTGATGCTCGCCTTTGAAGCTACACCGACTCACGTGATGACCGGACTTGGTGTAGTGGATTTGGTTCATGTAATCACCAAAAAGACACAAGGGATGTGGTGTTTGAGTGGGAGTTTATTTCTAATTTGGATTAGTAGAACTCAATTTATCATAAATTAAATCAAAGTGAATTTGCATAATTTTTTGTAGTCATTGACATTCGTTCACCACCTTATGATTAGTTGTAATTGAGATAATAGAACTATAGAATTATGGATATTTACTTTACAAACGGGTATCGTATTGTGTTGAGTGTCAATCTAAAGTTTAAAGTCCTATTGCAAACTTTCAGCAAACTCTGTTTACTCCATGAAGTTTAATAATTAGTATTAAATCGAGAGTTACAATTCCAGTGTTAGTATCTAAAGTATCATGTTTGCCTCCATGATTCTTGATTTAAATATCGAGATTATCTAGGAGCTGAAAGAATTGTTTCAGAAACCATCATGTGTGGCAGATATAACGATATCCGAAACAATATTTTGGTTGCAATATGATAGAGTATAATATATGTTCTCATATTGGATGAGAATTTGCAAAGGTTGGAGATGCTAGACATCCTAATCATCCAAAAGGGTTTTGGAAAGTAACGTTATACTCACGATTCTCCTTTATAAGCTACATTAGGTTAATCATGAAAGTCGTCATGATAAGGATGAATAGATGATGTATGTAAAGTGTTTACTACACTAAAAGATTACTAAATAATGGATTTTGAAAGAATGCCGATCATTTGATGATGGTGATCTACTTCAAAGTGCAAGTCCATAGGTATTAGTATTTGAATATACATGCTTTGGACTATGTGTCATGTATATGGCACCCCTTTTGATGTTGATAGATTATTTTAAGAGGAAAAGTAAATGCTGAAAGAGAATCTATAAAATATATTTGGCAAAAAAAGAAAATACTGGACATATCCAGTTTGGGTGTATAGATGATATACATGTTATGGTTGTATTCTTTTCTTGTTAAACAATGTGATTCTTGGGTATTGAATACCGAATTGGTTGGTATGAAATTTCATACAAAACGACGCAATTCATGAAACACAATGGCCTAAGTAACTAGCAAGAGAATATGTTTTGATGTTCATCGAAAACAAACAAACCGTTGTTTGTATTTCTCGTTGACATCAAAGCTTGGCTTCAAGATTTGTTTTAATAATCGTTATTCAAATCAGGTATTATAAGAACAAAGATTGTTGAAATAATTACCGTATTCCATATAAGATGGATGATTTACAAATCTAGTTGGAGAAATCACATCCATAAAAACTAATGCTAAAATGTCGCAAGACAAATGATTGAAAGATCACTTACAAAGTGACATCGCCATTTAAATTATATTGGAAAGAAAACATGAAGAATCTCCATATTCATGGATTTTTAGAGTCTTTGATTTGATCAAGTGACGCTTGTGAAACTTTCCTCGGGATAATTAAAACTTCGTTCAAAGGCCAAAGAAGAACGATTGACTAAAATATTGGAATTTATACATATCGATGTATATAGTCCATTATGTGCAGTCTTAAGCGATGGATTTCAACTTCATTTGCTTTCTCCGGAAATTTGAGTGAATATTCACTTAATGAGAAAGAAGTATGAAATATTTGAAAACGTTCAAAGACTTTCAAGATGAAGTGGAAAATCATTGTAACAATAAAATAAATGATTTATGATTTTATCATAAAAAGGATTTATTTGAGTTGCAAGTGTAACAAGAAAATAAATGATTTATGATTTTATGATTTATTTGAGTTGCAAGTGTAACAAGAAAATAAATAATTTGAGATTTGAGTTGCAAGTTTAGCATTTGCATTTCCCGAAACACCATAGGAATATGGAGTGTTTGAGATTTGTAATGAAACCTTGTTTGACATGGTTGGATCAAAGGTGTTATTTATAAAACCTCCATTATGTTTTAAAATATTAAAGATTTAGAGACTACCACTATTACACTGAAAAGAGCTCCATCTTGATCCGCTGAAATGACACCATGTAAGTTATGGTTTGGGGTAAAACCCAAGTTGTCCTTTCTTAAATTTTCGTATGCTAAGCATAAGTAAGATGTTTACAACCAAAGTCGGATGAGCATGTATTTGTAGGTTATTTTGAATAACCATTGGGTATTCCTCCATAACACCAAGGACAAAAGTGTTTGTCGCTTGAAACGTGAAGTTTATTGAAAAAGAAATTTTTCACAAAAAGTTAAGTGGGATGACAATAGAACTTTGATAAGGTTAATGAACCTTAGCTATATGTGATGAGTTGCGCAGCACCGGAAATGTTCCGGAGGCATCCACAATGCTCATGGATCATGTGCCTCAAAGGTTGTGGTCACGGAGATCTAAGTTCCCATTGAACCAAGTAGGTCGGATAAACAATCAAATACTAAGATTTGAGAGTAAATCATTATTGTTTAACAATTATGAGCCGACTATATGCAAAGAAGCGATGATGGCCCTGACTCCGTCAAATGGCTTGAAGCCATAAAATCCGTGATAGTTCCATACACGATAAATCAAGTTTTTTGAACTTGGAAGACCCTCCGGAAAGGTGTAAAAACCTATCGGGCGTATTTGGATCTATAAAGAAACAGACTTGAATGTTTCACCTCTATGAAATAGTTGACATGTCGGTAAAGATTTTATGACAATGTTCAAGGAGTTAACTATGACAAGATTTGATCTTTCATAGCGATATTTAGTCTGGACGGATTAAAGTAGCATCCACTACATATAATTTGGTATATGGTAGATGAATAAACAAAACAAAGTTCTTCTAATATAAAGGTTACCTAGGACATGTGCATGACACGATCCAAAGGGTTTTGTTAATTCAAAGGATGCTAAAAAGGGCATGCAAACTTCAATGGTTGAAGTAAGCATCGCGGAGTTGGAATCTTCACCGTGATGAAATTGTTAAAGGAGTTTCATCTGGAGACAATGAAGATGCTTGCATTTGCAAAAAATTAAGTGGGGGCGCTGATACATATTTCTAATACATTATGTGGAGGACATCTTGTTGATTGGAAATGATGTATCTTTTATTGACAAAGGTTAAGAATTTCATTTCAATGAAAGACTTAGGCAAAACCCGAATATTTAGCATGAATGTCTACATGGATAGACAGTGACGCTAATATGGTCGTGCCAAACGTACATATATGAGATATTGAAGGAGTTCAATATAGAAACGACGAGAAACGGTTCTTGTCGCATAGAAAAAAATTGAATCAAGATTCAAGTGTATCGACACTTGATAAGTGAAAAAAGATTCAAGTGCTTTGACACTTGATGAGTGAAATCACAAGAATGTTTTAATCAATCATACCATGATATGTACACATCCAAATATGTCCTATGCTCTAAGTGTTATGAGCATATACCAGAATGAATCATAAAATGATCATTGGACAATAGTAAGGATATTCTTATAATTTTTTGGAAGAATTAAGAATATATTCCATTTGTATAAGAGACAAATAGTTCATTGAAAAATGATACTAGTTTTTTCACAAGATACAAATTAAGTTTATCTCAATTTAAACTATGGGTGGCACAATATAATGCAAAGGATATTCCATGATGGATTTGGATGAATTCCAAAGTTAAGACATCATGACGGATACTATAGCAAAAGGCTAAGTATATGACTGCTATAGTAGCAACAAAGGAGGGCATTTATGTCAAGTAGTTTGTTATCAAACTAAGGTGTGGTTCACAACAGGCTAACACTAAAGATATATTGTACAACAATAGTATCGACATGATTTAACCCAGGGAACTAAAGGTCTCACCAAAATACCAAATTTAGACAATGTCGTCTCATTGGAGAATGAGTGATGCGTGAAGACGCAAAGACATGAAAATACACACGGACCTGAAGCGTCAGATCCATAGATTATGTTAACCACTTGCAATCGCGTATATGGAACACCAGAAAGCCGTATGTGTTCAATACGCAAAGTTTTCAAACTATATTATTGTCTCTAGTGCAAGTGGGAGACTGAAAGGAATATGCCCGACAGGCAATAATAAAGTGGTTATTATCATATTCCTTATTTATGATAAATGTTTATTTTGCATTCTATAGTTGTATTAATACAGAAACGTTAATACATGTGTGTTTAATAAACAAAAAGAAGGTTCCTAGTTACGCCTCTCTTAGAAACTAGCTCATTGATTAACAAGATGATCAAAGGTTTCTTGATCATGGACATTGGATGTTGTTAATAACGAGGTCACAACATTATTGGAATGGTGTGATGAACATTCATCCGAAGTATAGCATTATGATCAAATTCATTGTGTTTATATTGCTATAACATCATACGAAGTAATCTTAGTCCTTAGACCATGAGATCAAGTCAATCACTAACACCGTAAGAGTATCTTGATAACATCAAACGTCACACCATAACAGGGTGACTATAAAGATGGGTTCAGTGCTATGAAGGTGTTATGTTGAGGATCATGGATCAAGAGTGGAATTTGTCCATCTCGATGACGGATAGATATACTCTTAGCCCTCTCGGTGATATCACATTAGTTACCTTGCAAGTAAGTGATTTGATCACTAGAATGTTATATGACGTGAACGAGAAAAGAGTACATGTCAGTAACGAGATCAAACTAGGTATGGAGATACCGATGATAGAATCTCGGACATGTAATATATCGCGAGACAAAGGGATTGAGTTACATGCGTATAAGGTTCACACGATCACATAAGTCATCGTTGAATATTTGGGAGTCAGTACGGATCTCTAGGTCCCGCTGCTGATTATTGATCGGAGAGGGGTATCGATCATGTCTACATTATTCGTGAACCATAGGATGACACACTTAAGGTATACTGACACCATTTGGAGCAAATAATATGCCAGAGAAAGAAAAAGAAAGCGCATGAATTTATTTCACTAGACATCGAAATCGTTTTGGTTGAAATTGTTGAAACTGGTTCTGCATGTGAAATTGAAATGTTATAAGGGGTTTTATGTGAATGTTTGTTAATTAGAGTAATTAACAAAATTATGAATAAATAAATAAAATATTTTTATTTAAATGAGAGATTGCATTAAATTTGGTGAAAATTTAATGCATGTGAGTGGATTTTTGAGTGGAGGCATGTTTATGTGAGTGGAGGCTTTTCATTTTGAGTGGGAGCTCCACTCACATGAATGTGGAAGAGGTGGGGGCAGCCACCATGGGCTGGGCGCCATGCCCCTTGGGGTGTCCCCCCTCTCCCTATAAAAGGCCTCCCTCTCCTCCTCTCAAATCACACCTCCTCGTGAAGGATCTCTCTCCCCCCTTTAGAATTTCCCCATGTCTCAGATCAGCGAGATACATGTTCCCGGTGGATTTTTCTAGAAGGATTTGTTGCTTCCGCTGCTTCAATGGAGCAAGGGCATGGAGGTTGTCAGGGTACCCGGACGTGTGTGTGATCACGGATGCACCACTGCTTTGCGGTGCTAGACTTGATGGTGCTGGACCGGCTAGACCAGATGGACTTCATCACGATCTTGAGATCGACAAGTGTTCAAATACAACATCCACGAGTACAACCTTGTTAACGCTATTCGGTCTTTGAGGGTATGTATTCTATGGATGTATATCCACCTGTTGCTTGTATCTAGTAGATAGATCTTGGTACTTAGTTGTTCCGATCGTAGGATTTTTTCTGTTTTCTATGCTGCGAACCCTTCACAAACTCGGGGACGATAAGGGGCTGGCAACAACCGAAGGAGGGTTGTGTGAGCTAAAACTTCAGTGTGCCAAGTCGCGCGAGGGGAAAAGGGGTTGGATGGGGCCACGCTCAGTTCGTTCGCCAAAACCTTGAAAGTACCACTTTGCGGGGCAAATCTATGGTGCCCCGGATTTTTTTACCGTTTTCGGAAATATACAGGGTCTAGTAAGGACATTTTTCTCGTGAGACCATAAAAAGAGCAGTTATTTTAAGGTTTTAGGATTTTACGGGATCTGTTAAAGTTGCTCTAAGGGAAACAACCCCTCCCGCTACATACGGAGAAAGAAAAATCCATTTGAGAAATGTGCGACACACACCATGGTCTATCGGTATTAGGGTTGCAAGCTGGATCCCTTGAAAGTTTGACAAAAAATGAACTAGAATGCCTCTAAATGAACTAAAAATAGGACTTTAGCGGGACCCGTTTGCAACCCTAATCGGGATACAATATCGAAAGCTCCTTCAATAGAGGAGATGTATGTGTAATTCGACTTTGAGTTTGTAACACAGAACCACCATTTGTGTGTTCAAATTTACCGTATTGTATCAGTTTACTTCACCAATTTTCCTAATTCTGTGCAAAAAACACTCACCTAGAGTTAAACACAAATTGAATCGGTTTATTATACGACGGTTCGGTGTGTCAGGTGTGATTTAGAAGCACCTCTAGACTTTTTGGTGAGGCTGACGTGGGGTTCCACCTATATGTGACTACCTTCTTTTCCCTTCCCTCTCGTGCCCATACACAAAATTGCCCACCTACGTTTGAATTCCTTGTGAGCAGAGGATGTCCCTCGTCTCCCAGGATCGCTTGAAACTCTAGCCGTCGTTGTTTTCAATCTTGTTGACCTCACTTTCCCTCACCCTTCCAAGCTCACCTAAGATTGTTGTTGTCATTCCTTGCACCCGCAATGTGAAGCTCCCTGCGTCCAGCTTATTAGTGCCACAACTAGTCTATCATTTGCTCCATTCTTCACGGAGGAATCGAGCCCTAGTGCTTCAAGTCGTCAGAATCATTGTATTCTGTGAAGGGAATATGCCTGAGAGGAAATAATAAAATGGTTATTATCTTATTCCTTATTTATGATAAATGTTTATTTTGCATGCTATAATTGTATTAATACGAAAATGTTAATACATGTGTGTTTAATAAACAAAAAGAAAGTTCCTAGTTATGCCTCTCTTATAAACTAGCTAGTTGATTAACAAGATGATCAAAGGTTTCCTGATCATGGACATTGGATGTTGTTAATAACGAGGTCACATCATTGTTGGAATGATGTGATGAACATTTATTCAAAGTATAGCATTACGATCAAGGTCATTATGTTTATATTGTTATAACATCATACGAAGTAATCTGAGTCCTTAGACCATAAGATCATGTCAATCACTTACACTGTAAGAGTATCTTGATAACATCAAACGTCACACCGTAACAGGGTGACTATAAAGATGGGTTCAGTGCTATGAAGGTGTTATGTTGAGGATCATGGATCAAGAGTGGAATTTGTCCATCCCGATAACGGATAGATATACTCAGGGCCCTCTCAGTGATATCACATTAGTTAGCTTGCAAGCAAGTAATTTGATCCCTACAATGTTATATCATGGGAACGAGAAAAGAGTACATGTCAGTAATGAGATCAAACTAGGTATGGAGATACCGATGATCGAATCTCGAACATGTAATATATCGCGACACAAAGGGATTGAGTTACATGCGTATAAGGTTCACGTGATCACAGAAGTCATCGTTGAATGTGTGGAAGTCAGTACGGATTGATACGCCCAATTTGCATCACCATTATATATCATAATTTACCTCTATTCATCAATATTTGTCTTATTATGAGGTATTACTTATGGATTTTTCATCTGTTCGTGCATGTTGGATGATTCTTGGAGGATGGACTGCCGGAGTCTGGATTCTAATGGAAAAGAAGGCGTTTCGGTGCAATTTCACAAAGATCAGAAAAATACCAGAAAAATATCGAAACATATTATTTCTCCAGAAGAATAAGGGAGCCAGAAGGAGGGAAGAAGAAGGCCCCCCCCTAGGCATGGGCCCACCTTACCCCGCGCCTAGGGCAGGTGTGGCCCACCTGCACGACCTCCGACTCTGCCCCTTCGCCTATATCTTCCCTACGGAACCCTAAGCCTCGGGGAGCGACCATAGATAGATTTCCACCGCCTCTAGGGGCAGAAAACACCGAGAGAGAAAGATCTCTTCGACAGACAGATTTTTGTCGAGGGAATTCCTTCCCGGAGAGGGGAGACCGTCACCATCAACACCGTCATTAAGCTAGGCTTCATTAGGATCATCATCATCATCCACACCATCATCTCCACCAGCACCATCATCACCACTCCGTCCCATTGTAACAATTGTGTTGGATATTGCTTTAGTTCTTAGGGAAAACTTTCCCGGTGTTGATTACTATTGTAGTTGATGCTTGTGAGTAGAACCATGGGATTATTGTTTATGTCCAGATTGTTATCCATTACCATATCATCTTTGATATTGATCCATATGATGTCTTGTGAGTAGTTCGTTTAGTTCTTGAGGACATGGGAGAAGTCATGTTGTTAGTAGTGAATCTGTGATGAGTTATTATTCAATAGTTTAGTATTTAAGTTGTGGTGCTATTCTTGTAGTGGTGTCATGTGAACGTCCACTACATGACACTTCACCATTTATGGTCCTAGGGGGATGCATTGTGTATTTGGCTACTAATTGTGGGGTTGCCGGAGTGACAGAAACCTGAACCCCCGTTAGGACACCTTTGCACAAGGGAGCGTAGGATCTCAGAGTTTAAGGCTGTGGTTAGATTTATATCTTAATTACGGATATTTGCAGGGGGTTTAATCACAAGTATGTATTAGTCTAAGTATGGTCGGTACATTAGCATAGGTTCACCCACACAACACTTACAACACCAGAGAAGAGTACTCAGCTATTTGAAGCGAAAGCACTTGATAGAATTCCCATGTGTCCCCGTGAACGTTTGGTCCTTATAAGTATTTCCACCGGCTTGTCCTTTGCTAAGAAAGGATTGGGCCACTTGCTCGGTTTGTTCGTTACCTTTGTTACTTGCTCCTTGTTTTGTTGCCTTGTCAGAAAACCACTAAAAATCCGTTTGCTAAGTATTCACGGGAATTTCCTGCTCCATACCACTATTCAACACCTTCCGCTCCTTGTTGGGATCGACACTCCTATTTATCGAAAGTACTACGATACACCCCCTATACTTGAGGGTCATCAATACTATTTTCTGGCGTCGTTGCCGGGGAGTGAAGCGCTATTGAAGAGTGGAACTGGTAAGGGAAACTTTTACTATGAGTATTGCTTTTGTTACTGCTTGTTACTTTGTTTCCAATATGGATAACCCACTTGGTTTTGTTTGGGAAAACTACTACCACTGCTAGTATAGTAGATGAACCACCTCCTGTTGAGATAAATCCTTTTAAGATACCTACACGTATTGTTAATCGTGTTATGGATAATTATTATTTTGGGGATGGAACTGTCCATCCTGGTGTGTTGGAATTATGCCCTAGAGGCAATAATAAAGATGTTATTATTATAATTCTTGTTCATGATAATGTTTATATTCCATGCTAGAATTGTATTAAGCGGAAACTTTAATACTTGTGTGGTTTGTGAACAACACCGTGCCCCTAGTACGCCTCTATGGACTATCTCATTGATCAATGATGGTTAAGGTTTCCTAACCATATACATGAGTTGTCAATTGATAATGAGATCATATCATTGGGAGAATGATATGGTGGACAGACCCAAACTAAGCGAAGCAATTAGATCGTGTCATCGTGTTCGTCTTTGCGAAGCTTTTCTTATGTCAAATATTGTATTCCTTAGACCATGAGATAATACAACTCCCTGGTATCGCAAGAAAGCTTTGAGGTCATCAAACGTCATCCTATGAGAGGGTGATCATAAAGGTGTCTCTCAGGTGATCGGAAAGTATCTGTTGGGTTGTATGTATCGAGATGGGATTTGTCCCTCCCAAGTTGGAGAGATATACTTTGGGCCCACTCGGTAATCGATATCAACACCGCTTGCAAGCATGTGGTTAAGGAGTTAATCACAAAGTGATATCGGATTACGAAACGAGTAAAGTACTTGCTGTGAACGAGATTGAACTAGGTATGGCGGTACCGACGATCGAATCTCGGGCAAGTAAAATATCGCGAGACGAAGGGAATATATATATATGGGATTGATTGAATCCTGGCATCGTGGTTCATCCGATATGATCATCGATGAATGTGTGGGAGTCAATATGGGTGCCTGCACCGCTGTTGATTATTGATAGAAGATCATGTCTCGCATATTCTCGAACCCGAGGTCACACACTTAACGTGTCTCGACGCTAGGATATATTGGATAATTGGTTTATGAGTTTTTGTTCGAGTCTCGGATGGGATCCGGACATCGAGAGGTTCCGGAGTGGTCCTGAGAATAAGATTCATATAAGGCAATGCAGTTTTTGGAGTTCGGAATTGTTCCGTTAATCAGACATGTACCGAAGCTTCTAGAACCTTCCGGAAGGGGACCAACGTGGCCCCACCTTCCGGGAGGGGGCATGGGCCTATGAGGGAGTGCCCTGGCCGCATTGGGCCAGGGGCACAAGGCCCCATAGGGCCCAGCCGGCCTAGAGAGGTTTAAACTCGAGATAGAGTTTCTAGAAGGGGGGGTTTCCTTGCCCCCCACTCCTTATCCTTTGGGGCCGCCGGTTTGGGCTTTGGGGAGGGTCTAGGGCTGCCCCCCCCCCTCTATGTAAAGAGGGGTGGGGGCGCACCAACCCCCCACACCATCCCCTCCAATCCTAGCCGCCCTGCTGCCTTCCTCTCTCCCTCCCGACTGCTTGTAGGCGAAGCCCTGCTGCAGAAATTCTCCACCATATACACCACGCCGTGTTGTAGATCCAATCCGCCTCCACCATACTTGCTGGTCCGAGGAAGGAGGACGCCGAGGTGCTGCGTGTGCATCTCACGGAGGCACCGCCACTTGTGGTGCTAGATCGGATCGGATCGCGAGGAGGAGAAGCGAGTACGACTACATCACCCACGTTCCGACGAACGTTCATTGTCTTGAATCTTCAAGGGTATGAAGATCTAATCCAATCTCTCTCGTTGTTTGCGTCTCCTAGATTAGATCTTGTCTTTCCCTCTGTTCGCATCCGTAGAAAATTTTGATTTACTATGCCGCGAAATCCTTCATGGTGATCACTTGCTTTTTATCCATGAATTATGCGGGTTGTTTAAGTGTGTAGGTATCACAACTGAACAGTTGAAGAAGAAGTTACTCTCCATATCCTTGAAAGGGAGAGCTGAAGAATGGACAATCCATGGAATGGGAGGAGATGGCATCTCTCTTTTACTCTAAATTTTATCCTCCCAGTGAAATTCATAAGGATAGAAATCTTATATATAACTTTTGTCCTCTTGATGGAGAGAGTACAACTCAAGCTTGGGGGGGATTGAAGTTACTATGCTTAAATGTCCTATTCATGAACTCGCTAACAATATTATTCTCAATAACTTTTATGCTAGGCTTCCTCTTCATGATAAAGATTTACTAGATGCTTCGTGTGCTAGATCATTCACATGTATGAAGGAAGAAGCTAAATGGGATCTCTTAGACCGTATTTAAGATAACACTAAGGCTTGGGAGAATGACAAAGGAAGAAAGTCAGGTATAAACTATGATAATGAATGCATTAAATCTTTTATGGGAACTAATAACTTCCGTGATATTAGCAATGAGCTTGGTCTTGATTTCCAAAGTATTGCCAACTGTTTTAAGGCCTTTGCCTCTTACATAGAAATTCCCAAGAAGAAGTGGAATAAGTACCATGCTCCTTATAAACATGTTGTTAATCATGTTCCAGTTAGAAGTACTCAAGTTTGTACTACTAATCATATTGTGCCTGAACCTCATGTTGAGAAAATGCCTTTCCCAGCTAAGGTAAAGGAGTATTCTATGATTATTAGTGCAAATAATAAAGGTAAAATGAAAACTGTGGAGCCTGGTAAGCAATTGAATGTTAAACCTGTGGTAGCTATTGTGAAAGACACTGTCACTAGAAATAGAGAGGATGAGCACATTGTCTTCTGTGAAAACGCTTCTAATATTATCTCTCATCCTAGTAAGGCTAGAAAAGCTAGTGTTCCTGTGCTTTCTATTAAAATTGGTGATCATTGCTATTATGGTTTATGTGATATTGGTGCTAGTTCTAGTGCTATTCCTTATGAGCTTTACATGGAAATTATGCATGAGATTGGTTCTTGTGAGCTTGAGGACATTGATGTGGTTATTCACCTTGCAAATAAGGAGACCATTTGCCCCATTGGCATTATAAGATATGTGGAGGTTCTCTGTGGTAAGATTAAATATCCTGCCAATTTTCTAGTGCTTAATTCAGCAGCTAGCAAAATCTGTCCTACTCCCTCCGATCCATATTACTTATCATTGAAATGGATGTATCTAGCACTAAAACATGTCTAGATACATCCATTTTAATGACAAGTAATATGGATCGGAGGGAGTATCATTTTTGGTAGACCTTTCTTGAACACTTGTGGATCCATTATTGATTGTAAGAAGGAAAAAGTTTTAACTAAGTTTGATGGATATTCTTATGAGTCTAACTTTTCCAAATTTTCTAAAGCTCCTTGTGAAAATAGCTTGCCTAATAAATATTTCAGGATGGAACAACTTGCTTCTATTGATCCAGTCTATGACCTTGGACCTCTTTTTGGTGACTGTAAGTATGCTTACTCAAATGATAAAGTTGTTGCTAGTGACAGTTATATTGTCAACTTTATTCAAAGTGCTACTAAAAGTTATTATGAGAGACGGAAACATGGTTTTATGCATCTCAATGATGTTAAGTTTCTCCGTTTTATGTTGAAAGCTTTGAAGTTGCAGCTATTTTTTCTTCCTATGCTAGTGGTTTTTTGTTTCAAAAATTCGTTTTCCCATGATACCCCCATGCATAGGAAGTGGGTTAGACTCAAGTGTGTTGGTTATTTGCTTCTTGATGCTCTATTTCACTTCAAATATATATCTCCTTTGTGAGCATCTTTAGAAGTTTCAAGCCTAACTTAAAGGCATTAAATAAAAGTACTTGTTGGGAGATAACCTAAGAGTTTTGTCGAGTCTTGGAAGTTATTACCTCTGTAATAACCGCTCCTTATCCTTTTTGTTTTGGTTTTTGTGTCAAGTTTGACTACTTTTGTGAAGTAGAGGAGTTGTGAAAAATGGTTGTCTTGGGACAGATTTTTGTGCTGCATTGTAAAAATTCGTGAGGAAGCTCAGTACTTAGGATGGAGCTGAATTTTTCTGTGCTTGTTCTCCAGGTTGTTACCCAACTTTATTCATTTCTGCACTTTTTGATTTGAGCAACAAAAGGTCTTCGAAAAAATCAATCTTTACCTGCTGGTCTGTTTTGAAAGATTCCAGCCATCATTTGCATTTGCCTCTTATAGAAGCTTTTGTTTTGATGGGTTTTTAGTTGAAGTGTTTACAAAATGTTTATTGTTTTTGCTTACACTAATGTTGTCATTGAGTTTGTGCAAAGGTTTTGTAAGAAGGAAATTTCAGGAGAAAGAGAAAGGAATCTGCAGAGTTCGTCTTTGAATAGGTAAAAGTGGTGAAAACAGAAGGTTCGTAAAACCCCAATCTTTTTATATTTTTGATGTTTTTAATACATAAGGGAAGTTGTGAGACGAAAGTGAAGAGGAAACGGAGCCCGGGGTGGACAAACCCACCCTAGGTGCGGGCCTAGCCTAGCCACGCCTGAGGGGGGGTGTTCCCCCCTCGAACTCCGTCTCCGCCTCGTTTCCGTGTCAAAACCTTCCTTATGCCTTGAAACTTCGTAATATATAAACCCCCGAATCCCCCGAGGTTCATGCATCATGTTCTTGTCGTGTTTTCGTTTCAATCTGTTTCTGTCAAGAAATCTTCTAGTTTAGAGCACCATGGCCTCCGCCAACGACAAAGGCAAGAAGCCCGACGAAGAAGAACCTCAAGTCCCCAAGGAGGAGTTCATATCCGAACTAGGAGTTGTGGCAAGCGCGTTGGACCCAATGGTGATCTATTGTGACAACAATGGTGCCATTGCCAATGCCAAAGAGCCAAGGTCTCACAAGCATTCCAAGCATATTAAGCGCCGGTTTCACTCCATCCGCGAGCATGTCAAGGATGGAGATATAAAGATTTAGAAGTACATACGGATCTCAATGTAGCGGATCCGTTGACTAAAACTCTCCTAGAGCAAAACATGATCAACACCGAACTCAATGGGTGTTAGATATATCTCTATGTAACTAGATTATTGTCTCTAGTGCAAGTGGGAGATCAAGGGAATATGCCCCGAGAGGCAATAATAAATTGTTTATTATGTGTATTCCAAGTATATGATAGATGTTTATTTTGCATGCTATAATTGTATTAATACGGAAACGTTAATACATGTGTGTTTAATAAACAAGAAAGTTCCTAGTTAAGCCTCTCTCATAAACTAGCTCGTTGATTAACAAGATGATCAAGGTTTCACGATCATGGACATTGGATGTTGTTAATAACGGGATCACAACATTAGTGTAATGATGTGATGAACATTCATCCAAGTATAGCATTACGATCAAAGTCATTGAGTTTATATTGCTATAACAACTTACGAAGTGATCCTAATCCTTAGACCATGAGATCATGTCAATCACTAACACCGGAAGAGTTTCTTGATAACATCAAACGTCACACCGTAATGTGGTGATTATAAAGATGGGTTCAGAACTAATAAAGTGTTATGTTGAGGCTCATGGATCAAGAGTGGAATTTGTTCATCCCGATGACGGATAGATATACTGGGCCCTCTCGGTGATATCACATTGATTAGCTTGCAAGCAAGTGATTTGATCACTAGAATGTTATATCACGGAACGAGAAAAGAGTGCATGTCGATAACGAGATCAAACTAGGTATGGAGATACCGATGATCGAATCTCGGACATGTAATATATCGTGAGACAAAGGGATTAAGATACTAGCGTAAAAGGTTCCGACGATCACAAGAAAGTCATCGTTGAATGTGTGGGAGTCGATGGGTCTCCGGATCCCGCTTCGATTATTGATCCGAGAGGGTCTCGATCATGTCCGCATTATTCACGAACCGTAGGGTGACACACTTAAGAGACACCGACATCCAATTGGAGCAAAAGTTTCATGCCGAAAAAGAATAAACAAGCGCAGGAATTTATTTCACTAGATACCTAAACAGGTTTCGGGTGAAATTGCATAAAGTGGTTATGCATGTGAAATAGAATTCTAGCAAGGGTTATTTGTGAATGTTTGTCATTAAAGTAATTGACAAAATTCTGAATAAAATAAAAGAGTTTTATTTAATGAGAGTTTGCATTAAATTTGGTGGAAATTTAATGGGATCTTTGAGTGGGATTTTGAGTGGAGGAATTTGGAGGAGTTTTGTGAGTGGAGTGTCCACCCACATGAGGGAGGGCAAGGGGCAGCCCCATGCGCCTGCCACCCCTTGGGGTTCCCCCTCCTCCTATAAAAGGAGCCCTCCTCTCACTTCTCACTCACACCTCCTCGTGAAGGATCTCTCTCCTCTAGAATTTATCCCCATGGTCTCGGACTAGCGAGATACATGTTCCCGTGGCTATTCGGCAAGAAAGAGTTGTGCTTCCGCTGCATCGCTGAGCGAGGAGGCGGAGGTTGCTCGGTGCCTCGAGCGTGTGCGAGCACGGATGCGCTGCTGATTTGCGGCGCGCTAGGACTTCCTCTCGATCTTGAGATCGGCAAGAGATCGTCTACATCAACCACGAGTTTGGACTCGTTAAACTTTGTCGGTCTTCAAGGGTATGTTCTCTACGGATATACATCCGTTGTTTGTATCTAGTATAAATAGATCTTGGTATATAGTTCACATCGTAGGAAAATTTTTGTTTTCTATCTGCGAACCCTTCAAAGGTATCGAGCCGGATCTATGCGTAGATACTTTACACGGTAGTACACATATGAGTATGTGGCGATGATGATCATGTTGTTGCTCCTTTCTTGTGATTTTGGATATTGGTGGCATAGTGGGATGAAGCGCCCGACAAACTTTACATGTCCTCGCACATGAGACTGTTCCACGCTTGACATGCAACTAGTTTGCATAAGTGGCTAGCGGGTGTCTGCTCTCCTACTATAGTCAATATCTATTTTGCAAGCGAGTTGTCAACAATTTGATTATCCTCGTTAGGTTCATGTTCGTAGGTAAGAACGGTTCTATCTCGAAAGCCCTCAGCCACGTAAAACTTGCAATGGATAAATTAGAAGCGTCTAGTTTAGATTGTTGCTGGGCTAGTGTTATGATATGGTAGTGTTGTAAGTAGAAGTATGAGATGATACTCTTACAACACACATAGCGTGTAAAACCCATAGACTGTGGATTTACACATATAGGTATGATAGTGATCATACCACGATGCACATGATAAAGATCATCTGCGGGAACCATATAATTTCACTATTAAACATATGATGTTTGATTGCATCTTATATTGCTTATTTAGCGCTTTGTTAAGCATAATAAGATGATCCCTCATTTAAATATCAAGATAAGAATGTGTTCTCCCTTTAGTATGCACCGATTATGTTTTCGTCGCTCCAAGACATCACGTGATGATCGGGTGTACTTGGATCCTCGACCATACTTCGGGTGTAAGACAGTTACACACGCAAAAATACTAAGGTTCTAACTTGGCGAGCCTAGCATGTATGCATACGGCCTCGAACACGCATCAAAGGTTAAGCATGAGTCATATAGTTGATATGATGCCCATTTGATGCTCGCTTTGAAGCTATACCGACTCACGTGATGATCGGACTTGGTATAGTGGATTTGGTTCATGTAATCACCAAAAGGACACGAGGGATGTCGCTTTTGAGTGGGAGTTCATTCGTAATATAGATTAGTTGAACTCAATCTATCATACACTTAGTCTAAACTTTACAAATTACTGTAGATGGCACCACCGCTTTTAATTTCAATGCGTTCATGGAGAAAGAGAAACTAGCAACGAACGGTAGCAACTTTCTTGAATGGGCCATGAATTTGAGGATTCTCCTCTCTTTGCACAAAAGCAATATGTGCTAGAAGCGCCGTTAGGCCCCCACCTTGACGATGCCCCGACGAGGAGAAGAATGTCTATCGACTCGTCGGAGGACCACAACTTAGTTCATTGGCATATTGTATGGGCTAGAGCCGAACTTGAAAGCGTTTGACGGCAATGCTTTTGATACAATGGGTGAGTTGAAAATGATTTTCGACACATGCTGTCAGAGAGCTACAATGCTTCGTAAAAGTTCTTTAGCTGCATGATGGAAGAGAACATCCGTTAGTGAGCATGTACTCAAGATGTCGGGTTACCGATAAGCTTGTGTCCTTGGGAATAACGATTCCCATTGACTTAGGCATCCATCGTGTTCTCGTCTACGCCACCTAGCTATAAGAGCTTCGTGATGAACTATAATATGCAAGGCATGAAGAAGTCTCTCCCGAGCTTCACAATGCTTAAAAGCTGAAGTGGAGATCAAAAGGAACATCAAGTGTTGATGATCAATAGGAACACTGGTTTCAAGAAAGACAAGAAGGGAAAACGGAAGGAAGTAAGGCGGCAAGCTGTTGCCGCTGAAAAGAAACCCGAGTTGGACCTAAGTCCGATACCGAGTGCTACTATTGTAAGGATCGCCATCGAAGCGAATCGCCCCAAGTATCCGCGACAAGAAGGCCGCAAGGCAAACAAAGGTATATATGATATACATGTTATTGATGTGTACTTGACTAGTGCTCGCAGTAGCACCGGGTATTTGATACCGTCAGTTGCTAATATTTGTAACTTTCGAATCGGGGCTGCGAACAAAGACCGCTAGCAAGGGGTGAGGTCAAGATGCGTGTCGGCAATGGATCAAACGTTGATGTGATCGCCGGAACGCTACCTCTCCACTTACCGGGATTAGTTATAAACTTAAATAATCATTATTTGGTGCACCGAGCATGAACATTGTATCCGGATCATGTTTAATGCAAAGTGGTTTTTCATTCAAATCGAGAACAATGGTTGTTCCATTTATATGAATGAAATCTTTATGGTCATGCACCAATGTTGAATGGTTTATTTCTGTTGGATCTCGATGATAATGTTACACATATTCATAATATTGATGCTAAAAGGATTAAACTTAGTGATGATATATCCGCATATATGTGTAATCGCCGTCTAGGTCATATTGGCATTAAACGCATGAAGAAGCTCCATTCGATGGACTTTTAGAATCACTTGATTATGAATCATTTGATACATGTGAGCCATGCCTTATGGGCAAGATGACTAGAACGCCGTTTTCGGTTCAATGGAGCAGGCGACGATTTATTGGAAATCATACATTCGGATGTATGTGGTCCAATGAGTGTGTCGCCGAGGTGGATATCGTTATTTTGTTACTTTCACGGATGATTTGAGTAGATACGGTTATATCTACTTGATGAAACACAAGTCTGAAACCTTTGAAAAGTTCAAGGAATTTCGAATGAAGTGGAAAATCATCGTAATAGAAAGATCAAATTTCTACTGACCGTGGAGGTGAGTATCTAAGTTACGAGTTTAGCACTCACATGAAAGAGTGTGGAATTGTTTCACAACTCACACCGCCGAACACCACAAATAAATGGTGTGTCGGAACGTCGAATCGCATTTTATTAGATATGGTTCGATCTATGATGTCTCCGACGGACTTGCCGTTGTCATTTTGGGGTTATGCACTAGAACCGCTGCATTCACTTTAAATCGGGCACCATCTAAATCCGTTGAAACGACACCGTATGAATTGTGGTTTGGAAACAAACCTAAGTGTCATTCTTAAAGTTTGGGGTTGCGATGTTTATGTGAAGAAACTTCAACCGGATAAACTCGAACCCAAAGCGGAAAAATGCGTCTTCATAGGATACCCTAAAGGAACTATTGGGTATTCCTTCTATCACGAATCCGAGGGCAAGGTTTTGTTGTTAAGAATGGATCCTTTCTAGAGAAAGAGTTTCTCGCGAAAGGTGTGAGTAGTCGGAAGGTAGAACTCGAAGAGGTTATGGAACCTTCTCTTCAAAGTATGGCGAGTAGCGCAGCGCCGGAAGTCGCTCCGAGTTGGCTCCACCATTGAAGAAGGAACTAATGATAATGATCATGAAACTCCAAAGAGAGTACTACCAACCTCGCAGTCAAACAGACGCTGCAGCCCCGAGCTATACGGAAATCATCATAAATTTCATGGTTGATGAAAATAATGACCTGCGACGTATGAAGAAGCGATGATGAGCCCGGATTCCAACAAATGGTTAGAAGCCATGAAATCCGAGATGGAATCCATGTATGAAAATCAAGTTTGGAACTTGGTGGAATTACCTCACCACGAAAGGCCGTGGAGAACAAATGGATTTTCAAAAGGAAAACGATGTCGATGGTAATGTGACCATCTATAAAGCTCGACTTGTCGCAAAGGGGTTTCGACAAATTCAAGGAGTTGACTACGATGAGACTTTCTCTCCGTAGCGATGCTAAAGTCGATTAGGATTATGTTAGCAATTGCTGCATATTTCGATTATGAAATATGGCGATGGATGTCAAAACCGCGTTTCTCAATGGTAATATTGAAGAAGAGTTGTATATGATACAACCAAAGGGTTTTGTCGATCCTAAGGATGCTAACAAGGTGTGCAAGCTTCAGCGATCCATCTATGGATTGAAGCAAGCATCACGAAGTTGGAATCTCCGCTTTGATGAGGTGATCAAAGAGTTTGGATTTGTCCAAACTTATGGAGAAGCTTGTATTTACAAGAAAGTGAGTGGGAGCAATGTGGCATTTCTGATACTATATGTGGATGACATATTATTGATCGAATGATATAGAACTTTAAACAAAGTGTTAAAAGTTATCTAAACAAAGAAATTTTCAATGAAGGACCTAGGTGAAGCGTCTTACATATTAGGCATAAAGATCTATAGAGATAGATCTAGGCGCCTAATAGGGCTATCGCAAAGTACATACCTTGATAAGATTTTAAAGAAGTTTAAAATGGACGGAAGTAAGAAGGGGTTCTTACCTATGTTGCAAGGCAAGACATTGAGTAAGACTCAAAGTCCGCTTCATGAAGAAAGAGAGATAATGGACAAAGTCCCTATGCTTCAGACCATAGGCTCTATAATGTACGCCATGCTAGATACAAGACCGGATGTGGCACATGCTATTAGTTTGACTAATAGGTACCAATCGGATCCATGTTCGGAACACTGGATAGCGGTCAAGAATATTCTTAAGTACTTACGAACTAAGGATATGTTTCTTGTATACGGAGGTGAAGAAGAGCTCATTGCTAAGTGTTATGTTGACGCTAGCTTTGACACCGATCCGGATGACTCTAAGTCTCAATCCGGATACGTATTTCTCATGAATGGCGAGCGGTTAGTTGGAGGAGCTCCAAACAACCTGTGGTAGCGGGATCAACAACGGAGGCCAATATGTTCTTTGCCGAGCGGCTCAGAAGCGCTTTGGATGAAGGAGTTCATATCCGAACTAGGAGTTGTGGCAAGCGTTGGACCCAATGGTGATCTATTGTGACAACAATGGTGCCATTGCCAATGCCAAAGAGCCAAGGTCTCACAAGCATTCCAAGCATATTAAGCGGTTTCACTCCATCCATGAGCATGTCAAGGATGGAGATATAAAGATTTGTAAGTACATACGGATCTCAATGTAGCAGATCCGTTGACTAAAACTCTCCTAGAGCAAAACATGATCAACACCGTAACTCAATGGGTGTTAGATATATCTCTATGTAACTAGATTATTGTCTCTAGTGCAAGTGGGAGATCAAGGAATATGCCCGAGAGGCAATAATAAATTGTTTATTATGTGTATTCCAAGTATATGATAGATGTTTATTTTGCATGCTATAATTGTATTAATACGGAAACGTTAATACATGTGTGTTTAATAAACAAAGAAAGTTCCTAGTTAAGCCTCTCTCATAAACTAGCTCGTTGATTAACAAGATGATCAAGGTTTCGATCATGGACATTGGATGTTGTTAATAACGGATCACAACATTAGTGTAATGATGTGATGAACATTCATCCAAGTATAGCATTACGATCAAAGTCATTGAGTTTATATTGCTATAACAACTTACGGTGATCCTAATCCTTAGACCATGAGATCATGTCAATCACTAACACCTAAGAGTTTCTTGATAACATCAAACGTCACACCGTAATGTGGTGATTATAAAGATGGGTTCAGAACTAATAAAGTGTTATGTTGAGGCTCATGGATCAAGAGTGGAATTTGTTCATCCCGATGACGGATAGATATACTGGGCCCTCTCGGTGATATCACATTGATTAGCTTGCAAGCAAGTGATTTGATCACTAGAATGTTATATCACGGAACGAGAAAAGAGTGCATGTCAGAACGAGATCAAACTAGGTATGAAGATACCGATGATCGAATCTCGGACATGTAATATATCGTGAGACAAAGGGATTAAGATACTAGCGTAAAAGGTTCCGACGATCACAAGAAAGTCATCGTTGAATGTGTGGGAGTCAGTATGGGTCTCCGATCCCGCTCGATTATTGATCTGAGAGGGGTCTCGATCATGTCCGCATTATTCACGAACCGTAGGGTGACACACTTAAGAGACACCGACATCCAATTGGAGCAAAAGTTTCATGCCGAAGAATAAACAAGCGCAGGAATTTATTTCACTAGATACCAAACAAAGTTTTGGGTGAAATTGCATAAAGTGGTTATGCATGTGAAATAGAATTCTAGCAAGGGGTTATTGTGAATGTTTGTCATTAAAGTAATTGACAAAATTCTGAATAAAATAAAGAGTTTTATTTAATGAGAGTTTGCATTAAATTTGGTGGAAATTTAATGGGATCTTTGAGTGGGATTTTGAGTGGAGGAATTTGGAGGAGTTTTGTGAGTGTCCACCACATGATGAGGGGAGGGCAAGGGCAGCCCCATGCGCCGCCACCCCTTGGGGTTCCCCCTCCTCCTATAAAGGCCCCTCCTCTCACTTCTCACTCACACCTCCTCGTGAAGGATCTCTCTCCCTCTAGAATTTATCCCCATGGTCTCGGACTAGCGAGATACATGTTCCCGGTGGCTATTCGGCAAGAAAGAGTTGTGCTTCCGCTGCATCGCTGGAGCGAGGAGGCGGAGGTTGCTCGTGCCTCGAGCGTGTGTCTTGCACGGATGCGCTGTTGATTTGCGGCGCTAGGACTTCCTCTCGATCTTGAGATCGGCAAGAGATCGTCTACATCAACCACGAGTTTGGACTCGTTAAACTTTGTCGGTCTTCAAGGGTATGTTCTCTACGGATATACATCCGCCCGTTGTTTGTATCTAGTATAAATAGATCTTGGTATATAGTTCACATCGTAGGAAATTTTTTGTTTTCTATGCTGCGAACCCTTCAGGAAGAACTCCGCATCATATCCTCGCTCCACACACACTTCCTCCTAGTACCCCTTGTTCTAACCGTGCAGGGAAGAAACACTCTAATTTGGAAGAATGGAGAAAGAATAACAAGGACTGGGATCCTCGGTCTGAGTTGATCATGGGCTGCATTGAGCATAATTCGGAGTTAATTCGTACTCTTATCTTCAATATGGAGGATTTGAAGAAACTTATTGAGGAGATTATCAAGAGAACACCACCACCACCGAAGGAGTAATTCGTCATCAGGTTTGGCATCCCCTTGGCTTGTTCCAAGCTCGGGGGAGTGCAACGGTATTACCACCATTATCTTTTATCTTTTACATTTTTATTGGATTCATATATGTGGTAGAGAGGTTATCTTATAGTTTGGTTTGCATGTGGAAGTATCTCTCCTTTAGTTGATTATCTATGTATCCCTTAGTGTGAGTGCCTTTATTGGAATATTAATGAGAAGTCTCATCTTTTACTTTTTGCACTTCTTATTTTAGTTTGCAATCTCTATTTTATGATGGATCTTGTTGATCAGTATTGGCACAACTTTGGGATCATCAAGTGGATCTAAATTGGTTTTGGCAAACCGAAATTTGGTTAGTGGCATTAGTTTGAAAGAAAAAGAGAAAAAAGATTACATGTATTTTGTATCATTTGTTTTCTTTCTTGTTGGCTCATAAGCTTAGTATTCTTTATTTAAGATCCTTTTGTGTCTTCATGGAAGATTGCATGTTTGGCTTTATTACTTGTATGTTTGCTTGTTTCTTTAAATTCTCTTGCTTGCTACCTAGACTTGCTAGCCAAAACCCTGTTTTGAGAAGGCATACTTCTCATTTTTCCAAATCCCTTTGAACAAAAACTTTTGCCTTGTGTCCACCCAATATACCTAGTAGCTTTTGCTATTCCAAGCAAATTCTCAAGCTTCATCTACCTTTCAAATTAAAAAGTATTTTGTTATGTGAAAACTAGTTAGTAAAGCTCTCACAAACTTGATGGCACACCTTATTTACTTTCCCCTAATAGGCTTGAACCATTGTGAACATCGAAGTTGTATATGCTTGCATCTATACGTTGGAATTAGCAGAACCGTGCTGTCACGGGGAATGTTTTCAACATTGCACTTGTACTCTGCACACAGTTGATATCGTGCTCTTTTGTCTATGGATGTCACCGGTGTGAAATAAAGAGGAAACTTGTAAGTCCATGGAGTTTGTATCCTATGTTAGAGAAACGCCTGGGCCGCTAGCCTAAGCCATGCCTAATCATGATGGAAACTTGCAGCATCACCATAGTGAGTCATCTATGAAGCATCCTCAATAAAAAGCTATGCACATAGTAAATAAAAATATCGTCGAGATGCTCATTGTCTGCTTGCCTTGTCATTCTGGTTATGGGAAAGCTCCTGTACCATGTGCAAGGGGTACCCCGTTGGCGGTTCTCAATGATATGCAAATACTTACAATGACAAGAACTTACCTAGGCCCAAAGTTGAGTATGCATGAGGTGTGGCCCTCATATTCAAGGGACATGAGATTGCCAACTTATATTGCGTCAAGCATATACTCCATATTTGTTCACTTTAACCTTAATCATCTCAAGATGCTTATGATAGGGGCAATGAGTGCTCAAAGATAGTAAGTACCATAATCTTTTGGAAGCTCTTTATGACTTGTAATCCCTGCTTGCCTCTATAAAGGGACCTTTCTCCCACTTCCAAAGTTGAGTCAGTAAACCTACTTCCTCTCTATCTCCAGCAAGCATTTGAGTTATTGTGTTTTAAGCATTCATTTGGTGATTTATTCAATCATGTTCTTTATATTCTTTGTTTGCACAAAACTCTTATCTATTGAGTATTACTTTGAAAGCCTTCGCTTGTGAAAAACCTTTTGAGCAAAGAGTGCTCTTGTTTTGAAACTTCTACAAAAATCTTTTGTCAAACTATTTGCCAGGTGTTCTCTGACCAAGAACGAGTTTGCCAATTCCAATTATGATTTATCTTTATGCATCTCTATTGTGACTGTTGTACTTGGTTGCAAGCTAAGTTATATAATGGTGAGTTGCTTTCTTCTATGAGTTTTGCAATGATAAATGTGATGCTTCTTGTTTGTATTATTTTATCGACACTTCACTCCAGAAACCTATGGACATGTTTACTAAGCTCAGTATTCGCTTGGGGACAAGCGAAGTCTAAGCTTGGGGGAGTTGATACGCCCAATTTGCATCACCATTCTATATCATAATTTACCTCTATTCATCGATATTTGTCTTATTATGAGGTATTACTTATGGCTTTTTCATCTATTCATGCATGTTGGATGATTCTTGGAGGATGGACTGCCGGAGTCTGGATTCGGATGGAAAAGAAGGCGTTTCTGTGCAATTTCGTAAAGATCAGAAAAATACCAGAAAAATATGGAAACATATTATTTCTCCAGAAGAATGATGAAGCCAGAAGGAGGGACGAAGAAGGGCCTCAGGGGCCCCACACCCTCCTAGGCGCGGGCCCACCTGACCCCATGCCTAGGGCAGGTGTGGCCCACCTGCCCGGCCTCCGACTCCGCCCCTTCGCCTATATCTTCCCTACAGAACCCTAAGACTCGGGGAGCAACCACAAATAGATTTTTGCCGCCTCTGGGAGGGGGGGACACCGAGAGAGAAAGATCTCTGCGGCAGACAGATTTCTTCCGGGGGAATTCCTTCTCGGAGAGGGGAGACCGTCGCCATCAACACCGTCATCAAGCTAGGCTTCATCGGGATCATCATCATCATCCACACCATCATCTCCACCAGCACCATCATCACCACTCCGTCCCGCTGTAACAATTGTGTTAGATATTGCTTTAGTTCTTAGGGGAAACTTTCCCGGTGTTGATTACTATTGTATTTGATGCTTGTGAGTGGAACCATTGGATTATTGTTTATGTTCAGATTGTTATCCATTACCATATCATCTTTGATCTTGATCCATATGATGTCTTGTGAGTAGTTCGTTTAGTTCTTGAGGACATGGGAGAAGTCATGTTGTTAGTAGTGAATCGGTGATGAGTTATTATTCAATGGTTTATTATTTAAGTTGTGGTGTTATTATTCTAGTGGTGTCATGTGAACGTCGACTACATGACACTTCACCATTTATGGGCGTAGGGGGATGCATTGTGTATTTGGCTACTAATTGTGGGGTTGCCGGAGTGAAAGAAACCTGAACCTCCGTTAGGACACCTTTGCACAAGGGAGCGTAGGATCTTAGAGTTTAAGTCCGTGGTTAGATTTATATCTTAATTACTTTCCTATAGTTACGAATGTTCGCAGGGGATTTAATCACAAGTATGTATTAGTCCAAGTACGGTCGGTACATTAGCACATGTTTACCCACACAACACTTACAACACCAGAGAAGAGTACTCAGCTATTTGAATCACTTGACAGAATTCCCATGTATCCTCGAAAACGTTTGGTCCTTATAAGTATTTCCATCGGCTTGTCCTTTGCTAAGAAAGGATTGAGCCACTTGCTCCGTTTTTTTGTTACCTTTGTTACTTGCTCCTTGTTTTGTTGCCTTGTCAGAAAACCACTAAAAATCCTTTTGCTAAGTATTCATAGGGATTTCCTGCTCCATACCACTGTTCAACACCTTCTTCTCCTCGTTGGGACCGACACTCCTATTTATCAAAAGTACTACGATACACCCCCTATACTTGTGGGTCATCACGGATCTCCAGGTCCCGCTGCTAATTATTGATCGGAGAGGGTCTCGATCATGTCTACATTATTCGCGAACTGTAGGGTGACACACTTTAGGGATACCGACACCAGTTGGAGAAAATAATATGCCAGAGAAAGAAAAAGGAAAGCGTAGGAATTTATTTCACTAGAGACCATAACTGTTTCGGTCGAAATTGCTGAAAATGGTCTGCATGTGAAATTGATATATTTTAAGGTTTTTTGTGAATGTTTGTTAATTCAAGTAAATTTTTTTTTTGAATAAATAAATATAAGAGTTTTATTTAATGAGAGATCACATTAAATTTGGTGGAAATTTAATGGAGGTGAGTGGAATTATGAGTGGGTGGCTATGTTTGACACGAGAAAAACGTACTGGACGCCTCCGCGGGTATGTGCGGGATCGGTAGTTTCTCTCATGCGCACCGGGGTACAGTACAAGAAAGGCAGGAGTGCGGGCGTGCCAGTGTATCGTAAATACACAAATAAAACGAAGAGGAGGGGACAGTATTTTATTAATCATATGAGATAACAAATACAATTCCCAATGTTGCGCTCCGTGGCCTACTAGCGCGGCCAGACAATGGCGATTGTGCGATCTCCTGGTTCCCGGGACCTCGGAAGGCTACCGGTTAATTACTCCCGCATGTTACGCCGCGAGACACCTCCGATTAAGCCGCGTGGTCGTCTTTGTCGTCTTCGCTTCACGTCCTGCATATATGGTGGTGGTGATGGTGTGTGTGTGGGCAGCGGCAAAGCCCGTGTCCTCGTCGGTACACGCGCCGCTGAAAGCGTGGCCTTTGCTCCGGTCTCGCCCGCCCTCGCCGTTGCGCCTCGTCGGTCTTGAACGGCGATGAAGAGTTGTTGATTTAGATGGATGCAGTCTGTTTGGCTGGGACTTCTTGACGACCTTGCGGCTTCGTTGGGGTGTGCAAGGGGTATGTCTTGCGGGAATATTTTGTAAGGAGACCAGTGTCGCTCATATCGACATGGCCGACGCGGTCGGCTCCTTCGTCTCGGCGCAGCGCCGAGCTTACGGCAGCCAGCGTGACAAGTTCCGTCTCATAGGTCACGTAGGGGTGGTGTCGGGGCGTCGTCCGACTCGCAGGTGTGCACCTCGGGCTACTCCAATGAGTCAGTCGCCCAGCAGGGATTTGCGCATCGAGGAGCCACATCCGGATCCAAAGATAGACCTGTACGTCAAGGACAAAGAGCGGTATCCAATCTATACGCCCTTACAGTGCAGCTCCTCCACTTGCGGGCATGCATGGCCTGGTGCACAAAGCCATGCACGTATGAGCATCCGTGCTCCTGGAATCGGTACTTGTTTGCACCAGCACGTCAGGCTATACGTGAACCTGTGCGCCAGCGTCCGTCCGTCCGGCTCGGGTGAAGCTGAACCTGTACGCTGCTCCGTTCAGCCAAGCGTGGTTCGTGCTTGTCCGCCTGGGGGCTTCGCAGCATCGTTTCCGTCAACTCTGGCTTCCGCCTCCCGGCAGATCGGGACGTGGGCTGGTCCGTACCATCAGGCTCCATGCATCCAGCGACCGCGAGCCTCGTCGGCGTAGAGGACGCACTAGCCGACAGGCTGCGCGTAGGTGAGCTCCGGTGTTCCGACGGGGTTGGCGCTGCAGCTTCTCGTAGCCTCTGACAGTGGCGAGCCGACGGCGTGGACGACACACCGGCCAACGGGCTGCTCCTTGGCGTGCTCCGGCAGCTTCGGGCTTCCGCGCCATCGTGCCTCGCGCCTCCAACTGGTACGGAGGCGGCAAACTTCATCGGCGTGTCCTATACACTGGTCGACGGGCTGCTCGTGGGCGTGTTCCGACGGTGGTGTTGTTCCGCACATATTCGACCGTGGGCATGCTAGCTGTGAGAAAACAAAGAAGAAACAATTCAAACATATACTCTACCATTGGGGACGATGGCCCTTGCGTCCATGATTGATATCTTCGTTGCCCGATCTGCTTCTCCCCTCGATCGGTTGGCTTCGTCCGTTCGCGCTAGCTGATGCTTCAGATGCGATCTCCGGCTTTGTCCTCCAGCTGGTTTCTTCCGATCAGGTGCGGTCGCCCTCCTCTCGCTAGCTGCCGCGTCTGGCTCCCCCGATTGCCTTTTTCTTCTCCTCATCGATATGGCGAGGCTTGCTTTATATAGGCAGAAGCCCGACGCTGCCCTGCATAATTTCCGGAACAAACTCCTTATCGTTCCAGCTTTCTTTCTTGAGACGCACGTCTTTTATCTATCCAGAAAATCTGTTCAAAATATTATCTCTACGTCTTGGTGAAATAGCTAGCGAGAAGTCTGGTTGGATCCAACCGGCTGACTCATGATTAAAGGGACTGGACTTTTAGGGACGAAGTTGGAATTGGATTGTCACGTCTGCACACGATTTTGGTCTCCCTGGACACATATGCACGACTCGTATACTTGAAGAGGTCAATAAACGGTGGATGTATGTACGTATAAACTGTTGACATGCTGTTTGTTATATACGGATGCGTCTCCGGCCGGTCGACGTATATGTACACCCGGACACGTCATCTATCTAGGCTCATGTACATGCAGGATCGACCCTTAATTAGGAGTCCATGCACGTACGAGTAGAACATGTACTTATTCTGAGATTGGAATATGCGACTTGGATACGAATTTCCATCGAACAGGCTATTTATGTGAATGGGAGCTCCACCCACGTGAATGTGGAGTTTTAGGAACAAACCCCTCCGATGTAGACTGGACCTTGCAATCGCTACCACTGTCCTCACTAGACAATGTAACACCTGTCCGCGCACCCGAGTGAGTGTCCCGTGCCTGCCCCGAAGGTCTAGATGCATCCAACACCTGAATGAGTTTTTACCTCTAAATCCCCTGATGGCACCCCTGTAGAAGTTCCACCCCCAAATGGTCCTATAGAAGTTCCAGCACCATCATCGCGGAAACCACACGAGTACCTTCCTCATCATGCACATAATTGTCTCCCGCTGGCTGGTTAAGATCTAGCTCCCCAAACCAATAAGCAAAACCTTTATGAATTTAGTCAAAACCCTGCATATGGCAAAAAAACACATATTACATCACCAAATTTTTTTCTTTTCCTTTATTTTTTTAAACTATAATTACATCAACACTATGTTCTGTTTTTAACAGGAGAGGGAGTCCTATGACAATCAAGCTAACAAGGAGGGAGGACTTCGTGTACAGATGACAGCAGACGGAATGTTTTGCTGATGGGGGAGTGGCCAAAGGTAGTTCTATGTAGAGCAAGAACTATCAGAATGTGATATTCCCACCCGCGGTCTTTCCATCTTTCTGGCTCTTTGCTGATGGAATACGGTTGCATCTGAACAAGTCCTATAACATCTAGCATGATTTTGTTTATCTAATGTGATTGTTGTTCCCTTTTTTCTACTGTAAATTATATGATGCTCTTCCATCTGATTTCTTATACTGGAAGTTCTATTTGATGCTTTTTCCATCTGCTTTTTTCATCTACTGATAGTTCTATACAAAAAGGCACATATTTTCTACTGAAAAGGCACATATGTTTCTTACATCTAATTTTGAACGCTGGAATATGTATGCATGACTTCATATGCTGGTTTCATCTTCTAGAAGTTCCATACAGGAAAAAATTGGCAGTTGCATACATAGAATATTTTGTTGACTGGAAGCTCTATAAACAAAAAATCTGGGAAGAGGATGGTAGGAAGATCCAAGCTACAAAGGGGATCATGCAACTTCTTTTTTTGTCACCGTAACTTTTTTACTAGGGGATGGGGTGGGGAGAAGAGAGAAATTACAGGTGGGATTTTACGGGTAGTCTCTGTCGATGATTTAGAGGGAATCAGGATTTGGGGGAAGTTACAGGAGAGGGAATCAGGATGGAAGAAGTTGCTCAAGTTCCTTCCAGATTTTTTACACCTTCTTGTGTATTTGTCAATGGCGATGGAAGCAATGGAGGCGGGCTGTAAGAAATCGGGATCTAGGATCCGTAAAGGAGAGGGGGGAGTGGAAGGGAACAAGGAGGTGGCAGCGACCAGGAGGGTGCCCTCGGTTCCCGCGCACGAAGACCTTCCGTAAGCAGTCGCCGGAGCGACCTGGACGTAAGGTAAATCCAGGTCGATCTGGATGTAGTCGCATGCTTATTTGAATTATATTTTGAAAGCATTTCAAGATGTCAAACAATTTCAAAATAAATACCTGCGCACACATCTTCATATTCTCGGTGGGTAGACGGTCTTTTCACGAAAAATCGCGGTGTGTCACAATCCGAGTTTCTTGTCTCTTGGATGTACGACACAGAAAGATCGTTCAAAATTAATAATAAAAATCTACAAAACCTCATCATGTATATACACACAGCATATACCATCAATCCTGTCATGTTAACACCCAAGTTCACACGTACGTACGTCCATTCAGCACCGACGCGTGGCACCCTTCCGATTCCTAGGAAAACCACAGCCTGCGCACACCAGCGGCACACGCACGCACAACGAGCTGGCACACGACGTCAACAGCGTCCAGCTGCCAGGTCACGCACCAGCTCGGCCACCAGCGCGTCCATCAGCAGCCACTCCACCGTGGCGCCGACCTCCCGCTGCTCCTCCCCGACGCACGCCCACCGCCGTTCCCGGTCCATGTCCGCCAGCGCCGCCGGCCCAGCGAACAGCACGTCCTCCACGCCCCACCGCGCGCCAAGGCCGTGCACCCACTCTTTGGCCGCGCGCACCAGCGCCGCTTCGTCGTGATCGTGATCCGACGGCTTCACCGTGCCGACCACCGGCCCGGCCTTGGGCGAGCGGGCCCGGTCCAGCCCCTCCGCGAAGAAGTCGAGTAGCAGCCGTTCCACGGCAACATCCGAAGCCGCGGCCGCCGCGCTGCCGTCGTCCTTGAGTACTCGCGCGACGAGGCGGTGCCGCGAGTCAGACTCTTGCTCTGCATCATCGGGGCTCGGGTGTTGCTCATCACCAGATGACGGTGCCGTCGACGTCTTCGTCGTCGCGGCGCTGTCGTGGTCGGCGGCGCTGCTGCTGGACTCGCTCTGGGCCTGCTGCGCGTCGTCCGACGACGACGCCCCGGAGGACTCGTCGGACTCGGCGAACCGTGGCTCGAGATCCGCCCGCGGGTCAACTCCTGCCTGGGGCGCCAGCCCGTCCAGCCTTCGGATCTTGTGCAGCACCGAGTTTGACCCTGCAGTGTATCGATCGACGAGGTTAAATTCAACGGTGGGGTGCACTGTTAACTATATATAGGTCCGTGAAATTGGTCTACTGCTGCTCATATACTCCATAATTTACTTCTCTGGAGCAGTAAAAAAATACGAGTCCTTCATGTTTACCGTGTACGATGCGTATGGAAGTGTACCGTGCGATCCAATCTATGGACACGACTCGACAAGCGTCCCGATCACATGCGACAGGTCAATTACGGTGCCTAGATTCCGCCGCTTTGCAGCAGACACTCCTAGTACGTACAGTATTGTGTAGGCAAGGACAGCACCGGGCGGCACACCAATCGGGGAAAGGCTCGGAGATCAGCCCGTTCCGATCCCGTTTCCCAATTGGTGCAGCGGTACACGAGGGTTCCTCAACGGTTTCGATGGGCGGGCTCTGGGAAATTGGTGCGCGCGGCTTTAATGCCCGTATCGTCGTGCCTGTCCGAGCAGGGGGGAGAGAACGCGCCGTGCAGGTTCCGGCGTGGCACGCTTGCCAAGATTGATCAGGTAGAGCCTCTACTGAAACTTCCGGAGTAGTAATCATATCGGATCAGAAATTCAGAAAGCTTACGTTGGAGGTCGGGTTGGCAGTGCAGGAAGGAAGGCGAGCAGGAGCAGGAGCAGGTGCCGGCGTCGCTCCGCTCGTCCTCGTCCTCGTCGTGGAAGGGGAAATCCAGGACGGACACGGGGCTCTGCTGCTGCTTGTCCTCCATGCCGCTCCCCACGGGATGATCGCCATCCAGCGCCTGCAATGCATCATCACCAACCCAACGATTAGTTTACGTTACTGAACAATTATTACGAGCTAATAATAATAATGCCCGCGCGCTTTTACAGAAATCGTTGTCGGCGGACGGTGCCGATCGGCAATTTGCTGGCAACATTGGTTTGGTTCCTGTCCGCTCCGAGAGACTAACAAGAGCACGTTTTTTCTTTAGATTTTGGGTTATTAAAACAATCAAAGAGTATATAGGAGTATAATGCTGTTAAAAATTACTCCCCCCTGTTTCAAAATATAAGATGTTTTAGGTTTGTAAAAAAAATGTATCTAGACTTATTTTAGTGTATAGGTTCATTCCAAGTCTGAGTGAATCCACGTACTAAAAATAGTCTAGATACATTTGTTTCACAGAGCTAAAACATACGCATCTCTGACGACGGAGAGACAGGCGCACGCACGCTTGCCTTGCATGCACCGAGACGGAGCCAAAAGATGGACAAATCACGTCCCGTCGCCTGCTACCAGACTCTCGATCGATGCATCGATGAAGTCACCAGGCCATTAATGCCGGTGGTCACCGCCGGAACGTGAAGCTGCATCTGGTGGCTGCGGAGCAGAGAACGTGGCCTGGCGTTTTCGGGGCGGCTAGCTGGACTCGTGCACGACGACGATGACGTGGCTACTGGCGCGCGGTGGTGGTAGTAGTTGTACCTGAACGAACAGGAGGGTTACTGCGACGGAAAAGCACGCTGCGTCTGCCTGCTGAGGCTGACGGCCTTTTTGGGTTCAGACGTTCAGTAGTAGTAGAGCAGATTAATCAGGGCAGATGCTCCATTGAATCAGCAGCGGTACGTACGTACGTACGCAGACTAGTTAATTCGCGAGCCGGCCATCTCAGCGAGCGAGCGAGCGAGCTCACTTGAACCGATGCCGCCGTACGCACCGCCGGAGCACGCAGGCAGGCACACCGCACTGCTCTGCCTTTACTCGACTACTAGTAAACGTGCCTGTAGGTCACTGGTGCGGTGAGTACTCTCCCCCGAAATTAAAGACCTTTGGGAGGTGCCTTCACTGACAGACAGCACCCGGCCACGGTAAAAAAAGCCACTCCCGTTTCTGAGGCACATCGCAAAGCAACTTTTTCAGCCGAATTCAAAAGACTAGTCATCTCCCCATCACGTCGAATTCAAAAGAGAGAGGGAATATTTTGGGTTTCACCGGCCATCCCGTCTAATCACTAGCTACTTCAACTTTGTCACTGCGTACATAGTAGTTTTTTTTTCAAGTGATGCTGTCCACATTTTTCAGTATGGGCTACTATAAAGTAACTGGCTTTACACAAAATTCCTTCGGAAATCCTCAATTTCTTGTGTAAGGTGTGGAACTCAAATGGAGAAAAAAAGAGGGCAGACACTATTGCCTCTTTTTTGCAAGTGATGGAGATGTGTGGATTACAGAACTGTTCTGGTTTGGAGATGCAATGGCAATGGCGATAGGAAACAGCAAGACAGATACTCCGTATTTCCCGGTGATGGAGATGCGTGGATTGTATTACTACTGTTGGGCTTTGAAAAGCAATGCAAAAAATAGAAAACTTACTTATTATTATTAGGCCCACGCATGCCCATCCGTGTCTTGCATGGCACACGTAACGTACGGGCATAGCGATCGATCACCCAACTCCGCCGAATTTACGCCGCGCCAACCAACAAACGAGTCGCGCGCAATGATTGACACGGCGGCATTTACTACCGACGCGCGATGCGAGCGGCGGCAACTACTAGTCAACATGCAGAGCCATGGAGAAGATGTAGGACGCACCTTGTGGCCGTCTCCGGCGGTGGCGGCGCCGTCGTGTGCGTCGTCGAGGCTCCCGGCAGTGCCCGAGGACGTGGACGGCGACGGCTTTTCCGAATGCTCCGAGGCGCCGGACTCGTGCTGCTCCGCGTGCACGAGCGGGGAGGTGGCCTCCGACTCGGGGGCGCACTCGGACGCGGAGCAGCTGCTGACGACGGGCGACGGGAGGCCGAGAGAGTCCCGCTCGTCAGAATCGCTCCCACCGGCGTCGTCCCCGCGGTGGCGCCGCCAGAAGACGAGCCGCCGCGAGAGGCTCCTGGTGAGGCGCGAGACGGTGGCCAGCGACCCCGGGCTCCTGGGGAAGAGGATGGAGGACAGCGTCCGCGACGGGCTGCGGCGCAGGTCGGCCTCGATGAGCAGCCGCACGGGCGCCGCCGCGTCCTCCTCCTCCGCCTTCGCCCGCAGCTGCGCGGCGGCGTCGTCGTCGGCGTGCCAGGGGAGGCGGCGCGGGTAGGTGCGGAAGCCCTCGCTGCAGCTGGACTCGCACGACAGCTCCAGCAAGTCCCGCAGCGTCATCAGCGGCGCCGCCCCCATCGTCGGGCCGAGCGTGCTTCGAGCTTGGTTTACGGGAGCGTGGGTCTAGCGAGCTCGGTGGTGGCGGCGAGTGGCGCTTGTCTGTGGAAATGCATGTGGGGGTTGAGCTCCAGCTCGCTCGAGCCAGTGTGGAGGTTTTATGCCAGCGCGGTTACCTGGGACGGAGCGATGTGGAGGGAGGGGGCGGCGCGGCTGCCGGCTGCCGCAGAGGCAGGTGGACGCCTCGCGGTCGCGGGGAGGCGAGCTTAAGTAGAAGCGGATGCACGCAGCGGGCGGGCGCGCTTCAGCTGTTTTACACACACACACGCACAGGATGGATCTTTTTCCGTTCTACTCCTCTGCAGTCTGCCCGGACCCGTACGTACGTGGTCACCTCACCTACCTACTCGCTTGTTAATCAGTCATCGTCATCAGTCGCGCTCCGCGATTACGATACACAGCGATGAGCAGCAACTGATCGATGAGATCAGCGAGCATTCCGTGGAGTATTAGTTAGAACTAACTGCAGGGTAGCTACAGTGTCAACAGCACATGCTTGATTTTCCTTGATTTCGCTCGTGACTACTTATTAGAAATAAATAATAATGTGCACGGCGTCGGTGAGGTGTCACGATGAAAACTCAGGGCCGTGATAGGGCAATGCCACGTACGGCTGGTCGACCGCGTGCATACGAACGTAGTATTTGTTCGACTAATTCCCGTCCGAGGAGAATGTGTGGTGGTTGCAACATTGTAATTTATTACTGCGTCTTAGTAGTATAGGACTACGGAGTAGTTGGTTGTCTACATATATACACTGTGGAGATTAGTTGCAAACCGAACCTTTGTCCCCTGCTACGACGAGTACCGCTTTTAACTTGCGGATTAGTTGCAAAAGTAGAAAGCTCTCTGGTTGCTAGAGATTGAATTGAAAAGCAGGAATGAATTTGCGAGCTTCTTTCTAGTGTTTCAAGTGGTTCTACTGTATTTCTTATGGCGCACAATAAGTTATTGGTCGTTCTCTTCATAATTTCTAGGAAATTAGTAATTTGGTATATTGTGTCAATAAATATAAAAATCTATTTGGTTCTCCTGCAGCTACAACTCAAAAATGTCTTTAATCGGTTCTTGCATGCGTAGGTCTTTTGGTTAGGCATGGAGCAATACTACCCATTGCTAAACCATACATACTTTTTTATAGAAACAATTATTCATTTATAACTAAACAATCCAATTTTTGTATAATCCATTTCGAGGAAATAGAGACTGCGCAAATAGTGCAATGTTGTTCTTCCTTTATTTTCTTCTAACCCAAAATAATAGAAAGAGCAAAATACTCGAATTGAACTAAAGCGAGAACTTGTACTTATTTAGATTCATAGGGAGATACTTCTCGAGGGACGCTTATACCTATTCTCCATCTATGTTAGCCCTTTATGCGTCCTAATAGTCTATTAAGTTTCTAGAAAAAAATAAATATAGTTCAATGGAATTCATATTTGTTTTTGTGTTGTTGTCGTGGAAAACAACATAAAGAGGACATGCAACTATGTCATTAAAGTAAAGGACATGTTTGATGACCATGCTTTTGGGCGTCAAACAAAAGACAAATGACACGCTATTTTTTGGTGACCTGGTTCGGCCTTGACTTACATACAAGAGGGCCTAGTCCTGTTTAGAGTTACGACCTCATGCACAAAATTAAAGCAACAACCTAGAAATGCATCGTTACCACAAACACACCACAACTTCCTTTGAGATCGCTTCCCCAAACAGAAGTTTGGAGTAAATTCCATGCAAATTGATTGGCCGAAAACAATCACCTCATGAAAAAGCTAAAATACCCCTGAATGGAAATAAAAGCAAGTTTTTTTTTCTTATTTCGCCTATGCAGTTGTCTTATTTATCTTTTATGGGCCTATTTTGTTATTTCTCCTCTTTCATGGACATATTATCTCTGGGCTCCTATTGAATCTACCTTTGACAAATCTATCCTTCACATTTCTCCATATTATTATGGAGTAATAATGGAATAATTTATGGCCGCGGGTGAGTTTTCTTCGCAATTCCTCTTGTTTAGCAATCAATTATATGTAATATCTGAGATGTGATCGAGAGCCTCATAGCTTGTTTTTTTTTCTTGAAACCATGCATGTGTGATGTTGTAATAACCAGCCGGTGTATATTTTCATGTTCTAGAAGAGACACACTCTTTCGTTTTCTAAAATTCAGCATCACAAAAAGAACCTATCTTGTGACTCGTGTTCAGGTGAACAAAATTCAGAGTCATGAGTACTCTGAATTGGTGTCACCTTTTATATTTAGTCCATGGAAGAATACATTCATGCCAAAATGATATCAATTACATGCAAAAACATAATCACGTACAGTGTTGACGATCATCTTATTTCTTTGCAGTGCGTACGGCCGGTTATCTATATGTGCATCTCTATGCTGAATGCCTTTTGTTTCCATCGTAGTACCATGATGAGAGTATACTCCGGCCTATACGTACTCAGCACAAAAGTCCCGATCCTCCACGTACGGAGTAAAACACCCAATCAATTTCCCAAGTACTACTACACTATATAAATATTGGCCTTAAAATGCTGACAACAACAACAACAATGAGGCACATGCTAGGACCCTAAAACCCTACAGGCGGCCATGGCCATGCTGCTCCATGAGTGTTCCCGCTAGTACTACAATCATGCGGGACTGGGCTTTTCTCGCCCTGTACGTGCCCTCCTCATGTGTCGAGCCAGCCATATGATCTTGGCGTGCTTGTCACGATAGTCAAGCGAGTACCGCCTCACAATTTACTCTGAGAATATAATGATGCGGGGCCAGGTTAAGTGTACGTGGATCGGTTATCTTTGACAACTCATCATTCGTGTATGTGCTGCCGTAGCGTAGACTGTGTGCCGTGTACTATAGTTGTAGCTGCCTGGCCCTGGCCGCTATAACTTTGTACTCGATCGAGGCGGTGAGGGCAGTTGCTACGCCACGACATTTTGTCCCCCTCGGCGAGTAAAATCCGGCGGACGGACGGAGGCGTTACGTTGCAGACGTGTATTCCACTGTGGTGATAGTAGCACCGGTAGTGCTGTGCTGTAGTAGTACTGGATCCTGCATAGTAGTAGTGTATATAGGTGAGGCAAAGCATTGACGAACCTGTGGAGCTTCCGGCGCCTTGGGTGTGTTTTATGTTTGTCCCACCAAATATTTGGATTGTGACCGAGGGTGTGTTTAGATTGTGACCAAAGTTTGAATTGTGATCAAAATGTACTCTACTAATATTATTTTGGTCATGACCAGACACTTGTTTGGATTGTTGCTAACTTTCAGCCAGCCAAGATTCGTCGCCATGAGCACGAACTCGTTTTTCTCGGATGTGGGTTGCAAGATGGTAGTGTGCGTGATGGACGCACGCGTCTACTGTAGTGTGTAGCCGCAGGGGGCGATTATGCAGGTGGTCTCCGTCTGGGATTACTTACTAGTAGTATACTAGTAGTTAAATAATTGCAGTAGTCGTACTCGGGGACGGGAGTGGCATCAAGTTCCTGGATCCAGCTAGTCGTGTCGTGGTACCGCCGCGCGCACCTTCTGCTCCACATACACATGGTGTCAGCGTGGTGGTGATTTTCCGTTATACCTTTTTAAATACGGCCAGGCACTATTGGTGTCAGCGTGGTTGGCCGGGGTGGTACCGGCGCCGGTGCCTGGCCGGGGGTGGTACTGCCTGACATGGTTGGTTTTTAGAGGCATTGTTGATAGTGCCTCAAATTATTGGTTTAGAAGACTCGACGGTCGCCAAATGGTTCAACTTTTAGGCGTTATTAAGAGTGTCTCAAATGTTTAGTTTTAGTGACATTCTTTAAAATGCCTCAAATAATTAGGATTTTGAGGCATTTTTTAAAACTGCTTCTAATAACTTTTATCTACATGATCGTCCTCGGCGTTTTTTTAGTGCCTCAAAAAATCAATTGTGGCATTAATTTAGAATACGTGCCACAGTGCCTGGGAACCCCACGCGATTGCACAAGGCAGGCAGGCAGAGTGTAGTAGCCACTGCCCAGCGCCTCTCCTTGATGCCGCCCGCGGACAGGCTGTAGCACGGATCTCGTACGTGATCTTGGCTTTGTTTATGCGTACGTACGTCGCCCAGCGCTGGCACTGGCACTGGCCGGATCACGTTCAGGCCGCGTGCCGACCGATCTGCCCTGCTCCCTTCTGCTCCGATCGCCGGCTCGAACCTTCCTGCAAGTTTACCGCCTAGCTTTTCACTTTTGCTTACTGCCGCTTTCCAAATTGTTCGACCTGAAGCACATGAAGACTGCCTCCACCACCGGACGGATGCAAAAGCAACATAAGGGGATCCAAATACGGAAAATGGCTTTGCAAGACGGTCTGAATTTCCGTGATATTGATATTTTGAAGTTTCAAAACATTCCCAAAAATATCCTAGATGTTAACAAATAAGAATGACTTATTCTATCACCTTGCAAATTCTCGGTTCGAAATAGTTCATATTCTGGCCTATACAAAAAAAAGAAAAACCTGAAGATTTTCAAATCTAGCACTATTCACCGCCTGAAATCTAGATACTTGTCATTCTTACAAGGCCCAAAATCTGGAATATTCCACATTGGATTTTTGCGCGCCTAGTCGTCATTATCTACAACTAGGCCCCGTTTGGTATGAAAATATTTTTAAAGTATTAAGAGAATATTTTGGTTTCTGCAAAAACTGAAGCATTAAATATGTTTGGATCCAACAAATAATATGGTTTTAAAACCGAAGTATTCTCCAAAACTATGTTTTTTTTTGAAGTATTTGAGAAAGAGGTTAGACACTCTTTTTTCTAAAACTGAGAAAAGAGAAAAACTGAAGTATTAATTTGCTAGACACTAAAATACTAGTATTAATATATTTCAGTTTTAGAAAAACTTTATTGCCAAACTAGGCCTAAGTTTTTTTTAGGGTATTTCAAGAAATTCGAAAAAGGGATCCATGGTCCCCCGTCTCCAAATGGACGCACACTCCCTGCTCTAGAGCTTTTCTGCGAGCAGATGGATTCCGAATCGAACCGGCCAGATCACTACCTCATTATTTATCCTAATCATACGTGCATGATCGATCTGTTTCGTTTATAACTAGCAGAAAGGTGATCTATATATAAGAGGTGGACGAGGACGACGATTCGGCCGTGCGTGCGTCAGCCCCGGGCCGACACACGTGCTTTGATTTGGCAACACCGTTTGGACATGAATTCGCCAAACCACCGCGACCTTGTGGCATAGATCGATCATGGTTCCTGGATATTTTTGAACAGATAGAGGTCTTTTTCTGCAAACACGTGACTAGTTGTATGTTCGACCTGTGATGAGATCATCTTGCTACGTACTCCATGGATAAGAATAAGAGGATCACAATGTTTGCATAATGTCGTAGTACTCTAGGATATGCTTCCTACCATGCATGCATGCGTTATGTTAAACTTTAGTAGTTTGCACACTGCTGTGCCGTTCGGCACCCTACACCCACAGGCTCATGCCATGCTCGTCCTCCGCATCCTCAGCCGGCGCCATGCTCGCCCTCGGCGGGCTCATCATCAGCCCCTCCGCCATGCTCGCCAGCAGCCGCGGCATCTCGAACACGTCGTCCTCGTCCACCACCATAACACGGCCCTGTCCCTGATCACCCGCCCCGCAGCTCGCCGAGCCCGACCCGGCCCCGGCACCGTTCGCTATGGCCGCCGCAGCTGCCGCGGCCGCGGCCCGTATGTCGTCCGGCGCGCGCGAGGCCGGCACGGGGCGCGACACGGCCGCGCCAGGGAAGTTGAGCGCGGGGCCGGCCGCCTCGGCGCCCCGCAGCGCCAATGCGGCGACGTCGTACGCGGCTGCGGCCATCTCGGGCGTCCGGTACGTGCCCAGCCAGATCCTGCTGGCCTTGCCGGGCTCCCGGATCTCCGACACCCACTTGCCGCCGCGGAACCGGATGCCGCGGTACGTCGGGTGCCGCGTGTCCGCGCGCGCCCGCCTGCTCGTCAGCGCGCCGTCCTGCTCCATCCGCACAAGACAGAAATACAGCAATGCACACACAGAGCACAGGGACGTTCAAACACAAGCTAAAATCTTCAGGGAACGCTACTGCCAGTGCTAGGCATGAACGTGCTGTAATACCAAGGATCAGGGCGAGGGTTTAAAAACAGGCGGGCTTGGTGCGCCTTGGCGGTGAAATTTCTGAAAGAAGTGGCAACACGTGCGTCTAGGTTGCTTCCTCTGCGAACTGCTAAGGATTAGCTGGGGAGCACACAGGATGCAACAAATCCTAAAGCTTTGATGATCTTCTCGGAGGCGGTCGAATGGCGAGCCGCCACGGCGGACCGTCTTAGGTTGTTAAAAATGTCCTTAGTGCGCAGCCCAGGATGCTGCCTTTACAGCGGCTGTTAAGAATGCCCAGGGAGCAGACATGTATCCTATCAGTGTTGTTCCAGTTGACTGGGGGTAGTACGGTCGGTCTTGACTCGTTCTCCGGATCATCACCGACGACAGTACCACGATAATAGTCCACCACAGGAAAGGTGAAAGCGAAGGCAAGGAATAATACATTATTTTTTCTGTGACAATCTTTTGTAGTACACAGAAACAAGATCAGATGGATTTGCGGTGAGATATTTACACATATAACAGGATCTTTCAGTTGATACAGTGATGAAAGAAAAGGGTAAAGAGATTTTACAACGAAATGTAAAGATGTCGCGATTATTTGCAACATTGGGACATACATACCAGAGAGGTATATATGAAGCATGTCCTATGTACGTGTGTAGCTTCCTTTTCTGAATTTACGCCATCTGTAAGGAGAAGCAGAGGTGGCGAATCCTTGTTTTCAGATGAGAAGTGGCTAAGCCTTCAGCACCCGCAAGTAGTCTTCGATTATGGACATAGCTGATGAGCGGTACCCAGACCCGAAAAGGTTGTAGTGATTCAGGTAGTGGTAGAGGAGATACAGGTCCCTCCTCTTCTCAAAGCCTGGCTGTTTCGGCATCACCTGAATAGAAGTTCAGTGTGTACAAGGTGTGATATGGTTAAATAGGAAGAGAGAGAGGCAAGAGCTCAGGGGAATGAACTCAGATGAGTACAGCTCGAGGCGATGGACTTTATTTTATGAGAGTGATATACAAATTGTATTCCAGTTTATTGCAAGATGACCAGTGAGTTTTGAAATAGTAACAAGACAGTTGACCCTTTAGGCATTTCAGATGATGACAAGTGAACCCTTTATCTGCATGTGCTGGTGGCAGATACATATATGGAGCAAAATGAGAAGTGTATACCTCAAAATAGGAGTTATAGAATGCCCCTCCGAATCCAGCACACCATGACATCCCAAACTCTGCTTCATTGTGTCCATCTGTAGGTAAAGAAGCTCATAATAAAGTTTCTTCAGCAACTGTCTATGGGTTCTATTATTTGTGTGCAACAAATTCAGGGAATCTAAACATATCAACAATCATAGGGTCTGTGTTTTCCTTTGATGACACCTCTTTTAAAAAGGAAATCGATATATTGCATTGAAAAAAACTGTGATTCTGGAAAAGGAGACAATGGAAATTTTACATACAGTAGCACGCTGGATCCAGTATTACAGGATCTCCGTTAGTATCAGAGCTTATATTTCCACTCCATAAATCTCCATGAAGCAGGCATGGCTCAATAACAGCACCATCAAAAAGTGGTTGTATATTCTCGATCAACAGCTGACCTGCATAAGAGGAATTTACATGAAAATAGTACGAAGTATGAACTACTAACTTGCCAAATCTTAGTTTGAATGATTGCAAATGAAAAGAGAAACGGTGAACACCCAACTAATGATCTGTCCATATCACAGAAACGAGAACATAGAAGTTAAGTCTACATGTAGTCCTAGTTTTTCCTACATACCTTTTTCATATATAGCTGAATCTCCGAACCGTTGTGATATTAACTCCAACTGGTATCCCAGTCTATGCTTTGAGTAAAACTCAATCCAGTCAGCGGTCCAGGTGTTAATTTGTGGAGTGCTACGTCATGAAAATTGGTGGATTTAGAAGCCAAAGATAGTGTTTTAAATAAACATGAGTTGCAGGCCACATAACTGGAGGTAGAATTCAAGGTCAAATGCCACTAAGAGACATTTCAGATGCTTATTTATACCTTCCAATAGTATTTTCAACGTAGAATCCATAGCCCTTGTCAGATTTGGCAGCTTTATGCATTTCAGCGAGCTTCCTTCCCAGAGCTGACTGGCAATAACCGATTTGTTCAAGATAATGGATTGAAATGAAAGCTTGCAATATGAAGTGCAAAGTTACCTTTTTCTTTGTATGAAAGGGGTTTCTGGACAAGGTTACCTGGTCTCCCCTAGAACGACCAAATTGAATAAACTCCATGATGATAAAAGAACCACCAGTTGGTAACGACCCAACCTGTATTATGGTACACAGAGTAAGAAATACAATGAAAAATAAATAAAAAGGCGGGCGTAGACAGCTAGTATAAACAGTGGAAGACCTCGATGCTAAGTTTCTAACTATTTGCTAGATATTACGACGACCAACTAGATTCACATGAATAATTGGAATAAGAACATGTTGCCAATCAGATATCATCATAAATGTCTAGTTCTGCCATATTTCGAAATTGTAAGAGAATTTGTATGATGTGTCTAGTTCTGTCATGCATGTGTGTAATAATATTTTTGTACTGTTTTACGTACCGCGCAACATATAACCCACCTTGTATGGCAGAGGAACACGGATTGAATTCGTGTCATACATTGCCTTCAAGCCCAGAGCCTCCCCTTCGAACATAGCTGGACCGATGCGCCTGGCATACAACAAGATGTTCCCATTCCATCGTTGGCAACATTGGAGTGGTATGCAAATTGGGCCCGACGACATGATGATTTGCCACTAGCATCGTGCAGTACTCCACGAAACGATGAGTTCCAAGAATAATAAATTTATTTTGGCACACCTGTTGGTCTTTACAAAGAAGGAGCCAGCATCCGTCTCGTAGCGCTGGGCAGCGTTAATGCAGCCACCGCCTATGGAGCTTGTCCCTGTAATCTTAGTGGCCTTCCCCTCGGTGAGAATCCATTCCTTGATCGGGTCATCGCCCATCGCCGCCACTGCGGAATCGCTCAAAGCAGGCCGGTCAGAGTGATACATAAAACACACGCTCACACAGGGCAGCACATCACACCCAGAGCAACTGACACACTGCAATGCCACCAAATGGGGGTGGAAACTGAAACAGATAGGCACCAGATTACAACTACAGCAAGCTATTTTCTGCCCCCAGACACTACCCGAATTTAGACGGCCCACATTTGTTCTCGTGTTCGGTTGTCCGAGCCAAACAGAGGAACAAGGTCCGGCACAGCCACGGCGGCGAGGTAACAGTCGGGCACAATTTCGGGAGTGGTGAGCGGGCATCGACTCGCCTGTCGAGGGTGGAGGGGGGTCGAGGCGGACTTACCGACGGAGAGCTTGGAGGCTGCTCTTCGGAGGCAGGCGGAGCGGCGAGGTAGTAGCGAGGTGGCGGCGGAGGAGGTGGAGGGCGAAGAGGCGGAGAGCAGCGCCACGTTTGCCATCTCCGAGCACGGACGCCCGGCGCAGTTCGATTGGCTGCCGTGGCTGGGAGTGACAGGTTACAGTCCACCGCCTGATGGGCCTGGTGCGGACAAGCACACGGGTCACTGTCCCAAAATTTCCCTGGGCTTTATCAGATTTAGGCCCATGACCCTACGATGCCCAACTGGCATAATAAGTGAAAATGGCAAATTCTGAAGCAGTTTTTCTTTCTCTGAACTCGCACGAACCGCTGTGTTTATCTGCAGAAGAAATGCTTGCTCGCTGAAAGAAAGAAACAATGGTACTACAACGATCCTAAAACTTCACCTATCAGATTCAACCGTCACTAAGAAACCAGTCACCCAAAGAAGGAAGAGATCTCTGTTTCACAATACACTAATCATGATTTCAATTGTTGCAGTTGCAGGGCAGGACAGCAGGAGCTGAACCAAGCCCTTCACCAGCAGACAGCTGACCCTTTTCCATAAAAAAAGTTATTTTCAATGATCCATGTCCTGCAAACAAAAAATTGTATGTTTTTCTTAGAGATAAGTTTTTTATTTTTTGATCAATTTAGCGATCTCATCTAGTATAGCTTTGTATGTGCTTCCATGAAAACATTCAATCACACGTGCAGACTGCAGTATACACATAATTAAATACATATACTCCTATGTATAAACCATTGGAGTAATTTTAGATAGTAAATCTGGACATTTAATGCATAAATTAGCCTACTTTTTCGGTATCTATTAGCCCAATAATCCGGTATGGAGGGAGTACATTACTTCTTGCCATAAATATGCCCTGGTTATCAATGGTGGATATGGTCATGAAAGTAGCAAGTCACACATGACACTAGGTAGTTACTTGATCATGCCTTGGTGAGCGATACAGACAGCCATGCTAGTCTACCAAGATGATCCCTCAAGATCCCGTCAAGGCTCCATTGCCTCTCTGCGGTTCTCATGAATTCTTCCATCACTTCTCCAAAATGTTGCACAATTATTGGCTCAAAAACGGCTCTCATATGGTGCATGAACCTATTTGGAGTTAACAGCGCAGAGTCCTCGTCACTTGTGAAGTCACGCACTACGATCTCCTTAATCAAAAAGGAGCCCTCTTCTTGGATGATCTCCTTAATCTCTTCACTGGAAGGTCCATACATCGGTATGTAGAAAGAATCAAACTTACTTTTGTCGATCACACCCTGTTAATCATACCCAAAAGATAAATTACTTGCGCTTTCATTAGCAAATGATAAAAGCATATGCAAGATGGCAAGAAAATATACCTCTAAGGCCATAACACTTAGAATCTGAACTATGGGTTCCCATATGTGAAATAATTTGGAGGCAATTCCATTAGAATGCCTTCCTGTAAGGGAAATAACCATCTGCCCTCCTGGGAGCAATTCTTTGGCTCTTAGGTTTAGGAAACATGTGAAATCATTCTTGAACTGTTGTGCATAAGCCTCAAGGATCATAGGAAGCATTTCGCGTCTAGCATGCTCATCAATGTTGTACGCCGGGATATGGTCCCTCCTTAGTATTTCGGGAGCCTGTAAAATAAAGGTTTCAGCTACATAATTAACAAGCGATGCAACTGGTCAACGCATCGATTAGTGAAAATGCCACACCTTTGAGAGCCAATGCAGGCTGCTGGACGAGCAAACAAGATGCAATGAGCCACTAGCGAAGAGTCTCTCGTAAAATGACCCTGGTGTGACATTGGCCACAACAATAGGCTCGTTACTTTTCCGGAGCGTGACCAAGCTTTTTACCACCGTGTTGAAATCGTTGTTAGGAAGGTCGTTGAGGAATATAGACACTTCAGGTGGTTGCCTTTGGAACTGAATGCAGTAACTTTGGATCGCCTCGATAGCAATCGATACCAGCACTAGCGCGTTTGAGCCAGAGGAGCAACCCAAGTCCGCGATCACCATATTTCTCGGCAACAAGGTGCTGGTACCGGCACATAAGTCAATGATGGCCGCTTCTATCAGGGGCCTCATCCTGCTCTGCTGAGCATTCTGCATTCAAATTGTAGATATTAAGAAAATCAATATAGTGTTTGTGAGTTTATGTTCTTATTTATAAATGTTAGGTTAATGGGCGATATAGGATGGACAAATGCTTGAGTGAAAAATGTTCGGCCAAGTGTTGAAGAATATTCCGGGCAAACAACACTAAAGTAAATTGTGATTCACTAGTAAAAAGGTCACCCTTTTTAGAGGTAACCAAAGGGCAATATGAGTTTGGGGTGCACCCTGTTTTTTGTGTGTGACAAACTTTTAAACTGAAATAACCTCACAACCGCAATTATGGAATATCATTAAAACCATATATGTCATGGTGGTATGATTTAATAATTTTAATTTAGTTTTATTAGTGAATATGGTTTCTGTGACATGTGCGTCATAATTATAGTACCAATTATGGGTACCGACTTAACCAGGGATGTTATCTTCGAGAAGTGTGTGTGGCAAACTATATCTCTTTCATCATGAGTATAGACCAAAGGAAAAAAATAGCGCACTATTTTGACCTGTTAGCGTCGCTATAGTGTATTTGGAAGGCGAACGCTACTTTATGCAAAAACTGCTCGCTATGGCCCTTTATGATTTGTAGATGTACTAATCATTTTCATCTCATCTCATGATATTGGTTGCATTTCGTTGATTCATACATATCTCTAGTTCTGTACTATATCCGTTGCCCTCACCTTTTAGTAAATTTGACCAGGTTTGATTTGAGAAACATCAGGACTTAGTTCAGTTCAGCTCTGTAGTTCATAGTTCAGTTCAGTTATGTAGTTCTTGTCTTCGTCCTGCATCTTTTGCTGCTATGAGAGGCTGGGCATGATTTGTAATGAACTGTTGTCCTGTTGCACTGCTGCACTTATATGTTTCTTATTGTCTAGCCATTTAACAGTAGTTGAACTATTGTACTGCTCTACTGATGTTTCATGTTGTTAATTGTCTGATTGTAGGTGTTGGCGTGTCAAGCACAACATCAACAGTACATGGAGACGGTGTTGTTGTGAGATCATTGTTATCTGGACTCTGTCATTTGGCCACCACTGGTTAATTGGTTATGCATGTATAAGTATTACTCTGGACAATTTTTTAGCTGCCTTAAATCCTTAGTATACATGCTATACTTGTTTGTTTGTTTTTGCAAAATGCTATTTTGTAAAATAGCATGCTATAACTTCTATAGCTTTTGGAGAAGGGTCATGCTATATTAAACAGCGCACTATTTTTTCCTTGGTATAGACGTGCCCGGTGCCCGGTGGCCCAGCGTATCCGCTATCACTCACAACATCAAATGATATTCTCTCGACACATTTGTGGAGTTAAGAACACATTAATTTAATTTTCTAGGAAAACATGGAGACTAGAGAAACCAGAAGGAAAAAGAGAAAACAACGGGCGCAAGCGCAACCTTTGTCCAGTTGGAAGCCATAGCAGTAAATAAATAATAATAAAGTACTAGCTTATAGGAGTAAATACCTGAATACTGGAGTTGCGAGCATAGCTGGTATCCCCTTCTCCATGGTTCATGTGCTCCATCTATATTCGCCAACAGCAGCGCGAACCTCCAGAATCCAGATCCAGAAGACCTTCAACCTGTGAGGGATAGATCGGAAGCTCCATTCTCCTCCTTTTATGCTGACTGCATATGGCAGCTTTCTAGGCCTAAAAATAGCACGTAACAGTCTATTCGTACGGCCTTTGAATTGCAAAAATAGCATTTGCCAAGCAAAAAAGGAGATCTACTCGGAAGACATGTGGATGAGGATTCTGGATGAATCAAGCACCACGTGGTTCAAGATGAGCGTGAAAACCGTGGCTACTAACCAATCAAGCAGTACAAAGACTTGGAGGTGGAGGAACACGTGTTGTCCTAGGCTGTTGATGGCGATCCTCTTGTACTCCAGTATACTGCTAAATTCTGAAGCTGTCTTTTCTTTCTCGCGTGAAATGAAACGCTTAAGCTGATCCTAAAAATTCAGTTAGCACATCCAAGCAACCAGCCAAAAATCTTGAGCTGTTTTGGCCTTCTCTGAACTCTGCGTGAAACGAAACCATGTGTTTATCTGTTGGTTGGTCAGTCAGTCTGTCCGTAATCTTGTGCAGAAATCTGCTGGAAGAAAATCTTGTGCAGAATTGCTATAGTTCAGTAAAGCTAACATGTCTAGTAGTTTTCATATTGTTTGGAGAGGATAACAACGACAGCAATAGAATGAATGATCATACTCGGAAACTTCCATTTTTTTCCTTAAAACCCCATTTCACAAGAAATAACCAACCAGAGGAGAATAATGATGTGCAATTATTCTGAAAATCCGGTTAGCACATCTATCCAAGAAAGGGGCATCATTGCTTCGCAGCAAATTATTCGTGGTTTTCATCTGTTGCAGCACCTGAACCAAACCCCTTAAATTGGGACCAATATTACCTCACTCTACATGGCTCACGACACCGAGATCTAATCTTCACCAGCTCCGGCACCCGTCTCCTACAAATCAACAGCGCTGCAGGTGCCTCCGCATCTCCTGCACAATCTTCACATTTTTCCTCCTCATTGAAAAAGTCATTTTCAATGATTCATGTCCTGCTAACATAAATTCGTATGTTTTTCTTATAGTACTTAAGATTTTTTTGATCATTTTAGTAATCTCACCTAGTATAAATTTGTACGTGCTTCCATGAAAACATTTAATCACACGTGCATGCCGCAGTATACTAGTACATAATTAAATACATATACATTACTTCTTGTCATAAATATGCCCTGGTTATCAATGGTGGATATGATCATGATAGTAGCAAGTCACACATGACACTAGCTAGTTACTTGATCATGCCTTGGTGAGCGATATGGACAGCCATGCTAGTCTAGCAAGTTGATCCCTCAAGATCCCGTCAAGGCTCCATCGCCTCTCTGCGGTTCTCATGAATTCTTCCATCACTTCTCCAAAATGTTGCACAATTATTGGCTCAAAAACAGCTCTCATCTGGTGCATGAACCTATTTGGAGTTACGAGGGCAGAGTCCTCGTCACTTGTGTAGTCATGCACTACCATCTCCTTGATAAAAAAGGATCCCTCTTCTTGGATGATCTCCCTAATCTCTTCACTGGAAGGTCCATACATCGGCATGTAGAAAGAATCAAACTTACTTTTGTCGATCACACCCTGTTAATCATACCCAAAAGATCAGTTACTTGCGCTTTCATTAGCAAATGATAGCATATGCAAGATGGCAAGAAAATATACCTCTAAGGCCATAACACTGAGAATCTGAACTATGGGTTCCCATATGTGAAATAATTTGGAGGCAATTCCATTAGAATGCCTTCCTGTAATGGAAATAACCATCTGGCCTCCTGGGAGCAATTCTTTGGCACGTAGGTTTAGGAAACATGTGAAATCATTCTTGAACTGTTGTGCATAAGCCTCAAGGATCGTAGGAAGCATTTCGCGTCTAGCATGCTCATCAGTGTTGTACGCCGGGATATGGCCCCTCCTTAGTATTTCAGGAGCCTGTAAAATAAAGGTTTCAACTACATAATTAATGTTATGACCGGCCTGGTCTATTGCCGGCAGAGGCCCACCGGCCAGGCCTAGTTAGGGGCTTAGCCCAATTATCCTATTTCTATTATAAATAAGAGTTGTAATTGGATTTTCAGAATTAAGCAATAAACAATCTATTTGTTGCCGACTCCTCAAGGAGTCGGTCTTGCAACCCCAGCCGCTGCCTCCATCTTCCCTCGCGACGGCGCCAGCACGCCGGCGTCCTCGCCTCCACGCCCGCATAGCCCTCTCCTGTCCCTATAATCTACGCCCTAGACCGGGTAGGCAAGCTGTTCCTACCAATTTGGTATCAGATTGTCCTCGTTCGGTCATGTCGTCTTCTCCAGCCACCACCACCTCCTCACCGCCGCCCAAACCGCCCACCTCCGTGCCACCTTTGTCGCAGGCGCCGCCCTCCACGGGAGTCGCGGCGCCCATGGCGGAGGCCGCCGACGCCGCCCTCCTACTCTCACAGCAGGAGGTCTCGACGGCCATCCGCGATCTCGCCACCGCAGTCCACGGCATCCGCCTCTTCCTGCAAGGGACGCAGGGGCTTCCCGTGCCGCCCCAGCCACCGGCCGCCCCCACCCCACCCTCCACATCGGTGTGTGGCCTCCTGTGGCGTGTCCGCCCGACCCACCGCGTCGTACCCATGGACGTCGTGGCGGCCTCGCCCTCCCCTGTGGCCTCCCATCCAAAGTGCCGTTCCGCCATCGCCTCCGCTTCTCGCTTGGTGACGGCGATCGATCCTCCTCCGAAGCACGCCGTCGGGCCTTCCCCACCCGTCTATACGACCGCGGGGAACCCTCCGATGCCCTCCTTTCCGGCGCCGGCCTACTCCCGCGGCGCGGAGACCTACACCGGTCATGCGGTTCACCAAGGCCAGGGTGCCGCCGCACCGACTCCCCCGCGCTACGCCAAGATCGAGTTCGCCACGTACGACGGCGTGGACGACCCGCCAATCGGCTCAACCGGCGAGCAATTCTTCCACGGCCGCTTTTCGCGTCGGATCGCCTCATATCATCTCCGTGGCGCCGCCAGACGTGGTACTACTCGCCGAAAGCAGACGAGGCGGCATGCCCCATGGGACCGTTCGCGACCTCTCCTCCGCTTGCCCCGATTCGAGGCAACGCTGGCGGAGCTGGGCGCTGCCTTCCGCCAACACGGTGCAGACTTCCGACCGCTTCGCACCGCATGCCACGCCCCGGTGACGGGACAAGAAGGCCGAGCTCTTCGTCGGCCTCGACTACATCCGCGTGGACGTGGAGCTCGAGCACCGCAGACCTTCGACGGCGATGCACTTGGCGCTGCAGCCACGCGCTACCAGCGGTGCAACCGCCGCCCATGGCGGACGCCCACTCGTCCACGCTTACGCTTCGCCACCCGCCACCAGACCGACCGGACCGAGCGCCGCCACCGCAGACGTTCATTGCCTCACACCGCCGAATACGGCGAACGCCGCCGGGCCTTTGCTTCAATCAAGGCGAAGCCATACGCACCGCCACGTGTGCCCGCGCCTCTTCTACCTGGAGACGGACGACGTGGACGGGCCACCCGAGGAGGCCGACGCTGGTTTCTACGCCAGAGCCGACCGAGCCGGCTCACCGCCAAGGCGTTAACGTCCTCTCCACGCGCCGGGTCGGCATTCCGCCACGAGCGACGATGCTTCTACCGGTCACTATTCATGGCGAGATGGTCCAGACGCGTGCCTCACCATCGGGCGACAGCACTTCTCCATCACGTCTTGCAGATCGACTTGGGCTGTTTCAACTTCATCCTTGGCGTCGACTTTCTCCGGACGCTCGGTCCCATCCTTTGGGACTTCAACGCCCTGACGATGACGTTCTGGCGCCAGGGTCGCCGCATCCGTTGGGAGGGCATCGGGAGCCCGCTCAAATGACTTCGTCTCGGGAGGACGACGCCGAGCACCCCTCACGACCCATCTATCGCAGATCATGGCGGCATCTTCGAGGAGCCGCCGCAAGGGTTACCGCTTCACGGAATGTGACCACCGTATCCACCTCCTCGCCAGCACGGCCGTGGCGGTGCGACCGCTACCCACATACCGCAGAAGGACGAGTTGGAGCGCCAAGCGCTCATGCTAGCTACCGCATCATCGAGATCTCCACGCCGCCGTTCTCGCACCGGTCGCTTGTCCGCAAGTCGGATGGCACGTGGCGCTTGCATTGACTACCGCCCTCAACGCCGTGACACTCAAGGATAAGTTCCGATTCCGGTGGTCGACGAGCTATTCGATGAGCTCCACGGGCTCGGTTCTTCACCAAGCTCGATCTTGATCGATTTATCACCAAAGTGCGCATGCACCGGAGGACATTTCAAGACGGCATTCCGGACACATCATGGCCACTTTGAGTTCGTGGTGATGCCTTTCGCCTCACCAACGCTGGCCGACCTTCGTGCCCCGATGAACGACGCCCTCCGCCTGCATTTACGCGGTTCGCGGCCGGTGCTTTTGATGATATATTGATCTACAACACGTCGCGGAGCACCTCCAAAGATATCGCCATCTTCTTCAACGAGCTTCGAGCGCATCACCTTCACCTCAAGCGCCGAAGTGCTCGTCATGACGACTTCGTGGCCTACTCGCCACGCCATCACCGCCGACGGGTCGCGATGGACGCGGACAAGGTGGCGTCCGTGGCTGCTCGCCGACGCCAAGGCCAGCGCACCTCCGCGGTTCTCGCCACGGCTACTACAGAAGTTCATCCGGACTTCGCCTCATCGCCGCCACGCGCGCCGCGGCGCGAGGCCTTCACCTAGGACGACGAGGCTACCACGGCTCGAGGCTCGGGCGGGCCCTCACGATGGGCCCGTGCCCAGATGCTTGACCGACCGCCATTCGTCGCCGACCGCGACGCGGGAGCGGGTTCGGTCTTTTCTCCACTGGGCGACGGCCCTCGCTTACTTCAAGGCCGCTCACGCTCACACCTCAAGCTCGCCATACTGGCAGGAGCTCATTGGCCTCGCAGCTGCGGCGCCATCGGGCGACCCTACTTATGGGCGTTCTTCCGGCGCGACCGACCACTATGACCTCAAGTTCCTCTGGATCATTGGCCGTCGACGGTGCCGCAAAGACCGATGGATCGCCAAGCTCTTCGGCCGACTTCACGGTGAGTACCGCCGACGCCTCAACACCGCGCCGACGCCTCGGTCTCGCCATGACGCCGAGCCCGATGACGCCGAGGTCGCCGGAGGGCGGGTTGCTGCATCCGTCGGGCCTCCTTCGCCTCTTCGACCTCATCCGTCAGCTACCGCAATGCCGCCAGATGCCTAGTTCTGCGGCAAAGGCTTGACGCGGGTGAGCCGGACGAGCCATGGCGCCGACGGATCGCTTCTCCATGGGCGCCGAAAGTGTTCGACCACGGCGACCCACGCCACCGGTGCTATTGATGGCTCACTCTGCGGGTCATGAGGGTGTCCAAAGACCCTTCACCGCCTCCTACGACTTCTACCTCCCCGGGATCGCGCCATGGTCCAGATTGGGCGCGCTCGTGTGAGACGTGCCGCGCAACAAGACGGAGACGTCATTCACCGGCATGTTGCGGCCGACAGTTCGCATGTGCGGCCGACATCTCCATGGACTTCATCGAGGGCCTCCTAAAGCGGCAAGTCCGTCATTCTCACGGTGGTCGATCGCTTCTCCAGCACGCCCACTTATCGCGCTTACCATCCTTTACACGGCCGCTGGGTCGGCACGCGTTCTTCGATGGCATCGTCCGTCTACACGGGTTCCATTCGTCGATCGTATGTGATCGGGACCCGGTGTTCACGGGGCATGTCTGGCGGGATCTCTTCCGCATGGCGGGGGTCAAACTCCGTTTCAGCACGGCGTTCCACCCTCAAACGGACGGCCAGTCCGAGGTGGTTAACAAGGTGATTGCAATGTATTTGCGCTGTGTTATAGGTGATCGACCCCGTGCTTGGGTGGATTGGCTTGCGTGGGCGGAGTACTGCTACAACACCTCCTACCACTCCACCCTGCGCGCTACGCCATTTGAGGTGGTCTATGGTAGGCCACCTCCGCCGATCCTACCGGTGGACGCGGCCGCGGCACGGACGGAGGTTGCCGGCGAGCTCCTCCGTCACCGAGATGAGATGCTTGCCGAGGTGCGGCAGCGCCTTATCCAGGCCCAGCAGGTCGCCAAACACTACTATGACGGCCACCATTGCGAGGTGGAGTACGCGCGGCGGCAGGTGTGGTTGCGCCTCTGCACCGCCACTGATCCTTGGATCCGCAGGCGGCGCAAGCTCGGCCCTCGATGCAGCGGGGCCCTTCATCATCCCGAGCGTATTGGGACCACGGCCTATCGTCTTCAATTGCCGGGCGTATTCACGACGTCTTCCATGTGGGCTGCTTAAGCCCCCTGTGGCCACGCCACCGGTATCACGCCACCGCCACCGACAATGAGGGCCGCTTTCCCCGGCCAAGGTGCTTGAAGCATATGCGCCGTGATGCTTGGTATTTGTTGGTGCGATGGGAGGGACTTTCAGAGGAGGCGACTTGGGAACCACGACGACTTCCATTTGCATTATCAGACTACCGGCTCGAGGGCTGTTTGTCTGTGCAAGGAGAGATGTTATGACCGGCCTGGTCTATCGCCGGCAGAGGCCCACCGGCCATGCCTAGTTAGGGGCTTAGCCCAATTATCCTATTTCTATTATAAATAAGAGTTGTAATTGGATTTTCAGAATTAAGCAATAAACAATCTATTTGTTGCCGACTCCTCAAGGAGTCGGTCTTGCAACCCCAGCCGCCGCCTCCATCTTCCCTCGCGACGGCGCCAGCACGCCGGCGTCCTCGCCTCCACGCCCGCATAGCCCTCTCCTGTCCCTATAATCTACGCCCTAGACCGGGTAGGCAAGCTGTTCCTACCAATTAACAAGCGATGCAAAAGGTCTATTCGAGTAGTGAAAATGCCACACCTTTGAGAGCCAATGCAGGCTGCTGGACGAGCAAACAAGATGCAATGAGCCACTAGCGAAGAGTCTCTCGTAAAATGACCCTGGTGTGACATTGGCCACAACAATAGGCTCATTACTTTTCCGGAGCGTGACCAAGCTTTTTACCACCGTGTTGAAATCATTGTTAGGAAGGTCATTGAGGAATATACACACTTCAGGTGGTTTCCTTTGGAACTGAATGCAGTAACTGTTGATGGCCTCGATGGCAATCGATACCAGCACTAGCGCATTTGGACCAGAGGAGCAACCCAAGTCCGCGATCACCATATTTCTAGGCAACAAGGTGCTGGTACTGGCACATAAGTCAATGATGGCTGCTTCTATCAGGGGCCTCATCCTTCTCTGCTGAGCATTCTGCATTCAAGTTGTACATATTAAAAAAATTCAATATAGTGGTTGTGAGTTCATGTTCTTCTTTATAACTGTTAGTTTACTGGGCGATATAGGATGGGCAAATTCTCGAGTGAAAAATGTTCGGCCAAGTGTTGAAGAATATTCTGGGCAAACAAAACTAAAGTAAATTGTGATTCACTAGTAAAATGGTCACCCTTTTTAGAGGTAACCAAAGGGCAATATGAGTTTGGGGTACACCCTATTTTTTTTTGCGTGTTACAAACTTTAAAACTGAAATAACCTCACCACTGCAATTATGGCATATCATTAAAACCATATATGACATAGTGGTATGATCTAATAATTTTTAATTTAGTTTTATTAGTGAATATGGTTTCTGTGACATATGCGTCATATGGATATAGTACTAATTATGGGTAGCCTTTCCATTTCGAAAAAAAAATTATGGGTAGCCTACGCAAGGAGGGATGTTGTCTTCGAGAAGTGTGTGTTGCAAACTATATCTCCTTTCATCATGAGTATAGACCAAGGGAAAAATAGCATGCTATTTCGATGTGTTAGCGTTGCTGTACTGTATTTGGAAGGAAAACACTACTTTTTGCAAAGTTTGCTCGCTATGGCCCTTTATGATTTGTAGATGTACTACTCCCTCCGTCTTAAAATAGATGTCACAGGTTTGTCAAAATTTGGATGAATCTATTTAGTATAAAGATTCGTCCAAATTTTGATAAACTTGTGACATCTATTTTGAGACGGATGGAGAAATAATTTTCATCTCATCTCATGATATTCATACATATCTGTAGTTCTGTACTATATCCATTGTCTCACCTGTTAGTAAGTTCGAGCAGGTTTGGTTCGAGAAACATTAGGACTTAGTTCAGTTCAGCTCTGTAGTTCTTAGTCCAGTTCAGTTATGTAGTTCTTGTCTTTGTCCTGCATCTTTTGTTGCCATGAGAGGCTAGGCATGATTTCTAACGAACTGTTGTCCTGTGTACTGCTGCACTTATATGTTTCTTATTGTCTAGCCCTTTAACAGTAGTTGAACTATTGTACTGCTGTACTAATGTTTCATGTTGTATGATTGTCTAGCACAACATCAACACTACATGGAGATTGTGTTGTTGTGAGATCATTGTTATCTGGACTCTGTCATTTGGCCACCACTGGTTAATTGGCTAATTTTTAACTGCCTGAAATCCTTTGTATACATGCTATGTTTTTTTTTTGCGAAATGCTATTTTGGGAAATAGCATGCTATTAGCATGCTATAACTTCACAACGTTTGGAGAAGGGGCCACACTATATTAAATAGCGTGATATTTTTTCCATGGTATAGACGCGCGTGGTGCCCCGACATATCCACTATCACTCACAACATGAAATGATGTTGTCTCTCACACTTTTTTGGAGTTATGAGCACATTTATTTAATTTTCTAAATACCGGGAAAACATGTAGACTAGAGAAACCAGAAGGAAAAAAGATGAAACACCAGGCACAGCCTGAATAATAAACTAGCTTATAGGAGTAAATACCTGAATACTGGAGTTGCGAGCATAGCTCGTATCCCCTTCTCCATGGTTCATGGGCTCCATCTATGTTTGCTAACAACAGCGTGAACCTCCAGATCCAGAAGACCTTCAACCTGTGAGAGACAGATCAGGAAGGCAAATGCTAATGGTGTATCGAAAGCTCCATTCTCCTCCTTTTATGCTGACTGCATATGACAGTTTTCTAGGCCGAACAATAGCATGTAACAGTCTATTCGTACGGCCATTGAATTGCAAAAATAACATTTTCCTAAGAAAAAAAGGAAATCTACTCGAAAAACATGTGGATGAGGAATTTGGATGAATCAAGCACCATGTGGTTCAAGATGAGCGTGAAAACCGTGGCTACTGAACAAAACGCCATGAAGCTATCAATCAAGCAGCACAAAATCTTGGAGGTGGAGAAACACGTCTTGTTCCAGGTTGGTGATGGCGATCCTCTTGTACTCCAGTGCTGCTAAATTCTGAAGCTGTCTTTTCTTTTCTTTCTCGCCTGAAATGAAATCGATGTGCTTGTCTTGTCCGTTGGTTGGTTCGTGTGCAATCTTTTGCATAAATGCTAGCAGCTCGCTGATCCTAAAACTTCAGTTAGCACATCCAAGCAACCAGAACCAAGAAACCAGCCAAAAATCTTGAGGTGGTTTGGCCTTCTCTGAACTCTGCGTGAAACGAAACCATGTGTTCATCTGTTCGTTGGTCGGTCGGTCCCATAATCTTGTGCAGAAATCTGCTGGAACAAAATCTTGTACAGAATTGGTACTTGTTCAGTGAAGCTAACATGTCTAGTTTTCATTTTTTTTGGAAAGGGGAACAACGACAGCAGTAGAATGATCATACTCGGAAACTTCCATTTTCTCCTTAAAACCCCATTGCACAAGGAAGAAACAACCAAACCAACCAGAGGAGAATAATGATGTGCAATCATTATGAAAATCCGGTTAGCACATCTAATCTAACCAAGAAAGAGGACATCATTGCTTTGCAGCAAATTACTGTTCGTGATTTTCATCCGTTGGAGCACCTGAACCAAACCCCAGAAATTGTGACCAATATTACCTCATTCTACATGGCTCACGACACCGAGATCTAATCTTCACCAGCTCCGGCACCCGTCTCCTCCAAATCTTCACCAGCGCTGCAGGTGGCGGCGGCGGCGGCATTCCAATCTTCACACTCTTCCTCCTCCTCTTCTTCTGCCACCACTGAAAGCGCGACGGGCACCCTGACATCTCTGTAGCTGCAGACGTAGGGCGCGTCGCGGCCGTGGTACGTGCCGGTCCACCGCCCCTCGTCGACCCCGCTCGCGTCCCACAGCGAGGCATACAGGTACATGGGCTTCTCGGGCCACGGCTGCCCCTCGTCGCGCCGCTCCTCCCGCCGGACCACCTCCCCATCGACGCGCCACTCGATGGCCTCGGCGCCCCACGCCACGGCGTAGTGGTGGAACCCGTCGGAGGAGTCGAAGGGGAGCCCGTGGACCGCCTCCCTGCCGCCCACGCCCGCGACGTAGTAGTTGGTCTGCACGGCGCGCTTGTCGCCGCCGAGGAACTCGAAGTCGATCTCGTCCATGTCGGGGGACCCCTCCAGGGAGGACAGGTAGAGGTTGTAGTTGAGACCCGCGGTGTCCCCCGCCGGGGCGCGGACGGCCGCCGCCACGGCGCCGCCCGGGAGGAAGCGGCGGCGGGACCGCCACCGCGCGCCGCCGCGGTGGTCGTAGGTCACGTGGATCTCGCCCGAGGCACGCGCGTGGTGGCACGCCTCCGGGGTGTAGTCCACCGCGATGCGGGACAGCGGCTCCGTGCCCTCCGGCCGCAGGTGCTCGTGCTGCCGCGCCATGCCGTCGCCGGACTCGCATTCAGGCGCCATGATGGACAGGATGCTGCAGAGAAGCGGGATGGAGGTGGTGGGGATTTGATGTGCTCGACAGGCGACAGCGGCCGCTCCGGCCGCGCTGGGCATGTGCGCCCCCGTCCACATGGGCGCTGCTGCTTCCGGGAGAATTGATAGCAGCTGCTGGAGTAACATGAACAAAACCATTTACAATGAGCCAACTTGCTACTGCAAATTTAACAAATGATATCTGGATTACATGAGAATCAAAAAAAGCTGGATTAATCCTAGAAGAACAATCTGTCCATGAAAACAAACGAATTCAGCTCTGCACGGCTGCAGATTCAGGCTCAAGTTTACATGATCTTTTACAAACAAAAGGGTACGGTTCTGGTTCTACAAAAGCATACAGTTGAATTTACTGGAACATCTTTGGAGCCGCAGCCGTAACTTTGCACATGTGTGCCATATGTGATTGTGGCTTCGTGCTTATGTTTGCAAAATGCAGGATCTAGCCAGAATAATCATCGACTCGGACCATGACAGTGAAGGGCCTACTTCCTCCGTGATTCTGAACACAAAACCTGGTATAGTTCATTCTCTTTTGCCGCATGCTTACTTATGCCAATTCTATTTACTCTTACACTAGTTAAAATTGCGGCGTGCATTTTTTTTTTTGACAAATTAAGAGGCAAACAAAGCATCACTATGAGCACAAAAAGAAGTGCAAATGGAAAACAAACCATCCTCTTTCTATATGGCGCAGCTGAGCAGAGGAAGGAAATTGGCAACGAGGTGCGATGGGCGAGAACGAAGAGGAAGAGAACAGAGACGATCTGCATTGATGAAACCCACCTTGCTGATATATGTAACCGGAGCCGAGAAAAGGGGGGCATGAAGCTGAACCAGAAGAGGGGAAGGGCGAAGTTTTTCATACTGAAGCAGCACCAGCAAAGCGGGCTCACCAGCTGAATATCAAGTGCAGTACTTTCTTCCATAATATAACAAGTTTTGGTAAGCAAAAACAGCTTGCCAAAACATCTTATATTTCGGAACGGTAGGAGTACGACGCAGCTCACTGGGCCGTGTGAGGTGACCGAAGAAGCCATGGAGGCATCGCAGACAATCTGACAGGTATTGGTCTAAGGTAGCCGAGTCGACAGACAGGGAATGGCTATGCCGTGATGACTGTTTGACTCTCAAGAACAAACCACAGTTACATTATCACTTTACATCTGACACAGTACATGGCGCCTCGAGGCTTATGTAATTCCCCATAACTCAAACACGTCAATATCATAAATCCCTAGAAAAGTGAAGTACTGTTTCAACCATTTTGACATTTGTTTACATAACTACATGAGGCACAAACCGAAGATTGCAAATGAGGTACAACTAGGACTTGCGGCATGGTAAGCCAGTGAACTTTATTCTGTATATGCATTCACTCCACAGTTGCAACTTACTCCACTGGCACTGGCTGCATGGCCTCTGCTTCCTTCCTCAGACCCTCAAACAGCGCCGACGACAAGTATCGCTCTCCCGCGCTCGGATGAACGGTCTGAAACAACAAGTGCGCCAGTCAGTCAACCTTCTGAATAAAACTTCTCCATGTGAACATCTTTTTTGATACATTTTTTTTTTGCTAAGATGGGCATGTATGAATGGATATGACATACCACGATGAGCTTCCCTTTGTTTTCTGGCCTCTTGGCGAGTTCGATGGCTGCAATCGTGTTGGCTCCTGATGAGATCCCTACCTGCCAAATTTGTTACCAGTTCATCAACATTTCAATGTAATCATATTCGTTTTTCACATTAGCCAAGAATTGCATCAGGATTCTGTTCTTCATCTTGATTCTTCTCGAAGATAGCAGAGGCAAATATGGTTTTTGTGACTCACCAGAAGACCTTCTTTCAGTGCCAACTGTTGTGCCATCTTAACGGCGTCCTCACTTTTCACCTGTTTTATTCATAGATTCAGTAAGATTTACATAATTTGTTCAGACAAATAACATGATCAATTTGATTTCTTACCTCAAGAACCTTCTCCATTATATCCATGTCCAGAATATCTGGCTTAAATCCAACTCCATTTCCAGTGATGAGGTGAGGCCCTGCAATCAGTTTTCAGTTAGCAATTATTAAAAAAGTACATTGTTTACACAATTTTATAACCTACCTGCTTAAACCTTTTAAGTAATAAAGCACCCATTATAATTTTTTTTGATAAACTACCTGGCTTGCCACCATTGAGAACATTTGCTTCGGCTGGTTCAACTCCGTAGATCTACATACAAACATACACGCCGGTGAATTTCACAACATTAGCAAATAAAAGTTACAGGAACAATTAAGGAGTACCTTTGCATTGGGGTTCTTCTCTTTGAGGTACTTGCCAACACCGGTGACGGTACCACCACTACCAATCCCCATGACAAAGATGTCGACCTGCCCAAGCGTGTCCTCCCATATCTCTGGACCGGTCGTCTCATAGTGTACCTGCCAATTTCGATTAACATCATGTATAAGAAACAACACCCAGGATAAAGTCCCTAAAATTCTTGAAGATGAATATTCATCCGTGGTTTTGAAGAGATAATTTAACTTGGGAGTAGTTTGTGGGACCCAGTGGTAGTTTTCTCCAAAAAAGACTTTGACAAATATACACTTATTGTGCACTCAAATAATCTTTTGTCAAGATCCATGAAAGGACTAACCTGGACATTGGCAGGGTTCTCAAACTGCTGGAGCATGAAGGCGCTGGGATGGTTCTCATAGAGCTGGGTCGCCTTCCTTACCGTCCCTCCCATCCCTTTGGCCGGGTCGGTGAGCACGAGCTGCGCGCCAAAGGCCTTCATGACCACCCTCCTCTCGAGGCTGGTGTAGGATGGCATCGTCAGTATCAACTCGTAGCCTTTGAGCGCGGCCATGAAGGCCAGGCCGATGCCCATGTTCCCGGATGTCGGCTCAATCAGCGTCGTCTGTTTGACAAGTGGCTTATGGTTAGTTATAGATCAATATGCAGGATTGGTTTCTTACTGGACACTTATCTGAATTTCTGTCAAAACAGACACAATGCATTTTAAAATTTTATTGTCATTTCCAAGTGAAGTTCGATGACTGACCTTGCCTGGGGTTATCAACCCCTTCTTCTCCGCATCTTCAATCATGGAAATGGCAGGCCTGGATGGATCATACCGCGCGCAGACATATTAATCACACTGGACAGAGAAATAGAATATATTCTTCTTCTTTGTCAAATGCTGACGGATAGTAAACAGACCGGAGATTTCTTATTTCATTTCTACATGCTAGTTTCGTAGTTTTGGGGGTTTATGTACAACAAGCATAAGATTATGTCTTAGCATTCCGAAAAAAACAATTTGTTCCAACAGGATCCAGGTTATCCGAAAAATATGTGATAGAGAGATTCCTTTTACATTAAACCATGATGGAGGATTTGTACTACATTACAAAGTACTCACACTTTAGCGACCAAATCAGAGTGAAATTCTATCTAGTTCATTGGATCCCTATCACTTTCTATCACATTCAGGCTGATACATTGGATCCCTATCACTTTCTATCACATTCAGGTAGCCAAGAATATCAGAACAGAGCCCTACTTGTCCCTTTCTAGAGACGTTTTCTCTTTGTGTGGGAAAGTGACAGGGTGGACCGCAGATTTTCTTTAATGAAATAAATCCAGTTGCCATCAAGAGCAGAAAAACAACCATTCAATCGATGTTATACAACTATGGTCCTTCCTCATTGGCAAGTTAAAAAATAATGATCGCTTGGTGGCCTTTCTTATCCGATGTTGTAACTGACAGTTTTGATTTACTAGGTTGTCTGCTTGTGATGTGAGGCCCACAATTTAATTGGGCGAACAGGGGTCTGGATCCGACATTCGAAAAACTTGATCTGGTGCTTACGACAGTTGAGTGGAAATTTAGATTTAATTTAGTCTCGGTCCATGCTCTTGGACGTATCGAGACACCGTCGGATCACGTGACGCCTCTTGGTCCATATCTTTTAGCGGGTTCCATTCATATTTGAGTTGGGTTGGCTTACCGAGGGAGGTTTTGTGGATAGCTTCAAGGAGGCGTTGAGAAGGCGATCTAAAGGGCACACACCAATTCTGAGATGGAACCATAAGATTCTTAACTAACAACCAATGATCTTAGCATTCCAGATAGAACAAATGGCCCCAAAGGGATCGAGGCAGGTTATCGTTTCCACAGAATAAATCCTGGAGTGGAATATAGATATGTAATACTACCTCTGATTCATAATAAGTGTTGTTGTTTTAGTACAAAGTTCGGAGGTACTAGAAAGATCCTTTCGGCACTAGACCTTGATGGATTATTGGCACTAGATCCCAAAATGAGACTTTAAGCCATGACTTTTATCAAAAGCTCTATTTGCTCTTGAATCCCTTTATTTTAACAAAATCTAAAATTATACCCCCTCTGTTTCATATTACTCCGCACGTTAGCTTCGGTCAAGGTCAAACCTCACAAAGTTTGAGCCATCATATAGATAAATATATTAATTATAATATCAAATCAATACCAATAGAGACAAGGTGAAATACGATATTGTAAATGTATCATATATACCTGGTTAAATGTTATGAAGTTTGACTTTTACTATGTCTAACGTGCAGAGTAATATAAAACGGAAGGAGTATTTACAAGTCTCAGAAAAACTGGAAAAAAAATATTCTTTATGTATTCAATGATGTATCTTACAAACATGCAAAATCACAATGGTATGCTATTTTTTAAAACATTCTGGGCTACACAAAAATGATAAAAAAAATTATAGTTATGAGAATATCACTACACTCGGATCCATCCTTCTCACTGTTGTGTGGCTCAGAGTACAAGGTATTTCAACTTGAGATTTTTCATGTTCGGAGAATACATCATTTGAGTACACCCATAATGTTTTAAACATTTTTTCCCCTCGGATCTCAGCGCATATCATTTTCAGAGTTTCAATCACGTTCAGTCAGACAAGAGTATATATGTATCCTTTATATTCTTCCTCGTGAAAACCACGGCCGTTAATTTTAGTTGCGGTTGATAGAGAAGAATGGCCAATTAATTCGGTCGATGTTCTCCTCCAACCATGGTATATACTCCCTCCGTTTCAAAATATAAGATGTTTTAGGTTTGTGAAGAAAATGAATCTAGACTTGTTTTAGTATGTAGATTCACTCAACTTTAGGATGAATCTACAAACTAAAACAAGTTCATTTTCTTCATAAATCTAAAGCATCTTATATTTTAAAACGGAGGGAGTACATCATCGGCACAAGTATGATATACTACTCCCTTTGGCCCAAATTGATTGATTGGCGCAGGGAGGGAGTACTAGATTATTTCCAGCCACTAGAAAGCAAGGAAATGAAACCGGTCCCCGTCAGGTCCCCGCATTAGATTATGGGACAGAATGATATGTGGATCACGTACGTGAACCGGAGGTTAATTAGCCGTACTCCTATCCGTAAGCATGCAGGATTTACGCGGAGACAAGAATGGATGGGATGGAGTGGTACTACTGGCCTGTCCTTGACGCTGAATGAGGGCTGGAGGAACTCGAGCTTGGCGGCGACCCGGGCGCCGCACCCCTCCGTCACCTTGTTTAGGTACACCAGCGGCGTCCGCCCGATCAGCTGTGGCAGAAATCAACAGACGAAACCAGATCAAGAAGGAGCTAGTACTAGCTAGAATGTAATAATATTCAGTTAAGGAAGAAGAAGGTGTTGCAGAGTGGTGTACGTACATGGGCGGCAGTGTCCCTGATTTTGAGCGCCGGCGGGTCTTCCACCAGCTGCTGCTGCTGGGTGGAGAAGGCGCCGGAGACGGCCCTGATGCCTCCTCCTGCTCCTGCTTGGAAGAGAGACCTGTTCCTCCTGGCCAGCCTCATCACCATCCTCTCCATCTCCCTGCCCTGTCTATCTCTGTTTCTGTGTCTGTGTGAGATATGGTAGCTAAGCTAGCTAGACAGTGGTGTGGTGTGGTGTGGCTCGCAGTGAGTGTTCGATCTATATATAAATAGGTAGATAGTGGAGGCCGGCGACTTGCAGGTGGTATTATTGGGAACGTATCACCATATCATATGTACTGCATTATTTATGTCTGATACCATGGCATCATGATTTGGTACCAATGGCAGCGTTTCGTCATGTGATACTGTGATACGGAGGGAGGGAGAAGAGATCAAAGAGATTGATCCGGTCGTTGCATCTGGTCGGCCGGCATTTTGGACACATGCATATGTTCGTCGAGCAGAGCACCACATGATTGCAGGTTCAGCCTCAAGTTTACATCAGGCATATTCTTCTGAATTTACCATACACAAGAACTATTCGTCCATGTAAGACCCAGCTCTGCATGATCGCAGGTTCAGGTTTACATCACTCTGTGTTTACAAAACGAGCTGACAAATCCTCAAACAGAAACGATGATGCTTTACAAATAGCCCTCGAGCAGCAAGGTTCCATTCACCTCCCTGCGCTCCACGTTCTTCAGCGGAAACGACTCGCTGCCACCGAACGCCAGGTTGTTCGGCCCTGGGCTGACCATCCAGACAGGAGAGAGCTCCACGACGACCTTCTGCACCAGCTTGTCCTCCTGGAACCTGTTCAGCAGCGACGCCAGGCGGCCTCCGACATCTCGGAAATCCACCAGCACGCTGCAAAGCCCTCGGTCTGCTAATAGTTGAAGGATGGACTCTAGGTTCATCTGATCGAGGACGGTAACGCTGACCTCCGCTGGCTCCACGGTGACGGGGCTGTCGGACAGAACTACGGCGTTGCTCGCGGTCTCTTCGTCGAGATATGGGATGTGTAGTTTGGAACCTTCGCCCTGCGCTACGATGATATAGAGAGGCTGCTTTGCGCCAGCTTCCTGTGATACAGGCAAGGGAGTCGTCTTGGCCATCTCGCTCGAAATTATGACTCCGTCGTATTCTTTAGCTAGCTGCGAGTAGTATCCTCCTGGTTGGTCGGCTCCGCTCCCGATTTGGTTGATGACGATTCCGTTCATCGAGAGTGTAGTTCTGATGGCAATGTGACAGATAGACATCAGATCCAGCATCACAGATTATATTAGAATGAAAAGAACCAGAGAACGTGATATGCATTTGTGCATGCAAAATATAAGCATTGCTACAATAAACTAGCTGAAGGCAATGCGTTGCAGATTTTCGTAACCACGATTGTAAGAAAAAATTGAAAATGCCGTCCAACTTATATTTCAAAATACAGCTACACCATTGTACTGTATTTATGATTACCAAAAAATAGCCGAACCACACATTGTTATTGAACTAAAGGGCCGCGTTACAAGTTCACAACACTAAAATAGCTGAATCCATGTGCATTCTACGTTTTGCCAAACCACCATTTGTAAAACCAAAATTATGAACATGCCGTCCAAATTATATTTCAAAACAGAGCGACACCACTGTATTAGCAGGAATTTGTGTTATGTTACCATAATCTGGATACTTGGAGTTGGATATTTTTACCTCAAAGTTGCAAAGGCCCTCCCAGTAAGCATGCGATGGATGTAAGCCTCATTTAATCTGAGGCATAATGCTTCCTCCACGCCAACCCTCACATCTATCCCGGCGTTTCGGAGTTTCTCAATCCCTTTGGATGCTACAATAGGATTTGGGTCAGTCATCCCCACCACCACTTCTCTAACTTTGGCTTTGATTAGTGCTTCGGTGCAGGGAGGGGTCCTCCCATAGTGGTTGCAGGGCTCCAAACTCACATAAGCTGTTGCGTTCTCTGCTGAATCCTCTGCATCTCTCAGAGCAAATACCTGCGCACAGACACATTGTAACAAACACCATACTTTGGCTTCCCAAGTTCTTAGACAGGCAAGAAACAGTATTCCATCCTTCCAAGAACTATGAAATGTGAAACTTATATCAAATGCTACACCTATCAGTGTACCACTATCACTGTTTCGCACTGCAGGCATCCTGACCCTTTGGCAAGAAATTGCTAGTGGTTTGAGAATGCAACAAGGTTGCCGACAGAGCGCCTGAAGAAGGCCCTGTTTGCATCAGAGACATATTTCTAACACGGACAGTTCAAAACGGAGCAGTGCCAGCGACGGCAGCTCGAGTCCTGCAGATGGACCGCCTGTCCTCATCATTTTGTCTACAGATGATGATACTAACTAGTGTATATTTGGCTGTTGTACTAGCACAAGCTGAAGTTATATTGCAGTGTGCCTGTGTCTGAAGTATGAACTGCAAAACATGGCATACTCTTGAAAAAAAAATCTACAAGTGATGTTTCATGAACATTTGTTTGCTGTCAGAGGCACTATTACGAGCTTACAACAGCGGTGAACAATGTAGCGCTGGTTTTCACTGTAATATTATGAACTACTAGTAAGAGACTGGGGACAAGTAAGTAAGGATCATGAAGATTTTCAACAATTGCTGTCAAGCATGGTTACCTCGGCGTGGGGCTGGCCGGCTTTGGGGTGGAACCCCTCGCCGATGACTTGGCCGTCGCGGACGAGGACACAGCCGACCATGGGGTTAGGGCTGGTGTGCCCGGCCGCCTTCCGCGCCAGCTCGACGCACCGCCGCATGTAGTGCGCGTCCATGTCCCCCGCCTGCGCCTGGCACCGCACGCCGGCCACGAGCCCCCGCGCGCCGCCGCTGACCGCGAGTCGGGCACGACAAGGGGAGGTCGGGGCGGAGGCGGAAGCGGGGCGCGGGGCGAGGCGGGGCCGCGAGATGGGCGAGGAGGAGAGCATGTCAGAAGAGGGGACCGATCCAGCGAGATGTGTGCGGAGTTTGAGTTTGGGATTGTGCGGGTGCGGTGCCCCTGGAACCAGCCTCAAGCTTCTTCGTGTCTCTGTCGCTGCTGGCACAGCCGTCGCGCGCGGCGAGGTCTCGCCGCCACTCGCAGCTGTCAGCCCTGAGCGCCGTCGTGCGGAATCGCCGCCGGTCCGCTCTACCTTCCCGGAACACGGAGGCCCAAATGGGATATCATCATATCGAGTCGGGGGATGCAGTTATCTTCGAATAATGGGCCCGGCTTCCTATCGACATGGGCCGGTGATTATATAAAATAGTATACTAGTAGTAATGTACCGGTGCCGCTCAGAATTTACATTGTGGTTTCGGCCTTCCCTAAAGAAATCACGTTCAACACATCCCTTTTTAAATCCACTATTCCCCTATAAAAATAAATTACTCTCAACCTAGGCAAAATTTGAGCTTGAATCGCTAACTATAACGCGGGAATCGCTCGCTCCGTCTCCTTCGCCTCCAGCGCAAGACATGTGTCCCCCGGATCCACTACCACCGGCCGCCCTCTTATCTCTTTCCTCCGTAATTTCCTTTCCAACCTTTTCTTTTCTTCATCCTCCCATCGTATCTTCCTATTTCTTCTCCACCGCCCACACAGATGACCACCCAGGCATGCACCTTCCACCACGACACCGTCATTCACATAAGTCGTTGTGCTCAACGCCTTCACGCCGCTACTGCAACAAAAATTCAGTGGTACCATCGGTCGTCCGCCACTACAAAGCAGGCTTGCTCTCACTGCTGCAAGGAAGATTCGGTGGCGCCGTTGGCCATCCGTCGCTGCAAAGTCGGTTCTTTACGCCATTGCTAACGCAAAGAAGGCCGCCGCGCCTTCTTTGCTAGCGGGTGACGCAATTTGTTGCCCGTGGCGTGTGATTGCTGCGGGCAGCGCTACTACCCACGGCTCACAGCGCTGATATCCACGGGGAGCAATCCTACCACCCACAGCATATGGCGGTGCTCTGAGCGAAAGGCGGCGTTGCTACCCACGACGCACGACGCTGCTACCCACGACGAGCGGGTATGCTATCTACGGCCCATGGTGAAGCTCTGAGCGAAAAGGCGGGATGCTACATGCGTCGTCGCGCACCTCTGCTACGAGCATCAGGTGGCGCTGCTACATTGCGGTGTGCGGCTATGCTACCTATGGCATGTGAAGCTGCTGCGAGCGGCTTGTCTTCTCCGACTACGGATTTGCTATCGACGATCGGCGGATTGGTACTAACAACCAACGTTGTTGCTGCATATGGCTAGCAGGTTTGCTACAAGGTTGGATGCATGGATACTGACAACGATGTTACTGACGGTGCTCCTGCACTGGAGGTGTTGCGGGCAGAAGATCGAAGCCGAATTCTTCGCCTATATCAGGCTGTACCCCATCAGTGGATTTGGATCAGTAAGGAAGATAGCTGTATCGTTTAGATCAACGGGTATCGTCCTTTTCAGGGAATATTTCCACGTGAAGAGTCTTGAAAGCGTGGCAGGAGCGAATCAAAAGATTGCGCCCGCGCATGCTATTCGCCTCCAAAGTATCAATGGCATTCGACAATGGATTGAATCTAAGATCCTCGTCCAGGGTCAGAGATTAGCCAGTTATTTCTGTAAAAGAAGATGACAATTCAGGAACTTGAGAAAGGAACAAAAATAATATAGGCATGTAAACAAAAGGCAGGGTACAACTTACTGGTCAAAGAGGAATTTAAAGCCTCCACGCGAAGGCGAAGATCATTGTCCCGCATAGCTATGGCTTCGATTTTCTTCTTGAGTGATTCAACTTCAGAAGCATCTTGTTTAGCTTTTTCAAGCAACAACTTTGTTTATTTTAGTTCGGCTTCCATCTCATCCACTCGTATTAGCTCTTGGTCTCGAATAACTACAGATTTAGCGGTAGCAGCTGCGTTAAAAGGAAATCATCCTAACATACAATATTTGGGTCCAAAAAGTTAGTGGAAAAGTGAAAGAGGACATACCTTTGGACTCTTCGACTTCATGATGGATCTTGATAAAGCGAGAGGCCATCTCGACCATCTCGCGCATCAGCGGCTGCGCCAAATAAGACAAGTTCACTCGGGGGCTGTAATAAATAAGTACCCCAAGAAAGTAAAACTAGTAAGCCACTTACATCTTTCATGTTGGGCTCTAAAGGATTTCCGGCTATCGCCAAACCCTTGCCCGAGGTTTTCTTTTTCTTCATCGACGGCTCGGTGGGCGAAGAAGTCGTATTCTTCGGGTCCAATTTAGTGACAACTTTCTCCAAAGCATCGGATGCGCTTGTTCGTTGGCCATGGACTTCGGGGGAGGAGATGGAGTAGCAGCATCAGCTGGTGACTTTGGAGAGGCATCCTCATCTTCGTCGCTCCTGGAAGAATATAAAGTACATAAGAGCATTTTTCGGGTTGAAGATATAAGCAAGGATATACACAAGCGACTTACGAGCTGATGTCTTATGCCATCCGAAGTATCCCCGTTCGAGGATGAGCATCAGCAACTGGTTTAATATTTTGTGGTTTTGAACCTATTGAATCATCGAAATCTTTGACCCTTTTAACAGGTTTGATGCGCTTTCATTTTCCCATGGAAGGAACCACCTCAAAATCCTCAGAACGGCCTGAAGGAAGTTACACGGTATCATGGGCAGAACTGGCTGATGAAGCGTTATCCTCCTCAACAGTGACAGGAACTTCGACGTATCCCTCAGATATTGTGGTGCTGTCGGGTAGCTCACCGGCATCATGAAGTGTAGGTAGACAAAATAAATGTTCATGGCCCTCTCAGCAAAGCCAGTTACAAGGGGGAAACAAACAATAGAAGAAGATGCAAAACAAGGAACAAGTAGACATACAAAGGACAAGAACAAGATAAAATCTTACCTATGGCATAGGATTCTTCTTGTAGAAAGGCTTTACCCAACAATTAGTGGGAACAGGGCTTTTCTTCGTCAGCGTCGTGAAAGAGCGCACCCTTTTTTCCAGAACTTTCAGTGTAAGACCCTCGGGTGTAATCCTCATTGGATCCTTTCTACCAGTATCGGTCCACATGCCGGCCAGTCGAGCTTGGAAAAGTTGGACGCGGACCCGTAGAAAATACGTCACGATTTGTAGACCCCGACAATTGATCAATGCGTAGTTTTTCGATCCGGTCCAGCAACGGCTTGATCTCTTTCATTTCTTCGGCTAAGGGGCGCTCCTCCGAGGAACTAAGCCTCTGGCAATTCTTTGACGGGTTGATGACCCACAAGTATAGGGGATCACAACAGTCTTTGAGGGTAGTATTACCTAATCTATTGATTCGACACAAGGGGAGCCAAAGAATACTTGTAAGCCTTAACAATTGAGTTGTCGATTCAGCTGCACCTGAAAATAGTTCCTGCTCACAGAAGTTTATCAGTAGCAATATTTTGGTAGTATCAATAGCAAAACAACAGTAGCAGTAAAACAAGAGCAATAGTAACAGTAGTAGCAAACAGTAGGATATGAGCGCGGTAGGCATAGGGATGGATGGACGGGCGTTGCATGGACAAGTATAAACATGTAACTTCAAGATCTAGGGCAATTGCAGATAGATAAGAATAAGCATCCAAGTACTAAACAATCATAGGCATGTGCTCTATATATAGTCATGCGTGCTCGTAATGAGAACTTGCACAACATCTTTTGTCCTGCCAGTCCGTTGCAGCGGGGCCTCAAGGGAACTACTGGGAATTAAGGTTCTCATTTTAATAGAACACCGGAGCAAAGCATTAACACTCCGTGAACACATGCGATCCTCACATCACAGCCACCCCCTCCGGTTGTCCCAATTGTTGTCACTTCGGGGCCTTTGGATCCAGACAATGATATGTGTACACAAATTGCAGATAAGATCACAAACAATACTATCATAATAATTCAATAATAAGTTCAGATCTAGGATCATGGCACTCGAGCCCTAGTGACAAGCATTAAGCACAACAATCTTATTCGATTACATGATAGAACTCATCCAATCCCTACCATCCCCATATCCTACAGCGGGGTATTACTCACTCATGGATGAGGGAAACATGGATGGTTGATGGAGAGGCGTTGGTGATGACGATGGCGATGATCCTCTCCAAATTCCCTGTCCCGGCACGGTGCCAGAACGGATTTTCTGGTTCCGAATCGCGGTTTCTGGTGGTGGCGGCGCAGTGGAACTCTTTCTGGAAAAACGTTGAACCCCCCTCGGTTTTTAGGTCAAGAGGCATCTTATAGGTGAAGAGGGAGGCCGAGAGGGTGCCTGGGGTGGCCACACCCCCTCCAGGCGCGACCAAGCCTGGCCCACATGGCTGGGGGGTGTGGGCCCCCTAGGGCCCCACTCCGCCTCGTCTTCTGGCTCCGTGATTCTTCTGGTGAAATAGGATTTTTGGCATATTTTCCTGGATTTTTCCTAATAGTTGATTTTCTGCACAAAAACTAGACACCAAGATAATTCTGCTGAAAACAACATCAGTATGTGTTAGTTGTATCCAAATCACACAAGTTTAGAGGAGAAACAATAGCAAAAGTGTTCGGAAAATTAGATACATTTTGGACGTATCAACTCCCCCCAAGATTAGCTTATTGATTGTTCCCAAGCACTTCAGTTGAAAAAACTGAGTGCGATAAAAGAACTTTCACAAACACATTTGCTTCATATGATGTATATATTCTCAGCACAGGGGTATATACTTAAACCATTCATAATAAAGAGTATACAACTAAGTCTACTCAATAGTCATTGCAAGCTATGAAGAGATTCCAACTCAATAATAATAAGTAGCATGAAACATAAACATAAGCAACATTGCAATGCTCATAAAAAGGTATGATAGAGTGGTATCTCGCTTGCCTTTGTTTGTAGAGCACAATATAAATGCCAAGGCACCTCTGAAGTTCGAGTGAAGACTAGAAGTAAAGATATCATAGATACAAGCATCAAAGTAATGACATAATTAACCAAGTTTTGGAACAAACACAAGGATGACAACCATGCTCTCAAGAAGGTGCTCATAGAATAAGTGGTAACTCAACAAGGAAGTGAAAAGATTTTGAAAAGTTTGAAAGTATTCCAAATGCTGAAAGGAAGGTACTCATTAGCTTTGAGCTCTCATTGCCCCTATCATAGGCATCTTTACATGGTTAAGGTGAAAGTGAGGTCCAATATGAGTTATATGCTTGACATACCATAAACTGGAAATCTCATGTCCCTTAAGTACGAGGGCCTCTCCTCATGCTACTCAACTTAGTTACCAGTAAGTTCTTATCATTGTAAATACATGCGTATCATAGAGAACCGCCAATGGGGTACCCCTTGCACATGGTACAGGAGTTGTCCCATAACCAAAATGACAAGGCAAGCAGACAATGAGCATCTCAATGATATTTTTATTTGCTATTTGCATAGGTTTTTATTAAGGATGCTTCACAGATTGCTCATTATGGTTTGCTGCAAGTTTCCACCAAGATTAGGCATGGCTTAGGCTCGGCCCAAGCGTTTCTCTAACACATATATATAACTCCATAAAGTTACAAGCTCTCCTTTTATTTCACACCGACGACATCCGCAAACAAAAGAGCATGACATCAACTGGATATGTATCCATAAGTGTTGAAAGCGTTCCCCGTGACAACACAGTTCTGCTAACTCCTAGCCTATAATTTGCAAGCATATAACTTTATGGGCAGTCACAATGGTTCAGGTTTATTAAGTGCAGGAAATAAAGTGTGCCATCAAGTTCGTGAGATCTTTACTAACTAACTTTCTCAAAACAATCAAACATTTTATTTGGAAGAAAACAAGGCATAATGAATATGCACTGAATAGCAAATGATGCTAACAGGTAGGTATGGTGGACACTGTTGGCAAAATTGGTTTTGGGGAGTTGGATGCACTGATGGGTTTCGCAGCATAGTAAATCAAAAAAATTCTACGGATGCGAATGGGAAAGCCAAGATCTAATCTAGGAGATGCAAACAACAAGAGAGATTAGATGAGATCTTCATACCCTTGAAGATTCGCACAGCGGAACGTTCGTCGGAATGTGGGTGATGTAGTCGTACTCGCTTCTCCTCCTCGCGATTTGCTCCGATCTAACACCGCAAGTGGCGATGCCTCCGAGAGATGCACACGTGCGGCACCTCGACGTCTCCTCCTTCCTCGGTCCAGCAAGTATGGTGGAGAGATTGTTGCCTGCCAAAACCCACCGTGACGGTCGACAACACGAAGAGCCGGAGGCTCCAGGGTGATGGTGGGCCTCGTCCCTCGGGCGACGCAAAAGCTCCGACACGTCCCGGCTTGGTTCGAGGCGTGCCACCGACCTATACCGTCGAAGGTGAAGGATTGCTCGATTGATTTCTGCATGATAAACAAGTATCGTAAAATTCGAGCCGTGATCGGCTCCTGTGTTTCCACAAATCGGCTCCTAAAGCCGATTGCCCCATGGTTCTGCGTTAGATTCATGATAACATGGGGTTTTGCTTGATCATTACAAGTTAAATCGATCTACGATAGTTTAACGTTTTCACCACATAACTGGAACGTCCTACGCCGTGGTGAGCCTAATGCATAAAAGATGAAGAATATCAACCCTAGAGAAGGCCTAATAACCAACATAAAGCCAATTACCGGAACATCCTCTCTAGAACGAATAAGCCACATCCTTATGCATTACCGGATCGTTCAACCCGTTTGTAAGGCCTGATTACGTAGATATTAAACTAAACCTTGACGAACAAGGCACAACTATAACAGATCGAATCGACTAAATAAAGATCATAGGTGCTACCCTTGCACTTTGGGACACGGTGCAAGGGTAGCGAGATAGCTAGAGGTAGCATAACCCGACGATAATAATGAAACAAGGCCGATGCTAGCCTCAAACAATCTAGGATAATGGTATTACTCGCCATCAACAACGCTTGATGCAAGACGAGTAAAACCGGTAACGAAAGTAGATCGCCTAGATCGCAAGATGCGATCTAGGCAACATCTTACTACCGAAAGAAACCCTAAGAACAAGGGGTGGCGATGCGCCGAGATTGTGTTTGTCGTGAACGTGGTTGTTGTCTTCTTTCAATAACCCTAGGTACATATTTATAGTCCGGAGACTCTCTACTTTTGGAATAACTCTACAACTCTATCTTTACCTAAACATAAACAGAACCTAAACAAACACGAATCCTACTATGATACAAGATACATGGGCAATTCAGCCCAAATCTACGCACTAGGCCGATCCAACAACACGTTGAATATATGTATCTTCCAAGCCCATCTTGATCACGGCCCATCTCCGTCTTCGGCTAAAATACGGTGATAACACATGCCCCCCTGGTTTTGGCAATGATAATTCCAAAACCACTCTGTGTGTTTTTTCCCTCTTCTCCTCCTTTTTTTTTCGGGTTGCGCGTTGACAGAATGCGTGGCAGAACAGCACCGTCACGCTACCCTTCGTCATGATGCCCTGTCTTCTCAACTCCTGCGCAGCGCGTGATTTGACGATTTTGGCAGTGCAATCTGGGAAACCGCCATGGCATTGAACCGTCTGTCCACTATTCCCCTTATTTAAATCAGCCTGAACAGTTCGCAGTCCCCATCTTCCTCCAGTTGCCAGAAAACCCTCTCCCATCGCCGGAAAAACCCTCTTTCTCGCCATGGCTTCCTCTGCCTCCTCCGATGTGTCCTCCCACGCCTCCAACTCGATTAGCGACCGAGAACCAACTCCAGAGCATCCGCCCACGGCGATGTACAGTACTTTCGCCCCACGATGGTGGGACGAAAGGGACTGGGATTTCGCCGTCTGGTCAGAGGACGATGCGTCCCTGACTGACGGCGAAGAGAGCCTACAGTTCCTCGTCGACGAGGCGGGAAGAGCAGCGACAACTGGTCGTGGATTGGCGTCGACTCTTCCGTCGAGGAAGAGGAATCGAGGAGGACACATCCTCCGACGCAGTATCCGCCGACGAAGCGCTTCCGCTACGGGTCCAAATAAGAATCTTGAAGATGACGAGGACGAAGAGGTCCCGTTGGTTTCTTCAAAGAAGGCCGGGCGATCTTGGGAGCGGCCGAAGACAGCGAAGAAGGGCGGCGGCGGCGGCGGCGACGCAACGACCTCGGCTTAGATTAGGAATCGATAGTAATGGCCATAGCGTAGTAGGCCCTTCGTGTCGATCATCCTGTAAGCAATGATCTTTTGAATGAATGAAAATCTGATTCCCAAATATTGTTTCTCTTTGCTTCAATTTTGCCGATAACCGAAATAGGTTGATGCTTCAGAAGTCGATGACACCGTATCGGCTTTCATCATGCTGCACGTATACAGTCAAACAAGTCAAATCGCACAAAGCCGATGACTACCCATCGGCTTCTCCCGAAAAACGTTGACAGGGTCAACCTTCAGTCGCATCCATAGACACATCACAACGGCCATTTCTTGGTTTTAAATGACGACCTGCGACCTTCCTCAACACGGTGGATTCAAACACAAACGACCCAAATCTCCAATTGCCCACCGAAAAACGTGCCCCGCACAGAAAACTAGTGACAAGCAAAGATGAAGATGACGAGGCTGAGACCGTCGAGGTGGCCCTTTTTGTAACATGTGTGAACCTCTAGCATCAATGACCGTGCATCGGCTACATATATGTAAAATTTTTCTTATTCGGCCGATTTTTTGATATCGGCCCCTACGTTTTTACTGTTCAATATCTTCCGTGCTTTTGTACCTTATCCGTTTAGGTGCCCCCCGAGCCGAATCTTTCAAGTAATTTGAAGATATCGGCTCTCCAGTCGTCCGCTTCCAGGAATTGTACCTGAACGTCGGCACATTCTAGCCCATTCTTGCTGATAAATGTTGGTCGTGGCTTATCCCCAGGACCAATGTCGATCTCTTCTAGCTCATAAACGGTGGGTGAGGACAACAAAAATAATTTGGGCCGATCGCCTGAACCGGCCCCCTTTTTGCTTGCATCTGTCAAGGACGGTTTACACCTTATTATTTTACAGTGGCAGAGCATCTCTCTGCTACGACTACATGAACTGCTTGTCGTATGATCACTGCTTTTTATTTTTTGTGGCCGATCGCGAGGATCGCCGTGCCACGGTGATCGTGGGCTCTTCTACTCTGTAAGGCTAGTGGATAAGACCAGCCTCACCCGTTTTTGTAGCTTCAATACGCTCGTCTAGATTGATTCCGGAGATCGGCTCTTGGTCTTCGCCTCCCGGGCGTTCATGCCAGCTATGGAGATCTCGATAGAATCGTCTGCGTGGATGACCTCGACTTCGTCTCCATCCCCGGATCGAACGCGATGCATTGTGGACGGATGCGACAATTAGCGTGAATCAATCCCTTCCTAGCAAGGCAGTGTAAGTGCTCTTGCTGTCACGACGAAGAATGACGTGGTACGGTTTTCCTGCCTTCGTCAAGTCCACGTTGAGACACCTTGTGTTCCCAAGACCGTTGAAATCGCTCAACGTGGCGTTGGTTTTGATCGATCTGCGGTGGGCGTCCCAAAGCGTCGTAGCATGGAGTATGGCATGATATTGAGCCGCTCCGGTGTCCACCAACATCTTGGCGACAGGTTGCCCATTGATGTAACCTCGCAGGCTGTGGCTTTCGGATGTTTGTAACCCTTCTCACGTGGCTTCTCAAAGATAACCGCCGTGGGCGCGATCAAATTGTGCCACGAGTCGCTCGTCGGTTCTTGGCGCCAGAATTGACGGAGCACGAACACCATGTTTGTGCTAGCCGATGTCTTTGCATCGGCTCTTAACGGTTTAGGCGCCACTCTTTCCTGGTCGGGCGGTCTTCCGCTTCCACATCCTGTCTCACTTTGACGGCCGATCAGGTAGTGCTTTCTTCAAAGCGTGGAATCTGCGCTTGCTTCCTCTAGGTTACGAACGCTGCACTCTACGCTTCTGGGTATGTCTGAGTCCGTCGGGGCACCACCTTGGACGGTGATACCTGTCTTTGACCTTGTCATCCTTCGGCTCCTCGAGGTCTCCTGCTCGAGCGGACTCCTTGTGTCGGCTCTGGGACGGAAGAGGCCCTAGGCGTTTGAATACTGACACTGGCCTCGTGTCCTCTTTCTGCTGGTTGCATTCCGGGCAGTTGTCGACTGTAGGCAATCGGCTCATTCCGGTGCCCCAGCAATACTTGAAGAAAGGACAATCCCAATGCCTAGCGGCGCCTTCCTTCTCTTTCGACGGTCCCCTAGCAAGGTGTTCATATCTTCCGTCGTCTCTGTCGTGCTGGCGACGTTGGTCATACTGGCGCTCATACTTGTTAAGGAGATGCGTGGAATGTGGCTTCTGATATCGCACTCTCCTCACTTGTTCCTCTGTTAAGTACCGCCTGTCATTGTGGCTGGGCCGGTCGCATGGACTAGCCTCCTTTCTTTCCTTGCCCCGGGAGCGACCACCGTTCTCTTTGTACGTGTCATGGTGGTATCCAGACCCTGCCATGTTAACGCCGAACGAGAAATCCAGCTTACGCCTCGCGGGCTTGGAAGTTCTACCATGTTGACGCCGGAAATGGGTTTGTGTCCACTTTCATGGCGAATCGCCAAGGATCGAACGACCTTGTTCTATCGCCATTTGGATTTGGCGGCTGCTCTTTGCACTCGTTGGTGGTGTGAGTGAGCGAATGATGCCACTTGCAGTATGGTCTCCGTTCATCTCCCGAGCCGTAGCGATTTTGTGGCCTTCGGTAATCTCACCGCTTCTCCTTCAGCAGATGATCGAATATCTGCCAGCTTTGCTCACATCGAACCCTTCGCAGCCCTTCTTGTTTCACCCATTTGCGAGGCCAGGATCGCCCGAGCCCATTCAGCTACGGCCACCTCCGGTCTGCGTCGGATCTTCTTCTTCGCATCGACCAGCTTATCGGACGTTTGAATTTGTCTTGGTACAACTCGGTGGCGCTCATACATCGTCGATTTACGGGCCATGTGCGCCAATGAGTTGTATTCTACCGAATGCCAAGTCCTTGACGGTCGAGAGACCCAACACCGCCAGCGACGGCTTCCTTCTCGATTAACCGAGCCGAGTAACATCGGTTCTTGGCTCTGGCGGCTGGATGTACTCGGCTCTGTTCTCTCGCTTCGCCGCACTGCGCCAGTGCAATGCAGCCTCGGAGCCTCGAATGGTCTTGGATGTGGAACTGCTCTTCGGTTGCTTCGGTATGAATTGAATCGGTGGCGGAGGTGTACCACCCAAAGGCGGTCTGTCGGAGATTGCGCAAAGAATCTTACGCATCGATCCGATGCCGAAATCATGCCTAGTTGTGCCGGTGTATCGGCTTATGTGCTCGATCGAGCTTGACCCTTGACCAGCTGAATCTTGAGAACTCGGGGAGCTTATACTTGGGTGGCGGCGAATCAGATCAAACTTCGTTGAATGCCTTTGAATAGCCGATTGTCCTTCTCTTCGGCACGAAGCCGAACTGGTCCCTCAGGATGGTACCGATTTGCTCCACTGTTTGAGCTGTAGGGGCTAGATTCTCATGATTTGCTCCAGTGGCATACTTGGCTAGCCACGCCTGTTTGTCAGCGTCCATCCCAGCCATCGCTGCTCCGGACACGCCTGCCCCGGAAGATCCTGGCCCAAGGGTTCCTGCCGCAGAAACTCCCGCGGTTGCAATCTGTTTGGTGCGTGTCAGGTTATTGCAGTCCGGCACGTATATATATCCGTGTGGGATCTCCTTAGGTAGCTCGAACAGGAATTGGCAATCTCCTGGGTCGCCTCCAGCCTTGTAGACGACGTAAGCCGCTGCCCCCGGCGGTTCTGGAGCGGCAAGTGCGAACGGGATCTGCGGCTTTGAGCGGTCTTTCCCCTGGTGAGCTCCTAAAGTAGGTCCCGACGGGAGTACGATGCTTCATGATCTCTGGACTACGACCGCGACCGCTCAGCGTTCACCGGGCTCTCGAATGGCGGTGCAAAGAATGAGCCACCATGTAGTTGACTTCTGTCAGAGCCACAGTGCGCTCCTCCGAAGAGCAGAGATCCACCTCATTAAGAGCGCCCTCGAGAACCCTTTCCACGATGCCATGCGTCGGGTCCTCTCAAAGAGGCGATGAGGTCTTCCTCGAAGAGGGCCTTGATCTCGTCGTGTTGGCCTTGTGCTCGCCAGCGGATCGTCGTAAGTGGTGATGCATTCTCCATAGCGCGTCGGGTGTTGATGTAGATGTTGTTGAATGTCCCGGTGCGAGAATGTGTTGCTGCCAAAACCCGTGACAGCGGCCGACAACACGAAGAGCCGGAGGCTCCAGGATCGGTGGGCCCTGGTCCCTCGGGCGACGGCCCGAAAGCTCGACACGTCCCGGCTTGGTTCGAGGCGTGCCACCTGACCTATACCGTCGGAAGGTGAAGGATTGCTCGATTGATTTCTGCATGATAAACAAGTATACGTAAAATTCGAGCCGTGATCGGCTCTGTGTTTCCACAGAATCGGCTCCTAAAGCCGATTGCCCCATGGTTCGCGTTAGATTCATGATAACATGGGGTTTTGCTTGATCATTACAAGTTAAATCGATCTACGATAGTTTAACGTTTTCACCACATAAGCTGGGCGTCCTCACGTAATTGAGCCTAGTACGTACAAAGATGAAGAATATCAACCCTAGAAGGCCTAATAACCAACATAAAGCCAATTCGGAACATCCTCTCTAGAACGAATAAGCCACATCCTTATGCATTACCGGATCGTTCAACCCGTTTGTAAGGCCTGATTACGTAGATATTAAACTAAACCTTGACGAACAAGGCACAACTATAACAGATCGAATCGACTAAATAAAGATCAGCAAGGTGCTACCCTTGCACTTTGGGACACGGTGCAAGGGTAGCGAGATAGCTAGAGGTAGCATAACCGACGATAATAATGAAACAAAGGCTTGGATGCTAGCCTCAAACAATCTAGGATAATGGTATTACTCGCCATCAACAACGCTTCAAGACGAGTAAAACCGGGTACGAAATAAGTGAATCGCCTAGATCGCAAGATGCGATCTAGGCGACATGGCACTACCGAAGAAACCCTAAGAACAAGGGGTGGCGATGCGCCGAGATTGTGTTTGTCGTGAACGTGGTTGTCCTCCTCTTTCAATAACCCTAGGTACATATTTATAGTCCGGAGACTCTCTACTTTTGGAATAACTCTACAACTCTATCTTTACCTAAACATAAACGGAACCTAAACAAACACGAATCCTACTATGATACAAGATACACGGGCAATTCAGCCCAAATCTACGCACTAGGCCGATCCAACAACACGTTGAATATATGTATCTTCCAAGCCCATCTTGATCACGGCCCATCTCCGTCTTCGGCTAAAATACGGTGATAACAGAGATGGATTGGATCTACAACGCGACGGCGCGGTGCAAGTGGTGGAGAGTTTCAGGCAGGCTTCGCCACGATCGGGAGAGAGAGAGAGGAGGGCAGCAGGGCGGCTAGGCTTGAGGGGAAGGTGTAGGGGGGTGGTGCGCCCCCAGCCCTCTTTATATAGAGGGGTGGGCGCCAACCCTAGCCCCTCCCCCAATCCTAGGCCGGCAGCCAAGGAGGGAAGAGTGGGGGGCAAGTTTCCCCCCTCCTTCTAGAAGCTCAAATTAGGGTTTCCCCTTGTTTGGCCGGCTGGGCCCTATGGGGCCTTGTGCCCCTGGCCCAATGCGGCCAAGGCACTCCCTCATAGGCCCATGCCCCCTCCCGGCAGGTGGGGCCACGTTGGTCCCACTCCGGAAGGTTCTAGAAGCTTCTGGTACAATACCGATTAACCCGAAACAATTCCGAACTCCAAAAACTGCATTGCCTTATATGAATCTTATTCTCTGGACCATTCCGGAACCTCTCGTGATGTCCCGGATCCCATCCGAGACTCCGAACAAAAACTCATAAACCAATTATCCAATCTATCCTAGCGTCGAGACACGTTAAGTGTGTGACCCTTCGGGTTCGAGAACATGCAGACATGATCTTCTATCAATAATCAACAGTGGGGTCTGGAAACCCATATTGACTCCCACACATTCATCGATGATCATATCGGATGAACCACGATGCCAGGATTCAATCAATCCCATATTTATATTCCCTTCATCTCGCAATATTTTACTTGCCCGAGATTTGATCGTCGGTATCGTCTTACCTAGTTCAATCTCGTTCACAGCAAGTACTTTACTCGTTCCGTAATCCGATATCACTTTGTGATTAACTCCTTAACCACATGCTTGCAAGCGGTGTTTATATCGATTACCGAGTGGGCCCGAAGTATATCTCTCCGACTTGGGAGGGACAAATCCCATCTCGATACATACAACCCAACAGGCACTTTCCGATCACCTGAGAGACACCTTTATGATCACCCTCTCATAGGATGACGTTTGATGACCTCAAAGCTTTCTTCCGATACCAGGGAGTTGTATTATATCATGGTCTAAGGAATACAATATTTGACATAAGAAAAGCTCCGCAAAGATGAACACGATGACACGATCTAATTGCTTCGCTTAGTTTGGGTTTGTCCATCATATCATTCTCCCAATGATATGATATCATTATTAATAGACAACTCATGTATATGTTTAGGAAACCCTAACCATCATTAATCAATGAGCTAGTTCATAGAGGCATGCTAGGGACACAGTGTTGTTCACAAACCACACAAGTATTAAAGTTTCCGCTTAATACAATTCTAGCATGGAATATAAACATTATCATGAACAAGAATTATAATAATAACATCTTTATTATTGCCTCTAGGGCATAATTCCAACATGCACAAGTAGAGATCATACTCGGCGCAAATGAAGGCTAGCAATAGAGAGGGAGTGATAAATAAGAGAGCAATAACTGTCATAATCATGCTTGCAACAAAACAGGACTAATTATGGCATGAAAGTGATACAAGAACTCTAAGGCACAATAAATCATCGAGGCTTACTAACTATTGTTTAGTCATATGCATGCGTGAGCATGTGCCAAGTCGATTCACATGAAACATTCAGAGGAGGATACCACAATATCATACCAAGTTATGAATAAAACAATGCAAGCAAACACTCATATGACATGCTACAAACTATTAGCAAGCTAGAGCTAATCATAAGAGAGAAAGAACTACTAAGCATCCATATATAACATACACCTTACATGAACAGACTAAGCATGCTCAGAATGATGAGTATATGTACAAAAATGAAAACAAGTAGAGTTCGTTACCAGCCTCTTACCACACCTCAAGTTTTCTTAATCTTCATTATTGCCCTTCACCTGTGTGGCTTAAATAATAACATAAAACCAAACTCTACTGAGGACGGCTGAACTCTGCAAAAAACTCACAAAACCAAAGAAGAACAACAAATATTTTTGGTGTTTTCGATTTTTAAAGCAAGCCAAACAAAGCAAAAACAAACAAAGCAAAATCTTTTTGGATTTTTCTTTTAAGGCAAACCAAAGTTAAAAAGCAAAGAAACAAACCAAGAGAAACAACGAAAATATTTTTGGTATTTTTGTGTTTTGAGAAAGCAGAAACAAAAACCAAAAAGAAAGCGAAACATGGATATACAAAGAACCGACGAAAGATGGTATATAGATGAGTATGATGTCGGTATACCTCCCCCCAAGCTTAGGATTTTGGCCTAAGTGGGGCTCAATAGCGCGGGTAGTAACCCCAAGCTTGTGGGTCATCATAGGAATGATCATAGTCAGGCGCTTGCGATGAAGAACAAAGACGCTCCCCAATCATAGGAGGGTTGCTGGTATGAAGACTCCCCCATGTTGGAGGGCTGAAACGAATCATCTTCGACATCCTCTCCAACATTCTCCTCTTGCTGGGAGAGCTCCGCTATGTAAGTGTCAAACTCCTGCTCCGCGAGCGACCATCCTTGCATGTTATCAAAATTAAACAAAGCAGGTGCAGGCAAATAGACTACTTTCTCATCCTACCGCCTCTCCAACCACGCTTGACAAAGGATAATTCATACGGTAAACTTCTCACAGTAGCCCCAGAAGAAACAAAATTATGCTGAACCATGGAATCAAGATCAAGCCTCTCTATGGGGAACCGATAGTCTGAATGGTGAGGCTCTAAACCATGGAAAGCTAGCAACCTAGAAGCAATGAGACCCTCCACAAATTCCACCCTTCTCGTGGTTAGTGGTAAGACGATAAGATATCAAAGCACCTACACTATAAGATCTATATTCAAAGCACCTGAGATAAAAGCTAGATCAAATGAAGATAACTTTCTAGCAAGAACACACTTGGTAATGAAATAGGCAAAATATCTAATGGATGGGAACTGGATGTTCCGAATTTTACCACTTTCCTTCGAGAAGTCAAAAGTTTGGCAAATTTCAGCATATAAATCCATAAGTGGCTTAGGCCTCTCCTTGATCCTCTCACAAGATCCCCAACGAGGCACTCTAAAAGATGCACAGAAATCAACAAACGGCAGGTCGACAACTATATTGTATATTTTATAATGGACCATGGGATTAGATGAGGACCAAGTAAACTGGAAGTCCTGCACTACAACCATGGTTAGCTTAACATATTTAAGTGGTTCCCCTTCAACAAAGTGTCCCAACCCTGCATTATTAATCATAATTTGGAAATCCTGAAAGATTCCTGCAGCTCTCATAAATTCAGGGCATGGATATATGGAAGGGAAGACTCCTTCTTCACGATGGACTTTCATTGGCTCAGGTACCATCAAATCATATTGATTCAGCGGGTATGCACTCATCTTCCTTTCTGAAATTTTTAGACAAACATCAAACCAAGTGATTTCCAAGTTGATAAATGATGAGAAACTACTATAGGAACTAGCTAGAGGGCTACACATGCATCAAAATGAAGTTTCTAAGCATAGAACAAGCATGCAAGCTCACACAACCTGACACCTATAGCAGCAAAATACTCAAGATATAATCTACCAATCACAAATCTAATTGGACAAGCGGAGGAGGCACATACCAAGGAGCAATCCCTCCAAAAATCAGCAGCAAAGATGGGCTGAGCAAGGAGATCGAAAATCGGGAGCAAGAACAGCAAGAACTTGAGCTTGAGAAAGTTTTCCGGTGTTTTTCGGGAGAGAGAAAGAAGGTGGCTGGGAGGAGACAACTTGGAGGGCCTCAAGTGGGTCCCACCCATGCCAGGCGCATACAGGCTGGCCGCCACCACTGGGTGTGCTGGCCTGGGACCCCTGGCCACTCAGTGTCCCTCGCTTTTTTCGAGAAAAAATTATTATAAATTTTTCTGGGATTTTTCGAGAAACTTTATTTTTGGCCAATTTTCAGGGTATGAAAATTGATTTTCTCGCAAAAAGATTTTTTTAGAAGAAGCAAAAACAAATCAAAACCAAAACTACATAAGTTCTAAGGCACTCTAACAAGCAAACAACTAGCAAAACTAAAGCTAACAAGAGAAAAAGCAAAGACTAGGAAGGAGAAAAGTAAAAGTGAGCAAGTATAACCACAATGAAAACATTATTTTGTTCGTTAAAATCCTTTTGTTAACAAGGTTGATCAAGTCTTGTTACCAAAACAACCTTATATGAAACAAAACTTTGTATTCCATAAAGTGATTATGTTACCTCAAACTTGATAGGAATGGTCCCAATCATAATAGTTTCAAAACTTTTTTGTGGAATGGGACAATATATTTCTCCAACCTTGATGCTCTCGATATTTTCAATGGAGTTCAGGCAATAGCTTTTAGCAACCTTCTTGGGGAAATAAACAGCATGCTCTTTGTCATTAATATTAAAAGTTACTTTTCCTTGATTACAATTGATGACAACACCTGTAGTATTAAGAAAAGGTCTACCAAGAATAATAGACATATTATCATCTGCAGGCATCTCAAGCACAACAAAATCAGTTAAAACCAAGAATTATGAGCCACTTGAACAGGAACATCCTCACATATACCAATAGGAATAGTAGTTGACTTATCAGCCATTTGCAAAGATATATTAGTTGGTACCAAATTTTCTAGCTGGAGTCTCTTGTAGAGAGAAAAAGGTATAACACTAACACCGGCTCCCAAATCACATAAAGCAGTTCTAATATAATTATTCTTAATATAGCAAGGAATAGTTGGTATACCTGGATCACCAAGTTTCTTTGGAACCTTACCATTGAAGGAATAATTAGCAAGCAAAGTAGAAATTTCCTCATTAGGAATCTTCCTTTTATTAGAGACAATATCCTTCATATACTTTGAATAAGGAGGCAACTTAATAGCATCAGTCAAAGGGATTTGCAAAAAATAAAGGTTTATCCACTCACAAAACTTGTTGTAGTGTTCTTCCTCCTTTGACTTGTATTTCTTATTGGGAAAAGGCATAGGTTTCTGCACCCAAGGTTCTCTCTCTTTACCATGTTTATTAGCAATAACATATCCCTTAGTGTACCTAGTATTCTTAGTGTGCTTCTCAGGTTCTTCCTCAACTTCCTCCTTATCAGGAGCATCATTTTTATCATTACCACTCTTAGTTTCAGCATCAGATACATATATACTATTAGGATCTACAACAGGTTCAAAGGGTTCCTCAACTATTTTATGTTTCTTTTTCTTTTTCTTTCTCTTACAAGGACTACCACTACTTTCACCTTGTTGAGAATCCTGCTCAATTCTTTTAGGGTGTCCTTCATGATATAGAGGATCTTGAGTAGCTATACCACTCCTGGTTCTAATTCCATAAGCATGTTTATCTCCTGAGGTATTAACTAGCATATCCTTTTGTACCTTAGCAAGTTGATCAATTTGAGTTTGAACCATTTGAAAGTGTTTACAAAGCATTTTAATATCAGTAGCAGTTCTTACACAATATCTTTCAACTCATTAATAGCTCTAGAGTTTTCCAATAAATGATTCTGAACTTGTTTATTAAAATTACCTTTTTTAACAATAAAAGTGTCAAGTTCATCTAAGCATTGATCAGGAGGCTTACCATAGGGAATATCACCTTCATCAAAGTGGAGAGAGTGTACCCCAATAGTTGATGAGTGGGGAATTGGCTTACATAATTCTTCTATAGGAGGTAGATTCTTCACATCTTTATCTCTAATACCTTTCTCCTTTAGACATTTCTTAGATTCTTTCATCACTTCATCATTTAATGCAATAACTCCTCTCTTCTTTGGTGTTGGTATTGGAACTAGTTCAGGCACAACTGGTTTAGGAGTAATAGGCTCAGGTGTATTTAGCTCAGTTGAAGTCCAATCATCATAATTCTTGCTTATTTTAGCCATTAATTCTTCAGCATCTATAGGAGTTCTTTTCCTAACACAATCAGCAAAGCTATCTAGGTATGTCCAAGAATCATCAGTTAGTCCATTATAATACATATCAAGAAGCTCATTTTTAGGCAATGGATATCCAGGATGTGCATGAATCAAGGCACATAACCTTGTCCATGACTCATGCAATTTCTCTTCTTCTCCCTGTTTAAAATAAAAAATTCTCTGCAAAGCAGCATGTCTAGCACTAGGAGGAAAATATTTCTGGAAGAAAGAAGTAATCAAACAATCAGAACTATCAATGGATCCAGGAGGTAATCTATTAAACCAAGCCCTAACTTCTCCTTTCAGTGAAAAAGGAAGATCTTAGTAACAAAGTACTTGCGCATCTTAAAATCATCAGAGAATAAAGCACTCATAGTGGAAAGCTCATTCATATGAGCCACAACACTCTCATTTTTAGTCCCACAAAAAGGTTCTTTCTCAACAATGTCTAAATAGGATAAATCAAGAGAGAAATCATAATCTTTATCCTTAATATCTATGGGAGAGGTGGCAAACTTAGGATCAGAGGACGGTTTAGGAATAATGGTGTCTCTCTCAAGGAGACTCTTAATAGCACTAGAATATGTGTGTTTTGGCACTCTTCAATAAATTCATCAGTAAACTGAATGTAACCATCATTAATATCATATCTCTCTCTAGACTCAGGTGAGATAACAGGTGTAATAGTGTCTTCACTAGGAGTTTCAGTATTTCCTAGACTAGCCATAGTAGCATCTAGGAAAGGACCTAACAGACCACTCGCATCAAGCACAGTAGAAGTAACATCATGAGTATCAAAAGCAGTTTCAGATTCAGCAGTAGTAGCAGTGTGTGTAGCATGAGTATGTGATGGTGGAGTAACAAGCTTACTTATAACATACAGTGAATCAAGAGCAGCAGAGGTGTTTAGGACTGTACCTCTTCTTGTAGTGGATGGTAAAATAGGTAACTTTCCATCACGAGACTTCCCCATGATGAAAGGAATAATAGTGAACAATAATAGATCCAAGTGAACTTACAAATAAAGCTATGCTCCCCGAAAACGGCGCCAAAAAATAGTCTTTATGACCCACAAGTATAGGGGATCGCAACAGTCTTTGAGGGTAGTATTATCCAATTTATTGATTCGACACAAGGGGAGCCAAAGAATACTTGCAAGCCTTAAAAATTGAGTTGTCAATTTAGCTGCACCTGCAAATAGTTCTTGCTCACAGAAGTTTATCAGTAGCAACAGTTTGGTAGTAGAAATAGCAAAGCAACAGTAGCAGTAAAACAAGAGCAATAGTAACAGTAGTAGCAAACAGTAGGATATGAGCGCGGTAGGCATAGGGATGGATGGATGGGCGTTGCATGGACAAGTCTAAACATGTCACTTCAATATCTAGGGCAATCGCAGATAAATAAGAATAAGCATACAAGTACTAAACAATCATAGGCATGTGCTCCATATATAGTCATGCATGCTCGCAATGATAACTTGCACAACATCTTTTGTTCTGCCAGCCCGTTGCAGCGGGGCCTCAAGGGAACTATTGGCAATTAAGGTGCTCATTTTAATAGAACCGGAGCAAAGCATTAACACTCCGTGAACACATGTGATCCTCACATCACAGCCATCCCCTCTGATTGTCCCAATTGCTGTCACTTCAGGGCCTTTGGATCCGAACAATGATATGTGTACACAACTTGCAGATAAGATCACAAACAATACTATCATAATAATTCAATAATAAGTTCAGATCTGAGATCATGGCACTCGGGCCCTAGTGACAAGCATTAAGCACAACAAGTTGCAAAAAAGTCAAATAGCACTAATAGAGATACTAGGCACCATGTTCTAACAATCTTATTCGATTACATGATAGAACTCATCCAATCCCTACCATCCCCATAGCCTACAGCGGGGGATTACTCACTCATGGATGAGGGAAACATGGATGGTTGATGGAGAGGCGTTGGTGATGACGATGGGGATGATCCTCTCCAAATTCCCTGTCCCGACAGGGTGCCAGAATGGAGTTTCTAGTTTCGAATCGCGGTTTCTGGTGGTGACACATCGGAACTCTTTTTTGGAAAAACGTCGAACCCCCCTTGGTTTTTAGGTCAAGAGACATCTTATAGGCAAAGAGGGAGGCCGAGGGGGTGTCTGGGGTGGCCACACCCCGCCAGGCGTGACCAAGCCTGGCTCGCGCGGCTAGAGGGTGTGGGCCCCCAGGGCCCCACTCCGCCTCGTCTTCTGGCTCCGTGAGTCTTCTGGTGAAATGGGATTTTTGACATATTTTCCGGGATTTTTCCTGATAGTTGATTTTCTAAACAAAAACTAGACACCAAGGTAATTCTGCTGAAAACAGCGTCGGTCCGAATTAGTTGTATCCAAATCACACAAGTTTAGAGGAGAAACAATAGCAAAAGTGTTCGGAAAAGTAGATATATTTTGGACGTATCACGGGTCAAAGGGGTCCAACCCAAACTTTTGGCCTTCGACTTGTTGGTTCTTGATATAAAACCACTTCGTTTTCCAACCTTGGACAGAATCCGCGGTTTTCAAATCGAAATAATCTACGTGTGAGCGCACATAAATTATCGCCCCACCCCCGACGTCGTGGACGACGGCGTCAGTGGCATTATGACGAACAAAGTAAAAAATGTTTCCACATGCTCAAATGGGGATGGATCCCGAGGAAACACTCACACAAGGCGATTAAAAAGGCAATGTGAAGAATGGAATTGGGCGTAAGCTGATATAGCTGTACGCCATAGAAAACAGAAGCCCGTGGGTAGGAAGGGAGAGATTGTGAAAAAGGAAGGACAAGAACACTACCCGCCATCCCGCTTCTGGCTCGGGCGTAGTCCCATTGACGGGCAACTTGGCAGCGCCCTCCTCCAGCAGATTAAAGTTGCGAGCTTCGTGCAACTCGCATGCTATGCACTTAGAGGGCACCCATCCAACATCGCAGTTCTTTTTCGCGGTAGCATCGGTAGCAGAAGAGGCTCCCTTGGATCGACCCATGGTTATTCTCAGAGGGAATGATGCGAAAATGACTAGAGAAAGAACAGGTGAGCAAGAACGATGGAGCGCTCTGAACGGAGGAACAGAGGAAGATGACGGTAAAAGAAGAAGAAGGGCAATAAATCCCTAACTCATTCAATATAAAGAAAGCTCAAGTGATTGTTCACCGTTAATCAAAATTTATGAAGTGCCAAACAAAGCAGGATGCAGACACATGGCAGCAATGAGAAAGGGAAAATGTCGTTCAGTTAGAAAGTATTGTGGTAAATCACTGGCATTCACACGACGCCTCAATTCTCACGCTAGACGTGGGACTGCACGATAATAGTAACGCAGTTGTGTCACCTGCGCTTTGTGTCACCTGCACGTCATCATACAAAGGAGTGGTGGGGTCCAATAATGACACGTCCCATCGGCAGAACTACGACACACCATTTTCGTCATCAATGACGTCATGCATAGTCAAAAACAAAATAAGATAAAGTATTTTCAAATAAAAAGCTTAGAGTCTATGCTCCGATGCACGCACCCGAACATAGACTCGGCGGCTACTCTCATTGGAAGCGTTGTCGCACACCCGCAGAAATTAAAAATAGTATTTTTCTCGAATGGAGGATCTACTTTGAGCCTATGCTCCGATGCAAGCACCACAACATTTGCTCAAGGGATATTCCTATCGGGAGCGCTGTCGCGCACCCGATAAAAACAAATCCTCCTACGGAGTCAACATTTTCAATATAAGAAAAGCATAAAAATTGAGCCTATACTCGAATTCAAGTATTCGACTGTAGCCTCGGAGGCTACTCCTATCAGGTGCGCTATTGCACACCCGATAGATATTCTGAAGCAAATTTATGAGTATTACATGCTTGTATCCTCACGCGGTTACTCCCATCGGGAGCACCCGATAAAAATATTAAAAAATTCGATAACTTCAACTATTCCAACAACCAAACAAGGCAGTCGATAAAATTCTTTCAGACCGTATCCACCGCGATAACATGTATGAATCCCGTGTCCATGACATGAAGATAAGACCCCGGAATTTATCCTGAAGCGGCTTGGTAACCGCACACGAATACGCTCTGCCAATATTTATCTGTATCTACCATAGGATGAAAGGTACCGATGGACGCATCGTGTACCCGAATATAAGTACTGGAATTTAGTATTCGATGATATCTCCACGGCCCGGACTGAATTACGCCAGGAAATACCGAGTTCAAGCCTGGGGAATTGAATTTTATGTAGATTTATGTTGTTTTTTTCCAAGAGCAATTAACTGATTTCCGATCTGTCGGATGCATCAGACTCGTTATACTAGATCCCTACAAAGCTTAAATAATAAAGAACATCTGCTTACAGCAAAAACTTCGGCTAAAACAGCTAAACAGAATTTTGAGACTCGACTTGAATCTACGATTCAGATAGAGTCTTGGGAGCTACTGACATGAGTATGACCTATCGGGTCCCTATGATTAGTTAACCTAGGCGCATAGAAGCTTATGGCCCACAAAGGCCTAATGAAGTCCAAAAAGCACCCGACGGAATAAATATTTTCCTTACCGATTAAAGGAATAGTCATAAACCGACAAATATTTTGCATTGTAAAATATAAACTTATAACCTCTCCGACTACGGATTCAGGACCCAGCCTTTCATAAAAAGTCTAGGAGGACCAAACGGAGAGGGGCCCTTAGTTTCTCCAGCAATCCATTGTGAGCTAGATCGCAACTAGCGAACTGGCGATTTTGTAGTCGAGCTTTCTCAATAAACAAACTACATCGACTTCCTTGTTGTCTAATCAGCCGATGAATTCTCTATTAATCATTTTTCTACGAAACCCTAAGTCCATAATAAAGGCATTGCCGAGGTTACCCTCGTCATAGCCTATCTACACTTTGTACCCACCGCTTTTAATACAACTTCTAGGTCTTTCGAGGCCTTTACTGTGAAAAAAAAATCAGACTGTAATGCTAACAATGTTTGAATAAAGAGTTGATTACTATTAAAAATACTAGAGTAAATTCCATTTTTACCCTCTAGTTTCAAAATTTTGACACTAATTAACTCATTTAGCATTTATTCATCCTAATTACCCTATTTAGCAAAAGTTGTGCCAATTTTTACCCCATGTAAAATTTTGTGAGTGTTTTGACAAGTTGCATGCCACTTTGATTTTTTTTTCTGTTTTTTATTTCTCACAAGAAGTGGCCTGATCATCATGAGTTAAACCGTATTGTTTTTCGGGCAAAAATGTGTCTTTTAAGCCAAAAAAATTCTAGTGCTACAGCAAACTAACTGAATAGGACTCCTGATCAGGATGTGACGATCTTGTCTATTCCTCAAACCGTGTCATTTCTCAACAAAAAAATGTGTCTTTTTAAGCCAAAAAATCCTAGTGCTAGGTTGATCCGTTGAGTAAGAACATGTTACTCTCAAACATTACAAATCCCTTCTAATTGTTATTTAAACCATAGTTAGCGGCACTAACTGTTGGAATTTGGTGAGTTTTGGGCTGCTGGCCCATTAGACAAATTCTGAAATTCTCTTTGGCCCACTTGTATATGGAAGCATATGGCTGTGCTAGTGATGATAAAGTTTAGTCCCACATTGCTAGTTGAAGGGGAGTTTGGACCACTTTATATAGTAGAGTGTTACACCACTCACTAAGGTGTTACAAGAAGAGTAGCCCTCACGCACTCCTCCTGCGACGCCGCCCGCCTCGCCTTGTCACGACGCGCGCGCGCCGCGGGTTATGGAAATCTCGCCGAGCCGAGTTTTATTTTGCTGATTGGAAAAACTAATTATGAGTCATTAACGGACGTGTTAATTACAGCCGTTTCCAGTTTTTATGGACGTGGACTGTTACCGACTCGGACGTGGGCTGAGCCCACGATCTCCCTAACCTGCATTATATAAGCGTCTGCGCTAAACTTAATCGGTGAATCAATCCACACACGCGCCTATCTCCAGAACCTTGCGTCGCCGCTTCTGTCTTCTCCATTCCGGGTTGCGGCGTGCATCGCAAATCGGGACAATAGGCCTCCGGAACCCCGCCTCTCGTGAACCTGTATGAGTGAGGGGCGATCAGGTTTTTGGGGAGCGCTCAAGCGCGACTACTGGCAACCACGACGTCGTCCAACGACGAGTTCCTGAACGTCGACTTCTTCCCGGACGTCAGCGAACTCTTCGACAACCTCAACATGGGCGACGCTGCTGCAACAGCTGCGGCTACTATTCAACCTACACTGTACGTAATACTCAACTGTCTTTTTCGGATTATGCTAGAGTTCTTTGTTCTAGCGTTTGGTGTAGATGTGATAGGTTTATCTCCTATAGATGTAATTTGTTCATCTACTTTGTTGATCCGCATAATTGGTTTTAGTACCGTTTGTATGATCATGTTTTATCAATTTATTATTCGGATTAAATCATATGGATTATTGCTTATATTTCCAACAATCCAAAAACCTGATTATAGGCAACTGAATTCCACTGGTATAGTCGTGGCTACTAGGCCGCCTCCTTTTGATGGCATGCACTATAAGAGATGGCGCAAGAGAGCAGTTTTCTGGTTTGAAAACCTAAACTGTTATATCGCCATTCTTGGCAAGCCTGAAGGAGAAAGAAGCGAACTTTAAGAAAGCCGATACCATGTTTATGGCGACTTTGTTCAGTGTTCTTGGGGACAACATTGTTGACCCTTATATGTCATTTGATAATGGAAAGTACGCGTGGGAAGCGCTTGAGGCCAAGTTTGGGGTCTCGGACGCTGGCACTGAGCTGTATGTCATGGAGCAATTCTATGGCTACAGGATGGTTGATGAGCGCTTCGTCGTTGAGCAAGCTCATGAGATACAATCACTTGCCAAAGAACTTGATCAGTTCAAGTGTTCCTTAACGGACAAATTTGTGGCTGGTGGCATTATTGCCAAGCTTCCTCCTTCGTGGAGGAACTTTGCTACTTCTCTAAAACATAAGAGACAAGAGTTTTTCGTTACGGATCTCATTGGGTCTCTTCATGTGGAAGAGAAAGCGAGAGCAAAGGACAAAACTACTCGAGGACTTGAGGGAGATTCTATTGCCAATTTAGTGCAGAGGAAAAACTTCCAATCCCACAATTTCAAGAATAAGAACAAAACTGAAGGAAAGGGGAAGTTTGATGACAAGAACAAGGCCACGCACTCAACCAACTTTAAGAAGAAAAATGATAAGAGGAAAGGCTCTTGCCACGTCCGTGGTGATCCTGATCATTGGGATCCTAGCTGTCCTAATCGCTTTGACAAGCGTCAACATGGAAACAGCGGCAATGCCGCTAATGTTGTTATTAGCGATACTGAGATGAATGATGCTGGGTATGGTATTTTACCTACTATCCTTTCAGTATGTCATTCTCCTGATTGGTGGATAGACACAGGTGCTAATACACATGTATGTTCTCATATTTCAATGTTTTCCTCTTATCAGGTCTCAAGGACCTCTTTCGTGCTGATGGGAAACGGCTCACGTGCTTCTGTTCATGGTGTTGGTACGGTAAATCTGAAGTTTACTTCGGGGAAGACCGTACAGCTGAAGAATGTTCAACACGTTTCCTCCATCAATAAGAATCTCGTCAGCGGATCGCTTTTATGTCGAGATGACTTTAAGTTGGTTTTTGAGTCCAATAAAGTTGTAATTTCTAAGTATGTATAATTTGTTGGAAAGGGTTATGAGTGCGGAGGTCTGTTCTGTTTGTCTTTGTCAGACTCATGTACTAACGTTATTAACCATGTGTGCAATGATAATGAGTCCAATGTTTGGCATTCATGACTCTATCATATTAACTTTGGTTGCATGACGCGGCTAGCCAATATGAGTTTAATTCTGAAATTTACCACTGTCAAAGGTTCTAAGTGCCAAGTTTGTGTGCAAGCAAAGCGACCCCGCAAGTCTCATAAGGCTGCGGAACCGAGAAACTTAGCACCACTAGAACTAATACATTCAGATCTTTGTGAGATGAATGGTGTGTTGAGAAAAGGTGGAAAAAGATACTTTATGACGTTGATTGATGACTCCACTAGATACTGCTATGTTTATCTTCTGAAATCTAAAGATGAAGTTTTGAACTACTTCAAAATCTATAAAGCTGAGGCAGAAAACCAACTTGATCTTAAAATCAAGCGGCTAAGGTCGGATCGTGGTGGAGAGTATTTTTCAAATGAATTTGATTTATTCTGTGTGGAACATGGTATTATACATGAGAGGACGCCTCCCTACTCACCTTAGTCAAATGGGATGGCCGAAAGAAAGAACCGCACTCTAGCTGATTTGGTTAACGTCATGTTAGATACATCGGGTCTTTCCAAGGAATGGTGGGGGGAGGCGCTAATGACCGCGTGTCATGTCCTAAACCGTGTTCCTGTAAAGGATAAAACCATGACTCCATTTTAGGAATGGGAAAAGAAAAGGCTTAAACTCTCTTACTTACGAAATTGGGGTTATTTGGCGAAAGTCAATATTCCAATACCCAAGAAGCAAAAGCTTGGACCAAAAACCGTTGATTGTGTTTTTCTGGGATATGCTTTTCATAGCATTGGTTATAGATTTTTGATAGTAAAATCCGAGGTATCCTACATGCATGTTGGTACAATTATGGAGTCGAATGATGCGACTTTCTTTGAGGACATCTTTCCTATGAAAGGTATGTCCAGGTCATCAAATCAGGAGATGACTAGTTCATCTAGTCAGGAATTTTCTATAGTTCCTGAACCCACTATGCCAATAGAACACTATGATGATCCCGTGGAGGATGACAATGAAGCTCCCAAAAGGAGCAAGAGACAAAGGATTGCAAAGTCATTTGGTGATGATTTCATTGTGTACCTTGTGGATGATACTCCCACTTCCATTTCAGAAGCTTATGCATCTCAAGATGCTAACTACTGGAAGGAAGCTGTCCGAAGCGAGATGGACTCCATCTTAGCTAATGGTACTTGGGAAATCACTGATCGTACTTATGGGTGTAAACCTATAGGATGTAAATGGGTGTTTAAGAAAAATCTTAGACCTGATGGTACTATTGAAAAGTACAAGGCACGTCTTGTGGCTAAGGGTTATACCCAAAAGGAAGGTGAAGACTTCTTCGATACCTACTCACCTGTAGCCAGATTGACCACTATTAGAGTATTACTTTCCTTGGCTGCCTCACATGGTCTTCTCGTTCATCAAATGGACGTTAAGACAACTTTTCTAAATGGAGAGCTAGATGAGGAAATTTATATGGAGCAGCCTGACAGATCTGTAGTAGATAGTCAAGAAGGAAAGTTGTGTAAGTTAGTGAAGTCTTTATATGGTCTTAAGCAAGCTCCTAAGCAGTGGCACGAGAAGTTTGAAAGAACTTTAACTACTAAAGGCTTTGTTGTAAACGAAGCTGACAAATGTGTCTACTATCGCCATGGTGGGGGCAAGGGAGTTATTATGTGTCTCTATGTTGATGACATATTGATATTCGGGACCAACCTCGCTGTTATCGAGGAGGTCAAAGAGTTCCTATCTCGCTGCTTTGAGATGAAGGACTGGGGAGTGGCTGATGTAATATTAAACATCAAGCTACTAAAGGATGACAATGGTGGGATTACATTGCTTCAGTCTCACTATGTGGAAAAGATATTGAGTCGATTCGGGTATAGTGACTGCAATTCTTCTCTAACGCCTTATGATCTGAGTGTGCTACTTCGAAAGAATCGAAGGAATGCTAAAGATCAATTGAGATATTCTCAAATCATTGGCTAGCTCATGTATTTAGCCAGCGCTACTAGATCTGACATTTCCTTTGATGTAAGCAAACTGGGTCGATTTGTGTCAAATCCTGGAGATGATCATTGGCATGCTCTTGAAAGAGTTTTGCGCTACTTGAAAGGCACTACGAGTTATGGTATTCACTATACTGGGTATCCACGGGTACTTGAGGGTTATAGTGATTCAAACTGGATATCTGATGCTTATGAGATTAAGGCCACAAGTGGTTATTTGTTTACACTTGGTGGTGGCGCTGTTTCCTGGAAGTATTGCAAGTAGACCATCTTAACGAGGTCAACAATGGAAGCAGAACTCACAACATTAGACACGGCCACTGTTGAAGCAGAGTGGCTTCATGAGCTCTTGATGGACTTAGCTGTGGTTGAAAAACTAATACCCGCCATCCTGATGAACTGTGATAATCAAACTGTGATCGTCAAATTAAACGGTTCTAAGGATAATATGAAGTCATCAAGGCATGTGAAGAGGAGATTGAAATCTGTCAGGAAACTGAGAAATTCCGGAGTTATTGCGTTGGATTATATCCAAACATCTAAGAACCTGGCAGATCCCTTCACAAAGGGTTTATCACGCAATGTGATAGATAATGCATCGAGGGAGATGGGTTTGAGACCCACGTTATGAGTTGATCCTAGTGGCAACCCACTCTATGTGATCGGAGATCCCGTGAATTAGGGTTGGGAGACAAGTTGTTGGTCAGCTGAGAGGAGAGTATCCCAATATTATATTTACATCTCCATAATGATGCAATACTCTCTTAATCTGCATGGCAGGTTGATATTTATCTTAATGTGTTCCAAGCGGCATTTATAAGCGGAGATGTTGTCCTGCGGAACATCTCTTGAGGAACACACCTATATGAGTCTGACTGTTAAACGTTGCAGTCCGTGAGAGTTGGGTGCTCTCTAATAAACTCATGAAAGGCCCTGGAGTATGACGCATAAGCTTCAAACCGCGGGGAAGCCGACGGTAGCCCTGTACGGGTCTAGATTTTGTGTGAAACTAGCGCGCATAAAACTTGTATTTCAAGGCATAGTCCATTATTCAAGTTACTAGCTAGTGTAGCATGAAGTTTAACGTGGAAGTTCAACTTAACAGTCTCCACTACACACTGGTATATAAAACAATGTTCTGGAATAAAAGTGATGTGATGTGCCAATGAGACTTTGTGGGGGATTGTTGGAATTTGGTGAGTTTTGGGTTGCTGGCCCATTAGAAAAATTCTGAAATTCTCTTTAGCCCGCTTGTATATGGCAGCATATGGCTGTGCTAGTGGTGCTAAAGTTTAGTCCCACATTGCTAGTTGAAGGGGAGTTGGACCACCTTATAGTAGAGTGTTACACCACTCACTAAGGTGTTACAAGAAGAGTAGCCCTCGCGCACTCATCATCCGATGCCGCCCGCCTCGCCTCGCCACGCCTCGCCTCATCACGACGCGCGCGCGTGCCGCAGGTTGCGGAAATATCGTCGAGCCGAGCTTTATTTTGCTGGTTAGGAAAACTAATTATGAGTCACTAACGGATGCATTAATTACATCCGATTCTAGTTTTTATGGACGTGGACGGTTACCGACTCGGACGTGGACTGAGCCCACGATCTCCCTAACCTGCATTATATAAGCGTCTACGCTAAACCTAATCGGTGAATCAATCCACACACGCGCCTACCTCCAGAACCTTGCGCCGCCACTTTCGTCTTCCCCATCCCGGCTTGCGGCGTGCACCACAGATCGGGACAGTAGGCCTCCGGAACCCCGCCTCTCGTGAACCTGTATGGGTGAGGGACGATCAGGTTTTTAGGGAGCGCTCAAGCGCGACTACTGGCAACCACGATGTCGTCCTACGATGAGTTCCTGAATGACGACTTCTTCCCGGACGTCAGCGACCTCTTCGACAACCTCAACATGGACGACGCTGCTGCAACCGCTGCGGCTACTATTCAGCCTACACTGTACGTGATACTCAACTGTCTTTTTCGGATATGCTAGAGTTCTTTGTTCTAGCGTTTGGTGTAAATGTGATAGTTTTATCTCCTATAGATGAAATTTGTTCATCTACTTTGTTGATCTGTATAATTGGTTTCAATATCGTTTGTATGATCATGTTTTATTAATTTATTATTCGGATTAAATCATATGGGTTATTGCTTATATTTCCAACACTAACGTTGCACTTGCACCAGGCCCACGTCAACTAGTTCTTCATATAGCATAGATTGGAGAAACACATCAGAGAGATGGAAGATTGGAAAGAAAAAACCTTCCATGAAAAAACAACCATAACAACTAGTATACGTGGCATGCTGCCGGAACTCTCGGCGGCAGTGCGGTGTGACGGTGGCCGGAGCCTTGGCTCGAGCGCGTGGAAGCCGGAAGATGGCTTGCGCGGCCGTTCCTCAGGCCATGAGGTGGCGAGGTTCGGTCGCTGTTCCTCAGACTGCCAACGGCTCGACTTGCCTGGGTGGTCTCGGTGGCGATGGTGCTACTGCTTTGCGGCGGGGATTTGTCAAGGTGGCGAATTTTATGGTGGAGGGAGGAGTGGAGCCTGGTGCTAGGGGAGGCGTATGCGGAGGCACCCTTGCTGCAGTGCGGCGGCAGGACTTCACGAGCCTTGACGGGCTCGGCCGGGCCAAGAAGGCCTGGTATGGCCTGCTGCTGCATTGTGTCGGCTATCACCATCGGGCGGTGGAGACTGTCCTCTCACGCGTGCTGATGCCATGCCTACCCTCGTCGATGGCCCCGCTCTCTCGTTCCTATTGGCCTCGGTCTAAGTTCCACGGTGGGACGGTGGTGAAGTCTTCAAGACCGTGTGGGCGCGTGCAGGTGGGCGGCAAGCTTGGCGGAGCAATTCAAAGCAGTTGGAAGGATCGTTGGAGGGATCGGGAGAAATCTTTGTCACTTTGACACCGGCACGGTGACTCCTCTGGGTATCGCCTTCCTTCCTGAAGGGCGTTGGGGGCATCTCCTCCGCGTCTCCCATGGCGTACCGGGGGAAACCCTAGGACTAGTCCGGGCAGCAGTGTCGTCATCATCACTCCCCTTCTTGGAGGTGCTGCTTTGGTACGCGGCACTTTGGATTGCTAGCGGTGTGGTGGTACTTCTCCGGTGGGCGCAACGGTTGTGAGTCTTCTCTGTTTCGTCGCTCCGCCATTGTCGGCTTTGTTTTCTTTTCTTTCTTCTTGTTTTCGGTTTGGACCTGCTTGTTTGGTCCGTGTATAGTGTTGGTCCTTTGGGCGTTGTGTTGTCTAGCCTAGCAGCGGTTTCACCCGTGTGCTTTATCTATAAAGCGGGACGAAACCCTATTTCGAGAGTTACTACATCGACCCTCCTGAGAAATTTAAAGATAAAAATTGACACAACTTTTACTAAATAGGGTAATTAGAATTAATATTTGCTAAATCTGAAATTTACTCAAAATACTATGTATTAGTGTCAAAATTTTGAAACTAGAGGGTTAAATATGGAATTTACTCAAAATACTATCATTGTAAAGGCAATGTCAACATTCAAAGCGTTAACACTTTAATGCTTGAACGACTTACAAGTGGCCACAACGGTTGCTACAAATTGCCGTGGTGCAAAAAAAAAAAAAATGCTGGCATGGCATGTTTCTTCTCTGATCGGTAGAGGTGCCTGTACGATCTGGTGTCTCACGCTCAAATCAAATTTTCTAGAATGCATTATCCATGGAAATATTCTCTTGTACAAACTAAATGAATAGCACAACAGCTAGACCTTGGGTGATCAACAAACTAGTAACATAAATCCACTCGCCATTAACATTTAGTGCAAGTTGGGCAATGTGGAAAGGTCAAACACTATTATCCACCGTTAGACCACTAGGAGAAGAGAATGATTCATCCTACTTTGATCTAATGGGCTATGTTGAGAAAAAGAAAACACATAATTTAATCGGTTTTGCTAATTCTTCAATCGATTGAGAATTAAGTTAGAGCTCGGTTATGTCCTAATCCATTAGCTTTACATCATGATTCGTACATATGCGAGTTGATAGTGGGATTGCAAGTAGGATTTTTCGGTTGCAACACTTGCAACTGACTTTATTACTTTCAAGCGGGATTGAAACTGAGATATTTCTAGTTACAAGTGAGGTCGCAATTAAGGTAGAATGACATCGACCTGACTAAGAATTAAGCTAATTACTATCAACCAACTGAAAATCAGACACATCCTAATTTTAATTATACACAATTAACTATTCTGTTTGACATTACTGTGAATTCAGAACATCAATGGCTTAAATATTGGGTTAGTTAATCAACTCATTGGATCATACATGCGCCCACGACGACTGGTGATGCACCAGCTAGCTAGCCACAAGGACATGCTTTGTCAACCAAGGCGCCTATATAAACATTAGCTCGGTTGCATGTATTCCAGACAAAGCAAGCATACAGCCTAAGCAGCTAATCAAGATGGCTTCCTCTACGCCTTGCCTTCTTGTCCTAGTCTTGTGCCTCACCAGCCTCCTGCAGGCATCGCTTCTTATGGCCGCAGATTACCCGCCGCATGGCGAGGAGGAGCCGTCGTGGGAGCTGCCGGAGTCCGAGGTGAGGGAGAGGTTCTCCGACTGGATGACCAGGTACTCAAAGCACTACTCGTCCCACCGGGAGGAGGAGAAGCGGTTCCAAATCTTCAAGCAGAACACCAACTCCATCGGCAAGTTCAGGTCGCAGAACAGGGGCACCGGCGGCGTCGGCGTCGTTGGCGGCGGGTTCAGGTCGCAGAACAAGGGCAGCGCCGTCGTCCGCATGAACAGGTTCGGCGACCTCACCGCCAGGGAGGTCGTCCAGCAGTTCACCGGATTCAACAACACCGGCTTCCATGCCGCGTCGCCCACCCCACTCCCCTCCCGCTCCTGGAAGCCGTGCTGCGTTGACTGGCGCTCCAGCGGCGCTGTCACCGGCGTCAAGAACCAAGGCGCTTGCGGTAAGTTCGTCAAGCAGAGGGATGCATTCTCAATTAAGTTAATTACTCAAATGTGTCGATGGAATGGAAATGGCAGGATCGTGCTGGGCGTTCGCGGCGGTGGCGGCGATCGAGGGCATGAACAAGATCAGGACCGGGGAGCTGGTGTCGCTCTCGGAGCAGGTACTCCTGGACTGCGACAGCCTGAGCAATGGCTGCGACGGCGGCCACACAGACACGGCCCTCAGCCTCGTGGCTGCCCGCGGCGGCATCACGTCGGAGGAGAGGTACCCATACAATGGGTTCCAGGGTAAGTGCGACGTGGACAAGCTGCTGTTCGACCACCAGGCATCTGTCAAGGGCTTCAAGGCCGTGGTGCCCAACAACGAACGTCAGCTGGCGCTGGCCGTGGCGAGGCAGCCCGTGACGGTGTACATCGATGCCAGCGGCTTCGAGTTCCAGTTCTACGCCGGCGGTATCTACCGCGGCCCATGCTCCGGCAATCCGGCGAGGGTGAACCACGCCGTCACCATCGTCGGCTACTGCGAGGGGCCCAGCAAGGAAAACAAGTACTGGATTGCCAAGAACTCCTGGAGCAACGACTGGGGCGAGCAGGGATACATCTACCTCGCCAAGGATGTGGCCTGGAAGACGGGCACCTGTGCTCTCGCCAGCTCGCCCTTCTACCCCACAGCTTGACCACGCTAGCTCGACATCTATCGTACCGGATATGGCTATTTATGGATGTGATGAGGAGTTGTTTCCATATTTCGTTTTGATTTTGCAAAATAAACTTTTAACTAATTCCCTTTTGATCGATTAATAGATCATGTAATACCATGGATTGACGAGAGTAACAAATTTTGAAACATTGTGTGCTCTTCTTTCTCTCTATTTCTCAATGACCGGGGTTTATTTCATAGAACATGCACGCATTCACCACTTAGGGTATGCTATAATTTCAAAAGAAATTAAAGCACAAATTTGAAGCTGATAAATGGACCATCAAATGATCTGTTTAGTCAAAATGCACAAGAATTCGCAAAATAAACTAGCAAGGGCGTTGTGCAGCATGCATGGGCATACCCTTTATTTATATTTTTTTATCCATCAATACACTAGAATATTTCTTTTTCTGTAAAAATAGTTGAAGCAACTTCCATTCATACATTTTCATGTGCATTTTAGTGAATCAGCACCAGTGAATAATTTGGAATTTATCAAGTATGTCTGGATAATTTAGTGCCTCTATCGTTCTTTAACAACATCTTTCATTCTTTTTTGGATTTTTGTACTATATTAAAAACAAGAGTTTGTGTCCCACGTTTTGTTCTACATGCATGCTACCTAATACTAAAATGGATCTGTTGGTGCTTGTTTCATTTTTCTTTAGAGAATCACCCAGCCTCATGCGGATCAACAAACCAAATATATCGGCCAAAAAGGAGAAATTAAAACCTTACGTGCCAAATCATGTGGTAATGCAAAAATAAAGTATCCCTTTTGATCCATCAGTAGATCATATAATACCATGGCTTGCGAGTAATAAATTTTCAAACATTGCATGCTCTTGTCTTGTTTCTCTCTATTTCACAGCTATGTTTGTTACCTAGAACATGGATTCACCACTTGGGCTAGGATAATTTGAAAAGAAGTTAAAGCACAACTTTGAAGCTTCTGGACCATCAAATGATCTTTTTTAGTCAAAATGCACAAGAATCTGAAAAGTAAACTAGCTAGGTTGTTGTGCAGAACGATCATACCCTTTATTTATTAGGCAAGTGCAATTGTTTTTCAAAACAAAAACAAAAGCTTTGGCTTATCCATTAATTAAGAAGAAGGTCCCCAGTTAATTAGTGGAAAACCGGGCGGAAACAATACAAGAACAATAACAGCACGGGCAACACCCACACTCACCCGCCACAGGGCCAAGCCCAAGAAAAAAAAGAGACAACAAAACTCCACTCGAAAACACCACTCCGCCAAGATATACGACCATTCACCTCCACCGGAGAGTAGACGTTGTGACTGCTATGAGAGGAGCAAACAGGGGATACTCAAACGAAGATGAAGAAGCCAATCCTCTGAGGAGCCCTCATCACTTCCATAGTTTCGGGGCCGCCACCCCGACATCCAACTGCTCCGCTACACCGAGCGAACCACCTACACCACCTTCTAGGACCGCCATCCCGACATGCAACCGATCGCACTCTGAGCCACGACACCGCATGACTCAGCTACCTGCAACCCAAGATGCACATGATGAACCGCTCATAGACCACAGCCGCCGTACCAATGCCCGGGGCCGCCGCCCTGACCTAAAGTAAAAAAAACGTCTCCTTTGAGACGCGTCGACCGATTCGACAACCTTGTCGCACCGATGACACAAGATTGCCACTCAAGCCATGGGAGAACTGCTCCGCTCGGTGAAGCTTTTGCCTGCCATAGATTCTGAGGCCGGCACCTCGAAGCACAACCACCATCTAGAGTCATTGCCCCCGAGGTCCAACAACCCCAATGTGAGAGAGGACACGCACAACCACCAAAGCTGACTCACCAAGGAGATGCTGAAGTGAATATGTCTTGAGAGGCAATAATAAAGTTGTTATTATGTATATTCATAGTAAATGATAGATGTTTATTTTGCATGCTATAATTGTATTAATTTAGAAACGTTAATATATGTGTGTTTAATAAACAAACATAAAGTTCCTAGTTACGCCTCTCTTATAAACTAGCTTGTTGATTAATAAGATGATTAAGGTTTCTAGTTATGCCTCTCTCATAGACATTGGATGTTGTTAATAACGAGGTCACAACATTATTGGAATGGTGTGATGAACATTCATCCGAAGTATAGCTATAACATCATACGGAGTCATTGATTTTATATTGCTATAACATTATTGGAATGGTGTGATGAACATTCATTACGATCAAAGTCATTGAGTTTATATTGCTATAACATAATACAGAGTAATCCTAATCCTTAGACCATGAGATAATGTAAATCACTAACACTGGAAGAGTATCTTGATAACATCAAACGTCACATAGGACAAGAACACGATAAAATCTTACCTCCAACATAGGATTCTTCTTGTAGAAAGGATTTACCTGGCAATTAGTGGGAACATGGCTTTTCTTCATCAGCGTCGTGAAAGAGCGCACCTTTTTTCTAGAACTTTCAGTGTAAGATCCTCGGGTGTAATCCTCATTGGATCCTTTATACCAGTATAGGTCCACATGTCGGCCAGTTGAGCTTGGACAAGTTGGACGCGAACCCGTAGAAAATACGTCACGATTTGTAGACCCCGAAAATTGATCAGTGCGTGGTTTTTTGATCCGGTCCAGCAGCGGCTTGATCTCTTTCATTTCTTCGGCTAAGGGGCGCTCCTCCTAGGAACTAAGACTCCGGCAATTCTTTGACGGGTCAAAGGGGGCCAACCCGAACTTTTGGCCTTCGACTTGTTGGTTCTTGATATAAAACCACTTCATTTTCCAATCTTGGACAGAGTCAAGAAGTGAGTCTAACTCACTTGGTTAGGGAAGTGGATATACAACCTAGCCACCCAGGTTCAAGTCCTCATGGATGCAGATTCGGGGTCTTATTATTCTCGCTGTATAGGCTTCCTCTACCGTATTTCTTAAAAAAAAAAAACCTTGGACAGAGTCCGCGGTTTTCAAATCAAAATAATCTACGTGTGAGCACACATAAATTATCGCCCCACCCCCGACGTCGTGGACGACGGTGTCAGTGGCATTACGACGAACAAAGTAAAAAATGTTTCCACATGCTCAAATGGGGATGGATCCCGAGGAAACACTCTGACAAGGCGATTAAAAAGGCAATGTGAAGAATGGAATTGGGCGTAAGCTGATATAGTTGTACCCCATAGACAAACAGAAGCCCACGAAGGAATTCGTGGGTAGGAAAGGAGAGACCGCGAAAAAGGAAGGACAAGAACACTACCCACCATTCCGCTTCTGGATCGGGCGTAGTCCCATCGCCGGGCAACTTGGCAGCGCCTTCCTCCAGCAGATTGAAGTTGCGAGCTTCGTGCAACTCGCATGATGTGCACTTAGAGGGCACCCATCCGACGTCACGCTTCTTTTTCGCGGTAGCATCAGCAGCGGAAGAGGCTCCCTTGGATCGACCCATGGTTATTCTCAGAGGGAATGATGCGCAAGGGACTGGAGAAAGAACAGGTGCGCAAGAACGATGGATCGCTCTGAACGGAGGAACAGAGGAGGAAGATGATGGTAAAAGAAGAAGAAGGGCAATAAATCCCTAACTCATTCAATATAAAGAAACCTTAAGTGATTGTGCAGCGTTAATCAAAATTTATGAAGTGCCAAACAAAGTAGGATGCAGACCCATAGCAGCAATGAGAAAGGGAAAAATCTCGTTCGGTTAGAAAGTATCGCGGTAAATCGCTGGCGTACACACGACGCCTCAATTCTCGCGCTAGACGTGAGACCACACGATAACAGTAACGCAGTTGAGTCACCTGCGTGTCAGCATGCAAAGGAGTGGTGGGGCCCAATAATGGCACGTCCCACCGGCACAACTGTGGCACACCATTTTCGTCAACAATGACGTCATGCATAGCCAAAAACAAAATAAGATAAAGTATTTCCAAATAAAAATCTTAGAGTCTATGCTCCGATGCACGCACCCGAACATAGACTCGGGGCTACTCTCATTGGAAGCGTTGTCGCACACTTACAGAAATTCAACATAGTATTTTTCTCGGATGGAGGATCTACTTTGAGCCTATGCTCCGATGCAAGCACCACAACATATCCTCGAGGGCTATTCCTATCGGGAGCGCTGTCGCGCACCCGATAAAAACAAATCCTCCTACCGAGTCGATATTTTCAATATAAGAAAAGCATAAAAATTGAGCCTATACTCGATTCCAAGTATTCGACTATAGCCTCGAAGGCTATTTCCATCAGGAGCGCTATACTCATGCGGTTACTTCCATCGGGAGCACCTGATAAAAATATTAAAAAAGTCGATAACTTCAGCTATTCCAACAACCAAACAAGATAGTCGATAAAATTCTCTCAGACCGCGTCCACCGCGATAACATGAATGAATCCCGTGTCCATGACATGAAGATAAGACCCCGAAATTTATCCTGAAGCGACTTGGTAACCGCACACGAATACGTTCTGCCAATATTTATCCGTATATATGATATGATAAAAAGTACCGATGGACACATCGTGTACCCGAAAATAAGCACTGGAATTCAGTATTCGATGATATCTCCACGGCCCGAACTGAATTACACTAGAAAATACCGAGTTCAAGCCTAGGGACTTGAATTTTATGTAGATTTACGTTGTTTTTTATCAAGAGCAATTAACTGATTTCCGATCCGTCGGATGCCACTTGTTATACCAGATCCCTACAAAGCTTAAATAATAAAGAACATCTGCTTACAACAAAAACTTCGGCTAAAACAGCTAAACAGAATTTTGAGACTCAACTTGAATCTACGATTCAGATAGAGTCTTGGGGGCTACTGACATGGGTATGACCTATCGTGTCCCTATGATTAGTTACCCTAGGCGCATAAAATCTTATGGCCCATAAAGGCCCAATGAAGTCCAAAAAACACCCGACGGAATAAAGATTTTCCTTACCGATTAAAGAAATAGTCATAAACCGACATATATTTTGCATTGTAAAATATAAACTTATAACCTCTCCGACTACGGATCCAGGACCCAGCCTCTCATATAAAGTCTAGGAGGACTAGATGGAGAGGATCCCTTAGTTTCTCCATCAATCCGCCGCGAGCTAGATCGCAACTAGCGAACCGGCGATTTTATAACCAAGCTTTCTCAATAAACAAACTACACCGACTTCCTTGTTTGTCTAATCAGCCGACAAAATCTCCATTACTCTTTTTTCTATGAAAACCTAAGTCCATAACAATAGGCATTGCCGAGGTTACCCTCGTCATGGCCTATCTACACTTTGTACTCACCGCTTTTAATACAGCTTCTAGGTCTTTCGAGGCCTTTACTGTGAAAAAAAATCAAACTGTCATGCTAACAATGTTTGAATAAAGAGTTGATTACTATTAAAAATACTAGAGTAAATTCCATTTTTACCCCCTAGTTTCAAAATTTTGACACTAATTACCTAATTTAGCATTTATTCATCCTAATTACCCCATTTAGCAAAAGTTGTGCCAATTTTTACCCCATGTAAAATTTTGTGAGTGTTTTGACAAGTTGCATGCCACTTTGAATTTTTTCTGTTTTTTATTTCTCACAAGAAGTGGCCTGATCATGAGTTAAACCGTATTGTTTTTCGGACGCGCCCGATCTTGTCTATTCCTCAAACTGTGTCATTCTTCAACAAAAATGTGTCTTTTAAGCCAAAAAATTCTAGTGCTACAGCAAACTAACTGAATACCACTCCTGATTAGGATGCGCGGATCTTGTATATTCCTCATACTGTGTCATTTCTCTACAAAAAATGTGTCTTTTAAGCCAAAAAAATCCTAGTGCTACTGCAAACTAACCACTACAGGAAATCTTGAAGGCGCCGACGGCCGGTACGCTACGCCGACAGCCAAATGTCGGGGCCGTCGGCGTAGCTGCTTCCCCAGGCCAGCCCCGAAGCCTAGCCATCAACGTAGGAACGACCGTCGGCGTAGCATTATGTGCTGACGGTGGCCCTCGGCACAGCACAGCCGTCAACGTAGTGGATACAGCTAGCTGACGGTGACCCTCGACGCAATCCTGGCCCTCGGCGTATCCCCGGCTCGGACACGACGCCGCAGACGCCGTTTGCTGGCTATGTTGTGCCGACGGCCGGGCCATCGGCGTAGACCCTATGCGCCACGTCCTCCTCCACACGCCTGAATTGGGTGGGCTGTGCCGACTACTTAGCCGTCGGCGTAGCCCTTCTAATTTTTTTTTTGATTTTCAGATTATTTGTATACTACTGGGTTTGGTTGGGCTTATCCCTTTAGATTATTTTTTCCATTTAATTTTAGCCATATATTTTATACTAATTTATTAATTACTCCCAATAATTTAATGTTAATATATTTTGTACTCGGATTGTAGCCGTTTGTAACGTTCGGATAGCATTCTCCATCGTCGCGATTCTCTTTGCTCGGGTGCATGTGTCCCCCTTCGCATGCGTGCGTTGTAACCTAAAGCTAAGGTTCTGGACTTATATAAGGGTGAAACTCCCTGTTTCGGTGAAACCGGGTAGGATAGTGCCCTCCCCTTGTGACCAACATGGTTTTACATCATCATATGACCTAAAATAACACAAAACAAGAGAGTGCTACCCCTGTCAAAGGAACGTCTAGGGGGTAGACGATCCGATGCCCACAGATCAGGGTTCCGCAGCAGACCACGCTCTGGGGCATCGAAATACCTCAAGGACTTGCATGTGGCCCTAGCACATGCATGGAAGTATGGTGATATGTTGAAACATGCAAAACCTAGTCCTATGTGTCTCCCTTCGCATGCGTGTGTTGTAACCTAAAGATAAGGTTCTGGACTTTTATAAGGGAGGAACTCCCTGTTCCGGTGAAACCGGGCAGGATAGTGCCATTCCCTTGTGAACCAACATGGTTTTACATCATCATATGAACTAAACAAACACGAAACAAGAGAGTGCTACCCCTGTTAGAGGAACGTCTAGGGGGGCAGACGATCTGATGCCCACAGATCAGGGTTCCGGAGCAGACCACGCTTCGAGGTGTCGGAATACCTTAAGGACTTGCATGTGGCCCTAGAACATGCATGAAAGTGTGGTGCTATGTTGAAACATTCAAAACCTAGTCCCCGGGTGCATGTGTCCCCCTTCGCATGCTTGCGTTGTAACCTAAAGCTAACGTTCTGGACTTATATAAGGGGGAAACTCCCCGTTCCGGCGAAACCGGGTAGGATAGTGTCCTCCCCTTGTAAACCAACATGGTTTTACATCATCATATGACCTAAACAAAAACAAAACAAGAGAGTGTTACCCCTGTCATACGAACGTCTAGGGGTGTAGATGATCCGATGCCCACAGATCAGGGTTCCGTAGCAGACCACGCTCCGGGGCGTCGGAATACCTCAAGGACTTGCATGTGGCCCTAGAACATGCATGGAAGTGTGGTGCTATGTTGAAACATGCAAAACCTAGTCCACGGGTGTATGTGTCCCTCCTTCGCATGCGTGCGTTGTAACCTAAAGCTATGGTTTTATCAAGTATAAAGTCCTTCTATACAAACTGCATGGAATTAGTATGTCTGGATAATTTAGTGCCTCTACTGTTCTTTAACAACATCTTTCATTCTTTTTTGGATTTTTGTACTATATTAAAAACAAGAGTTTGTGTCCCACGTTTTGTTCTACATGCTACCTAGTACTAAAATGGATCGGTTGGTGCTTGTTTCATTTTTCTTTAGAGAATCAACCAGCCTCAGGCGGATCAACAAATGCCCTCAGGCGGATCAACAAACCAAATATATCGGCCAAAAAGGCGAAATTAAACCCTTACGTGCCAAATCATGTGGTAATGCAAAAATAAAGTATCCCTTTTGATCCATCAGTAGAGCATATAATACCATGGCTTGCGAGTAATAAATTTTCAAACATTGCATGCTCTTGTCTTGTTTCTCTCTATTTCACAGCGATGTTTGTTTCCTAGAACATGGATTCACCACTTAGGATAGGCTAATTTGAAAAGAAGTTAAAGCACATCTTTGAAGCTTCTGGACCATCAAATGGTCTTTTGTTAGTCAAAATGCACGAGAATCTGAAAAGTAAACTAGCTAGGGTGTTGTGCAGAACGATCATACCCTTTATTTATTAGGCATGTTCAATTGTTTTTCGAAACAAAGACAACGGCTTTGCCTTATACATTAATTAAGAAGAAGGTGCCCAGTTAATTAGTGGAAAATCGGGCGAAAACCATACATGAACAATAATACCACGGAAACGCCCACACACACCCGCCACGGGCCAAGCCCAAGAAAGAAAGAGACAACAAAGCTCCACTCGAAAACACCACTCTACCAAGATAAACAACCATTGACCTCCGCCGGAGAGAAGACGTTGTGACTGCTATGAGAGGAGCAAACAGGGGATACTCAAACGAAGATGAAGAAGCCAATCCTCTGAGGAGCCCTCATCACTTCCATAGTTTCGGGGCTACCACCCCGACATCCAACTGCTCCGCTACACCGAGCGGACCACCTACACCACCTTCCGGGACCGCCATCCCGACATACCACCGCTCGCACTCTGATCCACGACACCGCATGGCTCAGTTACCTGCAACCCAAGCTGCACGGGATGAACCGCGCACAGACCATGCCGCCGTACCAACGCCCGGGGCCGCCGTACCAACGCCCGGGGCCGCCGCCCTGACCTAAAGTAAAAACGTCTCCTTTGAGGCGCGTCGACCGAGTCGACAACCTTGTCGCACCGGCGACACAAGATTTCCACTCAAGCCATGGGAGAACTGCTCAGCCCGGTGAAGCTTCTGCCTGCCATAGATTCCGAGGCCGTCGCCTCGAAGCACAACCACCATCTAGAGTCGTTGCCCCGAAGTTCAACAACCCCAACTTGAGAGAAGACATGCACACTCACCAAAGCTGACTCACCAAGGCGACACCCACAAGAGGGTGACACTGACGCCATCGTCTCCCGCTCCAGCTAACCAAAGCTTGGGTTTTCACCCGGAGAGTCCAAGCGAAACTAAACATAAGAGTCCACGATGATGCCACCAAGGAGGGATACGATGTTCATAGGCGCCATCATAATAGACACCAATCGTGGGTTCGGGCGGAGCTTTTGCTGAAACTATTCCATTGCAAGATAGAGGCTTGCTGGGCTAGAACACCCGAGAGCGCCCAATCCCTCGAAGCTAAGAAAATCATGCCACACTTCACTGATGTCAACCGCCAAGCTCAAGCGACATCCCAAGGAGCACCTCAGGCCCGCGAAGAACACCGCCACACCCAACAGAACTCGTTTCTCTCTTCCCGGGGCCATCACCCTGGCTTCCTCCTCGTCTCTGCGCTGTCCCTGGAGCTCATGAAGAAATACACCGAAGATCTCCCGCCAGCCTAAGCCAACACTCTGCACCAGATATATCCATGGGAAGAGATCCACGACCAGACGCCACACCACCGCCCATGCCGCCCACCTTGTTGCTTCCTTCACCACGCCTGATAGACACAACCGCGGCCCTTGGGCCTAGATCAGGCCAGATGGGCCTGCTTTGCCACCGTTGATCCTGCCTCAACTACCCTCCTGCCACAGTCGAGCTCCTGCATGCGGGCGCTGCCGCCTCGTGCTCCACTAGGAACCCAACAGCTCACTGACACCGCGTCCCCGCCACCACAAAACATCGACGCCTCCACGAGGAAGAAGTCGCGCCGCCCCTCCTGCATGCACTGCTGGCTCTCCCCGTGCCGCCTTAGGAGGCCGGGGCTGCCGCCACCATGGTGAGGCCAGCGGCAATGGTGGAGGAGGGCTGTCGGGGGAAATAGAGTAGGTGGCGGTGGGTGATACGTTGGAAACGTATCTATAATTTTGATGCTCCATGATTGTTTAGTATCTATATTGCTTTACTTGTCCACACTTTGAGGTCCTTTTTACATGTTTTCTGGTACTAACCTATTAACAAGATGCAACAGTGCCAGATGCCTGTTTTCTGTTGTTTTTGGTTTCAGAAAAGTTAGTAAAGAAATATTCTCGAAATTGGACAGGACAAAGGACAAAGTCAATTACTTTCCGTGGGGAACAAGAAGTCCAGAGGAGAGCCCGAGGGGCCGGCCAGAGGGGCCAGACCCACCCCAGGCATGGGTGGGCCCCATCCCGCGCCTAGCTAGGGTTTGGTCGCCCTGGCGGCCGCCTCAGTCTCCCCCTTCGCCTATAATAAGCCCCCGATGCAGAAACCCTGAGGACCCGATCAATATTCCACGAAACCTTCTGTAGCCGTCGCCACCGTCGTTCCTATATCGGGGGGATCTGAAGTTCTTCCTGGCACCCTGCCGGAGGGGAGATCATCCCGGAGGCCTTCTCTCTGGTATGATGCGCGAGTAGTTCCACCTTGGACTATGGGTCCATGTAGTAGCTAGATGGTTGTATCTCCTCCTTTGTGCTTTCATGTATAGATCTTGTGAGCTCCGTTCATGATCAAGATCTAATCTATTTGTAATCATGTCTAACACCCTCAGAATCGGACCTATGCAAGTTTGAGCAAAATTCCCCAAACCCGCATAGAAACGATTCAAAGGTGCCCACCAGGCACTTTCGTGCGGGTGGAAAACGAAGTAATAACATTACACAACAGTCCTCGATGGGACCCACAGAACAGATATATATAACAATGACTCAAAGAGTCAAGAATACAGATATAATATACAAAGATCCAAATCACCTTGAAACGATATAGCGTCCCGCTACGGACAAGATGCAAATGGGGCTAAGAGCCCTGAAGAATAACCAATGGCGTCCATAACCCTGCCCAGGCCAAGCCGGAAGGGTAACCCTGCTAACGGCGTCGATCTCAAAACCTGCTTAAACAAAGGGGTGCCGACAAAGGGCAAAGGAAAAAGAGGAGCGTCAGTACTGAGGCCAGTACACGGCGAGGCTAGAATTCGGCGGTCCTCGCCTACATAGGTATGGTGGACTGAGCGGCAGCATGCACTAAACAACCTATAGAGACTCGATACAACTGGCGGATATCAGAGAGGGATAAGAATGACCTAACCGGATCCAACCCGAAGCTATCACCAAACAAACCCCTCCTGGCGTTTCCCCCTCGAGACCAAACGAGGAAGTCAACCGAGGAACTCACGCAGTTGGCAGTTTTACTTATTCGGTTATCGTTGCAGTAATTACTAGTCAGGTATAGATAATCATCCTGATAAGATAAGCAGTGGGCACTTTTAGTTAACCATTCCGTGATAGTTGCAGCACTTACTAGTCAGATACGATTAGCATGAGATAACCCCAAACCCAGCAGTTGTTGGTACTTTTATTCAGCCATTCCGTTGTAGTTGCAATATTTACTAGTCAGGTTTAGTGGTCGCAAGCGACACTCCAAACAAGCAGTGGTGGGCAGTATTAATTAGCCATTCCATTATAGTGAAGCTGATTACTAGTCATTATTAAGTCAAATTTATAGCAAATAAACTTTAGTTATGCTTGTCTATGATCGAGATACTGTGCTCCAAGTCGTCCATATCCGCGGACACGGCTTTCAGAAAGTTTTACCCGGCCGGGGTGCACCAATAGCAACACACGCTCGATCAACCTCGGAAAAACCAAATCAAAACCCAACGAGGCTTTCACGACTGAACAATCACAGATTCAAATATTTGGGGGCCACCTTGGAGTACACCAACGGAGTAAGCAAGCTCGAGACGGACTCAAGGTTTGCGTCAATGGTCAGAACGGCAGATCTCAATCGGGATCGTCGATACCGCGAAAACATTCCGCTTACCTAAACAGTACAGTGTGCTCCTCGCACAATTTAAATACAGAAAGTAGCATGGCATAAGTACAGGATGGTAAAAACACCTCAAACTAGTTTGTGGCCCCAAGAAATAAGAATGGATCAAGCTCTGGCTCAGGGGGGTCCCATATACCTCCCGGATGTGGATAGCGCGATAAATCAAGGAACAGGTATCAAGTACTCGGGGTCTTACGGGACAAGCTGCGTTCGGAAACCAAATATTATCTATCACCCACCGATGCCTCTGCTTATTTCAATTTTAGTTGTTAAACAGAAATTAAAGTGACGATAAGTAAAACTAGAATCATCTCCAACATCAACATGCGGCAATACATCAGCAACTGTGGCACTTGACGACACGCAACAGCACTTGAGCAAGCGACTACGACGCGCAAGTCCAACTATCTACCAAACAACAGGTAATAGGATGTGTCCAAGGCAATATAGGGCTGCACGGTATATCACAGGTACGGAAACTAAAGCATCGCAACACAGATAGCAATAGATCAACAGGAGGGGAGTAAATACTATAAAAGTAAGATAGGTAGAAAGGGGGAGATGCTCGCCTGAAAACATTGTCGAAGGTTCAACCGAAGAACGCGGCGAAGCTCACATCAACTCAACGGTCTTATCCGCGAAGAAGCAAATCACTAGAAGGAACACCGGATGCAATATTTAATACAACGGCAGAAGATCGGCATGATGCATGTATGATGTATGGCATGGCAAAGATGTGATGCGATTAGGTCATATTAAGTGGAACCGGGGTCCCGACAAATAGTTAGGTGGTTCAAGTTGTTTAGAAACCCCGCAGTTTAAATGTTGCATTAGCAAGACAAAAGATGGCACCGGTTCGCTACACAAGTTTAAATGAGGCCGATATGAGACTAGATTTGCCCGCATATGGGCCCCATATTTAATTATTAGGTGAATCGGCATAAGGCCCCCAAACCACATGATTATGCATGCGAGATGACAATTCCATATGCAACAAGTTGTTATTATGTTATAAAAATAGGGTTTTCGGGAAGGGGTTCACACATTAGGGGTCTCGACGATCTTGGGGTTTCCGGGGTTCGGGGTCGGTCTCAGGGTCCAGGGTTCGACGGAGCGGTCTCGGGCTCCGGGGTTAGGGTCTCGGATCGGGGTAGATCTTGTCGCATCCGGGCCTTCAGGTCATGTTGTCGGTCATGGCGTTCGGGACGAGGCACTTGTCGCGTCGGGGTCTCAGTATCCAGGGTGCAGATCTTGGCGTTCTCGGGCGATCTTGGCATTCTGCAGGTTCGGGTCCTGGCGCCTCAGATCGACCTTCGGTTCAGGGACTCAGGGTTCAGGGGTCTCGGCGTCCGTGTGTCGGTCTTGTCGTTTCGTGTAGGCGTCCTCGAGGTCGATGGCGAACTTGTCCGGTATCGGCGTTCGGTCTGCGGGGTTCGACGGTGTCTTGGCGTTCCCTCGAGGAAGATCATGTCGAGCCATCGGGTTGGGCCTTGTTCGTGCGGAGATCTTGGCGACGGAAACGGAGAACTTGTTACGGGTCGGTCTTCTCATCTGGTCTCGAGGTTCCGCGTCGGAGTACTTGGATCCCAACTTTGACGGTTGGCGACGGACATGGGCGAGGTGAACACCGGAACGCCCTCAGGCTCGCTGCTGTCCGCGGCAGAAGGAGGTGGCGAGGTCGACAGGGGACACGGCGACGGAGCTCCTGGGCCCGGGGCAGAGGACGGCACGGCGTCTGGAGGCGGGCTGCTCGGTGAGGAGGCGACGCCGGCGAGGTCGCGGCCGGGGACGACAGGGGCCCGCGACGGCGCGGCCGGAGGAGGGTCGGAGGCGGTTGGCTGAGGGGGAGATCCGGTGGCGGTGAGCCGCTGGTCGAGCGCGCGACGCGGAGGCGGGTCTGGCGCCGGCCGGGCGGCGGGCGAAGGGCGAGGACGCGGGCGGCCATGAGGATGCGGTGAGCTTGGCCGCGGCGGGAGACGGGCTTGGCCGGGTTCGACGCAGCCGGGCGGCGGATGCGGAGCGGCGCGATGGGCTGGGCGGCGTTTCGAGGGGAGATGCTCGCGGAGGCGGTGCTCGGGGCGAGCTTGAGGAGGAGGAGGCGCGCGGAGGCGGGCCGGCCGGCGTGAGGCGGAGTGACGGGGTCGGCTCGGCGGTCGGGAGGGGGGGCGGCGGATGACGGGAGGCTTGGGCGCCGGATGACGGGAGGCTTGGGAGGCGGGCCGAGGCGAGGAAGGCGAGCTCGAGGCGGGCGCGGCGACCCTGGCCGGAGGCGAGGCGCGGAGGACCGGCCGGCAGCGAGCTCGCCTCATGGAGGCGGGCGGAGACAGCGGAGGAGGCGGCTGGTCGGGGTTCACTGGGACGTGAGCGGAGGGCGGGCGAACGGGGCAGGTGGCGGAGGCGGTAGCGTGGGCTGCAGAGGCGTGAGGGGAGGAGAGGTGAGGGAGAGGGGCTCAAGGTGAGGAGAGGGCGCGGGTCGGTGGGGATGGGGAGGGTGGGGACGCGTGGTGTGCGTGTGTCTGCGTGGCTGTAGCGTGTGGTAGCGCGTGGGATAGGGGGTGGGCCAGGAGGGCTGTGGGGCCGGGGCGCTAGGTAGGTGGGGAGCGCTGCGTGTGGGGTTGGGCTGGTGAGTGAGAGCTGGCGTGGGTCGGGTAGGTAGGGCCAGGCGGGTGGGACCCAGGGGCATAGAGAGAGAGGGACGGCGGGGTGGGGCCGGCTGTCAGAGAGAGTGGGGAGGGAGGGTAGAGAGGCTGGGGTGATAAAAGGAGAGGGGAGAAGGGTAAGGATTGATGAGGTGGCAGGTGGGTATAGTTTGGGTGAGAGGGTGAGGTGGCGGTCTGCTGTTGGTGGGTAGGAGTAGATTGGGTGAGACTAGGATTTAGGGGGGGCTGTTTTATTATTTGTGTTTGTTTGGACCTGTTCTAATTAAACAAACCACTTTGCAAAAATAGTTTTTAGACAAATAAGATCTCCGATGCGATCGGGGTTTTGTGTTTGAAAATAAGAGGGGCTTTTATACAATTCAAAACTAGGCTTTTCAAATAATGTAGACAACCATGCATGATGATGACGATGCAATGCACAAAATCAACGCGATTTTCTAGTAGTGGTTTTGCGGGATGCCACATCATGCATGTCGTGTTTGCGGGGATCCGATGGATATTGAGATTATTATGTTGATTTGATTAATGGTTTTGTCTTTATGATTCTATCATGTCTGTGTTGTTTGTGATCTTGCATGCTCTCCGTTGTTAGTGGTTATCTTGGCCAAGTAGTTGCTAGTGACTCCAAGAGGGGGTATTTATGCTCAATAGTGGGTTCATGCCTCTAGTTTCCAAGGGAAGTGAAAATAATCTCTTCGGTTGTAGATGTGTTGTTGATATTAGGGAGAAAACAACGGTCTCTTGTTCATGGAACATGTGGACTGTTTACCTTACACACTTTGCTTAAAGCAGTTGTCTGTTGCTTGCAACTTAATACTGGAGGGGGTTCGGATGATAACCTGAAGGTGGACTTCTAGTCATAGATGCAGTTGGATGGCGGTCTATGTATATTGTTGTATTGCCCAATCAACCTCATAGGATCTTTCTGACTAGTAATTGCATTGTTATGCCTTGCTCAGTTCCTGTCAATTGCCTCGCTCTAATTTGTTTACCCTTCATGCCATGTTGTTTATCTAAGGAGAGCACCTCTAGTGAACTATGGACCCCGGTCCAATCTTTACCATTGATACATCTTCCACTGTTAGTTGTTTACTTGCTGCAAACCATTACCTTCCATACTATACGTTTAATCCTTTGTTATAGCAAACCAGTGAGCTTGACAACCTCACTGATTCGTTGGGACAAAGTCTTGAGTTTGTGTTGTGCAGGTCTTCATGTTGCTTGCAACACCTGTTTGACGTTTCATTCCTCCTTCTGGTTCGATAACCTCGGTCTCTACTGAGGGAAGACTTGCTGCTTGCTGCTTCACACCTTGCTCTTGGGGTTTCCAACGAAGTGCCACACAGGCGCATCAACAAGTTTTCTGGCGTCGTTGCCGGGAAGTCCAAGGACGTCTTCACTAGGGGAGTCCTTCACTTCCTTTCTCTTTACTTTGTTTTTTGTTTGCTTTGTTTCTTTTGTTTGCCTCTTTTCAAAAAAACCCAAAAAAAATTAGTCTAGTTTGGTTTGCTTGCTTTATTCAAAAACACAAAATTATTAGTTCTTGTTCTAGTTGTTGCCATGTCGGGGTCTGCCTTTATTTCCCCTATGGTAGAAATCTCCACTTTTAAGCAAAAAGGTGAAGAAAGTTTTAAGGAAGCTTGGTCTAGAATCTCTGCTTTCTAGAGGGAAACTGAGCCAGAAGTAAGCCTCAGCTTGGTTATTGATAATTTCTACCATAGTATTGCTCTTCGTTATACATATGATTTGGATGTTGTGGCTGAGAAAGATTTTTTGCTTTGTACTGAGGATGAAGCTTATGATTCCACAAGGAAATTAATCATGATCTATGGTACACCATGCAAGTCAGATTCCTCTTTCACAAGTATTTTTGCTAGGTTGAATCATCTTGAGACCAGTATTGCTGCCATGAATAGTTGCTATCACACTCTTAGGGCTTACCATGATTATGTTCCCATAAATACTGAGCCTTCAAAATGGTTTCCCACAATCAAAGTCTCAATAAACACTACACTTTTTGATGCTCATTGTGATATCATGTCTGAATTTTGTCTCATGCCTAAAGATATTTTTGATTCCTTGAGTCTTTGGGGGCTTATTGAAGGAGGAGAGGGAATCTCTCTTACCAACAATACCACTATATCACCCATTGGAATAGCTGAAGGTGTGTTTACAAAAATCTCAGGAAAAATGACGACTACTGATTATCTTGTTATTGAATGTGTAGGCAAGGGACAAATCACACTTGGAAGGTCTCTACTTAAACACCTTGGGACAGAGATAGATGTGGGGAAAGGTATCATGCACTTTGCTCCTCTGGTAATCAATCATATCTTCCCTAAATAGAAAAATAAAGGTAAGAAAGGAAGGGACAAGAGTGGAACTTCTTCATTTGAAAATACTTGATTCTTCTTGCTTTTTGTGCCTAACTTAAATACGCTAAAGCAAAGTACTTGTTGGGAGATAACCCAAGAGTTTCCTTGAGTCTTGGAAGTTATTAATTCTGTAATAACCTCTCCTTATCCTTTTTGTTTTCTTTTTGTGCCAAGAATGACCTCTAATGAGAGGGAAGTAAGATTTGAGGAGTTGCTCTCCCGAAACAGATTTCTGTCCTCCACCAAAAACATTCGTGAGGAGGCTCTGTAACTCGGATTGAGCTCAAATTTACGAATAAATCCCCCAGTATGTTAGATAACTTTTGTTAGTTCAACACTTTTTGATTTGAGGAACAGAAGATGTTCGAAAAAATCGGTTTCTACCTGCTGGTCTGTTTTAACAGATTTCTGCCATTATTTGCATTTGCTTCTTATTGATTCCTTTTTGAGCTTTCTTCAGGTAAATTGAGCTTTTTGAAGGAGTTACTACAGTAGCTTGTGTTTTTAATCAAAAGCCTTGATGTTCCCAAGCTTTGCCAGTGGTCTAATATCTTTTGAATACACTAATGTTGCTAATGAAGATTGTGTGAAGTTTTGTATGAATGAAAAATTTCAGGTGTAGAGAGAGAATGATGCAATAAGATGAAGAATGGACAAAAGATCAAGATTGGGGATGCCGCCATGGTGTCATTCCAAGAAATATCCAAGAGGTACAAGCGTCAGTAAAAAGCTCAGGTCTGTCTAGACACTTCATTTTTATTGTTTCATGCACAGTTGTGTTGTTCTTGGAGCGTCTTAGTTTTTGTGTGCTTTGCTTAGTTTGTTTAGTTTGCTTTAGTAGTTTGGACCCCGTTATCGATGTGTTGTTTTGCAAATAAGTTTGCTTGGTGTTGGAAAGGAGTAGTAAGTTCTTGCTTGAAGTGCAAGAGGAGCTTGCATTGACTGTGACTTAGACTTTAGCATGCCATGATAGGTGTTGTTTTAGCATTATGCTTAGTGATTATTGCTATAGCATGTCTTGTTCCAAACAGTTGGGACTGCTTAGTGTGCCTTGAAGAAATTATGCGTTATTTTAGCATGCAAAAGCATAGTATTGTGGTATTCTCCTTTGATGCTTTGCTTGGGTTGACTTGGCACATGCTTACACCATGTTATGACTCTCACAAGTCACCATTAGCCTATATGATCATTTAGTCCTTGACTTGTAGTACCACTCTTTGCTTTGATTAGTATGCTTTGTTGCACTGCATGATTTTGGCCATTATTGCTCTCTTAGTTGGTTGCTCCCAATCTTTTGCTAGCCTTCACTTGTATGAGTAAGTTCTACTCATGCTTCCACCTCCCAAGAAACCAAGTTATTCCAAAGTGTCCACTATAAACTCCTATGCATGGTGTGTTACACCATTCCAAGTATATTCTTGTTTTCAACTATCTTCCAATTAAAACTATTTTGTTATGTGAAAAAATTAGTGATTAAAGCCCTCACGAACTTGATGGCACAATTTATTCTTTGCCCCTAATAAACTTGAACCATTGTGGCAACTTTGTTGTATATGCTTGCACTTATAAGTTGGAATTAGCAGAATCGTGCTGTCACGGGGAACATTTTCAACATTGCACTTGTACCTTGTTGTACTCAGTTGATATCATGTTCTTTTGTCTATGGATGTCACCGGTGTAAAACAAATAGGGGACTTGTAAGTCCATGGAGTTTGTATCTTGTGTTAGAGAAACGTCTGGGCCGCTAGCCTAAGCCATGCCTAATCATGGTGGAAACTTGCGGCATCACCAAAATGAGCTATCTATGAAGCATCCTCAATAAAAAGCTATTCATATGGTAAATAAAAAGATTGTTGAGATGCCCATTGTCTGCTTGCCTTGTCATTTTGGTTATGGGAAAGCTCCTGTACCATGTGCAAGGGGTACCCCGTTGGCGGTTCTCAATGATATGCAAATACTTACAGTGACAAGAACTTACCTAGACCCAAAGTTGAGTATGCATGAGGTGTGGCCCTCGTATTCAAGGGATTTGAGATTGCCAACTTATACTTTGTCAAGCATATACTCCAGCTTTGCCACTTTAACCTTAACCACTTCAAGATGCTTATGATAGGGGCAATGAGGGCTGAAAGCTAACAAGTACCATAATTTTTGGAAGCTCTTTTTGAAACTTATAATCCCTGCTTCCTTTACAAAAAGGCCTTTCTTTCACCATTATTGAGTCTCCACCTTCTACCTTTAGGCACCATTAAGAGAGCATAGTTGTCATTATGTGTGCAGTGTTCCAAAGCTTATTAATTAATGCATATTGTGTTATTACTTGTTCTTGTGCTATTTGTTTCTAGTCATCCTTGTAAACTTTGCAGGTGTCCTATGCATCTAATTGCTACTCTATGAGGGACAAACTGATTGTCACTATGCTATGTTTTCTATACGTGAAACAAACAAATGTTTTTCAATGCATGTTATTCATTGTTTTTGTTTGTAGCCTTTCATGTTGCATGCATAGTTACTATGTACTATTGTTAGAACTCCATATTTTATGCACATGTTTAGAGTTTTTTGATTCCAGCTTTCAATGCTTGCAAATGGTTGAATCTTTATTGTGAGGGTGCATGTCACCTAAAAATTATTCTGTTTATCACTTACCTACTCGAGGATGAGCAGGAGTTAAGCTTGGGGATGTTGATACGTTGGAAATGTATCTATAATTTTTTATGCTCCATGCTTATTTAGTATCTACTTTTCTTTACTTGTCCACAATTTGAGGTGCTTTTTACATGTTTTCTGGTACTAACCTATTAACAAGTTGCAACAGTGTCAGATGCCTGTTTTCTGCTGTTTTTGGTTTCAGAAAAGTTAGTAAAGAAATATTCTCGGAATTGGACGGGACAAAGGACAAAGTCAATTACTTTCCGTGGCACTACTAGGAAATCCTTCATCAGTGGCGCATCTATATTGGGCTTCTGTGGCGCATGGCAGGGACGCCACTGTTATGTCGCCACTGATAAAAACTTCTGTGGCGCATTTAGAAATGCGCCACGTGTCATGATACTGTGGCGCATTCGCCGATGCACCACAGATTGCTCAAGGCATGACAGCGCCACTAAAGAGTCAGTCACGTAAGGTAAAAATGATGCGTCACTGGTTTGAATATCAGGTATTAAAAAAATCCAAACTTGTCCAAATATACTGTATTATACAGGTATTATATAGAAATAGTATATTTGACTTAGTATATGAAAACAAATATAATACAAACACGAATATAGTGTCATCACACTACTTAGAGCCCGATCGAGGTAGACAAGTGGTCATCATATTACAATACAAGTCAAAGGTGGCGAATATTTATACAAGTGTTTGTTACAAAGTTCACCATCTCATCACATTACAAATGAAGTGTTCACCGCCTACACTAGAATCAAACAGAATACAGCTGTGATGACGGTGAGCAAGAGCAAGAGCCCTAGCAATATCTTCATCCGGTTCTTCTTCCACAAGTGGTTCCTCCACTTGGCTACCGCCTCCTCTCGAGTCGCGTATCCTTTGTAGCTATTGCCGCTAAACTTGTTCACCTGTTTCTGACAGTCCTCCCACTCATCGTAGACTCCTGGAACCCAACCCTTGTACACTACGTACCACTTCGTCATCTCTATAGATAAGGCATATTAGTAAATCATGCAACAGAAAGAACTATATTGGTTCACATGCATATATGTTCACATAAACTAAAGCAAAAGATCAGTAAACATAGAAGATAGCACATCGATCACAATCATAGAACTTTGACAACAACAAATACAATAGTGAAGTTTACAACATACGACCATGGTAGTATATATTTTGTGACACAACACTACACACAGACATCTATGATAATTCTAGGCGCACACATCGATCAATGTTGAGAACTGCTAACCCTTGGCTTCGGGAATGGTAGATAGCCATCCTTCGTCATCCACGTCCTGTTGTCACCCTGTTTACGAAGAATATTTTCAATCTCCCTCTTAGTCAACCCTTTGTTGTGTTTTAGGACCCCTCCCCTTGTGTTGACATCTTCCACGATGATTTCCGACAACTTAACCTAGATGCGATGGAAGTCTTCTCTAAGATCATCATTGTCCCTTCGCGCCAAATTTTTGGCCCATGCTCGGAAACTAGATCACAGAGTTAGGTTCTGGCAATCCCGGACAAACCCTTAAAGGTGATGCATGGCGTAGAAGGCCTTCTTGGCGCCGCCAGTAGCCGGCTCCTTGACGCAGGGGAACTCGAGAACGTGCTTGAACACGTGCTTGTAATCCTTGATACATTCCCCCTTGTTGACGAAGGGGCATCCCTTTCTAGCGTAGCCCTCGAGAGCCTCATTCAAAACACCCCTTATTCTGGTGTAGTCCTTCTTCTTCTGACTCGCCGAGTCGAAATACGATGCTATCGAGTACTTTGTGCATATGACGATGAGTGTGCAGTATTTTTCTCTACACAACACGATTGAAACGGGATGTTGGAAAAGGGAAAAGGAAGAAAGCTATAAGAAAGCCTAAGTTACCAATGCTAGGGGGTGTGTGTACTTACTCGGGAAAGAAAGGCAAAAGAAGCGTGTTCGTCCTCTTGTGGTCCACCATGAACTTCTCGAGGTATGTCGTCTCCTTGGCACGCGTCTCTGATCCTTCCCTCAACTGGCTATCACGCATGTAGTAGGGATCCACTATCGCTATGTAGGGGGTTTTCTCTCTCTTGGTCTTCATCGCCAGATTGAGCGCGAATAGGCGAACCATGTTATAGTCCAGCCGTTTCGAGAGAAACTGCTTGAAGACGTCCTCGTACGCTATGAAGAACACGTCCGCGGGGGCTTCATGGACAAAGTCCACGTCTGATGGCACCTTGACAGTGAAAACCGGGTAATTTGGATCTTTGTCTTTAAGAAGAATGCCCTCTAGTGTCTTGATACTATCACTCAAAGCGAGCATATGTCCACCAAAAGGCGGCAGCCAGAGTCGTGACGCTTCACCGGCTATATGTATCCTGGGCAAGCCATCCTCCCGGGCTGGTATGACATCATCCTTAGTCGGGATCCTCTTCGGAGGAGGTTGGCTCTCGGCTTTCTTACCTCTATTCATGTGCTTCTTCGTATTCTGAGAAGGCCCCTCTACTGGGGATGCTAAGTGCTCAACGTCCGCCTTTTGGAGTGTGCCAAGGCTAAAGATGAATCCAACAGGTTTCTCATGTTGATCGGCGGCCGGAGGCGTCTCTTGAGATAAACCATGGAAGACCAGGCGTTGCGTGCATGTAGTGGGACGCCCACCTTGACCCTCGCGAGTTACGAAGGGTTCTTCATCCATAACAGGCATGTACAATCCTATTTCGGCGCTGGTGTTGATGTAGTCATCGACGTTGACAAATTCTTCATCATCATCGTTGTTGCCGCCATGTGGTGATGGTGGTGGTGGGGGCGACGGCGGTTGCGTTGCGACGGCTTCGCCTTGGGGCGGCCCACACGCTCCCAATAGTTGTTGGTGGCGACTGGTGGTGGCGACGATGACAGGTGGCTTCCGAGGTGGTGGACGGACGGTCGAGGTGGCGCCGGTGACAGGTGGCATCCGAGGTGGTGGCCGGACGATCGAGGTGGCGCTTAGGTGCCCCGTATGATGAATCTGAGTCTTTGGCCATGTCAAGGGCCAGCCGTGACATTCTGCAAGGGTCTTGTGTTCGTCGGCTCCCTAAGGTTGAAAGGGGGGTCCATGTCATCGCACCCTGGCCACACCCGAGCAATCCGGACCCTCATCACGGCACCGTCCATTGCATTGTTGTGCATCGTGCGGTTCGCCGGTTGTATGATATTGCCATTGGCAACATCCGTCAACTCGCCGCCGACAACTTTGTGGAGTAGTACGCAAGCAGCGTCCTGAGTCAAAACACATATGTGTTGGGCATCATGATAGAGGTGGCAGTCACCAAAGGCGCATAAAGAAGATGAAGCGGAGTAACTAATTAGTTACCTTGGTGAGGGCGTTGAGCTCGGCTAATGTCGACACACGGCCGGTCCCGGCGGCAGGCCTATCATCAGCATTCTCCCGCGGCACTGGTGCCACCGCCGGCTGTGCGACACTCGTATATTTTGCAGGAGCAGCAGGGGGTAGCTGTGCGACGACCAGTTCTTGCGGCTACGCCGCGGTGATGGTGGCCGGCGGGGTCACCAAGTCCGGCGACGTGTTAACGTTGATGCTCGAGTTGCTGCCGCTAAAGCTGGGCACGTGTATCGGCCCCTGTCGACCTCCCGCATTCCAAACAGCTAGCCCCTCCATCAACCCAGGGGGATGATCGCACGAAGCTTCTCCTCCAATAACTTGTCCATTGCTTTCTCGTCCACTTTTTCCTCTAATGTCTTCACCTTCAACTTCAGCTCTTCAACCTCGGCTTTATCTTTAGCCGCCGACTGGTTCTTCCTCTCCCTCCTCTTCTTTGCGTCCTCTTTGTAGTACTCGGTAAACTTCATGCTTGTATCGAAGCCGGACACACGGCCAACAAGAAGTTCAGAGGAGAGCCCGAGGGTACAGACCCACCCCAGGCGCAGGTGGGCCCCACCCCACGCCTGGCTAGGGTTTGGTCGCCTTGGCGGCCGCCTCGGTCTCCTCCTTTGCCTATAAGAAGCCCCCGATGCAGAAACCCTGATATTCCACGAAACCTTCTGTAGCCGCCGCCACTGTCGTCCCTAGATCGGGGGATCTGAAGCTCTTCCCGGATCCCTGCCGGAGGGGAGATCATCCCGGAGTCCTTCTCTCCGGTATGATGCGTGAGTAGTTCCACCTTTTACTATGGGTCCATGTAGTAGCTAGATGGTTGTATCTCCTCCTTTGTGCTTTCATGTATAGATCTTGTGAGCTTCGTTAATGATCAAGATCTAATCTATTTGTAATCATGTATGTTGTGTTTGCCGGGATCCGATGGATATTGAGATTATTATGTTGGTTTGATTAATGGTTTTATCTTTATGATTTTATCATGTCTGTGTTGTTTGTGATCTTGTATGCTCTTCGTTGCTAGTGGTTATCTTGGCCAAGTAGTTTCTAGTGACTCCAAGAGGGGGTATTTATGCTCGATAGTGGGTTCATGCCTCTAGTTTCCAAGGGAAGTGACAATAATCTCTTCGGTTGTAGATGTGTTGTTGCTACTAGGGAGAAAACAATGGTATCTTGTTCATGGAACATGTGGACTGTTTACCTTACACACTTTGCTTAAAGTAGTTGTCTGTTGCTTGCAACTTAATACTGGAGGGGGCAGGGAGGCCCAAAAGGTCTGGAAGAAAGCCACTGGCAAGCCATCTGGCCCAGGAGCCGAGTTAGCTTTCATCGACCTGGTCACTCTCTCCACTTCCTCCGGGAGGAATGGGAGCGTGAGCTCCGCATTCTCGCCTGTCGTGACCCTAGCGTCCTCCGCCCAGAAATCCACTTCAAGCGCAACCCCTGAGCGGGGGCCTTCCAAGAAGAGCTCCTTGTAGAAGGAGTAGATGTGGGTCGAGAGATCGTTGGGGTATTCCAGGAGCCTCCCACTGTCCCAGAGGCAGGAGATCGCGCATTTTTGCTGCCGGCCATTTGCCACCGCGTGGAAATAAGCCGTGTCCACATCCGCTTTGAGGAGCCAGTTCTGTCGGCTCATCTTCCTCCAGAAAACCTCTTCCCCTTTATAGATCGCTAGCAGCAAGGACTCCAGGAAGTAGCGATGGGTCCACTCCTCCGCGGAGAGGCCCTATGCATCCACCGTGTGGTCTAAAGATTGGATCTCGCTTAGTAGCGATTCCTTCTGGCGATGGATCGCCATGCCAAGATTAGGCCCCCCAACCTCTCATGAATTGGCGGGCCATCAAGGCACAATGATGCAACACGTCGACCGCTGATGGCGCCTAGTACTTGTCGTGGGACGCTTCGTTGGAAACCCCAAGAGGAAGGTATGAAGCAGCACAGCAGCAAGTTTCCCTCAGTAAGAAACCGAGGTTATCGAACCAGTAGGAGGAAGGAAACATCACACATGTGTTGCTAGCAACGCGGAGACCTGCACAACACAAACTCAAGACTTTGCCCCAACGAATCAGTGAGGTTGTCAAGCTCACCGGTTTGCTATAACAGAGGATTAAACGTATGGTGTGGAAGGTAATGGTTTGCAGCAAGTAAACAACTAACAGTGGAAGATGTATCAATGGTAAAGATTGGACTGGGGTCCATAGTTCACTAGAGGTGCTCTCCTTAGATAAACAACATGGCATGAAGGGTAAACAAATTACAGCGAGGCAATTGACAGGAACTGAGAAAGGCATAACAATGCAATTACTAGCCAGAAAGATCCTATGAGGTTGATTGGGCAATACAACAATATACATAGACCGTCATCCAACTACATTTATGACTAGAAGTCCACCTTCAAGTTATCATCAAAACCCCCTCCAGTATTAAGTTCCAAGCAACAGACAACTGCTTTAAGCAAAGTGTGTAAGGTAAATAGTCCACATATTCCATGAACAAGAGACCGTTGTTTTCTCCCTAGTAGCAACAGCACATCTCCAACCGAAGAGATTATTGTCACTTCCCTTGGAAACTAGAGGCATGAACCCACTATCGAGCATAAATACCCCCTCTTGGAGTCACTAGCAACTACTTGGCCAAGATAACCACTAGCAACTGAGAGCACGCAAGATCACAAACAACACAGACATGATATAATCATAAAGATAAAACCATTAATCAAACCAACATAATAATCTCAATATCCATCGGATCCCCGCAAACACAACATGCATGATTACAAATAGATTAGATCTTGATCATGAATGGAGCTCACAAGATCTATACATGAAAGCACAAAGGAGGAGATACAACCATCTAGCTACTACATGGACCCATAGTCCAAGGTGGAACTACTCACGAATCATACCAGAGAGAAGGCCTCCGGGATGATCTCCCCTCTGGCATGGTGCCGGGAAGAACTTCAGATCCCCCCCCGTCTAGGGACGATGGTGGCGGCGGCTACATACGGTTTCGTGGATTTCTGATCGGGTACTCAGGTTTTCTACATCCGGGGCTTCTTATAGGCGAAGGGGCAAGACCGGGAGGCGGCCAGGGCCACCAAACCCTAGCCAGGTGTGGCATCCCGCAAAACCACTACTAGAAAATCGCTTGGTATTTTGTTTTGTGCATCATCATGACATCATCCTGCATATTATTTTTACTTGAAACTATGTTGCGAAAGACTATTGTTTTCTGAAACTAGCCCTCCTTCTATTTCAAATTAAACCCCCGGATGTTTCCGGATATTTTGTTTGTCTAAAACTAATTACAAAATCATTTACTAAAATTAAAATGAACAATATTGTTTTAAGATAAAACTGTTTTGATCGGGGGAGGCAGCCCGGCCCGAAAAGCCAGGCCGCCTACCACCCCGATCGGCCCAACCCAATCTCACCAAACCCTAATTTTTCCTACCTACACCAAGTCTACCCACCCTACCTCCACCTCACCCCACCCAATAGTCTGACGCCACCTCACCCCTCTCTTCCCCTCTAACCTATCCTACGCTGCCACCTCACCCAACTCCCTCTCTCTCTCACCCCCACTCCCCACACCACAGCACACACACACAAGTCACACACCCGATCCAGCTCCCTGCCAGCCCGACCCACACCCTGGCCCACCCTGCCGCCTGTCCCCCACCTCCTTCTCTCCCCACCCCGCGTCGTCCCACCTCTCTCTTCTTCCCCTCTTCTCTCCCTCATCCGCCGCCGACTTCTGCGGCCTCAGTCTCACCGTCTGCCTCCGCTGCCGCCAGACGCCGCCACCGCCTCAGCGCCTCTCCTCTCGACCGCTCTCTCCCGCGGGCGCCCCCTCGCCTCGCCCGCTCGCCTCACCGCCCCACCCCGCCACTCGCCCCGCCTCCAGGCTCATGACCGCCTCGCCCTCCCCGCCTGCCACCGCCGCTGGCCGGCCCTCATCCCCGCCCGGCCTGTTCCCAGAGCCGCAGTTAGCGCGCCGCCCGCCTGCTCGGCCAGCGCCCACTCGCCCCACCTCCTCGACCGCCGCCTCATCCACCTCCGCCTCCGGCCTTCCTCGCCAACGAGCGCCAGCAAGCCGCCACGGCCGCCTGCCGCTCGCTTGCCGCGACCGTGCCCGGCCGTGCTCGACGCCGCGTCAGCCTCGAACCCCCCCGCAACGCCCCCGTCTGCGAGCCTCCTCGACCGACCCCGCCCTGGCCGTGACTGCTCCCCGATGACCTCGTCTCCTTCCGGCCATGGCGCCGCCTGCGCGAACCCGCCTCCCGTCCTTCCTCGACCCGATCCTCTCCCGCCTCCTGCCGTCAACTTCGCTGTGTGGCCTCTGCATCCGCCACCACAGCCTGTGCGGTCGCCTTCTCGCCTCGGCGATGCCTTTGCTGGGCGTGTCGGTTCTCCTTTTTCGTCTGTCTGCAACATCGCAGCCACGCACGCCCACTTGGGGGCCAGATTCCTTTGATGCTATCAGATCCCCGCACCGGTTATAAGTGTGACCGAAGACCGTATCGAGCCGAGGGTGTCCGAAAAATCATAGACAAGAACTACATCACGGAACATCAAGTACTCCTACATGGACCAAAGACCGATCCCGAATACCTTCCCGAACCCTCGAGGCCTTGCACACGGAGCACCGAGAACTACTTCCCGGACCCGAAGACCATCGGTCAAGTTCACCACCGACAAAAGACGGGCGACAAGTTCTACTTCACGGGCACCGAGCATCAAGATCGCCTTCACGGGAAACCGCAAAACATCCTTCCCGGGGATTTGAAGACCGCATCCACGGAACGCCAAGACCTTCTCCTCGGAACGCCATGACCGTCTACGCGGACCCGAAGACCACGAATGCGACAAGATCGACACCGACCAGGGCGAGTCCGATGCGCCCCCGACGCCAACCAGGTCCTTCCCGGATGCGACAAGACCTACTTCCGATGTCCGAGACCGATCCCGTCGAACCTTGAACCCTGAGACCGAACCCCGAACCCCGGAACCAAGATCTTCGACCCTAATGTGTGACCCTTATCCGAGAACCCTATTTTATAAATTGTCAACTATAGGAATTGTTGCATATTTAAATTGCCAGGCTTGCATACATATTGTCATGTGGTTTGGGGGCCTTATGCCGAATTACTATATAATTAAATATGGGGCCCATATGCGGGCAAATCTAGTCGTATATTGGCCTCATTTAAATTTGTGTAGCGAACCGGTAACTTATCTTGCCCTGTTATTACAACATTTAATCTGTGGGGTAGCTAAACAACATGAACCTATTAATTAATTGTCGGGACCCCGGTTCCGCTTAATCTTGCCTAATTGCATCACATCTTGCCATGTCATACATCATACATGCATCATGCCCGATCTTTTGCCGTAGTATTAAATAGTGCATCCGGTGTTTATTCTAGTGCTTTGCTTCTTCACGGACTAGGCCGTTGAGTTGATGCGAGTGTCGACCCGACCTTCGGATGAACCTTCGGCAATGTTTTCAGGCGAGCACCTCCCCCTTTCTACCTATCTTACTTTTATAGTATGTATTCCCTCCTGTTGATCTATTGCTATCTGTCTTGCGATGCTCTAGTTTTCCATACCCGTGATAACCCTTGCAGCCTTATATTACCTTGGACACATCCTATTACCTGTTGTTTGGTAGATAGTGGACCTGCGCGTCGTAGTCGCTTGCTCAAGTGCTATTGCGTGTCGTCAAGTACCACAGTTGTTGGAGTATTGCCGTGTGTTTATTGTTGGAGATGATCATAACTTTAATTACTGTTTAACAACTAAAATTGCAGTAGGTAATGCAGAGGCACAGGTGGGCAATAGATGTTATTTGGTTGTTAACCGTCCACTTGTGTCCCGTAGGACCCCGAGTACTTGATACCTATCCTTGAATATTCGCGCTATCCACATCCGGGAGGATTATGGGACCCCCCTGAGCCAGAGCTTGATTCAGTCTTATTTCTTGGGGCCACAAACTAGTTTGAGGATTTATTTACTATCATGTACTTATGCCATGTTTTACTGCTTTATTTACGACAGCGAGGAGCACACTGCATCTTTTAGGTAAGCGGAGTTTCGGTATCGACAAGCCCAGCTTTGGGTTCCCGATCGTTTCACCCGGCACAAACCTTGAGTCCGTCTCGAGTCGCCTAACTTCGCTATGGTGTACTCCAAGGGGTGGCCCCCTTAAATATTTCTGAATCTTGTGATTGCTTTGTCGTGAAGGCCTCGTTGGGTTTTGATTTGGTTTTTCCGAGGTTGATCGAGTGTGTGTTGCTATTTGTGCACCCCTGCAAGGTAAAACTTTCTGAAAGCCGTGTCCGCGGTTATGGACGACTTGGAGCCTGATATCTCGATCATAGACAACTATAACTAAAGTAGTGCTATAAATTTGACTTTATAATGACTAGTAATCAGCTTCACTATAATGGAATGGCTAAATAAAACTGCCAACAATTGCTTGTTTGGGTTGTCGCTTGCGACCATTGTATCTGACTAGTAAGTATTGCAACTATAACGGAATGGCTAAATAAAAGTACCAACAACTGCTGGGTTTGGGATATCTCGTGCTATTTGCATTTGACTAGTAAGTGTTGCAACTACAATGGAATGGTTAAATAAAAGTGCCCACTGCTTATTTTATCAGGATGACTATCTATATTTGACTAGTAATTGCTGCAACGATAACTGAATAAATAAAACTGCCAACTGTGCGAGTTCCGCGGTTGACTTCCTCGTTTGGTCTCGAGGGGTAAACACCAGGATGGGTATGTTTGGTGGTAGTATCAGGTTGGTTCCGAATAGGTCCTTCTTACCCCTCTCTGATAGCCGACAGTTGTATCGAGTCTCTATAGGTTGTTTAGTGCATGCTGCCGCTGCCGCTTCAGTCCACTATAACTATGTAGGCGAGGACCGCCGAATTCTAGCCTCGCCGTGTACTGGCCTCAGTACTGACCGCTCTCTCTTTTTTCCTTTGCCATTTGCCGGCACCCCTTTTGTTTAAGTAGGTTTTGAGATCGACGTCGTTAGCAGGGTTACCCTTCCGGCTTGGCCTGGGCAGGGTTATGGACGCCATTGGTTATTCTTCAGGGCTCTTATCCCCATTTGCATCTTGTCCGTAGCTGGACGCTCTATCGTTTTCAAGGTGATTTGGATCTTTGTTCTGTATATTTGTATTCTTGACTCATGGAGTCGTGTTGTATATATATCTGTTCTGTGGGTCCCATCGAGGACTGTTGTGTAATGTTATTACTTTGTTTTCCACCCGCACGAAAGTGCCTGGTGGGCACCTTTGAATCATTTCTATGCGGGTTTGGCGGGTTTCACTAAAACTTGCATAGGGACGATTCTGAGGGTGTTACACCAGGCGCGAGCCCACCTGCCCCCGTGCCAGGGGTAGGTCTTCCCCCCTGGCCAGCCTGTCCCTCCTCTGGACTTCTTGTTCCCCACAAAAAGTAATTGACTTTGTCCTTTGTCCCGTCCAATTCCGAGAATATTTCTTTACTAACTTTCCTGAAACCAAAAACAGCAGAAAACAGGTATCTGGCACTGTTGCAACTTGTTAATAGGTTAGTACCAGAAAACATGTAAAAAGCACCTCAAAGTGTGGACAAGTAAAACAATGGAGATACTAAACAGTCATGGAGCTTCAAAAATTATAGATACGTTTCCCACGTATCAGCATCCCCAAGCTTAAATCCTGCTTGTCCTCGAGTAGGTAAGTGATAAAAGAATAATTTTTGAGGTGACATGCACCCTCACAATAAAGATCCAACCATTTGCAAGCACTGAAAGATGGGATCAGAAAACTCTAAACATGTGCATGAAAGATGGAGTTCTAACAATAGGACATAGTAATTATGCATGCAACATGGCAAGCTACAAACAAAGATCATGAATAATATGCATTGAAAAACGTTTTTTTTGTTTCACATGCAGAAAACATAGCATAGTGGCAATAATCTTGTCCCTCGTAGAGTAGCAATATAATGCATAGGACACCTGCAAAGTTCACAAGGGTGACTAGAAACAAATAGCACAAGAACAAGTAATAACACATTATGCATCAATTAATAAGCTTTGGAATACTGCACACGGAATGACAACTATGCTCTCTTAATGGTGCCTAAAGGTAGAAGGTGGAGACTCAATAATGGTGGAAGAAAGGCCTTTTTGTAAAGGAAGCAGGGATTACAAGTTTCAAAAAGAGCTTCCAAAAATTATGGCACTTCTTAGCTTTCAACCCTCATTGCCCCTATCATAAGCATCTTGAAGTGGTTAAGGTTAAAGTGGCAAAGTTGGAGTATATGCTTGACGAAGTATAAGTTGGAAATCTCATGCCCCTTGAATACAAGGGCCACACCTCATGCATACTCAACTTTGGGTCCAGGTAAGTTCTTGTCACTGTAAGTATTTGCATATCATTGAGCAACGCCAACGGGGTACCCCTTGCACATGGTACAGGAGCTTTCCCATAACCAAAATGACAAGGCAAGCAGACAATGAGCATCTCAGCAATTCTTCTTATGTACCATGGGAATATGGTGCTTTTTTCTCTCTTTCCTATTTTCTCAGTGTGTCTCTTTTTTTATAAGAAGAATGTTTCATGGTTGTCACTATGGTGATGCTGCAAGTTTCCACCATGATTAGGAATGGCTTAGGCTAGCGGCCCAGGCGTTTCTCTAACACAGGATACAAACTCCATGGACTTACAAGTTCCCTCTTTATTTCACACCGATGACATCCATAGATAAAAAAACATGATATCAACTGAGTACAACAAGGTACAAGTGCAATGTTGAAAACGTTCCCCGTGACAGCATGGTTCTGCTAATTACAACTTATAAGTGCAAGCATATACAACAAAGTTGTCACAATGGTTCAATTTTACTTGGGGCAAAGAATAAAGTGTGCCATCAAGTTCGTGAGGGCTTTAATCACTAAGTTTTCACATAATAAAATAGTTTTTAATTGGAAGATAGATGAAAATAAGAATATACTTTGGAATGGTGTAACACACCATGCATAGGAGTTTATAGTGGGCACTTTGGAATAACTTGGTTTCTTGAGAGTTGGAAACATGAGTAGAACTTACTCATACAAGTGGAGGCTAGCAAAAGACTGGGAGCAACCAACTAAGAGAGCAATAATGGCCATAATTATGCAATGCAACAAAGCAAACTAATCAAAGCAAAGAGTGGTACTACAAGTCAAGGACTAAATGATCATAGAGGCTAATGCTGACTTGTCATAGTCATAACATGGTGTGAACATGTGCCAAGTCAACCCAAGCAAAGCATCAAAGGAGGATACCACAATACTATGCTTTTGCATGCTAAAGCAATGCATAATTTCTTCAAGGCACACTAAGAAATACCAAATGTTTGGAACTAGACATGCTACAGCAATAATCACTAAGCATAATGCTAAAACAACACCTAGCATGGCATGCTAAAGTCTAACTCACAGTCAATGCAAGCTCCTCTTGCACTTCAAGTAAGAACTTACTACTCCTTTCCAAACACCAGGCAAACTTATTTGCAAAACAACACAGAGAGAACGGGGGTCCAAACTACTAAAGCAAACTAAACAAACTAAGAAAAGAAAACGAAAATTAAGACGCTCCAAGAACAACACAATTGTGCATAAAACAATAAAAACGAAGTGTATAGATAGACATGAGCTTTTTATTGATGAAGGGGATGCCTTGGGCATCCCCAAGCTTTGACGCTTGTACCTCTTGGATATTTCTTGGGGTGACACCATGGTGGCATCCCCAAGCTTGAGATTTTGTCCATTCTTCATCTCATTGCATCATTCTCTCTCCACACCTGAAATTTTTTCCTTCATACAAAACTTCAGACAATCTTCATTAGCAACATTAGTATATTCAAAAGATATTAGACCCCTGGAAAAGCTTTGGAACAGCAAGGCTTTTCACTAAAAACATAAGCTACTGTAGTAACTCCTTCAAAAATCTCAATTTACCTGAAGATAACTCAAAATAGGATCAATAAGAAGCAAATGCAAATAATGGCAGATATCTGTCAAAACAGACCAGCAAGTAGAAACGAATTTTTTCGAACATCTTCTGTTGCTCAAATAAAAAAGTGTTGAACTAACAAAAGTTAGCAAAAATACTGGGGGATTTATTCGTAAATTTTGAGCTCAATTCGAGTTACAGCTCCTCCTCACGAATGTTTTTTTGGTGGAGGACAGGAATCTGTTTCGGGATAGCAACTCCCCAAATCTTATTTCCCTCTCATTAGAGGTCATTCTTGGCACAAAAAGCAAACAAAAAGGATAATGAGAGGTTATTACTGAAGTAATAACTTCCAAGACTCAAGGAAACTCTTGGGCTATCTCCCAACAAGTATTTTTCTTTAACGCCTTTAAGTTAGGCATGATAGCTTGAAAAGATGCTCACATAAGAATGATGAATTAAAATCAAAGAGAGCATCAAGAAGCAAATTCAAAACACATTTAATTCTAACCCACTTCCTATGCATAGGAATCTTGTAAGAAAATAAATTCTCAAAGAACAAAGTGACATGCAAAGGCAGATAAAACAAGAGTAACTTTAAAACTTTCAGCACATAGAGTGGTGTTTCAGTACCATGAAAACTTCTACAACCATATTTTACTCTCTCATAATAATTTTCAGTAGCCTCATGAATAAACTCAACAATATAATTATCACATAAAGCAGGCTTTTCATGAGCTACAAACACATAATTTCTATCAAGCTCAAAAATAGTGGGATTAAAACCTTCACAGGTTTTATCCAAAGTAGATATTTCAAAAGGATCCACAGGAACATAGCATTCATCCTCCTTTGCTAAGCACGGGGGACAGTCAAATAATATAAGAGGTAAAGAGTTACTCTCATTAGAAGGTAGGCATGGGTAGATCCATTCTTCCTCCTTTTGTTCATCACCCTCCTCCTCTTTTTTATCTAATGAGCTTCTAGTTTCAACAATTTCTTCTTCCATAGGTTCCTCCAAGGCATTAGTCTCTTCCAAGTGTGGAAAACGCCTATTAAAATATTCAAGAATATAGCTATTTTTTCCTTGTAATTATCAAAGCAAAATTTAAGTATCTCATAAACCTCACATTCATAAGGTGCATCATCAGTATTTTCAAGCAAACTAGCAAGTTAAAATGCACCCTTGAAAGCAATAAATTCTTCAGTTTGTTCCACATCATAAAAGTCATAATTTCCTTTAACATAAGAAGATATGGTAACATTATCATTATACTCACATTGAAAGGGTAGGTGTTTATACCTCCTGCAGCAACAAGCTTTATCAAGGCAATAAGTAACATTATAAGTAGAACACACATCTCTAGCAATAGTATTCAACTTATCAATTTGTTCCCATAAGTGTTTTCCTTTTTGTGACATACGGTGTTCCTTATAATAATACTTTTGTTCTTCCGTGAACCCACCTTACCAATAAGAAACCATCCATTAATAGAAAGCATGACCAAGCAAGGCAACAGCAGACCAGCAACTAGGGCAGCAACTTTTTTTTGTTTTTCAATAAAGCAAGCAAACCAAACTAGACTAATTTTTTTGGGTTTTTTTAAAAGAGGCAAACAAAACCAAAAAAAAAGAAACAAAGTAAAGAGAAAGGAAGTGAAGGACTCCCCTAGTGAAGACGTCCTTAGCCTCCCCGGCAACGACGCCAGAAAATAGCTTGATGGCGCCCAGTACTTGTCGTGGGACGCTTCGTTGGAAACCCCAAGAGCAAGGTATGAAGCAGCACAGCAGCAAGTTTCCCTCAGTAAGAAACCGAGGTTATCGAACCTGTAGGAGGAAGGAAACATCACACATGTGTTGCTAGCAACGCGGAGACCTCAACACAAACTCAAGACTTTGCCCCAACGAATCAGTGAGGTTGTCAAGCTCACCGGTTTGCTATAACAGAGGATTAAACGTATGGTGTGGAAGGTAATGGTTTGCAGCAAGTAAACAAGTAACAGTGGAAGATGTATCAATGGTAAAGATTGGACCGGGGTCCATATTTCACTAGAGGTGCTCTCCTTAGATAAACAACATGGCATGAAGGGTAAACAAATTACAGCGAGGCAATTGACAGGAACTGAGCAAGGCATTGTAGGGTTCGCAGCATAGAAAAAAAATCCTACGATGGGAACAACTATGTACCAAGATCTATCTACTAGATACAAACAACGGGCGGATGTATATCCGTAGAGAACATACCCTTGAAGACCGACAAAGCTTAACGAGTCCAAACTCGTGGTTGATGTAGACGATCTCTTGCCGATCTCAAGATCGAGAGGAAGTCCTAGCGCCGCAAAACAGCAGCGCATCCGTGCTCGCACACACGTTCGAGGCACCGAGCAACCTCCGCCTCCTCGCTCCAGCGATGCAGCGGAAGCACAACTCTTTCTTGCCGAATAGCCACCGAGAACATGTATCTCGCTAGTCCGAGACCATGGGGAATAAATTCTAGAGGGGGAGAGAGATCCTTCACGAGGAGGTGTGTTGTGAGAGGAGGAGAGGGGGGCCTTTATAGGAGAGGGGGCACCCAAGGGCATGGCGCCCAGCCATGGGGCTGCCCACCTCTTCCACATTCATGTGGGTGGAGCTCCCACTCAAAATGAAAAGCCTCCACTCCCATTAAAAGCCTCCACTCAAAATCCACTCACATGCATTAAATTTCCACCAAATTTAATGCAAGCTCTCATTAAATAAAACTCTTTTATTTATTTATTCATAATTTTGTTAATTACTTTAATTAACAAACATTCACATAAAACCCTTGCTAGTATTCCATTTCACATGCAGAACCCGGTTTGACAATTTCAACCGAAACAGTTTCGGTGTCTAGTGAAATAAATTCCTACACTTTCCTTTTCTTTTCGGCATGAAACTTTTGCTCCAATTGGATGTCGGTGTCTCTTAAGTGTGTCACCCTACGGTTCACGAATAATGTGGACATGATCGAGACCCCTCTCAGATCAATAATCAGAAGCGGGATCTGGAGACCCATACTGACTCCCACACATTCAACGATGACTTTCTTGTGATCATCAGAACCTTTTACGCTAGTATCTTAATCCCTTTGTTTCGCGATATATTACATGTCCGAGATTCGATCATCGGTATCTCCATACCTAGTTTTATCTCGTTACTGACATGCACTCTTTTCTCGTTCCCGTGATATAACATTCTAGTGATCAAATCACTTGCTTGCAAGCTAATCAATGTGATATCACCGAGAGGGCCCAGAGTATATCTATCCGTCATCGGGATGAACAAATTCCACTCTCGATCCATGAGCCTCAACATAACACTTTATTAGTTCTGAATCCATCTTTATAATCACCCTGTTACGGTGTGATGTTTGATGTTATCAAGAAACTCTTCCGGTGTTAGTGATTGACATGATCTCATGGTCTAAGGATTAGGATCACTTCGTAAGTTGTTATAGCAATATAAACTCAATGACTTTGATCGTAATGCTATACTTCGGATGAATGTTCATCACACCATTACACTAATGTTGTGACCCCGTTATTAACAACATCCAATGTCCATGATTAGGAAACCTTGATCATCTTGTTAATCAACGAGCTAGTTTATGAGAGAGGCATAACTAGGAACTTTCTGTTTGTTTATTAAACACACATGTATTAACGTTTCCGTATTAATACAATTATAGCATGCAAAATAAACATTTACCATAAATAAGGAATACGATAATAACCACTTTATTATTGCCTCTCGGGCATATTCCCTTCAGTCTCCCACTTGCACTAGAGACAATAATCTAGTTTGATAACTTTGCGTATTGAACACCTATGGCTTTCTGGTGTTCCATATACGCAATTGCAAGTGGTTAACATAATCTACGGATCTGACGCTTTCAGGTCCGTGTGTATTTGCATGTCTTTGCGTCTTCACGCATCACTCATTCTCCAATGAGATGGCATTGTATAAATTTGGTCTTTCGGTGAGACCTTTAGTTCCTTGGGGTTAAAACACGTCGATACTATTGTCATACAATATATCTTTAGTGTTAGCCCGTTGCGAACCACACCTTAGTTTGATAACAAACTTCTTGACACAAATTCCCTCCTTTGCTGCTACTATAGCAGTCATATACTTAGCCTTTTTGTTGTAGTATTCGTCACAATGTCTTAACTATGGATTTCATCCAAATCCATCATGGAATCTCCTTTCCATTACATTGTGCCACCCATAGTTTAAATTGAGATAAACTTAATTTGTATCTTGTGACAAAACTAGTACCAATGTAACGCTTTACAATGAACTATTTGTAATTGTTTGTCACCTCTACACAAATATATTCTTAGTTCTTCCAAAAGATCATAAGAATATCCTCACTATCGTCCAATGATCATTTTATGATTCATTCTGGTATATGCTCATAACACTTAGAGCATAGGACATATCTGGATGTGTACATATCATGGTATGATTGATCAAAGCATCCTTGTGATTTCACTCATCAAGTGTCAAAGCACTTGAATCTTGTTTCACTTATCAAGTGCCAATACACTTGAATCTTGATTCAATTACTTTCCATGCAACAAGAACTGTTTATTGTCGTTTCTATATTGAACTCCTTCAATATCTCATATATGTATATTTGGCACAACCATATTGGCGTCACAGTCTATCCACTATAGAAATTCACGCTAAATATTCGGGTTTTGCCTAAGTATTTCATCGAAATGAAATTCTTAACCTTTGTCAATAAAAGATACATCATTTCTAATCAACAAGATGTCCTCCACATAATGTATTAGAAATATGTCTTAGCGCTCCCACTTAATTTCTTGCAAATGCAAGCATCTTCATCGCTCTCGATGAAAACTCCTTTTCATCACGGTGAAGATTCCAACTCCGCGATGCTTACTTCAACCATTAAAGTTTGCATGCCCTTTTAGCATCCTTTGAATTAACAAAACCCTTTGGATCGTGTCATGTACACGTCCTAGGTAACCATTCTATTAAAATAACTTTGTTTTGTTTATTCATCTATCATATACCAAATTATATGTAGTGGTTGCTACTTTAATCCGTCCAGACTAAATATCGCTATGAAAGATCAAATCTTGTCATAGTCAACTCCTTGAACATTGTCGTAAAATACTTTACGACATGTCGACTATTTCATAGATGTGAAATATCCATGTTTGTTTCTTTATAGATCCAAATACGACCGATAGGTTTTTACACCTTTCCGGAGGGTATTCCAAGTTCAAAACTTGATTTCTCGTGTATGGAACTATCACGGATTTTATGGCTTCAAGCCATTTGACGGAGTCAGGGCCCATCATCGCTTCTTTGCATATAGTCGGTTCATCATTGTCAAACAATAATGATTTACTATCAAATCTTAGTATTTGATTGTTTATCCGGCCGACTTAGTTCAATAAGAACTTAGATCTCCGTGACCACAACCTTTGAGGCACATAAGCTATGAGCATTATGGCAGCCTCCGGAACCATTTCCAGCGCTGCGCAACTCAGCACATTTAGCTAAGGTTCGTTAACCTTATCAAAGTTCTATTGTCCTCCCACTTAACATTTATGAAAAATTCCTTCTTCAAGAAACTTCACGTTTCAAGCGACAAACCCTTTTGTCTTTGGTGTTATGGAGGAATAACCAATTGTTATTCAAAATAACCTACAAAGACATGCTCATCCGACTTAGGTTGTAAACATCTTACTTATGTTTAGCATACCAAAATTTAAGAAAGGACAACTTGGGTTTTACCCCAAACATAACTCATATGGTGTCATTTCAACGGATCAAGATGGAGCTCTTTTCAGTGTAAAAGCGGTAGTCTCTAAAGCTTTAATCTTTTAAAACATAATGGCAGTTTTATAAATAACACCTTTGATCCAACCATGTCAAACAAGGTTTCCTTACAAATCTCAAACACTCCATATTCCTATGGTGTTTCGGGAGATGTAAATCTAGGTGTTTTGCTAAACTTGTAACTCGAATAAATCCCTTTTATGATAAAATTATAATTCATTTATTTTTCTTGTTACACTTGTAACTCAAATAAATCCCTTATGATAAAATCATAAACCATTTATTTTCTTGTTACAATGATTTTCACTTCATCTTGAAAGTCTTTGAAACGTTTTTCAAATATTTCATACTTCTTTCTCATTAAGTGAACATTCACTCAAATTTTCGGAGAAAGCATATGAAGTTGAAACTCATCGCTTACGACTACACATAATGGACTACATACATCGATATGTATAAATTCCAATATTTTAGTCGTTCGTTCTTCTTTGGCCTTTGAACGAAGTTTTTAATTATCCCGAGGAAAGTCTCACAAGCGTCACTTGATCAAATCAAAGACTCCAAAAATCCATGAATATGGAGATTCTTCATGTTTTGTTTCCAATATAATTTAAACGGCGATGTCACTTCGTAAGTGATATTTCAATCATTTGTCTTGCGACATTTTAGCATTAGGTTTTATGGATGTGATTTCTCCAACTAGATTTGTAAATCATCCATCTTATATGGAACACGGTAATTATTTGAACAACCTTTGTTCTCATAATACCTGATTTAAATAACAATTATTAAAACAAATCTTGAAGTCAAGCTTTGATGTCAACGAGAAATACAAACAACGGTTTTTTTTTTTTGATGAACATCATCACATATTCTCTTGCTAGTTACTTAGGTCATTGTGGTTCATGAATTGCGTTGTTCCGTATGACATTTCATACCAACCAATTCGGTATCCAATACCCAAGAACCACATTGTTTAACAAGCAAAGAATACAACCATAACATTTATATCATATATATACCTAAATTGGATATTTCCAATCTTTTCTTTTCTGCCAAATATATTCTATAGATTCTCTTTCAGCATTTCCTTTTCCTTTTAAAAGAATTTATCAACATCAAAAGTGGCACCATATACATGACACATAGTCCAAAGCGTGTATATTCAAATAATAATACCTTTGGACTTGCACTTTGAAGTAGATCACCATCATCAAATGATCGGTATTCTTTCAAAATCCATTCTTTAGTAATCTTTTAGTGTAGTAAACATTTTACATACATATTCTATTCACCCTTATCATGACGACTTTCATGATCAAGCTACTTTAGCTTATAAAGGCGAATCGTGAGTATAACATTACTTTCCAAAACCCTTTTGGATGATTAGGATGTCTAGCATCTCCAACCTTCGCAAATTCTCATCCAATATGAGAACATATATTCTACTCTATCATATTGCAACCAAAACATTATTTCAGATATCGTTATATCTGCCACACATGATGGTTTCTGAAACAATTCTTTCAGCTCCTAGATAAACTTGATATTAAAACAATCAAGAATCGTGGAGGCAAACATGCATGATACTTAAGATACTAACACTGGAATTGTTACTCTCGATTTAATACCAACTATTAAATTTCCCAGAGTAAATAGAGTTTGCTGAAAGTTTGCAATAGGACTTTAAACTTTAGATTGACACTCAACACAATACGATACCAGTTCGTAAAGTATATATCCAGAATTCTATAGTTCTATTATCTCAATTATAACTAAGTATAAGGCGGTGAACGAATGCCAATGACTACAACAAATTATGCAAATTCACTTTGATTTAATTTATGATAAATTGAGTTCTACTAATCCAAATTAGAAATAAACTCCCACTCAAAAACGACATCCCTCGTGTCTTTTTGGTGATTACATGAACCAAATCCACTACACCAAGTCCGATCATCACGTGAGTCGGTATAGCTTCAAAGGCGAGCATCAAATGGTCAACATATCAAAACATATGACTCATGCTTAACCTTTCGGTCCGTGTTCTGAGGCCATGTCTGTACATGCTAGGCTCGTCAAGTAAGAACCTTAGTATTCGCGTGTGTAACTGTCTTACACCCGAGATATGCTCGTGGATTCAAGTACACCCGATCATCACGTGATGTCTTGAAGCGACGAAACATTGTCGGTGCATACTTAAGGAAGAACACATTCTTATCTTGATATCTAAATGAGGGATCATCTTATTTTGCTAATAAAACGCCAAACAAGCAATATAAGATGCTATCAAACATCATATATTTATTAGTGAAATGATATGGTTCCCGCAGATGATCTCTATCATGTGCACCGTGGTATGATCACTATCATACCTATATGTGTAAATCCAAGGTCTATGGAGTTTACACGCTATGTGTGCTGTAAGAGTATCATATCATACTTCTACTTACAACATCACCATATCATAACACTAGCCCAGCAACAATCTAAACTAGACGCCTCCAATTTATCCATTGCAAATTTTATGTGGCTTAGGGCTTTCGAAGATAGAACCGTTCTTACCTACGAACATGAACCACAACGAGGATAACCAAATTGTTGACAACTCGTTGCAAATTAGATATTGACTATAGTAGGAGAGACAGACACCCGCTAGACACTTATGCAAAACTAGTTGCATGTCAAGCGTGGAACAGGTCTCATGTGCGAGGACATGTAAAGTTTGTCCGGGCCGCTTCATCCCACTATGCCACCAATATCCAAAGTACAACTAAGAAGCAATAAAATGATCATCATCGCCCACATACTCATATGTGTACTACCCGTGCAAAGCATCTACGCATAGATCCGGCTCTGATACCACTGTAGGGTTCGCAGCATAGAAAAAAAATCCTACGATAGGAACAACTATGTACCAAGATCTATCTAATAGATACAAACAACGGGCGGATGTATATCCGTAGAGAACATACCCTTGAAGACCGACAAAGCTTAACGAGTCCAAACTCGTGGTTGATGTAGACGATCTCTTGCCGATCTCAAGATCGAGAGGAAGTCCTAGCGCCGCCAGCAGCAGCGCATCCGTGCTCGCACACCGTTCGAGGCGAGCAACCTCCGCCTCCAGCGATGCAGCGGAAGCACAACTCTTTCTTGCCGAATAGCCACCGAGAACATGTATCTCGCTAGTCCGAGACCATGGGGAATAAATTCTAGAGGGGGAGAGAGATCCTTCACGAGGAGGTGTGTTGTGAGAGGAGGAGAGGGGGGCCTTTTATAGGGGAGAGGGGGGGCACCCAAGGGGAATGGCGCCCAGCCATGGGTCTGCCCCCACCTCTTCCACATTCATATGGGTGGAGCTCCCACTCAAAATGAAAAGCCTCCACTCCCATTAAAAAGCCTCCACTCAAAAATCCACTCACATGCATTAAATTTCCACCAAATTTAATGCAAGCTCTCATTTAAATAAAACTCTTTTATTTATTTATTCAGAATTTTGTTAATTACTTTAATTAACAAACATTCACATAAAACCCCTTGCTAGTATTCCATTTCACATGCAGAACCAGTTTCGGCAATTTCAACCGAAACAGTTTCGGTGTCTAGTGAAATAAATTCCTGCGCTTTCCTTTTCTTTTCGGCATGAAACTTTTGCTCCAATTGGATGCCGGTGTCTCTTAAGTGTGTCACCCTACGGTTCGCGAATAATGAGGACATGATAGAGACCCTCTCGGATCAATAATCGAGCGGTATCCGGAGACCCATCGACTCCCACACATTCAACGATGACTTTCTTGTGATCATCTAACCTTTTACGCTAGTATCTTAATCCCTTTGTTTCGCGATATATTACATGTCCGAGATTCTATCATCGGTATCTCCATACCTAGTTTTATCTCGTTCTTGACATGCACTCTTTTCTCGTTCGTGATATAACATTCTAGTGATCAAATCACTTGCTTGCAAGCTAATCAATGTGATATCACCGAGAGGGCCCAGTATATCTATCCGTCATCGGGATGAACAAATTCACTCTCGATCCATGAGCCTCAACATAACACTTTATTAGTTCTGAATCCATCTTTATAATCACCTGCATTACGGTGTGACGTTTGATGTTATCAAGAAACTCTTCCGTGTTAGTGATTGACATGATCTCATGGTCTAAGGATTAGGATCACTTCGTAAGTTGTTATAGCAATATAAACTCAATGACTTTGATCGTAATGCTATACTTCGGATGAATGTTCATCACACCATTACACTAATGTTGTGACCCCGTTATTAACAACATCCAATGTCCATGATCAGGAAACCTTGATCATCTTGTTAATCAACGAGCTAGTTTATGAGAGAGGCATAACTAGGAACTTTCTGTTTGTTTATTAAACACACATGTATTAACGTTTCCGTATTAATACAATTATAGCATGCAAAATAAACATTTATCATAAATAAGGAATACGATAATAACCACTTTATTATTGCCTCTCGGGCATATTCCCTTCAGGCATAACAATGCAATTACTAGCCAGAAAGATCCTATGAGGTTGATTGGGCAATACAACAATATACATAGACCGTCATCCAAATGCATCTATGACTAGAAGTCCACCTTCAGGTTATCATCTGAACCCCCTCCAGTATTAAGTTGCAAGCAACAGACAACTGCTTTAAGCAAAGTGTGTAAGGTAAACTGTCCACATATTCCATGAACAAGAGACCTTTGTTTTCTCCCTAGTAGCAACAACACATCTACAACCGAAGATATTATTGTCACTTCCCTTGGAACTAGAGGCATGAACCCACTATCGAGCATAAATACCTCCTCTTGGAGTCACTAGCAACTACTTGGCCAAGATAACCACTAGCAACGGAGAGCATGCAAGATCACAAACAACACAGACATGATAGAATCATAAAGATAAAACCATTAATCAAACCAACATAATAATCTCAATATCCATCGAATCCACACAAACACAACATGCATGATTACAAATAGATTAGATCTTGATCATGAACGGAGCTCACAAGATCTATACATGAAAGCACAAAGAAGGAGATACAACCATCTAGCTACTATATGGACCCATAGTCCAAGGTGGAACTACTCATGAATCATACCGGAGAGAAGGCCTCCGGGATGATCTTCCCTCCGGCAGGGTGCCGGGAAGAACTTCAGATCCCCCCCTCCCCGATCTAGGGACGATGGTGGCGGTGGCTACAGACGGTTTCGTGGATTTCTGATCAGGTACTCAGGGTTTCTGCATCAGGGGCTTCTTATAGGCGAAGGGGAGAGACCGGGAGGCGGCCAGGGCCACCAAACCCTAGCTAGGCGCGGGCCCACCTGCCCCCGCGCCTGGGGTGGGTCTGGACCCCCTGGCCGGCCTCTCCGGCTCTCCTCTGGACTTCTTGTTCCCCACGGGAAGTAATTGACTTTGTCCTTTGTCCCGTCCAATTCTAAGAATATTTCTTTACTAACTTTCCTGAAACCAAAAACAGCAGAAAACAGGCATCTAGCACTGTTGCAACTTGTTAATAGATTAGTACCAGAAAACATGTAAAAAGCACCTCAAAGTGTGGATAAGTAAAGCAAAGTAGATACTAAACAAGCATGGAGCATCAAAAATTATAGATACGTTTCCAACGTATCAACCGCACAAAACCTACGCGGCCGGGAAGTCGCTGATGTCTCCCACTTCGCCTTTATCGCCTCCACAAAGCCTGGTTGGGACAACCAGAAGTTATCAAAGTGGAAGCGCTTCTGGCGCTGGGTGATGCCACCCCCTGTGGAAAGCAGTAAGGGGGTATGATCCGATCCGATCCTGGTGAGTACCCGGAGTGAGCAGAGTGGGAATTCTACTTCCCATTCCACTGAGACCAGGACCCTGTCCAAGACGGATTGGATCGGAGCCGCCTGCTTGTTGGTCCAGGTAAACCTAGCCCCAACCCTATGGACCTCTCTAAGAGCGTGGTCCGTGATGCAATCGTTGAACATCCGCATCCTTGGGATGTCCACATTTGCAGAGCTTTTGTGTTCCGGAGAGCGGATAAGATTAAAGTCTCCTGCCACGACCACGGGGATGGGGCTCCTCTCAACCTTCGATTTCAGCTCGGCCAGGAAGTTCGTTGATCTACTATGATCCGCGAGGCCATAGACAATAATGGTCTCCCACTGGAGGCCAGATCGTCTATGGGTGAGTGACATGCTCACGAAGAATTCCCCACGATCCATGTCCTCCACCTCAAAAGTCCCGTCCTTGGCGCCAAGGAGGATACCACCCGAGTGGCCCGAGGCCGGCAACTAGTTACATGTGAACTTGTGCCGGCCCAGGCCCTCAAGTTCAGAGAGGCGGAAGTCTTGTCTGATGGTCTCCTAAATCCCCACAATATCCACTGCTTCTTGTCGCAAATAATCCTTAAGCTGGCGCTGCCGACCATCGTTCCCGAAACCCCTGATGTTCCAAATGAATGACCTAATCGCGGGCCAATTCATTTAGGAACTATGACAGGGTTGTCCCCTTACGGGGGACGGATCGGGACCTACCATCGGTCGAGAGCCTGGACGTCGCCTTCGGGGGCCTCCCGCGTGTCCTGAGCTCCGATGTCTACCTCCACTAGCTTGCCGATTGCCTGAGCCACGAGCTCCGGGAAGGGAAGGGTCCTGAGCTCGATGGAGAGGGAGATCTAACTTGGGCGGCAGGGTGAGGGCGGAGCTACAAGCACAGAGTCTCATAACCTCCATTGTGGGGAAGGCTATCGCAAACTCCGTGCTCGAGATCGGCCTCACCTGCCACTCCCTCGGCATCATGCTCATTATCTCCCCTGGATCAGCTCAGCGGTGATGGTCGTCGGGCCTATCCCTGGCTTCACCTTGGCAACCACCAAGTTCTCCGGAACTGTCAGCTGTATCCCCCCGATGTCGATATAATAGAATCCCCCATCGATGTATTGACCGAGGAACTCCATCTGTCTGGGAGCACGGGGGGAGAGTGCGGAGAACTGGCCCGACGGACCGACAGCAGGGCTGCGAAGCTCTTCTTCTTCTTGGACGGGTCCGAGGGGACCACAGGCGCTTCCTCCAGCCTCGGAGAATGGCGCGATGAGCGCTGCCGATCCCTGTCGTGTCGCCAATCACCACTGCCCTATTTGCCCCCGTCATGCGCCCTTGGGGGAGGGTTCTGGAGAAGGGCTTGAGGGAGCCCCTCCTCCGTGCGACAACCGTCAGGGGACGGGGGATGTCTTTCCCCCTCCTGCGTACGCTGGGAGGCCCGCGGGGGAGGCAGCAGACCATCCCGAGGCGCGCCACTGCGACCGTCCGCTCGCGGGTCCGGCTGGCGCCGGTTAGAGCGCTCCTCGCGAGCAGGGGACCGGCGGGGCCGCGGTGGAGAGCGACGCCCAGGGTGGCGGTAGGGGGCCGGGGCCGAGGCCGGAGTAGGGGCTCGGGGCGGAGGCGGCGAGGCCTCCCGACGAGGGTGGGTGGAGCGCGGGTGCGAGGGAGGCGGCGCGGGACCTCTTCATGGCAGCGACCTCGGCGAAGGTTCATAACAGGGGTGGCGGTGGCGGGGTCCGGCGGCACCCCAAAACGTAACTGAAAATAGCTAAAAAATGTTTAATACACACTCATTTAGTCATTTCCATTACTTGTATGGTGATAAGAAGAATAAGTAAAATAAACTACCAAGGGAGAAGTGCTTATTAATAGAGGCAAACCCAGTCCCCCTTGTTTCAAATAATATGCACTCAACGCATAGACTAGGTTAATTTGAATATAAATTAAAGCACGACATTGAAGTAAACTAGATCGTCAATGATTTATTTTGTCAGTCCAAGCATCCGCCGACGTTTTCCAATTATGCACTCATGCAATGCAAGCATCCTCCGATGCTATTCATGTATCCACCGATGCATCCGCCAAAGCCAAAGCCATTTCTATTTCCTAGAAATACGTAAGTGTCAACGCCAATGTCATTTACTATAAATGTAATTATACAAGAACGCAACACTACAATAGAGTGAAAAAAGTTAGATATTGACACAGCAACGGTCTTTAATTAGTTCAGCCACACGCCGGTCACAAGTTGTTTGCATATAATTCCCCAAATAAATGCATTATATTGAGCACAGTGCATTAGAAAATTATAAAATTTACAATGGCTTCTAGATCAGATCCGAGTATCTAAAATTATATCAAAAATTCAAAGTGTGGCAACAAAAATCAAATTCGGATTAAACCAAACCTAACCCTAGGATTAAACCAAAATAAATTATTAACTAAAAATAGCACTAATCTCGGGCTTCTACTGCTAGAGATCCTTGTCGCCAAACGACGGCGAGGTCGTCATGAATCCACGTCGGAGAGCACGGAGACCTCCTGCTTCTGGGGTTCAGCTTGCTAGTTTGCTTTACGAATTCTTGTGCATTTTGACCAAACAAATCATTTGATGGTCCACCAGCTTCAAATTTGTGCTTTAGTTTCTTTTGAAATCACTACGGCACACCGGCTCTTTGCCATGTGGGCAAAGGACACGGCAAAGGCTTTGCCGTGTGTATACACACGGCAAATGCCACACGGCAACGCAAATGTCCTTTGCCGTGTATTTTCTACATAAGACACGGCAAATACTTTGCCGTGTGTCTCATGCGCAAACACGGCAAACTAAAGTAAGATGACGGTTTTCGCGGAGATGACGGTGTCTATTCTTTGCAGTATGTCTTCTCGAAAAATACACGGCAAAGAAGTTATCTTTGCTGTGTGTCTCGTGGAAAAAGTACACGGCAAAGAAACTATCTTTTTAAAAAAAATTGTTTCAAACTTTTTTGAATATTATTTACTTCATAATCTCATATAGAATATTTTAACCCTTTATATGTTAAATATTAGGTCAAATTGCACTCATAATCAAACTTTTCCTGTAGTCACTCATCCTAACACTACTCTAGCTCTAGCATGCTTAACTTCTTCGTTCCTTCAGAATGAATTTTCGAGAAAGAATTCATACCTTGTTGCTAATACTTCCATATCAATCCTATTAACTCTTGGGTCATGATGTCACACATCTTAGTTTTCAATTCTAAATAATTGTTTAAGTAAACAATAATGAAAAGTAATAATAATCTTGAATCCCAATAAAAAATAAAATGATTTTATTTTATTTCCTTTTTTATTTAATATGGAATAATTCATATATTTAAATCTGTAAATCGGAATTCGACAAATAAAATGTCTAAATCGATCAGAAAAATGTGAGGAATCCAAATATGACATCCATATAATCTTGTGAAAATGGGGTGGTATCATTTTGAATTATCCATTTGGTGGTTGCTTCATAACCCCCCCTCCCCCGCGCGTTTTTTGTGCCCGGAAAATAGAAAATGGCTTTTTGGTGCGAGGAAAAGGAAAACTTCCTCCAGCAATATTATTCGTCATTCCATGATGCACATGCATGCACGATATGAGCATATTATCACGAACTATGCCTTGATTCTAGACATAATATTGGTCATTTGACCCGAAAGCCACGAAACCTCGAATGAGATATGTCATTTTGTGAAGGTTTTTTTGAGACATATTCAATATAACAAGTTTGATATTTTTCCTTGCAACCATGTCACATAATATGACACCACTCAAAGGTTTCGCATTGTTTCGATCGTTTTTGAATTTTTTATGACTCTTTTAAACTATCGACAAACTTTGTCGAACGACGGGTATGAAGATTCTTAGCTCGGAGATGAGCGTCTCTAAACTTTCATTGGATCTCTGATGAAATAACATATTATGAACCTAAAAATGATATTTGTAAAAAACCATGCCCATCCGATCATGTACATGTAGTGCATATCTGACCCACTCCCTGCCGATTCGGCAGGAATTTGTCTTTTTTACCTGAAGTGGACGGAAAGGTTTGACATCCCCCCGTTGGTAGAATTTTGAATTAGCCATTTGGTGGTTGCTTCATAAAATCCTCCGTTTTTACGCTCGGAAAATAGAAAATGGTTTTTTGGTGCGACGAAAACGAAAACTTCCTCCTACAACATTGTTCGCCACTCCATGATGCACATACATGCACAATATGGACAGATTATCACAAACTATGCGTTGATTCTAGCCATAACATTGGTCATTTGACCCGAAAGACAGGAAACCTCGAATGAGATAGGTCATTTTGGGAAGGTTTTTTAAGACATTTTCAATATAACATGTTTGATATTTTTACTTGCAACCATGTCACATAATATGATACCACGCGAAGGTTTCGCATTGTTTCGATTGTTTCTGAATTTTTTATGACTCTTTTAAACTATCGACAAACTTTGTCGAACGACGGGTATGAACATTCTTAGCTTGGAGCTGAGCCTCTCTAAACTTTCACTTGATATCTGATGAAATAGCATATTGTGAACCTAAAAATGATTTTTGTGAAAAATCATGCCCATCAGATCATGTACATGTAGTTCATATCTGACCCACTTCCTACCGATTCGGCGGGAATTTGTCTTTTTCACCTGGAGTGAAAGGAAAGGTTTGAAATCCCCCCGTTAGGACATTATATACTTAAGGTGGTCTAGTATTTTTGAAAATGGGGTGGTAGAATTTTGAATTAGCCATTTGGTGTTGCTTTATAAAATCCCCCGTTTTACGCTCGTAAAATGGAAAATGGCTTTTTGGTGCGACGAAAAGGAAACTTCCTCCTGCAACATTGTTCGTCATTCCATGATGCACATGCATGTATAATATGGGCAGATTATCACAAACTATGCATTGATTCTAGCCATAACATTGGTCATTTGACCCGAAAGCCAAGAAACCTCGAATGAGATAGGTCTTTTTTGTGAAGGTTTTTTTAAGACATAATCAATATACGAAGTTTGATATTTTTCCTACCAACTATGTCACACAATATGACACCACGCGAAGGTTTCGCATTGTTTCGATCGTTTTTGAATTTTTTTAATGCATGTTTTAAACTATGGTCAAAACGGTGACCATGAAGATTCTTATTCAATATAAATATCTAATATTTTAGTGTATATAGATTGATCTTATTTTTCTGCAAATTTTGATATATTATTTGTATATTATTTGAGAAAAAGAGAGAAACAAGAGCACATAATGTTTGAAAATTTATTACTCTCAAGCAATGGCATTACATGATCTATTAATCGGTCAAAAGGGAAGTAGTTAAAAGTTTATTTTGCAAAAATCACAACGAAATATGGAAACAACTCATCACATCCATAAATAGCCATCCGGTACGGTAGATGTCGAGCTAGCGTGGTCAAGCTGTGGGGTAGAAGGGCGAGCTGGCGAGAGCACAGGTGCCCGTCTTCCAGGCCACATCCTTGGCGAGGTAGATGTATCCCTGCTCGCCCCAGTCGTTGCTCCAGGAGTTCTTGGCAATCCAGTACTTGTTTTCCTTGCTGGGCCCCTCGCAGTAGCCGACGATGGTGACGGCGTGGTTCACCCTCGCCGGATTGCCGGAGCATGGGCCGCGGTAGATACCGCCGGCGTAGAACTGGAACTCGAAGCCGCTGGCATCGATGTACACCGTCACGGGCTGCCTCGCCACGGCCAGCGCCAGCTGACGTTCGTTGTTGGGCACCACGGCCTTGAAGCCCTTGACAGATGCCTGGTGGTCGAACAGCAGCTTGTCCACGTCGCACTTACCCTGGAACCCATTGTATGGATACCTCTCCTCCGACGTGATGCCGCCGCGGGCAGCCACGAGGCTGAGGGCCGTGTCTGTGTGGCCGCCGTCGCAGCCATTGCTCAGGCTGTCGCAGTCCAGGAGTACCTGCTCCGAGAGCGACACCAGCTCCCCGGTCCTGATCTTGTTCATGCCCTCGATCGCCGCCACCGCCGCGAACGCCCAGCACGATCCTGCCATTTCCATTCCATCGACACATTTGAGTAATTAACTTAATTGAGAATGCATCGCTCTGCTTGACGAACTTACCGCAAGCGCCTTGGTTCTTGACGCCGGTGACAGCGCCGCTGGAGCGCCAGTCAACGCAGCACGGCTTCCAGGAGCGGGAGGGGAGCGGGGTGGGCGACGCGGCATGGAAGCCGGTGTTGTTGAATCCGGTGAACTGCTGGACGACCTCCCTGGCGGTGAGGTCGCCGAACCTGTTCATGCGGACGACGGCGCTGCCCTTGTTCTGCGACCTGAACCCTCCGCCAACGACGCCGACGCCGCCGGTGCCCCTGTTCTGCGACCTGAACTTGCCGATGGAGTTGGTGTTCTGCTTGAAGATTTGGAACCGCTTCTCCTCCTCCCGGTGGGACGAGTAGTGCTTTGAGTACTTGGTCATCCAGTCGGAGAACCTCTCCCTCACCTCGGACTCCGGCAGCTCCCACGACGGCTCCTCCCCGTGCGGCGGGTAATCTGCGGCAGTAAGAAGCGATGCCTGCAGGAGGCTGGTGAGGCACAAGACTAGGACAAGAAGGCAAGGCGTAGAGGAAGCCATCTTGATTAGCTGCTTAGGCTGTATGCTTGCTTTGTCTGGAATACATGCAACCGAGCTAATGTTTATATAGGCGCCTTGGTTGACAAAGCATGTCCTTGTGGCTAGCTGGTGCATCACCAGTCGTCGTGGGCGCATGTATGATCCAATGAGTTGATTAACTAACCCAATATTTAAGCCATTGATGTTCTGATAATTCACAGTAATGTCAAACAGAATAGTTAATTGTGTATAATTAAAATTAGGACGTGTCTGATTTTCAGTTGGTTGATAGTAATTAGCTTAATTCTTAGTCAGGTGATGTCATTCTATACCTTAATTGCAACCTCACTTTGTAACTAGAAATATCTCAGTTTCAATCCCGCTTGAAAGTAATAAAGCCAGTTGCAAGTGTTGCAACGGAAAAATCCTACTTGCAACCCCACTTTCAACTCACATATGTACGAATCATGATGTAAATCTAATGGATTAGGACATAACCAAGCTCTAACTTAATTCTCAATCGATTGAAGAATTAGCAAAACCGATTAAATTATGTGTTTTCTTTTTTCTCAACATAGCCCATTAGATCAAAGTAGGATGAATCATTCTCTTCTCCTAGTGGTCTACGGTGGATAATAGTGTTTGACCTTTCCACATTGCCCAACTTGCACTAAATGTTAATGGCGAGTGGATTTATGTTACTAGTTTGTTGATCACCCAAGGTCTAGCTGTTGTGCTATTCATTTAGTTTGTACAAGAGAATATTTCCATGGATAATGCATTCTAGAAAATTTGATTTGAGCGTGAGACACCAGGTCGTACAGGCATCTCTACCGATCAGAGAAGAAACATGCTTGGTGGTAAGCGAGCATGTACTACGTCCGTATCAAGCTAGCTATTACACTCCCTTTGTTTCAAAATATAAGATATTTTAATTTGTAAAGTAAATATATTTAGACTTTTTTTAATATTTAATTTAACTTTAGAGTAAATCTACACGCTAAAAGAAGTCTATATTTGTTTTTTCACAAACCTAAAACATCTTATATTTTGAAAAGGAGGGAGTACGAGAGTACTTATCTTCGGTTACGCAAAACAGTACGTGTTTCAACATTTAACGAATCTAATAAATTACTTATAAGACTGTATCAATACATTAAACCTATGAGGTCGTGCCTACCAAACATGCAAGTATATGTACCACACCTATTCATTTTTGTAACTTTGTAATTTTTAGCAACTACTGTTCGATATGAAAAAAAGATGATGTTTTGAATATCAACATGGCCTCTAAAATAATTTAATTTTCCATTGACATGTCTCTGAATAGTTCACGAGTAGGCTTAATTCCAAAAGTCTCCGGTGGCAAGGATTTCTAAATAAGCCCTACACACAAAAACACGGACAGAGCTTAGAGGCGGCCGCACCAGAAAGGGCCCCTCCCTCTCCCGTGCTCTACAGTAACTTCCCTTTGAGAGTCGTTTCAGAGCGGCGAGCTCTCCTCCGACCCAAATCCAACGGCACCTCCGTCTGGAGGAGGGAGAGAGGAGATTGCTCGCCCTGGTCCCTGGGAGTGGCAGGTTCGGCCTTAGGCCGAGTTTGGGCAGCTTGCCCCTGTTTTGGAGCTGTGTCCTGTATCTGTGTAGCCAGATCTCGAGGCTTCTAGGGCTTCTCCCTCTCCTGCTTTTCTTCGCGAGGCGCGCTGGGAAGGCGATGGGGAGAGCCACTGTCTCCGTCAATAAAGCTGCATCTTGTCTGATCCAAATCTTGTTGTGGCAGTTCCTGGCTCTGGCCGGCCGAGGCGGCGAGGGGAGTTGGGTACTTGCTGCTGGATGCATCCCCTCTCTCTGGCCGGCCGTGGTGGCGGAGGGAGTAGAGGGGAGGCTGCAAGAGGAGGGGTGTTGTCGACGGGAAGGGTCGGTTTTTGTGGTGTTTGTTGGAGCTTGGTGGAGATCTGATGTTCTTGACCAGCTCTTGGTCTTTGGCTGGGGCTTATTTTTTCCTCATCCGCCTCCTTTGACCCGTGGCGGCTTTCAAGTTTCAGGGGCGGATTGCTTTTCTTGTTGTGGTGGCCAGGGACCTTCGGTCGCCGGTGGTCTTCAGATGGAGGTGAAGCCTGGGCCTTCTCTTCTCCTCTCCTTGGTGGAGTTGGTGTTGAGAGTAAGATGGCTAAGCTTCGATCTGATGGCCGTCGGTGGGGGGGGGGGGGGGGGATGAAGCCTCAATTTCCTCGAGCACATCTTCGGTCCATGGCGACCTTTGGAAATCGCTGGTATGCTCCAGACCCTGTTTAACCTCCATTTGAGGCCCTTTCTGAAGCCTACTGTTGTTGTGGCGCTGGTCGGCATCGAAGCAAGTGGCGTAGTCCCCGCGGCAGTGTTCGACGACGGCAAGTCTGGCTTCTTCCGGCTCGACGGAGGGGAGAGAGAAGGACTAGATTGCATTTTATCTTCTTTTAGCAAGGTCCTTTTTGCTTATACCAGGGACCCATGTGTTTTTCCTGTTTTTATGGGCCTCTCTGTAATATTCTTGTTCACCCTCCGGATGGGATAAAAATTTAGGCTTCTATCCCCAACGGGGCCCCCTATGTTCAAAAAAAGAGAGAGCTTAGAGGCAGAGAGAGTTCGATGCGATTTAGCCATTGAGGGTTGGCTAGCGAGGGCTACCCTGGTCAAAAGAAGCTAGCGGACCCTCAAAATCAAGTTTCCTTACAATAGTAAGAAAACAAATGAGATAGGAACGTAAAAAAAATATTGGCTATTGGATTGGCACCAGAGGAACTAAACACACCGTTGTCACCTAGTTTGGGCCAGCGTTAGACTAAGACAATGAAGGCCTGCTATCGAAGATGGACTCGGTGGACACGTTCCAGCCTTAAAGCATGATCAGAATGCAGTCAAGAAGGTACCATAAGGCTTTGGAATTTGTTTCAGGGAACCTAACATGGGTTGATACCTACCATTAATATGACTGTTTTCTTGCCGGTTTAAACATGGAAACAATAATCGGCAACTCGAATTGTATCTCAAAAAGGCCTAGTTAGTACCAGTTTATGTCTACGAGCCCATGGATCTGCATGGCGGCTCGGCGTAGGAGACGAAAGACGGACGCTTGGGTTCATGTTCAGAGTAAAGTCAGAGGAGAAGTTACATACTTTAGTGCTAGAGTTAGAAGATGAATCCTACTTGTAAACGTGTATGAGTTGCTCTAGCTTAAATGGGAAGACGGGTCATCTCATATATATGTGAGAGGTGATGGACGATTGAGTCTTAGGCGCAAAAAACGACAAATTAATAACTTTACTTTTGTCTCTTCAACCCTTGTCCCTGCTCTCCATTTCTTCATCGACGTCACACGTATATCGTCCATTGAATCAACAACTGAGCTAAGAATGGCCAAGACCAACTTGTTTCAGTCCATAGTGGTCGTAACCTTCAATAGGGTTCGTCCTGAGGAACTTGGACTTCGGGTTGCAAAAGCGTCGGCTAGATTGTCTTGTGTATTGCGCTTGTAGCAGGCCTCCTACGATATGATTTGCGTTGCATCACCCTCGGTGTTGTAGGTGCACATTAACATGTGTGCGAGTGTACCAAGCCAAGACCCGTTTTGGCGCAACACACTTTTTGGCGACTCCGTAGGGAACAAAAATCTTAGACCGTACAATCATGACCAGTATTAAGATCAATAAACCCACCACGGTTACTCTTGGTAACATCATAGGGCCAAGTTTTTATGAACTCAATGAAGAACAACGCTAACCCTTTGAGCAAAGCACTCATGAAAAGGAAGAAGCTGAAGATCTGGAAACCTACTTGACCACCTTCAAGAAACAACAGCAAGGAATCATCGAGCCGGTGGGAGAGTTCAATCCAGTTTCAATCGTCGATGACAAGCCAAATGTAAGTGATGATGCTTTTTCTTCTAGTCAAGTAGCAGTACTTCAAAACATGTTTTCACAAACCACACACAGGTGAATGGTTTGTTTAGTACAATAATGCTAAAAGCAATACTTCTCAAGCCGCAATCGGTAAATCAATCAACGAGCCAGAAAAATCGGTTTATGACAGTACTATCCTATGGGGTTTTTCGCCAACTATATCCTTTTCGGCCAACAACCGACTCAAGAATTCTGTCTTATGGTTCAAGGATCCGCACCGAACCTAGGTTCGGTTCCAATCAAAATGTCATCTCTTACCCAACAGGTAAATGGGAAATCGTTCCTAGATGAGCATGTTGAAAAACTCAAAGGGAATTAGATCGGGTTGCTTTATAAAGAGTCAAGGTTATACCAAAGCATAGAGTTTATGAAAAACCCTATTCCTAATACTTTGATAAACTATCATATCCCTCGGGTTATAGAGTTCCTGATTTTGTTAAATTCAGTGGGTCAGATGGTAAAATTACTATGGAACACGTTAGCTAGTACTTAGCTTTACTTGATGAAGCCATCAACCAAGGACATCTCAAAATATGTTTTTTTCTTTTATCACTTACTGGTGTAGCTTTTGCATGGCTTTCTTCGTTACCACATGAATCTATTTGCAACGGGTATACTTTAGATATGAAACTCCATGAACACTTCTACATTGGTGAAAACAAGATGAAATTATCACATATAACATCCATTAAATAGAAAGCTTATTAATCTATAACTGATTATATGAGACAGTTTAGAGATACCAAAAACCGTTGTTATAATTTGACAATTTCAGACAAAGATATGGATGACTTAGTGGTTGTAGGTTTAAAACATCAACTTCGTGTTTCTCATGGCCGAATAAGTTCAAGAAAGAGCGTTGGCTCATGACAGACGGGCTAATAAGGTGAGGGAAACACAATAGGTGAATCAGATCTAGATTAATACTATAGAATCTGTCGGTCCGTAAGGATCTAGATGGAGGTTTCAAGTGTATTTTTGACACAAGAAAATGTGATAAAATATTTGATTCCTTATTAAAATACATTCAGATATATCGAGGAATGTTGGCTGCGGGATAGTGGCGGAAGACTTCCTCAGGGCTAGCCAAAACTCACACCCATCTTAAACACACCAACATTTACATGAGACCATGAGTGGAGCATCATTACCTACTGCCCCAACTCATCCAAGAGGTACCATATGGGGGTCATTACCTACTTATCAAACACAAACAAGAGGTACGATCGGGGTTCATTACCTATGACCCCAGCATAAACAATCAGGCTAAACTCGATGGATGACCATGTAGTTTATCCCACACATACTGCTTTCATGCAAGGAAGAAACATCCTGGATAATGTAGTAATTCTGTATGAAATTGTACATGAACTACATAGATTTTTTTTTGAATGCGGTGTTGTTTAAAATTGACTTCAAAAAGGCCCATGATAAAGTCAAGTGGTCTTTCCTTCAACAAACTCTCGGAATGAAAGGATTTTCTGAAGAGTGGCGTGATATATTTCGAAGTTTCATGTTTGAAGATAATATTGTCATTAAAGATCAATGGTGATGTAGGTACATAGTTTCATACAATAAAAGGTTTGAGACAAGTTGAACCATTATCACTGATACTATTTAATATACACTACTAGAGAAAAGGCTTTAGGAGACATGCTTATGCGAGGCACATTTAGACATATGCGCCTCCTATAAAAATAGGCGAGGCGCACTTTGCGATATGCGCCTCTAGTATAAAAATAGGCGAGGCGCATATGATAAGAATGCGCCTCCTATAATCCCTGTACGGACAGAATCTAGCAGCCCCATATTATGCGAGGCGCATTCTAGTCATATGCGTCTCGCCTATCAAATATAGGAGGCGCATATGGACAGAATGCGCCTCGCATAATCTGTGTGGGCCCGCGTGTTGGTAGGTGCACGAATATGCGAGGCGCATATGGCTATATGCGCCTCCTATATTTGATAATATGCGAGGCGCATATGGTCAAGTAACTCCTGCGGGCCCGGGCGGTGGTAGGTGGCCGCATATGCGAGGCACATATTGCTATATGCGCCTCTTATAGTTTGAATTATAGGAGGCGCATATTGTGCAATATGCGCCTCGCATAACCTGGCACCACTCTTTTCCAGCTTTTTGCACATGGAGGAAACTACCACCCCACTCACTAGTGTCACTTCTTCCTCCTCCACCAAGACAAATCTGGTCGCCCCCCTCCTCCTCCCCACCTCATTTCCCACATTGATTCACCATAGAAGCTTGCTCAACATCCATTGGTTGACACCCATATGTAAGTGAAGTCTCTTGCTCCTCTAGATCTACAACATGTCCATTTACTTCTCCTCCGGCTCTCTTGCGCAAGTCGTTGTTGGAGGAAGCGTGAAGGCTTTGAAGGGAATATGCCCTAAGAGGCAATAATAAAGTGTTTATTATGTGTATTCCAAGTATATGATAGATGTTTATTTTGCATGCTATAATTGTATTAATACGAAAACGTTAATACATGTGTGTTTAATAAACAAACAGAAAGTTCCTAGTTATGCCTCTCTCATAAACTAGCTCGTTGATTAACAAGATGATCAAGGTTTCCTGATCATGGACATTGGATGTTGTTAATAACGGGATCACAACATTAGTGTAATGGTGTGATGAACATTCATCCGAAGTATAGCATTACGATCAAAGTCATTGAGTTTATATTGCTATAACAACTTACAAAGTGATCCTAATCCTTAGACCATGAGATCATGTCAATCACTAACACCGGAAGAGTTTCTTGATAACATCAAACGTCACACCGTAATAGGGTGATTATAAAGATGGATTCAGAACTAATAAAGTGTTATGTTGAGGCTCATGGATCGAGAGTGGAATTTGTTCATCCCGATGACGATAGATATACTGGGCCCTCTCGGTGATATCACATTGATTAGCTTGCAAGCAAGTGATTTGATCACTAGAATGTTATATCACAGAACGAAAAGAGTGCATGTCGGTAACGAGATCAAACTAGGTATGGAGATACCGATTATCGAATCTTGGACATGTAATATATCGTGAAACAAAGGGATTAAGATACTAGCGTAAAAGGTTCCGACGATCACAAGAAAGTCATCGTTGAATGTGTGGGAGTCAGTATGGGTCTCCAGATCCCGCTTCTGATTATTGATCCGAGAGGGGTCTCGATCATGTCCGCATTATTCACGAACCGTAGGGTGACACACTTAAGAGACACCGACATCCAATTGGAGCAAATGTTTCATGTTGAAAGAATGAACAAGCGCAGGAATTTATTTCACTAGATACCGAAATAGGTTTTCGGGTGAAATTGCATAAAGTGGTTATGCATGTGAAATAGAATTCTAGCAAGGGGTTATTTGTGAATGTTTGTCATTAAAGTAATTGAAAAAATTCTGAATAAAATAAAAGAGTTTTATTTAATGAGAGTTTGCATTAAATTTGGTGGAAATTTAATGGGAATTTGAGTGGACTTTTGAGTGGAGGGAATTTAAAGGAGATTTGTGAGTGGAGTGTCCACCCACATGAATAGGGGAGGGCAAGGGGGAAGCCCCCATGGCCGGCGGCCACCCCCTTGGGTGCCCCCCCTCCTCCTATAAAAGGAGCCCCCCTCCTCACTTGTCTCTCACACCTCCTCGTGAACGATCTCTCTCCCCCTCTAGAATTTATCCCCCATGGTCTCGGACTAGCGAGATACATGTTCCCGGTGGCTATTCGGCAAGAAAGAGTTGTGCTTCCGCTGCATCGCTGGAGCGAGGAGGCGGAGGTTTCTCGGTGCCTCGAACGTGTGTGCGACACGGATGAGTCATTGATTTGGCTCTAGGACTTCCTCTCGATCTTGAGATCGGCAAGAGATCGTCTGCATCAACCACGAGTTGAACTCGTTAAGCTTTGTCGGTCTTCAAGGGTATGTTCTCTACGGATATACATCCGCCCGTTGTTTGTATCTAGTAGATAGATCTTGGTATATAGTTCACATCGTAGGAAATTTTTTGTTTTCTATGCCGCGAACCCTACAGTGGTATCAGAGCCGTATCTATGCGTAGATACTTTACACGGGTAGTACACATATGAGTATGTGGGTGATGATGATCATGTTGTTGCTCCTTTGTTGTAATTTTGGATATTGGTGGCATAGTGGGATGAAGCGGCCCGGACAAACTTTACATGTCCTCGCACATGAGACCTGTTCCACGCTTGACATGCAACTAGTTTGCATAAGTGGCTAGCGGGTGTCTGTCTCTCCTACTATAGTCAATATCTATTTTGCAAGCGAGTTGTCAACAATTTGATTATCCTCGTTGTGGTTCATGTTCGTAGGTAAGAACGGTTCTATCTCGAAAGCCCTAAGCCACGTAAAACTTGCAACGAATAAATTAGAGGCGTCTAGTTTAGATTGTTGCTGGGCTAGTGTTATGATATGGTAGTGTTGTAAGTAGAAGTATAAGATGATACTCTTACAACACACATAGCGTGTAAAATCCATAGACCTTGTATTTACACATATAGGTATGATAGTGATCATACCACGATGCACATGATAGAGATCATCTGCGGGAACCATATCATTTCACTAATAAACATATGATGTTTTGATAGCATCTTATATTGCTTGTTTAGCGCTTTGTTAGCATAATAAGATGATCCCTCATTTAAATATCAAGATAAGAATGTGTTCTTCCTTTAGTATGCACCGATTATGTTTTCGTCGCTCCAAGACATCACGTGATGATCGGGTGTTCTTGGATCCACGACCATATTTCGGGTGTAAAACAGTTACACACGCGAATACTAAGGTTCTAACTTGGCGAGCCTAGCATGTACAGACATAGCCTCGGAACACGGACCGAAAGGTTAAGCATGAGTCATATAGTCGATATGATGCTCATTTGATGCTCGCCTTTGAAGCTATACCGACTCACGTGATGATCGGACTTGGTGTAGTGGATTTGGTTCATGTAATCACCAAAAAGGCACGAGGGATGTCATTTTTGAGTGGGAGTTCATTCGTAATATAGATTAGTGAACTCAATCTATCATACACTTAGTCTAAACTTTACAAATTCTGTTGTAGATGGCACCACCTGCTTTTAATTTCAATGTGTTCATGGAGAAAGAGAAACTAGCAACGAACGGTAGCAACTTTACCGAATGGGCCATGAATTTGAGGATTCTCCTCTCTGCTGCACAAAAGCAATATGTGCTAGAAGCGCCGTTAGGCACCCCACCTTTAGATGATGCCCCTGACGAGGAGAAGAATGTCTATCAGACTCGTCAGGAGGACCACAACTTAGTTCATTGCGGCATATTGTATGGGCTAGAGCCGGAACTTCGAAAGCATTTCGAAAACGGCAATGCATTTGATACAATGGGTGAGTTGAAAATGATTTTCGACACACATGCTGCTGTAGAGAGCTACAACGCTTCATAAAAGTTCTTTAGTTGCATGATGGAAGAGCACAGCTCCGTTAGTGAGCATCTACTCAAGATGTCGGGTTACGCCGATAAGCTTGTGTCCTTGGGAATATCGATTCCCATTGACTTAGGCATCCATCGTGTTCTACAGTCTCTGCCACCTAGCTATAAGAGCTTCGTGATGAACTATAATATGCAAGGCATGAAGAAGTCTCTCCCCGAGCTTCTGTCAATGCTTAAAACTGCAGAAGTGGAGATCAAAAAGGAACATCAAGTGTTGATGATCAATAGGAACACTGGTTTCAAGAAAGACAAGAAGGGAAAACGGAAGGGAAGTAAGGGCGGCAAGCCTTGTTACCGAAAAGAAACCCCGAGTTGGACCTAAGTCTGATTCCGAGTGCTACTATTGTAAGGGGACTGGCCACTGGAAGCGCAACTGTCCCAAGTATCTGGCAGACAAGAAGGCCGGCAAGGCAAACAAAGGTATATATGATATACATGTTATTGATGTGTACTTGAATAGTGCTCGCAGTAGCACCTGGGTATTTGATACCGGTTCAGTTGCTAATATTTGTAACTCGAATCAGGGGCTGCGGAACAAGCGACCGCTAGCAAGGGATGAGGTCAAGATGCATGTCGGCAATGGATCAAGTGTTGATGTGATCGCCGTCGGAACGCTGCCTCTCCACTTGCCATCGGGATTAGTTATAAACTTGAATAAATGTTATCTGGTGCTTGCACTGAGCATGAACATTGTATTTGGATCGTGTTTGATGCGAAGTGGTTATTCATTTAAATCCGAGAACAATGGTTGTTCCATTTATATGAATGAAATCTTTTATGGTCATGCACCGATGATGAATGGTTTATTTATATTAGATCTCGATGATAATATTACACATATTCATAATGTTGATGCTAAAAGGATTAAACTTAATGATGATATATCCGCATATATGTGGCACTGCCGTCTAGGTCATATTGGCGTTAAACGCATGAAGAAGCTCCATTCGGATGACCTTTTGGAATCACTTGATTATGAATCATTTGATACATGTGAGTCATGCCTTATGGGCAAGATGACTAGAACGCCGTTTTTCGGTTCAATGGAACGGGCGACAGATTTATTGGAAATCATACATTCTGATGTATGTGGTCCAATGAGTATGTCGGTGCGAGGTGGATATCGTTATTTTGTTACTTTCACGGATGATTTGAGTAGATACGGTTATATCTACTTGATGAAACACAAGTCTGAAACCTTTGAAAAGTTCAAGGAATTTCAGAATGAAGTGGAAAATCATCGTAATAGAAAGATCAAATTTCTATGTTCCGACCGTGGAGGTGAGTATCTAAGTTACGAGTTTAGCACTCACATGAAAGAGTGTGGAATTGTTTCACAACTCACACCTGCCAACACCACAATGAAATGGTGTGTCGAACATCGTAATCGTAGTTTATTAGATATGGTTCGATCTATGATGTCTCCGACGGACTTGCCGTTGTCATTTTGGGGTTATGCACTAGAAACCGCTGCATTCACTTTAAATCGGGCACCATCTAAATCCGTTGAAAAGACACCGATGAATTGTGGTTTGGAAACAAACCTAAGTCATTATTTCTTAAAGTTTGGGGATGCGATGTTTATGTGAAGAAACTTCAACCGGATAAACTCGAACCCAAAGCGGAAAAATGCGTCTTCATAGGATACCCTAAAGAAACTATTGGGTATTCCTTCTATCACAGATCCGAGGGCAAGGTTTTGTTGCCAAGAATGGATCCTTTCTAGAGAAAGAGTTTCTCGCGAAAGGTGTGAGTAGTCAGAAGGTAGAACTCGAAGAGGTTGTGGAACCTTCTCTTCAAAGTATGGCGAGTAGCGCAGCGCCGGAAGTTGTTCCGGAGTTGGCTCCACCTGTTGAAGAGGGAACTAATGATAATGATCATGAAACTCCGAAAGAGAGTACTACCGAACCTCGCAGGTCAAACAGGACGCGTGCAGCTCCCGAGCTGTACGGAAATCCTGTCATGAATTTCATGGTTGATGAAAATGATGACCCTGCGACGTATGAAGAAGCGATGATGAGCCCGGATTCCAACAAATGGTTAGAAGCCATGAAATCCGAGATGGAATCCATGTATGAAAATCAAGTTTGGAACTTGGTGGAATTACCTCACGACCGAAAGGCCGTGGAGAACAAATGGATTTTCAAAAGGAAAACTGCGTCTTGATGGTAATGTGACCGTCTATAAAGCTCGACTTGTCGCAAAGGGGTTTCGACAAATTCAAGGAGTTGACTACGATGAGACTTTCTCTCCCGTAGCGATGCTAAAGTCAGTTAGGATTATGTTAGCAATTGCTGCATATTTCGATTATGAGATATGGCAGATGGATGTCAAAACCGCGTTTCTCAATGGTAATATTGAAGAAGAGTTGTATATGATACAACCAAAGGGTTTTGTCGATCCTAAGGATGCTAACAATGTGTGCAAGCTTCAGCAATCCATCTATGGATTGAAGCAAGCATCACGAAGTTGGAATCTCCGCTTTGATGAGGTGATCAAAGAGTTTGGATTTGTCCAAACTTATGGAGAAGCTTGTATTTACAAGTAAGTGAGTGGGAGCAATGTGGAATTTTCCATATTATATGTGGATGACATATTATTGATCGGAAATGATATAGATCTTTTAAACAGTGTTAAAAGTTATCTAAACAGCAAATTTTCAATGAAGGACCTAGGTGAAGCGTCATACATATTAGGCATAAAGATCTATGGAGATAGATCTAGGCGCCTAATAGGGCTATCGCAAAGTACATACCTTGATAAGATTTTAAAGAAGTTTAAAATGGACGGAAGTAAGAAGGGGTTCTTACCTATGCTTCAGCGGAAGCATAGGTAATGGACAAAGTCCCCTATGCTTCAGCCATAGACTCTATGTACGCCATGCTATGTACAAGACCGGATGTGGCACATTCTATTAGTTTGACTAGTAGGTACCAATCGGATCCAGGTTCAGAACACTGGATAGCGGTCAAGAATATCCTTAAGTACTTACGAAGAACTAAGGATATGTTTCTTGTATACGGAGGTGAAGAAGAGCTCGTCGCTAAGTGTTATGTCGACGCTAGCTTTGACACCGATCCGGATGACTCTAAGTCTCAATCCGGATACGTATTTTTCATGAATGGCGGAGCGGTTAGTTGGAGGAGCTCCAAACAACCTATGGTAGCGGGATCAACAACGGAGGCCGAATATGTTGCTGCTTCAAAAGCGGCTCGGGAAGCAGTTTGGATGAAAGAGTTCATATCCTAACTAGGAGTGGTGGCAAACGCGTTGGACCCAATGGTGATCTATTGTGACAACAATGGTGCCATTGCCAATGCCAAAGAGCCAAGGTCTCACAAGCATTCCAAGCATATTAAGCGCCGGTTTCGCTCCATCCGCGAGCATGTCAAAGATGGAGATATAAAGATTTGTAAAGTACATACGGATCTAAATGTAGCAGATCTGTTGACTAAAACTCTCCCTAGAGCAAAACATGATCAACACCAGAACTCAATGGGTGTTAGATTTATCACTATGTAACTAGATTATTGTCTCTAGTGCAAGTGGGAGATCAAGGAATATGCCCGAGAGGCAATAATAAAGTGTTTATTATGTGTATTCCAAGTATATGTTAGATGTTTATTTTGCATGCTATAATTGTATTAATACGGAAACGTTAATACATGTGTGTTTAATAAACAAATGTAAAGTTCCTAGTTATGCCTCTCTCATAAACTAGCTCGTTGATTAACAAGATGATCAAGGTTTCCGATCATGGACATTGGATGTTGTTAATAACGGGATCACAACATTAGTGTAATGGTGTGATGAACATTCATCCAAGTATAGCATTACGATCAAAGTCATTGAGTTTATATTGCTATAACAACTTACGAGTGATCCTAATCCTTAGACCATGAGATCATGTCAATCACTAACACCGGAAGAGTTTCTTGATAACATCAAACGTCACACCGTAACAGGGTGATTATAAAGATGGATTCATAACTAATAAAGTGTTATGTTGAGGCTCATGGATCGAGAGTGGAATTTGTTCATCCCGATGACGGATAGATATACTCTGGGCCCTCTCGGTGATATCACATTGATTAGCTTGCAAGCAAGTGATTTGATCACTAGAATGTTATATCACAGGAACGAGAAAAGAGTGCATGTCGGTAACGAGATCAAACTAGGTATGGAGATACCGATGATCGAATCTCGGACATGTAATATATCGTGAAACAAAGGGATTAAGATACTAGCGTAAAAGGTTCCGACGATCACAAGAAAGTCATCGTTGAATGTGGGAGTCAGTATGGGTCTCTAGATCCCGCTCGATTATTGATCCGAGAGGGGTCTCGATCATGTCCGCATTATTCACGAACCGTAGGGTGACACACTTAAGAGACACCGACATCCAATTGGAGCAAATGTTTCATGCCGAAAGAATGAACAAGCGCAGGAATTTATTTCACTAGATACCAAAACAGGTTTTCGGGTGAAATTGCATAAAGTGGTTATGCATGTGAAATAGAATTCTAGCAAGGGGTTATTTGTGAATGTTTGTCATTAAAGTAATTGAAAAAATTCTGAATAAAATAAAAGAGTTTTATTTAATGAGAGTTTGCATTAAATTTGGTGGAAATTTAATGGGAATTTGAGTGGACTTTTGAGTGGAGGGAATTTAAAGGAGATTTGTGAGTGGAGTGTCCACCCACATGAAGAGGGGAGGGCAAGGGGGCAGCCCCCATGGCCGGCGGCCACCCCCTTGGGTGCCCCCCCTCCTTCTATAAAAGGAGCCCCCTCCTCACTTGTCTCTCACACCTCCTCGTGAACGATCTCTCTCCCCCTCTAGAATTTATCCCCCATGGTCTCGGACTAGCGAGATACATGTTCCCGGTGGCTATTCGGCAAGAAAGAGTTGTGCTTCCGCTGCATCGCTGGAGCGAGGAGGCGGAGGTTGCTCGGTGCCTCGAACATGTGTGCGAGCACGGATGTGCTGCTGATTTGCGGCGCTAGGACTTCCTCTCGATCTTGAGATCGGCAAGAGATCGTCTACATCAACCACGAGTTGAACTCGTTAAGCTTTGTCGGTCTTCAAGGGTATGTTCTCTACGGATATACATCCGTCCGTTGTTTGTATCTAGTAGATAGATCTTGGTATATAGTTCACATCGTAGGAAATTTTTTGTTTTCCATGCTGCGAACCCTTCAGACGTTGCTTGCATGTATGCGCGTTGTCGGAGACACCGACTATATGATTGTGTTGTGGTGCTACTTTTTGTGCAGGGATTTCATTTGAGATGCCAATGTTTCTCCGGAATGTCGATTTATTTCTTTTCCGACGAATTTCTGGCACTCGCGGATGTCCTCTTTTTAGGGTAGGTCATGCCGAATTTTTCCGACGATCCACGTCCATATATGCTCTAATTATTCTCTTGCTCTTTGTACCACGCAGGCGGCCATGGTCCGACCACTGATCAACAAAGCTCGCGTGGATAGGTGGATGACATGCGCGAGGGCCGACATGGAACGTGCAAACAAGACAGAGATAAGATGTCCATGTCGGGACTGCAAGCTGATGTATCTGATAAGGCATGATTCCGGAATGCTGGAGTCGCACCTGCTTCGATGTAGTTTCATGGATGGCTACACTCGATGGATACGTGATGATCACGAAGATCAAGATGCCAGTGATGATCACGAAGATCAAGACGCCGATCCACGATCACGAAGATCGTGGTGGTGGCACTGGACATGGACACGAAGATGATCAAGGTGGCGTCGGGCATGGACACGAAGATGATCAAGGTGGTGCCGACCATGATTCGAGCTGGTTGCGAGACCCTCATGTCCAAGATCTGCTTCTCAAGGAGACGAGTAACGCCAGAGCCGCCGGTAGAGAGAAGGCTAAACTGGAGCAAATGGAGAAAGACGCGGTCACTCCATTGTTTGACGGATGCAACGACGGGGATACCCGTCTAAATGTAACGCTTAGGGCTCTAGAGATGAAGGCGAAACACAAAATGACCGACGAATGTTTCGACGACAACATTGTATTCTGGCACGATATTCTTCCCAAGAAGGGGAACACATGTCCGACTAGTATCGCTGAGGCGAAGAAAGTCGTGTGCCCTCTCAATCTACCGCATGTGAAATACCACGTCTGCATAAATGATTGCATCATCTACCGGGGCGAGGACGCGGAGAAGACCACGTTTCCGGTGTGCAAGACCTCTCGATACAAGAGAGGGACCAAGAAAGCTCCTAGGAAGGTGGTGTGGTACTTTCCTCTAACTCCTCGTTTGCAGCGGTATTTCGCAGACCCTAAGGAAGCACAGCTCATGCGCTGGCAAGCCAGGAATCAGCAGCACGTGGCAGGTGTACCGATGATGTGTAAATCAATGCTCGAGGTCGCAGGCTCGCATATGCGTAGTATTCATTATGGATGTCTCACAATTGAGCAGTGCCGCATTCGCGACAACGATCAGTCGTACCTCGTTTTCAAGGCTAAGGTGCCTTCTCATATGCCGTGCTTCCTCACTGTACCCCCCGGAGATATCTTCTACGTGCGGCATACCGACCTGTTTGACATGTTGAACGGGTTTCGACTGCACAATACCCTGGTCCGGCTGTTCTCCCTCAATATGGCCATGGAGATCACCAGAGACAAGATCCCGGGCATCCGACATCGATCCCTACTTCATGTGTGACGCCGTCACGAAGATGCCGAGGCCATAGATCCGCGACGACTACCTCTCAAACTTCCCGCAAACATGCTCGGGCAAGGATGTGATTCTCCTTCCCTACCATCCCATCACGGAGGATGATCGGACAGTCTGTGTGCTCATAAGCTTGAATTTGAAACACTCAACAGCCTTGTACCTCGACTCAAACAAGGCGATCCAAAAAACTACACCAATATCAAGAAAATTCTTGATGGCGCTCTCACCGCTACGCCGCAATGAGGCGCCAAACCGCAAGGCCACATGTAAAGTTAGGCGCGCGTGTTCCGCCACACGTCAAGTTTGCTCACTGCCAAGCAGCCGCTGGCAATGGGAAGGATGCCTTCACGCCATTTACCACATGAAGGCGTTCTTCAATGACATGGAGACCAAAACGCTGCCATCGACCTCGTGAAGTGGGCTGAAAATCTTGCATGCATACAGGCTCGCAACCTCGCATAACACTTCTTCAACATCCGGAGGAGATCGCGACAATCGTACTGTGGAGTCATAAAACCGGAGGCACCTTCCACGGCGGCTATACACCGTCCAACAGGAGATAGCGAACGCTTAGCGCAGCAGGTGACGGCAGGATGTTCATGCAAATGGCGAAAACTCGGTCGGCTTCATCAATGCCCCCAAAGCCGACTCAAGAGCCAAGAAGACTTCATGATTGCATTGCACGGTACCTAGCTGTTAGTTCGAACTCGTGTTGTAACCTCTTATCACTATGTTAAACTTTCCTAGCAAAACCTCTAGAATATGTTTCGTCAACCGTTGAACTTGATTGTGAGAGACACTAGCTAGTTATTTGTGTTACGAACTATTTTAAGTGCTTGTTGCTTTTCATTTGTCATTGCTTCCCTACTTTCTTGTGGTTTGCTTTCTTTGTCTTTCTTCGAAATGTCAATGATTAGAACGTGTTGTGGTGTCACGTGTATGACTATGTCGCTGTTCGATCTTGTGTGCCAAGTAGACTAGTAATTTGGGCATATACTCTACTTGCCGCACAAGATCGAACAGCGAGCATTGTTATTTCCGTGCCCAATCTAAGTATGAGGCACTAATCCAAGTCATTCTTGGTTTTCTTTTTTTTGGTCTTTCTTAGAAATGTCGATGATTAGAACATGATTTCTTACATTTTGTTGCACCCATATATATATATGCATGATTGTATCTTGTGAACTGCTAGCTATTGCTTTCCACTGACATAAGTAATATCATCTTTATTATGTGTAGGAGATGCCGAGGTGTTATGTCGTGTACATCGGTCGGGTTCCAGGTGTGTACGAGGAGTGGAAAGACTGCTAGAAGCAAGTGAACAACTTCTCGGGCAACATCTACCAAGGCTATTAGAGTAGAGAGGTGGCTGAAGAGAAATGGAGGAGGCATGGAAGGAAGAAGTGGAGGAACTTCCTCGTGATCACCACCTTGTTGCTCTTCATGGTAGGTTATGTGTTCTACTTCATCTAGGTAGAGCTACGTCGTTGGAGTTGTAATGTGATTGTGAACTTGTACTCGAAGGTGTAATGTGATTGTGAACTTGTACTCGGAGGTGTGAACTTGTGGCACAAACACTTGATGTATGAACTTGTATGTCATGATTGATGTGTAATGTATTGTATTCATGTTGGTTCTATTATGCTTTGGCAAATAGCAAGTTTCTGAAAAATTCTGTGCTCTTTGTACTGTATTCTGGACTATATTGTATATTTGAATATCTGTATATTATTATTTATAGTGGTGCAGAAACTTGAATTTCAAAATATTACGGAGGCATATAGGATACTATAGGAGGCATATACTATAAATATACGCATTGTAAAACATATGCGAGGCGATATCATATGCGCCTCCTATAATTCACATATGCGAGGCGCATATCGATATGCGCCTCGCATATGTGAATTATAGGAGGCGCATATCATATGCACCTCGCATAAAAAATACCCGAGGCTTGAATATAGAGGCGCATATGATATGCGCCTCGGATAGGCTTTTAGGTGCGCCTCGCATAGGCTTTTCTCTAGTAGTGATAGTGGCAGATATGTTGGCTACAATAAAAGGTTTGATTCATCGTGCAAAAGCTGATGGGCAAATTAAAGGTGTAGTCCCTCATCTTGTCAATGGTGGTCTATCTATCCTTCAATATGCTAACGATATCATTCTATTTATGGAACATGACCCTAGAGAAGGCTAAGAATCTGAAATTAATATTATCTGCATTCAAGCAACTTTCTTGTCTAAAGATTAATTTTCATAAGAGTGAATTGTTTTGCTTCAGCGAGGCTTAAAACGAGGCCCACCTGTATATTGGTCTGTTTTCCTATGGTAAAGGCCAGTTTCTAATTAATTATTTGGGGATACCGATTCATTATGGTAGACTCACAAATGTCGGGTGGAAAAACGTTGAGAAGAGGTTACAATTAAGATTAAGAAGTTGGAAAGGAAAATTACTATCTCTTGTCAGAAGATTGGTACTCATAAATTCGATAGTAAGTAATATGGTACTATATATGATCTCCTTCTTCCAACTTTCTAATGGAGTCTTGCATAGATTGGATTATTTCCAGTCGAGATTCTTTTGGCAGGGAGATAGTGATAAAAAGAAATAACAATTGGCCAAATGTAGTATGGTTTGTTGTCCCAAAGATCAAGGTGGACTTGGGATCCATAACCTTCAGGTCAAAAACACCGCCCTACTAGGTAAATGGATTTTCAAGCTACTTACCGAGAAGTGTGTTTGGAAAACCCTCATGAGGAGGAAATATGTTAGCTCCAAAGCTTTGTCTCAAGTACTCTAGAAACCAGCATGTAGGGGTTCGCAGCATGGAAAATAAAAAATTCTATAGCGGGAACACACAAAAGCCAAGATCTAATCTACGAGATCGGTGCAACGAGTTTGTAGAGAACTAACCCTCGTAGATCCAATGCGTTTAACGAGATTCGGATCTCATGGTTGATGTATTTGATCACTTGCCGATCTCAAGATCGTGTAGACGATCCTTCCGGTGCCATGTTCCGGCAGGCCTTCCGCAGTCAGTCACATGTACGATAGTCGATGAATACCTTCCTCTCCCTTGTTCCAGCAGGGAAGCGGAGGTTGTATATCTCCTCGGAATCCCAACAACATGATGGTGTGTTCGTCGTGGTGGAGGAGAAGATATTACTGCAGGGCTTCGCCTAATCCGGAGCAGTGTATGGAGGAGAGAGGGGAGGTGCTGACGGCTAGGGTTTGGGGTGAGGGGTGAGGGGCTAGGGGCGCCCTCAACCCTCCTTATATGGGTGGAGGGGCGACGACCAGGGTTCCCAGCCCTGGCTGAGTCCTTCCCCAACTCCTCTAGGCCAACGACAAGGAAGGGGAGAGGGAAAACTTGTCCCTCGAGGTTTCCTTTCCTTTCCTAACTAGGATTTGACTTTTCAACCTAGGATTTGACTTTTCAAACTAGAGTTTGTTTCTCTCTTCCTAGTCCTTTGCCGAGTTGGCCTAGGGCATGATGCGTCCATCCCATCAGGGTATGGTAAATTCCATGTACTCATAAGATGGTGGACCTTCCAGAACATTCTAGAAGCTTCTGGTCAAAACACCGAAAACATTTACGAACCCCGTGAAATTTACTTTCCTTATATGAATCTTATTGTCCGAACCATTCTGGATCTCCTCGTGATGTCATGAATCCAATCCAAGACTCCTAACAACATTCGGTCTCCAACTCATATTCTATATCTACTAAACAATATTGAATCCTTAAGTGTGTCTCCCTACGTTTCGTGAACTATGGAGACATGATCGTGGAACCTCTCCGATCATTAACCATTAGAGGGATCTAGAAATCCATTATGGCTCCCACATATTTCTATGATGACTTCTTGATCGAATGAACCATTTACATACGATACCTATTCCCTTTGTTTCGCGATACTTTACTTATCCGAGGTTTGATCGCCAGCATCTCTATACCTAGTTCAACCTCGTTATTGATAAGTACTCTTTACTCATTCTGTGATATGACATCCCTTGTGACCTAGTCACATGCTTGCAAGCCAATTGGATGACATTCCACCGAGAGGGTCCAGAGTATATCTATCTGTCATGTGGATGGACAAATCCCACTCTTGATCCATGTGCTTCAACACATACTTTTAGAATACTCAATGCCACCTTTATAACCACCCAGTTACGAAGTGGTGTTTGATATCATCAAAGTACCCATCTGGTGATGGTGATTAACATGATCTCATGGTCAAAGGATTAGGTTACTATGTATTTAGAAGTTTGTAGCAAACGAACTTTAAATGACTTGATCTTATGCTATGCTAACTATAGGAGTATGTCCATCACATCATTCTCCTAATGATATGATCTTGTTATCAATAACATCAAATGTCCACAATCAGGGAACCATAATCATCTATTAATCAACAAGCTAGTTTAACAAGAGGCTTACTAGGGACTCTTTCATGTTTACAAAACACACAAGTATTAATGTTTTCGGTTAATACAATTATAGCATGGGGTGTAAATAATCATCATAAACACAAATATATAATAATAACAACTTTAATTATTGCCTCTTGTGCATATCTCCAACACAGCAGACTCACATTTTTGGATAGGAATGATGGTAACTAAGAAACACTTCTTCCTCTCTGGTACATTTTCTATCAAGGATGGCTCGGAGATTCGTTTATGGGAGGATAAGTGGCTTGGGAATGCTACGCTCTAGGAATAATATCCAGCTCTATATAGTATTGTTAGTCACGAAGTAGATACCATTGCCACGATATTGGCATCTTCTCCTCCGAGTGTGACATTCAGACGTAACTTAATTGGTCCTAGAATTTTTTCGTTGAACGCTCTATTACAACATTTAACCACGGTGCAACTATATGATGGAGCTGATGGGTTTAATAGAAATTACATGAGAGTGATAAATTCTCAGTAGATTCAATTTATAGAGCATTAGTCCAACCTGTTGTACCAGTTGATAATAACAAAAAAATAGAAGATGAAGACGCTTGATATCTTCATCGAGGGGTGGTTCTCACAAAAGATAACCTTGTTAAAATAAACTGGCATGGAAGTAAGAAATGTGTTTTTTATCATCATGATGAGACAATTAAACACTTATTCCTCTAATGTAAATTTTCTTATACTATATGGTTAGTCATGCAAATAGCTTCTGGGTTGTAACATATTTGACAACTCTTACATAGGATTGATTAAAAATATAGAATTCTTATTAGGGTGTGGAATCTCGTTTGCCATTATATGATCGCTTTGGCTATGTAGAAAGGATAAGGTTTTTAATGATAAATCATCATCTCTTCTGCAGGTTATACCGTTGCACCGCTATGCTCCTTTTATGGTCACCTGTACATGAGTTTTGTGACCTATTTACAGAGATAAGTACACGCTTGAAAGATACAATGAGGGATATTTTTTTCGACATAGATGGCAGCTTGAGCTCGGGATCGGTCCTTCATCCTTAGACATTATACCGGCTCTGATGATATCTTGTATTTCGCCTTGTTTACATTTTATGCTTGTGTCCAAACTTGTTGCGGCTGTGTGTATCTTAGTTATGCAGATATCGGGTGTAATGTTTAAACAATTTAAATAATAAAGCGCCATTGTGAACAAAAGGTATTGGTCAAGAAAGTTGCTACCTCTGCCTTGCGTTCTCTGAATTTTGTCCCACTCGTGTCCATCTTGCTTAGTTAGTTCAAGACGGGATACACGAACAGTGAGCTCGTCCGATGCCGCGAGAGCATAGCTGGTCGTACGGTTCCAGGTATATCCAGACACTCGTGAACAAGGTCGAGGCCAGGGACAATATCTGTAGGGCAATCCAGTACGGTTCCAAGTTTGTAAGAGCAAGTCTAGCAGGTTATCTAAAACGGCCACTTTGCGGCTCGGCCGAAATTTTCTCGTCTAGTAGATATGTTAAAACGGTTCGGCATGTAAAATCTTTTACGATGGCCTGAAACATGTGACCGTGGCGGCTATATGTAGTACATGGAGGGGCGTCTATGGGTGCAAACCCTTACTTTCCCTACCGCCGCCCAATCCACCCTACGGCGAGTGAATCAACAAACGGAAGCGGTAGATCCAGTCTTCGAACCACGCGATGTGGCCGATACGAGGCTCGATCGGAGTGGCGACGGCCGTTGTGATCACGGCGAAAGCTCCCGTGACCACGGAAGCTCGTGCAACGGAGGGCTTCGAGCACCATTACAGTACGGACCAACCTCTTTCAGAGGCGGCTAGGGTTTAGACCCAATACTAAAAAGGATAAGGTGATAAGAGCATCTCCAATCGTGTGTCCTAAACGGCGTCCAGCATTATATAATTGGTCAGTTGGGGAACTCTATCATATGTTGCCGCGTTTGGAGCATGCCTATTTACTCACGATTGCCAAACATGCCATTATGTTTGAACATTTTTTTGTAACTTCAACCATGATTCAATAATCTAGTAAAAAAATGAAGATAATTTTGTATATAATTTAATAAATTGAAGTTCAATCGATCAAGCGGTCTCTCCTTCGAGCCTCCACGGGTGCTCTATGAGATTATTCTACAAGTACTCGTGACCATCTAGGTCGCGGGTTTCTGCATGCATGGCGAGAAAATCTGCGAACTCCACCGGCCACACACTTATAGGGTGATCATGATTAGCTAGATACTTATGTTCACTCTCGATGATCATGTTGTGCATGACCACATAAGTATTCATTACCTCACACACGTGCCTTTGGGGGTGTGACGGGAGAAGCTCTAAGCTCCGGATCCACACTGCGGCCTTGTAGCCTTACAAAATTACAAGGAAAAAAAAAGCTATCACGGTAAAGAAGGTTAGGTGGCGGTAAAACAGTCCCAAAGGGGTAATTTGAACAAGTGCCGTTCGTTGCTTTGTCAATGGTAGCGTGAAGAGGTGGGACGCACGAAGCCGTAAGTGATAGTCGATGATGAGTCTTCGGTTGACCAAGAGCCGTCGATTGACGATCCTGCGGTTGGTATCGGTTCACTTAACCGAATCATGACAGTGTTAACTGAAGAAGGAGGAACTCGCTGAGCATGACACCTGGTCGATCATGCGTGCATGTGTGGCCCTGAATTTTGTGTTCGCGCACTTTGGCTCCTCCTCGTGCAGTAGTAGTGTATCCTTAACCACGCCGCAAAAGGGAACACGCACTTGCTCACTTGTTTTAGCTGTAGTACCTACCAATGTCTCCTCCTCAGGCTACGTATGGTATGGTGCTTCGCCGCCGGAGACTTGCACGCCTAAAGGCGACCCATCACCAACCGATGATGCATCGCCTCGTCCGACCGAGTGGCTAATCATCGCGAGATCGCCACTGAAGTGGACGATCGCCTGGCCGGTCGCGCACGCGTGCAGCCGGAGTTTGTCTGATTTGATTCCCCATCGATCGTGTTCCAACCATCACACTAATCTAATCGGGAGTATACTGCAGCACTGTATTTCGTCTCATCATGCTGTCCACATATGACAGGCGCTGGATAATTCAATCGACAGGAAAACGCAATTCTGTGGTGAAAAATGAAGGGCAGAATATGTTCCGGCGCTCCTGTGTAAACTGACCAAGAAAGAACATTTGCTGGTCAGTAGACAAAAGCGCAAGTGTACAGAGAACCGTCCAATGTGTATGTCATCTTCCCGAGATGTTGCTTGGCTGGCGAATGCAGCAAGATCGATCTCACTCGACAACTCACTGACGGCCAAACTACGAGTGGTGCGTGCGTGGCGCACAAAAAAGATTCTTAGTACGTATTAAAATGAGGCCAAAAAATAGCACTGTAAAGTGTACACGAATAACAACCAGGAATATAAGAACCATCTTTATTTACTTAGTAATAACTTGCTGAAACTGAAAAGGTATTATTACGTGCTGTACGAGGTTAGAAGCATACTCGTCAGGCCATCACAAAACATAATAATTACAATGGGCATATTCACGATAGATAACTATATATTCAGTTTAACATAAATAATAAGCACCTGGACAGTACCAGAACCGTCAAGCCTGCGATCTCCTATACAGGTTACGGCAAGCAAAAAATGTTGACTTTGCACGGTAACATGTAATCAGCTCAGTGTCAACTGTCAACGAACGTTACTCAGTTATTGTTCTTACTGAAGATGCTCCGGAGCATGCCGCGCTCCTCCAGCCGCTCCAGCAGGTCCCGGGCGCCGGCGACCTCCATGTCGCTGAGCTTCTTCAGGTACCCGATGGCGCCGTGCGAGATCATCATTCTCTTGCACCGCTTCGCCGACGACAGCGCCAGCAGGCACGCGATGGCGTACTTCTTCGCCGTGTTCGCCGGGCTCGGGTCCAGCAGCTGCACCAGGCTCGGCACGCCCCGCTCGTCGGACCTCACCTCCCGGGCGTTCGCCGGGTGCCCCGCAAGGCTCGCCAGCGCCTGCGCGGCCGCCTCGCGCGCGCCGCCGGACTTGGCGTCCAGCATCCGCACCAGCAGCGGCACGCACCCGTGCTCGCCGACGTGCCGCTTCATGTCCTTCTCGCCGCTGCCGGAGATCTTGCACACCGCCGACGCTGCGGCCTGCTGCGCGCCGGTCGACCCGACTCGCAGCACGTGGGCCAGCCGCGGGAGCACGCCGAGAGACACCAGGGTGTCCGGGGACACGGCGCACACGATGTTCCCGACCGCGCGCACCGCGGACTCCTGCGGCGATGGCGCGTCGAGGTAGAGGAGCAGGCTCCGCAGCCCGCCGCCCGAAGCCACGGCGAGCCTGAAGCTGTCGCTGCTGGACGTGAGGTTCTCTAGGCAGTCCGCGGCGTGCTCCTTGGAGCCGAGAACCGTGCCGTGGTCCAGCAGGGTGACCATGACACGGACGATGCCTTCGTCGGCCAGCGCGTGCACCGCCTCCGGCACCGCGGAGAGGTTCTTGAGCGCGCCTGCCGCCGCGGCCTGGGACACGGAGTCCCCCGTCTGGCAGATCTCAATCAGCGGGCGCGCGCCGCCGTGGCCGGCGATGGCGCGCGCGACGTCGGGCGACGCGGAGAGGCGGTGCAGCGCGACGACGGCCTTCTCGCGGCCGGCGAGACCGGAGTCGGCGAGGCGGATCAGGGGCGCCAGCGCGCCCTCCGACACGAGGAGCGCGTCGCAGCTTCCCGATTCCGCGAGCCGGCACACGACCGCCGCGGCCTTCTCCCGCACCGCGGGCGCCGGCGCCGTGAGCAGCTGCACCAGCGCGGCGACGTTGGCGCGGCCGAGCGCGGAGACCACGCCCTTCTCGTCCCTGTCCAGAGCGTCCAGGAGCCCGTCCACCGCACGCCCCTTCGCCTCGCTCTGCCCGATCTGCAGCCGCGCGAGCAGCTCCCGCACGTCCGCCTGCGCCGCCGCCGGGGTCGTCGTCGTCGCCGTGGACACAGCCGAGGCGTCGGACAGCACGCCGGTCCGGACGAGCAGCGCGCAGTCCCGGAGGTTGACGTCCAGCCTGGCGCCCAGCGCGTCGATGGCGCTCTGCGTCTGAAGCTTCCCGGCCCCGGGCGGCCGCGCGGCGAGCTCGGCCGCGTCGGCGAGCGTGGCGGCCACGGACTGCAGCAGCTCGCGGCAGAGCGCGTTCCGGGCGAAGCAGGGGTGGCTGGACAGGTCCGAAAGGCGCGCCGGGAGCGTGCCCAGCTTAGCGGCGATGGCCTTCCAACGCCCCGGGAACCCCGCCGCGGCCGTCGCCGCGCTAACCGCCGCCGGCACCATCCCGGTCACGCGCGACAACAGTTCCTCTGCCGTCTCTTCCCCTTCATCTCCAGCGGCAGCACGAGCCGCCGGAATTCCCCGAACACTCATTCCTGGTGTCACGACCGAGAGACGGGAGAAGCTAGTCGCAGCTTAGCTTAGCGGCGCGGAAGAGCTCAGCATACCACTAGAGTATCCTGGCACTTGCAGAGAGGGAAGGGAACAAACGCTAGGGAAGGAAGGAAGAAAGAAAGAGGTATGGTGGCAGAGTGGCAGCAGGTGAGAGAGGAATCGTGTGAGCTCCGATCGATCTCGCTCTCGCCCTGGCCTGGCTGGCTGGACCCTGTTGTTTCTTTAAGCAAAACGAACAGTAGAAGCGTGTTTGCCATGGCAGCGTGGAAAGATGCCGGCGGCAGCCATGAGCGCCACGCCAAGCCAAGATACCAAAATCCAAAACTCCTTGTACTATAGTATTTCTCTCAAGATCTCAGTTGGGGGAGGTGAAGAGTACGTACTCGATTGCGAATGCCCAGGACGACTGGACGAGACGGCAGGCGATGTTGCGGGTCGGTAGAAAGGGCGCGTACGTCGGAGTTCACGTTGGGTTGACCTGTTTCCGATGGGTTAGTGGGATGTGGTTAAGACAGGGACGGTGGCGGGCCGTGGACTCGAGGGAATGTGACGATGGAATGACCGGCACGAAAGGCAAGGAGGAGGTCAGGGGTGATGAGCAAAGTGATGTACCCTCTCTGTAACAATCCAAATTTTTCTACACTAAAACGAATTTGAAAACAAATTTGGAAAGGCAAATTCGAATGAATTGGAATCAAACAAATTAGACAAAAAAAAGAGAAGAAAACAAAGGAACAGGCGGACGAACCCTAGCTGCCGTCGATTCCCCATCACCGGCGAGCCACGCCGCCTGACCCACTGGCCAGAAGCCGACGCAAGCATCAAGACTGCTTCCCGCCATGAACTGCCGCCGCCATACCTTGCACCGCCATTACCCCGCCAGATGCACTCGCCATGCCGCTACCGCCGCCCGCCCGCCGCTTCGCCACTTCGGGCTCCTGGCGCTCGTCTACACGCCGTCGCCGCATCGCAGCTTCCAGAGAACCCATGAGGCCGGATAAGCTCGCCGCCACCACGTCACCGCCTGGCTCGCCTCTCCTATAAAGCCTCCCAACCTTCTCCAAATTTCGATTTCTATGGGAATCGATCCTCCTATCCTCCCAACCGTCACCGCCTCATCAATTTCAAACACCGCCGCAAGCCCGCCTCCGCCGATGAGTCCTCTTCTCCTTCCTCTACTTTTTTTTCTTCCTCACGGAACGGCAAGACACCGCTTGGATGCTTCCAGTGCTACGGCCAAGCCTATAGATGGGCGACGACTCCCTTTCCAAATTTAGGAAGAAAAAAATATACGTAGGAGTTTTCTTTTTCTATTTAAATTTATGTTTTCATTTTAAGGATTGTTTTAAATAACCTATTTTGCAACATTACTTTGATCAATATCTCTAAAATGAAAAGGGGCATTTTGATCCTCATAACCCTCTATATGCAAACAACATTTCCAAATGCCTTCAAAAAATTTATTTTGTTGGGCGTTTAAAACTCAAAAACTTTATGTATATGTAGGAAAATAAAGGCCACTTTTATCTATATCTCAACCTTAGTTCACAAATACGAGTAATGACCTTGGGCAAAATATTTCTGAACATTTTAGGACCAATTGGTGAAGCCTCGGAGGATTTTGGCATAGGAGTGCACCATCTCGGAGTCGAGGATTTCCCAGGAGACCTTTATTTAGGCAAGTCACCTCTCTCACCGATGAAATTTTGGTGATAAATGATTTTAGAATATTGAAGCTATGTGCAATAATAGAACCCCTGAACCATTAATATTTGATGTTATTCCTTGAGACCAACCCTAGTGGAAGCCCTGGACTTGCTTGATGGATGATGCATGATTGTTTGTATGATTGCTTGGAGGTCATATTTACCTTAAAAATATTGGTATAAAAAGGACTCATCACCTGGATGAGATCCTTGATTTTGGATTATGTGCCCTAGTATGTGGGCGTGGTTGATGAGTAAACCTGTGGTACATTCCTGACACAAAACAATAAAACACACCACATAAATTGTATGAACCCCCTACTCTATTCCAATGGATTTTCTACATTGTAGATGACCCTGGTATGGGTGATCAACGGGGAGACACTCGGAGTCGGGATGCTATAGTATGTTATCGATTTCCGTGGCCCTGACATACTCCCGGTGGGGTTCGAGTGATGAGACCTTCCCGAGTAGAATTTTCAAAAAATAGAGTAGATAAAAACTTAGCTTTCGATTAAAGGTTCCGATGCTAATGATAGCAATATCGCAAACCCTAGTGGTTTGGGCCACTATGGCTTAGCACAGAACCATTGGAGGCACACACTTACATATCTAGAATCCATGATAAAGAATGAAAGAAAAATAAATATATATATATATATATATACTGAAGAAAATGAATAATACCAAGCATGATCACTTGGTGGAGTTAGGTATGCCACGGATGGACGATGTTCTCTCCTCCGTTTGGCAAAGTGGTTAAAATGATACCACTATGAGTTTGACCACAAGGAAACCTCATGGGACTTTCCTGGTTAATTAATCTTGAATAAAACTTTAAATTGGAAACCATCTTGTGACTTGCTGAGTACTTTAGTACTCACCCTTGCTATATAAACATTTTTCAGAAACACCCGAAGATATCGCGGAGGTTGATCCTGATGTCTTCCTTCGCGGAGAAGATTTCGAGTTCTAGGTCATTCCTACGCTCGAGGGCCGATCCTAGAAATGTAGCCATGTGTGTAAAATCAATAAAGTTTGTATGGTTTAGTCATGGTTTAATAATTTTAAGACAATGAGAACCTCGTTTAATGTTGGATTGTAAGAAAAATATTTATGTGATATTATCTACCCTTGTAATATTATTCCTATGAGTTTATATGTGATGGTGGTATCATATCAAACAGCCACCTAATACCTTATCTGCCTCTTCATGAAAGAAAAATATGATGCTAGTACCGGTGGCGCTTGCCGAACAAGGCGGGCACAGTTGGTCTTGACACACACCGGTCGCAACTGCTCGCCTACACGTTCACTAGGCAAATAGCAGCACGTTAGTACTGTTCATTCTGGTACATTGCCGTCGAAATAAAACTTGGCTACAGTGCTAGTAGCATAGTAGTACTAGCGAAATCCATTTGCATTGCACTTACCGGCCGGCCCTAAAGCTAAGAGTAAACAGGCACGAGCTTTCCGTCGAGGAGCATGTAGAATTTGTAAAGCAAAAGAAACGGGCTAGATGTGTCTCTTTGCGAGGGGAGAAAGACATGCATGTTGCCCTAGCTAGGCGACGCTCACCAGAACTTTGGTGTATACTAATACTACAAGGACCATCTACCGATCTACTACGTAGGTACTCCCTCCGTTTCAAAATATAAGACGTTTTAGGTTTGTAAAGAAAATGTATCTAGACTTCTTTTAGTGTGTAGATTCACTCTAAATCTTAGTGAACCTATATACTAAAAGTAGTCTAGATACATTTACTTCACAAAGCTAAAACATCTTATATTTTAAAACGGAGGGAGTACGTACGTACGTACGTATCTTTATTTACACAAAAGAAAGGGATGCCTAGTACGTAGAAGGATGACACGGAGGAGGCAGGCAGGCATGCAAAGGGGAAAGAAACGGGGCGAGCACGTCGTGCAAGAAGATGGCATGAACTTGTTGGCCCGGTCTTAAAACTCATGACGACCCCATCATTGACCGCCAAGGCACTGAATCACTGATTAGCCCATGTAGCGTGAGGGAGGGCAACGCACATGCACATGTGGCGGCCGGCGCCTTGGTCGCCCGCCAGCCAACTGCTGCTACCTCTCGCGCCGGCACATGCAGACGCAGATGGTGCGATCGATTTCGATACGAGGCCATGCGACACGATCATCAGGGGAACACGTATCGACCACCCGTACAGAAGGGTCCAGGCGCCGCGCGAGCCCGCACGGAACCATGAACCCGGCCGGCGACTCGAGCCGACCGAGCCCAAGGAAGCACGCTGCGTCGGGGGTTCCGCTGGTCGACGATCAGGTCAGGGTCGGGCTGGGATCGCTCGAGTGCGCGTCCCAAGCGCGAGTCGCGAGGACGACCAGACCGACGATGGGACGCCCGAGGCTTCCCCTCCGCGTCCGCTGGATTTACCGAGGCTCCGTGCCCGCTTGACGTCGACAGTGCCTGCACGCGGAGAGCACGCCTGCCTGCCGTCGATTTACTCCCGTGCCCCTTCCGCTCAAAAGGAGCTCCAGTTTTTTACTCCTACTTCTGTGTGCCATACGTAATCAAGGTGCTTCAGCATAAGTACGTGATCGCCGCCGGCCGCCGGCACCTGCACCTCGCGGTACGGCCGGAGTGGTTGAGAAATGAGACTCAGAGACTGTTCATCGTCGTCGCAGCTCGGTGGAGCTAGCTCAGCGAGGTACTACTGGTAATGAAGACAGGAAGGGAGCAAGGGAACAAACAAACAAACAAACGTTACAGAAGAAAGGAGTAGGCCGGCAGGCAGGGCAGAGGACGACGGGAGGACGAACCGTCTCGCCTTTCAGTTTCAGTAAGCAAAAAACTGCAGCTAGTACTGTAGCAACGATTCGTTTTTGCCTTTGGTCATTGCAGCGCTTGCACTTGCAGCAGCAGCCATGAGAGCGCCGCCACCTAGAGCCATGGTGCGTACCAAAATCCACAATCTTCCCCATTTTACTTCGGTTTGCGAGTTGCGAGCCCACGATGAACGCATATAAGTGGGTTGGTACAAAGGGCCTGTCGGGACGTTTTTGACCGGTTAGGAGGACAGTGGGGGCCGGGAACGAGACGAATGACAGGGCAGGGATATGCGCGACCGGAATGAACCGAGTACGCTTAATAAAGAAACAAAAAATAATCGTACAAAATCTGCGGCATGTTACTGCTGGCGCCACTAGCCTAGCCTAGTGACCGCTTGCCGAAACACCAGGGCACATATATAGTCTTGTAACAGACACCACATGCCACTGCTCACCTGCAGATTAGCTAGGCAATAGTGTTCCTCCTCTTTTGCCCTCAAAGAACTTGAAAATTGGTAGTAATAGTACTACTGTAAAATTAGGGCGAACGTGAACTTTTTTGGAGGAGGAGCATGTACTACTACTAAATACTCCCTCTGTTCAAGATTATAGGTCCTACGCGCATACCTATGTTGTTAATTTGACCAAGAAAATATAACTTATATATTATAAAAATTATATCATTAGAAAATATAATCTCTAAGGTATCTAATGGTATAATTTTTATACTATAATATGTATATTTTGTTGTTTAAATTGGCAACCTAGTTATCCGCGCAGGACTTATAATCCCAAACGGAGGTAGTAACAAAGAAAGAAACAAAGTCTCGAGGACATCTTCACCGGGTCGATCCAACTCGTCCCAGCGTGTTTGAAGGCGTCCACATGGACATACAGGGCGGCGTTCTAGCAGCGTGACCAACGTGTCCGGCTCAATCTATCCGTGCACCAAATTTGAGGAACGGCTGCGTTGGTCCGGAGAGCGCGCGAGTCCTCCCTTGTCCTCCAGCGGGGGCAAGGGCCCGCTTGCTAACAACCCAACGCATTTCTTCCACTAGCCATCAATGGAGGACGCGGCCAAAGCAGCACGTTGCCACGCTCTCCCTTACCGTCGTCGTCGTCCGAGCTTGATTATGTCAACACCAGCTTCGAGATCGCCGTGACCATCCACTTGGACATGGCGCGGCACAGGACGCTCCTCACCCGCAAATTCGCGTCGCTGATCGACGGCGCAGAGCCCAGCAGGTCATGCTGCGGACAGCCGGTGTCAATACCAGCGTGTGGCCGGTGGATGTGTTGTTCGACCGCCTCGGCCAGATGTTCCTTGCCAACGGCCGGGGGGAGTTCGCTAGCGCGCACCCAGATCAAAGTGGGCAACTTCGTCGTCTTCAAGTATGACGACGAAGCCATGCTCACCGTCAGCATCTTCGACGACACCATGTGCCGTCACTGCTACCACTCCGACTCCGACGAGTAGGTTCTTCATGTATCGTGTTCAGAATGTGGGCATCGGCCATTTGCATTGAAAGTCTTTATTCAAGTCTTAAAATAATTTTTACAAGCACGTTGCACCTAAAACTATGCGCCGCCTACGACGCTGGGTCGGCGGCTACGACGGGTTGGTAAGACACCATTCTTCTTCGAGAGACACGCGACGATCGCTCGTTGTGTCTATACCTCCTCTTTATCTTGGGCGAGGCGGACACGCATGGATGCGTCATCGGGGTTGGCCTGCACCGCTTCCAGGAGGTCTCCACGCACCAACGCGAGCGCGTCCCACCGTCGGTACTCCTACAACATGACGCATTCCGCCACCTCCCACGTGAAAGGCTTGCCGGTGGTCTTATGGTGATTGTTGATAGGCCACAGTCCATGGTTGCGGGGCCATGTGTAAATCTACGGATGCCCTGGAATCGGAGGCGGTAGCATGTTAGGTAACTTCGGCATGTTCGGCCACCACGAGGGCAACATTTGCTCGGGCACTTCTGCATGTATGTCGGGTTGCTACGGAGGACAGTGTGGCGACGCGGACGACCAGACATGGTGGTTTGTAGTGACAGTGGTGGGGGTCTGGTTGCCTGACTCTAACTTTTTTATGGGTGCGGGGATATGGCAGGAAAACCCACAACAGTCGGGAAACAGCGAGAAAGAAAGACAGAAGGCGGCGGAAACACGCTGGGATACATCGGCATCGGTGAGGACCTATTTACCAAACGCGAACATATGGATCTTGCCGCTGGACGCGGTTGGCCAACCTAAAAATAACAACAATAGAAACGGACAGCTTGCGTCGGCTCGTTTGGGTCGATCCGGTGGAACGTGTGTGTTTGACATTTGGCGGCTAGGCGACACGGACATGACACTGCGAGTGCTAGAACTTTCGTGTATTGTAATCGAGAACATGTCATGTAGGTACACACTGCCTTTACACAAAAAAGGAATAGACTGAAAGTAGATTAACCGATGACGCGTCGTGTTTCCTTTTCAACAAGTCGACGAAGGAGGCAGGTGGTAAAGGGCACCCGAGGTAGCACGTAAAAGGCAGATCGCAAGCTTGACTGGCCCAGTCTTAAAACTCATGACCCCATCATTTGACCTCCGGCGCCACGACTCTGGGTAACCTCCGGCGGGCCCGTAGGGCGGCGCCACCGTTAACCAACTGCTACTGCTACCTTTCGCGCCGTGCACATGGATTGCCAATGGTGCGATCGACGCTGCAGAGGTTTAGGTGCCGACGGCCCGCTCTACAAGCAACTGAGCGGCGACCCGGAAAACCCAGCAGACCCGACCCGACCCGACCGAGCCCAAAGCAAGCACGGGTGCATTGGGTGTTCCGCTGGCGCTGGTCGATAAGTCTGATCAGGGTCGGTCTGTCACTCGAGTGCGCGTGGGCATGCAAAAGCCAACCTGTTCTGTCAAAAAAAAAAGGCAACCTGTGATAAGGGGCCCGCATGTCATCGATGCCAAGGCGGCTAATCCTATTTACCGCTCGCTGCCGGCTCAATCGCTGGCACCGCGCACCCATTGCTATATGGGCCAGGCCCATTTCATCTTGTGCGGTCGTTTTCCATTTCGTCGTCTTTGCAGCCGTTTGTGGTTGGACAGCACTCAGTGTCTCCAGAACGATTAGAAAATTTCATAGTCCTCCTTCTCCTGTCTACACGTGTCCTTTTATTATCTATATTCTTGCTTTTGCTGCAAACGTCTAATTTTTTTATAAATGTTTCCGCTCTTACTTTCGAAGCAAAAAAAAAAAGTTCAGCCTAAAAAGTAAAAAAAGAGGGCCGGACTCGCAGGAAACTCGCCGGAGACCATGTAGCAGCAATTTTTTTGTGCTAATATAACAAACCTGACTTGGCTGGAGACATAGCCGGAAAAACTCTTGCCGGAGACATCGTAGCAAACAATTGCCACTATTGTAGCAAAACCGAAAAATCTTTATAGCAAAAGAGTTGTGCTAATGTAGCAAAAAATTCGCCAAAGATCTCGCCGAAGACTTTTCTATAGCAAGATTGTCGCGCCTCTATAGCAGCCGCCCGCCTATTGTAGCAATGCCGCCGTGCGTGTGTGTAGCAGCGCCTCCGTGTGTGTATGGCAGTGCCGCCTCTCCACTGTAGTAGCGCCGTGCGTGTGTAGGTGCGCCGCCCGCTCCTCTGTAGCAGGGTCGACCGCCTGATGTAGCAGCGTCGCCACTCCTCTGTAGTAGAGCCTCCCTGCAGTCGAGCGCCCCGCGAAGATACCGGCGGAGCAGCGCACGACGGGATTCCTGAGCTCGCGTGCATCGGCGACCTTGGAGGCAGCCAAGCATGGCCAGACGTGGCCCCCGACTCCGGTGATGTGTAGGAGGCGACATGGAAGGCAGGGGTGACGGCGGCGCCTAAACACGGAGGTGGCAGGCGAGCTAGAGGTGGGCGGCGGTGCAGCGTGCAAGGCGTGTGGCCTTGGCCGCGGCTGCAACGCGCTGAAGGCGAGCAACGGTGCAAGGCATCGAGCAAATCTGGCGAGAGGAGGCGGGGTAGTTGGGGAACAAGAACGGGTGGGCCTAGGGAGGCGTGTACGTGCGAGAAGGCGTGCGACGTGTGCGAAGTAGCGACCCGGATGATGGTGTCCGGGGGATAGGTATCATTTTCCTTTCTGGTTTCGGTTTTATGTTTCCGTGTTTTCTTTTTGAAATGTGCAGATCTAAAATCTGGTGTGATTCGAAAAAATAGATTCTATAAAGTGTTTAGATTTTAAAATTGTCTAGTTTTGAAATTCGTTCAGATTTTAAAAAATGTTTAGATTTGATAAATGTTCAGATTTGAAATTTGTACATATTTTTGATAATGTTTGGATTTGAAAATTGTTCATATTCGAAAAATGTTTAGATTAAAAATTTGTCTAGTCTTGAAATTAGTTCAGATTTTAAAATGTTTTGATTTGATAAAAGTTCATACTTGAAATATATTCAAATCTGATAAAACCAGCAGCAAACAATGAAAAATTAAACGGAAATCCCGCTGGAATGAAAAGCTATATATTTTCTTAGTACTAGCTACAATTTTTTTAGTAATAAGGATTTATATTAGTTATTACGAGTAATCTGCATATTATAATACTACTATATGATATTAACACATTCATAGATCAAAAGCCATCGAAAAACAGTCAATGAGCCCAGAAACAGAAATAGTCATGCAACGTAAGCTGGGCCGAGCCCAATCCCGCCCAGGGTTAACGCGGTGTTTCAGATAGAAATCGCTTAAAGCGGACGTCCGTGTTTGATGTTGACAGTGCCTGAACACGACCATCTCGGTATATTTATACATACACTCGCAAATACATACATATAGTCACCTCATCGAAATTGCCTTAGTTTATCCAACTCTCCACCCTTACAAACTTTTTATACTACTTGTTGCTATGTTACCGAGATAGAATAATTTCATGCCCACGATCCAACTAGGGTCTCAAGTAGTCATAGTGCAAAGTATCATACAATAGTATCATGTATATGTTATTATAATATCATCATACTTATTATTGTAGAATCTCAAGTGGATAAGATGTATTTGCTATAAATTTATCTTATTCTACGTGATATGATACTGGTAGCATTTCTCGCTTCATCTTGCTCGTAACTAATATAAATCCTAGAGATTGCTAGATGGAATGCACGATACTTCTTATGATACTAGCAGTGTGACTAGCTAAAGATGAACAAGACTAACTATTGCTAGGTCAAGGAGAGAAGGAATGGATTGGGATATGTAGGGGATTGGGCGTGTGATACGGTGAGAAAGGGAAAGTGAGTGAGATGAGTAATAGGGGAAGATATCGGTGATAGGGTTGCGAGTAGACATTAACATTTCATATGATCACTTTTTTCCCATGTATGCCAACCGAGCTCAAGGTCAAAAGTGGATGAGCGCAAAAAAAAAATGGCGTTTCACTCTATGCATTATAGTTGAGGATTAAAATGGACAACTCATTTTGCTCTAATTAGTATATGTACTTTTTTTGTTATATAATTTTTTTAGGAATGATACTTTTGTGTGCACTAGTTTATAGAGAGGTCGGGAGTTTACCCTTATTTCCAACAAGAATAGCACTCCTTATTTTCTTTTTGGTATTTAGTTACTTGTGTATTACTTATTACTGTTTGCTTGATTAATCCTTGGTTATGGCTAGTTGATTTTTATCCAATTCATGGAATCGAACAAGGTAGACCTGAGTTATGACAGTCATTGAGTTAACCGAGAACATTATCTGTTTTATGTGCATGATCTACCTCTTGTCTGAATCAAGGTTCAGGAGATGGCTCTGTTCTGCTTTTGGTATTCCTTCATTTCTCATCATATATCCCCTGCTTGATTAACTTCAAATCTGGCATGTTGATTCCCCAAATCAATACGCATATATACATGCCCATCTATCATTCTACCAATCTATGCATATATCCATCCATGTTGATTGAGTAATCACCACCGGTGTGGCACTAAATCAAACTAACTCAACCGGCTCTGCATTACTAGAAACCTTCTTCCTGAGGTTCTCGTCGAGGGGCACGTCTCCGGCGCCAGCGTCATCGTTGTCCGACTTCTTGAACCTGTACCACCGCGCGCAGGCGACAAAGTAGACGAGGTTGACGGCGGCAATGGCGGCGGTGACGAGGTAGAACAGGTCCACCCTGCCCTCGTTCAGGTCCTGCGCCAGCCAGTTCGTGGACCGGTGCACCACGGTCACCATGAACCCGCTCGCATAGCTCGCCACCGCGAACCCCACGAAGTAGAGCGCCCCGGCGACGCTCCGCATGTTCTCCGGGAACTGCCGGTAGTAGAACTCGATCTGGCCGATGCCAGCGAACGCCTCCGATAGCCCCGCCAGCGCCTGCTGCGGCACCAGCCAGAAGCACGACATCATCGGCGAGGACGGGCTGATCCTCCTGCGCCGGTCCTCCACCACCGCCGCCACCAGCATCGTGGCAACAGAGAGCGCCAGCCCGACGCCGATCCGCTGCAGCAGGCTGATCCCGCCCTCGCGCCTAGTGATCCGCTGGAGCGCGGGCACCAGAAGCCGGTCATACACGGGGATCCAGAGCGTGAGGGCGAGCATGTTGAAAACGACGAAAGAGCCTTGCGGGATCTGGAAGCTGCTGGAGTGGCTGAAATGGCGGTCGGTCTGCGCCGCCTGGAACACCGTGTAGGTGCCGAGCTGGGTGAGCACCACGAAGTAGATGATCCCCGACGACCACACCGGGATGATGCGCGCCAGGCACTTCACCTCCTCCACTTGCTGCACCGTGCACAACCGCCACGGGTCCGCCGACGACTTCCCGTCGGCGCAGAGTACATCCTCGGGGGTCCGCACGGCCGCCCTGTCGAGGAACATGAACTGGTCGGTGTAGGACAACTTGGAGACGAGCTTGCTGCGGTGCGGCGGGTCGAACAACAATGAGGGCGTGTCGGGTAACAGGAGGCGACGCTTGCGAACGGCAGCGATGAGGACTTGCGCGAAGCTGGTGAACGGGCTGCCCTCGGGGCGGACGCGGACATAGATGCGCGTACCGATGAAGAAGACGATGCATGAGAGGCCCATGAGCGCGGCGGGCACGGCGAGGCCCAACGCCCAGTTGACGTCGCTCTGTAGGTAGATGATGAAGGTGGCGGAGAGCATCATTGCGACGGTGAAGGTGAAATAGTACCAGTTGAAGAAGCTGGCGATGCCGCGGCGGCCGTCGGTGGTGCGCGGGTTGAACTGGTCGGCACCGAAGGCCAGGTTGCACGGCCGGATGCCGCCGGCCCCGACGACGAGGAAGAAGAACGAAGCCAGGAGTACCGTCATCTGGCCACCCGAGGGTCCCTCACAGTACTGCTCGCCTGATTTGGCATTGCAGGTTCGGGGGTGGAGATAGTGGACGGCGGCAGTGAGGGTGAGGATGACCATGCCGACAAAGGAGGAGATCGTGGCGGCGGCGAGCGTGGTGTAGCGGCCGAGGTACGTGTCGCTGACAAAGGCACCGGCGACGGTGGCCAGGTTGCTGGTGCCGGAGAAGACGTTGAGGAGGGTGGCGGCGTTCACGCTCTGCATGTGGTACACCGTCGTCAGGTACACCAGCATGTTTGATAGCGTCCCGATCGTCCCGAGCTTCTCGAACGTCTCGTTCCCTACGTAAAAAAATTCAGTTCATTTCATTCGATTATTATTGCTAGATGTTTTCTTTTGCAAAAAATAATTGCTCGATGTTAATCAGTACGGAGGACATACTCAAGTCACTACTCCAAAATTAAATCCGACAAAGAACGTGATTTTTTTGCCAAATCCAAAATAGCCATCATAAAAACCTAGCAATACAATAGACTATTAGACACATTGTTATTTGAGTTTTAATTGTGTAAAGCATGCATGCTAGTATTGGGTCCAGGCTGGCTCCCTCTCTTTCACTTAGAATTCTAATGTCGTAGCATGTGCTATAGCCTGCTGACTAGATCTTATTGTATTTACTTTTATCTGGAAATCCAGCAGCAATAGTAGCTGCCTTATTAAGGGAAGAGAACAAGTTAGCCTATCAGAGATTCGCCATTTTTCCGAGCTTTTGATATGAAACGTTGGATTTGCTCTATTGATTGAAGATTAGCTTGTACACATGTGGCCCATAATTGGCCGTTGAACGTAACAAGAGGGTTTTGATTAATCATAAATAAACTTCTCCAAAATTTTCTAATACATTGTTTTGAATAAGGTATATGAGTTAATTTAGTTAATGATTAAACAATTACCAATAAACCACTAGCATATAACATGCTTCTAAAGAGAAATAGTAACATATCAATTCATATTTGAGTATACAATATTACTATCTCTGTTTCAAAATACATGGGATCTTTTGTTTTTTACTTCCTATGTTTGTTGTAGGGCTACATTTCGTTGTTGCAGAGATCAGGTGTAATTGGTATCTCCGCCATATTAATATATTCTTTTTACCAAAAAATAAAATACAAATGACGCAATTAAATTTCTAAACATTTGGACAATAATTGATAAAAGTATTTAAAATTGTTAGATACAAATCCTACAGTTAGTCTTTATGATATTTTTTTCATAATCTATATTTTTATTACTTACTACCTCGGCTTCACAATTGGTTTGTTTTTTTGGTTTACTTGTACTTAAATATGTTACTATTTCTACTGCATTAAGTGATTGTGTTCCGATCATATGTAGTAGTGTCTTGAGACAATTTTGGTATTTATATCATTTTTTTTGGAGTTCATCCTCCACCACTTGTGTAAGTATTTCTAGCAGGTCAAATTGAACTGCTAAAAATGCTTACTCACTCTGTCCGCAAATAAGTGTACTTCTAGCTTGACTAAGTTAAACTTTATTAAATTTGACCAACTTTATAAAAAATATAGCAACATATATTATATCTTATTGACATATTATAAAACTAAATTTGAAAACATGTCTATTAGTATCAATTTTGTGTCATAAATATTGTTACGTTTTTCTATAAAGTTTGTCAAACTTTACTAACTATAACTTAGGATAAGACTAGAAGTACACTTATTTGCGGACGAAGGAAGTATATTTGAGAATAGAGATAGTACATCTTTTGTACTACAAAGAATAACACATGTGCATGGTAATTACATGGAGAAAATAAAGAAAGAGATGCAGGTATAGATGAAGCTGGGATACGATACGATATACGTAGTCACCTATGACGTATGGCATGGCCTTCCATCCGCGGTGGTTGTGGACTGGCTCAACCTCAACGGCGTCCTCGGGGGAGGCGGCCCTCGCCGCTTTCTCCATGTTGGCCTTGCAATCCTGCTCCTCCTCTTCCTGCTGCCGAGGCGAGTCCATATTCTCGCTCCGTAAAGCAAGTGCAAGAAGCAGAGGGTGTATAAATAATAAGCCTGGCCACGACATGAGATTTTGTTATTTTTATATGTATAGCCTAATATATATATACATACATATATATATATATATAACGCTTAAACCAAAGAGAGATGTGAACAAGCTACCTGTTAAGAAAATACGTACGCTGACGAACGGAGGGATGTATACGCAGCCAGCTAGTATTAGTATACCAGCTCAAGTGGTGGAGTGCTTAGGTTACTGCGTGCACCATCGTCTTGCTTGACATGGACTTCTTGTCATGTCCGTTTCTCTCCTCATATGCGTCAAGCCTGTTGTAGCTCTGTCACGTTTCACACTACACACGAATGTACATGTTGCGATTGATTTTTTCAGGACATTTCTAGTGGCGTACTCCCTTCGTTAAACCTACACACTAAAATAAGTCTAGATACACTTATTTTACAAAACTAAAACATCTTATATTTTGAGACGGAGAGAGTATATGTTACCACACTAGTGATTAGGAAACGGTGGTTTTGAAATGTTGTATACAGACGGTGCCTAAACGGAAGACAAACTACTATCAAAATATACGCCCTCCGTTCATAAATAAATGTATGTCAAACTTTTGTCCTAAGGCAAACTTTATAGAATTCGACCTACTTTATAGGAAAATAATGTAGCAATATTCAGGACACTCATTTAGTATCATTGGATCTGTTTTAGAATGTAATTTCATAATATACCAATTTGATGTCCTGTATGTTGCTACATTTTTCTAGTAGTACTAAGTTAATCAAAATTTAAAAAATGTTTGTCCGAAGACAATAGGTAGAAGTAAACTTATTTATGGACGGAACATATTTAGTTGTTGAATGAATATTATAGTAACATTTTATACTATGACATCTTATCTTGGAATGTACTTTTTTTAGAGTGATCTTGCAATGTACTAATCGAGTACATTTCTAGGACGTTGAATATTATAGTAGTTATGTCATGTTGTTTTACATTACACGAGTGTGCATGATTAAATTCATTTCTAGGACGTTTCTAGTGATGCACATGTTCTCTTTTTTTGTGAAATTCCGCTGATCTATTACTAATCATCAACTGCAGTATAAAGAGTCATAAAAGTATAAAACTTATAATTAGGTCACTAGAACGAGCCGAAGCCGCTCCGCGGTACTCGCCGCTCCGTCACCGGAACCGGGCAAAGCTTGACGTAGTAGAACTTGTTGTAGTAGATAGACGACGAGTCGTGCTAAGACCCTGCAGGACTAGTGCAAGCCATATGTCAAGTGTGCACCAGTCTCGCGAATGAACGCGTAATTTCGGTTGGGGGCCGCTTCGATCAAGCAGTGATGCGGTATATGCAAGTACATGTGAGAGGATAACAATTATATGATCGATGTCCACACAATCAACAATTGTTCTAATCGTACCAGCACAACTACGCAACCCTAATGCCAGGATCTATCTATTAGTAATGCAGTAACGAGAGGGACTTTTCACGAACTTACCAAGTTGAAGACCGAAAAGCTTTGTCAAAGTTCAGGAGAACGTGGTTGATGTAGTCATAACGACACCGAGCTCAAGGTCGTTCTGAACTCGGATGGCTCCACCAGCTCCAGCTCCTCCGGGTCCAATGACTTCGATGGCTTGGACGACTCGAGCGCCACAAGTGTAGCGCCTCGTAGGGGGTCACACACATACGGTGTTTGAAGACAACTCTCGGACCCTGATCCAACAAAGGTTGCGGAAGTAGATCTCCCGTACTTGGAATCCTCGCAGCGCGACGGCGCTCTGCGGTGAAGAAATCTCTTGTTCACACATGCCTTACAATGGGGCCGTGGTCACAAGAGAGAAAGGAAGAGAGGAGGGCACTTGGAGGGAGAAGCCTCAAAACATGGGATTAATTGGTGTGTTTAAATCCCTCCCTGTGCCCTCCTTTATATAGGGGGAGGGGATCCCCCAAATCCTTTGACTTAGCAATATGAGACTAAACCAAGGGGAGGCGAGGAGGGGGCTGGTCGCTAGCCCACATGGGCCTGGCGCCCACCTGTAGCCTAGTCGGCCACCAAGTGGCCAAGCCATCCACTCCTCCCATTTCCCTTGGGGGGTTTCCCTCATGTGCCTTTCCTCTTACGGAATTGGCCCATTAGGCATAGGCTACCCATTAAATCACAATTAAATAATAAAATAAATATAAATAAATGTATAATTAAGTAAGTAACATATATTTACATATTATTTCATTTCTTTTGCACCGGAACTCCTTCCGAACAACTCTGGACACCCGCCGGACTTTCCTAGAATCCTTTTGGTTTCCTCTTCTCTTTTCTTTGGTGATTACTATGATACCAAAACGATATAAAACCCTTAAGTTTGCTACCCTAATAGTTCGGGAACACTCCAGACATGGTCGAGACCCCTCTCGGACCAATGATCACCAGCAGGACCTGGATGCTCATAATGACCCCTGTACATTCCACGAGAATCTTTGTCGTTAAACCATTAAACATAGAGATCTATTCCCTTTGTTACTTTGATACTTGATTTGTCTGAGACTTGATCAAACATGTCGCCATCCCTGGTTCAATCTCGTTACCGGCAAATACAACGTTACTCGTTTTGAGCTATGCCATCCTCGTGATCTAGTCACACACTATAGCTTTATGGATGTCATGTATCCGAGTGGGCCCAGAGTATCTCTCCATCACGCGCAAGAACAAATCCCGCTTTTTACACTCAAAATACCCAAAGACACCTTTATGATCACCGTTTTACCGAGTGACGTTTGATGCAAACAAGGGACTCTCGAGTGACAGTGATTAGATATGGTCTCATGGACTAATGAATTGGTTACGATGTTTCCCAGTCATTGTAATGGTGAACTTCGTGGCTTGATCGTGTTACAATTCATGTGTAGGGTATGTCCATCACTTTTATTCACCTAATGAAATGACCCCCATTGTCAATTGACATAAATGTCCATGATCAGGAAACATCGATCATGGATTGACCAATGAACTAGTGTCTAGAGGATCACTAGGATTCTGGTTACATATCACTGTTGGAGATATGCCCTAGAGGCAATAATAAAAGTAGTTATTATTATATCTTTGTGTTTATGATAAATGTTTACATCCATGCTATAATAGTATTAACCGGAAACATTAATACTTGTGTGATTTGTAAACTAAATTAGAGTCCCTAGTAAAGCCTCTTTGTAGTACTAGCGTATTGGTTGATAGATGATCGTGGTTTCCCGATCATGAACATTGAGATGATATTAACAACATGATGATATCATTAGAAGAATGGTGTGATGGACATACTCCTATAGATAAGCGTAGCATAAAGATCAAGTCATTTCAATAGTTCATTTGCTATAAGATTTTTGATACATAGTAACCTAATTCCTTTGACCATGAGATCATGTTAATCACCATCACCAGATGGATACTTTGATGACATCAAACACCACACCGTAACTGGGTGGCTATAAAGGTGGCATTGAGTGTTAGGGAAGTATGTATTGAGGCACATGGATCAAGAGTAGGATTTGTCCATCCATATGACGAATAGATATACTCTGGGTCCTATCGGTGGAATGATATCAAATTAGCTTGCAAGCATGTGACTGGCTCACAAGGGATCACATATCACGGGAACGAAAAAATAGTACTTATCGGTAACGAGGTTGAACTAGGTATGCAGAGATACCGACGATCAGACCTTGGATAAGTAAAATATCGCGAGACAAAGGGAAATTGGTATCGTATGCAAATGGTTCATTCGTTTGCAAAGTAATCATAGAAATATGTGGGAACCATATGAATTTTCAGATTCCTCTATTGGTTATTGATCGGAGAAGAGTCTTAGTCATGTCTGCATAATTCACGAACTGTAGGAAGACACACTTAAGGATTCGATGTTGTTTAGTAGATATGGAATGTAAGTAGGAAGACCGAATGTTGTTCAGAGTCTTGGATGGGATCCGGGATATCACGAGGAGATCTGAAATGGTCCGGAGAATAAGATTCATATAAGGAAAGTCTAATTCCGGAGTTCGGGAATGATTCCGGTGTTTTCATCGGAATGATCTAGAAGGGTCTAGAAGGTTCACCGGACCGTAAGGGGAAGGGTGCATGAATGTGTCATGACTAAGTAGAATGGTTGCATCATGTCCTAGGTCAAAGGGCTGTGCAAATAAAGAGTAAAATCAAACTCCAAAATTGAAAGTCAAAAGGCAAGTTTGAAAAGTCAAACTGGGACAATGTTTCCCGGTGGAGGAAGAAGAGAATCCTTCTCTCCCTCCACCACAAGCCTAGAAGGTGTTGGAGTTGGGGACGGATTCAAACTCCCCTCTCCCTAGCTGCCCCTCCCTCTCATAAATAGAGGGGAGGGGCTGGCCCTCCACACACCACCACCACCCAAGCCCGCGCCACCGCCAGCTGCGCCGCCTTGTGTCGCCATAGGCTCACTGCCGCCCTAGCATCCACCGCCTCCACCTCCTCCTCTCCGGATTCTAAACCCTAGACGCCGGGAAACCCTAATACTCCACCATAACCCGCTCCAGCTTAGGCGAAGCCCTGCGGGATCTTCCCTCTACTTCCGGCACCACGCCGTCGTGCTGCCGAAATCGCGAGGAGAGAACTACAACCTCCGCTGCCTGCTGGAACAAGGGAGAGGAAGGTCTTCATCGAGTACCGAACGTGTGACCGACTGCGGAAGCGCTACCGGAACACAGTGCCGGAAAGATCGTCTACGCGATCTTGAGATCGACAAGTGTACGACTACACCACCCACGAGAATCTCCTCTCGTTAACTGCTTTGGAATCTTCGAGGGTGAGTACTCTAATTGACTCGTTGCTACAATCTAGTAGATAGATCTTGGCTTGTGTGTGTTCATACGGTAGAATTTTTTTGTTTTCCATACTACGAACCCCTACAATCACACATGTATTGACGTTCCTATCAATACAGTTATAGAATGACATAAAAACCTATTATGAACTTAGTAAAATATGTTAATAATCTATATTATTATTTGCCTCTAGGACATATTTCCAACACTTTATTACGTAATAACTCCTTCCATACACCTTCTTCATTGAGGAGTTTGAAAATCCATTTATTTAAAAGGCATTTGTTTTTTATATCAAGTACTTCAACTCCCAAACCCCCAATCTTTGGGTGTACAGATAATGTTCCACCTAGTTAATCGGTGCATACGTTTATGTTGATCGCTTTGCCAGAAAAAATGTGACTGATAGAAGTCTAACCTTTTCATTACCCCTTTAGGTATCTCTAAAAAGGATAACATAAACATCGGTAAGCTTGTAAGAACCGAATTAATAATGACCAACCTATCTCCGTAAGAAAGAAGTTTGCCTTGTCAACATCCCAGTTTCTTTTCAAACCGGTTATCCACTGGGTTCCATTCTTTATTAAGCAGTTTTCGATAATGAATTGGGATGCCTAGGTATTGAAAGGGAAGAGAACTAACCTTAGAACCGAATATTAGTTTGTATTATTCTTCCGTTTGTCTTTCCGAAATAAAAAAATTCACTCTTGTAAAATTTAATTTTCATACCAGATAATTGTTCAAAGATACTGACAAATACATAACGTACACTCACCTCTTCGAAATTGACTTTATTTTCCTCTACTCTTGCACCCTTACAAACTACCACACTACATGTTGCTAATGTCGAATCAATTCATGCCCACGATACAGCTAGGCCTCAACTAGTTTCTGAGAACACGTACTCACTCTCTTGGTGAGAGTGGGGCGAGGAAGGCAAGATTGGTAGTAAAGGTGGACAAGACTAGTGAGGGGTCAAGTAGAAAAGGAATGGTTTGGGATATGTAGGGGATTGGCGTGGGATACATGAGTGACGGGGGAAGATGTACGTGATAGGGTTGCGACTGGACAATAGCATTTCATAGAATCATGTTTTTTCCAGGTGTGCCTACCAAGTTAAGATCAAAAGTGGTTTCTAGAGCTCCTCTTAAGGCGACATGAGAACATAATGCCGGGAATGTGTAATGTTGGACTAAAAGAAACTATTTTTGTCGCCTGCTGGTATATTTGGCAGCTGCGACGTAGAAGGGCTAATGAGGAGTCAGTACCACCAATGAATCGGTGCAGGCTGTCTGTCCTGGGTATTACGGCCAATGCTCAGCAATCTACGATGCGACCTAACCTGGAACGACACCAATGGAGTAGACCAGATACAAGGCAGGTAAAAGTAATTGTTGATGGGTCCTTTCATGATGATGATTTTGCAGGATCGACAGGAGCTGTTATCCGAGACTATGAGGGAAATTTTGTGGCGGCCTCATCTACATATCTCCCAAATATATCTTCAGCTGGAGCTGCCGAAGCAATTGCTATGAGAGAGGGCTTACACCTGGCTATTCGTATGAGATGCAACAATATAATTGCAGAGTCCGATTCCATTTAAGTTGTGCAAGCCTGCACAGGTGAACAAGCTTGGTGGGATGAATCTGCTGCCATATTTGCGAATTGTATCGATTTGGCGACATCGATCAGTAGCGTATCTTATAACCATTACCCAAGGGAAGCAAATAAAGTGGATCATGAATTAGTTAAATTTTGTTATAGCCAAAAGTTTCTTGTAATTGGGTCGATGAACCCCCTAGATTCATTTTGCAACCTCTAGTAAACGATGTAATAATTGTTTAATGGGCTGCAAGTTTCAGACACACTCTTTTTCCTTACCCGGGTATCTAAGGGCACGTACAATGCTAGAGAAGACGGGTCTTCTCTTAGCTCTCCACGTAATATAGAAAAAGTAATAAAAATAAGCTATACAATGGGTCATCTCTTATTGTCATCTCTAAGAATTAATGTGAATTAACTAATTATAGTAAGAAATTATGTTAATAAGAGAAGACATGAGGTACAACGGAGAAAAATAGTCTTCTCTTATTTTTAAGGGATCATCCCTTAGCTAAGGGAAGACAACCTTCTCTTTTTTTATTGACAACCTTCTCTTTTTTTATTCTCTCTTCTGCAACTAAGCAAAAATCCGACATGGCAACCGTAAGAAAAGGCTGACATCACCGCATTGTACATGACATAAGGGGATTGGAAAATTTTAATAAGGCGGCTTGCATGCTTAATATATGATGTTTTACCTAAAAAAATCAAAAGTGGTTGAGCGCAAAAATAGATGGCATTTCACTTTGTGTATTGTAGTTGAGGATTAGGATAGACAACTGATTTTGCTCTGATTAGTATATGTACTTTTTTATTAATATTTTTTTGTAGGAATGATATTTTTGTGTGCACTAGTTTATAGAGAGGCCGGGGGTTTGCTCCTATTTTTTTAAAAAATACACCCTCCAATAAGTGTCGCAGATTTTGTACAGAGTTATACTAAGTCAATGATACTTATTATGCATCGGAAGTAGTAGTATATTTTTTCTTGGTATTTAGTTACTTGTGTATTACCTATTACTGTTCGTATGATTAATCCTAGGTTATGACTAGTTATTTTTTATCCAGTTCCTGGAACGGAACAAGGTAAACCGGATTATGATAGTCATTGAGTTAACTGACAATATATCTATTTTGTGTGCAAGTGCATGATCTGTCGGAATCAAGGTTCAGGAGACTGCTCTGTTTTGCTTTTCGCATCCGTAATTTCTTGTCATATACATATACCCCCTGCTTGATTAACTCCAAATTAATCTGGATAGAGCTAGCATGTTGATTCCCCAATTTAATACACGTATGTACATTTATCATTCTACCAATCTATGCATATACATATCCATCCATGTTGACTGACAAGTCACCACGCACCGTACGTACAAACTGAATTAAACCAACTCAACCGGCTCCGCATTCGTAGAAACCTTCTTGAACCTGTACCACCGTGCGCAAGCGACAAAATAGACGAGATTGACGGCGGCGATGGCGGCGGTGACGAGGTAGAACAGGTCCACCCTGCCCTTGTTCAGGTCCTGCGCGAGCCAGTTCGTGGACCGGTGCACCACGGTCACCATGAGGGGTCCCCCGACATGGACGAGATCAACTTCGAGTTCCTCGGCGGCGACAAGCGCGCCGTGCAGACCAACTACTACGTCGCGGGCGTGGGAGGCAGGGAGGTGGTCCACGAGATCCCCTTTGAATCCTCCGATGGGTTCCACCACTACCCCGTGGACAGGGGTGCCGACGCCATCGAGTGGCACGTGGACGGGGAGGTGGTCCGGCGAGAGGAGCGGCGCGACGAGGCGGAGCCATGGCCCGAGAAGCCCATGTTCATGTACGCCTTATTGTGGGGACGCGAGCGGGGTGGACGAGGGGAGGTGGACCGGCACATACCACGGCCGCGACGCTCCCTACGTCCGCAGCTACAGAGATGTCTGGGTGCCCGTCGCGCTTTCAGTGGTGGCTGAAGAAGAGGAGGAGGAAGAATGTGAAGATTGAAATGCCGCCGCCACCTGCAGCGCCGTTGATTTGGAGGAGAAGGGTGCCGGAGCTGGTGAAGACTAGATCTCGGTGTTGTGAGCCATCTAGAATGAGGTAATATTGGTCACAATTTCTGGGGTTTAGTTCAGGTGCTACAACGGATGAAAATCACGAATAATTTGCTGTGAAGCAAACCATGTCCTCTTTCTTGGTTAGATTAGATGTGCTAAGCGGATTTACAGAATGATTGCACATCATTATTCTCCTCTGGTTGGTTGTTTATTCCGGCAAACGAGTGACACCTAGCAAACCATCGTGACACGTGGCAAGTTTGACCGCGTCTGATGGTTACATCAAGGATGCCTATGTCTTGGTGGACATGCTCGCTGTTGACGGATTTGTGTACCACATGCTAGAGATGGACTTGCGAAATAGAACTCTAGTATTTTGTAAATTTGTGAAACTTGTGAACTTTGCGACATGCCTGCTCCACTTTATACACTTATGTATCCAAATGTGAGTGTTGCTTGTGGTCATTTTGAGCTCTGTGAGGTCATATATGAATATCGTTGAATATCTATTTTGAAATACATGATGTATTCCCAAAACAAGAATAATTTATGATTTTTCCAAGACTTTGCCGTGTATTCCAGGCAAATACACTCCGCAAATCCCTAGGTATTCTGTGTATCCCAAGTCTCACCGCTCAACAAAGAGTTCAGGTTTTCCATGTATCCCAAGTCTCGACACACGGCAAAGAGACCAGGTTTGCCGTGTATGCCCACAATACACATGACATAGGTTATGGGTGACGTGGCTCAATCTCGGCCATCGGGGCCACGTAGCGTGATCTGGTCTCTTCTTCGTCGTTTCCATATGCTAACGCGAGACACTCGGCAAAGATGCGTCGATATGGCACCACCTAAGAGCTCGGAGTTTGCCATGGTTTTTTTTTTTGCGAAATTCCACCAATCTATTAATAATCATTAATATCAGTACAAAGCCGTCGCGCCAACAAAAAGACACCCGAAAAACCTTTGCCGTGTATATGTGTCAAAGACACTCGGCAAAGCCACCTCTCTGGCCCGTTGTTTACCGTGTGTAGTTTGCCGAATCTAAATACACGGCAAAGTATTTCTGATACTCAGCCAAATTTCATATTCCCGTAGCGTAGTGATTAGGAAACGTTGGTGACGAAAAATGTTGTGCACACATGATGCGGACGACAAACTACTACTCGATTTTATAATAGTACTCTGTATGTAATACTGTATATAATAAGATGTTATTATAAAAAATATATGAGCATATTGAGACAGAGCAAGTAGTAGTAATGCCGAAGATCAAATGTTTCAACACAAAGACAATCTAGCCAACTCTTATCTTCAGATGTATTTCCTTTATTTTAAAATATAAATTGTTTTAGCTTTGTGAAAGAAATATACCTAGATTTTTTTAGTGTATAGATTCACTCCAAATCTAAATAAAACTACACACTAAAAGAGGTCTAGATACACTTTATTTACAAAGCTAAAACATGTTATATTTTGAAATGGAGCGAATACTGATGCTTGTCAGGGCGGTGGAAAACCGTTCGCTATGGCAGGTCACGGCTACGTACATTGTCTGTGTGTAGTGAAGTAGCACGGGTGCAGAGGGCTAGATAATCCTCTTCCATTATCTACAAGAAGAAGAAATGGGAGGGCACAGCTGCCTGAACCTCCTCCCTTCCCCGACCTCCACCCCGTGCAGAGCCAGCACGGCCGCTTCGTCATGCCGATACTCCGCCGCCCACCACGCCACAGCGCAGACCTTCGCCGGGAGAAGAGGCACGGCCAAGGTCACCTGCTCCGCCGCCTCCGGGCAGGCGCCGCCGTCGCAGAGCACAATCAAGGTACCATATCTGCCGAGTTGTAGGAAACGTCAGGTGTCAGTGTCACTCAACCCTTATCCGCCGCTGACACCGTTCCCTGGCAACATTGGGAGCTAAGGTGGTCATCGTCGGCGCCACCAAGGAGATCGGGAGGGCGGCGATCGCGGCGGTGAGCAGGGCGCGGGGGATGGAGCTCGCGGGCGCCATTGACACGCAGTACATCGGGCAGGACGCAGGAGAGGTACTTGCTCTTGCTGCTCACCACTCGTCCGACCAATGCGATGTTTCCCCTTTGCTTCGACTCTGTTCATGCTCTCCTAATCTGAAGTTTGCAAGTGCTGATCTTGTTTCTTCAGATAAGTGGCATGGAAGAACCACTAGAGATCCCGGTGCTCAATGACCTCACCATGGTCCTGGGATCCATAGCACAGGTACTACTAGCCTGCATTCTTTTCGGGTGCGTGTTTCCCTGACGGCGCGGCCAATTCTGTTTCCTTTTCAGTCAAGAGCAACTGGTGTGGTTGTCGATTTCAGCGAACCTTCTATTGTCTACGACAATGTCAAGCAGGTAAGTTCTTCCAGCGAACGTGCCAGCATCCAGAAGTGCAAATGCAGATTCAAGTAGCTGTAGCAAACCAAGAATTATTTACCACAACAATCACAGAAGAAATATATTAATGCCATTCAGAACAACACCCGCACTTTGCTGAATTATTTAGCGCTCCCAGCAAGATGCAGGGTAATATCATTATCAACAAAATCGGAACTAAATTCCATAACATAGTGACTTACTGTTTACTAGAGGTTAAGAGCTGACAATGGCGTGATTCTTAGATAAATGCTTATTTATCGGAAAAAAAGATAATTGCTTCGGATTCAGTAAACTATCCGTGAATGCTGGCGATGAAATCCAATACTAGTAGTACTATTTGACCACCCCAAAATGGTTTACGCGCAGGCAGCAGCGTTCGGCTTAAGCAGTGTTGTATACGTTCCAAAAATTGAGATGGATACAGTAACTGAGCTGTCAGCATTCTGCGAGAAGGCAAGCATGGTAAGACTACCGTCGTTGGATTTTTCTAAAATTTTACCATGGTTAGATCGTCAAAACATGCAAACTTATGCCAAATTCATGATCAGGGTTGCTTGGTTGCTCCGACGCTGTCGATAGGCTCGGTACTCCTTCAACAAGCTGCAATCCAGGCCTCATTTCACTACAACAATGTCGAGATTGTGGAATCAAGACCTAACCCATTGGTACGAAGCATTCGTGACAAGTTAAACCCTCTACATACACCACGACTATGCATATGCCTTCAAAGTTACCAGTATCACGGAACAATAGGTGTGCAGTTAATATTTACCATCCCGCGATCGCAATCGAGGGTGGAAATGCAAAGGAAAAATGTTTGCAGTACTTATCGAGAAAAGCAAATGCTATTGTCAAGATGTGTTATCGGGCAGTATGCAGCTTGCTAGACTAATCTTTGACATCGACAGGACTTGCCATCGCAAGACGCAATACAGATTGCAAACAACATATCCGACCTTGGTCAGATATACAACAGGGAAGATATGGACTCTGATAATCCAGTAAGTGTCACAAAAGTATTCTCAAATTTCCTTTCAGGGTTAGCCTTTTATTTAGTAACAACGGCAGGAGCACTGATATGCTCACTTTATTCTAAATTGTACATGAGTCAATTTTCACCTCTACAACAATTAGAAAACAGTGAATGATATGTTTCACAAACTGACTGGCTAGTGTTGAAAAGGCAAGGGGGCAGGTACTTGGAGAAGACGGAGTGCGTGTGCACAGCATGGTTCTTCCAGGACTTGCTTCCAGCACATCGGTCATTCTGTCAGGCCCCGGAGAGGTACTTAAGCTCTAATAAAATGCTTGATTGAACTTTGGATGGATTGATCACAATACCAAATTTTTTTTTCAGATCTACACCTTGAAGCACGATGTTACAGATGTCCGGTGCCTAATGCCAGGACTAATTCTGGCAATACGGAAAGTGATACGCTTGAAGGTACCTGATAGTTATACTGCATTTTTCTGCAATGTTCTTGAGACAGTGTCTTATTCACTGAAAAAATCGCCACATCTCATGCAGAACTTGATCTATGGTCTGGAGAAGTTCTTGTAGGAAATGGTCGACTAGCAGATCAAGAGAACTACACTTTCTGACTTTCCAGCTGTTCATGATAAGAGATAACTGGGATAAAATCAAGCTCCTGGCTCATAATCAGAAGCAGCGCCACTGGAAAGGCAGGTTCGAGAACCCTATGAAGGTGGTGCATAGTTTCGAGAAGAATGGATCCACAAACAGATGTCACTTCTGATATCACTGAAGAGTGAAGACAATAAACAAGCGAAGACATGCTCCCAGGGGTTATACCTGATGGCTTTCTATACATTTAGAGCTTTTTCCAATAGTTAGAGAAAAATTATACAGGTTCACGCCACGGTGGTCATCCTTTCTGGTGTATTCTTTATTTATTTACAGATCTCCACTGTACCCTTAAACTTGGTTATGTCAGAACAACATGATCGCTAGACAAAATCACTGCTGACATGAAGAAACCGTACTAGAGTAAACACAGTAACTACAAGCATGGATCTGGGTATTCATAGCGGCATAGAAATCCCAAAATGATTCCATGCACAAATTTGACATATTGACTGCCAGTGCCACGGAAAAGCCACCTCTTAGGCCCTATTCGGTTTGCAGAGTCAGATAACATAGTAACAGAAAAATCCCAGACATAGGAAAATTGAGCAGATGCAAACAGGAGGAATACAAAACAAAGGAAATGCTAGAGGCATGGGTGTTGGTACTAGTATTCCATAGCAATGTATTTCTCCAAAGGAACTGATGAGAGTGAGCCTGTTCGTTTGGAATGAACACTATCAGGGGGGAAAATTCCATGGGAACGAAAACCAATGAAATTCCTGAACCGAACAGGGCCTTAGCATTGTTTCTCAAAAAAAAAGAACAGGGCCTTAGCATTGTATTTCAAGCATTACTATGTTCCCAGGATAAAGTTAATGGACAACCATCACAAAAGAATGATGCAGAAGCATAACATGGTTGTTTATACTTGGACCAGATAATTTTCATGGTACACACCCACCAGGCAGAAATGACAAATTGCCCTGTTGGTGAGGTAGATACTAGATAGACTATTTTTATAAAACTAAAAGACCCAACATGCAGGATAAACTTTTAACATGCAGGATTAAATGTCTTGAAAGACACCAATAGCACTGTAACAACAGGATAAAATGCTTAACGGGACTTTGGATGAACTGACCACGGTAACCATTTTTCTTTCAGATTTACACCTTAATGCATGATGTTACAAATGTTCGGTCTCTAGGGCCAGGACTAATTCTGGTAACATGGAACAGTGTCTACCGAAACATCGTAACATCTTTTGCAGAACTTGATTTATGTTCTGGAGAAGTTCTTGTAGGAAATAATCAACTCAGTATCAAGAGAAATACAGTTCAGACCTTCCATCTGTTCATGATAAGAGATAAATGGGATTAAATCAACACCTTGGCTCATAATCAGAAGCAGCTCCACTGGCAAGGCAGATCCAGGAACGCTGCAAAGATCATGCAGAGTTTCAAGGGGAGTGGCTCCACGCATAAGATAGCGCCCCAAACAATAAGCAAGCTGATGACATGCTCTCAGGAGTTATACTTGATGGCCTAATATACTTTCAGAGCTTTTTTTTCAGACCCACTCTTAGAGAAAAATGATACGAGTTCACACCAGGGAACAGGTCCTTTCTAGTGTGCCTATCTTTTCAAAATTTCTAGTGTACCCTTTAACATGGTTATGTCTACAACTCTGAAAGCACAACAGGATCGCTAGACAGAAATCACCGCGAACAACCCCACGGCTGAAGTGAAGAAACCATACAAGAGTGAAGACGGTAACTATATGCACCGATTTCAAATCTAAAAATGATCCATGCAAAACTTGACATATTGACTGCCAGTTACCCCAGCAATGCATTTCAAGCATTACTAAGTCTCAGGAAGAAAGCTATTGGACAGTCATCTCAAAAGAATGTCACAGTAACGTAACATGATTTCATACTTGCACGAGCTAATTTCACAGTACAAGCCCACCAGTCACATAGAAATAACAAAATATCATGTTCTTGAGCAAGGTAGACTTTTTTTAACTAAAAAAAGACCCAACATGCAGAATAAAGTGCCAACTGCCAACATGCAGGATTAATAAATGTCTTAATGACGCCAATAGAAAACTGTAACAAGAGAAATCATAGCTAGCATATAAACTATCACACGAGTAGTAGAATTCAAGCCATGATCTTCGCAGACCTCATGTAAAGACTGTCCACAACCTTCCCAACATTCGAAATCGTTTCGAGCGTAGCAGGGAAGATGGCCTCGGTCTTGAGCTCCTCATAGATAATGAGGCAACCAGCACCTTGATCCAGAGTACCAGCAAATTTCCTGTCAAGGATCATCTGTGACAGCTTCTTCTCAACATGATCAAGCGGCAGTTCGATCATCTGTGTGACATGCTGAATCTCCACCTTCGAGTAGGGCTCAATCAACCTGCACAGATTCTGCTCCAGCAAAGTATCATACAGAGATGAAAGATGCCTGTGAACAATAGGGTCCTCCTCAAGCTGCGCTTTGTAATCACGTAGGGCGGTTTCAAAGTACTTGAGAGATCTTTTAGAGTAGGCATCCGCTACAGCTTTCATAGCATCAACATCAGGACCCACATACTTCAGGCTAGCCTTAGATGAGATTATTCCAGCAACATCATCGGCCTGGTTAACCATTATCTTGCACAAGAGCATATACTTCAAGCTGAAGATAGCTCTTGGGTCCTCTAGTGCATTGAAAGCCTCGAATGCTTCAAAGAAGTAGCTGTATGCAGTTTTGTAGTCCTTTTCTTCAGCGTGAAGGATTCCACTCTGCAGATCAATAGTGCCCTGCTGAGCTGGTGGAACATAAATGGCGTTCGCCGCTGTTCTTGCAGCGGTCAATGAAGCCTTGGCCTTGGGCAGGTTTCTCAGAGAGAAGTGGAGCTTGCTCTCCAAAAGGTCAATGTCCACAAGAAGCAACTTGTCATCAAGCCTCCTGACTTCCTTGATAAGACCAGTAAGGAGGGTCAGGGCTTCAGTGTACTCCTGACTCTCTAACAGAAGGGCCGCTAACCTTGCCTCCACACGCTGCCTGAGAAAAGTACGTTTCTCTGCACGGGTCCATTCCACCATCTCCTTGCAGAGCGAAATCTGAAGATCAGATGTTCCAGGAATCTTGGAGACGGCATCAATGATTCCACGGACAATTTTTGCAGTCTTGGCCTTTGGAATCAGTGAGAAAAATGGCCTGAGCTGGGTCAAAAGATTTCGCAGCTCCTCAGCTCGGTTCTCTTTAGTGAGGTAGTTTGTAAGGTTAGTAATCGCAAGCTCTTTTATTCTCAGTGCATCTGCAGAAGAAGAAGGGTCTTGGATCACACGATAAAGGATCGAAATCGACTCTGAAGCATCCTTAGCCTCCTGAGCTTTTGCAATTGACTCGGTAGTAGCAGGAAGGTATGTTGACTCCATTGAAGAAGACATGATCACACCCTAACCTGACAACAAAAAAGGATGCAGGTTACACAGCCTTACAAAATATCAAAGTAACACAAAAAATAAATCCACAATGCTCCTAATTAACAGATTTAAAACACATGAACGTGCATCAAACTCCAACCATTACACATGATGTTTACTTTAGCAACATTAGCTAAGTTAGGCCTAACAATATCTGGAGTAGCTGATAACTGAAAATTACCCCACATACACCACGCATGTAAGGAAAAAAGGAAAACAGACCGCGCTTCCATACAATAATGTTCAGTCTATAGTGGCTACTTCGTTGAGGAACAGCAAGAAAATACCCCACTTATGTTTCGATATTAACTGTGAACATCGTCATCATTGGTTATATAGGCATTGTTATTTAGATGTACATGATAGCTCGTAGGGAGCTACATCGTGTGTCTAACAGTGTGCCATGATCTAACTGGACAAGGAATCCTTTGGGGTGCTAAGTTGGACTAAATCAAAATAATACAGTGCCCAAACTAGACATCAACTAATTGGTGAAACGCTGCACCACCAGTGACTTATAAATCAGTACTATAACTGGAAATTACCTTTCACCAACCTAAGCCGCAACAAAATTTCCTAAAGCCTAATTGCCATAACCAAAACCCCCAAACTTCATCACAGCCGCAAGGCATTGGGAGACCTGCTGCTACCCTTGGCAAAGATCCAATTTCTCAACTGACTTGGTAACCATGTTATTTAGATGTACATGATATCCTGTAGAGGGCTACAATTGGTAGACTCACATGTCTCAGCGATGTCCAAAGACCTAACTGGACAAGGAATTCATCTAGTGTGTTAATTTGGCATATAAAATGATATGGTATACAATTCAGCTAGTCACAACTAAGACAAATTGTCTTAGCACCAACTAATTTGGTAAAACGCTGCACCACCAGTGCCTCTAATGAAATTGATATAATCAACAAGCTAGGCCGAAACAAGTATTCCTAGAACCTAATCGCCATAACCAGAACCGATGAACCCTAACCCCGGAATTACACAGCCACAAGGCATGGGACAACCATGCTGCCCATAGCAAGATCCAATTTATCCACGGTCAATCCAGCGGCAGAATTTTTGCAGATAACAAAGTCGGCAGATCCAATTCCCGACATAACTATACCACAGGACAGATCTAGATGGTTGCGCACATCCAAAAATTACGGAGGTCAGTGGGGTTTAGCTAATCAGGGATGACAGCAAGCTCGTACCTCAAAAACCAGCAGGGTCGCGATGGGGAAGAACGGGGACGGCGATGGCGGCGACGCGCGTGAGGAGCGGAGGGTTCAGAGTGGGGTGGTGACCGGTGAGGACTAGCCGCCGCGCTGGGTCTCGTCAGGACTCAACAAGTTTGGAGAGGAAGAAAGAAAGGTAAGGGACGGTGGCGATGGATTTGGAAGTGAACCGAGGGCAGATAATTTTGAAAAGAAAACGAGTAGTAGGATTCTGGCTCCCGAGCTCTAGCGTACCTTTTATTTTATTTTTAAATACGAAACGAAAATCTTTTCACATTTTTTTAAAAAACAAATTGTCGAGGTACTCAATCATGTATCGTAACGAACCAAACTCTATGGAAATACTTTGTATTTTGATCTGCATAAAAATGGAACGTATGGATTTGAGTACAATGATTAGTGTTTATTTTTCTTCACAAAAAAGATTAGTGTTTATTTTATAAGAACTCTAAAGTTTATGATAATTCATTTTTGTCTAGCCAAGAATTTTAAAAAAAAATAGCGTTGCAATTTTTTTGACACGAGTGTTGCAATTTTACATGCTTGTAGAAAGCATCATTGACTACATTTATAAAAAAATCACATTTACTTGAAAATTTTAAATATGATTTTAAAAATCTATAAATAAAGGGACTACTAGAGCGGGGATCTCATGAGACTTTTCAAAAGAGAACACCAAAATTACAATATTTTGCTAAATTAAATTAAAATGGATTTTAAAAGAAGAGGTAGGTTGTCTTCCCACTTCCCAGCTTGTAGATAAAATGAATCGTATGGGTATCTAGAGGGGGTTAATAGGTGCTATTTTAAATTTTAGTTTTTTTTCAATTTTAGAATTGACACAAAGTAAATTCTCTAGATATGCAATTACGAGAATTTACCTATATGCAATCCTAACTACTAAGCGAGTAAAGATGAGTGAGGAAACCATAGTGGAGCACGCGGAGACACATGGATTTGTTTGACCGCAGTTTCTTCCTTATTAAGGAAAGTACGTCTGTGTTAAAGGGGTGGACGGTTCTAAGATCACCACGCCACAATAGGCATCACCCTATTTTCTCTTATGGATCTCGCCACCAAAGGTATGATTAACCTTTTCACTATTGGTACCATTCGAGGCGGGAACTGATACATTAGAAACGTATCTATAATTTTTGATGCTCCATGCTTATTTAGTATATATTTTGCTTTGCTTTGTCTACACTTTGAGGTATTTTTATATCTTTTCTGAAACTAACCTATTAACAAGTTGCCACAGTGTCAGTTGCTTGTTTTCTTCTGTTTTTTGTTCTAGAAAGACAGAAAATCAATATTCTCGGAATTGGACGGGACAAAACCCAAAGTAAATATATTACCGTGGGCGTCACGAAGTCCAGAGGAGAGACGGAGAGGTGATCCAGGGCCGCCACAACCCCCCTAGGCGCGGGTGGGCCCACCCCACGCCTGGGTAGGGTGTGGGTCCTCCGGCCGCCTCCTAGCCTCGCCTCTTCACCTATAAGAAGCCCCCGATGCAGAAACCCTAGGCACCCGATCAAAACTTCACGAAACCTTATGTAGCCGCCGCCACCATCGTCCCTAGATCAGGGGATCTGAAGTTCTTCCCGGCACCCTGCCGGAGGGGAGATCATCCCGGAGGCCTTTTTCTCTGGTATGAAGCATGATTAGTTCCACCTTGGACTACGGGTCCATGTAGTAGCTAGATGGTTGTATCTCCTCCTTATGCTTTCATGTATAGATCTTGTGAACTCCGTTCATGATCAAGATATAATCTATTTGTAATCATGCATGTTGTGTTTGCGGGGCTCTGATGGATATTGAGATTACTATTTCAGATTGATTAATGGTTTTGTATATTTGATACTATCATGTCTATGTTGTTTGTGATCTTGCATGCTCTCCGTTGTTAGTAGCTATCTTGGCCAAGTAGTTGCTAGTGACTCCAAGAGGGGGTATTTATGCTCGATAGTGGGTTCATGCCTCTAGTTTCCAAGGGAAGTGACAGAAATCTCTTCGGTTGTAGATGTGTTATTGCCACTAGGGAGAAAACAATGTTCTCTTGTTCATGGAACAAGTGGATTGTTTACCTTACACACTTTGCTTAAAGCAGTTGTCTGTTGCTTGCAACTTAATACTGCAGGGGGTTCGGATGATAACCTGAAGGTGGACTTCTAGTCATAGATGCAGTTGGATGGAGGTCTATGTATATTGTTGTATTGCCCCATCGAATCTCATAGGATCTTTTTGTCTAGTATTGCATTGTTATGCCTTGCTCAGTTCCTGTCAATTTCCTTGCTATAATTTGTTTACCCTTCATGCCATGTTGTTTATCTAAGGAGAGCACCTCTAGTGAACTATGGACCCCGGTCCAATCTTTACCATTGATACATCTTCCACTGTTACTTATTTACTTGCTGCAAACCATCATCTTCCACACCATACGTTTAATCCTTTGTTACAGCAAACCGGTGAGCTTGACAACCTCATTGATTCGTTGGGGCAAAGTCTTGAGTTTGTGTTGTGCAGATTTCCACGTTGCTTGCAACACCTTTGAGACGTTTCCTTCCTCCTACTGGTTTGATAACCTCGGTTTTTACTGAGGGAAAACTTGTTGCTGTGCTCATCACACCTTGCTCTTGGGATTTCCAACAAAGCGTCCCACGACAGTGCTGGGCGTCATCAAGTCTTTCTGGTGTCGTTGCCGGGGAGGCTAAGGACGTCTTCACAAGGGGAGTCCTCCTCAACCTTTCTCTTTACTTTGTTTTTAGTTTGCTTAGTTTATTTTGTTTGGTTTTGTTTGCCTCTTTTAATCAAAAAATCCAAAAAAAAATAGTTTAGTTTGGTTTGCTTTTTCTTATCAAAAACACACACAAAATTAGCTGCTGCTGCTGTTTTTGGCTTGCTCCACTTTGCCAAAATGAGCTCTGCTGAGAACACCAAGTTGTGTGACTTCACTAGCACAAACAACAATAATTTCCTTAGCACTCTTATTGTTCCACCTGCTCCTGATGCTACCTTTTATGAAATTATGCCTGCTTTGTTGAATCTTGTGATGAGAGAAAAAATTCTGGTGCTAGTTCTCATGATGCTACTGCCCATCTTAATAACTTTGTTGAACTTTGTGAGATGCAAAAGTATAAGGATGTAGATGGAGATATTATTAAGATCAAGTTGTTTCCTTTCTCCTTCAGAGAAAAAGCTAAAGAATGGTTGCTATCCTTGCCTAGAAATAGTATTGATTCTTGGAATAAGTACAAAGATGCTTTTATTGGAAAGTACTATTCTCCTGCTAAGATTATATCTATGAGAAGTGACATTATGAAATTTAAACAACTTGACAATGAACATGTTTCTCAAGCTTGGGAAAGAATGAAGTCTTTGGTTAAGAATTGTCCCACTCATGGACTCACTTCTTGGATGATTATCCAGACTTTTTATGCAGGTTTGAACTTCTCTTCAAGAAACCTGTTGGATTGAGCTGCTGGAGGTACCTTTATGGGCATCACTTTGGGTCCTGCAACAAAACTCCTTGATAATATGATGGTTAATTACTCTGAATGGCACACTGAGAGAGCTCCACATGGTAAGCAGGTAAATTCTGTTGAAAAAACATCCTCTTTGAGTGATAAGATTGATGTTATAATGGTTATGCTTGTTAATGGGAAAGCTTCTTTAGATCCAAACAATGTTCCTTTAGCCTCTTTGGTTGCTCAAGAAGAGAAAGTTGATGTGAAATTCATTAGAAACGGCAATTTCAACAACAATGCCTATAGAAAATTTTTTGGTAGCAACAACAATTATAGGCCTTATCCTCCTAATATTGGCAATTCCTATGGGAACTCCTACAACAATGCTAGAAGTGCCCCTTCTGAACTTGAAGTAATGCTCAAAGACTTTATTAATAAACAAACTGCTTTCAACAAGACTGTGGAGGAGATAACTGTTGAGAAGAATATTTCCTCTTTGTCTGAAGCACAATCCTCCTTGATTAATAAAATGGCTGCTAAACCTGAAACCATGGAAAATACCTTTGCTGCTACTCATGCCATACAAGTTACTATTGATGAAAATGTTATACTGTTAGCTCAACTTCATGCTAAGTGGGAAAGGAAAGCTAAAATTGATAGAAACGATATTGTGTGCACCATCACTAGAATGGAGACCACTAAACCATAAGAAGCCCCTATTTCTCCCCCTTCAATGCCTAAGCCTAATGAATCTACTACTAGTGATGCTAAGCTTGACTTTGATATAGATGGTTGCAATATTTTTGAAGTGATTCTGTTCTTGCAAAAGCTTGCTAGAAGTCCTGATGCTAGTGATATGCATGTTGCTTTCACCAAACACATTACAGATGCTCTTGTTAAGATAAAGGAAGAGAAGCTAAAACACAAAGCTTCTATCCCTAGGAAAGTAGAAGATAGTTGGGAACCTATTATTAATATGCAAGTGAATGACTTTGATCTCAAAGCTTCATGTGACCTTGGTTCTAGTGTCTCTATTATGCCTAGAAAGATTTATGAAATGCTTGATTTGCCACCTTTAGAAGATTGTTATTTGGATGTTCCACTTGAAGATAATGCTAAGAGAAACTAATGGGGAGTATTAATGATGTTCTCATCATGGTTAACAATGCTTATGTCCCTGTTGATTTCTATTATTTGGATGTTGAATACAATGCTTCTTGTCCTATTACTTGGGAAGACCTTTTCTTAGAACTGTTGGTGCCATCATTGATATGAAAGAAGGCACTATTAAATATCAATTTGCATTAAAGAAAGGTATTGAACACTTCCCTATGAGGAGAGAGAGGTTGTTTTTTGCTCCTTCTTTGAAAGCAAGGTTTGATGTTAATGCTTCCTCATTTGAAAATACTTAATTTCTTGCTTCTTGTGCCTAACTTAAAGGCGTTAAAGAAAAGTACTTGTTGGGAGATAACCCAAGAGTTTCCTTGAGTCTTGGAAGTTATTACTTCAGTAATGAACTCTCCTTATCCTTTTTGTTTGCTTTTTGTGCCAAGAATGATCTCTAATGAGAGGGAAGTAAGTTTTGGTGAGTTGATGTCTCGAAACAGATTTCTGTCCTCCATCATAAAAATTCGTGAGGAGTCTCTGTAAGTCGGATGGAGCTGAAAATTTACGAAACAATCCCCCAGTATGTTAGGTAACTTTCGTTAGTTCAACACTTTGTGATTTGAGCAACGGAAGATTTTCGACAAAATCGATTTCTACCCGCTGGTCTGTTTTGACACATTTCTGCCATTATTTGCATTTGCTTCTTATTGATTCCTTTTTTTAGTTATCTTTTGGTAATTGAGATTTTTGAAGGATTTGCTACAGTAGAATGTGTTTTTAGTGAAAAGTTTTACTGTTTCAAAGCTAAATCCAAAGGTCTATTATCTTTTGAATACACTAATGTTGCTAATGAAGATTGTGTGAAGTTTTGCATGAAAGAGAAATTTTAGGTGTAGAGAGAGAATGATGTAGTGAGATGAAGAATGGACAAAAGCTCAAGCTTGGGGATGTCACCAGGGTGTCACCCCAAGAAATATCCAGGAGGTACAAGCGTCAAAGCTTGGGGATGCCCAAGACATCCCCTTCTTCATCAATAAAAAGCTCAGGCCTGTCTAGACACTTCGTTTTTATTGTTGCATGCACTGTTGTGTTGTTCTGGGAGCGTCTTAGTTTTTGTTTGGTTTGCTTAGTTTGTTTAGTTTTCTTGAATAAAGTAGTTTGGACTCCGTTCTCGCTGTGTTGTTTTCAAATAAGTTGCTTGGTGTTGGAAAGGAGTAGAAAGTTCTTCTTGATAAGTGCAAGAGGAGCTTGCATTGACTGTGACTTAGACTTTAGCATGACAAGCTAGGTGTTATTTTGACCTTATGCTTAGTGATTATTGTTGTAGCATGTTTTGTTCCAAACAATTGGGATTGCCTAGTGTGCCTTGAAAGAATTATGCGTTGTTTTAGCATGCAAAAGCATAGTATTGTGGTATTCTCTGTTGATGCTTTGTTTGGGTTGACTTGGCTCATTATCACACCATGTTATGTCTATGAACAAGTCATCATAGCCTCTATGATCATCTAGACATTGACTTGTAGTATCACTCTATGCTTTGATTAGTAATGTTTTGTTGCTCTGCATGATTATGGCCATTATTGCTCCCTTTGTTGGTTGCTCCCAGTCTTTTGCTAGCCTCCACTTGTATGAGTAAGCTCTACTCATGATTCCAACTCCCAAGAAACCAAGTTATTCCAAAGTGTCCACTATAAACTCCTATGCATGGTGTGTTACACCATTCCAAGTATATTCTTGTTTTTAGCTATCTTCCAATTAAAAATATTTTGTTATGTGAAAACTTACTGATTAAAGCCCTCACAAACTTGATGGCACACTTTTGATTCTTTGCCCCTAATAAACTTGAACCATTGTGTCATCTATGTTGTATATGCTTGCACTTATACATTGGAATTAGCAGAACCGTGCTATCACGGGGAACGTTTTCAACATTGCACCTGTACTTTGTACACAGTTGATATCATGCTCTTTTGTCTATGGATGTCACCGGTGTGAAATAAAGAGGGAGCTTGTAGGTCCATGGAGTTATGTATTTTGTGTTAGAGAAATTCTTGGGCCGCTAGCCTAAGCCATGCCTAATCATGGTGGAAACTTGCAGCATCACCATAGTGAGCTATCTATGAAGCATCCTCAATAAAAAGCTATGCACATAGTAAATAAAAAGATCGTTGAGATGCTCATTGTCTGCTTGCCTTGTCATTTTGGTTATGGGATAGCTCATGTACCATGTGCAAGGGGTACCCCGTTGGCGGTTCTTTATGATACGCATGTACTTACTATGACAAGAACTTACAGGTGACTGAAGTTGAGTAGCATGAGGTGTGGCCCTCGTATTCAAGGGACTTGAGATTGCCAACTTATACTTTGTCAAGCATATACTCCATAGTTTGTTCACTTTAACCTTAATCACTTCAAAATGCTTATGATAGGGACAATGAGGGCTGAAAGCTAACAAGTACCATGATTTTTGGAAGATCTTTTTGAAACTTGAAATCCCTGCTTCCTTTATGAAAGGCCTTTCTTCCACCATTATTTGAGTCTCCACCTTCTACCTTTAGGCACCATTAAGAGAGCATAGTTGCCATTCTGTGTGCAGTGTCCCAAAGCTTATTGATTGATGCATATTGTGATATTACTTGTTCTTGTGCTACTTGTATCTAGTCACTCTTATGAACTTTGAAGGTGTCCTATGCATCTATTTGCTACTCTATGAGGGACAAGCTGAATGCCACTGTGCCATGTTTTCTGTATGTGAAACAAACAAACATTTTTCAATGCATGTTATTCATGATCTTTGTTTGTAGCCTTTCATGTTGCATGCATAGATACTTTGTCCTGTTGTTAGAACTCCATCTTTCATGCACATGTTTAGAGTTCTTTGATCCTAGCTTTCAATGCTTGCAAATGGTTTGATCTTGGTTTTGATGTTGCATGTCACCTCAAAATTATTCTTTTATGACTTACTTACTCGAGGACGAGCAGGAGTTAAGCTTGGGGATGCTTGATACGTCGGAAACGTATCTATAATTTTTGATGCTCCATGCTTGTTTAGTATCTACTTTGCTTTGCTTTGTCTACACTTTGAGGTGTTTTATATCTTTTCTGGAACTAACCTATTAACAAGTTGCCACAGTGACAGTTGCATGTTTTCTTCTGTTTTTGGTTCCAGAAAGACAGAAAATCAATATTCTTGGAATTGGACGGGACAAAAGCCAAAGTCAATATTTTACCGTGGGCGTCACGAAGTCCAGAGGAGAGACGGAGAGGCGAGCCAGGGCCGCCACACCCCCTAGGCACGGGTGGGCCCACCCCGTGCCTGGGTAGGGTGTGGGCCCTCCGGCCACATCCCAGCCTCGCCTCTTCGCCTATAAGAAGCCCCTGATGCAGAAAACCTAGGCACCCGATCAAGACTCCACGAAACCTTCCGTAGCCGCTGCCACCATCGTCCCTAGATCGGAGGGATCTGAAGTTCTTCCCGGCACCCTGCCAGAGGGGAGATCATCCTAGAGGCCTTCTTCTCTGGTATGAAGCGTGAGTAGTTCCACCTTGGAGTACGGGTCCATGTAGTAGCTAGATGGTTGTATCTCCTCCTTGTGCTTTCATGTATAGATCTTGTGAGCTCCGTTCATGATCAAGATCTAATCTATTTGTAATCATGCATGTTGTGTTTGTGGGGATCTGATGGATATTGAGATTACTATGTCAGATTGATTAATGGTTTTGTCTATTTGATACTATCATGTCTATGTTGTTTGTGATCTTGCATGCTCTCCGTTGTTAGTAGCTATCTTGGCCAAGTAGTTGCTAGTGACTCCAAGAGGGGGTATTTATGCTCGATAGTGGGTTCATGCCTCTAGTTTCCAAGGGAAGTGACAGAAATCTCTTCGGTTGTAGATGTGTTGTTTGCCACTAGGGAGAAAACAACGGTCTCTTGTTCATGGAACAAGTGGATTGTTTACCTTACACACTTTGCTTAAAGCAGTTGTCTGTTGCTTGCAACTTAATACTGCAGGGGGTTCGGATGATAACCTGAAGGTGGACTTCTAGTCATAGATGCATTTGGATGGAGGTCTATGTATATTGTTGTATTGCCCCATCGAATCTCATAGGATCTTTTTGTCTAGTATTGCATTGTTATGCCTTGCTCAGTTCCTGTCAATTGCTCTGCTATAATTTGTTTACCCTTCATGCCATGTTGTTTATCTAAGGAGAGCACCTCTAGTGAACTATGGACCCCGGTCCAATCTTTACCATTGATACATCTTCCACTGTTACTTATTTACTTGCTGCAAACCATCATCTTCCACACCATACGTTTAATCCTTTGTTACAGCAAACCGGAGAGCTTGACAACCTCATTGATTCGTTGGGGCAAAGTCTTGAGTTTGTGTTGTGCAGATTTCCACATTGCTTGCAACACCTTTGAGACGTTTCCTTCCTCCTACTGGTTCGATAACCTCGGTTTTTTACTGAGGGAAAACTTGCTGCTGTGCTCATCACACCTTGCTCTTGGGGTTTCCAACAAAGCGTCCCACGATAGTGTTGGGCGTCATCAGGAACCGGTGCCTTCACAACGCTAGCGGGGCACACATCCACAACTGAATTGGAGGCTCCCGTGATGACAACAAACTGCCACAAGAACAAGGATTATCAAATAACCAAAACAAGGATATAGATATTTGCAAAAATACTAGATCGAGAATCCTCCAAGTGAATGGAAGATAAGTGAAGCGCTTGATTGTTTTTGATGAAGATCGAGGCCTCCTACTTTGATTCCCCAAAGATCTAAGCCTTTGGGTGGGTGAAGGTGGAGATCTCTTGTTGGAGCTTGAAGAACAGGTCTGTCCTTTTTCGAAATGAATCAAGAGTTCTGGCAGGAGGGGGTGATGGGGGTTATATACCCCCTACCAAAACAGACCATTGGAAAAATACTAGGGGAGGATTATCCGCCCTGGGGGAAAAGTCCACCCCAGGGTCGAAAAATCCGGGGGATTCCCCCTATACAGTACACCGCGCCATGTTCTCCTTGTAAAAAATCCTCGAGAGGGCGGAGGGTGGATTATCCGCCTCACCCCCAAGGGGCGGATTATCCGGCCCAGGCAAAAACTTCGGCCCTGGCCGGATAATCCAGGGGATTCTCCGCGCCCCATACAGAACGACGCGCCTTGGCCTTCCTTGAAGAAATCCTGGGGGGGGGGGGGGGGGGGGATTATCCGGCCCCCTGAGGGGCGGATTTTTACTTATCACCATAGGAGACAGTTATGTGGTCGTGATTAGGCCTCATCTACGTGATGATATCTTTGCTTCCGGTCATATGACTAGTGCATCCACTATCCAGCACCCATTTTGATCCACCGGAAGCATAGCCCTGCAAGAAAGTTACTTCTTGGTTTTAGGTATCCATTTTTCAATGGGTCCTTTCATGTTAGTAGCAATGGTCTTTGGGTCTCAAATAGACCAAGAGATATAACTACCATAAGGTCCTACAAAACTAGCATAGACATCACTATAATAATCACAAAATAACTCACAGTTAGGATTGTTAGTCCCTGCAAAACCAATATAATTATTCTTGCCCTTTGTGATGTTCTTTTCTGTGGTGTTCGTCTTCTTGATATTCTTATTCTTGTTATTCTTCTTCTTGTACTTAGTGACAAAACCAAGTCCCTCTTTTCCATAGTTTGACCTTTGCCTGCCAAGAATCTCATCAAGAACTTCCTTACCTTTGGGAGTAGATACCTCGGCAAGTTCATCCTTTAACCTAGCATTTTCTTCATGAACTTCTTTGTGCACATGTTGATGTAGAAGTTCTAGGAATGTCGTACTTGCTCGGTCGAGTTTGGAGCTGATCATGTGACTCATTGAGAATAGAGTATTCACTTTCCAAATCCTTGTGAGCAATGTCAAGCTTCTCCAACTTCTCGGTGAGTCTAGCATGAACAGCCCCAAAGTCAACTTCTCCTTCTTTAACTTCTTTGCTTTGGCTATTGCATTATCACGTTCTTTGACAATCTTGGTCACAACTTCTTCATGTGACTCTTCGATTGACTCAAGTTTCTCTTCTAGAGAGACTCGAGCCTCTTCTTCTTCCTCTAGAGCATTTTTTAGAGATGCAATTTCCATTGCATCCTCCCTTTCAATTATGCCATTCTCTTCAAGGAGCACTTCATTTTGAGAGAGTTGATCCATAAGGGCCTCGAAATGTATCTTGTGCTCACCTTGCAAGTTAGTGATAAAGTAATCCAAAGCAATAATTTCTTCCTTAACGTTAAGACTAGTAGAATCATCCATGTTAATAATAGTCTAAGGAAAGGAAGTAGTGGAAGATGATACCTCGGTACCTCTTACCATGAGGCAAGTGACGTTCTTGTTGATGATGTTCTCATTAGGTGCATCAAAGAGCGATACTGGTGTTGACGTAGTGGCTATGGCTGCCACTTCTCGTGAGATATCGTCATATTCATCATCTTCACTTGCGGATGAATACTCCTCTTGATCCACCAAGACAATCTTTGGTTGCTTCTTGTATGGAATATTCTTCTTCACAAATTGCTTCTTCCGTGGAGCCTTTGATTTTTATTTTAGGATGAGCATTCCTCCATTATATTCTCTACTTTGATATGGACACTCGGCTAAAAAATGCATCCGGTCTCCGCAATTAAAGTAGGTTCTCAGTTTAGGACCATTTCTCCTTCTTCCATTTCACCCACTCTTGCGTTCAAGTTCAGATTTGGCTTTTGCGGGGTCCTTCCAAAATTTTCTGGCATAGAAGGCCATGTACTCAACATGGGACCTCTTGACATCCTCGGGACAGTCCATAGCTTCAATGTCATCCTCGTCTTGTTCAGCCACACTTGCCTTCAAGGCCACGTTGACCCCCTTCTGCATTCAAATGGATCGAGCACGAGCATCTTCGACATTCTTGGCGTCCACTTTGAAAGCTGCCATTTCTTGCATTACCTCATTGGATGTCATTTGGTGGTAATTATGTCTTCCTTGGAGATTCTTCAAATTTGTGGGCTCAAATGGCATAACAACACTGACATACTATCTCTTGATCCACACGTCATCAACATGGGAAGCACCATGATTTCTAAATGTGGTGGCTATTGACTTGAGCCGTCTATACATATCCTCGTGATCCTCGCCATCCATCATATAAAACCCTTTAGCTTGGTTACTCAAAGCATCATACATATTCCTTCTCATGCTCTCATTTCCAATGAAGAGCTCGGTGAGAGCATCCCAAGCTTCCTTCGTTGTGTTGAGATGTTCTATGTGGGGCATGTCCTTGGTACCCACACCAAGCTGGATCATGTGTAGAGGCATTGCATTGAGTTGGCTGTCCACAACCTCTCTTCTTGTTAGGTTGTTTGGATCTCCAACATGAAGGCCAATTTTCTATGATTTTCCATAACTCAATGGACGAGTTGCACACATGAGACTTCACAAAAAATTGCCATTGATTAAAAGTAGATGCAAAAAGCTTGGGTGGATCACCCCTATTGTTTATATGAGGGTGTGGTATAGGTGGATCATGTGAATACACATGAGAAACCTCATTATATTCCTCCTTACCACTACCCTTTTTCGAGGAGGAGCTCTTATTAGTGCCATCACCTACCACATCGTCTTCTTTGGAATTGGTGTTATCCTTTTCCTTAGATTGCAGAGTGGAAGCCTTAGAGCCAGATGGAGGTTGTGATGTGGGTACGGAGAGACGCATTATCATTTGACGCATCTCTTCCATCTTAGTCTCCATAGAACTAATTAAGGTTGTTTCCAACGTCTTGAGATCGTTCATGGTGACTATTTCCGCAGCATCACTCCCATATCCATTGGTACCCATACTTCTCTTAGGCGTTTAAGCCCGAATAAAGATCTAGGGCTCTGATACCAATTGAAATGGATCGTATGAGCACCTAGAGGGGAGGAGGGGTAAATAGGTTCTACTTCAAATTTTAGTTCTTTTTTAATTTTAGGCTTGACACAAAGTAAATTCTCTAGATATGCAATTATGAGAATTTACCTATATGCAACCTTAACTACTAAGCGAGTAAAGAGGAGTGAGGAAACCGTAGTGGAGCACGCGGAGACATAGGGATTTGTTTGACCATAGTTCCTTCCTTGTTAAGGGAAGTACGTCTGTGTTGGAGGGGTGGACGGTTCTAAGACCACCACGCCACAATAGGCCTCACCCTATTCTCCGATGGATCTCGCCACCAAAGGCCTGATCCACCTTTCCACTATTGGTACCTTTCGAGGCGGGAACTGTTGGAATTATGCCCTAGAGGCAATAATAAAGATGTTATTATTATAATTCTTGTTCATGATAAAGTTTATATTCCATGCTAGAATTGTATTAAGCGGAAACATTAATACTTGTGTGGTTTGTGAACAACACCGTGTCCTGTATGCGCCTCTAAGGACTAGCTCATTGATCAATGATGGTTAAGATTTCCTAACCATAGACATGAGTTGTCAATTGATAATGAGATCATATCATTGGGAGAATGATATGATGGATGACCAAACTAAGCGAAGCAATTAGATCGTTCATCGTGTTCATCTTTGTGAAGCTTTTCCTATGTCAAATATTGTATTCCTTAGACCATGAGATAATGCAACTCCCTGGTACCGGAAGAAAGCTTTGAGGTCATCAAACGTCATCCTATGAGAGGGTGATCATAAAGGTGTCTCTCAGGTGATCGGAAAGTATCTGTTGGGTTGTATGTATCGAAATGGAATTTGTCCCTCCCAAGTCAGAGAGATATACTTCGGGCCCACTCGGTAATCGATATCAACACCGCTTGCAAGCATGTGGTTAAGGAGTTAATCACAAAGTGATATCAGATTACGGAACGAGTAAAGTACTTGCTGTGAACGAGATTGAACTAGGTATGACGGTACCGACGATCGAATCTCGGGCAAGTAAAATATCGCGAGATGAAGGGGATATATATATGGGATTGATTGAATCCTGGCATCGTGGTTCATCCGATATGATCATCGATGAATGTGTGGGAGTCAATATGGGTGCCCAGACCCCGCTGTTGATTATTGATAGAAGATCATGTCTGCATATTCTCGAACCCGGAGGGTCACACACTTAACGTGTCTCGACGCTAGGATAGATTGGATAATTGGTTTATGAATTTTTGTTTGGAGTCTCGGATGGGATTCGGGACATCACGAGAGGTTCTGTAATGGTCCGGAGAATAAGATTCATATAAGGAAGTGCAGTTTTTGGAGTTCGGAATTGTTCCGGGTTAATCGGTATTGTACCGGAAGCTTCTAGAACCTTCCGGAAGGGGGCCAACGTGGCCCCACCTTTCGGGAGGGGGCATGGGCCTATGAGGGAGTGTCCTGGCCGCATTGGGCCAGGGGCACAAGGCCCCATAGGGCCCAGCCGATCCTAGAGAGTTTAAATCGTTTAAACTAGAGATAGGGTTTCTAGAAGAGGGGAGAGTCCATGCCCCCCACTCCTTATCCTTTGGGATTAGGGGAGGGGCTAGGGCTGCGCCCCCCCTCTATATAAAGAGGGGGGGCGCACCACACACACCTCTCCTCCAAACCCTAGCCGCCTTTCTAGCTTTCCTCTCTCCTCCCGATCGCTTGTAGGCGAAGCCTGCAGAAATTCTCCACCATATACACCACGCCGTGTTGTAGATCCAATCTATCTCCACCATACTTGCTGGTCCGAGGAAGGAGGAGACGTCGAGGTGCTGCGTGTGCATCTCACGGAGGCACCGCCACTTGTGGTGCTAGATCGGATCGGATCACGAGGAGGAGAAGCGAGTACTACATCACCCACGCCCGATTTAACGCTCACTGCGGTAATCTTCAAGGGTATGAAGATCTAATCCAATCTCTCGTTGATTGCATCTCCTAGATTAGATCTTGGCTTTCCTCTGTTCGCATCCGTAGAAAATTTTGATTTACTATGCCGCGAAACCCTTCGATGGTATCGAGCTAGATCTATGCGTAGATGTGTTTCACGAGTAACACAACATGGTTGTTGCGCGTTGATGTTTTCTGTGCAAGCCTCTTGTTTGTGTTCTTCTTATGACGGGATAGTGAGATTGAAGCGGTCCAGGCCAACCTTACGCGACGTCGTCATGAGACCGCTCCGCACTTGACGTGTGGCTTGTTCCACACATGCGGTGGTGGATGTCGGCTCTCACTATAGTTGTCATAGGATTTACACCAGAGTTTGGCAACCATAATATCACCATTGTGGATTTCCGTAGGTAAGAATCGTTCTTAGCTTGCTACTCCCATAAGCCACATAAAACATGCAACAACAAAGTAGAGGCGTCTAACTTGTTTTTGCAGGGAGTATTTCCTGTGATATGGTATGGCCCAAGATGTGATGTGTATATTGTATGCGATGATCATGTTCTGTAATGTTTCACGACTTGCATGTCGATGAGTACACAACCGGCAGGAGCCATATGGTTGTCTTTATAATTGTGTATGACATGTGTGTCAACTTCTTATACGCCATGTAATAGCTTTACTTTATCGCTAAGTAGTTAGCAATAGTTGTTGCTATTCGTGGTGGAGGCAATCATGGTGGAGTGATGGAGATCATCTAGCCGACGCACAAGATGGAGATCATTGCGCGAGGATTGGCTATACCATGTCACATAAAGTTATATGCATGTGATGTTTATCCCTTTATGTATCTTATTATGCTTAGATCATGACGGTAGCATTATAAGATGATTCCTCACTTAAAGATCAAGATAAAACTGTTCTCCCAAGTATGCACCGCTATGAAGTTCGTCGTGTCCAAGCATCACGTGATGATCGGGTGCTATAGACTCTACGCTCATATACAACGGTGCAAGCCGCTTTTACACGCAGAAATACTTGGGTCTAGCTTGACGAGCCTAGCATGTATGCACATGGCCTCGGAACACAAGAACCGAAAGGTTAAGCATGAGTCATATGAGTGATATGATCGACACTTTGTTGTCCACCATTGAAACCACATCTCTTCTCGTGATGATCGGATTAGGTGTGGTGAATTTGGATCGTGTTCACTAAACAACTTGAGGGATGTTGAATTTAGTGGAGTTCATCTAGTAATTTGATTAAATTGAACTATTTATCATGAACATAGTCTAAATTGTACTTGCAAAAATCAGTAGATCACATGGCCAAGTCCAACTTCAACTTCAACGCTTTTTCGAGAAGGAAAAGCTTAGAAATAATGGGTCTAACTTCACCAATTGGTTCTGCAATCTAAGAATCATTCTGCAGCGGACAAAAGGACTATGTCCTTGGAAAAGCGTTAGGTGACCCTCAGCAATCGCTACCGATGAGAAAGCTGTCTATCGTCACAGAAGAAGATTATGGTGTGATTAAGAGCACCATGTTGTTGCTATGGAACCGAACTTCAAAATCGTTTTGAAGAGTATCCCGGCCCTTTGAGATTCTCAAGAGTTGAAAACCATGTTTCGCACTCAGCCCGCTCGAGAGATATGAGATCTCCGAGAAGTTCTTTAACGCAAGATGGAGGAAGGAGTTCCGTTAGTGAGCACGCCATAAAGATGACGGGCTACACTCAACGCCTTGAGCAATTGAATGCACGATTCTAGAGGAGCTCAAGATTGACAGGGTTCGCAATCACTCCTCCCAGCTACAAAAGTTTTGTAGTGACTCATAATCGATTGGTTCCACTGATACGATCATCGAGCTCTTCGCAAAGTCAAGGTCATGAAGTGGACATCAAGAAGGATAATCATGTGTTGATGGTCAACAAGCCCTCCTTTAAGAAAGGTAAGGAGCAAAGAAACCCTTCAAGAAGGGCGGCAAGCGCAATGCCCCTCGAGAAGAAGCTCAAGTCCGGTCCTAAGCCCGACATCGAGTGCTTCTATTGCAAGGACAAGGGTCATCGAAGCGCAAATCGTCCAAGTACTTAGCGGACAAGAAGGTGGCACCATCAAAGGTATATTTGATATACATGTTATTGATGTTTTCCTTACTAGCCCTCGTTGTAGTGCACAGGTATTTGATACCGATTCGGTTGCTAATATTTGTAACTCAAACAGAGCTACGGAATAGACGGCTTATGAGGGATGAGGTGACGATGCACGCTGGCAACGGATCAAGAGTTGATGTGATGGCCGTCGCACGCTCTCCTTAGTTTTACCTTCGGATTAGTTTTAAACCTTAATAAGTGTTATTATGTGCCTGCGTTGAGCATGAACATTATTTCTGGATCGTGTTTATTGCAAGACGGTTATTCATTTAAATCGGAGAATAATGGTTGTTCTATTTATATGAGTAACATCTTTTATGGTCATGCACCTCTTGTGAATGGTTTATTTCTTCTAAATCTCGAAAGGGATGAAACACACATCCATAACATTGAGGCTAAGAGATGCAAAGTAGATAGTGATAATATTACTTATTTGTGGCAATCGCTGCCTAGGTCATATTGGTGTAAAGGGCATGAAGAAACTCCATTCTGATGGACTTTTGGAGTCTCTTGATTTTGAATCATTTGACACATGCGAACCATGCCTCATGGGCAAGATGATCAAAACCCCGTTCTCCGGTATGATGGAGCGAGCAACGGACTTGTTGGAAATCATACATACCGATGTATGCGGACCGATGAGTGTTTCGACGCGCGGTGGATATCGCTATTTCCTCACTTTTACCGATGACTTAAGTAGATATGGGTATATTGTAACACCCTCAGAATCGGCCCTATGCAAGTTTTAGCGAAACTCGCCAAACCCGCATAGAAACGATTCGAAGGTGCCCACCAGGCACTTTCGTGCGGGTGGAAAGAAAAGTAATAACATTACACAACAGTCCTCGATGGGACCCATGAGCAGATATATACAATGACTCAAAGAGTCAAGAATACAGATATAATATACAAGATCCAAATCACCTTGAAAAGCGGTAGCGTCCGACTACGGACAAGAAGCAAATGGGGCTAAGAGCCCCAAGAATAACCAATGGCGTCCATAACCCTGCCCATGCCAAGCCGGAAGGGTAACCCTGCTAACGACGTCGATCCCAAAACCTGCTTAAACAAAAGGGGTGCCGACAAAGGGCAAAGGAAAAAGAAGGAGCGTCAGTACTGAGGCCAGTACACGGCGAGGCTAGAATTCGGCGGTCCTCGCCTACATAGAGACCTATAGAGACTCGATACAAATGGCGGTTATCAGAGAGGGGTAAGAAAGACCTATTCGGATCCAACCTAATACTAGCATCAAACAAACCCATCCTGGCGTTTCCCCCTCGAGACCATCGAGGAAGTCAACCGAGGAACTCACACAGTTGGCAGTTTTACTTATTCAGTTGTCGTTGCAGCAATTACTAGTCAGGTTTAGATAATCGTCCTGATAAAGTAAGCAGTGGGCATTTTTAGTTAATCATTCCGTTATAGTGGCATCACTTACTAGTCAGATTCAATTAGCATGAGATGACCCGAAACCCAGCAGTTGTTGATACTTTTACTTAGCCATTCCGTTGTAGTGAAGCTGATTACTAATCATATCGGATACAAGTCAATTTAAAACAATAAACTTTAGTTATAGTTGTCTATGATCAAGCACTGTGCTCCAAGTCGTCCATAACCGGGGACACGGCTTCTCGAAAAGATTAAACCCTGTAGGGGTGCACCAAAGTATCCACAGGCACTTCGACCCTTTTTGCCAGATCAGTTAACATACACCCATCGGTATGTCGGCGGGGCCTAAGTCACGACGTTCCCAGACCCAAAGCAAGCACGGGGGGCCACCCCACTAAGTACACCCGCAACGAAGTCGGCCGGTCTCGAGATGACTTAGGGTTTGCGACAATGGTCAGAATGCGCAGTCCCCAATCGGGACCGTCGATAATGAAAACATTCCGCTTCCTAAACAGTACAGCGTGCTCCTCACACAATCGTAAATAAAGCAGTAAAGCATGCCATAGGTACATGATAGTAATAAATCCTCAAACTAGTTGTGGCCCCCAGTACAATACTTTGAAATCAGGTAATTATCAATGGGGGGTCCATATCTCCCCACCTGTGGTTAGCGCGCTCGATCTCGGAACAGGTGTCAAGAACTCGGGTCCTACGGGACACAAGTGGGCGGTCGGAAACCAAATCTTACCTATCACCCACCGATGCCTCTGCTTAATTCAATTTTAGTTGTTAAACAGGAATTAAAGTGAACAGTAATTAAAGACATGATCATCTCCAGCGTCAACATGCGGCAAACTTCCAACAATTGTGGTACTTGACGACAAGCAAGTCACTTGAGCAAGCGACTACGACACGCGGGTCCAACTATCTACCAAGCAACAGGTAATAGGATGTGTCCATGGCTATATATGGCTGCGAGGGATATCACGGGTACGAAACTAGAGCATCGCAACACAGATAGCAAAGATCAACAGGAGGGAAGTAAATACTATAAAAGTAAGATAGGTAGAAAGGGGAAGATGCTCGCCTGAAAACATTGTCGAAGGGTTCAACCGAAGATCGGGGCGAAGCTCACATCAACTCAACGGCCTTATCCGCGAAGAAGCAAAACACTAGAAGAAACATCGGATGCAATATTTAATACACGGCAGAAGATCGGCATGATGCATGTATGAGGCATGGCATGGCAAAGATGCGATGCAATTAGGTCAATATTAAGCGGAACCGGGGTCCCGACAATTAATTAGATGGTTCAAGTTGTTTAGTACCCCCGCAATTTAAATGTTGTTTTAGCAAAACAGAATATATCACCGGTTCGCTACACAAGTTTAAATGAGGCCGATATGAGACTAGATTTTCCCGCATATGGGCCCCATATTTAATTATTAGGTGAATCGGCATAAGGCCCCCAAACCTCATGATTATGCATGCAATTATGGCAGTTAATATGCAACAAGTTGTTATTATCTTATAAAATAGGGTTCTCGGATAAGGGTCACACTTTATGGTTCTCGACGATCTTGGAGGTTCCGGGGTTCGGGGCCGGTCTCGGGGTCCGACGGATCTGGGTTCGGGGTTCGGCGGAAGCGTTCTCGGATTCCGGGGTAGTTCTTGTTGCGTTCATGTCTTCGGTTCATGTTGTCGGTCTTGTCGTTCTGACGATCTTGGCGTTCGGGAGGAGGACTTGGCGTCCGGAAGGAGTACTTGGTTTGGCGTCGGGGCGTGGTTTGCACAGGTCGGTGCTTCTTGTCGTATCCGCGGTCTTCAGGTCCGGGGTGAAGTACTCGGCGCCCTTTTGTTCCATGTCGACGGTCTTGGCGTTCGGGTTCGGACTTGGGACCCGGGAAGGCGCTCTTGATGTCCGTGTCGAAGGCCTTCGGGTACCACAATTTCTCGGTGGTTTTCTCGTGTCGATGAAGATCTTGACGAGAGCTCTTCGGGGTTTCCGGTTCCGGGAAGCCGATCTCAGGGCTTCGGCTTCGAGAAGATCTTGTGGTTGCCATGTCCATCTCCGATACAACGTACCATCAACAAGACGGCACGGGGCAGAGGCCAAACAAACAAAAGAGGCATGACCCAAGCGGACACCGGATCGAACACCTTCCTGGCAGGACACGCATGGGGTTCGTCTAGGTGGGGCCAGGCCGACGCAGCAGGAGGGTCGTTGCCAGGCGGCCACGCGGGGCTGGACGCGGCAGAGGAGGCGGCGGCGACCTGGCGGCGGGGGTGCAGAGACCGGCGGGAGGGGCGGCGCTGGCGGCGACGCCGACGGCGCGCGAGGTCGGGCGAGCTTCGGTGACGCTGGTCGGCCACAGGAGGCGCCAGCGCGAGGTTGGCGGGCGCTTGAGGTCGGGATGGCCGGGCGACGCGGCCGGCGAGGCGAAGCGGGGCGGGCTGCAGCGGCGGAGGAGCTGGCGTCGGCGGGAGGCGACGCGGCGGCCTCGGAGGAGGCCTGGCGCGGGAAGACGGTGGCCGGGCGGAGCTCGCAGGATGGAGCGGCGACGGCGGCGAACTCGAGGCGCCAGGCTGGCAGGGTGCGCCGGGCGACGAACAGCGGCTCGGGCGCATGCGCAGTGGGAGGTCGCCGGAGCTCGCGGGGACGGTGGTCGCCGGGGAGGCGGAAGGCGTCATGGGAGGACGAGGTCGGCAGGCGGGGCTGGACGATCTGGGGTCATGCGAGAGGAGGTGGAAGGAGAGAAGATGGGGAGGGGGGCCGCGGCGGGGGGGGGGAGGGAGAAGGCGGAGGTTGGGAAGGGCGCGTGGGCCGGGGACGGCGAGGCGTGGCCGGAGGAGGAGGCCAGGGCAGACGGAGGAGGAGGAAGAAGGAGGACGTAGGCGAGAGAGGAGGTGGGGATCGGTGGGGCCGTGGGCGTGGGCATGTGGGGCGTGGGGCCTGGGTGGGTCCCATCTGGCGTGTGACGGGCGGGAAGGGGTGGGGCGGGGCCAGGGTGGGGCCCGGTCGAGGGAAAGATGAGAGGGCGGGAGGTCACAGGCGCGGCAGGCGTGTCTTGTGTCTGAGTGTGGGCGGAGTGGGGTTGAGAGAGAGAGAGGGAGAGAGAGGGGGGATGTGGCAACATCTGATTGGGTGAGGGGGGGAGAAAGGTGATGTGGCGGCCTAGGATAGGTGGGGGTGAGGTGGCCAGGGGGTGGGATAGAATAGTGGGTAGCTTTAGGGTTTAGGTAGGGCTGGCAGGGGGACCGTTTGTTTTATACGGGGGTGGTCGTTCGGGTCGGGTCGGCCCGTTCGACTGCCCCTACTAAAATAAATTAAATATTTTATTTATTTCAAACAAAGTTTTTGCAAACCGATATCGGGCAAACCAAAATATTCCGGGGACTGGGTTTTGAGGTTTGAATAAAGAGGGGCGTTTAGAAAACAACACGGGCTTTGCAAACATAGTTTTGGCAAACAATGCATGATGATGACGATGCAATGCACAAATTCAACGCGATTTTCTAGTAGTGGTTTTGCGGGATGCCACAATTCGACACCACTAACAATGGATCTCGCCCTCGAGATCCGCCTCATGGTACCGGAAGGAAGGTCGGCGATCTGATCCTTCTCGCTTCGTGTAGATCCTCGCGACACCACCAACAAGAGGTCGTTGATCCCGTCCGTCAAGAGAGCACTCCGGAAAACAACGGACGAAGTTAAAGGTAAGGCCACCTCTAACTTCCATGGAAGGAGTAAATTGCATCGATCCACCATTCAATGTACATAAGCGAATGATAAGAGTAGTGGCATGGTCGCGACTCCATCCCGCACTCAAAGCATTACTATGTACACGAATAGACAGATTATGCAACCAACCCTCGGATTCAGACTGAAGATCTCGACAAGCGAGGTTCGGAACAAAGGAGCGATGCGGACTCTGCATCGGATCTGGCGTAGAAGATGTCGTCGCGTCGGAAAACACCGGAAGGCACAAACAAGGAACACAGAATGGTACCACCGTAGACGGATTCATCAGGCAGCTTGAACACCGGATGGTAGAACACCGTTACCAAAGGAGGAAGCGAAACCCTAAAGGTACGACGGAAACCCAACCACGAGAATTCCTGGACTCGAAGAAAGAGAAGAGAGCGGATTCGAAAACGCGTAAAGATAAGAGGAGAATAGCAGAGGGGTAAGGAGTAAAGTCAGACCTAATCAGAACTATCCAACCGATTTTCAAAAATAGTTTTGACACTCTACTTCGGCCGTTAGCTAGGCTATCCTACAGGCTGGACTTGTGGGGTATCGCAACTGCTCGAGCTCGATACCACTCAGTAACACCCTCGAATCGGCCCTATGCAAGTTTTAGCGAAACTCGCCAAACCCGCATAGAAACGATTCAAGGTGCCACCAGCACTTTAAATGCGGGTGGAAAGCAAAGTAATAACATTACACAACAGTCCTCGATGGGACCCATGAGAGATATACAAATGACTCAAAGAGTCAAGAATACAGATATAATATACAAGATCCAAATCACCTTGAAAGCGGTAGCGTCCGACTACGGACAAGAAGCAAATGGGGCTAAGAGCCCTGAAGAATAACCAATGGCGTCCATAACCCTGCCCATGCCAAGCCGGAAGGGTAACCCTGCTAACGACGTCGATCCCAAAACCTGCTTAAACAAAAGGGGTGCCGACAAAGGGCAAAGGAAAAGAAGAGGCGTCGATCGAGGCGATGCAGCGAGGCTAGAATTCGGCGGTCCTCGCCTACATAGGTATGGTGGACTGAGCGGCAGCGGCAGCGGCAGCATGCACTAAACACCTATAGAGACTCGATACAAATGGCGGTTATCAGAGAGGGGTAAGAAAGACCTATTCGGATCCAACCTAATACTAGCATCAAACAAACCCATCCTGGCGTTTCCCCCTCGAGACCATCGAGGAAGTCAACCGAGGAACTCACACAGTTGGCAGTTTTACTTATTCAGTTGTCGTTGCAGCAATTACTAGTCAGGTTTAGATAATCGTCCTGATAAAGTAAGCAGTGGGCATTTTTAGTTAATCATTCCGTTATAGTGGCATCACTTACTAGTCAGATTCAATTAGCATGAGATGACCCGAAACCCAGCAGTTGTTGATACTTTTACTTAGCCATTCCGTTGTAGTGAAGCTGATTACTAATCATATCGGATACAAGTCAATTTAAAACAATAAACTTTAGTTATAGTTGTCTATGATCAAGCACTGTGCTCCAAGTCGTCCATAACCGGGGACACGGCTTCTCGAAAAGATTAAACCTGCGGGTGCACCAAAGTATCCACAGCACTTGACCCTTTTGCGATCGGTTAACATACACCCATCGGTATGTCGGCGGGGCCTAAGTCACGACGTTCCTGCACCAAAGCAAGCACGGGGCCACCCACTAAGTACACCCGAACGAAGTCGGCCGGTCTCCAGACGGACTTAGGGTTTGCGACAATGGTCAGAAAGAAGTCCCCAATCGGGACCTGTCTATACAATAAAACATTCCGCTTCCTAAACAGATGCAGTGCTCCTCACACAATCGTAATAAAGCAAAGAAGCATGGCATAGGTAGGATAGTAATAAATCCTCAAACTAGTTGTGGCCCCAGACAATACTTTGAAATCGTGTAATTATCAATGGGGCCATATCTCCCACCTGTGGTTAGCGCTCGATCTCGGAACAGGTGTCAAGAACTCGGGTCCTACGGGACACAAGTGGGCGGTCGGAAACCAAATCTTACCTATCACCCACCGATGCCTCTGCTTAATTCAATTTTAGTTGTTAAACAGGAATTAAAGTGAACAGTAATTAAAGACATGATCATCTCCAGCGTCAACATGCGGCAAACTTCCAACAATTGTGGTACTTGACGACAAGCAAGTCACTTGAGCAAGCGACTACGACACGCGGGTCCAACTATCTACCAAGCAACAGGTAATAGGATGTGTCCATGGATATATATGGCTGCGAGGGATATCACGGGTACGAAACTAGAGCATCGCAACACAGATAGCAAAGATCAACAGGAGGGAAGTAAATACTATAAAAGTAAGATAGGTAGAAAGGGGAAGATGCTCGCCTGAAAACATTGTCGAAGGGTTCAACCGAAGATCGGGGCGAAGCTCACATCAACTCAACGGCCTTATCCGCGAAGAAGCAAAACACTAGAAGAAACATCGGATGCAATATTTAATACACGGTAGAAGATCGGCATGATGCATGTATGAGGCATGGCATGGCAAAGATGCGATGCAATTAGGTCAATATTAAGCGGAACCGGGGTCCCGACAATTAATTAGATGGTTCAAGTTGTTTAGGACCCCCGCAATTTAAATGTTGTTTTAGCAAGACAGAATATATCACCGGTTCGCTACACAAGTTTAAATGAGGCCGATATGAGACTAGATTTGCCCGCATATGGGCCCCATATTTAATTATTAGGTGAATCGGCATAAGGCCCCCAAACCTCATGATTATGCATGCAATTATGGCAGTTAATATGCAACAAGTTGTTATTATCTTATAAAATAGGGTTCTCGGATAAGGGTCACACTTTAGGGTTCTCGACGATCTTGGAGGTTCCGGGGTTCGGGGCCGGTCTCGGGGTCCAGGGTCTAGGGTTCGACGGATCTGGGGTTCGGGGTTCGGCGGAAGCGTTCTCGGATTCCGGGGTAGTTCTTGTTGCGTCCGTGTCTTCGGTTCATGTTGTCGGTCTTGTCGTTACGACGATCTTGGCGTTTCGGGAGGGAGGACTTGGCGTCCGGGAAGGAGTACTTGGTTTGGCGTCGGGGCAGCGAATTCGCCCTGGGTCGGTGCCGTTCTTGTCGTATTCGCGGTCTTCAGGTCCGAGGTGAAGTACTCGGCGCCCTTTTGTTCCATGTCGACGGTCTTGGCGTTCGGGTTCGGACTTGGGACCCGGGAAGGCGCTCTTGATGTCCGTGTCGAAGGCCTTCGGGTACCACAATTTCTCGGTGTGGTTTTCCTCGGTCGATGAAGATCTTGTGAGAGCTCTTGAGGTTTCCGGTTCGGGAAGCCGATCTCGTGGCTCGGCCGAGAAGATCTTGTGGTTGCCATGTCCATCTCGATACAACGTACCATCAACAAGACGGCACGGGCGGAGGCCAAACAAACAAAGAGGCATGACCCAGCGGACACGGATCGAACACCTTCTGGCGGGACACGCATGGGGTTCGTCTAGGTGGGGCGGTGCCGACGCGAGGAGTCGTTGCCGGAGGCGGAGGCGGCTGGCGGCGAGTGCGACCGGCGGGAGGCGGCGCCCATGGGCGGGCAGCCGACGGCTTCAGGCTTCGCCCGATGTGACGGGTCGGCCACAGGAGGCGCGCCAGCGAGGTTGGCGGGCGCTTGGTCGGGATGGCCGGCGACGCGGCCGGAGGCGGAGGCGAAGCGGGCTTTGCGGCAGGTGGAGGAGCCTGGCGTCGGCGGAGGCGGCGCCTTGGCCTGGCCTCGCGGAGGAGGCTGGCGGGAAGGCAGTCGGCGGCGGAGCTCGCTGGATGGAGCGGCAGCGGCGGCTCGAGCCTGAGGCGCCTTCTGCAGTGCGGCCGGGGCGAACGGCTCAGGCCTTGGCGCGCAGTGGGGAGGTCGCCCGGAGCTCGCGGGGACAGTGGTCGCTGGGGAGGCGGGAAGGCGTCAGCGGGGAGGGCAGTCGGCGGGGCCTGGCGATCGGGGTCATGAGGGAGAGGAGGTGGAAGGAGAGAAGATGGGGAGGGCATGGGGGAGGAGAAAGGCGGAGGTTGGGAAGGGCGTGGGCGAGGGCCGTCGGCGGGAAGGAGGCCGCTGGCCAGGACGGGAGGAGGAAGAAGGGGAGGACGTGGGCGAGGCGAGAGAGGAGGTGGGGATCGGTGGGACGTGTGGGCGTGGGCATGTGGGGCGTGGGGCCCAGGGTGGGTCCCATCTTGGCTGCGTGTTGACCAGGGAAAAGGGCTGGCGGGCATGTGAGGTGGGGCCCGGGGTCAGAGGGGAAAGATGAGAGAGGAGAATTTGTTGGTCTGTGCGTCGTGTCTTTGTGTCTGAGTGTGGTGGGGTGGGGTTGAGAGAGAGAGAGAGAGAGGGGGATGTGGCAACATCTGATTGGGTGAGGGGGGAGAAAGGTGATGTGGCGGCCTAGGATAGGTGGGGGTGAGGTGGCCAGGGGGTGGGGTAGAATAGTGGGTAGCTTTAGGATTTAGGTAGGGCTGGCAGGGTGGACCGTTTGTTTTATACGGGGGTGGTCATTCGGGTCGGGTCGGCCCGTTCGACTGCCCCTACTAAAATAAATTAAATATTTTATTTATTTCAAACAAAGTTTTTGCAAACCGATATCGGGCAAACTAAAATATTCCGGGGACTGGGTTTTGAGGTTTGAATAAAGAGGGGCGTTTAGAAAACAACACGGGCTTTGCAAACATAGTTTTGGCAAACAATGCATGATGATGACGATGCAATGCACAAATTCAACGCGATTTTCTAGTAGTGGTTTTGCGGGATGCCACATATATCTATTTAATGAAACATAAATCTGAAACATTTGAAAAGTTCAAGGAATTTCAGAATGAAGTGGAGAACCATCGTAACAGAAAGATTAAGTTTCTACGATCCGATCGTGGAGGTGAATATTTGAGTTATGATTTTCTCACGCATCTTAAAGCAAGTGGAATCGTTTCACAACTCACGCCACCCGGAACACCACAGCGCAATGGTGTGTCTGCAGGAATCGAACCCTATTAGATATGGTCCGATCAATGATGTCTCTTCTTGATTTGCCGTTATCATTTTGGGGTTATGCATTAGAAACCTGCATTCACTTTAAATAGAGCACCATCTAAATCCGTTGAGACGACACCGTATGAACTGTGGTTTGGTGCTAAACCTAAGTTGTCGTTTCTTAAAGTTTGGGGATGCGAAGCTTCGTCAAGAAGTTGATGCCGACAAGCTCGAACCCAAAGCGAGAAATGCGTCTTCATAGGATACCCTAAGGAAACTATTGGGTATACCTTCTATCACAGAACCGAAGGCAAAGTGTTTGTCGCAAAGAACGGTTCCTTTCTTGAGAAGGAGTTTCTCTCGAAAGAAGTGAGTGGGAGGAAAGTAGATCTAGACGAGGTTATTGAACCTTCTCTTGAATTGGAGAGTAGCGCGGACCTGAAATTGTTCGATGCGCTGCACCAACAATAGAGGAAGCTAATGACAAGGATCATGAAGCTTGGACGATGTGCTCTTGAGCGTCGCAGTCGACAAGGTCGCGTGCCCTCCGAGTGGTACGGCAACCTGTCTTGACTGTCTTGTTGGTAGAAGACGGTGAACCTCGAACTATGAGGAAGCGATGATGAGCCCAGACTACGAGAAATGGTGGAAGCCATGAAATCAATTGGGATCCATGAGCGAAAACCAAGTATGGACTTTGGTGGATCCTCCTAGCGACCGAAAGGCCGTTGAGTGCAAATGGATATTCAAGAAGAAAAGCGGACGGATGGTAATGTTACCGTCTATAAAGCACGGCTTGTCGCAAAAGGTTTTCGACAAGTTCAAGGTGTTGACTACGATGAGACTTTATCTCCCGTAGCGATGTTTAAGTCCATTCGGATTTTATTAGCAATTGCTGCGTTTCATGATTATGAAATATGGCGGATGGATGTCAAGATCGCTTTCCTCAATGGGAACATTGATGAAGAGTTGTATATGATGCAACCGAAGGTTTTGTCGATCCTAAGGATGCTAGTAAAGTATGCAAACTTCAGCTCCATTTATGGACTGAAGCAAGCATCTCGGAGTTGGAACCTTCGTTTTGATCAAGTGATCAAGAGTTTTGGATTTGTTCCAAATTGCTACGAAGCTTGTATCTACAAGAAAGTGAGTGGGAGCTCGGTGGCGTTTACGGCATCGTATGTGGATGACATATTGATTATCGGAAATGACATCAACATGCTTAACGATGTGAAGAGTTATTTGAACAAGTGTTTTCAATGAAAGACCAAGGTGAAGCTGCTTATATATTGGGCATCAAAATCTATAGAGATAGACAAAGACGCTGATAGCTTTAAGCGAGTACATACCTAGACAAAGTTCGAAAAGGTTCGTAATGGATAAGGCAAAGAAAGGTTCAAGGCCTATGTTGTCAGTAAGATATTGAGCAAGGCTCGGTGTCCACTACGGTAAATGATAGGAAGCTATGAGCAAAGTGCCTTATGCCTCGGCCATAGGTTCCATCATGTATGCCATGATGTGTACTAGAACGGATGTGTCCAATGCTCTTAGTTTGTGACGAGATATCAAAGTGATCCGAGTGGGACCTTTGGACACCGTGAAGAACATCCTAAAGTACCTAAATAGAACTAAAGAAATGTTCTTAGTCTATGGGGGTGATGAACAGCTTGTCGTAAAGGTTACGTCGATGCTAGTTTCGACACCGACAAGGATGATTCCAAATCTCGACGTGATACGTTTATATTTTGAATGGAGGAGCTGTGAGTGGAGAAGGCGCAAGCAAAGCGTGATCGCGGGATCTACAGTGGAAGCGGAATACATGGCTGCTGCGAAGCGTCAAGTGAAGGAGTTTGGATCGAAACTTCATCATCGAGCTTGGCGTGGTTCCAAGTGCATTGGACCCACGGAGATATATTAGTGACAACATGGCGCCATAGCACTCGCTAAGGAACCAAGATATCATCCAAAGACCAAGCATATCAAACCGCAAGTTTCATATAATCCGAGATTATATAGCGGATGGAGATCGAAGATTAGCAAAGTACATACGGATCTCGAATGTCGCAGATCCATTGACTAAACCTCTTCCACGTGTAAAACATGATCAACACCTCGATTGCCATGGGTGTGAGATTGTTGCCGGATGTAAACTAGATTATTGACTCTAGTGCAAGTGGGAGGCTGTTGGAATTATGCCCTAGAGGCAATAATAAAGATGTTATTATTATAATTCTTGTTCATGATAAAGTTTATATTCCATGCTAGAATTGTATTAAGCGGAAACATTAATACTTGTGTGGTTTGTGAACAACACACCGTGTCCCTGATGCGCCTCGAAGGACTAGCTCATTGATCAATGATGGTTAAGGTTTCCTAACCATATACATGAGTTGTCAATTGATAATGAGATCATATCATTGGGAGAATGATATGATGGATGCAGACCAAACTAAGCGAAGCAATTAGATCGTTCATCGTGTTCATCTTTCGAAGCTTTTCCTATGTCAAATATTGTATTCCTTAGACCATGAGATAATGCAACTCCTGGTACCGGAAGAAAGCTTTGAGGTCATCAAACGTCATCCTATGAGAGGGTGATCATAAAGGTGTCTCTCGGTGATCGGAAAGTATCTGTTGGGTTGTATGTATCGAGATGGAATTTGTCCCTCCCAAGTCGGAGATATACTTGGGCCCACTCGGTGTCGATATCAACACCGCTTGCAAGCATGTGGTTAAGGAGTAAATCACAAAGTGATATCGGATTACGAACGAGTAAAGTACTTCTTTGAACGAGATTGAACTAGGTATGGATGCATCGCGATCGAATCTCGCAAGTAAAATATCGCGAGACGAAGGGAATATATATGGGATTGATTGAATCCGGCATCGTGGTTCATCCGATATGATCATCGATGAATGTGTGGAGTCAATATGGGTGCCTGCACCCACTGTTGATTATTGATAGAAGATCATGTCGCATATTCTCGAACCCGCAGGTCACACACTTAACGTGTCTCGACGCTAGGATAGATTGGATAATTGGTTTATGAATTTTTGTTGAGTCTCGGATGGGATCCGGGACATCACGAGAGGTTCGGAATGGTCCGGAGAATAAGATTCATATAAGGCGGTCAGTTTTGGAGTTGAATTGTTCGGGTTAATCGGTATTGTGCGAGCTTCTAGAACCTTCGGAAGGGGCCAACGTGGCCCCACCTTCCGGGAGGGGCATGGGCCTATGAGGGAGTGTCCTGGCGCATTGGGCCAGGCACAAGGCCCCATAGGGCCCAACCGATCCTAGAGAGTTTAAATCGTTTAAACTAGAGATAGGGTTTCTAGAAGAGGAGAGTCCATGCCCCCACTCCTTATCCTTTGGGCTTGGGGAGGGCTAGGCTGCCCCCTCTATATAAAGAGGGGTGGGCGCACCAACCACACCTCTCCTCCAAACCCTAGCCGCCTTGCTAGCTTTCCTCTCCCTCCCATTGTTTGTAGGCGCCTGCCGCAGAAATTCTCCACCATATACACCACGCCGTCATGTTGTAGATCCAATCTATCTCTCCACCATACTTGCTGGTCCGAGGAAGTAGGAGACGTCGAGGTGCTGCACGTGTGCATCTCACGGAGGCACCGCCACTTGTGGTGCTAGATCGGATCGGATCGCAAGGAGGAGAAGCGAGTACGACTACATCACCCACGTTAAACGAGCGTTCACTGTCTGAATCTTCAAGGGTATGAAGATCTAATCCAATCTCTCTCGTTGATTGCATCTCCTAGATTAGATCTTGGCTTTCCCTCTGTTCGCATTCGTAGAAAATTTTGATTTACTATGCCGCGAAACCCTTCAGGAACCGGTGCCTTTACAACGCTAGCGGGGCACATATTCACAACTGAATTGGAGGCTCCCGTGATGACAACAAGCTGCCACAAGAACAAGTATTATCAAATAACCGAAACAAGGATCTAGATATTTTCAAGAAATACTAGATCGAGAATCCTCCAAGTGAATGGACGGGAAGTGAAGCGCTTGATTGCTGTTGATGAAGATCGAGGCCTCCTCCTTCGATTCCCCAAAGATCGAAGCCTTTGGGTGGGTGAAGGTGAGATCTCTTGTTGGAGCTTGAAGAACGGGTCTGGCCTTTTTCAAAATGAATCAAGAGTTCTGGCAGGAGGGGGTGATGGGGATTATATACCCCTTGCCAAAACAGACCGTTGGAGAAGTTTGGCGGTGTATTATCCGGGCCCCACTAGGGGCGGATTATCTGTCCTGGGGGAAAGTCCGTCCCCCATACATACGCCGCGCGATGTTCTCCTTGTCGAAAATCCTCGAGGGGGCGGATTATCTGGCCCGGGAAAAAACTCCGGCCCTGGCCGGACAATCCCGGGGATTCTCCGCCCCCATACAGAACGACGCGCCTTGGCCTTCCTTGAAGGAATCCTGTGGGGCGGATTATCCGGCCTAGCCGGACAATCTGGGGAAAATCCGCCGTCCATGCAGTGTGACGCGTCTTGTCTGCGCTTAGACTTGGGCTGGGCTGGATTATCCCCAAGAACATTGTTTAGATCCTTTTGAATATGCTATAACCTGCAACACTTCAACGCACATTAAATAATCCTTGGTATTGTTATCTAACACACAAAACACTAGAGATCATGAAATGCTCTTTCGGTGGACAACACTTGGCCGCTAGACGACTTTGTAATTTTGCCTCTTGGTACTTTTTCAATGATATATGTGATACACCTTTCTAGGGTTATTCTAAAAAAAATACATGAAAAAGTACTCCAATAACAAAATTCACGACAAATCGATATCACACACTATGCACCCGCACTTGTAGGATCTCCAAAATGCCAGAATAGGAAAAATATACAAATAGAATGTCAAGATAATGCAAATCAACCTGTGGTTGGGTGGCTAGGAGGATGGTTGTATCCCTAGCCCACCAGAGTTCAAACCCCAGGTTTAACATTGTGTGTTACATAAAAGGCGGAATATTTTTTCAGTGGGAGACGATGTTTCCATCGACAGCAAGACGTCCGTGGTGACTTCGTCAATCTCAAGACCCGATCCGCCGGCTCAGTCTCTCGAAAGTGTTCGTAGGGGTGGGGTGTGCGTGTGTGTGTATTTATAGGGATGAGTGCATGTACGTGTTGTGAGCGTATTGTGTTTCTAAAAAAAAAAAGTCAAGACAATGTTGTAATTAGCAGTACTTGCAAACACACGTGTATTGTGTTGCAGCGAAAAAAATCCAAAGCATCGTGTGTATGTCCGAGTTGTCATATAAACAAAAAAAATTCCATAAGAATGGTCCTAAGGGAATATTTCATATGTAATTATATGCAAAGTACACCATAGAGAAAACTCAAATTAATTCAAATCGTACAGACCAAACAAACGAAAAATTCCAAGGTTCCTATCAAATTCATGGAAAATTCCAAGGGTTTAGACTTTAAGAGGGAGACCGAGACTCCAAAATGACGTCGCATATGCCTGTCATCGGATCTAGGGAACCAGATTTAGGTTTTCACCCGGAGAACGAGGCCCCCAGGGTTGGAGGGGGTCGTCTCCACGACGCCCCCGTCAAGATGGGAACGAAGATCATCACCGGAACGTCACAACCACCACCGTTGCCAGACTGCTAAGAGGTCTGGAGCCGCCGCAGCGGCTTCGACACACCGACACACGACCCTCAGATCCGGGCGTCACGATCTCCATCCGGCGCCGACACCACGCACCGCTCTGCCCACGCGGCCGGAGCAGTCAGGCCTCACAGCATCATGCCGGGAGCCACCGCTCCAGCGCCCATGCACGACCTGGGAGGTCAGAGGTGTGTCGACTTGTTTCAAAATTACAGGGCACTTGCACTTGCAGGCAGCACTCAGCGCCTAGATCCAGCCAGCCAGCGCCGCAGCTGCCACAGGTTCCCTGTGGCCCAACCAGTCAACCACCATCCTCCCCCAGCGCCTCTAAGCTCGTGCCACCGCGCAACGAGAACCCCGCCGCCGCCATCCTCCAGCGAGGGCTTTCTCACCGGAGTTCACAATTGGATTCAGGTTCAGGAATCCATCACACGCAACATCATCGACAAGAACATAAACCAGGAACAGACACAGCTCATTACCACGACCAAGATTATATCCAAGCTGCAACCCATTGTCATAAACTCTTTTCACTCTATATCCTCGACCACAACAACAACAGCTGTCTCTTCTCAGCCATGTCGTCCTCTTCCTCGACTAGTTGTACATACGGCGGGTTGGTTCACAAGTTCAGATATTTATGTATGTTCTGCAAAGAACTACTACTACTGCAGCAACAGTCTCTGCAGCCTCTGCAGCTGCATCCCAGCAACAGCAGGCCTATGGGAAGGGGTCGTCAGACCCCGCCGCCGCCGCCGCCTATGTCGTCTACCTCATTGATCTGCGCAGGACCCAGGAGCAGGTTCATGATCGCCAGGTGCCTCGTTTGCTTGTACCTGGTGACGAGGGCGTTCCACTCCAGCTGTTCCAGGGTCTCGTTATGCATCAGGGCCTCGGAGGACATGCCTCTGGCCCCCGGCAGGTACTTGAGGACCACACGGTTACCGGAGTTGGAGATGTCGACCATGAAGACCGGTGAGAGCGAAAGCCCGACCACCTGAGCATGGCAGACACTGCGAACATGCAACGTGGAGATGATTAGCATTTAAGTGATTGCAGGTGTAGAGAGGAAACTCAACTTCAGGGTTCAGAACAAGACGACGACCCGTCATAAAAACATATTCCATTGGAATTGTGCGAAGGGACAAAGAGACGAGTGCATCTTTTAAGTTCTACATTTTGCACATACAAAGCCTCACATGGAGTTTGTATTCAGTAAAAAAAAGCAAGTGCAAGGGCAAATTGAATGGTAATCATTGTTCAATAGAAATAAGGTCCTAAGACGTGATCTAGATAAGCATGCCATTTTCTTTGCATAATGTCATTTTCAACTTACCATATGTAATACCTATCATCAGTTGCTTGCCTCTGCACTCTTCCCAGCAGTTCAATTTTCACTACACCACCAATGCAAAGGACTGGGCGCGGCAGTTTAAATGTCTGCAGTGAATTTTCCTGTAACACCAAATTAGATGGCATCAGATCATAACATCATTTCGGCATGTTGATTTACTATCACTGATATCATAACACATAACGGATATACACTGCAACCAGATGGGAAAGAAAAATAACATGGTTGGACATTAGAAACCAGGCCGATTCTTTTGCTGGTTTCCATGTGAACCAGTCATAACACATAACAAATATACACTGCAACCAGATGGGAAACAAAAATAACATGATTGGACATTAGGAACCAGGCCAATTCTTTTGCTGGTTTCCATGTGAACCAGTCATAACACATTTTTTTTTGGAAAATGGCGCTTTTATTACTTAAAGTAATGTTTACCAGTCATAACACATAACAAATATACACCGCAACCAGATGGGAAAGAAAAATAACATGGTTGGACATTAGGAACCAGGCCGATTCTTTTGCTGGTTTCAATATGAACCAGTAAAACTCTGGGCAGCCATGAGACCTACTCATTTATTGATCCATGTAGCTTATACACCAATGACTACTACTACCTCGCTTGACTATATTGGTTCCAAAATTACTCGGTAAGTTCATTTTTTAACAACATTTGTGTGTATCAGCCGCTTAGGCAGCCCTTCTGTGAGAGCTTCATAGCCCTCAAGATTGCGTGGCTAGTCTAAGCTAAAAACAGCTGTGTGATTGGATTGATATGGAACTAAATATTGAGCGAAAGTTTATTCAGAAATGGTGAGCTGGGATGAATATTTTGTAATTTTTGACATGTCAAGTATTATGAAATGATGTAAATAATAACACAGACTAGTAGCTTTGGACAAAAATAATGATGGATATTCACCTACAACAATCCAAACAAACTCACCAAATTCCCCTGTTTGAGAATTGAGACAAAGTGATACATATACATTTTGCATATCTTGCGTTCAAAGAATTAATCATGGCAGGCAGGGAAGCTATAGAGAGTTCAATGGCAGAATTTGTAGATAGGTCAACAAGAAAAACAAAAAAAGTCCCTCACTCACCTGCAGCACGGGGAACTCAGGCGAGGTGTAAGTCCACACGTAGTTTTCATCAGCAGTAACTGCTTGGTTCTCATCCTCTTCCGTGACAAATGACTCTGATTCACGAGTGAGTTTGGAATGGCCCATCCGGAATCGCACCATCTTTGGAGAGTATATAGGCTGGCCAATCTGAAAGTATGCTGGCAGTTTGGAACAAAAGGCAAAATAATCAATCATCTGAAAACACTAAGCATGGGAGAATTTTACTATATATGTGTCTAACAAAAGTACATGCATAAGAAAAATCTTGGTCAACAGATCTGAAAAAAACCCATCATTTCCACCAAAACAGAATCAGTGTCCCATCAAAATCATATTCACATATGCTCCGCGGCAACTTGCGGAACACGATTGTCATTTTAATCTTCTGAACCCCACTTACACGTGTCGTTTTGGATGTGGAATGACGTATGAAGTTACAAACTTCAAAATTTGGCGCCTTCGATGACGGCACCGACACGTATTTGGCGGCTAGTCTCGAGTAATATGACCCGTTGGATTGAAAATGAACCTTTCTTATGGAACATCCAACGGTCAGCGGATTTTTTATTTGCCAAAGAAACGGTCGGATTCACGGTCGGAAAGAATCCGACAGCGGGAATCCGACAGCGGATCGGAATGAATCCGACAGCATAAGTACACATTCAGACATAATTGAAGACACATTCAGACACAACCGAAGACAACCAATGGTCCAAACTATAGCTAGTTAGTTATGATTATAATAATCATGGAATTGAATAGAAGAAAGAAACCTCATGGGGGGCCTGAAATAGCAGGAGGATCCATGTTATTATTTATACTACCTTTGAATGGCTGTATCTTGATCTCGTGGACGACGCAGATATCTGAGCAGAGCCTGTAGATGAGGGTCTCGGGCACGCCATCCTCGTCCTGGCCTCCGCTGGACCAGTAGGAAGGGTGGAGGTTGATGCGGTCCTGCGGCTCGAGGGTGTTCTCTATGGACTCGTCGGGGAAGTTGTCTGTGCTGGAGGCGCCGACGCAGTTGAGGATGCAGTCGACGGAGGGCGTGGCCGCGAGGAGCGCGCCCATGAGGTAGGAGTAGATCCTGAACTCGGCCTGGGCGGCCCTGGCCTCGACGTCGGCGCTGGACTCGGGTGAGTCCGGGGAGCGCGGCCGGCTGCGGGGCGCTGATCTGCTCATGCTCACCTCCACCGCGGTCGCGAAGGTGGCCGTCTCCGGGCAGATGCGCTCGCACAGCTTCCTGCAGAAGTCGTTCTCCACCACTGCGTAGAGGAAGGAAGGAAGGAACCGTAGAGGGGGAGTTAGGAAGCGAGCGAGCGGCGGGCGGGGATTTCCATTTCATTTGGCGAGGGTTAGGAGAGGAGTGACGTACCGAATGTGCGCCAGGAGCGTTTGGCGAGGGTGGCGCGGACGAGGTCGGCGGGGTGGTCGAAGGTGCGGAAGATGGAGGCGGAGATGTCCGGGCCTACGCGGTCGAGGAAGTCCCCGGAGTTGTCCCTCTCCTTGGCCATGGTGGTGCCGCGGCGCCCGGTCGGAGCCGAGCAGGCGCAGGCGGCGGCGGCGGCGAGAGGAGGGCGATGGAGGAGGAGGGAGGAGGGAGGAGCGTCGTCCGTCCCCCTTTGCGTGCGTTTCCTTCCGGAACCGGCCGCTGCGTCTGCGTTGCTGGTGTGTTCCCTTGTTTGTTTGTGGTGGTTCCTTGTTCGGCCCTGCGCCTTTTGCTGCTGCGGCGCGGAGACGTTGCGGTGACCTCGTGCCCGTGCCCGTGCCCGTGCCCGCGTGGGCTGGCGCCTGCTTCGGGCGCCGCGTGTCGGAGACAGGCAGCACAGCGCCTGCCTGGATTCCTGGTCCGGTCAGCGGGTCCCCGCATCGTCTCCGCCGGCCTCTACCCCCCGTTTTGCCGTTCCCGGTCCCAGCCGGGGCGGGGCGCCCTTGGCGTGCCGGCCGCGTCGGGCGTCCGCGCAAAGATGGGCTGCCCCGAGGCCCGTCACGTACCGCGGATGTGTCGTTCAGCACATTTCACGTTTCCACAATACTACTTCCTCCTCTATTCAAATTAATTAATTATTATTAATTGTTGTATACTTAGCGGAAACTCCTTTTTTTTTGTGGCTTCTGAGCCCCAGTACTCCTTGCGTGTTAAAAAAAATAAAAACTATGCTTATAAGTTTCAAAAAATATGTTCGTTGAACGCCTAGCACAATGTATAACGACAACCAATACCACACATTCTCCCTCACACAATGACCCTAATTGTAAATGAGGCTTATTATAAATCGGAGTGAGTACTGGATTACGCATGTATCGATAAAATATGTGTACCATGGGTGTTACTACCTCTATTAAAGACTACACTAACCTAGCTGCTTAAAGTTTGACAAAGTCACCAAACCGTTTTGAACCCCGGTACAAACCATCTAACAATAGGTTAGTATTCCACTGTGCATTATTACTTGCACAGTCCATCCAAAACTCCTAGCCAACACAGATAGTTTAAATTTCATATTTGCTAACATGAGCTTTGAAGACGAAGGACATCTCAAGGATTTTGTTATAATTTTCGTTTTTTCTTGTGATGTTTTATATTTTCGTATGTTTATTTTAATGTCAGGGTCCTTTACACAAAAAAAATCTAATTTGCTTTCATTCACCCCTATTTCCTTCAATTTTATGGTTAAGTTTGCATGGATAGTTTGAACCTTTATTTAGTCCAGGTTCAACTTGGACCGTGGCTACAAAAAGCAGGAGTAACAAAAAAAACATGAAACATGGTAGACTTGACGTACCATCCTGTTGTGGTTTTCTTTTAGAAGGTAGCCACGATGTCATGTATTTAGTCAATAAAATCAGATTATAACACACATAGAACACACCGGAAGACATTGCATGAAACCATTATTCTGGCACAACAACTCTCATTTCTCGCCAATATTAGGGAATGACAACTCTAGCTCCGGCATGTTTGGTTGCTCGCATAAATATTTGGATTTTCACATTTGTGCCCTGGTAAAGTCTGTATTGACTAAAACATGGTTTATTCCATGTTGTACAATTGTTTGTTTGCTCACATTGCGCTTTTGCTATTTTTGTTGTATGTTACTCATTGTTTCTTGCATACACTTGTGGTGTCAGTGAGTGTCGATGCAAAACATAAATGTTTGGTTTAGTGCAAAGTTGTGGTCTAGTCACCTGCTTCAAATGTGGTGATTGATAAGGTGTCACATGAGATTGCACCAAAATCCATCTTATAGTTTATTTTCTGATTTCTTGTTAAAACATGAACTATAAATCATAAGATAAACTAAAAGTGAGATTGTAGTGGGATCCCACTTGCATTTCTAGCCATGAAGTTTCAAGATTGCCGAGATCACCACTAGCCTCTCGGTAAAGACGAAACAACTCCTCCCGCCAAAAAAATCCTTCTTAATGGAACATGCGTTTTGAACACTTGCACTAACCATCTAACCATGGGTTATTTTTTACTCTAGATTATTATTATTGGATCCATATGAAACTCCCGGCCAACATGGATAGCTTTCAGTTTGCCATATTTATATTTCAATAATTATGGTTAAGTTTGCGGGGATAGTTCGGGTCTTTATTTAGTCCAAGTTCAACTCAGACCACCCCTAAAGGTTTGAAACATATTTTTCTCTCCCCTCTTCTTTCGGATTAGCCATATTTAACCCAACCACATGTACACTTCTTCCTCTCCATGGGTTTGTTTCGGACCTAACGTGAATATAGAGCAAAATAATTCAAGGCAAAAGATTGTGACAACAAAACCCAACGTGTGACACAATCATGGTGGTTTTGACAATGGTGTATTTTTGAAGCATGTCATATATAGAACAAACTGGTAACAGTGTGACACATTGCGGATTGTAAGTTGCTGCTATTTTTAGGTGGTTGCATATATAGACACCAAATGTTCGTGTGGCTCCTAATTATGCCATGTATGGTGGTTTTACCCATATATAAGCTTGACAGATGAGCTCTACCGCATCATTCCTCTGTTGTCCAAGAGAAGTGTTAAGATAGCATATAGACTATGGCGCCGTCATGCAAGTTTTTTCCGATTGTCGCTGTCCTCCTCCTGCTTGTCGTGGCCACCGGTGAGTAAATCAGCTGCTTTTCCTCTTGTAGTGACAAGTTTTCAACTAAGCTTTATTGTTGTTTTAAAAGGACAGAAATCCCAACGTAAGGATGCATTGAAATGTAGGATTCTGTAAAAATAGAAATAAGAAATACATGTTCTCCAAAACTCATTGCATGTATTGAAACTCCCGTGAGGAAACCTCTGAATGCCCACTCTACAAAATACACTACGTTTTTATTTTGAACGGAAAAATACACTAGGTGGTAGTCGTTTAGAGAGACAAGGAGGAAAAGACGCAAGGTCCATAGAACTTCCAAAGGTTTTTTTTATTAGATTAAAGGACATGTTTGTTTTACCGCCAAAATTTTGTAATGGAAATTCCTATTCGACAGAAGTCTTTTATGCAATCCTATCAATGAAAGGATGGGGATGCAATTTTTTCTTAGCCCTCTAATGCTCTATCTAAAATTTATTTTGATCCAAATAGGCATTTAATTTGATAAAATAGAGAGATGTGATTAGTTTGATGTGTCCATACTAAAACAAGGAATATTGGCAATATATAAATAATAACTTGCCATATATAGAAGTTTAAGAAATACAACACGATACTAATATTAGTAACTCAACTAGTTGCTATCAACGTTTATACTTTCGTACAAATGACCCTCTCTAGCTGGTATTTGTTTTTCAGATACACAAGTATATAAGAGTATATGCGATGTGACCTATTTTTGTGTTTGTCTTTGTTTAGAATTGTCACCTGTACAAGCACTTTTGTGCCAGACCGCAAGTACCAAATTCAGTGGGTTGTGCTTCGTGTCCAGCAACTGCGCCCACATATGCATGTCCGAGGGATATAGCGGTGGCGAATGTGAGGGCCTCAAGCGCCGCTGCATGTGCAATACGCACTGCTAATCCATTGAATCCAAGCGAACGACATGTCCAAGACTATGTGCGCATGGTTTCGATTGTTTCACCCAAGATGTTTCCCTCCCGATAAAAAAAGATCTAAAAAAGATACAAAAGAACAGGAAACTCATCTTCATTTCACGATGAAGCTTAGCTTAATAGTGCAGGTTTATTCTTGTGTTTTTTGTTTTCACAGAAGCTGTTTTGTTTTGTTAAATGTCAGAGATGAATTAGAAATTTTGTTGTAATCAATATTTGGCCGATTGGCCCTTGTAAAAGTTGGTTATTGAGGTAATTTTATGTGATACAATCAATTTCTTCACGAGGTCTTGTCCGGTGTCCTCTCGTTTCATGTTTATGTCCAGTTAATGTTTGGTCGTGTCCTTGGCGTGTTGTGCTAAGCCGATAGGTCCGAGGCCATTTCCGCTTCAATTGGCACTCGTCATCGTGAGTCCGTTGTGGGCGTTTGTCCAAGCGTGACCAGAGAAGAAAATCTTGACGCTCTATTCTCTTGGCAACATTCACCTAAGGGCATATACAAGGTAGAGAAAACGCTTCTTTCTTAGTCATCCACATTATTTAGAATAAATAAATAAATATTGTTCATATAATTAGTTATCTAATATCATTATCTCTATCAATAATGAGAATTGATAACAAAATTAGTATGAAATTATGTTTCTAAGGAAACATATTTATACGATGGAGAAAATAGTCTTCTATAATCTATAATATCTATAAAGTTCATCCCACTAATAAATTTTTAATATTTCTCTAGTGCAGCTACATCATCCTAATTTTTTCTGCCTATCTGATTTTAGATCTATGGTCATCTTCTGTTTGTAACAACCCACTACCAATTTTATTGTCATATTTTGAGCCATGTCATAATAGACGATTAGACTGTTCCCCTTCCTATCCACCAATTTAGTAACTGAAGCTCCATTTATTCACTCTTCTCCACTACCAAATTGTGGTGTGCAACATATGCTACATCATGTTTCTCAGCTACCAACTGTTCGATGGAATGTGCACATTCCAAGCGTCCTCACCTTCATTTATATATTAGAAACCATCGTATTTCAACAAATAATAAGTATACATACACATGAATGACTATGCTGATGTTTAGTTGTCTACATGTATTTATTCGCTCTAAAAAATCCATAAGCTTGATTGACGGACTTGAAGTCCGCATTGTCGGTATCCATCTCGTGCTAGGTACCCGCAGGCTGGTCGGGATACGTATCCAGCCCCCGCACTCGCTCGGCAAACTTTTTCGGCTCTCTATCATCCTGCTCCCTATCATCCTAGGGCCCCCTTCTTTTCAGCTTCTTGGCCAGCTTCTTCCAGAAGCTACCCTCGATCAGCTTCTTCTAGAATCTTATCTACCAAAATCATTTATAATTTTAAATTGATATTAAAACTACTAGTTAAAAAGTTTGAACAAATTTTGAAAATGAGATTCTGGGAGAAGCTGGTCGAGGGTAGCTTCTGAAAGAAGCTGGCCAAGAAGCTGAAAAGAAGGGGGCTTAGGTTCTTTCTAATTCCCCAATTCATGACCTTCATGTACTACATTGCTTCTTTACTGACAGATTATGTGCATGCACTTGCCTATTTATTAGTTGTTTCCACATTTCTAACTTTTGATCAATAGAGCTAGCACTAGCAAAAAACTCATTCCTGAAATTGACGTTCAAGGTTTGTTGAATTGTGTTATGCATTCTGACACTGCATTTGTAGGTTTAAACCATGCTAAAAGAATGCAGGTGGCGAAAAATGGGATCCGTACATTTGCACATGATCACATAGCTACCATATTTTGTAGGTTTGTTGGAAACATGTTCATCTTGATTTTTAATTTGTCTGCAACAAAGTCGTTTAGTTTAAGAAGAATCGAGAAATTTGTATTTTCATTGGAAATATCTAACAAAGTCATTTGTTGGAAACATGTTCACCTGGGATCGTTAATTTATCTGATGTAAAATAAAATTTATTCTATATAGTTTTCACCATGATTTTGACATTACTGATTCTCATATCATCACGTTAGGTGATTTACTTCGTGATGATATTATATATTCAATTACACTAATATTATACGTTTCAGTATATGGAATACAAAAAATTCGTTCTGTAGTTGTATATGAGCAACATGCAAACGACATGTTATTATTCATGATCAAAGAGTTTTCATCCAAAAATTATTACTCCATTGACTAATGTTGTGTTCAGAGTGGCTAAATCTCTTTTGTATGAAAATTCTGGGTAAATACCAAATTCTTTTAAATGATGAGGCGTCAATAGATATAATGGTGCTAGGATTATAAAAACTTGATTCCAAGGGAAGAATTGCCATTAGATAGATAATTAATATTTAGTTCCAACCTAATAGAGGAAATGTACTAGGCAACCTGATGTATTTTTTCCAAGACAATTCATAATTTATGTTTCATATTATTCAGGTAGGTATAACCTTATGTTTTTTGTATGAAGTGAAGCAAGGCATGAAATTTGAAAACCAAATCTGATAGAAGAAACGTGTAACCTTTGATAAAATTCCAATTTAGATACTAGTAATAAATTATGTCTGTCCTCTTTTGGCACCTGCACATCTGCAAAAGTACCCATATTTATCTCATGATCATTTTGCAATAGAATGACAAAGTGGTAGACCTTTTGCGTAAGAAATCCATAGTAAGTATAATAGGGAAGTGGTTTAAGCACTCAATAGTAAAGTTAATTTGAAGGATTAGTTTAGCATCTTTCGCAATGCATGCAATGTTTTATGCTTTGTTCTCATCTCCTCACACTTGTATTATGATATCTTAAGAAATTTAACAAAATTGGAAAATAGCCAATTGCATGTTTGCAAGGATGGTCATATCATTCATCTCTGTTAAATTCTCTATAAATTGACAATTGTGTCTATCTCCCATTATTTATTTTCTATTCTTACCTTTTATGTTCCTTCAATTATGCAAGACTATCATGAGTTGTATGGCATACTAACTTCTTGCAGTATAGGAGTTCATCTTCTCCGCTACAGGACTACCATTCAGAAGAACGACAAAAGAATTCATGCAGCAGCGAGCGGGGTATCCACTATATTTTTAAGAGATTATCCCTCAGTTAAGGAAAGGCATGCTTCTATTTCTTGATTCTCTTTTCTCCAACTAAAATAAATCCTACTTAGCAAATCTAAGAAAATTTGATGTCATTCTACGTGCCCTAATAAAGCCCACGATTTGTACGGTGGTACAACCTTGCAACCAACCTTTCTCATTTTCGGGATGCAACTAACTTTAGTTTACTATTATTTGCACATGCAAGGAATAACAAATGACCGTTTACCCGTCGACCAAACTCTTTGATCCTAGCCCAATGTTGGAGGCATGCGTTCCATTCATTCATGTTAGTTTTGCCTTTTATTTCTATATTCCTTTTGGTTTCTTGTGTTTGCTTAATTTGTTTTATCCTTCATTTTTTATTTCATACTAGTATTTTATCCTTCCTTCATGTTTACTCAAACTTTTAATGAGCCCTCATCTTCTTCCCTTTATTTTTCAAATTTCTATATATGCTAATTATTTGTCATTTTTCCACTTCTAACATTTTTGAAATTATTTAATGAGTTCCATGGCTTTATAGTCTACCAATCTCTTGAATATGTTCCAACATGAGTGATGATTCACTATTCAATATGGAAATAAAAGATATTCATAAGCTTGTCTCCTAAATCGTTGTTTCACATACCGTAACATTCTTTTATTATTTCTTAAGAAGTGATATATTTTTGCATGAAGCAACAAAACACTTCTCATAAGCACGACAAATATTTACCACAACTATGTTGATTTTTTTATATCGATAAACAATTTCATAGATGGTGACATATCATTTGAATTTCATGCATAAAAATTGTTCACAAACTATTGGAATAGTCCTTGTGGTAAACGTGAACATTATTGTTGACCTAAAGTACTTTTTTTGTCTCAATACGATGAACACCTAACACTTATACCACATATGCTATCAAATGGATCTTGAATATGTTCATGCTATTGTGACAATATGTATATGCTTCCCAGAAAGTCGTTCATGTTTCTATAAAGAAAAAATTCATACTCCTTTCAACATATGTTATAGCTTAGTCATCTACCTAAATTTTCTGGTAACACAATGGAGACTTTTCTATTCACTTCTTAATAATTTTAAACTTCTAGTTTAGAGGGAACAACATAGATCTTCTTTTTTGCGAGGGGGGACAACATAGATCTTGATAGAGAAAATTTCAAAGCATGCATGTACATATTGACAACCATAGTACTAAACAAGATAAGTGACAATGCAACAATTTTCACTAAGAAAACCCTACAAAGAAAAGTTTTGAACTGAGAAACAACTGAAATAGGTAAACAAACACTAAAAGAAGCATGAAGCTATGCCTATCAGCGATTAGTTAAGTGTTCGTTAAAAGGTCATGTTTGGGCCTATCAAGATTTTTCACGCAAAAAGGTTGGTGACACCACTATATTCACTTCAAAGGGAGGGGAATCGGAGAACTCCCTACGACCACCATTAGGTACCTAGTCATGGTCATCGTATGGGCCAGTCTGCTTTATATGGCTCATACAGATTGTGCCAGTCTCGAGATCCGCTTGTGTACATACGTCCATAGGCAAAATGAAAGGTTTGAAACTACTAAGATAAGCATCTAAAGCATAGTTTGTTTGAACTGGTGCATTCGTTTTTCGGTGAGATGAGGTTATGAATTTAGTAAAGCGTTGTCAACTTTCTGAACTTGGAATAGGGATGTTACATTGTACATGCAAATTCTTAGTATATCATAAATAATGTTATTCCAAATTATAAACTAGTAAATGAGATGAAATGTTTAATGCAAAATATATTTGAAACATTTTCCGCCACCATTGAGAAAAATCCATGTAATTTTATGTTAACCAAGATCATAAGGATTGTCTCAATAGGTTAAAAGAGCGCTCAACACGTACGAATACCATAATAAAATATATTTCACCACCATGGACAATAGTTTAGTATTAATAAAATGTTCACTAGTCACACAAAACATGTGAGGAGTTCAATGAACAAAATTCTATGTAGAAAAAATACTTTAAAATATGTTCCACCATCCTCATATTTCAAGGACAATCTCTCGAACTTACAAACAACTTCCCTTAGACTACATTGTGCCAATTTGTTAATTTTTATAAAAAAGAAATAGCTCGATCAATCCTTACTATCAAGAAATAACCAACCAAACAAGTAAACATGGTGTGGCAAGGCTAAACAAAGTCCTACAGGAAAGGTCATTGTCTATCTTTATCATGACATGTATGACGCCTCTACCTCTATAAAATTTAGTAGATGGCCTCCAAAGTATCATAATTTTTTTATCCAAGCATAGTATGTAGGTCACATATAGACAAACTAAGTCATCAATTAAGTTATTATCTGTCGTTGACACCTTCTTTTTGTTGTCTTGGCTATTCGTCAATATGCACGACATGTATTTTTATTCTTATTAAGAGAAGAAGTATAGTGTTTTTTACTTATCTAAAATCATCATTGTTATTTATTTTAATATTATTTGTTGAAACAAGGTTAAATTAGACTATTTTTATCTGAAAAGACTAGGAATACTAGATTAATAAGTAGAAATATCTACATCAATGATTTTAATATTCTGTGCTATGATTATTAGTATAGTGTAAATAATAAGTGTTATGATTATTTAATAAATATGTTATACTATTTTTTGAATCATTCCCCTTCTTGCCCCGGGGTAACAGGGGGACGCCCATACGCAATTAACAACAATGACAACTAAATTATATATTTAAGGGTCAACAAATCAATAGTCACATATTCAGGCTAAAAACACACATACTTGCATGAGACTTTTGTTGGTACAAATATAGATACATAAGTAGGCGATTTTATCTGGGTAACATACTTTGTCAATGCATGGTTATGTTTGTTTAGAGATTGGTCTAGTGTAGCAAAGGAGTAAAAGTCTACAAGGATAGAATCAACGGGATGTGCATCTTGGACGACATGTGTGCAAATATGTGCACCTGCGAGAGTTGCTCGGTGGCGAGTGTGAAGACATTTGATGGTGTTGTATGCAAACAATGGTGTGTTAGGGCTGTTTAGTTCAAGTGAATGTAAAGTTAGCAACTGCATAGCAGTTCATTTTCCATCTATTCATGCATTCAGTCTAGACTTGTTCATCAAGATTTTGTATGGATGAGTGATACGTCGTAAACGTATCTATAATTTTTTTATGCTCCATGCTTGTTTTGTATCAACTTTGTTATGTTTGGTCTATACTTTATGGTATTTTTATACATTTTCTGGAACTAATATATTAACAAGATGCCGCAGTGCCAGTTGCATGTTTTCTGCTATTTTTGGTTTCAGAAAAGCTAGTAAGGAAATATTCTCAGAATTGGATGGGACAAAAGCCAAAGTCAATATTTTACCGGAGCGAAGACGGAGTCAAAAGGGCAGCCGAAGGGGGGCCACGGGGTGGCCACACCCTAGAGCGGCGCGGCCTAGGGGGGCGCCGCCACCAGGTGTAGGACCCTCGGGCGCCCACCGACCTTGCCCTTTCGCCTATAAAAGCACCCCGATGCAGAAACCCTAAACACCCGATCAAATCTCCACGAAACAGTCCACAGCCGCCGCCACCATCGTCCCTAGATCGGGAGGATCTGATGCTCTTCCCGACACCCTACCGGAGGGGAGAGATCATCCCGGAGGCCTTCTTCATCACCATGCCAGCCTCCAAAGTGATGCGTGAGTAGTTCACCCTTGGACTATGAGTCCATACAGTAGCTAGATGGTTGTTTCTCCTCCTTTGTGCTATCATGTTTAGATCTTGTGAGCTCCATTCATGATCAAGATCATCTATTTGTAATCATACATGTTGTGTTTGCGGGGATCCGATGGATATTGAGATACTATGTCAGATTGATTATTGATTCTATCATGTCTATGTTATTTGTGATCTTGCATGCTCTCTGTTGTTAGTAGCTATCTTGGCCAAGTAGATGCTTGCAACACCAAGAGGGAGTATTTATGCTTGATAGTAGGTTCATGCCTCTAGTAATCTGGGGAAGTGACAGAAATCTCTAAGGTTGTAGATATGATGTTGCTACTAGGGAGAAAACACCAATCCTTTATTCATGGAGCAATTGTATTGTTTACTCTACACACATTGCTTAATGCAATTATCTGTTGCTTGCAACTTAATACTGGAAGGGGTTCGGATGATAACCTGAAGGTTGATTATTAGTCATAGATGTAGTTGGATTATGGTCTATGCATTATGTTTTAGTGCCCAATCAAATCTCATAGGAGTCAAGATGTCTAGTATATGCATTGTTATGCTTTCCCAATCTGTCAATTGCCCCGCTGTAATTTGTTCACCCAGCATGTTATCTATCTTAAGGAGAACACCTCTAGTGAACTGTGGACCCCGGTCCAATCTTTATCATTGATATTCCATCTACTATTATTGTTCATGTTTACCTTCTGCAAGCAAACTATTATTTTCCACATTATACGTTTAATCCTTTGTTTTCAGCAAACCAGTGAGATTGACAACCTCACTGTAAGTTGGGGCAAAGTATTGAGTTTGTGTTGTACAGGTTCCAAGTTGTTAGCAACACCTTGGAGTCGTTTCCTTACTCCTACTGGTTCGACAACCTTGGTTTCATAACTGAGGGAAAACTTGCTGCTGTGCTCATCATACCTTCCTCTTAGGGTTTCCCAACGAGCTCTGCGTTAACCGAGCATCACATCAAGATTTTTTCTGGCGCCGTTGTCGGGGAGTTAAGGATAGCTTCAGTCTCTTCCTCCTCGTCATTCACCTTTCAAGGAGAAAGAAGATTCTTGCAAGGGGGTCTCTCACAACCAATCTCTTTACTCTGTTTTTGTTTTGCTTAGTTTATTTTGCTTTGTTTTGCTTGTTTATTTTTATCAAACCTACAAAAAAAATAGTTCCTACTATAGTTGTTATTTTTGTTGGTCTATTATTGTCTTGCTTTATCATGCTTTTTATCAATGGTTGGTTTCTTTGAAACTAGATCTTGTTGGCAAGGTGGTTTCACGGAAGAACAAAAATATTATTATGAGGAACACCGCTTGTCACAAAAAGGGAAACACTTATGGGAACAAATTAATAAATTGCATACCATTGCTTGAAATGTGTGCTCTACTTATAATGTTACTTATTGCTTTGATAAGGTATAAACACCTCCCTTTTCAATGTGAGTATAATGATAATGTTACCATATCTTCTTATGTTAAGGGAAATTATGACTTTTATGGTGTGGAACAAATTGAAGAATTTATTGCTTGGAAGGGTGCATTCGAACTTGCTAATTTTCTTGAAAATACTGATGATGCACCTTATAAATATGAGGTTTATGATATACTTAAATTTTACGTTGATAATTACAAGGAAGAAAATGGTTATATTCTTGAATATTTTAATAGATGCTTTCCACCAATGGAAGATACTAATGTCTTGCAGGAGCCTATGGAAGAAGAAATTGCTGAAACTGGAAGCTCATTAGATGAAAAAGAGGAGGAGAGTGATGAACAAAAGGAGGAAGAATGAATTAGCTACCCATGCCTACTTTCTAATGAGAGTAACTCTTTATCCCTTATATTATTTGATTATCCCCCATGCTTACCAAAGGAGGATGAATGTTATGTTCCTGTGGATTATTTTGAAATATCTACCATGGGTAAAACTGGTGATAATAATTATTCTCCTATTATCTATGATAATCTTTTATTTGTGCCTAACATTGAAATGCATGGTACTAAAGAGTTTTGCTTAGAAAATGTTTATGATAAAGCTCTAGATGATGGTCCTATATTGGTTGATATTAATTATACTACTATTGAAAATGAGATTGGAGGGGTCTTGACTTTATCTTGGAACCCTCATACCTCTTGAAAATGATCAGTCATCTTGTTATAAAATTGTTAAAAGTGAATTTGAATGTTTTAATCCCACTATTTTTGAGCTTGATAAAAATTATGTGTTTGTAGATCATGAAAAGCATACTTTATGTGATAGTTATATTGTTGAGTTTATTCATGAGGCTACTGAAAATTATTATGAGAGATTAAAATATGGTTATAGAAGTTTTCATGGTACTTAAACACCTCTCTATATGCTGAAAGTTTTGAAGTTACTCTTGTTTTATCTTACTATGCCTGTCACTTTGTTCTTTGTGAATTTATTTGCGTACAAGATTCCTATGCATAGGAAGTGGGTTATACTTAAATGTGTTTTGAATTTTCTTCTTGATGCTCTCTTTTACTTCAATTCATATTTCTTATGTGAGCGTCTTCTTGATATGTTGGAAACGTATCTATAATTTTTGATGCTCCATGCTTGTTTAGTATCCACTTTGCTTTACTTGTCCACACTTTGAGGTGCTTTTTACATGTTTTCTGGTACTAACCTATTTACAAGTTGCAACAGTGCCAGATGCCTGTTTTCTGCTGTTTTTGGTTTCAGAAAAGTTAGTAAAGAAATATTCTCGGAATTGGACGGGACAAAGGATAAAGTCAATTACTTCCCGTGGGGAACAAGAAGTCCAGAGGAGAGCCGGAGGGGCTGGACAGAGGAGCCAAACCCCCCAGGCGCGACCATAGGTGGGCCCGCGCCTGGCTAGGGTTTGGTGGCCCTGGCCGCCTCCCGGTCTCGGCCCTTCGACTATAAGAATCCCTCGATGCAGAAACCCTGGGTACCCGATCAGAAATCCACGAAACCGTCTGTAGCCCCTGCCACCATCGTCCCTAGATCGGGGGGATCTGAAGCTCTTCCCGGCACCCTACCGGAGGGGAGATCATCCCAGAGTCCTTCTCTCCGGTATGATGCGTGAGTAGCTCCACCTTGGACTATGAGTCCATGTAGTAGCTATATGATTGTATCTCCTCCTTTGTGCTTTCATGTATAGATCTTGTGAGCTCCGTTCATGATCAAGATCTAATCTATTTGTAATCATGCATGTTGTGTTTGCGGGGATCCGATGGATATTGAGATTATTATGTTGGTTTGATTAATGGTTTTATCTTTATGATTCTATCATGTCTGTGTTGTTTGTGATCTTGCATGCTCTCCGTTGCTAGTGGTTATCTTGGCCAAGTAGTTGCTAGTGACTCCAAGAGGGGGTATTTATGCTCGATAGTGGGTTCATGCCTCTAGTTTCCAAGGGAAGTGACAATAATCTCTTCGGTTGTAGATGTGATGTTGCTACTAGGGAGAAAACAACGGTCTCTTGTTCATGGAACATGTGGACTGTTTACCTTACACACTTTGCTTAAAGCAGTTGTCTGTTGCTTGCAACTTAATACTGGAAGGGGTTCGAATGATAACCCGAAGGTGGACTTTTAGTCATAGATGCAGTTGGATAACGTTTTATGTATATTGTTGTATTGCCCAATCAACTTCATAGGATCTTTCTAGCTAGTAATTGCATTGTTATGCCTTGCTAAGTTCCTGTCAATTACCCGCTGTAATTTGTTTACCCTTCATGCCATGTTGTTTATTTAAGGAGAGCACCTCTAGTGAACTATGAACCCCGGTCCAATCTTTACCATTGATACATCTTCCATTGTTACTTGTTTACTTGCTTCAAACCATTGCCTTCCACACCATACGTTTAATCCTTTGTTATAGCAAACCGGTGAGCTTGACAACCTCATTGATTCGTTGGGGCAAAGTCTTGAGTTTGTGTTGTGCAGGTCTCCGCGTTGCTTGCAACACCTGTGTGACGTTTCCTTCCTCCTACTGGTTCGATAACCTCGATTTCTTACTGAGGGAAACTTGCTATTGTGCTGCTTCATACCTTGCTCTTGGGGTTTCCAACAAAGCGTCCCACGACAAGTGGATGGCACCATCAAGCTATTTTCTGGCGCCGTTGACGGGGAGGCTAAGGACATATTCACTAGGGGAGTCCTTCACTTCCTTCTTCTTTACTTTGTTTTTAGTTTGCTTTGTTTCTTTTGCTTGGTTTTGTTTGCCTCTTTTCAAAAAACCCAAAAAATTAGTCTAGTTTGGTTTGCTTGCCTTATTCAAAAACACAAAAAAATTAGTTCCTACTCTAGTTGCCACCTTGCTCTAGCTCACCATGTTGCTCCCCAAGTTCACCTAGAAAGACCTTGCAATAGGTAGTGGCTCCATAATTGGGAAAGATAATATTGAAGAATTCTTTAATTATGTTAGCAAGCATGAGGATATTGAGGATAAATCTATAGCTGAACTTGCTCGTAATTATGAGATTGCTGGAGCTTCTTTAGTTCATATGTTGTAGGCTAGGTTTGTTAGCCTTAACCCCTTCATACAATTCTTATTCCTAAAACTAAAAGAAGAGAAGAATGTTGAAGAAGGGAATTCAGCCTTGAAACTTTATCAAAAGAATTCCATGATGTTGCTAGGGAAGCCAAAAAAGTTTTTGAACGTTTCAATATGCTAGGTTCAAGTGTAGATGTTGTGGGTATTTCTGATAAAACTAAGCCTAGAGAGGAATTCAATATACCCATCCCTTTTAGGCTTGTTGGAATGCATGAAACCTTTGAAAAGAACTTTGATTGGATTGCCCCTGAAAATATTTTTGATGAAGGTAGTAGACCAAAGAGAGATGAGAAAGGATCCTCCAAAACCCATTTGGATGAGATACCTTTCATAGTTGAAGATTTTGCAAGTATGAATGTTAATGCTTCCACATTTTAAAATACTTGATTCTTCTTGCTTCTTGTGCCTAACTTAAAGGCGTTAAACAAAAGTACTTGTTGGGAGATAACCCGAGAGTTTCCTTGAGTCTTGGAAGTTATTACTTCTGTAATAACCTCTCCTTATCCTTTTTGTTTGCTTTATGTGCCAAGAATGACCTCTAATGAGAGGGAAGTAAGATTTGGGGAGTTGCTGTCCCGAAACAGATTTCTGTCCTCCACCAAAAAAAATCGTGAGGAGGCTTTGTAACTCGGATTGAGCTCAAATTTACGAATAAATCCCCCATTATGTTAGCTAACTTTCGTTAGTTCGACACTTTTTTATTTGAGCAACATAATATATTCAAAAAAATCGTTTCTACCTGCTGGTCTGTTTTGACAGATTTCTACCATTATTTGCATTTGCTTCTTATTGATTCATTTTTAGCTCTCTTCAGGTAAATTGAGTTTTTTTTGAAGGAGTTACTACAGTAGCTTGTGTTTTCAGTGAAAAGCCTTATTGTTCCAAAGCTTTTCCAGGGGTCTAATATCTTTTCAATACACTAATGTTGCTAATGAAGATTGTGTCAAGTTTTGTATGAAGGAAAAGTTTCAGGTGTAGAGAGAGAATGATGCAATGAGATGAAGAATGGACAAAAGCTCAAGCTTGGGGATGCCACCATGGTGTCACCCCAAGAAATATCCAAGAGGTACAAGCGTCAAAGCTTGGGGATGCCCAAGCATCCCCTTCTTCATCAATAAAAAGCTCAGATCTGTCTAGACACTTCGTTTTTATTGTTTCATGCACAGTTGTGTTGTTCTTGGAGCGTCTTAGTTTTCGTTTGCTTTGCTTAGTTTGTTTAGTTTGCTTTAGTAGTTTGGACCCCCGTTCTCGCTGTGTTGTTTTGCAAATAAGTTTGCTTGGTGTTTGGAAAGGAGTAGTAAGTTCTTGCTTGAAGTGCAAGAGGACCTTGCATTGACTGTGACTTAGACTTTAGCATGACATGCTAGGTGTTGTTTTGGCATTATGCTTTAGTGATTAATATTGTAGCATGTCTTGTTCCAAACAATTGGGATTGCTTAGTGTGCCTTGAAGAAATTATGCGTTGTTTTAGCATGCAAAAGCATAGTATTGTGGTATTCTCCTTTGATGTTTTCCTTGGGTTAACTTGGCACATGCTCACACCATGTTATGACTATGACAAGTCACCATTAGCCTCTATGATCATTTAGTCCTTGACTTGTAGTACCACTATTTGCTTTGATTAGTTTGCTTTGTTGCATTGCATAATTATGGCCAGTATTGCTCTCTTAGTTGGTTGCTCCCAGTCTTTTGCTAGCCTCCTCTTGTATGAGTAAGTTCTACTCATGCTTCCAACTTCCAAGAAACCAAGTTATTCCAAAGTGTCCACTATAAACTCCTATGCATGGTGTGTTACACCATTCCAAGTATATTCTTGTTTTCATCTATCTTCCAATTAAAAACTATTTTGTTATGTGAAAACTTAGTGATTAAAGCCCTCACGAACTTGATGGCACACTTCATTCTATGCCCCTAATAAACTTGAACCATTGTGACAACTTTGTTGTATATGCTTGCACTTATACGTTGGAATTAGCAGAACCGTGATGTCACGGGGAACGTTTTCAACATTGCACTTGTACCTTGTTGTACTCAGTTGATATCATGTTCTTTTGTCTATGGATGTCACCAGTGTGAAATAAAGAGGGAACTTGTAAGTCCATGGAGTTTGTATCATGTGTTAGAGAAACACCTGGGCCGCTAGCCTAAGCCATGCCTAATCATGGTGGAAACTTGCAGCATCACCATAGTGACATCTATAAAGCATTCTTCTTATAAAAAAGACACATTGAGAAAAGAGGAAAGAGACAAAAAAAGCACCATATTCCCATGGTACATAATAAGAATTGCTGAGATGCTCATTGTCTGCTTGCCTTGTCATTTTGGTTACGGGAAAGCTCCTGTACCATGTGCAAGGGGTACCCAATTGGCGGTTCTCAATGATATACAAATACTAACAGTGACAAGAACTTACGTGGACCCAAAGTTGAGTATGCATGAGGTGTGGCCCTCGTATTAAAGGGGCATGAGATTGCCAACTTATACTTCGTCAAGCATATACTCCAGCTTTGCCACTTTAACCTTAACCACTTCAAGATGCTTATGATAGGGGCAATGAGGTCTGAAAGCTAACAAGTACCATAATTTTTGGAAGCTCTTTTTGAAACTTGTAATCCCTGCTTACTTTAAAAAAAGGCCTTTCTTCCACCACTATTGAGTCTCCACCTTCTACCTTTAGGCACCATTAAGAGAGCATAGTTGTCATTCTGTGTGCAGGGTTCCAAAGCTTATTAATTGATGCATATTGTGTTATTACTTGTTCTTGTGCTACATGTTTCTAGTCACTCTTGTGAACTTTACAGGTGTCCTATGCATCTATTTGCTACTCTACGAGGGACAAGCTAATTGCCACTATGCTATGTTTTCTGTATGTGAAACAAGCAAATGTTTTTCAATGCATGTTATTCATGATCTTTGTTTGTAGCTTGCCATGTTGCATGCATAATTACTATGTCCTATTGTTAGAACTCCATCTTTAATGCACATGTTTAGAGTTCTTTGATCCCAACTTTCAATGCTTGCAAATGGTTGGATCTTTATTGTGAGGGTGCATGTCACCTAAAAAATTATTCTGTTTATCACTTACCTACTCGAGGACGAGCAGGAGTTAAGCTTGGGGATGCTAATACGTTGGAAACGTATCTATAACTTTCGATGTCCCATGCTTGTTTAGTATCTACTTTGCTTTACTTGTCCACACTTTGAGGTGATTTTTACATGTTTTCTGGTACTAACCTATTAACAAGTTGCAACAGTGTCAGATGCATGTTTTCTGCTGTTTTTGGTTTCAGAAAAGTTAGTAAAGAAATATTCTCGGAATCGGACGGGACGAAGTACAAAGTCAATTACTTTCCGTGGGGAACAAGAAGTCCATAGGAGAGCCGGAGGGGCCGGCCAGAGGGGACACCCCCCTCCAGGCGCGACCACAGGCCTCGCCCCTTCGCCTATAAGAAGCCCCCGATGCAAAAACTCTAAGTACCCGATCAAATCTCCACGAAACCGTCTATAGCCGCCACCACCATTGTCCCTAGATCGGGGGATCTGAAGTTCTTCCCGGCACCCTACCGGAGGGGAGATCATCCCGGAGGCCTTCTCTCCAGTATGATGCGTGAGTAGTTCCACCTTGGACCATGGGTCCATGTAGTAGCTAGATGGTTGTATCTCCTCCTTTGTGCTTTCATGTATAGATCTTATGAGCTCCGTTCATGATCAAGATCTAATCTATTTGTAATCATGCATGTGTGTTTGTGGGGATCCGATGGATATTGAGATTATTATGTTGGTTTGATTAATGGTTTTATCTTTATGATTCTATCATGTATGTGTTGTTTGTGATCTTGCATGCTCCCCGTTTCTAGTGGTTATCTTGGCCAAGTAGTTGCTAGTGACTTCAAGAGGGGGTATTTATGCTCGATAGTGGGTTCATGCCTCTAGTTTCCAAGGGAAGTGACAATAATCTCTTCGGTTGTAGATGTGATGTTGCTACTAGGGAGAAAACAACGGTCTCTTGTTCATGGAACATGTGGACTGTTTACCTTACACACTTTGCTTAAAGCAGTTGTCTTTGCTTGCAACTTAATACTGGAGGGGGTTCGGATGATAACCCGAAGGTAGACTTTTAGTCATAGATGCAGTTGGATAACGGTCTATGTATATTGTTGTATTGCCCAATCAACTTCATAGGATCTTTCTAGCTAGTAATTGCATTGTTATGCCTTGCTCAGTTCCTGTCAATTACCCGCTATAATTTGTTTACCCTTCATGCCATGTTGTTTATTTAAGGAGAGCACCTCTAGTGAACTATGGACCCCGGTCCAATCTTTACCATTGATACATCTTCCATTGTTACTTGTTTACTTGATGCAAACCATTGTCTTCCACACCATACGTTTGTTGGAATTATGCCCTAGAGGCAATAATAAAGATGTTATTATTATAATTCTTGTTCATGATAATGTTTATATTCCATGCTAGAATTGTATTAAGCGGAAACTTTAATACTTGTGTGGTTTGTGAACAACACCGTGTCCCTAGTACGCCTCTATGGACTAGCTCATTGATTAATGATGGTTAAGGTTTCCTAACCATGGACATGAGTTGTCGATTAATAATGAGATCATATCATTGGGAGAATGATATGATGGAGAGACCCAAACTAAGCGAAGCAATTAGATCGTGTCATCGTGTTCGTCTTTGCGAAGCTTTTCTTATGTCAAATATTGTATTCCTTATACCATGAGATAATACAACTCCCTGGTATCGGAAAGCTTTGATCATCAAACGTCATCCTATGAGGGTGATCATAAAGGTGTCTCGGTGATCGGAAAGTATCTGTTGGGTTGTATGTATCGAGATGGGATTTGTCCCTCCCAAGTCGGAGAGATATACTTGGGCCCACTCGTGTCGATATCAACACCTTGCAAGCATGTGGTTAAGGAGTTAATCACAAAGTGATATCGGATTACGAGCAGTAAAGTACTTGCGTGAACGAGATTCAACTAGGTATGACGGTACCGACGATCAAATCTCGCAAGTAAAATATCGCGAGACAAAGGGAATATATATATGGGATTGATTGAATCACGGCATCGTGGTTCATCCGATATGATCATCGATGAATGTGGGATTCAATATGGGTGTCAGACCATTGTTGATTATTGATAGAAGATCATGTCCGCATATTCTCGAACCCGCAGGTCACACACTTAACGTGTCTCGGCTAGGATAGATTGGATAATTGGTTTATGAGTTTTTGTTCGAGTCTCGGATGGGATCCGGGACATCACAAGAGGTTCGGAGTGGTCCGAGAATAAGATTCATATAAAGGGCAGTTTTGGAGTTCGGAATTGTTCCGGATTAATCGGTATTGTACCGGAAGCTTCTAGAACCTTACGGAAGGGGACCAACGTGGCCCCACCTTCCGGGAGGGGGCATGGGCCTATGAGGGAGTGCCCTGGCTGCATTGGGCCAGGGGCACAAGGCCCCATAGGGCCCATCCGGCCAAGAGAGTTTAAACTCGAGATAGGGCTTCTAGAAGGGGGGGGGTTTCCTTGCCCCCACTCCTCCTCCTTTGGGGCCGCCGGTTTGGGCTTGGGGGAGGGGCTAGGGATGCGCCCCACCCCTCTATATAAAGAGGGCTGGGGGCGCACCACCCCCTACACCTTCCCCTCCAAGAGCTAGCCGTCCTGCTGCCCTCCTCTCTCTCTCCCTCCCGACTGCGTGTAGGCGAAGCCCTGCTGCAGAAACTCTCCACCGTATACACCACACCGTTGTGTTGTAGATCCAATCCGTCTCTCGACCATACTTGCTGGACTGAGGAAGGAGGAGACGTCGAGGTGCTGCACGTGTGCATCTCACGGAGGCACTGCCACTTGTGCTGCTAGATCAAATCAGATCGCGAGGAGGAGAAGCGAGTACGACTACATCACCCACGTTCCGAACGTTCATGCATGTAATCTTCAAGGGTATGAAGATCTAATCCAATCTCTCGTTGTTTGCATCTCCTAGATTAGATCTTGGCTTTCCTTTGTTCGCATCCGTAGAAAATTTTGATTTACTATGCGCCAAACCCTTGATGGTATCGAGCTAGATCTATGCGTAGATGTGTTTCACGAGTAGAAGGCAACATGGTTGTTGCGGGCGTTGATGTTTTCTCTGCAAGCCTCTTGTTTGTGTTCTTCTTATGACGCGGGATAGTGAGATTGAAGCGGTCCAGGCCAACCTTACGTGGCGTCGTTCGCGAGACCGCTCGCACTTGACGTGTGGCTTGTTCTACACATGCGGTGGTGGATGTCGGTTCTCTCACTATAGTTGTCATGGGATTAACACCGGAGTTTGGCAACCATAATATCACCGTTGTGGCTTTCCGTAGGTAAGAATCGTTCTTAGCATCTACTCCCATAAGCCACGTAAAACATGCAACAACAAAGTAGAGGCGTCTAACTTGTTTTTTTCAGGGAGTGTTTTCTGTGATATTGTATGGCCCAAGATGTGATGTGTATAATGTATGTGATGATCATGTTTTGTAACGTTTCACGACTTGCATGTCGATGAGTACACAACCGGCAAGAGCCATATGGTTGTCTTTATAATTGTGTATGACCTGTGTGTCAACTTCTTATGCGCCATGTAATAGTTTCACTTTATCGCTAAGTAGTTAGCAATAGTTGTAGTTGCTATTCGTGGTGGAGGCAATCATGGTGGAGTGATGGAGATCATGCCGGCACGCACAAGATGGAGATGATTGCGCGAAAATTGGCTATACCATGTCACATAAAGTTATATGCATGTGATGTTTATTCTTTTATGTATCTTATTATGCTTAGATCGCGACGGTAGCATTATAAGATGATTCCTCACTTAAAGATCAAGATAAAAACTATGTTCTCCCCGAGTATGCACCATTGCGAAAGTTCGTCGTGTCCAAGCATCACGTGATGATCGGGTGCTATAGACTCTACGCTCACATACAACGGGTGCAAGCCAGTTTTGCACACGCGGAAATACTTGGGTCTAACTTGACGAGCCTAGCATGTACAGACATGGCCTCAGAACACATGAACCGAAAGGTTAAGCATGAGTCATATGAATGATATGATCGACACTTCGTTGTCCACCATTGAAACCACATCTCTTCTCGTGATGATCGGATTAGGTGTGGTGAATTTGGATCATGTTCACTAAACAACTTGAGGGATGTTGAATTTAGTGGGAGTTCATCTAGTAATTTGATTAAGTTGAACTATTTATCATGAACATAGTCTAAATTGTACTTGCAAATACTGTAGATCACATGGCCAAGTCCAAATTCAACTTCAACGTTTTTGCTGAGATAGAAAAGCTTAGAAACAATGGGTCTAACTTCACCAAATGGTTCCGCATTCTGAGAATCATTCTCGCTGGCGGACAAAAGGACTATGTCCTTGAGAGAGCACTAGGTGACGCCACTGCTATAGATGCACCGGCTGATGAAAAAGCTGTTTATCAGTCGCGCAAGGATGATTATTATTTGATTAAGATCGCCATGTTGTATTCTATGGAATCGGCTTCAAAATCGTTTTGAGGAGTTCGCCGGGCCCTTTGAGATTCTTGAGGAGCTGAAAACTATGTTTCAAACTCAGGCCCGTTCTGAGAGATATGAGATCTCTAAGAAATTCTTTAACTACAAGATGGAGGAAGGGAGTTCCGTTAGTGAGCACGCCATTAAGATGTCGGGCTACACTCAACGCCTTGAGCGACTGGACTGCAAGATTCCAGAGGAGCTCAAGATTGACAGAATTATGCAATCACTCCCTCCTAGCTACAAAAGTTTTGTAGTTGCTCACAATCAAATTCGTTCCACTGATATGATCACTCATATCTTCGCTAAGATGAAAGTAGCGGAGGTGGACATCAAAAAGAATAATCATATGTTGATGGTCAACAAGCCCCCCACCTTCAAGAAAGGTAAGGGTGCAAAGAAGCCCTTCAAGAAATGCGGCGGCAAGCGCGTTGCCCCTGCTAAGAAGAAGCTCAGGTCTGGTCCTAAGCCGGACACTGAGTGCTTCTATTGCAAGGACAAGGGTCACTAGAAGCGCAACTGTCCGAATTACTTAGCGGACAAGAAGGCTGGCACCATCAAAGGTATATTTGATATACATGTTATTGATGTTTTCCTTACTAGCCCTCATTGTAGTGCCTGGGTATTTGATACCGGTTCAGTTGCTAATATTTGTAACTTGAAACAGGAGCTACGGAATAGACGGCGGCTTGCAAGGGATGAGGTGACGATGCGCGTTGGCAACGGATCAAGAGTTGATGTGATGGCCGTCAAACGCTCTCCTTAGTTTTACCTTCGGGATTAGTTTTAAACCTTAATAAATGTTATTATGTGCCTGCGTTGAGCATGAACATTATTTCTGGATCTTGTTTATTGCAAAACGGTTATTCATTTAAATCGGAGAATAATGGTTGTTCTATTTATATGAGTAACATCTTTTATGGTCATGCACCGATTGTGAATGGTTTATTTCTTCTAAATCTCGAAAGGGATGAAACACACATCCATAACATTGAGACTAAGAGATGCAAAGTAGATAGTGATAATACTACTTATTTGTGGCACTGTCGTCTAGGTCATATTGGTGTAAAGCGCATGAAGAAACTCCATTCTGATGGACTTTTGGAGTCTCTTGATTTTGAATCATTTGACACATGCGAACCATGCCTCATGGGCAAGATGATCAAAACCCGTTCTCCTATGATGGAGCGAGCAACGGACTTGTTGAAAATCATACATACCGATGTATGCGCACCGATGAGTGTTTCGACGGTGTATATCGCTATTTTCTCACTTTTACCGATGACTTAAGTAGATATGGGTATATCTATTTAATGAAACATAAATCTGAAACATTTGAAAAGTTCAAGGAATTTCAGAATGAAGTGGAGAACCATCGTAACAGAAAGATTAAGTTTCTACGATCCGATCGTGGGGGCGAATATTTGAGTTATGATTTTCTCACGCATCTTAAAGCAAGCGAAATTGTTTCGCAACTCACGCCACCCGGAACACCACAGCGCAATGGTGTGTCTGAATGCCGGAATCGAACCTTATTAGATATGGTCCGATCAATGATGTCTCTTACTAATTTGCCGTTATCATTTTGGGGTTATGCATTAGAAACCGCTGCATTCACTTTAAATAGGGCTCCATCTAAATCCGTTGAGACGACACCGTATGAACTGTGGTTTCGTTCTAAACCTAAGTTGTCGTTTCTTAAAGTTTGGGATGCGAAGCTTACGTCAAGAAGTTGATGCCGGACAAGCTCGAACCCAAAGCGGAGAAATGCGTCTTCATAGGATACCCTAAGGAAACTATTGGGTATACCTTCTATCACAGAACCGAAGGCAAAGTGTTTGTCGCAAAGAACGGTTCCTTTCTTGAGAAGGAGTTTCTCTCGAAAGAAGTGAGTGGGAGGAAATTAGATCTAGATGAGGTTATTGAACCTTCTCTTGAATTGGAGAGTAGCGCAGCACCTGAAATTGTTCGATCACTTTGCACCAACAATAGAGGAAGCTAATGACAAGGATCATGAAGCTTCGGACGATGCTGCTACTGAACGTCACAGGTCGACAAGGTCGCGTGCCCCTCCTGAGTGGTACGACAACCCTGTCTTGACTGTCTTGTTAGTAGAAGATAGTGAACCAACGAACTATGAGGAAGCGATGATGAGCCCAGACTCTGAGAAATTGCTAGAAGCCATGAAATCCGAATTGGTATCCATGAGTGAAAACCAAGTATGGACTTTGGTGGACCCTCCTAGCGACCGAAAGGCCGTTGAGTGTAAGTGGATCTTCAAGAAGAAAACGGACGCGGATGGTAATGTTACCGTCTATAAAGCACGGCTTGTCGCGAAAGGTTTTTGACAAGTTCAAGGTGTTGACTACGATGAGACTTTCTCTCCCGTAGCGATGTTTAAGTCCATTCGGATTTTATTAGCAATTGCCGCATTTCATGATTATGAAATATGGAAGATGGATGTCAAGACTGCGTTCCTCAATGGAAACATTGATGAAGAGTTGTATATGATGCAACCCGAAGGTTTTGTCGATCCTAAGGATGCTAATAAAGTATGCAAACTTCAGCGTTCCATTTATGGACTGAAGCAAGCATCTCGGAGTTGGAACCTTCGTTTTGATCAAGTGATCAAGAGCTTTGGATTTGTTCCAAATTGCTACGAAACTTGTATCTACAAGAAAGTGAGTGGGAGCTCGGAGACGTTTCTGGTACTATATGTGGATGACATATTGATTATTGGAAATGACATTAACATGCTTAACGATGTGAAGAGTTATTTGAACAAGTGTTTTTCAATGAAAGACCTAGGTGAAGCTGCTTATATATTGGGCATCAAAATCTATAGAGATAGACAAATCGCTGATAGCTTTAAGCGGTACATACCTAGACAAAGTTCGAAAAGGTTCGTAATGGATAAGGCAAAGAAAGGTCCGAGGCCTATGTTGTCGTGTAAGATATTGAGCAAGGCTCACTGTCCAGCTACGGTAAATGATAGGGAAACTATGAGCAAAGTGCCTTATGCCTCGGCCATAGGTTCTATCATGTATGCCATCTTTGTGTACTAGACCGGATGTGTCCAATGCTCTTAGTTTGACGAAAGGTATCAAAGTGATCCAGTGGAACCTTTGGACAACCATGAAGAACATCCTAAAGTACCTAAATAGGACTAAAGAAATGTTCTTAGTCTATGGGGTGATGAACAACTCGTCAGAAAAGGTTACGTCGATGCTAGTTTGACACCGACAAGGATGATTCTAAATCTCGAACGTGATACGTGTATATTTTGAATGGAGGAGCTGTGAGTGGAGAAGCTGCAAGCAAAGCGTGATCGCGGGATCTACAATGAGAAGCGGAATACATGGTCTGCTGCATAAGCGTCAAGTGAAGGAGTTTGGATCGAAACTTCATCCGAGCTTGGCGTGGTTCAAGTGCATTGGACCCACTAGAGATATTATTGTGACAACAACGCCATAGCACTCGCTAAGGAACCAAGATATCATCCAAAGACCAAGCATAACAACCGCAAGTTTCATATAATCCGAGATTATATAGAAGATGGAGATCTGAAGATTAGCAAAGTACATACAGATCTGAATGTCGCAAATTCATTGACTAAACCTCTTCCACGTGTAAAACATGATCAACACCTCAGTGCCATGGGTGTGAGATTGTTGCCAAATATAAACTAGATTATTGACTCTAGTGCAAGTGGGAGACTGATGGAATTATGCCCTAGAGGCAATAATAAAGATGTTATTATTATAATTCTTGTTCATGAGAATGTTTATATTCCATGCTAGAATTGTATTAAGCAGAAACTTTAATACTTGTGTGGTTTGTGAACAACACCGTGTCCCTAGTACGCCTCTATGGACTAGCTCATTGATTAATGATGGTTAAGGTTTCCTAACCATGGACATGAGTTGTCGATTAATAATGAGATCATATCATTGGGAGAATGATATGATGGAGAGACCCAAACTAAGCGAAGCAATTAGATCGTGTCATCGTGTTCGTCTTTGCGAAGCTTTTCTTATGTCAAATATTGTATTCCTTAGACCATGAGATAATACAACTCCCTGGTATCGGAAGAAAGCTTTGAGGTCATCAAACGTCATCCTATGAGAGGGTGATCATAAAGTGTCTCTCGGTGATCGGAAAGTATCATTGGGTTGTATGTATCGAGATGGGATTTGTCCCTCCCAAGTCGGAGAGATATACTTGGGCCCACTCGGTGTCGATATCAACACCGCTTGCAAGCATGTGGTTAAGGAGTTAATCACAAAGTGATATCGGATTACGGAACAGTAAAGTACTTGTGAGCGAGATTGAACTAGGTATGGCATGCAACGATCAAATCTCGGGCAAGTAAAATATCGCGAGACAAAGGGAATATATATATGGGATTGATTGAATCCTGGCATCGTGGTTCATCCGATATGATCATCGATGAATGTGTGGGATTCAATATGGGTGTCGAACCCGTTGATTATTGATAGAAGATCATGTCCATATTCTCGAACCCAGCGGTCACACATAACGTGTCTCGACGCTAGGATAGATTGGATAATTGGTTTATGAGTTTTTGTTCGGAGTCTCGGATGGGATCCGGGACATCACGAGAGGTTCCGGAGTGGTCCGGAGAATAAGATTCATATAAGGCAGTGCAGTTTTTGGAGTTCGGAATTGTTCCGGATTAATCGGTATTGTACCGGAAGCTTCTAGAACCTTCCGGAAGGGGACCAACGTGGCCCCACCTTCCGGGAGGGGGCATGGGACTATGAGGGAGTGCCCTGGACGCATTGGGCCAGGGGCACAAGGCCCCATAGGGCCCATCCGGCCAAGAGAGTTTAAACTCGAGATAGGGCTTCTAGAAGGGGGGATTCCTTGCCCCCCACTCCTCCTCCTTTGGGGCCGCCGGTTTGGGCTTGGGGGAGGGTCTAGGGCTGCGCCCCACCCCTCTATATAAAGAGGGCTGGGGGCGCACCACCCCTACACCTTCCCCTCCAAGAGCTAGCCGTCCTGCTGCCCTCCTCTCTCTCTCCCTCCCGACTGCGTGTAGGCGAAGCCCTGCTGCAGAAACTCTCCACCATATACACCACGCCGTCGTGTTGTAGATCCAATCCGTCTCTCCACCATACTTGCTGGACCGAGGAAGGAGGAGACGTCGAGGTGCTGCACGTGTGCATCTCACGGAGGCACTGCCACTTGTGGTGCTAGATCGAATCGGATCGCGAGGAGGAGAAGCAAGTACGACTACATCACCCACGTTAGGATAACGTTCCATCTTGAATCTTCAAGGGTATGAAGATCTAATCCAATCTCTCTCATTGTTTGCATCTCCTAGATTAGATCTTGGCTTTCCCTTTGTTCGCATCTGTAGAAAATTTTGATTTACTATGCCGCGAAACCCTTCAACGTTTAATCCTTTGTTACAGCAAACCAGTGAGCTTGACAACCTCATTGATTCGTTGGGGCGAAGTCTTGAGTTTGTGTTGTGTAGGTCTCAGCGTTGCTTGCAACACCTGTGTGACGTTTCCTTCCTCCTACTGGTTCGATAACCTCGGTTTATTACTAAGGGAAACTTGCTGCTGTGCTGCTTCATACCTTTCTCTTGGGGTTTCCAACAAAGCGTCCCACGACAACTGGTGGGCGCCATCACTTCTCAAACTATCAAGCCTAGCTAAAAGGCATTAAAGAAAAGCACTCTTGGGAGATAATCCAGTTTTTACTTTTTAGTAAGTTTTTCGTTTGTTGAGTCTTGGAAGTTATTTCCTCTGTAATAACCTCTCCTTATCCTTTTTGTGTGATTTTTGTGCCAAGAATAACCTCTAATGAGAGAGAAGTAAGATTTGGGGAAGTTGCTGTCCCGAAACAGATTTCTGTGCTTCACTGTAAAAATTTGTGAAAAATCCCAGTACATTGGATTGTGCTGTAATTTTCTGAGAATATTCCCCAGGTTATTATCAAATAACTTTCGTTAGTTCAACACTTTTCTATTTGAGCAACAGAAGGTCGTCGAAAAAATCAGCTTTTACCTACTGGTCTGTTTTGACAAATTGCTGCCATTATTTTCATTTGCCTCTTAATCGGTTTCTTTTTGAGTTCTCTTTGATCACTTGAGCTTATAAAAGGAATTGCTATAGTAGCTTGTGTTCTAATGGAAGTTTTACTTGTGTTGAAACTAAACCCAAAGGCTTATTATCTTGAATACACTAATGTTGCTAATGAAGATTGTGTGAAGTTTTGTATGAAGGAAATTTTCAAGTGTAGGGCAAGAATGATATAATGAGATGAGGATTGGAAAAAATCTCAAGCTTGGGGATGCCACCTAGTGTCACCCCAAGAAATATTCAAGAGGTACAAGCGTCAAAGCTTGGGGATGCCCAAGGCATCCCCTTCTTCATCAATAAAAATATCAGGTCTCTTTCTAGACACTTCATTTTTATTCTTTCATGCACTATTGTGTTGTTCTTGGAGCGTCTTACTTTTATTTTTTGGTTTTCTTTTGTTTGATTTGATTGAATAAATTAGTTGGACCCCCGCGTTCGCATGTTTTGTTTCAAATAAGTTGATTAGTGTTGGAAAAGAGTAGAAAGTTTCATGCTTATAGTGGTACAAAAGGGAGCTTGTTTTGACTATGTTTTAGACTTTATCATGTCATGCTAGATGTTGCTTTGACTTATGCTTAGTGATTATTTCTATAGCATGACTTGTTCCAAACAATTGAGATTGCTTAATGTGCCTTAAAAGAACCATGCGTTGTTTTAGCATATAAAAGCATAACATTGTGGTGTTCTCCTTTGATGCTTTATTTGGGTTGACTTGGAACATGCTTACACCATGTTATGACTATGAATCAGTCACCCTAACCTATATGATCATTTAGTTTTTGACTTGTGATACCACTTTATGTTTTAGTTGATAATGTTTTGTCGCTCTGCATGATTATGGCCATTATTGATCTCTTAGTTGGCCGCTCCTAGTATTTTGCTAACCTCCACTTGTACTGAGTAAGATCTACTCATGCATCCAACTCCCAAGAAACCAAGTTATTCCAAAGGGTCCACTATAAATTCCTATGCATGGTGTGTTACACCATTCCAAGTATATTCATGTTTTATCTATTTTCCAAATTAAACTTGTTATGTGAAAATTAGTGATTAAAGCTCTCACAAACTTGATGGCACACTTTATTTCTTGCACCTAATAAACTTGAACCATTGTGTCATCTATGTTGTATATGCTTACACTTATAAGTTGGGAATTAGCAGAACCATGCTGTCATGGGGAACGCTTTCAACACTTGTACATATTACACAGTTGATATCATGATCTTTTGTTTATGGATGTCGGTGGTGTGAAATAAAATGGGAGCTTGTAAGTCCATGGAGTATTGTATATGTGTTAGAGAAACGCCTGTGCGGCTAGCCTAAGCCATGCCTAATCATGGTGGAAACTTGTAGCATAACCATAGTGAGAAATCTATGAAACATCCTCAATAAAACCCTATGAAAATAGCAAATAAAAAGATCACTGAGATGCTCATTGTCTGTTGCCTTGTCATTTTGATATGGGATAGATCCTGTGTCATGGGGCAAGGGATACCCCGTTGTCGGTTCTCTATGATACACATATACATACAATGCCAAGAATTTGCTTGTGACTAAAGTTGAGTAGCATGAGGAACGGCCCTCGTACTCAAGGGACGTGAGATTGCCAACATATGATTTGTCAAGCATATACTCCATATTTGTTTCATTTTAACCTTAATCACTTCAAGATGCTTATGCTAGGGGCAATGAGAGATGAAAGCTAATAAGTACCTGCGGTGACCCAGCATACCACTGCATGTGTAGTACACTATAGTCGTTGACATGACATTCACAGAACACCGTTCCGTAAATATCACATCCCTCAGAGTGGTACAACAGAAACATTGCGGGTCCATATTACAAAAGTACACATATTATTATTATTACAATACCGGAAGTTCAAGATGTAGCATCCCGGTTGTCTAACACCTGTAATGGGCCACTTCCAACATATAATTGTTGCATCATCACCATGTCATGCTCATGTCATCATGCCACCTTGCATTTGAGCATCATATAAAACCCCTTCTTGTTTGGTTCTTATCTCATGTGCATTATTAATTGTAGTTGCCTCTTGATATTGTATTTGGTTCTTAATATATTGTTAAATGCCCAAGTTGATTTGGGGGCATATCTCTTAACAACTCCACCACCTTTCTTTCACCACCTTATAATTCCACCATCCAATTAATATGAGCTTGGCATTTTATTTGAGTTTACCTCTAGCTCATGTAGGTTGGTTGGAATCCACCCATAATCTCTTGCTTGGCCTTACTCCACCTTTGGGGATGCACATAAGTAAATGCCATGGGGTTATATGTTGTTTTCACAAGGATAAAACCAGGCATTTAATATGGATGCATGGCCCATGCAAGGACCACCTTTGGCTTGCCCTTTGAGTTTTGTTTGTTTTCTTTTGCATGGATCACCTCTTGCTTGGGCTTGTTTGTTTTGTCCAAACAAACCCATACCTCACCAAAACCTCCTTTTAACCTAGACCTACCCTAGTCACCATCCTCATCCATGCTTACACATGTGATCATGTGTGAGTAAAAGCTTAAACCCCATCCTTCTCCCTACCTCTCTTCTTTTGATCTTGCTTGGCCATGTTTGGAACATACATGCTTCAACTATCTAGCTTTCACCCCCTTCTATCTATCCTCTACCTAGCTCCCTTTCTCCCTCCCATGCCCCAAAACCACCCTAGATAAAACCTAAGCTACTCCTAGTCCAAACAAAAACCCTAATCCATCCCCTCTAATCCTAGCTCTAAGCTAAACCCTAAACCACACCACCCCTCTCTCGGTCCCTCTCTTCTCTCTACCTCCCTGTCCCCACCTAGCTACCACCAAACCAGCCCTAAGGCAAACCCTAGCCCGAGCCTAGCTCCTAACCTAGCTAACCCGAGCCTCCCCTTACCTCTCTTGCTCTCCTCTCTCGCCACGCAGTCCCGCCGAGCCCTCCTCTCTAGCCCCACCTTGGCAGCCTCCTCCCGTGCTCACGCCAGGCTCGCTCGGGCCCCATGCGTGCACGTGAGGGGAGAGGATAAAGGTGGCCGAAGCCACCTCCCCTCTCCAACACGCCATCCACCCCCTCCCTTCGATCCTATCCACCCCACGCCCTCTCTGCCTCGCCAGATCCCTCTCCCAGGGTTGCCCCCTTCCTCCCCTTTCTCTCCCGACAACGCCCCGGCAGCCGACGTCGCCTACCATCTGCACACCGTCGCCTCGCCTTGCTGGTCGTCAAGCTCGTCGTGGAAGGAGCCGAGGGAGTCGAGGACGTTCCCCTGCATCGCCCTGTCCGCGCCAACGAGGAGGAGAAGGCACGTGGCATCAGACGCCGACGCCCACCGGAAACCCTAGCTCGCTGGGCCTCTGCTTCACCGACGACCTGCTGCTCGTCGACCCGATCCAACTCCACCATCAACCTCTAGGTGAGCCCCGGTACCCCCTAGACACGGTCCGCTTCGCCGCCGTCGCCGGTGCTCGCCGGGCAATTCGTCGAACGGCCTCTGTGCGCCGGCGTCGTGCTCGTTTCTGCTCGCTCCCAGTCGCGAACACCCTATCTAGCATGCACCCACTTCACCGTCACCTACCCCAAACCTACCGCAGTGGCTCGGGCCCTTTGCGCGAGCCAGCGATCAAAGAGGCGCGGGGTCGTGGGCGGCGGTTCGGCGAGGCGCAGCGTCGGGCGAGTGCTGAACGGCGAGGGGAGGGGAGGCGGCCTGGCGTCTGCTGCTGGCGGGCGGCGCAGGCGGGCGGTGATGGTGGTGGGCGCGAAGGCGCCATGATGTCGCCGAGGGGCCGGGTCGGGTCAGCTTGCAGAGGGAGGTTGAGGCGGCGAGGAGCGGGGAGGATGCTGGGAGGTGGACTACTGAAGAAGGAGGCTGCTGGCGCGCGTGGCGGAGGAGGAGGAAGAGAGGAGGGAGGAGAGGGGCACGCGGTGGTGGGGGACATGGTGGGGTCGCGGGGCCGGGTGGGGCCAGCGGGCAGGGGCTCAGGCGGGTAGGTGGGGGCCACGGTGGACTGGGTCTGGGGGTGTGAACGCGGTGAGGCTGGGGGGTGGGTTGGTCTGCCTGGGAGGTGGGCCAGGGGCGGTGAGGCCCCAGCGGCAGAGAGAGAGGGTAGGAGGCGGCTGGGTGGAGGAGAGGTGGCCAGGCGCGGTTGGTGGGATCGGGTGTGGCCAGGGGATCCAGTGTGCGTGCGTGGTGTGCGGCCTGGGTGTGTGGCAGGTTGTGGGGAGTGAGAGAGGTGGGTTGAGGGTTTGGCCAAGTGGCAGGGTGTGAGTGGTTGAGGGGTGAGGAAAGGTGAGGTGGCAGCATCCTACTGGTGGGGGTGAGGTGGCTGGGAAGGGTGGGTAGGATAGTGGGTGAGTTTAGGATTTAGAAGGGCAGTTGAGGTTGTACCGATTTTATTTCTGGGGCGGTCGTTCGGGTCAATCGGCCCGTTCGACTGCCCCACTAAAATAATTTAATATTTTTATTTGTTTTCAAATAACTTTCATAAATAGTTTTTTACAAACAAAATATCCGGAACTTCCGGGGGTTTGGCGTTTGAATAAAAGTTGGAGCGTTTTAGAAAACAAAATGGTTGTTGCGAGAATAGTTTTGGCAAACAATGCATGACGATGACGATGCAATGCACAAATTCAACGCGATTTTCTAGTAGTGGTTTTGCGGGATGCCACAATTCGACACCACTAACAATGGATCTCGCCCTCGAGATCCGCCTCATGGTACCGGAAGGAAGGTCGGCGACTGCATCTTCTCGCTTTGTGTAGATCCTCGCGACACCACTAACAATGGTTGTTGTCCGTGATCGTCGAGAGAACACTCCGGAAAAACAAAAGGTCGAAGGTAGAGGTATCAACAAATAAAGCCACCTCTAGCTCCGATGGAAGAGGGGAACCGATGCATTCTCGTCCACTTCAATGTACAAAAGCGAATAGAAAGGGTAGTCGGCATGGGGGCCAATCCATCACGCACCCAAACTATTACTCTGCACAATCAGTAGATAAGCGTGCAACCATTCTCGGAATTAGACTGAAGATCTCGACAAGCGAGGTTCGGAAACAAAGGAGTGATGCAGACTCTGCATCGGATCTGGCGTAGATGATGTCGCGTCGGAAAACACCGGATAGCACAAACAAGGAACAAAGAATGGCTCCACAGACGAAGGATTCCTCGGATAGCATGAAGACCAGATGTAGCAACACCGTTATCGAACAAGGAAGCGAAACCCTAAAGGTACGACGGAAACCCAACCACGAGAATTCCTGGACTCGACGAAGGAGACGAGAGCGGATTCAAAACACGTAGGGGTGAGAGGGGAACAGTAGAGGGGTAAGGAGTAAAATCAGACCTAATCAGAACTATCCAACCGATTTTGCAAAATAGTTTTGACTCTCTACTTCGGCCGTTAGCTAGGTTATCCTACAGGCTGGACTTGTGGGGTATCGCAACTGCTGAGCTCTGATACCACTCTGTAACACCCTCAGAATCGGACCTATGCAAATTTGGGCAAAATTCACCAAACCCGCATAGAAACGATTCAAAGGTGCCCACCAGGCACTTTCGTGCGGTGGAAAAGCAGTAATAACATTACACAGTCCTCGATGGGACCCATGAGCGAGATATATATAACAAATGACTCAAAGAGTCAAGAATACAGATATAATATACAAAGATCCAAATCACCTTGAAAAGCGATAGAGCGTCCACTACGGACAAGATGCAAATGGGGCTAAGAGCCACGAAGAATAACCAATGGCGTCCATAACCCCGAGGCCAAGCGGAAGGGTAACCTGCTAACGACGCCGATCTCAAACCTGCTTAAACAAAGGGGTGCCGCAAAGGGCAAAGGAAAAAGAAGGAGGCGTCGATCGAGGCCAGTACACGGCGAGGCTAGAATTCGGCGGTCCTCGCCTACATAGGTATGGTGGACTGAAGCGGCAGCGGCAGCAAGCACTAAACAACCTATAGAGACTCGATACAACTGGCGGTAATCAGAGAGGGGTGAGAGGACCTATCCGGAACCATCCTGACACTATCATCAAACAAACCCATCCTGGCGTTTCCCCCTCGAGACCAAACGAGGAAGTCAACCGAGGAACTCACACAGTTGGCAGTTTTATTTATTCAGTTATCGTTGCAGCAATTACTAGTCAGGTTTAGATAATCATCCTGATAAAGTAAACAGTGGGCACTTTTAGTTAACCATTCCGTTATAGTGGCGACTTACTAATCGATACATTTAACATGAGATAACCCATAAACCCAGTAGCTTGTTGGTACTTTTATTCAGCCATTTCGTTGTAGTTGCGATTTACTAGTCAGTACAATTGTCGCAAGCGACAACCAAACAAGCAATTGTGGGCGTATTAATTTGCCATTCCATTATAGTGAAGATGATTACTAGTCATTATAAGTCAAATTTATAGCGATAAACTTTAGTTATGCTTGTCTATGATCGAATCGTGCTCCAAGTCGCCCATATCCGCGACACGGCTTTCGTAAAGTTTTACCCGGGGTGCACCAATAGCAACACACGCCGATCAACCTCGGAAAAACCAAATCAAAACCAACGAGGCCTTCACGATCGAACAATCACAGATTCGAAATATTTCAGGGCCACCCTTTGAGTAGAATCCAATAGGAGTAAGCAAGCTCGAGGCGGCCTCAAGGTTGCGACAATGGTAGAAGCTTCGGGAACCGAAAGTGTGGCTGGGCTTGTCGATACGCGTAAACATTCGATCCTAAGCGATCAGTGCGAGACCTCGCACAATCGTAAATAAAGCAAAAAACATGGCATAAGTACAGATCATAAATAAAACCTCAAACTAGTTGTGGCCCCAAGAAATAAGACGACCAATCAAGCTCGGCTCGGGGGTCCCATATACCTCCCGGATGTGGATAGCGCGCAAAATCAAGGAACAGGTATCAAGTACTCGGGGTCTTACGGGACACAAGTGGGCGTTCGGAAACCAAATATTTTCTATCACCCACCGATGCCTCTGCTTATTCAATTTTAGTTGTTAAACAGAAATTAAAGTGAATGATAAGTAGAACTAGAATCATCTCCAACATCAACATGCGGCAATACATCAGCAACTGTGGCATATGACGACACACCTCAGCACTTGCGCAAGCAACTACGACGCGCAAGTCCAACTATCTACCAAACAACAGGTAATAGGGTGTGTCCAAGGCAATATAGGGCTGCAAGGGAATATCACAGGTACGGAAACTAAAGCATCGCAATACAGATAGCAATAGATCAACAGGAGGGAATAAAGACTATAAAAGTAAGATAGGTAGAAAGGGGGGAGATGCTCGCCTGAAAACATTGTCGAAGGTTCAACCGGAGATCGGGACGAAGCTCACATCAACTCAACGGCCTTATCCGCGAAGAAGCAAAACACTAGAATAAACACCGGATGCAATATTTAATACAACGGCAGAAGATCGGCATGATGCATGTATGATGCATGGCATGGCAAGGTGCGATGCAATTAGGTCATATTAAGCGGAACCGGGGTCCCGACAATTAATTAGATGGTGCAAGTTGTTTAGATCCCCGCAATTTAAATGTTGTTTAGCAAGACAATAGATGGCAACGGTTCGCTACACATGTTTAAATGAGGCCGATATGAGACTAGATTTGCCCGCATATGGGCCCCATATTTAATTATTAGATGAATCGGCATAATGCCCCCAAATCGATGATATGCATGAGAGGATGACAATTCAATATGTAATCAAGTTGTTATTATGTTATAAAATAGGGTCCGAGGAAAAGGGGTCACACATCAGGGTTCGGCAGATCTTGGGGTTCCGGGGTTCGGGGTTCGTCTCGGGGTCCAGGGTTCGACGGGATTGGGGTTCCGGGGTTCGGCGGGATCGTGCTTGGACTCCGGGGTTAGGGTCTCGGATCGGGGTAGTTCTTGTCGCGTCCGAAGCGGGTCTTGGTTCGTGTCGACGCATCGGATCTTCCGGTCGGTGCCGTTCTTGTCGCCACGTCGATCTCGTGGTCCGCGCCATCGAGTCGGTCTTGGCCTTCGGTGAGGGCTTGGCATCCTCGAGGGCACTTGTCGTACATGTGTCTTGGTTCCGTCGATGATCCCGCTGCTCGATGTCGGGTCTCCGTGGTCTTGGCTTCGGGTCCGAGAGGGAGATCTTAGCGGGGTTTCCGTGACGAAGATCTTGTCGAGCTCTTCGGGTTTCGGTTCCGGAAGCCGATCTCGTGGCTTCGGCCGAGAAGATCTTGTGGTTGCCATCTGGTTTTGCGGTGTCGATCGGGTTCCGCTAGGTTCGACGAGGTCGTTCTTGGTTCGATCACCCAAACCACATCCTTCGGCCGGCGCTATGAGCCCACGGGCGGCGACCTCGGCGACGCTGGCGCCACGGCGGTGTCATGGCCCCCTCGGAAAAAAGGAAACGAGGAGGGCGGCGCTGCAGGCTTGAGTTGGGCGGCAAGGGCGCGGCGGGCGGGGCGGACGGGCGCGTTGGGCGAGGGAGACGGCGAGGCAGAGCCGCCGCCGCTCGCCGCAGGAGGCGGCGCGGACGACGGGAGCCGCAGCGGCGAGGAGGAGCACGACGGCGGGACGGGCGGCGAGGCAGGTCGGGCGGCCCGCGGCGGCTCGGAGCGGTGCGGGACTTGCGGCGGAGGGGAGAACGAGGCGAGCGCGGAGGCTCGCGCGCTCTGCGGCGCGGTTGAGCACGCGGCGTGCAGGCGCGCGGAGGATCCGGAGGCGGCGCTGGGGCCGGCGACGCGCGAGCAGGCGGTGGCGAAGGGCGACGGCGGCGAAGCGCGGCCGGGCGGCGCGGGTCGCGCCAGCGTGAGGCGCAGCTGCGGCGAGGGTGCCGTGAACGGCGAGCGAGGGGAGAGGAGGCGGCTCGGCGGTGCCGCGGGCTGGGCGGGGCGCACGGGAGGCGGCGTGATGGTGGTGGCGGCGCGGGCGCCATGGGTCGCCGAGGGGCCGGGCCGCTGCAGAGGGAGGTTGAGGCGGCGAGGAGCGGGGAGGATGCTGGGAGGTGGACGGCTGTGAAGAAGGAGGCTGCCGCGCGCGTGCGTGGCAGAGGAGGAAGAGAGGAGGGAGGAGAGGGGCACGCGGTGGTGGGGGGACATGGTGGGGTCATGGGGGCCAGCAGGGGCTCAGGCGGGTAGGTGGGGGCCACGGTGGACTGGGTTTGGGGGTGTGAACGCGGTGAGGCTGGGGGGTGGGTTGGTCTGCCTGGGAGGTGGGCCAGGGGCGGTGAGGCCCCAGCGGCAGAGAGAGAGGGTAGGGGGCGGCTGGGTGGAGGAGAGGTGGCCAGGCGCGACTGGTGGGATCGGGTGTGGCCAGGGGATCCAGTGTGCGTGCGTGGTGTGCGGCCTGGGTGTGTGGCAGGTTGTGGGGAGTGAGAGAGGTGGGTTGAGGGTTTGGCCAAGTGGCAGGGTGTGAGTGGTTGAGGGGTGAGGAAAGGTGAGGTGGCAGCATCCTACTGGTGGGGGTGAGGTGGCTGGGAAGGGTGGGTAGGATAGTGGGTGAGTTTAGGATTTAGAAGGGCAGTTGAGGTTGTACCGATTTTATTTCTGGGGCGGTCGTTCGGGTCAATCGGCCCGTTCGACTGCCCCACTAAAATAATTTAATATTTTTATTTGTTTTCAAATAACTTTTATAAATAGTTTTCGACAAACAAAATATCCGGATCTTTCGGGGGGTTTGGCGCTTGAATAAAAGTTGGAGCGTTTTAGAAAACAAAACGGTTGTTGCGAGAATAGTTTTGGCAAACAATGCATGACGATGACGATGCAATGCACAAATTCAACGCGATTTTCTAGTAGTGGTTTTGCGGGATGCCACAATTCGACACCACTAACAATGGATCTCGCCCTCGAGATCCGCCTCATGGTACCGGAAGGAAGGTCGGCGACTGCATCTTCTCGCTTTGTGTAGATCCTCGCGACACCACTAACAATGGTTGTTGTCCGTGATCGTCGAGAGAACACTCCGGAAAAACAAAAGGTCGAAGGTAGAGGTATCAACAAATAAAGCCACCTCTAGCTCCGATGGAAGAGGGGAACCGATGCATTCTCGTCCACTTCAATGTACAAAAGCGAATAGAAAGGGTAGTCGGCATGGGGGCCAATCCATCACGCACCCAAACTATTACTCTGCACAATCAGTAGATAAGCGTGCAACCATTCTCGGAATTAGATCAAGATCTCGACAAGCGAGGTTCGAACAAAGGAGTGATGCGATCGCATCGGATCTCGTAGATGATGTCGCCGGAAAACACCGGATAGCACAAACAAGGAACAAAGAATGGCTCCACGCATTAAGGATTCCTCGGATAGCATGAAGACCAGATGTAGCAACACCGTTATCGAACAAGGCGAAACCCTAAAGGTACGACGGAAACCCAACCACGAGAATTCCTGGACTCGACGAAGGAGACGAGAGCGGATTCAAAACACGTAGGGGTGAGAGGGGAACAGTAGAGGGGTAAGGAGTAAAATCAGACCTAATCAGAACTATCCAACCGATTTTGCAAAATAGTTTTGACTCTCTACTTCGGCCGTTAGCTAGGTTATCCTGAAATTTGGACTTGTGGTATCGCAACCGCGAGCTCGATACCACTGTAACACCCTCAGAATCGGACCTATGCAAATTTGGGCAAAATTCACCAAACCGCATAGAAACGATTCAAAGGTGCTCACCAGCACTTTCATGCGGGTGGAAAACGGTAATAACATTACACAACAGTCCTCGATGGGACCCATGAGAGCAGATATATATAATGACTCAAAGAGTCAAGAATACAGATATAATATACAAAGATCCAAATCACCTTGAAAACGATAGAGCGTCCATTACGGACAAGATGCAAATGGGGCTAAGAGCCTCAAGAATAACCAATGGCGCCCATAACCCTGCCTGGCCAAGCCGGAAGGGTAACCGCTAACGACGCCGATCTCAAACCTGCTTAAACAAAAGGGGTGCCGCAAAGGGCAAAGGAAAAGAAGGCGTCGATCGAGGCCAAGACACGCGAGGCTAGAATTGGTCCTCGCCTACATAGGTATGGTGGATCAAGCGGCAAAGAAGCACTAAACAACCTATAGAGACTCGATACAACTGGCGGTAATCAGAGAGGGGTGAGAGGACCTATCCGGAACCATCCTGACACTATCATCAAACAAACCCATCCTGGCGTTTCCCCCTCGAGACCAAACGAGGAAGTCAACCGAGGAACTCACACAGTTGGCAGTTTTATTTATTCAGTTATCGTTGCAGCAATTACTAGTCAGGTTTAGATAATCATCCTGATAAAGTAAACAGTGGGCACTTTTAGTTAACCATTCCGTTATAGTGGCAGCACTTACTAATCAGATACATTTAACATGAGATAACCCATAAACCCAGCAGTTGTTGGTACTTTTATTCAGCCATTTCGTTGTAGTTGCAGTACTTACTAGTCAGGTACAATTGTCGCAAGCGACAACCAAACAAGCAATTGTGGGCAGTATTAATTTGCCATTCCATTATAGTGAAGATGATTACTAGTCATTATAAGTCAAATTTATAGCAGTAAACTTTAGTTATGCTTGTCTATGATCGAGATACTGTGCTCCAAGTCGTCCATATCCGCGGACACGGCTTTCAGAAAGTTTTACCCGGCCGGGGTGCACCAATAGCAACACACGCTCGATCAACCTCGGAAAAACCAAATCAAAACCCAACGAGGCCTTCACGACTGAACAATCACAGATTCAGAAATATTTCAGGGCCACCCTTTGAGTAGAATCCATAGCGGAGTAAGCAAGCTCGAGGCGGCCTCAAGGTTGCGACAATGGTCAGAAGCGACGGGAACCCGAAGTGTGGCTGGGCTTGTCGATACATCGTAAACATTCCGATCCTAACAAGATAAAGTGTGCATCGCACAATCGTAAATAAAGCAAGAAACATGGCATAAGTACAGATCGTAAATAAAACCTCAAACTAGTTGTGGCCCCAAGAAATAAGACTGAATCAAGCTCGCTCGGGGTCCCATATACCTCCGGATGTGGATAGCGCCAAAATCAAGGAACAGTATCAAGTACTGGGTCTTACGGGACACAAGTGGGCGTTCGAAACCAAATATTTTCTATCACCCGATGCCTCTGCTTATTCAATTTTAGTTGTTAAACAGAAATTAAAGTGAATGATAAGTAGAACTAGAATCATCTCCAACATCAACATGCGGCAATACATCAGCAACTGTGGCATATGACGACACACCTCAGCACTTGCGCAAGCAACTACGACGCGCAAGTCCAACTATCTACCAAACAACATGTAATAGGGTGTGTCCAAGGCAATATAGGGCTGCAAGGGAATATCACAGGTACGGAAACTAAAGCATCGCAATACAGATAGCAATAGATCAACAGGAGGGAATAAAGACTATAAAAGTAAGATAGGTAGAAAGGGGGGAGATGCTCTTTGAAAACATTGTCGAAGGTTCAACCGAGATCGGGACGACTCACATCAACTCAACGGCCTTATCCGAAGAAGCAAAACACTAGAATAAACACGGATGCAATATTTAATACAACGGCAGAAGATCGGCATGATGCATGTATGATGCATGGCATGGCAAGGTGCGATGCAATTAGGTCATATTAAGCGGAACCGGGGTCCCGACAATTAATTAGATGGTGCAAGTTGTTTAGATCCCCGCAATTTAAATGTTGTTTAGCAAGACAATAGATGGCAACGGTTCGCTACACATGTTTAAATGAGGCCGATATGAGACTAGATTTGCCCGCATATGGGCCCCATATTTAATTATTAGATGAATCGGCATAATGCCCCCAAATCGATGATATGCATGAGAGGATGACAATTCAATATGTAATCAAGTTGTTATTATGTTATAAAATAGGGTCCAAGGAAAAGGGGTCACACATCAGGGTTCGGCAGATCTTGGGGTTCCGGGGTTCGGGGTTCGTCTCGGGGTCCAGGGTTCGACGGGCTTGGGGTTCCGGGGTTCGGCGGGATCGTGCTTGGACTCCGGGGTTAGGGTCTCGGATCGGGGTAGTTCTTGTCGCGTCCGGGAAGCAGGTCTTGGTTCGGTGTCAGGACGCATCGGATCTTCCGGGTCGGTGCCGTTCTTGTCGTCACGTCGATCTCGTCGGGTCCGCGCCATCGAGTCGGTCTTGGCCTTCGGGGTGAGGGGCTTGGCATCCTCGAGGGGCACTTGTCGTACATGTGTCTTCGGTTCCGTGCCGATGATCCTGTCGTTCGATGTCGGGGTCTCCAGGGTCTTGACGGCTTCGGGTCCGAGAGGGAGATCTTGGCCGGTTTCCGTGGACGAAGATCTTGTCGAGAGCTCTTCGGTTTCGGTTCGGAAGCCGATATCGTGGCTTTCGGAGAAGATCTTGTGGTTGCCATCTAGTTTTGCCGGTGTCGGGATCGGGTTCCGCGCCGGGTTCGACGAGGTCGTTCTTCGGGGGTTCGATCACCCAAACCACATCCTTCGGTCGGCGTTGCGGAGCCCACGGGCGGCGACCTCGGCACGCGATGGGGCGTCACGGCGGTGTCGCGGGCCCCTGCCAGAGGAAAACCACCGGAGGAGGGGCGGCGCTGCACCGGCTTGAGCTGGGCGGCGGGAAGCGAAGACGCGGACGGGCGCGGTTGGCGAGGGAGACGGCGAGCAGAAGCCGCGGCCGGCCGCAGGAGGGCGGACGACGGGAGCTGCAGCGCCGAGGAGGAGCACGACGGGGACGGGCGGCGAGGCGCAGGTCGGGCGGCTCGAGGCGGGGAGCGGGACTTGGCGGCGGAGGGAGGGGAGAACGAGGCGGAGCGGCGGAGGCTCAGGCGGTTCGCGGGGCGGGAGCACGCTGGCGGCGCGGGCGCGAGGATCCGGAGGGCGCTGCTGGCTTGGGCCGACGCGCGAGCAGGGCGGAGGTCTGGCGACGGCGAAGCGGACGCTGGCGGCGCGGGTCGTGGCTGGGCGCGCGGCGCGCGGTGAGGCGCAGGCCGGGCGAGGGTGCTGAACGGCGAGGGAGAGGGAAGGCGGCTCAAGGGTGCCGCTGCCTGGGGCGGGCGCACGGGAGGCGGGCGGTGATGGTGGTGGGGCGCGCTGGTCGCCGAGGGGGCTGGTCGCTTGCAGAGGGAGGTTGAGGCGAGGAGCGGGAGGATGCCGGAGGTGGACGGCTGAAGAAGGAGGCTGCACAAGGCGTGGCAGAGGAGGAAGAGAGGAGGGAGGAGAGGGGCACGCGGTGGTGGGGGGACATGGTGGGGTCGCGGGGCCGGGTGGGGCCAGCGGGCAGGGGCTCAGGCGGGTAGGTGGGGGCCACGGTGGACTGGGTTTGGGGGTGTGAACGCGGTGAGGCTGGGGGGTGGGTTGGTCTGCCTGGGAGGTGGGCTGGCGTGAGGCCTCAGAGAGAGAGGTAGGGCGGTGGGTGGAGGAGAGGTGGCCAGCTGGTGGGATCGGGTGGGGGATCCAGCAGGCGTGTGCGTGTGCGCCTGTGTGTGGCAGGTTGTGGGGAGTGAGGGGGGTGGGTTGAGGGTTTGGCCAAGGGGCAGGGTGTGAGTGGTTGAGGGGTGAGGAAAGGTGAGGTGGCAGCATCCTACTGGTGGGGGTGAGGTGGCTGGGAAGGGTGGGTAGGATAGTGGGTGAGTTTAGGATTTAGAAGGGCAGTTGAGGTTGTACCGATTTTATTTCAAGGCTGCTGGTCAATCGGCCCGTTCGACTGCCCCACTAAAATAATTTAATATTTTTATTTGTTTTCAAATAACTTTTATAAATAGTTTTCGACAAACAAAATATCCGGATCTTTCGGGGGGTTTGGCGCTTGAATAAAAGTTGGAGCGTTTTAGAAAACAAAACGGTTGTTGCGAGAATAGTTTTGGCAAACAATGCATGACGATGACGATGCAATGCACAAATTCAACGCGATTTTCTAGTAGTGGTTTTGCGGGATGCCACACATACCCACTTGTGTATGTAGTTGATCCCTTCGCCTGCCGATTACGCCGCCCGTACAGGTCCCGTTGAGATGGTAGTGGTTGGGACGGCCGAAAGGTCTACCCGTGAGTGGCTTTTGGGGCCCCACCGTACTATTTCAACCACTACCGCTCATCCAGGCTTGTATCTAGGAGCGTAATTCACCGAGGTAGTTACACAAGACTTCCAAAAGATCCAACTTACAAACCAAAATATAAGATGTGCAGCGGAAATTTAAAAGTAGCATCTCCGACTAGGAGTGGGGCTCAACAGCTTATTCTATAGAGTTCATGCTGCTTGACTCCGTTAATTACTACTAACTATACCCTTAAGTGGACTTGTTCTCATCGACACCGTAGCGGATCTCGTAGTCCACACCTTCAACTCCTCCAGATAGATCAGGTTCCTCGTAGAACACGTCTTCTTGGCATTCGGCTGCATACATTGGCACGTCTTCGAAATCCTAAGAGTCTAAGCAAGGGTTCAAAGGAAAGAATGAGTAACAGCGTTACCCAACAAGTTTATTATATGCAAGGTGGGAAGTTTGATGATCTAACTACCACCTTGGATTATAAATCCTTGGCACTATGCAGATTTTGTAAATCTTTCTTCAAAGGTTGATTTTATTCTGAAAACTATGACAATCAGCCTTCATAGGTTGACCAGAACTTTCATGGAGTTCCTTTCCTACCGCGTTCGTAGCTCCTTCCCGGAACAGGGAGTAACAAGTTATAGTTCTTACACTCTACAAAGGTGCGTTACTTTACGCATGAGAGATCAACTCCTTGTTGCACAACCAGGCGTACTTTCCCGTCCACAATTCCATGATGTGGGGCCCAGTAGTTGGTCCAAGCCAATCACTGCCCCCTTCGTGACCCCGCATGCCTCCTTGGTGTACACCATGCCCACATAATGAATTACAGAAATGGTTTGTACAAACCGTTAGATGCCAGAACTATCGTGGGACGTTGAGGGTTCCCACCCATATGCTGCATATCCTCTACAAATTACCAATTAATATGCACGCTACGAGGATAACAGCCACGACCTGCACATCCGGCTTCATGCGAGAGGAAGAAGATACAACTGACTTCTCTGTCCCATTCCAAATCTCATGGCTAACGCGTAATATACGGCGCTAGAATCACTGATGTCAGGGGTTATTAAGTCCCTATTTGATCATCATTGTTGCAATTAGAACTCTAAGTTCTATTGCTCCATTATATCATCACCTAGGATGATATCTATGATTTCTTTGTTTATGAAAATAATATTTTCTTTCTTTTATAGCATATATGATAACACACAATTTGCAAATACTTTGATAAAGACTCTTCAAAGGACATGAGCAAGTGATGAACTTGCCTTGTGATGACAAGGTAGTGAAGTCTCACGCTTGCACTAGACCTTGAGCTTCTAGTTCTACAAAAACATCATTATTGCCTGGTAAGGACAATATTTAAAGAAGCAAAATGATTATGCAGGTAATGAAATGCATTATTTTAAATTTATATGCATTTACCCCAAAAAGTTCCTTTTTGAGTAATAAAGGATTTATGAATATTTCTTTTTAACATAAATTGGGTTATTTTATTTTATTTCCCTTTATTTGACTTTTATTGATTTAATAATTCTTTTAGGAATTATAAATTATACATTAATTTTATTACTAATTATTTATTTAGTATTTTTCAAAAATACTATAATATTAATAAATAATGAAAGTGATTTTTATTTATTTTTATCTCCTTTTAATAATTTTGTAAAATTCTATAAGTAATATATAAATTATAAAATTCTTATAAAAAAGCTGAATGTCCAAAATTTGATATCTTAATTTATTTGGACAGAGTGGATTATTGTGAATCCAAAAATATTTTATTTATAATTTTTGGACTTTTATTTTATTTTCTATAATTTTATTTAGGTCAGGGGAATTTTGGTCTTTTCTAATTGATCAAAAGATTTATTGAATAACTTGGGCTGGCCCCTTGGGCTTATTGGGCCAAGGTGGCCCAATAGGGCAGGGTCAAATGACTACCCTGAAGGGTTTTGGCCCACCCAGCCCACTCTGCCTCCTCTCCCCCCCTCGACCTTATCTCCTCCTCCTCTCACTCGCCCCCGTGGCCGGCGATGCCGCCACCGTCGATTCTCGCCGTCGTCGGCCGTTCTGGCCGCCGTGTGGTGAGGGTTGAGGTTGTCGACGATGCTCGTTTGTTCTATCCACTTGGATTTGACTTTGGGGCTTCCCCGTGGTCAGTTCCACCCTATTCCCGAACCCTAGGGTTCGGAAAAGTTTTTGTCATCGCCGCCACGATCCCGCCTGTGGTGGTGTGTTGGTCTCGTTGTTGTGGTCACGCCGTGGCAGTGCAGTGCGCCTCTGGTGCTCCTGCCGTGGCGTCGGCCCCTCTGCTTCCTCTTCGATTCATCAGCGAGGACCTCGGGTAAGTGGTCTCTGTGGGGTTTGTCCATGCTACTGCCTTGATTCTTTTTGGTGTGTAGCTATTAGCTTCTCATGTTGAATGATTATGTGCGGATTGGGTTCATCTCAGGATTAGGGTTCATAACCCCCCTGTTGATCCTATCTATGATGCTTTAGATGTAGTGTTGATCATATTTGATCATGGGAAATGATTGCCTGTTATGGTTAAGGATTGATAGTAGCTTTGATGATACTAGTTGCCTGTCAGATTTGTCCTAGTGGTAATCCACCATGATCCATGCTAGTTGTTCCAATAAAATCTTTGATTGGATTATGTTGTTGGTCTGAGAGTTTACTCTACTGTCAGATTGCTTATACTGACAGTAGTTGCTTACTGCAATTATATTGTTGGCTTGTCTAAGATTATACTCACTAAATCAAATCATTGCTTGCAATGATTTTTGTGGATGTATAAATGAATTTAGAGTTGATTCCTGGCACTTGGCTTCAGGAAAATGATATGTAATGGTTGTCCCTTTTTATCTGTGGAAGTTAAGTAAACCGAACAGGAACCAACATTTTAGTTCAAGAATCAATAGCTTCTATGTATGGAGTTTCAAAACTATTAGTAAAACTTAAGGGGGAGAGTAAACATTAGGAATGAAAGTTGAAGAAAATATTATAGGAAATAGAGAAAAGTTATTTAAAAGAAAATCTTAAGGAGGTGTAAACTTGAGGATGATAAAGGATACATTTAACAATCAAATTTAAAAAGAAACAACTTTTAAGTAACCCTTAAGAAGTAATATAAAACCCTAATTAAACAAGTGTCGAGAATGAAAAATTCCAATGGGTATGGACAAATTGAGTTCAAATCCAATCTTGGAAGGAATACCAATATCAACGGTATAATGACAGGAATAGTAAGATAGTCTATTGACTATTAAAATGCGTATACAGAAACTTAAGAACTCATGGTAGTGAGAACCTCCAAACTGTACTTAATATAGTAATGAAGTTTGATGATTCAAGAAAAAGAATTTAATGAGGATATCTAATCAGGTTATGGAATACTCCAATTAATTCCATTAAAGATCATCATGGAATGGAGAGTGTAGCAACCACTACAAAAAAAATTCTTACTCCGAAACATGAGAGTTTGCGAACTTCGAGGACGAAGTTTATTTTAAGGGGGAGAGACTGTAACATCCCAGCATTAGAGCCTAGAAATAAGTTGAACCCAGACGTGTGCATTGCATTCATGCATAGAAAATCCGAATAATTTTTGCGCTTTTTAAATAAAAACTTGTCAAAGTGATTGAAGCTTCTCTTAGCTTGATGGAATTGAAGTAAATCATCAAGTTGACTGCGATAAGTTTCAATAAGACCTTTGTTAAAATCTCATTTTGGGTAAGAGAGATTTGATCTAAGGGTATATCAAAATATACCATAAGTTAAACCTTAATATAATGTGAATTATATCTGATCATTAGGTGATCATCTTATAGTATTAATTATAACCATTCATAAGAATCAAGTTAAGGATATAAACAAATAATAAGAATGTAACCACTATGTATTAAATCCCATCTGCATACATTCTGAGAATCATAATAACACCTAAATCCTAAAAACTCTTTTGATGAGTTGGAGTTGAAAAGAGATTAAGTTAAGTTCATCCACTATATATATATATATATATCTTTCTTTCTATACAATATTTTATGGAACTTATCTCAATATCTGTTGTTCATCAATGTTGGATGACTTCCCATTGACTCACAACTTCTTTAACTATTAGTCTTTGATCTATTATTTGATCTTATCAGAACATCTAGTCAAATCTTCTAATGAGTGCATAGTCCATTAATAACCTTAATCTAATATAAGATACTAAGAAGATAATTTCCAGGCAATAAAAGGTAGGATTGATAAAGCCCTATTTAGACAACTAAGAACTTCAGTAATAAATGATTAAAATATTATAATGGTAATCCTTTGGCCACCAACATGGAATGCTTATATTTAGTATAGGTAATACTGGTGGGTAGAACATGATTGAAACCTTAGTAAAGATAAGTGATCCTAGAGAAGTCTTTGCAAACCCCATAAATATAATTCAGGGATTGAAGTGTAAGTCATGAGGGTTAAGTAATTAAGATGGTGTTATTCATCTTCAAGAATAATCAACTTTAGAGAAAGATTAGTGATGGAAGATAATGAACAGTAGAATAGTAAATACAACCAACCAAGGATATGAACAGATTATAAAATGCCTTTGTATCAAACTCATTGGATTCATCCATAAGATTAGAAAAATGATGTATTGAATAAGAAGATCTTAATAAGTAAGTCCATCAAACTAACCATGATGATGGAAAGAAAGAGGTAATATATCTAGGAAAGGAATTCCTTAATTAGAGATTCCAGATTGTAAAATATAATTATATGTTATAGATCATTTTCCTATTTAATCTTGGTAAACAATCAACTCTAAATCTTAAATCAAAACATAATATCCATCTCATAATGTTAAACCATCATCTGATGCTCATAACACTTTATAGAAATATTTCCTGATAACAAATTACATAAGCATATCTCTATTCATTTCAACCATCATCACTATATGTGCCTAAGTATATCTTTATAAGTTCACTTCTATAAAACACTCTAATTTCAAACTTCCTATTAAAAAGGAAGATTTCATCAAAGGCTATATACACAAGGCAATATACTGAATTATTAAATCTTAACTCTTAAAAGGAATCAAAGCTTATACAAACCCTAAAGCCAAGGGTAGTACTCATAATTTAAAAACCCTAAACCTCTTTGTTTATCACAATAGAATATATACAGTTCATTTTCTAAATAAATGGGAATGGTAATAACCATATCCTTATCCTTCATGTTCTCATGCAACAAATAATGATCCAAGATCATGATACATATAAAATATATATTCAAACTATGAGCCAATCAGAGTTAAATCTATAAACAAATAAGAAGATATCATTTAAGAAATTCCTAATTAAAATTAGAAGAGAAAAATAATAAGAAGAAGTTTCTTCCAATTATTAAAAAAGAGTTCTTATTGAGTAAATAAAAGAAATATAAAAAGAAGGCATAATAAAAGTTCACAAAGGTTACCAAATATATTTTAATATTACTGCAAATATCCAGCAAATAAATCATACAAAGAAAGGTTCAAAATCTAATTCAAATTCAAATCTGAAAAGGAAAACAGAAAATAGAAAAGAATAAAGCAAATACAAAATAAACCTGGCCGCAGCCCAATACCACTATACCTATCTAACGCCTAGGTGCAGCCCATAACGGCCTAGTAACCAGCCCTGTACTTTTCCATCTGAGACTGACAAGTAGGGTCAGGAAATGACTACGGGTTGAGCTAAAGAAAACGTCAGGGGGTTATCCATAAAACGACCATCGTCAAATCACATTACATGACACCAATATGAGCTTGCGGAGCTCGATGCCGTCATCGCCGTCATTGCGCCAAGATAACTCGTCACCGTTGCCAGGAAAGGATAAGAAAGCCACCGCGACGCATTTCTTCCATCCCTATCCCCAATCCCTCCTTATCATTTCAGATACGAACGAGACTGAAACCCTAGCTCGTCGGAGCTACCTCTCGCCGTCGAACCACGTCACCCACACCATTCTGAGTCGTCATGGAGAAGCGCAATCCTCCGTAGATCCTCTTGGTAGAAGCTTGCATCAAGGGGAGCACTAGAGCGGGTGAATTTGGTCATTTTCCTCTGCGGAAGTTCGTTGGAATCCTCGTCAGAAAGCTCGATTCCGACCGCGCCTGTCCTCACCAACCACTCAATCATCATCAGGGTGAGTTCCTGAATCTTCTAGCATCCTCGAATCATTTGATCTCGTCGTAAATCGCCGTTTCACTGTAAGCCACCGTCGGAGCTCGTCGGAGCTGAGGCTCTGATGACCATTTCTGAGCGGCGCTGCCACTCCTAGGGTGCAGTAGATCGTCGCCGGTGACCACTCACCGACGGCTGTGGTGGTGCTGATGTCATGCTCACCTCATGATTAAGCCACGTCAGCCGTTTGACTAGTCTTTGCCTCGTGTAGTGGATGACATGGCCCAGGGCCCGCATGTCATCGACAGTGAGTAGAGAGGGGGTCAGTAGCAAAAGCATTTCTAAGGCCTGAGAGCTGAGGTGGACAATGGCCCACTAGTCAGTGACTCGGGCTAGCTCTGGATGCGGTACAAAAAGTAATTTTCTGTTTAGAAATAAATAAAATGTTGTAATCCAATTAGTATTATTCCAGAAAGATAATAAATGATTAAATCATGTTTAATTAATAACTTTTGATTTATAATTCAGAAAAATGTGTATAATATATGGAAATTTGTATAAAAATAAAATCTACAACTTAAACCTATTTTCAAATATTATTATTATGATTATTTAAATAAATATTATTTAATAAAAGTTTTATAAGTAATAAAACTTTGATAATTCATATTTTTATAATAATAAATATTAATAATAGTAAAAAAATCAAAAATCTTAGAAAAATAGAATTCTAATTTAAAACTATAATCATGTAATATTATTTCACTTAACTAAATATTTATTATTTATTAAGTAATTATAAAAGTAAATAAGAATTATAAAAATCATATCTTATTATTTATAAATCACAAAAATAAATATGATATACCAAAATGATCATAAAAATATTATTTACATGTTAAAAATCTAATAATCTCCTTTTGAGGTAAATAAGAAAAAATTTAATATTTTAATAACTCAAATTTAAACTTATTTAATTCATTAACAATTCATATAAAACTAAATAAAATTTACTAATATTCCTAAAAAGAGTTAAATAAAGTCTATTAAATATTATTAGTCTTAAATATTAATAATCTAATGCCATAATAGTTTAAAACATTATAAATGTTCCTATTTTAAAAGAATCCACAACCTTAAATGAAGATTATCTCTAAAAAAAGAATTCCACTAATAATAAAATCCTTAAAAGAATAACTTGTGAACAATCAGTTCTTTTCTAAATCATATTAATCCCCAAATTACAAAAGCCACTACAACACTATTTAAATCGATAAGTAGTTAAGTAACATTATATTGGGTTCATAAACTATACTCACTTATCTATAAACGATAAATGATATTACTCCATACTCACATCAAGAAACCATTAACTCAAGTAACAGAATAACATTCTTAACTAACCTAAAGAAAAAAAATAGATATACAAGATACCAATCTATAAGTACGATGTTTTCAAAACTAGCTATACTTTAAAGTTAACTTTAGTATACAAAATCTTAATGTAACACTATAAGAATCATTATATGTTTTATAGTTAACTTTGGTCTGAAGTAGTTAAACTATAAAGCAACTCAAGCCAAACTATTTGAGCAGGCAAATGACATCAACCACCACTAACTAACCACAAAGTTTTTTTAGACCTTAGAAGGGAAACCTTTTCTTCGAAGGTTATCCTTTTTGCCACTTTAAATAAGAAACCTTGTATAAGTCATCCTATTTAGTATGTCATAATTATGTATACTTTACTCCTACATATGTGTTGTTTACAACCACTCATAAACTCTAATAAAAGTACAACTATGAAACTTATCTAAAAGGACCACACATTCCAAAGTAACCATTTTCGGAATCCAAACCCTAGGACAACGTTATTCCCGGGATTTGCGCTTAGAACGTGCATCACATTACTTATGCATAAAAGCATATTGCTTCTTTAAACATTAGTCCTTACCGGACCAATGATGCTGATTTCAGATTTTGGATCTTATACTAACTCGAAGACCGTGAGTGCATAATCTTGCAATCACAAAAGGCAAGTTCACACTTGCTCATGTCCTTTGATTATTTTCTGTAAATTATTTTACAAATCCAGTGTTGTCTTCACCTACATTTGAAAAAGGACAGAAAATATTATTTTCAATAACAATAAGAACTATTGATTACTGGTCTGGGGTGATCAGCTAATCTATTAAATCTGACAGTTGGGATACCACTGTTTAGAACTATATCACCTAGGACTTAACAACCAATTTCGTCAGTGATTCTTGAGCCGTATATTACGCGTTGACCATGAGATTTGGAATGGGACGGAGAAGTCAGCTCTATCTTCTTCCTCTTGCATGAAGCCCGATGTGCAGGTCGTGGCTGTTATCCTCGTAGGGTGCATATTGATTGGTAATTCATAGAGGATATACAACATATGGGTGGGAACCCTCATCGTCCCACGATAGTTCTGGCATCTAACGGTTTGTACAAACCATTGTCGTAATTCATTATGTGGGCATGGTGTACACCAAGGAGGCATGCGAGGTCGCGAAGGGGGCAGTGATTGGCTTGGATCATCTTTTGGGCCCCACATCATGGAATTGTGGACAGGAATAAGCTGCCCGGTTGTGCAACAAAGAGTTGATCTCTCATGGGTAAAGTGACGCACCTCTGTAGAGTGTGAGAACTGTAACTTGTTACTCCCTGTTCCGGGAAGGAGTGAACGCCAGGGAAAGGAACCCATGAAGGTTCTGTAAACCCGTGAAGGCCGATTTTACATAGCTTTCTAGAATAAAAGCAACCTTTGAAGAAATGTTTATAAAAACTTGCATTGCCTACGACCTACGGTCTGTGGCTGTAGTTATAGTGCATCAAACACTCCTTTTCTAGTGAATTTGCTGAGTACGCTCATACTCAAAGTATATTCTTAACCCTTGCTAGATTCTGAAGCCATTAAGAAGATGTCTACATCAATATATGCTCCAGAACTTATCAAGACCAGCTAAAGCTCTTTAATGAAGACCAGGAAGACAAGATAAATCTCAACTCAAGTGAAGACGAAATTACTGACTAGATAGAAATACAATCTCTATCCAAAGAACCTACCTCTGTAGTGCGTTGCAATAGCAGCAATGCCAATTTCCTTAGTTAAATACTAATTTTAATGGTATAATAATTTTGTGTTATTTATCTTTGATTATCTTCATAATAGAAGTTATTTCTCTATCTTTAACTTAGAGTGTTCTCTGGATCTTATGTAAAAAGTGAGTTGTAACCTTTAAGCCATGTATTGGACCCGCTGTGTTTATGTTGTGCCATTCTGAGGGATGTAATACTAGTGAACGGTGTTTCATTGGTGTTATGTCAACGACTATAGTATGCTACATCATGCATTGGTATGCTGGGTCACCACACCACTGTATTCTGGCACACAAGTGATTGGGTTTTTATTTCTGGGCTTAGCTTGATTATGCTTGTGATTAAAACTGATAAGATGATATGGAAGCTTTTATTATCTTACCTTCCTATGATGTTGGTCTAAGGCTCTAGGATGTGATTCCTAGTTAGTTGGGCAATAATTTGTTGGAATCTTATAGATTTAGATGTGCTACTCTATCTTTGAGAGATGTGCCCTGATCTGGTAAGATCAAATGAAAATGATCTAAGTTGCAAAAATAACACTAAACCCACTGATGCTGGTCTGAGGTTTTAGTGCTTGTGGTGGAGCTTGATTTCTTATTCTAATACTTGAAATCTCTAGGATAGATTCACCCCTCTTGGGTGCTTATTGAGATATCATTACATAAAGCAACACATGCTTTTGTTTAGATATTCTGATGAAAGCATGTGATGGTTTTATGAAACTCACCACAAGATTTGATCTTGGTATAGTAGATTGATGATAATCTTGATCTTGATCTTGATCTATTTTTGCTGGCTCCTGAGCTTGCTCTTGGGCTTGCCTGCTCCTCCTAGCTCCTGGGCTTGACCTTGCTGTCCACCAGTTCCATCCCCCTCCTTATATCACCATCCTGGTGATGTTTGGGTTGATCTGGTGGTTGGTTTGGCTGCTGTTCTTGGTTTAACTGCTGTTCACCCTGGCTGTGCTGGTGTGTTGTGTAGTGGAATGATGCACTAGTGTGCTCCCCCATGGCTGTGATGTGGTTTTGTGATATCTAGTTATGCTTGTGAGGTCGACAGCTCACCCTTTTGCATGTTGTGTGTGTGCAGCTTGTGTGCCTGCTATGCACATGTGTATAGGTTCAGAATTTTTGAACTTACCATTACCAAACTACTTTTACCCTGGCTGGTGAATTGGTCCCTTTTGGCTGTCATTTGCATTCTGGCTTTGAATTTATGAAAGATGAAATCTTTCATATTGGTGAAACTTGCCCCTTTATCATTTCTCAATGATGAGATTGTCAAGTGCACCTCACTGACATATCTGAGAGAAACATTCTAACACTAATCTTATTTGTTTCCTATTTAATCTTTGCATGCAGGTACAAAGATGAAGATGAAGATTTAGTGTAGTTTTAGATATAGGATAGTTAGTAGAGATACAAATGTACTTTTCTTAATCTTTTGTAATTTTCCATTTGTAATTCTTGTAATCTTTATTTGGTTTATTTGTAATGAAGATTATATATTTATTAATAAAGAATATTTTATTATTTTCTCTTGTGAATTTTAAAGTTTGGAATAAATTTAGTAAGTTATTCTTTGTAGTTTGTTTCTGAATAAGAAATGTACTTCATATACCATATTGCTTTTAAATAAGATTTAAGTTATCATACCTTTCTCATATTTAATTTAAGATTCAAATCTTATATCAAAATTATTTAAATTATAAAACACTTAAGTTTTAAAATCCAAACTCATTTCAAAACACACAATATTCCTTTAAGATCATATCAAAGTTTATAGCAATCCTCCTTTAAGACTAAACCTACTCTCAAAGTAAGAAAGAAAAATTGATCACTCAAGGTTTTTATTTGGCGGAAATTTTACTCACATTTTCTCAAATGAATGCATGCAACAATTCATATTCCTAAATCTACCCTTCGTTCGGTCCTATATACTGGGGTGTTACAGATTTCCCCCCTTAAATTAAACTTCGTCCTGAAGTTTGTGGAGATGTACCTGAATAGTTCTGGATAAGCTTTTCTTAAATCCTCTTCCTTCTCCCATGTGGCTTCTCTCTCAGGGTGATGTTCCCATTGTACCTTGCAATATTTGATTCCTCTGTTCCTCAATCTTTTCCAGTTTTCTTCCAGAATCTTGCAGGGCTTTTCAATATAAGTTAGGTCTGCTTGTAGTTCTATCTCTTGATGTGTTAATCATCAGGAACTTTCAAACATTTGCGAAGTTGTGTCACATGGAAAACATTATGCACTTGAGCCAATCTTGATGGTAACTCTAAAGCATAAGCTATAGTTCTGTTTTGACTCAGTATCTTGAATGGTTCAATATATCTTGGACTCAATTTCCCTTTAACTTCGAACCTCTTTACTCCTTTCATTGGACTTACTTTCAAATAGACCATATCTCCCACTTCTGGATGCCATGATCTTCGGCTTTGATCCGCATAAGTTTTCTGCCTGTTTTGGGCTATTTTCAATCTATCCCTGATCTTATCAATGATGTCTTGTCTCTCCTTGATATAATCTGGTGCAAATTCTTTGCTGCTTCCAGGTTCATACCAACATATTGGTGATCTACACTTTCTTCCATACAGAACCTCATATGGAGCTGCCTTCAGACTACTTTGATAGCTATTATTGTAATAAAATTCTGCCAATGGTAGGTGATCTTCCCATGTTCCTCCAAAATCTAGTGCACAGGCTCTCAACATGTCTTCTAGTATTTGATTTGTTCTTTCAGTTTGACCTCCTATTTCAGGATGATATGCCGTGCTGAAATCTAATTTTGAACCAAGTGCTTCATGCAATTGCTTCCAAAATGCTGAAGTAAACACTGATCCCCTATCAGTTACGATCTTCTTAGGTACTCCATGCTTACTTACTATCTCTTTAACATATACTTCAACTAACTTCTCGGCATTATACTTTTGATTCACTGGAATAAAATGTGCACTCTTAGTGAGTCGGTCCACAATTACCCATATCATATCCTTCCTTCTTGGTGTCATAGGTAATCCTGTGATAAAATCCATACCTATTTCCTCCCATTTCCATTCAGGAATTTCTAAGGGTTGTAATGGTCCTGCTAGACTTTGATGTTCAGCTTTCACCCTTTGACAAGTATGGCATTCAGATACATATTTAGCAATATCTCTTTTCATGTTATTCCACCAGAATAGTTCTTTCAAATCCATATACATCTTGGTACTCCCTGGATGTATACAATAGGGTGTATCATGTGCTTCTTTGAGTATGACAATTCTGATATCAGTCACATCTGGAACACATAGACGATCTTGAAACCATAAAGATCCATAATCTCCAAGGTGAAAAACTGATTTTTGCCCTTGAGATATCCTCCGAATTTCCTCAGCAATAAAAGGGTCTTCTTCTTGACGTCTAAAAAATTCTTTCTTAAGATGACTGTCCTGCTCTGCAACTACCTGCATAGTCGATAATCCTCCAAGAACCTCTGTTCTGATGAATTGAAGTTCCAACCTTTCCAAGTCCATTTGTAACTATTTTGGTAACTCTCTATTGATTGGCTGAATATCTGCACTCTTTCTGCTTAAAGCATGAACTACAACATTTGCTTTCCCTGGAGTGTAATTGATTGTTAAATCATAATCCTTGATTAATTCCAACCAACGCTTCTGCCTCATGTTTAATTCCTTTTGAGTGAAGAAATACTTGAGACTTTTATGGTCAGTGTATAACTCACATCTGGCTCTATAAAGAAAATGCCTCCATCCTTTCAGCACAAATACTACTGCTACTAACTCTAAATCATGAGTTGGATAGTTGACTTCATGTGGTTTCAATTGTCTTGAACCATAAGCAATCACTTTCCGATCTTGCATTAATACACAACCCAAACCTTCTTTAGATGCATCACAATATACGGTGAAATCCTTCCCTGTCTCAGGAACTGCTAAGATTGGTGTTGTGGTTAATCTAGTCTTTAACTCTTGGAAACTTGCTTCACACTTTTCATCCCACTCTAATGGTGTATTCTTCCTTAATAATTTGGTCATTGGTCCGGCTATTTTGGAGAAACCTTCAATGAATCTCTGATAATAACCAGCCATTCCTAAGAAGCCTCGAATTTGCTTCACATTGGTCGGTGCAGTCCACTCTAGTACCGACTGAACTTTAGATGGATTCACAACAATCCCATCCTTACTGATCACATGACCGAGGAATTCTACCTCATCTAACCAGAACTCACACTTACTGAACTTAGCATAAAGCTTATGCTCTCTTAAAGTCTGCAATGCTATTCTCAAATGGTCAGCATGCTCTTCCTTATCCTTGGAATATATCAGAATATCATCAATAAAGATGATGACAAATTTATCCAAATATGGCATAAAGATCTTGTTCATCAGATTCATGAATATTGCCGGTGCATTAGTCAAACCAAATGGTACCACCAGATACTCATGGTGTCCATATCTTGAGACAAATGTTGTTTTTGGAACATCCTCCGGCTTGATCTTTATTTGATGATATCCAGATCTTAAATCGATCTTTGAAAATACTCCAACTCCTTTCACTTGATCAAACAAATCTTGAATTCTTGGTAAAGGATAATTATTCTTGATCATCACGTTGTTTAGATTCCTATAATCACAACACATCCGTCTTCCACCATCTCTCTTATCCACAAAGATTACTGGTGTTCCCCATGGAGATACACTTTCCTGTATAAATCCTTTTCTTGCTAACTCTTTGGGTCCCATTTTATATGGTGCCTGAGCTATTGGTGTTGTACCAGGTATTAGGTCAATTGTGAACTTTATCTCCCGGTCTGGTGGCATTCCTGGTAATTCTGTTGGGAAAACATCTTGGAATTCATTAACTACAGGAATTTCTTCTAGTTTGACTTCTTTCATTGAATTCAACTGCATATCCACCATGATATGACTGTGTTTATCTGCTTGGTAAACTATCCTTGCTCCACTTGGAGTTTTGATTGAGGCAGTTTTCTCCACACAATTAATCTGAGCTCCGTGTTCCATCATCCAATCCATCCCTAGCACTACTGCAATTCCCTTCAAAGGAATCACATAAAGGTCTGCGAAATATGTACAACCACAGATCGAGATAACCTGATCTTGTTTTATGTGGCGTACAATCACATTCCCTCCTGCCGTAACTACGGTCATAGGATGTTCTAACGTTGCCCTTCTAATCCCGAACTTATCACAGAATTCTTCAGAAATGAATGAAGTAGTTGCGCCAGTATCAAATAGAACTTTGTCGGGATTGGTAAGGATATTGAGCATACTTATCACTGCATGCTTCGAATTATCCACCTCCTCGAGAGTTGCACAGTTCAGTTTTTTGGTTGGTCGGTTTCTCTTGCCATTATTTCCCCCTTTATTGGACTGTCCATTTCCTCCACTGGCTTTTCCTCCTCCCTTGGTAGGCCATCCTCCCGGTGGTTTTCTCGGACAATCTGGCTTGATATGCCCCTTCTGACCACAACCGTAACAGATCACTACAGGCTTTTTGCACTCCCTCTGGAAATGCCCTGGAATTCCACAGTTGTTACAGATAACATTCCTTTGCGGATTAGATTGATTTCCACTACCGCCCTTGTTATTGTTATTGTTATTGTTATTGTTATTGTTATTGTTATTGTTATTGTTATTGTTGTTGTTGCCATAATTTCTATTCCGAGGATTGAACTCCAGGTTAGGTTTTGGTTTGCTTGCCTGAATTCTCTTGGTTTCCTTCTTGGCTCTCTTTCTCCGATCCTTTTGGACATTCTTGTAGTCATCTTCAAAAGTAATGGCTGCATATAACAACTGTTGATAAGTTTTCTTATTGGCTAACCTTAGCTGCATCCTCACAAACGGATTCAACCCTCGCAGGAAACGCTTCTTCCGCTTCTCTTTAGTGTTAACATCCTCCTCGGCATAACGAGACAGTTGGCTAAACTCCTAGATGTACTTCATGACACTAGTATATCCTTGCTGAAGCTCCTCAAACTCTCTCCGCTTCAACTCCATGACACTTTTCGGAACATGATATTCACGGAATCTCTGCTTGAACTCCTCCCAGGTAAACTCACTTCCTGGTTGTTGCATGGCTAACTGATTTTCCCACCATGATCCTGCAGGTCCAGTCAGCAGATGAGTTGCATACCTCAATTTTTCCTCATCATTGCAACCCACAGTTTTCAGCTTCCTTTCTGTATCTCCTAGCCAGTCTTATGCATCCATTGGTTCAGGAGCTGATGAAAAAGGTAACGGTCTTGCATTCTGGAAATCAGATAAACTCACTCATCCTCCTTCAGGTGCCCTCTGATTTTCTCGCCCCAGCAACTCCTCCATGAACTTGCTCTGGTTCTCTTACATCATTTGCATGCATTGCATAAAGTTCTGCTCCATTAACGGCCTCATTGGTGGTGGTGGTGGTGGTAATGCTCCTTGATTTGCTGTATCAGCATCGGCCTTTTCCTTGGCCTCACTCTCCATCCGCTGCTGCTCAGTTTCCATTTCTATACCCGTATCCATGACCCCCTAGTCCTGCAACATAAAGTGAATACTCATAATTACATCATGCACATGTGTTATGAGCTCGAATTTACGCACAGAACTAGTCACACAATGAAGATCCAAAGAAAATCCAAATATGCATTTCACACATTATACATATTATCATAATGATACAAGGTTCTTACAACATATACCATATAGGTATAGTCACAAACTACCGTAATCATCTAACTACCTTATTCCTTAGAGTACAATACACAGTGCTTGATACTGTTGACTACTTGTCTCTTTCTAATAGTAACTACGCTCATCGTACATGCCTGATGTCCAACCGTGATGACGTGTTGTCCATCGCACAGTCTATGGACCAAATGGCCTTCTAGAAGGAACATACTCTGTATCTGTAGTGTCAGGACTTGAGTAATTACTCAACCTGAGCGCATCGACTCCCTCCAGCTCAGCTGAAAAGTCTTCAGAAACATATTCAACATTATCTCCATCCTGCATTTCCTGAGCTACATTCCTTGAGTTGTCAACAGAATACGCAGATCCTGCTGCTTCCCAGGTGCTCTCATGGACAATATAATTGAATACTGGATAATGTATATTCCCTGGGTTTTGAGAAGATGTTGATGATTCAAACACTCTCTCCTCGGGATCTTCTTCTTCATCCTGATCATCTATTGACATGGTATTTATACTTCTATTATTAGGGTTCATTCTTGCACCCATCCAACTGGATTGTCCAACATTTACATCGTAACCATCATGGACATCCGTGTTCATGAGATCCATTATATGATCCCATCCTCCAACCATCTGAATTCTCAATAGGAAGTTCTGAGTTAGAACCATCCTCTGAGCCCTGTGGTACTACATACCGCATACCGATAGTAGAATCATGTGTAGGTTCAGGTCTTGGTGAATAAGGATATGGTGTAAAGGATTCTGGATCTATCGGTATATCCTTAAAGATAGGTGTTGCACTACTACCTGCTTCTTTCTCCAGCTGGAATGCTAACTGCTTCCTCCTTTCCGGATCAGTTAGATCCTCTAACATATCATTTTTGTCTTCGACAATCACTTGATGAGTCTTATAAAAAGACGCAACGAGTGTTTGGTATCTATCCATAAACTTGGAAGCTAACTTAGGATGCTTCTTAACCAAAGTAAGATGATCCGGTATAGGCTCCGAGTCTATAGAATCATGAGGTATCACAAAGAATGTGCTACCTTCTAACTCCTTAGTTTTCTACTCCCGGATATTTGCTATTGCCTCTACAACAGCAACATGATAGGCTGCTAAATGACTCCTACCTTCTCCTATCGGTAGATCGTGATATAATCCAAGCTTCTCTGGAAGTTGGATACTCACACGATACTTGGATAACATCTGACCATCTAGGTAAGTGATAGTGTTCACTGGAATTCTAGTTGTACAATTAAAGAGTTATAAAAGTTGACGAAGTTGGTCTGTAAACGATCCTTGATAATCATCAAGAGTCTCCTCTTTCCTTACCAAAGTTTGTTTTGGAAACTTTGGTTCCATATCTCTGTATATCAGAAAAATAATTTTAATTAGTATCCAATGGCATGTTGCATCATAACAAAGAATTATCGCACTAAAATATATAACGAAATATTCTCATTTGAATACCCATTATATTACTTTTAGATAATTCTTTATCGTTGCTAGCTTTCCTACAGGTAATACCCTTGACTAGGTTTCCAACCTAAGGTCAAAGCAATTTGCTCTGATACCAACTGCGGTGACCCAGCATACCACTGCATGTGTAGTACACTATAGTCGTTGACATGACATTCACAGAACACTGTTTCGTAAATATCACATCCCTCAGAGTGGTACAACAGAAACATTGCGGGTCCATATTACAAAAGTACACATATTATTATTATTAAAATACCGGAAGTTCAAGACTTCCAAAAGATCCAACTTACAAACCAAAATATAAGATGTTCAGCGGAAATTTAAAAGTAGCATCTCCGACTAGGAGTGGGGCTCAACAGCTTATTCTATAGAGTTCATGCTGCTCGGCTCCGTTAATTACTACTAACTAGACCCTTAAGTGGACTCGTTCTCATCGACACCGTAGCGGATCTCGTAGTCCACACCTTCAACTCCTCCGGATAGATCAGGTTCCTCGTAGAACACGTCTTCTTGGCATTCGTCTACATACATTGGCACGTCTTCGGAATCCTCAGAGTCTAAGCAAGGGTTCAAAGGAAAGAATGAGTAACAACGTTACCCAACAAGTTCATTATATGCAAGGTGGGAAGTTTGATGCTCTAACTACCACCTCGGATTATAAATCCTTGGCACTATGCAGATTTTGTAAATATTTCTTCAAAGGTTGATTTTATTCCGAAAAACTATGACAATCAGCCTTCACAGGTTGACCAGAACTTTCATGGAGTTCCTTTCCTGTCGCGTTCGTAGCTCCTTCCCGGAACATGGAGTAACAAGTTACAGTTCTTACACTCTACAGAGGTGCGTTACTTTACCCATGAGAGATCAACTCCTTGTTGCACAACCGGGCGTACTTTCCCGTCCACAATTCCATGATGTGGGGCCCAGTAGTTGGTCCAAGCCAATCACTGCCCCCTTCGCGACCCCGCATGCCTCCTTGGTATACACCATGCCCACATAATGAATTACAGCAATGGTTTGTACAAACCGTTAGATGCCAAAACTATCGTGGGACGTTGAGGGTTCCCACCCATATGCTGCATTTCCTCTATGAATTACCAATTAATATGCACGCTACAAGGATAACAGCCACGACCTGCACATCCGGCTTCATGCGAGAGGAAGAAGATACAGCTGACTTCTTTGTCCCATTCCAAATCTCATGGCTAACGCGTAATATACGAGGCTAGAATCAATGATGTTAGGGGTTATTAAGTCCCTATTTGATCATCATTGTTGCAATTAGAACTCTAAGTTCTATTGCTCCATTATATCATCACCTAGGATGATATCTATGATTTCTTTGTTTATGAAAATAATATTTTCTTTCTTTTATAGCATATATGATAGCACACAATTTGCAAATACTTTGATAAAGACTCTTCAAAGGACATGCGCAAGTGATGAACTTGCCTTGTGATGACAAGGTAGTGAAGTTTGATACTTGCACTCGACCTTGAGCTTCTAGTTCTACAAAAAACATCATTATTGCCCGGTAAGGACAATATTTAAAGAAGCAAAATGATTATGCAGGTAATGAAATGCATTAAAAGTTCCTTTTTCAGTAATAAAGGATTTATAAATATTTCCTTTTAACATAAATTGGGTTATTTTATTTTATTTCCCTTTATTTGACTTTTATTGATTTAATAATTCTTTTAGGAATTATTAATTATACATTAATTTTATTACTAAATATTTATTTAGTATTTTTAAAAAATACTATAATAATAATAAATAATGAAAGTGGTTTTTATTTATTTTTATCACCTTTCAATAATTTTTAAAATTCCATAAGGAATATTTAAATTACAAAATTCTTATAAAAAAGTTGAATGTCCAAAATTTGATATCTTAATTTATTTGGACAGAGTGGATTATTGTGAATCCAAAAATATTTTATTTATAATTTTTGGACTTTTATTTTATTTTCTATAATTTTATTTAAGTCAGGGGCATTTTGGTATTTTCTAATTGATCAAAAGATTTATTGCATAACTTGGGCTGGCCCCTTGGGCTTATTGGGGCAAGGTGGTCCAATAGGGCAGGGTCAAATGACTACCCCGAAGGGTTTTGGCCCACCTAGCCCACTCTGCCTCCTCTCTCCCCCTCAACCTTATCTCCTCCTCCTCTGACTCGCCCCCGTGGCCGGCGATGCTGCCACCATTGATTCTCGTCGTCGTCAGCCGTTCTGGCTCCCGCTGTGGTGAGGGTTGAGGTTGTCGACGATGCTCGTTCGTTCTATCCACTTGGATTTGACTTTGGGGCTTCCTCGTGGTCAGTTCCACCCCATTCCCGAACCCTAGGGTTCGGAAAAGTTGTTGTCGCCGCCACCGCGATCCCGCCTGTGGTGGTGTGCTGGTATCGTCTTGCTGTCACGTAGCAGTGCAGTTCTGCGCCCCTCGGTGCTCACTGTCTTGCCGGTTCGTCGACCCCTCTGCTTCCTCTTCGATTCATCAGCGAGGACCTCGGGTAATTGGTCTATGTGGTGTTTGTCCATGCTACTGCCTTGATTCTTTTTGGTGTGTAGCTAGTAGCTTCTCATGTTGAGTGATTATGTGCGGATTGGGTTCATCTCAGGATTAGGGTTCATAACCCCCCTGTTGATCCTATCTATGATGCTTTAGATCTAGTGTTGATCATATTTGATCATGGGAAATGATTGCCTGCTATGGTTAAGGATTGATAGTAGCTTTGATGATACTAGTTGCCTGTCAGATTTGTCCTAGTGGTAATCCACCATGATCCATGCTAGTTGTTCCAATAAAATCTTTGATTGGATTATGTTGTTGGTCTGAGAGTTTACTCTACTGTCAGATTTCTTATACTAACAGTAGTTGCTTACTGCAATTATACTGTTGGCTGAGATTATACTCATTGAATCATATCATTGCTTGCAATGATTTTTGTGGATGTATAAATGAATTTAGAGTTGATTCCTGGCACTTGGCTTCAGGAAAATGATATGTAGTGGTTGTCCCTTTTTATCTTTGGAAGTTAAGTAAAGATGGGTTTTAGCTCATTAAGAACTTGTCTTTGTGATACCACTGTATTCTGGCACACAAGTGATTGGGTTTTTATTTCTAGGCTTAGATTGATTATGCTTGTGATTAAAACTGATAAGATGATATGGAAGCTTTTATTATCTTACCTGCCTATGATGCTGGTCTGAGGCTCTAGGATGTGATTCCTAGTTAGTTGGGCAATAATTTGTTGGAATCTTATAGATTTAGAGGTGCTACTCTCTCTTTGAGAGATGTGCCCTGATCTGGTAAGATCATATGAAAATGATCTAAGTTGCAAAAATAACACAAAACCCAGTGATGTTGGTCTGAGGGTTTAGTGCTTGTGGTGGAGCTTGATTTATTATTCTAATACTTGAAATATCTAGGATAGATTCACCCCTCTTGGGTGCTTATTGAGAGATCATTACATAAATCAACACATGCTTTTGTTTAGATATTGTGATGAAAGCATGTGATGGTTTTATGAAACTCACCACAAGATTTGATCTTGTTATAGTAGATTGATGATGATCTTGATCTTGATCTTGATCTGTTTTTGCTGGCTCCTGAGCTTGCTCTTGAGCTTGCCTGCTCCTCCTAGCTCCTGGGCTTGACCTTGCTGTCCACCAGTTCCATCCCCCTCCTTATGTCACCATCCTGGTGAAGTTTGGGTTGATCTAGTGGTTGGTTTGGTTGTTGTTCTTGGTTTAACTGCTGTTCACCCTGGTGTGCTGGTGTGTTGTGTAGTGGAATGATGCACTAGTGTGCTCCCCCATGGCTGTGATGTGGTTTTGTGATATCTAGTTTTGCTTGTGAGGTCGACAGCTCACCCTTTTGCATGTTGTGTGTGTAGCTTGTGTGCCTGCTATGCACATGTGGATAGGTTCAGAATTTTTGAACTTACCATTACCAAACTACTTTTACCCTGGCTGGTGAATTGGTCCCTTTTGGCTGTCATTTGCATTTTGGCTTTGAATTTATGAAAGATGAAATCTTTCATATTGGTGAAACTTTCCCCTTTATCATTTCTCAATGATGAGATTGTCAAGTGCACCTCACTGACATATCTGAGAGAAACATTCTAACACTAATCTTATTTGTTTCCTATTTAATCTTTGCATGCAGGTACAAAGATGAAGATGAAGATTTAGTGTAGTTTTAGATATAGGATAGTTAGTAGAGATACAAATGTACTTTTCTTAGTCTTTTGTAATTTTCCTTTTGTAATTATTGTAATCTTTATTTGGTTTATTTGTAATGAAGATTATATATTTATTAATATAGAATATTTTATTCTTTTCTCTTGTGAATTTTAAAGTTTGGAATAACTTTAGTAAGTTATTCTTTGTAGTTTGTTTCTGAATAAGAAATATACTTCATATACCATATTGCTTTTAAATAAGATTTAAGTTATCATACCTTTCTCATATTTAATTTAAGATTCAAATCTTATATCAAAATTATTTAAATTATAAAACACTTAAGTTTTAAAATCCAAACTCATTTCAAAACACACAATATTCCTTTAAGATCATATCAAAGTTTATAGCAATCCTCCTTTAAGACTAAACCTACTCTCAAAGTAAGAAAGAAACATTGATCACTCAAGGTTTTTATTTGGCAAAAAATTTACTCACATTTTCTCAAATGAATGCATGCAACAATTCATATTCCTAAATCTACCCTTCGTTTGGTCCTATATACTTGGGTGTTACAGTACCATAATTTTTGGAAGCTCTTTATGAAACTTGAAATCCCTGCTTCCCTCTGTGGAGGGCCTTTCTTCTTACTTTTATATCTAGTCTCCATATTCTATATTTATTCACCAATTAAGAGAGCATAGTTGTCATTCTTAGTTTTATGTGCATTGTCCCAAAACTTATTGATTGATTCATAATGTTGATATTGCTTGTTCTTGAACTACTTGTATCTAGTCACCCTTATGAACTTTGAAGGAGTCCTATGCATTTATGTTTTGCTATTCCATGGGGGACAAGCTAAATACCACTCTTGTTATGTTTTCTATATGCGAAACAAACAAACGTCTTTCAATGCATTGTTATTCATGATCTTTGTTTGTACCTTTTCATGTTACAACATAGTTGTTGTCTTATTGTTAGAACTATATCTTTCATGCTCATGTTTAGAGTACTTTGATCCCAGCTGTCAATGCTTTACAAATATTTTGATCAAGATTGTGATGGTGCATCTCACTTCAAAAATTATTGTTAATATCACTTACCTACTCGAGGACGAGCATGAGTTAAGCTTGGGGATGCTTGATATGTCGTAAAATTATCTATAATTTTTGATGCTCCATGCTTGTTTTGTATAAACTTTGTTATGTTTTGTCTACACTTTGAGGTATTTTTATACATTTTCTGGAACTAACCTATTAACAAGACGCCGCAGTGCCAGTTGCCTGTTTTCTGCTGTTTTTGGTTTCAAAACAGCTAGTAAGGAAATATTCTCGCAATTGGACGGGACAAAAGCCAAAGTAAATATTTTATCGGAGAGAAGACAGAGTCAAAAGGACAGCCGAAGGGGGGCCACGGGGTGGCCACACCCTAGGGCGGCGCGGCCTAGGGGGCGCACCGCCACCAGGTGTGGGCCTCTCGGGCGCCCACCGACCTTGCCCTTTCGCCTATAAAAGCACCCCGATGCAGAAACCCTAAACACCCGATCAAATCTCCACGAAATAGTCCGTAGCCGCCGCCACCATCGTCCCTAAATCGGGGGGATCTGAAGCTCTTCCCGACACCCTGCCGGAGGGGACAAATCATCCCAGAGGCCTTCTTCATCACCATGCCAGCCTCCGTACTGATGCATGAGTAGTTCACCCTTGGATTATGGGTCCATACAGTAGCTAGATGGTTGTTTCTCCTCCTTTGTGCTATCATGTTTAGATCTTGTGAGCTCCATTCATGATCAAGATCATCTATTTGTAATCATACATGTTGTATTTGTGGGGATCCGATGGATATTGAGATGCCATGTTAGATTGATTATTGATTCTATCATGTCTATGTTATTTGTGATCTTGCATGCTCTCCGTTGTTAGTAGCTATCTTGGCCAAGTAGATGCTTGCAACTCCAAGAGGGAGTATTTATGCTTGATAGTAGGTTCATGCCTTTAGTAATCTGGGGAAGTGACAGAAATCTCTAAGGTTGTAGATGTGCTGTTGCTACTAGGGAGAAAACAACAACCCTTTGTTCATGGAGCAATTGTATTATTTACTTTACACACATTGCTTAATGCAATTATCTGTTGCTTGCAACTTAATACAAGAAGGGTTTGGATGATAACCTGAAGGTGGATTATTAGTCATAGATGTAGTTGGATTACGGTATATGTATTATGCTGTAATGCCCAATCAAATCGCATAGGAGTCAAGATGTCTAGTATATGCATTGTTATGCTTTCTCAATCTGTCAATTGCCCCGCTGTAATTTTTTCACCCAGCATGTTATCTATCTTAAGTAGAACACCTCTAGTGAACTGTGGATCCCGGTCCAATCTTTATCATTGATATTCCATCTATTGTTACTATTCCTGTTTACCTTCTTCAAGCAAACTATTATCTTCCACATCATACGTTTAATCCTTTGTTTTCAGCAAACCAGTAAGATTGACAACCTCACTATAAGTTGGGGCAAAGTATTGAGTTTGTGTTGTGAAGGTTCCAAGTTGTTAGAACACCTTGGAGTTGTTTCCTTACTCCTACTGGTTCGATAACCTTGGTTTCATAACTGAGGGAAAACTTGATGTTGTGCTCATCATACCTTCCTCTTGGGTTTCCCAACGAGCTCCGCGTTAACCGAGCCACACATCGATGAGTGAAAAAATGTACACATGTTCTTCCCCACTAGGAAAAATATTATTTTCATATTCATTTTTTGTGTCAAATATGATTTGTTTACATGGGTTTATATTTTTAAAATTTCCAATATTGTGTACCAATGTACCCATTTTTATCGATTGGTCCTATGCAATGTTTGTTTTTAAGTATATTTGTTATTTCTCGTTACTAGTATGTGAAACTTGTGCAACCCACTTATCATGTGGCTATAATTATCCCCATAGGACTTAGCCTTTAATAGCAAGATCACTACTGTAATTATCAATGTTTTTACTAACTTACTATGGGTAATAGGGAGTGTTTACATATCAACATCTATATCTTAATCATACTTGAGTGTATATCGACTTGATACTTACCTACAAAGAATGCTTAGAATTTGGAGTTTACTTATAGGTGAAAACATTAGAGAAGTAATAGACCTAATTATATGCCAAATGAAATGGAGCCAACTAGGATTACACCCTTAATTCCATAATTACCATTGAAGTAACCACTAGTAGGGACATTTTTTACCCAACCAACATTAAGCTGGGTACATTGTATGTACATACGAGGTGCCCAAGAGGTTAATTGCTGGTTTTAGTTTTGTAATTGTTGAAATATAGCCTTAAGTTTTCATATACCACAATATCTTCAATTGTTTGAACACAATTGTCCGGGAGTAACAATAGAGTATCTCTGTAATCTTATACTAATACAATGCCTTTTGTGACATAATGACCCAACAACAATCAGGAAAATAATGATGCAGAACATATATATTATGGATTCCTCTTATGTGTTGTTGCTCCAATGTTGGTTTGGTTGCTCTTGTGTTGGTTCCTAAGCCTATAGAGGAAGAGAGGAATCACTAGACACACACATTTAAGTGTATCTTAGGGGTGTGAATCATTGAAGAATGTGTGCGTATACTACGAGGGCTCTATTGTCATCCAAAAGTCACATCCATATGGCATGTAAAGGCGCGTAGAAAACCATTTAGGCTAGATTCTTTGTCTTGTTATGTAGTATTACAAAATATGGTGGGCATATCCATTTTCAGGTGTTCTCTAATATTTTAGCTATACCACAATGTCTTGTTGTAATTCAAGCGGTACTTGATACTTTGGAAGCGTGTATATTCCTTTCAAAAGTTTAATGTCATATTTTTAGCTTAATTTTTTATTAAATAGTCAGACTAAATTACCAATAACTTTCAAAAGATAGAGTATCCCTTATTGTTATGTTTCAGGAACCTTTTCGATTATTACCCCTAGGGTCTCTGTACTCCCGGCTCTACGGCGGCGAGTTTGAAGGTGATCTCGTATCCTATATGATCTGGTCAGATTAGACCTTTTTTTTCATCCCCCATGAGTAGGAATTCCCGGCTGTAATGGTGGGTTTTGATATACTCGTCTGGTTAGTCTCGTTCTTATGGGTTGAGTTCTAGGGTTTGGATTGCTTTTGCCATGTCCGAGTCAAAGTAAAGTGCGAGTGTGGCAGTTGGGCACCTGGGCGAGGGACAGAAATCAAAGTCTACATATACGAGGGGGAGCCGGACTTATCCTGGACACCCGTTTGTTGGAGATTCGATTGTTGTCTCCCATGTCAGCGCTGCTTCCCGGGACCGACCCGCGTGTTAACCATAATCGCCTATCGATTCGCCTAACTTATCGGCACGTCTATATACAGATCGATCCACAATCCCCCACTCCCATAGCGATTCTCCCCTGTCATCCAGCGCGGAAGAACAACAGCGAGAGCAAGCCGTCGTCTACCGCCGGCCTTGCTTTTCCCGGCGAGCCCCACCTACCCTCCCCGCCACACCCGGACCTCTCGCCGTTGATAGTCCCCACCCCCATAGCCATTCTCCCCTGTCGTTGAGAGAGGAAGTACAGCAGCGAGAACAAGCCTGATGGCCACCGCCGGACTTCCTTCTCCCGGCGAGCCCCACCTACCCTCCCCGCCGCACCCGGACTTTGCACTGACGATAGCCCCCTGTCCCAGAAAATGGCGGCTAGTTCCTCCCGGTCATGCTCGGTCGTCTCGAGCCAGTACGATCTGGCGCCGCCGCACCCACTGCTCGAGTGTGCTTGTGGTGAGGACACTGTTTCTTTCATTTGCAAGAAGGGGACCAATTCTGCCAAAAGATTTCGGAGGTGCAGGCACCAGGTATTTCAATCAACCTCTGTGGTCTAGCACACTGGTGGAAACAACCCCATGCGTCCCGGTTGGTAAGCGGCATTAGTCCCGGTTGCCCAACCGGGACGGGGCAATCGGGACTAAAGCCCGAACCTTTAGTCCCGGTTGCCCCACCAACCGGTACAAAAGATCATACACGGCAGCTTTGACTGCGAGGAGGGGCTTTAGTCGGTTCGTAACCACGGGACTAATAACATTCTGCCGCGGAGATTTGGCCATTCTCTGCGCGGCGAAGAATTCATTTTGCACATTTTGTTGCCAAGCAGCATTTTCGCCACTTTTGTGCCGCGCAGAGAATTCATTTAGGTTGTTTTATTGTTTATTTAGTGTTTTGCACTTATCAATGAAGGAACCTTATATTACACAAGATCATCATGACAATATTACATTCAATAGACGGATCGAGTTCATGCACTACATACAAAAGTATTCCCCTTGTCTATACACGGATCGAGTTGCTATTTTTACAATCCCTATTGTCTATACACAGCAGAATAGTATTCCCCTTTCGGGTCTAGGACTTCTGCATCCAAGAATCCCGCCAATTCCTCCTGAATTGCTCGTACGCGATCCTTTGGCAGAAGACCGTCCCGTAGACGTTCGATCTGATTTAAAAAAGGAGTCAGTCTATATGAATGAAACTAAACACAATTTGTTTGAAAATAAAACTATAGAAATTGTTTACATACGTGGAGTTGCTCTAAATTTCTGCCCTTCTCATCGCATCGTCTGGGATGAACTTCGCAAACATAGTATCCACAGAGATTGTTACCTGGTCCCTGTCGTGGGCACTTCACAAGAACATAGTTCAATCAAAATAATAATCAAGCATGATAATAACGTATCAAAACTAGAATCAAAGAGATGCAGATATAGCTAGTGGTGCTTACATCTAGTGGTTGAAATGTAAGCTCCTCTTTCCAAACACCCCTAGCCTTCTTGGTGAACCGTTTCCAAGCGCTGCCGCTAAGAAAACGAATAAAAGAAGTTATTAAGTACTTGATATCATAAAATTCACGACGTTGCCGATATAGTGTCGTAATGATTAGAATTACCGCTGGAGAAGTATCGCATGTCCTTCCACGTCTCAAGGGGTTTATGTTTGAGTCCATGACTAGTACACGCACTTTGTCAAGTTGAATGATTAACGAATATAGTGGAAGCTGCGAATGCATAACTAATCAATTATATACTTAACATCGAGTAAGCGAAATAGAAAGTGTATACAAGACAATAACACTCACTGAAGTTGTAAGGAAAAAGTATTTCCTTTTGGTTTCTTGAAACCTTAACGCGTGTACTATATTATCCTCCGTATCACAGGGGCTTATTTTGAGATTAGCTTCATGAACCCAATATGGGTCAATGAAGCCAATATCATAGATTTGTCCTCCTGCATTCGAGAATCTTCATTCTGCATATTACAAGATGATTATATACATGCAATAAACAAAGTGAGATAGTGGAGACTAAGTTAATTACAGAATTAGTACTTACGCACAATAGGCATCGATGAGCGATTTGTCCAAGGTCTTGATTGAATAATTGAAATAGCTCAACAAATTCAATGGATATCATGTCATCACTTTCTTTCCCATGATGCTTTTTGTAACCCTCGGCACTATCCATAGCCCCGGCACTTGTGGCGTGCATGTACCAGTTATGCAATCTTCGCATTTTGTTGAAAGATTATTTACCTCCTCGGGTTTGACGAGAGGTTTGCCGTCTGGTATTTGTATGCTACTTCACTCACGGGAAGAACTCTAACGGGATAAATCTTGGGCAATACTCATACCTTGAGCAGCGGCTTCTCCAGTGTGCAACTACCTACGGATCATACTTGCTCTTGCCCCATATTTGCTCGACCCACATTGGTTTGAGAAATCACCTTGAGAGGCGCAAGTCTGCTTTCCTTGTTCTCCGAGTGGGCAACAGATTTCCGCTTGCATCAAGATCTTGCTCTTGAGGCTTTTTGTGCCGCATGTGACTTGAGAATAGAACGCTCATAGTCTGATGACAGCTTTGGCTCGGGTTGATGAAGAGTCTTTAGCATTTTCAACACTTTGGCTTTTTCTTCTTTGGTCTTTGGGAACTCGCTCTTCGGCTGCCTCACTTAGCGAAAACGCTGTCGTTTCCGCATCAACCCGAGCCGCGGTCTCCTCTTCAGTACAGTCATAAGCTCTCTTGGGAGGAACCGTTGGTACTTTTGGAAGAGGCTCTTGTTTACGTTTCGGCGATCGCTTACGACGCACAGTAGCGGTACGCTTACGCTTTTTATCCTGAGGCGCCGGCGATGGCTCCCGCGGCGATGGCTGCACCGGAGACGGGTGAGGCGACGGAGCCGGGTGAGGCGACGAAGACGGCTGCCATGCGGCGACCTCATTGGCAGGTGAGGCGGCGGTGAAGATGGCCTTGGCGTGTGATTTTGAAGCACGATACATTCCTTCGGCCATAGAATGGTGACGTTTTTGCGTCACCCAGCACAGTCACATCCCCTTCACCAGCAGGGTAGTGAAGATCCAAAACCTCAAAGGTGGGCATGATTTCATCCACGCCGACAACAGCGTAGCCCTCTGGAACCGGACGACAGTGGTAAGTTGGTGTGGGTCCAATTGGTAAGGCATAGCCGACTGCCACCTTCATTGATATGTTCACAACTTTGACATGTAGCTCGCAGTGTGTCATCTCTGTGATATCATCCACTGGGTAGCCAACAGGAGCCATCGTCGGTGCATCATCGTCATCGCCATTGTCATCACCCGGGACCTCGGTGGAAGCCACATCGCTTTCGATTATTCGATAGGCGGTAGCATCGAATGCGATGTGTCTTGAGATGGGCGCGGTAGTACTTTGCTCTTTAAGTGAGTTAATTTCATCTTGTTGTTGCTTTAATCGTTCTTCAATTAAACATTCGCTCTTTCGACTTTCGCTTCAAGCGCCTGTCCTTACTCCTCGACGGCTTCTATCGATATTTCTTCCTCTCTTCGGAAACCCAGTCCTCCATGATTGGGAGCCTATTGTGCCTCGTGTTCGTCCATCATGTTCCTTATTTCCAAGGGCGAGTGTGAGCTCATCATTCTCTCTATCGGGAATGAAGTCCCCATCTTTAACAGCCTTTACTGCTTTTCTCATCCTCTCGATTGGCAAGGGGTCTTCTTTATGTCGTATGGTATATATACACCTCCCTTCCGAGTCCAACGTGCCCCCATGCCCGTAAAACCAATTCCTTGCACGTTCTACCCAATCGTCTGTCTTTGGGGTGATATTTTTATCACGCAGTTGGGCATGAAACCTTTCATAATCAGGTGGCCGCGAATGATTTTCGAGGAAGAGTACTCCTTGTTGTTCCGACATTGAACACATGGACAACGTATAAATCCATTCTCTTTGTTTGCCGTAGCCACATCGATAAATTTATCCACGCCTTTGATATACCGGCTACCGCGGTCACCGTACATCCATTCCCGACCGTTCATCTGCATCATATAAGTAAGTTTATCAAAAACAGGACATCGTAAATAGTGAAATAACCAATTCACCGACACATGAATTGTATCAATGACCTAGAAAAGATAGGATTGCTAACCTCGATCGAGGGAAATAAAGAGGAGAAAGCTCAAGTGCGTCTCGGACACCTTCTATATTTTTGTTCTATGAGAAATTCAACCGGATTTTTCACTCAAACATTTCAACAAACACCTTCAATGCATGCATGAGAAAAACTAGCACACACCTCACACCTTACACCATTCAAAAACAGAATGGAGGCAGGGGGGCGTTGCATTTATAGAGGGCAGGTTTAGTCCCGGTTGGAGCCAGCAACTGGACTAAAGGTGCGTACCACGCCATGTGGCTGTGGCCAAACCTTTAGTCCCGGTTGGTGGCTCCAACCGGACGCATGCCCCTCTAACCGGGACCCATGCCCCTGGCCCGTGCCCGCCCAACCGACGCGTTAAGATTAGTCCCGGTTGGTGGCGCAACCGGGACTAGTGCTCTGAGGGGGCGTGGACGGATGGCCTGTTTTCTACTAGTGGCATTTTCTTGTTTTTGTGGTGTTACATATATGGTTTCCTGTTCGTTTGTTTGACACGGGCTATTCCATTGTAGTACTGTTTCACTTGGATCTGGGATGAACAGCTGAGCAAGTACGTTTGACACAGGCTATTCCGTTGCAGACAATTCACGTGGTTGATCCACTTTACAAGCATGAAGAACACGGACGCTTCGACGAAGTCCATCAACCAAATGTTTGCTGTTTGAAGTTAGCTCTGTCACCGTATTTCATTGAATTTTTTGAAGGCTGAAACCCTAACATAGCAAACTTTGGGATATCATATGTCAAGCCGTTAACTTAAACTTTGGGATTATTTCCTTTCTTAAATTATAACAAGTCACATGCTTGTGATAATGTATGTGCTCCATACACTGTATCCTAAAACCTGATTATGTCCTTTCTGAAATTAGAACGAGTATCATGCCTGTGAGCATGTATGTGCTCCATGCACTGTAATGTATTCTAAAAAATTTAAGCTGCCATTCTGATGATAAAAATCCAATAGTACAAGTCTGTTTGGGATGGATACTTCACCCCTTACTTTGATTTTATTTTCGTGGTAATCTGCGAACAAATGTGTTCCAGAAACAAAATTGGCCTATCTATAATATCTATAAAGTTCATCCCCACTAAGATGCATTTAATGTTTGCAAGCTGAAATCTGGTGTAGCCACGTCACCCCATTGATCTCCAACCATCGGATTCAAAAGATGCGGTCAAGATGCAGCAAAAAACTGAAGCGCGTGTACCATGTGACACGTTAATTCTCTATCAGGAGCCAAACTGACCGTTTGCTCTGCCGGCCTAGCCCAGTCCAATATGCCTCCTTCAAAGCTCACCTCTGGCTCTTCTTCTCTCAACCCGCGGCACGAAGAGAAAACAAAGGGTTAATTCGGTCGGTCGGCATTCGGCAAGAGATTCTCCAAGCCGTCGCATTAATCGTTGGTCGCGTGTTTCGATCTCCCGCAGAAGATAGCCGGATGCCTCCTACAGTCCTACCGAAACTGTCTCAGTCTGCCTCTCGATCTCCCACGTAGCTGTCGTTTTTACTCCTCTCGATCTCCCACGATTAGTTCTATGGATTTTAATGGCTTTCAGCGGCTGACTGATGTTGTTGATCGTGTATTTGAACCCCCGATTGCCTCCTCTTTAAATACTACCTCATTTGCCCCTCTCTAGCAACCTGCTCGATGTGATTGTTGCCTCGCTCTGGTGGTCTTGCCGGATATATTTCCCTTGAACTCTGTTCCAACAAGTAGCGCGCAGAACCCCTCTTTCTGCTCTCTCCCGATATGCTTCTCTGATTCTCTCTATATTTATAGAGTCTAGACGTGGACTTCCATTCATTAAATTAATGTGGAAATTGTTCTGTTACAAGGTTCATCAAGGAAGGCTGGGCGCACTTTGTCGCTGAATCTTAACCAAAGTCGATCTTGCGCCATAAGATTCATATGTAATTGTCCCTTTCAGTTGACTCCACAATTCATTTCTAATTTGTTTTTTAACAACTCTTTTGCTAACTGTTGATTATTTGCATTGCATGTATGGTTTCTTCACTTCTTGCCGACTAAATATTTAGCAATTTGGGACAGAGTCTACAAGCCCAAAGGCAGTGGAGGTTCAGGCGTCATCAATATTTTAGTCCCGTTCTTTCCTCATGAAATTCCTCCATAAATACAAAAAGATTTTGCCTGACTGCTGTTCAACGACAGACTTAATATGACTGCGTGCTTTGCGGTTTAGAAGAGAGCAGGTCGCATGATCATCTGTACTAGAATTTCCCCTTCGATACTTCTAGTTATACTTGAGGAAGCGCGGGTTTGTGAGCAGAAACACAGTATAGATTAGACTGTACTCGTTTTTTTCAACCTCTGTTCAAACGTGGGTCCTAGAGAGCAACAAAGATGATGGACGTGTACACCTTGTGTGTAGAGGGAACGAGGTTGCTCGGCACATGTCCATCTCACCAAGGGGATGTGGCCCGGTCAAACCATGTGAGAGATGATGAACTCAGAAATATTTATAGCCTTTTTTGTAGGTTCCTATATGCATACTCTCCCGAACATTTAAAAATCTACACCTATTTTCAGAGTGATCCCTTCTTTTTTACATATCTAATGGACTATTGGACTTTTTTCCAAAAATAATGTTATACATCTTGATTCCATAGATGTATCCTGTGCATAGATAGATACTTAATACGCGGGAGTTAATAGCATAGAACTATCAGTTTCTGGGTAAAATTCCGGAAATCTACCAGTTTACGTTTTCGTGACAGCGCGAGACTGTGTGCCGTCTGCCGTTTTGCACGTAGGTCCTCAAGTTTTGACATAAAATTGAGCAGAAGTCCCTCGCACTATTAAAACCTTCATAACTTTTGAATACGGATTCAAATGGAAAAATTTTAAATACGAAAAGTGCTCAGAATCGTTTGAATCTTTTTTTCAAACTTTATTTATTATTTTATATAATTAAAATATTTTATTAATTATAAGAAATTATTTTGTTAATTATGCAAAAACTTTGGAAATTCATAACTTTAACTATATAACTCCAAATAATATAAATAATATGTCTAAATTTATTAGAAAAATCCAAGGAATCCATTTCTTATATTTATAATGCATGAATCATATCCGTTCCTCTCGGATATTTTTATTATGCAAGTAATCATAATAATAAATGTGTCCATTTTATTTATTCTTGCATATTTGTAGACATATTATCATGCAAAAGTATGCAACCAGAGTCTCCCTCGCGAACTCCTCGTCCCTCAACCACCCGAACTTGTCCTCTACAGTTTGTAATTCACACGCATGCATTTAGAACATATTCGTATCTTTTGCTGGTGCGTATGCATGTCGCTCTGAGCCTGTTTCATGGCGATTGGCAACCTAGCTGGCCGTAGTTCTGCATGTCCAGTGAGCGCGCGCTAAGGCTAGGAATTTGGCGCAGTGGACATGTTAGGTGAAAAACAAGACAACGAGAAAACTGGTTGTCTGATCGTGTTCTTTGCCTGTTTAGCTTCTCAAGAAATTTCCAATTCTCCTGATATGCCAATTCCATGTTTCACCAGACCACAACTAAGCCAACTGGATGGGCCATGACCAAGATTAATATGACCCTGTTGTACGTCCAGATTCTAAACTTTTACCTCTTTGTTGATTATATACGTTCTTGGTCATACATAATCAAATTTATTTTGTCAAATTGGAGGGTAGGCTTCAGCCAATCAAAGCCTAGCCCATAGATTCGCCCCTGCCGGCAAGGCGGCATGGAGCACGGACTACAGCGTCTTGACCGGAGGGCCTAGCCAAGTCTGCGTGCGCGCCTTCTTACACCTCGATCGTGTCTTGGTCGATAAGATAGAGGGCTTTCCAAATGAATGTCAGCGTACGTCGTGCTCGTAGCCCGGGATGTTCGCTATCGAGGAGAACCTTCCTATAGCTAGCCAAGTCTGCTACATATTATTTTATTTTGTAGTATTGAAAACGAACGAACGGTGCCAGTATGCAACGCAACTAATACGTACGTGGGCGCGAGAGGTGACGTGGCATGCATGCACGAAGGGCCTTGTGAGATGCATGCATGTGGCTGTATCATATCTTCCCGTTCCTATACGATCCAAGTGAGTCGCGCCTCCGATTACGTAAAATAGAGACTATAAATTGTTTCTAAAATGGAACGATCTAAATATCCAGTTATCCAAGTAGTCATAATAATAAATCCAAGGTACACATTTATTATTATGATTACTTGCATAATCAAAATATCCGAGAGGAACGGATATGATTCATGCATTATAAATATAAGAAATGGATTCCTTGGATTTTTCTAATAAATTTAGACATATTATTTATATTATTTGGAGTTATATAGTTAAAGTTATGAATTTCCAAAGTTTTTGTATAATTAACAAAATAATTTTTTATAATTAATAAAATATTTTTTATATTTTAGTTATATAAAATAATAAATAAAGTTTGTAAAAAAAGATTCAAACAATTCTGAGCACTTTTCGTGTTTAAAATTTTTCCATTTAAATTCGTATTCAAAAGTTATGAAGGTTTTAATAGTGTCAGGGACTTCTGCTCAATTTTATGTCAAAACTTGAGGACCTACGTGCAAAACAGCAGACGACACACGGTTTTGCGCTGCCATGTCAGCCTGACGGGTGGGCCAGCCTTGTCAGTTTTCGTGTCAATTCGTGATCAGGATGAGTTTAGTGCGATTTAAGAAAACGGACGCCAAATGTGGAAGATGTTTGCTGCGAAAACGTAAACCGGTAGATTTTCCGAAATTTTGCCTAGAAACTGGTAGTTCTATGCTATTAACTCTAATACGCAGAGCAAATTTTTCCCATTGAAAAAAAAGATAACATGTCAATAGTACACAATTACATCAGAAGGAACTGGACAGTGGAGAAAATGTACTAATGGCCATTAATATAATATGCATCCAACAATAGTTTTTGCTAATAGGATAGATCTGGAGCATGATTAAGTCTGCAACAATTATCAATCCTAGATCAAGCGAAGCAAACAAATTCAAGGGAGCCAAGAACTCAAGTCAACAAAATATTACAGCAAGGGTAGCAATGAAAATAGTTCTATAGAAGCAGAATCTAATCAATCATTGACACACAAAAAAACATGCCACTTTCACCACCATTAGGCCAATGTCTATTTGAGCCTCCAGAACATAGAAGGGAGATCACCAGGCCATGTTTAGAAGCTGGTTGAACATGTCTGCTCTAACATCACAAGCTCGACCTGAAAAAAAAATGTTATTTGTCAGGCAGGTCAGTTGACATTATCAGAATAGAAGAAAGTAACGTTTTTAGCATTTTGCTTACATTTGAAATGCTTTTACCAAGATCAATCCCACGATACCAACATGCGTAGTGCATTGTGTACAAAAACCAGAGTTGTTCCTGCAGACAAGTATGACAAGAAAAAGGCAAAAATTGAGTGGGTGTTCACGCCTTCAACAAGGAGGGCATTTTCAAGGCGTGTTAGAACTTATCATCTACACCGTCCGCTGTAATTAGAGGTCTCTTCTCCTTGGAACCAGTCTCCATCTTCCAAAGACCACCCATCGAAGAATGTTTGTGTGCATTTGACAAGAGCACTACAAAGGGTATCCATGTTTTCCTTGTGATGCGGGGTGGCACGCACCTCATCCGCATTCATCATATTGGATCGAGGACAAGCATATCCCTCGTCGATATGTCCCATATGTAACAGCTATAGCTTGTACTTGTCGGTATAGCGCATTGCCGCATTCTATCTCCAGTTCTGTTTTGTAATTATTGCCTTTGTTGATGTTGCTTCTGCCATACCGACGCCAAATTTGACCTCCCAAGGTGTCAGGTAAAACGCATATGCTTCGGCAAGAGAGTCCAAAACGGTCCAAGGTGTCGGGTAGAATATTTGTGCATTCTTCTTCGAGGCAGAAGCCCTCAAAGTTGCCTCCACGGCACCAACCTTACTTGGTGGCCTGAAAGTTGGCAGCTCTTGGCCTTTCCCCGTACGTTTGCTTCAAGGTTGACGCATCAGGTACATTACGAGTGGAAGCCAAACTGCTTATGGGTAGGAAATATAAAAAGTGAAGAAGCATATACGAGTTTTGTTTCTTCTAGATTACATTTGGAATCTACATAGATAGCAGAAATTTACAAGAGCATAACATCCAAAAAGATATATGTTCCTTCACTTTGTAAAATTTAAAAGGACGACAGAGAACAGTTAGTGAGGAAAATCTGCTAGCGAGGAAAATATATGTACATTTTTATTCTGCTTGCGAGAAAAATCTATATACTAAACCGATTAGTAGAAAAAACTAACCAGCATACACCGGCGCACAGAGATTGGATCTAAAACCAACTAAAATATATACATGAGCATAATATATGTACTACATTTTTATTCTGATAGTGAGGAAAATCTGTGTACTAAACCGAACAGTAGTAAAAACTAAACATCATACACCAGCGGACAGGGATTGGAACTAAAACCAACTAAAATGTTATAAGAGGCACAATACAAGATTTCTAGGAACATGGATTAAACTAGTTACCGTTTTATGTACAAAGATTTGGGAGGCACAAATGTTTCAGGCAGTGGCACTAAACCGAACAGTAGAAAAAACTAAACATCATACACCAGCGGACAGGGATTGGAACTAAAACCAACTAAAATGTTATAAGAGGCACAATACAAGATTTCTAGGAACATGGATTAAACTAGTTACTGTTTTATGTACAAAGATTTGGGAGGCACAAATGTTTCAGGCAGTGGCACCACAGATGCAGCTGCATTATGCGTCTCTCTGGCAAAAGAGTCGGAGGCGGCGCCATAATGGTCAATGTCGGCCGACTCGGTGTCGTCAGCGTCAAGGTGCGATGGGTGTGGGACATGTACTGCGTCATCCTCTTCTTCCCTAGCCGAAGATGACGACTCCGAGCCTGAGCTTGCAGCGGAGCTACACGAAGGGAACAAGGAGAAAAGTGAGTAATGGAAAAGAATGTTGGTTGGCGGCTTTGGGCAAACAAGGATCTATGGATCCGATTACCTATAACTCTGGTCGAGATGCCAATCACCATAAGAAAATGCATCCCCGGATGGAATTTATAATGTGGCGCACCGCGAGCCCCACTGGTTCGCCGAGAGAATGGATGAATGAGGAACGAATAAAAATGAATCAAGATCTAGATATTGATGCGGCAATGAGATGGAGAATGAATGGGAAGATGTGAGAGCTGACCTAGTGAATCCTGGACCGGCGACGCTTGCAAGGAGCTCGGTATAGCTCTTCAATCCATCCATGGTGGCGACGCGGCGCTCCGGGAGCAACGACGTGTGGTTGCACAAACAGACGAGGGGTGAAGAAAGAGAACCTAGGAGCAATGACTGAGAACACAAGATGCACATGTCCACCTCCGGCCCCTAAGAGGCGCGTTATGGACAAAGTGCGTTTAGAGAACACTTGGGCATATTTCACGAGTTAGCCCATCACCAACTTAAAGGCCCAGGCAGAAATCAGTGCGAATCTCCAACACACTGACGCACAGGATAAGCCCGGAACCCCCACGACTATGGAGAATCGCTGCGTTCGGCGAGGGAGGTGCGGAACCTAGCTGGGGAAAGCTCGAGAATTGAGGGATCTTGGAGGAACAATGACATTGATGCAGGGGCGGAGCTACATTGTAAAGTTTGGGTCAATTGACCCCAATGACTTTGGTTCAGACTCTTGTCTATATAGCCCAGTGCAACAAAATGAACTCATTAAAAGTTGTATTTGATCCCAGTTAATCAGACCCCATTCACGTGAAATCACTTGTGTTCCCTCAAAAAATCACTTATGCGTCCACACCAGGCCCAAAACATGCAGCAGTCAGCCCATAGTTAGCTGAATCGATAGCTGAAGTAAAAGTATCGCTCGGCTTGCTTATGGTCGCCTCGGATTCCGTTTTTTCTGGCGATCTCGCTCGCTCGTCGTCTACGGTTCGCCTCTCGCTGTCTCCTCCCGTGGATCATCGGCAGTCCCTCGACTCAAGAAAATCGACTATTTCTTCTACATGATCTGTAAGTACGACTAAAACCGGTATATGCATCTAATTGATATAAAAAGATTACCAGTTCCCAATTCTTGAATCATCTTAGGGTTTCTAGTTTCCTGATCAGTTGATTTTTAGTCATTTGAAGGTGTGGGTTGATTTTGTCGTATTGGGTAATTAGTGAGACGCTGCTAACGTGGATTAGAGAACACCGATTAAGCCTCCAATCGCCCTAGCATAATGTCAGGTAATCAAACAAAAATTTAAAAAGGTCATTCTACTTTATCATGCATGTATATATAATTCATACGTATTTTTGTTATGATGGTCTCTTGCTAATTTTGAAGGTACTAGACAATTTATGAAGAGTTTTTTAAATTTCAAAAGAAAATGGTCACCACCCACAACCAATGATCCTAATCATGAAGGTCCGTCCAACACAAGTCGTAGTATATCGTCCTTGCCTTTTGTCGGTCCCTCCAACTTCAAGAGAGGTAATAGTTAATTTGAATGAGCTTCTTATGACCCGCCTGATAGGAGGAGGATAACAGAATATATAGGGCCGAAATTACATGATGAGATGAGACGTGAGACAGAAATATTTAGTTAGAGGTCCATTTAAACCACGGCCTGGTTTTAAGTATCCACATAGGAGTATAGAAGATCTCCAACGGCGGTTTAGCATTAAGTGGTATATAAAATATGAATGGATAGAGTATAGTGTGAAGATGAATGCTGCATTTTGCTTATATTGCTACTTGTAATCCGTCTAAATTTTGAGTTTGCTATAATATTTCATGTAAAATTTCTAATTAATATACTAGTTGTGGATCTAGCCATACGAGCTATGTGTATATCTTAGTGGTATGTTTTATGGACATATATTTTTTCTATTTGTTTATTTTGACCCCTGCGATATTTTTTTCTGGCTTCGCCCCTGCATTGATGCCATGTTTGGGAGCCTTGAGATCGGCAAAGAGGAGTTCGACGATTTGGTACCGGATGAAGTGGAAGTTGGCCTGGAGGAGAGCACCCGTCCGGTGGCAAGAGTGCATTGTGCGAAGAGTTTCAGCCATGAGGACTTCTTCCAATAGATGTATTATGCGTGGAACTCGGCGAAAGACGTCAATATTTGACATGTTGGAGAAAACCTATTTTTGATTCAGTGCCATTGTACGGGCGACTGGGAGAATATTACCGAGCAGGGCCCGTGGTTATTTCGTGATTAGGCAATGATCATAACACCCTATGATGGTGTCGATGGCCCTTATTCAGTGGATCTTGAGCATATGACTGTGTGGATCCAGGTCCGAAACCCCCAGAGGGGTATCGCAAGGAAGATGGGATTACCAAGCTCATTGAATGACTAGCGGGGAAGGTGTTCTCGGTGGAGATGACAACAACGGGAGATTTTTGTGGAGACTTTGTTAGGTTATGGATTAATCATGATACCGGTGTTAGAATTAGTATCGTATGTAACCGACACAGTTTGTTGTACGTGTCCAAGTCTTGTACGACCTGTAGCTAGGTGCCGCATAGCACCAATATAAATAAACCAACACGAGGCTCTCGGGAGTATCCGAGTAGTCCTGAACTGCCTGATCGTAAGTTTTACATGGTATCGAGTCAGCTCTTCCGCCGATTCGATCGCTAATCCCGTCCCCGCACAAGTCGCTCCGCTCGCCCCTCTCGCCGCGATCGATGGCTACCACATCGGCTCCGCCAATGATCAATCTTGGGGCACCGCCGACCGACAAACTCACCCGGCAAAATTACCCTGGCTGGCGTGCACAGATCCTGCCCCCAATCCGTGGTGCTCGCCTCGTTGGTCTGCTTGATGGGACCGACGCTGCTCCGCCGGAGACATTGGTGGTTCAGCCCGCCGACAAAGAGACCAATCAAGCTGAGAAGACGACGCCAAATCCCGCCTATGACAATTGGATCTCCAGGGACCAGATCGTCCTCGGCTACCTTCTCCAATCTCTCTCTCATGAGGTTCTTCCTCACGTTCAGCGGATCGAGCATGCCGCTGGGGTCTGGAAGGCGATTGAGGAGATGTTCGCCTCACAGAGCGAAGCCAAGATCACAAATCTCCGCATCGCTCTTGCAAACACCAAGAAAAGAAACCTCTCTACAGCAGCTTTTCTCACGCAGATGCAGCAGATTGTGGATGAACTTGCGGCTGCTGGATGTACTGTATCGACCAGAGAACATGTCTCTTTTATTCTAGCAGGCCTCGGTGCTGGCTATGACTCAATTGTTGCTGCACTTGGAGTGGCGACAACCCCAATCTCATTGAGTAACCTCTATGCACAGCTGCACGCATATGATCGGCGCCAGGAGATGTTGCACGGCTCCTCCGGCCCTAATTTTGAGACCTCGGCCAACATTGTCTCCCGCCAACGCCGAGGACGCACCAACAACAACAATCGCCCCCGCGACGACCGAGTCGACCGACGTGACGATCGTCGTACTGACCGCTGGCGCGATGACCGATACAACGACCGGCGTAGTGATCGTCGGGACGATCGTCGCGATGATCGTCGAGATGGCTACGGAAGCTATGGTCGTGGTGGTGGTCGTGCGCCTCCAGGAGGGGGGCGTGGACGTGGCCGCGGACACCGTCGTACTACTCCTTGGGTTGACGCCGTATGTCAAATTTGCAACACAGAGGGCCATCTAGCTAAAGATTGCTGGTCACGCTTTGATGAGGATGACTACTATGGCGACAAATAAGTCCCTGCCGCCTACGGCGTAGACACAAATTGGTACTCGGATACCGGTGCCACTCATCATGTTACCGGGGAGCTCAATAATCTGACGATCCGTGACTCCTATCACGGTAATGACAGAGTTAACACGACCAATGGACAAGGTATAATTATTTCACATATTGGTAATTCTATGGTTCATACTCTGTAACTACCTCGGTGAATTACGCTCCTAGCTACAAGCCTGGATGAACGGTAGTGGTTGAAATAGTACGGTGGGGCCCCAAAAGCCACTCACGGGTAGACCTTTCGGCCGTCCCAACCACTTCCAATTCATCGGGAACTGTACGGGCGTGTCGGCGAAGGGATCAAATACATACACAAATGAGTATGTATGCAAGCCACCATACAAGAGTACATCAGAGCCATACCATCTAGAAAGAAAGGAAATATAGCAACGCCATACGGCAAGATTCAAATGACCTAGATAGATCTAATATTTTAGGATACTTCCTCATACAGCACACATCAGAGTATCATGCGGAAGCGGCAAACAAAGTCCGAGTACGGATAAGAAGCAAATCGGCATAAGATGCCATAGAAATAAGCACATCCCAACCACAGATCTCACGGATCCCCGTTCCCGGAATCTCTACACCGAACGATCGTTGCCCACATCATCAGCCTCTTCCACCCAGTATCCGTCCTGCGAGGGTACCTGTTCATCTGAACCAATAATTTATCGTGTGAGACCCTAAGGGTACTCAGCAAGTCTTAATGCCTCTAAAGGGGACACAACCTGGGGTGACGCAATTGCAGCGAAAGATAAACCCTAGCAGTTCTACAGATAAACGCTAACCATCCGCCTAACCAATGATAGACGGATGTCCGTGAATTAAGGACAACAGTTATAATAGTAATTTCATCAGATCCATCCTCCTCCTCGCTTACCAACGAGGAAGTGGACGAACAACCCCCCATCCGTTGGCAATTTTATTGACCATTCCATGAGTGTTGCACTATTTACTACTCACTTTACTTAGTCAGATTAAAGCGGTACTTTAGTTATGCTTGTCTATGATTGAGAAACTGTGCTCCAAGTCGTCCATAACCGCGGACACGGCTTTCAAAAAGTTTTACCCGGCCGGGGTGCACCAATAGCAACACACGCTCGATCAGCCTCGGAAAAACCAAATCAAAACCCAACGAGGCCTTCACGACAAAGCAATCACATGATTCAGAAATATTTCAGGGGGCCACCCCATTGAGTAGACCCGCAACGAAGATAGCTGACTTCGAGACGGACTCAAGGTTTGCGTCAATGGCTGTAAACGACTGGGAACCCGAAAGTGTGGCTGGGCTTGTCGATACCGCGAAAACATTCCGCTTACCTAAACGATGCGATGTGCTCCTCGCACAAACGTAATAAACAGTAACATGGCATAAGTACAGGATAGTAAATAAAACCTCAAACTAGTTTGTGGCCCCAAGAAATAAGACGGAATCAAGCTCTGGCTCAGGGGGGTCCCATATACCTCCCGGATGTGGATAGAGCGATGAAACAAGGAACAGGAATCAAGTACTGGGTCTTCAGGACACAAGTGAGCAGGAAAAACCAAATAGCAGATGTTGCTCACGGTGCCACTTTCTTTAGTTATCCCACTACTACTCAGGTTTAAGTTGTTTAGGTACCTCGTTATCCAACAGACTCTCACATACCCTACACATGCTGTTCTACGACTCGCATGGCTCAAACAACTCCTGTAGTAATGGCTCATGGGATGGAGGAACAAGCTTGGTGGGGTTTAAAAGTAAAGGCTATGCATACTTGGGATTCAATTTAATGCAATCGCGACTCAATGATGCAAGAATAAGATAGAGGCAATAGGTACTGTATGTATGCAAGCATGTGGAAGTGCTTGCCTGGCAACTCAGTTGAAGCGAGAGACGGATCTGGGTAGTGCTCCTGGTTCTCTTGATATATCCCCTGCTCAGTGTCTATCCGAGAAAAACCAAACAAACAAGGCCAACATGAATATAGAGCACAAGCATATGAATAAGATGCGTCAAGCAAACAATCATGCCATGATGAATGATGCACAATTTGCATGGCATTAAAGTAGCATGGCATGGGTGAGGTGGTAGACAAGAAATAACATTTTAATGGGGTTTTGGATCACCTTTGTTGCCATAATAGTTGCTGTACACTATATTTTTATATGTTGCATGCTGCAATTGAAGTCATGGATAGCATAAACAGAAAGGTCTCGTCGAGCTGATCATTTTAGACATATCATTTGCTCAATTTGGATTTATAAATCAAAAGTTATTAATTATTTAAATTCCAGTGGCATTTGTGGTAATTTAATTCAACTTGGAATTTTAAATGTGCAAAAGGCAATTTGAATAGCATATTTGAAATCCTCACATTTTTCTGATTCAGAAACATATATTGTTTGTATTATTTGGATTAATATTTGAAAAGTTATTTAAAATCTGATTTGTATTTGAATTTGAATTAATCGAAAAAGATTTGAATTAAAATGCAGAACGAGAACATTTTACACTCAGTTAAACCTAGCCCTAGTCGCCGACAGGTGGGACCAGGCGCTGGGCCCACATGCCGGGTGAGAGGAGGAGGACATGTGGATTTGGAAAAAGTTCGGGAGCCTTTTTAGAAAAAAAATACCACCGACGCTGCCAGTGGGCCTGGGCTGGACCGTGGGTGGATTTAAAAAGGTTTGGGGGGTTTGTGTAAAGCACCACGCGGGCACTGTTTCTCTTCCTATTCGCCGCATGGGCGGCGAGTGGGGGATCGAACCGCTCTGGCGCCTTAGCGGAGCGGCTACTGCGCGCTGCGGGTTCTTCTTTGGGAAAGGCGTGGTTAGCTAAGGCGATGCGCCGCGATGCAGAGACAACAACGATGGACACGCCGTGCACCGAGGGTGCTCGTGCGGTGGCGTGGCGCCTGTGAAAGCGAGTCGGGAGGTTATGCAGGCGGGGTGCTCACCGCGGGTGTGTCTGTGGCGGTGGTTCAGCTTGAGGCGCAGCGATCGGCAGTGGTGGCCGAGTAGCTAGGGTTCTTGTGGCGTGGTGCAGCCCGGCTCGGGGCTTCTCCTCACTCCGCGTGGCTGGCGACGCAGGGGACCTCTGAGCTTCCCGACAACCTTGGCTCCGCGCCTCCTGTTCGCGTCTTGTTGGTGAGACCCGACGGTGTGTCCGGCGTCGAGGTGCTGTTGCGGTGGAGAAAGAGGGGGCGGAGGAGAGGAACGAGGCAGAGCCTCAAGTTGGATCTGGGGAGAGGCCAGAGAGGTGCGGGTGGATAAGAACAGGAGGGGGCAGGTAGATGGCGTGGGGGTAGATCTTTGGCGCCACCTTTGCACCTCACGTGCAGCTGCGGAGGCAGGGAGGCAGAGGGAGGCTGCCGGTGGGGTAGAGGAGGGCGAGAGGTGGCAGGGCTCGGTGCGGCCCCATGCAGAGAGAGAGAGGGGTGGCTCGGCTAGTGCTAGGGTCGGGTTAGGGTTAGATCGGCTCGGGTGCGGCTAGGGTTTGGGGTGGGGTAGCTAGGTGGGCAGGAGAGAGGGCCAGGTGGGGCCAGCTGGAAGAGGTTCAGCATGGATGGAAAAGAGGGGGTGGGGTAGGTTTAGGGTTTAGCTAGGATGGGGTATGGTAGATTAGGGTTTTTGGAGAGAGAGAGAGATGGTTATAGGATTAGAGGGAGAGGAAGGATAAGATGGAATGGTACTTGACTTGATCATGCATGCTCTAGAAAAGTTCAAACAAGATCAAGACAAGAAAAGAGAGAGAGAGGGAGAGATGTGGATTAGGTTTTCTTTGAATCATGCATGCTCCAATTGGTTCAAGCAAGATCTAGAAAAGAAGAGAGAGGTTTATGGTCTTGAGTTGATCAAGTATGATCCACTCAAGCTCACAAGAACAAGACAAGAAAAAGAGAGGGAAAAGGTGGTAGGGTAGGGTCTCACTAGAAGGAGAGAGAGAGGTAGAGAGTTTGGGTGGGGTACTATACTAGCCAAAACAAGATCAAGCAAGGAAAGGAAAACCATGCAAGCAAAACAAAAATAACATTCAAAAGTCAAGTAAAAGGTGGCACTTGCATGGCCCATGCAAACCATAAATGCCATGTATTTACATTGTGAAAACAACATAAAATCATGTGGCATTATTCCATGCATTCCCAAAAGGTGGAAAAAGGCCAAGCATAAGATTATGGGTGGAATCCAACCAACCAACATGAGCTAGAGGTAAACTCAAATAAAATGCCAAGCTCATATTAATTGGATGGTGGAATTATAAGGTGGTGAAAGAAAGGTGGTGGAGTTATTAAGAGATATGCCCCCAAATCAACTTGGGCATTTAACAATTTATCAAGAACCAAATACAATATCAAGAGGCAACTACAATTAATAATGCACATGAGATAAGAACCAAACAAGAAGGGGTTTTATATGATGCACAAATGCAAGGTGGCATGATGACATGAGCATGATATGATGATGATGTAGTAATTATATGTAGGAAGTGGCCCTTTTATTACTAGAACAAGTAGCATTACAGATGTTAGACAACTGGGATGCTAAAACTCTCCCCCACTAAACAGGAATCTCGCCCCGAGATTCTAGGAAGAAGAAGAAGATACAAAGAGAGAAGGATGGTTGGCACGGAGTTCATCTTCACGCTCCCATGTGGCTTCATCAACAGAATGGTGTGACCACTGCACCTTGCAGAACTTGATGGACTTGTTGCGAGTCCTTCTTCTCATGGTCTCAAGGATTTTGGTGGGGTGTTCTTGATAAGATAGGTCTTCTTGGAGATCGATTAGCTCATGATCCACGGTCCTGCCGGGATCTTTGAAGCACTTCTTGAGCTGAGAGATGTGGAAAACATCATGGACTTTGAGTTTTTCCGGGAGCTCCAGGGCATAAGCAACTTATCCTCTTCTACCAAGAACCTTGAAAGGACCGATGTATCTAGGAGCCAACTTTCCTTTGATACCGAAGCGGTGTGTACCTCTCATGGGAGTGACACGAAGGTAGACGAGATCACCAGGGGCATATACCATATCCGTGTGCTTCCTGTCATAGTTGCTCTTCTGACGACTTTGAGCAATCTTCAGGTTCTCAAGAATGATATGCACCTTCTCCTCTGCCTGAGATACGATGTCAGGTCCAAACCAGATTCTTTCTCCTGCACCTGACCAACCAATCGGAGTTCTGCACTTGCGACCATAGAGAGCCTCAAATGGTGCCATCTTCAGACTCTTCTGGAAGCTGTTGTTGTAGGAGAATTCAGCATATGGAAGGCATTCCTCCCACTTCATGCCAAAAGAGATGACGCAAGCCGAAGCATATCCTCCGAATCGATTGATCCTTTCCACTTGCCCTTGCGATCGAGGGTGGTAAGGTCTTTGAAGTTCAACTTTGTTCCCGAGCCTTTTGGAAACTTTCCCGAACTTTGAGGTGAAGATGCTCCCAGTGCGAACTGATTTCAAGTGGAACCCCATACAGAGAGACAATTACATTGATATAGAGCTCACCAACTGAATTCCAAATTGTTTCCTTGATCGGGAACAAATGAGCCACTTTAGAAAGCTCACGATGACAACAAAAATTGCATTGTTGCCCTTCGCGACCTTGGAAAGCCAAGGATGAAGTCCATCTCTACTTTCTCCCATTTCCATTCCGGAGGTTTCAATGGCTGTAGAAGACCGAACGGTTTCGATGGATGCCTTGACTCGTGATGCACATCACATTACGAGACATACTTTGCACAATACCGCTTCAACCTGTGCCACCAAGATTGTGTTTTCAAGTCCATGTACATCTTTGTGCCGCCAGATGGATAGAAAGAACCGAATCATGCCTCCTTGAGAACTTGCTCTCTCGACCGGGTAGTTTGGAACAAACATCCGGTGCTCAAAGAACAGTGCCTTGATCATCCACGTGGAAGGACTCATACTTGAAGCTCAAGTTTAGAGATGAGCTTTTGGTGCGGATCACCAAGTCGACGAGAGCGAATCTTTTCTTCCAAGAGAGGAGTAGCCGAAGGTTCAGAGATGCCCTTGTTCCACAATTTCGTGTTGAGTCGACGGAATTCCTCGCACAAGAGAGGTTGTTGCTCTTCCACCATGAGGTTGTTGACATAAGCTTTACGGCTAAGCGCATCTGCCATGACATTTGCTTTGCCCGGAGTGTAGTTGATGGTCACATCAAAGTCATTGATTGCTTCAATCCATCTCCTCTGCCGAAGGTTGAGATCCGGCTATGTGAAGATATACTTCAAACTCTTGTGGTCAGAAAAGATCTCACAACGGTTACCAAGCAAGTAGTGCCTCCATAGCTTCAAAGCAAAGACAACTGCTGCTAGCTCGAGGTCATGTGTGGGATAATTGATCTCATGCGTCTTCAACTGACGAGAGGCATAAGCAACCACCTGTTTCTCTTGCATAAGGACCGCACCCAATCCTTGCAAAGAGGCGTCGCAGAATATCTGGAAAGGCTTAGATGTATCCGGAGGAACCAAGACTGGTGTGGAAGTGAGTTTCTCTTTGAGTGTCTCAAAACTTGCTTGACACGCCGGAGTCCACGGGTATTTCTTGCCTTTCTTGAGGAGATCGGTAAGAGGCTTCACTATCTTCGAGAAGTTACGAACGGTTACGGCAATAACTAGCCGCACCAAGAAAACTCCGCACTTCTTTGACATTAACAGGAGGAAGCCATTCAACAATTGTCTTCACGGTTTCAAGTTGACTGCAATGCCCTTGGCAGAGATGACATGACCAAGATAGGTTACTTCAGGCAGCCAAAACTCACACTTTGAGAACTTTGCATACAAGCGGTTCTCACGAAGCTTGTTTAGGACACACCGCAGGTGTTCTTCATGCTCTTCCTTAGACTTGGAATAGACCAGAATGTCATCCAGATAGACCACGACAAACTTATCAAGGTACTCCATGAAAACGGAGTTCATCAGCCTCGAGAAGGTAGCAGGTGCGTTGGTGAGACCGAAAGACATGACCGTGTACTCATACAGGCCATAGCGGGTGGTGAAAGCTGTTTTGGGCACATCTTCTTTGCGAATCTTGATTTGGTGATAACCACTTCTCAAGTCCAGCTTAGAGAACACCACAACTCCTACTAGCTGATCAAAAAGATCATTTATCCGCGGGAGAGGATATTTGTTCTTGATGGTTTTAGCATTGAGAGCCCGGTAGTCAACACATAATCTATCGGTTCTGTCACGCTTCTTCACAAAGATTGTTGGGCTACCCCAAGAAGAATCGTGTTGAATGAAACCCAACTTCTCTTGTTCATCAAGTTAACGCTTGAGTTCACCAACTCGAAGGACCCATTTTATAAGGCCGCTTGGAGATAGGAGCCGTTCAGTTCAAGCTCAATCACGAACTCAACCTCACGATCCGGAGGCATACCGCAACTCTTCGTGAAAGACATCCGGAACTCACAGATCATTGGTACACTCAATAGCTTCCATAGCATCATCATTCGAGCTGCCAAAGAGAAGAGCCGGACAACAGGAGATGACTTGGAGAAAAGACTATATGGCCTTCGTGAATCTTCAGAGAACCGAGCTCAAAGACAATCAATCACAGCTGCATTTGCTGTCAACCAATCCATGCTCAAGATGACATCAATGTCAGAATTGCCCAGAACAATTAAAGATGCCGAGAATGAAGAGCCACCAATCTCAATTTGATTGCCATGACTGATCTTAGATACTATCATATTTGCTCCAGGCGAAAGAACCATTAACTGCTTAAGGATAGGATCCATTGCTAACTCATTCTCATTTGCAAACTTGTGAGAAACAAAAGAATGCGATGCACCAGAATCAAACAAAACTCGTGCAGGTACTGAGTTAACGGAAAGCATACCCATCACAACTCCAGGTGCATGCTCAGCTTGAGTGGCGTTGACACAGTTGGCACGAACAACCGCAGACCCGGGCTTGGTGTTGATGTTGAGAGCCCGAGGCGGTGGTGCACGAACCGAAGGAGAGCTTGCTGCAGATCTTGGCGGGGGTGGAGGGAGAGCTTTGTTCTTCAACGGACAGTTCCAGTTGGGATGTCCATGATCTCCACATGTGAAACAAGCACCATGTGGACGTGGAGTAGCGTAGCCAGGGACTCCGTCAGGCGCTCCCGAGTAGTGGTGGTTGTAGCCCCTGGGAGCCGCAGTGGTGAAGTTTGGTGGCCTTGGCGCGAAACTTGCAGGTCTTGGTGGAGCCGGGAGCGACGGTGGGGTGTTAGGAACCCAGACACGCCGCTTAGAAGGAGCTGCCATAACTGCAGAGCTTGATGCATCCCTGTTGTGTTTCTTGGACTCCTCAAACACTTGCCTCCTTGCCTCCTCTTGCAGGGCGGTGTGCTGTAGTTCCAGGAAAGTTGCCGGCCTTGCATGTGTGATTGCATACTTGATCGACGCATTGAGCCCTTGCCTGAACCTCTTCTGCTTCTTCTTGTCATCAGATACCTCATCACCACCATAACGAGAGAGATTCATGAAGTTCCTGATATAGGTGTTGACGTTATCATTTCCTTGCTTCAGGTTGAGAAATGCTTCCTTCATCCTTTCCATAACAATCTCTGAGAGAAACTGCTCCTTGAACGCTCCAGTGAACCTCTCCCAAGTTGGTCGGAAACCAAAAGCCTTGCCTTCAAGTAGTTCTCCCACCAGAGCTGCATCTCCCTTGAAGGTGGGTAGCACACTTGACCCACTGCTCCGGAACATCGCCAGCCTCGAGCAACCTTGACATCTCATGCAGCCAATCATCCGCGTCCAGAGGTCGATCAGAAACATCAAACTGACGAGGGTTGAATTTGAGGAAGCTCTTGATGTCTCCTCGCTTGGGAGGTGGAGGAAGTGGAGCAAACTGCTTTCTCGACACTCTCCTCAAAGCGCTGGTTCACGCATTGCATTGCCAAAGCATTAGCGATGTTTGACAACATGAGCCCGAGCCCGAGGTATGTCCTCATCGGTACGGCGTGGTGGATCCATCCTGTCATTGATATAAAACTCAAGTCAGTACTATAATGGAAGATGATAATAATCCAAAATAGTACCAAGATGGAATTAACCAAGATTAAAGGATACAATTTACTGAGATGATATTAAAATATCAACAAAGTTCAAAGCACCTAGAAGATATTAAGCATATCGCACACGACTGAAAAGGAGTGTGGTACACAATATATCAAAGAAAATTTTTCCACAAATTTCGGCATTAAAATACCAATAGATGCGCAAAATTACTTAACGAATCAAGATTAGTGACTCTACCGATTCAATATACAAAAGCGAATGATAAGAGTAGTGGTATGGTCGCGACTCCATCCCGCACTCAAATCATTACTCCGCACCTGAACAAGTGGAACACATATCCTAACCCCTTCTTCTCACGTTGAACCTAAAGATTGGTAACTACGGAAACGAACACCCCAAACAAGATAGCGTCGGATACAAAGAGAAGACAGATTGCGTCGGTTTGCAAAAGCCTGTCGGTATGTATTGTACCAACAGTTGCTAACCAAAGGCAGATAAGATAACAACTTGGATGCAACAGATAGACAAGGGATTACACACACACACACACACACACACACACACACACACACACACACACACACAACCTATGGTACTACGGAAACCCAGAACACGTGAATCCTAGTTTGAATTTTAGAAGAGGATTGAAAACATTGCACTTCCTTACCAGAAAAGGGTGGGTGCGTGAGTAAGAAGAAAAATGGAAGCAGTCCTACTCTCGTGTTTTGTTTTTCCCTAATATACATAACTACCAAAATATTTGCTAGACTGACAACGACCGTTTGGCTGAAACCCTGAAGGTCGGGATGGCTCTGATACCAATTGTAACTACCTCGGTGAATTACGCTCCTAGCTACAAGCCTGGATGAACGGTAGTGGTTGAAATAGTACGGTGGGGCCCCAAAAGCCACTCACGGGTAGACCTTTCGGCCGTCCCAACCACTTCCAATTCATCGGGACTCAGACGCGGCGTAATCGGCAGCGAAGGATCAAATACATACACAAATGAGTATGTATGCAAGCCACCATACAAGAGTACATCGAGCCATACCATCTAGAAAGAAAGGAAATATAGCAACGCCATACGGCAAGATTCAAATGACCTAGATAGATCTAATATTTTAGGATACTTCCTCATACAAAGACACATCGATTATCATGCGGAAGGCAAACAAAGTCCGAGTACGGATAAGAAGCAAATCGGCATAAGATGCCATAGAAATAAGCACATCCCAACCACAGATCTCACGGATCCCGTTCCGGAATCTCTACACCGAACGACTGCTGCCCACATCATCGCCTCTTCCACCCAAAGATCCGTCTCGAGGGTACCTGTTCATCTGAACCAATAATTTATCGTGTGAGACCCTAAGGGTACTCAGCAAGTCTTAATGCCTCTAAAGGGGACACAACCTGGGGTGACGCAATTGCAGCGAAAGATAAACCCTAGCAGTTCTACAGATAAACGCTAACCATCCGCCTAACCAATGGTAGACGGATGTCCGTGATTTAAGGACAACAGTTATAACAGTAATTTCATCAGATCCATCCTCCTCCTCGCTTACCAACGAGGAAGCGGACGAACAACCCCCCATCCGTTGGCAATTTTATTGGCCATTCCATGAGTGTTGCACTATTTACTAGTCACTTTACTTAGTCAGATTAAAGCGGTACTTTAGTTATGCTTGTTTATGATCGAGAAACTGTGCTCCAAGTCGTCCATAACATGACACGGCTTTCAGAAAGTTTTACCGGCCGGGTGCACCAATAGCAACACACGCCGATCAGCCTCGGAAAAACCAAATCAAAACCCAACGAGGCCTTCACGACAAAGCAATCACAGGATTCGAAATATTTCAGGGGCCACCCATTGAGTAGACCCAAGCGAAGATAGTGACTTGAGACGGACTCAAGGTTTGCGTCAATGGTCAGAAACGACGGGAACCCGAAAGTGTGCTGGGCTTGTCGATACCGCGAAAACATTCCGCTTACCTAAATAAAGATAAAGGTGCTCCTCGCACAAACGTAATAAACAGTAACATGGCATAAGTACAGGATAGTAAATAAAACCTCAAACTAGTTTGTGGCCCCAAGAAATAAGACGGAATCAAGCTCTGGCTCAGGGGGGTCCCATATACCTCCCGGATGTGGATAGAGCGATGAAACAAGGAACAGGAATCAAGTACTCGGGGTCTTACGGGACACAAGTGAGCAGGAAAAACCAAATAGCAGATGTTGCTCACCGGTGCCACTTTCTTTAGTTATCCCACTACTACTCAGGTTAAGTTGTTTAGGTACCTCGTTATCCAACAGACTCTCACATACCCTACACATGCTGTTCTACGACTCGCATGGCTCAAACAACTCCTGTAGTAATGGCTCATGGGATGGAGGAACAAGCTTGGTGGGGTTTAAAAGTAAAGGCTATGCATACTTGGGATTCAATTTAATGCAATCGCGACTCAATGATGCAAGAATAAGATAGAGGCAATAGGTACTGTATGTATGCAAGCATGTGGAAGTGCTTGCCTGGCAACTCAGTTGAAGCGAGAGACGGATCTGGGTAGTGCTCCTGGTTCTCTTGATATATCCCCTGCTCAGTGTCTATCCGAGAAAAACCAAACAAACAAGGCCAACATGAATATAGAGCACAAGCATATGAATAAGATGCGTCAAGCAAACAATCATGCCATGATGAATGATGCACAATTTGCATGGCATTAAAGTAGCATGGCATGGGTGAGGTGTGGTAGACAAGAAATAACATTTTAATGGGGTTTTGGATCACCTTTGTTGCCATAATAGTTGCTGTACACTATATTTTTATATGTTGCATGCTGCAATTGAAGTCATGGATAGCATAAACAGAAAGGTCTCGTCGAGCTGATCATTTTAGACATATCATTTGCTCAATTTGGATTTATAAATCAAAAGTTATTAATTATTTAAATTCCAGTGGCATTTGTGGTAATTTAATTCAACTTGGAATTTTAAATGTGCAAAAGGCAATTTGAATAGCATATTTGAAATCCTCACATTTTTCTAATTCAGAAACATATATTGTTTGTATTATTTGGATTAATATTTGAAAAGTTATTTAAAACTGAATTATATTTGAATTTGAAATAATCAGAAAAAGATTTGAATTAAAACAGACACAGTAACATTTTACACTCAGTTAAACCTAGCCCTAGTCGCCGACAGGTGGGACCAGGCGCACACGGGCCCACATGCCAGCGGCTGAGAGGGAGGAGGACTGCGGGTGGATTTGGAAAAAGTTCGGGAGCCTTTTTAGAAAAAAAATACCACCGACGCTGCCAGTGGGCCTGGGCTGGACCGCGGGTGGATTTAAAAAGGTTTGGGGGGGTTTGTGTAAAGCACCACGCGGGCACTGTTTCTCTTCCTATTCGTCGCGGGCGACAGAGAGGCGAGGTGGGGATCGAACCCGCGCGCTTAGCGCTGAGCGGCTACATTGCGCAGTAAGTTCTTTGTTGGAAAAGGCGTGGTTAGCTAAGCTGATGCGCGCCGCAGTAACGAGACAACGACGATGGACACGCCGTGCACCGAGGGTGCTCGTCCGGTGGCGTGGCGATACAGAAACGAGGGTCGGGGAGGTTGTCAGGAGGCAGGGTGCTCACCGCGGTGTGTTTGGCGGTGGTTTAGCTCGAGGCGCAGCGATCGGCGGGCCGACGCCGAGTAGCTAGGGTCTTGGCTGGGCGTGGCGCCGGTGCAGCCGGCTTCTCTTCTCCGCGGCTCCAGCGTCTGCATGGCGACGCCGGGGACCTCCTGAGCCTCGACAACCTTGGCTCAGCGCCTCCTGGTCAAGGTCTTGTTGGTGAGACCGGCGGTGGCGTCGAGGTGGAGAAAGAGGGGCGGAGGAGAGGAACGAGGAGCCTCGGGTTGGATCTGGGGAGGCCGAGAGGTGCGGTGGATAAGAACAGAGGGGCAGAGATGGCGTGGGGAGGGTAGATCTTTCGCCACCTTTTGCACCTCACGTGCACGGCAGCCACGGCAGGCGGGGAGGCGAGAGGGAGGCCAGTGGGGTAGGCGAGGCGAGAGGTGGCGGGCTCGGTGGAGCGGCCCATGAGAGAGAGAGAGCTGGGAGAGAGGGGGTGGCTCGGCTAGTGCTAGGGTCGGGTTAGGGTTAGATCTGGCTCGGGTGCAGCTAGGGTTTGGGGTGGGGTAGCAGCTAGGTGGGCCAGGGAGAGAGGGCCAGGTGGGGCCAGCTGGAAGAGGTTCAGCATGGATGGAAAAGAGGGGGTGGGGTAGGTTTAGGGTTTAGCTAGGATGGGGTATGGTAGATTAGGGTTTTTGGAGAGAGAGAGAGAGATGGTTATAGGATTAGAGGGAGAGGAAGGATAAGATGGAATGGTACTTGACTTGATCATGCATGCTCTAGACAAGTTCAAACAAGATCAAGACAAGAAAAGAGAGAGAGAGGGAGAGATGTGGATTAGGTTTTCTTTGAATCATGCATGCTCCAATTGGTTCAAGCAAGATCAAGAAAAGAAGAGAGAGGTTTATGGTCTTGAGTTGATCAAGTATGATCCACTCAAGCTCACAAGAACAAGACAAGAAAAAGAGAGGGAAAAGGTGGTAGGGTAGGGTCTCACTAGAAGGAGAGAGAGAGGTAGAGAGTTTGGATGGGGTACTATACTAGCCAAAACAAGATCAAGCAAGGAAAGGAAAACCATGCAAGCAAAACAAAAATAACATTCAAAAGTCAAGTAAAAGGTGGCACTTGCATGGCCCATGCAAACCATAAATGCCATGTATTTACATTGTGAAAACAACATAAAATCATGTGGCATTATTGCATGCATTCCCAAAAGGTGGAAAAAGGCCAAGCATAAGATTATGGGTGGAATCCAACCAACCAACATGAGCTAGAGGTAAACTCAAATAAAATGCCAAGCTCATATTAATTGGATGGTGGAATTATAAGGTGGTGAAAGAAAGGTGGTGGAGTTATTAAGAGATATGCCCCCAAATCAACTTGGGCATTTAACAATTTATCAAGAACCAAATACAATATCAAGAGGCAACTACAATTAATAATGCACATGAGATAAGAACCAAACAAGAAGGGGTTTTATATGATGCACAAATGCAAGGTGGCATGATGACATGAGCATGATATGATGATGATGCAGTAATTATATGTAGGAAGTGGCCCTTTTATTACTAGAACAAGTAGCATTACAGATGTTAGACAACTGGGATGCTACACTCCTACTCAAGATTTTCGACTCCGCAATATTCTACACGTCCCTACCGCATCTAAAAACTTGCTTTCCGTTCATCGTTTTACCTATGATAATAATGTGTTCATTGAGTTTCATCCTTTTTCCTTTTTCATTAAGGATCAGGTCACCCGGAAAACAATCCATAGAGGACGATGTGTTGGCGGCCTTTATCCATTAATTTCATCCATAGAGTCGCCTCCTTCCCCAAAACATGCCTTTGTCGCCGTCAAGCTGTCCCAGTCAAAGTGGCATAGTCGTCTTGGTCATCCCTCCTTTGATATTGTTAGGCAAATCATTAGCAAGAATAAATTACCTTGTGTTAGAGAGTCTAGTATGTCTTCAATTTGTGATCCGTGTCAGCAAGCTAAGAGTCACCAGTTGCCTTACCCTATCTCCACAAGTGTATCTACAGTTCCCCTTCAATTAGTTTTTTCTGATGTATGGGGTCCTGCACCTACCTCTGTTGGTCGTCATGATTATTATGTAAGCTTTATTGATGATTATAGCAAGTTTACTTGGATTTACTTACTTCAGAAAAAATCTGATACTCTAGCTGCCTTTATTAACTTCCAAACTCTTGTTGAACGTAAGTTTGATCGTAAAATCCTTACGGTTCAATCCGATTGGGGGGGAGAATATATCAAACTCAACTCTCACTTTCAAACACAGGGTATCTCTCACCATGTTTCTTGCCCTCATGCTCATCAACAAAATGGTGCTGCTGAACGAAAGCATCGCCACATTGTTGAAGTTGGACTTGCCCTTCTTGCCAATGCTGGTATGCCTCTTAAATTCTGGGATGAAGCGTTTCTTACTGCCACATATCTCATAAACATGCTTCCTAGTAAAGTCATCAACAATGACACGCCTGTTCACCGTCTTCTTGGTACCCGTCCGAATTATTCTTCTCTTCGAGTTTTTGGTTGTGCATGCTGGCCCAATCTTCGTCCATACAATAAGCGTAAATTAGCTTTTCGCTCCAAACAATGTGTTTTTCTAGGGTACAGTCCTCGCCACAAAGGTGTCAAGTGTCTCGAGGTTTCCACAGGTAGGGTCTATATATCTCGTGATGTTGTATTTGATGAGGCGGTGTTTCCCTTCAAAAATTTGCATCCTAATGCTGGTGCACTTTTTAGAGAACAAATTCTTCTATTAGATCCTTCCCTTAGAAATTTTGAGCAAGGAGCTGACACCATTGATGATACTAATGTGGAAACTAATCATGCTACTAATCCATTGTCTAGTCCTGTTATTACTGTTTTACAGGATACAGCTCAGGAAAATAGAGCACCAGGCGAAAATTTCAGTCAAAACGGTGCTTTGAGCAGCTCAAACGATTCAGTTGAAGCCTCAGGTGAAAATAACAGCGGCCGGCAAACCAATGCAGATTCTCTAGGCGAATCTTCCCCGGTGTTAGCTCCGCTCGACTCGGATCAGGCGCCGTTTAACCGCTCCGTCGCTCGAACCGCGCCAGGAGACCGCGTCGCGTCAACAAGCAGTCAACGCCAGGATTCCCGCGGTGATTTTTCTGCTCGGTCTCCACTGTCCCCGCCACGTTGGTCTTCTCCCGGATCCTCTACATCCAACTATGGCTCCTCCAGCTCTAGCCCATGCACCACACAGAGGGTCACAGAATCATCTGATCCACCGACAGCAACACCTGGTACAAGTTCAATCAACGTATCTCCTAATGCACATGATTCCAGCGCCAACAGATCTTCTGTGGATGCATGGGTGCAGCAACCGGTGTTGTCTGTTCGCCCTACTACACGTGGATCCCGAGGTATTTCTCATCCAAAAAAATACACGGATGGTACGATTCGTTGGTGTTTGTCCGCTGCCACAGAAGAACCAGCAAATCTACAGTCTGCCTTGGATGATTCCAACTGGAGAAGGACAATGAATGAGGAATTTGATGACTTCAAAAGAATAAAACGTGGAAGTTAGTTCCACCACGTGCAGGCAAGAATATCATTGATTGTAGATGGATCTATAAAATCAAACGCAAGGCAAATGGTACTATTGACAGATACAAGGCTAGACTAGTAGCAAAGGGTTTTAAACAACGGTATGGCATTGACTATGAGGATACTTTCAGTCCCGTCGTTAAGATTGCAACAGTTCGTCTTGTTTTGGCAATTTCTGTGTCTCGGGGATGGAGCCTGCGACAGTTAGATGTTAAGAACGCGTTTCTGCATGGCGTTCTGGAAGAGGAGGTCTATATGCGGCAACCACCAGGGTATGCCGACAGAGACAAGCCAAATTATATTTGCAAACTTGACAAAGCTCTTTATGGTTTAAAACAAGCACCTCGAGCTTGGTATTCTCGACTGAGCTCAAAGTTGATTGATATTGGTTTTGTTGCTTCTAAGTCTGACACGTCCTTGTTCATATATCATAAGTCCAATATCACCATCTATATGCTTATTTATGTGGATGATATCATAGTTGCTAGCTCTTCTCAGGTTGCAACTGATGCCTTGCTAAAAGATTTGAGTAAAGAATTTGCCTTGAAGGATCTTGGTAACCTTAATTACTTCTTAGGCATTGAGGTACAGAAGACAGACAATGGACTTATGTTGAGTCAGGCCAAGTATGCTCGGGATATTCTGGCACGGGTTGGCATGACAACCTGCACAGGCATGCCTACTCCCTTGTCATCCTCAGAAAAGGTTTCTGCACATGATGGAGATTTGCTTGGTCCAGAAGATAGTACCAATTACAGAAGCATGGTAGGTGCTCTACAGTATCTCACGTTGACGAGGCCAGATATCTCCTATGCCGTTAACAAGGTCTGCCAGTATCTACATGCACCCACTACTGTTCATTGGACTGCTGCCAAACGGATTCTACGGTATGTGAAGCATACTATAACAGTAGGTCTCACATTCATAAAATCTAACTCTACACTGGTGAGTGCCTTCTCCGATGCAGATTGGGCTGGTTGTGTAGATGATCGTCGGTCCACGGGAGGGTTTGCTGTATTTTTTGGACCGAATTTGATTTCTTGGAGTGCTAAAAAGCAGGCTACTGTTTCTAGGTCTAGTACAGAAGCAGAGTACAAGTCCGTAGCTAATGCCACCGCAGAAGTCATATGGATACGGTCCTTATTAGCTGAGTTGGGAGTTCAACTCGCTCAGACACCTTGCTTATGGTGTGATAATCTAGGAGCAACATATTTATCAGCAAATCCAGTCTTTCATGCTAGAGCCAAACACATTGAGATTGATTTTCACTTCGTTAGAGAACGAGTGTTAAAGAAGCAATTAGAGATTCGATTTATCTCTTCAAAAGATCAAGTTGCTGATGGGTTTACAAAGCCACTTCCACGTCGAGCCTTTGAAGACTTCAAGCATAATCTCAACTTGTCCAAATTATGATTACAGGAGGATGTTAGAATTAGTATCGTATGTAACCGACACAGTTTGTTGTACATGTCCGAGTCTTGTACGACCTGTAGCTAGGTGCCGCATAGCACCAATATAAATAAACCAACACGAGGCTCTCGGGAGTATCCGAGTAGTCCTGAACTGCCTGATCGTAAGTTTTACAACCGGAAGCCATTGACCTGCTTCGTGTCCATTGTGGTGAGTGGCAAGCGCTATCTCTATGCAGTCAAGTATGAGAAATTGGGACAATTATGTTATATGTGTGTCTTGATTGGCCATGAGGTTAAGGAGTGTGGGGATGGCATATATGGCGATTTTTTTTGAAGTTTGGTGATTGGATATATGGCGCTGGACGTGGCCGGGGAAGTGCGTCATCGATGCATGGAGGAGCGTCTGGTGGCCGTGGCACTGGCACCCCATCTGATATGGGTGCACATGGAAGAGGGGTTCCTGTTGTAAGCCGAGGAAGGGGACATGGTGATTATTCTGATACCGTACACACCCAGAGAGGAATAATAATACCAAAGAGGGTGATGTGGAGAAGGAACTAGCCGATACTACTATAAGTCCTTGGAAACTAGTGTATACGAATATGTTGGAGGTTGCAAAGGCTAAGCGTGCTCTGGTCTTTTATTCGGCCCTAGATAATGCGACGGTTGCTAGCAATGCCATGGCATTGGATGGTGTTGTAGCTATGATAGCGAATGAGTTGCTTAGGCTAGAATGGTGGTGGTGACCTGAGCATCAAGAAAAGAGTTAAAAACAAATGATGGGAGCTCTGTCTCAGTAGATACTGGATCGATGGCATCCCTCGAGGATGATCGCTGAGCACAATGAGTTGCTTAGGCTAGAATTGTCGCAGGTGTGGGAATTTCATGATGATCCGACAACTTGATGTCTTGGTATAGACACACATTCCAAAAAAATTGTTGCTATGTGAAACGAGACAGAAAAGAGCCATGTGGCGAAGATGAAGAACCGGCTTGGTTTACATGGCTTTGCTGGTATTGACGGTGATGTTTTAAGTGGCGGACTAGCACTGTTTTCGCATGATAGCATTCACCTTGTGGTGCAACAAGGTACTCACATATTCATTCATGTGCACGTGATATTGGCTAAATCGGAGCCGTGGTGGCAAGCAACATTTGTGTATAGAGAACTGCGGGTAGAAAACCGTCATCGCATGTGGATGGATCTTTGTGACTTGAAAGAAACGAAAACTATGTCGTGGTTTGTTATGGGTGACTTCAATGAAGCGTTTTGGCAACATGAACAGTTTTCCCCATGTTGTAGACCCAAGAATCAAATGGAGGCATTCAGAGATGCTTTGTGATATGTGAACTCAAGGATTTGGGTTTCATAGGACTTCCCTTCACCTATGATAACAAGAGAAGTGGGCATACTAATGTTCGTGTCAGGCTTGATCGGGCTCTGGCGGATGATACATAGCGGGACATATTCACAAATATCATTGGAACTTGGTATCACCATTCCCGGATCATTGTCCTATTTTGGTGCAGTTAGCCCAAGAAATCCGGGGCGGATAGAAAATGCTTGCACTATGAGATTTTTTGGGAATGGGGCCATGCTTTACATGAGGTGATTAAGAATGGATGGACTAGATTGGGGGCTAAATCAAACTAGGGTGATGTACATAATGCCTTGAACAAAGTGTTTTTGGTTCTACATAAATGAGGAGGTTGGAAGTTCGGCAATGTGACATGCCAGTTGGCTCAGATGAGGCGCAAAGTTGAAAGCCTCCTCACCAGTGATGCTCCTCATAGTAAGATTAGAGAGGCGATGGATACAATGAATGACCTAAAGGAGTTGTCATGGTTGCAGAGGTCGAGAATTGAGTGGCTAAAGGAGGGCAATCGAAATACATGATTCTTTCATAACAAGGTGGTGTGGAGGGCAAAGAAGAATAGGATCAGATCCTTGAAAGGTTGGGATGGTATAGCACATGATGTGCCTATTGATATATGGAGAGGATGACCACCTCCTATTTCCAGTCAGTATATACACGTGATCGAACGCTGAATCCAAGTCTGGTAGTGAGCTTGATTACTGATAAAATTATAGCTGATTTGAACGAACATCTCTGTAAACCGTTTTCTAAAAGTGAAATATCAGATGCACTCTTCCAAATTTGGCCTTTGAAAGCACCGGGTCCGGATGGGCTACCGGCAAGATTTTTTTAGCGCAATTCGGGGGTGTTGAAGGAGAAGATTGTACAAGCCGTGCTATTATTCTTTGAAACTTATGTTATGCCATAAGGAGTTAATGATACATCAATTGTGCTCATACCAAAGGTGGATAATCCAAGTGAGTTAAAATATTTCCGACCTATCATCTTATATAATGTCATCGTGAGGGAGGAGTGGTGGTTGGAGGGTAGGGTTTTGTGGCGTTGGTGCAGGTGTCGTCTCGACTGCAGTGTGCTCACAGTGTTGGAGGTGGAAAGGTCTTTCCAAGGGAAAACTTTACCCTCTTGGCCCACAGTGACGACATTTTTGGACATAGTCCCCTCCTTCATGCTCCGGGTGTATACCAAGCAACGTAATGTCAGAGACTTTAGCTATTACTACATCTCTTCCACAATATAAATCTTTTTAGCAAGTTGTGCTAAATAAGGCTTATATCGTGGAACGGAGTTCGTATCTAAAAAAATACGTCTTTAGTTTTAGAAACGGATGGAGTACATATATCTTACTAGTTCAGTTCTGTGTGACTTGCTGCTGGTCGTCAGATCAAGGCGACGTGCTAGAAGCGGGATGGAGCCGTGCGACGCGAACGGCGCCGTGCGGGAATACTTTGCATGAATCTGGTCTTGTATTAGACCACCCGATACCGACTCGGGCGGGCCGTGCATGCCGAGGAAAGCAACGCAATGGCGGAGGAGAGCCACCCGCCGGCGCGCTACGTGAAGCTCAGCCGGAACCAGGATTCGCCCGCCGAGGACATTCTCCCCGGCGAGCTCAACCAGCCCGTCCACGTCCCGCGGGTTTTCCGCTCTCTTCCCCTTTCATCTCATTCTCAGTTCCACTGTTCTTATCTCATAGGCTGATACTTTCATCGATCTGGTCTGCAGCTCCATGGCAGGAGGTGCCCCGAGTGCGGCCAGGTTCTGCCGGAGAGCCACCATCCGCCGGCCGACGAGCCCTGGACCACCGGAATCTGCGGATGCACCGACGAGCCCGAGAGCTGTATGTAACCGATTCATTCCCATTTCCATTTCTCTGATCCGGCTTGTCGATCTACTCGGATTAAAAACAAAAAACAATGTGGGCATGTATGCCAGATGATTTCAGGGCTTATAGAGGAAATTAATTGGTTACCTCTGACGATGACAGACTTGTGCAACAATGGGTTGATGAGTGTCTGTCGTAGACTGTTACCATGGTAGATGATCGGAGGCGGTTACACCTGATCCCTACTTGGCTACTTTGATCCAATATTATTTGGGACATGATGAATGAAGGAAAGATACAACTAATGCTAAATGGCCTTGTAATTTATTGGAGTAACCCCTTATGTGATACCACCATCATGTCTTCCCAGCAAAGGTGTATGCTCACTAAAACAATCGCGCGATGGTTGAAGCGACCAATTTTACTATCTGGCTATTATCCTACTTATTATGCACTTGACATATGATGGTTGCTTTGTGCATTCATGCGTGCTTTTTATTTGCAATGTGTTGGTTGACAGAACAATCATCTTCTGTTCCATTTATGTACAATCAACATGTTGTCATATGCATAGCCCTTCTTTGTCGGACCAATAAAAACACCGTTGAAGTTTGCCAATGCAAACTTCTAGAGTACTTTATAACTCAAGGGACTCTACAATAGTAATAAGGTTAGGAAATCTTCCGGTAATAAGATATTTAGATTAGATTAGATATTTTGGATCAAGGGCTAAGATTTTGATACATGTCAAAGATCCAATTCACCTTAAATACTAAAAGGAGGACCATGGCCTCTTGTGACTCGCCGAGGCATGCGAGCATAGTGAAATAAGAATTAAGATAAGAAAGTAGCTAGCGACCCAACAAAGTGTGTTTTCAATCTTATGCATTAGTCTTCTCATCGCAATTTGCATATATTTTTTGAGCGCAAGTCTCCTAATTGGTACTTACTGCACTATTGAGTTGTGATTCAAGGTGAGTGGCTTGGCCAACTAGAATTTCAACGTACTTGCGTTAAAACGAGTTGTATTCCATCCGAAAACTAGCCTTGCATTAACATGAGTGGCTCCGCTATCCGAAAATTAGTAGTGCGTGAATGGGATGCTAATTCTTAACTTATATTCTTAACTAGTATCTTTTAATGACTATGAAATTATTTGACTTGCCATTATCAAAGCTAAAACATTGTACTAGTAAAACCAATGCACTACTCCATACACATCTGCCTTTTAAGAGTAGAACTTAACTATGTTTAATACCACATTTAATGATATATATACTCCAGGTTTTCCTCCTTTTAATAAAAACATGTATGCTCCGATAGTATACCTTCTTTCTTGGCACTTTCTATATGTTTGGAGAATATGAATATGAACAATGCTTATTGGTCATAAATCACAGAATAAATATTAGACACCAATTTTGTGTGAAATTGTTCCTAACAAACTCAGAGTAATAGACGGATTTCATTTATGTAATCTTAGATGCCACACCTCTTGAATTTTGTGCTCTAATGCGGACCATGTTAAATTAATGCATATGGATTATATATTTATTCTTATTTGACTTGAATTTGTACTGATGTTGTCATTTGGTGCTTGCTTATCACATGTAACTTTTCATACTTTCACTACCATAAAATTTATATATACATATTATACACTCTTCTTTAACATAAATGGACATCATGTAGTACGATATCTTTGACTAGGCAAAAGAGGCACTATCATGTTGCATTGATTCTTTTAAACTTGTTTGTTTATGCTAATATTTTCCATAAATTATAGTTTCTTTTACTTGACCATTTACTTTGTCTTAGCTAATCATGTCCAGTGTCTCTATACATTGTTATGAGTGTAGTTCATAATGGTCCCATAGCCTTCTTGCTTAAGGAAACATCAAAGGTGTATGATTTATCGAGCAGACGAATACAAACATAGTGTTTGTAACTTTTGTGTTTCATTTTTCATTCGTCCTCCTTGATGAGGGTTGTATCTAGAATGTTGGTTTGTACATAATGCTAGTTGATTAAATATTATTTGGTTGTAAAATGTGCATTTATTCATGTTAGGCCGAACTGGAATGTTCTGTCCTTGCGTGCTGTTCGGGCGCAATGTTGAAGCCATTAGAGAGGATATCCCCTGGACAGCACCTTGTGTTTGCCATGCTGTTTTTGTGGAAGGAGGGGTCGCCCTTGGGATTCTGACAGCAATATTTCATGGCGTTGATCCAGGATCATCATTTCTTATTGGTGAAGGTTTAATGTTTAGCTGGTGGTTATGTGGTGCCTATACTAGCATTTTTCGTCAAGAGCTCCAGAAGAAATACCATCTCAAGGTAGAAATTTGAAATCCCTTCGCTGCTTTATTTCTTTTATCACACACTCATGCATCAATATTCATACGGAAGGATAGTGATTATTATATTATTATGTATGCAAATGCATATCATATTCACAACTTTTTTGCTCAGATTGAGGACGTATGTGCATCATGTTGCACTTCAACCATTCACCCATCGTGAGATAGATATTTGTACCATTTTTAATGATATGTTAGATATTGCAAGTATTGCCTTTTTATCTTCTCGCGTTAAATAGTGTTTTTCCCATCTCCAAGAGTGTTGCAAGTCTACAACAGGTAAGGTTATTTCGACTTCTTCCCTAAAAAGGACTATTGAAAGTTGTACGAACATGATATCTCTATACATCGTATATTGTACTCCATATCGTGATTCCATCTGGTCCTCATTTGTTGGTTGAATTGTTTTCTTCTTAATTTGTAATTTAACCTCATTGTTCCACTAGAACTCCCCATGTGACCCTTGTATGGTACATTGTTGCCTGCACTGGTGCGCAAACTGTCAGGAGCATCGCGAGAGGAGGGGTCACCTCATGGAACATATTGATGCGTCGGCGACTATCGTCGATCCACCTCCGGTGGAAGAGATGGGCATGCCGAGGGAATCATCTGAATGCTGCTTTTGAGGCTGTCCATGTGAATAGGTCATCCGACAAGATAGAAGCTCGAAGCAGTACCCAAGAGGGGTCACGATGTTGTGGTCATACACTTATGCATACCTTTGTTGGTCTCGGCCAAGAGATATAAGGGAGTTTTGGTATTAGGTGGATAGCACTGCTTAATAGGACTTGTTGCCCCTCATAGCATGAGTGAGATTTAGCCAAACTACCAAGACGGTTCCCATTTTCGTCCTCCTGAGGGTTTAGTTATTATAGTCGCATTAGGAAACTAGCTCAAAGGGTTCAATCATTAGAGACTATGAGTTTAAGCCGGATTGCAAAAAGGGATACGGCCTATGGTCCAAAACTGGCTCTAATTATTGGTTTTGTACTAGTGGAGTGAGGTATGAAATTGGGCTCCGTGATGAACATGTTTGGCATATTATTTACGCATTTTATTAGTCAAATGTTGTCATTTGGTGTAGAAATGTTGATGAACCTCTTATAACAATGAAGCCTTAATTTCTAGAGTTCTTTATTTGCTTAAAATCCCTTTGAGCATTTATATATGAACTGTTAATTTGAGATGTCTTACTATTGACATGTGAAGCAAAGCTTCAGTGTCTTGATTAACTCATACCATGTTATTTTTGGAAAAGAAGAATGAAACCTAACCTTTACACTAAAGCATTGATATTTTTATTAATGGTTTGGATAATTCTCAGTCGACTAAGATTTAAGATAGAGGTCAGTCAGGTCCTAATCCATTGGATTTGCATCACGGTTCGGTTGCAAAGTTACAAGTGGTGTTACAATTGAGATTTTTCATTTGCAAGTTAGGTTGCAACTGAGATTTTTTTAGTTGCAAATGAGGTTGCAAGTGAATTTGCAAATGAATGACATCATGTTACTGACGATTGGATACACCCTTTTATTAAAAATAATGCTAGGCATCATCGATACCAAAGTCATCTACATGCATAGTAGATACCAAATTCTTTTGTTGATCCGTGGACCTCCAGAGTGTGCCAACGCCACTGTCACGCATGAGCCACCACGAACCTAGACACCATAGAAAGTATGATGGGTCGGAGTCAAACGAATCCAGCCAGAATTAGAGACTACCCCGGCATGTGGTGAAGCGATCGAGAGTGCCCAAAGGATCTTGGGAGGCAAGGGCCACCCCGCCCCACTTGACTAGAGCCACAAGTCGTAGCCTACTGTAGTTGTACCCAACATCCTAAAGCCAGAGCTATCCGTAGCCACACCCCACCTCATTGGACCACCAGCCACCAGGAGTGCCGCTAACCACTGTTGGGATGTCCTCGACCACCGCAACCACCACAGTCATCGGGGGTCGCATCGAGTCTGGAGGTCCAAGCCTCCCCTACCGATGCCCAGCGCATTAAGAAGAAGTCCCACCATACAAGAGAAAAAAAAAGAAAACAAACATAAGCTAGACAATAAGATACCGTTTACCAACTCGCAACATCCACAGGCACCAATACAAAGTCAGCCCAACTATCTAGAAAATTTCAAAGCAACCAAAGAAAAACAACAGACCATAAGTAGCAACTAAAAAGCACCAGCTCCGAGAGAACACAACCTAGAACTAGGAAGCAACTAAAAGTTTTCCAAGATGATCAGGTCGCCAGCAACTCCTCGCTGATGTCTCTGCCACTTCAGTAATTTGTAGCATATCAGTCCTCCTCACTCTGTGCAAACACAAAGCTGAAGTCTGCAGTGCATCAGCTCTAGCCAAAACGATATTTCCGTCTCCCTCTTTTTGAAGACTTGCCCAGTATTTTAGGAAAGCACATGCGTAACAAATTATCTCAACTGATGTTTTAATCAGAATCTTTTCAAAGCAGCTCTATTTCTAGGTTTCCACATAGCCCAACCTAGGGCTGTCAAGCCTACCACATGAATATTTGTTAATCCGCTTGCATATTTTGCTATCCAACTAAAGTACCGGGTAAAGTTCTCAGGTTTATCTGGAGCCTCAATAGTATAACTGACCGTAGGGCTTGTCATTATGCATAGGCCAGCTTATGAAAAACGGTGGAGAGAAATTGTGGTGGGAATAAACTACTAGAAACTATATGGGCGACTTCATTTGGACTTTTGAAAGTTTAGCTTAATTGATGTGTAGCATCGTGAAATGTATGCGACGCCCGGAAATTAGACATGTGTTTTTTTATCTAGATGCATAGGAGCATCGGTAAATTGAGCTCATTATCCACGAAAAGTGCCCAGAATAAAATTGTGTGATAAATCACTAGCACAATAACATGATATCATACATCAAAAGTGCATTCAGTACATGGACATGATATTTCTGATAAATCCTAGTGTTAACATTCTGGACAGATAATAAGATGTCGGCAATTAGAACTAGTCAATTAGTGCCGACAGATGTTAGAAATTGGAACTAAAATTATTACTAGCACACTCGTTCACATCTAAAGAATAGCATGAACAATTCGGAAGAAGCTGAAATTGGAAGTAGTCCATTGGTGCAGATGCTAGGAACTGAAAGGATTTTGAGCTAGCATCGACGGCCGTAGATCGAAGTTATTCCGTTGAGTGCGTCGTCCTGATGCGGACGAGAGGTGCCTGCGAGAAGTGGAGGGGAGGGGGCGGCTGCGACGGCGGGTAGGCAACAGTGGCGGCGGCGACGACGATTAACCTAAATGAGCAGACGAGAGTGCTCCGAGAAATTGCTCACACCCAGTTTCAGAAATTGCACTACGGATTCGCTTTTCGGAGGAATTAAGCCCAGGATAAGCCGGAGAGTTCTTTTGGGTTTCACCCGTTTGGCACCTAGAAGCAGCTCTATAAGCTCAAAAGAAGCCACCGTTAAAATAAACAGTTGATAGCCTCGCGCTCCACTCGCCCTCCCTGAGGCGAGGGGGCGCCGCCACCAGTCCGGTCGAACCCTCCCTCCTTCCTCCTCCCCCCCCCCCTCCCGCCACCGCCGGCAGAGGCCGCCGGGCTTAGCCTGGGCGGCGGAGGCCGTCCTCTACCCGCGCGCCTCGGGGATCTGGTCGGGGCCGGCGATCCCGACGGCGGCGGTACGCTCCAGGAAGCGGCAGCTCGGGCTTCCCCGAGTGGCATCAGACGATGGCGCAGACGAGCATGGCGGGGCGATGAAGCGACGACGCCGAGGGATCTGGGTGTAGCGCGGTGCCTTCCCGGCCCCATCTGGGCTTCGGCGGGCTAGCGCGTCCGCCACGGAGTCGCTTCCCGGAGATGGCGGCGGCGACGAAGCTGAGGTTGGGGGCGGCGGTGCAGCGGTCTGCCCGTTGCAGCAAGATGGCAGGGGCTTTACGGTCTCATCTGGGCCCGGTCGGGCTTGCCTGGGCCTGGTGTGCCCCTGCTACCTTGTCCGGTCAACGACCACCTTTAGGTGGTGGAGGTGGGCTCCTCCCACGGGGCGGCAGTGCTGATGCCCCTAAGCTGTGCACCGTGGTTGCCTCTGTCTCGCGGGCGGTTTGTCAATGTGTACGATGAGACGATGTCGATGGTGTACCCAAGATCGTGGTGGCGCGTGCTGCTGGATGGTGAGGTTGGTGGTGGTGCTCCGAATCGCCCGGGGTTGTTTTGTGGATGGGGGTTAGGGAGAAATCCTTGTCGGTGCCGACTCCGTCGCGGTGCCGCCTTCAGGTGGCGCCTTTCCTTCTTGGAGGGCATCACGGATATCCCCTCTCCACTCTACTCCAAGTGCCGGGGGAAACGCTAGGTCCAGTGCACTGGTCCGGACAGCAGCGCCGTGTAGACGACGCTCCCCTTTGTGAAGGTGTTGTTCTGGTGCTGGGCGCTTCGGTGTGCTAGGAGCATGGTGGGACAAATCCGGAGGGCGCAACGATGGCGGGTCTTCCTAGCTTCGTCGATTCGTCGTTTCTTTCTTTTTGTTTTCTTTTGGGCATGTTTTAGCTGTTGTCCCAGCATTTTCGCTTGTTCGAACTGATGTATCTGGTCATTGCTATATTAATATAGCGGGACGAAAGCCTATTTCGAGATAAAAGAAGTCACCGTTAGCCGTTGGACAAACAAAAAATAAACGATTTTCATCACAAAAATATGCATTTATAGTCTCCTCTCCAACCTCTTCTAAACATATTACCCTTTGTTGCTATAGCATTACGCCATATGAGCCATAGTATTCCTAACATAAGCAGAGCTTCAATATTGAACACCAAACCAGCCAATAAGCTCAAGCTAAGACTCGCTCCTAAAACCTACATTTCGCTCCAAGATCTCTAATTACAGTAACAGATTAAGCAACCCGAGACCAACTGTACAACTAATCTCATTTCTAAGCCCTAACCACAACTTTCTCTTCCTGAAACCCCTTGGGGTACACGAGCACGGAGTCGACGCAGAGGCCGCCTTTGGTGTGGGTGCAGTCGATCTGCGCCATGGAGAACTTGAGCGTCACGGGCCGCCCGTGCCCCTGAGCCACGAAGTCGCCGGCGTGGTACAGGACCCAGCTCCCCGGCTCGTCGTCCAGGTACCGCTGCGACACGGCGTTCTGGCCGTCCGACGTCGAGAGCTGGAACCGCACGGGCTTCCTGTCCCAGCCGTGGATGGTACTGTTGTTCTTGTCGGCGCCGCAGCCACGGCGGCCGGAGTGTTTGGATGCCGGCTTCCCGAGACGGAGCCTGAAGTAGAGGCTGTAGGTTCCCGCCGGGAAGCGGAAGTCGATCTCCCCGACCACCTCGAACCACCAGATTTGCTGCAGGTACGCGACGGAGTGGAACCTGCAGGTGTAAGAGGAAACTGAAGGTTCAGAACTGCTGCAGGATAAAGTTCATTTCTGACGAAACAGCAGCCATCGAGAGCTGCAAGATGGAAAATGAAACAAACATAGAGAAGAACTTATGGGACAGGATTTCAGTTCAAAGTTACCTGGATTCTGTGGTTGGAATGTGAACCCAATATCTCCTGTCATCGATCCCCGTTATCACCAAGGCTTTCGAGGATAATGCCATGCAAACCATGCCCGTGCTCTTCTCCAACCAGAATTCCTGCCAAGCAAAGAAAAGGAGTGTTTTTCCGTCAAAAAATGAAACTAAATAGAAAAGTGCTCCGAGGATGCATAATACATTCATAGAAAAATGCTACACAAAGTACAAAACTAATAATACTAATGAAATTTTACAAATGACAGTCTCGGATGGTTATATGTCTATCTTGTTTATTTACATGTTCTAGAAAAAAAATTACAGTCTTACATTTCGATTGTGTGCTCCAAGGCCCACTTATGGAATTTTTACCTAGAGAAGTTGTCCGATAAAATTATTCTCTATTCTTTTGTGAATAATCTCAAGGTATCGACAGTAAACTGTGGCGTATAATTAAGCCACAAACATTGCATCCTATCACTATTTAGCCTTACTAGCCACCAGATGAGGAGCTGCCTCATTCGCCAGCCTGTTGACATAGGAAATACTTACTAAAAGCTACACCATGTACTACTTTTTGATGACGTGGCACACTGGTGGAAAAAATTAAGAGGAGCACATCATGATCTGTACACCTCTTCTAACCCCAAATTAGTAAAGAAACGGAGGTTCCTATTAAATCATATTTATCATAGTACCAAACAGAAAGAGAGAGAGGGGGGCAAATTTAGTGTATTCTATTTTTGATGTTTGTATGACTTAGCAAAACAAACATAGTAGTTAGAAATAAGGAAGAAGAAATGGTACCTAAAAAAGAATAAGGAAGAAAAAATGGTGAGTTGATTTAGATCCTCTGAAATATTTGGTTTTTAAATACAGTAGTTTTTAACATTACAAGTTTTGGAGCCTCTCAAAATTCCAGCTCAATCCCGTGCAACAGTCGGAAGAAGGCTTTCAGAAAACCAAAATGAAAGGAAAAGAGTACTCACCCTCTTGCCGTCGTCAAACCGCACAGCCTTGGCGAGCCTGGCGTAGACCTCCTTCTTCCCCATGGCGCTCCTCCTCTGCGCTCGATCCCGTTTCTCCTCCTCTCCACCGTCAACGAACCCCATGAGGTACCCGTAGTTCTCCGGCAGCTTCGCCTCCCACACGAAGTCGGCCGCCCCGGCGCTGCGGAAGGCGCGGTTGAGCCGCGCGAGCCGGCATATGTCCGGCGCGCCCAGCCGCAGCAGCACCTCCGCCGCGCACAGCTCCGGCATGTCGCCCAGCCCGGACACCGCCGCCTCCTCCACCACCAGGTCCGACGCGCCCGCGCCCATGCCGCCTTCGCGCGGAACGTGGGACCGTCGACTCCAGTACTGGGTTCGAGCGCGCGCACGACCAGCGCCGGCGAATGATTCCAGCGCACTAGAAGTTCGCAAAGCCTGCAAGAGTCTTGCAGGAGGGAGAAGGAAGGAACGGTGCGCGTGGTTCGTGAGACAGAGACGCGAGCGTTCGGAGCGGGAGAGCGACCCGGCAAAGGGGGAATAAGAAGAAGAAGAAGAAGAAGCCAGTAGGCGAAGGAAGAGTGTGGGAAGAAGCGGGTGGCCGGGCTGCCCGGGTACTGATATACTAGTAGTAGCTCGGCTTCTCTCAGTAAAACCCCTCCGAAAAATTAAACTCTCTTGAGAGCTTACGTGTTTAGCCATATCTGGTTTCTGATTACGACATTATTGCTAGCTTCTAGTGCTCCATTTGTGGCAGACAGTTCGGGTCAAGGCCGCAAGAGGGTCACTTTTGAGAGACAGGAATAAACTTCGGGCAACGACTCGTCACCGGTTTGATTGGCACAACTTGTCACCTTAAGTTAATTTATAGCAACTCACTATGCAGGTTAGATTATCTTCTTGACGTGTCACTTTCGATGTCCCTTGTTGTTGCCGTTTCCCAGGGAAAGGTAGCCGGTTTTATGGAAAAATTTGTAAAATGTTGCAAGATATATACTACCTCTGTTTAAAAAAGGATGTCTTACATTTATAAAAATTTGAATGTATCTATACACTAATTTAATGAGTCCACAAGAGGTGCAAACAATGTCTAGTGCAATAGTGGGACGACAACTCCTCTGAGTTTTCTCAGCAAGTCATGGTGCTATATACACCGCTCCAACTTAAAAACATGACCATTTCCAAAAAAAAAAAACTTAAAACATGAGCTATCAATCACAACCGGATGCTAAGATTTGGCCATACCATAGCTCGGTGTCTTGTACTAGAATGGATAGCAAGCATTGTAGAAGTGTTCTGTACCGCACACCGTAGAAGCAGATCTCGGATTTCCATTTTAGATTCAACGGTTAGAAATCAACATAGAGTCAAGGTATTGTTTTTCTCAGACTTTCATTGGTCACGTCTGTGTCGGTCTCGTTCATGCAGTAGTGCACCCAATTGTTCTTGCACCTTATGTTTTCCTCCTCGCAACAATCATGTTTTGGACATCGATTAGAGCTAGAGCATAGTTTTATGTGTATTTAGGGTGTCAGGTTCATTAGCAAGCTAACATGAGCACTTCCCTCGGATTCTTTCATCCGCTCGTCACTAGACATATTTCTAATGTACTCATCATGCATACCCCAGCCTTGTAATCGTTTTGGCCGAATAATTTCTTTTTTCTTAGATTAATTTCTAATTTAGTTAGTTGTGGTGTCCTTGCTCTCACCGAAAGTGTAATCCCATTGTTAAGAGTTAAGATCCCTAATTCCCTGCCTTCCTAATATTAATTAAGCTTTTCTAGCACCTACCTAGACGCATGAAATCCAATGAACCTAGAATCCAACAAACCACCATTTTATGCTGCCTTGGTGTAAAGAAAGCATGCATCATGAGCTTTTGTTTGGTGTGGCACATCCATTTTGACAAACGAGCTTTTGTTTATCTAGCTTGATTGGTGTCTTTTGGACCAAACAACCACCTAAAAACAAATGGCCAGCTCAATTGGTGAGCCAAATCTTGGGATGAACTTTGTTTATAGTTGAGGAGCAAGCATAAACTGGCGCTAGATCACATGCACGGCTAAAGAAAACAGAAGGAAAATCATGAAATAAAATAGCAAACAATTTGTCATCTCATGACTAGTTCCAACGGAAAACTGACTTGCTCCTCCATCGGCCGAACCGTGTGTTTGAGAATTGTTGTGACAACAAAGGTAATGAATGTTAGGTCACTTTGTTTATAGTACTAACTCACTATGCAGATAAGATCATCTTGTTGGCGTGTCACTTTCGCTTGTTGCCGTCTACCCGGTGGCATGGCAAAGGTTACCGGTTTAATGAAAGAAATGGTAAAATGTCACATGATATATATGATTTCTCGATACAGAGGCACATGACGGGCAGTGGTGAGTCCACGCAAGGTGCAAACAAGGGCTGGTGCAATGGGGCGCAACTCCTTTGAGTTTTCTCAACAAGTCACGGTGCTATATACCACTCCAATTTAAAACATGAGCCAACCATCACGATAGGATGCTAAGTTTTGGCCATACCATAGCTCGGTGTCTTGTAGCATGGATATCAAGCATTGTACATGTGTTTCATACCGCACATCAAAGCATCAGATCTCATATGTCTATTTTGGATTCAACGGTTAGAAATCAGTCGACCCAAAGTGAAGGTCGTGTTTTTATCTAAATTTCCTTGGTCACGTTTCACTCATGCGTAGTGCACCCTCTTTATTCTTGCGCCTTCTGTTATCCCTCCTTGCAAGAATCATTTGGACATCGAGTAGAACTAGAGCAGTGTTTCATGTGTATTCACAGTGTGACACTCATTAGTAAGCTATCATAAGTACCCTATCGGTTTATGTCATGCTCTCATCATCAGGCATATGTCAAGTTGTGATGTTCTCAAAGTAAATGAGGTGTGGGACTGTTTTGTCCGGAAAAAAATCTAATGTTAGTTGTGGTGATCTTTGCTTATACCGAAAGTGTAATCCTATTGTTAAGGGTTGGGATCCCCAATTCCATACACGTCATGATATTAATTAATCTTTCTAGCTCATAGACACTGGAAATCCGATGAACCTAGAATCTAACAAACCACCATTTTGTGATGCCTTAGGCATGCATGATGAGCTTTTGTTTGGTGTGGCACATCCATTTTGACAAACAAGCTTTTGTTTATCAAGCTTGATTGGTGTCTTTTGGACCAAACGACCACCTAAAAACAAATGGCCAGCTCAATTGGTGAGCTCAATCTTGGGATGAGCTTTGTTTATAGTTGAGGGGCAAGCTTTCTCTGGCGCTAGATCACACACACTACTAAAGGAAACAAAAGGAAAATCATGAAAAAATAGAAAATAATTTGTCATCCCGTGACTAGTTCCAACGGAATACCGACTTGCTACTCCATAAGTAGAACCCTGTGTTTGAGAACCATTGTGACAACAAAGGTATATTACATCATGAAATGCTACCGGTACTTAAAATGTTTTTTTTACAAAACAGCCACGGCAAGTTTTTTTTTGCATTAGACAGCTGCTACACGCTATTATTGGAGAGATAGAGAGGGGTATCAATCATGATATAATACCTTGATATGAGAAATATCTCAAGATACATCATCTGCTCCAAAAAAAAGTGAAATATATTAAGCTAGACTGAAAGACACAGTTGTTCTCTTTTGCAGCTCTACATCTAGTCTAGATATTAATTTGCGAATACATAAATAGATAGACAGGTAGGCTAGACAAAAAAAAGAGAAAAATATCTCAAGCTAAACATATCAGGCTTGACAGGAAAAAAGAAGAAGAAGAAGAAGCCAGTAGGCGAAGGAAGAGTGTGGGAAGTAGCGGGCGGCCGGGCTGTCCAGGTACTGATATACTAGTAGTAGCTCGACTTCTCTCACTAAAACCCCTCTGAAAAATTAGACTCTCTTGAGAGCTTACATGTTTAGCCATATCTGGTTTTCTGGTTTTCTGATTACGACATTATTGCTATCTTCTAGTGCTCCATTTGTGGCAGACAGTTCGGGTCAAGGCCGCAAGAGGGTCACTTTTGACAGACAGGAATAAACTTGGGGCAATGACTCGTCACCGGTCTGATTGGCAGACAGTTGGTCACAACTTGTCACCTTGAGTTAATTTATAGTAACTCGCTATGCAGGTTAGGTTATCTTCTTGATGTGTCACTTTCGCTGTCAACTTGTTGTTGCCGTTTCCCGGGGTATGGCAAAGGTTATCGGTTTAATGACAGAAATGGTAAAATATTGCACGATATAGATAATTTCTCAATATAGAGACACGTGGCGGGCAATGGCGAGTCCACGCGAGGTGCAAACAAGGGCTAGTGCAATAGCGGGACACAACTCCTCCTAGTTTTCTCAACAAGTTATGGTGCTATACACCAATCTAAATTAAAACATGAGTCATCGGCCACAATAGGATGCTAAGATTTGGCCACGCCATAGCTCGGTGTCTTGTGGCATGGATAGCAAGCATTGTACATGTGTTTTGTACCACACATCGTAGTAGCATCGGATCTCATATGTCCATTTTGGATTCAACGGTTAGACATCAATCAACCCAAAGTCAAGGTCATGTTTTTCCCTGAATTTCCATGGTCACGTCACAGGATCTCGCATGTGCGTAGTGCACCCGCTTTATTCTTGCGCTTTCTGTTTTTCCTCCTTGCAAGAATCATTTGGACATCAAGTAGAACTAGAGAAGTATTTCATGTGTATTCACAGTGTGTGGCACTCTTAGTAAGCTATCATAAGTACCCTCTCGGTTTATGTCATGCTCTCGTCATCAGACATATGTCAAGTTGTGATGTTCTCAAAGTAAACGAGGCGTGGGACCGTTTTGTCCAGAAAAAATCTAATGTTAGTTGTGGTGACCTTTGCTTATACCCAAAGTGTAATCCTATTGTTAAGAGTTGGGATCCCCAATTCCATACACGTCATGATATTAATTAATCTTTCTATCTCCTAGACACAGGAAATCCAATGAACCTAGAATCTAACAAACCACCATGTTGTGCTGCCTTGGTGTAAACAAAGCCATGAGCTTTTGTTTGGTGTGGCACATCCATTTCGACAAACGAGCTTTTGTTTATCTAGCTTGATTGGTGTCTTTTGGACCAAACAACCACCTAAAAACAAATGGCCAGCTCAATTGGTGAGCCCAATCTAGGGATGAACTTTCTTTATAGTTGAGGAGCAAGCTTTCTCTGGCGCTAGATCACACATACTACTAAAGAAAACAAAAGGAAAATCATGAAAAAATAGAAAATAATTTGTCATCCCGTGACTAGTTCCAACGGAATACCGACTTGCTACTCCATAAGTAGAACCCTGCGTTTGAGAACATTTTTTATAACAAAGGTAATAAATGTTACGGCATGAAATGCTACCAATGCTTAAAAATGTTTTTGATTTTGACAAAACAGCCGCGGCGAGTTTTTTTTTTTTGCATTAAACAGCCGTTACATGCTATTATTGGAGAGAGAGAGAGGAGGGGGGGATCTCAAGGATGATATAATAAGTAGATATTAGAAATATCTCAAGATACATCATCTGCTCCAATAAAAAGGTGAAAAATATCAAGCTAGACTGAAAGACACAGTTGTTCTCTTTTACAGCTGTACATTCCAGATATTAATTTGCGAAAACATAAATTGACAGACATGTAGGCTACGACAAAAAAAAAAGAGAGAGAAAAATATCTCAAGCTAAAAATATCAGGCTTGACAGGGAAACCCCCCTCGTTCTCTATACAGCTAGCTGTACATTCAGAACTATATAAAACTGTGAAATTCTGGCCGCTTATATGGATCAATGACACATCGCTCTCAGCTGAGTTGCGCTCCGCTCATATTCTTAACACCAAAGTCCAAGAACACCCTTTGTCTTTCTCTGACCCTTCCAGGAAGCAAAAGACGCCGCCAAGTTGCGCTTTCCGTTCTCCTCATCATCGAACCACAAATATCAGCCTCCGCTCATATCCAACTTGCACTTTCTGGACCCCGGCCGGCCTCATATCGGATAAAGCCATGGCGATGCCACTCCACGGGTGCGTGGATCCGAGTCAGCATGGCCAGCAGCGGCACACGTGGCGGCGGGCGATGAAGCCGACAGGTTAACATCTGCAGATGCTAAAGCGCTTCAGACGCAACTGGGCGTTTTTAGGCATTTGATTGTGTGGCTGGAATTAGCTCACAGCCTTCGGTGGTGTTTGTTAACTAGATTGGGCGTCTAATCCAACCTCAGCTCAGGAGTTGTGCGATTCTGCTTGGCGTGTTGGTCCTTGGTGGTAGCTAGTGACTTAGACTGACAGCAGCTTCTGTCTTGCTCCAGCTCCAGGTCGACCCGCGGCACGGTCAAGCGCGCGCACAGCTGGCACTGGATTAGGCGTAATGGAATGGCGACGAGTCTACTGACAAGATGCGAGTGACTTTTTTTGTAAAAATAAGGGAATTATCCCCAAGATTCATTAACTTGAGTTTTGCTACGTCGTTATGTCCTCCCTGTTGCAATAATCCATATGATTTAATCCGAATAATAAATTGATAAAGCATGATCATACAAACTGTACTAAAACCAATTATACATATCAACAAAGTAGATGAACAGATTACATCTATAGGAGATAAACTTATCACATCTACACCAAACGCTAGAACAAAAAACTCTAGCATAATCCGAAAAAGTGAGATCGAGATCACATACGATATAGGCTGAATAGCTGCCGCAGCGATTGTAGCAGCGTCGCCCATGTTGAGGTTGTCGAAGAGGTCGCTGACGTCCGGGAAAAAGTCGTCGTTCGAGAACTCGTCGTCGGACGACATCGCGGATGCCAGTAGTCGCGCTTGAGCACTCCCTAAAAAACCTGATCGCCCCTCACCCTTACAGATTCACGAGAGGCGGGGTTCCGGAGGCCTACTGTCCCGATCTGCGGTGCACGCCGCAAGTGTGTGTTGATTCAATGCTGATTAGGCTGGAAACGGCTGTAATCAACGCGTCCGTTAATCACTCATAATCAGTTTTTCCAACCAGCAAAATAAAGCTCAGCTCGGCGAGATTCCCGCGGCGCGCGACGAGGCGGCGTCGGAGGAGGAGTGCGCAAGGGCTACTCTTCTTGTCACACCTTAGAGAATCTCCAGCAGGCGCGCTATAATAGCGCAGCGCTAAAATAATCATTTGCACAGCAACAGAACCTCTCAAAGGTGCTCTAAAATAGAGCCTTACCAATATTTAGCGCTGGACTTTGTGCTATCCCGGCCAAATTTGCAAAGCTATATACAAGGCTATCACAATGACAAGAACACCAATCATCTGAAAAATCCCATGAAGGCTTGGCCGCTCGGCCGCGGCGATGGAAAGCTCCGCACCTCCCTACTCCGTCTTCCGCGGCGCCGGCTGCCATAATCCGCCAAACCGCGCCAAACCCTAGCGGAGGCGCCATGGTCGGCCGCCAGCAAGGCTTCTTCAAGCTGCCGCGGACAACCTCTGGCGCAGCGCTGCCACCCATCGCGCCGGGGAAGAAGACCACGTCGAAGAGGCCCGCGGCGGCGGTGGCGGCTCCAAAGGGGAAGGCAGCGCGGAACGGCGGCGCTGGCAATGTCATTTGTGTTTGAACCATGTCATGTTTGGATGAACTATGTTATTTGTGCTTGAACTATGTCATTTTGATGGTTGGAGGATTTTTAGATCCATTTATGAATGAATTATTTTGTGTTTTTTTATCTTCTTTTCATAGATGCAATTGTGTTTTTGTGTTTGTGCTGTCGCGCGCGCTAAAATACAGCGCCTGGTGGAGGACGAAACGAGCGCGCGCTGCATTTTAAAGCCTTCGGCGGAGGTCGCGCTGAAATGCAGCGCGCAAACGGGATAGCGCGCGCGACAGCACAAACACAAAAACATTTCCAATGTGGGGACTAAACTTTAACACCACTAGCAGAGCCATATACTGCCATACAAATGGGTCAAAGAGAATTTCAGAATTTGTCTAATGGACCAGCAGCCCAAAACTCACCAAATACTTCGGGACAGAAGAAAGTACTCCAGTTTTTGCCTATAGCTAAACTGAGCTTGTTCCTGACGAATATTATCCACTTACTACTATTCTTCGACATATGGGCGCCCGCTAAATTTTTTTAAATAATACATTTTTTTATTGAATTGCACAAATAATACACAAAACAGACAAATTGCAAATCTGTTGGTCGGCCGCTCGATGCATTTACGACAGACTCGTCCGTTCAACGGACGACACGCTGCCTTCGTCCGTTGAACGGACGACACACTCTGCTGGGTTTGCAAGGTGTGTCGTCCGTTGAACGGACGAATGCGGCGTGTCATCCGTTGAACGGATGAAGGCAGTGTTTCGTCCGTTGAACGAACGAAGGCAGTGTTTCGTCTGTTGAACGGCCGACCGACCAATAGATTTGCAATTTGTCCGTTTTATGTATTATTTGTGAAATTGAATAAAAAAAACGTATTATTTTAAAAAAATTAGCTGGGCGCCCAGCCTTCCGGCCGGTTGAAGACTTCTTGAAGCATCATCTCCAGGATAAAATTTGAGTATCTGCAGTTAGTGCTTCGCTGCAGCACCTTTTGTACTTTGGGTATCTGCAGTTCGCCCAATAATCAATCCAGTGATAAAATTTGAAAAATAATATCACTAGGATCATTAGGCAAGACATTGTCAAAACAAGCTCTATTTCTCGTTTACCAGATTGCTCACAAAATTTCAGCTAGACATATTTTAGCTGCAGTTTTTTTAGGACCCTGAAACTTAAGAACCCGGACTCCCGTATCATAGATTGAAACAGGTTGAACCGGGGAATCAAAAGCACACTGGAAAAGAGTCCAAACCAACCTAACCATGGGACATCTAAAAAATAGGTGATATGTGATCTCATCCGAAGCACAAAACATACATCGTGGTTCAACATCCCAACCTCTTTTCTTTAAATTATCTTTAGTCAGAGCCCCCCCTCCCACATAACTAACCACAAGAAAATTTTGAATTTTTAGGTATTTTCATATACCACAATTGTTTAAACACTTTAACTGGAGTCTTGGTTTGCAAAGCATTATACAGTGATTTAACTGTAAAGCCTTTTTTTTTAATGATCTTCCATCGTACTCTGTCATTCCCTTCCCTGTGTACAACTTGGTGAATTATGTCCAATATTTTGGGCCATTACCCAGGCAAGTCCCCCAGAGACATCTCCTGAAGATCAAACAAGCACCATCAGCTCGAACCACCATATCAAGAGTTATATTATTATTATAAGATAGTCGAAAAGTCTTGGACATTTATTTACCATACTCTCTCCCTTATCCCATATATCCTCCCAGAATCTAATTTTATTCCTAGACATCACAACTCTATCACAAAAATTATAAAATATATTTTTGACAATCATCAAACCTGCCCAAAATTGAGACATCTCATGTTTTTTCTCAGCTTGTGTCAAAGTTTCTTTCTGAAGATATTTTCTCTTCAGGATTTTTTGCCAAAGCCCCATATTCATTCTCTAATTTCCATAACCATTTGCATAAGGGACTGATAATCATTATGTCAAAATTGAGCATCCCAATCCCTCCCTCACAAATCTTTGGTGAACAGACGATTTCCCAATTCATCAAATGGTATTTCCGAATCCCATGTTCTTCATAAGAAAGCATTATACTTCTAAAGATGTCACACTTCTTCCTAACCCCAACAAGGAGCCTATAAAAATACATAATGTAGAAAATAATGGAAGAAAGGTAATAATTAAGAAAAATAACCCTGGATCAAATATCCAAGAGTTTTCATTGCAAACATCCAAAGCTTTTTCTCCATTTTTCATCAACGGGCCCCTAAGGAATATTAAGAAGTTTTTTCTTATTAGTTGGAATCCTAAGGTATTTAAGAGGAAGTGTAGGGGTTCGTAGCATGGAAAACAAAAAATTTCTATCGCATACAAACAAACAAGCCAAGATCTATCTACTAGATTGTAGCAACGAGTCGATGGAATAACTTACCCTCGAAGATTCCAAAGTGTTTAACGAGAGCGGATTCTCGTGGGTGATGTAGTCGCATTTCTTCCGATCTCAAGATCGTGGACGATCCTTCCGCGCCATGCTCCGCAGCTCTTCCGCAGTCGGTCACACGTTCGCTCGACGAAGACCTTCCTCTCCTTGTTCCAAAGATGCGGAGGTTGTAGCACTCTCGCGATTCCGAAGACAACGGCGTGGTACCTAAGTAGAGGAGATCCGCAGGCTTCGCCTTAAGCCGGAGCGAGTATGGTGGATTATGAGAGAGGGCTATTAGTGGTCTAGAGATTAGACACACCAATTAGAAGGCTCTAAACCGCAGGCTAAGTCAATTAGAAGCTCTAAACCAAACGGCTCTAAACCTGAGATTAGAGGTGGAAACTTGTGTGTCTCAAGGAGGAGCCCTGCCCCTCCTTTTATGGGTGGAGGGGCTAGGCGCGCCAGGGGAGGGAGGGACTACCTCCCCAACTCGTCCTAGGGCTGGGCGCCGGCCTGGAGGAGTGGGACTCCTCCTCCAAGTTGGTTCCAACTCCTCTTGCTTGTTTCCCACAGTTTCCTGTTTCCCACAGTTTCCTGTTTTAGCCGTTTGACTTTCAAACTGGCAATTTGACTTTCATGTTTTTAGAACAGCAAGAACACTTAGTACATGATGCAATCATTCAATGACACACTCATGTACCTTCCCCCCGGAGTGCCGGACAATCCGAACCTTCTAGAACATTCCCGATGAAAACACCTAATCATTCCCGAACTCAAACGGGACTTTCCTTATATGAATCTTATTCTCCGACCATTCCGGATCACCTCGTGATATCCCGGATCCCATCCGAGACTCCAACAACATTCGGTCTCTTTCTCATAATACCATAACTACTCAAAACAACGTCAATCCTTAAGTGTGTCTCCTACGGTTCGTGAATTATGCGGACATGATCGAGACACTTCTCCTAACAATAACCAATAGAGGAATCTGGAAATTCATATGGCTCCTACATATTTCTACGATTACTTTGCGATCGAATGAACCACTTACATACGATACCAATTTCCCTTTGTCTCACGATAGTTTACTTATCCGAGGTTATGATCGCGTGATCTCTCGCATACCTAGTTCAACCTCACATCGATAAGTACTCTTTTCTCGTTCCTGATATGTGATCCCTTGTGACCAAGTCACATGCTTGCAAGCCAATTGGATGACATTCCACCGAGAGGGCCCAGAGTATATCTATCCGTCATGTGGATGGACAAATCCCACTCTTGATCCATGTGTTTCAACCAATACTTTCCGAACACTTAATGCCACCTTTATAGCCACCCAGTTACGGTGTGGTGTTTGATGTCATCAAAGCATCCATCCGGTAAAGGTGATATGCATGATCTTATGGTCGAAGGAATTAGGTTACTATGTATCAGAAAGCATATAGCAATTAAACTGTTGAAATGACTTGATCTTTATGCTACGCTTATCAATAGGAGTATGTCCACCATATCATTCTCCTAATGATATGATCTTGTTGTTGATAACATCTCAATGTTCATGATATGGAAACCATAATCATTTAATCAACCAACAAGCTAGTGAAGTATAGAGGCTATACTAGGGACTTCAAATTAAGTTTACAAATCACACAAGTATTAATGTTTCCTTGTTAATACTATTATAGCATGAATATAAACATTTATCATAAACACAAAGATATAATAATAACTACATTTATTATTGCCTCTAGGGCATATCTCCAACAGTCTCCCACTTGCACTAGAGTCATCTAATCTAGATTACATGGTAATATACCGAACACCCATGGCCGTTTGGTGTTGGTCATGTTTTGCCCTGGAGAGGTTTAGTCAACGGATCCGCCACATTCAGATCTGTGTGTACTTTGCAAATCCTTATATCCCCATCCTGGATATGTTCTCGAATAGCGTGAAAACGCAGCTTGATATGCTTCAGCTTCTTGTGTGACCTTGGTTCTTGCGCATTGGCTATGGCACCCATGTTATCACAGAGATAGACATTGGGTCCAATAGACTTGGAACCACACCCAGCTCTGTAATGAACTCTTTCATCCATATCGCTTCTTGTGAAGCCTCCGGCGACCATGTATTCCGATTCATTTGAAGATCTCGCCACAACGCTTTGCTTTGCACTCCTCCAGCTAATCTTGCACCATTCAAAATAAATACGTATCCAGTTGTGATTTAGAATCATCCGGATCGGTGTTCCAACTAGCATCGGTGTAACCATTAACAACGAAATGTTCATCACCTCCATAAGAAAGAACCATATCCTTAGTTCTTCTCAAGTACTTAAGGATGTTTTTGATCATTGTCCAATGATCCACTCGATCACTTTGATATCTGCTAGTTAAACTAACAAGATATGCAATGTCGGGTCTAGTACATAGCATGGCATACATTAGAGATCCTATAGCTGAGGCATAGGAGTCTTACTCATCCTTTCTCTATCTTCGCGATGTTGGACTTTGAGTTTTACTCAAGGTCGATTAGCAACATGGGCAAGAACCCTTTCTTGCTTTCTTCCATTCCAAACTTCTTTAGAACTTTGTCCAAATATGTACTGTGACAATGATATTTGGCGTTCGATCTATCTCTATAAATCTTTATGCCTAATATGTAAGTCGCTTGCCAAGATACTTCATTGAAAAACTATTATTCAAATATTCCTTGACACTATTAAGAAGGTCTACATCATTCCCAATCAACAATATGTCATCCACATATAGTATTAAGAATGCCTGAGCTCCCACTCACTTTCTTGTGAATACAAGCTTCTCCATAAGTTTGTATAAAACCAAAACTTTTGATTACCTTATCAAAACGTTGATTCCAACTTCGGATGCTTGCTTCAATCCATAGATGGACCGTTGAAGTTTGCATACCTTGTTAGCATCTTTAGGATCGACAAAACCTTTGGGTTGCATCATATACAACTCTTCATCAATATCTCCATTGAGGAATGCTATTTTGACATCCATCTGCCATATCTCATAATCATAATATGCAGCGATTGCTAACATAATCCTCAGACTTTAGCTTCGCCATCGGTGAGAAAGTCTCATCGTAGTCAACTCCTTGAATTTGTCGAAACCCTTTTGCGACAAGTCGAGCTTTATAGACGATAACATTACCATCAAGATCTGCTTTCTTCTTGAAAATCCATTTGTTTTCGATGACCTTCCGCCATCCGTAAGTCCACCAAAGTCCATACTTGGTTTTCGTACATGGATCCAATCTCGGATTTCATGGCTTCTTGCCATTTATTGAACTGGGCTCATCATCGCTTCCTCATATGTTTCGGGTCATCGGTGTTGTCCACCAACATGACACTCATAACGGAATCATACCAATCTGGAGTGGTAGGAGTTCTCGTTGACCTCCGAGGCGCTAGAGCAACTTCAACCGAAGTTTCATGATCATCATCATTAGCTTCCTCTCTAATTGGTGCAGGCACCACAGAACTTCTTCCGGTCTGCGCTACTGCAATTTCGAGAGAAGGTTCGACAACCTCGTCGAGTTCTACTTTCCTTCCAGTCACTTCTTTCGAGAGAAATTCCTTCTCTAGAAAGGATCCATTCTGGCAACGAAGATTTTGCCTTCGGATCTATGATAGAAGGTATACCCAGAGTTTCCTTCGTATCCTATGAAGATGCATTTTTCCGCTTTGGGTTCAAGCTTGTCCGTCAGTAACTTTACATAGGCTTCAGATCCCCAAACTTTAAGGAACTACAATTTTAGGTTTCTTCCCAAACCATAATTCAAACGGTGTCGTTTAACGGATTTAGACGGTGCCCTATTTAAAGTGAATGCGGCTTTCTAATGCATAACCCCAAAATGATAGCGGTAATCTGTAAGTGACATCATAGAACGAACCATATCTAAGAGAGTTCGATTACGACGTCGGACACACCATTACTGTTGTGGTGTTCCGGTGGTGTCAATTGTGAAAGTATTCCGACTTCTTTAAATGCTCGCCAAACTCGTAATTTAGATATTCACCTCCACGATCGTAACGAAATTTAATCTTCTTGTTACGTTGATTCTCTACCTCACTTTGAAACTCCTTAAACTTCTCGAAAGTTTCGGACTTATGTTTCATGAAATAGATATACCCATATCTACTCAAGTCATCTGTGAAGGTAAGAACATAACGATAACCACTGCGATGCTACACTCATTGGACCACACACATCAAGATGTATGATTTCCAATTAAGTCCGTAGCTCGCTCCATCATACCGTAAAATGGAGTCTTAGTCATTTTTCCCATCGACATGCTTCAGATCTTTCAAGTGATTCAAAATCAAGTGATTCAAGAAGTCCATCGAATGGAGTTTCTTCATACGCTTCATTCCAATGTGACCAAGACGACAAAGGCCACATATAGGTCGAATTATCGCTGATTTCAAACGTTTAGCCACAATATTGTTGATATGTGTATTTCCACCATCGAGATTCAATAAGAATAGACCATCTATCAAAGGTGCATGCGTAAAACATATTACTCATATAAATCGAACAACCATTATTCTCTCGACTTAAATAAGTAACCGCCTCGCAATAAACAAGATCCCGATATAATGTTCATGCTCAACGCAGCACTAAATAACAATTATTTAAGTATAAAACTAATCCCGATGGTAGATGAAGAGGTAGCGCGTCAATCGCGATCACATCAACCTTTGATCCGCTTTCCCACGCCGCATCGTCACCTCGTTCTTCGCTAGCTTCCGCTTATTCGCAAAGACTGCTTTGAGTTACAAATATGAGCAACCGAACCAAAGATCAAATACCTGCACTACTACGAGTACTAGTGAGATACACATCAATAACATGTATATTAGATATACCTTTCTTCTTGATGTTGCTTCTTCGATCCACCGAGTACTTTGGGCAATTCCGCTTCAAAGGACCTTCTCCTTGCAAGAAAGCACTCGCCTGTGCTTTGGTCCAGCCTTGGTTTTCTTCGTCGGCGTGGTAACTTTCTTACCACTCTTCTTGAAGTGTCCCTTTTGCTTAGACTTGCCTTTCTTGAGTTTGGTGGTCTTATTGACCATAAACACTTGGTGCTCTTTCTTGATCTCCACTTCTGCAGACTTTAACATATCAAACAGTTCTGGCAACTCTTTGTTCATGTTCTGCATGTTGTAGTTCATCACAAAGTTCTCAGAACTTGGTGGCGTGGATCGGAGGACGCGGTAAATCCCCAAAGCATTAGGAATCACTATACCCAAGCTTTGAAGTTTGTTTGCGTGCCCTGGACATCTTAAGCACATGCTCACCGACTGCCCTCTTCCATCTTGCGTTAAAGAACTTTTAGAAGCCTCATAGCTTTCAATTGCCGCATGAGTCTCAAAAATCAATTTGAGATCCTCGACAATATCATATGGGTCGACTTTTCAAACCTTTTCAAGCTCCGATTCTAAACCATACAAGATAGCACACGAACTATGGAGTACCGATTCTTCCGAGCGAGGTAAACATTCTTTACTTCATCGGAAGCATCACCGCAGGGGTCACCCAATGTGCATCCAACACATAGGTCAAATTACCAGTGAGGACAATCCTCAAATTGCGGAACCAATCCATGAAGTTGCTTCCATTGTTTTTCAACTTTTCTTTCTCTAGGAACGCATTAAAATTGATGGTAGGGGCTGCCATTGATCTACAACATATTTGCAATAGTTTAGACTAAGTTTATGACAAATTGAGTTCAAATTAATTAATGAAATTAAACTAGGTGAACTCCCACTCAAAACAACATCCCTCACATTGTTTTAGTGATCACACGAACCAAATCCACTACATCAACACCGATCATCACGAGAGTTGATATAGTTTCAATGGCGAACAATCATCATGTTCATCATATCTACTATACGATTCATGCTTTACCTTTCGGTAATCCGTGTTCCGAGACCATGTCTGTACATGCTAGGCTCGTCAAGATCAAACCTTAGTTTCTGCATGAGCAAATCTGGCTTGCTCACGTTGTATACACTTGCAGAATCTAACACACCCGATCATCACGTGGTGCTTCGAAACAACAAGCTTTAGCAACGGTGCTAACTAAGGGCGAACACTTTATGATTTGAAATTCATGTGCATGAGGGATCATCTTATAATGCTACCGTCGTCTACTAAGCAATACAAGATGCATAAAGGATTAACATCACATGCAATTCATAATATGTGATATGATATGGCCTTTCTTCTTTGTGCTTCCGATCTCCATCTTCAAACACGAACATGATCTCCATCATCACCGGCATTGCATCAAGGTCAATGACGCTTCACCATGGTTGTCGTCCACCGGCTTCAACTATTACAACTACTTTGAATAGACACGCGGGTCTTAACATAAATTAAAGACAACCATATGGCTCCTGCCGATGCCAACTTACAATAAGGAACATTGCATACATCAAATATAATCACAATCATGGCCATATCACATCATCAGACACCGCAAAACAAAGTTAGACGCTTCTACTTTCTTTGCATATTTTACTTGGTTTGGGGCTTTCAATAAGTGTCGTTCTAACTTACGAACAAGAACCACAACATTGATACTAGCATTGTTGATTACCCGTTGTAAATTGGATCTTAACTATGCTAGGAGAAACAGGCACCCGCAAAGCCACTTATGCAATACAAGTTGCATGTCAAGCGTGGAGCAAGTCTCATGAACGATTTCATGTAAGGTTAGCCCGGGCAGCTTCATCCCAACATACCGCAAGATGCAAAGTACACAAAAAGCAATCGACAATAAAAGCATCAACGCCCACAATGACCATTGTGTTCTACTCGTGCAAAAGATCTACATATAGACACGGCTCTGATACCACTGTAGGGGTTCATAGCATGGAAAACAAAAATTTTCTATCGCATACAAACAAACAAGCCAAGATCTATCTACTCGATTGTAGCAACGAGTCGATGGAATAACTTACCCTCGAAGATTCCAAAGTGTTTAACGAGAGCGGATTCTCGTGGGTGATGTAGTCGTACTCTTTCCGATCTCAAGATCGTGTGGACGATCCTTCCGGCGCTGCGTTCCGGCTGCGCTTCCGCAGTCGGTCACACGTTCGGTACTCGACGAAGACCTTCCTCTCCCTTGTTCCAAGAAAATGGAGGTCAGTAGCACTCTCCTCGCGATTCCAAAGACAACGGTGGTACCTAAGTAGAGGGAGATCCCGCAGGCTTCGCCTTAAGCCGAGCGAGTATGGTGGATTATGAGAGAGGGCTATTAGTGGTCTAGAGATTAGACACACCAATTAGAAGGCTCTAAACCGCAGGCTAAAGCAATTAGAAGCTCTAAACCAAACGGCTCTAAACCCGAGATTGTGTGGAAACTTGTGGGTCTCAAGGAGGAGCCCCGCCTCCTTTATGGGTGGAGGGGCTAGGCCAGGAGGAGGGAGTCCCTCCCCAACTCGGCCTAGGGCTGGGCCGCCCGGAGGAGTGGGACTCCTCCTCCAAGTTGGTTCCAACTCCTCTTGCTTGTTTCCGCAGCTTCTGCTTCCCAGTTTCTGTTTTAGCCGCTTGACTTTCAAACCGGCAATTTGACTTTCATGTTTTTGGAACAGCAAGAACACTTAGTACATGATGCAATCATTCAATGACACACTCATGTACCCTCCCCGAGTCTTGGACAATCCGAACCTTCTAGAACATTCCCGATGAAAACACCTAATCATTCCCGAACTCAAACGGACTTTCCTTATATGAATCTTATTCTCCGGACCATTCCGGATCACCTCGTGATATCCGGATCCCATCCGAGACTCAACAACATTCGGTATCTTTCTCATAATACCATAAATACTCAAAACAACGTCGAATCCTTAAGTGTGTCTCCCTACGGTTCGTGAATTATGCGGACATGATCGAGACACTTCTCCAAACAATAACCAATAGAGGAATCTGGAAATTCATATGGCTCCCACATATTTCTACGATTAATTTGCGATCGAATGAACCACTTACATACGATACTAATTTCCCTTTGTCTCACGATAGTTTACTTATCCGAGGTTATGATCGCTTGATCTCGCATACCTAGTTCAACCTCGTGAGATAAGTACTCTTTCTCGTTCCGTGATATGTGATCCCTTGTGACCAAGTCACATGCTTGCAAGCCAATTGGATGACATTCCACCGAGAGGGCCCAGAGTATATCTATCCGTCATGTGGATGGACAAATCCCACTCTTGATCCATGTGTTTCAACCAATACTTTCCGAACACTTAATGCCACCTTTATAGCCACCCGATACGGTGTGGTGTTTGATGTCATCAAAGCATCCATCCGTAAAGGTGATATGCATGATCTCATGGTCGAAGGAATTAGGTTACTATGTATCAGAAAGCATATAGCAATTGAACTATTGAAATGACTTGATCTTTATGCTACGCTTATCAATAGGAGTATGTCCACCATATCATTCTCCTAACGAGATGATCTTGTTGTTGATAACATCTCAATGTTCATGATATGGAAACCACAATCATTTAATCAACCAACAAGCTAGTGAAGTATAGAGGCTATACTAGGGACTTCAAATTAAGTTTACAAATCACACAAGTATTAATGTTTCCTTGTTAATACTATTATAGCATGAATATAAACATTTATCATAAACACAAAGATATAATAATAACTACATTTATTATTGCCTCTAGGGCATATCTCCAACAGGAAGATCACCAGAATTACAAGTGAATATTTCCTCATAAATCCTACAATTTGCAGTGCACTACCCTAAACAATAGACCTTACTTTTCAAAAAAAAAAGAAACTCAAACCAGACAAATGTTCAAACAAACACAACAGAAATTCGAGATTCCTTCGATTTTCAATACCCTCTTCTAGCAAAAAAATGGTATCATACGCATATTGGAGTATGGCAATGCCATTCTCCTGCAAATGAGGAGCCATTCCAATTATTAGACCAAGATTTTGAGCATTTCTAATCGTATCGCTCAAAGAATCAACAAACATATTGAATAAAATGGGGGATATAAGATCCCCTTTCCTAACACCTCTGTGTATTGAAGGAAGGGAGGGGAGGGGAGGGCCATGCGGCCAAACCCTAGGGGCACCCCCCACGCGTGGGCCCCACCTAGGGCTAGTGGTGGCGTCTGTGGGGAGCCCCCACCACGCCCTAGGGTTTGCACCCTCTCCTCCTACTATAAATAGAGGGGCCCATCCTCCCCTCTAGACACAACGTTCTCTCCTCTCTCTCATTTCCTTAGAAGTTTTCTTCATAATAGTGGAGAGGAATTTGAGGGATCTAGTTTCTCCACCTCCGCACTACCATCATGCGTTGGACGGTTCGGATTCTTTCTTATTCCGCTGCTCGGCTGGATCGGAGTCCGGGAGACGTTGCCTATACCGAACGTGTGTAGACCTTCGGAGGCGTCGCAGTTGGGGCGCTAGGAGTTGTTTGTCTTCATCAACATACGCCTACCTACGTAAGGCATGCAACGGTCTTCACGGTTATGAATATCGTCTCCTTCTTCGTTAGTTATGTCTACATAGAATAGATCTTGGTTATCGTATTCACGTAGTTAGAAAAAAATCTGCTGCGAACCCCAACAACCATAGCCCCGACCATGTATATAAGGGGGTAGGGACACCAAATGGTAGGACATCATCTCCCTGGTCATCTTCTAGCACCATCAACCATATGTGATATTGAGTTGTATCTCGATCTCACCCGAGCACACTACGATAATCCCAGATACGACCAAACATGACACATTGTGCATTCAGGGACTGAATGGCTGAACATGTATAATTCTCCGTCTCAGTGTGCTACTATCTCAATCTCCGAGCGTGACCCCTCTGAACATAAATCTACCATCCTAAAATACAACGATAGTCGGCGTGCCAGGTAGGTGTTGTGCGTTTCGGATCTAGGATCGAAATGGAAGATATCTCCATCCACTTTGGTGCCATTGGAGATGATATGAAAACCGAAGTACCCGTCGTAAGGGAAGGTTCTAGGAACAGGCTCGACCTCAACCTAGGTCGTACCCCCGAGGATCCCGAGTGGGTTCTCGATACCGCCCTCTATGCGAGGTCTGGCACCAACACTAGAATACGGTCAAGAACCTTCGGAGGGGTGATGAGTCCCCCACCTCGCCTTTTCGTAGGCCCTGCATCAACCCTAGCAATGCGTTTCCGGGGGAAGAGGGCGACGAGGAGCAAAGCGCGAGGCTTCCCAGATGAGATCCTTCACGACACCTACATCAGGTTATCCTCACGCCAGTGTTTGTGGCGGCAAGCCGACCATGGTTGTTGGCACCGCGACACGGGGAATTGCTTGAACTCTGCGTGGAGGTGGACAAAATGGACAACAAGACGACTCTAATCCCCAAATTTGAAAAGATTTCTATGTAGCTACGTGCACCCAGAGAAACCTACACGCTAGATAGACCGCGGGGCGGTAGGGTTGGTGCGCTCCGTTGGATCGCGATCCAACGGCCACACGATGCTTGATCTCCTTGTAAGTCAGATCAAGGGTAGCCTAGAATTGGATTAATATCCTTTTTTTAGAATCTTCTGCTCGCTTCATTAATAAAAAATGCCAAGTTTATATGAATTAACATGGAATCATGGGGTTCCAAAAGCCACGGGTGGCGACCCCTATCTAAGAGCATCACTAGCAGGAACCCTAAACTCCGACCCATAAAAAGAGGAGTACATGGCCCTGTACTCCGCGTTTACGGGTTAGAGTTCGTCCGCGCAGGAGAAACACTCGTTTTCGACCCCTATTTTCATAATCAAAACCCCGCTAGAAAATTACAGACACGATCATATATTGTGGATTACAAATTTACGTTCGATTGTTCACAGATCAACACGATCATTGCAAATTTACACAAGAAATTTACATATCTTGCAGCGACGGGGCGCACTAGGAAAAAAATCGGCTCCGACATAGCTCTACGGGCGGCGCCGGCTAATCGTCGTTGAGGACGATGACAGAGATTGCACCCTCCTCCATCACGCGGAGTTGGGGCAACACCTGCTATAACTCCTCCTCGTCCCGCCGAAGCTCAGCCGCGCGAGCCTCCGCCGACACCGCCATGGCGTGCTCTAGTAGCGAGCGATCCTCGAGCTCGTCACGTGGGAAATCCTCGTCGGAGAGGGCGCGCGTCTGCAAGATCGAGCCATGCGAGTTCTCGTTGGCATACCTGCGCGCTTGAGGCTGTGTCGCCGGGTCCACGGAGCACAGACAACTTCCGTGTCCGAGTACGTCGAGTCAGAGACGTCCACCTCGTAGTAGCAGTGGAGCTTGCGCGACACCGGCTTGTGGTGCTTGATGTAGTGTAGGCTCGCGCGTCCCGCCCCTACGGACGCAATCCGGCGATGGCACATGTCCTCGTCGAGCTCCTCGCGCGAGCTCCGGCGTCACCCGTCGCATCGGTAGGGCCCCCACCACTGAGACCTTCCCTACGGCCAGATCCCCTACCCCTCAACGACATCGCAGCGTCGGTGGCACCGACCTACCTACGGGCGACGTGGAATGGCTCGCCGGAGCTGTGGATGGCGGCGACGACGCTAGGGTTATCGCGGCGTGGGAAGTAAGGGTTGTGACCCATAAACGCCTCGTTGCCTCTATTTGTAAGGGTTTGGCTGGGTCGAGTAGAGGGCCTTGTAAAAATCTTTTATGGACCCGACCGAGTAAGGATCCTGCTAGCTCGCACTAGCACGCCACGACCCGTATAGTCGCCGAATTTTTCATGGTTTTTGCCCTTTTAAGGGTCCCGCTAGTGATGCTCTAAGGCCTTGTTTACTTCTAGGTTGTTTGAGTGGATGGAGGGGATTATTTCATATCCCAAAATTTCCCCGATTGGTCGTTTACTAGCCCGGGTTTGGAGGGGATAATTCCGAAATATCCACATAAATCCCCTCCACACTAGTGTATATTTTTGACTAGATTAAAAACACTTCATTATAATAGAGCATTTTTGAGAAGGGTATTTGACAAGATTGGAGAGTATAAGATAAACACCAAATTTCCGCATATTCCCATATCATTTAGGGATAAAAATACCGAAAACCCTAAAGAAAGAGCAAAGCGGGCTAAATATATCGTTACTTACACATTGGGAAACAGTTCCATTTGCTACTTTGGCCCGTTAGCCGAGCAAACCGTGGGCCAGGGAGCATCTTACGGGCCCGAATTGAGAACCATATCCAAAGCCAGCCAATGTTATTTTACCGATGTACCCAATAAAATCTGTCTATTTCCAAGCCAAGCTCTTCCTCCCCTTCTCGGCTTCTCTCCCGGCTCCGTCTCCCCCTCCCTTCCTCTCTCTAGGGTTTTGCCCCGAACCCTAGCGCGGAATCCCAGCAGCATGGACGTCGAGTTCGAGATCCCGGCGGCGGCCGCCGCGGCCGTGACGAACGGCCTGGGCGGCGTGGAGGCCTCGGCTGCGCCGCTCTCCGCCGAGCAGCTGGACGTGGAGGCGTACGCCGCGCAGTACTTCGGCCGGACCCGCCTGCTGCGCCTCCTCTTCATCGCGGAGAGGTGCGGGGTGGAGTCGATCGAGCTCGACGCGCTGCGGATGGCGCACGACGAGGCCAGGAACCGCGAGGACACGCAGCTCTACCGCGACGCCTCGCACAGGATCAACGGCCGCCTCGGCCCGCTCTACCGGTACGACCAGGGGTGGGTCGACTCTGTCAACCGCCGCGCCGAGCAACGCAAGGAGAAGCTCGAGAACGAACTCAACGGCTACAGGGTGCGTGCGGAAACCCTACCCCCCTAATTAACCTTCTATTCTGATCAGTGATTAGTACTTCTTTCGTGTTAGTTTCTGCTAATGATGTTCCGTTTTGGCAGTTCTTTGATGATCTGTGTAGTTTATGTTTTATTTTTAATTTTTCGAGCTAGTGTAGTTATGATTGGTATACTGTGTTTCGTTTAACGCACTGTCTACTCTTTGGCCGCATACTGACTTTCTATGTGCGAGTAAATAGGCCTATTTTCAACTTTAGTTAGTAGACAGATGTTGTGTTCTGCTTGCGATGTGCAATCTTAGTCAATAGATGTTGGTTACCTTGCACTGCGTTTGATCTTTGATCAGGATGTGGTGCTGAATTGTAGGTTATCCGGTCATTTTGAATAATATTTGAAATTAATCTTGCACATTATCTCTTGATGCAATCCCTTTGCCATCAGGTGGTATTTAGGAAGATTCCTCTGTGTTTAAACGAAAACCATCTTGGAGTATGTCGGGCATCTTTTTGCTAGCAGAAGCAGGGGAAAAACAAGTTAACGGAAATTGTTTTCCAGTTTGTTCAGCTGATGTCTTTTGTCTCTCTGACTAGTTTGTTCATTGCATTTTTGAACCCAGACTTGGCGTGGTGCCAAGCTTGGCTTACACACACACATATGCAAACCATTGCACAATTTTCTCGCAGTTTGTAAATTCTCAATGCATGCTACCTTGGCAGTGTTTGGCCTTCTCATGCCTCTGTTTCGTTTTCATGCCTTCCTGAGCTTCGGTTCCTCGTTAGAGGCATTTGATGTTTGCTAGGGTCCATAATAGAAGTTTGTTTATATAATTTAAGTTTTAGAATTTTCTAATTCGCATTTGTGCACTATTAAGAACATTATAATGGTTTAGAGGATAGGCTTGTGTGCAGTCTCACAAATCTTTTCGCCTGCTCCAGTATTAATAAGTGCAGGTACTTGGTGAGCCAATAATCGTAGGTCTTGATCTTATTGGTTTTTTTATGAACATTACAGTCTGGGGACCTCTGCTGCTTTAAATTAACTTAAAAGAGAATATCTACATGGTCATGTTACAAGGTTTTGTTAATGTGGGTGATGATCATGAGTACTCTTGGTTGGCTGCCAAACTAGCACACTTTGAGCCCGATTTAGATGAGGAGCTTAAGGCTCAGTTTGTTGCTGAATTTGCTATGCTTAACTTATGCTATATTTTGCTGCGTACATAGCCATAGAAGTAGGTATAAGTTGGTCGCGAAACAGAACCTAAGCTTGCCAATTTGTCTACTGCTTTAAGGATGTGGTGTGGCCAGCGTCTACCTTCTAGCCCAATGTGGGATGTAGCCATGTAGGTATGCTATCGATGCTGTCTAGGGTTGACCTGATAGAGGTATGATGCTGATATTCTATTAAATCAGTTATCTATGCAGGGGCCTAAAAGATCATTGAGGAAGAGAGATATTGTTAAGCATAAGCACAATATGCATTGAATCTATCCCCTATATGGAAGTGTTGTTTCTGTCGCATATTTCTTTGCTTACTGGCATTTGAGTTTTGGTGTAGTATATTTGTTTATGGCCTGGGTGAGTTCAATTCTGTTCTACATTAGCGTAATATATTGTCAAAAAAGTGATTTTGTGTTCATGTCGCTTCTGTAAATGCAGACCAACCTGATCAAAGAGAGTATCAGAATGGGTTATAATGATATCGGTGACTTCTACTATGGTCATGGGCACCTTTCTGAGGCCTTCAAAAGCTATATCCGCACGCGTGACTATTGTACCACTTCCAAGCATGTAGTTCAGATGTGTATGCATGTGATTCTGGTTAGCATTCAGTTGGGACAGTTTGCACATGTTACCAACTATGTCAGCAAAGCAGAGCAAACCCAAGATGAGTTGGATGCTGTCATTGTTGCAAAGTTGCGAGCAGCTGCAGGATTAGCCTACTTGGAAACAAAGAAATACAAACTTGCCGCCCGTAAGGTCTGTCCTTCAGAATCCTGCTCTATTTCGTGTTTTATCTTTGCTGAGCTTTCCTTGTGCTTAGAAACAAGTCAGTATTCTAGAGATGACATCGATTCCTGTATATCAATTTTCTGAATGCATCGATAATTGTAGTTTAATTTTAAAAGTGAATTGAAATTTCATGATAAACCCACAGGTCAAATATATCATAAAAAAATCTTTGTTGCTGGCTCTAAACCCATTAAACAGATCAGCTGATTTGTTTGTTCCTTCACTTCTCTGTGACATTACTATAGTGGATCATTGTAAACGAAATTACAAGTATCAATAGTCATTTATGGATTAAGCTCTAGGTTGAACCTCAAGAGCATCCGCAACCTTTTCTCAGACAACTACAGGCCACTATGAATGTACTTCTGCACCTTAAAATGAATTTAATTTACTTTCTTAGTTACAAGTGCTCAGAAAAACTACACACTTCTGCTAGAGAAGAGAATTATGTACGGAGGTTCTTTTCCTAAAATTAATAGTTCTTGCACATCTTGAGACACATCCATTATTTACTTATAAAGGTTGTCCATCAAGTTAAAGAATTAATAGCAGAGTTATGTTTTTGCCTAGCAGGCTAGTACAAAGTATTATTGCTGAAACTTGTCATTTGTGTGAAGTTTCTCGAGACAGGTCCTGAACTAGGAAACAACTATTCTGAAGTCATGGCTCCGCAAGATGTGGCTGTATATGGTGCCCTTTGTGCACTTGCTTCTTTCGATCGTTCAGATCTTAAGGTTCACCTCTTGTTCTTCTTCTTTTTGCTGGACGCCTTTTGTGCAGTTACACTAATAATATGATTATTATCTTTATATTTTACAGAGCAAAGTTATTGACAACAGTAGCTTCCGTAACTTTCTGGAGCTAGTGCCTGAAGTAAGGGAGCTGGTCAATGATTTTTATTCAAGGTATGCTTCTATTGGAACAGCCTTTAGTGTTCTATTTTTCTTGGCCACCTTTTCAGGGTGGTGGTTATTTTACACTTACTGCTCTTATTTTGCAACTGTGCTTCTTCGCTATATCATCGGATTACAAAGCCTGGAAGGAGAGTGTACACTTGGAATCAATAAAATTTGTGTTCTTGTTTTCAATACTAGAATCACATGATTAAAACGATACATTCGACCCTTGTCCTTTTGTTCTCACTGGATGGTGTCAAGTCAAAACCCATTAACCAACAGGACATCAGTTAGTTAGTTCTGGAAGAAAATGGGTTAGCAATTTTTTTCCATTATCCAGGTGTAACATTCTACTATTCTCCTGTTCGACGCCACAATAGTCACACATAGACTACTGCCTCAAAAATAATAGTCCTGTCCAGTTTTATACCTTATTTGTTACAGTGTGGTGTTGGTTAATGTGCTTTTGGACGTTAAATTTCGAATATCACTCAGTGCTAAGCTATGGATTGTGCCGTTTTTCATTCAAAAGTTGCCAACTGATTTGTGTTATATATTTGCTAACCATGAGAATCTCTGTGCCAGTCGCTATGGATCTTGCTTGCAGCATCTTGAGAAGCTTAAGCCAAATTTCCTGCTGGATATTTATCTACATGAGCATGTGGAGAGTCTGTACAAGGATATCCGCCACAAAGCTATCATACAGTACACACTTCCATTTATATCTGTGGATCTTAATACAATGGCTGATGCCTTCAAGACCCCTGTGGCCATGCTGGAGAAAGAGCTGGCTGCACTGATCACTGAGAACAAAATAAAGGTATGTACTTGAAGATCTCTCATGTGCAACAATCATAGCTTGATTGGTTAATCTCGAGTTGTTGGTTAACTTTGTGCAGGCTCGGATAGACTCCCACAACAAGATTCTGTACGCAAGGCATGCTGACCAAAGGAATGCAACTTTCCAGCGGGCTCTCCAGACGGGCAGTGAGTTTGAGAGAGATGTCAAGGCTATGCTTCTGAGAGCTAACCTGATGAAACACGATTTCAACCAAAAGCCTGGGCAAAGGAAGATGTGAAGTTCTGAGTGATGATGCGAGAACATGTCTGTCTCCTTGTCCGCCTGGAAATATTTGTTTTGGAACAAAGGGTGCATGTCCCACGGGAGAGGTTTCGCTTTACTGTCCTGACGACCTAGCAGTCTAGTCTGTTTCGATGCTACTCTTTTTGCTTGCTGTTAGAAATTTTCCTGGCACATTGTAGTTGTGCGCAGTCTATGATGGAGCTCGTCTTGAGGTTAAAATGTTAAATGCATGTTTAGTAGGATTAACAGTGTTCCATGGTCTGAGAGCTAGCTATATCAAACTTGATTTCGACCAAAGTAACTTTACTGGACAAAGGAAGCTGTCAACGTGAGGTTTCCCTAGATGACCGAGAAATCAAGTCTTGTTTCATTTGATTCAACCTTTTCAGTTTGCTCTTTGACATATATTCCTTAGATATTGTACTATACCGATCTGCCATCTTCATTTAGAAGCCAGTGTTATGATTTACTCCAGATGTCAGTGACTGACCTGAACATCTTAACAGTGTGTTTGCTCTTTGACATAGTTCTTAGATATGGTATACTGATCTGCAATGTTCATTTAGAAGCAGACTTAGGATGTAGTCCTGATGTCGAGTGACCGACCTGAACATCTTAACAGTGTGTTTGCTATAGTTGAAAGTCAACACCTTCAGAAGCGAACCAGTCTAAACCATGACAGCTGATCATCTTATGCAGTTTGACCGCTCTCTGATCACCTAACCTGTGTCAGAATTGATTATTAACCCCGGCCCGTCCCATATATAGCCTGGAAATCCAATTCGTCTGCCAAATGGAACATTGCCCATGTGCTATTGCAACTGGCAGATTGAGGATCATACTATCGAGCTGTACAATAATTGCTCATTGCGTGTCCGCTGACCCAAAAGATATACTACACGAGTGAGTTGGGAGCAATGTTGCACATGGAGGTACAGCTAGATCACCAAAGAGATTCCAAACCCTCAATAATAATTTCATTACAAAGAATAAATCAAATGGACAAGAAGGGATAAGACCGCCCCAAGGAGCAGCCCTGTCTGTCTCTGTCTACAGTATGCAGCCAATCTTTTCATCTCTATCTACAGATTTGTATTATACATAAACGGGTTTGAGTGTGGGCGCAAAGAAGAAGAAGAAGAATGCGCGACAGACAGGGAAGGAAAACTGGATCTGCTGCTCTTGTTGTTGTGCAGTTCAGTTAGTGCAGGTCCAGCTCTTGGTGGGGACGCAGCTGAGGTAGTGGCACCAGTGGCAGCTCTCGTTGGCGTTGGAGCCCCGGAACACCAGCGCCAGCCCGATCGCGAATCTGCAGAAAAAAGGGAGTTTCGTTCAACGCAATCAGACCACGGAAGGAAGGAATCGCTTCTTTCCTTGTTAGTAGTATAATTTGTCCTGCCACGCTGCAAATTTAAACTTGCCGGCTTCACCGACAGAAACATGTACAGCCTGATAGCGCGTAGTTGTTGAGAACTTACAAATATTGTACTGCCAATATTATATAGTCACTACTATGAAGTGAATGTGGCTGTCAAGGTCGATGATGGTGCATGTTAGGTTGGAGTGGAAAAAGGAGACCAGAACTAGTTATTTTGGAATTTAGAAGGAGGAGAAGAAGAAGGCCAGCTACACACACTACTTATGATAATCTGATTAGTAGTGTACAATAGAACATCTAGGTGTGCATCGCCTGTCGTTTCACATGAGTCTCTTGATTGGAAACCTGGGTGCGCGGGCTAGTTGGCGCGTCAAATCTTTCGCTCCATGTGCCGCACTAACCCAAGCACGGAAGCACCTAACCCGTCTACTCATGCTTCTTCCCTTTTTTCCCCCTGGTCAAATACATACTGTGGTGTAAGTTGTAACAACAACTCTGGTGTTTGTCGTCCTGGAAATGTTGATTGAATTTGCTACAATTGGCAACAGACCGCTAGCAGTACCTATGTTCAGGACGACGACTAAACGTGCTGTGGGTGAACTAGCTACTGCCGTCCTGGTTATATTTAAGATCATGAGCAACGGGTAGTTAATCAACGAACTGATGGAAGGTGTGGGGGGGCTTACCCGGCGACGGCGAGGAATAGTGCGACGGCCATGAGCGCCCACTGGTACGGGAGGTACTTCTTGGAGGTGCAGGTGGCGCCGGCGGGGAGGCCGTAGCGCTCCATCCACCCGAAGTGGGGCCTCATGAGGAGCACGAAGCCGAGGAGGAACCCCGTGATGAACCCCCCGATGTGGGCGAAGTTGTTGACGTGGGGCAGGATGCCCAGGACGAGGTTGACGGCGACGACGAAGAGCAGCGTGAGCACCGCCGCCACCTTGTTGGTGTAGATGGTCCAGTTGGAGAGCAGCTCCGAGAGCATGGCGCCCAGCAGGCCGAACAGCGCCCCCGACGCCCCCACCGAGATGGAGCCCCGGATGAAGAGCGACGACAGCACGCTGCCGCCCACCCCGGACAGCATGTAGATCCCCCCGATCCTCACTGCACGCAACAACAACGAAATGGATTAGTCGGCGTCAATGGCGATTTGGAGATTAATGTTTCCAGCAGATATACATGTATGGAATTGTTACCGTATCCGAACTGCTGCTCGAGGCGGAGGCCGATGAAGAGGAGGCTGAGCATGTTGGCGAGGAGGTGGAGGATGCCGGCGTGCATCCACATGCAGGTGAAGAGGCGCCACCCCTCGTGGCCGTGCACCACCTTGTCCCACACCAGGGCACCCATCTTCACCATCCTGCCCAAATCAGCACAGGATCGTAACTGTCAGGATCTCCTCACATCAATACAGGCGGGCGGGCGAACCCCACAGTCGTATCATGATGCCGTATACTATGGATAGAGCTGTACTGGCATGCATCCTGCCCCAGCAGGTACAGGGCAAGCACAGCTCATTTGCACTCGTGGTGGCCTACTCCCTCTGGTGTTTTATCCAAGCAAGTGTTTTCTGACTCGTCCCCCTGCCCTACGCTGCGCTATTATTTGGGTGCCGGATCTGGACTCGGAAAGCTCGGTTCATCCAGAGCCTCCCTTTTAGCAAAGCTGCTGATTCGGAGTTTTCAGAGTAATAATGTCGCCGCCAAGGGACAGAAGAACAGGTGAGCAAACACCACTAGTAGTATCTGTCTTCTCTTTCTCACAGAAAGAAAATGAAAATTTGATACTGTACTGAAAATGGAAGAGAAAAGGGAAAACAGAGTTGTGTTTGTAGAACGAATGGATGGCACAGTCGAGTCTGCAGTCATGGCATGATTGTTGGGAACCAATCTCTGCCATGGCAACAAATTACTTGGCAGGTAAGCAAAGCTGGCAGCTACCGCGTAACATTTTCAGGGGAAATTCTTTCGATCCACACATGTTACGAGATCCAGCATGCATCAGCGACCACAACCAGCACGGTGCTCCCAGTCCCAGGTCCCAACGGAAACGGCCAGAACAACACTAGTAGCAAACCGGACGGGGAAAAAAAGAAGAAGGATGAAATGAAGGCACACTCACGTGGCTGATGATGGCCCGAGGAGCGGGTTCTGGCGCAGGGGCTGGAAGGAGAAGCGGCCGAGGAAGCGGGCGACGCACTGCTGTCCGTCGGCGGCGCGCGATTTCGTGGTGTTATTGTGGGCGGGGCAGTTGTTGTAGTACATGGCGAGTACGAAGACGACTAGGTTGGCGACGAGGATGGAGGGCACCAGCCACGGCGTCCACTCCCGCTCCCCTTCGTGCTGCGGGTACAGCGGCGAGGGGACCTTCCCGGGTTCCTGCTTCGTCGACCCGCCCTTCTCCACGTCCGCACGCGACGTCGCCATTGGTGATGATGATTGGTTGATCGAGCTGCCTGGTTGCTTGCCTGCCTGCGCGTAGAGGAGGAAGGAGGAGGAGGTGGTGGTGGTGGAGGACGGGGAGAGGAGTGGGAGCGAGGGAGGGAATAAATAGAGAGAGCAACTTGGGTCAAGTAAGTACCCACGCCACCGCGCGCGAGGGTGTTGGGTGGAAGCAGGGTGTGTGCGCGTGTACCGGCTGGCTTGGGTGGCTGTAGCCTGTAGCGGTGCATGTAGTACATCGTGTGCGGGCGGCGAACGCGGTTTCCATTGGTCCTCGTCATTTGACCAACTAACTCATGTTTTCTCTGCCATTGCTACTCCTGCTAGCTACTACTAGTACATGTGTTCAACTACTGTACAGTGTTGACATGTTCGAACTTCGCCGGTGCATATGATTAAACAAGCTAGCACGGGTAACAGCGCAAAATTACTCCGACCGACTGCTTCGCAGTACTACTTCCATTTTATCTGACATTTTCGACATCCTTAGATGAAACTTCCTCTGCATTTGCGCTGAATAGGGCACTGTTGACTTGGTTGGTAATGGTAGTAGTGCGTCGATTCGAACCCCAGCCAATCATGGCATGGCATGTTAGTGCGGACATTTGATTAGTATACTACTTGTGTGACGATCGATAGATTAATCGGGCTGGTTGGATGGATCTGTGAATGCGGTGACAGAATTCTTGCTGAATTTTTTGCGGAGGATTAAACTAGAGCTAACGTCATGTGCAATGATTAAAAAGCAAGGCGCGCCTCCCGCTGGGTTTACTTACTTTTTCCTCCTGGAGGAGGATACGGCCGGACAGTGCTACTGCAGCTGGGGAGGGTTGGCGCCGACAGGGCGCGCAGCAGCTTCCTTCCTTCCTTCCTTCCTTCCTTCCTTCCTTGCTTGCTTGCCCAAAAAGCGAGAGGCACCGCCGTCTCGTTCGTCCGCGTACTGTGTGCTACACTGGTACGGCATGCGTGAAATGGACTCGTGCGTCACGTTCCCTGCCTACGTACACATGCAGGTTTCTCGGTTAAACCTGCTGACAGGAGAAAGAGAGTGCGAGTGCGAGAAATGGACGACGGTCGACGACGAGGACAACGTCGTCAGAGATTAACCGATCGATCGCCCGGTCTGTCGGTCGATGATTTCGATCTTCTCTTCTGGCGAGGCTGAACCCGTCGTCGTCGTTGCGTGCGTCGCCCTTGAGGCAACGTGATAAGTACACATCACAGGGGGCAGGGGCATATTGCATTGCTTGCTTGCTTGCTTGAGAGGATTTCGCTTGTTGACAGCGACGACATACAGACGAAAAAAAAAACCCACGCCCCCGCGCGGGCTCGCGCCGCCGTGGCCCTCCTCCGGTAGCTCCCCCACCTCCTCCCCCACCGCTGTCATCGGCGTGCGCTGGCCGGCAAGGCCCGGGCGGCGTTGGCGGCTTTTTGCCCTTCCCCTTCCGGAGGCGCCCTCGCGTGGGGTGGCTCGGCTCCGCATGGTGCTCCCTGCTTTGGCGACGGTTCGGTGGATGGTGGCGGCACGGCGGCGCCTACAGTTGGTGGCCATGGTGGCTGGTGCAAGCTCGGCCGCTGGCCGGTGATGCCCTGCAGGCCCAGATCTGGGCCCTTTGGGCAGATCTGGGTCAGTTTGGGTCGGGCTTGGCGGTGCGCGGTGAGACAGTTCCTCCGCAGGAGGCGGCCCGGCGCGCAGCCGGGAGGGCGGCGGGGTGACGACGCAGGCTGTTGCAAGGTGGAGCGCTCTGGCGGCGCGGGTTGGGGCTCGACCCAGATCTGGGCCCCTGCTCGGGGTGCCTGGGCGCCTTGCACTCCATCGGAGATGGAGGCGACTCCGCTAGGACTTGGGCTGCGCTATCGTGCCTTGCACTGTTGCAAGGGTGGCCCTGGTCTTCACGGCCCATTCAGGTGCCGAGGCCTGGTGTGCCCCGGATACCCTGTCCGGTCGACTACCACCTCTTGGTGGTGGAGGTTGGTCCCTCCCGCACGGCTTCGGTGCTGCGGTACCTCGTCTCGCGACGGCACGGTCCTCCGTCTTGCAGGACGCACTCCAAGGTCCTCGAAGAGACGGCGAGGGTGTTTTTGAGAGCGTGGTGGCTCAGGCTCATGGGTGGCAAGGTTGGTGGTGGTGCTTCGGTGTGCCTCGGGGCGCCTTGGTAGGGAGGGGATTGGGAGAAATCCTTGTCGGCTTAGCTGACACCGCGGCAGTGCCGCTTTCGAGTGGCGCCTTTCCTTCTTGGAGGGCGTCGCGGAGATCCCTCTCCCTATGTGCCCCAAGTACCGGGGGAAACCCTAGGACCGGTTCACTGGTCCGGGGTAGCTGCGTCGAGCGTCGACGCCTCCCTCCGCGAGGGTGCTGCTTGGTACGGGTACATCGGATGGCTTGGAGTGTGGTGGGACATAGCCGGTGGGCGCAGCGGTCTCGGATCGTCCTTATTTAGTCGACTCATTGCCATCTGTGTTTCTTTTTTCTTTTTGGACATGTCCGTCCGTGTTTTTTGTATCGTGTTGCGTCTTTTTCTTTTAGACGTTGTGCTGTCTAGCCAGCAGCGGTAAATTTACCTTGTTGCTTTGTTTTGTTTGCAGAAAGCGGGCAGAAGAACCGGCCACGCTGGCACCCCGGGCTGGAATACGCATCCTCGTGCCCTGCCCCGAGCGGCGCCACGCGTTTTCTCCTCTTCTTTTTCGCGTGGCGTGGGCTGGCCGGACCTTGCCATGTCGGACGGACGGATGGAACCAAGGAAAAGGTACACTACTCCAGCTAGCAGTGCTACTTCCTACTAGAATCGAGCGGTGGCCGTGGCGTGCGCCGGCGCTCATTCTCTATCGACATGGGCTTGCCGTTCCTGCTGTCGTCGGTGGCCAGGTTCGGTAGGTTGGGCCCTTGCTCGGCCGCCGCTAGCTCGCGGGATTCGATTCTCCACCGGCGCCGCATCTCCTACTAGCTAGCTGATCTGGGCTGGCCTACCTAATCAGCTCCTCCCTTCTGTCGCGACCGAGGCTAGCTACGCTACGTACGTTGCTTCTTTTCTTTTGCTGGGCGACGAGTCCTGACTAATGAGTGAGCCGAGAGCCGAGTCAGGCTGTACTAATATTCCGGCTTTGTTCGCGCTAATCACTCAGTCTGCCGTCCTCGTCGTCGTGGCGCCACTGATTGCGCATCGCATGAGCAAAGGTTCTACTACTACCTCCGTGATCGACGGCGCGGCGGCGCCAGCTCTGCCTCTGTCACGGCGCGGGGCGCCTCTCTCCGCCTCGAAATCACGCGCCAGAAGCCGCCGCCTACTTTTGCTCTGTTACGCACGATTGATTCGATTATCGGGGGTACCCGAGCTATCTAGCACGGCACGCATTACACGATTCCAAGAAGACCGTTATAACAAACCCAATCATCACAACCGAAAGAACCTACCACCACCACCACCACCACCACCTGCCCATTCATTTCCGTGCTCCGTCACATTCAACACAAGATCGATCGAAATGAGATCACCGTGGCACATTATTGTTTAAGTAGGGACTCAGGTGGGGTTAGCGATGAAAGTGGCACCCTTGCTGCAGTGCGATGAAAGTGGCCCATTCAGGCTCGGTCGAAGCAGGAAGGGCCTGGTTTTGCCCATGCTTCTATATCTGGTCGGCTACCGTCCTCCGGCGGTGCAGGCGGTTCCCTCCCGCGTGCTATTGTACCGCCGAACCTTGCCAAAGTTTTTTTTCTTTTCGGTCTCACCGGCCTCGCAACGTGGCTCATGGCGAGACACGGTGTTGTCGGTAAGACCGTGATGACGTGTACTGGTGGGCGGCGAGCTTGGTGGAGCAATACGAAGCGTCCGGAAGTGTGGTTTTTTGAGGGGTCGAGAGAAATCCTTGTCATCTAGACACCGACGCGGTGACGCCTACGGGTGTCGCCGTCCGTACTAAAGGGCGTCGGATGTATATCTTCCCCACCTCCCGTAGCGTATCGGGGGAAATCATAGGACCAGTCCGGGCAGTAGCGTCGTTGTCACTTTCCTTCTTGGAGGTGTTGCTTGGTACGCGATTGCTTCAGAGCAGGGGTGAATCCAGGATTTGAGCATGGGGGAGGGGAGGGGGTCATCGACCGATAATAATTGTAGTCCGTTTTTACTGGTCACCATATCCGTGCAAAGAACTATACATTGAAAAAATATTGGCTTAGATATAGTTTATACGAACATAACAAATTGTAGTCAATTTTCACATAGATTTTTTTTCAAAACTTCATGCAGCACAAGGCGTAGATAAACCATTTTATTTAGTGATCCTATCTTTATTTTTATTATTCATGCACATAAACTAATAACAAATAAGTTATACTCTCAAATAATCTATCGGCCTAAGAATTCAGCCTAAGAATTCTTTACGTGGGAAAACCTAAGAATTCAGCCTTTTATGAATTTTTCCCGCTCAATTCTGGTTGCTTACATGGGCCAAGCCTAAGACTTTGGACTTTTTTATTTTCCAAGCCATTTTTAGTCCATTACATTTTTCTTTTATGCTCCTTTTTGGGTATTTTAATGAAATATACACTGTTCCAGTCCAACACTGTTTGGGCCAAATCCTCATTAGCCCAATTGTTACTTGGGCCACCATAATTTTCAGCCTTTTTAATTCACAGATTAAAAAATCACGTTTCAAGAACGCATGCAACTTTTTAAATAATTGCCTCAATCAGGCTATTATTACATGCACAATTAATTCCACAGGACATGCCGACTATTACAATGTAGCTAGCACTATTTCATAACTAAGCTAATCTTTTCCGCATGGGGCTTCAAGTTTTTCCAGTCTCTTCGACTCCATATTTTCAGTCTTACTGAAGCGAACTAGCATTCTATATCCATGGGCCATCATCATAGATTTACTTATCCAAGTTGATCCTTCTAGTGCGGACCCGGCAACCTGCACAATGTAACATCTTAGAACATCAGCGTTAGAGCCCCTAAACCCTCAAACCATCGAAAATAATCGTTTTTTTACACACTACGACTGAAAAATCCCGTAGACTAGAACCCCTAAACCCTTGAACCCTCAAAAAAATTTACAGGCCCAACCCCGACCACCCCACCCAACCTGTACAAGTGAGGGTTGGAGGCCCCCAACCCGTCCAACCCCTATTCCTCGACCACGCGCGCGGGGGAGGGAAATTTCACCGCCTCCTTCCTCCCGCCTCCTCCCATCCGAGCCGCCGGCAGCCGCCAACCGCCATTTTGGCCGACCCCCGCCTCCCATCGACGCGCGCCGCCCTCCGCCCGCTGCCCCACACTTCCCACACCGTCGGTTCCGCCTTTCCCTGCCGCCTCCTCAGAAGGCCCCGAGCCGCGCCAGCAGCCCCGAGCTCTCCCAGCCACCACGCCCCGCTCCCTGCCGCCCGCTGCCTCGTCGACTCCCCGAGCTGCCCGACCTCCCCGAGCAGGCAGGCGGAGGCACGGCCGCCCGATCTCTCCTCGACCATGGCTGCCCCGAGGTATGTCCTATTTGATTCGAACAATTATTGTTATTTGCAAAAAAAAACATTGTTGTAATAACTTGAATGATTATTATGTGCTTAAAAGTACTGTTTGGTGTTGTAATAATAACTAGAATGATTATTGTTAATCGTTATTGAGATGATGAAAATTGTGATATGTCAAATGACAGTTTTGAGGGTTTGAGAGTTCTAGTCTCTGCCCCTGTTTTTTAACCCTTAAAAGTGCCAAAAAATGCCATTTTTAAACCCTTAAACTGCTTTGAGAATTTGAGGGTTTAGGGGTATTACTAGTGATGCTCTTAGGCTCGGACTAGCTTCTGGATGAGGCTCTGAACATATACTTCAGGTTGCAGAGAAATGATTCCCTTATTAGATTAGTACTTGCATGATGTATTCTATTGGAGTGTTAGCTCACAAGTCATGTTCTCTCTTACTATGAAAAGTTTGTACTTGATTAGTGGACATGTTTTATAACAACACTTGCACAAAAAGTAATACGCTTTGGCTCGATGTACACGACTATCCCAATATAAATAAACGACATGTGGCTTGATGTGTATGTGTATATCCGCTTCCATATTTTACAAAATTGTAGTGTTTTTTTTTGCAGGGGGACTTTAGCGTCTTGTCGTCTATCTTACGATGAGCTTCCACACAAACAAATCGGCTCAATCAATCCAATTACATCTCTGAAAAAAATGTGTTAGAAAGCCAAAGGTAGCTGAAAATGCCCAATTGTACCTATATTATACATTCGCAACTCGAGTACATGTATTCAGCATTAAAATAAACAAATTAAAGGGAAATAAAAAACACACAATTTTAATTTTTGAACTAAGCGGCTCGACTTGCAAGTAGTAGATAGAACATCAAAAGGAAGAGCACACCGGTACAAAAGTGGAACGATCCCATCCACGAATCAAGGAAAAACAATCAAACTAGAGGAGATTTGAAAGACAGGCCCGATCCACGAATGTTGTCGTCGACAATGGCGTCGAAGCGATCCGCCATCTCCGGCGTCATATGGTTGACCCAGTCTCCCACGACCCCTTTTCTAAAGTAGGACTTACGAGGGAATTTGTATAGGACTCCGCTGGTACCGATCTTGTTGGCGTCCAAGCCTTTCAGCACCTCCATGCTGCACAGCTTCGCAATGCTGGCTGGCACCCCGACGGCCTCCTCGGCCGTCGAGAATGGAAGTCCCAGGAACCGTGCCAGCTCCTTGACGGCACCGACCGGATCATGCATCATCTCCTCGTACTGCATGAACATCACTCTCTCTGGGGTACTCCTGCTCGCACCCCAGTAGCCGAGGATGTGGTTCCAAATGGGCCCGTCCTTGATCTTGCCCTCGCATGCCAACTCGAACAGGTCAGAGAACGTGATCGGTCTGACGTTCTGGATGAAATGCCACAGTGACACGAGCATATCCTTGGGCTCCCTACAACGGAATTAAGGAGTGTTCATGTAGGAGTATTTGGCAAATTGCAAGAATCAGTGCATGTCAGAATTGCCAGAATCAATGTTCATGTAGTTACCTGCAGACGTAGATGATCTTGCAGTCAGGGTTGTCAGCGACGGAGGGAGGCAGCTGGGCATGGTGCATGTGCGTGTTCATGAGCCTGGGCGATGGCAGAGCCTCCAGCTGGTCGTGGTGCCCAGCGCTGAACAGGCCGTCCACCAAGGGGACGCAGTCGTGCGGGTTGAGGCGGAGCAGCGGGTGCTCGGCGGCGTTGGGCGGGTACGCGGCCCGCGCCATGGTGGCGAACGACAGGGCCTTGAGCCACGTGGTGCCGCACTTGGGCAGGCTCGCCAGGAGCACGTCCCCGGAGCGCGGGGTGAAGCGCTGCTGGAAGGACAGCACCCCCCGGATCCTACTGTCGAGCACCCAACTGCCCTGGTACTGGTAGAGGAGCATGGCCTGGGAGGTCGTGACGGTCGGCATGGTGGAGACGATGTCCTCATACTCTTCCGGTGGAGTGATGTGGTCGTCTCCCGCGGCCGCACCGACGACGTCCTTGAATGGGGCGGGGCCAAATCCGCTTGGGGCGGCCATGGTTGGTGGGGAAAGCATGTTGTTGATCTCTGCAATCAGTTTGACGATGGCTAGCTATAGGCTTCTCTATTGGTACTATATACTAGTACAATAATGCTAATGCTTTTCATTTCTTTTACTTGCTCAGTCTTAAAATAGATGTCTTAGATTCATCTATATATTAAATAATGTCTAAATTTATTTAAATTTTGAGAAATCTGAGACATTTATTTTGAGTCAGAGAGAGTACTAATTTATCACGTCCTAGCTCACTCATACAGTAGTTAATGATGCATCTAATACGGTGAGTTCAATAAATTAAGTGGCAATGCGGTTGGTGGCGATCTAGCTGGCGGAGGGCCTCTGGAGGCTTTAGGTGAAAATCGTGCTGACTCGGTCATGGAGGATGATGGCTGCATATTTGTGTCTGGGGCGGACCTAGAGCAAAATTAACCCGGTGTTACTATACGAGTAACATATAATTTTCAACAAGATTTAGGGGTGTCACACACTATAAATTTATCAAACATATGAAGGAAATCAATTTGAACCCGGTGTCCCGTGACCCCTCCTGGCCTAATGTGGGTACGCCCCTGTTTGTGTCATCACTGGCGAATGCATTGTGGCAGGAACTCTTGTCTTCTCGCCGAGCCTGCTCCTAGAGGTATCATTTTTGGAGGAGGTGCTGGTTGGAAGGGACATGAATCAGAGCGGCGAGTTTTCCTCTGCGTCGAAGACGACAAGTCTCGGTCTCGTGGTGCAACGGTGCCTCGATGGTGCAACGGTACCGACGGTAGGCCTATGAAGGACTATGTAGATCTCTTCCCGGAAGATGTTTCGACTTGTTGTATGATATAAAATCGGATCAGCCCCTCACCCCCTCCCAAAATATTCTTACTTATTACATTAGTCTCTTCAAGGCATTGGAAATAGAATGTCACGGAGAAAATACAAGCCTAAAATAAAAGGGTCAAAGCTGAAGTCAAATGAGAAAGAGAAGAGATAGTCCGAGGAAAGTAAGGAAGAGCCACTAAACCCATTAGTGGTACCCTCATGGACCAGATTCAAGCCACTTTCATAGACCATGTGCATGGACCAAAGAAGATGGAGTTACCCTTGCTTTTTTCCTTTCACTTGGGGGATTTTTAGAATTTCCCTTGAATGTACAATTTGCCCTTACTTTCCCTCTCCACCAAGGGTGTTGGTGGTCATTTGTACAAGAATTTGAGCCTATAAAAGGCACCCATAGGGTTATTTGTAACCGAACACTCATATGAAGCAAGAACTCTTCCTCTCAAGGTGAGGCCTTCTTCTTGGGTTCATCCTTTCATACTTTGAGTTTGAGGTCGGTTTGTCCTACGGAATCCGTCCGAACTTCTAATCCTTGATAGTATTCACAACAGAAGAGAGATATGCCTAGGCATATAGCCGAGTTATTCAATTTGACAGCCCGAGGTTTTCTCAATGAGACTAGACCTCTCTTCCACGCGAGTCAAGGTTGAACCCGATCAATTAAATATCATGTCTGTCATGTTAGTGTTCGACCGCCCTGTAGGGGTTCGTAGCATGGAAAACAAAAAAATTCTACCGCATGCAAACAAACAAGCCAAGATCTATCAACTAGATTGTAGCAACGAGTCGATTAGAGTACTCACCCTCGAAGATTCCAAAGCGGTTAACGAGCAGATTCGTGGGTGATGTAGCCGTACACTTGCCGATCTCAAGATCGCGTGAGCGATCCTTCCGCCGCTGCGTTCCCGGCGCTTCCATGATCGGTCACTGCGTTAAATTTTCGATGAAGACCTTACTCTCCCTTGTTTCAGCGACGGGGAGGTTGTAGTTCTCCCTTGCAATTCGGCAAGACGGCGTGGTGTCGAGGTGAAGGAAGATCCGCAGGCTCGCCTAAACCGGTGCGAGTTATGGTGGATCTAGGGTTTCCCAGTGATCTAGGGTTTAGAAGACCGGGAGGAGGATAAGGTGTCGGCGGCGGCTAGGGCGGTGGCGACGGATCAGCGGCGGCGCGAGGCAGAGGCGACTTGGGTGTGGGAGGGCTAGGGATTGTGTGTTTGGGGCAGCCCTCCCCCTCTATTTATGAGAGGGGGGAAGCCTTGGGAGGGGTGGGTTTGAATCCAAACCCAAACCCAAGTTGGATTGAGAGAAGTACTCTTTCCTTCTTACACTAGGAAACCATTTTTCCAGTTTGACTTTTCAAACTTCCCGTTTGACTTTCAATTTAGAGTTTTAATTCTCTCTTGCAAATGTCCACACCAAGTGACCTAAGATATGATCCAATCATTCCACTTACCCATGACACATTCATGGACCATTCCCCTTCCGGACCGGTGAACCTTCTAGACCCTTCTAGAACCTCTCCGATAAAAACATCGGAATCTTTCCCGAACTCTGGAATCGGACTTTCCTTATATGAATCTTATTCTCCGGACCAATACGGATCTCCTTGTGATATCCCGGATCCTATCCAAGACTCCGAACAACATTCAGTATCCCTACTAACATTCCATATCTACTAAACAACATCGAATCCTTAAGTGTGTCTCCCTACGGTTCGTGAATTATGCGGACATGACCGAGAAACTTCTCCGATAAATAACCAATAGAGGAATTTGGAAATTCATATGGCTCCCACATATTTCTACGATTACTTTGCGATCGAATGAACCACTTAAATACGATACCAATTTCCCTTTGTCTCACGATAGTTTACTCATCCGAGGTTTTTATCGTCGGTATCTCTGCATACCTAGTTCAACCTCGTTACCGATAAGTACTCTTTTCTCGTTCCCGTGATATGTGATTCCTTGTGAGCCAGTCACATGCTTGCAAGTCAATTGGATGACATTCCACCGAGAGGGACCAGAGTATATCTATCCGTCATATGGATGGACAAATCCCACTCTTGATCCATGTGCCTCAACACACACTTTTGAACACTCAATGCCACCTTTATATCCACCCAGTTACGGTGTGGCGTTTGATGTCATCAAAGTATCCTTCCGGTGATGGTGATTAGCATGATCTCATGGTCGAAGGAATTAGGTTACTATGTATCAGAAAGCTTATAGCAAATGAACTATTGAAATGACTTGATCTTTATGCTACGCTATCTATAGGAGTATGTCCATCATACCATTCTCCTAATGATATGATCTCGTTGTTAACAACATCTCAATGTTCATGATCGGGAAACCACGATCATCTGTTAACCAACAAGCTAGTATTACAAAGAGGCTTTACTAGGGACTCTAATTTAGTTTACAAATCACACAAGTATTAATGTTTCCGGTTAATACTGTTATAGCATGAATGTAAACATTTATCATAAACACAAAGATATAATAATAATCACTTTTATTATTTCCTCTAGGGCATATCTCCAACAGTCTCCCACTTGAACTAGAGTTAACTAATCTAGATTACATGGTAATATAACGAACACCCATGGCGGTTTGGTGCTGGTCATGTTTTGCCCTCGGGAGAGGTTTAGTCTACGGATCCGCCACATTCAGATCTGTGTGTACTTTGCAAATCTTTATGTCACCATCTTGGACATGCTCTCGAATAGCGTGAAAACGTAGCTTGATGTGCTTCAGCTTATTGTGTGACCTTGGTTCTTGCGCATTGGCTATGGCGCCCATGTTATCACAGTTGATAGACATTGGGTCCATCGCACTTGGAACCACACCGAGCTCTGTAATGAACTCCTTCATCCATATCGCCTCTTGTGAAGCCTCCGAAGCAGCTATGTAGTCCGATTCAGTTGAAGATCTCACCACAATGCTTTGCTTTGCACTCCTCCAGCTAACTGCTGCACCATTCAAAGATAATACGTATCCAGATTGAGATTTAGAATCATCCGGATCGGTGTTCCAACTAGCATAGGTGTAACCATTAACAACGAGTTGTTCATCACCTCCATAAGAAAGAACCATATCCTTAGTTCTTCTCAAGTACTTAAGGATGTTTTTGACCGTTTTCCAATGATCCACTCCTGGATCACTTTGATATATGCTAGTCAAACTAACATCATATGCAATGTCGGGTCTAGTACATAGCATGACATACATGAGAGATCCTATGGCTAAGGCATAGGGAGTCTTAGTCATCCTTTCTCTATCTTCTGCCATTGCAGGACTTTGATTTTTACTCAAGTTCGTATTGGGCAACATGGGCAAGAACCTTTCTTGCTATCTTCCATTCCGAACCTCTTTAGAACTTTGTCCAAATATGTACTTTGTGACAATGATATTAGGCGTCTCGATCTATCTCTATAAATCTTTATGCCCAATATGTAAGCTACTTCGCCAAGATATTTCATTGAAAAACTATTATTCAAATAATCCTTGACACTATTAAGAAGGTCTACATCATTCCCAATCAACAATATGTCATCTACATATAGTATTAAGAATGCTACAGAGCTCCCACTCACTTTCTTGTAAATACAAGCTTCTCCATAAGTTTGTATAAAACCAAAGCTTTTAATTACCTTATCAAAATGTTGATTCCAACTTCAGGATGCTTGCTTCAATCCATATATGGACCGTTGAAGTTTGCATACCTTGTTAGCATCTTTAGGACTAAAAAACATTTGGGTTGCATCATATACAACTCTTCATCAATGTCTCCATTGAGGAACATTGTTTTGACATCCATCTGCCATATCTCATAATCATAATATGCAGCGATTGCTAACATAATCCTCATAGAATTTAGCTTCGCTACTGGTGAGAAAGTCTCATCGTAGTCAACTCCTTGAATTTGTCGAAACCCTTTTGCGACAAGTCGAGCTTTATAGACAGTAACATTACCATCAGCATATGTTTTCTTCTTGAAAATCCATTTGTTCTCGACAGCCTTCCGGCCATCCGGTAAGTCCACCAAAGTCCATACTTGGTTTTCGTACATGGATCCAATCTCGGATTTCATGGCTTCTTGCCATTTATTGGAATCTGGGCTCATCATCGCTTCCTCATATGTCGCAGGGTCATCGGTGTTGTCTACCAACATGACACTCATAACGGAATCATACCAATCAGGAGTGGTACGAGCTCTCATTGACCTGCGAGGTTCCATAGTAACTTCAACCGAAGTTTCATGATCAACATCATTAGCTTCCTCTCTTATTGGTGTAGGCGCCACAGGAACTACTTCCGGTGATGCGCTACTCGCAAGTTCGAGAGAAGGTTCAACAACCTCGTCGAGTTCTACTTTCCTTCCAGTCACTTCTTTCGAGAGAAACTCCTTCTCTAGAAAGGATCCATTCTTGGCAACGAAGATTTTTCCGCTTTAGGTTCAAGCTTGTCGGGCTGTAACTTCTTTACATAAGCTTCGCAACCCCAAACTTTAAGGAACGACAATTTAGGTTTCTTCCCAAACCACAATTCATACGGTGTCATTTCAACGGATTTAGATGATGCCCTATTTAAAGTGAATGCGGCTGTTTCTAATGCATAACCTGTTATCGCCATATTTTGGCCGAAGAAGGAGATGGGCCGTGATCAAGATGGGCTTGGAAGATGCGTATATTCAACGTGTTGTTGGATCGGCCTAGTGCATGGATTTGGGCTAAATTGCCCGTGTATCTTGTATCATAGTAGGTTTCGTGTTAGTTTAGGTTCCGTTTCAGTTTAGGTAAAGATAGAGTTGTAGAGTTATTCCAAAAGTAGAGAGTCTCCGGACTATAAATATGTACCTAAGGTTATCGAAAAAAGGAGGACAATCACGTTCACAACAAACACAATCTCGGCGCATCGCCACCCCTTGTTTTTAGGGTTTCTTTCGGGTAAGTGTCATGCTGCCTAGATCGCATCTTGCGATCTAGGCAGTATCTTTACTTATGCGATTATTTGGTGTTACTCGTACTGAAGCCTTTTTGATGGCGAGTAACACTACTATCGTAGATTTGTTGAGGCTAGCATCAGTACTTTTTCGTTATAATCGTTTGATCTTGCTGCCTCTAGTTACCTCGCTACTTTTGCACTATTTCCCAAGTGCGAAGGTAGCATCTTGCTTGATCTTTATTTAGCTGTTTCGATCTGTTATGGTTGTGCCTTGCTCGCCAAGGTTTAGTTTGACATCTACGTAGTCAGGCCTTACAAACGGGTTGAACGATCCAGTAGTACGTAAAGACGTAGTTTACTCGCTCTAGAGAAGTTGTTCCGGTAATTGACGTTACGTTGGTTATTAGGCCTCCTCTAGGATTAGTATTCTTCATCTTTTGTATATACCAAGCTCAATTACGTGTAGGACGTTCCAGTTACGTGGTGAAAACGTTAAACTGTTGTAGATCGATTTAACTTGTAGTGATCAAGCAAAACCCCATGTTATCATAACAATCTAATACAGAACCATGGGATAATCGGCTCTAGGAGCCGATTCACAGGGAAACCTGGGAGCCGGTCACGGCTCGAATTTTACGTATACTTGTTTATCATGCAGGAAATCAATCGGAGCAATCCATCACCTTCCTGATCAGGTATAGGTCAGGTGGCACGCCCTCGAACCAAGCCAGGACGTGTGCCGGAGTTTTGCGGGCCGTTGCCCGAGGGACCAGGGCCCACCGATTAGGAGCCTCCCGACTCTTCGTGTTGCTCGTCGCTGCTCGCCGGTGAGTTTTGGCAGGCAACACATTCTGGCACGCCCGGTGGGACCTTCAACAACATCTACATCAACATCCGACGCTGAGATGGGGGACGGACCAGTCACGTACGACGATCTGCCTGACGAGCACAAGGCCAAGTATGACGAGATCAAAACTCTCTTCGAAGCCGACCTCATCGGCTCTTTTGAGAGGACCCGTAAGCATGGCATCAAGTGGAGGGGATTCTCCCGAGGTGCTCTTGATGAGGTGGATCTGCATTTCCTTGAGGAGCGCGCACTGAGCTCTGCGGAGGTCAACTACATGGTGGCTCATTCTCTTCACCGCCATTCCGAGAGCACAGTGAACGCTTTGAGCGGATCGCAGTTCACGTAGTGCAGGAGATCATGAAACATCAGTATTCTCCGACGGGGCCTACTCTGGGGACTCACCAGGGAGAAAGACCGCTCCAGGACAGGCCACCACTGCCATTCGCACTTGCAGCTCCGGAGCCGCGAGCAGCGTATGTCGTCTACAAGGTTGGAGGCGACCCAGGCGATTGCCAGTTCCTGTTTGAACCACCTAAAGAGATCCAACACGGGTATGTGTGCATTTATGTGCCGGACTGCAATAACACCACGCACCAGCAGATTGTAGCGAGGGATTTCCGCGGGGAGTTCTGAGCTGGGGTTTCAGATGGCGTTCACGGGCAGCGATGCGGGGTGACGCCGACAAGCGTGCATGGCTAGCCAAGTATGCCACTGGAGCGAGTCATGAGAATCTAGCCCTACAACTCACAACGAGCAAATCCGTACCATCTGAGAGACCAGTCCGGCCGTGCCAAGAGAAGGACAATCGGCTATTCAAAGCCGTATCCCAATGAGTTTGATCTGATCCTGCCTCCCAAGTATCGGCTCCACAGTTCTCAAGGTTCGCGGATCGGAAGGATCGAGCTCGATCGAGCACGTGAGCCGATACAGCACGGTTAGGCGTGGTCTCGAGATCGGATCACCGCGTAAGGTTCTTCGCGCAATCTCGACAGACCAGCTTTTGGATGGTACACCGCTACCACGATTCGATTCAGACACTGAAACAATGGAAGACCGGTTCCATACTCGGTATCACTCGAGGCTACCGAGGTGGCATTGCGGACTGGCGCGAATGCGGCAGAAGCGAGAAACCGTAGCGAGTATATCCAGCGGGACCGTCAAGAACCGATGTTACTCGCTTAAGCGAAAGAAAAGCGGTCGAGCTAGCGTGTTGGGTCTCTCGGCACCCATCAAGGACAGCTTTCGGTAGAGTACAACTCGTTGGCGCACATGGCCCGAAGTTGACAATGTATGAACAGCCACCACGAGTTGTACCAAGACAAATTCAAGCGTCCGATAGGCCTGGTCGATCGTAAGAAGATGATCCTACAAGACCAGGAAGTGGCCGTAGAGAATGGGCTCGAGGGCGGATCCTGTATCCGCAAATGGGTGAAACAAGGGCACGCAAAAGGGTTCGACTTGATGTGAGCAAAGCCGAGCAGATATTCGATTCTCTTGAAAAGCGGTGAGGTTACCCGAAGGCCACAAAATCCCTACGGCTCGTGAAATGCACGGAGACAATCGCAAGTGGCATCATTCGTTCACCCACACCACCAATGATTGCAAAGAGCTACGCCAAATCCAAATGGCAATAGAACAAGGCCGTCGATCCTTGGGATTCGCCATGAAAGTGGACACAAACCCATTTCCGCGTCAACATGGTAGAGCTCGATTTCACATGGCGTCAGCTGGATTTTTCATTCGGTGTTAATATGGCAGGGTCTGGGTACCACCATGACACGTACAAGGAGGAAGGTGGTCGCTCTCGGGGCAAAGAAAGAAAGGAGGCTGGTCCACGCGATCGGCCCAGCCACAATGACAGGCGGTACTTAACAGAGGAACATGTGAGGAGAGTGCGATATCAGAAGCCACATTCCACGCATCTCCTTAACAAGTATGAGCGTCAGTATGACCAACATCGCCGGCGCGACAGAGACGACGAAGGATATGAGCACCTTTCTAGGGGACCGTCAAAAGAAAAGGAAGGCGCAGACAAACATTGGGATTGTCCTTTCTTCAAGTATTGCTGGGACGCGGGAATGAGCCGATTGCCTACAGTCGACAACTGCCCGGAATGTGGTCAGCAGAGGGAGGACACGGAGCCAGTTTCGGTATTCCAACGTCTAGGGCCTCTCCCGCCTCAGAGCCGTTACAGGGAGTCCACTCGAGCAAACGTCCTCGCGAAGCCAAGGGATGACAAAGAAGAAGACAGGTATCACCGTCCTAGGTGGTGTCCCGACGGACTCAGACACACCCAAAAGCGCAGGGTGCAGCGGCTACGTAACTTAGAGGAAGCCGAAGCGCAGTATCTCCACGCTTTAAAGAAGGCACGGCCTGATCTGGCCGTCAAAGTGAGGCAGACTCTGGAAACGGAAGATCGCCCGGAAAGGAAGGAGTGGCGCCCCAAACCGGTAAAAGCCGATGCAAAGACATCGGCTGCCACAAACATGGTGTTCATACTTCCGTCAGAATTCTGCGCGCCAAGAACCAATGAGCTACCAAGGCATGGCTCGATCGCGGCCCACATGGTAGTTATCTTTGAGAAGCCACGTGAGAAGGGTTACAAACATCGAAAGCCACACCTCACGAGGTTACATCAATGGGCAACCGTCGGCCAAGATGTTGGTGGACACCGAGCGATCAATATCATGCCATACTCCATGCTACGGCGGTTGGGACGCTCCACTGCAGATTTGATCAAAACCAACATCACGTTAAGCGACTTCAACGGTCGACTTGAACGCATAGGCGTCTTGAGCGTAGATCCGACCGTGGCAAAAACCATCCCCACGTCATTCTTCGTCGTGGACAGCAAAAGCACTTACACTGTCTTGCTAGGAAGGGATTGGATTCACGCTAATTGCTGCATTCCGTCCACCATGCACCAGTGCCTAATCCAGTGGGATGGAGATGAAGTGGAGGTCATCCACGCAGATGATTCTATCGAGATCTCCATAGCTGGCATGAACGTCTGGGAAGCGGAAGACCAAGAGCCGATTTCTGGAATCAGTCTAGACGGCTGTGAGCGTATCGAAGCTACAAAAAACGGGGTGAGGCTGGTCTTATCCACTGGCCTTACAGAGTAGAAAAGACCACGATCATCCGTGGTACGGCCGATTCCTGCGATCGGCCACAAAAAATAAAAAGCAGCGATCATACGACAAGCAGATCATGCAGTCGTAGCAGAGAGATGCTCTGCCATTGTAAAACAATAAGGTGTAACCGTCCCTGAATAATGCAAGCAAAAAGGGGGCCGATTCAGGCAATCGGCCCAAATTATTTTTGTTATCCTCACCTACCGCTTGCCCTGTGTTTAGCATCGATTTGACAGGTGACGGGAAGCTAGGGTACGGGTTCACATCCGCTGATGAACTAGAAGAAATCGACATTGGTCCTGGGGATAAGTCACGACCAACATTTATCAGCAAGAAGTTAGATCCGAGTATGCGGGGACCTATGATAGCCCTGTTGAAAAAATATCCGCATCGCCGCTGGGACTACATGAAATGCAGGTTAGGCAGAGCATCATTGAGCATCGACTCCGCTTAAAAAGGATTTCGCCATTTCAGCGTGAGCACGACGGATGAAGGCGAAATTCAGAAGAAGTCAAGAAGGAGGTCGAGAAAATCTTGATGACCAAGTTGATCGCCATGCGGTATCTTTGAGTGGATTTCTAGTATCGCATCAGAGAAGAAGGATGGCCGTTGGCGTGTGGCCATAGATTTTCGGGATCTCATGAGCTACCCCAAAGGATGAGTATCCGATGCGTGGCGAAACATTAATCAATGCAGCAATGGTCATAAGATTTTGAGCTTCATGGACGGCAATGCCGGTTACAACCAGATCTTCATGGCTCCAGAAGACATACACAAGACTGCATTCAGAGTCCCAGGGTCAGTGGGGTTATTTGAATATGTAGTCATGACATTCGGACTCAAGAATGCCGGCGCCACGTACCAAAGGGCCATGAATTATATTTTCCATGATCATCGGCAAGCGGTGGAGGTTTACATCGACGACGTGGTGGTCAAGTCGCTTCAGCGACGGACACCGGACGATCTGTACGCGTCTGGACCGAACAAGAAAATTCGACTACGGATGAATCAAAGAAATGTGCCTTGAGGTGACGGCGGTCAGTTCTTGGGTTTTTGGTCCATGAACGCGAATTGAAATCGGCTGAAAAGTCGAGGCGGTCACGAACAATGAAGCCACCCACCACGAAGAATAATCTGCGATCCCTCATCGGCAAGATCAACTTCGTCAGAAGATTCATCTCTAATCTGTCAGGAAGGATAGAGCCGTTCATGGGACTAGTAAAAATCAAATCTGACGAGGAATTCACCGGGCGTAATAATAACGAGCCTTGACGAGATCAAAGAATATCCGACAAAGCCCGGTGTTAGTTCCACCGCACCGACGAGCCGTTCTACATTTACTTGTCGATGGCGACGCCCATCGCCTCGGTGGTGGTGCAAGTTTATGATGGCCTGGAGCGAGTCGTCTTTTACATAAGCAGAAGGATGCTGGACGCAGAGACAAGGTACCCTGATATCGATAAGTTGTGCCTCTGCCTGTTTTTCACCTGCACAAAGCTGCGCCATATTTTGCTATCAGCAGAGATTGTCATCATATGCAAGTCAGACGTCATAAAGCACATGCTGTCGGCTCCTATGTTGAAAGGCCGACTGGGCAAATGGATGTTTGCATTATCGGAGTTTGACATCCGGTATCAACCCGCGAAAGCAGTTAAGGGACAAGCGTTGGCCGATCTTATCGCTGAGAGGATCAACACTAATATAGCAGCACTGCAGATCCGAGCGTGGGCTATGTTCTTCGATGGATCGGTTTGTAACGATGGGAGCGGCATCGGCATGCTACTCGTGTCGCCCCGGGGGGCAACATTCTCTTTCTCCATCAGGTTATCTGCACCTCGCACCAACAACGTCGCTGAGTATGAGGCGATACGCAAGGGATTGGAGTTGCTCATCGAAGCTGGAGCAGAAGCGGTGGAAATTTTTGGAGACTCCAAATTGGTGGTATCCCAGCTCACGGAGGACTACAAGTGCGAGAGCGAGTCCCTCTTCCCATTATGGCTGCCTTTGCCGCGGTGATGGCGCAATTCGGTACATAAACTTCACTTGGATCCCACGATCCCGAATCTGAGGCGAACGATCTTGCGCAGATGGCTTCAGGCTACAAGGCGTTGCGAAGAGCCGATGTTCGTGCAGTTCACGGAAGCGGATTTGAGAGCCGATATCTTCAATTACTTGAAGGATTCGGCTCGGGGGCACCTAAACGGATAAGATACAAGGCCATGAAGTACGTGCTTATTGGCGATGACATGTTTTACAGGACTCTGGAAGGGCTATTTCTCAAATGCTTGGGGACAGCCGAGGCCAATCGGCTCCTACACGAGGTACACGAAGGCGCCTGTGGAACTCACCAATCAGCTCATAAGATGAAATGGTTGATCAGGCGATCAGGGTTTTATTGGCCCACCATGCTTGAGGACTGTTTCAAGTACTACAAAGGGTGTCAAGCATGTCAGAAATTTGGGAAAATTCAGATGGTACCCGCATCAGCAATGAACCCCATCATCAAGCCTTGGCCATTCCGAGGTTGGGGCATGGACATGATCGGCAAAATCAATCCTCCATCAAGCAAAGGCCACATGTGGATTTTGGCCATCACTGATTACTTCACTAAATGGGTGGAGGCTGTCCCGATGAAGTCGATAAACTCAAGGATGTTATCAATTTTGTGAAAGAACATGTCATCCATAGATTCGGATTCCCCAAACTATCACGACCGATGGAGGTTCGGTCTTTATTTCTCGAGTTTAGAAAGTTTTGCGAGGACACGGGGATTAAGTCGATCGGATCATCTCCATACTATGCTCAGCGAATGGGCAAGTCAAGGCGTCCAACGAGCCTCATCAAGCGATCAAGAGAAAAATCGATGAGCACCCTAGGCGGCACGAGGTTTTGTCAGAGGCATTGTGGGCTTATCGCATGTCATGCCATGGGGCGATTAAAACCTCGCCATACCATCTAGTATATGGACAAGAAGCCGTATTGCCTTGGGAAATTACGGCTGGGTCGAGACGCGTCACTTTTCAGGACGATCTAACGACTGAAGAATACGCAACCCTGATGAGTGACATGTGGAGGATTTAACCGAGCTCAGTAGGTCACCGGAGAAAATCAAAGAGAACAAGGCCAAAGTAGCTCGTGCATACAACAAGAAAGTGAAGCCAAAGGAGTTCCACGTTGGTGATCGGTATGGGAAGCTGTGTTGCCTTGGGGACTAAGGATGCAACATATGGTAAATGGTCTCCAAATTGGCACGGGCGTCTGGTCGACCAAGTTTTAAGAGGAAACGCGTACATGCTTGAGGAGCTGGACGGCGTGAAATTCCCAGTGGCGGTCAACGGTCAACATCTCAAGAAATATTTCCCAAGCATGTGGGATGTTGGACAGTAAAACTTGAGGGGCCGATACATGAAATCGGCTAAGTAAAAGCACGTGAGACGATGGACAGTAAAAGGTGGGGGCCGATGCTGAAAATCGGCCGAATAAAAGAAAAATGTATAGCCGATGCACGGTCATCGACTTTAGAGGTTCACACATGTTACAAAACTCAATTGGCTCCTAGTTGAAGAAATGCTTCGAAGGCGTGGAGGGCGTCAGCACGGACACGATCCACCTCGGCGATCTCAGCTTCGTCATCTTCATCCTTGCTTGTCACTAGTTGTTTGTTCAGGGCACATTTTTCGATGGGCAATTGGAGATTTGGGTCGCCCGTTTTGATAAAGGGCGCAGGTCGCCCGTTTTGAGAAAGGTCGCAGGTCACCATTTGAAGCCAAGAAGTGGCCGTTTTAATGTGCCTAAAGATGCGACTAAGTTTTGACCCTGTCAACGTTTTTGGGAGAAGCCGATGGGTAGTCATCGGCTCTTTGCGATTTGACTTGTTTGACTGTATGCGTGCAGTATGTTGAAAGCCAATACAGTGTCATCGACTTCTGGAGCATCGACCTATTTCGGCTATCGGCAAAATTGGGGCAAAACAGAACAATCTTTGGGAAACGGATTTTCATTCATTCAAAAGGATGATTGATTACAAAAGGGAGCCTACTACTACTGTTGCTGCTACTGATTCCTGATTACAAAAGGGAGCCTACTACTACTGTTGCTGCTACTGATTCCTAATCTAAAGGGCGAGATCGTCGCCGCTGTCGTCGCCGCCGTCTTCTTATTTGTCTTGAAGCCTTCTTCAGCGTCGTCTTCTTCTTTGAAGAAAGCCAGTGGGACCTCCTCATCCTCGTCGTCATCTTCGGTGTCCTCGCTGGACCCGGCGCGGAAGCGCTTCGTCGGCGGGTACTCGTCGGAGGAGGTGTCCTCCTCCGATTCCTCCTCCTCGTCGGAGGACTCGACGCCGTCCCAAGACCAAGCGTCGTCGCTGCTCTTCGCCTCGGTTCCCGTCAACGAGGCTCTCGCCGTCGATCGGACGCGCCGTCCTCGACCAGACGGCGAAATCGATCCTTTCGTCCCACCATCGTGGGCGAAAATCTTGCTCTGCCCGTGGGTGGGTGCTCTGGCGTCGGCTCTCGGTCATTGATGCTGTTGGAAGACTGGGAGGAACGGGCGGAAGAGGAAGAAGCCATGGCGGAGAAAGAGGGTTTTTTCGGCGAAGGAAGAGGGTTTTTTGGCTACTGGAGAAAGATGGGGACTGCGAACTGCTCAGACGAATTTAAATAAGGGGAATAGTGGAGAGACGGTTCAATGCCGTAGCGGTTTCCCAGATTGCGCTGCCAAAATCGTCAAATCATGCACTACGGAGGAGTTGAGAAGACAAGGCATCATGATGAAGGGGTAGCGTGACGATCCTGTTCTGCAGCGCATTCTGTCAACGCGCAGCCCGATACAAAAAAAAAGAGGGGAGAAGAAAAAAAACACAGAGTGGTTTTGGAATTATCATTGCCAAAACCAGGGGGGCATGTGTTATCGCCATATTTTGGCCGAAGAAGGAGATGGGCCGTGATCAAGATGGGCTTGGAAGATGCGTATATTCAACGTGTTGTTGGATCGGCCTAGTGCGTGGATTTGGGCTAAATTGCCCGTGTATCTTGTATCATAGTAGGTTTCGTGTTAGTTTAGGTTCCGTTTCAGTTTAGGTAAAGATAGAGTTGTAGAGTTATTCCAAAAGTAGAGAGTCTCCGGACTATAAATATGTACCTAAGGTTATCGAGAAAAGGAGGACAATCACGTTCGCAACAAACACAATCTCGGCGCATCGCCACCCCTTGTTTCTAGGGTTTCTTTCGGGTAAGTGTCATGCTGCCTAGATCGCATCTTGCGATCTAGGCAGTATTTTTACTTATGCGTTATTTGGTGTTACTCGTACTGAAGCCTTTTTGATGGCGAGTAACACTACTATCGTAGATTTGTTGAGGCTAGCATCGGTACTTTTCGTTATAATCGTTTGATCTTGCGGCCTCTAGTTACCTCGCTACCTTTGCACTATTTCCCAAGTGTGAGGGTAGCATCTTGCTTGATCTTTATTTAGCTGATTCGATCTGTTATGGTTGTGCCTTGCTCGCCAAGGTTTAGTTTGACATCTACGTAGTCAGGCCTTACAAACGGGTTGAACGATCCAGTAGTACGTAAAGACTTAGTTTACTCGCTCTAGAGAAGTTGTTTCGGTAATTGACGTTACGTTGGTTATTAGGCCTCCTCTAGGATTAGTATTCTTCATCTTTTGTATATACCAGGCTCAATTACGTGTAGGACGTTCCAGTTACGTGGTGAAAACGTTAAACTGTCGTAGATCGATTTAACTTGTAGTGATCAAGCAAAACCCCATGTTATCATAACAATCTAATGCAGAACCATGGGATAATCGGCTCTAGGAGCCGATTCACGAGAAAACAGGAGCAGTCACGGCTCGAATTTTACGTATACTTGTTTATCATGCAGGAAATCAATCGGAGCAATCCATCACCTTCCTGATCAGGTATAGGTCAGGTGGCACGCCCTCGAACCAAGCCAGGACGTGTGCCGGAGTTTTGCGGGCCGTTGCCCGAGGTACCAGGGCCCACCAGCAGTTCTGGGAGCCTCCCGGCTCTTCGTGTTGCTCGTCGCTGCTCGCCGGTGAGTTTTGGCAGGCAACATAACCACAAAACGATAGCGATAAATCTGTAAGTGAAATCATCGAACGAACCATATCTAAGAGAGTTCGATTACGATGTTGTGCGGCTCGTTGAAAGCTCGGGCCGAGCTCCGTTGTGCGGCTCGCCGGCAGCGACGAGCTGGCTCGAGCTCGGCAAATCTAGCCCGAGCTTTTTGCGGCTCGGGGGCGAGCTGGACCGAGCCAGCTCGTGTCCAGGTATAACAGCATGCATGCACCTTTTTACTATGCATGTAAAGTAGCATTTTTCTCCTCTCTACTCTATGACATATGGGGTATCTCCTCCTAATCCTGACACAACACAAGTTCATTTTTTCTGACACATAGAACCGATGCTCTGCTATGTGCTGTATTGAACCAATAAACTCTATGGTTCGCTTTAAGCATACATAGTACATGGTCTTAGACTAGTACTTGCATGTATTCAATTGGAGTGTTAGCTCACAAGTCATTTTCTCTCTTACTATGAAAAGTTTGTACTTGATTAGTGGACATGTTTTTACATTGACTGATATAAACACTAACTATAACAACACTTGCACAAAAAGTAATACGCTTTGGCTCGACGTACACGACTATCCCAATACAAATAAACAACATGTGGCTTGATGTGTATATCCAGTAAGACACTTCTATATTTTAGAATATTGTAGTGTTTTTTTGCGGGGGACTTTAGCGTTTTGTTGTCTCTCTTACGACGAGCTGTTCAAGCAATCCATTGCATCTCTGAAGAAACTCGTGTAGAAAGCCAAAGGTAGCTGAAAGTTCCCAATTGTACCCATATTTTAGATTCACATCTCAAGTACATGTATTCAACATTAAAGTAAACAAACTTAAAGAGAAAGAAAAACACACAATATTAATTTTGGCATAGGCGAACTAAGCGGCTCGACTTGCAGGTAGTAGATATAGTACACGAATATCCCAACACAAAAAACGACGCGTGGCTCAATGTGTATATCCAGTAATACACTTCCATATTTTACAAGATTGTAGTGTCTTTTTTTGCGGGGGGACTTGAGCATTTTGCCGTCTCTCTTACGACGAGGTGACGAACAAATCGGTTCAAGCAATCCATTATATTTCTGAAGAAAATTATGTCAGAAAGCCAAAGGTAGCTAAAAATTCTTAATTGTACCCATATTGTAGATTCGCAGCTCGAGTACATGTATTCAACATTAAAGTAAACAAATTTAAAGAGAAAGAAAAAAACATACAACATTAATTTTGGCATAGGCGAACTAAACGGCTCGACTTGCAGGTAGTAGATAGAACAACAAAACGAAGAAGAACACACCGGTACAAAAGTGGAACGATCCCATCCACGAATCAAGGAAAAACAATCAAACTAGAGGAGACCTGAAAGACAGGCCTGATCCACGAATGTTGTCGTCAACAATGGCGTCGAAACGATCCGCCATCTCTGGCGTCATATGGTTGACCCAGTCTCCCACGACCCCTTTTCTAAAGTAGGACTTACGAGGGAATTTGGTGAGGACTCCGCTGGTACCGATCTTGTTGGCGTCCAAGCCTTTCAGCACCTCCATGCTGCACAGCTTCGCAATGCTGGCTGGCACCCCGACGGCCTCCTCGGCCGTCGAGAATGGAAGTCCCAGGAACCGTGCCAGCTCCTTGACGGCACCGACCGGATCATGCATCATCTCCTCGTACTGCATGAACATCACTCTCTCTGGGGTACTCCTGCTCGCACCCCAGTAGCCGAGGATGTGGTTCCAAATGGGCCCGTCCGGGATCTTGCCCTCGCATGCCAACTCGAACAGGTCAGAGAACGTGATCGGTCTGACGTTCTGGATGAAATGCCACAGTGACACGAGCATATCCTTGGGCTCCCTACAACGGAATTAAGGAGCGAGTGTTCATGTAGGAGTATTTGGCAAATTGCAAGAATCAGTGCATGTCAGAATTGCCAGAATCAATATATGTTCATGTAGTTACCTGCAGACGTAGATGATTTTGCAGTCAGGGTTGTCAGCGACGGAGGGAGGCAGCTGGGCATGGTGCATGTGCGTGTTCATGAGCCTGGGCGATGGCAGAGCCTCCAGCTGGTCGTGGTGCCCAGCGCTGAACAGGCCGTCCACCAAGGGGACGCAGTCGTGCGGGTTGAGGCGGAGCAGCGGGTGCTCGGCGGCGTTGGGCGGGTACGCGGCCCGCGCCATGGTGGCGAACGACAGGGCCTTGAGCCACGTGGTGCCGCACTTGGGCAGGCTCGCCAGGAGCACGTCCCCGGAGCGCGGGGTGAAGCGCTGCTGGAAGGACAGCACCCCCCGGATCCTACTGTGGAGCACCCAACTGCCCTGGTACTGGTAGAGGAGCATGGCCTGGGAGGTCGTGACGGTCGGCATGGTGGAGACGATGTACTCATACTCTTCCGGTGGAGTGATGTGGTCGTCTCCCGCGGCCGCACCGACGACGTCCTTGAATGGGGCGGGGCCAAATCCGCTTGGGGCGGCCATGGTTGGTGGGGAAAGCATGTTGTTGATCTCTGCAATCAGTTTGACGATGGCTAGCTATAGGCTTCTCTATTGGTACTATATACTAGTACAATAATGCTAATGCTTTTCATTTCTTTTACTTGCTCAGTCTTAAAATAGATGTCTTAGATTCATCTATATATTAAATAATGTCTAAATTTGTTTAAATTTTAAGAAATCCGAGACATTTATTTTGAGACAGAGAGAGTACTAATTTATCACGTCCTAGCTCACTCATACAGTAGTTAATGATGCATCTAATACGGTGAGTTCAATAAATTAAGTGGCAATGCGGTTGGTGGCGATCTAGCTGGCGGAGGGCCTCTGGAGGCTATAGGTGAAAATCGTGCTGACTCGGTCGTGGAGGATGATGGCTGCATATTTGTGTCCGGGGCGGACCTAGAGCAAAATTAACCCGGTGTTACTATACGAGTAACATATAATTTTCAACAAGATTTAGGGGTGTCACACACTATAAATTTATCAAACATATGAAGGAAATCAATTTGAACCCGGTGTCCCGTGACCCCTACTGGCCTAATGTGGGTACGCCCCTGTTTGTGTCATCACTGGCGAATGCATCGTGGCAGTGTTATCACCGTATTTTGGCCAAAGACGGAGATGGGCCGTGATTAAGATGGGCTTGGAAGATACATATATTCAACATGTTGTTGGATCGGCCTAGTGCGTAGATTTGGGCTGAATTGCCCGTGTATCTTGTATCATAGTAGGATTCGTGTTTGTTTAGGTTCCGTTTATGTTTAGGTAAAGATAGAGTTGTAGAGTTATTCCAAAAGTAGAGAGTCTCCGGACTATAAATATGTACCTAGGGTTATTGAAAGAAAACAACAACCACGTTCACGACAAACACAATCTCGGCGCATCGCCACCCCTTGTTCTTAGGGTTTCTTTCGGGTAAGTGCCATGCCTTGCGATCTAGGCAGTATCTACTTATTTCGTTACCCGGTTTTACTCGTACTGAAGCGTTGTTGATGGCGAGTAATACCATTATCTTAGATTGTTTGAGGCTAGCATCGGCACTGTTTCATTATTATCGTCGAAGTTATGTTACCTCTAGCTATCTCGCTATCCTTGCACCGTGTCCCAAAGTGCAAGGGTAGCACCTTGCTTGATCTTTATTTAGTCGATTCGATCTGTTATAGTTGTGCCTTGTTCGTCAAGGTTTAGTTTAATATCTACGTAATCAGGTCTTACAAACGGGTTGAACGATCCGGTAATGCATAAGGATGCGGCTTATTCGTCCTAGAGAGGATGTTCCGGTAATTGGCTTTATGTTGGTTATTAGGCCTTCTCTAGGATTGATATTCTTAATCTTTTGTACGTACTAGGCTCAATTACGTGTAGGACGTTCCAGTTACGTGGTGAAAACGTTAAACTATCGTAGATCGATTTAACTTGTAGTGATCAAGCAAAACCCCATGTCATCATAAATCTAACGCAGAACCATGGGGCAATTGGCTTTAAGAGCCGATTCTGGAAACACAGGAGCCGATCACGGCTCGAATTTTACGATACTTGTTTATCATGCAGAAATCAATCGGAGCAATCCTTCACCTTCCGACCAGGTATAGGTCAGGTGGCACGCTCGAACCAAGCGGGCGTGCGGAGCTTTTGCGGGCCGTCGCCGAGGACCAGGGCCCAGTCTGGGAGCCTCCGGCTCTCCGTGTTGTCGTCGCTGCTGCCGGTGGGTTTTGGCGAGCAACACATTCGCACGCCGGTGGGACCTTCAACAACGTCTACATCAACACCCGGCCGCGATGGAGAATGACCCGTCACTTACGACGATCTGCCTGGCGAGCACAAGGCCAAGTACGACGAGATCAAGGCCCTCTTCGAGGAAGACCTCATCAGCTCTTTTGAGAGGACCCGTACGCATGGCATCAGGTGGAAAGGATTCTCCCCCGAGGGCGCTCTTAATGAGGTGGATCTGCATTCCTTCGAGGAGCGCACTGTGGCTCTCTGACAGAAGGCAACTACATGGTGGCTCATTCCTTGCACCGCCATTCTGAGAGCCTGATGAACGCTTTCGAGCGGGTCGCGGCCCGCGTAGTCCAGGAGATCATGAAGCATCAGTACGCCCCATCGGGACCTACTTTAGGGACTCACCAGGGGGAAAGACCGCTCAGACCGGGCCAGATCCGTTCGCACTTGCCGCTCCGTAACCGCGGGGCAGCGCTTCGTCGTCTACAAGTGGAGGCGACCAGCGATTGCCAATTCTGTTCGAGCCACCTAAGGAGATCCCGCGGATATATATGCCTACGTGCGGACTGCAATACCGACACGCACCAAACAGATTGCAACCGCAGGAGTTTCTGGCAGAACCCTTGGGCGAGATCTGCCGGCAGGCGTGTCCGGGCGGCGATGCTGGGATGGACGACAAACAGGCGTGGCTAGCCAAGTATGCCAGGAGCAAGTCATGAGAATCTAGCCCTGCTCAAGCGTGGAGCAAATCGGTACCATCACGAGGGACCGGTTAAACCGTCGAAGAGAAGGACAATCGGCTATTCAAAGCCGTACCCCAGAAGTTTGATCTGATTCCGCCACCCAAGTATAAGCTCCACGAGTTCTCAAGATTCAGCTGGTCGGAAGGGTCAAGCTCGATCGAGCACATAAGCGATACCTAGCACAACTAGGCATGATTTGACATCGGATCGGATCGCGTAAGATTCTTTGCGCAATCTCGACAGACCGGCCTTTGGGTGGTACACCTCACCGCCACTGATTCAATTCATACCGAAGCAACGGAAGAGCGGTTCCACATCCGATTACCATTCGAGGCTACGAGGTGGCATTGCGGACTGGCGCAGTGCGTGACGAGAAACAGTGGCGAGTACATCCGCTTCAAGACTGTCAAGAACCGATGTTACTCGGCTCGTTTAACTGAGAAGGAAGCCGTCGAGCTGGCGTTGGGTCTCTCAAGACCCATCAAGGACTTGGCGTTCTGTAGATTACAACTCATTGGCGCACATGGCCCGGCCGGCGATGTATGAACAGCGCCACCACAGGTTGTACCAAGACAAATTCAAGCGTCCGATAAGCCTGGTCGATGCGTAAGAAGAAGATCCGACGCAGACGGAGGTGGCCGTGCTGAATGGGCTCGGGGGCAGATCCTGTGGCTGCAAATGGGTGAAACAGCAAGGGCTGCGAAGGGTTCGACTTCGATGTGAGCAAAGCTGGCAGATATTCGATCTCTCTTGAAGGAGAAGCGGTGAGATTACCGAGGCCACAAAATCCCTACGGCTCAGGAGATGAACAGGAGACCATACTGCAAGTGGCATCATTCGTTCACTCACCCCACCAATGAGTGCAAGGAGCTTCGCCGCCAAATCCAAATGGCGATAGAACAAGGTCGTCTGATCCTTGGGAAGTTCGCCATGAAAGTGGACACAAACCCATTTCCCGGCGTCAACATGGTAGAACTCGATTCGCTCATGGCGTAAGCTGGATTTCTCGTTCGGTGTTAACATGACAGGGTCTCTATACCACCATCATACGTACAAGGAGAACTGTGTTCGCTCCCGGGGCAAGGAAAGAAAGGAGGCTAGTCCGTGCGACGGCCCGACCACAATGACAAAGGTATTTAAGAGGAACAAGTGAGGAGAGTGCGATATCGAAGCCACATTCCGCATCTCCTTAACAAGTATGAGCGCCAATATGACCAACGACGCCAGCACGACAGAGACGACGGAAGATATGAGCACCTTGCTAGGGGACCGTCGAAAGAGAAAGAAGGCGCAGCTAGGCATTGGGATTGTCCTTTCTTCAAGTATTGCTGGGGCACCGGAATGAGCCGATTCTGATCGACAATGCGGAATGCAACCAGCAGAAAGAGGACACGAGGCCAGTGTCAGTATTCAACCGCCTAGGGCCTCTCCCGTCCCAGAGCCAACACAAGGAGTCCGCTCGAGCAGGAGACCTCGAGGAGCCGAAGGATGACAAGGTCAAAGATAGGTGCCACCGTCCGAGGTGGTGCCCCGACGGACTCAGACATACCCAGAAGCGTGAGTGCGGCTGCGTAATCTAGAGGAAGTCAAGCGCGAGATCTCAACGCTTTGAAGAAAGCGGCCTGATCGGCCGTCAAAGTGAGACAGATGTGGAAAGCGGAAGACCGCCCGACCAGGAAAGAGTGGCGCCCCAAACCGGTAAGAGCCGATGCAAAGACATCGGCTAGCACAAACATGGTGTTCGTGCTCCCGTCAGAATTCTGCGCGCCAAGAACCGATGAGCTACTCGTGGCACAATTTGACTGCGGCCCACGGCCGGTTATCTTTGAGAAGCCACGTGAGAAGGGTTACAAACATCTGAAAGCCCTGTACCTGCGAGGTTACATCAATGGGCAACCTGTCGGCAAGATGTTGGTGGACCGAGCGGCGTCAATATCATGCCATACTCCATGCTACGACGTTTGGGACGCCCACCGCAGATCCGATCAAAACCAACGTCACGTTGAGCGACTTCAACGGTCGGTCTTCGAACACAAGGCGTCGAACGTGGACTTGACAAAGGCAGGAAAACCGCATTACACGTCATTCTTCGTCGTGGACAGCAAGAGCACTTACCGTCTTGCTAGGAAGGGATTGATTCATGCTAATTGCGCATCCCGTCCACAATGCATCGCTGCGATCCAGTGGGATGGAGACGGCGGAGGTCATCCACGCATTTATTCCATCGAGATTTCCATAGCTGGCATGAACGCGGGAGGCGTAAGACCAAGAGCCGATCTCTGGATCAATCTAGACGGCGAGCGGATTGAAGCTACAAAAACGGGGTGAGGCTGGTCTTATCCATCGCCTTACAGAGTAGAGGAGTCCACGATCACCCGTGGCACGGCCGATCCCTGCGATCGGCCACAAAAAATAAAAAGCAGCAATCATACGACAAGCAGTTCATGTAGTCGTAGCAGAGAGATGCTCTGCCACTGTAAAATAATAAGGTGTAAACCGTCCTTGACGGATGCAAGCAAAAAGGGGGCCGATTCAGGCGATCGGCCCAAATTATTTTTGTTGTCCTCACCCACCGTTTGCCCTGTGTTTAGCGTCGATTTGACAGGTGACGGAAAGCTAGGGTACGGGTTTACATCCGCTGATGAGCTAGAAGAGATCGACATTGGTCCTGGGGATAAGCCACGACCAACATTTATCAGCAGAAAGTTAGAGCCAAGTCTGCGGGGCCCGATGATAGCCCTGTTGAAACAATATCCAGATTGCTTCGCCTGGGACTACACAGAGATGCCTGGATTGGACAGGAGCATCATCGAGCATCGTCTCCCGCTCAAAAAAGGATTTCGCCGTTTCAAACGAGCACGACAAATGAAGGCCGAAATTCTGGAAGAAGTCAAAAAAGAGGTCGAAAAAATGTTGACGGCCAATTTGATCAGACCATGCAGGTATGCTGAGTGGATTTCTAGTATCGTACCTGTCGAGAAGAAGGGTGGCCAATGGCGGGTTGCTATAGATTTTCGAGACCTAAACAGAGCTACCCCAAAGGATGAGTATCCGATGCCGGTGGCAGAAACATTAATCAATGCAGCAGCTGGTCATAAAGTTTTGAGCTTCATGGACGGCAATGCCGGGTACAACCAGATCTTTATGGCTCCAGAAGACATACACAAGATCGCATTCGAGTCCTGTGGTCCGTGGGTTATTTGAATATGTGGTCATGACGTTTGACTGAAAATGCCGCCACGTACTAAAGGGCCATGAATTATATTTTCCATGATCCGATCGGCAAACCGGTTGAAATCTACATCGATGACGTGGTGGTCAAGTCCGCCTCGGCTTACGGACACTTGGACGATCTGCACGCGTCTGGACCGAACAAGAAAATTCGCCTACGGATGAATCCAAAGAAGTGTGCTTTCGGGGTGACGGCCGGTTCTTGGGTTTTGGTCCATGAACGCGAATTGAGATCGGCCTGAAAAGTCGAGGCAAGGTCGGACAATGAAGCCACCCACCACGAAGAAAGAACTGCAGTCCTTATCGGCAAGATCAACTTCGCCGACGATTCATCTCCAATCACTGGAAGGATTGAGCCGTTCATGGGACTAGTAAAATCAAATCGACGAGGAATTCACCGGGGCGAACAACAACGAGCCTTTGACGAGATCAAAGAATATTTGACAAAGCCGCCATGTTAATTCCACCTCACCGACAGCCGTTCTACATTTACTTGTCGCTTCGACACGTCCATCGCCTCTAGTGGTGCAAGTTTATGATGGGCTGAGCGAGTCGTCTTTACATAAGGTGAGGATGCTGGACGCAGAGACAAGGTACTCTGATATCGATAAGTTGTGCCTCTGCCTGTTTTTCACCTGCACCAAGTTGCGACACATTTTGCTATCAGCAGAAATCATCATCATATGCAAATCAGACGTCATAAAGCACATGCTGTCGGCTCCTATGTTAAGAGGCGGTGGGCAAATGGATGTTTGCATTGTCAGAGTTTGACATCCGGTATCAACCCGCAAAAGCAGTTAAGGGACAGGCCCTGGCTGACCTTGTCGCTGAAAGGATCAACACTAACATAGCTGCACTGTCCATAAGAGCGTGGGCTATGTTTTTCGATTTGTTGCTTTGACGATGGCTGCGGCATCGGCATTTTACTAAATGTCGCCCGGGGCAACATTTTCCTTCTCCATCGATTGCCTACCTCGCACTAACAATGTAGCAGTAGTACGACGATAAGGGGATGGAGTTACTCCTCGGCCGGAGCGAAGCGGTGGAAATTTTGGAGACTCCAAGTTGGTGATTTCCCAGCTCACGGAGGACTACAAGTCGAGAGCGAGTCCCTCTTCCCATTATGGCTGCACCGCGAGCTAATGACGCAATTTCGCACGTCAACTTCACTTGGATCCCACGAACGAATCACCGAGGCGAACGATCTTGGCGCAGATAGCTTGTGGTACAAGGATGTGGTAGAAGGAGTCGATGTTCGTGCAGGCCTTAGAAGCAGACGATCGAGAGCCGATATCTTCAATTACTTGAAAGATTCTCGGGGCACCCTAACGGATAAGGTACAAAGCCATGAAGTACGTGCTTATTGGGGATGACATGTTTTACAGACTTTGGAAGGACTATTGCTCAAATGCACGGGGACAGCGAGGCCAATCAGCTCCTACACGAGGTACACGAAGGAGCCTGTGGAACTCACCAATCGGCTCACAAGATGAAATGGTTGATCAGCGATCGTGGTTTTATTGGCCCACTATGCTTGAGGACTGTTTCAACTACTACAAAGGGTGTCAAGCATGTCGAAATTTGGAAAATCCAGATGGTACCACACAAGAATGAACCCCATCATCAAGCCTTGGCCATTCCGAGGATGGGGCATGGACATGATCGGCAAGATCAATCCTCCATCAAGCAAAGGCCACATGTGGATTCCGCTATCACCGACTACTTCACTAAATGGGTAGAGTCTGTCCCTATGAAGTCGATAAACTCGAAGGATGTTATCAATTTTGTGAAGGAACATGTCATCCATAGATTCGGGATTCCCAAACTATCACGACCGATGGAGGTTCGGTTTTATTTCTCGTGAGTTTAGAAAGTTCTGAGGACATGGGGATTAAACTGATTAGATCATCCCCATACTATGCTCAAGCAAATGGGCAAGCTGCGTCCAACGAGCCTCATCAAACTGATCAAGAGGAAAGTCGATGAGCACCCAAGGCGTTAACGAGGTTTTGTCGAGGCGTTATGGGCTTATCGCATGTCATGTCATGGAGCAATAAAAACATCACCCTACCATCTAGTATATGGACAAGAAGCCGCTACCGTGGGAAATTACGGTGGATCGAGACGTGTTACTTTTCGTGACGATCTAACAAATCAAGAGTACGCAACCTGATGAGTGACAATGTGGAGGATTTAACCGAGCTCAGTTATGGTCACCGGAGAAAATCAAAGAAAACAAGGCCAAGGTAGCTCGTGCATACAACAAGAAAGTGAAGCCAAAGGAGTTCCACGTTGGTGATCCGGTGGGAAGTCGTGTTGCCCTTGGGGACTAAGGATGCAACATATGGTAAATGGTCTCCAAATTGGCACGGTCCGCAGGTCGACCAAGTTTTAAGGGAAACGCATACATGCTCGAGCTATTGGATGGAGTAAAATTCCCGATGGCGATCAACGGACAACATCTCAAGAAATATTTCCCAAGCATGTGGGATGTTGGACAAGAATCGAAGAGCCGTTACATGAAAACGGCTAGGTAGAGACACGAGAAGCGATGGACAGATAAATATGGGGGCCGATGCTGAAAATCGGCCGAGTAAAAAAAAAAATATATATGTATGCATATATGTAGCCGATGCACGGTCATCGATGCTAGAGGTTCACACATGTTACAAAAAGGGCCACCTCGACGGTCTTAGCCTCGTCATCTTCGTCTGTGCGGGGCACGTTTTTCGGTGGGCAATTGGAGATTTGGGTCGTTTGTGTTTGAATCCACCGTGTTGAGAAAGGTCGCGGGTTGTCATTTGAAACCAAGAAATGGCCGTTGTGATGTGTTAAAGATTCGACTGAAGGTTGACCCTATCAAACGTTCTTTAGGAGGAGCCGATGGGTGGTCATCGGCTTTGTGCAATTTAACTTGTTTGACTATATGCATGCAGCATGATGAAAGCCGATACAGTGTCATCGGCTTATGGAACATCGACCTGTTTCGGTTATCGGAAAAATTGAAGCAAAAGGAAGCAACATTTGGGAAACAGAGTTTCATTCATTCAAAAGATCATTGCTTACAGGATGATCGATTACAAAAGGGGCCTGCTACGGCCATTACTATCGATTCCTAATCTAAGCCGAGGTCGTTGCCGTCGCTGCCGCCGTCCTCTTCGGCCGTCTTCGCCGCTCGGCCTCGCCCTCGCCGCCTTTGAAGAAGCCAGCAGAACCTCTTCGTCCTCGTCGTCATCTTCAGATATCCTCGCTGGACCAGAAGCGAAGCGCTTCGTCGGATACCGTCGGAGGAGGTGTCCTCCGATTCCTCCTCCTCGGCGACGAGTCGACGCGCCCCACGACCAGATTGTCGTTGCTCTTCGCCTCCGGTTCCCGTCGACGAGGAATCAGAGGCTCTTCGCCGCCGTGGACGATCGTCCTCGACCAGACGGCGAAATCCCTTTCGTCCCACCATCGTGGCGAAAATCGTATGTCGCCGTGGGCGGGTGCTCTGGAGTTGGTTCTCGCTCGCTAATCGAGTTGGAGGCGTGGGAGGACGCATCGGAGGAAGCAGAGGAGGCCATGGCAAGAAAGAGGGTTTTTTCCGACGATGGGAGAGGGTTTTCTGGCTGCTGGAGGAAGATGGGGACTGCGAACTGTTCAGGCTGATTTAAATAAAGAGGGATAGTGGACAGACGGTTCAATGTCATGGCGGTTTCCCAGATTGCACTGCCAAAATCGTCAAATCACGCGCTGCGCAGGAGTTGAGAAGACAGGGCATCATGATGAAGGGGTAGCGTGACGGTGCTGTTCTGCCACGCATTCGTCGCACGACCCGATAAAAAAAGGAGGAGAAGAAGAGGAAAAACGCAGATTGGTTTTGGAATTATCATTGCCAAAACCAGGGGGCATGTTATCACCGTATTTTGGCCAAAGACGGAGATGGGCCGTGATCAAGATGGGCTTGAAGATACATATATTCAACATGTTGTTGGATCGGCCTAGTGTAGATTTGGGCTGAATTGCCCGTGTATCTTGTATCATAGTAGGATTCGTGTTTGTTTAGGTTCCGCTTATGTTTAGGTAAAGATAGAGTTGTAGAGTTATTCCAAAAGTAGAGAGTCTCCTGACTATAAATATGTACCTAGGGTTATTGAAAGAAAACAACAACCACGTTCACGACAAACACAATCTCAAGATCGCCACCCCTTGTTCTTAGGGTTTCTTTCGGGTAAGTGCCATCGCCTAGATCGCATCTTGCGATCTAGGCGATCTATTATTTCACCCGGTTTTACTCAGATCAAGCGTTGTTGATGGCGAGTAATACCATTATCTTAGATTGTTTGAGGCTAGCATCGGCCTTGTTTCATTATTATCGTCGGGTTATGTTACCTCTAGCTATCTCGCTATCCTTGCACCGTGTCCCAAAGTGCAAGGGTAGCACCTTGCTTGATCTTTATTTAGTCGATTCGATCTGTTATAGTTGTGCCTTGTTCGTCAAGGTTTAGTTTAATATCTACGTAATCAGGTCTTACAAACGGGTTGAACGATCCGGTAATGCATAAGGATGTGGCTTATTCGTCCTAGAGAGGATGTTCCAGTAATTGGCTTTATGTTGGTTATTAGGCCTTCTCTAGGATTGATATTCTTAATCTTTTGTACGTACTAGGCTCACCACGTGTAGGACGCTTCAGATACGTGGTGAAAACGTTAAACTATCGTAGATCAATTTAACTTGTAGTGATCAAGCAAAACCCCATGTCATCATAAATCTAACGCAGAACCATGGGGCAATCGGCTTTAAGAGCCGATTTGTGGAAACACGGGAGCCGATCACGGCTCGAATTTTACGTATACTTGTTTATCATGCAGGAAATCAATCGGAGCAATCCTTCACCTTCCTGACCAGGTATAGGTCAGGTGGCACGCCCTCGAACCAAGCCAGGACGTGTGCCGGAGCTTTTGCGGGCCGTCGCCCGAGGGACCAGGGCCCACCAGCAGTCCTGGGAGCCTCCCGGCTCTCCGTGTTGTCAGTCGCTGCTCGCCGGTGGGTTTTGGCAGGCAACAGGCAGGAACTCTTGTCTTCTCGCCGAGCCTGCTCCTAGAGGTATCATTTTTGGAGGAGGTGCTGGTTGGAAGGGACATGAATCAGAGCGGTGAGTTTTCCTCTGCGTCGAAGACGACAAGTCTCGGTCTCGTGGTGCAACGGTGCCTCGATGGTGCAACGGTACCGACGGTAGGCCTATGAAGGACTATGTAGATCTCTTCCCGGAAGATGTTTCGACTTGTTGTATGATATAAAATCGGATCAGCCCCTCACCCCCTCCCAAATATTCTTACTTATTACATTAGTCTCTTCAAGGCATTGGAAATAGAATGTTACGGAGAAAATACAAGCCTAAAATAAAAGGGTCAAAGCTGAAGTCAAATGAGAAAGAGAAGAGATAGTCCGAGGAAAGTAAGGAAGAGCCACTAAACCCATTAGTGGTACCCTCATGGACCAGATTCAAGCCACTTTCATAGACCATGTGCATGGACCAAAGAAGATGGAGTTACCCTTGCTTTTTTCCTTTCACTTGGGATTTTTAGAATTTCCTTGAATGTACAATTTGCCCTTATTTTCCTCTCCACCAAGGGTGTTGGTGGTCATTTGTACAAGAATTTGAGCCTATAAAAGGCACCCATAGGGTTATTTGTAACCGAACACTCATATGAAGCAAGAACTCTTCCTCTCAAGGTGAGGCCTTCTTCTTGGGTTCATCCTTTCATACTTTGAGTTTGAGGTCGGTTTGTCCTACGGAATCCGTCCGAACTTCTAATCCTTGATAGTATTCACAACGGAAGAGAGATATGCCTAGGCATATAGCCGAGTTATTCAATTTGACAGCCCGAGGTTTTCTCAATGAGACTAGACCTCTCTTCCACGCGAGTCAAGGTTGAACCTGATCAATTAAATATCATGTCTGTCATGTTAGTGTTCGACCGCCCTGTAGGGGTTCGTAGCATGGAAAACAAAAAAATTCTACCGCATGCAAACAAACAAGCCAAGATCTATCAACTAGATTGTAGCAACGAGTCGATTAGAGTACTCACCCTCGAAGATTCCAAAGCGGTTAACGAGAGCAGATTCTCGTGGGTGATGTAGCCGTACACTTGCCGATCTCAAGATCGCGTAGACGATCCTTCCGGCTAAGGCTCCGCGCAGCCTCAATCGGTCACACGTTGATTTTCGATGAAGACCTTACTCTCCCTTGTTTCAGCAGGCAGCGGAGGTTGTAGTTCTCCCCTTGCAATTCCGGCAGCACGACGACGTGGTGTCAGAGGTAGAGGGAAGATCCCGCAGGGCTTCGCCTAAACCGGTGCGAGTTATGGTGGATCTAGGGTTTCCCAGTGATCTAGGGTTTAGAAGACCGGGAGGAGGATAAGGTTTCGGCGGCGGCTAGGGCGGTGGCGACGGATCAGCGGCGGCGCGAGGCAGCGGCGACTTGGGTGTGGGAGGGCTAGGGCTTGTGTGTTTGGGGCAGCCCTCCCCCTCTATTTATGAGAGGGGGGGAAGCCTTGGGAGGGGTGGGTTTGAATCCAAACCCAAACCCAAGTTAGATTGAGAGAAGTACTCTTTCCTTCTTACACTAGGAAACCATTTTTCCAGTTTGACTTTTCAAACTTCCCGTTTGACTTTCAATTTAGAGTTTTAATTCTCTCTTGCAAATGTCCACACCAAGTGACCTATGATATGATCCAATCATTCCACTTACCCATGACACATTCATGGACCATTCCCCTTCCGGACCGGTGAACCTTCTAGACCCTTCTAGAACCTCTCCGATAAAAACATCGGAATCTTTCCCGAACTCTAGAATCGGACTTTCCTTATATGAATCTTATTCTCCGGACCAATACGGATCTCCTTGTGATATCCCGGATCCTATCCAAGACTCCGAACAACATTCAGTATCCCTACTAACATTCCATATCTACTAAACAACATCGAATCCTTAAGTGTGTCTCCCTACGGTTCGTGAATTATGCGGACATGACCGAGAAACTTCTCCGATAAATAACCAATAGAGGAATTTGGAAATTCATATGGCTCCCACATATTTCTACGATTACTTTGCGATCGAATGAACCACTTAAATACGATACCAATTTCCCTTTGTCTCACGATAGTTTACTCATCCGAGGTTTTATCGTCGATCTCTCTGCATACCTAGTTCAACCTCGTTACCGATAAGTACTCTTTTCTCGCTCGTGATATGTGATTCCTTGTGAGCTACCACATGCTTGCAAGTCAATTGGATGACATTCCACCGAGAGGACCAGAGTATATCTATCCGTCATATGGATGGACAAATCCACTCTTGATCCATGTGCCTCAACACACACTTTTGAACACTCAATGCCACCTTTATATCCACCCGATTCGGTGTGGCGTTTGATGTCATCAAAGTATCCTTCCGGTGATGGTGATTAGCATGATCTCATGGTCGAAGGAATTAGGTTACTATGTATCAGAAAGCTTATAGCAAATGAACTATTGAAATGACTTGATCTTTATGCTACGCTATCTATAGGAGTATGTCCATCATACCATTCTCCTAATGATATGATCTCGTTGTTAACAACATCTCAATGTTCATGATCGGGAAACCACGATCATCTGTTAACCAACAAGCTAGTATTACAAAGAGGCTTTACTAGGGACTCTAATTTAGTTTACAAATCACACAAGTATTAATGTTTTCGGTTAATACTGTTATAGCATGAATGTAAACATTTATCATAAACACAAAGATATAATAATAACCACTTTTATTATTTCCTCTAGGGCATATCTCCAACAGTCTCCCACTTGAACTAGAGTTAACTAATCTAGATTACATGGTAATATAACGAACACCCATGGCGGTTTGGTGCTGGTCATGTTTTGCCCTCGGGAGAGGTTTAGTCTACGGATCCGCCACATTCAGATCTGTGTGTACTTTGCAAATCTTTATGTCACCATCTTGGACATGCTCTCGAATAGCGTGAAAACGTAGCTTGATGTGCTTCAGCTTATTGTGTGACCTTGGTTCTTGCGCATTGGCTATGGCGCCCATGTTATCACAGTTGATAGACATTGGGTCCATCGCACTTGGAACCACACCGAGCTCTGTAATGAACTCCTTCATCCATATCGCCTCTTGTGAAGCCTCCGAAGCAGCTATGTAGTCCGATTCAGTTGAAGATCTCACCACAATGCTTTGCTTTGCACTCCTCCAGCTAACTGCTGCACCATTCAAAGATAATACGTATCCAGATTGAGATTTAGAATCATCCGGATCGGTGTTCCAACTAGCATAGGTGTAACCATTAACAACGAGTTGTTCATCCACCTCCATAAGAAAGAACCATATCCTTAGTTCTTCTCAAGTACTTAAGGATGTTTTTGACCGTTTTCCAATGATCCACTCCTGGATCACTTTGATATATGCTAGTCAAACTAACATCATATGCAATGTCGGGTCTAGTACATAGCATGACATACATGAGAGATCCTATGGCTAAGGCATAGGGAGTCTTACTCATCCTTTCTCTATCTTCTGCCATTGCAGGACTTTGAGATTTACTCAAGTTCGTATTGGGCAACATGGGCAAGAACCTTTCTTGCTATCTTCCATTCCGAACATCTTTAGAACTTTGTCCAAATATGTACTTTGTGACAATGATATTAGGCGTCTCGATCTATCTCTATAAATCTTTATGCCCAATATGTAAGCTACTTCGCCAAGATATTTCATTGAAAAACTATTATTCAAATAATCCTTGACACTATTAAGAAGGTCTACATCATTCCCAATCAACAATATGTCATCTACATATAGTATTAAGAATGCTACAGAGCTCCCACTCACTTTCTTGTAAATACAAGCTTCTCCATAAGTTTGTATAAAACCAAAGCTTTTAATTACCTTATCAAAATGTTGATTCCAACTTCAGGATGCTTGCTTCAATCCATATATGGACCGTTGAAGTTTGCATACCTTGTTAGCATCTTTAGGACTAAAAAACCTTTGGGTTGCATCATATACAACTCTTCATCAATGTCTCCATTGAGGAACATTGTTTTGACATCCATCTGCCATATCTCATAATCATAATATGCAGCGATTGCTAACATAATCCTCATAGACTTTAGCTTCGCTACTGGTGAGAAAGTCTCATCGTAGTCAACTCCTTGAATTTGTCGAAACCCTTTTGCGACAAGTCGAGCTTTATAGATGAACATTACCATCAAGATATGTTTTCTTCTTGAAAATCCATTTGTTCTCGACCTTCCGCCATCCTAAGTCCACCAAAGTCCATACTTGGTTTTCGTACATGGATCCAATCTCGATTTCATGGCTTCTTGCCATTTATTGGAATCTGGCTCATCATCGCTTCCTCATATGTCGCAGGTCATCGGTGTTGTACCAACATGACACTCATAACGGAATCATACCAATCGAGTGGTACGAGCTCTCATTGACTGCGAGGTTCCATAGTAACTTCAACAAGTTTCATGATCAACATCATTAGCTTCCTCTCTTATTGGTGTAGGCGCACAGAACTACTTCCGTGATGCGCTACTCAAGTTCGAGAGAAGGTTCAACAACCTCGTCGAGTTCTACTTTCCTTCCACCACTTCTTTCGAGAGAAACCTTCTCTAGAAAGGATCCATTCTTAACCGAAGATTTTCCTTGGATCTATGATAGAAGGTATACCCAATAGTTTCCTTTAGGTATCCTATGAAGACGATTTTTCCGCTTTAGGTTCAAGCTTGTCGGGTAACTTTACATAAGCTTCGCAACCCCAAACTTTAAGGAACGACAATTTAGGTTTCTTCCCAAACCACAATTCATACGGTGTCATTTCAACGGATTTAGATGATGCCCTATTTAAAGTGAATGCGGCTGTTTCTAATGCATAACCACAAAACGATAGCGATAAATCTGTAAGTGAAATCATCGAACGAACCATATCTAAGAGAGTTCGATTACGATGTTGTGCGGCTCGTTGAAAGCTCGGGCCGAGCTCCGTTGTCTTGGCTCGCCGACGAAATAGCTCGAGCTCTAAGAAATCTAGCCCGAGCTTTTTTGCGGCTCGAATGCGACCGAGCCAGCTCGTGTCCAGGTATAACAGCATGCATGCACCTTTTTACTATGCATGTAAAGTAGCATTTTTCTCCTCTCTACTCTATGACATATGGGGTATCTCCTCCTAATCCTGACACAACACAAGTTCATTTTTTCTGACACATAGAACCGATGCTCTGCTATGTGCTGTATTGAACCAATAAACTCTATGGTTCGCTTTAAGCATACATAGTACATGGTCTTAGACTAGTACTTGCATGTATTCAATTGGAGTGTGTTATCACCGTATTTTGGCCAAAGACGGAGATGGGCCGTGATCAAGATGGGCTTGGAAGATACATATATTCAACATGTTGTTGGATCGGCCTAGTGCGTAGATTTGGGCTGAATTGCCCGTGTATCTTGTATCATAGTAGGATTCGTGTTTGTTTAGGTTCCGTTTATGTTTAGGTAAAGATAGAGTTGTAGAGTTATTCCAAAAGTAGAGAGTCTCCGGACTATAAATATGTACCTAGGGTTATTGAAAGAAAACAACAACCACGTTCACGACAAACACAATCTCGGCGCATCGCCACCCCTTGTTCTTAGGGTTTCTTTCGGTAGTATGTCGCCTAGATCGCATCTTGCGATCTAGGCAGTATCTACTTATTTCGTTACCCGGTTTTACTCGTACTGAAGCGTTGTTGATGGCGAGTAATACCATTATCTTAGATTGTTTGAGGCTAGCATCGGCACTATTTCATTATTATCGTCGAAGTTATGTTACCTCTAGCTATCTCGCTATCCTTGCACCGTGTCCCAAAGTGCAAGGGTAGCACCTTGCTTGATCTTTATTTAGTCGATTCGATCTGTTATAGTTGTGCCTTGTTCGTCAAGGTTTAGTTTAATATCTACGTAATCAGGCCTTACAAACGGGTTGAACGATCCGGTAATGCATAAGGATGTGGCTTATTCCCTAGAGAGGATGTTCCGAATTGGCTTTATGTTGGTTATTAGGCCTTCTCTAGGATTGATATTCTTAATCTTTTGTACGTACTAGGCTCAATTACGCGTAGGACGTTCCAGTTACGTGGTGAAAACGTTAAACTATCGTAGATCGATTTAACTTGTAGTGATCAAGCAAAACCCCATGTCATCATAAATCTAACGCAGAACCATGGGGCAATCGGCTTTAAGAGCCGATTCTGTGGAAACCAGGAGCCGATCACGGCTCGAATTTTACGATACTTGTTTATCATGCGCAGAAATCAATCGGAGCAATCCTTCACCTTCGACGGTATAGGTCAGGTGGCATCTCGAACCAAGCCGGGGCGTGTCGGAGCTTTTGCGGCCGTCGCCCAGGGACCAGGCCCACCAGATCCCGGAGCCTCCGCCTCCCGTGTTGTCGCCGCTGCTCGCGGTGGGTTTTGGCAGCAACACATTCTCGCACGCCGATGGGACCTTCAACAACGTCTACATCAACACCCGACGCCGATGGAGATGCATCCGTCACTTACGATCACTTCGGCGAGCGAGCACAAGGCCACGACGAGATCAAGGCCCTCTTCGAGGAAGACCTCATCGCCTCTTTTGAGAGGACCCGTCGCATGGCATCAGGTGGAAAGGGTTCTCCAGGGCGCGCTCTTAATGAGGTGGATCTGCATTCCTTCGGAGGAGCGCACTGGGCTCTACGACAGAAGTCAACTACATGGTGGCTCATTCCTTGCACCGCCATTCGAGAGCTGGTGAACGCTTCGAGCGGGTCGCGGTCGCGTAGTCCAGAGATCATGAAGCATCGATTCCCCATCGGGACCTACTTTAGGGACTCACCAGGGGAAAGACCGCTCTAGACCAGGCCGCAGATCCCGCTCGCACTTCCCGTAATCCGGGCAGCGCGGCTACGTCGTCTACAAGGCTGGAGGCGACCCAGCGATTGCCAATTCCTGTTCGAGCCACCTAAGGAGATCCCACACGGATATATATGCGCCACGTCGGATGCAATACCGACACGCACCAAACAGATTGCAACCGCAGGAGTTTCGCGGGGAACCCTTGGGCGAGATCTTCCGGCAGGCGTGTCCGGAAAGCGATGGCTGGGATGGACGCCGACAAACAAAGCGCTAGCCAAGTATGCCACCGAGCAAGTCATGAGAATCTAGCCCCTACAGCTCAAACAAAGGAGCAAATCGGTACCATCCTGAGGGACCAGCTTCGCCGTCAAGAGAAGGACAATCGGCTATTCAAAGCCGACTTCAACGAAGTTTGATCTGATTCCGCCACCCAAGTATAAGCTCCCTGAGTTCTCAAGATTCAGCGGGTCAGAAGGGTCAAGCTCGATCGAGCACATAAGCCGATACCTAGCACAACTAGGCATGATTTCGGCATCAGATCAGATGCGCGTAAGATTCTTTGCGCAATCTCTGACAGGACCGGCCTTTGGGTGGTACACCTCACTGCCACCTGATTCAATTCATACCTGGAAGCAACTGGAAGAGCAGTTCCACATCCAGTACCATTCAGAGGCTACTGAGGCTGGCATTGCGCACTGGCGCAGTGCGCAAGCGAGGAGAAACAGTAGCGAGTACATCCAGCCAGATCGCCAAGAACCGATGTTACTCGCTCGTTAATCGAGAAGGAAGCCGTCGAAGTGGCAGCGTCTCTCTCAAGACCCATCAAGGACTTGGCGTTCGGGTAGATTACAACTCATTGGCGCACATGGCCCGAAAGACGATGTATGAACAGCGCCACCACGAGTTGTACCAAGACAAATTCAACGTCCGATAAGCACTGGTCGATGCGAAGAAGAAGATCCGACGGACCAGGAGGTGGCCGAGCTGAATGGGCTCGGGCGATCACTGGGCTCGCAAATGGGTGAAACAAAGAAGGGCCGCGAAAGGGTTCGACTTGATGTGAGCAAAGCGGAGATATTCGATCTCTTCAAGGAGAAGCGGTGAGATTACCCAAGGCCACAAAATCCCTACGGCTCAGAGATGAACGGAGACCATACTGCAAGTGGCATCATTCGCTCACTCACCCCACCAATGAGTGCAAGGAGCTCACCGCCAAATCCAAATGGCGATAGAACAAGGTCGTCGATCCTTGGGCGATTCGCCATGAAAGTGGACACAAACCCATTTCCCGGCATCAACATGGTAGAACTGCTGCTCACGAGGCGAAGCTGGATTTCTCGCTCGTGTTAACATGGTGGTCTGGATACCACCATGACACGTACAAGGAGAACGTGTTCGCCTCCGGGCAAGGAAAGGAAGGAGGCTAGTCCGCGACCGCCCAGCCACAATGACAAAGGTATTTAACAGAGGAACAATTGAGGAGAGTGCGATATCAGAAGCCACATTCCACGCATCTCCTTAACAAGTATGAGCCAAGATGACCAACGACGCCTTGACCAGCAGACGACGGAAGATATGAGCACCTTGCTAGGGGACCGTCGAAAAGAGAAAGAAGGCAATAGGCATTGGGATTGTCCTTTCTTCAAGTATTGCTGGGGCACCGGAATGAGCCGATTGCCTACAGTCGACAACTGCCCGGAATGCAACCAGCAGAAAGAGGACACGAGGCCAGTGTCAGTATTCAACCGCCTAGGGCCTCCCGAGCCAACACAAGGAGTCCGCTCGAAAGGGAGACCTCGAGGAGCCGAAGGATGACAAGGTCAAAGATAGGTGCCATCGTCCGAGGTGGTGCCCGACGACTCAGACATACCCGAGCGTAGAGTGCAGCGGTGCGTAATCTAGAGGAAGTCAAGCGCAGATCTCAACGCTTTGAAGAAAGCACGGCCTGATCTGGCCAAAGTGAGACAGATGTGGAAACGGAAGACCGCCGACCCAGAAAGAGTGGCGCCCCAAACGGTAAGAGCCGATGCAAAGACATCGGCTAGCACAAACATGGTGTTCGTGCTCCGTCGATTCTGGCGCCAAGAACCGATGAGCTACTCGTGGCACAATTTGATCGCGCCCGGCGGTTATCTTTGAAGCCACGTGAGAAGGGTTACAAACATCTGAAAGCCACAGCCTGCGAGGTTACATCAATGGGCAACTGTCGGCAAGATGTTGGTGGACACCGGCGGCGATCAATATCATGCCATACTCCATGCTACGACGTTTGGGACGCTCCACTGAAGATCTGATCAAAACCAACGTCACGTTGAGCGAGTTCAACGGTCAGTCTTCGGGAACACAAGGCGTACTGAACGTGGACTTGACGGTGGGCAGGAAAACCGTACCCGTCATTCTTCGTCGTGGACAGCAAGAGCACTTACATCTTGCTAGGAAGGGATTGGATTCATGCTAATTGCTGCATCCCGTCCACAATGCATCAGTGCCTGATCCAGTGGGATGGAGACGAAGTGGAGGTCATCCACGCAGACGATTCCATCGAGATTTCCATAGCTGGCATGAACGTCTGGGAGGCAGAAGACCAAGAGCCGATCTCTGGGATCAATCTAGACGGCTGCGAACGGATTGAAGCTACAAAAAACGGGGTGAGGCTGGTCTTATCCACTGGCCTTACAGAGTAGAGGAGTCCACGATCACCCGTGGCACGGCCGATCCCTGCGATCGGCCACAAAAAATAAAAAGCAGCAATCATACGACAAGCAGTTCATGTAGTCGTAGCAGAGAGATGCTCTGCCACTGTAAAATAATAAGGTGTAAACCGTCCTTGACGGATGCAAGCAAAAAGGGGGCCGATTCAGGCGATCGCCCAAATTATTTTGTTGTCCTCACCACCGTTTGCCACTGTTTAGCGTCGATTTGTGGTGTGGAAAGCTAGGGTACGGGTTTACATCGCCGATGAGCTAGAAGAGATCGACATTGGTCCCGGGATAAGCCACGACCAACATTTATCGCCAGAAGTTAGAGCCAAGTCTGCGGGCCCGATGATAGCCTGTTGAAACAATATCCAGATTGCCGCTGGGACTACAGAGATGCTGGATTGGACAGAGCATCATCGAGCATCGTCTCGCTCAAAAAGGATTTCGCCGTTTTGCCGAGCACGACAAATGAAGGCGAAATTCGAAGAAGTCAAAAAGAGGTCGAAAAAATGTTGACGCCAATTTGATCGCACCATGCGGTATCTTTGAGTGGATTTCTAGTATCGCACTGCCGAGAAGAAGGGTGGCCAATGGCGGGTTGCTATAGATTTTCGAGACCTAAGAGCTACCCCAAAGGATGAGTATCCGATGCCGTGGCGTAAACATTAATCAATGCAGCAAAGATTGGTCATAAAGTTTTGAGCTTCATGGACGGCAATGCCGGTACAACCAGATCTTTATGGCTCGTAAGACATACACAAGACTGCATTCGAGTCGTGGTCCGTGGGGTTATTTGAATATGTGGTCATGACGTTTGGACTGAAAAATGCCGGCGCCACTTACCAACGGGCCATGAATTATATCTTCCATGATCTGATCGGCAAACTGGTGGAAATCTACATCGATGACGTGGTGGTCAAGTCTGCTTCCACGCACGGACACTTGGACGATCTGCAACGCGTCCTGGACCGAACAAGAAAATTCGGCTTACAGATGAATCCAAAGAAGTGCGCTTTTGGGGTGACGGCCGGTCAGTTCTTGGGTTTTTTGGTCCATGAACGCGGGATTGAGATCGGCCTGAAAAGTCAGGAGGCAGTGCGAACAATGAAGCCACCCACCACCAAGAAAGAACTGCAGTCCCTTATCGGCAAGATCAACTTCGTCAGACGATTCATCTCCAATCTATCAGGAAGGATTGAGCTGTTCATGGGACTAGTTAAAATCAAATCGACGAGGAATTTCGGCGGGGAGCAACAACGAGCCTTTGACGAGATCAAAGAGTACCGACAAAGCCACCAAAGGTTAGTTCCACCTCACCGACAGCCATTCTACATTTACTTGTCGATGGTCGACACGCCCATCGCCTCGGTAGTGGTGCAAGTTTATGATGGGCTGGGAGCGAGTCTTTTACATAAGTGAGGATGCTTGCGGAGAGACAAGGTACCACGATATCGATAAGTTGTGCCTCTGCTTTTTCACCTGCACCAAGTTGCGACACATTTTGCTATCGCAGAAATCATCATCATATACCGTCAGCGTCATAAAGCACATGCCTTTCGGCTCCTATGTTAAGAGGCGGTGGGCAAATGGATGTTTGCATTGTCGAGTTTGACATCCGGTATCAACCGCGAAAGCGTTAAGGGACAGGCCCTGGCTGACCTTATCGCTGAAAGGATCAACACTAACATAGCTGCACTGTCCATAAGAGCGTGGGCTATGTTTTTCGACGGATCAGTTTGTGACGATGGCTGCGGCATCGGCATTTTACTCGTGTCGCCCCGGGGGGCAACATTTTCCTTCTCCATCAGATTGTCTACCTCTCGCACTAACAATGTAGCAGAGTACGAGGCGATACGCAAGGGGATGGAGTTACTCCTCGAAGCCGGAGCAGAAGCAGTGGAAATTTTTGGAGACTCCAAGTTGGTGATTTCCCAGCTCACGGAGGACTACAAGTGCAAGAGCGAGTCCCTCTTCCCATTATGGCTGCACTGCCGCGAGCTAATGACGCAATTTCGGTACGTCAACTTCACTTGGATCCCACGAACGCAGAATACCGAGGCGAACGATCTTGCGCAGATAGCTTCAGGGTACAAGGATGTGGTAGAAGGAGCCGATGTTCAGGTACAGTTCCTAGAAGCAGACGACTGGAGAGCCGATATCTTCAATTACTTGAAAGATTCGGCTCGGGGGGCACCTAAACGGATAAGGTACAAAGCCATTAAATGCGTGCTTATTGGGGATGACATGTTTCTGAGGACTTTGGAAGGACTATTGCTCAAATGCAGGGACAAGAGGCCAATCAGCTCCTACGAGGTACACGAAGGAGCTGTGGAACTCACCAATCGGCTCACAAGATGAAATGGTTGATCGAGCGATCGTGGTTTTATTGGCCCACTATGCTTGAGGACTGTTTCAACTACTACAAAGGGTGTCAAGCATGTCGAAATTTGGAAAAATCCAGATGGTACCGCGTCGAGAATGAACCCCATCATCAAGCCTTGGCCATTCGAGGATGGGGCATGGACATGATCGGCAAGATCAATCCTCCATCAAGCAAAGGCCACATGTGGATTCTGGCTATCACTGACTACTTCACTAAATGGGTAGAGGCTGTCCCTATGAAGTCAGTAAACTCGAAGGATGTTATCAATTTTGTGAAGGAACATGTCATCCATAGATTCGGGATTCCCCAAACTATCACGACCGATGGAGGTTCGGTTTTTATTTCTCAGGAGTTTAGAAAGTTCTGCGAGGACATGGGGATTAAACTGATTAGATCATCCCCATACTATGCTCAAGCAAATGGGCAAGCTGAAGCGTCCAACCAGAGCCTCATCAAACTGATCAAGAGGAAAGTCGATGAGCACCCAAGGCGTTGGCACGAGGTTTTGTCAGAGGCGTTATGGGCTTATCGCATGTCATGTCATGGAGCAATAAAAACATCACCCTACCATCTAGTATATGGACAAGAAGCCGCCCTCTACCGTGGAAATTACGGCTGGATCGAGACGTGTTACTTTTCAGGACGATCTAACAACTGAAGAGTACGCAACCCTGATGAGTGACAGTGTGGAGGATTTAACCGAGCTCAGGTTATGGTCACTGGAGAAAATCAAAGAAAACAAGGCCAAGGTAGCTCGTGCATACAACAAGAAAGTGAAGCCAAAGGAGTTCCACGTTGGTGATCTGGTGTGGGAAGCTGTGTTGCCCTTGGGGACTAAGGATGCAACATATGGTAAATGGTCTCCAAATTGGCACGGTCCGTACAGGGTCGACCAAGTTTTAAAGGGAAACGCATACATGCTCGAGCTATTGGATGGAGTAAAATTCCCAGTGGCAATCAACGGACAACATCTCAAGAAATATTTCCCAAGCATGTGGGATGTTGGACAAGAAGCGGAAGAGCCGTTACATGAAAACGGCTAGGTAGAGACACGAGAAGCGATGGACAGATAAATATGGGGGCCGATGCTGAAAATCGGCCGAGTAAAAAAAATAAATAAATATATGCATATATGTAGCCGATGCACGGTCATCGATGCTAGAGGTTCACACATGTTACAAAAAGGGCCACCTCGACGGTCTTAGCCTCGTCATCTTCGTCTGTGCGGGGCACGTTTTTCGGTGGGCAATTGGAGATTTGGGTCGTTTGTGTTTGAATCCACCGTGTTGAGAAAGGTCGCAGGTTGTCATTTGAAACCAAGAAATGGCCGTTGTGATGTGTTAAAGATTCAACTGAAGGTTGACCCTATCAAACGTTTTTTAGGAGGAGCCGATGGGTGGTCATCGGCTTTGTGCAATTTAACTTGTTTGACTATATGCATGCAGCATGATGAAAGCCGATACAGTGTCATCGGCTTATGGAACATCGACCTGTTTCGGTTATCGGCAAAATTGAAGCAAAAGGAAGCAACATTTGGGAAACAGAGTTTCATTCATTCAAAAGATCATTTCTTACAGGATGATCGATTACAAAAGGGGCCTGCTACTGCTACGGCCATTACTACTGATTCCTAATCTAAGCCGAGGTCGTCGTCGCCGCTGTCGTCGCCGCCGTCCTCTTCGCTGTCTTCGGCGCTGCTCCCGGCGTCGTCCTCGCTGCTGCTGCTGAAGAAGCCAGCAGGAACCTCTTCGTCCTCGTCGTCATCTTCAGTATCCTCGCTGGACCCGTAGCGGAAGCGCTTCGTCGGCGGATACCCGTCGGAGGTGTCCTCCTCCGATTCCTCCTCCTCGGCGACGAGTCGGCCGCGTCCACGACCGGTTGTCGTCGCTGCTCTTCGCCTCCAGTTCCCGTCGACGAGGAATCAGAGGCTCTCGCCGTCGGTCGAGGGCGCGCCGTCCTCGACCAGACGACGAAATCGATCCCTTCGTCCCACCATCGTGGCGAAAATCTTATGTCGCCGTGGGTGCTCTGAGTTGGTTCTCGCCGCTAATCGAGTTGGGCGTGGGAGGACGGAGGAAGCAGAGGAGGCCATGGCAAGAAAGAGGGTTTTTCCGTGATGGGAGAAGGGTTTTCGCGGCTGGAGGAAGATGGGGAATGAACTGTTGAGCTGATTTAAATAAAGGGAATAGTGGATGACGGTTCAATGCCATGGCGGTTTCCCAGTTACCGCCAAAATCGTCAAATCACACGTTGCAGGAGTTGAGAAGACAGGCATCATGATGAAGGGGTAGCGTGGCGGTCTTACGCGCATTCGTCGACGCGAGCCCGATAAAAAAAAGAGGAGAAGAAGAGGAAAAAACGCACAGATTGGTTTTGGAATTATCATTGCCAAAACCAGGGGGCATGTGTTATCACCGTATTTTGGCCAAAGACGGAGATGGGCCGTGATCAAGATGGGCTTGGAAGATACATATATTCAACATGTTGTTGGATCGGCCTAGTGCGTAGATTTGGGCTGAATTGCCCGTGTATCTTGTATCATAGTAGGATTCGTGTTTGTTTAGGTTCCGTTTATGTTTAGGTAAAGATAGAGTTGTAGAGTTATTCCAAAAGTAGAGAGTCTCCGGACTATAAATATGTACCTAGGGTTATTGAAAGAAAACAACAACCACGTTCACGACAAACACAATCTCGGCGCATCGCCATACCCTTGTTCTTAGGGTTTCTTTCGGGTAAGTGCCATCTTGCCTAGATCGCATCTTGCGATCTAGGCGATATCTATTCGTTACCGGTTTTACGTCTTGAGCGTTGTTGATGGCGAGTAATACCATTATCTCAGATTGTTTGAGGCTAGCATCGGCACTGTTTCATTATTATCGTCGAAGTTATGTTACCTCTAGCTATCTCGCTATCCTTGCACCGTGTCCCAAAGTGCAAGGGTAGCACCTTGCTTGATCTTTATTTAGTCGATTCGATCTGTTATAGTTGTGCCTTGTTCGTCAAGGTTTAGTTTAATATCTACGTAATCAGGCCTTACAAACGGGTTGAACGATCCGGTAATGCATAAGGATGTGGCTTATTCGTCCTAGAGAGGATGTTCCAGTAATTGGCTTTATGTTGGTTATTAGGCCTTCTCTAGGATTGATATTCTTAATCTTTTGTACGTACTAGGCTCAATTACGCGTAGGACGTTCCAGTTACGTGGTGAAAACGTTAAACTATCGTAGATCGATTTAACTTGTAGTGATCAAGCAAAACCCCATGTCATCATAAATCTAACGCAGAACCATGGGGCAATCGGCTTTAAGAGCCGATTCTGAAAACCAGGAGCCGATCACGGCTCGAATTTTACGATACTTGTTTATCATGCAGAAATCAATCGGAGCAATCTTCACCTTCCCGACCGGTATAGGTCAGGTGGCACGCTCGAACCAAGCGGGGCGTGTGCGGAGCTTTTATGGCCGTCGCCCGAGGGACCAGGGCCCACCAGCAGTCCTGGGATCCTCCCGGCTCTCCGTGTTGTCAGTCGCTGCTCGCCGGTGGGTTTTGGCAGGCAACAGAGTGTTAGCTCACAAGTCATTTTCTCTCTTACTATGAAAAGTTTGTACTTGATTAGTGGACATGTTTTTACATTGACTGATATAAACACTAACTATAACAACACTTGCACAAAAAGTAATACGCTTTGGCTCGACGTACACGACTATCCCAATACAAATAAACAACATGTGGCTTGATGTGTATATCCAGTAAGACGCTTCTATATTTTAGAATATTGTAGTGTTTTTTTGCGGGGGACTTTAGCGTTTTGTTGTCTCTCTTACGACGAGCTGTTCAAGCAATCCATTGCATCTCTGAAGAAACTCGTGTAGAAAGCCAAAGGTAGCTGAAAGTGCCCAATTGTACCCATATTTTAGATTCACAACTCAAGTACATGTATTCAACATTAAAGTAAACAAACTTAAAGAGAAAGAAAAACACACAATATTAATTTAGGCATAGGCGAACTAAGCGGCTCGACTTGCAGGTAGTAAATATAGTACACGAATATCCCAACACAAAAAACGACGCGTGGCTCAATGTGTATATCCAGTAATACACTTCCATATTTTACAAGATTGTAGTGTCTTTTTTTGCGGGGGGACTTGAGCATTTTGTCGTCTCTCTTACGACGAGGTGACGAACAAATCGGTTCAAGCAATCCATTATATTTCTGAAGAAAATTATGTCAGAAAGCCAAAGGTAGCTAAAAATTCTTAATTGTACCCATATTTTAGATTCGCAGCTCGAGTACATGTATTCAACATTAAAGTAAACAAATTTAAAGAGAAAGAAAAAGCACACAACATTAATTTTGGCATAGGCGAACTAAGCGGCTCGACTTGCAGGTAGTAGATAGAACAACAAAACGAAGAAGAACACACCGGTACAAAACTGGAACGATCCCATCCACGAATCAAGGAAAAACAATCAAACTAGAGGAGACCTGAAAGACAGGCCTGATCCACGAATGTTGTCGTCAACAATGGCGTCGAAACGATCCGCCATCTCTGGCGTCATATGGTTGACCCAATCTCCCACAACCCCTTTCCTGAAGTAGGATTTATGAGGGTATTTGGCATGGACTCCGGAGGTCCCTATCTTGTTGGCGTCCAAACCTTTCAGCACCTCCATGCTGCACAGCTTCGCAATGCTGGCTGGCACCCCGGCGGCCTCCTCGGCCGTCGAGAATGGAAGGCCTAGGAACCGTGCCAGCTCCTTGACGGCACCGACCGGGTCATGCATCATCTCCTCGTACCGCAGGAACATCACTCTCTCTGGGCTACTTCTGCTCGCACTCCAGTAGCCGAGGATGTGGTTCCAAAAGGGCCCGTCCGGGGTCTTGCCCTCGCATGCCAACTCGAACAGGTCAGAGAAGGTGATAGGTCTCACGTTTTGGACGAAATGCCACATTGACACGATCATATCCTTGGGCTCCCTACAACGGAATTAAGGAGTGTCCATGTAGTGTTTGGCAAATTTATAAGGAATCCGTGCATTTCAGTAAGGTATCGAAGGGAGAATACCTGCAGACGTAGACGATTTTGCAGTCGGGGTTGTCGGCGGCGGAGGGAGGTAGCTGGGCGTGGTGCATGTGCGTGTTCATGATCCTCGGCGACGGCAGAGCTTCCAGCTGGTCGTGGTGCCCGGCGCTGAACAGGTCGTCGACGAAGGGGACACAGTCGTGCGGGTTGAGGCGGAGCAGCGGGTGGTCGGCGGCGTTTGGCGGGTACGCGGCCCGCGCCATGGTGGCGAACGACAGGGCCTTGAGCCACGTGGTGCCGCACTTGGGCGGGCTCGCCAGGAGCACGTCCCCGGAGCGCGCGGCGAAGCGCCGCCGGAAGGACAGCAGCCCCCGGATCCTATGTTGGACCACCCAGCCGCCCTGGTACTGGTAGAGGACGACCTTGCCCTGGAAGGTCGAGACGGTCGGCAAGGTGGAGACGATGTCCTCGTACTCTTCCGGTGGAGTGATGTGGTCGTCTCCCGCGGCCGCACCCACGACGTCCTTGAATGGGGCGGGGCCAGCAGATGCGCTTGGGGCGGCCATGGTTGATGGGGAAAGCGTGTTGCTGATCTCTCCAATCAGTTTGACGATGGCTAGCTCACCGACGATGGCTTCTCATCCGTGTATTACTGGATGTATGGATGACTTTGTATTGGTACACAATAATGCTAGATCTTTTCATTTCTTTTACTAATCTATCAGGTCCTAGCTTTAATGATGCATCCAGATCCAGATCTGATACAGTGAGTTTAATAAATTAAGTTGTAGTGCGGTTGTCGCCTGCAATTGTTATCTGGATAATCCCGTCTGTCGTCAGTAGGTTCAGTTTTAGCTGAGTCTGAATTTTCATGTTTTTCTCAGAATCTAGGCGCATGCCGCGTCTGTGCTCTGAGCCACGTTCGTGCTCCCAGCGACCATGGCCTCTCAAGGAGGTGGTAGCGGCTCGGCGCCACCGATGACAGGCAGGACGCCTGCGGCGGCGACTCAACGATCAGAGACGCCACCATGGGAGACGAGCCGCGGCAGAAGCTGCTCACGGCGGCGCGGCAAGGATATTGTCGCGCGTGAACCTGCGATCCAGGAGCGGCCGGTGGTGTAGGCCGGCGTGCTGGTATGGCCGATGCTGACCTCCGGAAACTAACCGAGTGGGCTCTCCTTATGCAGATCAATCTAGAGGCCTGCGTCCTATGGGATGCAGTGGAGGGGAATCCCCCAAGTGTGCCGGTGGACAAGGCCTCCCTCGCGGCGATCGTGCGGGCGGTGCCATCGGACCTGCAAGCAACACCTGTGGTCAAGTGCACGGCGAAGGAGGCGTGGGATGCCGTGCGGATGATGCGGGTCGGCGTGGATCGCGTCAAGCAGGCGACGACACAACGTTCGAGGCCCCGGCGTTCCATGACGGCGAGTCCCTAGACTCGTTCGCGATGCGGATCTCGGCCGTCGTCAACAACCTACCCTCCCTCGGCGATCAAGTCGACGAGGTCAAGATCGTGGAGAAGATCCTGCGCGAAGTACCGGAGCGATAGGCACAGATTGCGTTATGGATGGCAATGGGTACCCGTCACCCGCTAACCCGGTGGGTACCCGCATCAAAAGGAGGAGGGTTTGGTTAAAAATTAAACCCATGGGTCTACTTAGTGATAAATATTTAGACCCATCGGGTCTAGCGGGTGCGGGTCTGGAGGTCCTAAACCCATACCCTTTAACCCGCAGACCCGTCAACTCTATGTAGGCCCCACATGTAAGTGTGCATGGCAAATCCTAACCCTGGTCGAGCGGCCTGACCCCGAGTCCCCCGAGCCCCCCTGGCCTCCCGACCCCTCCCGTATTCCCACCCCCGCAATCCCCTACCCCATATGCATGTGTCACGCACCTCGCCTCCCAGTGGCGGGCACACCTCGCCGGACCGGCCATACCTCGCCTCCTAGTCATGGACGCAAGCCTCCCCGCAGCTGCACGGCCGCACTGGCCCGCCGCCCGCACCCCGCAGCCACCATGCCTTCCTCTCCTCTTTCTCTCCCGCGCCGCAATCCTCCCTGCAGTCGAGGAGCGCCATGGAGGCCGAGCCAGTGAACCTTGAGGATGGCGGCGACTCCGGGGACGAACAGCTCCAGCGAGGCGCGCCGCCCACACGCCCGCCACCGCTCCAGTGAGGCCTTGAATTGTTGGTATTAGCTGTAAAATTTTGTTCAAATCTACATGTTATTTACTGGCAAATTTTGGTCAATTTTACATGTAGCGGATACCCGCCGGGTCGTGGGTACCCACCGGGTGACGGGTCTGGTGGAGACCTAGACCCGACGGAGGGTATGGAGGCGGGTGGTCGTGGCGGGGAGAGGTGGTGGAGGAGGGTATGGAGGTGCCATACCCGCCTCCATACCCGGCGGGTGCCATCCGTAGATGGCGTGCTCCGTCGAGACCCTACTATATCTAAGCACGATCTTGGTCGAGGAACTCCTCGGTCGTCTGCGCGTGTCTGATGGGCGCGGCGGCGGCTCCTCCTCGTCGGCAACGAACACTGGTAGGAACCTACTCCTTACCGAGGAGGAGTGGGATTCATGGCGCCGGCAGCGTGAGCAAGGGCAGGGCTCTGCCAACGGCCGCAAAGGCAATGTCAGCAAGAAAGGCAAGTCCAAGACCAAGCCCGGCAACGGACGCAAAAGTAACGGCGACAACGGCAATGCCGCCAGTGGCGAGCGCGACATGTCTCTGGTAAAGTGTTACAATTGCAATAACATGGGGCACTACTCTAAGTAGTGTCCAGAGCCGTAGCGACAACGGAAGGGGCGGGGAAATCTCGCGCAAGAGGAGGAGAAGGAGGAGGCCCTGCTGATGGCGCGTATCGGCGAGATCATGCGGGCCGCGCCAGATGAGCATAGCATAGAGCTTGTTCTACTCAACGAGAAACGCTCCAAGGCGACCACCATGGGGAACGCAGGGCACTGCGACACATCGTGGTTCCTGGACTCTGGAGCCAGCAACCACATGTGCGGACAACGCGAGTTCTTCTCTGAACTAGACACGAGCATGCACGGCTACGTCAAGATCGGCGACGACACTTCCGTGGAGATCGAGGTGCGCGGCACGATCCTCTTCAGCTGCAAGAACAGGGTGCACCTGACCCTGTCTGAGGTCTACTTCATCCCCAAGCTCTACAGCTGCATCGTCTCACTGGGACAGTTCGACGAGATCGGGTTTGACACCCATATCCGCCATGGGTGGCTCCAGCTGCAGGACTCTGACGGTCGACTGCTCGCATGCGTGCCTCGGAGCCGCGACAGGCTCTACATCCTCCATCTTGCGATCACACGTCCGATGTGCCACGCGCTGCACGACGGCAAGGACACATGGAGGTGGCACGCACGGTACGGGCATATGCACTTCAACGCCCTGTGTCGCCTTGCCCGTGGTGACATGGTGCACGGGCTTCCCCTGCTCGGCGAACTCGAGCGCCTCTACGACGCGTGCCTCGCCGGGAAGCAAAAGCGGGCACCGTTTCCTCGCCAGGCCTTCAACCACGCAAGCGAGCAACTGGGCCTATTCCATGCTGATCTCTGCAGCCCCATCGACCCGCCAACACCAGGAGGGAAACGATACTTCCTCCTCCTGGTGGACGACAGTAGCCGGTACATGTGGCTATACCTGCTCGCCACGAAGGATCAAGCGTCCGCAGAGATCAAGAGATTCCAAGCTGCGACGGAACTAGAGAGCGGCAAGAAGCTGAAGATGATGCGCACTGACAGAGGAGGAGAGTTCACCTCCAAGGAACTCGGGGACTACTTCTCCGGCCGAGGCGTCCAGCGGCAGCTGACGGACTCGTACACCCCATAGCAGAACGGGGTGGTCGAGCGTCAGAACCAAACCGTCGTCGGCATGGCAAGGTGCCTACTCAAGGCCAAGGACGTGCCTGCAAAGTTCTGGGGAGAAGCCGTGACGATACCGGTGTATCTCCTGAACCGTGGGACGACGAAGAGTCTCACCGGCAAAACGCCCCACGAAGCCTGGCATGGACACCGCCCCAGTGTACACCATCTGCAGGGTGAAAACCTATGACTTTCTGCAGGGTGAAAACCTATGATCTTTGATCGGACAACGACGACGCTTGGGCACTGTTTCCTTCTTGAAGACGTTGTTATTGGAATGGAGGACTACTGGTGTTGTTGTGATGGTGTCAGTGTTGTTGTTTTGAGAAATAGTTCGCTATAACGGGACTTTTTCTTTTTTGTAATTCTTTTTCCTGGGTTGTGTGTATCCCTAGGGCCGCTAGGGCATGCGTTGTTGCAGAAGCCGGATGTAATTGGTATCCTTGTGATATTAATATATACTTTTTTCAAAAAAAAAATACTGGATGCATTTGTAACCGCGAGAGCTTTCATTTCTTTACTCCAAGCTCACTGATCCAGGGGTACTAATTATCAGGTCCAAGCTCACTAATCCATGAGTTAATGATGCGTCCAGATCTGATGCACTGAGTTTAACAATTAAGTTGGAGTGCGGTTGTCTCCTGCAATTTCATTAAGTTTCATGTCCAGAAGATACCCAATGTCTGATCTCTAGAAACCAGGGGTGCAAAGGTGCTTCAGAAGATCTGTGGGGATTTGACTTTAGCTTTCCTGGTTACATGGTGTCAAAGTACCAGTTGTCTAGACATTTGCAGTTTGATCTTTGGCGAGAACCTTAAAAGGTTTCTTGAAGGACTTTTGATATGAGCTGAGAAAGAAGTTGAAGAGAAAGAGGGATGCAGAACAGAGAACACAGACTACTATTCTCGGCTGTAGTCTTGGTTTTATTTCCTATAGAAAGAAGTCCATATAACCCCCTGACTATCGGGTTTGGGACGGTAACCACCCTTAACTATTAACTGGGTCACTTAACCCCCTCAGCTATCCAAAACCGAACAGATTACCCCACTCAGGCCCTTATGGCTGTTTTGACAGCGATTTAGACCACGCTGGACCCTGGTTTAGGACATGGTGGACAGTTGTTCACGGCTAGGATGGAAAGGTTCAGTCTCACCTTCACGCCCAGTCCCTAGAGCCACTTGCGTTTTGATTACTAGTTGTATTCTCGCTATTCTTCCTTTGCTCTTGGGGTTTTGGTTTAGGGAAGAGTCGAGGCGACCAGAGCAGAGCAGAGGGATGGCTGCAGCAAACAAGGGGACGGCGACGCCGCTGGGCGTCGTGTTCTCGCCGGAAGACACGGGAGGCCCGTGTCCCACGTGTCCCAGGTCGTCGCCGACCGCCGCGCCAAGCTCCCGCACGTCCAGGGCTTCTTCGCCGACAACACGACCCTCATCTCCCTTGTCCAACAGCTCCCTGACGAGCTCTTCCACGAAATCGTGGACCCTACCCTATTTCAACTTATCTCCCGTTTTAGCAAAATAGTTACTTGCCTCTAGCTAACTTGGTGATTCGATGCTCTGGTTTCCTAGCAGTTTGATCCACACGAATCAACTCCTGGTGTATGGCATTCTACAGATTTTTGGTCCTGGTTCTATCTGCCTGCCGTTCTGAATCTGTAACATGTCTGCCTGCTATTTTCGTGTGTCGTAGGTGCTTCAGGCATGGTGTATTGGTATACTAGTATTCAGCTACTGTAGTAAACATTTTGTTGAGTTCATTAGGAAGAAAAATTTGGTTGTGAGGGAGAGAAACATAAAGGGGGATTTGAACTTTTCCATTCTAGCTGTGCCTAACAATCGTCCACCCTGTCCTAAACCAGTGTCCAGCATGGCCTAAACCACTATCAAAACAGCCATAAGGGCCTGAGGAGGGTGATCTACACGATTTTCGATAGTTGAGGGGGTTAAGTGACCCAGTTAATAGTTAGGGATGGTTAGCGTCCCAAAGCCGATAGTTAAGGGAATTATATGGACTTCTTTCTTTCCTATACCCTGTGACGGTTTCGTCCATGAAGCTGGGGGAATAAAGCACAGGGTTTAGGCACAATTTTGATCAGACATCCTGGCCAAGCGCGGCAACTTTCAGGACAAAAATCAGATCATCTTACACTACCATTCATCCGTAGCACATCATCATCGGCTAATCAGCGATTACCAGAACGCCTTACAACAAATCTATGTACTCCCTCTGTTTCAAAATATAAGATGTTTTAGGTTTATGAAACAAATGTATCTAGACTACTTTTATATATAGGTTCACTAAGGTTTGGAGTGAATCTATACACTAAAACAAGTCACGATACATTTTCTTAAGAAACCTAAAACATCTTATATTTTGGAACTGTTCAATGAAAAGAAATATAGTACTAACTCCGATTCTAAATAAGTGTCGCCATTTTAAACTAAAGTTAGTTTAAAACCGTGACACTTATTTAGGATCGAAGGGAGTACTTACTATACTAAAGATCATGGTATAATAGTTCCATTTTCCTGTTTCCAAGGTTTGAGCAGAATTTTGCGGAGACAACCTAGCCGCGCGGGGCTGACTGACCACCTTAGAACATACCACCCCTTTCATCTATAACATCGTCGCTAATCAGCGACTACCTGACTGACCACCTTAGAACAAACCAATGTACCGGAAGAACGCTATACTTGAGCACCGTATGGCCCGGAGCTGCTGCTGCTGCTTCTGCTTCTGCTTCTGATCACTGCTACGACGTTGCAAAACCACAGCTTAGCTGAAGAGGGTCCTAAGAACGGTGTCTCCTAGCCCAGGGACGGGCGACAGGAAGTGCCCAGTTTCGGAGAGCTCGTGGTAGTTCACCCAGCTGAGCCGGCTGGCGATGTGTCTCTGCAGCACCACAGGCACCAGCCCGTCCTCGTCGCCCTGCCAGATATGGACGGGGCAGGGCGGCTTCGGCAGGCTCATCGGGTCGAACTCCCACTTGCCAAACATCACCATCATGTCGCGGTAGTACGACTCGTGGATGCCTTGCTGCGTCGCCAGTTCCATCTTCTGCAAGATCGAAGAAATCTCGTTCGTTAGGCAAAAATCAGAAGCATTGCAGTTTGACGGTGACAATGCTGGAAACGGTGTGCGGACCTGCTGGAACGTGCCGTCTGCCTTCAGCTTGGTTCGGATCTCGGAGTCGCGTTTGTTGGGGAGCGGGGTGGTGCCGGCCACGACGGTGGAGGTGGGGAGCCAGGTCTGGTCCATCCACCAGTGGAGGATGCCGGGAGCGTGGTGCGACACACGCAGCGCCCACTGATCGCCCACCTCCTGCCTGTTGTACACCTCCGCGGCAAGATCAGCAGGGAAGCCCGGCCACCAGTGGTTCACCACCGGCGCCATCATTGCTGCTCCAGCAATCCTGCAGCACAGAGTGATCCCCGTTTATCAAACAATGTCCCTTGACACAGATCAGTTAGCCATTTGGTTTGTAGGTCACTGCCTTCTTGGGCCTCATGAGGGGCACCACGAGTTGCTTACCTATCGGGGATGTACTTGAGGGCGCCCCAGACGGCATGGCAACCGAGGGAGATGCCGATCACGTAGAATTTAGGGCCCAATCCTAGCGCATCAGCGAGCTCCTCGACATCAAGGGCGGCGCTCTTCACGGATCGGTTGGGGTTTGGGTCGCTCTCACCGTAACCAGCACGATCGAAGCCCACCATGTACACACCTAGCTCTTCAGCCACTTCCTGAAAACCCACATTCGATTCACACGTTAGTATCTGACACACCACATACTGAACGGGCAAGAATTCACTCATTGTCATGTTTGGACATTGCAGAAAGGAGTTGATCAGCATTGACATATGAGGAAAAAAGGTTTTAAGAGGGAATGGTCTGCATATGACTGTCAGGTACATAAACATGGCAGTGGCATCTGGGAAGCTAGGACAATTCACAGAGTCTGAAGATGGCATTGCAAAGGTTGGTCAACAGACTAACTGATCTGAATTTAGTATGGGGCTGGTGAGAAGAGGTTTGCTTAGATAGAGTTCTCTTGGAAACTAACCAACTAGTACTACAGTCCAATCCATGAAGCATATATGCCACCAAAATCGCACATCCATGTAATGCAGTTGATTTATCCCATGCATTCCTGAAGACTAACAGTAACAGGAAACAACACTCAGAACATCCAAATAAAGTGGATGATCCCCCCAATTCGCCAATCAATCCTCTGATAAATCGTTTGCTTCCAAGTACTAAAAAAACGAGACCAACCAGGACTAGCCCTTGCTTCCTAGTAGTACTACTAGTAGGTTGCAGGGGAATGGAACGGAGCACCCGAGGAGCGGGCGGGGTGGAGTAGAACAACTGACCGGCGAGGGGCGGATGGTGTCGTGGCGCGAGCCGGTGAAGCCGTGGGAGAAGACGACCTTGTAGCGCGCCTCCTCCTTGCTTACCCCGGACTCGGCGTAGGCGAGGTGCCGGCCGTCGCTGAGCCTCACCCTGGGCGCCGTCACGGGCGGGCCCCCCGGCGTCCCGCAGATCCGCGGCGGCGGGGGCGGCTTCACGGCCCGGTAGACCCACCTCCCCAGCGCGCCCATCATCGGGCCCATGGGGGAGCCTGCCCCCGCGCCGCCCCTCTTGGCCCCGCAGCTCAGCACCGGCGCCTTAAGCAGCAGCTCCATTGCCGCCGACGGTGTGGTGGGTTGGGCGGACGCTCTCTTCTCCCGAACCGACGGCCGTTTGAGTTGGGTTGGGTGGGAGGAGGGCGAGTAGGAGGTTGTCGTCGTTAAAACCGCGCCGTGTGATCCGCCCTCGGTCGCCGAGAAGTCGCCGCCATTTATGTCCCGTCCTGGCACGGGTTCCACGGGGCCCGTCTAGAAGAGGAAGCGCGGAGGTAGTAGTAGTAGGTGGCCCTGGACCGGGAGGCAGGAGCACGTAGACCTGTAATCCTCGTCCACACGCTGACTGGCTTCCCGGTCTTCACCGAACACGTTCAGGCAGCAGGGTGGAATCCTGTGAGAGGAGATTCCGTCCGAAACGGTAGGACTAGCGCCGGTGGTCGAAACGTTTTCGGAAGATTCCGGCGAGTCCGGCCAAAATTTTCAGGCACGGCAACGGCAAAGGCAACGGCAACGGGAACGGTAACGTGACGCTTTGCTCCTCGACTGGGAAGCCTGGGTTTCGCGGCTGCCTGTTCTGTCCATTATTACTGCAGATGGCAACGTGTCCTTGTGTACCGGTGGGTTGGATTACCGGTACATACATGTGGACACCTAAGTGAGCATCGGCTTCATACATAGACGTAAGCAGTCACGTACGCATGCATTTTCACGGGCTGGAATTAATGGAAGAATATTACCACCATATGTGATTAACAAGAAACGTGCTCGATGATTTTGGGGCATATTCCCAAGCATGTCCTTTTCTTTGGTGACCAAATACGCAGTTTGGTGAGGAGATTAAGGTCACAAACTCCTTTTTGGTGTCGATCGCTTTCAGGTTGGAAAAACAGAGTTTGACCTAGGACAAGAAAGAAGAAATAAAGAGGTGGCGCACCAAACATGAGCCACTAAGTTTTTTCTGCAGTTTGGCAGTTGGCAGAGACGTGCGCGCGTTACGATCGGGGACAGCGGTGGCTCACCAAAGAGCAAGTCGATCGATTGATACCACCCAACCCAACGTGCACACCAGCTCATGCCCAGCAGCTTCATGTGGCCACCGACGGCGACCGTCGCAATCGATCGCGGGCATGAGCTAAGCTCAGCTGATTAACGCGCTTCATCGATCGGCAAGCAAGCAATCATTCATATACTACTAGTAGTATACAGCCAGGCTACGAATTAGTAGCACTTTGATTAATTATTCAGTTTGATGCTGGCTAAGTCAGGGTGTTCGGTTTGTACGCGCAGCCAGACTAACAGCTCGGCTAAGCTAACTATTCTCTCTCTGATCGATGAGCTAGCCATGGGTGCAATTATATATCCTACAGTTCGTGGCAGACTCGGTCTATACGCGCATTCGTGAGGAGGTTCCCTGACGCGATCAAACAAGCATGGAAACGCAACGCCGGTCATGGATGACATGGATGTACCTGGGATGCGCGGACGCTGTCCTCGCGGGAGCCGGTGAAGCCGTGGGAGAAGACGACCCTGAACCGGGCCTGCTCCTTGGGCACGCCGCTCTCGCAGTAGGCCAGGTGCCGCCCGTCGCGGAGCGTCACCCTGGGCGCCGTCACCGGCGGGCCGCCCGGCGCGCCGCACACCTTGGGCGCCGGCGGGTCGGCGACGCGGGACAGCCAGCCCGCCAGCGACCCCAGCAGCGCCGTCGCCGGAGCCGGCGTCACCATGCCGGCGGCGCCCTTCCCCCTCCTCGCCTCCTCGTCCCACGCCTCCTGCGGCATCGACGTCACCCACATGCTCGCGGCCGTTGGCTGTTTGGTGATCGATCGCGTGCGCTGAAAGTGGATCGACGGTTGCTTGCGAGCGAGGCGAGGTGGTGCGTGCCCGGCCGGTCGGTCGGTCGGTCGCTGGCGAACTCGGGGCGGGCGGGACGCCTACTTATAAGCGGGGATCGCGCGCGCTAGCTTTTAGTTTTAGCTTGGCTACTAGGGGGTGGTGGTGGGGCTTGGGGAGCTGGTTGGTGAGTGACAGCCACTCGCCTACCTACCAACTCCCATGGCTGCCTTCGCGCCTTGGACTTCCGGGACTCTCGGCGGGAGGAGGAATAGTATGCGGAAGAAGACGACTCCGCTGGCTTTATGCTAGTACTAGTGGCGATCGCTCCTGGCCCCGCGTTTTGGAATCTTGGACGGCCGGCGATCGGTCCGTCCGTGCCATTGGTGGCGCACTGCTCGCGCGTGTGTGTGACGTGAGGGGGCAGTTGCGAGTGCGTAGCAGTAGGCCCGTTGGAGGATGTGCACGGATGGATAATCTGATCAATCTCACACGGTGCGCCAGTGGTGGTGGTGGTGGCCGCCGGCCGCGCACTAGCTACGGCGATGGTGGAAAACGATGGCTGACTCATGGCGGGCACGTTGGTGGGCGAGGACCAGACAGGCGTGAAATGCAACCGAGATCCTCGTTTCCGGCAGCGCCAAGATTCGAATTTTGAAGCTGACGTTCGCCCGGTGAGTCAATGGCTACGCTCGTGGATTGATCCGTGTGGCCTTGGGAGGTTCCCCGTGACTTGCGTGTGATGCACTCATCTGAGTAAAAGTTAAGTGTGTGTTTGGTAGCCTCTTGAGGTTTTCAATGGTTGTATGCGAATTTCATGTGCACTAGCGCGGACATTAAATCATATGTAGCCAGGCTAAATGGCAACGCTCGACTCCGCCATTTTCAGGGAGCCACCTTGTCGTGCCCTCACCTGATGCAAAAAGCGGCACTCCCACACGGGTGCATCACACGATGGCGGTGGTTAAGTTTTTCCACCGCAGCAAAAAAGGAACGGAAGATATCCACTCATCTCCTGCCGAAACATCGACCCTATTTCTATCCTTCCCGCTCACCGCCGAAACTCAACCCGCCAATTCCCCTGCATCGAACTCCATTCCCCTGTTAGTCTGTGTCAAGCACGTAGCTCCCTCATCTCGATCATCGGTAGCGGCGGTGGCGGTCGGAACACTACTTTCACCTCTTCCTGCAGCTGTCAGCTTCGTCATCCACCTCTATCGATGATGGTAAGTAACCACATTTCCATCCAGGGTTCTTAGATATGCAATGTTGCTAGGGTTCATCGATCTTGATGTGTAGTTTTTAGGTTGATTCATAGTCTTGATATGTAGTTTTTAGCTTGATCCGCAGACTAGATGTGTATTTCGGGAGAAAAATGCATTTTGCTACCACAATTGAGAACACTGGGCATGGGCGCTGGACGGCGGCGGAGCAGCGTGAGCGGAGGCGACCGGCGAAGCAGCTCCTCGCGCGGGTGAATAAGACAGAGAAGGAGACTAGGACGCACCCGACCGGTCAACGGCTCGGTCGGGTTAGTCTGTGTCCGTTGCACACCGATAGGTGGGCCCGCGACAGCGCCAAACGGCCGTGCCTCCCGACCGTCTCTCCTTGCCATGTAAGCGCTGCGGGTGGGCCCTCCCTGTCGGAAGCTCCACCAAACGGGCCTAACTCGGCCATTAGTCGAAAGTGGTAGGTATTTGTGACCATCTGGCACAAAAGTGGTAGCTTCTTGAATTTTTTTGAATTATGGTAGTATTTTTAAGTAGCAGCCTCAACTATGGTAGCAAAATACAATGTTCTCGTATTCTGGCCTTGTTATGCAATCTTGCTAAGGTAGAATTTCTGTTGTGAACCAAAACTTGCAGATACCGGCATACCGCCCCCATTGTGTATGCTGTGTAGATAAAGTATTAGAATATATTGAGAAAGATGGTACTGATTCTGGAAAGAGGCGCCAAGCTAATGGTCTTCTCAAATACTTCCAAACTTTTGATTCTGTATATTTCTTACAAATGATGATGATGATATTAGCTTTCACAAATGGGCTATCAAAAGCCTTACAGAGAAAGGATAAAGATATTGTAAATGTTGTTTTAGATGTGGAATCCACTAAGTGGGAACTAGAAAAGCTTAGAACAAATGAGGGGTGGAATTCTCTTATGGAGAAGGTAACTCGTTTTTGAGAGAAGCATGACATAACCATACTCGATATGAAAAATGACTATGTGAACCCAAAGAAACCAAGACAGAAGACCGGCATTAACAATGAACATCATTACCGCGTTGATTGTTTCTTTGACGTTCTGGATATGTTAGGAAAAGAGTTCCATGATAGATTTAACGAGGTAAATTCCGAGTTGCTTCGATGTATGTCCGCTTTGAGTCCAAGTGATCTATTTGGTCAGTTTGATAAGGAGAAGTTGGTGAAGTTAGCTAAGTTTTATCCTGATGACTTCAATCATAAAGAGATGGTGACTCTCGAGCATGAACTTGCTCTCTATATAGACAATATACTGCATGATACAAGGTTTGCTAACCTGGACAGTATTGGTGATTTAGCTAAACTCATGGTTGATACAAGGAAGCATCTCTCATATCCTTCGGTGTTTAGGCTTTTGAAGTTAGTACTAACACTTCCTGTTGCCACTGCCACCGTAGAGAGACGATTTTCAGCTATGAAGATTGTAAAGAATGCTTTGCGTAACAAAATTGGTGATGATTACTTGAGCCATAGCCTGATTTGCTATGTGGAAAAGGGATTGCTGAAGACCGTTACTAATGAAGTGATTGTTGATCGTTTCCATAAGATGAAAAAGCGCCGCGGGAGAGATGAAATGTAATAACTTAATATCTTACACTTCGTCTCTGTTTATCACCTCCATTAATATTTTCATAGATGATCCTAACATGTGTGTTCCATTTGCAGGTAACAACATTTATCTGGAATACAAATAATATTCACCATTTTACAACCTATGAACTATTTGGATATCTGTCCTGTCTTTTTGTCCAAAAAGGTTTGTTTTGTTTTAGTGAACTTGTCATATTGCTATCGGATGAATTATTTATAAATTATGAGAAGACTGCTATATATTGGTCATTTTTATTCATATTTATATGCTTACGTACAAGTGGTTTTTTTAGTAAAAAAAATATTGGTCATTTTTCTATACATGTGTGCCCCCAGTCGCTTTTTTCCCTGGGTCCGCCCCTGGATACCGCCCCCATTGTGTATGCTGTGTAGATAAAGCATGTTCTTGACAATACTTGTGTTGCCAGATATGTTTACATACATTTTTCTTGCGTGATGATTGTAGGACTTGTTCTGCAATGACTTTAATCAAGCAATAATTCCTATTGGGGGCTCCAAGATTCCTTTGTTTGTGGATGACAAAGTGTTCTCCAAAACCATGGTTTTTTATAAATATTTGAGAAAAGAGACAAACCCCACTTTTTCTAAAACTGAGAAAAGAGAAAAACTGTGGTATTCGTGTTTGCAAGGCGTTGTAATACTTTAGTTTCAGAATATCTCGGTTTAGATGATACTGAGCAAAGCCTAGCTAAATGTTTGGCAGCGAGCAGAGCATGTGTTTTATATTCTGAGAAAGAAAAGTTATCCGGCGGCCACGCCGCTCGATCGATGATCGTGGCGGCCCCCACCACTGCGGAGTAGTAGGCAGCAGCCGCTCCTATATGGTAAAGAATGCTCCCATGCTCCGTCGGCTTTTCATCGTGTTTAAACTGTAGTAGATATTTGCTCTGTCGTAGATAGATCGCACAAACGCTGAGCTAGACTGTGAGTGAGTGGACGTAGGGGGGTTGCTGAGCGAGAATGTGTATGTTGTACAGTATGATGATCCCACTATTCAAGTGGGACAAGACCGGCCAGCCGGCAGCCGCCATCGCCGCTTGATTAGCCGACCATGACCCGTCCAGGACCACAATCACGTCACGAAACTCCATTAATTATATCTAGTCAAGTAAGGGCATCCGGTCCGGTCCGCGCGTGACGGATGCGCGAGGCGTACTCGCGGCGTTTCCGCGGAGCGACTCATCTGACGAAACGGGTGCGGTTCGATCTATTTATACATCTAATATGAGGCTTGGTTGTGTCGATCTAGACGCGCGCGGACAGTGTGGACGCCGTGCCAGTTGGCGACGTTGGCCCACCCGTTAGCCATCATGGCGGTGATTCAAACACGCAGAGGTATCGATTCAGACGCAACCGTGGCAGAGGCGCTGCGCGGAAGGCTGGCCGTCGGCAGCCCGCGCCATCAATGGCGACTAGACGGCACACTGACTGGCTGGACACTTCAATGCCGTCTATTCGGCCTCCGCATCGGCATCCGATGCCGGTCCTTTTTAACTTGCCGTCCGCGGCCACCTTCTCTCCATAGAACACCATCCTCTCCTCCTTCTCCTCTTCGTTCTCCACTACCTGTAGCTAGCCATGGCCGACGGCGCTGGATCGAGGGGAGGGCGCGACGGTCGTGGATGTCGAGGGAGGCGTGGAGGACGCGTCCAACTCATCGCGCCACCATGCTCTCCCTCAACGCCGCCGTCGCCCGAAGATTTCGACCAAGACACCCATTTCGCCGTGGCCATCCACCTCGGCATGCCGCATGACAGGCTGCTCCTCCCCCGCAGGTTCTGATCGGCGACGAGCCTCCACCGCCGCTTGTCATGTTGCGGGCGAACGGTTTTAGGACCACCGGGTACCTGGTCGATCTGCAGTCCGACCACCTCGGTCAGATGTACCACGACAACGGCTGGGAGTGCTTCGCCCGCTCGCACCAGATCGAGGCGGGCAACATCCTCGTCTTCAAGTATGACGGCGAAGGAAAGTCCGGCGTCAGCGTCTTTGACCACACCATGTGCCGCCGCTGCTACCACTCTGACTTCGACCCCTCCTTCGACTCCGACAAGTAGGCTAGGCTGTGCGCGCGCATGTATGATCTATCAATGTAGGCTTTGGCCATTTGCAATGAAAATCTTTATTCGACTGGCAAATATATTACAAACAAGAGTAAAACGGGTCGACTACGGGTCGATCGGCATTGGCCATTCTAGTTAGACGCCGCCTATGGGTCGGTAAGGCCCCATTCAACGTTGAGACAGCGGTAGATCGCTTATTGCGTTTGCAACTCTTCTTCGGGCTTGGGGAGGCGGGCACGCAGGTACGCGTTGTCGGGATTGTCCCGCAATGTTTTGCGGATCTGGTCACGTACATCCATGAGCGCTAGACGCCGGCGATGCTCTGACAGAAAGACGCGGTTCATCACCTCGAACGAGAAACGCTCGCCGGTGGTCCTGTTGTAGTTGTATTGAAAGCGTCGTGGCAACGACGGGTTTGGCAACCACCACGGCCGCTCGGGCCCCTCCACTCTGCCGGTGTCGGGGTTGGCACGGAGCTCGTCGGGTTGATGCCGGAGGCCAGGCATGGTGGTTTTTTATGCTGTCGGTGGTGCGGGTCCCGTCGTTGATATCTTGGCGACCTCCACTATTGTTGCGCCTGGACGCGGCAGGAAACTCGCAGGAAGCGACGGGAAAGAAAAACGGGAGACGACGTGGCGGCGAAAAGCCACTGAAAATACGCTGGTGTTGGCGATGGCATGCATAAAATGGATCACGTCAACAGACGCACGCCGAATGCGACTCCTACCTAATGACCAGAGCCCAACCCAAACGGACAAAAAACGGATCATTTAAATCGACCCGGTGAAGATGCCGTAAGCCGCCACTACCGTTATCTCGTGCAACGCTGACACGTACTATGGCGTGCAGAGTATATACCAGCACACATGCATAACACACGCAACAACCCGACGAATCGAGCTACTACTATACATGTCGTGATTGTCGATCGTCACTCCTCCAAGACCCTACCGTAGACGAACAGCCCGACCGGACAGAGAAGTTCGCCATAGTAGCTAACCACGTGCAGATGCGACACAACAAATCAAGGATTTTATTTCAGTTCATGCGCTCTCATGGTGTCACCGCGCACGCAACAAGGAGGTGCACCGCTGCCGCTGGCCATGGAAGTAGTACTAACTACTACCGCGGGACAGGCCAACCACCCGATGAGCGAGCCAATGATAATCCAGTGATAGTACTGGTTTAGGTACGTCCTTTTCCTGCCTACTAGTAAGCTCGCTTGGTGACGTGAAGATGCTACAAATTTAAAGCTGTGGAAACGTGTTTGGTCAATCCTGCTAGAATAGACCACTCCTTCTTCTTGTTTTTTTAAGCATCACAAAGCAGGACCGCACGTACGGCCACTTGTTCCTTCGGCCGGTCGCTCACGATTTCCAGTTACCGCAATCTCTGGTTAATCAGTGTAGTACTACGTAGTAACACCCTTTTGATTTTAACCAAAAAAAGAGGAAAAAAAACTTTGGTCCACTGAATTTTCACGGGACAGTCGGAGTTGCTTGCTCTTGCTGAGTTTGCTCGTACGCGGCATGGCAAGTTAGTGAAACCGAAGCTGCGCCTCCACAAATCTTTGATTGCTCAGAGTCATTGTCGTCGTCGTCGTCGTCATCCTCGTCGAGGCAGAGTTTGCTTAGTTCCCACAGGCAACCATTTTGGTCGTACTGGCATTTTTGGCTTAATGCGCGTTGCCACAGTGTGGTGGCCAACCAAGCAAGTGACTCGGTACTCGTTTTCTTGCCAAAGTTACGGCAGCCACACGAAAGCGTGCATGTTTAAGAAGCCATGTATTTCGCTAGACAATCTGTTTACGAAAATTAATTAAATATATAGTTCACACACAAGATAAATATGTTTGTCAAACAACTTTATACTTTCTATGTCCAAATTTATGTTGTATGTAAGGTTTTATCGGAGTCAAACTTTGACCAAGTAGTTTGATACAAATATGAACCCTATACAATACCAAATTAGTATTACTCCCTCCTACCCATACTAGTTGACTTCAATTTGGATGTATCTATCACAAAAACATGTCTACATACATCCAAATTAAAATCAACTAATATGGATCGGAGGGAGTATTAGAATTGGTTTAAAATTTATTTTCTTACTATATGAATTTTATATCTTATATATTCCAATTATTTTTTATATTCTTGGTCAAACTTGCAAAGTTTGACTTGCACGCAAAATTATGCACAACATATTATGAAATAGAGAGAGTGTAAAGAACGCCACGGGCAAAATTACAATTCCGTCCTTAGAAAAACTTATGCCTCGTAGAACAATCGTCCTCCGCTGCCTCCATGGTAGTGCCAAGAAAAGAGATAAACAACCGCCATACATAGATTTGAGATAGCACCAGAGACGCGGAGCTAGACTAATTTATGGGTATGCGATGAATACCCAATGATTTTTGTCCAAAAATTCTAGTAAATAAGCTCCTATAAAAATATACATATAGGACATTGTTCTCTTGCGTGTGTTAAACCCGCAAAAAACGACCTTTGGAGCCCCCGACATTCAAACTCTCAACCTAGGCCAAAATACGAGCTACCCTTTCACCACTGAGCTACCCTATTTTAATGGACGCGTCTCATGAAGAAGCAAAGAAAGAGAGCACCTTCTCTCAACTGAACATTGACCCCCGCTGCCTCCCTCCTGTTGCACGCTTGTCACTGGCGTCGGACCGCCAACCTCTTCTCTCAGGCAAACACAATTTCCTTCACCACCCTTCCATCGTGTGCACGACCCGCACACCGCTAGCCTCCTACACCATGGTGACGCGGCGAGCTCGCTCTGCCATGACGTTTCCTCCGCCGCACCTCGACGTTGCTCATTGGTGTTTCCCACCCTCCCCTCGCACGGATTAGCGTGGCGGCCTGTCCTTCCTCTACATTCGCGGGAAGCAGCAAACCTAGGGGCAGCAGGTGGAATACAATCAACACGGAGCTTGGGTCCTAGCGCTTATAGACACCGAGGCACAACCTTAGTCGCCGCGCTTGCGCTGGCGCGGCAAAAAAATCCGCCAGGGATTGTGTAACGGCGATGTTTTTTTTTGCCTCGGCTCAACGTGATACGCCGAGCTAACGCTTCCGCGGCGCGGCAGTGATGTGCCTCATTACATTTCTAAAGACGTCGAAACTTTAGCGTCGTGTCACGTATTGAATACCAATTAATTACAATACCATTAATCAAAGTAATCAGTTTATAGTCATTAATTTAGAAATCTAATTGCATTCAAATTGAAAATTCAATTTTATTGAGAGAATATTTATTAGTGCCCACTTTGGTGCCCGATAGAGCAACTTCGGTGGCCGAGAGGTAACTCAATTCCTGGCAGAGCACCTTTGGTGCCCGATAGAGCAACTTCGGTGGCCGAGAGGTAACTCAATTCCTGGCAGAGCACCTTTGGTGCCCGATAGAGCAACTTCGGTGCCCGAGAGGTAATTCAATTCCTAGCAGAGCACCTTTGGTGCCCGACCGAGCAACTTCGGTGTCAGAAAGAGCAACTTGGATGCACGACGAGGCAATTTCGGTGTTCGACAAAGCTATTCCAGTTCCCAAGGAGACAACTTTAGTATCCGACAGGCCACTTCTTTGCCCGACAAGGAAACTTTAGGGTGTGTTTGATAGATCGGGGCAACCCAGGTATTCTGGCCTTATTTCCCTTTTTTGTTGTTTGTTAGATCGGGTCGGTTACAATGGGCAGTGCCCACCTCATACGAAAAATCCCCCTCAGCCTTGCCCAGTTGGGAAGCTGGAATCGAGCTTCGCAACGGGGCAGTGCTGAGTCCGTCCCACGCCATCGCTCCAGACCGACAGGGGTCAACGGCTCATACCCTCATTTCGCCCGTTCTCGCATGATGTGTAGCCCCGTCCTGACTCGAGCTCCACCATCCTCGTCCGAGCTCGACCTCTGTCGTCCCCATCCGAGATCCACCGCACTTGCGCCTGTCCTCGTCAAGGTCCTGATGACGCGCGTGGCATCCTGCCGCCTCTCCTTGCCTCGTCCGCTGTAGGTCTGTGAGCTCCTGTCGGCGTGCGTCGGAGGTCGGTCTCCTGGCGGCGGGGAAGAAGGAGCTCGGTCTCCTGGCGGCGTCTGCACATGGAGGCATCCCCTATCACCGGAGAAGGTGGCGGCGGCCCGTTGACGAGGAGCTCGACCGCGACTGATGAGGGTTAGGCTCCTGGTGTCGGGTTGAGATTGTCTCACCTCATGGAGCGCCGGCGGTGGCTCTCCAAGGCCTATGGCGGTGGTGCTCTGACCAGCCTGAGGCCGTGGCGCGTGGCAGAGGAGTGTGGAGGCAGCGGAGCTCCTGCCAGGGACCCCATTGCTTTTTTGTTTTGTTTTTAGGGACCCGATTGCTTTATATTTTTCTATGACATAGCTCGATTCATACAACCTACCAAACAAGATCTGAAGTGAACTCAGCTGAGCTAATACAACCTACCAAACACCGCACAGAAATCATACTTGTATATGGTCAACATAGCTGAACTCAGCTTGTATCAGGTAAGATAGCCCATCTAGGCTACCAAACACACCCTTAGTGTCCGACAAGGCCACTTTGTTCCCTGATGAGGCAACTTTGGTGCCCAACAAGATCACTTTGGTGCCCGCGAAGTAACTTTAGTGCCCGATGAAATAATTTTGGTGCCCAGCGAGACAATATTCGGTGCCCGACGAGACAACTTTGGTGCCCGAAAAACCAACTTAGGTGCCCAACAAAGTAATTTATGTGCGAGACAAAGCATTTTTGGTGCCTACCGAAATAAATTTGGTTCCCGACTAAGCAAATTTGGTGCCCGATGAGGAAACTGTTGTGCTAGACGCAACTAGTGTGGACTGAGCAATGTTAGAGCTCGATGAGATTACTTTAGTGCCCGAGGAAATAACTTGGGTACATGACGAGACAACTTCGGTGCCTGACGAGGCAATTAGTGCACGACTGAGCAATGTTGGTGCTCGACGAGACAACTTTGGTTCCCGATGAGGCTACTTGGGTCTTAGAGAAAACAACTTCAATCCTCGAGAAAGAAACTTTGGTGTGTGACAGGGCTTCTTGGTCCTCGACGAAACAACATTGGTGAGTGGCAGAGCAACTTCACTCCTCGACCGAGCAACTTTGGTGAGTGACAAGGCATCTCGGTCCTTAACCGAGCAATTTGGGTGCCCGACAAGTCAACTTTGATGCTCAATGAGTCAACTTTGGTACCCGACAATATAACTTTAATGCTTGAAGAGTCAACTTTGGTGCCTGATGAGACACCTTTTATCCTCAAAAAGGAAATATTTGTGCCCGACGAGACCACTTGGGTACCCGACGAGGCAACTTACTTACTAGACGAGACAATTTTTGTGCCCGACAAATTTTGGTGCGCGATGAACCAATTTTGGTGCCCGGCGAGACAATTTTAATGCTCGGCAAGTAAACTTTTGTGCTTGACGAGGCACTTTGTGCTTGATGAGAAAACTTTGGTGCCTGAAAAGATAACTATGGAGCTCGACAACCAACTTTGGTGAAAAGTAATTTATGTGTGAGAAAAGCAATTTTAGTGTTAGACTAAGCAATGTTGGTGCGTGATAAAGTAACTTTGGTGCTCGATAAGATAACTTCTGTGCTCGACGAGACTACTTTGATATCGACGGGACTACTCCGGTGTCCGACGAGTCAACTTCGATACCAATGAGGTAACTAAAATAAGACAACTTAGGCAACCAAATAAAAAACAACTTTGCACTTTCATCACAATAGTAGGCGACTTCACAAAAAATAGCGATAGACAACTTTATAACCAATTAAAAGTAACTTCACAAGTGACCAATAAAATAATTTACGTGTGACACAGAGTAACATTAATACCCATAAAAATTTTAGGTTTGGAGGTCGCTCCAAAAACTTTAATACCCGTGCGTTGTCCAGAAGCGGCGCATGAGTGGATTGGAGGTCGCTCTGACAGAAAATCTCCTAGGCGGGAATTATAGGCACGAACAGTCAATCAGACGGAGCGCGGGAGGGTGTTGTGCTTGACTTGTCGAAGGAACACCAGCTTCTCATAATAATTTGAGTCAATTAATTTGAATCGGATAGAATATTTTAATTTGGACTGTAGTTTAGCCAGGCTGCCACGATCCGAACTCACAGCGACAATGGGTCCTCCTCCATTGTGCTCGCGCGATCAGCTCCTTTTGTTTCGCTGAAGGACCGCTTGTCTGGGCCAATTGCGACTGGCGGCCCATTTATTTCCGTTCCTTCAAGTATCATTCATGCGGGTTTCTTTCGCGTGAACTGGATTTCTGTCGGCTTCAGACGAATCGTTCACGTCATGGTACTTGGACGAATCGTCGAATTCTATCTTAGCTTTCGATGGGACTATTCCCTTTCTCCAGGTTTGACCGTCGGCTTCTTTTGCAGACACGTACTGAAACCAGACAATGGTTCTTCTTCACTGGTTCATTATGCTGTGACGTACAAAAGGAATAGTATTCTTCTTTCTACTAGGAAAATCTATGTTTTCAAGTCACGTGATAGTTGTGGATACCGAAAATAAGGAAGCAGTACACCCTCCGCCTCAAAATAGATGTCACGGATTTATTAAATTTAGATAAATCTAGACACTATTTACTATATAGATTTATCCAAATTTTGATAAAATCGAGACATTTATTTCGAGACAGAGGGAGTACACATTATTCACGTGCATACAATTAATTTGCATTACAACAGGAAGCTTCAGTCCAATAGCATCAAAAACATCTTCAGCTTGGTGACTTGGTGAAAATATTGGATAGGCTTCAGTGTACATTCCCATCTGGAAATTTGGTTCACACACACAAAAGCTTTTGTCTATAGGCCATAGTTTTAAAAACCGGACCGGTGATCGAACCGATGAGGCTATTGGTTTAGGTTTTTACTGGTCGGACCAGTGGTTCATTCGGTTCAATGGCGACAAAAAACCGTTCCTTTTAATTAAAATTTAAGCAAAAATCGGAACAAAATGACAATCAAATGTATATTAAGCATATATTTCAATATGTAATCGCAAAACATGGTGTGTTCAAGTGGTATTGGGCCTTATGTGTTTCTATTTCTATCTAGGATAAGATATTGAGTTTGATTCCTCTTGCAACTTCTTTTTTTCCTGGTTTTTTGCTATTTGGACCGGTGTATCTTAAAAAACCAGCGAGGTCATCGGTTTAGGTTTTTTCTGGTTAAACCACTGAACCGGTCCGGTTTTTAAAACTATGCTATAGACTAGAAAATTGGCACAACTTGGTTCTAGAGAACCAGACAAAAAGATAGTAAAGCCATGATCTTATAGCTATTATCGTACAAAACAAGAGTATTGTATTGCTGCTAAGCATATCATGAGTTAAGTCTACAGGATTACGCTAGCGTCAACTGAAAGTCTGAATCAACTCCCAGATTCCCCCCAGACTGAGATTGTTCATCATTAAACTCTAAAAAAAACTAAACTTCTCGAGATTTCCTGCAAAATCAGAGCCCCACAAACTGCCACCATCCATGCCACTACTTGATTGTTAGTTTTGAGAAACCCGAAGAGAAGAAATAAGAAACATTAAAAGGACGTTTCGCTATAAAACATATAAATACTAAAGACCGTTTCGCTATAAAATCAAAATAACCTAGAACGCTACTATAGTCCATCTCTCTCCCTAAAGGAAGAGAAATGAATTGTGAATTATCATCTGGATATGCATGTCATGATAACAGGTTTGCAGCAAAAACTGACATCATGCATGATCCTTTTTACCATCTTCGGAAAATGAAACAGGAAACTTTGAACTCAGGCTTGGTCAGTTGTGAAAATATTTCAGGAAAAGAAGGAGATGGTCAATTGGATATTATGGTGCACAAAAAAACATCATGATTACAATGCCATGTGTTTCTTGACATTATTATAACGATGTGTTGCCGAGTTTTTATCTTTGTACATAATTAGTTAATGATGTTACTATGTACTAGCATAGAATCCATGTGTGTTAGACAATAAAAGCTAGTTCAGAAAACAAATAATACTCCTAGATGAAGGGTCCATGCTAAAAGCGTGTCGATAATTTTTAGCAGCATCACGGGCTGTCACCACAACACTATATGAATGAAGGAACAACAAATAAGTGCATTCTACAGAGTGATCCGTAACAATCAAAATCAGAGTATGTGTATAATAAACGAAAATGCCTGTCAGGTATATAATACTTAAATGTAATTCTCTAACTAGTTTAAGTGGCATAAATATTACTAGTTCCACTTCAACACCAACTAGAACTTAGTCGGTGACATGCTAACTTGAAGGCTGACAATATACCAAGCAATACATATTGTTTTGTAGTTGAGGAAAAGCAAACATTATCTAAGGAACAAATATGCATTAAAAACGTTAGACATAGAGAAGAAATTTTAACACAATGACAATTTCAATTGAAATAAAGGTACACGATTTTTTTCTAGCAATAGGGAGAAAGACTTCATAATAGAGAGAACACAAAATCTTTGTACTTTATAGGAACCATAAACAACATGAACCATATAAAAGCCAGTGAACAGATCATGATCTTTAGATTCATACCGAAGGAACACAAATTTTTGAGTAGGGAATAGAAAACACTAGTTCTAAAGGCAAAATGTTTTCAAAAGACAACTAGTTCTACTTAGTATAAAACACTAATCTGTTGAGAAAAAAATGCTTTCCTGGTAGCTACCTCATTGAGGAGTCAACTTGTAGAAATGAACAAATGAAAAAAAGTAAGAGGTAAGAGATCATGATTGTGTCAGTTTTGGAACAAGTTTTTAGTACACTATGAATAAAAACAACAGTCAAAAAGATTTACGAACTATAGGAACAAAAAGTGTGCATTTGCGGAATGTTAAGACTCAAGTAACAAATTTAAAGCAATGTTAATTATGAAAAAAGGGAACAAAAAGAGGAACAAAAGAAACTACATGAACCGAATGAGTTGGGAGGTTTGAACAAAAAACTATAAGAGATCATGATCATATTATTTAGGTTTCAGGAACAAGTATTTTTGAAGTAGAACAAAAACACGAGTTCCAAGGAACAAGTATTTAGAAAGTCTAGAAAAATTCTAGTCCGAAGGGAATAAAGGTTTTTTTAGCTTGGAAACAAATGGTAGAACGGGAAAAATCCTACAGTCAACAGGAACTACTCACTAGGTTCAAAGGAACAACTATGTTGATTTCAAATATTTCTGAAGGGAGGAACAAAATAAATATCATGTAGGAACAATTTCTATGAGTGTAGGATTAGGTCTTTGTTAGAGCTGGAACACAATATTAATCATAAAGGAACAAGTGTTTGTTACTGTGATGATAAAATATATTGGTGAAGCTAGAACCAAATGGAAAAAAAACGCAAGTGTTTATGAGTCCAGGAACAAATATTTTTTAAAGAGGGAACATGATAGATGCCATAAAGGAACAATAGTTTAGGACTGCAGGAATTAAACATAGTTGTGATATGAGAATAAATAATATATCACTGAGGACAACTACTTACGTGTCCCTAAACAAATATTTTTGAAAATTAGAACGAAATAAAAATCAGAAAGGAAGAAGAGGAGAGGGACAAAAAATTGTTAAAAGGCAAAATATGAAAAAACAAATTATTTCACACAGAACGACTGTTTGGGATTATTGGAACCAATGTAGTAACTAAATTAGAACATGATATTCATAATGCAGTAAAAAACAATATTAGCACTAAGGACAACATAATCAACTATATAAAACGCATCCAGACGACATAACACCTACCAAATAGACACAAAAAATAAAGTAAATGGGAACAAATATTATGTCATAGAGAACAACATGTGAATACTAGTGGGAAAAAAGTGTATCAGAACAACTGGTCAAGGTGAGGGGAACAAAAATTGAATGACATGGAAGGACTCACCGAGTGTAGATGAACTAACCATATTAGTATAGGCTAAATGATAAAATTCAATACCAAATAGAACAAAACCTGTTGTTAAGGGAACACCATATAACCATGGAAGAAACAAACATAGGTGTTAAAAATGATGCAACAATTTAAAACTTCAAGTCAATAAAAAATCGAAGTAAAAGATGGTATATACTACTCACTCGATAGCAAAAGTGACCGCACTTTTCAAATAAGCTATCAATTGCTACTACTAGTTCAACACCATTGCTGGTGATACATGCAGAATTGCATTTAAAAAGTGGCTACTTCTTCAGAGTGCATCAAATTGAATTGGCTAGCAGTGATACTCTCCACAGGCTCTTTAATTAGGAACTAGATCCACTAGCAGCGACTAAACCCTTTATATTTCCATCACACTAGAAAACACCAAAAAAAATCATAATAACATGAACTATAAATTCTCTAACAGTGGTTAGAACCGAAACCCTAATCTACAGGATAAATGTTAGAAGAATTACCTCGCTTATCGATGCCAACGAGGAAAAGGAACTTCAATTTTGGGTTCATGTCACGCGAAGAAAGAGAACAATAGTTCCAGCGATGGTGGTGGCAGAGGGGGAGGCGATGCTGCACAGTACCGGGGTTAGAGGTGGGACAGATGAACAACCGCGAGGAAGGAGGTTCCCTCAAAGATGAACGACACCCGCATCGCCTCCACTTGAAGTACCTCACCTGGAAAAGAAATCGAAGCAACAAATCAAGCAAAAGAAGGGAACGGGTGGTTGGCTGCAACATAGATGTCGATTAACTACACAGAGGGCGGCGGGCGGGTGCTGTTTTCTTACTGGGTGTGGGTCTTCTTGCAGACGGAGGGGTAGAGGATTACCACGGTGTTGGTTCTGTTGTCTACTAGGACCCTAGAGATATGAAGAAAAACCGAGGAGGGGAGCGCCGAGAAGAACGAAGAAGAACTGCCGAAACTGCGTGTGTGCTCAAGGAAAGAAGGAAGGGAACAAAGGAACGAACCATAACAGGGTGAACCCACGTTGAAAACTCTTCAGCGAAATGCTGTTAGGAAGCTCGGATGCTATGGAGTCGTTTCCGCGACAATGGCCACATCATTGATCAGCACGGTGAATTGGCTTCACATTACACTGCCTATGCTCGACGCACCCTCGAGCCCTCAACCTTGCACTCACCATAGCCGCCGCCGACCGGCACTGTGCTTTCGTGCTTCCACTAGACGTCAGATCGTTTGCTTCTCGTGGTGCAACACTTTACCGACCTTCCCCGCCGCCTAACTCCCTCCCACACACCGCATTGAGATCCGATTTTCCCCCAATCCCTAGTTGTGATCTCACGGCGGTAGGACGTCTGTATTCCGGCAAGACGTAGCAGCTTAATTGAAACATCCCTACACAATATCATTCCCAAATAATTGAGATTTAAAATTTTAGAAATACGGAGTTTCACACCGTGAGTGCAGACCATAGTTTTAAAAACCGGAACGGTTCGATGGTTTAACCATAAAAAACTTGAACTTATGGACACATTGATTTTTTTAAGAGGCACCGGTCCAAATAGTAAAAACACGGAAAAAAAATGTTTACTAGAGGAATCGAACTCGTGAACCTTATGCTAGTCATAGATAGAAACACATAAAGCCTAATACCACTTGGGCACGCCCGAACTTTGTGATTACATATTGAAATATACATTATATATACCTTTCATGGTTATTTTGTTCCAAAATTTGCTTAAATTTTGATGAAAAAGAACGATTTTGTCTTGCTGTCAAACCGAACGAACTAGTGGTCCGACCGGCAAACGCCTCACCGGTTTACTGACCGGTCCGGTTTTTAAAACTATGGTGCAGACAAAGTACTTCATATTGTCTTCTTATATTTCTCCTAATTGCGTGATTAAGAGCCTGATGCTTAACAAGCTAATTTTTTATTTGAAGGTCTGGAAAAGGCGAAGCAATTATTGAATTCTTCTTACAAGTAAAGGATGATGATATTATTTTTTTCTAAAACACATTAAATATTCCAAATAAAAATGTGTGTTAGTTCATTTTTATTCAGAACAGTAACATGTTTTCTAATCATATTTTAGGCAATTATATTCTGTATATAAGAATAATGCATAAACATAAAATATAATAAACATAAGAAAATGCACTAAAAACATAAAATAAAAAATGAGGTAGCCTTGTGCCTTATTTACCTGGGCCGCAACCCAGCCTCAAAACCAGCCCACTCGAGCCCAACTTGCTCCCCGCGATCATCTAGACCGTTGACTGAAATCAACAGCCGGGATCCACCCAGCCAGATCAAGTGACACCCCGGTCAAACCCCTAACCCTAGAAACGCTTGGCCTCCACCCCGATTCATCCCCGTGAGTGAGAGAGGAGACAACATCGGTGCACCACCATGCTCTATTGCGCTCCCCTTTCTCCTACTCTCTCCCCCATATGGCTTCTATGAGTGAAAGAGAGGTGACGTTGCATGGCTATGCTCCCCCTTCATCCTAATATGCACGCACATCAGTGAGCGAGAGAGCATCGATGACAGTGATGCGTGCCCTCCCCTGCAATCCTTATTGTCGTGGTGATCGCGCTCGTCAGTGGAGCATGCATTGGACTAGGTTTGACGCGCTCCTCCGTCGAGCATAGCTGCCTATGCCGTTTTTCGTATAGGGTGGCAGGAGGTGGTGCTCTTCCGGCGGCCATTAGGCGAAGATTGTGACTAGCACGTGATGAACACTGATGTGTGTGTCTGTACCGCGTCTCACGACACGTCCATCCGCACACCCCTCCGCCAGGAGGGAACAACAGTGTGGGATCCTTGCCCTCGCCGGAGCTAGGGGTGCTATGGTGGCCCCCAAAGGGATAGGCAACAACACAACAACCTCAGGTACATCCGTGTTCTCGTGCTCATGCAGAAAAGAATGCCAAACGTAGGATTCCTTCGAAACAGGGGAAATATAGGGTTAGGGTTTCTTTGTAAAGCGGGGATTTTCCTTTTAATTGCAATAACATGCTCCCCTCTTTCTAATTACTTAAACATGGCTAACAACATATCAAACAATAATTATATTAGACATGATTGCGTCATTGGAAACTTAATAAGTTAATTAGATTTTTTCTTGATCATTATCAGTGCATGTTTAAAGAGTAATTAGAACTAATCTGAGGCTACCACTTCAAAAATATTGCATAAAGCATGATCATATAACAAGAACGAGGTCAACAGATCCCAATTGTGGTTCTACTGCTACTCAAGTAAGCATCTGATACCATTGTTGAAATAAAAACCACAAGTGTAGCACCAGATCATGCATGGTAGCCATGTAGAACACACATCACAGATAGACAGAGATAAATAGATCATTGCTGGGTGCATGGGTTGATGATGAAGCCATTGTATGCATGATGCATGCCCGATGAGTTATTGAAGGAGTGGGTTGCTTTATTTGCCGGATCCCCTCTGGCCTCCACCTACACTGTCTTGGGACAGCACGACATGGCTCCAGTCTTCTCGTTGGTTCTGCGCAGGCTACTATCAGTGTACTCCCTTCGTTCGGGATTATAGGTCCTACGCGCATAACTAGGTTGTTAATTTAACCAATAAAATATATTTTATATATAATAAAATTTATATCATTAGAAAGTATAACTTCTAAAGTTTCTAATGATATAATTTTTATACTATACTATTTATATTTTGTTGTTCAAATTGGCAACCTAGTTATTCGCGCGAGACTTATAATCCCAAACGGATGGAGTACAATTTAGAGAAGGATGAGAGAATACATCTCTATTTGACAGGCATCCCCATGCAACGGGGGACCAGAACCATTAGTTGGTTAGTGTGCCCCCATCAATGTGTTTTTGTTACACACGTTGGAGTCCTGAATGTTGGTTCGCGGGCCTCTCTTTATCTTTTTTCAAATCTTTGTTTTAACTGTCTTTGTTAACCTAACAGAAATACTGTCTCTATTTTGTTTCAATTAACCGGACATGTCAACCACCAAGATCTTGTTGGAGTTTAACCTAATATTGCCTAGCTTATTTAGTACATTGTAATAATTCCTAAAATTTCATAGCCTCATTTAGTCCATTCATGCAACAAAAGTTGGGACAAAAGTAAAAGCTTAGTCCCATATTGCTAGTCCCATATTGCTAGTTAAGGGGCTGCCGTGATGGAAGCTCCGTTGATATCCTAACATAAGTGCACAGTTGGAGTCTGATGAATTGCTGTCTCGGCAACTTCAGGAGTAGCTTTACAGTGAAGCAAGCACCTCGTGTTGCTCCTAAATCATCTCTTTCCTCTGTGTCTTGGCGACCAGAACAACTGTGTACAAATCAATTAAGATGATTACCATGCAGGATATTACCCACCGTACTTCGATGCTAACCGCTAACATAGATCTATGAGAACACAAGTACATACTCCCCAAATATCAAAACATATATCGAAAATTTACCAAAATTTAAATATATCTAAATTTTAATAAATCTATAACATCTATTCTGTGACGGAGGGAATACAAGATTTAGATGGTAATTGTGAGAACGAATTCTGATCCACAAAGACCATTAAGAAGGTTTACCAGACAAGAATGCAAGCTTCCTCCGGTCCATATTAATGGCCTCAAATTTATCTAGATTTATATGTATCTATTTAATAAGTATTTAAACTAAATACATTCGTATATTTAGATAAAGTTGAGGCCATTAAAACAAAAAAATATTTTGAGAAATAAGAGTAGTAGAGATTCATGCACTTTCCATCATCATCCCTGTAAACATTTGCTTAGAGCAAAGAAAACAAATACTCCATATGTCCCAAAATAAGTTACTTGATTTTGTCTAGATATACATGTATATATGTAAATAAAATATTCTAGATACATTTAAATCTAGACAAAACCATCTCAATTATTTTAGGACGGAGGGAGTATGAGTAAATGTTATCACTTGATCTCCTCTTCATTAATTAACGTCACGTGTATTGTTCTTTGCCTTCTTCACTTCATCCTCGTCTGTACTGTACTCCCAGTGGCGGACCCAAGAATTACTCAAAGCCTGGGTGAACAGTGTATTTTAAGGCTAATAACACTATCTTTTAATCAAATTGCTATAGAATTAGGCTTGTCGTCCGGTCATAAGCCTGGACGCGTGTCCGGGCTTAGGGACGGCTAGGTCGCCTATGTGTACTCCCCACCATCTCCGGGCGGTCATTGCTCCCGTCCACCACCATTGCCGGTGCCACCTTGAACTGGGCGTAGATGTCCCCCTTGTAGAAGCTCCTGGTCCTCCACACCAACACCAGCGACACCAGCACGCCGGCGAGCGTCACCCCCGTGATGATGAGGAACGCGTGCTTGAAGCACTGAACCCCCTTGCAAATCTTGTTCCCAACGGCGGCCACGCCGCGACCGTGCTGCCTGGCGGCCTCGGCGTCGTACATGCGGCCGGCGATGAGCACGTTGAGCACGTATGCACCGATGGGGCTCGCCGCGGTGCCGAAGTTGAAGAGCGTGGAGTAGTACTTGAGGCCAAACAGTTCGGAAATGATGGAGAAGAGCAGGGGCCACTGCGCGCCGAAGCAGAAGCCGATGATCATTGACGCGGCGTAGAGCGACCGCGGCACGCCGAAGGCGATGAAGAGGTGGCCGACACAGGAGAGGAGGAGCACCGCCGTCAGCGCCAGCGGCCGCGGTAACCTGTACCGTGCGAGGAAGAACTCCGATATGTAACCGGCGCCCACGCGGCCGGCATAGTTCCAGATGCTGATGAGGGAGACGAAGGTGTTGATGCTCTTGGCCGGGTAACCCAGCGACTGCCCGATCTGCGCCATGTTGTCGATGGCCGTAACCGTGCCGCCAATGCCGAACACCGACACCACGAACAGCACTAGCATCTCCACGCTCACCAGCGCCTGCATGATGGAGAAGTCCTCCCCGAGGGCCGGAGGGTTGAACATGCTGGTGAAGCAGCCAGCAAAGCCGCACGACGACTTCGTCTCGTCTCCGTCGACGTCCTCCGCGTCGCGTACTGTCGGTTCTTCGACGGCGATGCTGGCCGGCGGATGCTGAAGAGACTCCTCCAGCTGGGACTGGGAGACGGCCTGGTACTCCTCCTTGATGACCACGCCGAGGGGGAGGAAGAGGATGAGGAGGAGGACGGTGGCGCCGACGGCGTACGCGGCGTGGGAGAGCGTGGGCACCTGCTTCTGCACCACGATCATGACGAGGAGGTAGGTGGCGAGCGTGATGGAGATGTAGAGGAAGCAGAAGAACGGCTTGGTGTTAGGCCCCTCGCCTACAGCGCGGCGACGGTATGGCAGGACGCGGATGGTGTGCAGGAAGAAGATGTACACGGCAGCCGGCAGCCACGCGATGAGGAGGACGAGCGACTTGGCGTCGTCGCCGTAGATGGCAAGGTAGAGCTGCGTGTAGATGGCGCTGCTGAGCCCGACGAAGCCCTTGAGCAGGCCGATGACGATGCCTCGGCTCTCCGGGAAGTTTTTGACGCAGGAGACGAGCACGCCGGTGTTGGAGAAGGTGAGCGCATTGGCGCCCATGCACATGTAGATGGACATGAGCCACACGGGCGGCGCCGCCGTGCGCTCCGTCAGCGCGAGGTACATCATGAGGTAACCCACCAGATTCATGCCGGCGCCGATGAGCAGCACGGCCCACGTCGGCGCCACCTGCTGCACCAGACCGGAGACCACGCCGACGTTGGTGCCGAGGTCCTTGAAGAAGCTCAGGGTGTTGAGCGTCTGCTGGTTGTACCCCAGCGTCGAGCGGAGCTCCTTGGAGTAGAGCGCGAAGATGTACGTGGATCCAGATGCCGCCATCACCAACATCGACGCGAACACCACGTACCACCGGCTCCGCATAACCCGGGATGCGAACGCCGGCGTGCACATCACAGCCGCAGCCCCCTCGCCGTCGGCCATTTCCTTCTTCTTGCCCTCTCTATCTCACTCGATCGATCGGTGTTGGAAGATTGCTACTTATAGCGATCGTGGCGGCGTGTGTGTAATAGTTGTCAACACTGATCATGAAGTGTGGAGCACCAACGGACTTTTTTTTTTGATATACGGACTTGAGAGACAGCTGTGACAGATAGAACAACTAAAACATGCAATAATAATAATAATAATAATTATTATTATTATTATTATTATTATTATTATTAATATATAAAAGGCGTTGATATGCGGCCTCCCGTGTGCCCACTCCGCGAAGGGCGCCACGTCACGTCACCAAATAGTAAACCTGAATTCTAATTAGTGCTGGGGCACTGTGTTGTGTTACAGGGTGCTCGCCGCTCGCGCCCGTCCAATCTCTATCTAACGGTGTATCTGAACCGGTGGCTGTTTTGGGAAGCCTTGGTGCACGTGGCCAGGCTGTCACAGAATAAATCCAGCTATCCTCGTCTTCGTCTCGTGTTGGTCTTCATCCTAGCGCCAGGAACAACGCCTGGAACCACAGGTGGTGGTGGTGGGCATCCGACGACTCCCGTCCGGCCAAGGAGCGCTTGACCTCCGCCGGGGACTCACCCGCCCGGCCCCGGCGTGCCCAACCTCCGCCGGCGACTCACCTGCCCGGCCCCGATGGAGGCGGCGCTCTACGCCGACTTCCCTCAGGCGGATCTCGACCGCGACGGCCGGATCAGCGGCCAGGAGGCCGTCGCCTTCTTCAAGGCCTTCGGTCTCCCTCAACATGTCCTAGCTCAGGTACATCCAGATCCGCTCGATTTGGGAGAAACATCTGAGATTTGGGATGCATATTTTTGAGCTACGAATTGGTGAGCTATCATGTGGATGTAATTTTTGTAACGGGATTGTACATTTCTACTTTTCTTTTCCTCAATTCTGGATATAGTTTTGTAATTGGATGTAAGAGTAGCAATTATTTCCCCAATTTTGGCTGTATTTTTTTGCAACTAGATGTACTTTTCCTACTTTTTTTACATCCAGAAATGATGAAAGGCTCGAGTTGTATTTTTTTCATCAATTCTAGATTAGATTTACACTTCTGGATGTAGTATTTGTCACTTTTCTACATCCGGACTGTTGAATGGATCAAGGTGTCAAACACTAGTATGTTTTGTGATCCCAGTTTTGGTGCATCTGGATGTAATTTTTTTCTACATCTACCGCTGCTATTTTTTACATCCTCAATTGGAATCACAATCACTAGTATTTTTCTGTATGTAATTTTATATAGTTAAACTTTAATTTTTTACATGCCAATACTTCTTATGAACTGGAGGAAGAAAAAGCAGTGGGGCCAGGTTTTTATCTCCACTTATTTAATGGGGGTGCATGCTGCGGTGTATGGCTGCATGTGAGTGTATGTGGTCCTAATAACAACTTGAGGAAGAAAAAAGCGATGGACCAAGCTTTTGTGTCCGCGTATTTAAAAAGGTGGACGGCTGCATGTGAGCGTAGGTGGTCCGACTTTCTATTTTTAGGAAAAAGGAACACGGTACCACTTGCCACTTTGGGAAAGTTTTGGATGGGGCACCGCGTAAGACAATATGGAGCCCGGGCACTGTGTAGCAACGTCCAATAGTAAACAGTGCGTGCACATCACAGCCGCGGCCTCCTTGCGGTCGGCCATTTCCTTCTTGCCCTCTCTGTCTCACTCGATCTGTGTTGAAAGATTGCTACTTAGCAACTTATAGAGACAGCTGTGACAGATATAGGGCAGCTAAAACACGCAATATGTTTAAATGCTCGATCGTAGACTTTTTGGTCACGTTAGTGATATTGAGATTTCATTGGATGCTTGTGCCATTTCAGACCTTTTTTTGTTGTGGAGAAATCTTACTCCATCCAGCACATTTAAGTTCTTTTGACTAGTAGCACACTATGATGTGCAAATTCTATTATAGTATATATTAAAAGCAATGTGGGGATGTTTAATAGAGCCATGAGAATAATTCACATCATCTGAATTATTTATTTTAATAGTTAGATCTAAAATAACTGGCTGGTATTTAATGACACGACGTGGACATATTAGTTTGGGTCTGACTAACACGAAAATAGCTGCGAATTACACTAAATCTCAGCTAGGTGATGTCATCCACGTGCGCAACAGCAGCGGTCATTGCTCGGTTTATTTCTCCTCTATATCTCGTACTTAAAACTATAGGTGCGCACCAAGGTTGGACGACACCTATGCTACAGAATGCAAACATTATTTTTTTGCTTTACCGCTGCCAGTTTGGTACTGTCCATGCAAATCTCACTCGCGACGTTTCATGTTTCTTTGTTGCAGGTTCTACTAATAAATATATTTAACTATAAATTTGAACAAAATATAAATTATATGTCAGACAAACTATATCATTGGACATGTCTTTTAAATATGAATCTAATGGTAATTTTTGCAACATATAATTCATGTTTTCTTAACCAATTTTAAGGTTGTTTTTTTGTCTTGAACTCCGTGCTAGCCTAATAAACCGGTATGAAGGAAGTATGAGTTTTGAACTCCGTGCTAGCCTAATAAACCGGTATGAAGGAAGTATGAGGTTTTTTTTTAAAAAGTCAAGCTACGAAAAGTTTGACCAAACTTATAGAAACAACTATCAAGAACTATGCTATTATATAGGTACCGTGTAGAAATATGTTTCATGATATATCAAAGAGTATGTATTTTGTATTGTAAATATTAATATTTTTTTAAAAAAACTTGATTAAACTTTACGTAGTTTAACTTTTGGAAAGAAATATAAGACATAAACTTTGAAAAAGAGGTAGTAATTGGTAGCCATTTGCCATTACAAAATCGATTGCTATCAACATAACAAAAAATACTATTTATAAAGGAAAATCTTAGTTGCAACCTCACATGCAACTAAAAAGTATCAGTTATAACTACACTTGCAACTAAAAGCTCACCTGCGACAACGCCACTTGCAACTAGAGAAAAACTTAGTTGCAACCTTGGTTGTAATTAAAAAAAAATTAGTTGCAACCTCACATGTAAATGAAAAAAATCCCTTAGTTGCAAATCCATCTGTAAGTGGAAACATGAACAAGTTGCACTTTTAGTTGCAACTAGGAAAAAACATAAACAGTTGTAAATGTCTGCTTGCAACTCGTACAAAATATGAGTCAGTTGCGAGTCTAAATTGCAACTTGTCGGAAACATGAGTTAGCTACGATTTCGATTGCAACTCATAGAAAACATGTCATCGGTTGCGGTTCTGATTGCAACTCATAAAAGAAACATGACCCAGTTGTGAGTCCAATTATAACTCATAGGAAACATCAGTCATTTGCGAGTCCGATTACAACTCATAGGAAAAAATAAGTCAATTCCAAGTCCTATTACAACTAATAAGAAACATGAGTCAATTGCGAGTCCGATTGCAACTAATATTAAAACATGAGTCGGTTGCAAGCCTGATTGCAATTAGTATTAAAACATGAGTCAATAGCGAGTGAGTCTAATGGTAGCTCATAAAAACATGAACCATTTACAAGTATGATTGCAACTCATAGAAATAACATGAACCAGTTACAAATCCAATTTCAACTCATGGGGAAAACATAAAGTAGTTGCGAGTCTAGTTGCAACTCATAGGAAGTATAACGTCCCAGGATTAGCACCTAAAAATAGAGAGGACACAAGTGTGTGCATTGCATTCATGCATAAGAAAATTCGGGGATTTTTCGCACAAAACTAAAAGAGATATAGCGGGATCGAGATCTCTCTTATTAGCGTCAGGATAAGTGCAACAGATTTCGACATGACCTCTACTGCATTTCTATGTTTTAGGGAAAGACAATTCAAATTTGAACATTCAATTGATAAATTTGAATTCAAAAAGAATTTGAATTTAAAATTAATGGAAATTGAATATTAAACAATAAAGGAATTCCAATAATGGAAAATAATAATAGATAACAATGGTATTTTTGGTTACATAAATAGTAGTGTAATAATGTATATGTCCTCATAAATGAGACAACAAGACTTCTTTATTATTAGAATTGCAATAATAAATAAGAATTGATTATTATTTATGAATAAGATACAATATATTTTTACAGTAAAATCAATAAAGAATTAAAATAATAATAATAACTTGATTACAATAATATAATTTTACAAGTATAAGAATAAAGATTTTCTTTATTACAATAATCAACAAATGGAAAAGACCAAGTTTTATTAATCAATAAAGCATTACACTGCCTTTACAATCAAAGAATGAAGAAAAGTCACATAAGAATAAAAAATAAAGTCCTGCACTAAACCTAGCTATTCATTTTCTTCTTGTCCTCTCAATCATTCCTTGATATTGTTCCAAAAAAGGAAGATGCAAACAAAATAATAAAAGAAAGGGAAGGATTAGTGTTAGTATTATTTCTCTCAGCTATAAACAGTGAGATGCACTGTTAAGATTTCATCATTGAGAAATTTAGAAAAAAGGGGCAAGTTTCACCAGTAGTATCTATTATTTTAATGGAATGTTCCTTAGTTCAACCTCATTGTCTAGGGGCAAATTCACCATGTCAAGGTAATATAGCCATAGTTTAAACTCAGGAAAGATTCACTTTCACTTGATCTGATCCATTAGGGTGAGTTAAGCACACAAGCATCTCACACATCTGTAGGGCGTTGTGCTGTCAACACTAGAAGAATCACATGGAGTACAAAAGGGAGAGCACAACCGTAGCAGAGTTGCACAATCGAAGGAGATGGCTCCGGGGGCATTTACTCGTCCCGACAGGGTGCCAGAACAGAGACTTTCTGTCCCCCGAATCTCCCCTTCGGTGGCGGCGGTTAGGCTACGAAACTTTTCGTGGACTTTTGTTGATTGATTTAGGGTTTTCTCATCGGGGGCTTCTTATACGCGCAGGAGGCAAGGTCGGTGGAGGTCCAGGGGTCCTACACCCTACCTAGGCGCGGGGTAGGGCCCACCCGTTCCTAGGGAGGTATGGTGGCCCTGGTGTCCTCCTCCACCTCTGCTTCGTGGTTCCGTGTTACTCCGGGAAAATAATGACTTTGGCTTTTGTGCCGTCCAGTTACGAGAATATAGATTTTCAGCCTTTCTGGAACCAAAAACAGAAGAAAACAGGCAACTGGCACTGTGGCATATTGTTAATAGTTTAGTACCAGAAAAGATATAAAACACCTCAAAGTCTAGACAAAGCAAAGAAAAGTAGATACTAAACAAGCATGGAGCATAAAAAATTATAGATACATTTTCGACATATCAAGCATCCCCAAGCTTAACTCCTGCTCGTCCTCGAGTAGGTAAGCGATAAAAAGAATAATTTTTGAGGTGACATGCACTATCAAAACCAAGATCAAACCATTTGCAAGCATTGAAAGCTGGGATCAAAGAACTCTAAACATGTGCATGAAAGATGGAGTTCTAATAATAGGACATAGTAACTATGCATGCAACATGAAAGGCTACAAACGAAGATCATGAATAACATGCATTGAAAAACGTTTGTTTGTTTCACATATAGAAAACATGACATAGTGGCAATCAACTTGTCCCTCATAGAGTAGCAAATAGATGCATAGGACACCTTCAAAGTTCACAAGGGTGACTAGAAACAAGTAGCACAAGAACAAGTAATATCACAATATGCATCAATCAATAAGTTTTGGAACACTGCACACAGAATGACAACTATGCTCTCTTAATGGTGCCAAAAAGTAGAAGGTGGAGACTCAAATAATGGTGGAAGAAAGGCCCTTCTCAAGGGAAGCAGGGATTTCAAGTTTCAAAAAGAGCTTCCAAAAATTATGGTACTTGTTAGCTTTCAACCCTGATTGCCCCTATCATAAGCATCTTGAAGTGGATAAGGTTAAAGTGAACAAATATGGAGTATATGCTTGACAAAGTATAAGTTACCAATCTCAAGTCCCTTGAATACGAGGGCCACACCTCATGCAACTAAACTTCAGTCACCTGTAAGTTCTTGTCATTGTAAGTGTTTGCATATCATAGAGAACCGCCAACGAGGTACCCCTTGCACATGGTACAGGAGCTATCCCATAACCAAAATGACAAGGCAAGCAGACAATGAACATCTCAGCATTCTTCTTTTTTACCATGGGAATATGGTGCTTTTTCTCCTTTTTCCTCTTTTCTCATATGTCTCTTTTTTTATAAGAAGAATGCTTCATAGATGTCACTATGGTGATGCTGCAAGTTTCCACCATGATTAGACATGGCTTAGGCTAGCGGCCCATGCGTTTCTCTAACACAAAATACAAACTCCATGTACTTACAAGTTCCCTCTTTATTTCACACCGGTGACATCCATAGACAAAAGAGCATGATATCAACTGAGTACAAAGTACAAGTGCAATGTTGAAAACGTTCCCCGTGACAGCATGGTTCTGCTAATTCCAACGTATAAGTGCAAGCATATAAAACATAGAAGACACAACGGTTCAAGTTTATTAGGGGCAAATAATATAAAGTGTGCCATCAAGTTTGTGAGGGATTTAATCACTAAGTTTTCTCATAACAAAATAGTTTTTAATTGGAATATAGTTGAAAACAAGAATATACTTGGAATGGTGTAACACACCATGCATAGGAGTTTATAGTGTACACTTTGGAATAACTTGGTTTCTTGGGAGTTGGAAGCATGAGTATAGCTTACTCATACAAGTGGAGGCTTGCAAAAGACTGGGAGCAACCAACTAAGAGAGCAATAATAGCCATAATCATGCAGAGCAACAAAACATTACTAATCAAAGCATAGAGTGGTACTACAAGTCAAGGACTAAATGATCATAGAGGCTATGGTGACTGGTTCATAGTCATAACATTGTGTAAGCATGTGCCAAGTCACCCCAAACAAAGTATCAAAGGATAAACCACAATATTATGCTTTTGTATGCTAAAACAACGCATGATTCTTTCAAGGCACATTAAGCAATCCCAATTGTTTGGAACAAGTCATGCTACAGAAATAATCACTAAGCATAAGGTCAAAACAACACCTAACATAACATGATAAAGTCTAAGCCACAGTCAACATAAGCTCCCTTTTGTACCACTCAAGCAAAAGACTTTCTACTCTTTTCCAACACGAAACAACTTATTTGAAACAACTCACAAAGATAACAATCAATAAAGATTAGTGAGTTTGTCTCATAAATCCACAAAGAAGAACTAAAAATTTCTAAGCTAAAAGCACAAGAAAACTAAGGCTGAACGCAGTGCTAGCAAAAGTGAACACTCACAAAATAATAAGAGTGAAAACTAGAGTGTTATAGGCAATCGAAACAGAGTGTGTCTCTCTACAAAATAAGTGTGGTGTAACCAACCAACTTACTCAATCAAACTAAGCAAACAGAAACTAAGACGCTCCAAGAACAACACAATAGTGCATGAAACAGTAAAAACGAAGTGTCTAGAAAGACCTGAGCTTTTTATTGATGAAGAAGGGGATGCCTTGGGCATCCCCAAGCTTTGAAGCTTGTACCTCTTGAATAATTCTTGGGGTGACACGGGGTGGCATCCCCAAGCTTGAGCTTTTGTCCATTCTTCATCTCATTACATCATTCTTTCTCTGCACCTGAAAATTTTCCTTCATACAAAACTTCACACAATCTTTATTAGCAACATTAGTGTATTCAAAAGATAATAGACCCTTGGGTTTAGCTTAAGAACAGAAAAACTTTCACTAAAAACACAAGATACTGTAGCAATTCTCTCAAAATGTTCAATTTCCCAAAAAGAACCCAAAAAGGAATCAATAAGAAGCAAATGCAAATAATGGCAGAAATCTGTCAAAACAGACCAGCAGGTAAAAACCGACATTTTCAAAGACCTTATGTTGCTCAAATCAAAAAGTTTTGAACTAATGAAACTTAGCTAACATACTGGGGGATTTATTCGTAAATTTTCAGCTTAATCCTACTTACAGAGATTCCTCACGGATTTTTATAGTGGAGCACATAAATCTGTTTGGGGACAGCAACTCCCAAATCTTACTTCCCTCTCATTAGAGGTTATTCTTGGCACAAAAAGCAAATAAAAAGGATAAGGAGAGGTCATTACAGAAGTAATAACTTCCAAGACTCAAGAAAACTCTTGGATTATCTCCCAACAAGTACTTTTCTTTAACGCCTTTAAGTTAGGCTTGATAGTTTGAGAAAATGCTCACATAAGAAATATGAATTGAAGTAAAAGAGAGCATCAAGAAGCAAATTTAAAACACATTTAAGTCTAACCCACTTCCTATGCATAGGAATCTTGTAAAGAAACAAGTCATGAAAGCACAAAACACCAAGCATAGGAAATCAAAACAAGTGCAACTTCAAGACTTTCAACATAAAGAGGGGAAACTTAATATTATTGAGATGCATAAAACCATGTTCCCCTCTCTTATAATAACTTTCAGTAGCAACATGAACAAAATTAACAATATAACTATCACATAAAACATTCTTATCATGAGACACATGCATAAAATGATTATTACTCTCCACATAAGCATAGTCATTCTTATTAATTATAGTGGGAGCAAATTCAATAAAATAGCTATCACTATTATTCTCATCACCATAATCATCAAACATAGGAGGCATATTGTAATCACAATTGATTTCCTCCTCAATAGTAGGTGGAATGGAAATATTATACTCATCATATATTGGAGGTTTGGTATCAACATAAGCAATAGAATAGCTATCCTCCAAAGCTGGGGAACTAAAAAGATCATTTTCATAAAAACTAGCTTCCCCAAGCTTAGACTTTTCCATAGCATTAGCAATAATGGTGTTCAAAGAATTCATACTAATAACATTGCTATTAGTATGCAAATAAAGCTCCATAGGTTTTTTAATTTTCTCTTCAAACACCTCATGTCCTAACTCAAGATAAACACTATAAAGCTCTCTAATTTTGTTGTTGTTTTCCATTAAGCCTAACTAGTGAAAACAAGAAACAAAAATATAAAATTGCAGAATCTACAGGAAATAACTTCGAGCACTCACACCGGAGGATGTGAGTACCTTTTACCTTACCTCCTCGGCAACGGCGCCAGAAAATAGCTTGATGTCTACGCACTTCTATTCTTGTAGACAGTTGTTGGGACTCCAAGTGTAGAGGTTTGTAGAACAGCAGCAAGTTTCCCTTAAGTGGATTACCCAAGGTTTATCGAACTCAGGGAGGAAGTGGTCAAAGGTATTCCCTCTCAAGCAATCCTGCAATCAATATACAAGAAGTATCTTGTGTCCGCAACACACCCAATACACTTGTCAGGTGTATAGGTGCACTAGTTCGGCGAAGAGATAGTGAAATACAAGTGGTAATGGTGCCAGAAAATAGCTTTGATGGAGCGTGATGGTGAGGTAAAGACTGGAAGCAAGCAAGCATGCAACAGATCTAGATGCAAATGGTGTTTCAATGTTTAGAAACAAGGCCTAGGGATCATCCTTTCACTAGTGAACACTCTCTCATATAAATATCCTCTCTTCATGATACTACTCTCCGGTTAGACACTCTAATCATCGGTAGGGCTATAACAGCACTCCTCAAATTCCGCCTTCCCCAGTCTAGATAACCCCATACTGTCACCTTGAGCTCTAGATGGTTCCAACAAACATCACAATTTCATAGAGACATCCAACTCCAAATATAACTCATAACAAATATTCAATCTAGCCAAAGTGCCACACACGGTATGCACGCTGTCACTTTCACACACGTGGGGAAAAGCATAGATCTATTAAAGCACAAAGAGTATTTATGTAGACTCAAACCTAAGTGCCACCATGGCGTGCACGATGTCACTTTCACACACATGGGGAGAGCAGAGATCTATTAAAGCACTTGAGTAGCAAGGTAGATCTACTTGATTACAAAGCTCATGACCATAACAAGATCATGCATAGAGAGAGAAATGAACACATAGCTACCGGTAGATCCCTTAGCCTCGAGGAAGAACTACTCCCTCCTCATCATGGGAATCAGCAACAGTGATGGAGATGATGGTGGAGATCGATGGAGGTGGATCCGGGGCACTTCCCCGTCCCGGCAGGGTGCCGGAACAGAGACTTTCTGTCCCCCGAATCTCCCCTTCAGTGGAGGCGGCGCTACAGAACTTTTCGTGGAATTTTGCTGATTGATTTAGGGTTTTCTCATCGGGGGCTTCTTATAGGCGTAGGAGGCAAGGTCGATGGAGGGACAGGGGTCCCACACCCTACCCAAGCGCGGGGTAGGGCCCACCCGCGCCTAGGGGGTGTGGTGGCCCTGGTGTCCTCCTCCACCTCTGCTTCGTGGTTCCTTGTTACTCTGAGAAAAATAATTACTTTGGCTTTTGTCCCGTCCAATTCCGAGAATATTGATTTTCAGCCTTTCTAGAACCAAAAACAGAAGAAAACAGGCAACTCGCACTGTGGCATATTGTTAATAGGTTAGTACCAGAAAAGATATAAAAACACCTCAAAGTGTAGACAAAGCAAATCAAAGTAGATACTAAACAAGCATGGAGCATCAAAAATTATAGATATGTTTCCGACGTATCACACCTGAACCTATTACTCCTAAACTAGTTTTGCCTGAACTAGATCCAATACCAACACCAAAGAAGAGGGGAATTATTGCATTAAATGATGAAGTGATGAAGGAAGCTAAGAAATGTCTAAAGGAGAAAGGTATTAGAGCTGAAGATGTGAAGAATCTGCCTCCTATAGAAGAATTATGTAATCCAATTCCCCACTCATCTACTATTGAGGTACACTCTCTCCACTTTAATGAAGGTGATATTCCCTATGGTAAGCCTGCTGATCAATGCTTAGAGGAACTTGACACATTTATTGTTAAACAAGGTAATTTTAATAAACAAGTTCAGAATCATTTACTGGAAAACTCTAGAGCTATCAATGAGTTGAAAGATATTGTGGAAAGGACTTCTAATGATATTAAAATTGTTTGTAAACACTTTCAAATGTTTCAAACCCAACTTGATCAACTTGCTAAGGTACAAAAAGATATGCTAGTTAATGCCTCAAGAGATAAACATGCTTATGGAATTAGAACTAGGAGTGGTATAGCTACTTAAGATCCTTTATATCCTGAAGGACACCCTAAAAGAGTTGAGAAGGATTCTCAACAAGGTAAAAGTAGTGGTAGTCCTCGTAAGAGAAAGGAAAAGAAACATAAGATAGTTGAGGAACCACTTGAACCTGCTGTAGATCCTAATAGTATATCTGTCTCTGATGCTGAAATTGAGAGTGGTAATGATAATAATGATGCTCCTGATAAGGAGGAAGTTGAGGAAGAACCTGAGAAGCACACTAAGAACACCAGGTACACTAAGGAATATTTTATTTCTAAGAAACATGGTAGTGAGAGAGAACCTTGGGTGCAGAAACCTATGCCTTTTCCAGGTAAGAAACACAAGTCAAAGGAAGAAGAACACTACAACAAGTTTTGTGAGTGGATGAAACCTTTATTTTTGCAAATTCCTTTGACTTATGCTATTAAATTGCCTCCTTATTCAAAGTATATGAAGGATATTGTCTCTAATAAAAGGAAGATTCCTAATGAGGAGATTTCTACTTTGCTTGCTAATTATTCCTTCAATGGTAAGGTTCCAAAGAAACTTGGTGACCCAGGTATACCAACTATTCCTTACTCTATTAAGAATAATTATGTTAGAACTGCTTTATGTGATTTGGGAGCTGGAGTTAGTGTTATGTCTTTTTCTCTCTACAAGAGACTCCAGCTAGAAAAATTGATACCAACTAATATATCTTTGCAAATGGATGATAAGTCAACTACTATTCCTGTTGGTATATGTGAGGATGTTCCTATTCAAGTAGCTCATAATTGCTTGGTTTTAACGGATTTTGTTGTGCTTGAGATGCCTGAAGATGATAATATGTCCATTATTCTTGGGAGACCTTTTCTTAATACTGCAGGTGTTGTCAACAATTGTAATCAAGGAAAAGTAACATTCAATATCAATGACAAAGAGCATACTGTCTATTTCCCCAAGACGGTTGCTAAGAGCTATTGCCTGAATTCTATTGAAAATATTGAGAGCATCAAGGTTGGAGAAATATATTGTCCCATTCCACAAGAAAATTTTGAAACTATTATGATTGGGACCATTGCTATCAAGTATGAGGTAACATAATCACCTTGTGGAATGCAAAGTTTTGTTTCATATAAGATTGTTTTGGTAACAAGACTTGATCAACCTTGTTAACAAAAGGATTTTAATGAACAAAATAATGTTTTCACTATGGTTTTACTTGCTTTCTTTTACTTTTCTCCTTCCTAGTCTTTGCCTTTTCTTTTGTTAGCTTTGGTTTTGTTAGTTGCTTGTTTGTTAGAGTGTCTTAGAGCTTCTGTAGCTTGGATTTTGGTTTGCTTTTACTTCTTCTAAAAAAATGTTTCTGCGAGAAAATCAATTTTCATACCCTGAAAATTGGCCAAAAATAAAGTTTCCCGAAAAATTCCAGAAAATTCAAAATAAATTTTTCCTCGAAAAAAGGGGCAGATGGACACCTGGAGTGACCCAGGGGGTCACCCCAGGCACCCACACCCCTGGTAGGCGCGACCTACCTACAGGTGGCGCCTGGGTGGGGTGTGGCCCACCTGGGCCCCTCCAAAGTGTCTCCTCCCAGCCATCTTCTTTCTCTCTCCCAAAAAACACCGGAAAACTTGCTCAAGATCGAGTTCTTGCTCGTGATTTTCGATCTCCTTACTCAGCCCATCTTTGATGTTGATTTTTGGAAGGATTGCTCCTTGTTATGTGCCTCCTCCACTTGTCCAATTAGATTTGTGATTGGTAGATTGTATCTTGAGTATTTTGCTGCTATAGGTGACAGGTTGTGTGAGCTTGTTCTATGCTTAGAGATTTCATTTTGATGCATGATTGGTTGATTTCATTTCTCATCATTTATCAACATGGAAATCACATGGTTTGATGTTTGTCTAAAAATTTCAGAAAAGAAGATGAGTGCATACCCACTGAATCAATATGACTTTATGGTGCCTGAGCCAATGAAAGTTCATCGTGAGGAAGGAGTCTTTCCTTCCATATATCCATGTTATGAATTTATGAGAACTACGGGAATCCTCCAGGATTTCCAAACTATGATTGCTAATGCAGGGTTGGAACAATTTGTTGAAGGTGAACCATTTCAATATGTTAAGCTAATCATGGCTGTTGTGCAGGACTTTCGGTTGACTTAGTCTTCATCTAATCCAATGGTCCATTATAAAATATACAATATAGCTGTCGACCTGCCGTTTGCTGATTTCTATGAAGCAATTAGAGTACCTCAGTGGGGATCTTGTGAGAAGATCAAGGAGAGACCCAATTCACTTATGGGTTTATATTCTAAGATTTGCCAAGGTTTCGACTTCTCCAAGGAAAGTGGTAAAATTCGGAACATTTAGTTCCTAGCCATTAGATATTTTGCCTACTTCATTACCAAGTGTGTTCTTGCTAGAAATATTGCTAGAAAGTTATCTTATTTTGATCTAGCTTTTATCGCAGCTGCTTTGAATAGGAATAGATCTTATAACCTGCGTGCTTTGATAGCTTACCGTCTCACCACCAACCGCGAGAAGGGTGGAATTTGTGGAGGTCTCATTGCTTCTAGGTTGCTAGCTTTCCATGGTTTAGAGCCTCACCATTCAGATTATCAGTTCCCCATAGAGAGGCTTGATCTTTAATCCATGATTCAGCATGGTTTTGTTTCCTTGGGAGCTAATGTGAAAAGTTTACCGTATGAATTATGTTTTTCCCAGCGAGGTTGGAGAAAGGGTAGGACTGGGAAAATAGTTTATTTGCCTGCACCTGCTTTGTTTAACTTTGATAACAGGCAAGGATGGTCTCTAACGGAGAAGGAGATTGACACATATGTGGCGGAGCTCTCCCAGCAAGAGAAGAATGTTGGAGAGGATGATGAAGATGATTCGGTTCAGCCCTCCAACTTGGGAGAGTCTTCATACCAGTAGCCCTCATTTGATTGGGGTGCGTCTTCTTTTTCTTCACAAGCGTCTGACTATGATCATTCCTATGATGACCCACCAACTTGGGGTTACTACCCGCGCTATTGAGCCCCACTTAGGACAAAAGCCTAAGCTTGGGGGGAGGTATACCGACATCACACTCATCTATATATCATGTTCGGTCGGTTTTTTGTATATCCATTGTTATCTTTCTTTTTGGTTTTTGTTTCTGCTTTCTCAAAACACAAAAACACCAAAAATATTTTCGTTGTTTCTCTTGTTTTTTTTCCTTTGGTTTGCCTTAAAAGAAAAATCCAAAAAAGATTTTGCTTTGCTTGGTTTATTTTTTGCTTTGCTTGTTTTTGCTTTGTTGACTTGTTTGAAAATTTTGAAAACACCAAAAATATTTGTTGTTCTTCTTTGGTTTTTTGAGTTCTTTGCAGGGTTTAGCCATCTTCAGTGGATTTGGTTTCATGTTATTATTCAAGTCACACAAGTGAAGGACAATAATGAAGATTAAGACAACTTGAGGTGTGGTAAGAGGCTGGTAATGAACTCTATTTGTTTTCATTTTTGTACATATACTCATCATTGTGAGCATGCTTAGTCTGTTCATTGTAAGGAGTGTGTTACTAATGTATGCTTAATAGTTTTTGCTTGTTTATGATTAGATCCAGCTTGCTAATAGTTTGTAGCATGTCATATGAATGTTTGCTTGCATTGTTTTATTCATATTTTGGTATGATATTGTGGTATCCTCCTCTGGAAGTTTCATGTGAATCGACTTGGCACATGCTCATGCATGCATATGACTAAACAATAGTCACTAAGCCTCGATGATTCATTTTGTCTCAGAGTTCTTGTATCACTTTCATGCCATAATTAGTCCTGTTTTGTTGCAAGCATGATTATGACAATTATTGCTCTCTCGTTTGTCGCTTCCTCTCTATTGCTAGCCTTCACTTGCACTGAGTATGAGCTCCACTTGTGCATCCAACTCTCCAAAACCAATATTTCCAACTGTCTCCACCATACCTACTTATTAGCATCGTTTGCTAGTTCAGTGCATATTCCATATGCCTTGTTTTCTTCCAAATAAAATGTTTGTCTGTTTTGAGAAAGTTAGTTAGTAAAGCTCTCACGAACTTGATGGCATACTTTATTCCTTGCACTTAATAAGCCTGAACCATTGTGACCTGTCCATGAAAGTTATATGCTTGCAAATTATATGCTGGGAGTTAGTAGAACCGTGCTATCACGGGGAACGCTTTCAATACTTATTGATACATATCTAGTTGATACCTTGCTCTTTTGTTTGCGGATGTCGGTGGTGTGAAATAAAAGGGGAGCTTATGAGTTAATGGAGTATATATATGTGTTAGAGAAACGCCTGGGCCGCTAGCCTAAGCCATGCCTAATCATGGTGGAAACTTGCAGCATCACCATAATGAGCATTCTGTGAAGCATCCTCAATAAAAAGCTATGCACATAGTAAATAAAAAGATCGCTGAGATGCTCATTTTCTGCTTGCCTTGTCATTTTGATTATGGGATAGCTCCTGTATCATGTGCAAGGGGTACCCCATTGGTGGTTCTCTATGATACGCATGTATTTACAATGACAAGAACTTACAAGTAACTAAACTTGAGTAGCATGAGGAGCGGCCCTCGTACTCAAGGGACATGAGATTTCCAGTTTATCGTCTATCAAGCATATAACTCATATTGGACCTCACTTTCACCATTAACCATCTAAAGATTCCTCTGATAGTGGCAATGAGATCTCAAAGCTAATGAGTACCTTACTTTCAGCATTTGGAAGCATTTCAAACTTTTCAAAACCTTTTCACTTCCTTGTTGAGTCACCACTTATTATTTGAGGACCTTCTTGAGAGCATAGTTGTCATTCTTAGTGTAATGTGCTTGTCTTAAAACTTGGTTGATTATGTCATGACTTTGATGCTTCTATCTCTGATATCTTTACTTCTAGTCTTCACTTGAACTTCAAAGGTGCCATGGAATTTATGTTGTGCTATACAAACAAAGGCAAGCGAGATACCACTCTATCATACCTTTTTATGAGCATTGCAATGTTGCTTATGTTTATGTTTCATGCTACTTATTATAATTGAGTTGGAATCTCTTCATAGCTTGCAATGACTATTAAGTAGACTTAGTTGCATACTCCTTATTATGAATTGTCTAAGTATCTACTCCTGTGCTGAGAATATTTACATTGTATGAAGCAAATGTGTTCATGAAAATTCTTTTATCGCACTCAGTTTTCAACTGAATTGCTTGAGGACAAGACATAAGCTAAGCTTAGGGGGAGTTGATACGTCCAAAACATTGTTCTCTTGTATCATATGCAAGGGGTACCCCGTTGGCGGTTCTCTGTGATATGCATGTATGTACAATGACAAGAACTTACAGATAACCAAAGTTGAGTAGCATGCGGAACGGCCCTCGTATTCAAGGGACATGAGATTTCCAGTTTATGGTATGTCAAGCGTATAACTCATATTGGACCTCACTTTCACCTTAACCATATAAAGATGCCTATGATAGGGGCAATGAGAGATCAAAGCTAATGAGTATATTCCTTTCAGCATTAGGAAGCCTTTTAAACTTTTCAAAATCATTTTCACTCCCTTGTTGAGTCACCACTTATTCTATGAGCACCCTCTTGAGAGCATAGTTGTCATTCTTGTGTTTGTTCCAAAACTTGGTTAATTATGTCATGACTTTGATGCTTGTATATCTGACATTTTTTACTTCTAGTCTTCACTTGAACTTCAGAGGTGTCTTGGCATTTATATTGTCCTCTACAAACAAAGGCAAGCGAGATACGACTCTATCATACACTACAAGAAATGTGTTCACTTGGCGAAATGAAATCGTCATAGATTTATGACGATTTCACACAAGATGGTCACATGCCATATAGAGAGTTCAAAACCATGTACGTTTACGACGTTTTGTGTCAAAATCGTTGTAATTTTATTAGATAAAATCATCATAATCTGCGCAATACAATTTAAGATCTTACTTGTAGCTTATTATGACGAATTTAAATCATCGTAGTGTCTAAATTCTGATTTATTGATATGACTAGTCGGACATATCAGCAATTGGGCATATGTGTCATGTCTACATGCCATTTTTTGCATACCTGTCTTGTCCACGTGTTAATATTTTGCCACAAACAAGCTGACAAGATAGACCCACCACCAACCACATCGTACTGACAGGAAGACCCCACCAACGAACTGACAGAAGGACCCCACCGGCCTTACAAGCAAGCCCCACGCGCGACCTGGCGAGTTGGCCCCACTAACAAACTGACAGATAGGCCTCGCCTCCTTTGTAAAATTCCATAAAAATACATCCCTATGGGGAATCGAACACATGACCTACTAGCCTCACACCCGCATGCTAACCATCAGGATACAAGCTACTTCTTATATAAAACCAAGCGATGAGCATTAATAAACATAACCTCGTCTGTTGGCCTGGGTCTAAATGAACCATGACCTCCAATTCTTCTCTCGTTTCATTTTTTCTTTAAACTTTTCCGCACGTGGCCCACATGCCATTGAGCTAGGCTAGATTCACACAGGTACAAAACACCCAACCACGCCAATGACTAGTCAGTGTTCCACGGCCCACCCGTCATTTTCTATGGCTAGCTTTCTTTAGGTGAGAAAAGGTTTTGTTTCTATAAATTTTTCTTTAAAATTCTAGAAAAATCTTTTATATGGCATAATTCATATCTTTTTATTGGTAAGTTAAAATAAAATGTTCTATATATATAAATTGATCAAAAAAATATGAAGATTACTATAATTAAATATGAATAACTAAAATTCCAAATCTTTTTAAATATTTATAAATTACTTAAATCTTGCATAATTCATAATTTTTAATCCGTGAATCGGAAATCGAAAAATAATATGTCTAAATTACAAATTTTTGAATGACATATTTTTAACATGTTTTGCATTATTAATTGACCGCGAAATATGGACACATTATCACAAACTCCGCGATTCTAGCCATAATATTGACCGCTCGACTTGAAAGCCACGAAACGTAAAACATGATAGCTCATTTGTCAGAAGGTTTTTTTGATAAGCAATAAATACATCAAGTTTAATATTTTTCCTTACAACTATATCACGCGATATGACATCACGCGAAGGTTATACATAGTTCGGACCGTTTTCGAATTTTTTATGCATCTTTCAAACTATGGATAAAACGGCGGGCATGAAGCTTATTAGCTAGGGATGAGCCTCGCTAAAATTTCATTGGTTCTCTAAAGGAACATGATATTGTGAGTCTAAAAATGATTTTTACAAAAAATCATGGGCAACAGATCACGTATCTCTTGTTCAAACCGGACCCACTTTCTACCGATTCGGCAGGAATTTGTCTTTTTCGCCAGGGGTGGATGGAAAGGTATGAGATACCCCGGTTGGGATATTGTCCATGTAAGGTGGTCTATTATTTTTATAAAATGTGGTGGTACCATTCTAAAACTTTTATTTGGTGGTTGCTTCACAAAACGCCCTGTTTTTTGCGCTCGGAAAATGGAAAACGGAGTTTCCGTGCGTCGAAAAGGAAAACTTCATCCTGCAACATTGTTCGCCATCCCAAGATGCACATGCATGCACAATATTGGCTCAGTATCACAAACTATGCCCTGATTCTAGCCATAACATTGGTCATTTGACCCGAAAGCCATGAAACCTCAGACATGATAGGTCGTTTCTAAGAAGGGTTTTTTCGAGACGCGATCAATTTATCAAGTTTGATATTTTTCCTTGGAACTATGTCACAAAACATGACGCCACGTGAAGGTTTCACATAGTTCGGACCGTTTTTGAAATTTTAATGTCCGTTTCAAACAATGGTCAAAACGGCGGGCGTGAAGGTTCTTATCTAGGTGATGATCCTCGCTAAACTTGCATTAGATCTCTGATGAAACATCATATTATGAGTCTAAAAATGATTTTTGCCAAATATCATGAGCATCATATCATGTACTTGTAGTTCAAACCGGACCCACTTCCTACCGATTCGGTAGGAATTTGTGTTTTTCGCCAGGGGTAGATGGAAAGGTTTGAGATTCCCCGGTTGGGACATTGTCCATATAAGGTGGTCTACTATTTTTACAAAATGTGGTGGTACCATTCTAAAACTGTCTTTTGGTGGTTGCTTCATAAAACACCATGTTTTTTGCGCTCAGAAAATGGAAAATGGGTTTTTCGTGCGTTGAAAAGGAAAACTTCCTCCTACAACATTGTTCTCCATCCCAAGATGCACACGCATGCACAATACAGGAACAGTATCACAAACTATGCCCTGATTCTGGCCATAACATTGGCCATTTGACCCGAAAGCCATGAAACCTCAGACATGATAGGTCATTTCAGAGAAGGTTTTTTTGAGACACTTGCAATATACCAAGGATGGTATTTTTCTTTGCAACTATGTCATATAAGAAGACACCACGCGAAGGATTTGCATTGATCGGACGGTTTTTGAATTTTTTATGCCTGTTTCAAACTATGGTCAAAACGGCAGGCACGGAGGTTCTTAGCTAGAGGCTGAGCCTCGTTAAAATTGCATTAGATATCTGAAGAAATAGCATATTGTGAGTCTAAAAATGATTTTTGCCAAAAATCATGATCATCGGATCATGTACCTGTAGTTCAAACCGGACCCACTTCCTACCGATTCGGCAGGAATTTGTCTTTTTTGCCAGGGATGAATGGAAAGGTTTGTGATATCCTGGTTGGGAAATTGTCCATATAAGGTGGTCTAATATTTTTACAAAATGTGTTGGTGCCATTCTAAAACTGTCATTTGGTGGTTGCTTCACAAAACGCCCCTTTTTTGCGCTCGGAAAATGGAAAATGGATTTTCCGTGCGTCGAAAAGGAAAACTTTCTCCTGCAACATTGTTCGCCATCCCATGATACATATGTGTGCACAATACAGGTGCATTATCACAAACTATGCCCTGGTTCTAGCCATAACATTGGTCGTTAGGTCATTTTGTGAAGGTTTTTTCGAGACATACTCAGTTTACCAAGTTTGGCATTTTTCCTTACAACTATGTCACATAATAAGACACCACGCAAAGGATTTGTGTTGATCGGACCGTTTTTTGAATTTTTTATGCTCATTTCAAACTATGGTCAAAACCTGCGGTCGTGAAGGTTCTTAGCTAGGAGACGAGCCTCGCTAAACTTGCATTGGATATCTGAAGAAACATGATATTGTGAGTCTAAAACTCATTTTTTTCAAAAATAATGGGCATCGGATCATGTACCTATAGTTCAAATCGGACCGTTTTGTAGGGATTATTCATTTTCCGAGTGCAAAAAAGAGGTGTTTTGTGAACCGACCAATCGGTACATAGCAAACCGCCTCCCATGGATCGTCCTCAGGGGCATGATCTAGACCGTACAGTTTCAATCCAACGCTTGTCATCTCACCTGAAGAAGCACACCTACTCCCCAGTGTCAACCGCACCAACTTGGGAGTTGGGATCCGGACATGGACGCGCCCCACCCGCCCCTTTCCTTGCGCTGCCAAACTAACCCTAACTCAGATCTCCTCGTCCCCCGCCGCCCGCCGCCACCCACCCTCCTCTCTCCGATCCAATCCTCCACCGCATCCCCAACATGGCTGATGCCTTGTCTGATTTGGAGAACAGTGACGCCATGGCCAGCCACCACGCGGGACGAGAGTCTGCGTCGTCACGATGGTATTGCTCGCCGGCGCGCGCGTGCTTCACTGACCGCCGCTCCGTCGAGCTCGCCTCACCGCGTCGCTACTGTGGACAACAGCAACAAGGACGCCGCTGCCGGCGTCCGTAGTTCCTTACGGCAGCGACAACAGTACCTTCCTTACCCGCTTCCGATCCGGTAATGTATCCCTCTCTCCCCCTCCCCCTTTCTACCCTCACCTCTTTCTTCTCCCTCTTGGCCCCTCTCTCAGTGGCGTCGCTGCCCCTTGCTCCCTTTCTTGTGCAGCAACCCACAGCTCCGGCAGCCCCGCCGCTCCTGCGTCCTCTTCCTGAAGGACCCCTCTGCACACGCCGCGAGGATGGGAAGGTGCCTGCTCCTGCTCGCGCTGGTGGCCGCGTACCATGGCAGGTGAGCTTGCGTGCATGCCGCCGCGAGGGCGAATTGTCTAGGCGGGCTGAGCCGGGCATCGTTCCCCAAGGGCTTCGTGTTCGAGACGGCGATGTCGGCGTTCTAGATCGAGGGCATGGAGACCGGAGGCGGCAACGGGCCCTCCATTTGGGACGCGTTAGCACACACCCCAGGTGACCACATTCATCCAGTTGATTTTCTCCCTACTTCCTCGCTTGTGCTGCTCGCTAAGCTACACTCTCCTTCCAATTTCCAAACCGCGTCTAGTAGTACTACTCACTGTCAACTACTCCACCAGGTTCATGAGATTCAAGAACTGGAAAGAACATTGTCAAACGTGTGCGCTGGTATGCAAAGCTGGTCGTCACTAGCATTCCAATTCGATTTGTGCTTCATCATCTTTTCTTCTTGTGCCTGACTGCCTGTAGAAAGCATGACATGAGTACATAAGTGTAACAATAATGTAGTAGGACATGAGTACAGACTATGGAAATAATTAAGTGAAGGACTCACGGGGACACCATCACCCGGCCATCTTGCCAAAATTATTACAACGTATATGGAATGTTGGGCAGTAGACACCAACCAATTTAGTGTTGATTGATGTACTGTAGTATCTAGATGCGTTTAATGTTGCAGGATAATGTTCGTACATGTACATAGATAGATCTTATAGACAGCTAAATGCTGGACTTAGGATTTTAACTGATATTCCAAGTTTTCTTGCTCTTCTTCTTTATCCTGATGTCCGATCCACACTAGCATTTTCTTGCTTTGTGTTGCGATGAACATGGAGGATTGCAGGGAATGGAAATGCAGACTTCACAACAGATTAGTATCGTCACTACAAGGTAGTACTACGTCAAAAGTAAACAGACACATCTTGTATTCTTTAAACCCACTTACGAAATGAGAACTGATCGTCGTTCTATTGGCTAGAGCTGGGAGTGTGTGCCCAGTTCACCCTGTTTGAGGCTTGGTTTCCGCTGGGTGGGTGTAGTGATGGTAGTTTCTTCTAGTCTAGTTAAAAATCTCACAGTTGTTGGTAGGTCCATTGGTTGAGTTTGTTTTAACCCCATATGCTACCTGTTACTATATAAGTAATCATAATTATTTAGCCCTTCTATATCAGAAACTATAGCAACTTGCAGTAGCAATAGTTATCCTTGATAAGATATTGTTTGTTCTAGTAATATGAACAAACTAGGGAAAAGCTAGAAAAAAATAGAGTTTGTTCTAGTCCCTGACATCCAATTATTATACATGTTATGTGACCATGCTGGTTATTTTTTTCTAGTACATATGCTAGAACATCTACCACTTGCTACTAGATTTGGACTAATGCCTTGTTTCTAGTATGTATAGTTCCACTCATTGAGACAGTTAGATATGAAAAGCATTTCATGTTCTTAGATACTTTACTGCATGTTGTGCTTATATGCCTGAGTGAATCAGAGAGATATGAAGAATGTTTGTTGTGTTAAACAGTGACGAAAATAGTTTCTGCTCCTTGGCTTGTACAAAGTGATGTGAAGTTTTGTATCACTGGTATAATGTTTGCTAACAGGAGATCGATAAGGAGCATCTCATCATTCTTTTGAGCTCGCAATTTCCTTTTCCTTTTTGAAAAAGGTTGATACCTCCCAGGCCTCAGCATTTTGAGATGTGAATGGTGTCCTGATCTTGAGTTTTCATGTGTGTTACCAGATAAATCTTACATGGGTGAGCGGAGACGGGAGCCCGCATCAGATTCATTATAGAAGGAGAGTTTTAGCATGTTGTATACAGTAAGTTCATGAGTCTTTTGTGGAAGGAGAGTTTTAGCATTGCAGTGAGTGATGATGGCCATCTCAGTCCTACGAGTATCGTTATGGAAGGTAAAACTTGTCAGTGTTACTGTATAATCGTTGTGTGAACTGTCTATACGATAACCTGCTATTTCATGAGTCTGTTGTTACTAAATTTCTTGTTGTACAGTGGGACTGTGGGTTGGAGTGACACGGTCAAGTTCAGAACCCCTCCAGCGGAAGGGTCAGATGAGATATCCTTCGTGATCTATGGCGACATGGGGAAGGCTCCGCTAGACCCATCGATGGAGCATTACATTTAGGTACGGATTTTTTTTGCCCCGTGTAACTAAAATACTACTCAGTAGAAAAATCCGCTGCTATCTTATAGGATGCATTGAGCTTCTTTGCACGAGATGTGTCCTTATGAATTCTGAAGTTAACTCATGCCATGCCACTCGTTTGCAGCCTGGGTCGATCTCCGTGACTGCAGCAAAGGGCCAAAGGGATGCAAATCAAGGACGATCTCGACTAATCAGGTAACCATCATTTCCTCTCTTTAACAGTAGCTCCTGCAGGAGGTGGAAGAAGCGAAGGCTTCATCACTCAACAAAGTATAGATAGTCATATTTTTTGAAACTGGTTGTATTTGCCTGGGTGATTTGAACAATGTAATAGTTTTAATATTATAATATTGATCAGCCTGAAGTGGAAGAAGCGAAGGCTTCATCACTCAGCAAACGTTTGTAGCCGTTTTATGTTCTTGGTTGATGTCAAATATGTCCTAATTGTAATATTGATCTAAATTTGGTTAGCATTCTTGAAAATTAATGTGATTTGGCCAGCGTGTACCTAGATATTTGATGTTTTGTTTGTCTGAAATGAAACAAATGCTAGATGGGCTTTAAAAAGGCTTCGGTCCACACAATTTTAGACTGAATAATTGTACAATTTCATAAAATGGTTCAAAATAGAAAAGAAACTGGTCTTTAAAAGGCTAAAGCCCTAAAAATAGAGAAGGCCAACTTGTTGGGTTGGCCCAAAAAATCAATGGAATTGGCAGAACAATTAATTTACCAAGTTTTTGGGCTTAGCCCATATAAACAACAAACATGGAGTGGGCTGATTTCGTGCCACGTCGGATTGGCCACGTAGGATCTGACCTGGCCATGCCAATTTTCCCGTGACGATATCGTATCGTCATAATGGTAATGATGATCCAATATCATCAAAGACGGTTATGACGATTTCGTGAAAAACGTCATTGTGTGCAATTACTGACGCTCAGTTTTTGACGATCTGTTTTTTGTCATAAGATCGTCATATATTGTAGATAATGACGATTCAGTGAAGAAAATAGAGGGTCATGTATCAACAGATTCCTTGTAGTGATACCTTACTATGAGCATTGCAATGTTGCTTATGTTTATGTTCCATGCTACTTATTATTATTGAGTTGGTTTCTCTTCATAGCTTGCAATGACTATTGAGTAGACTTGGTTTCGTACTTCTTATTATGAATGGTTTAAGTATCTACTCATGTAATGAGAATATATACATCATATGAAGAAAATGTGTTTGTGAAAGTTCTTTTATCGAACTCAGTTTTCAACTGAATTGCTTGAGGACAAGCAATAAGCTAAGCTTGGGGGAGTTGATACGTCCAAAACGTATCTACTTTCCTGAACACTTCTGTTATTGTTTCTCCTCTAAACTTGTGTGATTTGGATACAACTAACACAGACTGACGCTATTTTTGTAGGGGTTTGTAGCATGGAAAACAAAAAAATTCTACCGCATGCACAGAAACAAGCCAAGATCTATCTACTAGATTGTAGCAACGAGTCGATTAGAGTACTCATCCTTGAAGATTCCAAAGCGGTTAACGAGAGCAGATTCTCGTGGATGATGTAGTCGTACACTTGTCGATCTCAAGATCGCGTAGACGATCTTTCCGGCGCTGCGTTGCGGCAGCGCTTCCGCAGTCGGTCACACGTTCGGTACTCTATGAAGACCTTCATCTCCCTTGTTCCAGCAGGCATCGAAGGTTGTATCTCTCTCCTCGTGATTCCGGCAGCACGACGGCGTGGTGTCGAAAGTAGAGGGGAGATCCCGCAGGGCTTCGCCTAAGCTAGAGCGGGTATGGTGGAGTAGAAGAGGTCCTCGGCGATCTAGGTTTTAGATGTCGAGGTAAGAGGGCAGCCGGCAGCTAGGGTTTAGGCTAGACGGCAGCGGCGGTTTAGAGGGGATCTAGGGCGCCGGCGGCTTGGGGGGGGCAATGGCGGCCAAGGGATTGGGTCTTGGGCTCCTAGGGCAAGGGGGATACCTTGGGGTGCGCCCCCACCCCTCCTTATATAGGTGGGGGTGTCCAAGGGTGTTCACAACCCAGGTGGAAACCTCCCTAACTCAAAAACCATCCCTCACTCGAAAAGCATGTTGGGATTTGACTTTTTCAAACTGCCTTTTTGACTTTCAAATTAGAGTTTGATTTCTCTGTTGCAAGTGTCCAGCCAAGTGACCTAGGACATGATGCAACCATTCCACTTTGTCATGACACATCCATGTACCCTTCCCCTTCCGGATCGGTGAACCTTCTAGACCCTTCTAGAACATTCCGGTGAAAACACCGAAATCATTCCCGAACTCCGAAATTGGACTTTCCTTATATGAATCTTATTCTCCGGAACATTCCGGATCTCCTCGTGATATCCCGGATCCCATCCGAGACTCTGAACAACATTCGGTCTCTTTACTCACATTCCATATCTACTAAACAACATTGAATCCTTAAGTGTGTCTCCTTACGTTTCGTGAATTATGTAGACATGATCGAGACTCTTCTCTGATCAATAACAAATATAGGAATCTGGAAATTCATATGGCTCCCACATATTTCTACGATTACTTTTGTGATCGAATGAACCATTTACATACGAAACCAATTTCCCTTTGTCTCGCGATATTTTACTTATCTGAGGTCTGATCGTCGGTATCTCTGCATACCTAGTTCAACCTTGTTACTGATAAGTACTATTTTCTCATTCCTGTGATATGTGATCTCTTGTGAGCCAGTCACATGCTTGCAAGCTAATTGGATGACATTCCACCGAGAGGGCCCAGAGTATATCTATCTGTCATATGGATGGACAAATCCCACTCTTGATCCATGTGCCTCAACACATACTTTCCAAATACTCAATGCCACCTTTATAGCCACCTAGTTATGGTGTGGTGTTTAATGTCATCAAAGCATCCTTCCAGTGATTGTGATTAGCATGATCTCATGGTCGAAGGAATTAGGTTACTATGTATCAGAAAGCTTATAGCAACTGAACTATTTGAATGACTTGATCTTATGCTAGGATTAACTATAGGAGTATGTCCATCAAATCATTCTCCTAATGATATGACCTTATTGTTAATAACATATCAATGTTCATGATCAGGAAACCATGATCGTATATTAACCAACAAGCTAGTTTAACAAGAGGCTTTACTAGGGACTCTTTTATTTTTACAAATCACACAAGTATTCATGTTTCCGGTTAATACAATTATAGCATGGTATGTAAACATTTATCATAAGCGTGAAGATATGATAATAACCTCTTTATTATTGCCTCTTGGGCATATCTCCAACAGTCTCCCACTTGCACTAGAGACAATAATATAGTTTCAAAACTTTGTGTATTCATCACCTATGGCTTTCTGGTGTTATATTTACACGATTTCTAGTGGTCAACCGATCTTCTGATCCGACACTTACAGGTCCATGTGAAATTGCATGTCTTTGCGTCTCTATGCATCACTCATTCTCTAATGAGATGGCTTTGTATAAATTTGGTCCTTTGGTGATACCTTTGGTTCCTTGGGGTTAAAACATGTTAATAATATTGTCGTACAATATATCTTCATGGTACTATCCCGCTGTGAACCACACCTAGTTTTATAACAAACTACTTAACACAAATGCCCTCTTTTAATGGTATAATAGCAGTCATATACTTAGCCTTTTGTTGTAGTATTTGTCACAATGTATTAACTTTGGAACTCATCCAAATCCATTATGGAACTTACTTTACATTATATTGTGCCACCCTTAGTTTAGACTGAGATAAAATTAATTTGTACTTTGTGACATAACTAGTATCAATGTAGTACTTTTACAATGAACTAACCATCTATTTGTCACCTCTACAAAAACAATATATTCTTAGTTCTTCCAAAAGATCATAAGGATATCCTTACTATCATACAATGATCATCTTATGAATCATTCTGGTATATGCTCATAAAATTTAGAGCATAGGACATATCTGGATTTGTACATATCACGGTATGATTGATATAAAACTCTTTGTGATTTCATACATCAAGTATCAATCTATACTTGAATCTTTGTTTCACTTACCGAGTGTCTATACACTTGAATTTTGATTCAATCCTTTCTATGCGACAAGAACCTTTCTTGTAGTTTCTATATTGAAATCATTTAATATATCATCTATGTACTTTAGGCACAACCATATTAGCATCTAAATCTATCTATATAGATATTGATGCCAAATATCTGGGTTTTGCCTAAGTCTTTCATCAAGATGAAATTCTTAACATGTGTTGATAAAAGATACATCATTTCCAATCAACAATATGTCTTCCACATAATGTATTAGAAATAGGTCTTAGCTCTCCCACTTAATTTCTTGCAAATACAAGCATCTTCATCATCTCTGATGAATTTAAACTCTTTTAACAGTTTCATCCTGGTGAAGGTTCCAACTCCGCGATGCTTATTCCAACCATTGAAGTTTGCATACGCTTTTAGCATCCTTTAAACTAACAAAACCCTTTGGATCGTGTTATGTACACGTCCTAGGTAACAACTCTATTAAAAGAACTTTGTTTTTTTTGTTCAACTACCATATAACAGAATTATATGTAGCGGTTGCTACATTAATCCGTCTAGACTAAATATCGCTATGAAATATCAAATCTTGTCATAGTCAACCTTTGAACATTGTTGTGAACTCTTTCCAACATTTCAACTATTTCATTGATGTGAAACATACATGTCTATTTCTTTATAGATCCAGATACGACTGTAAGGTCTTACACCTTTCTCAAGGGTCTTTCAAGTTCAAAGCTTGATTTCTCGTGTATGGAACTATCACGTATTCTATGGCTTAAAGCCATCTGATGGAGCAGGGCCCATCATCGCTTCTTTGCATGTAGACCGTTCATTATTGTAAAATAATGATTCAACCCTCAAATCTTGGTATTTGATTCTTTACCCAACCTACTTGGTTCAATAGGAACTTAGACCTCTGTAACCACAACTTTTGAGGCACGTGAGCCATGAGCATTGTTGCTGCATCCGGAACACTTTTCGGTGCTGCGCAACTTTGCACATATAGCTAAGGTTCGTTTAACCTTATCAAAGTTCTATTGTCCTCCCACTTAACTTTTCACGGAAATTCCTTCTCAAAGAAACTTGACGTTCTAAGCGACAAACATTTTTGTCTTCGGTTTTATGGAGGAATACTCAATGATTATTCGAAATAACATACAAAGACATGTTCATCCGACTTTGGTAGTAAACATCTCACTTATGCATAGCATACCAATGTTTAAGAAAGGAAAACTTGGGTTTTATCCCAAACCATAACTTTATATGGTGTCATTTCAACGGATCATGATGGATCTCTTTTTTAGTGAAAAAGCGGTATTATCTAAAGCTTTTAATCTTTAAAATATAGTAGCAGTTTTATATTTTATACTCTTGATCTTACCATGTCAACCAAGGTTTCATTACATATCTCGAACACTCCATACTCTTATGGTGTTTCGGGAAATGCAAATCCATGGAACGATTCCTTAAATCTTAGGTGTTATGCTAAACTTATAACTCAAATATCTTACTTTATGATCTTATCATAAACTATTTATATTTTTGTTACAATGAGTTTCCACTTCATCTTGAAAGTCTTTGAACATTTTCAAATATTTCACACTTCATCCTTATTAAGTAAATATTCATATATTCACTCAAATTTTCGGAGAAAGCATATGAAGTTGAAATCCATCGCTCTTGACTACACATAATGGACTTTCATACAACAATATGTACAAGTTCCAATAAGCTAGTCATTCGTTCCCTTTGGCCTATGAATGGAGTTTTAATTATCTCTAGAAAAGTTACACAAGCGTCATTTGATCAAAAATCAAAAGACTCCAAAATTCCATCCACATGGATTTTCTTCATGTTTTATTTCCAATATAATTTAAACAGCGATGTCACTTCCTAAGTGATCTTTCTTATCAATTCTCTTTCGACATTTTTAGCAATAGTTTTATGGATGTGATTTATCCAACGAGATTTGTAAATGATCCATCTTTTATGGATTACGGAAATTATTTGAACAAACCTTTTGTTCTCATAATACCTGATAAAAGAAATCTTGTAGGCAAGTTTTGATGTTAACGAGCAACACAACAACCCTTTATTTGTTCTCGATGAACATCATCACATATTATTTTGCTAGTTACTTAGGCCATTGTATTTCATGAATTGTGTTGTTTCGTATGACGATTCACACCAACAAATTCAGTATCCAATACTTAAGAACCACATTGTTTAATAAGCAAAGAATATAACCATAACATGTATATCCTATATATACATATGCTGAACAATTCTAGTCTTTTCTTTTTTGCCATATATTTCTGAGATTCTCTTTCAGTATTACCTTTTCTGTTTGAAAGAATCTTTCAACATCAATAGTGGAGCCATACACATGACACATAGTCCAAAGCATGTATAGTTAAATACCAATGTCTTTGGACTTGCACTTTGAAGTAAATCACCATCATCAAATATTTGGTGTTCTTTCAAATTCCATTCTTGAGTAATCATTTAGTGTAGTAAACATTTTACCTACATCAAATATTCATCCTTATCATGGAACTATTCATGATCAAGCTACTTTAGCTTATAACGGTGAATTGCGAGTATAATGTTTCTCTCCAAAACCTTTTGGAGGATTAGGACGACTAGCGTCTCCAACCTTTTGAAAATTCTCATCAAATATGAGAACATAAACTTTGCCATATTATACTCTATCATGTTGTAAACAAAATATTATTTCAGATATCGCAATATTTTCCACATATGATGGTTTCTGAAACAATTCTTTCGGCTCCTAGATAGCCTTGATATTAAAACAATCTTTTGAATATCAAGAATCATGGAGATAAACATGATACTTACATACTAACACTGGAATTGTTACTCTTGATTTAATACCAATTATTAAACTTCACGGAGTAACCGAAACTTACTGAAAGTTTGCAATAGGACTTTTAAACTTTAGATTAACACTTCAAAACAATACGATACCAGTTCGTAAAGTAATTAACCAGAATTATATAGTTCTATTATCTCAATTATAAAGCGCAAGGTGGTAAACGAATGCCAATGACCACAACAACTATGAAAATTCACTTTGATTTAATTTATGATAAATAGTGTTCAACTTTTAATCATATTGTTGTTGAACTACCACTCAAAAAAATATCATGTTCATCATATCATCTATATGACTCATGCTTTACCTTTTAGTATTCCGTGTTCCGAGATAATGTATGTACATGCTAGGGTCGTCAAGATCAAACCTTAGCTTCCACATGAGAAAATCTGGCTTGATCCCATTGTATACACTCGTAGAATCTAACACACCCGATCATCACGTGCTGCTTCGAAACAACGAGCTTTCGCAACGGTGCCAACTAAGGATGAACACTTTATTACTTGATATTTTGTGAGAGGGATCATCTTATAATGCTACCGTCGCGATCTAAGCAATAAAAGATGCATAAAAATGATTAACATCACATGCAATTCAAAATATGTGATATGATATGGCCTTTCTTCTTTTGCCTTCGATCTCCATCTTCAAGCACGAACATGATCTGCATCATCACCGGTGTGGCGTCAAGGTCAATGGAGCCACTCCATGGTTGTCGTCCACCAGCATCAACTATTACAACTACTTTGAATAATAGACACATAGGTCTTAACAAAATTAAAAGACAACCATAAGGCTCATGCCGGTTGCCGAATTACAATAAGGAACATTGCATACATCATATATAATCACAATCATGGCCATATCACATCACATCACACCCCTATAAAACAAAGTTAGACGCCTCTAATTTTCTTTGCATGTTTTACGTGGTTTGGGGATTTCAATAAGTGTCATTCTAACTTACGAACAAGAACCACAATGTTGATACTAGTATTGTCAATCACCCGTTGTAAATTGAACCTTAACTATGTTGGGAGAAACAGGCCCTCGCAAAGCCACTTATGCAATACAAGTTGCATGTTAAGCGTGGAGAAAGTCTTATGAACGATGTCATGTAAGGTTAGCCCGGGCCGCTTCATCCCACCATCCCGCAAGATGCAAAGTACACAAGAAGCAATCGACAACAAAAGCATCAACGCCCACAATGACGATTATGTTCTACTCATGCAACAGATCTACATATAGACACGGCTCTGACCACTGTAGGGGTTTGTAGCATGGAAAACAAAAAAATTCTACCGCATGCATAGAAACAAGCCAAGATCTATCTACTAGATTGTAGCAACGAGTCGATTAGAGTACTCACCTCGAAGATTCCAAAGTGGTTAACGAGAGCAGATTCTCATGGATGATGTAGTCGTACACTTGCCGATCTCAAGATCACGTAGACGATCTTTCCGGCGCTGCGTTCCGGCAGTGCTTCCGCAGTCGGTCACACGTTCGATACTTGATGAAGACCTTCCTCTCCCTTGTTCTAGCAGGCAGCGGAGGTGTAGCTCTCTCCTCGCGATTCAGGCAGCACGGCGACGTGGTATCAGAAGTAGAGGGGAGATCCCGCAGGGCTTCGCCTAAGACGGAGCTAGTATGGTGGAGTAGAAGAGGGCCTCGGCAATCTAGGTTTTAGATGTCGAGGGAAGAGGGCAGCCGGCAGATAGGGTTTAGGCTAGACGGCAGCGGCGTTTTAGAGGGGATCTAGGGCGCCGACGGCTTGGGTGGCAGTGGCGGCCAAGGGATTGGGTCTTGGGCGCCTAGGGCAAGGGGGATACCTTGGGGTGCGCCCCTACCCCTCCTTATATAGGTGGGGGCGTCCAAGGGTGTTCGCAAACCAGGTGGAAACCTCCCTAACTCAAAAACCCTCCCTCACTCGGAAAGCATGTTGGGATTTGACTTTTTCAAACTGCCTTTTTGACTTTCAAATTAGAGTTTGATTTCTCTGTTCCAAGTGTCCAGCCAAGTGACCTAGGACATGATGCAACCATTCCACTTTGTCATGACACATCCATGTACCTTTCCCCTTCCGGATCGGTGAACCTTCTAGACCCTTCTAGAACATTCCGGTGAAAACACCGAAATCATTCCCGAACTCCGAAATTGGACTTTCCTTATATGAATCTTATTCTCCGGAACATTCCGGATCTCCTCGTGATATTCCGGATCCCATCCGAGACTCTGAACAACATTCGGTCTCTTTACTCACATTCCATATCTACTAAACAACATTGAATCCTTAAGTGTGTCTCCTTACGGTTCGTGAATTATGCAGACATGATCGAGACTCTTATCTGATCAATAACAAATAGAGAAATCTGGAAATTCATATGGCTCCCACATATTTATATGATTACTTTCGTGCTCGAATGAACCATTTACATACGAAACCAATTTCCCTTTGTCTCACGATATTTTACTTATCTGAGGTCTAATCGTCGGTATCTCTGCATACCTAGTTCAACCTTGTTACCGATAAGTACTCTTTTCTCGTTCCTGTGATATGTGATCTCTTGTGATCCAGTCACATGCTTGCAAGCTAATTGGATGACATTCCACCGAGAGGGCCCAGAGTATATCTATCCGTCATATGGATGGACAAATCCCACTCTTGATCCATGTGCCTCAACACATACTTTCCAAATACTCAATGCCACCTTTATAGCCACCTAGTTACGGTGTGGTATTTGATGTCATCAAAGCATCCTTCAAGTGATGGTGATTAGCATGATCTCATGGTCGAAGGAATTAGGTTACTATGTATCAGAAAGCTTATAGCAAGTGAACTATTTGAATGACTTGATCTTATGCTAGGCTTAACTATAGGAGTATGTCCATCAAATCATTCTCCTAATGATATGACCTTATTGTTAATAACATATCAATGTTCATGATCAGGAAACCATGATCGTATATTAACCAACAAGCTAGTTTAACAAGAGGCTTTACTAGGGACTCTTTTATTTTTACAAATCACACAAGTATTCATGTTTCCGGTTAATACAATTATAGCATGGTATGTAAACATTTATCATAAGCATGAAGATATGATAATAACTTCTTTATTATTGCCTCTTGGGCATATCTCCAATAGTTTTCAGCGGAATTACCTTGGTGTCTAGTTTTTGTGCAGAAAATCAACTATCAGGAAAAATCCCGGAAAATATGCCAAAAATTATATTTCGCCAGAAGATCCACGGAGCCAGAGAACAAAACAGAGTGGAGGCTTGGGGGCCCACACCCCTGCCAGGCGCGTGTGGGCCCCGCCTATGCCTAGGGGGTGCGGCCACCCCAGGCACCCCGTCGGGCTCCCTCTGCGCCTATAAGTTACACCTTGACCTAAAAACCGAGGGGGGGGTCGTCGTTTTTATAGAAAGAGTTCCGATGTGCCGCCACCACCAGAAGCCGCGATTCGGATCCAGAAACTTCATTCTGGCACCCTGCCGGGACGGGGAATTTGGGGAGGATCATCGCCATCGTCATCACCAACGCCTCTCCATCAACCATCAATGTTTCCCTCATCCATGAGTGAGTAATTCCCCGCTGTAGGCTATGGGGATGGTAGGGATTTGATAAGTTCTATCATGTAATCGAATAAGATTGTTAGGGCATAGTGCCTAGTATCTCTATTAGTGCTATTTGACTTTGTTGCAACTTGTTGTGCTTAATGCTTGTCACTAGGGCCCGAGTGCCATGATCTCAGATCTGAACTTATTATTGAATCATTATGATAGTATTGTTTGTGATCTTATTTGCAAGCTGTGTACACATATCATTGTCAAGATCCAAAGGCCCCGAAGTGACAGAAATTGGGACAAACGAAGGGGATGGCTGTGGTGTGAGAATCACATGTGTTCATGGAGTGTTAATGCTTTGTACCGGTGCTCTATTAAAAGGAGCACCTTAATTACCAATAGTTCCCTAGAGGCCCCGCTGCCACAGGCTGGCTGGACAGAATATGTTGTGCAAGTTCTCATTGCGAGCACGCATGAATATATATGGAGAACATGTCTAGGATTGTTTAGTACTTTGATGCTTATTCTTATTTATCTGCAATGCCCTAGATCTTGAAGTTACATGTTTATACTCGTCCATGCAATGCCCGTTCATCCATCCATATGCCTACCGCACTCGAATCCTACTGTTTACTGTTACTGTTACTATTGCTCTTGTTCTACTGTTGCTGTTGCTACTACAAACTGTTGCTATTGATAAACTTATGTGAGCAAGAACTATTTCTAGGTGCAGCTGAATTGACAACTCGGTTGTTAAGGCTTGTAAGTATTCTTTGGCTCCCCTTGTGTCGAATCAATAAATTGGGTAATACTATCCACGAAGACTGTTGCGATCCCCTATACTTGTGGGTCATCATGGAACGATAAGAAGAGAGGAGTGGTACGTATCTGGATGCGTGAGAGAAGGGAGAGAAATAGAAAGATAGTGGAATGAGCCAGCCGAGTTGGGCCAAATCATCCTACGGGCCAGGAGGGCTCGTGGGTTGGGCCAAGAAAAGGAAGAAATTGAAAAAATAAATAAAAGAAGCGAAAGAAAATTACCAAAATACAGTAATAATACTTAAACCCTAGAGAAATGTAGAAAAATCATAAAAACATTTATAATATATCAAAATGACCACAAGAATAAGCTCCACCTTGGAAAAATATAACATTACTTGTTTAAGTTAAATAAAGTATAACTAAATACTAAAGCTACCAAAACCCTAAATGAAATTTAGTAAAATAAGGAAAAGTCCAAAAAATAAATAAAAATCACTTTTATATAAAAAACGAATCTAATATTTTATAAAAAATACTAATTCTAAATTTAAATTCAATTTAGAATTTATAAATACCTAAGTGTCATAATTGATTTTATAGTATTTTTCTTTTATTAAAAAAAGAAATATATTTTCTCTTATCATTAATAAATCAAAATAATTCCATATCATCTTCAATTGACTACTTAAATTTATTAAAAATATTGAATGGATTTCCTTTTATCACCTATAAATTCAAATAAATTCCTTTTAATGTTAATCAAGTCTTTAGAATTTATTGCCTTGAATAATTGATACTCTTACATTAATAAAAATAAATATGAAGTTTTAATACTTTTAAAAAAGTACTTTTACCTTTATAAAGGGGGTAAAACATGTAAAGAAAACTAATGTATCCATTCTACTTAAACAGAGACATATTAATAATTATTATGTTTAATAAAATTCACCTTTAGATATTTATTTGTTTATAAGACAAATCAAAAAATATTATACCAAAAGAACCATATTGAGTAATTTATAAATATAAACACAAGCAACATATCTTTTAGCCTTGGATATATCACTTAAATATCTAAGTTATTAAATTTGCTTATAAACTAATTTCCACAATTACCCATAAAAGGTATTCATTTAGAAGATAACATCTAGCACCCTTCATACTAAAGACAAATGATCTTGTAACATTTTTTAGTCTTAAGAAAAACCTAAACCTTAGTGATACAATAAAACATCATGCTTTGAGATTCACTTTTATAGTTAACTTTGGTCTAAAATACCATAAACATTATATTTTAAGTTTATTCATGATTTATAGTTAATTTTGGTCTATTATAAAATCCAGTAAAAGTATAATAAATCCACATTAATTATACTCTATAAAAGACCATAGTTTAATCTTAACAACCCTTCAAATTGATGAACTTAACATACACAACCTAATCTTCGAAGGTTTTTCCTTTTACCACTTCAACAACAACTCTATAATAATTTCCGTCAACTCTTAACAACCCAATACATGGACTTTCATCATAGTCACCAGATGGCAATTAACCTTGGTCTTAGATTGCTTTATAATCTACTTTTATATTTTGTGTGTTAAAACTTAAGTTCCTTATAAATACATTTTCTTGTGAAGTAAAAATTTGAAATAAAACAACTCTTAAAGAAATCACCTAAGCTCAATTCACTTATAATCTTGGGGATACAGTTTGGGAGTTTTATAAAATGCATATCATTACTTATGCATAATAGCATTTTGCTTCTTTAAACATTATTCCTTACTATACCAATGATGCTATTTTCAGATATTGGATCTTCTATTGGCTCGAAGACGGTGGTTGCATAATCTTGTAATCATAAAGGCAAGTTCACACTTGCTCATGTCTTTTCGTTATTTTATATCAATTATTTGAAAATCCAATGTTGTTATAACCGGCATTCCAAAAAGGTCAGAAAACACTATTTTCATTATGATATGATTATGGGTTATTTACCATATGGTGATAACCTGTAATTATAGTTTTGGTGGTAAAGCAACATAATACACGTTAACCATGAGATTTGGAATGAGATGGAAAAGTCAGCTGGATCGACTTTCTTTCGCATGCCAATGGATGACCAGGTCGTGGCTATAACTCCTCTTGTAGAGGGTTGGCAGCATATGGGTGGGATCCCTCAACGTCCCACGACTTCTGGTATCTATGAAGGTTGTATGCCTTAGGCTACCATTGGAAACAAGTTTTATCCTAGGTCTGACGTGCAATTCGTAGGATATGCAGGGTCGCGGAGAAGGACATTGATTGGCTTGGATCTTATACTAGGCCTCATACCAAGGAAGTGTGGACAAGCTCATGACTTGGTTGTGCAACAAGGCTAAGGTCTCTTATGGGTAAAGTAACGCATCTCTGCAGAGTGTAAGAATTGTGACATGTTACTTCCTGTTCCAAAAAAGAGCTATGAACACGGCAGAAAAAGAACTCCATGAAGTTCTGGTAAACCTGTGAAGACTTATGGACATAGCTTTTCAGAATAAAAAGCAACCTTTGAAGAAATATTTGCAAAAACTTGCATGACCTGTGACATATGGTTTGTGGCTGTATTTAGTGCATCAAACACTCATTTTTAGTGAACTTGTTAAGTACGCTCGTACTCAACCGTATATTATTAACCCTTGCTAGATTCTGAAGCCAATATAGACGATGTCTACATCAACTTATGCTCAAGGGAATCGTCACCAAAATCTCAAGTTCTTCATTAAAGTCAAGGAAGTCAACATATACATCAACTAAAGTGAAGACGAAGTTGCTGATTAGATAGGAGTATAATATCTAGCCCTAGAACCTACTTCTGTAGAGCGATTGCAATTGCAAGTCAAATAGTTTAGATACTAGTCTTATAAGTATGATAGTTCTGAGTTGTTATTTCTAGTTCTTCTTTGTAATCAGTTGATTTCTTCTTCTATAACCTAGAGTGTTCTCTGGATCTTTTATAAAGAGTCGAGTTGTAACCTATAGTCATGCCTTCGACCTGCTATATTTCTGTTATACTACTCTGAGGGATGTAATACTAGTGGAATGGTGTTTCATTGATGTTATGTCAACGACTATAGTGTACTACATCATGAAGTGGTATGATGGGTCACCGTAGGAAGCACGAGTCGAGTCAGTTGCGAGTCCGATTACAACTTATAGGAAACGTGAGAATCATTATTGCAAAAACATTGAAATGAGTTACACATCTAGTTGCAACTAGTAAAATCAAAACCTAGTTGCAAAGTCCGATTGTAACTCATAGGATACAGAAAAAAATAAAAAAACAGGATGGACTAGCTTGAGTCAATTTATCGATGATTCAAACTCGATTTCGATTCAAGTTTGCAAGAGGGGGAACATGAAACAGTTGCACTTCTAGTTGCAACTAGGGAAAAAATTATCAGCCGCAAGTTAAATTGCAACTAATAGCAAACATGAGTCAATTGCGAGTCTGATTGCAACTTATCTGAAAACATGAATCATTTGCAAGTCCAACTACAACTTATGTGAAAGCACGAAATATCATAATTGCGACCACACACAAGAAACTTTTGTTGTTGGGCTATTGTTGACTTTGTTATTGGACTCTTTTAACCTTGTCGTTAGCAACAATAAGAACATATACAAAATAAATCAATGGCAACGACTATCCTAGAAAAATATTAGATTACATGTGGAATTGGCAGACTACTCTTACTTCAAACAAACAAGTTTGTACATAATTTATATTATGTAAATAAAAAACAATAATCAACAAAAACTTAGCAATTACGATTCAAGCTTATTTGTGTATATGTTATTCTTAGTTGCAACTCCCGAGAAAACCAGATACAAGTCCAGTTCCAATTCATAGTAAGAAGGAACCACGAAACAATCACTCCCGATAAAAAGTTAGTTGCAACTCATAGTAATAAGGGACCGCGAAACAATCCCAAGTTGCAATATCAGTTAAACTCTCTGAGAAAGCCAGTTGCAAGTTCATTTGCAAATCATAGTAAGATGGTACGATGAAACAATCCGCGGTTGCAACACCCCAAGAGAAGTGAGTTACAAGTCTAGTCGCAACTCTTAATAAGAAGGGACAATGAAACAAGAAAAATAACATTTCAGTACTTATAGTAAGAAGGGACCATGAAAGAACGATGAACATCGGCCTCACTGGATAACATCGGCCTCTCAAAACAGCTTCGGTTCCAACTACTGGTGCAATTTACAAAACAAAAACAATCAGTTGCGACAAACTGCCGCGAGTGACATCTAAATCCTAAGATATACATGAGGCTCTATGCCTATTTTTTATTATCTAAAATGCAACATTCTTATACTGTAAAGCATTGCAAACACTGTAAAAGGCAGTGATATCTCGCATATGACCTACTTGTCTACAAAGTAGTACAAAGCAAGACAAAAATAACAACATCTTCGGAAATCACCAATCTTAACACAGAGATAAAATCTAACGGAACAGAAGTTGACTATGCCCTAAGCTAAGTCTTAGCAAGCTGAGAATTAGCAATTTCCTAGTATTAGTTTCACATAAAACTTCACATACGCAGCTCCAACTCCAACGTACACGTTACTGAATCAAACAAAAACTGTTTGGAAACAAGTTGTCCGTGTTTAGAAAAAAAAGTAAGCTAGCTACCGTTAAAAAAAGCGCGGGGTCCGTTCGGCAAAAAAAGAGCCCCTTTGAAGAAAATAGCCTTGTTTTTCGGAAAATCCTTTTGGCTGCCTACTTTTAGTGCTTGCTGCATATTAAAAAAATAAAACTACACTTATAAGTTTTGGAGAAACCTGAAACAAAATCCTAAAAGTTGCTAATGATATCTCAAAAACGTGCAAAATCTCAATTCAAAGCGTTTTGTCTTCCAAGCTACAAAAAAAATGATGACTTCGAGGACCAAACCACTTGGAGAATAGGAGGCGTCAAGCTCCGGTACAGGATTCGCAAGCCCTCCTTGATGGAGGTTGGCCACTATGCCGGCCGAAGATCATGACTACCAAGATGCCGTCCGCGTGATTCACTCGCTGCAGAAGATAAGGCCAACGGTGCGCTCGAGAATGCATAAAGCCACCACCGTCCTCCCCCTCGCTGCCACGGCTGGTGAGGAGGATGGGGAGCACTTGCCTTGAAGAGGAGCACCAATGGCCGCGCGTGATGAAGAGGGAGGTGGCCATCCGCCATGCCGTCGCCAATTTCATCCCCTTGCCTCCACGGCCGGCCGGAGGAATATGAAGCCACGACAGCAACGAGGCCGACCAACGCACAGCGCCGCGCACAAACGCCAGGACGAAAACTCCCCCACCACCTCCATATCCGAGCGCCACGGCACACCCCATCATCTTCCCCTCGCAGCCACGGTCGACCGTCGAAAGATGGAGAAGCCAGGTAGCAACCCAGATAAAGAGGCAGAGCAGGCCCCTACCTTTATTTGACGATGCGGTGGCTGCCGCCGCCACCCGTAGCTCTGACCAAAGGAGCAAGAGGACGACGCCATGGAACCCTAGAGGCAAGATCTAGGCCATGGGATCGATAGCTCCGCAACTGAGCAAACCGCCTTAGTACTGGCACAAGGCCAACCCTACCTACTCCGCGACCTACCGCTACTCCGGTGACCCTCCGACTCCACCCCTGTCAGCTACTCCGGCGAGAAGGGCACGGGAGAGCCCCAGCCTCTCTTGCAGGACTCTAAAAGCAGAGGGGAACGGGGGAGAAAGTGACCCTCCTATCAAATGGTTGCAAGTCCAAGCATTACCAAGGTGTTCCCGCAGCCTCGGAGCTAGCTGAATAATCGGTGCTTGTACATGCCGTGTCTCCACTGGCACTGCGCCCATACGCGCGGGTCCAACTGGCGAAAACGAGAAATAATATCCAGAACTGATCTCGATCAACTGAGCTTGCTTGCGTGCCATGCCGCTTATTCAAGGCTCTTGCTCGCATCCAAATTTTTCCGGTGGGAGGTTGGAAAGGGAAATGGTCTGACTCTCCTGAGTCCTGACGTCCGGGTACAGTACAGTACAACTACAGTACTTGTGCATATCGCTACTGAAATGCATGACCCCATCGAGCGCACCATCCAACAACCCGCCCGTGTGAAACTGCCAATCACGCGACAGATCCGCCCCCCATTTGGTCACCATCGATCGGGCAATCACGGTCAGCCACACAGCCGGTCAATGAGTACGGCTGCACGGGTGTAACTCTAAAGTCTAAATCCGTTTTTCTTGGACCAAACTGAACTCTGCAGAAATATCGTAAAGCTGACAAGCTGTCATGCAGGGCAAGACATGTTCGATTATTATACTCCAATATTTTCATGATTAATTCTACTCTCTCAGTCTCGAAATAGATGTCACAAGTTTGTCAAATTTTAGATGAATCTATATACTCCCTTCATTTCAAAATATAAGTTGTTTTAGGTTTATGAAGAAAATGTATCTAGACTTCTTTTAGTATCTAGATTCACTCCAAACTTGAATGAACCTACATACTAAAATTAATCTAGATACATTTGATTCACAAAGCTAAAAACATCTTATATTTTGAAACGGAGGGATTCCGGGAGGAGTCGGTAGTTGGGCACTGGATCCCTTCGGACCTGGAGAACGTGTGACACTGGGTCGGGGTTTGGTGAACCAACAGGTCGCTCCTTTAGTTGAAGTATCGGGCCCCTTTTAAACCGAAAATGTATTATTATGGTGTGAGCCTTCTTTCTTTTTGGCCTTAGATTATCATAAGCGAGGAATGGTGCGTGCTAGCCTTCAGACTATACTTTATTGTAGGCCTCGTATTTTACCTTCTGCTTCTGGCTGTCTCGCAATACCTTCTACAGCTTGTCCTGGCTCTGGCTGGCAAAAAAACGAAAATAAAGAAGAGCTTCTTGACTGCGAAATGTACCGGTCGTTCGCGAAGCATCTGGCTTACCGGTCATCTCCCATTCCCGTCGTCGAGAGACTAAAAGAACTATAGCATGCCAGGCGCTGAAGATGAACGGGGCTAAGCGATCTGCCAAAGCTGTGGGATGTCAAAATGCATCGGTAGGGGAGCGTTCCGCGTCATCTGCCGACAACTGATGGGCCGTACGCCCACTTTGATAGGGAGGGTCACCTAGGGCAATCGGTGTAGGGGAAACAATATTATCTCTGGTGCTATTATTCCTACTTCGGCAGCGATCGGATAGTATTAAATAGTGTCTAAATTCATACAAATTCAAATCTGAGACACCTATTTTGAGACTGAAGGAGTATAATATAATTCATGATTATAACAGCTACACTCACGTGAAAATCTAACATACCGGATGTATTAATCAGCATAAACACTATCAGTGCATACGCAATAATAGCCATAGTATAGCAACAATTTGGATCACGGTATACATACTGATCGGTTGCAGAAAAAGTTGTCGTGGTTGACGCAGTGACGTTGTTGATAACAATGTTTGTGAAGACCGGTCGAAATATATGGCGATGGAGACGGTGGTATGCAACACCGTTCGACTTGGACGGAAGATGACCCGCGATAAAGAAATGAGCAGTCGCGAGAAGCGCTTTTCAAAAACCTTACTCGTCCTCTCCCGTACCGGATCACAAAAGCGACTGGTTCGAAGACCTGCTTTTCCGTTCGTCGGAGCACGTGGGCGGTCAGGATTATGGAGTAGATTATGGTGGCAGCTTAAGCAGACAGGTGGCGAGAAAACCCATAACATACAACGAGTCCATGTCCCACACGTTCCGGTCGGTTAGACTAATTATTAACATGTCTGTCAGAACTCGCAGCAGTTTCCTGAACAGCAAAAAGATAAACTCGGCTCATTCTACACGTGCGTCTTGTTGAGACAGGTGAGGCGGGCAAACGGGCGGGCAAGGTAAACAAAACTCGAATCCCTCTTTTTCTATTCCTTATTCCTTTAAACTCTCAACACACTTATTTTGAGACTGAAGGAGTATAATATAATTCGTGATTATAACAACTACTCTCACCTGAAAATCTAACATACCGGATGTATTAATCGGCATAAACACTATCAGTGCATACGCAATAATAGCCATAGTATAGCAACAGTTTGGATCACGGTATACATACTGATGGGTTGCAGAAAAAGTGGTCGTGGTTGACGCAGTGACGTTGTTGATAACAATGTTTGTGAAGACCGGTCGAAATATATGGCGATGGAGACGGTGGTATGCAACACCGTTCGACTTGGACGGAAGATGATCCGCGATGAAGAAATGAGCAGTCGCGAGAAGCGCTTTTCAAAAACCTTACTCGCCTTCTCCCGTACAGGATCACAAAAGCGAGTGGTTCCGGAGACCTGTTCTTCCGTTCGTCGGAGCACGTGGGCGGTCAGGATTATGGAGTAGATTATGGTGGCGGCTTAAGCAGACAGGTGGCAAAACCCTGGATTGGTTTTCGTTGTGTGTCGGTGGAAACCATGCATGCGCTTATATAGAGCAGCTCGAGAAAACCCATAACATACACAATGTGGCCGAGTCCACGTCACGCACGTTCCGATCGGTTAGACTAATTATTAACATGTCGTCAGAACTCGCAGCAGTTTTCCCGAGCAGCAAAAAGATAAACTCGGCTCATTCTGCAAATCGCGGCACGTGTGTCGTGTTGAGACAGGAGAGGCGGGCGAACTGGCGGGCAAGGTAAACTAAACTCGAATCCCTCTTTTTCTATTCCTTCTTCCTCCAAACTCTCAAACACGTCAAAGGATGTTCACCTCTACTTGTGTTTTTATTCGATTCCTCGCACATCAACGATCCTTGGTATGTTTATCCTTCGATCCCCATTTACTTTTTGCAAAATAATGTTCTGCCTCTTATCATTATCAATCTTATATTTAGGTTTATTATGAACCTTCTTTCTTTATGAGCATGTTTTGTATCGATGTTTAGAGGAGATTCTTTTGAAGAAAGCGTAGGGGAACATTCATGGACTATTCTTAGTGGATCAAAAATTTCATTTGTGTAATTTTAAATTTTAGATGATGAACAAGAGGAGCCGAACATGTGTGCATGCCGCCGCGGGAACCTCCAACGCTGTTGCCTCTTAGAGTGATGTATCCATGGTCATCTGATTCACCGAGAAGTCCCAAACCGACAGGTTTAGGAGGCTCGAGGACCACGAGGTCAAGTCCATTAAGTGGGCATGCCCTATGATGCTTAATCAACTATGTTTAACTAATGATTTCAATCTATTATGCAATAGAGTTGGACTGCTTCCATTTATCTTTCAGCATGTTCCAACCAACCGCACCGTGGGGGTAAACTACCACTCCGACGGGGATTGTGATGGAAGTGACGTGATCATCTTCTGCCTCATGAACCGCAACTTCAGCTTGACCCTCACTAAGTGGTGCACCTGCTTCGGGTTCAGCAACAACAACAACATCCGGTGTGCAAGATTTTTACTGAAGCCCACTCCCACCCAATATTTTAATATGATGAGTGTTCATCAACCTATTAAGAAATGGGTTCATATTAAATGTCCAGCAATTCGATATTTGTACTATGTTATTTCTAACACCCTGCGGCTACTATCCCCAATTGTAACTTCAGGCCAAACTTGGGCACCATCTAAGTCTTGCTTGGAAATATTTTTTCGAAACAAATAGAACAAGAGAAAGTTTGTAAACAATGACTTGGCTGATGCTTAATTGCCTTAAGAGTTTAGCCTTGAATATACTCAACCCTAGAGATATAATGATAGACTTGACGATACTCTTGAAATTATTTTATTCGAAGGAATGAATGTTTAGTGGTAATTGAGATGCATGCCAAAATGTGACCTATTGATTAAAGCAAGATATAGCTTTATGCATGTCTGCAACACTGTCGCATTCCATGGTATGCTAACAACTCCGTTGCCCTACAAACGATCCGCATAGAGAAAACTCTTGGATATCAGCTTGAGTTGATTAAACATTTGTAGCAGCAATGCGTAAGAGTCTTGGCATACTCATGGGTCTGTGTTGCAAGAAAAAGTTGGAATAATCCTCTGGCCCGCTATAAGAAATAGTTATTAAAGCCAAAGATAATTAGTGGCAGTCACGAGTGTCCATCCTAGCCTACATAGTCTGATTAAACTCACTAACTTATGGCATGATCTCGTTACTAAAAATTGAAGTTCTAGAAAGACAAAGAATGAAAATGATGTATTTGGTAGCCCTAATTTATTAATGTGGATGTTCTACAATGGGACACTCTAATGCCATGCTTATTTTGACATGGTATCTCACTCTTAATTGTTAATATGAATCTTCTAGTGCTCCTTGGCAAGCTAAAAGTTAAACATAAGAATTGGAAGAACTGTTCTGGAGGAATTGAAGGAATAGACTATGGTATAGAATATAGAGCAGAACCCGAAGACAGGAAAACAAAAGAGTAGTCGTTAGGTTATAATAGAAGAGCCGAGCAGCATAGATTTACTTAAATAAGTTGTTGAGCTTCAATGACATTTCATCTAGTGATGCCATTGCTACTCAAATTAGTTAGTTTGAATTTCAATAGACCGATGAGGATTTCGAAACCTTTGTAATATTTTGTTTGAATATTATGAACCTGTAAAAGTTTCGAACCCGTAATGTTTTCGTTCTACCACTCCGAGAGATGTGATATTTGCAAAATGATACTTCGTCAATATTATATCAACGATTTGCGCAATACAACATGTAGTGATGTGCTGGGTCACCACACAGGCCCCACCCACTTCTCCAGCACGCGGCCTATCACGCAAGAGGAAGAAGAGGGGTTGTGGTAGCGAGTTTTTTTTTGTTGACAATTGAGGAGGGACCTTTGTGTCTAAGGAAAAGAAATTTAGTATCTTTTGCAAAGTAAAACATATGTGAAGCCTAACACGTGGGTCGACACAAAGCCATGTCACCAAATATGTAGTTTCTACTAGCTCCTATGACATCCGATGAAGCACTGAGCGTATTGGATTGGATGACCATAAATTGGTATCGCTATACGATGACCAAGTGAGTGATTGCCTCAAGTTCCGTGTCCTTCGATGGATTTTACTCATCATTTTAATCGAAAATCATATTTCTGAGCTTCAAACATTTCTGAAAACAAATCAAGACGTAGCCATTGATGCATACCACAAACATGCAAACTATCAATTGGAAAATTATGTGTATTTTGAGCTACACAAAATGATAAAACTGTGTATCTAAGTATCACATTTTCAAATCTCCAATCTAAGTATCACATTTTCAAATCTCCAAAAAATATCAATTTTTTTCATTTTTGTGTAGTTCAAAAAGAATTTTGCATATTTGTAGGATATATCATTGACAAAGTCCATTGTTTTTTAATAACTTATAAATGTAATTTTTAAATTTTTAAATGAAGAGAGATCACTCGAACTCATGTGCCAAAAGAACTTCTCAACGCAACGAGTGTTTTTTTAAATCTCTATGCACTTTGTCGCGCTAATTCTTGATGATGCGGAACACAAGCTTATCCATCTTTGTTCCTCTTTTAAGCAAACTGATCATGAGATATTCTGTACAAAAGCTGGTTACAGGATAAGAGCAACTAGTGACATGGTATATATATAGATATAGCCAGTTAAAAAGAAGTCACAGCATCGCCTAGGGGCAGAGATCCCAAGAGAAAACCATGGAGACATACATGTAGTGCTGATTTAAGTCCATCAGAATAAATGTCAATTCTCGAAAAAAAAGAATAACAAGGTCATACTCCATCACTTCATCGCACAACAATGTACTAGTAACAGTTTCCAGTAGTAACTTATTGCGTTCTCAACGCCCGCATTTTATCTTGATATTGCAACTAGAAGCTACAAACTGTTAGTACATCGTTTGATCTCTGATGAATATCAAGCTAGTAGTACAAGAATAACAACCTATTAGGTTCCTGCTGGGCCAGCATCACTGTGCTTAATCCAGCAAAACACACTGGCGTTTTTTGTTGCCAGGATCCATCCAGTTTATTCACTCGAAACAACAATAGCCACACATGCTCAAAAAATTGGATAGCCGTACAGTCCCATATCAAATCTTGGGTGCTATATCAGTTCGTGCTACATATCCTTCGCCACCAGACACAGGTTACAGAGGCAAAAATGTGTTTGTTAGTTAATGTTACTCCTGAGATTCGCCTCTAGCTTTAGCCTTCCTCTCAAGTTCTGCAATCTTCTTCTCGAGATCTCCAACCCGCTCTTTAAGCTCGGCATTAGATGGCTCAGACCCCTCGACCGCAGTGGGTGAATCGGCTGCAGTTGGTGAACCAACTGTGGACATTTTCTTTGGTGCCTCGAAAAGGTTGAAGGGCGACAGTTGCGCAGATGCAGGCTGTGGTACTACCTCGGGAAGATTCAAGAAATACCTTACAGCTGTCTTCCGGAGAGCTAGGAGAAAAAATGGAAGTAAAGGTATACACATTAGCGAATGAGAGAAGAGAAAGGCCTGGACATGTGAGATTCCCAAGTCTGGTGCAGGACTTACCGAAACCATACCCAAGAGAGAACAAGTTTGCTGTTATCCAGTAACAGAAAATTGCCTGCAGAAGAGAAGAGAAGACAATGGCAGTGCAGAAGAAAAGAGATTAATGACAGTGTACAGGTATTCAATACCCCGATGTTAATGCTGCCAACAGAGAAACTTAGCTACAGTTATTTGACAGATGAACAGGTGGATAAAGCATGTAATCAACAAAATTAGATATCTATTAGCGTAATAATGAAACCACTGGCACAATATATTTGTTTACTTTTAGGGTGGACGGCACATGTTTCTTGCCAAAATGTGCAAAGCGACAATTTGTACCATCTTCGAGTATGGATAGCAGCTCTAGCTTATTTTCTTAAAAAACATGATTTACATATGTTTCAATTAGCCAGTGCACTATGAACTTCAGTAATTATGTGGAAAAAAGAAGGTCCTACTTTAGGGTACACTCCTGGCTGTATCTGAAGCACCATGACACTGGCAGCTCCAACTGAACTATGCAAATAAATATCTGCTCTAGTCCACCCTCAGTATGTTCTAATTTCCTTACAGATAACTGCTAATTAGAATAGTATGGGTACGAATCATGAACTTCATAGTCTGAGTATTTCATACCTTAGGGAAGTGCATTGTAAACGGTATAGTCATAACAGCCAATATTCTAGAGAACTTCTTCATTGTTTGCAGCATAGGATTTCCCTCCATGCCTTCTTGCATATTGAGCTGCAAAAAATTATTTTCTTAACTATGCACTAACATATGACATCTTGATTGAATCGTACAGGGCACGAACCTCCACCGTAAGCAAGAATGTTGCTGATGTCAACACTGGGAGGATGTAAAGCTCATCAGGAGTCGTCAAATCAGTAAACCAATATGCTCCACCTCCTTTCAAAGAAGGGACTTTCTCCACCATGTTTTGTATCTACAGTAGTACAAAGTGCAAGAACATTCAAAAGAAGAGGATAAAGATTACTGCAAGATGGCAGTATTATAAATAGGTGTGATTGTAGTTAGAATTTTTAAATTACAAGAAAGTGGTATAAACTTACAGCAAAGAAAAAACTCATGAATATAGGCCCTTGGATGAATAGACCCTTTAAAGGTGTCAATGGATTAACACCACGCCTGATGGAAGACATAGAATAATTAAAACAATGGAACAATCTGACCGCATAAACAATTTAGAGGTCAAAGTAGAAGAGTCAAATTATGTAAGACATGTAAAAGCAATAAAGATACGATTATAGGTTTGAGCAAAAAAAAAGGTACTTTCTGAGCACAGATGATAACAAGAACAATGTATTGGCCAATAGAGCAATTTTAAAACCTACAATCTTCTATAGAGCCCAAAGCATTTAAAGGAAAACTGCCGAGTTTGATGGAGCAGATATAAACACAAAATGATAGTTCACAAAACTGCACCAACGCACAAAAAAATTAAACACAGCAGTCAGAAAAAACTTCAGGTTACGAAATATTCACAGGAAAATAAGTGAACAATTAGAAGTTGCTTACTTTGTGAATAGCTCGCCCAACTTCCTTTTCCCCTCTAGCATCGATTGTGGATCCATTGACTGCAGGAAATAAGTATGAAAGGTTATCGTTAGGAGCGTACAATGTAAATTATCTTGAACTAAAATAGATTTTTGGGTTCCCCAGGGGTGTAAATTGTCCTGGAAAGAACTAGAACTTAGGTGCCTATAAGTATGACCACAGGGATTTTACTGTTAATATAACTATGGTGTCTACAACAAACATGGTCACAATACTACCATATAAAATGCAACTTGAACTGAAGAACTAAATCTACTTACATTTCGCATCTCCATGTTGATTGCCTCAATTTCTGGCCTCATTGCCTGCAGAGTAAGAGTTTCAAAAAGGAAGGAAATTTAACTAGTTATCATGCAGTCACTCGAGAGAAGATATATAATAATGCAGATACATTTCAAAAAGAGCAAAGAGCACCATAACAGAAGGAACACTGTATGACTTATTTCACAAAGGAACTCCATATAACTTATTTCAGGCCTCTCAGAAACCTTGAGTAGCATCGAATAGCCTCATATAACTTAGTGGAGGAATCAGAAGTGATGACCAAGACCAAACTCGTTAGACAGGTTACCAAAAATGTGAAGCCGAGAACTGAATCCCCTCAGGAGTTCGGATTCCCAATCAACTCCATTACATAACAGAAAAATGTAACACTACTCTTTTGTCCAATATGTGTGGCTATACTATTCATGAACCAAATAGTGGCAGAAATGATTTTGCTGCAAAATAATTTACTCTGTTGCTATTTAGGCTAGAAAATTGCCAGCCAATGGACCAAATTGAGACACTACATATGACAACTGAAAAGCAGTTTACATGTTAGCTCAAAAGAGCATGTACTTGCAATGTAACCATCAAGTATTCATCACATATTTCACAGGATGACAGTATGTCACCGTTAGCAAGGTTTGATCTTGATAAGTATCTCAAAAAATTTGTGGTTCACTAGTTCTTCATAGAATGCATTTGTGGCTCTCTCATAAAATGCATGGGCAAAAAGCAGAACGGTCATACTCCCTCCGGTCCATACTAATGGCCTCAACTTTATCTAGATTCATATGTATCTAGTTAAATATTTAGACTAGATGCATTTGTATCTAGACAAAGTTGAGGCCATTAATATGGACCAGAGGGAGTACAGTAAAGCAAAGCATATATAAAATAGAAGTACAAGTTACTCGGATGAGCTCATTACATTTAACTTCATCGTGGACTTCAACTGGTTCACGAGCAGCGGTATCGTCGCTGTTCGGATCAATAAGGTCGTCACTGCAATAGAAGCCCACCTGCAAAGGACCGACGGAGGATGTAATTTACAGTTTACTTAATCAACACTGAAAACGCCACTACGCAAACAACGGTACGCCAACGAGACTTACCAATTGAGCCCGGTGAACGACTGGACGGCGTCGATGGCGTATTGCAGGGCGGCGACTGGGGGAAACGAGTCTGCCGCTGCGGCGGCCACTTCTCCAGGGAACGGTGCCGGGAAGGCGGGGACGACCGAGGTCGCGGCATCGGAGAGAAGCCCCGCCGTGACGTCCATCTGGCCAGCCGCGGGGTCGGATAGGACGACTGCGGCGGCATCGATCTCGGGTCCGGAGGAGGAGGTGGAGGAGAAGCTACGGTGGGCCAATAGGTGGGCGCCGAAGGGTAGGGGGAGGGCTAGGCTGTGGGATCTCGAGCGCCGACGGAGGTCGCCGGAGGGGAGGTGTGGAGTTTGCTGGGCAGGGAGCGGTGGGGCGGAGGAGGAGGGATCTTCGCGGCGGTCGTGGTGGGAGGGGACGAGGTGGGAGAGGGAGGGGTGTAGACGGCGGGTGAGGTGGTGGGAAAGGGTGAGGCTTCTCCGCGCGGAGAAAGCCATGGCGGTGGCGGTGGCGGCGGCGGCGAGATCGCGTGGGGAGAAGAGGGGGTTAACCCGCGAGACGGATATTCCTCTGTTAGTATGCTGCTGGCATATGGGCCCCTTCACTCCAGACTCCGTCAAAGAGACCTGCAATGGAGGATGCCGGTCTCTGAAGGGGAGGTAAATATCTCTAACAGAGCCCGTAAAAATGCAAACTGAAAAACCGTAGTTCAGCTCATCAAATTCATGTTTACTGATCGAAAAATGGATGACCCAAAACAGATCCCGAAACCGAAACTGTAAAACATAATACAGTTTTCGTTTATGGGATCTGTTCTGCGCCAGCGACTTCCGAATCCGTAAAGGATTCTCTATCAAATTGCCATAGTCTACCAAGTAACAAAGAACAAGCTTGCATAGGTACAACATCACAATCAACAAAATCAGAATATGTACCAATAGTAAAATGCACGCGTACCGTTTTTGTTACCTCGATCTTGCGAGAAGTCTCAAACCATTGGATGTAATATGAATGTGTGTGTTGTCAATGCAAACAACTCATGCATAGTTAATAGTGCAGACATCAAATGACACAATCATAGCAAATAGTTCATAGTTCACCATCTCCTCTCACCCTTCTTCCCCTTTATCCGTGTCGTCCTCATCTCCGCCCATCCCAGCGTCGAACGAAGCGAGTGGGGTAATGTTTACCTCGCCCAACATCTCCATGTACGAGGTGTTGTCGTTCCTAACAGTACATGGCCTCAATATCTACTCGCAATGAAAAACAAGGAAGAGTTGTAATTTGTACCTTGTTGACCCGTCGTCGAGCATGTCCTGGGCATCGTCATGTGGCTTTACCGGCGCGCGGCGTTAGGGGAGGGGAACGGAGGCGCCACGTCGTCGCCTTCACTTTCGTCCTTTGGGCCGATTTCTTCGTCGCGGGTGCCTTCGCGACCGCCGGACATCATTGCGCATGCAACCGGCTTGCGGGACCACATGCGTTCCCGCACGCCGCTGCTTCACCATGTTCATCGACGGGACCGTGGTAGCAACGTCCGCGGGGGTCGCAAGGGTCGCCGGGGTGGTTGGTGTAGCGGCGGAAGCACCGGCGACCGCGTGAGAGGGTGGCGGGGCGTGCGAGCTAGCAACGGCGACCGGCTGGGTCGATTCAAGACTCATGGTGGAGAAATCGAACGACGGCGACGCAGAGGAAGGTGAGGGCGCGCAGATCGGCGGCGGCGGTGGTTTGGAGGAGCTGAAACTTCCCTCGCGCGCAAACTAGGGATTCTGTTCGGGCTGCGTTCGGTTCGCTCCGTTGGTCCCTACAAATACAGACGGAGTATGGGTTTCGGTCTCGGCTCGATTTTTTTTCAGTTTCGCCTCGTTTACGAGAATCGATCGGCTCCATTTTCAGCCCGAACCCATAAACTGGCGGTTATTTTTTGGTTTTGGCCTTTTTACAGGCTCTGCTAGAGATGCTCTAATGACGGAAAACCATCACAATTGGGGTTGTGGTGTCACATAGCCACTAGTTAGAGGCAGGGGACAGAAACCATCACACATTGGGACAGGTCGTCGACACATAACACTAATTTCATGGTTTTGGGGGTTTAATCACATTTCTGACAATTGGGCCCGCTGGTAGGTGCCACCTGGCGATGTCTTGACGGGAGGGAGAGACGGCTGTGGGAGTCGTTGCCGGAGCCAGAGCCGCCCCCGCCGCTGCTACTCCGGCGGTGGTGCTCGTGGCCTGGTGTTGTCATGTGTCCTTTGGCGTCGCGCGTCCGAAGGAGCGGTTCCGCGGGCCGCCGTTGGCCGTCGTCGCCAGCGTCCTTGTCGTCGAACATGAGGATGGTGAGGTCGTTGAGCGCCTTGCGCGCGCGGCGGATCTAGCCCTCCCCAAGGGGCCATAGGCGTCGGGGTCCGAGGAGAGCGCGACGACGGCGATGGCAAGGTGCTTGCACCACTGGTGGAGCAGGTCGAGGTTGTACACGCTCTCTCTGCAGGTCACCGACGGGCTGGATGCCACTCTAGACCTCGTGGGACGGTGTGCTTCCTACCAGAATCGATGGTTTGGTAGGCCCACACGCGCAGACTGTAGAGCCCAACCTGGTATGACCGCAACGCGAGCTGCTGTTGCGCAACGGCCGCCGCCACAACCCCCAGACCGACACCATACGTGTAGCTAGAGCAGATCGATGCCGTTGTCGCCGCCATCTCCATCCTCTCTTCCGGACCAGCAGCGCCATGGTGGCTTTCGGCGACGTCCCCAATCCACACGGCGAGGACCAGCTCGAGACTGGGGAGGCAACGTACAACGGCGCTCGCGAGTTTGGCCACCAACAACCCATGGTGCGCACTCGCACATCACCACTAGCGAGCAGTTATCTTTTTTTATTTAAAGTCGATTTATGAAGACCCTTTTGTAAAATTGCCTAAAAAACTTTAGCTGTCCATTGTCTATTTTGCCACATAGACCGACAGCGGATCCCAGCTGTCAGAAAATGGTTTAAAATGCCTAATCAATGAAATCAGTGCTCCCTGTCGCGAACCTGCCCTAATGTGCGGTGGTTTTTGTCCCCTGCCTCTAACTAGTGGTTACGTGACACCGCAACCCCAATTATGATGGTTTTCCGTCATTACCCCAGAGTACATATGCGTATATACAAATGCAAAAAAATAGACAAAATTGTCCCTATGCAAATGCACAAAAGTATACAAATTTCTCATATACAAATGCACAAAAAAGTATAAAATCTTCTGTACACCAAGATTCATGTAGCACAACAACACCAACTAAATGCACACGATTGGGTCTAGCACAACTTATATTCTCTGTTCCGTCACATTAGGAGTGAACTCTGCCTGCGCTAGCTAGCCTAAGCAGAGCTCAGTGCTGTTTGACGGCTCAACGCCGAACCCGCTGGAGGAAGAACACGATCTAGATCGGTAGCAGCAGCCCGAGCGCCACTGGAGCAGCAGTAGTGTTCTCAGACTGCAAGCTTTCTATAGTGCTATTATGCGCTTTATTATAGTGTGAAAAAATCAATACGAAATAAATCTAAGTGTAAGAACCCATGTTTGAACATCCGAATCGAAACTAACGATATGGCACCAATGATTCCGGTTGTCAACGAATCCGTCGTCTTTCCCTTCCTGGGCGACAGGGCGAGCACCAACAGCAGTCCCACGGAGACTCGCGGCGGCGACTTGGACAACCAAAATGAGTATGCGCGCGATAGCGCCATGAACAGTAAATCCGTCTGCAACTACAGTGTGATGTCCCTAGGAAGGAGATGAGATACAATCACAAAATCGACGAACCAAGGGAAAACAGGACAAGGTGAGAGATAGCAATTTGTGGATGAGACAGACGAGGTGGAATGGGATTTCAGATGTCACATCCCAAGGTTTAGAAATTGGGATTAGAAAAGAATTTTTGCATTAGCATGTCATTCATAAGCATTGCATGGCATTTTGCATCTCAAGAAAACCCCAAAATGAAACAAGGAAATAAAACCCTAATTTCTATGTGTCATTTTATTCCTAAAGGGGATTATTTTGGATTCAGAAAAACTCACTACAGCTAGGGCATCATTTATTGCTAAATGTTAGCCTAGATTAATCTGCTCAATTTTAGAAACAAGTTTGAACTTATTTGGAGTTCAATAGAAAAAGTTGTGTGGAAAACAAATAAACAGAATTTGGAAAAAGAAAAGAACAAAAAAAATGAACTAACCTACCCGGCCGAACCACCCTGGCCCGGCCCACCTAACCCCAGCCCACCCCGGCTAAACTGCCAGTCAGTGCCACATCAGCCGCCACGTGGGCCGGTCAACAGTCAAAGTTTGATTGGGTATTTTCTAAATTAAATTAATTGGCAGATATTGACCAAAATTTGCAAAATTCATATCTTTAGATCTACTAGGCCAAAAATTACAAATAAAATATGTGTAGGTTCAGTGTCTCGTGTAGAATTTTGCTGTACCATTGGTTTACACTTTTGCAGCAAGGTTTTGTCCAGAATAATTAAATGAGTTAATGGCCTTTTTAGAGTAATTAAATCATAGAATAACTTATGTAACTCCAAGAATTGCAAATAATATGTCCCTGGAATCAGTAGAACAAGGGGAATCTCAAGTGAATTAAAAAGTTAGGCTTACAGTAATAATTTTTGCAGAATCTATTTAAAGGATTACTGCAGTATTTTAATTACTCAGGGAGTTATATATATCCTTTTTGGGAAATTCCAATTGGTACTGTTCCTATTTAGAGTTGTCTACACAGTAGAATTTTTCCAAGATTTTACAAACAGTATGTCAGCAGTGGTGAATTATTTGGTTTCTAGCTCTATTATTGGGCATTATAAATTGCATACTTGTTTTCCTTGCGCTAAATTTTTTTTCCATGCATGCATACAGTAGCCATACTGAATAAGATTATGTGATGCCGCTGTAGCATCAATCCACTTGTCATGCATGCATCTTGCATCATCCTTGTTTGCATATGATTGTGGATGGTTTGTTTATGATTGCAATTGTATCGTGTAGATTGTGACGAGTGCAACGCTTGCTCGTGTGTGGATTGTTCTTCCGACCGCTACAACCAAGGCAAGTAGATGCTACCTTGTTCATGATGTTGTCCTACTATTTTCAATGCATTGTCGTGTATTTTGTAGATGCATGTGTAGGATATTACTATCGCTATGCTATGACCTATTATGTGGTAGGGCTTTCCCTGTAGATGAACCACCGTTGGTAGATGTGCTTAGCCATGCTATGATGAACGAGGGCTGGGTTACATCACTAAAAGTTGTTTCTAAATGTGTTGGTTTGTGAAAACTAAAACAACTTAATCAATGAATCTCCTGGGTGTGATGGGATTGATAATTTTTGGTGGTATCATTGCTGAAAGGCACCCAGGTATCAAGAGAAAATGATTGGCTTCTTTATTTTGTAGCTTACGTGTACAACCATGTGCCAATAATGAAATGGGTGGTTGGTTGGACTCAGTAGGTTGTGGTAACTCGAACCCGCGTATCGAGAGATGTAAAATTTGGTAGGTTGGACCGGTGCGCGTCGGGATTGGGGAGCTACTTCCCGAACGGTCTCTTCTTGGACTTCTCCCTATCATCACCCAAAATGAGAGTGATGGTATGAGCTGGGCTGGCCAAGTCACATGGGTAAAGTGTACTAACCCCTGCAGGGTGTATAATCTAATCGATTAGCCGTGTCCCCGGTTATGGACATTTGAGTTGCTTGATATTGATTCCATGACATGTTTCTCGCTCATTCTAATTTTATAATTGTTTTAATGTTGCTGGGTTAACTTAATTGAGATCTTTTCAAAGAAAATCAAAAATTGTTTATGAAAGTAGGACAAAGGTATTTGCAAATGCAAGCTAGTCACGGCTCCACTTGCCAAATATGCATGTAGATGTTAGCATTATTGTCTCCCTTAATAGCTCTACTTGCCATACATTCCATGTATTGACCCTTCGGGGCTGATACGTTTCATGTTGCGATTCTGAGTAATCGATTTAGGCCACGGTACTCCACTCGGCACTTGTTGACTTGTGGGCAATTTGAAGAATGGAGGATTTACTATATTTATGTTGCTATTTGAATAACAATGAGCTAGCCTTGAGCTAATCTTTTATTGTAATAATGATACTCTGGATCTTCGTTATTTATGATACACGGATATTTTACTATGTTATTCATCTTATTCTATTGTGAGCCAATGAACCGATCCAGGGATTGGCATGTCACATAGAAGCTACGGTCTTTTGAGAACCGTGGTGTTACAAGATGGTATCATAGCCCGTGTGTCGACTGTAGGATCGTGACCTAGGTTTGGAATAGGAAATCCACATGAAATTATAAACCCTATTTGATTCTATCTATTCTCTTCTTACACTTCTTTCTAGTATCTCTTATCATTTCAATTCTCATACTCTTCTCTTTTATGATATAGAAGGAAGGCTCTCCCTAGCAATGAACTCATAATTTTGTACTTATTAGATTCTTGTAATCATTCATCTATCTTTTCTAATCTCATCTTGTTCAAACTTGTAGATGAACACTTATGCAAGAAAGCGCTAGATTAAGAATAGTTAGATGATAACCACCATATAGTTATGATATGACTTCGATTAGATATAGCAATCGATTGTTGTAAGAACTTGTTTGATAGTTGATTTATTATGTTTAGGTTGTTCTATTTGATACCTTAAAGTTCCAGAATATTTTTGTGAGATTCCAGATCACCCACCCAACAACAACAACAACAACAACAACAACAACAACAACAACAACAACAACAACAACAACAACAACAACAACAACAACAACAACAACAACAACAACAACAAATAATCAACAACAACAACAACAACAGCAACAGCAGCAACAACAACAACAACAGCAACAGCAACAGCAACAGCAACAGCAGCAACAACAGCAACAACAACAACAACAACAACAACAACAACAACAACAACAACAACAACAACAACAACAACAACAACAACAACAACAACAACAACAACAACAACAACAACAACAACAACAACAACAACAACAACAACAACAACAACAACAACAACAACAACAACAACAACAACAACAACAACAACAACAACAACAACAACAACCAGCCCCAGGAGGATGCGCCACCGTGTTTAAATCGAGGCCGCCTAAGTTCTCCACTGCACCTGAACCTATGATTGCTCTTGACTGGTTGCGCTCGGTGAACAAAGATTTAGTGACTGTTGGATGCACTGATGCTGAGAAGGTGAGGTTTGTTGCTCACCTATTGGAGGGACCAGTTGCTTCTTGGTGGGATACTTTCCAGATCACCCACCCACTGGACACTGTTACTTGGGCCATGTTTGAAGAAGGATTCAAGACCAACCATGTTTCTTTAGGGGTCCTAAGTCTGAAGAGGAAGGAGTTCCGCAACCTGCGCCAGACCAATCGCACCGTGGCTGAATATATAAAGGAGTTCAACAATCTGTCGCGTTATGCCCCTGAGGATGTTGACACTGATGCCAAGAGGAGAGAGAGGTTCCTGGATGGCCTCAGTGATGAGCTCTCGGTACAGCTGTGTTATCGCCATATTTTGGCCAAAGAAGGAGATGGGCCGTAATCAAGATGGGCTTGGAAGATGTGTATATTCAACGTGTTGTTGGATCGGCCTAGTGCGTGGATTTGGGCTAAATTGCCCGTGTATCTTGTATCATAGTAGGTTCCGTGTTAGTTTAGGTTCCGTTTCAGTTTAGGTAAAGATAGAGTTGTAGAGTTATTCCAAAAGTAGAGAGTCTCCGGACTATAAATATGTACCTAAGGTTATTGAGAAAAGGAGGACAATCACGTTCACAACAAACATAATCTCGGCGCATCGCCACCCCTTGTTTCTAGGGTTTCTTTCGTAGTAATATGTCGCCTAGATCGCATCTGCGATCTAGGCGATATCTTACTATGCGTTATTTGGTGTTACTCGCATCAAGCCTTTTGATGGCGAGTAACACTACTATCGAGATTTGTTGAGGCTAGAATCGGTGCTTTTCCGTTATAATTGTTTATGCTACCTCTAAGTTACCTCGCTACCTTTGCACCTCTTCCCAAGTGCGAGGGTAGCATCTTGCTTGATCTTTATTTAGCGATTCGATCGTTATGGTTATGCCTTGTTCACCAAGGTTTAGTTTAATATCTACGTAATCGGCCTTACAAACGGGTTGAACGATCCAAAGAGTACGTGGGACGTGTCTTATTCGTTCTAGAGAAGTTGTTCCGGTAATTGACTTTACGTTGGTTATTAGGCCTCTAGGGTTAATATTCTTCATCTTTGTACATACCGGGCTCAATTACGTAGGACGCCCCGATACGTGGTGAAAACATTAAACTGTCGTAGATCGATTTAACTTGTAGTGATCAAGCAAAACCCCATGTTATCATAACAATATAATATAGAACCATGGGATAATCGGCTCTAGGAGCCGATTCACAGGGAAACCTGGGGGCCGGTCACGGCTCGAATTTTACGTATACTTGTTTACCATGCAGGAAATCAATCGGAGCAATCCTTCACCTTCCTGACCAGGTATAGGTCAGGTGGCACGCCCTCGAACCAAAGCCAGGACGTGTGCCGGAGTTTTGCGGGCCGTTGCCCGAGGGACCAGGGCCCACCAGTTCTGAGCCTCCGGAGCCTTCGTGTTGCTCGTCGCTGCTCGCCGGTGAGTTTTGACAGCAACACATTCTCGCACGCCGGTGGGACGTTCAACAACATCTGCATCAACATCCGACGCCGAGATGGGGACGGACGATCACTTACGACGATCTACCCGACGAGCACAAGGCCAAGTATGACGAGATCAAAGCTCTTCAAGAAGACCTCATCGGCTCTTCGAGAGGACCCGTAAGCATGGCATCAAGTGGAAGGGATTCTCCGAGGGTGCTCTTGATGAGGTGGATCTGCATTCCTTCGTGAGGAGCGCACTGAGCTCTGCGACAGAAGTCAACTACATGGTGGCTCATTCTCACCGCCATTCTCGAGAGCCCGTGAACGCTTTTGAGCGGATCGCGATTCGTAGTTCGAGAGATCATGAAACATCGGTATTCTCCGACGGGCCTGCTCTGGGACTCACCAGGAGAAAGACCGCCTGCACCGTGCCACAACGCCATTCACACTTGCGGCTCCAGAGCCGCCAGAGCAGCGGCCACGTCGTTTACAAGGTCGGAGGCGACCCAGCGATTGCCAATTCCTGTTTGAGCCACCTAAGGAAATCCCACACGGATATATATGCACCACGTGCCGGATCGCAATAACCGACACGCAAACCAGATTGCAACCGCTGGAGTTTCTGCGGCAGGGTTCCCCGGGTGGTCTTCGAGCAGGCGTTCGAGCAGCGATGTCCGATAGACGACAAACAAAGTGGCTAACCAAGTATGCCATCGAACAAGTCATGAGAATCTAGCCCCAGCTCAAACAATGGAGCAAATCCGTACCATCCCGAGAGACCGCTTCGCGTCAAGAGAAGGACAATCGGCTATTCAAAGCCGTACCCAACGAAGTTTGATCTCGATTCGCCGCCACCCAAGTATCGGCTCCCTGAGTTCTCAAGGTTTAGCGAGTCGAAGGGTCAAGCTCGATCGAGCACATAAGCCGATACCGCACAGCTAGGCATAATTTCGCATCGGATCGATGCGCAGAAGGTTTTTTGCAATCGCCGACAGACCAGCTTTTGGGTGGTACACCTCCGACACCGATTCGATTCATACCGGAAGCAACCGGAAGAGCAGTTCCACATCCAAGACCATTCGAGGCTACCGAGGTGGCATTGCAGACCTGGCGAGTGCGTGGCAGCGGAGAAATCAGAGCCGAGTACATCCAGCCGCCAGACCGTCAAGAACCGATGTTACTCAGCTCGTTTAATCGAGAAGGAAGCGGTGAGCTGGCAAGGTTGGGTCTCTCGGCACCCATCAAGGATCCGCTTTCAAGTGGAGTATAACTCATTGGCGCACATGGCCCGTGGTCGACAATGTATGAACAGCGCCACCGAGTTGTACCAAGACAAATTCAAACGTCCGATAGGCCTGGTCGATGCGTAAGAAGATGATCCTACACAAGACCAGAAGTGGCCGAGCCGAGTGGGCTCGAGGCGATCCTGTATCCCAAATGGGTGAAACAAAGAAGGCCTGCAAAAGGGTTCGACTTGATGTGAGCAAAGCCGAGCAGATATTCGATTTCTTGCTAAAGGAGAAGTACCGAGGTTACCCAAGGCCACAAAATCCCTACTCGTGAAATGCACGGAGACCATACGCAAGTGGCATCATTCGCTCACCCACACCACCAATGATTGCAAAGAGCTACGCCAAATCCAAACGGCGATAGAACAAGGCCGTCGATCCTTGGGCGATTCGCCATGAAAGTGGACACAAACCCATTTCCGGCGTCAACATGGTAGAACTCTGCATGCCCGCGAGGCCACCGGATTTCTCGGCGTTAATATGGCAGGTCCGGTACCACCATGACACGTACAAGCAGGAAGGTAGTCGCCTCGGGCAAAGAAAGAGAGGAGGCTAGTCCACGCGACCGCCCAACACAATGACAAAGGTACTTAACAGGAGAACAAGTGAGGAGAGTGCGATATCGAAGCCACATTCCACGCATCTCCTTAACAAGTATGAGCGCCAAGATGACCAACGTCGCCGCCGATGTAGACGACGAAAGATATGAGCACCTTGCTAGGGGACCGTCAAAAGAAAAGGAAGGCGCAGAAAACATTGGGATTGTCCTTTCTTCAAGTATTGCCGACGCAGGAATGAGCCGATTGCCTACAATGACAATCGCCTGAATGTGGTCACCGAGCGAGGACGCGAGCCGCTTTTGGTGTTCCAACGTCTAGGGCCTCTCCACCTCGTGAGTCACAGGAGTCCACTCGAGCAAACGTCCTCGGAAGCCAAGGGATGACAAAGAAGAAGACAGATATCACCGTCCAAGGTGGTGTCCCGACGACTCAGACACACCCAAAAGCGCAGAGTGCACGGCCACGTAACTTGAGGAAGCCAAGCTCAAGATCTCCACGCTTTAAAGAAGGCCTGATCCGCCGTCAAAGTGAGGCAGACTTTGGAAACGGAAGATCGCCGGGAAGGAAGGAGTGGCGCCCAAACGGTAAAAGCCGATGCAAAGACATCGGCCGGCACAAACATGGTGTTCATACTTCCATCAATTCGCGCCCAAGAACCAATGAGCTACCGTGGCACAGTTCGATTGCGCCCACACGGTTATCTTTGAGAAGCCACGTGAGAAGGGTTACAAACATCCGAAAGCCCCATTTACGGGGTTACATCAATGGGCAACCTGTCAAGAAGATGTTGGTGGACACCGGAGCGGCATCAATATCATGCCATACTCCATGCTACGGCGTTTGGGACGCCCACCGCAGATTTGATCGTAACCAACGCCACGTTAAGCGACTCCAACGGTCGACTTCAAACGCAAGGCGTGGTGAACGAGATCCGACCGCAAGGTGGAAAACCATCCCCACGTCATTCTTCGCGTGATGACAAAAGCACTTACACCGCCTTGCTAGGAAGGGATTGGATTCACGCTAATTGCATTCCGTCCACAATGCACCAAAGGTTCGATCCAGTGGGACGGAGATGAAGTGGAGGTCATCCACGCAGATGATTCTATCGAGATCTCCATAGCTGGCATGAACGTCTGGGAAGCAGAAAACCAAGAGCCGATCTCTGGAATCAGTCTAAACGGCTGTGAGCGTATTGAAGCTACAAAAACGGGTGAGGCTGGTCTTATCCATCGGCCTTACAGAGTAGAAAAGCCCACGATCATCTCAGGGTACGGCCGATCCCTGCGATCGGCCACAAAAATAAAAAGCAGCAATCGTACGAAGCGGCATGTAGTCGTAGTAGAGATGCTCGCCACCGTAAAACAATAAGGTGTAAACCGTCCTTGACTAATGCAAGAAGGGGCCGATTCAAGCAATCGCCCAAATTATTTTTGTTATCCTCACCTACCGCTTGCCTGTGTTTAGCATCAATTTGACAGGTGACGGGAAGCTAGGGTACGGGTTCACATCCGCTGATGAACTAGAAGAAATCGACATTGGTCCTGGGGATAAGCCACGACCAACATTTATCAGCAAGAAGTTAGATCCGAGTATGCGGGGCCCTATGATAGCCCCGTTGAAAAATATCCGATCGCCACCGACTACGAAATGCCCAGGTTAGACAGAGCATCATTGAGCATCGACTCCCTCTTAAAAATGGATTTCGCCATTTCAGCAACAGCACGATGATGAAGGCAAATTCGAAGAAGTCAAGAAGGAGGTCGAGAAAATGTTGATGACCAAGTTGATCAGCCATGCGTATGTATCCGAGTGGATTTCTAGTATCGCCCCTCGAGAAGAAGGATGGCCGTTGGCGTGTGGCCATAGATTTTCGGATCTCAACAGAGCTACCCCAAAGGATGAGTATCCGATGCCGGCGTAAACATTAATCAATGCAGCAGCTGGTCATAAGATTTTGAGCTTCATGGACGGCAATGCCGGTTACAACCAGATCTTTATGGCCCCAGAAGACATACACAAGACCGCATTCCGAGTCCCTCTTCCCATTATGGCTGCACTGCCGCGAGCTGATGGCGCAATTCCGGTACATAAACTTCACTTGGATCCCACGATCGCAGAATACCGAGGCGAACGATCTTGCGCAGATGGCTTCAGGCTACAAGGACGCGTGAAGGCGCCGATGTTGCATGCCTCGAAGCAGACGACTGGAGAGCCGATATCTTCAATTACTTGAAGGATTCGGCTCGGGGGGCACCTAAACGGATAAGATACAAGGCCATGAAGTACGTGCTTATTGGGAATGACATGTTTTACAGGACTCTGGAAGGGCTATTGCTCAAATGCACGGGGACATGAGGCCAATCGGCTCCTACACGAGGTACACGGCGCCTGTGGAACTCACCAATCAGCTCATGAGATGAAATGGTTGATCAGCGATCGTGGTTTTATTGGCCCACCATGCTTGAGGACTGTTTCAAGTACTACAAAGGGTGTCAAGCATGCCGTAAATTTGGGAAAATTCAGATGGTACCCGTCACAAGAATGAACCCCATCATCAAGCCTTGGCCATTCCGAGGTTGGGGCATGGACATGATCGGCAAGATCAATCCTCCATCAAGCAAAGGCCACATGTGGATTTTGGCCATCACCGACTACTTCACTAAATGGGTGGAGGCTGTCCCGATGAAGTCAAGAACTCAAGGATGTTATCAATTTTGTGAAAGAACATGTCATCCATAGATTCGGATTCCCCAAACTATCACGACCGATGGAGGTTCGGTCTTCATTTCTCACGAGTTTAGAAAGTTCTGAGGACACGGGATCAAGCTGATTAGATCATCTCCATACTATGCTCAAGCAAATGGGCAAGCTGAAGCATCCAACCAGAGCCTCATCAAACTGATCAAGAGAAAAGTCGATGAGCACCCTAGGCGTTGGCACGAGGTTTTGTCAGAGGCGTTATGGGCTTATCGCATGTCATGCCATGGAGCAATAAAAACCTCGCCATACCATCTGGTATATGGACAGGAAGCCGTACTACCCTGGGAAATTACGGCTGGATCGAGACGCGTCACTTTTCAGGACGATCTAACAACCGAAGAATACGCAGCCCTGATGAGTGACAGTGTGGAGGATTTAACCGAGCTCTGGCTATGGTCACTGGAGAAAATCAAAGAGAACAAGGCCAAGGTAGCTCGTGCATATAACAAGAAAGTGAGGCCAAAGGAGTTCCACGTTGGTGATCTAGTATGGGAAGCTGTGTTGCCATTGGGGACTAAGGATGCAACATATGGTAAATGGTCTCCAAATTGGCACGGGCCGCAGTGGTCGATCAAGTTTTAAGAGGAAACGACATGCTCGAGCAAATTGGACGCGTAAAATTCCGGTGCGGTCAACGGTCAACATCTCAAAAATATTTCCCAAGCATGTGGGATGATGGACAAAAACATGGGGCCGATACATGAAATCGCCGTAAAAAGCACGTAAGATGTTGGACAAGAATATGTAGGGGACGATATCGAAAATCGCGAATAAAAAAAATAGCTGATGCACGGTCATCGACTCTAGAGGTTCACACACGTTACAAGCAGATGCCGCCATACATACGAAGCATCAAGAAATGCCTCAAGGCGTGGAGGGCGCCAAGACGGACACGATCCACCTCGGCGATCTCGCTTGTCATCTTCATCCTTACCCATCACTAGCTGCTTGCTCAGGCACGTATGTCCGCCAGATCGGTCTTCGCTGAGCTTTGAGGCCTTCCCTCGCCTTGGGAACGGGCGATGGATTCTTCCTTGTCGCGGATGAGCTGTTTTGTCACCGGACCTTCTCCTCAAGATCTTCCAGCTCCTTTTTCAAGGATGCGAGCTCGGGCGGCAGACGGAGGTGTCGCTTTAGCATCCGAGACGCCTTTTTCTCGTTAAGCCGACATCATACGCAATATCGGCTTTCAGGAAGTTGGGCGTGGCGCAGATTCATCCTTTCACGAGCTAACTTCACCCGTGGCGAAGAAGGACAGATTTGCAACCCACCAAAGCTTCACTTGCAATGCTACCGAAGATGGTCCGAATTTCGCAAGAACGCTCTTCACTTCTCGTAACCTCGATCAACTCCTCGATCGGGGAGGACAGAAGGTTTTAAGACGCTGGAATTGAGGTAGAGCAACCACGGCTTGTGGTTCAACGTGGCAACAGAGGGAGTTGGTTCGATGGATTCGTGGTCGAACGCAAAGAAACCTGAAAGATCACAACTCTGGCAGCCAGAAAAGCGTCAGTATGCATCCAAACGTGTAAGGATGAGCCGAAAGAACCTAAACGTACCTCTCCTAAAATCGAGGGGATAGCCGATGAGGAGACCATCGGTTTATGTGTGGTCGCTGGAGGCTTGGCCAGAGTAGTAGCCGTTTCATCTGCACCTTCGGGATTCCAGATCCGGCTGGCATCGCCCGGCTTTCCCACTGGAAATGTCAGGCGTCTACATGAAAGGTGTTCTTAGCCGGTGTAAATAACGATAAATCGGCAGACAAAAAAAAGGGTGGTGATTTTCGAAACCTCCTGACTCGACGTAGAAGCTTGTAGTCCTTTGCAAGTTCTCTTGGGACTGATTGGCCCGACCGACGCCGGGGGCAGGTTCAGGAGCCGACCTTTTCCTAGAAGCCGATGGTGGTGAATCTGGCTGGTTCGGTGTGATGGTCCTCTCAGAATCCGTTGGGCCTAGTTCTCCTCGATTGGTCTGGGCATCCTCACTGGAGGTGTCTTCGACGGAAGCCTGTAAAGGAGGAGAATCAGTAAACGCGAGCATGTCTGCAAGAATGGAAGAATGATCAGGATCGACCAAGGCCTGAATTAGCTTACATGCGAGCTGTTTGGAGAAGGGCTCCGGCGCCTCAAAGTCTTCCTAGCAGCTACCTTCCTCACTATCGTTCTGGTTTTAGTCGGAACTCGAGGGGCAGCTGACTTAGGAGCTGCTGGGTTCTTGGAAACCGATTGTGGGGTTATCGGATGTTTCTGCATTATGACCTTTTTCAGAGGTGGCGAGTCTTTGCAGAAAAGAACCACAGAGTCAAGTGAAGAACTCAAGGGGAGCCATCGTCGCGTAGGCTCAGGCCATTTGTTGCCGCAAAGAGAAAGAGTGGATTAATAAAAGGATCAATTGCAGTGCATCAAGAAAAATTTGCAAGTAGTGGTACCGTCCACGGGATGTCATAGTCGATCGAATAAGCTTTCAAAGAACGGTCCTGTGGCTCTCCGAAGACGTGAGTCTTCCACATCGACCACCGCCTTCAAAGCCATCGGTTGATGAGGCAAAGGTGAGGTCGTTGGGAATTGGGATGGTCGAGCATCAAAGAAGGAATAACACCTTTGGTGGTGAGAGGATCAGGCGGATCGGCTCGCTCTCCGTAAGGTGATGGAGAAAGAAGTGGGAGCTACTTGTCCAAGGTCAATTGGCGAGCCACTACGATCGGTGGTAGAATTCATACCCAGCTTGATTATTCTGCTGGACGACTCATGCCAACCGGAAGGAAACAGGACGAATCATCAGGAAAAGAGCCGAAAGTCTTGGTATCATCGGCAAAATTATCCACCTGAAGGAGAGTGGATTTTCAAAGTGTTCGATTCCTCCATGTAAGGGAAGAAGGTAGGTTGTCCAGCCTTGGAAGAAAGTGCCGAACCACTTAGATGCCTCGAGAGGTCAGGCCATCGGCAATCGATACAAAGCTTGGCCATAACTGGTGCATCGGATCTGCTTCCCTTTTACATCCGGAAAGGTGCGGCTCGCCAAAAGGGGGAAGTTTGGGATGTGATTTTGGAAATACAGCTGAGCCCATAGCTGAATAAACCACCAAGGACCACCTGTTTTAACTGTTATGCCAGAAAACAGCTTGACAGACATCAATTGGAGGTATCGATAGACTTCTCCAAGAAACAACTTGCCGAGGCCGAGTTGAGTACCTTTGGCCAGTTCATGGGCTAAGGAGAGATAGTTTTTGGTTGGAGCAAGGGAAGGTCCACAGAAGATGAAATGCTCTAGCCAGAAGTTGAGAAAGGCTGTATGTTCTTTCTCGGAAACAGGGCCCTTTGTTTTCATATGGCGTTGGAGATAAGCACCCCAACTTGTACAGTCTGTTTTGGAAGACAGTTTGTAGGGGACTATGGTCAGTTTGAAAGCAGAGGGGCTGGGTGATGTAACATCCAGACCAGTGATCATCACCACGTCTAGCAAGGTTGGTTACATAGGGCCATGGCCGAACATAAAGCAGTTTAGAGCCTCAGACCAGAAGTAGCCGATGGTTTTGAGAAGATTCTCGTGTTTTTCAAGAGGAGACAACGATAGATGCAAGGCATCGGCTATTCCCAAAGTTTCCCATTGGGATTGGTAAGCTCTAGCTACCCTACTGAACCAAGAAACCCAATGTTCAGGGGGATTAGGCCAGGCTCGCAAGCAGTCGGCCCAAGAGTTCAGATCTAGGTCTTGGCTTACGAAGGATTCTATTTGCTTCAAAGAAATCAAAGGTGGCGGGGCTAGAATCACGAGGGCCAAGAGAGAGAATTTGGGAGAGAAGGATGCGGCAAGTAATGTCCAAACCTAGAAAGTTTAATGGTGGAATAAAGGCATTAATTCGTGTTCGCCATTAAGTTCTAACATTGCGTCAGACCGCGAGGGGTAGGCGACCTTCGCACCGAGACCTCTGGATTGGTGTTGACGATTCTGCCATCCGGTTTGCTTGCGGAGATGGATCTATGCATTGAGGATTGAAGGTTCTTGTCGTGAGCTCGATCCGGTGGGCGCTTGGGGATCTAGGTCGCCTTTTGAAGAGAGTCGCAGTTACCGCTTGAAACTAAGAAGTGGCCATTTAGGTTTGCCTAAGGCATATCGAGTTGACCTTGTCAACGATTTCGGGAAAGCCGAGTGCATCGGCTCTTTGAGTTATAGCTTGGTTGACTGTGAGAACGTAACAAAGGTAAAAGCCGATACGTTGCTATCGGCTCCTGGAGCATCGACTTATTTGTGTTATCGACAAAATTAGCGTAAAGACAATCATGCGAAACGGATTTTTCATTCATTCATTCAAAAGCGATTGCTTAAGTTTATTGATGGATTACAAAAGGGAGCCTACTACTACTACGGCTACTACTACTGGTTCCTAATCTAGCCCGAGGTCGTCGTCGCTGTCGTCGCCGCCGTCTTGTGCGCTATCCTCGGCGCTGCTTCCGGCGTCATCTTCGATGCTGCTGCTGAAGAAGCCAGCAGGGGCCTCCTCGTCTTCGTCGTCGTCGGTATCCTCGCTGGACCCGGTGCGGAAGTACTTCACCGGCTGGTACTCCTCGGAGGAGGTGTCCTCCTCCTCCTCCTCCTCCTCCTCGGAGGAATCGACGCCGTCCCAGGACATGGCGTCGTCGATCTCGCCTCCGCTTCCCCATCGGCGAGGAACCGCAGTCTTCTTCGCCGTTGCTAAGGACGTGCCCTCCGACCAAACGGCGTCTCAACCTCTCGTCCCACCATTGTGGGCGAGAGTGTTGTACGCCGCCATCGGCGGTGCTCGGCTGCTCTCGGTCACTCATTGAGTTGGAGGCGTGGGAGGACAAAGCCGAGGAAGCAGAGGAGGCCATGGCGGAGAAAGAGGGTTTTTCGGAGGAAGAAGGGTTTTTTGGCTGTTGAGGCGATGGGGATTGCGAATCGCTTAGGTGGATTTAAATAAGGGAATAGTAGAGAGACGGTTCAATGCCATAGCGCTTTCGTAATGTGCCGCCAAAATCGTCAAATCATGTAATCGCGAAGGAGTTGAGAAGGCAGGGCATCATGATGAAGGGGTGGCGATTTATCCTGCTCGCAACGCATTCTCACAACGCTAAACCCGATACAAAAAAGAGGGAAGGAAAAAATATATCGAGGGTGGTTTTGGAATTATCATTGCCAAAACCAGGGCATGTGTTATCGCCATATTTTGGCCAAAGAAGGAGATGGGCGTAATCAAGATGGGCTTGGAAGATGTGTATATTCAACGTGTTGTTGGATCGGCCTAGTGCGTGGATTTGGGCTAAATTGCCCGTGTATCTTGTATCATAGTAGGTTCCGTGTTAGTTTAGGTTCCGTTTCGTTTAGGTAAAGATAGAGTTGTAGAGTTATTCCAAAAGTAGAGAGTCTCCTGACTATAAATATGTACCTAAGGTTATTGAGAAAAGGAGGACAATCACGCTCACAACAAACACAATCTCGAAGACGCCACCCCTTGTTTCTAGGGTTTCTTTCGTAGTAATATGTTGCCTAGATCGCATCTTGCGATCTAGGCAGTATCTTTACTTATGCGTTATTTGGTGTTACTCGTACTGAATCCTTTTTGATGGCGAGTAACACTACTATCGTAGATTTGTTGAGGCTAGAATCAGTGCTTTTCCGTTATAATTGTTTATGCTACCTCTAAGTTACCTCGCTACCTTTGCACCTCTTCCCAAGTGCGAGGGTAGCATCTTGCTTGATCTTTATTTAGCTGATTCGATCTGTTATGGTTATGCCTTGTTCACCAAGGTTTAGTTTAATATCTACGTAATCAGGCCTTACAAACGGGTTGAACGATCCAGTAGTACGTAAGGACGTGGCTTATTCGTTCTAGAGAAGTTGTTCCGGTAATTGACTTTACGTTGGTTATTAGGCCTCCTCTAGGGTTAATATTCTTCATCTTTTGTACATACCAGGCTCAATTACGTGTAGGACGTTCCAGTTACGTGGTGAAAACATTAAACTGTCGTAGATCGATTTAACTTGTAGTGATCAAGCAAAACCCCATGTTATCATAACAATATAATATAGAACCATGGGATAATCGGCTCTAGGAGCCGATTCACAGGGAAACCTGGGGGCCGGTCACGGCTCGAATTTTACGTATACTTGTTTACCATGCAGGAAATCAATCGGAGCAATCCTTCACCTTCCTGACCAGGTATAGGTCAGGTGGCATCCGAACCAAAGCCGGGACGTGCCGAGTTTTGCGGGCCGTTGCCCGAGGGACCAGGCCCACCAATAGCCTGGAGCCTCCCGGCTCTTCGTGTTGCTCGTCAGCCGTCACGGTGAGTTTTGACAGCAACAAGTCGTTAGTGGTCTATTGCCCCACTTTCCAATAACCGATGGACAAGGCCAATCGAGGGAAAACACAAGCAAGTGGAAAGACGCAAGAGGAAGAACAATGATCACAACTCGGGATCACACTATAAGCGTACCTACCATGATGGTAATGGGAATTCTGGACATCACAAGCATGGAGGCAATGGACACAATTCTGGAGGCAACAATGGACATAACCATCACTATCAGAAGAAGGATATTAGCCAAGTGATATGCTTCAAGTGCAACCAGAAGGGACACTATGCTGATAACTTCCCGAAGAAGAAGAGTGAAGCTGGAGCCAAGCCGGATTCACCTCCAAAGGCAACTGTGAACCATGTGAGCATGGGGAAAGCACTCAATAAGCCATGCCGTGTGACTAGTAAGTTCTCGCTAATTTATGCATCACGTTCGTAATGTTTTCAATAATGGTGCATCATGTTCATTCATACTGAGGCATTCAAGGATAAGAATAGTTACATATGGAGTTACTTAGAGGAGCTGTCAAAGAGGACCCACTGGAAAGGATTGATAGTTAGCACAAGATTCCACAATTAAGTATTGGATGTTGGAGATGCCAAGTTCAGTTTTCTTAAGGGGGTTAGCCTCGACAACAACACCCATAACCTTGCTAGCCATTCCGAATCTCGGGACGAGATTCATCTTAAGGGGGTTAGTCTGTCACATCCCAAGGTTTAGAAATTGGGATTAGAAAAGAATTTTTGCATTAGCATGTCATTCATGAGCATTGCATGGCATTTTGCATCTCAAGAAAACCCCAAAATGAAACAAGGAAATAAAATCCTAATTTCTATGTGTCATTTTATTCCTAAAGGGGATTATTTTGGATTCACAAAAACTCACTACAGCTAGGGCAGCATTTATTGCTAAATGTTAGCCTAGATTAATCTGCTCAATTTTAGAAAATTTTAGAAACAAGTTTGAACTTATTTGGAGTTCAATAGAAAAAGTTGTGAGGAAAACAAATAAACAGAATTTGGAAAAATAAAAGAACAAAAAAAAAAACGAACTAACCTACCCGGCCGAACCACCCTGGACCGGCCCACCTAACCCCATCCCACCCCGGCTAACTCCGCACCCGCTCAGCCTCAAGACGCTGGCGACGCAGAATCATAGCCGCCACTTGGGCCGGCCTAGCAAGCGCAGCCACCGTTGCTGCCCGACAAAGCGGGACCATCATCTCTCCTTCCCGCCGGAGTCCGCTACCGCACGCCATCGCCGCCCCGATCCAAATCCCTCCCCCGAAACTCGCAATTTCCGTTCGATTCTTGACCGTTCCGCACGCAACCCCTCCATATAAACCTCCCTCCGTCTCCTTGTTCCGTTTTTTGCCCTTTTTGCGAACCCTAGAACCTCAACCGGAGCCTCCCGATCTCGCCGCCGCCGAGCTCCATTACCGATCCAGGAGCAGTCGACCACGCCCAATTCCTCGTCGGAGCCGCCGCCGACGCCCAGCCCGCCGCCATCGTCAGCGGACGCGGAGTCCGCGCCGTCGCCACAAGCTCCGCCACCTCGCCCGACGCCAGACACCGCCGCCGCCGCCACGCCGGGAAGCCACCCATGACGCCACCCCATCCGCCATCACCGCCACCGAAGCGCCGCCTCGCTGCTTGATCGCGATCTAACGGTCCAGGCAGACCGTTGATTAGGATGCGCAGGCAGCTGACTGGTCAACTGCCAGTCAGTGCCACCTCAGCCGCCATGTGGGCCGGTCAACAGTCAAAGTTTGACTGGGTATTTTCTTAATTGAATTAATTGGCAGATATTGACCAAAAGTTGCAAAATTCATATCTTTAGATCTACTGGGCCAAAAATTACAAATAAAATATGTGTAGGTTCAGTGTCTCGTGTAGAATCTTGTTGTACCATTGCTTTACACTTTTGCAGCACGGTTTTTTCCAGAATAATTAAATGAGTGAATGGCCTTTTTAGAGCAATTAAATCATAGAATAAGTTCTGTAACTCCAAAAATTTCAAATAATATGTCCGTGGAATCAGTAGAACAAGAGGAATCTCAAGTGAATTAAAAAGTTAGGCTTACAGTAATAATTTTTGCAGAATCTATTTAAAGGCTTACTGCAGTATTTTAATTACTCAGGGAGTTATATATATCTTTTTGGAAAATTCCAATTGGTACTGTTCCTATTTAGAGTTGCCTACACAGTAGAATTTTCCAAGATTTTACAAACAGTATGTCAGTAGTGGTGAATTATTTGGTTTCTAGCTCTATTATTGGGCATTATAAATTGCATACTTGTTTTCCTTGCGCTAAAAATAATTTCCATGCATGCATACAGTAGCTATACTGAATAAGATTATGTGATGCCGCTGTAGCATCAATACACTTGTCATGCATGCATCTTGCATCATCCTTGTTTGCATATGATTGTGGATGGTTTGTTTATGATTGCAATTGTATCGTGTAGATTGTGACGAGTGCAACGCTTGCTCGTGTGTGGATTGTTCTTCCGACCGCTACAACCAAGGCAAGTAGATGCTATCTTATTCATGATGTTGTCCTACTATTTTTAATGCATTGTCGTGTATTTTGTAGATGCATGTGTAGGATATTACTATCACTATGCTATGACCTATTATGTGGTAGGTCTTTCCCTGTAGATGAACCACCGTTGGTAGATGTGCTTAGCCATGCTATGATGAACGAGGGCTGGGTTACATCACTGAAAGTTGTTTCTAAATGTGTTGATTTGTGAAAACTAAAACAACTTAATCAATGAATCTCCTGGGTGTGATGAGATTGATAATTTTTGGTGGTATCATTGCGGAAAGGCACCCATGTATAAGAGAAAATGATTGGCTTCTTTATTTTGTAGCTTACGTGTACAACCATGTGCCAATAATGAAATGGGCGGTTGGTTGGACTCAGTAGGTTGTGGTAACTCGAACCCGCGTATCGAGAGATGTAGAATTCTGGTAGGTTGGACCGGTGCGCGTCGGGATTGGGGAGCTACTTCCCGAACTGTCTCTTCTTGGACTTCTCCCTATCACCACCCAAAATGAGAGTGATGGTACGAGCTGGGCTGGCCAAGTCACATGGGTAAAGTGTACTAACCCTTGCAGGGTGTATAATCTAATCGATTAGCCGTGTCCCCGGTTATGGACATTTGAGTTGCTTGATATTGATTTCATGACATGTTTCTCGCTCATTCTAATTTCATAATTGCTTTAATGTTGCTGGGTTAACTTAATTGGGATCTTTTCAAAGAAAATCAAAAACTATTTATGAAAGTAGGACAAAGGTATTTGCAAATGCAAGCTAGCCACAGCTCCACTTGCCAAATATGCATGTATATGTTAGCAGTATTGTCTCCCTTAATAGCTCTACTTGCCATACATTCCATGTATTGACCCTTCGGGGCTGCTACATTTCATGTTGCAGGATATTCCGATTCTGAGTAATCGATTTAGGCCACGATACTCCACTCGGCACTTGTTCACTTGTGGGCAATTTGAAGAATGGAGGATTTACTATATTTATGTTGCTACTTGAATAACAATGAGCTAGCCTTGAGCTAATCTTTTATTGTAATAATGATACTCTGGATCTTCGTTATTTATGATACACAGATATTTTGCTATGTTATTCATCTTATTCTGTTGTGAGCTAATGAACCAATCGAGGGATTGACATGTTACATAGAAGCTACGGTCTTTTCAGAACCGTGGTGTTACATCAGATTTCTTATCTCGACCGAATATGTCCAAGCTTACAAAGACATGGTCCTTATAACTACGGACGATACACGCTTACAGGTGGGACCAGCTACTCGATGTTTGACTGACATATGTGCCAACCTTCGCTCGCCAGGTCCAGCTCTTGATGATCTGGCGACTCGATGTCCACCGCGAGTGTAGCAGGTGTGACACTGCTCCCCTCTTGTGCAGCAACCTCCTCTATTTCTGATTCCCACAAGCTTGCATCTGGGTAACTGGCTTTCAACACGTAGTAATCCTCCTAAGTGGCTGCATTAACAGGTAAATGTGCCCATTGTACAAGGACTTGAGGAACAACAACGTTTCCCTTACGGACCAGTCGACGTTGGAGAATGACAACCGAATCGAGCAATAATGCCAAATCAGACAACAGCAGTTCGCTGAAAACCGAGAGTAATTAGCGGTGAAGGGCTTTAACTGTGATACATGAAACACTGGGTGCACTTGAGCGGAGACCGGCAAGTCCAACTTGTAAGCCACGGGTCCAATTTGTTCCAGAACTTTGTAAGGGCCAAAGAACTTGTACGAAAGTTTGGGGTAAGGACGGTTCACCACTGACTGATGTGCGAGGCTGCAACTTTAGCAAAACTTGATCACCGTAAAACTCCCGCCAAAGCGATTCTTATCTCGCATATGATTTCATACGTTTGGGCACGTAATAACCGTGCTTTCGAGAAGTGTTGTTCATACCGATACTCAATGGTTGTGTCTTGTATAATGTAATCCGCAATGCAGACAAATTGGGCATTGCACCGAAATTTGGTTCAATCTTGTACAACGCTTTGAATGGTGAGCAACCCAAAGCAGTATGAAAACTGGAGTTATACCAAAACTCTGCCATCGGAATCCAGTGGCGCCAACGTTTGGGATCGTCCTAGACTACACAGTGAAGGTACTGTTCTAGGCATTGATTCACCCTCTCACTCTGTCCATTTGACAGTGGATGATAAGCAGTGCTATAATGAAGCACAGTGCCCATTGCCTTGAACAATTCCCGCCAAAAAGTGCTGGTAAAAATCTTATCACGATTAGAGATAATGGTCGGTGGTACTCCATGTAATCGGACAATCTGATCAACAAACGGTTTAGCCACTGACATAGTTGTATAAGGGTGATGGAGTGGCAAGAAATGACCATATTTAGTAAGTCGGTCAACCACGACCAGAATGGAATTGGCACCTTCGGAACTGGGCAAACCTTCAATGAAATCTAGCGTGATCTCAGTCCATGGTCGCTGTGGTGGGGGTAAAGGCTGGAGCAGTCCTGGTTTAGTTCTCACAGATTTTTCTTGCTGACAAACTTGACATTGCTTGACATAATTTTCCACAGCCAACTTGAGTCCAGGCCAAAAATAGAGATGCTTAAATCGATGATAAGTAGCCTGTATCCCGGAATGTCCACCCACATCACTATCATGGAGGGAAGAAATCAGCTTAGTTTGTAAGGCTGAATTGTCCCAATATAAATTCTGCTTTTTTGTTTGATAATTCCTTGTTCCAAATAAAAACCTTGTTCATTGGGAGATTGTATGGCCAGTGTTTATAATAATTCAGAGGCTGTCTTGTCAGTAACATAAGAATTCGTAACTTCCACTAGCCAAGCAGGTTGACAACTTGACACCACTTGAGTAGCTAACAAATGACCCACTCGAGAAAGAGAATCTGCTGCACCATTATCCACACCTTTTTTATATTTGAACTCAAACTGCAGACCAACCAGCTTAGTCATTGCTTTCTTCTATAACTCTCAGTGGAAAGGTGGTGATCTGTAAGATTGCACAAACACTTATGATCAGTGAGAATTGTGAAAGGACCTCTCTGAAGATATTGCCTCCACTTGTCAATAGCCATAATCACTGCTAGAAACTCCTTTTCATACACTGAAAGTTTTCTGTTGAGAATGCCCAAAGCTTTACTCATTTATGCAATTGGATGACCTTGTTGTGTCAGAACAGCACCTATACCTGTATCACAAGCATCTGTCTCCACAGTGAATGGCAATTCGAAATTTGGCAAAGCTAGTACTGGTGTGTGCACCATGGCTTGTTTCAGTTGCATGAAAGCTGCAGTGGCCTCCTCAGTCCAGCTGAAACCCTTCTTGGTCAGCAATTGAGTCAAAGGCTTGGTAATAATACTATATTCCTGTACAAATTTTCGATAATATCCAGTCAAACCCAGAAAACCTCTTAACTCAGTTGCATTAAGAGGAATGGGCCATTTTTCCATCACTTCAGTCTTTTCAGGGTCAGTTGCCACTCCTCTATCAGATATGATATGGCCCAGATATTGTATACTTGTCTGACCAAAGCTACACTTCGACAATTTAGCGAAGAACTGAGTTTTTCTGAGTTGTTCCAGGACCAAACGGAGATGCTGCAGGTGATCCTCCCATCTGGCACTGTAAATCAGAATGTCGTCCAGGAAGACGATCACAAATTTGCGCAGAAATGGGGCAAACACCGAATTCATGATACATTGAAACGTTGCCGGTGCGTTCGTCAGACCAAAAGGCATCACGCGAAACTGAAAATGTCCGTGATGCGTTCTGAATGCAGTTTTTGCTTCATCTTCAGGGCGCATTCGAATTTGATGATAGTCGGCACGCAAGTCCAACTTGGAAAAGAACTTCGTACCAGCCAATTCATCCAACAACTCGTCGACAACTGGCAACGAAAATTTATTCTTAATGGTGCTGTCGTTGAGACGACAATAGTCAATACAAAATCGCCAGGTACCATCGTTCTTTTTGACAAGCAATATTGGCGAAGCAAACGGACTCATACTCTGAGTAATGATGCCCGAAGCCAACATCTCTGCGACCTGACGTTCGATTTCATCCTTCTGTAATGGAGAGTATCTATAAGGTCGAGCATTGGTTGGACGTGTATTGGCTTCAAGAGTAATGGCATGATCCAATTGATGCCTGAGAGGTAACAAATGTGGTTCTTGGAAAATATCATCAAATTTGGACAAAACAAACTGCAAATCTGGAGCAACAAGAGGTGCAGATGTGCTGTCAGCAACACGAGAAGCATCCAAAATAGCCATTGCCCAAACATCATTGCCGTGAGTAATTTCTGTAATTGAACGAAAGACAATTCCTGGAGCTGATCCTGCTGTTTAGTTACCATGCCTTGAAGTAAAATTTTCTTGCAATTATGGAGAAATTCCATTGACTTAAGTTCCCGGTCTACTGTCATGCGTCCACATTTTGCCAGCCAATCCATTCCCAGTACTGCATCATAAGCACCCAATTCTAGAATTCTCATATCCATGAGAAAAGTATTATCCTGTGCCCACCACTCTAACTGAGTGACTTGAGAATCAGATGTCATGAAATTACCATCCGCAATTTTCACCGGAATTGGAGGCGCGGGTGAGATTGTACAACCAGCTCGCTCTGCAAAGGCTCTAGTCACAAACGTATTGGTACTGCCTGAGTCAATCAACAACACCATGACCTGATTGCCCACAAGAGCTCGAAGACAGCACTAACAGATAATTGGCAGCAGCTAGGCACAACAGGATGCTCATCGAGTAATTCCAAGGCAACCACAGCATCATCAGACAAAACCTCCCCAAATTCCCCTACCGCAATCGTCAACAATTGACCTGATCGTTTGCACTAATGCTCCTTAGATAACTTGTCACCATATTTAAAACAGAGACCATTTGCTCGGCGAAAATCTCGCAGCTGTCTTTCTCTGTTGAAATCATCAGCTCCTTGTTTCTTAGGCCAATCAGTGTGAACCGGGGCAGCTGGTAATGCTGATGCTACTGCTGGAGGATGTTTAGTTGGTGCAGATGGACGAGAACGAGTGCGATGCTGCTATGTTTCTTCTTCCTGGATCCTAGCCAAGGAAGCAGCCCAGGTAATGCTAGTAGGACTCTGTAGTCGATCTGGTAAACGAATGTCATCTCGGAGACCAAACACAAATTGTTCCACAAACCAGCGACTGCCGAGCGTTTTATCCAGAGAAATAAGATGGTACATGCACTCTTCAAAGGCCACTCAGATTCAAAGAACATATCTTGCCTTCACAACAATTAGTCATCTGACCATCATATTCATCCTGCCCAAATTCCTGAACAACCGCCTGGGCCAACACATCCCAGGTGATTACGCGATGCGTGCGCTTGAAGGCCTGAAACCACAAGGCCGCATGCCCATCCAGATGTAGAGACGCCGAGCTCACCCAATGATGTTCAGGTACGCTATGCATCTCAAAATAAGTGAGACAGAGGTCAATCCAGAGCAGTGGTTTGTCACCTGCAAATCGAGGAAAATCATGGCGACGTGGACAGACGATGTAGTCACCCGTCGATGTCGTGTGAGCCACGTCCTTGGGTGAAGAAGGTGCAGTGACGTAGCCTCCTGCCCCCGCCGGTATATTCATCAGCGGTGGCCCGTGGTTGACCAGACGCGGCATGGACGAGGTGGCTTCCTTTTGTGCCCGCGGAAACTCCACCCGTGGCTCAACGTGTGGAGGCGCCGCTTGCTTGTCGTTGATGACGAGAGTGCGCTTGACGTCGTCCAATTCCTGGCCAAAATCCTCGAGCTGATGACGGAACCCTTGCACATCGCCCGTGACTGTCTTCAGATCGACGGCCATGGTGCCCACCGTCTTCGTCAAATACTCAATCAATTTCGCCAGGCCCTCCATCCGATCCAAAGACGAAATTGCGTCTGGTCGATGGTCGACTTCGATCGCTTGCTGTCAGCGGCCTCTCGAATCGATCCCAACCCCGATCAGGATTTCGAGCTGCGTCGCCGAGGCAACACCGCACCTTTCTCGGTGGGATTTTACGGGATCGATCGCGAGATTATGGAGCGCTAATCGGAGCGGAAACGAGGCTTGGTCGTGCAGGGATGAGGATTTATCGAGTGAGCGATCGAGAGACGGCCACTCGATCCTGTCGACCCACACGACGCCCAGAGATCGGTAAAATCTGATACCAAATTGTGATGTCCCTAGAAAGGAGATGAGATACAATCACAAAATCGACGAACCAAGGGAAAACAGGACAAGGTGAGAGATAGCAATTTGGGAATGAGACAGACGAGGTGGGATGGGATTTCAGATTTCTTATCTCGACCGAATATGTCCAAGCTTATAGAGACATGGTCCTTATAACTATCGGACAATACACGCTTACAGGTGGGACCAGTTACATGTGGCCACCTTCGCTCGCTAGGTCCAGCTCTTGATGATCTGGCGACTCGATGTCCACCGCGTGTAGCAGGTGTGACATACAGTGCCCGGCTTTGCACGTTGGTTTTGGCGGTTTCTGTTCGTTTTGTTTTTTTTAATCTCTTCTTCCAGTTTCCTAAGATCGAGGTGGTCAAAGCGGTGCGAGAGCAGCGGCATGTCGAGAACCGAGCGGCCAACTTTCCCCACCGCGCCGTCGAATGGTCCGTCGAGATCCACCACGGCGTCACCAAGGCCACGGCGCCGCTTCAGCCCAGGTTTCTCTCCCTAGCAGCCGTGCTGCCTCCCGAGGCGGCCATCGACGCGGTGGGGAAAGTCGGCGCCCTCCTCTCCTCCCTAGCCGGCTGGCGATGAGGAGGATGATCTGGGCGCCGTCCCCTGCCCCAGTCCCCTCCACAGCGGCTTCCGACACAGCAGGAGGCGAGGCAGCAATGGGGTCCGCAGGTCCTCTAGGACGATTCGATCCGTCCGGTACCGATCTGCTGCTTTGTTTTATGATGATGTTCCGATTTGTTTCTTCTTGGATGATGTTTTTGGTTTCTTCAAATTCAATTGCGTTCACGTCGCAGTTAGTGTTGAAGAAGTTACAGAAAACAATGACTATAACTGGTAGCTGACTGCATTGCTGAATGCGGATGTAGGCTTCTGACAGGGAAGAATCAGCGTTCATTTTTTGGAAGGTGACGCTTTTCTGCACCGGGCACAGCCATGCCTGGTCGACGGTCCAGGCATCAAGAGCGTCTTCAGACCAGAGGATTACTACGACAAGTGGACCATGGAGGCGGCGTCGCCAACTCTCAAGGAGGTTAGTTATTCATCTCTGCGCTGGGTCGCAACCTGTGGCAAGGCCCCTAGATTGTTAACTCTGTAATGATACATGAGACCCGTTTTGGGCATGAAGAGAATTTGGATTTTCTCAAGAGGTTAGCTTTCTTCCTACTGAAATTACATGACCATCAATGTTTTCAGATTATTATTACTCCCTCCAACCCACATTAGTTGATTCAAATTTGTCTAGATTTGAATGAATCTAGACACTATTAAGTATATAGGTTCATCCAAATTTTGACAAATCCAAGTCAACTAATATGGGTCGGAGGGAGTATTAGTTTTTCACGTGGCCTTCCTTCCAGTCTGCAAGCCAGGCTTAGTTCACTTGATTTTCCTTCCAGTCTTCATATTACTCCCTCAAGTCAACCTGATATTGGTTGTGGTCATCAGCAACCTGTGATATCTTGTGGCCCATTATTTCTAATTGCCCCTACTGAATTTATTTTCTTGATGACTTTGAGCTCTAGGTATTGCTTAGGATATATGAGAAGAACGGTACTATTTATTCACAACTTCAATTGTCTGTAACCATCTATTCGTATAATCCTGAATCCTTGTTTGTTCCAAGTTCGTTTTGTCATACATAGTTGCATGAGTAAGACTATATGAAAAGATTGGCTTCCATGGTTCTGTTCAGCATTCTGCACTGGTTTTGTTTGGATAAATCGAGCCGCAACCTCTGGCTTTCTGCACTAATTGATGTAATCTTGCAGAAGATGATACATTATTGTGTTGTACTGAATTTTTCTGTGGGACAAGTATTCAAGCTGAACTTCATGATCCATACTTTGCATGATTTTGACTGAGATGGATTCATATTCATGTAAGTCTGTTAGTTAGGTTCTGTTAGTTTGGTTCGGACTTATTGATAGATATGTAGCGTGTTTTCTCGCTTTTCATGTAGCATGCAATTAATGTATGATTTTATATATTTGTCAACTTTCTATGTAAAGCTTCTATGCATGGACAAACAAATTTGTGCTGTCATTGTGCCCATAACTGAAGGAAAAGAATATCACCTACTTATTTTTAATTCTTCGCCTCATCATTACACTAGGGGCGCAGCGTGCCGCTGCGCCAAGCCGCCAACCCTTCCTAGTACTAACATATAGTCTATAACCATTCAAACAGCCATCAATGCACAGCTTAAGTGCCATAAAAAATCTGCAGAAATACTCCTTCCCTCTTCACATCATGTTACCCAGAGATCTCTTGTCAATCTCAGCTTTGAAGTTCAATGGATTTTGAAAGCACTGTCCCCAAGTCCCATATAATTCATCCATGGCCCTTTCTTTGCCCCTCTGAATAGTGTGATACCCAGTAGTAACTCTGTAATCAGCTTTTTACTTTTTTTGCAGCTCACCGGCACCAATGCCAATTGCCTTTTCTGCCACCCATGCTATATCTGCCATGCTTGGGACCACTTCAGAGGTTGATGCACAATTATGAGGCTTTACTATTTTGTTAACCTAGAGGAAAACACAACACCAGCTGTTAGTTGCAACTCCCAAGTAATTTAATGCAAATAATCGCAACATGCAAAATCAAAGATTGATGTTACATAAGTTATTACCTGACTGTTTTGCCATCTTCAATTGTCATAGCCACCTTCAATCCTCTATCTTTATGTCAAACTTGCCTCTAAAAGCAAATGTTCTCAAGAGCATCTTGAACTCTTCCATCGAAGGAAACAAGGAACCTTCCTCTATCACCGGATGATCTTTGTCATACCAAAAGTGATTCTCTTCGGGCATATGGTCAGACGCTACGTCAGGAGGCTGCACGTTAGAGAGCTCAGGTTGCTTTGCTTTCAGACTTTCCTTTTTTTTACATCAGCTTTCAGATTTTCATTAAGGTAGTTTGTGTGTTCGAGAGTTGATAGGTACACATGTATCAAAAATATTTTGAGCTAAACAATTGGAAGTTTCATGCTCAGATGTATGTACCCGCAATCTTTACCTGACTATTGAAAAACAAAATGCTGATCGAGTAATGCAACCTTCCAGGAAAAAAGTTGGATACAAGACATATGTGATGGAGGTGAAGGGAAAACAAGTCTATGGTAAACCGAAGTTTGAGTCAGGTGTGAACTGTTTTCAGCATATACTGAAAAAACACTTATAAAGGTTCTCATCCAATTTATTCTAGGAAACTCTAGCAGAGATGCTCTAAGTAGATTTTCCTGAAATAAATTGGATGAGAAACTGCAGAAGGGGGAACAGATTCCTTGATGCTCTAAGTAGATTTTCCTAGAATATATTGGATGAGAACTGCAGAAGGGGTGAACAGATTCCTTCTGAGTTGTCATTGCCAAACACGGAGCGGCGTACAAGTGGTCGCTTATATCACAACACCACTTCGTCGCTGGCGCCTCCACCCCCTCAATCTCCGGCCACAGGAACTGCCGGCCTCCTCTGGCTCCCCCCCCACCCCCCACCCCCCACCCCGGCCAGACTGCCAGAGTTCGAGGTCTGGGTGTTTCCATTTGGGTTTATTACTCGTGGGTGCGCGTGGCAGTTGTCAGCGATCTCCTCCTGCCTCTGTTGTTCAGCGCGGCTCCAATCCGCTTGGGCTGTTCCTCTTCTGGACGCTTGTCGCTGCGAGACCACGCCAGAACCCCAGCCCTTTGCGACCGATGCTTCCAACACCTCTGAATCATCGCATGGTTCGCTCATGTTTCTCCTTTTAAAAGTAGTCAATTTGATGTTAGGCTTGCAACAATTGGTAGCACCCATTTTTTGTGTGATTTTCGTTGGTACAAATTGGGTACTTCCTTGCAAAGATTGAGGAGCGCATGGCCGTCGCCGCCACCGGTGACGACGACGGCAGGGAATAGGAGTAGTACGGAGCTATGCCCATGGCCTCCGTCAGTTCTGACGCCGCTGAAGCTGGTGCCCATGGCCTCCGTCAGATCCGAGCTGGACGAGCTCTACTGAGTGTGGGGCTGGTCCTAGCTGCTAGCCTGCTGCTGTGTTGGGCACTTGGGCTACGCCTGTGGTGAAATCTGCTTGGCTAGCTCTGTTAATGGCTTGGCATTGACGAGTGGAGTATTTGGGATTGACTGCTCGCTGAGGGCACTATTTTTATTATTGTACGTATGTGTGCAGGATCCTGCTGGCACCGAGGAAGTCTTGTTGGTGGATTATAGGGACAATCCGGTGGACCGATCCCATACTGGAGCGTGGCTTGCCGCCCTTCTCATCTTAGGTACACGCGTACATTAACTTCATATCATGTTAGCATTCCATAACATGCGATGTTTTGTTCGTGGTTCTGAGTTCAGTTTGTATCAGGTACTGCGTTTGGGGAGAGGGTGTGCATTATGTGCATGACGTTGGACCTGCAAAGCGACCTAGAGAACATACTACATGTCTCCTTCACTGGGTCTGAACAAGGCATTATAACCTATTTTGGCATTCTGAACCTCCTTGCACTCATTGGCGGATTTTTCGGCGACTCCAAGCTCGGACGCTTCCTCGCCATAGCCATATCCGTCGGCATGATGATCGCTGTAAGCACGCACGCACGTGCACTATGCTGGTTACTTAATTTTTAGCCAATTTCGGTCTTTTCTGGTCCTTCAAACCTCAACCCCTATACAAAAATCTACCATTGAATGGTATATTTTAGTAAATAATAATTTGATATGCTCTTTCCATTTCTTTTAGGAATCAATGCTCTTTCTATTTATGATGAAGCTGCAAAACAACAAGTAGCAACGTTGCAATTGATAAACCTTCCAAACATTCTTTGCATGCATTATCATCGAACGTAGATTAATTATAGAAATTTAATAAGTTTACTAGTAGCTTATATTATCACGTATTGGTTACAGCTTGGTGTGTCCATGTATTGGTGGTCCTACACGTCATTCATGTGGCAGCTTGAATTTATTTTCCATTATTTATATTAAGTCGTGTTCGATGTAGTTCCAACATATTTAAAAATAATGAAGTATGTAAGTTTATATTTGAAAAGGAATTGTGATTTGGAGTCTTAGACTTTCCTTATGTTAAAAGAAAAACTCTTGTCCGATTAAAAATGACCGCACAATTAGAAATTGCATGTGGTATGAATATTGTTCGCTTATGTCAAAGTTTTTGCGCGCCTCACTTTTTTTTAACTATTTTCTTTTCTAATGATCCCATGCATGGTAAGGAATTGTATATATATCCATGTTATCAATAGATTTCTTTCTAAATACAAAGGATTTGTTTCAATTAAGCAATCTCACCTCCCACTAGGTAATAGATACAAATAGATTGGGTTCAAATATATGAACGGTCCAAAACCATTTTTGACCATCTTAAATCCGTCTTGTTGTTCCAGGGTATGGGTTTACTCGCCCTTGAAATTCTGGTTCCGGGTCTGCATCCATCGCCATGTGTTGATGATAATTGTGTGCCCGCGAACGGCTGGGAGGTGGCAATTATGTGTTTGGCCCTTTGTTTGACTGCCTTGGGGGTTGGGGGTCTGAGGGGAAATATCCCGGGATTTCTTTCAGATCAGTTTGACAGGCGCGTGCCAAGAGAAGCACGGGCTATGAAGTTGCTTTTCAGCCGCTTTTATTCTTGCACATGTCTTGGTGGTCTGTTCGCCTTGACTGTGTTGGAGTATGTCCAATTAGGCGTTGGTTATGGCTGGGGCTACTGCATATCAATGGGTATTATGATTTTGGCAGCCATCGTGCTTGTGGGCGGGCGGCACAAATACCGATACCGGAAGCCGGCCGAGAGGAGCCCGCTTTCAGTGATTTGGAATGTGTTATGGATGGCATTTAGAAGACGAAGTCTACCTCTCCCGATGGACAACAGTGCCCTCAATGGATTCCTCATCGCGAGGGTGCCTCACACTAACAGTCTTAGGTAAGAAATTTGATATTGTCAAGGTCTATTTGCTTGCTAGTAGTTATCATTCCAACCATTTATTCTAGGCTATTCTTGGGATCCAGTTCTGCTTCTATTCTATTATTAAAAGACCCTCACATCAAAATTTACCTTTGTCCACTCGCAGGTGCCTCGACAAAGCGGCAATCGTGCTGCCAGGGCCAGGCCAGCCACTAGTGGTGAGCGCAACAGTGACGGAGGTGGAGGAGCTGAAGTTACTGATAAACCTATTGCCAATATGGGTCACCTCAGTCCTTTACTGGACCATCTATAATCGGATGACCTTCTTCTCCATCATGCAGGCAGCCGACATGGACCGCCACCTAGGAAAGGGGTTTGTCATTCCCTCTTTATCCATTCCTAGCTTTCTCTTCATTTCGGTCATCATCTTCACCTCCATCAACGAGCCCCTCCTGGTGCCAATGGCCACACGCCTCACCCGGAGCCCACAGGGCCCCACCTCGCTCCAGCGCATTGGGGCTGGCCTCCTCATTGCCACCATCTCCATAACGGTGGCCGCGCTCGTCGAGAAGAGGCGCATTGACGCCGGTGGCGTTGTTAGTGCTTTCTGGTTGGTACCGCAGTACTTCATTATGGGCGCCGGCGATGCATTCGTGTTTGTGGGGCAGCTTGAGTTTTTCATCCGCGAGGGACCGGAGCGGATGAAGTCTGTAAGCACGGGGCTGTTCCTTGCGACGCTGTCAGTGGGTTCTTTCTTGGGGGCTCTCTTGGTCTTGGTCACAAACAGCCTGACCCATGGAGCGTGGATAGGGGAGGGTTACGAAAAAATTGACCGGTTTTACTGGATGCTGGCTGGTCTTGGAGTGGGCAATTTCATTCTCTTCACGGTGCTGGCGAGGAGACACACCTACCGGAATCCTAGAACGCCTGCGCTTGCAGTTACCTAGAGCATTGGATCAGAGCACACGAAAGAACACAAACAGGCACATGTGTTGGACTCTGTTATTGTTGTATCTTAAGTACTTAGGATTCAGTCTTCCTTTTCCGCTATGATGATATTGTTATTGTATCTTTATGATTTTCGTATCTTGATAATTGTGGCCTGTATCTCCGTTTTATGCTTTGTATTTAATCAATCAATACAACCGGAAAATGCTGCAACCAAGCAGCACAAAAGTACTCTGTTCTTCCACTCCGCGTGCGCGTGTGTCCATCGCTAATCACACGCATACAAACTGCAAATAATGCAGGAAGCACTACCACAATGAATACTTAAGTTTTTTCTTAACTTACCACTGTTAAATTTGAAATGCGCAGGCCAATGTAAGACCAATTGAAATAATTTTGATATCCAGCATAAACCAAGAAGAGTTCTCAGACTCCATTTGCACTCATGATCACTAAGTTTGAAAGTAAGCATCTTTCCTGTAAGAAGAAAATGAAATATTGCCATGCAAAGCCAATCCAAAATTAATTGTGTGTGGCAAATAGGAATAATAACCTATTTTAGTTTACCTTTACCGTGGAAGCGAATTTTACATTGCAAATTTGCACAATAGATACGAAAAATCATGAAAGCAAGAGATAAACTGAATTAATCATCTCTTCTCGGCATTTCAGCAAAAATCTTGTGAGGAACTTAGATAGAAGAATCTAGCTTAAACAAAAGAGCTCCATCTTAAAGTAAAAAAAAGGGTTCCGCCCCTGGTAGTCTCACCTGTTTGGATCCTTCCTATCAATCGCGAGCACCATCTACTCATTCAAATGAAATTCAAGAAATTAGACTCATAGTCATGGATGGCAAGGGATATAAAAGGCATGCCACTGCATAACACAATCATCACTAACATATTGTGAATTGTCAAGAATTAATTTCTTGAAGTTCAGAAACAAAACTTCACCCATGGAATTAATGAGCTCAGTGACCAGGGGAGGGCACATGCGGACGCCGCGTCTGTCCTCGTCCACCGCAAAGTCATTGCATATTTGGGTCTGCTTTGCTGGTCAGACATATAGATCTACGTGTGCGTTCCTTTGCGGGTCACCGTTGGGCCTGACCTCCTATCCAACTGTAAATTTTACACAACATGAAAATAGACTTATGTTCATGACAAATATTAATGTTCAGTAAGCAATTCAAGTCTTTTATAGTTTAACCAAATTCAATAATGTTCAATAATATACTTTAGGAGGAACAAGGATGCAATAGTAGGACCCATTTATATATATTCTAGAGGTATGACCCCACATGTCAGCTAATCGGGCAGGGTTCAGGCATACCCATGGGTAAAGGGGTACTCATGCCCTACCCATGACTTGTCAGGTAGGGTCCGTGTGCTGCCCATGGGAAAAAATATACCCATACCATGGGCAAAATTGCCATTTTTTAACTTCACACGGCAGCGGAGGGGCTATGAACAGTAACCAAATTGATGTGAGCCCACGCAACATTTCGTGCTTGTGCTATGCACATGCACTTATTCCTGATCATTCATATTGCCAAATGCTTATGAAGCAATACAAAGATTGGAATTCGTCAATTATTTTTGTATTACAGTAAATGATCTTCACAGAAGGTGTTGCACCCACCCTCATCTTGCTCAACCTATAAACTTAAACAGACCCCTGGGTTTCTTTGGAAATATTGTCCAATGGGGGATCACCGCATACCGTGCACTTGCATACCCCACTAACACAGTTTCCATCTGCAAGTCCTATAGTCTTGGTGCAGTAAGAATGGCACGATTCCCTATTACATGGCCCCGGGGGACCTCTTCTATATCCACAGTCATCAGGAGACACGCCTCTCTTGGCTAGAGGCACCTTTGCCGAAACATCTACATGGATCAATGCAAACAAGATGGTCAAATTATTAGCAAGTGCTAATATTTTATAATAACTTAGGCATAATGTTTGCAAATAGCATATGGAGAAATATCAGCAAAGGGGTAAAGACAATACCATGAGGACGTGGGACTGAAAGTAGGATGTGTCTAGAGTTCAATCTATCTTGCTACAAATATTGCAGACGTTGTTTCACAGTTTATCTTGTTGCTTGTTTCTCTATGTAGTGTTGCAAGTGCAGGTCGCACTTAAGCCCGTAAATCAGCTGATCGGTGCGTGTAATACACTTTTTTCTCACAAAAATTAACATAGTAGTTTAGCAGCTCGGGCTGACTCGGTTCCCGCTAGCCCACCGCTTAGCAACCCTATCTCTATGTGATCATGTTCCATCTCATCCACTTTTGAGGAAACAAGAAAGAGATAATCACACATCTAATATCTAAAACTATGCTTAACTAAGAAGTTTACCATAACATGGCCACAGTACCTGAAGAGACCAGTAGAAGAGCAATTGCTAACATGAGCATCATGCTGGCGATCCTCATTTTGTTGGAGAACTATGGGGATTGACGCCAATGGTGATTTGTTTTTAGTTGTGATTTGCTGTGAGCTAGAGGCTGGAAATGCCTGGTTTTATATATAGTGGCATCATGCGTACTTATTAAATCATAACCGTTAGCACCAATAGGCCAAATATACTCACTATTGGTACTAACAACTTATGGCAATATCAACGCCAAATTAAAGGGGGTGGCAATAACAACACCAAATTAAAGGGGTTAATGGTGGGATCGCTAAATAAGTTGGTATCAAATTAACCGTGTCATTTTTTTTTCTCTCGAGAGTGTCATATTATATTTAGTATATGATGAATGATGTCATTACATTGCAATATTGTTTTAAAAAGATATCGTATTCTATATTAAGATGGGGATCTTAACCGTGTCAACTTAAGGCAATAACAATGAAGAGGATCCGGTTCCGGTGAGGCTGATTGAGTTGTGCCAATGACGTGCTTGTCTGAAGTTGTGAATTAATTTGCTTTGACTTGGTTTCGAACCGAAGTTTCACCGAATGTGATGTACGATCGATTGTCTTGTGAATATAGAGGTACGACGAAATGAGAAGGGGACAAATAAACGAGAGAGGGAACGGAGATGAAAAAGTGCACATTAAGGCCGCTTTCATGGTGCTCCCAGATCATTGTTCACTCCTTTAGATTTCGTGCAAAGCTGTAAAGGAAAGGCGAGGGGAATAACAAGAGCACCATCACGTCAAGGAAGAGGATCAGAGGTCCTTCTCTACGTCTACGGCCTTACAGGTATGTTCTCCTCCTAGGTGCGCGGCCGCGCTCGGCAGGGGAACAAAATTCTGATGTATCACCGTCCTAATTTTCTTTTTTCTTTTTTTGGAACGGAGGCAAAAGACTTGACTCATTCGTAAATAAGGAGAGAGTTTAAGATTTTAGACAAACAAAAAAAATAGTGCACAAAAGGGACTACTCCCCCACCATTTCAAGAATCAATTTTTTCGGGCCCACGGTTACCAAAAGAGTTTTGCTTCGGCCTTGAGGATGTTTGTTGAGGAGAATAGTCATGGGGCAGAATTTTTGCAGAATACTCGCATTGCCCTCTGTCCAAATTGTCCAAGGTATGAGCATGATGAGAGACGCCATGGTGTTGCGGTTTGGCACTCTTTTGCTTAACATATTGGTCCACCAAGAGTCAATGGAGAGCTCCGCTCCCCAATTGGAGATACTAAAGTACTCAATCCCGAGCAAATCTTGCACCAAACTCCATAGCCTCTTTGTGAATCAGCATTGGAAGAAGTGTGTCGCTGTTTATTGGGTTTGCTTGCAAAGTGGACAATACCCACAATTTATCCGCCCTCTCTTCGTGATTTTTTTTAGACATTTGAATGCCGGTGGTTCTGCGGCACCACCACCACCACTGAATCCACTTTGGTTGTGGATTCGGTTGGTGCGGCCTCGTCAACCGAGTTGGCATTAGAGCAAAGAGACTCAATTGATACGAGCATGGTTTGACAGGAGAATGCCTTTCACTGATATTTTGTTATTATGGTGCACATTTAATAATAGGAAAATTTGCTTCTCGGCACGGTTCTTAGATGCCTTTTGTTCATACACAGTGAAAATAGCACATAACGTCACATGTTTGATGACACACTTGTGATGTTTGTTTTGCAATAAACACCACTATTTTCTTAATATCTTGCCCAGAACACATCGTACCGGTTTGAGTCCATTGACGGTGAATCTCACTGCTTGGCGTCGTCCACGTAGGACGAAAGGTGTGTGCCCGCCCTTTATCAGTCCGCAATGCCTCATTCTCCCCTTCATTTTCTCCTTCGTTCAAACACTTCTTCAAAATCCATCGACAAGGGAACCGACAACAGCAATGGGAAAGCGGCTGCAAAATCCAGGAAGAGAAGCGCATGTTATACTGGTCTAAAAGAAATCCTAGGACATTCCCTTTGAGCCCCTAACCCCTAACCCCAAGGCACTCAAGCAAAGGGACAAACACATCGTTGCCATCTCCCAGCCATTCGTGGGCACAAAATTATCATCAACACATGGCGGTGGATGCAGATCCGGAACCAGAATTTCAAGGGCGAGTAAACCCATATATTTCGAGGGCCAATAAACCACCCTCAAAATTATGGTTCTGGTCTGTATCCACCGCCATGTGTTGATGATAATTTTGTGCCTGCAAATGGCTAGGAGATGGAAATGATGTGTTTGGCCCTTTGCTTGACTGCCTTGGGGGTTTGGGACTCAGGGAAAATGTCCGAGGATTTCTGTCAGACCAGATTGACATGTGCATGCCAAGCGAAGCACGGGCTCTGAAACACTTTAGGCGCTTCTATTATTGCACATGTCTTGGCGGTCTGTTCACCTTGACTGTGTTGGAGTATGTTCAATTAAGCGTTTTTAAGGTTAAGGGGGGCAATTTCCCCCTACTCTATGAAACACCTTAAAGATAGATTTCATATTTGAGAGTGATTTGTTGTGCATAGTGCCCCCTGTCGATGCGCGCTGTGTTTCCTGATCAGTGGTCGTCTTCTCGAATCGCGTCGGCGGTGCTTCTCGTTTATTCTAGAGGCTGATTGCTGTCAATTTTTGAGGGTATATAAATCGGTAGAATTCAGTTTAAGATAGCAATGTGGGACTATTCAAATATATGCTTTCCGGCTAACCGATAGACAACAAAAAAAAAAGACCAGGAGAGCAGCGCTTTTAACTTCGTAGGATTAGAAGTCTCGCTTGGGGCCTGTAAGAGAAAGCCCAATAGAGTAACCCGTATGAAAAAAGCCGGGAGAGCAGGGATGTTCTTTAAAATATTAGCGATCGATTCCCTTATCGATGGCACTAGTAGGCAATTTGGTGTCTGGTGGGAGGGCAGAACGGTCCAAAAAAATATTAGACCGGAAGAAACACTTCATTCTTTATTATTAGACTAGCAAAATGCTGGCGCGTTGCAGCGGAAGAAGTTAATCTTTGTTATGTCAGTGGTGAGTTTTTTTTAAATCGGTGACACGTCACATCATAGACAATTTTTTTAACTTGCTCGGTGACATCCGCTTCTCGATCAATTGATTGTTCCAATTTGCAAGCAGAATATTTCTTTTCTCCAAACCCTCTCTTGTTCTTCCTTGGCGTGCTTCTCTTTCATCTCGCGGGTCGTCATAATTAGTCCACGTATTTAGTAAATTATCGGCCCACATAATTCCTCACAATCGGTCTCATTCAATTAGGCAGCCCAAATTTGGCCCCACAATCGACCAAACATTACAACCCTAGGCAACGAAAGTCGTCCAAGAGAAGTGTGTAATTTGAATCTTTAAAAAATTGCTGAGCTACAAAATTTATAGACGATTTGTTACTTTTTTTTAGGGCGCTCTGAATGAATTGTGAGAAATTTCAATAGGAGAATAAAATTTCACCGAAGACTGATTAAAGTTGTAGCAAAATCAGATATGATGGACCTCAAGTTGATCATGGGCCACCGTGGCACGCTTGGTCACATGCCCGCCTATTTTGATGGCCTCCATCATGCCAGATGCAATGATGCACACACATGGATAACTCGAGCCGTGTAGCTATTATTAGTACTTAGTAGTATTAAAACCGAACCCCAAAAAAGTGAGAGAAAAATCCCACCCCTATCCGTTCGTCCCCACCTCTCCCGAGTCCCCAATAGCGGAGCGACTCGGTAACTCCCTGCCGGCCAGGCCACCGGAATACTCGCCGGACCCCTCTCTGCCGGGGCGGCTCAGTTCCTCTCCCTCGGGGTCCTCTCTCTCTGGCTTACCGGGAACACAGAGAACTATACTTCTCTGTTTCCTGCTGCTGGTCCCCCAACTCCTCCCGCTCACGGTTTTCTCCAGTCTCTGGTGCTCCTCTCTCTCCCCCTTCTCATCACCTTCCCCAAATTGATGATGCTTATTATTTATTCTCGAGGCGACTGATTCCTGTTAATTTGTAAGTGTATATAAACCGGTGAAACTCTGTTTAAAAAAGCGAGGCGGGACTATTCGGTAGAAAATAATACTTCTCTCTTGTTTAATTTAATGGTAACCTTCTATCATCAGAAGTTTACAACTGGCACATGGCCCATAAGACAAAGCCCAGCAGCACGGTGAGGCGCTGCCAACAATCGATCTGGCACTCTGTCGATCGGTGGATTTCTGAGCCGGCGTCGACCAAAATTTTTTTTTACCTATGATGACTTAAGGGTGGCATAGTGGGTAATTTTGGGGGTAAATCTGTCCAATAAAATGTAGTTACTATAAAAAACACTTCTTTATTTATTATTAGGTATAGATATAGATATAGATATTAAATCGGACGACCTTCTTCTCCACCTAGAAGGCAACCGATATGGACCGCCACCTAGCAAAGGGGTTTGTCATTCCTCTTTATCCGCTCCTAGCGCTTTCTCTTTGTTTTGGTGCACGTTTAATCATAGACATTTTTGCTTCTTGACACCGAACCCTTATTTATATGCCCTTTGCCCATACACAGTGAAAATAGCACATAACGCCACATGTTTTGTGACACAATCGCAATGTTTGTTTTGCAATAAACACCACTATTTGCTTAATATGTTGCGGAGAACACATCGTACTGGTTTGAGTCCATTGACGGTGAATCTAACTGCTTGGGACCACATGTAAGATTGACGTGGCGTCCATGTAGGAGGGTGCGTGCCCTTTACCAGTCCGCACCTCTCCATTTTCTCCTTTGCTCTAGAGGTCGTTATTTATATTATGATTTCAAAAATATCCAAATGTTTGTTTGCCATCGAATTTGGAAACGACGGGTTTAAGATAGAAATCAGGTTTACATATAGGGATATTTTAATGGATTTAACAAATAAAATGACGGCCTGACTCCATGTCAACCAAACAACATGGGAATGAAATTGCAAAATAAAATTTAAGATTCTAGGTCCAAACTCGATGGATACCAAACAACCTCTAACAGTTCTCCAAATCAAGTAAAAAAAACACTTCTCCAAATCCATCCACGTAAGAGGCGCGGACCACCCGATGGGCAGCGGCGGTGGCGGAGAGTAGAAACACACGGCGCCGAGTGGCGTTACCTGCGACAGTGTGAGGAGGCGCCAAGTGCCACATCCATCTCAGAATAGATTCTCAGGTCCAGTCCTAAATCCTAATGAAAATCGGAACCTACGAGGTCAAAGATCAGTTGCTCAATTGCGTTATTTAAGGTTGTTATTTCAGTGTACGATAGTAGCACCATGCTATTTAGTTGGGAACTTCCTTTGAACAATATTTTTTTTTCACGTGAAGATATGCCTATGTGATGAATACAAGCATATTATCATAAACCATCCCGCGGATATGGCCATGAACTTTGTCGTTTGGTTTGAAATTTAAGAATGTTCATACATGCTACACTTTCTTATGAAAACATTTGCTCAAAAGTTGTCATATTCTAAGTTGTACACATAGAAGAACTTTATGCAGAAGGATTGGATATTTTGAATTCTTCTTCATTTTTCTTTGATTTTCTTCATGCAGAAATGATAAGAGTTACAATCACATGGTATGGCCTCGGCCGTTTCCAGAGGATAATTCCTAAGCCGAACAGGTGTTCTTGAGTTCTTCGCTGAACTCTACATATCTGTGCAAGTCCGTGAGCTGCACTATTTGCTTCACGGCCAATCTCTGCACACAAAGTTCCTCTCTCCTTAATTATAACTCTCTAATGGCAGAAACCTTAAAGGCTAGCGTACACTGAATTATTAACTCTGCCTTCTTTTACTACTCCCTAGTGCCTCCAGACAGTCCGATTCTAAATCGATCCCCAGGGTAGTCCAATGCATCACCATTTTCAGTCCCTCCTCGATGGCTTCAGTTGGATACTTATCCTGACCTGTTGTTTCGTCGAAAAGGTACACATCCAAATAAGAATCTTCCTGAAGGAATTTACAAACTTCTTTTGCCAACACAGGTGTCGATATTTGATGTACGAGTACGTGATGCCAACAACCGGGCATTTTGTTCAGAATGAAAGCATCCAACGAACAATCTTTCTTAGGGAATTTACAAGGTGCTACAGAATCAAGAGCTTTCATATGTCAGCACAGCGTAAACGATGGCGTGTTTCCGTCAGATGTTGTGTGTGTGTGTCAAAGGGTCAGTGGCAGGAGACATTATTTGTTCCGTAACTTAAGCGCTGTAGGCTTGTGTCCGACATATCTGTCATCCATCTCTGCGGCCCACCATCATCTCCAATAATGTTGTATGCGTAGGACGACAGCCCGACATCCTCGCCGCATGAGCTCGCCTTCCCGAGATTGTATAGCCTTTCAGTTCTGGACAAGACCACGAGGTTGGAAAATGTCGAGAAGCTATTGCCAACAAACACATCCGCTCTTGCACATACCTCAAAGTCGATGGCAGACTTTATGAGATAAGGCTGCCGATCATATATGTCAGTAACTCCAAGTTTCTTCTTCTCATAAGCAATCATCCCAACTCTCCAACCACTGGTTACCGAATCATCTTCCAGAAGGCTGTCGGCCACTGCGAGATAAACTACAACTGGACGGCGTAGGTCAGTGATCTGCGAGACCTTATGAATGATCTCTCCTTTGCTGCTGCAGATTTCCTTTAAATTGGACCGCTGCTCCCACTTCTTGCAATGGATCATCCAATCTTTCTCTATCCTCATATGAACAGCAATGTACTGCACAGAAAGGTTTGTCGAACCATCGATCCTCTTCTTATTATGAGAAATGGCAGCCTCATGTCTTGCCTTTTTCCCCGCATCTTTAATCTTGGATATGACCTTGACTACTTCAGTTTCTATCTCAGGAGCTAAGGTTAGGCAATCGAAGATCCTGGCATAGTCTTTCACAGGCCAATGGTCAGGCCACAGAAAAGGATGTTTTCCAGTGACATGAATTACTTCAGAGCCATCAGCCTCACCCAATCTGGATTGTTGCAGTTGATCCAAGTCCCTGTCCACTGTCCACCTCCTACCACTTCCCTTTTGGAGTTTGAAAGGCTCGGTATGATTCAAAACTTCGGAGTACCGAGCTAGCCTTACAAACCCATGACAACGAGCATTGAACTTGTTAAAGTCAAACACCTTGTCAAAACTAATAGGCTTCAGCAAGTCAACCTCTTTGTAGAAAAGTGAAGCACTCAGACTTGGCATGAGCAGAGACCGGTTGAGGAATTTCGCTGTCAAGCATGCTCTGGCGAATGCAATCTTCTGATTGTTCAATCCCCATATAATCTGTGGGACCTCAACAAACTTATCTTTCCTAACTCCAGGGAACAAGTCAAGGGTTGTTGACTCATAAAAACTCTTCTCAGACGAGCTAATGGCAAGAAAAGGGGAGATAATTGCTCTCAATACAATAAGACCAATTACTATGAGAAGGCATTTGCAAATAACAGGCCTCGTCGGCAAGCTAATGTGCTTGAGATGCTTAAGCTCTAGTAAGATGTTCATTGAAACAGTCCTTTAATTCCTTCTCATCCTAGCAGGTCATTCTTATCTCCCAATGGAGCAGGCTATCTCATTGCCAATGCCAGTGGTGCATGACCAACATTTTCCTTCGATTTTGTGTTGAAGTACAAACTGTGCTGCAATATAATGGAATCAGTAACCAAGCACTCTTGGATGGTTTCACCAGTTCTTCAGGGAAATGGGTAAATCAGGTTTCAAGCTCGGTCATTCAGTTACTAATATAAGCATACTTCTTGAACCCTTCTGTCAACAATCTAGTGTACGCTCCACCAGAGAGGCTGCAAAAATGAAAAGGAAAGGCACAGTTCAAGCTTATTATATTGCCAGACTTTATGAAACTTGAAAATCACTTTTCCTTCATTGTAACTCACAGATGAATTGTCTTAAAAGTAAAATATTAGCAAATTAACCATAGCTTATAAGATTTTTTTCACAATTTCACGAATAACGACATGCACGTTAAGTTTTCAAAAGATACCCTGGTGTAGATGCAACCTAGATTCTAATGGTTCACAACAGTTACAATCTCCGGAATAAGGTAATGTTTGGATTGAGCCCCATCTAGTCCTTCCATAATTTGGCATGACCAAAGCAAGGGCATGAAAAGAATATTGGTAAGTATGGGCTGTTTGGGTTGTAGCCACAGAATATACCAAAAAATTGGCAAAATGAAGGGCTTCCATTTGGTTCGTAGGAAAAAAAAGGCCGAAAATTCAGAGTTTTCATGAGCAACCATAGTAGATAGTCGCACTGACAGATAGCACCAGAAACAATGTGCACAAGTTGAGTAAATTCGTCAAGTTTCTAGCGAAGAGGACACAGAGCTCACATAAATGTGCATGTGAATCAGAAAAGAAGTACGCAGAGAAGAAGGCCCTACGGTGTTCTGTATATTATCTACTCGGTGAAGTCAGTTGCGTGTGAACTAAAAGCACAAGGAACGAATTGATTTACCAAAAAATTCTACTCCCTCCGTTCACTAATGTAAGACATTATAGCCTTTTTGTAAAACACATGTATGCAGACAAGATTTAGACTTTTAGTGTGTAGGTTCACTCATTTTGGAGTGTATCTAGTCCACTTTGAAATACATAAAGGTCTTACATTAGTAAACGGAGGGAGTACTTCAGATCTACCAAATAGTAGACATGCGCAAGTGCATCTCCACATAAGAGGACCAAAAGTGAGACGGATCAGGCCACAGAAATTAGAAAGGGGAACCGGGTCATCACATGAAAAAGCGGATCAGGGCAGGGTTGACTGGTTGTTGAGGATTCAGCTGCTGATTGATTTTTCGATGTGATGTGATTCAGTTGAGAGAGGAGGACGAAAGGTGGAGCAGTGTTGGCTGCGAGCAGCCAGTCACAGATCTGAACGTACTCTCTCCTTCGTCTCGTGGTGTGCAGCTAAGAAAGGATAGAAGGAGAAAGTGAGCAAACAAGGAAAGAAATGACGCACAACCTATATACATCGGCGGCCAGCTCGCACATTATTTGGTGGACTATTTCCAAGCTATCGCTTATCCCATGTTTTGGCAGAAATCAGCCTGGGCATGCCCGGGCAAGCCAAATTGGTGTCAGTCCAAATAGTAACCAAAAGGAATTGACATGGTGCCCATCCAAAAGTACTCTCAATGTCAGGTATGTCAGCATCCAGCACTACATATATCCAATAGTAAATGAGTTTTACAAGCAAATTTATACTACTAAAATATATCCACTATCACGAGTTAAAAATCCTAAGGTAGCAGCTACTATGTGTATCCAAGTTTCGATTAACAATTTTTCATTTCATATGGAAGCCAACAAGCTAGCCTGACATTCTGCAGCTTCACAGAATGAATACGGAGAAAAAATATGTGCACGCTGGTCACTACTCGGACAAATGAATTTCAAATGCACATCTCTACAACTGAGTAGCTACTTTGTACATGGATTTAGATCTGGCAGCGCCCTTTCGAAACTAACCAGAGCAGATCTTTAATCGAGTAAAACGCTGAACGCTAGAACAAATTTACCGTGTGAAGTCTGCCCTCAAATCGCTGCCCTTGCCCTGACCTCGACTGAACCCGCTGCTCCGCCTCCGTTACCCAACCGTATCTGCAGCCGTCCAGAACGGCTCCTCTGCCGCCGCCTCCCCCGCAAGAGCCCGACCCGACCGTCGTTCTTCCTCCTCCTCCGCTCCTCCGAAGGCCTGATCCAGCAAGGGCTAGTGGCTCGAGCTATCGCGTAGGGTCAGGAGGAGGAGAGAAATGGGAAGCTCGTCGTGATTCCAGCCTTCGGACGCAGATCGCTCCGTTTCACGGCGAGCTTGACCACCGGAAGGAGGAAAGAAATTCGGAAGGGGAGAAACATGAAGGGGGTAGGACAGGGAGAAGATGCTCCACGTGCACTGACTTCTGGGCCCATTTTGTCATTTTTAATTTAGTTTCTGAAAGGGCCAGTTTGTCAGTGGGAGCCTACCTCTATGTTCTTTAGCTAGAAATTTGACGAATTTACTTAACTTGTGCACATTGTCTCTGGTCCTATATGTCAGTGCGACTATCTACTGTGGTTGCTCGTGAAAACTCTGAATTTTCTAAAAAAATAACTGACTCCAGTTTTACTAAATTCGGATGTTCTATATGCTATAATACGTTAGATGCATTTGAATCTAGACAAACCCAAATTATTTATTTCTGAACGAAGGTACTTGTGCACATTATCTCTTGTCCTATATGTCAGTGCGACTATCTACTCTGATTGCTTATGAAAACTCTGAATTTTTGCCAATTTCTTTTGCTACGATATTTTTGCCAATTTTTTGGCACATTATGTGTATCCATGGGGAAGAGTTACGTTTTGGGCACGAATTGGCATTGACATTGTCTTTTCAAAACAGAATATAGTCATTCTCACATGCATGAATATTAACATACCCAAGTCCTAGGCACTTGACTAGTTTTTTTTGGCTTCATTGAAGTTTTTAGGTATTGCTGACTCCAGGTAAGCATCTTTGAGTAGATATAGTAGTAGCAGATTTAAAAATTATCAAACCATCAAGTCTTACTAGGAAACGTAGCTTTGAGAAGATTTTATGGCCTAGATATAGCTCTTGCCTAGAATCAGCTTCCAACTTGTGAAGAGATTCTAAGAAAAATTTATCCTCATGTGAGCCAGCATCATCTTCAAAATCTCCCCTGCCATCTAACCACCTGCTAGGTCAGCAAATCAGAAATATCGTCACCCTTATCCCTATCTTGGGCATCATAACAATTTGGCGGGTTCACCGAACAAGAGGCACACTCTTAGTGAAGCATCCAACAAGAGGCACACTCTTGGTGAAACATCCATTGTGTGTATCCTTCTACATAACCCTCACATACCAGGTGCTCACGGACTGTTGGACTATTACACGGAGGAAATGGAGGAGTCAAGGGGCAGTGAGGATGACAATGGAGTGCAGATTGATCCTCCAAAACTTTTGACGGGCTTTTCACAAAAATATCATCACGTCAATTAAAACAGGCTGAAGGGAGTACAAAAATCAGTTATCTGACTATTAAGCTGCAACCGGTACAATGCACAAGTTCATGAAATGCTAACTTCCATGGCGCTTCTTGACACAGGATCAACACAATTTATTCTTGGCCAAGCCAAGGGCACCGACACGTACCTGCTGCTAATGATGTGCCTGCCGTTCGCGAAGTTCAAAGTTGCGGAATGTAGTGCTGGAGCTGGGAACGTGTACTAGCTAGCAACAAGCTATAATCTTGACTGACAGTTTAGACTGGCCAGAAGTAAATAAGACTAATTGGAATATACATTCCGAACTGCAATATTGCCACATATTTCCCTTGGTAGTATGTCGCTCAGGGACGGCCTGAACACGAGATCAGATGGCTCAGGAGAGTGGATGCGTCCCAGAGCGCCCGACTGATAATGTCCTAATAAATCTATTTACATGCCTGAATAATGATTACCACCTCCAATCCATAAAAAGTGTCGCTTATTTATTTCAAAGTTGTACTAGATCAACCACAATTTATTATGGATCGGATGGAGTAACATAATAGCCTATACTACATCATTACACCCAAGCCGGTCGGGTTGAGATGGACAGGGAGAAGAACTTCATCCCAAGCCCAATTAAACTCTGAACGCAATACTGCTGTCACACCCAACTCTGCTTTCGCCAAGCCAGATCGTTCATCATGATAGCACCGCTGCCGAATCACCACCACGACGATGTTGATGCCACTAGAAGACAAGGTACTCCTTTGGATCACTGCACTGTGTTAGTAACTACTCTCGCACTCTGTCAGTTATAACTCTCGGGGTTCGCCTCTTCTTCTCAGGATCTACACTCCTGCTGCTTGATTCGGAACTAGACTGCGCAGACGCACCAGCTGCCGGCGGAGAATTGACTGCTGGAACTGGCTTTGGCCCCTCGGGGGCTGGCATTCGCGTAGCAGGTACAGGCCGTGGTGGTACTATCGGAGGAAGATTCAAGAATTGCCTCACGGCTGGAAGTCGATTAGCTGAGGGAAATTTGGAAGGAAGGTATACATATTAGGAAATGTGCAAAGAGACAAACAGAAGGCCTGGACGCATTCAGATGACTTACCATATCTATACGCAACAGGGAACAAGATCCATGGCACCAAGTAACAGAAATGTGCCTGCAGAAGGAAATAAACTATTAATTCGCATTGCAAAAGTTACATTAATGATTAGCTCAATCCATCGCAGCAACAGGAGAAACATAGCTACATTTACTCGATATACAAAAATGTGGATTAAATAGGTATTCAACAATGGTAGATATCTCTCTCTATTAGGGTATAAGAGCAGAACAACTGGCTTATTTTTGGGATAGATACTGTGGAAAAACAGTCCTACTTCAGGATAACATCTGGATGTATCTGAAGCACTAACAACACCTAAATGGCAGCTCCAACTGGATTATGCAAAATAAATTATGCTTTAGCCCATTCTGAAAGAAACCACACCATGAAAAGCTCGGCAATGGTGCAAACAGAACTTTTTTACACTAAGAATTTTCTTATGTTTCAGGTAAAATATGTGAGGGGAGATTTTTGGCTCCCAAGATCTGGTGATCCTGTTATTTTAAAATTTTGAAAACCATATTTGCGAGTTCCTAAAAACTGAAAAATATCCGGATGTAGCCATGATATATATTCCACAAACGTGCAAAATATCAATTCCAAATACTTTATATTCTGAGCTACACAAAAATGATAAAGTGTGGATCTGTCCATGTATATTTTCAAATCCCAAATTTTTACCGCATTTTGTCATTTTTGTGTAACAATACAAAGAATTTTGCGTTGCGATTTTGCATGCTTGTGGGATACAACATTGACTATGTCCAGAATTATTTTCAGATTTTTTTGAAACTTGTAAATATGTTTCTTGATTTTTTTATATGAAGAGAACACTAGAGCTCAGAAGTCACAAAGACACTTTCTGGTAATATGCAGGTTATATCTGGATGGGTCAGTCAAGTAGGGAGGACTAATGGTGAAGTGGTCATAGAGTAATAGTGTTGAGTTAACTAGCCAACATATGGGCAGATTTGGAAAATTTCAGAAGCCATCAGGGACAGTACCAAAAAAAAAACTTACTTTAACATTCTCTTTCAACAACCCCAAATTTAGTCATGCTAACTTACCTGCATTCCCAGTATGTCCGATTTTTTATAGGTGCTAGTTAGAATTTATACCTTGCAAAAGCTCATTGTTAATGGCACCATCAGAACAGCCATTATTCTGCTCATAATCATTACCCTTTGCTGCTTAGGACTTCCCGCCAGGCATGCTTTTATATTGATCTGGTAAGAAAGATCTAGCATCTCAACTATACAAGAACAAATAAGACATATTTAATGCATCGGATAAGATGCACACCTCATCCGCAGCAAATGCCATTGATGTCAACACCGGGAGGATGTGAAGCTCGTCAGGAGTTGTCAAATCAGTAAACCAATATGCTCCACCTCCTTTCAAAGAAGGGACTTTCTCTATCATGTTCTGTATCTGCAGTTGGGACAGTGAGCCTAAGTTAGGAACCATTAAAAAAAGATATTCCTACTATTAGATTGCAGTTTTATAACTAGATGTGGTTGTAGATATTTTATTTTATTTTATTACGAGGAAGTGGCGTGAACTTACAGCACAGGAAAAACTTAAGAATATAGGCCCTTGGATGAATAGAGGCATATACGGTGTCAATCGACTAACACCATGCCTGAAGAAAGACAATCAAGAATTAGTACAATGAATTTACCGCCCGTAAGACTAAATGTTGTACAAGGCTGAATAAGATGACAAAGGTTGAAGTGGCCGAGTCAAATTATGTAAGACGTGTAAATGTTGAAAAGGCAGATTTGAGCCAAGAAAAGAACACTTCCGGATCACAAATGATAACAAGAATGATCTGATAGCCAATGAAGTAATTTAAAAACCAAGAAACTTCAATAGGGCCCACGGCATTAAAAAGGAACACTCTTGTGTTTGTAGAACCAGACATGAACACAAATTGATTCTATGCTAAAAATGCACCAAAACACATAACATTTCTTAACACAGCGGTCAGAAAAAATTTCTTCCAGATGTCAACATGGGAAAATAAGTGAACCATTGGTAGTTGCATACTTTCTGAATAGCTCAGTCAATTTGTTATTCCTCTCTTGCTTCGATTGTGGCTCCGTCGACTGCAGGAAACAATATATAATGTTACATCATTAGGAGTTCAAAATGTAATTTGTCTTCAAGGAAACTAGAACTTAGGTTCCCTAGTGGTGCGCAATATAAATAGCCTTGATCAGAGATAGAACTTAGGTTCCCGCAAAGCTATCCATGTGGCACCAGTATTCTCCAGTACAAATAAATGTGTTGCATTCATTGTCAACACCATAACTTAGTATACATAACAGTTAACTTGAAATACTTGAGTAAGAAGATAGGTAAATGATAGCAATGTCCTTGATAACATGTCTAGTTACTAAATATAGTAGAAGATACCTGATCATAGTAGCACTGGAATTTCTCTATGCCTCACAAACAGTCGAATTTGTTATGGATGGAACTTATCTTTACTAGATAGCCCAATGGGGCAAATATATACTCCCTCCGTTTCAAAATATAAGATGTTCAAAATATAAGATGTTTTAGGTTTGTGAAGAGAACGCATCTAGACTTGTTTTAGTGTGTAGATTCACTCTAAACATGAGTGAACCTATATACTAAAAGTAGTCTAGATACATTTGCTTCACAAAGCTAAAACATCTTATATTTTGAAACGGAGGGAGTAGTATACAAGAATTGGGGGCACAAGGGAATACAGATTCCTAGACCAATACTAATGATCCTTAACAAAATTAACAGCGAAGTATGCTTTGCTAAAAGGGATGCAAGAAATGCAAAGCAGTAACATCTTGAAAGTGGCTATATGTGTAGCTCTGCACAGAAGAAGTTATAGTAAATTTATGCTTGCAGAGACTTGGCAGTTGATACAACTGTGGTACCTAGAACTAACATGCTCTGAAGAAGTTATTACAATATAAAATACATCCTGAACCGAACATCCAAATCTACTTACATTTTGCATATCCTTGTTGATTGCTTTAACTTGTGGCCTCAATGCCTGGATATAGCAAGAGTTTCAAATAAGTAAATTCAATTAAATCTTGTAGTCAATCTAAGAACATGTATAATGTGGACAGATTTAAACGAGCAACAGACATAACAAAAGGAAGAACATAACTGTATCCCCTTTAATTAAGTATGCACGAGGCGCTTGGATTCTCGCTGTACTCCTTGATATAACAAAAGAAATGACACTAAACTTTTGTACAATTCATGTGGCTATCTATACTACTCATGAAAGATGATTTAAATCCTCACCAAAAGAAAAAGAAAAAAGAAGATGATTTGAGGCTACAGAATTGCAGGCTACTATACCAACTTGAGATAACGCTACATTTCATATGGCAACTCAAAAGCAGGTTAGATGTTAGCTCAAATGGCGGCAATGTAGCCATTAGAATTCCATAAAGCTAATTGACTTTACATTATCTTCATTATCCTCTACTTTATATAAGAGGTGCCAACTTAGTTCATAACACCACACGTAAACAAACAACATAAGTTCGTTCATTACATCATACTTCCTCTCGGACTTTGACTGTCGCACTATCAGCGGGATGGTCGCCGTCCGAACCAAAACTGTCGTAAGCGCAATAGAAGCCCACCTGCACATGACCCACATGGGAGACGAGGGAACTCATCATTTGCAATTTAACTTGATCGAAGTTGGAAACTGAAACCCCAAGTCCATAATGGTCTCTCCACAACCAAGCCCCCAATGCAATCACAACCGAGGCTTACCAATTGAGCCCAGTGAAGGAATGGACGGCGTCGATGAGGTACTGCACGGCGGCGACCGGGAGAAACGAATCGGCCGCGGCGGCGGCCGCCTCTCCCGGGAAAGGCGCCGGAAACGAGGGCACAACCGAAGACGCTGCATCGGAGAGGACGCCCGCGGTGACATCCATCTGGCCAGCCGCGGCGTCAGAGAGGACGCCCGCGGCAGCATCGACCTCGGCTCCGGAGGAGGAAGTGGTGTAGAAGTTACGGTGGGCGCCGAAGGGGAGGGGGAGGGTCAAGTTTTGGGACCTCGAGCGTCGGTGAAGGTCAGAGAAAGGAAACCGCGAGGGTTGCTGGGTAGGAAGCGGCGGAGCAGAGGAGCAGGAGGGGTCTTCGCTGCGGTCGTGATGGGAGGGCACGAGGTGGGGGAGGGAGGGGTGGAGACGGCGGGTCAGGTGGCGGGAGAGGCCGGAGGCCAGGCTCCTCCGCGCAGAGAACGCCATACCGGCGGCGGCAGCGGCAGGGAGACGGTCTGGGGAATCCAGGGGACAAGACACAAGAGAGGGAACAGCTTGAGGGATATTTCTCACCGCGTGTGCCACTGGCATCTGGGCCCGCCCCTCCATTTCCGTTTTAAACCCGGACCGGCCACTGTTATGCTCTTTGCGGATCATGATCACCGAACCGCCCCGCCCCCCTCCCTAAACCCTCAAACCCTCCACCCTGACCCTGTGCCCTTCTTCCCGCCCCGGCAAACCCTAGCTACACTAGTCTAGCGGTGACGGTGCCGCCCAGGACAATGGTGAGCCCAGTGGGAAGGAACATGGTGACAGCGACCAGAGAGGCGGATAGTACGACGGTCGTTGAGGAGCCGGCATCGGCGAACAGTGGCCTCGTTGGCCAACAGATGAGGTCGTTGTCTGAGGTTGAGTTTGCCTCTGCCACATAGCCGCCCACCGATGAAGGTGACGCTCGACCACCATCGACCAAAATTCCAAACCCCGCTCTTCCACTTCCACCTCCACTTCACGGTAACAAAGCAACCTCCTTTGCTTTTCTCCCTGACTGCTACTAACCCTCACGGTACCATCCATGATCTTCCGACTGCGATAAGGCAGCCCACAGATCCCGATAGTGTTGCTGCTATGGTCAGCCTAAGAAGCAGGGATGTGGTCATGTCTGTGACAGGCTACATGGTTGGCGTTACATCCACCTCACCAGGTAGAATCGGCGTAACTAGTAGTGAAGTTATTCAATTTTCGGCTCTTCATAGTATGTTGGCGTGACGTGGTGGACTTGAACCGGAGGTTACCTTCTTTTGACGCTAGGCCACAATATGGCCAAGATGTATTTGTGTTGGCTACGGGCGAATCCCTGAGGGTTGGGCATGGTACAATCTTTTTTTTAGGTAGGGCATGGTACAACCTTGTTCCTACAAGAAGCTTTTTGTAGGACGTAACCACAACTCTCCAGCTGTGAAATCCCTTAGGTAAATTTTTTATGGTCTGATTGATGGATCTTTTTGTTGTTACTAATTTGACTCGGTGGCACTGTGATTGACCACGATGGCATGGTAACAGGGATGGCATTTTGTCATGGCCCAAATCCAGCTATTATTGCCACCTCTACTTTCCTCATATGCATTAAAATGTAGACCCAGTATAGGCTTGGTCCCCTTCTCAATTGTTGCGGTTTATAGTATAGTAGCTTATATTTATTCAACTGACCAAATTACCTGACGGGCTAATTCCTTTGGTCCATATGTTAGATTTAATCCAACGGTTGAAGATCGTAAAGTTTTCCCAATGTTGAGACTGCATCACCCTGAAAACTGGCTTATTACTCAACCGACCAAACTTAGCCGATGTTGTTATGTTTAATAAAGGACCTGAAAGTTGGGCCCAACATAACCTAGCAAGTGTCAGTTTATAATAACACTGCTAAATGGTTCTACTGAAGACAGGTCTTCATAAATGAATTAAAACTGAGGTGTACCTACGATTTACATAAACTTTGTCAGCAGTTGAAAGATTTTCTTCTCTCTCGTGGTTCATAATACCTGCAGAGGAATATTGACTCACGCCTGATGGTTGATTTTAAGGTACATTTGAAGTTATATATACAACAATAAAAATGTCAGTTTGGAATTTATGACTAAGACAGTAACAATATTATTTATTTGCGAATGCATTATCTTTTCCCTTCTAGCTGGAAGTTCATGATCTCCTCAGACGATGCTAGGACAAACATTACCTTGAGTGTAGGACTAACTGATGCTTCTGAGTGGGTAAGCAACTCATTGGCTCCTTAAGAACTGGCTAAGCTTAGAAAGGAACTCATTAGGTCTTATGTACATACGTAAACTGCTGTAACTCCAGATTGCATTTATCTTGGTATTACCGGTTCATGTACGAGCATTTCTTTGTCGTATTAAGTACAATAAAAGAAAGATTTCTGACACTGAAAACATCATCATATGTAGTTGAACAAGACAAACACTTTTGATGTCGTTTATTGAGTAGAATGGCAGGATGATGAGGATGGTGCTCAGGACAGGCTATGGCAGAAGATGAAGCAGCTGTAGCTTACCTGAAAATTGTTTCATGTTTGTAGTTTACTATGAATCTTGCTTGGTTCGTTGTAATCTGGATTGCTGCAGCATAGAATTTTATGATGAAATTACTGTCACTGCACTTGCAATATGGTATTGTTGTCGATTTAAAATTTTCATTTTTACTGACTGCCTAATATTCAATCTAGCATATTTACTCTGGATAGGAAGCCTGCCATTCTTGTAAATATTGATCTCTTAGTTCTAAGTCAATCGGTTAGAGGAGTAAACTGCTCAAAGAGGAGTAAGAATACTCCTCTAACCGATAGCAGTTTCTAACTGATCTCCTAAAGTTAGAGGAGTAAATCAAACGATCACCTCCAAATCCGATCAAATTCGACCTAATTCAAACCGAATTTGAAACCAACACATCTATTTAATATAATATATACATATTACAACCAAAAGTCAGTCGAATTTGACTAAATTCAACCGGATTTGAAATAAATCTAACCTAATCCTCATCCCATTCGAAGGAGGAGGAGTCGTTGTCGAGCTCGATGACCGCCGGCACAGTCGACTGGCCAGTGGAGCTGCCGATCCTCCTCCCTCACCCTGGCCGGCGTCGGAGCTATCGACGGCCCCGCAGTATCGGTGATCCCCTTCTCCACCGCGTCGGCCTTCCGCTTGGCCTCGGTGTTGGAATTATGCCCTAGAGGCAATAGTAAAGATGTTATTATTATAATTCTTGTTCATGATAAAGTTTATATTTCATGCTAGAATTGTATTAAGCGGAAACTTTAATACTTGTGTGGTTTGTGAACAACACCGTGTCCCTAGTATGCCTCTATGGACTAGCTCATTGATTAATGATGGTTAAGGTTTCCTAATCATAGACATGAGTTGTCGATTAATAATGAGATCATATCATTGGGAGAATGATATCATGGATAGACCCAAACTAAGCGGAGCAACTAGATCGTGTCATCGTGTTCATCTTTGCGAAGCTTTTCTTATGTCAAATATTGTATTCCTTAGACCATGAGATAATGCAACTCCCTGGTATCGGAAGAAAGCTTTTGAGGTCATCAAACGTCATCCTATGATAGGGTGATCATAAAGGTGTCTCTCAGGTGATCGGAAAGTACCTGTTGGGTTGTATGTATCGAGATGGGATTTGTCACTCCCAAGTCGGAGAGATATACTTCGGGCCCACTCGGTAATCGATATCAACACCGCTTGCAAGCATGTGGTTAAGGAGTTAATCACAAAGTGATATCGGATTACGAAACGAGTAAAGTATTTGCTGTGAACGAGATTGAACTAGGTATGATGGTACCGACGATCAAATCTCGGGCGAGTAAAATATCGCGAGACGAAGGGAATATATATATGGGATTGATTGAATCCTGGCATCGTGGTTCATCCGATATGATCATAGATGAATGTGTGGGAGTCAATATGGGTTTCCAGAACCCGCTGTTGATTATTGATAGAAGATCATGTCTGCATATTCTCGAACCCGAAGGGTCACACACTTAACGTGTCTCGACGCTAGGATAGATTGGATAATTGGTTTATGAGTTTTTGTTCGGAGTCTCGGATGAGATCCAGGACGTCACGAGAGAATCCGAAATGGTCCGGAGAATAAGATTCATAGAAGGCAATGCAGTTTTTGGAGTTCGGAATTGTTTCGGGTTAATCAATATTGTACCGGAAGCTTCTAGAACCTTCCGGAGTGGGACCAACGTGGCCCCACTTGTCGGGAGGGGGCATGGGCCTATGAGGGAGTGTTCTAGACGCATTGGGACAGGGGCACAAGCCCCATAGGGCCCAGCCGGCCAAGCCTAGGGCAAAACCCTAGGGAAGCTTCTAGAAGGGGGGAGACTTGCCCCCCACTCCTCCCTCCTTGGCCGCCGGCCCTAGGGCTTGGGGGAGGGGCAAGGGCCAGCCGCCCACCCCTCTATATAAAGAGGTCTGGGGGCGCACCCTCCCCATACCTCCTCCTCAAGACCTAGCCGCCCTGCTGCCCTCCTCTCTCTCTCCCTCCCGACTGCGCGTAGGCGAAGCCCTGCCGCAGAAACTCTCCACCGCTTGCACCGCGTTGTCGCGTTGTAGATCCAATCCATCTCTCCACCCCACTTGCTGGACCGAGGAAGGAGGAGACATCGAGGTGCCGCACATGTGCATCTCTTGGAGGCATCGCCACTTGCGGTGTTAGATCGGATCGGATCGCGAGGAGGAGAAGCGAGTATGACTACATCACCCATGTTCCGTCGAACGTTCCGCTGTGCGTATCTTCAAGGGTATGAAGATCTCATCTATCCCCCCTTGTTTTTTGCATCTCCTAGATTAGATCTTGGCTTTCTCGTTCGCATCCGTAGAAATTTTTTGATTTACTATGCTGCGAAACCCTTCAGTGGTATTAGAGCTAGATCTATGCGTAGATGTGTTTCACGAGTAGAACGCAACATGGTTGTTGCGGGCGTTGATGTTTTCTGTTGCAAGCCTCTTGTTTGTGTACTTCTTATGATGCGGGATAGTGTGATCGAAGCGGTCCAGGCCAACCTTACGCGACCTCGTTCGTGAGACCGGCTCCGCACTTGACGTGTGGCTTGTTCCACACATGCGGCTGGTGGATGCCAGTTTCTCTCACTATAGTTGTCATGGGATTTACACCGGAGTTTGGCAACCATAATATCACCGTTGTGGCTTTCCGTAGGTAAGAATCGTTCTTAGCTTGCTTCTCCCATAAGCCACGTAAAACATGCAACAACAAAGTAGACAGTGGCGAAGGACAGAAAAAAATTGAGGTCGGGCAAACTTTAAAGCATAAAAAAATGGATGAAAAAAGATACAAATTGTCTAGATGCAACGGTAATATCAGTATCACTTAGTACAACTGTAAAATAGCAACAAGTTAAATTAAAGTAGAACATACAGATATACCGATACAAAGCTTTAATGTCATCTAGGAAGTCCCTGGCAATGGTATAGCTCTAATGTCATCTAGGAAGTCCGTGCAATATCAAGTCCAACCATAACAATATCAAACTTCCCTCTATAATTCAATCAGGACATGACAATGTTCAGTTGACCACAACATCAAAAATTATACCTGACCCCTTCATAGCTGCAGGTGTATTCCCCTTCTTGTCCTTCTCTATCACAAATTCGAAGAGACTTAGACCGTAGACGTAGACGCCTAGACGGCACACGGAAGTTAGGCACCTTGCCTTGCCTAGCCGTAGTGGGCTAGCCAGGTGAGAATTGAGATGGTCAGGTAGATAGAGCCGGAGAACCAGGATCCAGGGGCGAGTGGACCGGCGGGCATTCCTTGGGGCGGGAGGAGTCGACGACGAGAGGATCCGTCGGTCGTTTGTGTCGGACGATAGGAAGACGGTCGCGGTGCTGAGTCCCGTCCGTTCTTCGATCTGTTCGATCGATCGGGGTCGAGGCAAACCAGCCGAAGGGGCACACGCAGGTCAGTTCCTCTCCCCACTGTGCGGCCCACCAAAGGCCCAAGACGGACAAAATCCCTCCAATGCGGCCTATGTTAGCATTTTCGCTTGGTTTTTCTTCAAAACATACATATTTTGCTGAAAACTGTATGTACATCGAAAAGAAGCCTATATGTATGTGATTTTTTGCAAAAAATCAAGATAGGGCAGGTGCCATACCTTGCCCAAAGGGGAGCTTCGCCCCTGAAAGTAGAGGCGTCTAACTTGTTTTGCAGGGAGTGTTTTCTGTGATATGGTATGGCCCAAGATGTGATGTGTATGTTGTATGCGATGATCATGTTTTGTAATGTTTCACGACTTGCATGTCGATGAGTACACAACCGGCAGGAGCCATATGGTTGTCTTTATAATTGTGTATGACCTGTGTGTCAACTTCTTATACGCCATGTAATAGCTTTACTTTATCGCTAAGTAGTTAGCAATAGTTGTAGTTGCTATTCGTGGTGGAGGCAATCATGGTGGAGTGATAGAGATCATGCCGGCACGCACAAGATGGAGATCATTGCGCGAAGATTGGCTATACCATGTCACATAAAGTTATATGCATGTGATGTTTATCCTTTTATGTATCTTATTTTGCTTAGATCGCGATGGTAGCATTATAAGATGATTCCTCACTTAAAGATCAAGATAAAACTGTGTTCTCCCCATGTATGCACCGTTGCGAAAGTTCGTCGTGTTCAAGCATCACGTGATGATCGGGTGCTATAAACTCTACGTTCACATACAACGGGTGCAAGCCAGTTTTGCACACGCGGAAATACTGTTTGACTTGACGAGCCTAACATGTACAGACATGGCCTCGGAACACATGAACTGAAAGGTTAAGCATGAGTCATATGAATGATATGATCGACACTTCGTTGTCCACCATTGAAACCACATCTCTTCTCGTGAAGATCGGATTAGGTGTGGTGAATTTGGATCATGTTCACTAAACAACTTGAGCGATGTTGAATTTAGTGGGAGTTCATCTAGTAATTTGATTAAGTTGAACTAGTTATCATGAACATAGTCTAAATTGTACTTGCAAATTTTGTAGATCAAATGGCTAAGTACAACTTCAACTTCAACGTTTTTGCTGAGAAAGAAAAGCTTAAAAACAATGGGTCTAACTTTACCAACTGGTTCCGCAATCTGAGAATCATTCTCGCTGGCGGACAAAAGGACTATGTCCTTGAGAATGCGCTAGGTGACGCCCTACGTAGATGCTACCGATGAGAAAGTTGTTTATCAGTCGCGCAAAGATGATTATGGTGTGATTAAGAGCACCATGTTGTTTGCTATGGAATCGAACCTTCAAAATCGTTTTGAAGATTACCCCAGGACCTTTGAGATTCTTGAGGAACTGAAAACTATGTTCCAGACTCGGGCCCATTCTGAGAGATATGCGATCTCTAAGAAATTCTTTAACTGCAAGATGGAGGAAGGAAGTTCCGTTAGTGAGCACGCCATAAAGATGCCGGGCTACACTCAACGCCTTGAGCAACTGGACTGCAATATTCCAGAGGAGCTCAAGATTGACAGGGTTCTGCAATCACTCCCTCCTAGCTACAAAAGTTTTGTAGTTACTCATAATCAGATTGGTTCCACTGTTACGATCACCGAGCTTTTCGCTAAGCTGAAAGTTGCGGAGGTGGACATCAAAAAGGATAATCATGTGTTGATGGTCAACAAGCCCCCCAGCTTTAAGAAAGGTAAGGGTGCAAAGAAGCCCTTCAAGAAAGGCAGCGGCAAGCGCGTTGCCCCTGCTGAGAAGAAGATCAAGTCTGGACCTAAGCCGGACACCAAGTGCTTCTATTGCAAGGACAAGGGTCACTGGAAGCGCAACTGTCCGAAGTACTTAGCGGACAAGAAGGCTGGCACCATCAAAGGTATATTTGATATACATGTTATTGATGTTTTCCTTACTAGCCCTCGTTGTAGTGCCTGGGTATTTGATACTGGTTCAGTTGCTAATATTTGTAACTCGAAACAGGAGCTACGGAATAGACGACGACTTGCGAGGGATGAGGTGACGATGCGCATTGGCAACGGATCAAGAGTTGATGTGATGGCCGTCGGCACGCTCTCCTTAGTTTTACCTTCGGGATTAGTTTTAAACCTTAATAAATGTTATTATGTGCCTGCGTTGAGCATGAACATCATATCTGGATCGTGTTTATTGCAAGACGGTTATTCATTTAAATCTGAGAATAATGGTTTTTCTATTTATATGAGTAACATATTTTATGGTCATGCACCTGCTGTGAATGGTTTATTTCTTCTGAATCTCGAAAGGGATGAAACACACATCCATAACATTGAGGCTAAGAGATGCAAGGTAGATAGTGATAATACTACTTATTTGTGGGACTGTCGTCTAGGTCATATTGGTGTAAAATGCATAAAGAAACTCCATTCTGATGGAATTTTGGAGTCTCTTAATTTTAAATCATTTGACACATGCGAACCATGCCTCATGGGCAAGATGATCAAAACCCCGTTCTCCGGAATGATGGAGCGAGCAACGGACTTGTTGGAAATCATACATACCGATGTATGCGGACCGATGAGTGTTTCGACGCGCGGTGGATATCGCTACTTTCTCACTTTTACCGATGACTAAAGTAGATATGGGTATATCTATTTAATGAAACATAAATTTGAAATGTTTGAAAAGTTCAAAGAATTTCAGAATGAAGTGGAGAACCATCGTAATAGAAAAATTAAGTTTCTACGATCCGATCGTGGAGGTGAATATTTGAGTTATGATTTTCTCACGAATCTTAAAGCAAGCGGAATCGTTTCGCAACTCACGCCACCCGAAACACCACAACGCAATGGTGTGTCTGAACACCGGAATCGAACTCTATTAGATATGGTCTGATTAATGATGTCTCTTACTGATTTGCCGTTATCATTTTGGGGTTATGCATTAGAAACCGCTGCATTCACTTTAAATAGGGCACCATCTAAATCTGTTGAGACGACACCGTATGAATTATGGTTTGGTGCTAAACCTAAGTTGTCGTTTCTTAAAGTTTGGGGATGCGAAGCTTACGTCAAGAAGTTGATGCCGGACAAGCTCGAACCCAAAGCGGAGAAATGCGTCTTCATAGGATACCCTAAGGAAACTATTGGGTATACCTTCTATCACAGAACCGAAGGCAAAGTGTTTGTCGCAAAGAACGGATCCTTTCTTGAGAAGGAGTTTCTCTCGAAAGAAGTGAGTGGGAGAAAGTAGAGCTAGACGAGGTTGTTGAATCTTCTCTTGAATTAGAGAGTAGCGCAGCACCTGAAATTGTTCCAGTGCCGCCTGCACCAACAATAGAGGAAGCTAATGATAAGGTTCATGAAGCTTCGGATGATGCTACTACTGAACTTCGCAGGTCGACAAGGTCGCGTGCCCCTCCCGAGTGGTACGGAAACCCTGTCTTAACTGTCTTGTTAGTAGACGACAGTGAACCTGCGAACTATGAGGAAGCGATGATGAGCCCAGACTCTGAGAAATGGCTAGAGGCCATGAAATCCGAATTGGGATCCATGAGCGAAAACCAAGTATGGACTTTGGTGGACCCTCCTAGCGACCGAAAGGCCGTTGAGTGCAAATGGATTTTCAAAAAGAAAACGGACGCGGATGGTAATGTTACCGTCTATAAAGCACGACTTGTCGCGAAAGGTTTTCGACAAGTTCAAGGTGTTGACTACGATGAGACTTTCTCTCCCGTAGCGATGTTTAAGTCCATTCGGATTTTATTAGCAATTGCTGCATTTCATGATTATGAAATATGGCAGCTGGATGTCAAGACTGCGTTCCTCAATGGCAACATTGATGAAGAGTTGTATATGATGCAACCCGAAGGTTTTGTCGATCCTAAGGATGCTGATAAAGTGTGCAAACTTCAGCGTTCCATTTACGGATTGAAGCAAGCATCTCGGAGTTGGAACCTTCGTTTTGATCAAGTGATCAAGAGCTTTGGATTTGTTCCAAATTGCTACGAAGCTTGTATCTACAAGAAAGTGAGTGGGAGCTCAGTGACATTTATGGTACTATATGTGGATGCCATATTGATTATTGGAAATGACATTGACATGCTTAATGATGTGAAGAGTTATTTGAACAAATGTTTTTCAATGAAATACCTAGGGGAAGCTGCTTATATATTGGGCATCAAAATCTATAGAGATAGACAAAGACGCCTGATAGCTTTAAGCCAGAGTACATACCTAGACAAAGTTCTGAAAAGGTTCAGAATGGATAAGGCAAAGAAAGGTTCAGTGCCTATGTTGTCAGGTAATATATTGAGCAAGGCTCAGTGTCCAGCTATGGTAAATGATAGAGAAGCTATGAGCAAAGTGCCTTATGGCCATAGGTTCTATCATGTATGCCATGTTGTGTACTAGACCGGATGTGTCCAATGCTCTTAGTTTGACGAGCAGATATCAAAGTGATCCAGGAGTGGAACACTGGACAGCCGTGAAGAACATCCTAAAGTACCTAAATAGGACTAAAGAAATGTTCTTAGTCTGTGGGGGTGATGAACAACTCGTCGTAAAAGGTTACGTCGACGCTAGTTTCGACACCGACAAGGATGATTCTAAATCTCAGACGGGATACGTGTATATTTTGAATGGAGGAGCTGTGAGCTGGAGAAGCTGCAAGCAAAGCGTGATCGCGGGATCTACAGTAGAAGCGGAATACATGGCTGCTGCAGACGCGTCAAGTGAAGGAGTTTGGATCAGGAACTTCATCACTGAGCTTGGCATGGTTCCAAGTGCCTTGGACCCACTGGAGATATTGTGTGACAACACTGGCGCCATAGCACTAGATAAGGAACAAAGATATCATCCAAAGACCAAGCATATCAACCGCAAGTTTCATATAATCCGAGATTATATAGCAGATGGAGATCTAAAGATTAGCAAAGTACATACAAATCTGAATATCGTGGATCCATTGACTAAACCTCTTCCACGTGCAAAACATGATCAGCACCTTAGTGCCATGGGTGTTAGATTGTTGCCAGATGTAAACTAGATTATTGACTCTAGTGCAAGTGGGAGACTATTGGAATTATGCCCTAGAGGCAATAATAAAGATGTTATTATTATAATTCTTGTTCATGATAAAGTTTATATTCCATGCTAGAATTGTATTAAGCGGAAACTTTAATACTTGTGTGGTTTGTGAACAACACCGTGTCCCTAGTATGCCTCTATGGACTAGCTCATTGATTAATGATGGTTAAGGTTTCCTCATCATAGACATGAGTTGTCAATTAATAATGAGATCATATCATTGGGAAAATGATATCATGGACAGACCCAAACTAAGCGGAGCAACTAGATCGTGTCATCGTGTTCATCTTTGTGAAGCTTTTCTTATGTCAAATATTGTATTCCTTAGACCATGAGATAATGCAACTCCCTGGTATCGGAAGAAAGCTTTGAGGTCATCAAACGTCATCCTATGAGAGGGTGATCATAAAGGTGTCTCTCAGGTGATCGGAAAGTACATGTTGGGTTGTATGTATCGAGATGGGATTTGTCCCTCCCAAGTCGGAGAGATATACTTCGGGCCCACCCGATAATCGATATCAACACCGCTTGCAAGCATGTGGTTAAGGAGTTAATCACAAAGTGATATCGGATTACAGAACGAGTAAAGTACTTGCTGTGAATGTAGGGTTCGCAGCATAGAAAACAAAAATTTTCCTACGATGGGAACAACTATGTACCAAGATCTATCTACCAGATACAAACAACGGGCGGATGTATATCCATAGAGAACATACCCTTGAAGACCGACAAAGCTTAACGAGTCCAAACTCGTGGTTGATGTAGACAATCTCTTGCCGATCTCAAGATCGAGAGGAAGTCCTAGCGCCGCAAAACAGCAAGATTCGCGTCGCACACACGCTCGAGGCACCGAGCAATCTCCACGTCCTCGCTCAATGATGCCGGAAGCACAACTCTTTCTTGCCGAAAGCCACCGGAACATGTATCTCGCTAGTCCGAGACCATGGGGAATAAATTCTAGGGGAGAGAGATCCTTCACGAGGAGGTGTGGAGTGAGAGAGGGAGGGGGGCTCCTTTTATAGGGAGAGGGGGGCACCCAAGGGGCCATTCGCCCAGCCATGGGGCTGCCCCCACCTCTTCCACATTCATGTGGGTGGACACTCCACTCACTCAAATGCCTTTCAATTCCCTCCACTCAAAAACCCACTCAAATTCCCATTAAATTTCCACCAAATTTAATGCAAACTCTCATTAAATAAAACTCCTTTTATTTATTCAGAATTTTGTCAATTACTTTAATGACAAACATTCACATATAACCCCTTACTAGTATTTCATTTCACATGCAGAAACACTTTATGCAATTTCACCCGAAAACCCGTTTCGGTATCTAGTGAAATAAATTCCTGCGCTTGTTATTCTTTTCGACATGAAACTTTTGCTCCATATGGATGTCGGTGTCTCTTAAGTGTGTCACCCTACGGTTCGTGAATAATGCGGACATGATCGAGACCCCTCTCGGATCAATAATCAGAAGCGGGATCTGGAGACCCATACTGACTCCCACACATTCAACGATGACTTTCTTGTGATCGTCGGAACCTTTTACGCTAGTATCTTAATCCTTTTTTTTCGCGATATATTACATGTCCGAGATTCGATCATCGGTATCTCCATACCTAGTTTGATCTCGTTACCGATATGTACTCTTTTCTCGTTCCTGTGATATAACATTCTAGTGATCAAATCACTTGCTTGCAAGCTAATCAATGTGATATCACCGAGAGGGCCCAGAGCATATCTATCCGTCATTGGGATGAACAAATTCCACTCTCGATCCATGGGCCTCAACATAACACTTTATTAGTTCTGAATCCATCTTTATAATCACCCTGTTACGGTGTGACGTTTGATGTTATCAAGAAACTCTTCCGGTGTTAGTGATTGACATGATCTCATGGTCTAAGGATTAGGATCACTTCGTAAGTTGTTATAGAAATATAAACTCAATGACTTTGATCGTAATGCTATACTTTGGATGAATGTTCATCACATCATTACACTAATGTTGTGATCCCGTTATTAACAACATCCAATGTCCATGATCAGGAAACCTTGATCATCTTGTTAATCAACGAGCTAGTTTATGAGAGGGGCATAACTAGGAACTTTCTGTTTGTTTATTAAACACACATGTATTAACGTTTCCGTATTAATACAATTATAGCATGCAAAATAAACATTTATCATAAACAAGGAATACGATAATAACCACTTTATTATTGCCTCTCGGGCATATTCCCTTCAGTCTCCCACTTGCACTAGAGACAATAATCTAGTTTGAAAACTTTGCGTATTGAACATCTATGGCTTTCTGGTGTTCCATATACGCAATTGCAAGTGGTTAACATAATCTACGGATCTGACGCTTCAGGTCCATGTGTATTTGCATGTCTTTGCGTCTTCACACATCACTCATTCTCCAATGAGATGGCATTGTATAAATTTGGTCTTTCGGTGAGACCTTTAGTTCCTTGGGGTTAAACCATGTCGATACTATTGTCATACAATATATCTTTAGTGTTAGCCCGTTGCGAACCACACCTTAGTTTGATAACAAACTTCTTGACACAAATTCCCTCCTTTGCTGCTACTATAGCAGTCATATACTTAGCCTTTTGTTGTAGTATTCGTCACAATATCTTAAACTTTGGAATTCATCCAAATCCATCATGGAAACTTTCTTTCCATTTCATTGTGCCACCCATAGTTTAAATTGAGATAAACTTAATTTGTATCTTGTGACAAAACTAGTATCAATATAACGCTTTACAATGAACTATTTGTAATTGTTTGTCACCTCTACACAAATATATTCTTAGTTCTTTCAAAAAGATCATAAGAATATCCTCACTATCGTCCAATGATCATTTTATGATTCATTCTGGTATATGCTCATAACACTTAGAGCATAGGACATATCTGGATGTGTACATATCATGGTATGATTGATCAAAACATTCTCGTGATTTCACTCATCAAGTGTCAAAGCACTTGAATCTTGTTTCACTTATCAAGTGTCGATACACTTGAATCTTGATTCAATTCCTTTCCATGCGACAAGAACCGTTTCTTGTTGTTTCTATATTGAACTCCTTCAATATCTCATATATGTACGTTTGGCACAACCATATTAGCGTCACAGTCTATCCACTATAGACATTCATGCTAAATATTCGGGTTTTGCCTAAGTTTTTCATCGAAATGAAATTCTTAACCTTTGTCAATAAATAATACATTATTTCTAATCAATAAGATGTCTTCCACATAATGTATTAGAAATATGTCTCAGCTCTCCCACTTAATTTCTTGCAAATGCAAGCATCTTCATCGTCTCCTGATGAAAAACTCCTTTTTCATCATGGTGAAGATTCCAACTCCGCGATGCTTACTTCAACCATTGAAGTTTGCACGCCCTTTTAGCATCCTTTGAATTTAAAAAAACCCCTTGGACCGTGTCATGTACACGTCCTAGGTAACCATTCTATTAAAAGAACTTTGTTTTGTTTATTCATCTATCATATACCAAATTATATGTAGTGGTTGCTACTTTAATCCGTCCAGACTAAATATCGCTATGAAAGATCAAATCTTGTCATAGTCAACTCCTTGAACATTGTCGTAAAATACTTTACGACATGTCGACTATTTCATAGATGTGAAACATCCATGTCTGTTTATTTATAGATCCAAATACGACCGATAGGTTTTTACACCTTTCCGGAGGGTCTTCCAAGTTCAAAACTTGATTTCTCGTGTATGGAACTATCACGGATTTTATGGCTTCAAGCCATTTGACGGAGTCAGGGCCCATCATCGCTTCTTTGCATGTAGTCGGTTCATCATTGTCAAACAATAATGATCTACTCTCAAATCTAAGTATTTGATTGTTTATCCGACCGACTTGGTTCAATAAGAACTTAGATCTCCGTGACCACAACCTTTGAGGCACATAATCTATGAGCATTATGGCAGCCTCCGGAACAATTTCCGACGCTGCGCAACTCAGCACATTTAGCTAAGGTTCGTTAACCTTATCAAAGTTTTATTGTCCTCCCACTTAACATTTATGAAAAATTTCTTCTTCAAGAAACTTCACGTTTCAAGCGACAAACCCTTTTGTCCTTGGTGTTATGGAGGAATAACCAATTGTTATTCGAAATAACCTACAAAGACATGCTCATCCGACTTCGGTTGTAAACATCTCACTTATGTTTAGCATACCAAAATTTAAAAAATGACAACTTGGGTTTTACCCCAAAACATAACTTCCATGGTGTCATTTCAATGGATCAAGATGGAGCTCTTTTCAGTGTAAAAGCGGAAGTCTCTAAAGCTTTAATCTTTTAAAACATAATGGCAGTTTTATAAATAACACATTTGATCTAACCATGTCAAACAAGGTTTCATTACAAATCTCAAACACTCCATATTCCTATGGTGTTTCGGGATATGTAAATCTAGGTGTTTTGCTAAACTTGCAACTCAAATAATTACCTTTATGATAAAATCATAATTCATTTATTTTCTTGTTACACTTGTAACTCAAACAAATCCTTTATGATAAAATCATAAACCATTTATTTTCTTGTTACAATGATTTTCCACTTCATCTTGAAAGTCTTTGAAAACGTTTTTCAAATATTTCATACTTCTTTCTTATTAAGTGAATATTCACTCAAATTTCCGGAGAAAGTATATGAAGTTGAAACCCATCGCTTACGACTACACATAATGGACTACATACATCGATATGTATAAATTCCAATATTTTATTCGTTCGTTCTTCTTTGGCCTTTGAACGAAGTTTTAATTATCCCGAGAAAAGTCTCACAAGCGTCACTTGATCAAATCAAAGACTCCAAAAATCCATGAAAATGGAGTTTCTTCATGTTTTCTTTCTAATATAATGTAAACGGCGATGTCACTTCGTAAGTGATCTTCCAATCATTTGTCTTGCGACATTTTAGCATTAGGCTTTATGGATGTGATTTCTCCAACTAGATTTGTAAATCATCCATCTTATATGGAATACGGTAATTATTTGAACAACCTTTGTTCTCATAATACCTGATTTAAATAATAATTATTAAAACAAATCTTGAAGTCAAGCTTTAATGTCAACGAGAAATACAAACAACGGTTTGTTTGTTTTCGATGAACATCATCACATATTCTCTTGCTAGTTACTTAGGCCATTGTGGTTCATGAATTGCGTTGTTCCGTATAAAATTTCATACCAACCAATTCGGTATCCAATACCCAAGAACCACATTGTTTAACAAGCAAAGAATACAACCATAACATGTATATCATATATATACCTAAATTGGATATTTCCAATCTTTTATTTTCTGCCAAATATATTTTATAGATTCTCTTTCAGCATTTCCTTTTCCTTTTTAAAAGAAACTATCAACATCAACAGTGGCGCCATATACATGACACATAGTCCAAAGCGTGTATATTCAAATAATAATACCTTTGGACTTGCACTTTGAAGTAGATCACCATCATCAAAATGATCGGTATTCTTTCAAAATCCATTCTTTAGTAATCTTTTAGTGTAGTAAACATTTTACATACATATTCTATTCACCCTTATCATGACGACTTTTATGATCAAGCTACTTTAGCTTATAAAGGCGAATCGTGAGTATAACATTACTTTCCAAAACCCTTTTGGATGATTAGGATGTCTAGCATCTCCAACCTTCGTAAATTCTCATCCAATATGAGAACATATATTATACTCTATCATATTGCAACAAACAATGTTTCAGATATCGTTATATCTGCCACACATGATGGTTTCTGAAACAATTCTTTCAGCTCCTAGATAAACTTGATATTAAAACAATCAAGAATCGTGGAGGCAAACATGATACTTAAGATACTAACACTGGAATTGTTACTCTCGATTTAATACCAATTATTAAATTTCACGGAGTAAATAGAGTTTGCTAAAAGTTTGCAATAGGACTTTAAACTTTGATTGACACTCAACACAATACGATACCAGTTCGTAAAGTATATATCCAGAATTCTATAGTTCTATTATCTCAATTACAACTATGCATATGGTGGTGAACGAATGCCAATGACTACAAAAAATTATGCAAATTCACTTTGATTTAATTTATGATAAATTGAGTTTTACTAATCTAAATTAGAAATGAACTCCCACTCAAAAACGACATCCCTCGTGCCTTTTTGGTGATTACATGAACCAAATCCACTACACCAAGTCCGATCATCATGTGAGTCGGTGTAGCTTCAAAAGCGAGCATCAAATGGGCATCATATCTACTATATGACTCATGCTTAACCTTTCGGTCCGTGTTCCGAGGCCATGTCTGTACATGCTAGGCTCGCCAAGTAAGAACCTTAGTATTCGCGTGTGTAACTGTCTTACACCCGAAATATGGTCGTGGATCCAAAAACACCCGATCATCACGTGATGTCTTGGAGCGACGAGAACATAATCGGTGCATACTAAAGGAAGAACACATTCTTATCTTGATATTTAAATGAGGGATCATCTTATTATGCTAATAAAACGCCAAACAAGCAATATAAGATGCTATCAAACATCACATGTTTATTAGTGGAATGATATGGTTCCCGCATATGATCTCTATCATGTGCACCGTGGTATGATTACTATCATACCTATATGTGTAAGTCCAAGGTCTATGGAGATTACACGTTATGTGTGTTGTAAGAGTATCATCTCATACTTCTACTTACAACATCACCATATCATATCACTAGCCCAGCAATAATCTAAACTAGACGTCTCTAATTTATCCATTGCAAATTTTACGTGGCTTAGGGATTTCGAAGATAGAACCGTTCTTACCTACGAACATGAACCACAACGAGGATAACCAAATTGTTGACAACTAGTTTCAAATTAGATATTGACTATAGTAGGAGAGACAGCCACCCGCTACCCACTTATGCAAAACTAGTTGCATGTCAAGCGTGGAACAGGTCTCATGTGCGAGGACATGTAAAGTTTGTCCGGGCCGCTTCATCCCACTATGCCACCAATATCCAAAGTACAACTAAGAAGCAATAAAATGATCATCATCGCCCACATACTCATATGTGTACTACCCATGCAAAGCATCTACGCATAGATCCAGCTCTGATACCACTGTAGGGTTCGCAGCATAGAAAACAAAAATTTTCCTACGATGGGAACAACTATGTACCAAGATCTATCTACTAGATACAAACAACAGGCGGATGTATATCCGTAGAGAACATACCATTGAAGACCGACAAAGCTTAACGAGTCCAAACTCGTGGTTGATGTAGACGATCTCTTGCTGATCTCAAGATCGAGAGGAAGTCCTAGCGCCGCAAAACAGCAGCGCATCCGTGCTCGCACACACGTTCGAGGCACCGAGCAACCTCCGCCTCCTCGCTCCAGCGATGCAGCGGAAGCACAACTCTTTCGTGCCTAAAAGCCACCGGGAACATGTATCTCGCTAGTCCGAGACCATCGGGAATAAATTCTAGAGGGGGAGAGAGATCCTTCACGAGGAGGTGTGAGTGAGAGAGAGGGAGGGGGGCTCCTTTTATAGGGAGAGGGGGGCACCCAAGGGGCCATGCGCCCAGCCATGGGGCTTCCCCCACCTCTTCCACATTCATGTGGGTGGACACTCCACTCACTCAAATGCCTTTCAATTCCCTCCACTCAAAAACCCACTCAAATTCCCATTAAATTTCCACCAAATTTAATGCAAACTCTCATTAAATAAAACTCCTTTTATTTATTCAGAATTTTGTCAATTACTTTAATGACAAACATTCACATATAACCCCTTACTAGTATTTCATTTCACATGCAGAAACACTTTCTGCAATTTCACCCGAAAACCCGTTTCGGTATCTAGTGAAATAAATTCCTGCGCTTGTTATTCTTTTCGGCATGAAACTTTTGCTCCATATGGATGTCGGTGTCTCTTAAGTGTGTCACCCTACGGTTCGTGAATAATGCGGACATGATCGAGACCCCTCTCGGATCAATAATCAGAAGCGGGATCTGGAGACCCATCGACTCCCACACATTCAACGATGACTTTCTTGTGATCGTTAACCTTTATGCTAGTATCTTAATCCTTTTGTTTCGAGATATATTACATGTCCGAGATTCGATCATCGGTATCTCCATACCTAGTTTGATCTCGCATCGACATGTACTCTTTTCTCGTTCCTGTGATATAACATTCTAGTGATCAAATCACTTGCTTGCAAGCTAATCAATGTGATATCACCGAGAGGGCCCAGAGCATATCTATCCGTCATCGGGATGAACAAATTCCACTCTCGATCCATGGGCCTCAACATAACACTTTATTAGTTCTGAATCCATCTTTATAATCACCCTGTTACGGTGTGACGTTTGATGTTATCAAGAAACTCTTCCGGTGTTAGTGATTGACATGATCTCATGGTCTAAGGATTAGGATCACTTCGTAAGTTGTTATAGAAATATAAACTCAATGACTTTGATCGTAATGCTATACTTCGGATGAATGTTCATCACATCATTACACTAATGTTGTGATCCCGTTATTAACAACATCCAATGTCCATGATCAGGAAACCTTGATCATCTTGTTAATCAACGAGCTAGTTTATGAGAGGGGCATAACTAGGAACTTTCTGTTTGTTTATTAAACACACATGTATTAACGTTTCCGTATTAATACAATTATAGCATGCAAAATAAACATTTATCATAAACAAGGAATACGATAATAACCACTTTATTATTGCCTCTCGGGCATATTCCCTTCAGTGAACGAGATTGAACTAGGTATGACGGTACCGACGATCAAATCTCGGGCGAGTAAAATATCGCGAGACGAAGGGAATATATATATATATATGGGATTGATTGAACCTAGCATCGTGGTTCATCCGATATGATCATCGATGAATGTGTGGGAGTCAATATGGGTTTCCAGAACCCGCTGTTGATTATTGATAGAAGATCATGTCTGCATATTCTCGAACCCGAAGGGTCACACACTTAACGTGTCTCGACGCTAGGATAGATTGGATAATTGTTTTATGAGTTTTTGTTCGGAGTCTCGGATGAGATCCAGGACGTCACGAGAGGTTCCAGAATGGTCCGGAGAATAAGATTCATATAAGGCATTGCAGTTTTTGGAGTTCGGAATTGTTTCGGGTTAATCAGTATTGTACCGGAAGCTTCTAGAACCTTCCGAAGTGGGACCAACGTGGCCCCACTTGTCGGGAGGGGGCATTGGCCTATGAGGGAGTGTCCTGCCCGCATTGGGCCAGGGGCATAAGCCCCATAGGGCCCAGCCGGCCAAGCCTAGGGCAAAACCCTAGGGGAGCTTCTAGAAGGGGGGGGACTTGCCCCCCACTCCTCCCTCCTTGGCCGCCGGCCCTAGGGCTTGGGGGAGGGGCAAGGGCCAGCCGCCCACCCCTCTATATAAAGAGGGCCGGGGGAGCACCATCCCCACACCTCCTCCTCAAGCCCTAGCCGCCCTGCTGCCCTCCTCTCTCTCCCCATTGCACAGGCGAAGCCTGCAGAAACTCTCCACCGCTTGCACCGCCACGCGTTGTAGATCCAATCCATCTCTCCACCCCACTTGCTGGACCGAGGAAGGAGGAGACGCCGAGGTGCCACACGTGCATCTCTCGGAGGCATCGCCACTTGCGGTGTTAGATCGGATCGGATCGCGAGGAGGAGAAGCGGTACGACTACATCACCCACGCTCGAACGCACTGCATCTTGAATCTTCAAGGGTATGAAGATCTCATCTATTCCCCCTTGTTGTTTGCATCTCCTAGATTAGATCTTGGCTTTCCTGTTCGCATCCGTAGAATTTTTTTGATTTACTATGCTGCGAAACCCTTCACTCGGCGAATTCCTTGAGCCGCTTCCGCTCCTCCTCGACAAGCTCCGGGTTGAGCCCGACGAGCGTTTCCGCCATCACCGTGTCACGGCGCTCCGCCTTGAGGCACTCGTGGGCCTCCCTGTCCTCCCGCCGCTCGCGGTCGGAGACGAGTCGGAGGCCGGCCGGCTCCAAGTCCGGCACCATGTTGCACCCTAGCGGTAAGTTGAGCTCTCCGCAGCCAGCGTCGTGGACCTTTAAGTTCTTCACGTCGTACGGCAGCGCCGCCTGCTCCGCCGACTGGAAGCTGCCGATCTAGACCTTCCGGTGGGTGTTGCGGTCGGTGATTTTAGCGACCCATGCCCCCTACGACCGCTGCCTCACGCCGCGGTAGACTGGCGTCGGCGGCACCGGCAAGTCGAGGGTGCTGGCGGAGCGTCGGGGCTGCCTCTGGCACTTGGGTGGATCCAATCGCGGAGAAGGAGGGGAACATCGGCGGGAAGAGGAAGAGGCTTGAGCTCACGGCGGGGGCTGTGGTGCCGGCGAGCGCTAGGGATTGGTGACGGAAACGGCTGTCGAGAGGATCCAGCTATCGTGGGGCTCCGCCGATGGCTGCGGTGGCGGGGGGAGGGGGAGGGGTTGGCGGTGGTCGCCGGAGACAAAAGAGGACACAAGGCCAGTGGTGTAAACACAAGAGAAATGAGGGGAATCTTTTACTCATCGGTGTGACCGACTCCTATATTTACTCATCGACCGCACCGATGAGTAAAAATTTTACTCCTCTAATGCCGTTTAGACATCGGTTAGGTGCGGATAGAGTTGCTCTTTTACTCCTCTAATGATTATTAGGAATTGGTTAGAGATGCCCTAAGATTAATGGGTTATCCCCATGTGCGCAACAGATACTTAATGCCTTGTTGGCCTTGTTCGGTTGTCACTGATCACCATGGGGTTTGAGTGCAACCTTGTGTAATACTAGGAGGTTTGGACCCTCACTGTGCTTAATCCCTCCACAAGTTCAAACCGTTCGGTTATACTGGGGTTTTGTTGCGGTTTGAATATACCAACATAACAAGGTCAGAATAATACATTTACAAAAGAAAATACCACGTGATATTACCAAAATATTAGGAATAAATTACAATGATAATACCATAATAAACTACCTGAATGGCATCATAATGATATTAGTAATTTTTGTATAATTTCTACATCTACGGAAACACTGGAATCTCGTCGACATTTTGGAAGTTCTTGACGACAAACATATGATAAGTGATCCGTCATAGCCTTCTTGTGCGTCAACATCTTAACATGAACGACACAAATAAGAGAGAGCCAATTTCATCAAACAAATGGTCTTCGGTAACCAAATTTATGATCCGGTTGTTACAAGTTAGCGAACGGGAAATATCGTCTCAATAGATAAAGACGCAACATATGCATATTCATATGAAGCTCACGATTGCATCTACTGGTCCAGATAAAGCAAACTAAGCTCAACACTATCACCACTCACAGAAGAACAAGATACACCGCTCCTCCACCAAGAAACAAACTAATTGTCCAATGTACTAAATAAAATTTATATCCTAAACAACTATTCTGGTAATCACTGGACACATAGGCTCTGCATGACAAGAGATGACCAATAATAGTACTCTACATGTGGTGTATCAAATATGGAGAAAAACAATAGAACAAAATAACTATGTAAAATTAACGAGCAAGGTAAACTTTTTTTTAAATGGACACGAGCAAGGTAATTATGGACCAGGATAGGTACCATTTGCATACCGGGTACTAGTACTTTTCTCCAGTATGGTGAAAAAAATTCTAGTTCGAGTAAAATTTCTACTAGAACTAAATACTTGACCTGAGCTAATTGATCAAGCCAGACAAGTTTTTCAAGGAATAAAGCTATATATGTTGCAGGCCTCATAGCAAGTAGAAGGCATACCTTCAGACCACCTATGTGAGCTTCGCCAATGCCTTCCTTAACCAAACCAGAGCCACCTGTGGATTATCTTCTTTTGAGCTTAAGAAAATTTCCCTGTTATCTGGATCCTTGAATACATCAACGGCTACAGCCTGCTCATCCGTTGACAATGCCATTTTCATCATTTTCAAGATGCATCTCTTGATCGAGTATATCTGGCTTCACCAACCTTTTCGCCTGCCAACTGAGCAGATTTTATCGTGAATTGTGTCTTTCCCTGATTTCGATGAACCTGTCCATACTTCCAGCGATTTTGTTGCTACTCTGCTTCTTTGGCACCTTAATCTCTTTCTATTGTTTCTTGTTTCAATAGCAGCAACTCTCTTATTCATCCTCAGTTTAGTGCTTTCCACACTTCCATCTTCAAGATCGATTGTGATTTTCGCTTTTAAATCTGCATCTTCTTGTACATTGTAAGCCCAAGTTTCTTCAAAGGTTGGAAATGTCGTCTCGGTGTGTGACTATAGGTTCTGGATGTTGCAGCGGCTGGGTAGAATTGACACTATAGGTTCCTTCGACTATTTGTCCATCATATAGCTCTCCAAGTGCCTCAAACGGAGAGAATGACATAGTTTTAAACTTACCAATTTTGGAGATTGAAATGACCAGGTTGTCTCAAAGAGCATCTTCTACTTCAACCTTTGACCTTGAGTCATTCCAGCCTACCCCACTCCGCATTCTTGCTTCTTCGATCATTTTATAATGTACGAAAACAGGAGATACAAAAACAGGTATGTACGTACCATCTATTGCACCAATACAATTGTGCATAAAAAGAAACCTAGATGTGACTAAGTGTTTATTTTCTATTTCTAAATGTTCACCATGTACGAAAGTGATATTCAGATCAGAGTCACGCACCATCATTACATTTTGACTAAGCGTTCTTTTCTATTTCTAAATGGATCCGAAAGAAACCTAGATGTGATTTCGTAGTCGAAATTTGTAAGAGAAAGTATCGATCAAGCTAGAAGTTTTAAGATAAACACCTTGAAGTAGGGATAAACCTAGAATCAGTGTGAACTTTATAATGTACTTCATTAGGATTGGGAAGCTTCAAAATCTCTTGCATAGAGTAGGGACAACTATATTGAAAAAAATGCTTCATATTGTGATGAAAGTTGTCATTGTTGTGTCCAAATTGTCCTTGCAGATCCTCAAATGTTGCGTTATAACTAAGCATGTACAAGAAAAAGTCAGCTCCTCAACCTTAAACCTAGTGTCACGGACCAATCATTCCCTTCTAAGGTAATCGGCCAATGATCAAAAGATTCTAGGTTCTATTCTGAATGTTACCCTGCAATTCTTCACATGCCCTTCAAGTAGCTCCCAAACCTTTTAGGCCCAGTTCTTTTGGTGGCTTCTCCCAGAAGCTGCTCTACCCTCAGCTTTCTAGGGAAGCCGGTTGAAAAAATTTGCGAGGCTTTCAAATTTGTTTAACCTTAACTATTTTGAAAGTCTCGAATTGTTTTTAGACCAGCTTCCTGTGGAAGCTGGAGGAGGGCGGCTTCTCGAAGAAGCCCCCAAAGAACTGGGCCTTACTCTCCCATTAGCACTCATGTGTGACGTGGCCTTTCTCCCCTAGAACCCAATGTATATAGTGTAGGCAAAATAAATATCATCATATCATCAACGTCTTCATTCCTCCTTTTTATAATGCGACCCCTTATCGTCATAACTATTGCAAAACTAGCAAAATATAAATTCTTAGTTTGCAAGTTCTAACAACCTAATAGACGGAATCATAAAATAGGAATTTATCCAACCTAATAGACAGAATCATAAAATAGGAATTTATCCAAGGAAAAATATCAAGAACTTCCAAATTTCATAAACCTGCAGATGCCCTTGGATTATATTTAGGAACCGTGCTATGGACTATGTACACACGTTCTCAGATAAGAAAACAGATGCAGCCTGGTATCAATCGATCTAAGCTGGCTGCTCCTATACACAATACAAGTCCATCACAAATTTAACAAGTTACTACACTCCTCGAATCAGCCTTTCGTCCCGCTATATTAATATAGCAAACAATCGATACAACTGGGATATCACTGCTGGGACAGACAACACATAACCAGCCCAAAAGAAACAAAAAAGAAAGGGAAGAGAAAAACAATGCCGACACCAGCGGTGCAACGCAAAAGAAGATGACTCGTCACCACTGCGCCCCTCGAAAAAATTTCACCTCGCTCCTAGCACTCCGAAGCGTCGCATACCAAGCAGCACCTCCAAGAAGGAAAGCCACGACGACGACGCTACTGTCCGAACAGTCCAAGGGTTTCCCCCCGGAACGCATTCTAGAGTCCCCCGGTACACTACGGGGGGTGGGGCGGGGTACACCTGACGCCCTTCAGGAAGGACGGCGACACCCGCAAGCGTCACCACGTCGGTGCCGATATGGCAAGGATTTCTCCCGACCCCCGAAAGAACCAGACCCCCGGACAGTCCGCTTCGCTCCACCAAGCTTGCCGCCCACCAACGCACGCCACCACGCTCTTGCAGTCATCGCCATCATCGCACATTGACTCCGATTGCGAGGCCGGTAGACCAAAAGGAAGAAACGTTGGCAAGGTCGGCGTGGCAATAGCACGTGGGAGAGAACTACCTCCGCCACCTGAGGGCGGCAACCGACCGAATGTAGCAGAAGGGGCAAACCAGACCTTCCGGCCCGACCGATTCCAAACAGGCCCGTAAAGCCCCCGTCGCCGCACTGCAGCAAGGACGCCATCGACACCGCCAAGCCCCGCACCAGATCCTCCTTCACCGTCCACCAGGAAGAGCCACCACCGCACCAGGCAGCCCGCCTAGGCCCAGATTAAGACCGGTGGGCCCAGATCTGGATCATGACTGCGAGCTCCACCCACGAGGAGTTGTTCCCCGCCGCCAACAGCAGCACCTGCACCACCTGCACCACCCTCGCAAACGCCGGGAGCTCCGTCGCTGTACCGGACCGTCGCCGCCTGGGGACACCTCCCATGGCCTCTCCATCCCACGCAGGAGAGGCTACGGGAGGGTAATGACTGGGGGCTGCCGCCGCCAGCGCCGCCGAGTCCTAGCCCAGCGTCGGCCGCTAACGACGGCGGGAGAGAGAAGACGGGGAGGGCTGCTATGAGCCGGGAGGGCTGACGGCGCGGCCGGTCACCCACGGGGGCGAGACCGTCGCGAGGGATGTCGTATTTCCGCGAGGCGTTTTTTCTCGACTGGAGTTGGCTCAATCACAAGGTCGGTATGTAGCATTACTAGAATGGGCGTTACTGTTGGAAAACTGGGCCGGTAGAGGCCCACTCGGTGTGGCCTCTACCAGGCTAGGGTTGGCCCATGTGGGTATCGTATCCCCCTTAGTCTAAAAATAAAAGTAAGCAAGTATAACCACTGTGAAAGCATTGTTTTGTTCATTAAAATCCCTTTGTTAACAAGGTTGATCAAGTCTTGTTACCAAAACAATCTTATATGAAACAAAACTTTGCATTTCACTAAATGATTATGTTACCTTAATATTGATAGCAATAGTCCCAATCATAATAGTTTCAAAATTTTCTTGTGGAATGGGACAATATATTTCTCCAACCTTGATGCTCTCAATATTTTCAACGGAATTCAGGCAATAGCTCTTAGCAACCTTCTTGGGGAAATAAACAATATGCTCTTTGTCATTAATATTGAAAGTTACTTTTTCTTGATTACAATTGATGACAGCACCTGCAGTATTAAGAAAAGGTCTCTCGAGAATAATAGACATACTTATCATATTCAGGCATCTCAAGCACAACAAAATCAGTTAAAACTAAGCAATTATGAGCCACTTGAACATGAACATCCTCACATATACCAACAGGAATAGTAGTTGACTTATCAGCCAGTTGCAAAGATATATCAGTTGGTATCAACTTTTCTAGCTGGAGTCTCTTATAGAGAGAAAAAGGCATAACACTAACTCCAGCTCCCAAATCACATAAAGCAGTTCTAACATAATTATTCTTAATAGAGCAAGGAATAGTTGTATACCTAGATCACCAAGTTTCTTTGGAACCTTACCATTGAAGAAATAATTAGCAAGTAAAGTAGAAATCTCATCATTAGGAATCTTCCTTTTATTAGAGACAATATCCTTCATATACTTTGAATAAGGAGGCAACTTAATAGCATCAGTCAAAGGAATTTGCAAAAATAAAGGTTTCATCCACTCACAAAACTTTTTGTAGTGTTCTTCCTCCTTTGACTTGTGTTTCTTACCTGGAAAAGGTGTAGGTTTCTGCACCCAAGGTTCTCTCTCACTACCATGTTTCTTAGCAATAAAATCTTCCTTAGTGTCCCTAGTGTTCTTAGTGTGCTTATCAGGTTCTTCCTCAACTTCCTCCTTATCAGGAGCATCATTTTTATTATTACGACTCTCAGTTTCAGCATCAGAGACAGATATACTATTAGGATCTACAGCAGGTTCAAGTGGTTCCTCAACTATTTTATGTTTCTTTTTCTTTCTCTTACGAGGACTACCACTACTTTCACCTGGTTGATAATCCCGCTTAATTCTTTTAGGGTGTCCTTCAGGATATAAAGGATCTTGAGTAGCTATACCACTCCTAGTTCTAATTCCATAAGCATGTTTATCTCCTCAGGCATTAATAGCATATCCTTTTGTACCGTAGCAAGTTAATCAAGTTGGGTTTGAACCATTTGAAAGTGTTTACAAAGCATTTTAATATCATTAGAAGTTCTTTACACAATATCTTTCAACTCATTAATAGCTCTAGAGTTTTCCAATAAATTATTCTGAACTTGTTTATTAAAATTACCTTGCTTAACAATAAAAATGTCAAGTTCCTCTAAACATTGATCAGGAGGCTTACCATAGGGAATATCACCTTCATTAAAGTGGAGAGAGTGTACCTCAATAGTGGATGAGTGGGGAATTTGCTTGCATAATTCTTCTATAGGAGGTAGATTCTTCACATCTTCAGCTCTAATACCTTTCTCATTTAGACACTTCTTAGCTTCCGTCTTCACTTCATCATTTAATGCAATAACTCCCCTCTTCTTTGGTGTGGGTATTGGATCTGGTTCAGGCACAACTGGTTCAGGAGTAATAGGCTCAGGTGTATTTAGCTCAGTTGAAGTCGAATCATTATAATTCTTGCTTATCTTAGTCATTAATTCTTCAGCATCTGTAGGAGTCCTTTTTCTGAAAACACAATCAACAAAGCTATCTAGGTATGTCCTATAATCATTAGTTAGTCTATTATAATAAATACTAAGAAACTCATTTTTAGGTAATGGACATCCAGGATGTGCATGAATCAGGGCACCAAACCTTGTCCATGACTCAGACAATTTCTCTTCTTCTCCCTGTTTAAAATCAAAAAGTCTCTACAAAGCAGCATGTCTAGCACTGGGAGAAAAATATTTCTGGAAGAAAGAAGCAATCAAGCAATCAGGGCTATCAATGGAACCAGGAGGATAGCGGTCAAGAATATCCTTAAGTACTTACGAAGAACTAAGGATATGTTTCTTGTATGCGGAGGTGAAGAAGAGCTCGTCGCTAAGTGTTATGTTGACGCTAGCTTTGACACCGATCCGGATGACTCTAAGTCTCAATCCGGATACATATTTCTCATGAATGGCGAAGCGGTTAGTTGGAGGAGCTCCAAACAACCTGTGGTAGCGGGATCAACAACGGAGGCCGAATATGTTACTGCTTTAGAAGCGGCTCAGGAAGCAGTTTGGATGAAGGAGTTCATATCCGAACTAGGAGTGGTTGCAAACGCGCTGGACCCAATGGTGATCTATTGTGACAACAATGGTGCCATTGCCAATGCCAAAGAGCCAAGGTCTTACAAGCATTCCAAGCATATTAAGCGCCGGTTTCACTCCATCCGCGAGCATGTCAAGGATGGAGATATAAAGATTTGTAAAGTACATACGGATCTCAATGTAGCAGATCCGTTGACTAAAACTCTTCCTAGAGCAAAACATGATCAACACCAGAACTCAATGGGTGTTAGATTTATCACTATGTAACTAGATTACTGTCTCTAGTGCAAGTGGGAGACTGAAGGGAATATGCCCTGAGAGGCAATAATAAAGTGTTTATTATGTGTATTCCAAGTATATGATAGATGTTTATTTTGCATGCTATAATTGTATTAATACGGAAACATTAATACATGTGTGTTTAATAAACAAACAGAAAGTTCCTAGTTATGCCTCTCTCATAAACTAGCTCGTTGATTAACAAGATGATCAAGGTTTCCTAATCATGGACATTGGATGTTGTTAATAACGGGATCACAACATTAGTGTAATGGTGTGATGAACATTCATCCGAAGTATAGCATTACGATCAAAGTCATTGAGTTTATATTGCTATAACAACTTACAAAGTGATCCTAATCCTTAGACCATGAGATCATGTCAATCACTAACACCGGAAGAGTTTCTTGATAACATCAAACGTCACACCATAACAGGGTGATTATAAAGATGGATTTAGAACTAATAAAGTGTTATGTTGAGGCTCATGGATCGAGAGTGGAATTTGTTCATCCCGATGACGGATAGATATACTCTGGGCCCTCTCGGTGATATCACATTGATTAGCTTGCAAGCAAGTGATTTGATCACTAGAATGTTATATCACGGGAACGAGAAAAGAGTGCATGTCAGTAACAAGATCAAACTAGGTATGGAGATACCGATGATCGAATCTCGGACATGTAATATATCGTGAAACAAAGGGATTAAGATACTAGCGTAAAAGGTTCCGACGACCACAAGAAAGTCATCGTTGAATGTGTGGGAGTCAGTATGGGTCTCCAGATCCCGCTTCCGATTATTGATCCGAGAGGGGTCTCGATCATGTCCGCATTATTCACGAATCGTAGGGTGACACACTTAAGAGACACCGACATCCAATTGGAGCAAAAGTTTCATGCCAAAAGAATGAACAAGCACAGGAATTTATTTCACTAGATACCGAAACAGGTTTTCGGGTGAAATTGCATAAAGTGGTTATGCATTTGAAATAGAATTCTAGCAAGGGGTTATTTGTGAATGTTTGTCATTAAAGTAATTGACAAAATTATGAATAAAATAAAAGAGTTTTATTTAATGAGAGTTTGTATTAAATTTGGTGGAAATTTAATGGGAGTTTGAGTGGATTTTTTAGTGGAGAAAATTGAAGGGCCATTTTATGAGTGGAGTGTCCACCCACATGAATGAGGGAGAGGTGGGGGCACCCTCCATGGCCGGCGGCCATGCCCCCTTGGGCTGCCCCCTCCCCTATAAAAGGAGCCCCTCCTCTCACTTGTCTCTCACACCTCCTCGTGAAGGATCTCTTTCCCCCTCTAGAATTTATCCCCCATGGTCTCGGACTAGCGAGATACATGTTCCCGGTGGCTATTCGTCAAGAAAGAGTTGTGCTTCCGCTGCATCGCTGGAGCGAGGAGGCGGAGGTTGCTCGGTGCCTCGAACGTGTGTGCGAGCACGGATGCGCTGCTGATTTGCGGCGCTAGGACTTCCTCTCGATCTTGAGATTGACAAGAGATCGTCTACATCAACCATGAGTTGAACTCGTTAAGCTTTGTCGGTCTTTAAGGGTATGTTCTCTACGGATATACATCCGCCTGTTGTTTGTATCTAATAGATAGATCTTGGTACATAGTTCATATCGTAGAAAAAATTTTGTTTTCTATGCCGCGAACCCTACAAGTACAGGGACTGTTGGTGTATTTAAGAGCATCTCTAGCAGAAGCCCAAAAATACAGCGCCGCAAATCAGTTTTGGAGCGCGCTATCGCATTCGAGCGCTGCAAAATCGCGCGACCTCCGCCGGAGGCGCTAAAATGCAGCGCCCGAGTGTCCGCGAGTTTTTTTGCCCTCACCGAGCGCTGTAAAATAGAGCGCGCGCTACATGCGCAAACACAAAAACAACAATTCTATACATTCAACAAGATCAAAAAAACACCGAAAAATTAATAATAAATTTTCTAGAAAAATTATTACAACAAGTTTTGCATCACCAATAGCACAAATAGTTTTGCAACACACCAACAAATAGTTTTACAACAATACAACGATGCCGTTCATCAACAAATATAACAAATTGTTTGACAACAATACAACAAACATACAAATGAACTACGGGCCTCTAAACCATTTTCCACCACTTCTTGATGAGATCATGTTGAAGCTCATCATGTGCGTCATTGGAACGGATTACATGATAAGAGGCCATGAACCGTGCAATCTTATGTTCTGAGCGTTGAACTTGTACGGGCACACCCATCAAGTCATAGTGGGTGGTTTCTTCTACATCTTTCCCACGGTCATCCTCTATGATCATGTTATGCATGATGACACAAGCATTCATGATATACCAAAGGCACTCTTGGTCCCAAAATCTAGCCGGTCCTCTCACAATAGCAAACTAGGCTTGCAAAATCCCAAATGCTCTCTCCACATCTTTCCTAGCCACCGCTTGCGCTGCGTGGAAGTTGGTTTGTTTCTTACCTTTGGGCTTGTGGACCGGCTTCACAAATGTTTGCCACCTTGGGTCGATGCCGTCGGCAAGATATTAGCCATAGTTGTACTTATGGCCATTTGCTTCAAACTCCACTTGTGGACCTTCACGTAACGCGATCCTTATCATAAGAGGAGACCGTTGGATGACATTAATGTCATTGCAAGACCCGGGCATACCAAAAAATGCATGCCAAATCCAAGTCTCGTAGTCGACCACCGCTTCAAGGATTATAGTTGAATCCTTTTTGTGCCCTTTGAACTGTCCATGCCATGCCGCATGACAATTCTTCCAACTCCAATGCATGCAATCTATGGAGCCAAGCATTCCGGGAAATCCCCGAGCCGCGTTCTCCTCCAAGAGCCTAGCCGTGTCCTCGGCATTGGGGGCTCTCAAATATGTGGCGCCAAACACTTTCACAATGGCCACAACAAACCGCTTCACGCACATGATAGCGATGCTCTCACCCATGGCCAAGTGGTCATCAATGAGATCCGCCGGTATACTGTATGCCAACATCCTCAAAGCGGCGGTCACCTTCTGATAGGTGCTATGACCGAGCTCTCCGGCGGCATTCCTCCTCTGCACAAAGTATGTAACATACTTGGCCACCTTCCGCGCGATGTGCTTGAACAAACCGGTGCTCATCCGAAAACGACGACGAAAATAGCTCCCGGGAAATGTTGCATCGTCATTGAAATACATCCGCATCAACTTGTTGTGGCCTTCGATCTGTTCCCTCCATAATTTCAGCCTACCAAAAACCGAGCCACCTATCTCCAGCTTCTTGTTAGCTCGCCAAGCCAATAGCATAGAAATAGCCTCATCTTCCTCCATATTGAACTCATCATCGGAGTCATCGTAGGATGAACTCATCTACACGTATGCAAAATAATCGAAACAACTTCTACCATCTAAAATGCACAAAAAATGAGTGCGGGCGCGGCGGAACAAACCATGCGGTAATTTCGACGAACACCTTGTGTGCGCCAAGTTGCCTCCCGGCTCGAGGAAGACATCGGCGCCGACGATCTTGAGCGCGGCGCCGCGGCAACACGGCGTCAATGAATCGAGCCCGTGCGGGCGCCAAGCTTCGAAAAATCCATTGCCAGCGCCGGGCGGTGGGGGCGGTAGCTGTGGTAGGTGAGCACGGGCCGACGAAGCGGCGGCGCCAGCGGGTTGGTGGGCGGCGCTGAAGTGGGTGGGGAGAAGAAGAGAGTGCGCGCGTGGGAGGGAAAGTCCGGCAGTTGGTTCTTCCCGCGTGTCGCCGGCAATAGCGCGCTGTAGCCGGAGCCCAATATTTTGTGCTCCAAATAACGCGAAATGCAGCGCGGCACTAAAAGTTTGCCGCACGCCTCATTTTAGCGCATCCGCTAGGATGTTTACAGCACGCGGGGTAAAAAATCAGTTATTTTAGCGCTGCCCTTGAGATGCTCTAACTCATTTAGGCCCAGTTCTTTTGGCGGCTTCTCCGAGAAGCCGCCCTACCCCCAGCTTACTGGGAAAGCCGGTTTCAAAATTTTTCGAGGCTTCCAAATTAGTTTAGCCTTAACCACTTTAGAAGCCTGTAATTTTTTTGAACCGGTTTTTCCAGAAAGCTGGGGGGTAGGGTAGCTTCTCGAAGAAGCCATCAAAAGAACTGGGCCTTAATTACGTGCTAGGTCGTATAGGATTCTTTCCTGCTACCTCTACCTGGGAGGTCGGCCTTGTGGATCCTCTTCACACACGGAGTCGTACTTTAGGATGTGTTCGTGTTTGCCAGATATAGCGGGGAGGGAGCTGGCGGGCGGCTAAGGCGAGCTCGCCCTCCGACTGTTCACCGGAGCCGGCTCTAATTTAGGGACGTCAGCCGTGCTGCCCGTGTCCACCCTGGGCCTCCTGCCAACCCCTCAGCCTCGCCTCCAAAACTCCAAGTCGCCGCCACACCCCCAAACAGGCGAACCCTAGCTTCTCTGTACGTCCTCCGCCAACCAGCCAAAGCTGATCTCGCCCGGCCCCTTCCTCTCCACCAGTAATAAGTAATCTCGTCGTCTCCTCAACAAGTACTGGTTGATGCCTGAGGCGGCCGGAGTGTCGTTGGAGGGGTGGCGCAGGTACGCGCGATACTGGCCTTGGCCACGCGGCAGGCATGGCAGGGGCCGGAGCCGGCGGGGGATGTCGGCTATGGAGGTTGCTCAGTCAATTTCGAGAATTTCGGGGCCAAGGGGCGGAGGTCGGGGCCAGCATATGGCGGAGGAAGCATCTCGACCGGATGAGGGTGGCGTCATCAAAGGGGCTGGACTGATTGTGTCTGATCATCCTGCAACTACTGACGAGGAGGGACGAGATGGAGAACTGGGACCGGTGGCTGGCAAGGCTAATAATGAAATCGCCGCCAAAGAATCAAAACCGGAAGAGGAAGGGGCCTTGGGGAAGCCCATGGCTGCTGGCAACAAGAAGAAGACTGATGCTGAAATCACCTTGGCCAACAGGTGGCTCCCTCTCCGCTACCCGGCATACCCGAGCACCGGCAAGTTTGAGGACTTTCTCAAGTACAACAAGGACTCAAAGAGGATCCGTGAACTCAACAAAGCAGGTGACGACCTATGTTAACCATGACACCAATGACTGCCTCCCCTCCTCTCCCCTTCTGCTAGCTTGTTACTTGATATATAACCTAACTCTCCTTCTCCTTTAGGTTTTGACCGTATTAAGAACCTGCCTACTCGGGGAGTGGAATCTGACCATGACACTAAGGCTTCTGTCGAATTTCAAGAACGGGACATCTGTCTTGAGGCGGGAGAATCTGTTGTTGCCGTTTCGTCCGTTGGGCCTGGTAAAATAGTACTCTATATAAGTGACCCGGTCTCTTGCATTTTGTTTCACATAACAACTAATAATGATAATCTCTGCATCATTGTTTGCAGGTCATGACAACACTCGTTTTTGCAGTGGTGTAATCATAGGTTGTGACGAGGATGGGGTGGGAACCGTCAGGATACTTACATCTTCTGGAATTCTTTATGACAGAGACGATGAACTACATAGTCCGGAACAAAAGGTGTGAAACTTAATGAAGTACGTCCCTATATATGCTCCTTTGGAGATTTAAACAATAGAAGAAATGTCCTATAAGGTGCGACAGTTAGAAGCAACGAAATATTGCATAGAACATGTATACTGTAAACACATGTGTAAACACACTAAAAAAATTAGTACTTCTGCCTAGCTAAGTGCAAGTGGTACAAACTGAGTCATTCTGAAACTAACTTCTGCAGTTTAGTCGTCTTTTTTCTTGAAATGCTAGGGGAGAATCCTATTGAAAAGCTGTTTACTGTAGCCAGTAGAGTCTTCATTATTTTTTCTAGCATCATTTATCGTTACAGAAAGGAACCGTCATGATAGAAGGGTTCGCCGGCGGGAATGTCATTCTTGATGATAGACTGCCAGGCTTGATTAGCTATGTATATATAGGATAAATTGGAGGTTGGATTACTTTATCATCATAAGTAGTTGTGGCATTACTTACCGCTGGTTGTGTTGAATGTTTTTGTTACCACACTTGCCTAAATATCTTGTTGCTTTCTAGGCAATGCCTATGCTAAGTTGATTATTGTTTGTCTAGAATATATGAATTATTAACACTGCTACTAACCTACGCAACTGTACTGCTAATAAATTACTCTTTTGTACTTGTTTAACAAAGGTTAATCTTCAGGTATCTGTTAAGCTGCCAAACGGTGTCAAGCAGGAAGGACACGTATTATATGTCAACATACACTATAATATTGCGATATTGAAAGTGTGTGTTGGCAGCTCTACGACCACTCTTTCTTTTGGTAGTATGCCTCTATATGGCCAAAGAGTAATAGCATTAGGAAGAGACAGCCTTGATTTGCTTCTCATGGGTGGATTTATCTCAACATTGGAGCGGACTATCTTAGGACGCACTCATTATATGTTCCCAAATTCTGCACAAAGGAAAGGCTTTCCTCTGGTAAGATTGTCCTTTTTATTCACTTAATTTTTTTAATTTCTAATATAATCTGCACAAAAGAAATACTTTCCTCTGGTAAGATTGTCCTTTCTATTTCTCTTAATTTTTTAAATTTCTAGTACTCTCTGTATGCAGATTTGTACAGGAGGCCCAGTCATTGATGAAAATGGAGCGATGGTTGGGATTATTGTCCGTCACGCACCGGAGGCAGCAATGATGTCAGTCTCTATAGTGCAAATCTGCCTAGATATGTGGAAAAATTACAGGTGCGTGTTAACTTTCTGTTTGACTATTGAATCAACTGAGGTCAGGGTGGGCATAGAGGTAAAGCAGCTGAGAGCCCAAGCTAGTAGTCCTTGTTTCAATCGAGATCGACCATGTTTGGAATTAATAGTCATGTTAAGAAGGTCCTACATTATGTTCTGTCCGAATTTGTAAGGCAAATCTTTTTATGAGGAGGCACCCACCTGAGATCGGCCATTCCTGTAGTGTAAGGGTCCTCAAAGAGTTTCCTTGTCAGTTCACTCTCTTTAGATTGTAGTCGATTATTTTGGACATGCAACAACAATTTATGAATACTGGAGTGTAAAGCAATAAAAAATGTCCACGATCTTATATCCTTGACTAATTTGACTTAATACTACTATTGCAGCTGCATAGCCCGACCAGAGATCAATATGGACTTAAGGACAGTTCAGATGCTTCCCCTTGAAAAAAAAGATAAATTGCGGTGCATGTACAACAGACAGAGTGGCTTCGTCATTGATGGGGTATGATTCTATTCAATAAAGCACTAAAGTATATATTGCTCGTGATATTCTAATGGGTACTGTATTATTTTTCATCTATCCAGGTTAAGTATGATTCTACTCCCGAGAAGTTAGGCATTAGGGAGGGAGATGTAATCGATATAGTTGATGAGAAGTGTGGCTCCACCCTTCCCGAGGTTAAAAAAATCCTAATATTCTTTGATAAAATGGCTTGCATACATTTGCGATGAATCATAATCTGGATCTTGAACTTGTTAAATAGTTGGAGACTTATCTTCTACTACATGGTTTGAGATTCTTGCGCAAAATGGAAGGTCTCACCTTGATGAAAGAACTGGAGCTTAAGGTATGCACAACCACCACAAAAATTGCTACATTTCAACCTACGATTAACACTAACATGTTATTGACAAATTGGAAACAGATTCGAGTCCATGATTTGGTTGAAGGGTCAAGCACAGATACCCAGTTGTCTATCCCGGTGGTGTATGAGATGGCATTGCCATAGGTTGCAGCTACTGGACGTGATTTTTTTTTTGCCAGGATGTGCTTTCCGTGGAAGTAGTTAGGGGATAAGCCGACGTACCTTTTTTTATGCGAGGATGTGCTTTCTGTGGAAGTAATTAGGGGATAAGCCCAAGTGCAGCTAACAATATGACTACTCCCTATTACAATGCTCATGAGCTACCTGATTTGCTACCCTATTAAAATGCTCTAAATTAACATTATCAAAGCCAGACCATAGGATCTTATAGTCATCATAGATTGCCGCCGAAGCTGTCACCAAGAAACCACCATTAATCATTGTATCCACTAGGGGCTCATCGACCCAAATACAAGAACTGTTCGAAATAAACGAATTCTTAGAAAGCTCATGAGCAATTAGTTGTTTATTGCCACACGTAATTGAGGATTCTTTTATAGTCAATTTTGAAAGATGATTCCCTACTCTATTGAGGTTATTGCTACTGTCTTAGGCCTTGTTTGGTTGGGCCGGGGTTAAGCAGGGTTAGCCGGGGTCGGGGTCCAATACTCGCAGAAATATACCGATGTGGTTCCGTTCCAAACCCAACACATTTTGGCATTCGGTTAGCCCCGATGGGTATTCTCTCCCGGTGCACCCCGTTGAAACCCTCCTTGTTTTGGCTGGGATAGAAATATCAAGGCTGGAGGCGTGGATTGGGGAGAGAAAGAACTGGGGCGATGCCATGACCGACCAGGAAAACGGAGGTGGGGCGGCGGGGTGGAGAGAGGCGACCGGTGCGGTGGCGCGGAGGCACGATAGGAGCAAAGACGACTAGACGACCACCCTCTCCTCTTGCCGGTAAACCTGTGAAAGGTTTTGATTTAACTGGGTGTAATGGTTCATTTTTCCACATGGTTTTTTTAGTTTGAGTTTTAATGGACTAGTTGTGTGAACAATTTGGCTTGGTTTAGTTTACTCTAAAATTTGGTTTGGGTGTGGTTAGGTATGGATCCAATGGTTTCGGTCCTAAGGCCAACTCCAACAGGCCCCGCATTTTAGACAACATTTCGTCTGAATCGGTCCGTTTGCGGGGGTGGAGGACAGGTTGTCTGGGCGCAGCCCAGTTGCGGTGCCCTGTGCCCCCAACCGGCTACCCCATATGCGGGCCCCCCTTGTCCGCTGGGAGCCATCAAGCTCGAGATGAACAGAGGACCAGCGCTAATGGCGGCTGGCGATTGTCCCGCTAGAACTCCAGTTTAGGTTCAGCGAAATTTAGGCGAATATAGGCGGATTTCATTAACTAGGGCAAGGACGCACATATTACATCGAATTTAACTAGGAAAAGGCCGCCGCCGCCGTGGTCGACGCCGGACGCCGCATCTACAGGCCGAGGCGGGGGTGGTTGTCGGCGTAGATGTGCTCCATGACGGAGGAGAGAGTTCGCCCTGAAACGCTCCACCAGCGGCGGCGAAAAGCCACATTGTGACGCGGCGGCGGCGAGTCCGGCGGTCCCTCGTGCCGGGCGAGATCCTGGAGGCGCCTCTCGGCGAAGAACTGCCTCCAGAAGACTAGGTTGTCAGGATCCTCGGCGAGATCCGGGTCTTGTATGGCGGCGATAGCCACCTGGATCTCTCCGATGATGTCCTGTGTGAGAGAATGTGAAGGGAGACGGTGAGATGTACGCCTTTTATAGGACGAGTTCGGCGGCGAGGGCGGGAAGGGTGTAGCGGCGAGGGCGGGAAAAGAAAAACGGCGGAAAGGATGACGACGACTCGGCTTCTGTCGCTGACAGGCTGGTCCACTCGGCCAATTCGCTGCGTCCGGCGTTTCCAGGGCGTACCAGGGATCCTGGGTATGGCCTGGGGAGTCCGGACCAAAGTTGGTCCAAATCCGGACGAAAAGAGGTTCCTGGGTATATGCGACTGGGCCGATTTTCGGCGTCCGGACCTAAATTCGGCGTCCGGATCGGCATCCTGGGTAGCCGAGTGGAGATGCCCTTATACTATGTAGTATTCATCTTATTAAATTACATGATGTTGTTGTTAGAAATAACGGGCTAAGGGCATCTCTAACCGATTTTAGGTGATCGGTTAGAGTAAAAATACGCAGCGGTGGCACCTAATCGAACTCCTAAACAGTTAGAGGAGTAAAATTATACTCATTGGAGGAGTAAAAGTGGCCACCAACTCCTAAATTTACTCTTCTGAGGCCATTTCCGAGAAAATCTCCCGTCTCCCGACCACTTGGCGTCACCCCATACCCCGCCCACCCAGTCTGGCCGCCCGCCTACCTCTCCCTCGCTCGCCGCCTCTCGCCATCGCTGGAATCGACGGGGCGAGCTCGTTTTCGCTGGTCGCCGCCCCGATTTGGAGCAAATCGGGCTCCGTCACTGTCGATTCACCGCAACTTCGAGTCGTCGGAGGCTGGGAAGGCTACATAAGGCAGGCATCGTCGCCCTCGACGCCTCCTCTGCCCTACCCGACAACTACCCGAGGACCGCCCCGGCCAACCTCGTCACCTCCTCCGCCCGTGAGGTGTTCGACCCGAATAGCAAGGTGAGGTTTTTAGCCAATTTTTTTTGTTTTGGTTTTCAAATTTGACTAGCGCCGTCGTTGTCTAGATGAAGAGGTTGAGGGAGTACATCTTGGATGACTCATCGTGGGAGGAAGATGAGGAGGACGACGACGTCGAGATGGCCATGGCCATCATTTTGAACGATGAAGTTTGGCCGCACATACATCAACCTAAACTTAATATTTATTCATTCGTAAACAGTTTATTTGATTGTATGTGAACTATGCCGGATGTTTGGCTATTTATAGTTTGATTTCTACAAAAAAAATTACTCCTCTAAAGTTTAGGGGTTCGGTTCGGTGCCGACCTCCTTTACAGAAGTATATTTACTCCTCTAAAATTTACTCCTCCGTTTAATCCTTTTGGCCCATGTTAGATTTAATCCTACCGTTTAAAGACCATAAAGTTTTCCCAATGTTGAGACTACATCACCCTGAATGCTGGCTTATTACAGAACCGACCAAACTTAGCCGATGTTGTTATGTTTAAAGGACCCGAAAGTTGGGCCCAACATATTATCAAACCTAGCAAGTGTCAGTTCACACATAAAAAAATTGCTGGTAGCTATGCGGCACTTGTCATTGTTAAGAATATAATACACGTCTAGCCCTTTTTATCAGTTCGGACTTTTGGTTCAGATGGCTAGTGCATCAATTCAATATGGTATCAGAGCCAAGAGGTCTCAATTTTAAGACCCTGTTCACGCAGTTTATAAAAAAAAAGATCATGCGTCCTGCACCGAACCCACGCTAAGGACTAAAATAGCCTAGAAGTGAGGGAGAGTGTTAAAAATATAATACACGCCTACCCTTTTCATCAGTTCGAACTTTTGGTTCAGATAGCTAGTGCATCAATTCAATAGTCATTTGCTAAGCTAGATCATCTGCGTCCTAACTGTGAGAACCGTTGGATAATGACATTTGTCATGGATAGAGATGAGAGGACTTGGCCCTACGTCGATTCGATTGCACAAATAAGTGCGTCACTAGTAATAATCTGATTTGATGTAGTAATTGTAGTCTTTGGGATGGCATAAGAAACTTCACTTTTGGAGCTTATTATCAACAACTTAACTTCCTTGACGTCTGATTGCTCGCCCTGTGCTCGGTATGCACTTGCGGAACTACCTGAATGACATCATAATAATATTAGTAATTTCTGTATATTTTCTACATCTACATAAACACTGGAATCTCGTAGATATTTTGGAAGTTCTTGACAGACAAGCATATGGCAATTGTTCCATCTACAGCCTCCTTGTGCGTCAACATCATCTTAACATGAACGGCACAAAGAAAAGAGCCAATTTCATTAAACAAATGGTCTTCAGTAACTGAATTCATGATCAGGTTGTTACAAGTTAGCGAACGGGAAATATCGTCTCAACAGATAAAGACGCAACAGATGCATATCCATATGAAGCTCACGACTGCATCTACTAATCCAGATAAAGCAAACTAAGCTCAACACTGCCACCACTCACAGAAGAACAATATACATGCTCCTCCACCAAGAAACAAACTAATTGTCTAATGTACTAAATAAATTTTATATCCTAAACAGCTATTGTGATAATCACTGGACACATAGGCTCCGCGGGACAAGAGATGACCAATAATAGTACTCTACCAGGTGTGGTGTATCAAATATGGAGAAAAACAATAGAACGAAATCAACTCTATAAAATTAACGAGCAAGGTAATTGTGGACGAGGACATGTACCATTTTGCTCCAGTATGGTGAACAAATTTCTAGTACGAGTAAAATTTCTACTAGAACTAAATACTCGACCTAGGCTAACTGATCAAGTAAAACACGTTTTTCAGGGAATAAAGCTATATATGTTGCAGGCCTCACATCAAGTAGAAGACATACCTTCAGACCACCTGTGTCAGCTTGGCCACTGCCTTCCTTGACCAAACCAGAGCTACCTGTGGATCGTCTTCTTTTGAACTCAAGAAAATTTCTCTGTTATCTGGATCCTTGAATACATTAATGGTTGCAGCTTTATCATCCGTTGACAATGCCATTTTCATCATTTCTGAGATGCATCTCTTGATCGAGTAATCTCTAGCTTGACCAACCTTTTCGCCTGCCAACTGAGCAGATTCTATCGCAAAGTCTTTCCCTCATTTTGATAAACCTGTCCATACTTCCTGCGATTTAGTTGCTACTCTTCTTCTTTGGCATCTTAATCTCTTTCTCTTGTTTCTTGTTTCAGTAGCAGAAGCTCTCTTATTCATCCTTGGTTCAGTGCTTACCACACTTTTCTCTCTTAAGCTGCATCTTATTGTACATTGTAAGCCCAGTTCTCTTCAAAGGTTGAAAATGTTGTCTTAGTGTGACTGAGCCCTTCTGTACTATCAACTTGTGTAAGATCTGGATGTTGCGGTGGCTAGGTAGAATTGACATTGTAGGTTCCTTCAGCTACTTGCCCAGCATATAGCGCTCCAAGTGCCTCAAACAGAGGGAAGAACTTAGTTTTGAACTTACCAATTTTGGGGAATGAAATGACCAGGTTGTCTCAAAGAGCATCTTCTGCTTCAATCATAGACCTTGAGTTATTCCAGCCTATCCCACTCTGCATTCTTGCTTCTTTGATCTTTTATAATGTATACGAAAACAGGAGATACGGAAACAGGTATATACATTCCATCTATTGCACCGATGCAATTTTGCACAAAAAGAAACCTAGATGTGACTAAGTGATTCAGATCGAAGTCGCAAACCATCATTACATTCTGACTAAGTGTTCTTTTCCATTTCTAAATGGAGCCGAAAGAAACCTAGATGTGATTTCATAGTCGAAATTTGTAAGAGCAAGTATTGATCAAGCTAATATTGTTAGTTGCACTTGGGCTTATCCCCTAACTACTTCCACAGAAAGCACATCTTGGCAAAAAAAAGGTAATTAAGTCAGCTTATCCCCTAACTACTTCCACGGAAAGCACATCCTGGCAAAAAAGGTACGTCCAGTAGCTGCAACCTATGGCAATGCCATCTCATACACCACTGGGATAGACAACTGAGTATCTGTGCTTGACCCTTCAACCAAATCATGGACTCGTATCTGTTTCCAATTTGTCAATAACATGTTAATGTTAATCGTAAGTTGAAATGTAGCAATTTTTGTGGTGGTTGTGCATACCTTGAGCTCCAGTTCTTTCATCAAGGTGAGACCTTCCATTTTGCGCAACAATCTCAAACCATGTAGTAGAAGATAAGTCTCCAACTATTTAACAAGTTCAAGATCCGAATTATGATTCAACACAAATGTATGCAAGCCATTTTCTCTAAGAATATTAGGGTTTTTTTTAACCTCGGGAAGGGTGGAACCACACTTCTCATCAACTATATCGATAACATCTCCTTTCCTAATGCCTAACTTCTCAGGAGTAGAATCATACTTAACCTAGAAAGATGAAAAATAATACAGTACCCATTAGAATCATACTTTAGTGGTTTAGTGAATATATACTTTAGTGGTTTAGTGAATATATACTTTATCATGAGTAATATATACTTTAGTGGTTTAGTGAATAGAATCATACCCCATCAATGACAAAGCCACTCCGTTTGTTGTACATGCACCACATTTTATCTTTTTTTTCAAGGGGAAGCATCTGAACTGTCCTCAAGTTCATATTGATCTCCGGTCGGGCTATGCAACTGCAATAATAGTATTAAGTCTAGTCAAGGTTATAAGATCGTGGACATTTTTATTGCTTTACACTACAATAATAATTGCAAGTCAAAAATAATCGACTACAATCTAAAGAAACAGTGAATTGACAAGAAAACTCTTTGAGGACCCTTATCTCTCAATTAGCAGCAGCAGCGACTGGCTGCCTCCTCATAAAAAGATTTGCCTTACAAATTCGAACAGAACATAATGTAGGACCTTCTTAACATGACTATTAATTGCAAACAAGATTGATCTCGATTGAAACAAGGACTACTAGCTTGGGCTCAGCTGCTTTACCTCTATGCCCACCATATGGCCTTAATTGATTCAACAGTCAAACGGAAAGTGAAAACGCACCTGTAATTTTTCCACATATCTAGGCAGATTTGCACTATAGAGACTGACATCATTGCTGCCTCCGGTGCATGACAGACAATAATCCCAACCATCTCTCCATTTTCATCAATGACTGGACCTCCTGTACAAATCTGTATGCAGAAAGTATTATAAATTTTAAAAATTAATAGAATAGAAAGGACAATCTTACCAGAGGAAAGTCTTTCTTTTGTGCAGATTATATTAGAATTATAAAAATTAGGAGAATAGAAAGGACAATCTTACCAGAGGAAAGCCTTTCTTTTGTGCAGATTTTGGGAACATATAATGAGTGCGTCCTAAGACAGTACGCTCCAATGTTGAGATAAATCCACCCCTGAGAAACAAATTAAAGCTGTTTCTTCCCAATGCTATTACTCTTTGGCCATATAGAGGCATACTACCAAAAGAAAGAGCGGTCCTAGAGCTGCCAACACACACTTTCAATATCGCAATATTATAGTGTATGTTGACATATAACACGTGCCCTTCCTGCTTGACACCGTTTGGCAGCTTAACAGATACCTGAAGGTTGACCTTTGTTAAACTAGTACAAAAGAGTAATTTAGCAGTACAGTTGCATAGGTTAGTAGCAGTGTTAATAATTCATACTATATTCTAGACAAAACAATCAACTTAGCATAAAGGCATTGCCTAGACAGCAACATAATTTTTAGGCAAGCGTGGTAACAAAAACATTCAACACAACCAGCGGTAAGTAATTAATGCCACAACTACTTATGATGATAAAGTAATCCAACCTCCAATTTATCCTATACGTACATAGCTAAATCAAGCCTGGCAGTATATCATCAAGAATGACATTCCCGCCAGTGAACCCTTCTATCATGACGGTTCCTTTCTGTAACAATAAATGATGCTAGAAAAAAATAATGAAGACTCTACTGGCTATAGTAAACAGCTTTTCAATAGGATTCTCACCTAGCATTCCAAGAAAAAAGATGACTCTACTGGCTATATGTACACATGTGTTTACAGTATACCATGTGCTATGCAATATTTCGTTGCTTCTAACTGTCGCACCTTATAGGACATTTCTTCTATTGTTTAAATCTCCAAAGGAGCATATATAGGGACTTCATTAAGTTTCACACCTTTTGTTCCGGACTATGTAGTTCATCGTCTCTGTCATAAAGAATTCCAGAAGATGTAAGTATCCTGACGGTTCCCATCCCATCCTCGTCACAACCTATGATTACACCACTGCAAAAACAAGTGTTGTCATGACCTGCAAACAATGAGGCAGAGATTATCATTAGTTATGTGAAACAAAATGCAAGAGGCCGGGTCATCACTTATATATATAGAGTATAATTTTACCAGGCCCAACTGACGAAACAGCAACAACAGATTCTCCGGCCTCAAGACAAATGTCCCGTTCTTGAAATTCCACAGAAGCCTTAGTAGTGTCATGGTCAGATTCCACTCCCCAAGTAGGCAGGTTCTTAATACGGTCATAACCTAAAGGAGAAGGAGAGTTAGGTTATATATATATATCAAGTACTAGTAACAAGAAGAGGGGGGAGAAGGGGAAGGGTGGTTAACAGACCTGCCTTGTTGAGTTCACAGATCCTCTTTGAGTCATTGTTGTACTTGAGAAAGTCCTCAAACTTGCCGGTGTTCGGGTACGCTGGGTAGCGGAGAGGGAGCCACCTGTTGGCCAAGGCGATTTCGGCATCAGTCTTCTTGTTGCCAGCCATGGGCTTCCCCAAGGCCCCCTCCTCGTCACTTGCAGGATGATCAGACGCAATCAGTCCAGCCCCTTGGGTGACGCGACCCTCGTCCGGTCGAGACGCTTCGGTGATGGCTTCCTCCACCACCATCTCCTGGCCCCGACCCCGTGGTCGCTGCCATCCGCGCCTTGGCCCCGAAATTCTCGAAATTGACCGAGCAACCTCCATAGCCGACATCCCCCGCCGGCCCCGGCCCCGGCCCCTGCCATGCCTGCCGCGTGGCCAGGGCCAGTACCGCGCGTACCTGCGCCACCCCTCCAACGAAATCGCCGGATCCCCTGATGATTTGGGGTCATCACTCCCCGACACTGTTGCCGCTCGACTCGACGGCGGATCACCAGCCGGCATCCACCACGACGAGATTACTTACTGGTGGAGAGAAGGGGCGAGATAAGTTTTGGCTGGTTGGCGGACGCCGTACAGACAAGCTAGGGTTCGCCTTTTCGGGTTTTGGAGGCGAGGCTGAGGGGTTGGCAAGAGGCCCAGAGTGGAGACGTACGGGCAGCACGGCCGACGTCCCTAAATTAGAGCCGGCTCCGGTGAACAGTCCGGCCACTCCCTCCCCGCTATATATCTGGCAAGCACGAAGGACAAAAGTCCTAAAGTACAACTCCGTAGGCCAACCTCCCAGCTGGTAGGAAAGACCTAAAGTACAACTCCGTAGACGACCTAGGACAAACCTCCATTAGCTACACAAAAACCGAACTGAACTAAACTGTTCCCTGAATCAACCCGTTAACACCAAAACCATACTAGCCCACACAGAAAAAAACCGACCAAGCACACCCGGCCGGTTATTGCGTAACCATTCTCAGATTTACTCAAGGCACATCCACCCTAGCTGACCACGATGATAATATACATCAATACATGGACCATGATTGCTCAAGATTCTTCAAAGTTTTCATAAGAATGACACAAGCTACAACTCCACGACGCCTCAACCCAAGTCATATGGCAGCGGCACCTGAACATCTCTACTGGCATGCTGAACGAGATCATGGACTCCAAATCTGCAACGCGATCGTCAACATGTCACTTTTAATCAGGCAAAATCATGATGAACCCGACACTTGTGTCATCTTTTAATCACAAAATTACATCAGTGGAACATGCAAAATTAATTACAGTTCTCTTTGTATTCCCATGCATGCGGTTTATTTTTAAAATAAAACAGTGTCTAGGAGGAGGCACTTTTTTGATATATAGTAGAAGCAGGATATCGTGAGAATTCCAAAAATTCGTGCCTGACAAGAATAGAACTCTGGTCGCTGGGATGCGCCAATTGCGACCTAACTATTAGGCTACTGCCCCGTTCTCATGCATGTGGTCCTATTTGTGAAGATTCTCTTGCTGTAAATGTTGTTGTGGTGGAAGAACTATGCGCGCTCATTATGAAAGGAAATATACATTAGACCAACCATATAGAAGCAGACGGAATTTATAAACTCATAGATCATTATAATACTTCTTCAAAAATCCGAAAACAATTTTAGGCAAGGTGCACTACTCCAGTGCAAACAACTTTTAATAAGGATGTACTACCTCCGTTCACTAATGTAAGACCTTTTAGATATTTTAAAATAGACTAGATTCACTCCAAAATGAGTGAACTTACACACTAACATATGTCTACATAGATATGTTTTACAAAAAGGTTAGAATGTCTTACATTAGTGAACAGAGGGAGTAGCACATAAAAAACATATAAAAATAACTATTCTCAAGTAGTATAAAGTTGAAAGTAGGGAGTAATCAGAGAAAATAAGTATATATCATTAGGAAGTAAGGACAACAGTGGTTAGGAGATGATTTGATTGTTTCCCACAACCATTGAATGGAGAATTGTGAAACTAGATTAATCATTTTGGACGATTCAGTGAAGAAGTATCACATCACAGCTCGCTATTTTTATATACAATGGTATAGATATACATACCATCAAATCTGTCGTCGAGCACGGATCAAAGCTCGTGTGCAAGAATCTCCAAGCAAGTTTAAGAAGGTAGTCCTGTAGATATTCACAAAGTTCCACCATGTTAACGATAAATACATTGAAACCATGTTATCTGTGAACATAAGAGATATTTGCACCCGTGGAACCACACTCTTCATCAACGATCTCAATGATATTGACACCGCCTTTTCTAATGCCACTATTCTCAGCAGCTGAACTGTAACGCACCTAAAATGATCAAGAGTATCAGTATATTACCGACAACATACGAACTGAATAATCAAATAGAATCATTACCCTATCGTCAACGAAACCCCTTTCGATGTTGTAGTGACACGAGATCCTGTCTCGGTCCTTCATTTCCATCAGCTCCACTGTCCTCAAGTCCATACCAATCACAGGACAAACAATATATCTGCATTAGTTGGATTGAGCTTTATAAGTTTTTATGTCAAAGACAACAACTAATGTCAAACAGACTTGAACTTCTCCCACATGTCAATGCAAGTTTTCATCGTAGTGGTGGAAATAATGGCAATTTTGGATAATGAGCAATAATGGTCTCAATCATATTACCATATGTATTAATAACTGGTCCTCCTAAGCAATCCTGCATCAAAGAAATATCACCATGCTAATACCATTATAATACAACAAAAATGCATCGAAAGAAATATCACCATGCTAACACCATTATAATACAAAAAATGCATCAAAAAAATATAGTGATATGTTTGTTACCATAGGAGCACCACATTCACAACTAAGGAATATGCAATGGTTGCGTCTTGAAGAAGATTTCTCCAACAATGAGATCAATTCATGCTTAACGATCACAGAGCATTCTTTGTCTCTACCCAACAGAAATACCTTCTGCCCATATTGTGGCATTTGACCCAAAGAAATAAATCTCAATGGATAGTCAGTTGAGATATCCAGTAAAGCAATCTGGTAGTGAATGTTGAGGAATGACATATGCCCCTCCAAGATGGTTTAGTTTGGCAGATGAACAAATATCTAAAAAACGAGTTTTTGTCAGATCTAATAACATTTTGTGGCTTGGGAGGGTTTGGGGTTTTGGGAAAAGGAAAAGACGACAATAGTTCTGTGATCAACGCAGAAGCAGAGGAGAGCATAAGAGCATCTCTAAGAGACACCATAAAGTCACGGCCCGTAAACGTGTTTACAGGCCATGCAAAACGTGTTTGTCGGGCCCATTTTCGCCTGCACGTAACAGACACCGCATGTTGGGTCCGTAAGCTCCCAACAAAACTGTAAACTGAACCGTAAAAAATGATTTCACAGATTTTTAGATAGTCTCATACAAAATTTTGTGATAGTTCAAAAGTGGACAGTACGATTTTGCATAATTTTATTTTACAAACCAAAGTACTACTAAAACATCATGCGACGTCCTGAAGAACATGCCATCACGCGCCACCATTTCCACCGCCGTGACCACAATTTCCACTTCCGTGACCACCATGTCCACCGCCCTGACCACCATCTCCACCACCATGTAGAAGAGCTTGCTTCCTCCTCTCCAAGATCTCCATCATTGATAGTTTCCACCATTTCAATTGGTAGTGTGCATGTAAACCATTAATTGCATAGAGGTATATAGCGTGTTATTGTTTTGTCGAACCTTTCTGTAGCTTCTAGGCGTAATGGATCCTAAACCTATCAAGCAACATGATATTGCACAAATTAGAGGCCAGTTCATGCAGTTCATCAACAATGATATCGTAAAGACGCATAGAGAATTGCACTATCCTATATGCCCCGTCCTTGACTTGTGCATTTCTTGATTGTTGTCAACTTTATGATGTACTTCGGTAAACTGTAATGTTATAGATGATAGAGTTTCTCCCAAAAAATTAATGTAGTTATGTATCTCGATAAACTATATTGTTGTAGATGAGAGATTTTTCCCAAACAATTGTTCTAAACTTTGTAGTTTATTGCAATAAAAAAATTGGCAGGTTTATGTGTATTCTTCAAGGCATGTAAATTGTTGATTTCCTGTGATATTTTAGCATTATGTGCTATTGCTGTAGAAACTACATGAGGGTTAAATTAGTATGTTAGGCTGCAAATAGATTCACAAACGGGCAATAATAAATGACTATCACTCATTTTGGGCATATCACAAACAAAAACATGTTGATTGTTGTTACCGATGAAGATGCCACTTTAGTAACTAAGATAAAATAAACTCCATGGTCGTAAGTGTGTATCACTTGTAACGGGGAATCAAACCATTGCAGACGAGGCCTTCACATCAGCCACTAGAGTTTGGAAACATATCTTTTTTACTGTTTTTTATGAGGGTTTTCACCCATGTCCATAGCGTCGATTTGTACTAGTGTGAGGAGAAACACCGATAAGATGCTAGTATCTTCCTAGCGCCATGGGATGAAGAAGGAAAGACATTGGCTTGCACTATCTTCCTCACTTGGATGCCTTGCGCCACTAGCACCCTCTTCTATTTTTAGGGAGGCAGTAGTGGATGCTGGATTACCTGCCCAAACTAATCCTGAAGCCCTAATAGTAGGTCTCCACCTACTCCCCTAACTATCAGATTATACCTGTTCAATCATTTGTCACAGCCGGGTCCAATCCATCTGTCTCCGCACCATTAAGTATTTGACCCCGCATGCTACGAGTGAGTTTGACATAGTTTGAGTCGTTTGTATCGAGTCGCACTCTGAACCGATAGTCTACAACGGGCTCTAGGAAGATATGTGATGAGTGCATATTTGCATCATGTTTTATATTATTATTTTGCATTATAGTAGTAGGATCTTGGTATTTTTCGGCGCTCGCGCGCATATTTTATGTCTATTTTCATCAGGATCGGGACAGATGATGGACAGAGTGGACACAATTCTTGGAGCAGTTGTACTGGAGAGAAAAGGAGGCAAAAACAAAGTAAATCGCTTATTTGGGAAATATCAATAACACCAGAAGAAAACCCGAAGCGAAAAAAGTCTACAGAAGGTTTAACGACCAACTACACGGCGGGAGTATTTTCTCTGGCCGTATAATTTCCACCGTATAGTTGGCGCTGACACCGCCTCCTCAAATAGTTTCATCCCGTGCAACTGGATCAGGGAGACGACATACGGAACTACCAGAAATCGCTGAAACCTCACCTCCAGAAGGCATCTGGAAGGGAAACTCATCCACCGGGGGATCCATCTTCGCCCTGCGCAGATCTGGGAGGCTAAGGCATCGATCTTCATCATCAATCGCTGCATCACCACCATCTTCATCCATCTCATCTACATCTTGTCTAGATCTTGTTGTAATTTCCGTACTCATTGTGGATTTATATAAGTATTATTCCTCTATGATATATTCCATTACTTTTGCCATGATGTTGATTGCCTCCATGTCTGAGTAGATCAGTAGTTCTTGGAGAGATGGAGAAACCCTATCATGAGATTGAAATAAGATAAAGTTTATTATGATATTCATCCTGTGACCATGTGTTAGATTATCTTCATCTTGATGTTGGGAGAAGTCGACATCTCAATATTTGCCTCTTGTGGGGACTTGATGGAGGAAACTACTTGTTGGTAGACGGAGGTGTGTTAGCACTTACAGTGACTACAAAGCTGTTGGCACTCCTTACGTATCAACCTGAAAACTGAGGAAACTCACGACACACTATCCATGTCATGGGATACGTCCTGCGGGATTAAGTCCTTTAATAGTGCAGTAATTTAATTGATGTTGATTGCTGTCTGCTATGGTTATAAGGATGATATGAGCAGTCATTGCTGTCTATTTTTTCAAATACGGAGTTCCTCCCACACATACATAGTTAAGAATTTTTATGATAATAATCTTTACCTTAGCCCTTTATAATGCTAGTGGTGTATCCACTAATCTCTGAGAACACTTTTCCTCATTACAGTTTCAAATCTCTTTTACACACGCAATACTTACTTTCTGTATTCAGTTTGTTTTATTTTACTTATTGTTCTCTTATACCAAAAAACCCCAAAACACCTTTTTACACAATACTCGCATTTTATCTTGTTATTTAGAACTTTATTTCAGTATTTCTATTTTAGTATTTAATTCAAGAATTCTTAGACTTCAGACTCCTGCTCCCTGTGGGATCGATATCTTTATTTCGAAACTAGCTACAAACAATCTGTGCACTTGCAGTCATCAATATGCTGACTTAAACACTGTATAGTCATTATGATTTTCCTTCTCAATGTGTCAGACTGTCGAGTGACCAACTACCTTTGCTTTGCAATGTTGGTGCTAGGCTATAAGTGAGTCTGTGTCATACCCCGTGTTGCAATGCGTCTCTTCTCATGTCCGTGATGTGCAGTTCCTATGCGACTAACACTTAATCTCACCGACTAGCACATGACCATGATGTTTCTAACCACATCATCTAGAGAGGGCCCAGAGAGTATCTCTCTAAGTCGGATGAGAAAGTTTCGTCTCGGTAATTTATGCCGTGCAGTTTGCTTTCGAGTCGACCCAAAGTCGGCTAGTACACAACTCGGATCATGTGACTACGTCAGATCTAAAGATTCCATTATTTGAGTTGGTGCACATGACATTATTAGTGCGGAATCGGCCTTGGGTCAGTCTGAATCGCCTATCTCTTTGGTTGAGTCAGTGGTAGCAGGATTAACACCTCCATGCCCATGACGAGTGTAACCTCTTTATCCGTCGACTCACACATTAGTCTAGGTTAAGTGTCCAACTTAACTTATGACTAAGGACAAGCAGTAAAGAATGACTCCAAACATATGGATCTATGGCTGAATTATGTACTCGGGGAGGACATGCATAAACGAATAATATGTTTGTCTCTAGGGCACATAATTCCTACACGTTTTTCACAGAATTCGTCTTGTGATCGGGATGCACTAAACAATGTTTCATGATGCTAAAGTTTATTCAATTTAGTCTGAAGTTTTGTTTGGTCGATTGTCCTTATTTGTTTCATGATCATTAATTTTTTATGTTTCTTTTTCTTAACTTTGTATTTTCCATGAGCATTTTATCCTTCTACTTGATATATTACGGTTTGAAGTTTCTCTATGGTTTTTCCATGATCATTTTGTTCCACTTACCTAAAATTGTTGTTCCATGAGTTTTCAAGCATTGTTCCACCAACATTAACATCTTTTCCTCTTGAATATTTGTTCAATATGTGGTTGTGAATTGTTCCACGAGCACTAACTTTTTTTTGAGACTAAAAAATCTTGTTCCACCAACATTAACATCATGTTAACCTTGAATATTCATTGCATTTATTGTCATCAATTGTTCCATGAGCATTACCATTTTGTTCCCCATACTTAAATTTTTGTTCTGCAACTCTTCAAGAATTTATCTACCGACACTAAAATCTTGTTCCTCTTAAAAAAAAATTCCATCCTCGGCCGTGAATTATTCTACGAGTATTTTCATTTTGTTCCCACACTTACACTGTTGCTATGTGACTCTCATAGAATTGTTGAACGTTAACATTTTTCCTATTTAATGTTTTTTCCATTTATGGTCGTGAATTATTCCACAAGCATTGCCATTTTGTTTCTTGTACTTAAAATGTTGTTCCGTGATTTTTCAATAATTGTTCCATCGACAACAATATTGTGTTCCTCTTTAATTTTTGTACCATATGTGGTTGTGAATTGGTCAACAAACATTGCCATTTTGTCCTCGTACTTAAATTGTTGCTCTGCAACTCTTCAAAAAATGTTCCACCAACATTAACATCGTGTTTGCCTTGAATTTTTGTTTCATATATGGTCATGAATTATTTCAGGAGCATTATTATTTTGTTCCTGTGCTAGAAATTATGATCAAAATGGTTGTTCCTTTAAAGTATCATTTGTTCCATTTGGTCCAAATCTCTATCCGTTGGAAGTTGTGAGATGTTCCTAATGCAATTTTTTAACTTCGCTTGGAGTTTTATTCCTCTTGTGGTCGTGATATGTTCCACGAGCACTAACTTTTGGTTATAGTATGGTATAAAATCATGCTTCACTTGTGGTCATGATTTGTTCGACGAATGGGAAATTTCGTTTCACTTTTTTTTGCGGGGAAATTTTTGTTTCACTTGGTCCAAAAATTTGTTGGGCATGTAGTTATAATAATTTATTTCTTTTATGGACACTAAATTGTTGGTTCCCTTGTAGTTGTGAGTTGATCGACCGACGTTATGTCCTTTTACACTTGATCCATAATTTTGTTGATTTTTAGTCCACATTTTTTTTCCTGGCGCTATTTTAACCAAAATTTTCTTCCAATGTTGTAATGCTTGTTAGGCCAGATGGGCCGCTCGCGTCGTGTGGAATACTTGCTGGCCGTGGCCGGCCGAGCCATCAGCACGTACGGCCCAAGCGATAGTAGTCGGTGGAGACCAAATCAAACACTGAGAGTATGAGAAAAGGAAACGTGCATTGTAGTCGTCGGTGGCGGTTTTCACGCGTTCTATCTCTCGTACGCCTATATGTGCGGCGCCCCCCTGGTACCTAAAACCGATCTCATCTACCTAGTCCATCGATCGATCCATCGCGACTACTTCGACGACTCTTTCGAATTCCGATCTCGCCTAGCTCGATCTCTGTTGCCATGGCTACTTGCTGCGCCTGCTACAGGCTCGTGGCGCACTCGGAGGCCTCCTTCACGTCGGAGTGCTCCCACGTCTTCCACCCTGCCTGCGTCTCCGGCCAGATCACGTGCCCGTCCTGCTCTGTGTCGTGGAACAACACGCCGATCTTCGCCCCGGCCGGCTACTCGCTCGGCTCTCCCCTGCTGCGGCAGCGCGCCAGGATGCCCAGCGCGAGCCCCTTCCACCACGCTCCGTCACTGTCCACGTGCGCCGTCTGCCGGGTCACCGTCATCGGCGGCGCCAGATTCACGGCCCAGTGCCGCCACACCTTCCACCTCACCTGCGCCACCGGAAGCTCCTGCCCGGCATGCACCACGCTCTGGGCTTTCCACGTGTCGCACGTGCCCTCGTCCTACCACCCCTCTCCGGTGTACCACGTGCCGCCGCCGCCGCCGCGGATGATGGCCGTGGTGTACGACGACGACGAGCCGCTGGAGCCTCGGGCGCCGCAAAAGGCCGCGCCGTCTCTAGAAGACTGGGATCTCGTACAGGACGCGGCGGACGGCGGAGGGAAGCTCGTCCTCGACACGCACTGCGAGCACGCGGCCATCGCCAGGGGTAAGCCGCCGCACGACAACTTCGTGGTGCTCGTGCACGCCAAGGCTCCCGGCGCCACCGAGGCCGCGGCGGCCGACCAGCCACGCGCGCCGCTCGACCTCGTCACGGTGCTCGACGTCAGCGGGAGCATGACGGGCAACAAGATCGCGCTGCTGAAGAAGGCCATGGAGTTCGTCATCGACCAGCTCGGCCCCGACGACCGCCTCAGCGTCGTGTCGTTCTCGAACGAGGCGCGGCGGGTCATGCCGCTGAAGCGCATGTCGGACGCCGGGAAGGTCAGGGCCAAGGGCGCCGTGCAGTTGCTCGAGGCCCTGGGTGGAACCAACATCCTCAAGGGCCTCACCGAGGCCGCCAAGGTGCTCGGCGGCCGCCGCCACAAGAACGCCGTCGCCAGCGTCATCCTCCTCTCGGACGGCCAGGACACGTACAACCTGCAGGGAAACAGCTACGGCTACGGCAACTCCTCCGTCTCGCAAGCCAAGGACTACCGCGCTCTCGTGCCACTTTCCTTGCTGGGCGGCGACGGCAGCCGGGCGACGCCGATACACACGTTCGGTTTCGGCACCGACAACGACGCGTGCGCGATGCACTCGATCGCAGAGGAGACGGGCGGCACCTACTCCTTCATCGAGAACCAGGCGGTCGTGCAGGACTCTTTCGCGCAGTGCATCGGCGGGCTCCTCTCCGTGGCCGTGCAGGAGGCGTGGATCTCCGTCGACTGCGCGCACCCCGACGTGCGCGTCCAGGCAGTCAAGTCCGGCCGCTACAAGAGCACCGTCCAAGCGTACGGGCGCAAGGCCTCGGTTGATGTCGGCGAGCTCTACGCGGAAGAGGAGAGGCGCTTCTTGCTCATGGTGCACGTCCCAAAAGCCGGCGACGCAGACGAGGTGACACAGCTCATGAAGGTGACCTGCACGTACCGCGACACGGCCACAGGGCAGGTGGTGACCGTGGCCGGCGAGGACGTGGCGGTCCAGAGGCCGCTGGAGGTGGCCAAGGACGACCAGAAGCCCAACATGGAGGTGGCAAGGGAGAAATTCCGCGTGGAGGCGACGGAGGACATCGCGGAGGCACGCGCGGCGGCCGAGCGCGGCGAACACGCGAAAGCCGCGATGATACTGGACCGGCGGCAGAAGGCACTGCTGCCGGAGCTGTCCGGTAACGCGAGGTGCGAGGCACTGGTGCAGGACCTACGCGAGCTCAGCGCCCGCGTGGCGACCAGGCCGGAGTACGAAAAGACGGGCCGCGGGTTCCTGCTGAGTGGTCTGAGCTCGCACAACCAGCAGCGCGCCGCGTCGGCCCTCATGGTCGAGTCCATGGCGGCGCGCCCCAAAGGACGACGTGCAGGTGGAGGAGGATACGGTGGTGGAGGTATGGGTGCGTGTCCTCCACCGCCCGGATCGGCTATGGGGCCAGGGGCGGCGTGTGGTGCGGCGCCGCCAGCGGCGTTTGGTGCGGCGATGCCGGCGGCGTTTGGTGCGGCCTACGCGACGCCGGCGATGCAGAGGATGGTGGGAGCTTCGCGGGTGGACCGCGAGCAGCAGCAGCAGCAGCCGAAGAAGCCGAAGAGCGGAGTCATCTTCCCACCCAAACCGAAGAATAATGGCGGCAACTAAGATATATTGGCGGCGAAGGCATACTACAATCGGGCTATTCTTCTGTTTAGTGCACGTTTGTTTACGTCTCATATTGCTAGAGTAAAAATATTTCGGGAGAGAATATATCAATTAGTATATGTAGTCCTGGTCATTTGAAAACTTCTATTCTTATAGAACTACTATCGTCGAGTTTTGGCTGTGGAAGTGAACTAAATCCAGTGCGATTCAATTGCTTGGTATCATGTTGTGAGTTGGTTTTGTGATGTCATATAAATGTCCTATATACAAACATTTTTCATGTTCTTCCAATTTTTGCAGATTTTTTCATGTATATTTGCACAACACTTTTTATTCCGTTATGAGAGTATTGCACTTGTCGGTTCTGTAGTTGTGTTGTGAATGTTTTGTTTTTTAATCCTCATTAGTTGTCTTGGTTTATTTTTATCCTATAACTTGTAAGGTGGTATTGATGGACAACTACTTTGCGCTCTACCGTGCGTGTTAGTTGTCACAATACGTTGCACCGGATATGGATGGCGCCGGTGGGCCTGATGCGGAACACGAACTTTAGTCGATAACCCTAGCCACACCCGAACCCTCTCTCCGGTACAAGTGTACCAGGATGCGGATGGTGTGGTAGTAGGATGAAAGGACAAACCGGACGCCGGTGATGCATCGATACTCCTACCAGGTAGGATATGGAAGATTGACCTGGTATCTTATCATGTGCATAGTTCAATAGTTGGCCTTTCTCAAGTTCTATGGGTTTTCATTTGAACTATTTTGAGTATTGTAATTGTGGTGTGTTCTCTATTATCTATAGGGTACAATTTTGTATTGATTTGTAACCCTTGCAAAAAATGTGTTTTTCTATTTCTATAATAGTACTAACTACATGTAGCTCCGCCGCTACCCTAACGCCACCTCTTAACTATCCCGTCTCTTTCTCTACTGCCACCATCTTCATCTCTCCATGTGTATCTACCCTAGATCATAAGGTTGTCGCCGAGAACGTACTTTCTCCATTCCAAAATGTATTGTGTAAATCAACAACTACACTATTAGCTTGTAAGTTTGTGTGATACGGGGTGACAACCATTGCAAAGAGGAAAACGCTTGGCCCCCGCGTCGCTCTCTCTGGGCGACATGGGCGGCGACTCCCACCTCCTCCGTCCACCCTCCCCACCTCCCCCGCATCCTCTCCCTCGCCGCTGCCGGAGGATGCCGCCGGCGAAGCCTGCGTGGCGAACGGCGGCGGCGAGGTCACCTTTTTTCCTTCGGTGTTCCCGCGGTGGAGGGTGCAGCGGTTCCGCTGCTTCCGACGCGGCGTGGGGAGGCGGCGTGGCTGGTAGGCGTGCAAGGGGCATCCCGGAGGCTGCTTGGGCGACGGGGCTGCAGCTGAGGTGTACGGCGGCGGGGGCAGTGCGTGGGCTCGTTTGGGCCTAGATCTGGGACCGCCAGGGCCGGCTCGGGCGCCTCTCTCCCGCGAGCGGCGTGCGGTGGTAGTCGGTCCCCGGTTGGCAGTGGAGGTGGTGCTGGTTTGGTGGTGCTTGGGATGGGCCAGCTGTGCTCTCGCTGCTCGCAATGTGCTGGCCGCTGATGGTCATTGGTGTGCTCTCCGGTGGTTGCAAGGGTTGCTACCTCCTCTCTCGGTCATCATCCTGCAGCAGGGTTGCCCGTTGTAGGCTGGCTGGTGATGTGGCTTCGTAGATGGCGGCCATGGTGGTGACGCGCTCCCTACCCGGGGGCCCGTCGTGGCCGAGCGTGGAGCCCCTCTGTCTTGCCATCAGTTTCAGCGGGCGCTGATCCCGCCTGTTCTGGTGTGCCCCATGGTTCTGCAGATGGCAGCCATGGGTGCGGTCTTCTCTCCAAGTGTGAGGTGAGCCGTGGCAGTGGTGGTGGTGGCTTCTCCTTGCCGGTTGCCAAGCTCTTGTGTCAGATCCTTGTCAAAGCTCTACGGCGTACCTAGCGTGGGGTGGTATTTTGTGCGTGCTCTCGGCTAGCCCACCCTTCGGGTATATCGAACCTATGTTGGGTTGGGGTTGCCCTCGGTGTTGCTATGCCTTTCGACTACGGCAGCGACCCCAGCGTGCTGTGTGGGTGCTCCATGTGAGAGTGCTCAATGGTGTGACTCTGCCATGTGACGCCCTTCGACTCCATCCGATGGCACACAGGCGTCATGGTGTCGTCTCGGTCGCGCGTGCCCCTTCATCCACACCCACGACACAGGTGGTGTCGGTGCGTTGTGTGGTCTCGGATGTGCATTGCCCTTCGATTACGTCGATGGTGCAGTGTCGAGGTTGGGTCTCGGCTGATCAAGGCCGTTCATTTACTCCGGCGATGACTCAAGCTGGATTGTCCCCCCGCGGTCGTGTCCTGCTAGTTCTTCCTTGTGATCGTTGTGCTTGGGTTGTGATGAGTATTCTCATCAGTCAACCGCCTCCGAGGATTCTCAGAGTAGCCCCTTTTCTTCTCAATCTTTGTTGTGGGTTGTGTGTGTGTGTATGTTTTTCTCCTTTATTTCTCTTCTCTTGTAACACCTGTAAATTCCGGTTCATTTGAACCCTATCTTGTAGATGCTGAAAAGCCTCATAGGCAACTTTGAATGAAATTGTTCAGGCTGGCGTAAGCACGCCGTAGTTCCGCTCAAAAAAGTTTGTGTGATACACAATTGTAAGAAAATCCACCATGTAGTTAAGAAAAAAAAAAGGAAATATGTATTCTATGTCGTCTTTGTGCAGCAATTCAGCTAAAAAATATAGTTAGAGAGGAGCTTTCTCTAGTACGCCCTACCTTGATTTTTTGGCAAAATATTACATCTGTCTATGTATACATTTTTTGGTATTTTCCAAAAGGTTTTTTAGAGAAAAAAAAAAGGAGAGGAAAAGCGGTCAACAGGACCGCTTTGGTTGCTGCCTAGGCCGAACTTGGCCGATTAGCCCGCGAGCGGAGGAACCTCACGAGGCCAACAGCGCTTGCTGATTCAACCGTGCGTTCCAGTCTCGCCTCCCAGGTCCCGTCTCCCGACCCATGGATGTGTCCCCAGACCAGCCATCCATCTTTTAAGTACCAAAGTATTAAAACTACAGCGTTTTTTTTTTTGTTCCAGCTAAACACGTGTCATCAATCAAAGTACTTAAAACCAAATTAATTATTGCTTTCGGAAACTGAGAAGATTTTATTGAATTTTGAATCGATTTCCCAGCCGGGGATCGACGCCCAGCTCACCCATTCCACCTCGCCCACACGAACCGTATCGATCCCACCCAATCTGGCTCATCTCGGGATCGATCCCACCTTACCCAGCTCGCCAGCCGCGCCCACGCGCGCAAGAGATCTCGCCTAGCTCGCCGGCTGCGTCCAGGATCGATCCCAACTAGCCCAGCTCATCGGCCGCGCCCACACGCCCAGCACCGTGCCAACAAGCACCTTGTATCGAACCTAGCTCTTCGATTCGATCACAACAGTCGTCGAAGGGAACCGCTGGGCAGTTTTCAAACAAAGGGACATTTTGCGACCCACCGGACATCACCCATCGGGAGGCCTGATCTAGCCATCCGTTGGTCCGGGGAATGGGGAGATATTGCTCTTCCTTATTCTCGCACATCCAGGGGCGGAGCTACCTTGTCCAGACGGGGTCAATTGACCCCGACGACCTTGGCCAAATCCCTTGTACACTATAGCCTAGTATATAAAATTAGCCTTGTGAGATTAATAACGAATTGACCCCAGTCCGTCATCCTACATCCGTGCGCAAGTGGCCTCTAATTGTCTAGAGGTCCAGTAAACGCAGCAAGTACCTAGCAGTGCTAATATTGTAACTCACGGCTCATCTAATCTCCATATCAATCGATCACTAGAATGCCCGATGCCTCGGCCCGGTACCTCTGTTTCCTCTGTCAACCATCGATCGGCCTTCCTCGTCGCCGCTCGACGATTCCTTCCCCAGTTTTGCTCTGTAAGACTGTAAATGCCACTAAAGCCGACCCGAACATGTCCCACTCTTATTATGCAGGATTATATTAGATGATCAAATTAGACTTCAAACATCCACCATCAAGATATATGTTTTTATGGGTTTTAAAGAAAAACATCATGATATATGTGATCCAGTAAGTAGTATCCGTAAATTTTCCTATATAATTCACTACTAGTTATCTCTTACAAATCTGGCAATGGAATCAGTCTCCAAAAAATGCATAATTATAACCAACCACATAAAATGATGCCGATCAATGATCAGGATAAAATCCCATTATAGTTATAATATAGAGGGCAAGGTTATTAATTTTGTAAACACAGTTTTCTCTAGGTCAAAAGCATTCTTTTTTATGTGGGACTAGCAAGTTCGATTTATTATTTACATGTGCTTATTGTAAAAGATAGTTTCTAGGTTAGTTAGTTCATATATATTCGAGCTATATAAGCTATATATTGGTGTTATTTTTATTCTTGGAGGATAAAGACCTCAAAATACCATTTTTCCTATGGCATTAGTATTGCTTGTTCATCTTGACCCCAACGACCTTTTTTCCTGGCTTCGCCCCTGCGCACATCGAAGCTACAAGTAGAAAGGATCCTGCAGGGATCCACACGTGATTGTTCTAAGTACAAGAAGAAGGCAAAGTGACGAGTTACCAACAAAAGCAGTGTCAATAAGATTGCCTGAAGGGAAGTACGTAACCTCGCTTTCATAAGACAAGCGCATAAACTATCCGGCTTATCAATAAGTATCCACGCCTGCTTGGCCAATAATGCCTGGTTAAACAATCTCATGTCACAAAAACCCATGCTACCATGCGATTTAGGTAAGATCAATTTATCTCGTGCAAGCCATGGCATCACCCACGCAGAGAGCTTGAATACACTCATCATATAAGTGGGTATGGCTTGTGCTACTTCCTTGATTAAAATCTCGTTTGCTCATGTAGATATATTTTCGTCGGGCCAATCCACTAATTTCCGCCACAATGAAGAGTTTCAAATCTACCCTTGTGTATTCTACCATCAGGAACCGGCAGGCACAGATACTTTGGGCTCAAACTCTTCAAAAGAATTTTCTACATTGGTACGTACAAAATCTTTTTCATATACACAGAAATACTATAAAAATATTTTCCGATCAAGTGTCTACACGTAAATCACTAGGTTCTTACAACTGTTTCTACACGTAGAATTCTTTTCCATACGAGGAAATTTGCACATGGAATTAACACGTATATACACACTGGTTTCTATGCAAAAAAAAAAATACACACTGGTTGGACAGGTAGTTTACTACACGTGCATACATTGATGCGGTGCGTGGTAGATCTAGATGTATCTCCTTTTCTGTTTTTTTTTTCTTTGGTTTGGCTCGTGGTAGGCAGAGACTAGCTCGTTCGTTGGGATGGCCGGTGTGACCGGCGAGATAATGGACTCTGGTTTCCTTTTATTCCGTAAACCGTTTTTCTATTTGAGCAGATAAATTCGACTTTTCCCCAAAAGAAAAAAGAGCCCCGGCCCGAAAGTTTATTCTGTAACAACTTCTTCCTAAGTCTAGGATTATTTGAAGAAACCCTAATCCGATCTACTATTAGATCACGATCTACCACGTTCGTCGTTGGCTACCACCTTAATCCCGATCTCCTCACCTCTATCTGCTGCCATGGCGACTTGCGCCGCCTGCTACAGCATCATGGGGCAGTCGGAGGCCTCCTTCACCTCGGAGTGCTCCCACGTCTTCCACCCCAGCTGCGTCTCCGGCCGCACCACGTGCCCGTCGTGCGACATGTCGTGGCGCCACACGCCGACGTTCAGCCCGGCCAGCTACTCGTCGTACTCTCCTCTCCTGCCGCAGCCTCCCCGGGTGCCGCTCGCGATCGACGCCTTCCACGTCGATCCGTCGCTGTCAACGTGCGCCGCCTGCCAGAGCTTCGCCGGAGACGGGAGGATCAGCAGGGCCATCTTCAAGGCCGAATGCCACCACATGTTCCACCTCACATGTGTCATGGGGAGCGTATGCCCGATCTGCAGCGCACGCTGGGCTTACGACGTCACGTCGTACCCCACTCTGCTGGACTACGACGACGTGCTAACGCCGCTGTCGTTGCTTCCTGTCCCGCCGCCGCTGCCGGTCCCTCCTGTCCTGCCGCCGCTGTCATTCCCTCCTGTCCTGGACGTGTACGACGACGACGAGCCGTTGGACGAACCTCCGGCGTCGCACCGGGATCTAGAAGACTGGGATCTCGTCCAGGATGCGGCAGACGACGGTGGAGGCAAACTCGTCCTCGACACGCACTGCGAGCACACGGCGGTTGGGAATGGAAAACCCCACGACAACTTTGTGGTGCTCGTGCGCGCCAAGGCTCCCGGCGCCGCCACCGAGGCCGCGGCTGATGAGACACGCGCGCCGCTCGACCTGGTCACGGTGCTCGACGTCAGCGGGAGCATGAAGGGCGACAAGATCGCGCTGCTGAAGAAGGCCATGGAGTTCGTCGTCGACCAGCTCGGCCCAGCCGATCGCCTCAGCGTCGTGGCATTCTCGACCTACGCGCGCGTGGTCATCCCACTGATGCGCATGTCAGGCACCGGCAAGATCGCGGCCAAGGGCGCCATACAGTTGCTCCAAGCCGACGATGGTTTCTCTTCCAGTGTAGGGCATATCCCCCCGCTTTCATTTACACCATTACTGCGGTCGGTCCAAGGCGATGATGGAGGAACGAACATCCTTAAGGGCCTCGCCAAGGCCTCCAAGGTGCTCCACGGCCGCCGGCACAAGAACGCCGTCGCCAGCGTCATCGTCCTCTCCGACGGCCACGACACGTGCAACCTGTCAGGGCGCGGCTATCCCTACGTTCCCGCCTCGGAAACCAAGAAATACCGTGATCTCGTGCTACATTCATTATTTCTGGGCGGCGAAGGCGACCGGTTGACACCGATACACACGTTCGGGTTCGGCGCCGACCATGACGTGTGTGCGCTGCACTCGATCGCAGAGGAGACGGGCGGCACGTACTCCTTTATCGAGAACCAGGCGGTTGTGCACGACTATTTCGCGCAGTGCACCGGCGGGCTCCCGCCCGTCGCCGCCGTGCAAGAGGCGTGGATCTCCGTCGACTGCGCGCACCCTGGCGTGCGCATCCGGGCCGTCCAATCTGGGCGGTACAAGAGCGGCGTCGAAGCGTACGGGCGCAAGGCCTCGCTGGACGTCGGCGAGCTCTACGCGGACGAGGAGAGGCGCTTCATGCTGCTGCTGGACGGGCCGAGAGCAGGCGACGCTGACGACGTGACGCAGCTGATCAAGGTGACCTGCACGTACCGTGACACGGCCACCGCCGGGCAGGTGGTCACCGTGGACGTAGCGGTGCAGAGGCCCGTGGAGCTGGCGGCCAAGGACCAGCAGCAGCAGAGGAACATGGAAGCGGCGTGGGAGAAACTCCGTGTGGAGGGGACAGGGGACATCGCGGAGGCGCGCGCGGCCGCCGTGCGCGACGTCACGGAGGCCGCGAGGATACTGGACGGGCAGCGTAACGCGGTGCTGCTGCCGGAGCTTTCCTGGGACGCGAGGTGCCTGATGCAGGAGTTCGAGCGCGCTCGCGTGGCCCGCGGGTGCCCGCCGCCGAGTGGTCTGAGCTCGCACAGTCAGCAGCGCGCCGGCGGGTCGGCCTTCATGGATATACTGCAGGAGCAGGAGGAGGATTTCACAGCAGCGTACCCTTCCCCGGCGGTGATGCGGCTGGCACGCGAGAGGTACGAGCAGCGGATGAAGGAGAAGGATTTCACAGCGATGACGGCGTTTGGCGCGACCGCAACAGCGTCCCCTTCCCCGACGGCGATGCGGATGGCACGCGAGACGATGGAGCAGCAGATGAAGCAGATCAGGATCAGCGGGCGTGGCAACTAGGCTAGGTGATGCATGCATGGCGGTGAAGGCATACTACTACAACCTGGCGTCCGATGGAAGTTTCTTTTCTTTTATTGCAGTGTTCGACTTCGATTTAGCTATCTAGAACTTTTGTTTAGTGCAAGATTACTTATTAGGTCTCGTATTATTTGGAAGAAATATTTCGGGAAACAATAAATAAATTGTAGTTCTGCTGGTCATCATTTTGAAAACTTCTACGATTTGGTTTTGCTAATTCTGTATAACTATCGTCTCGTATTATAGAACTTTTGTTTGGTGCACGATTACTTATTAGGTCTCGTATTATTTGGAAGAAAATAGGAGTATTTCGGGAAACAATATATAAATTTGTAATTCTGGTCATTTTGAAAACTTTTACTACTATTTGGTTTTGCTAATTCTATACAACTATCGTCAAGTACACAAGTTTATAATGTGGCTAAATCAAATTGAAATATTTTTCACTTACTCTGTATATATGTAATATGAAATATTATCATGTATGCATGTACAAGTCATGTTTCATGTACATTTGGAAAGCCACAGTACGATGCATTGCGAACGATTGGTTGTGATGCGAATGAATCTTGTTGGTATTTAACATTTACACTAATTATTGGATACGACTAGTTCTCGGCCTGGCTTAATTTTGCACTGCAACGAACCATGTTTTGGAACATAAGCGAGTCTTGTTGCTCTGTATAAATCCCCTATGGTATCAATTTTTCATGGGGTTTCTTCACCGTTTTTAAGATTGAAACATGTTTGGAATCTGACAACTTTATTTGAATCTTCTGTGAAACTTATATGAACTAACTTTTGTGAAATATGTTCTGTTAAAATTTGACTATAAATGCTTGAATATTGAATGAAACATCTATGAATATTCATCCATTACGGACAAAAATGCATGAATATTGAATAAGTATGTTGTTTTTTCTTTTCCAGATCGGATACTGTATGAAACCACTCTAAATCTTGTATGGGTCATCAATTTTTTTTATGGATCTTGTATGGATTTTCTATCAAACTTTAGTGAAACCTACCGAATTTGATAATCTTTGAAAAAATTATATGAATTATGTATGATTCTTGGCAGAAACATATGTAGAAATTTTATGAATATTCTAGGAAAAATAAATGAATATCTCTTGATACCACTATAAATCTGTTAAGTTTTTGTCTAATTTATTGTGTGCTCCATGCTGAATTTCTTCCCCTAAATATGTAAGTATGAATTCTTGTATGTATCTTATGTGAATCTATATACAATTGAAAAGTATGCAATGAATGTGTAATAAAACATTGTTGGTGTTAATATTACTCAATGCAGTTTATAGAAAATCAATGCAAAAAAAAGAAATATTGTGGAATATTCCTAAAGGAGAATTTTTGTTTGCAAGTAAAGTTCATTATATTTCTGTTAATGAGGGTGAGACGAATTTGTGAAACTAGTTTTACAATGAACTGTTTTTTCTAAAACTGTGAAACTAAAAAAATGATTTGTGAAACTAAAAAATGTATCAAAAAAATATTCCGTGAAAAATATTCTATGGAAAATATTATGTGAAAATATGATTTGAGAAGTCTTCCGTGAAACTATTGTAATTAAAACTCGCTAACTAATGAATTAAAAAAACAAAATTTTCACCATAGTGTCCAAATAATAGTTTGCCTTAGTTGTAGCGCAATCAAACAAGTAATACACATTCTACAAAGTTCTAGCTAGACACGATATAGTGTAATATCGCGAATGGGAGGCCCTAATTACATGGCAATAGGTATGTGGCATTTAGAGATTGAATTGTACCCAAATTTAACTTATTCTGGCTGCTATCAAATTGGGATTCATGTGGTTATTTCTCATGCCTTCTCATAGCAAGGGTATAAGAGCATCAAGATTGGACCCTATAATAGGGCATCTGGAAAAACTAAGAGGGCACCTTTTTGACATATAGGGCACGGAATCTGTTTTGCTTTTTGGATGATGTATTTTGCAGCGCCCATGCCACAGTGGCTACCTTAAAATAGGGCATGACTGCTGCCCAACAACCTCTACTTCTACTCATATGTTGCATACATATTCATATGAAACTATATTAACTTAATAGCAAATGAAAGTAAATAAATTAAATACAAATAGTACTTAATTGTTACAACATAAACCAAATGTTCATCAAATGAACAACTCAACATGGAGTTCATCATCACAAACAACAACAACAACAACAACATGGTATACATGGAGATAAATATAGTTCCTTTGAGCTTCATGCCAATTTCACCACTACTATATGAAATCCTTTTGTAGATCATCATGCACATCCGCATCATGAATGCCATGGTACGCATCAAGAAAATGATAAATTCGGTCTTTGTCTATTTGAAGCTGCAATGGCTTTCCCATCAATTCATAGCCACCGTAGACCACATTTTTTCCTCTCTCATTCTCAATAATCATGTTATGCATGATCAGGCATGTTGTCATGATGTACCATAAGATCCCTTGATTCCAAAACCTAGCTGGTCATCTGACAATACAAAATTATCATGTAATAAAATTATCATGTTTTGGAAAAAAATATCATGTAATAGCCTGTCCTCTCACAATACAAAAAAAATTATCACGTAAGAAAAAAATTATAAGAAAAAATTATCATGTAAGAAAAAAATTATAATATAATAGCCGGCCCTCTCACAATAAAAAAAATTAGACCCTCTAATAGCATCTTAAGAAAAAAAATTACAGGGTCTAAATTTTTTGTATTGATTCGTATACCTTGTAAAGTTAACTATGCTATTATATTTTCACAGTAGAATTCTTCCTGGAACAGAAATCATCTCTAGGCAGCTATGACTAAGCATTTGCAAGTAAAATAAGTTTGAGCCCGCAAAACTGGGCTGGAGCCTGAGTCCAATGTAATGCCCTAGTTATCATGGGCTCGTTTCGGGAACGCGTAAATCGACATATCAGTGCAAATAATTTGCTTTTTTTCTTGCTTAAACAAAAAAAAAACTCCATGTTCTCAAGCCAGCGCATTTGCCTCATGTATCGTTTTTGGGGACCTCCCCAAGCATTGCCTCACGTATATATCCAAATGAAACATAGTAATTCACAAATAGTACACCGTGTACTTAAAAGGGAGGGAATATGTATTTATCATCTTGGTGCATGAGTAGTTGAATACAAATATCATTTTAAAGCAATAGAGGAGTGAGGGAGAGGAGAAAAAAAAACAATACGATCATGAAGTCGAGCAGGACAATCACAAATGCCAAAGCAGGCCAGACTTGAGACAGGCGGCACGAGTGTGTGATCCACGCAAGTACTGGGGCCGTATCTAGCCTCTGTGGCGTGGAACCTGTACTGTTTGGAGCCTTTTCAGGCCCATTACAGGCAGCAAAACTGGCCGGGGGCAGAGATTGACAAGGTCTTTCTCTCCCTTCTATCCCTCTCTTCCATCCTCCTCACTCGCCGTCAGTGGACATGCATATTTCCCTTTCTCAATGAAAGAAAAAATCTCGACCTGTCCATCTCCTGCACATTGCAGACTTGCATTTGCAGTTGCTATCATGCTTCAGCCTTCAGAGGCTTGGGCCCTGTACATACCCTCTACGGCTTTACTACACTACTGCAGCTGCCACAGCAGTCACCAAAAGGAGTAAAAGGATGGAAAACTGCAGGGCAGCACTTCCAGCATAGTACGTGAAAACACCCTCCTGATCGATGTCGATCGATCGATCGGACACACCCAACTGAAGATGCAAAATATATTTAAAAAGATGGAGAAAATTAACTTGTAGCAACTAAACTACGGCAAGGCAAGGCGGTAGCTAGATTGAGAATCATTCCATCTCCCCGACGAAACTTTCTCAACCTGCTCGTCCACACCACTTGCACATCTTCCCCCTCGCTCCTGATCAATCTACTAGTACTACCTCTATTTTATAATAGTATAAGATATTTTAAATTTGTGAAGAAAATTTACCTAGACTTGTTTTAGTGTGTGAATTCACTCTAAATCTGAATGAACCTACGTACTAAAACAAGTATAGATAAATTTTCTTCACAAAACTAAAACATCTTATATTTTAAAACAAGGGAATAGACAGCAACTATTATTACCATGCTGCGAAAAGTCTTTACTTACCTGCTGCTAGATCGGCCGATCGATCGAGATCCGCAGATGAACTCTCTCCGGCCATGCTCTTTCACCTCACCGGGCAAAGTCCTAAGTCAAACGCGTTATCCCGCACGCGGCCATGGGCGATGGGCTTCTACTTATAGAACCCTAAGGGCAGGTTCAATTTTTTTTTTTTGAACTAGGGCGGGTTTGAATTTTCATGACGCAAAAATAAGAGTGTGAAGGAGCCAACAAAAATGGGTCGTACTATGCGTTCCCTGGGGGATAATTCTCTAAAATCCCCCAGGTCCTCCTACCAACACGTGTCCTCTAAAAAGCCCTTAAATCCCATTTTTGCTACAATCATACTCGTTTTTGCTACAAACAGTCTCGCTTTTCTACATGTAGCAGAAAACGGTTCGGTCTAAAAAAAATAGAAAAATAGACTGGACCTTGCCGAAGATTTCGCTGGAGACTTTACCGGCGACCGTGTAGCAAAAAAATTATGCTAATGTAGCATATCTGACCTTGCCGGAGACTCGCCGGAGGTATTCGCCGGTAGACCTCGCTGGAGACCATGTAGCAAAAACTTTACGTTATTATAGCAAAACCGTAAAACTGTTGTAGCAAAAGAAATATGCTAATGTAGCAAAAAACGATATCGCTCGCCGGTGGCTGCTGTAGCAAAACCGATTTTGCTAGCACTTTCGTCAAAAATATTGTAGCAAATATTTTGTGCTATTATAGCAAAAACATAGAACAAAAATAGCAAAAATTTGCTACTATTATAGCATCGTCCTGTAGCAAAATCTCAAAGACACATCGCATCACGACTCTTCATTGTCGTCTGGTAGCAAACCTCCATGCCGCTTGGAGCACCACTCTCAACCATATGTAGCAAGTCTTGACCCGTACGTAGCAACGCGGGGCGGGGCGAGATTTTCAAGGAGGCGCAGCAGCGAGGCTCCCTAGGACGGCAGCCATGGCGGGTGGCTCCATCTCCCTGGAGCCGTTGGGGGACGTGGCTGCGAGAGCTGAGGCGGCGCGCGGCGCGGGATACAGCGGCTAGGGACACGTGGTTGCGCGACCTACAGGCGGAGCGACGCGGCGGCGCGACTTGCATGTGGGAAGGCTCGGCCAGCAGACGAGGCGGCGCGGCCAAGAGACGGACCGGCGCGCGGTGTGAATACGCGATATGCAGGTGCGTGCGAGCGACGGGCTACAGCTGCAGCGTACATGACAAAGCTGCTTGTTATTACTAGTACGGAACATAGAAAACAAGAACTGCAGCCTGCTTGATAAAGCGGACCGGTGCGAAACGCGTAAAAAACAAGGACCCGGGGAATCGATCCTAGTGGAGTCCTAACATTTTCCAACAAAATTTTTACTCAGATGGACCGTCGAGATACATTCCTCGTCACATGGATCGATGACATGGCGGATGGTTAATATTCTCCACAACCTACGCCTTCCGTTCCCTGCAAATAAGGGTGGGACTGGATCAATCCCCTAAAACCAGAAACTAATCGCGCGCATCAAATCAGGAGTCTATTAACCGGAAGTTAATCAAGGAACCGGGCCAACGCACCGGCCGCATCGTTTATTGGCCGGTGCGCGTACCATTGATTCGATACAGAATTGATTCTTTTGCTTATGATAATGAAAGCACACCAATTTTCACCCTGATTGAGCAATAAGTGTACTCCCTTCGTTAGGGATTATAAGGCCTAAGAGCTTTTTAAAATGTTAGAAATTATAAGTCTTTTTTTATTTATTACCATCTCTCATTTAATGCGTGGCCTTCTTTTTTTTTCCCTTCTCTCATGCATGTATAATTATTGGTGTATATACTAATCAAGAGGATGAGTTATTGATTTTCTTAATCCTATTAAAATGGTACATAGAACTTATAATCCCTAACAGAGAGAGTACACTATGAATTGATTCTTTTGCTTATGATAATGAAAGCACACCAATTTTCACCCTGATTGAGCAATAAGTGTACTCCCTTCGTTAGGGATTATAAGGCCTAAGAGCTTTTTAAAATGTTAGAAATTATAAGTCTTTTTTTTATTTATTACCATCTCTCATTTAATGCGTGGCCTTCTTTTTCTTTCCCTTCTCTCATGTATGTATAATTATTGGTGTATATACTAATCAAGAGGATGAGTTATTGATTTTCTTAATCCTATTAAAATGGTACATAGAACTTATAATCCCTAACAGAGAGAGTACACTATGATTCGCACGCGAAGCTCCTATTTTCAGGACATCTAGCATTAATCCTCTCCTAAGATAGTCCATGTAGTTTCTTAGACCATGTACTATATGTGTCTAAAGCAGTTCAAAGGCCTTTATGGTTCGATTCCACACATAACAAGGAACCGATTCAATAGCTCTGACAGGAAAAGCGACTCAAGTTTTTTATTTGATTCATGGTACAAAATCTGACAGACTGGCCCACGGTACAGAGAAAGAGAGGAGAGAGATACATCTCTGACTGCATGCAAAAAGGGTAGTGTATGTGTCAGCTTGGGCCCATATAGGAATCGAACCTACATAGCAAGAAAATTAGACCGACTCAAAAATCGGACAGCTTTTCCATTGAACCGGCGTGACATAGTGCATGGTCTTAAACCTACTAGGAACAACACACTTTTTCATGACACATAGTTGGCTACATTCATATATTTTCTTCCATTTTTTTAGATCTTTTGAATCCAACTAGGAAACATGCCCGTGTATTGCAACGGGAGAAAAAAACGTTTCACAAAAACCAGCTAACTTTGGCGCCTGCATGATCACTTCGCCGTTAGGCATGCCAGATCATCTAGAATGTTGCTACTGGGAATCTTTTCTTTCTTTCATTTCCTTCCATCTACAAAGAATCAAAACAAAACATAACAACCAGTAGCCAAAAATAAACATAAACACACTACAATTCATATTAAATATATTAGCATCAATCCTCTTTATCTCTCACGCTTTTTACCTGGAACAAATATATCAAGTTTGTCATTCATTTACCCCAAATCAGTAGATGCAAACAATAAGTACTCACGCATATACACGTACCAAAGAAGTGATTCCTATAAAATCAGTAGCTATTAGCCAGAGATTGGGTTTGCCAAAGAAGTGATTCCTAAGCATGTTTCTATCAAGGGGTTGTTCGTCCATTTGTGAAATTCCAAGCCTGTAACATCCTTCTTATATCACAGATCACATCACATGTATACCATATAGAAAAGATTATAGGTAGACAACGGAGCATTCTTTACCTTAATTTTAATCATTGCCATCATCAAAATCAAATAATCATGTTGTGTAGTAAGGATCAAATGAAAATGTATCTCATTTGGTTTACATACTAACCAGTGTGTTACAAGACCGGCAATTTATTTCTTAACTCCTTATATCTGATTCATCCAAGTACCCTATATAAGCAGAGAAAGCTAGCAAATGATTGATTGTAATTGTTAACCAAATAGAAGAGAGGATTTTTCAAAAATAAAAGCCCTCGTAGGCCTTCACCTTGAGCTCCTTGGAAGGTCTCCACTCGCAAATCTCCACAGAAAAGAAAGTTACTACTTACTATTAACAGTGGGACTATTAAGACACAAGTAGATATGAAACGTAAAAACAATATTCCAAAACCATTATAGGTAATCCTGATTTGCATTAAATGCCAGTTTAGTGCAATTTGTCGGTATAAGGTATATGCATGATGCAGCCAAAATATTATGTTGTGCTTGTACTGATGTGATCTCAAGGAAGTACTAATCCATCTTTTTCTAAAATTTGGTTCTATGTCTACTCCGATGCCTTAACGTTTCATAATTTTCAATTTGTACGGATGCCCTTAACTTGTAAGCCTGTGAAGTAAAGTAATGGCTCAATAACTAATAATGGGGAACAAACCATGCAGACGCAAATTAGCACAACACTGACCTTCAGAGAGTTTTGGTTTTCCGCAGATTAGTTGATGACAGTACAGTCATTAACAAGTTCTCACCATATGATGACCCTAGCCATTACTTAACAGGTAATTTCCTTTCCTGATAAATAAAAAGGAAATCAAATATAAGGACACGAAAACATGTAAACTGATACTTTGCTATCACTACTATGAAGATGGAAAAGAAAATCAAAAAGGGAAAATTGTTAGGTTTCTTCAGATGACCCAATCCAGCAAACCATCATGGACATGCAGAGAAGAGATACATGTCGTAGCTGGGTGGATAAATGGTTTGGATTACAAATAGTCAGAGGAAAGACCGGTCAAGAATTTTCATGACACCTCATGCATGCTAATTTTCAAGAGATTGAATCAAAATCTTGATTAATAATATACACCCTAGATTAATACAAGCACAAATTGAAACAGATAGTTCATTGAAGGAGACACGCACCTGTGTTCATACAGATTCGAGGGAAGGACCCAGGACTGGCCACAACTCTCATCTTCGTCCAGAGTTCTAAATAAAAAATCACAAAACACATCTGACATGAGATAATCAATTATTCTTTGTGCAAGGAAGCCCATTTATGTTAGCAGAGGTAGCGTTGCACAAATACCTATGCAAACATTTGCCTCTCGACTTATGAAAGACATAGTAAAAAGAGACATAGTAAAAGAAAGTAATCTTTGACGAATCTCTTCGATTTCTTTTAGAGTTCACATCAACTCTTATCTATCACGTCGTCTGGTATTCCACAAATTCACCATGACCTAGATTAAATGCCCACCTCCCTCCAACCTTCCGAAATTTCAGGATGCATGCCATCCCAGAGGGCGAATGTTTCCGCAAAGTATTAAGGACATAATCATTTTACATTAGCAGGTTCCGTGCTCGCTCAAATCAGGATGTGAGACTGAGAGGAGTTCCTCTTTCATCCACTTGACATGGTTTATGCATCCTATTTCAGTATTATGCTAATCTACATCTAGACAAGTAATAAGGTAAATCAGATGTTAGATGAACTTCAAACCAGAAATGGATACAAGGTAGGCTATGAGATAAATTTATATGTGGAATGAAAAATCAGACAACTTAAGCATGAAGTTAATTGCTCATGATCCGATACAGAGGCCAAGGTCTTCCCATTCTCTAAAAAAGCAAAGTTTCTTACTAAAACATCCTACCTTCAGAATGGAAGCAAACTAATTTTAGTTCTTACTGGTTTCTTACTACATGACAAACTCTCGCCGTTACCTTTTTCTGAAACTTGTAGCAAGCCATGAATTATATGCCAATGATGGTTAATGGACACAAAAATTATCAAGAAAAGCATGATTGCAGCAAACATGAACGAGATCTTGCATCCATGACATCGTCATCTCCATCCATCTTCCTTTTCTCCGTTTGTTCAGGTGACATGCAGTTTGACATTCGGCGCAAGTCAGGTCCAGAGAAAGACTCCAGTGTCCAAGAGTTTTGCCCAGGCACCTGAAATAAGACAATCACAATCACACAGTCATGGTGACTTCCAATTCTAGAATTGATAAGAAAATATATTAAAAAAGTGCAGTGCTCATGAAAGTAGTAACATACAGGCACACAATGAAAGAGATGGCGCTCCCAGAGATGTGAGTCACACGGGTGTGGCTCTGTGAATGGTGAGAAGTCACTGAACTTGTTCGTCCTCCACGTAGATCCTTCCTTCACAAACATTGTTTTCGGATAAAGCATAAGGCGCAATAGCTGCAGCTTGACAACGGGCCATGAGCACAATCCATTAAGTGCCTTGAAAGCTCCAGCATAGAATTCATTCCCGAGCATGTCGTCAACCATGCCCCGGAACCGTACGAGGGTGTTCGATTTGATCAGTCCGAGATTCGATGCATCAACACCCGAACCTAGAAAGGACCATGCTCCCTGAGTCGATAGGCCACGCACTCCTTGCAGATGCTATGGTTGATACGAAAAAACTAACAATATTACTATGCTATGGTTGACCTGTGACAAGGAAGCCAAACAATATTTGCTAGCAGTTGCTTAACTATGATGCAGTAGATTTTTCTGTACACACCTGGTATATCCAATCTGTAGAAGCCAAAAATATGCGCTAGCGAGCCATGAGCCTGCACCTTCCATCTCACCCGGCTGATCATCCACTCAACACTAGTGACGCCGAGGCTTTCACCAACAAATTCCTATAAGATTTCACCAACGTCGACGTGGAGTTAGAATCGAGGGTGTCAGGTGAAATAAAAAAGAAGGAATCTTCCTCCCTCCCACCCATTCATACTTGCCATCATGGCAACGCTCCACAACTAATAATCTACCCCACGCTTCCTTCACAATAGGAGAAGAGGCAAGTTGTACTCTTGTGACAGTATGTCCTGGCAGCAGGATGATGACCTCTAAGGAACTCCAGCCTACCGTTAAAAATTAGAGTGGATTTATTGTTGGGTCATGCTATCATCATTTGTTAAGAAAATATTTCTTTCTCTGTCAATTTTTCTCTACAGCCGAGTATAATTGTGCTTTTCTTGTTCTTTAATATTTAGTCAATATATACTTCAAGAAGTATCAGACTATGTGTTTCATATGCTGCTCCAAGAAGGCATCTATACATATGCATTGTCGAGAACTAACTTCTATGATTATAGAAGATATGAATTAAGTTAACATAATCATCTCTTTTAGAAATATGTACAAATGATATGTCTTGTGTCTGTCCTTCTTAGATGCATAGCGGTACTGGGAAAGTAAGAAGCTAATTAAGATGGTAATTTCGTTTTGAGTTCGCCTTATAGCTATTCTATATAGACAATTACCCAACCAATCAATGAACACTTGTATCACATAGTACAATAGGATGTTAACCATGCCAGTTATCAATAAGTTTTAGCAGAATTAAGGCATTTATGCAAAAGCAGGTGACAACAAATATGTTTAACTACCTCCGTAATACCTGGTTGCTCCGATACTTCTTGGTTTGTACTCCAATGGCTTTCTGTCTTTTGCGAACTTGGCGCATATGCCTACAAAATAACACACTGTGGGAAGCTGAGACATAAATCTTCCAGGTAATAACAAGCAAAATTTGACATCACTACACATTACACAAACAACATCAAATTAGAAAATTTAGTACTCCATTGGTTGGAGTACTAAACAAACTTCAGAATAACTTGTGAACAAAAATTAAGGAAGCCCCTAGCTGCTGTTATGTAACCTGATCCATTGAGGTGTCCTCTCGTCGCTCCGGCTGAAATTGATGCAGAAGCAGAGTGAGCAACCTTTGCAGCTCGGGCAACACCTCCTCAGGGAAATGCTTTGCAATGTCTTCCTTTGCTATGTTTTCATGTACACACATGTGAATCAATATCCCGATGCACACCAACAACTGCCGGCGAATCGATGGAGATCTGGAGCATCACCATTTAAAACCGGGGTCGAGGAATCCAGACCGCCGCAGCTTGGCGCTAGCAACGCCATGAAGAAGGAAGCTATAACAGACATATGAAGCAGGAAGATATGTACGGGGTCAAGCTCGGAGTCGATGGAGATCTGGAGGATATCGCGGATGATGGCACGACCGGCAGCGTCGAGGCAGGTACGACGGGTGCGCCAGAGGTCCTGCAGGATGTACTCCACACAATTCTTGGACCACTCGCTCTCCAGCAGCGGTAGGTGCCCGTGCCCCCAAAGCGCATCCATGTAGTCGCCTGCATCCAGCCGTGCTTCATGGCACCCCAATGCTTGGACATGGACAAGCACGAACGGCCAGCCGCCCCTGCCTTTGATTTGAGTTTGAAGCCCGCCGCATCCCATCCATCGCCAGCGCGCTCGTCGTTTTATTTTGCCAGAGCAGATCGTATGTTCAGCTCACCATAGGCCACCCCACCCGCCTGGGGCATTCCCTAGGTCAGCGACTCCGTCTCAAGGCCACTGCCCCGCGTGCCTGAATCCGTCGCCCCCACACTGCGCCTTGAGGTACCAAGGTCGCGCTTTGTTGCAAGAGAGAGAGAGGGCTCGAGATTCTCCCGATGCGGTGGTCGGCTTGTAATGGCAGTGGCGCGTATGGGTCCTAGCAGCAGCGCGATGGAGAGGGGATCGGATCCCGGCGGCGCGCGCGTTGCTGCTCCGCCAATCATACATCTCATCCAGTAGGTACGCGTCCGCTCACTATTGCGCCCGGGAAGGGATGGCTCCGCCGGTGGCTGGAAGGGGAGGACGCCTGCAGGGGTTGAGTTGGGAGGGCTTCGTCGGTGGCCTAGGGAGGAGGTCACCGCCATTGGACGGTCCAGGGAACGAAGGCGAGGGGTCAGGATGGAGGTCGGCTCGGGAGGGACGAAGCGAACGAAGAAGGGAGATGACGCGTTAATTTAGCAAGGCCTAGTTTGCAAAGGAGGCGATGGGCGAGGGGATGTCGGAGGAAGAAAACGACGTAGTGATAGATGGCAGAAAACGGAACATCAAAGTTCTTTTTAGATAGTAAAAATAAAGATAAAGATATTTTGAAGTTTAAAGAAAAGGGCTCAAATGGAGCTAGCCTGTCTCCCATAATGCTGCTCTCCAGTTCAATGCCTAGCCATTGACACTAGGTAGAAGATGCCTTGAATTTTTATTTTTGCTTTTTTTAGAATTGATGTCTAATGCGTATCTTCCTTTTCCAATAAATATATATTATGAGTTGGGCTTGTGAAGGTTTGCTCCAGCTAAGTTGAATGGGTAGGTGAAGACTTGTTTAGTTCACAACAGAGATATGACGTGCTCTTAGCTGAATAATCAAACAGAGTAGCTGATCTAAGCTCCTCGGGGTACGCTATGCCACTACTAGTAGTACTAGTAGCAGCACAACGGTAATAATCCCTTCATTTAATCAACCCGAGCAACCATTTTAGCCTTCCAAATGCATTCGAGCAAAATTGGATATGCACTTACAATAGTGAAAAGTCCATCGTTCGTATATAAAAGCACGCTCACCTAGCACATGAGGAAAATTTTCTAATCATCAGGACAACATGTAATGCCAGCAAGACAAACACAAATTCTCCAAAAATGAAAGGGGCCCCTTCCTATAATCTGCCTAATCTACGAGTGCACATGAATGGGTCCACCCAGCAAATGAAGCAAAGCTTCACAAGTGCATAAGTAGATGATTCCCAACCAAGTCGGTGTAACTCTCAAGCAAAACAATTCAAAACACTCCTCGAGCCATTCAGCAAAAAAGAATCCACAACAACAACGCTGAGCTCTCTTTGCTTCAACAACAATAGAAATAGCCGATTTTAACCAACACCGATATTCTGTGTAAATAAATCCGTCATGAAGCTCCTGGCACCTTTCCTCGTGCAACGAGCCAGCGAGTGCGGAGCACCAGCTCCTCTCGCATTTCTCCGCCACCCTTGTCGAAATGAGGGCATCATGATCAGTATGTTATCTGCCGCCCACCTCTTTTCCAGCCATCACTATACACATATATATCAGCCTGCCAAGAGTCACATATCAGTATGGATCGTACAAAAACAAACTAAACTTGTGTTGTTTGGATAGGGAAGGAAAATAAGGTCCTGATGCAAGCACATGTGGCATTGTCCTAACCCAATCCAACACAGTAAACGCATAAAACATTTCAAGTTATACTTTCCTAGATACAACATCAGATATGTTCTTGTGCGGTGATGTCTACAAGAGCACAGATCGTTTGTAGCTAGTTTCGAAGTTCAGATATCGATCCTACAGGGAGCCCAAAGGTAAATGTTTATAGGTGAAGTCTCTGTCACACCCGAAGTTGTCACAGGTCTTCGAGTGAATTGACTACAAGTGTTGAAAATAGGAATGTGGTTTTGATTAAATGAGATGTATTTAAATAGAACTAAAATGTAAACTTCAGAAATATAAAGCATAAAAGTAAAGAATGACTTGGTTGTTTGAAGCAATAAAAATAAAGTGTCTAAAAAGAGACTTGAGATTTTTATTGATAAAGAAGGGGATGCCTTGGGCATCCCTAGGCTTTGACGTTTGTACCTCTTGAATATTTATTGGGATGACACGGGTGGCATCCCCAAGTTTGAGATTTTTTCCATACTTCATCTCATCACATCATTCTTTTCCTACACTTAAAAATTTCCTTCATACAAAACTTCACAGAATCTTTATTAGCAACATTAGTATATTCAAGATAATAAGCCTTTGGGTCTAATTTCAACATAAGTAAAACTTCCATTAAAACACAAGCTACTGTAGCAACTTTTTTAAAAGCTCAAGTGATCAAAGAGAACTCAAAAAGAAACCGATAAGAGGCAAATGCAAATAATGGCAGAAATTTGTCAAAACAGACCAGCAGGTAAAAATCGATTTTTTCGAATACCTTTTGTTGCTCAAATCGAAAAGTGTAGAACTAAAGAAAGTTAGTTAATAACCTGGGGCATATGCACACAAAAGTACAGCTCAATCCGACATACTGGAATTTTTCACGAATTTTTACAATAAATCATAAAAATTCGTTTCAGGACAACAACTTTCTCAAATCTTACTTCTCTATCATTAGAGGTTATTCTTGGCACAAAAACCACAAAAAATAATAAGGAGTGGTTATTACAGAGGAAATAACTTCCAAAACTCAACAAAAGAAAAACTAACTAAAAAATAAAAAATTGGGTTATCTTCCAAGAGTGCTTTTTTTTAACGCCTTTCAACCAGGCTTGATAGTTTGAGAAGATGCTTACATAAGAAATATGAATTAAAGTAAAACAGAGCATTAAGAATCAAATTCAAAACGCATTTAAGTCTAACCCACTTCCTATGCATAGGAATCTTGTACACAAATAAATTTACAAAGAACAAAGTGACCGGCATAGGAAGATAAAACAAGAGTAACTTCAAAACTTTCAGCACATAGAGAGGTGTTTCAGTACCATGAAAACTTCTATAACCATATTTTTTACTCTCTTATAATAATTTTTAGTAGCCTCATGAATAAACTCAACAATATAACTATCACATAAAGTATGCTTTTCATGATCTACAAACACATAATTTTTATCAAGCTCAAAAATAGTGGGATTAAAACCTTCAAACCCACTTTTAACCATTTTATAACAGGATGACTGATCATTCTCAAGAGGTATGGGGTTTCAAGATAAAGTCAAAACCCCTACAATCTCATTTTCAATAGTAGTACAATTAATATTATCAACCAATATAGGACCATCATCTAGAGCTTTATCATGAACATTTTCTAAGCAAAACTCTTTAGTATCATGCATTTAGAAGTTAGGAACAAATAAAAGATTATCATAAGATTTATCAAAATAGCATGGATTATCATAGATAACAGGAGCATAATTATTATCACAAGTTTTACCCATAGTAGATATTTCAAAAGAATCCACAGGAACATAGCATTCATCCTCCTTATGTAAGCATGGGGGACAATCAAATAATGTATTAGTTAAAGAGTTACTCTTATTGGGAGGTAGACATGGGTAGTTGCTCCATTCTTCCTCCTCTTGATCATCACTCTCCTCCTCTTTTTCATCCAACGAGCTTCCACTTTCAGCAATTTCTTCTTCCATAGGCTCCTACAAGGCATTAGTCTCTTCCGTTGGTGGAGAGCATCTATCAATATATTTAAGAATATAGCCATTTTCTTCCTTGTAATTATCAAAGCAAAATTTAAGTATATCATAAACCTCATATTTATAAGGTGCATCATCAGTATTTTCAAGCAAATAAGCAAGTTCGAATGCACCATTCCAAGTAATAAATTCTTCAATTTGTTCCACATCATAAAAGTCATAATTTCCCTTAACATAAGAAGATATGGTAACATTATCATTATACTCACATTGAAAAGGGAGGTGTTTATACCTCCTTTTTTTGAAAGGAAAGCGGTGAGGGAAACCCCAACAGCGAGTTTGGTTTGTGAAATAATAAGAACCCAGTTTTGCATCCGGGAGGACTTGAACTTGGGTGGATGGGTCGTACATCCACTCCCCTAACCAAGTGAGCTAGGCTCACTTCTTTGTGTTTATACCTCCTACAGCAACAAGATTTATCGAAGCAATAAGTAACATTATAAGCAGAGCACATGTTTCTAGCAATGATATGCAATTTATCAATTTGTTCCCATAAGTGTTTCCCTTTTTGTGACAAGCGGGGTTCCTCATAATATTTGTGTTCTTCAGTTTTTTAGGATATTAATTAATAAATGTTCAGAGTCTGAGGTGTTACATATTTACAAATTACAAGGGAATAAAAGATATCCCAAAAAGGTTAGAAAACCTAAGACCTCACGGTATTACAAACTATGGACTATGCTCTTGATGAGTGGGTCTAAATCCTCCTTTGTCATGTGGATCGGTAGTGAGAGATCAGCATCCAATCTTGACTTCCAGGCCTGGACCGAGGGTTGTATGTTATTAAACCAGAGGATTGTTTCTCTCCTTCCAGATGTTCCAGGATCCAAGCAGGGTAATTTCCATAAATAACTTTTTATTCCAGCTTTGTTTTCCTTGTTCAATGATCTGAAGCCTAGAGCTAGACATAGACCAAGAGATATTGATTGAATCCCAGCAAGCTTGACTGAAAGGGCAATGAAAGAGCAAGTGTTCAATTGTTTTCCTTGTTCTAAGCATGTTTCTTGTATTCAGTCTGTCGGACAGAACAAGCCATCCAAAGAACTTCACTTTTGCAGTGCACTTTGATTTCCATAGCCATTTGAAAGATATATGTGGGTTCAGGTTTCTAAAATTATACTGATAATATCTGCTGGAAGTGAAATCTTTGGCTCCCCAAACATAACTCCAAGTGTCTTGTAGGTGCTCACTGAGTTGTATCTCTCTGCAACTATTTTAAATTGTTCTTAGTTCAGCTAAAGCTTCAGTTGATAGAGGAAGATAAAAGAGAGGTGCCAAATTGTCTGTAGCTAGAAATTCTTGGGTAGAGATATCTTCATTCCTCGCATAAGAATAGATAACTGGGTGGCTCTCTTCTAAAATAGTGTCAGACCACTGATCCTTCCAAAACAATGTATTGGCCCCATTAACAATTGTACTTTTAGCCACACCTCTAAATAAATGGGAGAGTCTAAACACATCTCTCCACCAGAAAGAGCCACAAGGCCCAGTAGCATGTGGAACAGTATTATTGTAATAAGCATTCCAAACCAGAGAAACCCAGGGGGTGTCATCCTTGTTGTAAAACTTATGAAGGAACTTTAACATCAGGCCTTCATTTTGAATTTTTAGGTTAAGTATGTCAATACCTCCTTTATTCTTTGGCCTACAAATCATGTCCCAAGCAGCAAGAGAGTTGCATTTTTCACCTTCTGCAGTTTTTTATTCCAAAAACAGTGTCTCTGAATTTTTTCTATGTGCCCCATAATCTTATCTAGTAATTTGATTGCACACATTGTGAAGGTTGCAACTGAAGCTAGTAAGGAGTTAATCACAGTCACTCTCCCACTATAAGACATCATCATGAATGATGCAGACACATTTCTCTCAATTCTGTCAATCAGTGGCATTAGATCATACACTGTGGGTTTAGTGGTGCTAAGAGGGAGCCCTAAGTAAGTGAAAGGCATTTTGGCAATTGAACAACCCAACATATCTGCAATTTCCTTAGTGATGTTGTCTGCCAGATTTATTGGTATTAGGTGAGACTTGTGAAAATTGATCTGTAAGCCAGTAGAAACAACATAATTGTGAAGAATCCCTTTCATTACTTGAACTTGTTCTTTATCTGCTTGCATTATGATCAACGTGTCATCTGCATATTGGACAACTGGAAAATCCTGACCAAAATCAGGGGAGAATGGAGCTTTGAGGATATTTTCTCTGAATGCATTATTGATTGCAGATTGTAGTAAATCAGCAGCTAGAACAAATATGAGGGGAGACAAAGGATCTCCTTGCCTGACACCTCTTTTGCAGTGAAATTGCCTCCCAAGTACTCCATTAAGCAGAACATCAGTCTTTCCAGTGCCAAAAATAATTTCAATCCATTTTAGCCACTTATCATCAAAACCCATCTGTTGCATAACTTTCATCATAGCCAGATGATCAATGGTATCAAAGGCTTTGGCAAAATCCAGCTTAAGCAGAATAATTTCTTTCTTAGAGGCTTCACATTGATAGAGAAATTCAAAAGCCCAAGCAAGGCAATCCAGAATGTTTCTGCCTTTTAAGAAACCATATTGATTTTTATGAATAATTTTTAGTATTACCTTCTAGAGTCTGTTAGCCAAGATTTTGGTGATCAACTTCAGCACACAATTTAGCAGAGTAATTGGCCTGAAATCATTGACAGTTTTAGGTGAACCCATCTTGGGAATGAGTGTTATGTGTCCCATATTTATACTCTCTAGATTTAGGTCTCCTTCATAAAATTGAAAGCATAAGGAGTAAATATCCTCCTTGATGATGTGCCAACAAATTTTTAGGAAAAGGCCATTAAATCCATCAGGACCTGGGGCTTTATCATTTGGCATTTCTTTGACCACTTTATCAATTTCCTCTCTGGTGAATGGTATGGATAAAGCTTCAAGGCCCTCAGTTGGAGTAATCAGATGTTGTAAGTCAAAAAGCATCTCAGGCTGAGTAGAAGTACCCAATCTTTCCTTGTAGACTTGAAAAATAGCACTTTCTTTGTCAGGATGCTCAGTGACTAAAGAACCATTAGATAGTTTGAGGGAGGCAATATTGTTCCTTCTATATCTTTTAGTAGAAAAATTATGAAAGAATTTTGTGTTCTCATCTCCAAACTTTGTCCATCTAATTGTGCACCTTTTCTTCCAATATGCATTTTGGTACTGCAACAACCTTGCTAAATGAGCTTTTAGAATGTTCCTAAATTTTTCTTCTTGACAGAACAAAGGCCTTCTATCTTCAAGGTTATCAAGTTCAGAGAGAACCTTGTTGGTATTTTCAATACAAGTGGATAATTTTGAAATTGATTTGCTCCAAAATTTCAAATAATATCTCAACTTTTTAAACTTTGCATTTAGATTTGCAGCACTATTGGACTTGTGAGTTGTTTTACCCCAACTCTTTATTACAGCTTCTAGAAAACCAGGATGTGCTATCCAAAAGTTTTCAAATCTGAAAACCCTACCGCCAGGGATCTTAGTTTGTATAGAAACAACACAAGGAGTGTGATCAGAGGTTGGTTTGCCTTGTGTGGATACAACTGTGTTAGGATAGCTAGTTGTCCAGTGCATGGATGTAAAAAACCAATCAATTTGCTCTAACAGAGGATCTTGTTGCATGTTGCTCCAGGTGTACTTTCTTACTTTAATGAGCAATTCAATGAGATGTTGCTCTCTAATGAAGTCGTTGAAAATTAGCATGTCATTAACATTCCCCCAAGCTTATTCATGTTTGCAAGGGACCTAATGAAATTAAAATCTCCCATTAAGATCCAGTCTTCATCATCAGGAATGTGCACCTCAAACATCCATTCAATAATTTTTTCTCTCAATTCACCATTACAGGGGCCATGGATGTTAATTAAAGTCCAAGATTGATCTGAATGAGTAGAAGTGAAATGAACAGAGAGAGCAAATTGTTCACAATGCATAACCATTCCAGAAAAATTGAACTATTCCAAATAATAATGAGGCCTCTAGAAGCACCCATAGAAGGCACATAAACAAATTCATCAAATCTCGCTGGACAACAAGCTTTAATAAACTTCAGATCAAAAGCTTCCTTTTTTGTCTCTTGCAAGCAAATAACCGAACATCCACTTACATTAATAGCATTCATTAAGGCTAATTGTTTCTCTCTTGCATTAGGCCCCCTGATGTTCCAGCACAGAATAACCCATTGTTTAAACAATGACATTATTACAACTCAAAATTATAGAAACCAAAATAGAAATAAACAGGCACTAGGCACTGTCAACATTCTCCTTCTCCTGCAAGCCTTCCATGAGCTTCTTAGGAGTGAGTTCATCCTGAGGAACACCACATAGAGAAATTCCAGTAGACTGGAGCACTGGGATTGGGGTTGCAAGAAGAGTCCTGTCAGTAATTAGGTCTTCATTAACATATATTATCTGAGTCATTTAGCCTCCTCTGTGACTTCCACAACTTCCACTCCTGGAACCTTCCTTGGCTTCACTTTTGATTTAGTTTGCTTGGAATCACAAATGATTTTAGGCTTAAAGCCCCTGTATCTAGTAGTCTTTGAGCTCCTTCTGACTTGGCTGGTGGAAATTGGTGTCCCAAAGGTAAAATCTTCTGAATCATCTAACACTAGAATCTTTCTTTTGGTGCCAACTTATGAGAAGGGTTGCATACCAGAGGTCACCATAGTTTGATCAGTATTCATCAGTTTCATCTTCTTTGATTGGAGCAGCAACTCCCATTCATCAACCATTTCAAACTGAATAAACTTTGGCATAGAAATAGGGATAGATAGGAGCTTGGCATTATCCAGAGCAAAGTTGGGGAAACAATATTCCTTGAAGGCAGAATGAGCAAATCCCCTTGCCATCCAGATTTCAGAGTTAACATTCATTATACTGTCATTGACCTGAGCATAATTAATGGACAAGGTGGTGTCAACTTGCATCAAGTCTGATCCAGATGAATTTCCATCAGACACATTAGATAAACTATCATGCCAGGCTTGCATAGGACTATCCTAAACATTGGTGATTGGGGGTGGCACACCATCCTGGAAAGAAACCGCTTGTGCAGCTAAAATTTGCTGAAAATTAATCAGAGGAGGGTTTGGAACTATTGCAACATCATATCCTAGGGGTGCAACAATATTTTCATCTTATGCAACATTATGATCAAAAAGTGCAGCAATCACTTGAGCAGGGACAAACTGTCCTTGCTGGTGAAACAGGGCAGCATTGTTATGTCCACCATTGTGCCCACCTTGAGCATTTCCACTTCCAGGCATCTGATTATGATGGTTCCAGTTGTCAAGTTGCTGCTGGTAGAGTTGTTCAGCTGTGAGGCCTTCTCCATTCATGGGATGAGGGTTACCATCATCTGGTTCTGGATCTTCAGGGGGAGGAAGGATTTTAGGAAAATGAGCATTCCAGTCAGCACATCTAAGTAAAATAACAGGTACAGTCCAGGAGTGTCTGGCACCACCAAGCTGATGAATAACCAAACTTTTGGGCACAAACTTAGGATGAACAATCCAAACCTTAACCAACACAGATTTATCATCTCCTCTAGGATTATGCCACATAGACAACAAACCAAAATCCTGAACAGCACTATGAATGTACAGGCTAGTCTGATAATCCAGGGGGAAAGCTAAGAACTGGATCCAAGTTTCCCTACCAAATGCAGTAAGACGCATGTTTCTGGCTTCGTTGTGTTTCACAAAAGTGAAAGTGGTAATATCATCAATCTCAAAGGATGTCCCTACTGTAGCATCCGCAATCAGGGTTTCAGTCATAGTAAAAGTGCAAAGGCCTAGAGGGTGATCATCGAAACGATTGACAAACAGCTGCGGCTCATTCAAAATATTCATCACCTGAACCCTATAGTCCTCTCTGAGCTGAATCAGGATGAATCTGTTGGTCTCGGCAATTACCTTGCGATCATGCTGCAGAGGAGCTTCAGCTGGCACCACCATGTGCGATCTCACCAAGCGGTCCACTGGCCCCAGATCTATTGTCAAGCCATTGGGGAGAAAAGCTAGTGGATTAACTGGGAAGTTGGCCATTGTTGTGGTGGAGAGGGATTTGTCGTCAGCCAACGGAGAAGGAGATGAAGTAGCAGGAGAAGGGGGGGGTGAAACTCCAGGTGAAAAAAATGGTTGCTTCTTAATTACCCAGATATTCCGACCAGGAATATCAGTCCTTTTGTTTGTGGTTGTTTTATTTTTTTGCCAAACCCTTCGTTTCTTCTTTGGGCAGCTCCTGGCCCAGTGTCCCAATAAATGGCAATTCCAACAAGGCTAGCCCAAAATGCATTTACTCGCCAGGTGACCAGATATTAAAAATTTAACACACCAGGGGCTGCGCAAACCAGAACACCTCGAGCATTTACGTCCCAGAGCAGAATTACACACACAAATTGTCGGGCAGGAATCCACAAGATGATCGTGATCTCCACATCTGGAACAACGGCCCAGGATTTCAAAAACCAGAGCTTTGCTAGGGACAAATTTCAAATCCAATGCATGCATGATATCTTGTTCAGAGTAATGAGCCTATCTCAGATCTTTGATCTTTTCTAACGTGAAAGGAGGTAATTGCATGCAAGAGTTACGTAAGAACTTTGAACCAGTAAAAACTTCCTTATGATCACGTTCAAGATCCACCAAAATAGGATCAGAAAAACTTCCAAAAAATAGAGGCCTAGCCTGATCAGATCCATGTGTAAATGTCACGAGAGGAATTGTTGATGAAAACCAAATTTAGCCAATTCATGTGATGATCCCGAATGAGAACCTTGTGCAGCACTTTTCTTGAGGAACTCCAAATTTGGTTTGAACTGAATGGGACTAGTGTGAGAGATACTCACATTATCATCAGAAGGTAGTCCAATAAATGGATGATCATGCATAAAGCCAGAGATCTGAGGATGAGAACCCCGAAACAAACTGAAGTAGCAAACAAAGTCTGGCCAAACCCTGTCTTTAAGAACATAGATGAAATGCCCCACTTTGTTTGAAGCCACCGAAAACCGAAATCTTCGATCACTTAATTGAAAACATTGAATCTTGCAGCAATTCCACCAATACAACATTGAAGGGCAAGACCCACAGATTCAACATTTAGAGGAAAAGAGGCCGAGGAGAAAGAAACCACCAAGAAGAACTCATTGGCAGTCGAGGAAGGGAGGAAGTGGACCGTAGATCCAAAACGTCGATGCACCTGTTTAGCCAAAGCCTGGCCAGGAGAGAAATCCCAGTGGAGTAGGGCTTCCATTGTAGGGGAGAAGGAGAAACCCTAGATCGCCAAGGAATCACCATTGGTGGGTGGGTGGGTGAGTCGCCATCGTTTGTGATTTTTTATTTGTGTTCTTCCGTGAACCCACCTTGCCAATAAGATCTAGTTTCAAAGAAATCAACCATTGATAGGAAGCATGATAGAGCAATACAATAACAGACCAACAAAAATAACAACTATAGTAGGAACTATTTTTTTTGTGTTTTTATAATAAAAGTAAAACAAAGCAAAATAAACTAAGCAAAACAAAAACAAAGTAAAGAGATTGGTTGTGAGAGACTCCCCTTGCAAAAATCTTCTTTCTCCCCAAAAAGTGATTGACAGGGAGGAAGAGATTGAAGTTGTTCTTATCTCCCTGGCAATGGAGCCAGAAAAGTGCTTGGTGGCTCAGATATGTAGAGATCGTTGGGAATCCCAAGAGGAAGGTATGATGAGCACAGCAACAAGTTTCCGTCAGTTATGAATCCAAGGTTATCAAACCAGTGGGAGTAAGGAAACAACTCCAAGGTGTTGCTATCAACTTGGAACCTACACAACACAACCATAGAACTTTGCCCCAACTTACAGTGAGGTCTTCAATCTCACCGGTTTGCTGAAAACAAAAGATTAAACGTATGGTGTGAAACATAGTGATTTGCTTGTAGAAAGTAAATAGTAAACGGTAAACCATAGATGGTATATCAATGATAAAGGAATGGACCAGGGTTCGCAGTTCACTAGAGGTGTTCTCCTTAATATAGATAGCATGTTGGGTAAATAAATTACAGTGGGGCAGTTGACAGATTGAGAAAGCATAACAATGCATAAAAAAGATATCTTGGCTCCTACGAGATTTTTTTGGGCATTACAACATAATACATAGACCGTAATCTAACTGCATCTATGACTAATAATCCACCTTCAGGTTATCATGTGAACCCCTTCCAGTATTAAGTTGCAATGAACAGATAATTGCATTAAGCAATGTGTGTAAAGTAAACAATACAATTGCCCTTGAATAAAAGATTGTTTTTGTCTCCCTACTAGCAAAATGACGACCCACAAGTATAGGGGATCACAACAGTATTCGAGGGTAGTATTACCCAATTTATTGATTCGACACAAGGGGAGACAAAGAATACTTGCAAGCCTTAACAACTGAGTTGTCAATTCAGCTGCACCTGGAAATAGTTCTTGCTCATAGAAGTTTATCAGTAGCAACAGTTTCGTAATAGCAATAGCAAATTAACAGCAGCAGTAAAACATGAGCAATAATAACAGTAGTAGCAAACAGTAGGATATGAGCGCGGCAGGCATAGGGATGGATGGACGGGCGTTGCATGAATGAGTCTAAACATGTAACTTCAAGATTTAGGAAAATTACAGATAAATAAGAATAAGCATCCAAGTACTAAACAATCATAGGCATGTGCTCCATATATAGTCATGCGTGCTCGCAATGAGAACTTGCACAACATCTTTTGTCCTGCCAGCCCGTTGTAGTGGGGCCTCAAGGGAACTACTGGCAATTAAGGTGCTCCTTTTAATAAAGCACCGGAGCAAAGCATTAACACTCCGTGAACAAATATGATCCTCACATCACACCCATCCCCTCCGGTTGTCCTAATTTCTGTCGCTTCGGGGACTTTGGACCCGGACAATGATATGTGTACACAACTTGCAGATAAGGTCACAAACAATACTATCATAATGATTCAATAATAAGTTCAGATCTGAGATCATGGCACTCGGGCCCTAATGACAAGCATTAAACACAACAAGTTGCAACAAAGTCAAATAGCACTAATAGAGATACTAGGCACCATGCCCTAACAATCTTATTCGATTACATGATAGAACTCATCCAATCCCTACCATCCCTATAGCCTACAGCGAGGGATTACTCACTCATGGATGAGGGAAGCATGAATGGTTGATGGAGAGGCGTTGGTGATGACGATGGCGATGATCCTCTCCAAATTGCCAGAACGGAGTTTCTGGTTCCGAATAATGGTTTCTGGTGGTGGCGGCGCAGCGGAACTCTTTCTGGAAAAACGTCGACCCCCCTCAGTTTTTAGGTCAAGAGGCATATTATAGGCGAAGAGGGAGGCCGAGGGGGTGCCTGGGGTGGCCACACCTCCTCCAGGCGCGGCCATGCCTGGCCCACGCGTCTGGGAGTGTGGGCCCCTCAGGGCCCCACTCCGTCTCGTCTTCTGGCTCCGTGAATCTTCTGGTGAAATAGGATTTTTGGCATATTTTCTCGGATTTTTCCTGATAGTTGATTTTCTGCTCAAAAACTAGACACCAAGGTAATTCTGCTGAAAACAACGTCGGTCCATGTTAGTTGTATCCGAATCACACAAGTTTAGAGGAGAAATAATAGCAAAGGTGTTCGAAAAAGTAGATACGTTTTGGACGTATCACAACACCACATCTACAACATTAGAGATTTCTGTCACTTCCCCAGATTACTAGATACATGAACCTACTATCGAGCATAATACTCTCTCTTGGAGTTACAAGTATCTACTTGACCAAGATAGCTACTAGCAATGAAGAGCATGCAAGATCACAAATAACATAGACATGATAGAATCAATAATCAATCTGACATAGTATCTCAATATCCATCAGGTCTCCGCAAACACAACATGTATGATTACAAATAGATGATCTTGATCATGAACGGAGCTCACAAGATCTAAATATGGTAGCACAAAGAAAGGGAAACAACCATCTAGCTACTGTATGGACCCATGATCCATAGTCCAAGGGTGAACTACTCACGCATCACTCCGGAGGCTGCATGGTGATGAAAAAAGCCTCCGGGATGATCTCTCTCCTCCGGTAGGATGCCGGAAAGAGCTTCGGATCCCCCTATCTAGGGATGGAGATGGCGGTGGCTACAGACTATTTCGTGGAGATTTGATCGGGTCCTTAGGGTTTCTGCATCAGGGTTCTTTTATAGGCGAAGGGGCAAGGTTGGTGGGCGCCCGAGGGGCCCACGCCTAGGGCTGGAGCGCCCCCACTGGCCGCACCGCCATATGGTGTGGCTACCTCGTGGCCCCACTTCGGCTACCCTTCGGACTCCGTGTTCCTTCTCGTAAAATATTGACTTTGGCTTTTGTCCCGTCCAATTCCAAGAATATTTCCTTACTAGCTTTTCTAAAACATAAAACAAGCAACTAGCACTGCGGCATCTTGTCAATAGGTTAGTTCCGGAAAATGTATAAAAATACCTCAAAGTGTAGACAAAACATAAGAAAGTTGATAAAAAAACAAGCATGAAGCATAAAAAATTAGAGATACGTTTACGACGTATCAGACACCCGAGGACATCACCGGCAGCTTCGTTCCGCCATCTCCCGACGACGAGGATTTCGTGCTGGCGGCGAGGACCGCTGACAGCGCCCATGTCAAGCCGGCTGACGCCCCGGTTGACTCTTAGCTAGGCCGAGTCTCTTTATCGTCGTTTATTTGTGCGCTGAACTCATGTTGTATCTGACAACATCGTATTTTCACACGTCGGTGCTGTTTATCCTAAGTTTCCGATGTATAGATTCTTTGCCACTAGATTCCCCAAATCATCTCTCTTTGGTGGCAGCGGCGGCGGTGCTGATTCCCCAGTCCTCTCTCTGCGGTGGCTACGACAGCGGCGTGGAATACAGCGGCGGCGGCACTCGTTTTGCCCTAGGTCAAGACCGGGAGGGGCGTGGTGGTACTGACGTGTTGTGTGAGGTACTGTGTGTGTGGGGGGTGGTGGTGGTTTTGTGGATGCTTACGTGGCCGGATCGTGGCCATCCACTTGGAATCAAACGAGAGAACTGGGATTTGATCTCTAGAGTAACGGGCCGGGACATTTAGCAAGGTACATCGAACGCCAAGAAAGCTCTAGATATGTGATCGGACGGCCAAAATGGATGATTGTGTGAGGGACGGCCAAAATGGATGATAGTGTGAGAGAGCTCCGTGATGTTCTAGTTATAATGTCTCCAATAATAATCTAATGGTTTTGCTAGTTCTCAATCGCCTGAGAACTTAGGTCCCAGTCGTCTCTTTCATCGTTCGGTTTACCTCGTGATTCGTGTAAAGTGAAAGTTACACATAAGTTGCAACTAGGGTGTAACCAAGAATTTAATGAGTTGGTCAATTGAGAATTAGTACAAATATTATGAGTTACAACTAGTTTGTAACTGAAATTTTAACAGAAATATTAAAATAATACCAACAACTTAGACATAAAAAAAATTCAAAACGCCTGAGATCTAGACACTCGTATGAACTAATAATAATGTGAGACCCGCGGGACGGACGGCGCAGCTCCTCCGCGAGGTCATCCAACGGTCCAGATCATACCGGAGAACACGAGTCAGAGTAGGTATAGGTTTTCTTTCCGTTTTTATTGATGTGGCTCGCTAATAAAAAGAAGGAAAGACTCTATCTTCTTCTGTATTTAGCCCGGTCTCCCAGACCAGATCCGCCGTAGCCCACCGCCGCCCTTCCTCTTGCTGTTGCTTCCATGACGCGTACGCCTTCGAGAGGATTGGAGATCGAGGGGTACCCCGTAGAGGGCGTTTCCATCGGGGGTAAAGAGACATGTGTGATCTTCCCGACGCTGAGCCTTGCCTTCGACATCGGCGTTGGCGTTGGCCCACCGACCGCCTTCAAGCAGGAGTTTCTCTTCGTCTCCCATGGGCACCTCGACCACATCGGGGGCCTCCCTGCTTATGTTGCCGCACGGGAGTTCCTTAGTCTGCCCCCGCCTACCATCTTTGTCCCGGCATGCCTCGGGGACCTAGTGGCGCAGTTGTTTCAGTCCTACCGTGCCATAAGCGTCACTGACCTCCCGCATATTCTCGTCCCGCTCGAGCTCGGGAAGGAGTACGAGTTCAGGACGGATCTCAAGGTCCGGGCTTTCAAGACATACCACGCCATACCCAGCCAGGTCAGGTGAGCCTCAATTTTTTGGGTTCAATTCACTCCGCCGTCATAAGCATGCATGCAATGTTTTGATGGAACGATCGAGGAAATCATCTGATGATATTCTATATGCAGGGGTATGTGATATACACAATGAAGAAGAAGCTCAAGCAGGAGTTCATTGGCCTCCCTGGGACTGAGATCAAGCGGCTGAGGTCATCAGGCGTGGAGGTATGCTGTGTGTCTTGGTGATTGTGGAGTTCGTTCGAATTAAATCACAATCTAGCTAGTAGCAGCATGTTGATTTGGCACCAATTTGTAATTTGCAGGTCACAGACACTGTGTCCACCCCTGAGATTGCTTTCACTGGTGATACAACATCAGATTTCATTCTTGATCCGAATAATTCAGATGTCTTGGCAGCAAAAATTCTTGTTGTGGAGGTATTTTGTTATCACTTGTTACTTTGCAGCTAATTACCCTAGATATATATATGCCCTTAGAAATATGTAAGATTTCCACTGCTAAATGTTTTATTTTCTGTATTTGTTCTCCTTTATGGTTTTTACAGTGAAATATGCACTATGAATTTCAGACTACTTTTCTAGATAACTCCATTTCAGTTGAGCATGCAAGAGAATATGGGCACACGCACTTATCTGAGGTATTTTATTTACCTACTATTTGAGATATTTCAAACCTATTATTTGAGATATTTCAAACTTGTTTATTGAAATTCCCAAATGTCAACTTTTTTGTCAACACAGGTCGCAAGCCTGTCTGAGAAGCTTGGAAATAAAGCTATTCTACTCATTCATTTTTCTGCTCGTTATACTTCGGAGGTGGGCTGATATCCTAACCATTGTTTCAGTTCCATCTATTTAAATGCTACTATTGGCAGCTTCATTTTTTTACTTCCGTTTTGACTACTTCTATTTGTCTATTATATCCTAATTCCATTCATATTTAGTCCTTCTTTGGAATACAGGAATGACAAAACACAGGAAAAGAAAAATCATAGGAATAGGATAGGAATGTAAGTGTAGAATAGAGGAATAGAAACATAGTAATTATCCATATCAAGGTGTTTGGATAGACAAAGGAAAAACACAGGAATCTTAAAAGGAATTTTAGGAGCAAATAGAGCTTGCTTTCTTAGTCAATCTAATTATTCTATTCCACTCCCTTGATTAGACACAGGGCTGCACCCATAAATACATTGTTTGCCTTGTTCTTTGTGCATAGAAAGTTTTCCATGAGGTCCAAGTGGATTGTTTTTCCCTATACTTTTCCTATGGAATTGGAGGAAAAGGAAAATTTCCTTTAGAATTCCTATGAGCAATTCCTACACCAAAGGCTGCTACAGAAATCTCATCCATAGGAATTTGAATCCTTTGTTTTTCCTCCATTTCAAAGGAGGCCTTAAGATACTTTGTTTCCACACGGCTATCCATGTTTTTGTTCTAATCAGTGCCACCTACAAGTTTTTGTTCTAACCAGTGGGATGAGGGGCAGATATGTGCCTAGAGCCACTGGGGCCGTGGCCCAAAACTCCCAAGTATCCCCATTGAAATTTTGGCCCACAACGAAATGGCCCTAGTGGCCTAGATAGATATTTCAGTTCCCCAAGCCCACGAGCCCAGTAAACATGTACCCGCACTTCTGCAGCCACCTGTGCCTCCATCGCCTTTCGTCGTCTCGTCTTCTCTTACCGATCTGTAGTTCTTGTGAAGAATAATCTAGTTGTGGCTGATGGGCTGCCAGCAGCCAAATCTACTAGGGGCAAATCGGTGGAGATGCAAATCGACTGGCAGCTGGCAGCCATATTGATCGGTTGGCGCGGGCAGGCCACACAAGCATTGTTTATGAGGCGCCGCCTAGTCGCGACAAGGCGTGGTATCCTCTGGGCGTATGGCGTCCACCTCAGAGGATTAGGTGTCGCCTAGGCGTGGAATGGTGCCGGGGAGTTGAGCCGAAGCCGCCAAATTGATCGCGGACAAAGAATTTTTGGGGGAAAATCAAACATGCCAAATGAAAACGGCGGAAAGTGAGCGCATATCCTCTTCGCATGGGAAAGCACCGCTCGGAGCATCTATCGCCGGTGCGGGCAACATTAAGTGGGACCAACATGAACGTCCCTTTTCCACTCAAAAATTAGTACTTATGTTGAAGATATATATGCTAATTGGAAATTGGCATATTTATTTTGCCCTTCTATGAGGAATTTTGACAGAACTAAATCTCATGAGGACTGTTTTTTCTGTAGGAAATTGATGCAGCCATAAACACATTGCCACCGGCGCTCCGAAGCAGAGTTTATGCGCTGAAGGAAGGTTTTAAAGAAAAATGAACTGAAAAAATAAAGAATGTAATATTTTGGATCAGATAAGCAAGGAAATTTTCCAAACTATCAATGCTATAAGGCAGATTCAGAGTTTAGTCATATTGTGGACCTCGTGATTAGTACTCCCTCAGTCCCAAAATAGATAGATGTTTTAGATTTTTTAAAATTTGGATGAATCTATATGCTAAATAGTGTCTAGATTTATTCAAATTTTGACAAATCTAAGACATCTATTTTGGAACGGAGGGAGGGAGTACGGAGGGAGGGAGTACGTAATTTCTCTCCATCAAGAGTTGGTAAACCTGGCTAGCAGGGTCGTGTTATTTTAGGCAATTTAAGTTTGCAAGTCGTCGCCCCCTCGAGAATTATATTTAAAGATTTTCCTATTTTACTTGTTTTTTCCTTTCATATTTGTTTCAAGCGATAAGCAAAATATATTTTAATCCATGTGAGCTAATTCATATGACTCTTTGACGACATTATGTATTTGTTTACCGCTTTGGTGTATCCCTCTCCTAAACTCAAACATATTAAGGGCTGTGATCGCTCCTTATATTACCCTTATGTTAATAAGGTTATTATGGGGGATACACAATGATCTCAGCCCTTGATGTGCATGAATTCGAATTAAGAGTCAGATAAGGCAACTCCTTTATAGATGCACTTAGCTCCATCTTACAATGCGACTAAATACAGTTTACATCCTAGATCTCATATATACCAAAAATAAAGCCTGTCAAAAAATATATACCAAAAAGAATTATGTTAAGATCCGTTGTTAATGACGATGTTAAGATCTTTTCAGTCATAGATGGTGAAAATCAAAAACAAAATATTTCACATTTAGCCTTTACCAAAAAATGAGCCAACCAAGAACATCTTTCACCCTCATGACATGTGTGGGTGACTGCCAAATTAGTATACTACTCTTCTTCCATTCACTAATATAAGATATTTTAGATTTATAGATTCGTTCATTTTGATTCATATCTAGATTACTTTTCTCATGTAGACTTATTTATTTTAATTAATATCTAGTCCACTTTGAAAAACATCTTAAATGCCTTATATTAGTGAATGCAGAGAGTACCTTTTCAACTACTGCGCACATCATCGGTATGAGCATTGCACCTGTCAACGCTAGCCAAATGTATCTTATATGAAATCTTGTGCAATTCTGTGATGGTTATTACAACACATGCTGTGTTAGAAATCATTTTTAATCAGAAATTTGGACTCATGGAACGTGCTTGAAAGCTGGATAGAGATAGCTTGACCAGCCACTACAGGAAAACCTGGCTATGCTGGCGGCTAGATGTTGTCACCGGGTCTTCCAATCTCCAGGTGATCCAAGAACAGAACTTGACGGTCGGCCGAACATTTATCAAGAATATAATTATAGGGAAAGAAAATGTGACAATGATCTACGACCACAACAATGATAAAGACGCTCCTACTCAAATGACATTTAAGAAAAATAAATATTCTTGTTTTCGCAAAAGAAAAATATTCTTGAATTTACCATATATAGCTAGAATGGATGTCGTTCTTAACTTGCAATAAAATTTAAATGAAGTCCAGAAAACATTCAGCCAAGTATGAAACTCATGATAAACTCAAATCAAAAAATTAAGCAACCGCAGTACTATTATGATGCGATATGCCAGGGATAATAATGTCGTGTACAACAAGTTACAAGTCTTAAGTAATCCTTAAGATATACGAAACATAGTACGTGTCTTGGTTAACCTTTAGTAATATGTTGTGGCTCTCCCCACTACAGGAGAACCTCTCGTTGCCGTGCAAGCAAGTTGCACGGCAAAGGTCTCTATTCGCATGGCAAAGGCATTGCCGTGCGAAGCCGCACAACAATGTCTGGTCCGGCAACGCTGTCGTTACCGTGAGCCTCGCCAAAACTACACGGCAAATGCATTGCCATGCCTCCCTCCCTTTGACGTGAGCCGTGAACCTCTGCCGTATAAGCTTCCCTTTGCCGTGCGTCCCCACCTCTGTCGTGCATCCCTCGCTCTGCCGTGCTACACCTTGTTGCCGTGCGCCGGGCCTCGGCCATGGAGCAGGCTTTGGCATGCGCCGCCCGTCGTCTCGCACGGCAACGCCCCATTGCCAGGCGCACAGGACACCACCAAGGAGCACACGGGCTAGCACCACGTGGCAGCTTTGCCGTGTGTATGCACACGGCAATGTGATCAAATGTCCACTGCATTTTTTTTTGTTTATTCCCTGCATTTCAAAATTTGAGATACATATAACCACAAATATATTCCCACAGCAGCATATATATGTATGCATATAACCACAAATACATCAAACACACCACAAATAGGTCCACATAACAAGTTAAACTAGCAATCTTATTACAAGTTCACATAGTCCACACTCCATACATATAGTCCATACAAGTTTTTATGTAGCAGTAATACAGTATGAAGAAACCTTCTTTTGCCATTTTTGAGGCCAACGCTGCTCTAGAGTAGATGACTTTGTTCCCCTTTTACTATCTTTTTTCCCCTCTTGCTCAGTTTCATGCAGTGCACATGCATGATGAAGGTCTAGAGTCAGAATTGAAATGTAATAAGAGATGGTTAAGAATGCTTTACTTATTGATTTGGACTTGTAAGCTGGATGCCCTGTAACTTACTCATCCTTGTATATCTTTCAGATCAGGGCACGAGCCATGGAGGGTTGTCGTCCGCCACACGCTGCAAGGAGCGCCGTGAATCACCAGCCAAGGGAGCGTGGTGCTGCTGCTGGACATTGGTGAGGGCCCCCTCCTTCGCTGTGCCGTTCTTGAGGCTGCAGCAGGCCCACACATCGCCTCTGCTCCGTCCTGGCCATCACCTTGGACGTGATCACCGGGAACAAGGCAGCGCCCACTGCCACTGTCGCAGCCCCCAGCCAGTGAGACACCTCTCTGCTCTCTCTCCACACACACCCCCCCCCCCCCCTCTTTTGCAGGGTGCTGCCTTGAGTATTAAAAATATTCTAACTTCCCCTACTTTGATAGTTGGATCCTCAGAGCTATTGTTTATAGGTTCAGGAGGCATTGTTTTTTTTTGTCTGGAGCTAGCTTGTAATGCTGTAACTGCAAGTAGCCACTTATGCTTATATGTGAAAAATATTGGAGGCTGCCTTTTCATGTTCAGAACTAGCCATGCTTTTGTTTAGATTTATAACTGTTATGACAGTAGTATTTTCATTAGTTTGTAGGGCATGTTTGTTTACTATCTACCATAAATTATGTGTGCTCAATTAGCTACAGAAAGTTTTTATTAGTGTGCTTGGTTTTAAACTGTTAAATATGTGCTCTTAATTAATTCCAATTGTCTTGTTGTATGCAGGCCGTGTAAAGCTGCTCACCCCGAAGGCCACAGGATGATGATGGCGCCGACTTTCCCGGCCACCTCCCAGAGCTACTGCTGCCGGCCACAACTCGGGGATGATACTCTGTTGTCGCCCTGCACCCTGATACCATGGATATGCATATGCTCCAGCTCTTACTGCTCAAGGTATGTCGTTCCTTCTTTTAGGTCCAAATAATCCGAGGCTGAGCTGGTTCATTTGGATGCCGATCTAGGAGTTGTGGTGGTGGTGCGGGTGATGCAAGTATTTGACCATGCTATTCAGGAGTTTAGGCTATGAATCTGTAGTACGGACCAACCTTTCTCGCTCTAATCGTTGTTAGGGATCAGGTTGGTGCCAGTTTATCCTTTGGTGCATATAATTTATCTTGTGTGTAAGCTCGGCTGTGCTGCTGAGTATTTGAGCTTCCATTCTCTTTTCTAAATGTGAGTGCTAGGTCTATGCGCAACTTCTCGAATCATATACATGTATATATCCCGGCTTATTATTCTTTTTCTTGAGATTATCGTCAATATAATACTTCAAGTGTCAAGAATATATTGTGCTATTCTTATAGATCTGTGCTTTGCACTTCATCCAGCATGACTATAGATTGCATTGCCATGACAAGCATTCAGTATATAATGATGTAAGAGTAGAGTGCACATGTGTTTGAGTTGCCAAAATGTGCTCTAATAATTTGCTCATTTGCATTTGCTTTATTATGGTAGTTGTATGGTTGTTGTTGTAGGAAAACCTGTGCTAGTCGTAATATAAATCCATGCTTTGGACTTGATATAGTTTGATAGGAGATTTAATTGCCATGATAAACATTCAGTTTGCAATAATGACTAAGAGAAGAATGTGCTTCGAGAAATAGCTTGATCACAGTAGATTGTTTTGGCTGTATAAAAAAATATCATTTGGCTTTCACAGAAAATGTTTGGGAACTAGTATCAATCTTGGTGATGCTTGTGGTGACAAGGGACCTTGTCATATCGGCAACATTGAGCATGGAGCTGCTTGCGCTGGACAATGGAAGCAGCGCTGCTGGTTTGAAGATGGAGTTGGTTTAGTGCGACCTGGAGAAGCCAGCGAGTCCGACATCGCGGTGGCAAGTAGGTGCTGGCGCTCAAATACTACAACGAGTTCACAAGAGTAATGCGAAGGTACTAGGTTCATTTCCCTCAGACTTGTGCCATTTTGGTCATATTATGCTTGTTTTGTCTTGTGGTAAATTTCTGGTGAATTGGGTATGGAATAAATACTACCTATGTTTTCTGTGTCGGTTGGTGGAACCGGTAAAAATGGAATGAAATAAATAGTTCTTTGTGGATTAATAGTGCGTTAGAATAATATGCTTGTTGTGTCCATGTAGATCTTGTAGGTTGAGACTGTTTGCTAATACTGCCTTATTTTTGTGATGAGAAAACGATACTTGCAAGTGAGCAGATGTATTCCTTCTTTGTATGTGTTCTAGGCTGCAGCTAGCTAGCATGTACATACACAACACCATGCAACTTGCCCATGCAAGTACATCTGTTTTGACGAGATAAATAGCGAGTTACCTCCTCCATGTTTATACTTTAGCTCAGGCACTGGGAGTCCTGAAATATGCAATTCTTTTTCAGACTTGTCCAAATTCATTTGTTCCTCAAACTTGGCTATTGCTTTGTCAAGCACCTTTTTTGCAGTTTCATGTTTCTTTTCAAAATGTGCTACTTGTCCATTGTATATGGTACTTGCCCTTCTAGAGTAGAATATACTGATAACTGAAAGAGGTTTCATCTTGGTGTGTGCTATATGTTTTATGTAGAATTCTTGGGTGTGCTATTTGTTTTGAGCGTATGAGTTTTCCTGACAATAAATTTGCTAGTTCTAAACCTCTCATAATATCTAACCTTCCCTTTTGTCGTTTCGTGTTGTTTCTGCAGGTTAGAGCAAGCCCATGGCGTAGGCGGTTAGGAATTCTCGAGATTACACACTGAAGGTAACTAGCTCCCAAGAACAATTGTATTGATAGTGATACAATTTGCAGTCTTGCAAATCTAGTAGCATTCAGGGCATGCTTATGCCTGAAAAGAATCTCTAGAATTAAACAGGATTAAATGGTGTTGTAGTATTTATTTATCTAAAATTAACAAAGAGTTTCAGATCGAGTGCATAGCTGGGCTATTAGATGGGATTATTCTCCTGATCGTGTTCATTCTTCTGCTATTCTGTAATTTTCAATTTGATGCTGCCATTTTATACTGAACAGCTGGGCTATTAGATGGGATTTTGTCGGATTTCTGAACAGCTGGGTTGGTGGTCGGATGTAAAGAACACTTTAATACAGGTTCACTTAGAAAGAAAGTTTTAGTGGCCATGCAGCCATCAGTTACGTATGAGTAGTATATGAAGAAGCTTACACCCCTTTGCACCTGTATGTACATGTTGATTCCTGGCATAGCCTTATCCTATCTATCTGGTCTGTGTGTAAGCAATATACATACGTGGAGGTCAACAGTTTTTTTTTTTCTTGGCCTGTTGCCATGCATCCAGGTGATGGATGGACGAGCCCGTGGTGCCTTAATCTTGGACTGGTGGCGGTCGATCGGTGCATGCAGCGGTCGGCAGATTGCGTGGTGACGGACGGGTGGAGGCGAGAGGCCCTGATGCAGCAGCAGCACCGGCAGGAAAATGGATGACCAGGAGGGCCCTGATTTGGAAGGTTGGTGGTTAGCTGAATATATATGTGTAGCCGCACTTGAAGACCAATAATCCAGACCAATCGGGACAAGAACTGTATCCTTGATGGCGCGTTCCGACACGTTCCCTCCCGTGGAGCGTCAAGGTCCTATTCATGGCGGGGGGCTCCCTCCCCCCATGGCGGGCCCCGAGGGCTCTTACCCAAGGAGCATGTGCTGGATGCTCGCGCAGCCTACCCCACTTCACCCACCTCACCCGTTCGTGTCTCTGGTGAGCTCTCGAGCGTTCCGCCGATAACCCGTCACATCAAAATCCGATCTGGGGTTGCTCGGCGCTTGACCCTGGCGATCTTCGCGGATGGATGCTCCGATGAGAAGGGTGGCGGAACAGATCAGGGCGCGGGGACGGAGAAGGACGAGCTCGAGCGAGGATTGGAAGGGGTGTCCAGCGAACAGAGAAATCGGTCCTGTCTGGGGATCTCGAAAACTCCGCTCGGTAAGGACTCTTCCTGGGCATCAGGTTCTAGAAGCTTCGACCTTTGTATTGGATCCTTCGCTCCTATCACCATTGAAGCGAGTGGAGGAGAAACCCGCAGTGAGTCAGAGGTCCAGATTGAAGCGGAAAACCAAATCCCTGAACAGTCTCAGTTTGAGCAACGAGTCCAAGTCACCGATGATTGCGCGGTTGAAGAGAGTGGAGGTGAAGAGGGAAAAGCGAGGGAGACCAACTGGTGTTCCTTTGGAGCCCGACCTTGTCGTCAAAGGGTACGGTGGGCAAGTGGCGGCGATCACCCGGACAACCATCTCGATCAACACCGAGAATCTCCGGCATAAAGATAATGGCCACTTGCGCACACTCCTCTTCGAGAAGCTGCACGCAAGATACAAGTTCCCCGCTAAGTATCAGAACACAAATTATCATGGGAACGAAGTAAACAAATCTGCCCTCACAAAGATGAGCACCGCCGCCACCGGAGAACCCGGATAAAGAAAAAGATCTATAAAGAAGGCAAAAGTCTCGAGGATATCCGGAAGATTGACCCGCAGATCACGAAGATCAGCCCGGGAGTTCAAGGAGAGGTGTGAATCGAAAGAGCCACGCCAATAGTAATCGGGGAAAGGTGCTGCAGGCGATGAATATAGGTCATCACCATCTCGGATCTAGTGGATACAGAACCGCGGAGGCCAAATGGAATAAGGAGGACGAAGAGTATAGATCCAAGGGGATAGAAAACCCCTTTGCTAAATTCGAACCCGGGCAGGTTCGAAACTTCATCAGCGCCCGTTACCATGTGGACCCCAAAACCAAACAACTCACCGCGGATCTTGCGGTGAAGGAATTCGAGGAAATTGTGGTAAGTATAATTTAATTACCGCGGATCAACTCGATTGCAATCTAATCGATGATCTAAATGATTCACTGTTACTTCTTCTGCAGGAGGAGGAAATTGTTGCTAGTCATGGATCCCAGGGTTCCTCATCCCAGGGGTCGACGGCGGCCACCCGGTGGTATAACCCTTTTAACAGGGCGATGAACCGGGCCAAGAAAATAGAGCCGGTTACGAAGAAGCCGTCGTCGGCTGGCCGTCTGGCCGGCCTCGGGTTAAGAATTGGGTGGATCATTTTGGTCCACCACCGAGGACGCATGTGGCGCCGTCGGGAAGGAGCGAGGAGGAAAACCGCGAGGTCCAAGAACTTAAGGCACAAGTGGCGTGGATCCCGCAGATCGTCCAAGACAACCTGGCAATCACCCTCACGTCCTTCCTGCCTACCTTGGTGGAGTCAATAGAGAACAGGAGTGCGGGTGGTCGAGTAGGGCCGTGCCCGATTCCAAGCATGGTCAGCAGCCACTCGAACAACGCGGCGCCGACGAATCAGGCGAACTACGTGTTCGTGACTTCGCCCGCTAGCACCGCGGCGCCGCAAGTGTTGGTGACTCCCCCTGCCATCACCGCGGCGCCGGAGTACATGTTGGTGCCCTCCCTGCCATCATCGCGGCGGCACCGGATCTCCAAGCACCCGTCGGTAGGGAGAATACACCGGCGGCCAGCACCGCGCCATCAAGCAGCCCTTCCGTCTCTTGCACGCCCGTCGCCGTATGCGGTGCGTCGACATTAGCCGATCTCGACGCCATCACGGTAAGCAAATTGCTTTAATTACCGCCTTTCATGCCATCTATTACTCTTATGGCATCTCTGACGACGCCGTACATGTTTTTCGCAGACGGATTTTCCTTGCACTCTCTTATGATACGTGAACAACGAGCTGAGGGATGTTTCCAAGGGTACCATCGTTTAACCCTTCCAAGTTCAGAAAAGGACAGTATAGGAAAATCAGTTTGTGGAAAAGTCAGGTGGTTGAGGTGGATGGGCTGGAGGATTGCTTTACAGATGGAGGCATGTAGGGCTTCTATTCTCAACTGTGGATTCCCCCTTTGCAGGCCATGTGTAGGCCCGGTCCTGAGGGGGGTCTAGAGGGGCGGTCGCCCCGGGCCCAAAAAAAAACAGGGCCCCTAGATCTATATTTTTCTGTAGTATATGTTATACCGAGGCTAGGTAACTGGCCCAAACTGCACAGGCAGCGCAGCATCAGAGCGCAAGGAAGATGCTCAAAAAAATCAGAGCGCAAGGAGAAAAGGATAGAAGGCCCTTTGTGTTGCAGCCCATAGTAACGCAGTGTGGATATCGTTCCTTTCTTCCTCCGCACAAAGAATGTTGCCGACGCTCCCTCCCAACTTGTTCCGCGATGGGTTTATTCTCCGGAATTGACATAAAATATCATGTATGTCTATTTCTCTTAGTATGTGCTCTAATTTTTCCGTGATGACTAATTGATTATCGATCGACAATGAGTTTCAAATTGACGATTATTATTGTGTCTTCATTGATGCAATAAGGCCACCGATAAAATCGGCAAGTTGGATATTGCTTAGCGATATATCACAGAGTACATATTATTGGTATTAGTGTGCTCGATGGATCATCGGTTAGATTTTATTGGGTCGATGTACTATCTTTTGTAGTGCTTACTATATGTGCAACTTATATACTGTAAAAGTTGATTTTTATATAGGAGTACACCTTAAGTGAATATTATTTTAACAGAGATATTAAGGGCATGTCCAATCACAAAGCATTTGCTTCGATGCTCGAGGGAAAAAGGTCGGCAAAAATCCTTGGGGTTCCTATCGGAGTTGAAAGGTTTCAATGTTAATACAAGTGTGTTGATTCTTAGGCCATTTAAGAAAATATTAAAATAAAAATAGCAGGCAATTAAATGGGCTTGTGTGAAAAGAGCTAGCCAGACGTCTATGATAGTGTCAACATCGACGGAAAAATATTTGTGACATTGGACAACATTCGGGTTTAAGTACCAGAAAATCAAGGCGCCTAACAACAGCGCCTGCATTGGAGGTGGCCTTGGGGCCCCGAGTTCTACTTTCGCCCCGGGCCCCAAAATTCTCAGGACCGGGCCTGCCCATGTGCCACCAGCTGCAACAACATCCACTCACCCACAGGAGTCCAACTGCCCCCACATATAAAAACCAGGGGAGTGCAAAAGCTCATTCCTCCCCCCTCATTGTGGCGGCGGTGGTTGAGCTTACCTCGGGATTGCAGTGTCTAGGCCTAGAGGATTTTGCTGGTGTTGAAGCTTTAGGTGCTTTGGAGATGGGAGATCGAGGCAGAGGAGGTAAAGGAAAAGAGAGGGGAGGGAACAGTGGCCAGGAGAACTGGCAGATGCAGCAAGGTGGGCAGCCTCAGATACAGCAGCAACAACATCCTGCTCAAAACCCTTATGAGTTTGGGCAATTCAACCCACAGTTCTTCCCCAACCAATCACCATTTGGGTTTCCCCCAGGTAACATGCCACCTTCTTGGGGATTCAGCAACCCCTTTCCTCCTTTCCCACCCCAACAGCAATTTGGTATGCAGTCCAATCAATGGATTGCTCCTCCTCAGCAGCAAAATTTTCAGAGTGGTGAACATGGTGAAAAAACAAAATCCTAGGGCCAGCAGAAAAGCAAGAAGAAGCAGCCTGTTGGTCAGAAGGAAAATGTTTTACCCCAGAATTCTAGTGCTCAGTGGAATTATGTTGATGCTATCTACCTGTGTTGTGGAGAACCTGGTCATGTACAAACTAGTTGTGAGAAAACTCTAGTTTGTTTCATCTGCAAGAGCTCTGCACACACTGTGGATAAGTGTCCTGTGAGAAATAGGCCACACCAGGTAGCAAAATATGTAGGAAGTGGTGCTCCAGGCTTGGGATTCTATCATATTGAGATGCCTGAAAATGTGATGAATCCCATTGCCTCCACAAAGAACTGTGGGATTGTTCTGGTGGAAGAAGGCTCACTGACTGAACAAGAATTAGCTGCTGAGTTTTCTAAGATCTATAAGACTAATTGGCCCTGGAAGATTAGAGAACTAGGCTCGGAGAACACTTTTCTTGTCAAGTTTCCCCCACATATTGTGGTGGAACAGGTGATTGGATATCCAAAATTTGGTGTTTCTAAACCAGGGGTATGTGTCAAAGTGGAAGCTTGGAGTGATGATCCTGAACCAGTTGAGGTCTTGAAGAAAATCTGGGTGATAATCACTGGCTTGCAGACTAAGTGGTGTGAGTGGAACACCTTGGATCAGGCTGTCTCCACCTGTGGCATCCTAGAAGAGGTAGATTGGCTAAGTATCTTCATAAACAATGCTAAAGAAGTTAGGGTGTGCATCAAGTGTAAGGACCCAAACAAGCTCCCTGCTAGTAGGCTCTTCAATTTTCAGGATCAACTTTTTCAGTTAGGATTTACTTTAGATTCTGCTGCTCCATTGATTGAGGAGACTGGGAACTTAGGAGCTGATGATCAAGGTGGACAAGATAAAAGCAATGAGGATGACTCAACTGGACAGAATGGGAATGGTGGTCAAGTGGGCCTGCTTGGGAATGGTGCCTCTTCACATGCAAGTGGCAGCCTTCCTGCTAGGGATGGTGGACAGTCCTTTAATAGGGTCAGAATGGCTGTTGATTCCCCCAATGGCTCTAGTGTTGTGTTCCAATTGCTAGTGCAAAGGGGAATAGTGGATATTGAAGGTAACTTTATCTAGGACAAATCACCTCTGGCTCTTGGGGCTGCGGAAGAAGCTCAGAGATTCTGGATAGATGGTCAGTCTGAAGAGTTGAATTTCTCTCAAGGAAAGGTAACTGAGTCATCACAGATGGTGGTTGATCAGGTTGGTGCTCTCCCTGATGACATAATGCCAAGTTTCAAGGATTTGGTGGTAAGGGAAAGAGAGGATTTGACTACTTTTTAGAAAGCTGCAAAAAAACAGAAGCAATGGGGGCATGTACAACCAACTAGGCAGAGTTCCAGAGTGGATAGGTCCAAGACTATTCTAGAGAAAGCTATGAATCTGAAAAAGGTTACTAATCTGGAGGTTCCAAAGAGCATGAAAGGTATAATGTCTACAAACCCCTTCTTTGTGCTCTCTATCACTGCTATAGAAAGTTTAACTGATAGTATAGGAGTAAATATTCCTTTTGATGAGTCTGTTAGTTCAAATTATGTTTTGCATAGTTCTCCCATGTGCACCAGCTCTTCTACTGAAGAGGATGTGGCAGAGGGATGGATAGAAGTCTTAAATAAGTCTCGGGGCAAGCATCCTAGGAAAAAGAAATTATGATTAGTCTCTTTTGGAATAGTAGGAGTCTCAGTCCTCCTGGTAGACAAAAATTTATTTCTGAGAATATCTCCCCTCTTAAGGTAGATTATATTGGTTTTTACGAAACTAAGAAAGATAGTTTTAGTAATTCCTTTTTGAAGAATCTTCTGGGGAATAGAAATTTTGCCTGGAATTTTCACCCCTATCAGGGAACTGCTGGTGGCATCTTAGTTGGTGTCAATCTAGATCTTTTTGATGTTGTGTCTTGGGATATTAGATCCTTTTTAGTTAGTGTTATCCTTAAGAATAAAGTTACTGCTTTCACTTGTAGAATTACTACTGTTTATGGGTCTGCTTATGAGGAAAAAAACAAGAGTTTATTTCTGAGCTCCATGATCTTTTCATAGGTTGGGATGGCCCTGCTATGATTGGGGGTGATTTCAACCTTATTAGATCCCCTGATGACAAATCTTCTAGGAATGTAGATTATAAATGGGTTGATAAGTTTAATGTTTGGGTTGATCTCTGGGCCCTTATGGAGATTGGTTTATCTGGTAGATCTTATACTTGGGGTAATAATTAAGTTGATCCTATTATGTGTAAGCTAGATAGGATTTTCTGTACTACTGGTTTTGATAATCAATTTCCTTTAGCTAGTCCTAGAGCTTTGACTAGAATTGGGAGTGATCATACTCAAATTGTCTGGGATTTAGGAGATTTTTTTGCTAAAACCTACTAGGTTTAAATTTGAGAAGTGGTGGCTTAGTAGGCCTGACTTTAGACAGATTGTCATTAAATCTTGGTCTCTGAAAGTAAATAGTGATGATCCAGTAGAGGTTTGGCAAAATAGAGTTAGGTTTTTTAGGAAATTGGCTAAAGGTTGGAATATCAATAAAGAGGCGGCTGTTAGGAAAAATATGAGAGAGTTGATGGAGGAATATGATGTTTTAGACATTAAATCTAAAACTCAACCTTTGACTGATGAGGAAAGAGGTAGGTTAGATTTTGTTTATGCTGAGCTCCATAAGTACTAGATTTTATAGGAGACTAAAGCAAAGATCTAGAGATAGAAATGTGCTATAAGGGGATAGGAACACTGCCTACTTTCATGCAGTGGCCAACCAGCGTAGGAGGAAGAAATTAATCAATGTGTCAGATGGTCCTGATGGTCCTGTTACTGATATTAAGGATATGCTTAAAGTGGCAACTGATTATTATAGAGACCTTTTTGCTTGGGAGCCTAGGCCCAATATTCAGTTGAAACGTGATTTTTTCTCTAAGGAGGAAAAGGTGAGTGAGGCTGAGAATTTTAATCTAGGTGCTATTTTTTCTGAAGAGGAAATTAGAGTAGCTGTTTTTACTTCTTATGCTGATGGGGCCCCTGGTCCTGATGGTTTTTCCTTTATGTTTTATCAGTCTTTTTGGGATATCATTAAGCATGATCTTATTGCTATGTTCCAGTCTTGGCATGAAGATCAACTAAGTATTTTTAGGCTTAGTTTTGCTATGATCACCCTGATCCCTAAAGAAAATGATGCCAGGACAATGAAAAAGTTTAGGCAAATTAGCCTTTTGAACTGTTCCTTTAAGATCTTTACTAAGGTTCTGACTAACAGGCTTGCTACTGTTATTGGAAGATTAATTTCTCCTTATCAATCTGCCTTTATTAGAGGTAGATTTATTGTTGAGAGTGTGGTCACTGCCCATGAGGTTGTTCATGAGGTACACAGGAGTAAGAAGCAGGGTTTAGTCCTTAAAATAGACTATGATAAAGCTTATGATAGAGTTAATTTAGATTTCCTGTTTGAGATTTTAGAAAGTAGAGGTTTGTGTCCTATCTTTATTAGATTTATTAAGCAGATTACTTTAGGAGGTTCTGTAGGAGTTAAAATCAATGATTTTGAGAGTGACTTTTTCTTGTCTGGTAAAGGTCTCAGATAGGGGGATCCTATAGCCCCCCTGTTATTTAATCTTATGATTGATGTATTTTCTAGGATGTTAATTAAGGGGACTATCTGTGGAGCCATTAGAGGTCTTTGTCCTAATTTCATTCCAAGAAGGATTGTTTGTCTGCAATATGCAGATGACACACTTCTCTTATTAGAACCTAATGAATCAATAGTTGTTAATCTGAAGTGGATTCTTACCTGTTTTGAGCATATTTGTGGGATGCTCATTAACTACCATAAAAGTGAGCTTATTCCTATTAATATGACTAAGACAGATACTAGGCCCTTTCTAGACATTTTTTAATGCATCATGGGTAGTTTCCCTGTTAAATACCTGGGGATTCCTGCGGTGACCAATCATACCACTGCATGTGTAGTACACTATAGTCGTTGACATGACATCCACAGAACACTGTTCTGTGGATATCACATCCCTGAGAGTGGTACAACAGAAACATTGCGGGTCCATATTACAAACATTCACACCTTATTATTATTACAATACCAGAAGTTCAATACTTCAAAAGGATTCAACTTACAAACCAAAGTATAAAGTGTTTTAGCGGAATTTAAAAGTAGCAACTCCAACTAGGAGTTGAGCTCAGCAGCTTATTCTATAGAGTTCATGCTGCTCGGCTCCTTCGGTTACTACTATCTAGGTTACTTAGTTGGACTTGTTGTCATCGACACCATAGCGGATTTCGTAATCCACTCCTTCAACACCTGCTGACAGGTCTGGCTCCTCGTAGAACACATCTTCTTGGCATTCGGCTGCATACATTGGCGTATCTTCGGGATCCTCAGAGTCTAAGCAAGGGATCAAAAGGAAAGGATGAGTAACAGCGTTACCCAACAAGTTCATTATATGCAAGGTGGGAAGTTTGATGCTCTAACTACCACCTCGGATTATAAATCCTTGGCACTATGCAGTTTTTGTAAATCTTTCTTCAAAGATTGATGTTATTATAAAAATCTATGACCATCAGCCTTCACAGGTTGACCAGAACTTTCATGGAGTTCCTTTCCTGCCGTGTTCGTAGCTCCTTCCCGGGACAGGGAGTAAAAAGTTACAGTTCTTACACTCTGCAGAGGTGCGTCACTTTACCCATGAGAGATCAACTCCTTGTTGCACAACCGGGCGTACTTTCCCGTCCACAATTCCATGATGTGGGGCCCAGTAGTTGGTCCAAGCCAATCACCCCCTTCGCGACCTCGCATGCCTCCTTGGTATACACCATGCCCACATATTGAATTACGGCAATGGTTTGTACAAACCGTTAGATGCCAGAACTAACGTGGGACGATGAGGGTTCCCACCCATATGCTGCATATCCTCTACGAATTACCAATTAATATGCACGCTATGAGGATAACAGCCACGACCTGCACATACGGCTACATGCGAGAGGAAGAAGATACAAGTGACTTCTTTGTCCCATTCCAAATTTCATGGCTAACGCGTAATATACGACGCTAGAATTACTGATGTCAGGGGTTATTAAGTCCCTAATTGATCATTATTGTTGCAAATAGAACCTTAAGTTATATTGCCCATTATATCATCACTTAGGATGATATCTATGATTTCTTTATTTGTGAAAATAATATTTTCTTTCTTTGGAGTATATATGATAACACACAATTTGCAAATACTTTGATAAAGACTCTTCAAAGGATATGAGCAAGTGACGAACTTGGCTTGTGATGGCAAGGTAGTGAAGTCTGATGCTTGCACTGGACCTTGAGCTTCTATGTCTACCAAAACATCATTATTGCCCGGTAAGGACAATATTTAAAGAAGCAAAATGATTATGCAAAGTAATGTAATGCATTTTTTATTTTTATGTGTATTGTCCCCCATTATTTAAATTATAAAAATTATTTTTCATAATAAAGAATTATAAATATTATTTTTTAATATTTATTGAATATTGTATTCTTTTATTTTCTTTCCATTTATTTGAATTAATTTAATAATTCCTTTAAGAATTATCATTTAAATCCAAAAATTGTTATTAAATATTTGTTTAGTATTTTTTAAAATACTATAATATTAATTTATAATGAAAGTGATTTTTATTTATTTTTATCAACTTTCGATAATTTTGTAAAATTCCATAAGGAATATTTATATTTCAAAATTCTTAATAAAACTTATATGTCTAAAATTTTATCTCTTAATTTATTTGGATAGTTCGGATTATTGTGAATCCAAAAAAATTTTATTTATAATTTTTGGGTTTTTTATTTTATTTTCTAGAATTTATTTAAGTTCAGGGGCATTTTGGTCTTTTCCATTTATTAAAACAGGATTTAAGTGATTTGGGCTGACTGTTTGGGTTTATTGGGCCCTTGTGGCCCAGTAGGGCAAAGTCAAAACAACACCCCGAAGGGGTCTTGGCCCAACCATCCCAACTCACCCTCTGTCTCTCCCTCGATCTCACCTCTCTTCTTCTCCTCCACCGACCCCGTGGTCAGCGATGCTACCGCCGGTGGTTCGCGCCGCCGTGGACCTTCCTGGTCGCTGCCGTGGTGCATAGGATGGTTGTCAACCCTGCTTCACCCTTCTGTCCAATTCGATTTGGACCTGGATCCCTCCTGTGGCCAGATCGATTTCGTTCCGAACCCTAGGGTTTGGGGTGGTGTTGGTGCTGACGCCGCCGCTGCTGTCGTGTGTCGTGGTGATGCTCCTCGCCCCCAGGAGTGGCTATGGTCGCCGCATCGGCGTGGTATGGGTCACAGCGCCCCCTTGGGGGTGCTCCCCGTGCCGCCGTGTTCGTCGGCCTCCTCTGCTTCCTCTTCTACTCTTCAGCGAGGACCATAGGTGAGTTGTTCTTCTTCCTCTTGTGTCCTCTTTGCTAGGTCATTCTATGCTATGTGTTGATAGTGACCATTCCTGGTTAGTGTCCTGTCCTGATTAAGATGTTTTGTTCTGCTTAGGGTTCATACCCCTCTGTGGATTAGATATCTGATGAGTTGGATCAAGTTTTGATGGTCCTTAAGCATGATAAGTGGTTGTTAGTTGTGGCTTGCTGCTTATGATTAGCTGTGGTGATGCTAGTGGTTTACCAGATGATTCTATGGATTAATTTTGATATGGTTCAGATGGTAAGGTTGCTCTAGAAGCAATACTTGGGAAATCTAGTGGTTTAATAGCTCACCACTGTCATTACTTGGTTAATGACAGTGATTGTTGTGTGATGAAGTCACTGTATTAGTACTGTTGGCTTAAGAATTCACATATAGCTTGAGATCAAATGGTCTCCTACAGTGAATATATGTATATGGATTTTCCTGATTATGATTCCTGTGATGTTAGGAAAATGATTTTATAGTTAGTTGTGAGTGTAACTGTGAAAGTTGAATGTTTAACCTGCTTAGTTTAGAACTGTTCTTGTGACACCATCCTTGTATGGCACACAAGATTAGATTCTATTACTTGGTTTGGTTTTGTTCAATCTTAAAATTAGCTTGGCATTATAGATAAGTGGCATTCTCTTTCCTTGCATCCCTAGAACCCATGATATTGGTCTGAGGTTTAGGGATTAAGCCTTTATCTTGTTGTTTCTCATGGATTGGTTCTGGTAGTGATACCAGCTACTGATTCTTGAGTCAATGTTAGAAAAATGATGTAAGCTTGATAAATTATATGGGTCCATAAGATGAAATTCTAAGGTGCTACTCCTATTTAATAGGTGTTCCTAGAAGTTCAAATCTTGGCTATATTTATTCCTGAAATTTAAATATAGCTTGACATCTAGGATCAATGATGTTGTCCTGAGATCTTAGTTGGATTTTTATAGTTTTCTTATTTCTTTTAGTGTTTAAAACTTCAGTGATGGATTCACCCCACTTGGGTGTTTTTCTGAGAATTTGAGTATGAGACAAATCATGAATGCTTGTCTAATCTTAGACAGATAGATCATGTGATGGCCTATTTTACTCACCACACTCATTTGATGTTGGGGTTGCAAGTGGTTGATCTTGTGGCTATCTTGATCTGATGCCCCTCCTGGTACTTATAGTTCTTGGACTTGTCCTTGATCTAGCTCTCCACCTCCTGGTCCTGGTGGCTTGATCTTGTCCTTGCTATCCACCTGATCTGCCCCCTCCTTATGTCACCATCTTGGTGAGATGATCAAGGTTGTGATTGGTGTGATCTTGTTTGGCTTTGATTTGGTTTAGCTACTGGGATGATGTGCTTGCTGTGTAAGAAGCAGGAAATGGTGTGGGTTGGCTTTCCCACGGCTATGCTGATAGTTTTGTGTGTGTAGCTGTTGCTGCTGTGCTGACAGCACACACCATGCAGTTTGGTGTGTGTGTTGCCTGTGTGCCTGCTGCACACCTTGTGGATATGCTCTGGTTATGAAGTTACCTTTATCTGGTTACTCTTACTTGGCTGGTGAAACTTGCCCCTCCTTGCTGTTTATTTGACTTATGGCTTAAAATTATGAAAGATATATTCTTTCATATTGATGAAACTTGCCCCTTCAAAGATTACTCCATGATGAACCTTGATCAGTGCACTTCATTGTCAAGTCTGAGACTAAAATAATTCTAATCCTTATCTTTTTTTAGTTTCTGTTTATTTCGCAGGTACCAGACTTGAAGATCAAGACTTTAGTTTAGGTTTTTCTTTTTCTTTGTAGAATAGTCATATGTAATATTTCTTTATTCTTTTGTAATTTTATTTGTATTCTTTTGTAATTTTATTTGTATTCTTTTGTAATAAAGATTGTACTATTATTCAATAAAGAAATATTATTCTTCTATTTAATTACTATTGTAAAGATTATTGCTCATTTCCATAAGTTACATTTGTGTAACTTATTTATTGAATAAAATTTTGAAATGAAGATTCTTATTCTTAATTGTTTTCTTTATATAAAGTTTGAACTACTAATTATTAACTCTTGACTAAAGCATAACACTAAAACATAACTTTAAATCCTTTTGAACTATAAATTCAACACTCAAGTTTAAATTCAAATTTCATTTCCCAAAACACATTAGTCCACAAAGATCATATCAAAGTCTATAACAATCATACTTCAAGACTATACCTAATCTCAGAGTATGAAAGAAACTTTGATCACTTTAGGTTTTTATTTGGCGAAAAAATTTACCCACATTTTTACAAATGAATGCATGAATTTTCACAAATTCCTAAATCTACCCTTCATTGGTTCCTAAATGCTGGGATGTTACAATTCCCCTTCACTTTGAGAAGCTGGAGAGAGAGGACTTGCAACCTCTGATAGAAAACCTGTTGAATAGGATTACAGGTTGGAGGGGTAAACTTCTTTCTTATGCTGCTAAGAGGGTCCTTATTCAAGCCTTCCTTTATAGTATCCCTATTTATTTGTTATCCTTCTTTAAATTTCCCAAGTGGGCTTTAAAACTTCTAGACTCCCATTTAGATAACTTCTTCTGGAATGATGAAGAAGGTAATCATAAGTTGCATCTAGCTAGTTGGTCTTCAGTGTGCATGAAGAAAGATTTTGGGGGCATGGGAATACCAAATCTTCATGATTTGAATTTATGCCTCCTTGGCTCCTGGGTGAAAAGATATATTCAAGGAGAGGGGGCTTTATTGAAAAAAGTGATAGATGCCAAATATAAGACTAACTCTCCTAATATCCTCTGCTGTCGTGATGTTCCCCCACCTAATTTTTGGAAAGGGATCATGCGGGCCTCTAGGGCGGTTGAGATAGGATATAAATGGCCTGTAGGGAATGGCAAATCTATTAGGTTTTGGAAGGACATTTGGTTTGGCAACTCTATTTTGGCTACTCAATTCTGGGAAATTTATTTGATTTCCAACCAACAGACTAAAACAATAGCTGATCTATGGGATGGTACACATCTTAGATGTGACTTTAGGAGGACTTTTAATGAGCACTTGATGCTGCAATGGCATGAACTCCTAGGGATTGTTCAGTCTATTAGATTCTCTGAGGAGGAGGATCAATTAATTTGGAAGTATGAAACTAAGGGTAGCTACTCTTCCAGTTCTATGTATTCTCTGGTCAATTTTAGAGGCATTACCCAGGTTTATCTCCCTACTGTGTGGAAATTACTTATTCCACCCAGGGTCTAGATCTTTCTTTGGTTATTTTCTCAAAATAAGATTCTGACTAGAGATAATCTTAGAGCCAGAGGGATCCCAAAACCCTTGGAGTGTAATCTTTATAAAGAAATAGAATTTGTTCATCATTTATTTTTTGAATGTGTAGTCTCTAGTTTATTATGGAAATATGTTCAAGATATCTTTGATGTTTGTATTGTAGATTATGAATATCTTGCTTCAAAATGGCTTGCTAATAAGAAACATCTTCATTTAAATGTTGTTTCTTCTGTTATTCTTTGGAGCATTTGGAATAATAGAAATAGCATTGTCTTTAATAAGACATCTTGGATTAATATGAAATAGGTTTGGCGCCTGGTCCTCTCCTTCCTCAAAGTATGACAGAAACCATTCAAGGACCTGGAGGGGGGAGATCGCCCTCTTCATGGAGAAGATGATCGACAGATTGAAAAATCCTCTGACGCTCACGGCAAGATGATCTGCGCTGGCTTCGAGTGGATCTCCACCTAGAAGACTATTGCATCATCGAGCTATGGGGGGAGGGCATCGCTGGAATACCTCCAAGATCACCCTGATGAGGAGGACAATCTCCATGTGGTGTTTTAGTCTAGTCTTTTGTCTGCTCCAGGTTTATTTAGACTGTGCTCTCTGGAGTTGCAGTCTGTCAGCTGTGGTTTTGAGCTGAGCCGAAAACTTTCTAGTTTAGCTTCTCAGCGCTAGGCTCCTTACTGTCGTTTTTTTTAATGTTTTCGATGTTACTTGGAACTGGCTTGTTTCATTCTCGATTAATGGAACAGGGACAGAGTCCCTTTCGAATCTAAAAAAAAAGAACTGTATCCTTGTAATCATAAGCTTGACACTTCCCAAGTGGAAGCGTGACACACAGCTAACATATGTGTGACTGATTCTGAGTACAGCTAGGACCTCAAAGGTTAGCTAAGATTTTCCATGTCAACTTATTGATGCTTGGTACAACCAACATATGTGCTACTAGTAGTAGTAACACAGGTATACAATCAGGCTACGGAGTGAATACCTATGTCAACTAACAAATGATCAGATTTCTCTTGAAAGAAAATCTTTACCGAACAAGCAGTTGTCAAACAATTGGTTGTTTAAAATTTGAGTTGGTGGGAAGGAATCTACCTGATGAGGCAACTGGACGAGTTTGTTGTCAGTAGTTGGAATAAAGAACACACCGAGTACGTGCAACAGATGAGTGATCAATGACAAGAGCAAATGAATACGGTTGGGGATCTATTGAACGTCTTGACATGAAGACAAGCTATGGAACCAATGTAAAAGTTAAGTAATGAGCATTATGCAGACAGTTTCCCTGATTCTCTCACCATGCCTATAAAAAGTTAAATACTAGCTATGGTTGGGGATCTTTTGTGCGGCAATGTATCAAATGCTTTGAGATATGTCAGCCCTTGTACCGACGTGGCCAACCGGGGAGGTGCGAGCCAGGCCACCGCATGGCCTTGTCCCCGCCGGCGAGGATGGTGAGCGCGCCGTCGCGAGTGCCGACGTCGCCCAAAACGGGGACGTCGACGGAGTGGCAGCTGGTCGCGCGCGCCGCCGCGGCAACCTCACACGCAAGGGAAGGGGAGGAGCTCGTGCAGTCCGGAGGGGAGACCCGCGAGGGCCACGCGCGCCGCCGGAGCGGAGACCAGCGAGGGCGCCCGTGGCGGCATCAAGGACGACCCCGCGGGCGTCGCCGGGAATGCCATAGGCGCCGGTGCCGAGACGGTGGTCCTCAGAGAAGCCGCCGGTGGCACGCTCGATCTCGTGGTACAAGTAGAGTGGCACCGTCCAGTCCGCCTTGGACAGGAGCCGCTTCGTGAACCGTCGTTGCTACGCGGCGATTTGGATTGCTAGAGTTATGGTGGGACTTCTTCGGATGGCGCAATAATTGCGAGTTACCTCAGTTTTCATCACACCGCCGATGTCGGGTTTTTTTGTTTTTTGGCTCGGTTTGTGCTGCTCTGCCGCGACTTGGTTCGAAACGTTGTATCGGTCGTTTCTATATTAATATAGCATGGGTAAAGGCTGTTTCGAAGAGAAATAAGTATTTAATTATATACTAGTACATTCCGCCTAAATGGACGGTTTTCTGGTAAAGCGACACGTGAATCTTGCAACTTAATTTTTGTCATAGATGCCAGCTAAATGTTAATGGCCTTTCGAGGATCATTATGCTGACTGAACATATGTATACTCCAGTACAGGTTCAGCTGAATGCGCACTAATTAAAACAGAGCAAACGATAAGTCCATTTCACCAGGTATGATTTCAGACTCGCACTTGTTAGCAGATGCGAATTGTTTGTTCTCTTTTGTCATCGCAGCCCAGAAGGCGACGCAATGTTAATCAGTGGTAGAGTCAGGACAGGTGCACGAGAGACGATGATTCCAAGTAGTAGGAGCAGCAACGTGAAGTGTTAATATTTTTCAGGTTAGATACCTCATCCACTGACCAATCAGTCAAGAGCAGAGATAAACAAATAACCAGGCCACATGATGGTTGCAAGAGCATGATTTGGGGTTTGGTGATTAGCTGAATATAAAAGTGGTAATTAACGTGATCGGGACAAGAACTGTATCCTTGTAATCATAAGCTTGACACTTCCCAAGTGGTAACGTGATAAACAGCTAACATATGTGTCACTGATTCTGAGTACAGCTAGACCTCACAGGTTAGCTAAGATGATTTGCCATCTCAACTTATTGATGCAGTAGTAACACAGGTATACAATCAGGCTACGAAGTGAAGAATGATGTCAACTAACAAATGATCAGATTTCTCTTGAAAGAAAATCTTTACCGAAGCAGTGGTCAAACAATTGGTTGTTGAAATTTTGAGTTGGTGGGAAGGAATCTACCTGATGAGGCAACAAGATGAGTTTGTTGTCAGTAGTTGGAATAAAGAACACACCGAGTACGTGCAACAGACGAGCAAATGAATACTAGCTACGGTTGGGAATCTATTGACCATCTTGACATGAAGACAAGCTATGGAACCAAAGTAAAGGTTAGCTATTTAGCATTATGCAGACAGTTTCCCTGATTCTCTCACCATGTCCATCAATCTTTTGTGCAGTAATGTGTCAAATGCTTTGAGATATGTCAGCCGGTCGCACCGTGGATAAGATTTACTTGTTTAGTTTAGACGGTCAAACTTGATCATAAAAGAAAATGGCAACATTTAAACTTGACAATCTTCAGCAAAGAAAGGTGAGAAAATTTAATTTTCAGCAAAGAAACTTGACAACCGTGGAGAAAATGCATGTCACTAGGTTCTTGCAAATTTAATTTTCATTTCTTTGCAACACTAGTGACCTGACCACACAATAGGTAGATCTAACAGATGACTGGAACGGTCTCTAGGGAAGGACGGACCTGGCTCGGTTGGAGTAGACTTGTGTCTCGGAGGTGCTATGCTCGAATGTTTAAACTTGACAATCTTCAGCAAAGAAAGGTGAGAACTACATGATCAGCTTCTTGTCTTCTTCCACACGATCCTTCTTCCGTGTCGAGGTGTCCTGGTCTGCTTACTGAACAAGTCTAGGTACCTTGTGAACTCTAGTTGTTGTCGATGCGTGGGCAGGCCAATAATTTACTTAATCTAGCTAAACGCTAGGCATTACATAGGTCTCATGTGCATGCGATCTCTTGATTGAAAGAATCCCAAGATCTATATATGGTCCTTTGACCAGGGTACAGACGACTTCAACTATTCTCGAATGACGAATGTAGTACTCCTAGCTGCTAGGTAATCACAAACAGGGGAGCAGTTGTTTATAACTGTGTGGAAGTCCAAGCTAAGACGACAGACGCATGGAGACCGCCGCTTGGATTTGACTACTCTACTACTTGTGCGTATCCGGGCAAGCGTGCACGCACGCACGGTGTGTGTTTCCGTGCCGTGGGGGTAGAACGATGAGAGTCAGTCATGCTTATGCAATGCTTACTGATGCTTCTTGTTAATTATGCAGCTAAGCCCCCAAAAGCAGGCACAGTGAGTTGTTTAGTCTCTCATCCTCGACAAAAGTAATGTATTAGCTAGGACACCTTTCATGAGAGATGGGAGCGTTCATCCGGTCTAGCAGACTTTTAGCAAGCATCTTATACATATGTTGCAGAAGCCATCATCGATGTTGATACTGCTGAGCCGACTTTAGGACAAGATCTGTAGCCCTCACCTTGTCTGCCATTGACGCCGTCGTTGTGCCAAACAATGCCTCCATCCTATGTGAGTTCATCAAAACATGTCCAAGAACTATGAGCGAAAGCGACTTCCAAAGCTTCGTCATCGTTCGATCCGGAATACCCGGTATGGGGTTTTCCCCGGTAGCCGCAATTCTGTGAGCTGCTAGCCGAGCACATCACAAATTCAATGGTGTTCCCTGGAAGAGTTATATACTACCTTTTTCCGTAAAACATGGTGTATGTATTATTTCTAAAGTCGAATGATATAAATTGTGATCAAGCTTTTGTTAAAAAACAACTATAATACTATATAGATAAAATATAAATATATATTTAATAACGGATTTGCTAGTTCTCAGGCGTCTAATAACTTCTCATGTCTCAGTTATCTCTCTCACCATTGGATTTACCACGTGATTTATGCAACATAGAATTTACACATGAGTTGTAACTAGATTATAACTGAGAATTTAATGAGTTGCAACTAGATTGCATCTCAGAATTAATACGAGTTTTATAAGTTGCTACTAGGTTGCAACAGTGAATTAGCATAAATAGTAGGAATATAGGATGAAATCAACGATTTAGACATAACAAGTTCTTAGACACATGAGATCTAGGCGTTCCCATTTAATAATATATCTAATAAGAGTGATTTGATAACTGTAAAGGTTGATAGCATTGGTCAAATTTTGCATGATTTAGTTTTAGGTAAAATTTGTTTATCTTCTCTTAGGAAACGGACATAATATGTTTGACATGGACAAAAAAAAGATACTCCCTTCGATCCAAATTACTTGTCGTTAAAGTGGATATATTTAACACTAAAATATGTTTAAATATATTTATTTTAATATTAAATAATATGGATTGGAGAGAGTAACATGTTTGAACTTCCCCGACAATCTTTAGCAACCTCCTCAGAAAGGTTGATCAGCTTCTTGGTCTTGCCTTCTTCCACACGATTCTTCCAAAGCAAGTCCAAGAGTCTTGGTGAATCCTAGTTTACTTAATCTAAAACTCTAGGCATTGTATAGGCGTCAAGTGCATCCCAAGATCTTTGGTCCTTTGACCAGGGTACCGTCGTACCGACGACTTCAACTATTCTCGAATGTACTGCTGCTAGGGTAACATGATCCTCGCTCCTATCAGCTGCTAGGTAATCATAGACATAGGAGCAGTTGTTTAACTGTGTGGGAGTCCAATCGAATGCGACAGGCGCATGGATACCGCCGCTTCCGATTTGACAAGTGCTCGTCCGGGCACGCATGTGCCGCCTAGTTCCATGCACGCACACACCGTGTTCTCTCTCCTTGTCGCGAGGTAGGAAGATCATGCTTATGTCATGCCCGAGTAACTGGATGTAGTGCTAAGCCCCCAAAACTGGCTGGGTGAGTTGTTTAATCTCCCATATTTGACAAAACCGATTGATTAGCTATGGCACCTGAGTTCACATTGACAGGAGTAGACGTACACGTAGTACTTGCCTTTGCTTCTCCAAATTAAGTTCTAAAGGTTTCTCAGAGCAAGTACAAGAGAGCCCTAATAGCTCCCCCGATAGCAGATGCAGGAAAAAGAGAGTGGAAAACCACCCTCCAGCAGCGCCCCTACAAGCTCCGCAACAGGATGGGGTCCCCGACCCAACCCCTCTTTCTCCTCTCAACATCGGTGCAGTGGCCGCCGCCTCTATATTTGTAAATTAGCAAGAGCAGCGGAGAGGGATGGTAGTGAGGCGCGGTATGGGAATAGATGGCCAACGGCCGGAATCCATGGGCGACAACGGGAATCGACGGCGGGCGGCTGGAATCAATGGGCGACAACGGGAATCGACGGAGGACGGACAGAATTGACGGGCGGAAGCGGTGGTGATGGGAATCGATTTGGGATTTTGTCCCTTACGAAGAGATAAGTGAGGTGCCAGGGTGAAAAAAGTACAAAGCGGGCTCTCTGCTATTAAAAATATATGTGATAATAATATAGGGGGATAACTTATTGTATCCGGTGGAGATAAGCAAAATTTATGTGAAGAATGATTTTGAAAGAAGCCCCTACTACCTACATGTAGACATAGGGAAGAAAATATTGGCGTGCTGCAGGGGCGGAGCCAGGGTGTGAGCTTAAGGGGGCAAAGTGTGCATGTTATTTGTTTGAGGGGGGCTGATCTTGCTAAACTAGCACAAAGAACAACCTGTCATGGCTACCATTCTTAAGAAAACCATGAGCATAGGGAGGCGTCGCCCCCTGCTCGTCCCCCCTTGTCTCCGTCCCTGGTGCTGCTCGACTTGCTCTCAAGAAAAGAAAATCCACATGCTAGCCGAGAAGAAAAGCACCGTAAAAAAGAAAGCAGATTTGTTGCAGCGTGGCATGGGTGCGTACTGTGTGTGTGGGCTATGGCTATGCATGGATGGAATGGAAGGTTAACTTGCATGCATGCATGAACGATGAAGTGACACATCACATCCATAGACAGACAGCGCAAAGTTGCGAGCAGTGAAAAGTACCCCCTCCCCTCGTGCATTTCGAGCGCCTCGATCGTGCCGACAAGGACAAGGGACGTTCGTGCAATGCGGCGATGGGCTGTGCGGCAACAGCGAGACTTGCACAGGAATGGCGAAAGCGAAATGGAATGGATACGGAGGATGGACCTCCTCATCCGCTGTCCTTGATCGTCCCGAGAAAGGCACGGCCGCCGAAGCGAAGCGCGCGCGCACGCACGGACGGAGGAGCGAGGTCAATCGATAGCTAGACACACACACACACACACATGCATGGTAGCGGTACGTGGTGCTAGACAAAAAAAGTACGTACGTGGTGAGGCGACGTCACCAGACTGCAGTGCGCCCTGCCACTGCCATGTCCGACCTACTGCTGCCGCACATGCATGCATGCATCTAGAGCTAGCGTACATACATCTCTCATTTTTTTATAGTGTCCATCGTCCCAAGAAGAAGAGTTTGATCCACCGGGAAATTTGCACATTCCCCATGTTTTTATTTCATGTTTTGCCCAAAGCCCCAAACCATCACTTAAACGGCTTTTTTTACACATTTCACCGGTTATTGGTCTAAATTGTTGCAAGTTACACCAGTTTGTCATCTCATGAAAATTTAGCCCAATTGATTGCAAAACTAATAGATGGCCCCGTACGTCAATGGTCTCATTTAAGCATAAAGATCATAGAGTGCAAAAAAAGGAAATATTGAATATTAATTAGCCCTCCAAAATCTATGAAATGTTTTGTGCACGCTCTCTGAGATGTAATTGTCTTATTTTATAAGAAACATCAATATTTACTAAATATTGTGGTCCATTTATTTTTGCAAAACAAATAATCAGGACACAGTGTAATAAATAATCGGAAAATAATATTCAGTTTAAAAATTACAAATTTTATGTCTATTTTATAGGGCGTAATGAACAACTTTATGCTTAAATATAGCTTCATCCTACCCTATAAAGAATTCACCAAATAATTGTTGGATGGCAAATATTTTCCTATGATTTAGTTAGTGTGCCATGATTTTGCAAAAATGACAGCCTAGCCTTTTTTGAGTAAAAATTGGCATTTCATATAAATTGGTCTAATCCATCCTAGAGTACATCCACAAAACTTTTCATATTTTTTGGATGACAACAAATTATCATTTCATCAGTTTCTAAGCATTACACGATATTTGTATATGAATTGAAGCATTGGCTTTTGGTGCCCATTTGCGGGTTTAACTTTTCTTCAAAATAAATCGTTAATTAGCTGACATATAAAAAATACAACCAGCTAGTGATTATTGGTGCGAAAGAGGGATGAAAAGCTGCTGGAAAGTGCAATTTCCTCGTTGATGCATGGACTATATAGTGATTATGATCTCTGATGTTGAGAGATGATGGGATATCTACACGTTGTAAAACTGATTCAGGCTTCATCACCCTAGACGACGGAGCTGAGCTAATTAAGCTGGAACCGTGCATGTGCCATGCGGGGTCATGTCATCGATCGATAGTTAAAAGCACGGGATCAACCGGGAGACATGGCATTTGCGTGGCCGGCCGGTGCGTGTTCCGCCCGAAACGGCCGCGGATCTGTCCCCTATCCGTGCGCCAAATTTGAAGTCTACACACACGTGCTGCTGTTTGACCAAAAGCCTTCACTCTCCGAGTCCGTGGCCTGCTCTTACCCGGTCCCTCTCTAGCTCGATTGTCGTTCTCTCGCTACAGTATCATCAATTCAATGCCCGTGTCGAAACCTGTCTGTCGTTTCGTTTCTTAACGCGCATTGAATTAACCTGCTCCCATAGACCCGATCGATCCATCGAGCCCTGCTCTGGTTATTTCAGCAGCGCAGCGTCGGACAACGGCAGGGGCGCAGGCCGTAGTTATATTCCCCTACTCTGTGCTGATCACAACTTGATCGAATGGTGCAGACCCTGCTTGCTGACCTCAATCTTGGGCCTTTGATATTCTGTATAGACGATGATGCTGTTTGTTTTTCCTTGTGCCAAAGTTATTCCCACATATGATCGAGCTCCAAACGGTATTCCCCCATATGAGCTCAAGGTGGTCACTCTATATTAAAAAAATTAGAAGACATAATTATAAGTTTCAAAAAATGGAAAGGAATTGTGGATTTTGTCAATGATATACTACAAGCATGCACAATCGGGCGCAGAATTATTTTTATTATTGTCTACACAAAAATAATAAATCTAATCCTTTTGGAGAATCTTTTCACAAAAAACCAAAGCTTGCGTTTCGATATATTGATAGAAAAGCGTGTTCACACAAATATTCACACGCTCAAAACAAGCAGATTAACCCTTACAACTCGGCCCACTAAATATATGTGGTCGGGATCACGGGACCAACTCCCATAGCCCTAGCAGGCAGCAACAACCCAACATCGAGCCTTGGATTGAATCGTGTTGAGGAGCCCTCCCAACCTTAGAGAGATGTTGTCAAAGACGGCAACATTGCACTGTTTTCAAATCTAGCATGTCTTCAGCATAACCAAGGACTAAGTACCCTTACATAAGGCCCAAGGGGTAGATATGCACCCTTGCAGCCACTAGTCGACAAAATCCACCTCATCCCATAGGGGGCAGCCGTGGATCAGATCCAAGACAGAACAGCATGCCAAATCAATCTCGAGAAGGGGAAAACGATAAGAAGGTGCCGCATGGTCTCGATCGATTGGTTACACAGGGGGAAACGGGCACTAGTGGAAACGAGGCCTTTGGTTGAGCCTGGAAATGGGCTTTAACACTGGTTCTTCTACGAACCGGTGTTAAAGGGGGGCCCGTACCAGCGTGGTCCGTGCAGCAAAAAGGAGCCCCCCTTTAACACCGGTTCGTGGCACGAACCGGTGTTAAAAGACCCCTGCACCAGTGGCCCGCGCAGCCCCCTTTAACACCGGTTCGTGGCACGAACCGGTGTTAAAGGCTGCACCAGTGGCCCGCGCAGCCCCCGCTTGAACCGGTGTTAAAGGGGGGCTATATAAGACCCGATCGATCCATCGTGCCCTGCTCTGGTTATTTCAGCAGCGCAGCGTCGGACAACGGCAGGGGCGCAGGCCGTAGTTATTCCCCTGATCTGTTCTGATCACAACTTGATCGAATGGTGCAGATGGGACAGACCCTGCTTGCTGACCTCAATTTTAGATCTTTGATACTCCCTCTGTTTTGATTATAAGTCACGCACGGGTAACTAAATTGTCAATTTGATTAATAAAATATAAATAGAATAATATAAAAATTATACCATTAAAACCTTTAGATGCTATAATTTTAATGGTATATTTTTTATGCTATATAATTTATATTTTATTAGTTAAATCAACGACCTAGGTATACGCGTAGGACCTATAATCCTAAATAGAGGGAGTATTTCTCTAGAGCAACTTCCAAATTTTGGCGCTCTAAAATAGTATACAGCGATCTGGTTTTCGCGCGCGTGACCCATAAATCTCGTCTGGCAGAGTCACTAGAAATTGTACGCGCTAAATTTGCTAAACATGCGATGTCTGATTTAATGAGCGTGCGCTGATAAAGCGTTAAAAGAAGCGCGCGCAACCCCACGCGCGGTAAAATATTTTCCACGTGCGGAAAGATAGAGCGTTTGTTGGAGGATGCGACGCGGGGCTCTCACGCCAAAAAAGGACAACTTTTAGCATGGGGGTGGTTTTTACTGTGTCTGTTGGAGTTGCTCTTATAAACGACGATGTTGTTTGTTTCTCATTGTGTCTCTGTACCAAAAAAAGTTATTCTCAGTCATGAGATTCAAACATTAGGGCATCTCCATCGGAAGACCCAAATGGGTGACCCAAATGGTCTAATTTTGTCAGTTTAGATCGAGCCATAGTCACTCTTGGATTATGATTCGGTCTTTCCGGTAAGCCACGTCCAGCAGCTCAACCGAAACGGACAAAATCGGACAGGCAAACCCAATAGCAAGGAGATAGAAGAAGGCCCATTCCCTGACAACAACTGTGCCAGTCTGCTACAGAACCGGACATCCCAGCATCCACCTATGTTTTGACAGACACATCTGTGATCCAAATTTAATGTTCGGAAAGGTCGGTCTAGCCTAAGTTTGTCCAGAAGGGATGTCTCGGTGGGATGCCGCATTTGGTCCAGTTGTCCGTGCAGACTGATTAGGACGCGGTTGGATAATTTGGGTCTCAAAGGTGGAGATGCCCTTATTCTTCCACATGAGCTGAGGTGGTCGCTCTATATTAAAAAAATTAGAAGTCATAAATATAAGTTCCAAAAACCTGAAAAGGAATTACGGACCTTGTCAGTGATATGTATACTACAAGCATAGGGCGGAATTCTTTTTATTATTGGCTACATAAAAGTAGGACATATGATTCTTTTGGATATTATTTTTCACGAAAACGCAAATCTTGTAATTTGAAATAGTAATAAAAAAGAGAGTATTCAAACAAATATTTACACGCTCAAAACAACATACCCCTTACAGCTCGACCCGATAGATATATTTGGCCGGGATTAGGTCTTAGACTAGTCACAGTGGATAATATTATATAATAGTATAATGCATATGATACAATAATACATCTAGTATTAGAGTATCTCTAGCGGACACTGTAAAAGTGTGGACCAGAAAACGTGTTCTCAGGTTGGGTTTCTCGCGTTTTTCAGGCCGCGCGCGATGGGGCGGAACAGAAACCACAAACCCGAACCAAAAAGGGAATATCCAATTTACATTCCACCCGTCGCTTTGTCGTCTGCGTGTACAAATAAGAGACGTCGACGCGTTCATCCCCATCCATCCCCTCCCTCTCCAATCTCCATTGTGTGCCGCCATGGAGGTGCTCACGCTGAGCTTCTACGAGGCGGTGATGTTTGCGCACTTCGACATTATCGCGTCGCCAGCCGCGGTGGTGCCCTACGGATGGCGCATCAGCTATGCGGGGGTGCCGGTGGCTTCGCTACCGGGCCGAGCCGAGATGGAGAGCAACATCGCGGCGCGCCATCGCCGGATGCTCGCGTGGAAGAGGGCGTTGCCCCGGTATGCGGCGGCCAGCCCGTACTGGGCGACGCTATCCGACAACAAAGAGGAAGCCGGCAGCTCGGAGGAGGAGGAGGGCACGGAGGACAGCGACAACGGAAGTGAAATTGTTGACTGGTGGTTGACTCAATAAACACGATTTATGTAGGGTTTGAAATCGTAGCTTTGTTTAGGAAAAACTCGTGGTTGTATCAATAAACTGCAACTATGTTTCCGTCTTGAGTTATATCTCCATCCCGGATCAATTTCTGTCACAGCGAGGGTTTGGATCGTGACCGTGGAGTGGCGCACTACTAGGAAAACGGCTATAGGTAATCAGCACATCCGTGGCTCACATGGTTGAAGTGCCCCACGGCTAAAACAGGCGTGGCTCACCTGTGGGAAGTGCCCTACTAGTAACTAGAACAACCGTGGCGCACATGACTATAGTGCGCTACAGATGTGTGTGGGCCAGGGCCCTGTTGGCCGCACGCCAAACATCTGTAGCGCACTATAGTCATGTATGCCACGGTTGTTAGTGTCATCTGTGGCGCACATGGGGGGTGCGCTACGCCTAAGCGCACGCCCCCCTCTGCTGTGAAACGGCCACAAACATCTGTGGCGCACTCGGCCTAGTGCGCAACAGGGAGTAGGAGCATCCGTGGCGCACATGGCATGGTGCACCACAGATGTTTGTACTCCCTGTGGCGCACTAGGGCCGTGTGTGTTGGAATTATGCCCTAGAGGCAATAATAAAGATGTTATTATTATAATTCTTGTTCATGATCAAGTTTATATTCCATGCTAGAATTGTATTAAGCGGAAACTTTAATACTTGTGTGGTTTGTGAACAACATCGTGTCCCTAGTACGCCTCTATGGACTAGCTCATTGATCAATGATGGTTAAGGTTTCCTAACCATAGACATGAGTTGTCAATTGATAATGAGATCATATCATTGGGAGAATGATATGGTGGATAGACCCAAACAAAGCAGAGCAATTAGATCGTGTCATCGTGTTCGTCTTTGCGAAGCTTTTCCTATGTCAAATATTGTATTCCTTAGACCATGAGATAATGCAACTCCCTGGTATCGGAAGAAAGCTTTGAGGTCATCAAACGTCATCCTATGAGAGGGTGATCATAAAGGTGTCTCTCAGGTGATCGGAAAGTATCTGTTAGGTTGTATGTATCGAGATGGAATTTGTCCCTCCCAAGTCGGAGAGATATACTTCGGGCCCACTCGGTAATCGATATCAACACCGCTTGCAAGCATGTGGTTAAGGAGTTAATCACAAAGTGATATCGGATTACGGAACGAGTAAAGTACTTGCTGTGAACGAGATTGAACTAGGTATGACGATACCGATGATCGAATCTCGGGCAAGTAAAATATCGCGAGACGAAGGGAATATATATCTGGGATTGATTGAATCCTGGCATCGTGGTTCATCCGATATGATCATCGATGAATATGTGGGAGTCAATATGGTTGCCCAGACCCCGTTGTTGATTATTGATAGAAGATCATGTCTGCATATTCTCGAACCCGCAGGATCACACACTTAACATGTCTTGACGCTAGGATAGATTGGATAATTGGTTTATGAATTTTTGTTCGGAGTCTCGGATGGGATCTGGGATATCACGAGAGGTTCCGGAATGGTCCGGAGAATAAGATTCATATAAGGCAGTGCAGTTTTTGGAGTTCGGAATTGTTCCGGGTTAATCGGTATTGTACCGAAAGCTTCTAGAACCTTCCGGAAGGGGACCAACGTGGCCCCACCTTCCGGGAGGGGGCATGGGCCTATGAGGGAGTTTCCTGGCCGCATTGGTCCAGGGGCACAAGGCCCCATAGGGCCCAGCCGATCCTGGATAAGTTTAAACTCGTTTAAACTAGAGATAGGATTTCTAGATAAGGGAGAGTTTAAATCGTTTAAACTAGAGATAGGATTTCTAGATAAGGGAGAGTTTAAATTGTTTAAACTAGAGATAGGCTTGGATGAGGGGCAAGGGCTGCCCCCCCTCTATATATAGAGGGGTGGTGCGCCCCCTCCCCCTACCACACACCTTCCTCCAAGCCCTAGCAGCCTTGCTACCTTCCTCTCTCCCTCCCGACTGTTTGTAGGCGAAGCCCTGCAGCAGAAATTCTCCATCATATACACCACGCCGTCGTGTTGTAGATCCAATCTATCTCTCCACCATACACGCTAGTCCGAGGAAGGAGGAGACGTCGAGGTGCTGCACGTGTGCATCTCACGGAGGCACCGCCACTTGTGGTGCTAGATCGGATCGGATCGCGAGGAGGAGAAGCGAGTACGACTACATCACCCACGTTAAAACGAGCGTTCATTGCGAATCTTCAAGGGTATGAAGATCTAATCCAATCTCTCTCGTTGTTTGCATCTCATAGATTAGATCTTGGCTTTCCCTCTGTTCGCTCCGTAGAAAATTTTGATTTACTATGCCGCGAAACCCTTCAGTGGTATCAGAGCTAGATCTATGCTTAGATGTGTTTCACGAGTAGAACGCAACATGGTTGTTGCGGGCGTTGATGTTTTCTGTTGCAAGCCTCTTGTTTGTGTTCTTCTTATGACGCGTGATAGTGAGATTGAAGCGGTCCAGGCCAACCTTACGCGACGTCGTTCGCGAGACCGGCTCCGCACTTGACGTGTGGCTTGTACCACACATGCGGCTGGTGGATGTCAGTTTCTCTCACTATAGTTATCATGGGATTAACACCGGAGTTTGGCAACCATAATATCACCGTTGTGGCTTTCCGTAGTAAGAATCGTTCTTAGCATCTACTCCCATAAGCCACGTAAAACATGCAACAACAAAGTAGAGGCGTCTAACTTGTTTTTGCAGGGAGTGTTTTCTGTGATATGGTATGGCCCAAGATGTGATGGGTATATTGTATGCGATGATCATGTTTTGTAATGTTTCACGACTTGCATGTCGATGAGTACACAACCGGAAGGAGCCATATGGTTGTCTTTATAATTGTGTATGACCTGCGAGTCAACTTCTTATACGCCATGTAATAGCTTTACTTTATCGCTAAGTAGTTAGCAATAGTTGTAGTTGCTATTCGTGGTGGAGGCAATCATGGTGGAGTGATGGAGATCATGCCGGAACGCACAAGATGGAGATCATTGCATGTGATGTTTATCCCTTTATGTATCTTATTATGCTTAGATCGCGACGGTAGCATTATAAGATGATTCCTCACTTAAAGATCAAGATAAAAACTGTGTTCTCCCCAAGTATGCACCGTTGCGAAAGTTAAATCGTGTCCAAGCATCACGTGATGATCGGGTGCTATAGACTCTCGCTCACATACAACGGGTGCAAAGCCAGTTTGCACACGGAAATACTAGGGTCTAACTTGACGAGCCTAGCATGTACAGACATGGCCTCGGAACACAAGAACCGAAAGGTTAAGCATGAGTCATATGAATGATATGATCGACACTTCGTTGTCCACCATTGAAACCACATCTCTTCTCGTGATGATCGGATTAGGTGTGGTGAATTTGGATCGTGTTCACTAAACAACTTGAGGGATGTTGAATTTAGTGGGAGTTCATCTAGTAATTTGATTAAGTTGAACTATTTATCATGAACATAGTCTAAATTGTACTTGCAAATATTGTAGATCCAATGGCCAAGTCCAACTTCAACTTCAACGTTTTTGCTGAGAAAGAAAAATCTTAGCAACAATGGGTCTAACTTCACCAACTGGTTCCGCAATCTAAGAATCATTACATGCGGCGGACAAAGGACTATGTCCTTGAGAAAGCGTTAGGTAACCCCCTGCAAGCTGTCGGTGATGAGAAAAGCTGTCGATCGGCGCAAAGATGATTATGGTGTGATTAAGAGCACCATGTTGTTTGCTATGGAACCGGAGCTTCAAAATCGTTTTGAAACCTATCCGGGCCCTTTGAGATTCTCGAGGAGCTGAAAACCATGTTTGAGACTCAAGCCCGTTCGAGAGATATGAGATCTCGAGAAGTTCTTTAACCGCAAGATGGAGGAAGGGAGTTCCGTTAGTGAGCACGCCATAAAGATGTCGGGCTACACTCAGCTTGAGAAACTGGAATGCACGATTCGGAGGAGCTCAAGATTGACAGGTTCTGCAATCACTCCTCCCGGCTACAAAAGTTTTGTAGTGACTCATAATCAGTTGGTTCCACTGATACGATCACCGAGCTCTTCGCAAAGCTGAAGGCTGCGGAAGTGGACATCCAGAAGGATAATCATGTGTTGATGGTCAACAAGCCCTCCTTTGAGAAAGGTAAGGGAGCAAAGAAGCCCTTCAAGACGGGCGGCGGCAAGCGCAATGCCCTGGCGAGAAGAAGCTCGTGTCTGGTCCTAAGCGGACACTAAGTGCTTCTATTGCAAGGGCAGTCCTTTGAAGCAACTGTCCGAAGTACTTAGCGGACAAGAAGGCTGGCACCATCAAAGGTATATTTGATATACATGTTATTGATGTTTTCCTTACTAGCCCTCGTTGTAGTGCCTGGGTATTTGATACTGGTTCAGTTGCTAATATTTGTAACTCAAAACATGAGCTACGGAATAGACGACAGCTTGCGATGGATGAGGTGACGATGCGCGTTGGCAACGGATCAAGAGTTGATGTGTTGGCCGTTGGCGCGCTCTCCTTAGTTTTACCTTCGGGATTAGTTTTAAACCTTAATAAGTGTTATTATGTGCCTGCGTTGAGCATGAACATTATTTCTGGATCGTGTTTATTGCAAGACGGTTATTCATTTAAATCGGAGATAATGGTTGTTCTATTTATATGAGTAACATCTTTTATGGTCATGCACCTGTTGGAATGGTTTATTTCTTCTGAATCTCGAAAGGGATGAAACACACATCCATAACATTGAGGCTAAGAGATGCAAAGTAGATAGTGCTAATACTACTTATTTGTGGCACTGTCGTCTAGGTCATATTGGAGTAAAGCGCATGAAGAAACTCCATTCTGATGGACTTTTGGAGTCTCTTGATTTTGAATCATTTGACACATGCGAACCATGCCTCATGGGCAATATGATCAAAACCCGTTCTCCGGTATGATGGAGCGAGCAACGGACTTGTTGGAAATCATACATACCGATGTATGCGAACCGATGAGTGTTTAGTGTTTCGACGGTGGATATCGCTATTTCCTCACTTTACCGATGACTTAAGTAGATATGGGTATATCTATTTAATGAAACATAAATCTGAAACATTTGAAAAGTTCAAGGAATTTCAGAATGAAGTGGAGAACCATCGTAATGTAAAGATTAAGTTTCTACGATCCGATCATGGGCGAATATTTGAGTTATGATTTTCTCACGCATCTTAAAGCAAGTGGAATCGTTTCACAACTCACGCCAGGAACACCACAGTAGCAATGGTGTGTCCGAGCAGGAATCGAACCCTATTAGATATGGTCCGATCAATGATGTCTCTTCTTGATTTGCCGTTATAATTTTGGGGTTATGCATTAGAAACCTGCATTCACTTTAAATAGGGCTCCATCTAAATCCGTTGAGACGACACCGTATGAGCGTGGTTTGGTGCTAAACCTAAGTTGTCGTTTCTTAAAGTTTGGGGATCTGAAGCTTACGTCGAAGTTGATGCGGACAAGCTCGAACCCAAAGCGGAGAAATGCGTCTTCATAGGATACCCTAAGGAAACCATTGGGTATACCTTCTATCACGTAACCGAAGGCAAAGTGTTTGTCATGAAGAACGGTTCCTTTCTTGAGAAGGAGTTTCTCTCGAAAGAAGTGAGTGGGAGGAAAGTAGAGCTAGACGAGGTTATTGAACCTTCTCTTGAATTGGAGAGTAGCGCACACTGAAATTGTTCGATGCTTTGCACCAACAATAGAGGAAGCTAATGACAAGGATCATGAAGCTTGGACGATCTTGCTCTTGAGCGTCGCGGTCGACAAGGTCGCGTGCCCCTCTGAGTGGTACGGCAACCTGTCTTGTTGTCTTGTTAGTAGAAGACGGTGAACCTACTGAACTATGAGGCGATGATGAGCCGGACTACGAGAAATGGCTGGAAGTCATGAAATCCGAATTGGGATCCATGAGCGAAAAACAAGTATGGACTTTGGTGGATCCTCCTAGCGACCGAAAGGCCGTTGAGTGCAAATGGATATTCAAGAAGAAAACGGACGCGGATGGTAATGTTACCGTCTATAAAGTATGGCTTGTCGCAAAAGGTTTTCGACAAGTTCAAGGTGTTGACTACGATGATACTTTCTCTCCCGTAGCGATGTTTAAGTCCATTCGGATTTTATTAGCAATTGCTGCGTTTCATGATTATGAAATATGGCAGATGGATGTCAAGACTGCTTTCCTCAATGGCAACATTGATGAAGAGTTGTATATGATGCAACCCGAAGGTTTTGTCGATCCTAAGGATGCTAGTAAAGTATGCAAACTTCAGCGTTCCTTTTATGGACTGAAGCAAGCATCTCGGAGTTGGAACCTTCATTTTGATCAAGTGATCAAGAGCTTTGGATTTGTTCCAAATTTCTACGAAGCTTGTATCTACAAGAAAGTGAGTGGGAGCTCGGTGACGTTTCTGGTACTGTATGTGGATGACATATTGATTATCGGAAATGACATCAACATGCTTAACGATGTGAAGAGTTATTTGAACAAGTGTTTTTCAATGAAAGACCTAGGTGAAGCTGCTTATATATTGGGCATAAAGATCTATAGAGATAGACAAAGGCGCTGATAGCTTTAAGCAGTACATACCTAGACAAAGTTACGAAAAGTTCGAATGGATAAGGCAAAGAAAGGTTCGGTGCCTATGTTGTCGGGTAAGATATTGAGCAAGGCTCGGTGTCATTCTGATGAAATGATAGGGAAGATATGAGCAAAGTGCCTTATGCCTCGGCCATAGGTTCCATCATGTATGCCATCTTGTGTACTAGACCGGATGTGTCCAATGCTCTTAGTTTGTGACGAGATATCAAAGTGATCCGAGTGGAACCTTTGGACAGCCGTGAAGAACATCCTAAAGTACCTAAATAGAACTAAAGAAATGTTCTTAGTCTATGGGGTGATGAACGACTTGTCGTAAAGGTTACGTCGATGCTAGTTTCGACACCGACAAGGATGATTCTAAATCTCGAGACGTGATACGTTTATATTTTGAATGGAGGCTGTGGAGAAAGCTGCAAGCAAAGCGTGATCGCGGGATCTACGATGAAGCGGAATACATGGCTGCTGCAGAAGCGTCAAGTGAAGGAGTTTGGATCGAAACTTCATCATCGAGCTTGGCGTGGTTCAAGTGCATTGGACCCCTTTGGAGATATTGTGTGACAACACCGGCGCCATAGCACTCGCTAAGGAACCAAGATATCATCCAAAGACCAAGCATATCAACCGCAAGTTTCATATAATCCGAGATTATATAGCGGATGGAGATCGAAGATTAGCAAAGTACATACGGATCTGAATGTCGCAGATCCATTGACTAAACCTCTTCCACGTGTAAAACATGATCAACACCTCGATTGCCATGGGTGTGAGATTGTTGCCAAATGTAAACTAGATTATTGACTCTAGTGCAAGTGGGAGACTGTTGGAATTATGCCCTAGAGGCAATAATAAAGATGTTATTATTATAATTCTTGTTCATGATAAAGTTTATATTCCATGCTAGAATTGTATTAAGCGGAAACTTTAATACTTGTGTGGTTTGTGAACAACACCGTGTCCCTAGTACGCCTCTATGGACTAGCTCATTGATCAATGATGGTTAAGGTTTCCTAACCATAGACATGAGTTGTCAATTGATAATGAGATCATATCATTGGGAGAATGATATGGTGGATAGGCCCAAACAAAGCAGAGCAATTAGATCGTGTCATCGTGTTCGTCTTTACGAAGCTTTTCCTATGTCAAATATTGTATTCCTTAGACCATGAGATAATGCAACTCCCTGGTATCGAAAGAAAGCTTTGAGGTCATCAAACGTCATCCTATGAGAGGGTGATCATAAAGGTGTCTCTCAGGTGATCGGAAAGTATCTGTTGGGTTGTATGTATCGAGATGGAATTTGTCCCTCCCAAGTCGGAGAGATATACTTGGGCCCTTTCGGTGTCGATATCAACACCGCTTGCAAGCATGTGGTTAAGGAGTTAATCACAAAGTGATATCGGATTACGGAACGAGTAAAGTACTTGCTGTGAACGAGATTGAACTAGGTATGACGATACCGACGATCAAATCTCGGGCAAGTAAAATATCGCGAGACGAAGGGAATATATATATGGGATTGATTGAATCACGGCATCGTGGTTCATCCGATATGATCATCGATGAATATGTGGGAGTCAATATGGGTGCAGACCCGTTGATTATTGATAGAAGATCATGTCGCATATTCTCGAACCCGAGGTCACACATAACGTGTCTTGGCGCTAGGATAGATTGGATAATTGGTTTATGAATTTTTGTTCGAGTCTCGGATGGGATCCGGGATATCACGAGAGGTTCTAATGGTCGGAGAATAAGATTCATATAAGGCAGTGCAGTTTTTGGAGTTCGGAATTGTTCCGGGTTAATCGGTATTGTACCGGAAGCTTCTAGAACCTTCCGGAAGGGGACCAACGTGGCCCCACCTTCCGGGAGGGGGCATGGGCCTATGAGGGAGTGTCCTGGCCGCATTGGGACAGGGGCACAAGGCCCCATAGGGCCCAGCCGATCCTGGATAAGTTTAAACTCGTTTAAACTAGAGATAGGATTTCTAGATAAGGGAGAGTTTAAATCGTTTAGGATTTCTAGATAAGGGAGAGTTTAAATTGTTTAAACTAGAGATAGGCTTGGAGGAGGGGCAAGGGCTGGCCGCCCCCCCCCCCTCTATATATAGAGGGGTGGTGTGCCCCCTCCCCCCTACCACACACCTTCCTCCAAGCCCTAGCAGCCTTGCTACCTTCCTCTCTCCCTCCCGACTGTTTGTAGGCGAAGCCCTGCAGCAGAAATTCTCCATCATATACACCACGCCGTCGTGTTGTAGATCCAATCTATCTCTCCACCATACTCGCTGGTCCGAGGAAGGAGGAGACGTCGAGTCTTTGCGTGTGCATCTCACGGAGGCACCGCCACTTGTGGTGCTAGATCGGATCGGATCGCGAGGAGGAGAAGCGTATGACTACATCACCCACGTTCATTTAACGCGTTTGCTGTCTTGAATCTTCAAGGGTATGAAGATCTAATCTAATCTCTCTCGTTGTTTTCATCTCCTAGATTAGATCTTGGCTTTCCCTCTGTTCGCTCCGTAGAAAATTTTGATTTACTATGCCGCGAAACCCTTCAGTGTGCCACGGATGTGTCGATTTTTTTAGGACAGCTCTTTATGTGCACATGTGTGACCACATCCACCACCCCACACTTCACTTTCCCCTTCTTCTTCCTCCTTAGATCTAGTCGGGATCTTCTCCTTCCCACCTCAATTTCTCCACCCATTCACCATTTTTAGCATGTAAAACTTGCTTTGGATGTTACATAAGTAATAGAGGAGGTCTCCGGTCTCTCATCTCCTTCTCCGGTCGACGCGCGCACCTCTCCTTTCCATCTTTCTCGCGATCGGTCTCTCATCTCGGTAAGTTGTCCATGTAAGGATGTGTTCATGTGTATATGGATGATGTGCTCATATGTATGTAGATGATCGATGCTCATGATGTGTGTATGTGGAGAGGATGGTCATATGTGTGTGTATATGGAGAGTATCGATGATGCTCATGCATGTGTGTATGGAGAGGATAATGATATGTTCATGTGTGTATGGATCGGTCTCTCTCTCTCTCTTGTGTTTGTATGTGAACAAGTTGCCATTTGTTTTGCCAAAATGTTGATTCATTTCCATTTTGGCAAGACTTTGCATTCATAAAGGTCCTAATTTTAGGATAGGTCATGCCGAAATTTTCTATCGACCATTGCATGCATGCATTAATTATGTGGTTCTAATAGACTTCAAAATTGTACCGTGTACACCGTGCAGGCAAAAATGGTCCACATATTGTGGCTAGATTTTTGAAATGTGCGACGGCCGACATGATACGAAATAACAAGACAGATATAAGATGTCCGTGCAGAGGATGCAAACTCAACAGGGTGATCGACCCAGTTAGGGAATCTGCAGCGCACTGCTCACGTGGTTTCATGGATGGACACACTCGTTGGATAAGCGATGGCGTGAGCGATGGAGACGGTGAAGGTGGCCAACATGACGATGATCATCATCACGGCGAGCAGGCGAGATGATGAAGAGTCTCTGGAGATGGTGAAGGTGCGAGCGAAGGGATGATGATGATCTAGATGGAGGAGGCGGGCGGCGATGGAACAACGTCGGTGGGTCGGGACTCTTATGTGCAAGAGCTGCTTCTCAAGCGATTTAGTAACACCAGTGGCTGCCGCTAGAGAGAAAGCCAAGCTTGCGCAACTTGAGAAATCTGCGGTTACTCCATTGTATGAAGGATGCGGGCGATGATACCGTTGAATGTAACGCTCAAGGCTATGGAGATGAAGGCAAAACACAAATTGAGCGCAAGCTTCGACAATATGATGGCATTCTCGCACGATCGTCTCCGGGAGAACACATGTCCAACTAGTATCGAGGATGCCAAGAAAATCGTCATCCTCTCGATCTACCGCACGTTAGATATCACGTATGCATCAACGATTGCATCATTTATCGGGCGAGGGGCGGAGAAAACCACATGTCGGTGTGCGTGAGTCGATACAAGAAAGGGAAGAAAGCACCTCGAAAAGTGGTATGGTACTTTTCTATCACTCCTCGTGCGCGCTATTTCGCGGACCCTAAGCGAAGCTCATGCGATGGCATGCGGAAAGGAAGAAGCCAGGAGATGATGATGACCCCGAAAAGGATGAGCTGCTGACGCACCCTTCAGATGCTAGCCAGTGGAAAGCATTGGACCTCGAATTCCCAGAATTCGGTGGAGATTCAAGGAACATCAGGCTTGGTGCGAGCACCGATGGACTCAATCCGTTTGGTAGCCAGAGCAGCACGCACAGCACTTGGCCCGTGTTTGTATGGATGTACAACCTCCCTCCATGGTTGTGCATGAAGAAGAAGTATATACAAATGAGTATGCTAATTCAAGGGCCGAAACAAATCTGGTACCGACATCAATCTGTATCTCGGGCTGTTGAAAGAGGAGCTAGCCACGTTATGGGAATCTGGAGCCAATACTTACGACGCTGTCGCACAAGATTATTTCACTATGAGAGCCGCGTTGGTCACTACGATGCAAGACTATCCAGGTTGCGGGTATATCTCGGGGCAGGTTATCCAAGGATTCTGCGCATGCGTTAGGTGCATGGATAACACAAGCTATCTCCAACTAGAGAAAGATCCAGGGTCATCGAAAACCGTGTTCATGGTGCACCGGAGGTGGCTCGGCAAGAATGATCCATGGAGAAAACGTGGAGACCTGTTCGATGGCAAATCAGAGACCCGAGGAATCCCAGAGCGTAGGAGCATCGAAGAAGTGGAAGAGTTGCTGAAAAACTAGAAAGATTGTCCTAAGCCTGGAAGGAAGCGAAAGAGGCAGCAATAAGACAAGCCGCTGATGAGGATATGGAAAACAAGGTCTGTTTTCTGGGAGTTGCCATACTCGAAGTTTCTCCGCGCGCCTCATAGCCTTGACATCATCCATATCACGAAAAACGTGTGCGAGAGTCTGGTCGCCACCATAATCAACATGCTAGATAGGACGAAAGATGGTCCGAAAGCAAGGCACGACCTGATATGCTTGGGTATCCGGAAGGAGCTTCACGGAGGACGCACTACTCCTGATGATCAGGAAGATGACGATGATCATGAGTCGGAGACGACACAAGGTCGTCGGAAGGGTAAAACGTTCAAGAAGAACGAATATTACTGCCCTCCTTCTTGCTTCACTCTAAGCCAGGATGAGATCAAACAGTTTTTCAAGTGCCTTCTAGGATTCAAATTTCCTTCTGACGCTGGCAAGATAAGCGGATACCTAGACAAGGCGGCGGAGGTTCGATGGCATGAAGTCTCACGGACCGTGCTAATGACGCAGGTACTTCCGGTCGCACTAAGAGGGATAATGGACGAGCACGTTCGTGAAACGTTATTTGGCCTATGCAAGTTTTTCGACGTCATCTCTAGGAAGTCGATTGGCGTGAATCAGCTCGGAAGGCTACAGGAGGAGATCGTGGTGATACTATGTGAGCTTGAGGTCTACTTCCCACCCGCATTCTTCGACATTATGGTGCATCTGCTGGTCCATGCCGTAGAGGACATTGTTCAACTTGGGCCGATGTTCATCCGCAGCATGATGGCGTTCGAAAGGATGAACGAACACATCACAGGATACGTTCGCAACAGGTCCTGTCCAGATGGAAGCATAGCCAAGGGCTTTCTGGCAGAAGAGTGCATCTCTTTCTGCACGAATTATCTAGACATCGAGAACCCTGTCGGTCTTCCCGTCAACAGGCACCTTGGCAAGCTCGACGGATCTGGTCACCTAGAGGGTCGTCGCATACTGCATGCAGACTTCGATTTTCGACGCGCAGACTTTGATCGAGCAAACCTTGTCGCGCTACAGCATTTAGAACTGGTCGATCCTTGGGTACAGAAGCACAAAAGGTTAATCGAGAAGAAATACGATGGCCGGGGCATACAGAGGACGCAGGAGAAATAATCAAAGAGCACAACTCAGATTTCACGCGTTGGTTTAGGCGCTCCTTGATAATCCCGCGATCGCATTCTTCTAACACGGAAAGATCATATTCACCTTGTCGCGAGGACCGATGCAAAACCTGGTGACCTATCAGGTATGATATCAACGGCTACACATTTTACACGGAGGAAAAGGACAACAAGTGTGATTATCGAACTCAGCGTAACGTCGAATTCTACACCGATGACAACATGAAGGAAAGATTCTACGGAAGAATCGAGGAGATCCGGGAGCTCGACTCATGTGGAGAAAAGGTGCGATGTTCCGTGTCGGATGGGCAAAGAGCGTCGAAGAGAAGACCAATATTTCACAACCATGGTTATACCCGTAGCCAAATCCAAGGCCGGTGCAAGCGTGGCGCGAAAAATGAACCGTGGTCTTGGCTACCAAAGTGGACCAATGTTTTTCATTACCCCGACAAAGCCTAGCCGTGTTGTCGTGAGGAGAGGAAAAGAAACATCATCGGAATGAATGGAGTCGCCAACGAGCAAGACTTGACCGATGCGGTGATCAAAGATTGAAGATGACGGCGACTACGATGCAGCAACATACATCACAAGAAGAAAAGGACAACCCTACACAAAAAGGTAGCCGTTCGAAGAAGAAACATTAAAGTGCGGGGCTAAATTATTCAACGCGACAAAGAAGGGAAAAAAGATTGTAAAAGCTAGCTCAAAAATATTGTAAAAGCAGCGTGGTCGAAAAAGATTGTAAAGTGCGGTGGTCGAGTAGGTAGGGCGTGCGATTCATATTATTATGGACAAATTATTATGAAATTTAGTTATACTTTGAATCATATTATTTGTACCACTTTTATGACATATATTATCACTTTTGGGAATTTTTGGAACATTTAAAAGTATTTATAAAATAAAAACAAAACAAATATGACATATAATACCACTTTTGGGCATTTTGGAACATTTAAAAATATTTTTAAAATAAAAACAAAAAAAGAGGGGCACCAGGATTCAAACCTGGGTGCTCTGAAGTTTAGAATAGAGCAGTGGGCAGAACCAGTGGGATAGGATAGTGATTCTGTTAGATAGTGGGACGCTCTTTTCTTATACAATTGCTGGGGGAGATAGGCGTAGCGCACTCTGGCATAGTGCGCTACGGATATCTGTAGCGCACTATGCCAGAGTGCGCTACGTGTATCTGTGCCTTATCCACTTTCACGCAGGCACACGTCGGCCTCATCCCCATTCTCAACCACGCCCATCGCCGCCGTTGTCGATCCCGAGCCCCCACCGCCGCTCTCTCCATCCGCCGTCTCGCCAGCCGCCGTCGCTCGAGGAGGAGGCCGTGGAGCAGGAGGAGGCCGCCCGCTTCGAGGAGGCCGCCATCATCGTCGCCGCCCGCCATCGTCGTCCTCATCTCAGAGGTCAGCGTCGCCCCTCCCCTCTCTCCCTCTCTCCCTCTCTCTCCCTCTCTCCCCTCTCTCCCTCATCTCTGTGTTGGTCAGGCGCCATGAATGAGTACTCCAAACCTCCTTGGATGATATTGTTAGCATGTTACTCATTTTGTGTTTTTTTCTTAAGCTGTGATTGGTTATCTAAGTTGCTTGGATGATATTGTATGCTTGTTTTCTGAAGCTCGACTGATTTGGTTTTGAGTTGCAGTGTATCTGTGGAAGCAACGAAAGATTTTATGGTTAGCAATATTGATTAACAATCAATATTAGGAACAATCCAAACTAGGAACAAACCAAATACTATCATCTTCACCTCTGGAGGGTCCACTATATAATAGATTTGCAAGGATAGAAATTGGAGCTAGAAATGTGGTAATGGTTTTGAAATTTAGGTTTTTGGATCACATTTTTAACTGAGTATGCATTGCCAGATGCTACTGATAGGTAAATATCCTTGCCTTGACAGATGCTACTGATAGGTAAATATCCTTGCCTTGCGGATACTCTTGATAGTTTGTGTGCCACAATGCAATCTGAACCTTTAATAAAGGTATAATGAGTGGAACATATTCTATAGAAATACCCTCATGCATGACCTGAATTTTTTTCACTTACTAAAGAAAACACAGATGTTTACCATGCAGGAGCCTACACAAACAAGGTATGTGTGAGAGTGTTGAAGATATTTGGCAATGTATCAATTATTTCTAGGTGAACATTGAACAATTCGTCTGTGTCTTTATTTTGCCTTGACAGCAAGGCATATAGTATCAATAGGCATCCAGGGTCGGGGAAAAGAGCGAGGAGGGGGGAGCAGCTGGGTGGGGGACTGAAAGGAAACATACATAGATCTTTGTGCTTAGTTTGGTGTGATTGAATTTTGTATGAAAGGTGCTTTGTGCTTAATTATGGGAAGGTGCTTTGTATGAAAGGTGCATCTTCCCAGGATGCATCTTGTACACTCATGTTCTCCCAGTGGATCAACCATTTTTGTACTACGATATCATAAGCTACTGCACTTCTTGGTATTTTATCTTTGTTCTAGGACTGCTAGTAGGGCTGTTTTGATCTTTCCATCAGTTGTAACCAGAGGCAATCTTGTGTTTGGTATTGCATTTTCCCAATGTGTTTCTTCAACTGATTGACATGAAATATATTGTGTAGCTGGGCTTCTGCTGGCAACTGAATTTGGTAGGATAACTTGCCCACTTTCTTTAGCACTCTGAATGGTCCATGCCATTTTGAGGTTAGTTTCAAAGCATTCCTTAGGCCCAATGATGTCTTAGGGTAGGGCTGCATCTTTAGGTATACAAAGTTTCCTACCTCAAATGATCTCTCAGTTCTGTGAGTTTCAGCAAATTTCTTCATCTTGTTTTGAGCTTTCAATGGGTTTTGCTATAATATTTTGAGCATATGATCCTTTTGACGAATAGTGACCTGATCCTCAGGAGAGATGTTGCAAGGTATTGATATGTGGTGTAACAGTGGTGCGGTACTCATAACAAGGCTAAAAAAGGTGACATTTTGATTGATGTTCGATAAGAGCAGATGTACCACCATTCAGCTGCTGGAATCCAATCACACCATTTTTTTGGTTCCTAGAAAGAAATACATATCTGGTAACAGGGGAAAAGTTTTATTGTCATAACCTGTTGCTCCCTCAGAGACTCATGAAGCTCCACTCAGGCATCTTAATCTTTCTTTTTTAACTGCATATAGTAGCCAGTCTAAATTGTTTTTGTTTATACATCCGTGGTGGTGTTGTTGTCTATACTGAAACACAAACACGAAACACATCTAGAGTAGTGGTCTTTGTCTATCTGAAACACAAGCTACTGAAACCTTTATGCTTGCTGCTGTGTGTACTATTTGTGAAACCTGTGTGTACTATTTGTGCAAACCTGAAACTATTGTCCAAAGCTGCTGCGTATACTATTTGCTGGCTATACTGGGCCATTTATGTTGGTTGTGCTGGCTATGATGGCCATTTATTGTGTGCTAGCTATGATGTCCATATATATGCAGGTTCTTGTATGAAATGAGTCCCTATTTTTGCCGGAATGTTGATTAACTTCCGTTTCGGCAGAAATCAGGTACTCCTAGTTTAAGAAAATTAGCAAAGGTCATGCCGGATTTTTCCGTGCATTTAACCAATTATTTGTTTTTTATTAGGGCAAAGATGTGTGACAACGACGAGGCTGGATGTTCTAAGCGCATCAGCGCTGAAGGATAACTCAGACCTCCTAATAAACAATTGACATTCTAGGAGGCGGCCCAGCGGCTAGAAGACGATGAAGAATACCATCCTTCGGAGAGCGAGGATGATGAGATGGAAGACGCGGAGGAAGAAGCCGAAGGAACGGCGGACGATGAAACCACTGATGGCGGCGAGGGCACAGGGAGTGGTAGCAACCCTCCTAAGAAGAAGAAGAAGCCGAAGGACCGGCGCCCGAACATGGTCAGCACGGTCAGGGAGGAAATTGCCGAAGTGAGCCCAACTGGTGTTCCTTTGGAGCCCGACCTTGTCGTCAAAGGGTACGGTGGGCAAGTGGCGGCGATCACCCGGACAACCATCTCGATCAACACCGAGAATCTCCGGTATAAAGATAATGGCCACTTGCGCACACTCCTCTTTGAGAAGCTGCACGCAAGATACAAGTTCCCCGCTAAGTATCAGAACACAAATTATCATGAGAACAAAGTAAACAAATCTGCCGTCACAAAGATGAGCACTGCCCTGGCCAGCTGGAGAACCCGGATAAATAAGAAGATCTATAAAGAAGGCAAAAGTCTTGAGGAGATCCAGAATATTGACCCACAGATCACCGAAGATCAGTTCCGGGAGTTCAAGGAGAGGTGTGAATCCGAAAGAGCCCTGGCCAATAGTAATCGGGGAAAGGTGCTGCAGGCGATGAATATAGGTCATCACCATCTCGGATCTGGTGGATACAGAACCGCGGAGGCCAAATGGAATAAGGAGGACGAAGAGTATAGATCCAAGGGGATAGAAAACCCCTTTGCTAAATTCGAACCCAGGCAGGTTCGAAACTTCATCAGGGCCCGTTACCATGTGGACCCAAAAACCAAACAACTCACCGCGGATCCTGCGGTGAAGGAATTCGAGGAAATTGTGGTAAGTATAGTCTAATTACCACGGATCAACTCGACTGCAATCTAATCGATGATCTAAATGATTCACTGTTACTTCTTCTGCAGGAGGAGGAAATTGTTGCTAGTCATGGATCCCAGGGGTCGACGGTGGCCACCCGGTGGGATAACCCTTTTAACAGGGCGATGAACCGGGCCAAGAAAATAGAGCCGGTTACGAAGAAGCCGTCGTCGGCTGGCCGTCTGGCCGGCCTCGGGGGTAAGAATTGGGTGGATCATTTTGGTCCACCACCGAGGACGCATGTGGCGCCGTCGGGAAGGAGCGAGGAGGAAAACCGCGAGGTTCAAGAACTTAAGGCACAAGTGGCGTGGATCCATGAGATCGTCCAAGACAACTGGCAATCACCCTCACGTATTTCCCGCCTACCTTGGGGAGTCAATAGCGAACCGGAGTGCGGGTGGTCGAGTAGGGCCGTGCCGATTCAAGCATGGTCGTGACCACTCGAACAACGCGCCGATGAATCGGGTGAACTACGTGTTCGTAAATAGCACCCCGCGCCACAAGTGTTGGTGACTCCCGCCATCACCAGCGGCGCCGAGTACATGTTGGTGCCCCCGCCATCATCAGCGGTGGCACGGATCTCCAAGCACCGTCGGCGGGGAGAATACACGGCGGCGACACGCGCCATCAAGCAGCCCTTCCGTCTCTTGCACGCCCGTTGCCGTATGCAGTGCGTCGACATTAGCCGATCTTGACGCCATCACGGTAAACAAATTGCTTTAATTACCGCCTTTCATGCCATCTATTACTCTTATGGCATCTCTGACGACGCCGTACATGTTTTCCGCAGACGGATTTTCCTTGCACTCTCTTATGATACGTGAACAACGAGCTGAGGGATGTTTCCGAGGGTACCATCGTTCAACCCCTGCAGCGCACGTTCCACTCAAGTCCGATGTCAGATAGCGTGCACAGGGTTAAAATTAGTCGGGTGCTAAGGTGCTGCGACGACCTGGAACCTCCCATTCAACCCCCAGGAGCGGATGAAGAAGAGCCGTCTGTCCTCAGAACTTGCTTCGGCTTATTCTTGCTATGGACAAAGAGCATGATCCGTTTGGGGACAGCGGGGGCCATCACGCCACAGACAACAGAACCGCCTGTCGTGCCAGCGAGAAGCGGTGGCAAGGCCCCCTTACCGCCCTTGCCGTCACCTCCACGCGGTGGGTCGGATGATCATGTTGATGATATGCACAAGGCGCAGGATCCGACCGAGGACGACGAAGACTGGAATGATCACTTCTTCAGCACTCAGTTTGGCAACGAAGAAGACCTAGCTGGTGGCCCCACAGAAAGCCACTATCACCAAGCGTCTGTTTGGTTCTCGAGAGACGCCTCCGGCTTGCGCTTTACTGAACCACCAGGTGATACAACCAACCGGCCCTTTATTCTAAGCCCGACACACTACATAGGGCGGCCGGTGCTCGATTGATGCGTGCCCGCTCTCCAAAAGGAAAAAAAGGCGGAAAAGAAAATCTAGCGATTCGTGCCGGTGGCGTCAACAACTGCGAATCCGATCAGGTTTCGGACGGCCACCAAGACCCGAGGGTATTATGTGGAGGATTCATGTGGCGGGTGAGCCCATGCTACCTAAAAATTTCGAAGCTTCGATTCGAACTGCAGTGTGCATGACGGTGTGCTGACAATAGAGAGACGCCTTCTATCGGAGAAAGATCCCTCGCACCCGGTATTCGTGGTTAAGGTGCCACCAGGCTTGGGCTTCGTCGATAATGCCCCTGCGGATCTGTTCTTCCTGCGGTTCGACGACATCTTCAATATGTTCCACCTATACCCGCTGCACTATACCATGTCCGTCTGTTTTCTCTCAGCCTGGCCATGCAGATCATTAGAGAGAATACACCGGGCATCGCTACAGTGGACCCCTACTACATGCGTGACGGCTGCTTGGGTTCCCCCGCCGAACGATGTATCGTGGCCTCGTACCTAAAAAGAATCCTCGTGGCGAACAAGACAAAGGAATACATTCTCGTGCCTTACTTTCCCGAGTAAGTCGTTATTCACTCGCCACTGTCGATTGGCTTTATTAGATCATCATCATTATTTTTCCAACACATTCCATTTGAATTTTTTGCGCAGATATGAACACTGCACGCTCATCTCCTTATCGCCGAAGCATTCCCACGCCACGTATTTCGACTCGGGGAGTCTAGAAAAGAAGAAAAACTACGACAAGATCAAGGAAGTTCTGGATGATGCTCTCACTGGCTTTGCCTCGACGGAAGGCACCACCTTTGTGCATACGAAGGTCAAGTTCGGCAGGCACGTCTTCAACCACGTAACGGAGTTCCCCTGCGTGAAGCGGCGGAAAAGCGAAGAAGGAAGCCTACTCGCACTCCATCACATGAGGCGTTCCTACTTGACCGAGAGAATTCTGTTGCGGATCATCTCAAACAGTGGGCCGAAGCAAAGGCCAAGATCAATGATTCGGATATTAGACAAGAGATGTATCGCATCCAGCAGCAGTTTGGGGCAATCATCTTTCGTGATGTCATGACTTTGGGGGGGGGATCTTCTACGTAGGAAATATCCCGAATAACCGTGACATAGAAGATCTCCTAGAGATGCAGGGTGACTATAGGAAGTTCATGACGAGACAAGGCGTCCTCCCGTTCCCTAAGCCGAGCCAGAAGGCTTGATGTTGGCCTAGTTGTAGTTACAAACTATAGATGACCTTTGTGTGTGTGTGGACAAGTGTACTTGTCTTATTAGGTTTATGAATTATCGCTTACTTATTTTGCTTATTATTATTATATATCAATCAATGCTTGGTTTTTTTGCTTACTCTTTGGTCCTTTGCTCAATTTGGTCCTTCTTTTTTTCCTTACTCTTTTTTCAAGAATAATGCCGATGATTGAAATGTCGTGGCACACTATATATGTGAATGTGCTACGATGGGACTGTGAGCCTTGTGATATGCACAAGTCCAGGTCTTGTGCATCCTACTTGTCTCACCGTTCCATCGTAGCATATTCCTGTGTCCAACGACCTATGTATATATATGAGGCATTCTTTTCGAGTTATTTTTGTCTTTTTCGAGAATATGCCGATGATTGAAATGTCGTGGCACAATATATATGTGAATGTGCTATGACGGGATAGTTAGCCTTGTGATATGCACAAGTCCAGGAATTGTTTATCCTACTTGGCTAACCGTTCCGTCATAGCATATTCCTGTGTCCAACGACCTAGCTAGTTATATATGAGGCATTCTTTTCGAGCTACTTTGGTCTTTTTCGAGAATAATGCCGATGATTGAAATGTCGTGACACACTATATATGTGAATGTGCTATGACGGGATAGTTAGCCTTGTGATATGCACAAGTCCAGGAATTGTGCATCCTACTTGGCTAACGGTTCCGTCATAGCATATTCCTGTGTCCAACGACCTAGCTAGTTATATATGAGGCATTCTTTTCGAGCTACTTTGGTCTTTTTCGAGAATAATGCCGATGATTGAAATGTCGTGGCACACTATATATGTGAATGTGCTACGATAGGATTGTACGCCTTGTGATATGCACAAGTCCAGGTGTTGTACATCCTACTTGGCTAACGGTTCCGTCATAGCATATTCCTGTGTCCAACGACCTATGTATATATATGAGGCATGCTTTTTGAGTTACTTTGGTCTTTTTCGAGAATAATGCCGATGATTGAAATGTCGTGGCACACTATATATGTGAATGTGCTACGACGGGATTGTGAACCTTGTGATATGCACAAGTCTAGGTCTTATGCATCCTACTTGGCTCACCGTTCCGTCGTAGCATATTCCTGTGCCAACGACCTATGTATATATATGAGGCATGCTTTTTGAGTTTGGTCTTTTTGATTTAGGAGTACTTTCTATAAGTGTATCTTCATATGTGACTTTAATTATATATGTTTTTTTTCTCAATCACCGGTTAATTATTATTGTCAACTTATAGATGACGTGGTACGTCGTGTACAAGGGACGGGTTCCCGGAGTCTACGATGATAGGGAAGACTGCCGGAGACATGTGCACCGTTTCAGCGACAATAGCTACAAAGGGTACAACATAGGACAAGGAACCGGATGAAGACCTACACCTTCGTCGCGGCGGTGATCATGCTTATCTTCTTTGCTTATTTATCCCGCGTTTGTGTCTAGCTAGTTTAGATGTCTAGGCGATCTTCCGAGCTCTAACTTGTTCGATCGACACATGTATTCGCATGTCACCAACTACTACTTTGTAACATGATCGAAACAATGTAACTTAGACTATGTATTCATGTATGAGACTTATCTATATGTATTTGTTTCAATCTTGTTTTTCATATTCAGTATTTATATATATAATTGTATATCTTGTATCTGTGTGTGTATATCTGTTGTAATATTGTATATAATCTGTATTGTATATAATCTGGCTCGGAAATTAAAAAAAAAATACATCTATGACGCACATGGTCTACCTTCTGTGACGCACTACACCTAAAGCGCACTATGTAAGCTTAGTGACGCACTAGGCAGTGCGCCACAGAAGATCCCAGGGGTAGCGCACCTGCCAAACATTTGTGGCGCACTAGCAGGTGCGCTACGCCTGTCTCTACACAACTGTGGCGCACTAGGCAGTGCGCCACGGCTGAGAGATAGCTGTAGCGCAAGGCCCGTGGCGCACTGCTAGTGCGCCACGGATGATGTTTCCAGGTGCGCCACTAAAGGCCATTTTCCTAGTAGTGGCGGAGGCCTTGTTGGTGGGCGGAATTTGTTTGCCGGGGCCTGAGCCGACGGCGGCGCCTGGCGGCGGTGACGATTGGACGCGAAAGGGACAGGAACGCGTGGAAACTTCCGTCTCGCCAAACATCCCGTGGTTCCCAGGTCGGCTTCGGGCCGGGCTCAAAACCTGGAGATTTGTGGTTCCGCGGGGGTGTTTTTACGGGGGGCCTAATTTTTTTTTCGGTTCGGGCGGTTTTGGGACGTCTGTTCTGGCCACTTTTATCACGCGAAACCGAATATTTAGTTCCGCCTTTTTTACGATGTCTGCTAGAGATGCTCTTATATAGTAGTATAATATATATGATTTGATAAATCTCAATACAAATTTGTGTTTAGAAATTGTTTGACACTAAAATTTCTAGTTCTACGTGCTAATCCATAGCTGGACGTACTGCTCGAAGGGCTAGTGAGCTCTGGATTATCATGATTCACCGATGTAGAAGAAGCGTCTTTCTCACCATGCGGCTCTTACGAGCGTGTTTTGAGATGATAGATGCCCATAGAGTTGTCATGTTATTAATTGATATTAGTGAGTTAATTGCAAAAAACTATTATATATGCGAGTGGTTCAAAAATCCACTAGGTTTCGCTAATTTTGCAAAAAAATCCATCAACATTGGGCTGGTTCGTTGCAATATGTGCTGATGCCGAAATTTGGTGGCGCTAACCATGATTCTGACGGTAGAGACCCACTGTCACCCTCATGAGTGATGTGGCATAGCGGGGATGGTCCAGGACCCACCAATGTTAGACATATTTAACTTTTGGGTTTTTTAGTAATTTTTTGTGGAACCCACTTGTCAATCCTCTCCCTACTTTCTTTTCTCACTTTCCATTAGATTTAGTTTTATTTAGTTTTATAGGTTTGCTAGTTCCGAGGCGTTTGAGAACTTTTTAAGTCTTAGTCGTCTCTTTCACCGTTTGATTTACCTCGTGATTCGTGTTACACAACTCAGGTGTAACTGAGAATTTAAGAAGTTATAACTAGGTTGTAACTGAGAGCTAGTACAAATCTTATAAGATGCAACTAGGTTACAACTGAAAATTAACACAAATATTAGGATAACATCAGTGACTTAGACATAACTAATTCTCAGACGGCTAAGATCTAGGCACTCACTTAGTTTTATCTTTCTCCTCCAAATCCCGCACGCATATGTCAAAATAAATAAATAAAATCACCTCCATCCATGAGCGCCGGAGAGGACGCCATTCTTCCCGCCGTCGCGAGCTATGCAGGGAGGCGGAGATATTTTGCTAGCAACCTCCAGCGAGATCGGGGCAGGGCAAAGACGAGCTCAGGGTAGGGCGGGTGATCTTCGGCGGGCAAAATCTGGCGCAGGGCGGCTGGGGAGCTCTGGACGGCGCGGTCCAACGAGCCCCGGCGCGGTCCAACGAGCCCCATTTATATGAATGAAATCTTTTATGGTCATGCACCGATGATGAATGGTTTATTTCTGTTAGATCTCAATGATAATGTTACACATATTCATAATGTTGATGCTAAAAGGATTAAACTTAATGATGATATATCCGCATATATGTGGCACTGCCGTCTAGGTCATATTGGCATTAAACGCATGAAGAAGCTCCATTCTGATGGACTTTTGGAATCACTTGATTATGAATCATTTGATACATGTGAGCCATGCCTTATGGGCAAGATGACTAGAACGCCGTTTTCCGGTTCAATGGAGCAGATGATTTATTGGAAATCATACATTCGATGTATGTGGTCCAATGAGTGTGTCGGCGAGGATATCGTTATTTTGTTACTTTCACGGATGATTTGAGTAGATACGGTTATATCTACTTGATGAAACACAAGTCTGAAACCTTTGAAAAGTTCAAGGAATTTCGTAATGAAGTGGAAAATCATCGTAATAGAAAGATCAAATTTCTACGGTCGACCGTGGAGGTGAGTATCTAAGTTACGAGTTTAGCACTCACATGAAAGAGTGTGGAATTGTTTCACAACTCACACTGCCGAACACCACAATGAAATGGTGTGTCGGAACGTCGTAATCGTACTCTATTAGATATGGTTCGATCTATGATGTCTCCACGGACTTGCCGTTGTCATTTTGGGGTTATGCACTAGAAGCTGCATTCACTTTAAATCGGGCACCATCTAAATCCGTTGAAAAGACATCAGATGAATTGTGGTTTGGAAACAAACCTAAGCTGTCATTTCTTAAAGTTTGGGGTTGCGATGTTTATGTGAAGAAACTTCAACCGGATAAACTCGAACCCAAAGCGGAAAAATGCGTCTTCATAGGATACCCTAAAGAAACTATTGGGTATTCCTTCTATCAGATCCGAAGGCAAGGTTTTTGTTGCCAAGAATGGATCCTTTCTAGAGAAAGAGTTTCTCATGAAAGGTGTGAGTAGTCGGAAGGTAGAACTCAAGAGGTTGTGGAACCTTCTCTTCAAAGTATGGCGAGTAGCACAATACGGAAGTTGTTCCGGAGTTGGCTCCACCGTTGAAGAAGGAACTAATGATAATGATCATGAAACTCCGAAAGAGAGTACTAGAACCTCGCAGTCAAACAGACGCTGCAGCTCCGAACAGACGGAAATCTGTCATAAATTTCATGGTTGATGAAAACAATGACCTGCGACGTATGAAGAAGCGATGATGAGCCCGGATTCCAACAAATGGTTAGAAGCCATGAAATCCGAGATGGAATCCATGTATGAAAATCAAGTTTGGAACTTGGTGGAATTACCTCACCAAAAAGGCCGTGGAGAACAAATGGATTTTCAAAAGAAAGCTGATGCTGATGGTAATGTAACCATCTATAAAGCTCGACTTGTCGCAAAGGGGTTTCGACAAATTCAAGGAGTTGACTACGATGAGACTTTCTCTCCGTAGCGATGCTAAAGTCGATTAGGATTATGTTAGCAATTCTGCATATTTCGATTATGAGATATGGCAGATGGATGTCAAAACTGCGTTTCTCAATGGTAATATTGAAGAAGAGTTGTATATGATACAACCAAAGGGTTTTGTCGATCCTAAGGATGCTAACAAGGTGTGCAAGCTTCAGCGATCCATCTATGGATTGAAGCAAGCATCGAAGTTGGAATCTCCGCTTTGATGAGGTGATCAAAGAGTTTGGATTTGTCCAAACTTATGGAGAAGCTTGTATTTACAAGAAAGTGAGTGGGAGCAATGTGGCATTTCTGATATTATATGTGGATGACATATTATTGATCGGAAATGATATAGAACTTTAAACAGTGTTAAAAGTTATCTAAACACAAATTTTCAATGAAGGACCTAGGTGAGCGTCATACATATTAGGCATAAAGATCTATAGAGATAGATCTAGGCGCCTAATAGGGCTATCATAAAGTACATACCTTGATAAGATTTTAAAGAAGTTTAAAATGGACGGAAGTAAGAAGGGTTCTTACCTATGTTGCAAGGCAAGACATTGAGTAAGACTCAAAGTCCGGCTTGGCGGAAGAAAGAGAGATAATGGACGAGTCCCTATGCTTCAACCATAGGCTCTATAATGTACGCCATGCTATGTACAAGACCGGATGTACACGCTATTAGTCGACTAGTAGGTACCAATCGGATCCGTGTTGAACATCGGATAGCGGTCAAGAATATCCTTAAGTACTACGAAGAACTAAGGATATGTTTCTTGTATACGGAGGTGAAGAAGAGCTCGTCGCTAAGTGTTATGTTGACGCTAGCTTTGACACCGATCCGGATGACTCTAAGTCTCAATCCGGATACGTATTTCTCATGAATGGCGGAGCGGTTAGTTGGAGGAGTTCCAAACAACCTGTGGTAGCGGGATCAACAACGGAGGCCGAATATGTTGCTGCTTCAGAAGCGGCTCAGGAAGCAGTTTGGATGAAGGAGTTCATATCCGAACTAGGAGTTGTGGCAAACGCGTTGGACCCAATGGTGATCTATTGTGACAACAATGGTGCCATTGCCAATGCCAAAGAGCCAAGGTCTCACAAGCATTCCAAGCATATTAAGCGCCGGTTTCACTCCATCCGCGAGCATGTCAAGGATGGAGATATAAAGATTTGTAAAGTACATACGGATCTCAATATAGCGATTCGTTGACTAAAACTCTCCTAAAGCAAAACATGATCAACACCGAACTCAATGGGTGTTAGATTTATCACTATGTAACTAGATTATTGTCTCTAGTGCAAGTGGGAGATCAAGGAATATGCCCTGAGAGGCAATAATAAATTGTTTATTATGTGTATTCCAAGTATATGATAGATGTTTATTTTGCATGCTATAATTGTATTAATACGGAAACGTTAATACATGTGTGTTTAATAAACAAACAGAAAGTTCCTAGTTCAGCCTCTCTCATAAACTAGCTCGTTGATTAACAAGATGATCAAGGTTTCCGATCATGGACATTGGATGTTGTTAATAACGGATCACAACATTAGTGTAATGATGTGATGAACATTCATCCAAGTATAGCATTACGATCAAAGTCATTGAGTTTATATTGCTATAACAACTTACGGTGATCCTAATCCTTAGACCATGAGATCATGTCAATCACTAACACCGGAAGAGTTTCTTGATAACATCAAACGTCACACCGTAACAGGTGGTTATAAAGATGGATTCGAACTAACAAAGTGTTATGTTGAGGCTCATGGATCAAGAGTGGAATTTGTTCATCCCGATGACGGATAGATATACTGGGCCCTCTCGGTGATATCACATTGATTAGCTTGCAAGCAAGTGATTTGATCACTAGAATGTTATATCACAGAACGAGAAAAGAGTGCATGTCGTAACGAGATCAAACTAGGTATGGAGATACCGATGATCGAATCTCGGACATGTAATATATCGTGAAACAAAGGGATTAAGATACTAGCGTAAAAGGTTCCGACGATCACAAGAAAGTCATCGTTGAATGTGTGGAGTCGATGGGTCTCAGATCCCGCTTCGATTATTGATCCGAGAGGGGTCTCGATCATGTCCGCATTATTCACGAACCGTAGGGTGACACACTTAAGAGACACCGACATCCAATTGGAGCAAATGTTTCATGCCGAAAAGAATGAATAAGCGCAGAATTTATTTCACTAGATACCAAACAGGTTTCGGTGAAAGTGCATAAAGTGGTTATGCATGTGAAATAGAATTCTAGCAAGGGGTTATTTGTGAATGTTTGTCATTAAAGTAATTGACAAAATTCTGAATAAAATAAAAGAGTTTTATTTAATGAGAGTTTGCATTAAATTTGGTGGAAATTTAATGGGATTTTGAGTGGGTTTTTGAGTGGAGAAATTTGAAGGGCCATTTTGTGAGTGGAGTGTCCACCCACATGAATGAGGGAGAGGTGGGGGCACCCTCCATGGCCGGCGGCCATGCCCCCTTGGGCTGCCCCCCTCCCCTATAAAAGGAGCCCCTCCTCTCACTTCTCACTCACACCTCCTCGTGAAGGATCTCTCTCCCCCTCTAGAATTTATTCCCCATGGTCTCGGACTAGCGAGATACATGTTCCCGGTGGCTATTCGGCAAGAAAGAGTTGTGCTTCCGCTGCATCGCTGGAGCGAGGAGGCGGAGGTTGCTCGGTGCCTCGAACGTGTGTGCGAGCACGGATGCGCTGCTGATTTGCGGCGCTAGGACTTCCTCTCGATCTTGAGATCGGCAAGAGATCGTCTACATCAACCACGAGTTGAACTCGTTAAGCTTTGTCGGTCTTCAAGGGTATGTTCTCTACGGATATACATCCGCCCGTTGTTTGTATCTAGTATATATAGATCTTGGTATATAGTTCACATCGTAGGAAAATTTTTGTTTTCTATGCTGCGAACCCTACAGTGGTATCAGAGCCGGATCTATGCGTAGATACTTTACACGGGTAGTACACATATGAGTATGTGGGCGATGATGATCATGTTGTTGCTCCTTTGTTGTGATTTTGGATATTGGTGGCATAGTGGGATGAAGCGGCCCGGACAAACTTTACATGTCCTCGCACATGAGACCTGTTCCACGCTTGACATGCAACTAGTTTGCATAAGTGGCTAGCGGGTGTCTGTCTCTCCTACTATAGTCAATATCTATTTTGCAAGCGAGTTGTCAACAATTTGATTATCCTCGTTGTGGTTCATGTTCGTAGGTAAGAACGGTTCTATCTCGAAAGCCCTAAGCCACGTAAAACTTGCAATGGATAAATTAGAGGCCTAGTTTAGATTGTTCTTTGGGCTAGTGATATGATATGGTATTGTTGTAAGTAAAAGTATGAGATGATACTCTTACAACACACATAGCGTGTAAAATCCATAGACCTTGGATTTACACATATAGGTATGATAGTGATCATACCACGATGCACATGATAGAGATCATCTGCGGGAACCATATAATTTCACTAATAAACATATGATGTTTTGGTTGCATCTTATATTGCTTGTTTAGCGCTTTGTTAAGCATAATAAGATGATCCCTCATTTAAATATCAAGATAAAAATGTGTTCTTCCTTTAGTATGCACCGATTATGTTTTCGTCGCTCCAAGACATCACGTGATGATCGGGTGTTATTGGATCCACGACCATATTTCGGGTGTAAAACAGTTACACACGAAAATACTAAGGTTCTAACTTGGCGAGCCTAGCATGTACAGACATGGCCTCGAACACGTAATCGAAAGGTCAAGCATGAGTCATATAGTTGATATGATGCCCATTTGATGCTCGCCTTTGAAGCTATACCGACTCACGTGATGATCGGACTTGGTGTAGTGGATTTGGTTCATGTAATCACCAAAAGGACACGAGGGATGTCGCTTTTGAGTGGGAGTTCATTCGTAATATAGATTAGTTGAACTCGATCTATCATACACTTAGTCTAAACTTTACAAATTCTGTTGTAGATGGCACCACCTGTTTTTAATTTCAATGCGTTCATGGAGAAAGAGAAACTAGCAACGAACGGTAGCAACTTTACTGAATGGGCCATGAATTTGAGGATTCGCCTCTCACGCACAAAAGCAATATGTGCTAGAAGCGCCGTTAGGCCCCACCTTTGATGATGCCCGACGAGGAGAAGAATGTCTATCGACTCGTCGGAGGACCACAACTTAGTTCATTGCGGCATATTGTATGGGCTAGAGCCGAACTTCAAAGCGTTTAAACGGCAATGCATTTGATACAATGGGTGAGTTGAAAATGATTTTCGACACATGCTGTAGAGAGCTACAATGCTTCAGAAAAGTTCTTTAGCTGCATGATGGAAGAGCACAGCTCCGTAAGTGAGCATGTACTCAAGATGTCGGGTTACGCCGATAAGCTTGTGTCCTTGGGAATAACGATTCCCATTGACTTAGGCATCCATCGTGTTCTGCAGTCTCTGCCACCTAGCTATAAAAGCTTCGTGATGAACTATAATATGCAAGGCATGAAGAAGTCTCTCCCCGAGCTTCTGTCAATGCTTAAAACTGCAGAAGTGGAGATCAAAAAGGAACATCAAGTGTTGATGATCAATAGGAACACTGGTTTCAAGAAAGACAAGAAGGGAAAACGGAAGGGAAGTAAGGGTGGCAAGCCTGTTGCCGCGCCTGAAAAGAAACCCCGAGTTGGACCTAAGTCTGATTCCGAGTGCTACTATTGTAAGGGGACTGGCCACTGGAAGCGCAACTGCCCCAAGTATCTGGCAGACAAGAAGGCCGGCAAGGCAAACAAAGGTATATATGATATACATGTTATTGATGTGTACTTGACTAGTGCTCGCAGTAGCACCTGGGTATTTGATACCGGTTCAGTTGCTAATATTTGTAACTCGAATCGGGGCGTCGGAACAAGCGACCGCTAGCAAGGGTGAGGTCAAGATGCGTGTCAAGAATGGATCAACGTTGATGTAATCGCCGCCGAACGCTGCCTCTCCACTTACCGTCGGGATTAGTCATAAACTTAAATAAATGTTATCCGTGCCTGCACCGAGCATGAACATTGTATCTGGATCATGTTTGATGCAAAGTGGTTATTCATTTAAATCGAGAACAATGGTTGTTCCATTTATATGAATGAAATCTTTTATGGTCATGCACCGATGATGAATGGTCTATTTCATTAGATCTCAATGATAATGTTACACATATTCATAATGCCGATGCTAAAAGGATTAAACTTAATGATGATATATCCGATATATGTGGCACCGCTGCCCTAGGTCATATTGGCGTTAAACGCATGAAGAAGCTCCATTCGGATGGACTTTTGGAATCACTTGATTATGAATCATTTGATACATGTGAGCCATGCCTTATGGGCAAGATGACTAGAACGCCGTTTTCTTGTTCAATGGAACAGGCGACAGATTTATTGGAAATCATACATTCTGATGTATGTGGTCCAATGAGTGTGTCGGCGCGAGGTGGATATCGTTATTTTGTTACTTTCACGGATGATTTGAGTAGATACGGTTATATCTACTTGATGAAACACAAGTCTGAAACCTTTGAAAAGTTCAAGGAATTTCAGAATGAAGTGGAAAATCATCGTAATAGAAAGATCAAATTTCTACGGTCTGACCGTGGAGGTGAGTATCTAAGTTACGAGTTTAGCACTCACATGAAAGAGTGTGGAATTGTTTCACAACTCACACCTGCCGGAACACCATAGCGAAATGGTGTGTCGGAACGTCGTAATCGTACTCTATTAGATATGGTTCGATCTATGATGTCTCTGACGGACTTGCCGTTGTCATTTTGGGGTTATGCACTAGAAACTGCTGCATTCACTTTAAATCGGGCACCATCTAAATCCGTTGAAAAGACACCGTATGAATTGTGGTTTGGAAACAAACCTAAGCTGTCATTTCTTAAAGTTTGGGGTTGCGATGTTTATGTGAAGAAATTTCAACCGGATAAACTCGAACCCAAAGCGGAAAAATGCGTCTTCATAGGATACCCTAAAGAAACTATTGGGTATTCCTTCTATCACAGATCCGAAGGCAAGGTTTTTGTTGCCAAGAATGGATCCTTTCTAGAGAAAGAGTTTCATGAAAGGTGTGAGTAGTCGGAAGGTAGAACTCAAGAGGTTGTGGAACCTTCTCTTCAAAGTATGGCGAGTAGCAATGGAAGTTGTTCCGGAGTTGGCTCCACCTGTTGAAGAAGGAACTAATGATAATGATCATGAAACTCCGAAAGAGAGTACTACCGAACCTCGCAGGTCAAACAGGACGCGTGCAGCTCCCGAGCTGTACGGAAATCCTGTCATAAATTTCATGGTTGATGAAAACAATGACCCTGCGACGTATGAAGAAGCGATGATGAGCCCGGATTCCAACAAATGGTTAGAAGCCATGAAATCCGAGATGGAATCCATGTATGAAAATCAAGTTTGGAACTTGGTGGAATTACCTCACGACCGAAAGGCCGTGGAGAACAAATGGATTTTCAAAAAGAAAACTGATGCTGATGGTAATGTAACCATCTATAAAGCTCGACTTGTCGCAAAGGGGTTTCGACAAATTCAAGGAGTTGACTACGATGAGACTTTCTCTCCCGTAGCGATGCTAAAGTCAGTTAGGATTATGTTAGCAATTGCTGCATATTTCAATTATGAGATATGGCAGATGGATGTCAAAACCGCGTTTCTCAATGGTAATATTGAAGAAGAGTTGTATATGATACAACCAAAGGGTTTTGTCGATCCTAAGAATGCTAACAAGGTGTGCAAGCTTCAGCGATCCATCTATGGATTGAAGCAAGCATCGCGAAGTTGGAATCTCCGCTTTGATGAGGTGATCAAAGAGTTTGGATTTGTCCAAACTTATGGAGAAGCTTGTATTTACAAGAAAGTGAGTGGGAGCAATGTGGCATTTCTGATATTATATGTGGATGACATATTATTGATCGGAATGATATAGAACTTTAAACAAAGTGTTAAAAGTTATCTAAAGAAATTTTCAATGAAGGACCTAGGTGAGCGTCATACATATTAGGCATAAAGATCTATAGAGATAGATCTAGGCGCCTAATAGGGCTATCAAAGTACATACCTTGATAAGATTTTAAAGAAGTTTAAAATGGATGAAGTAAGAAGGGTTCTTACCTATGTTGCAAGGCAAGACATTGAGTAAGACTCAAAGTCCGCTTCGGAAGAAAGAGAGATAATGGACATGAGTCCCTATGCTTCAGCCATAGGCTCTATAATGTACGCCATGCTATGTACAAGACCGGATGTGGCACACGCTATTAGTCCGACTAGTAGGTACCAATCGGATCCGTGTTCTAACATCGATAGCGGTCAAGAATATCCTTAAGTACTTACGAAGAACTAAGGATATGTTTCTTGTATACGGAGGTGAAGAAGAGCTCGTCGCTAAGTGTTATGTTGACGCTAGCTTTGACACCGATCCGGATGACTCTAAGTCTCAATCCGGATACGTATTTCTCATGAATGGCGGAGCGGTTAGTTGGAGGAGTTCCAAACAACCTGTGGTAGCGGGATCAACAACGGAGGACGAATATGTTGTCGCTTTGCTTGAGCGGCTCAGGAAGCAGTTTGGATGAAGGAGTTCATATCCGAACTAGGAGTTGTGGCAAACGCGTTGGACCCAATGGTGATCTATTGTGACAACAATGGTGCCATTGCCAATGCCAAAGAGCCAAGGTCTCACAAGCATTCCAAGCATATTAAGCGCCGGTTTCACTCCATCCGCGAGCATGTCAAGGATGGAGATATAAAGATTTAGAAGTACATACGGATCTCAATATAGCAGATCCGTTGACTAAAACTCTCCCTAAAGCAAAACATGATCAACACCAGAACTCAATGGGTGTTAGATTTATCACTATGTAACTAGATTATTGTCTCTAGTGCAAGTGGGAGACTGAAGGGAATATGCCCTGAGAGGCAATAATAAAGTGTTTATTATGTGTATTCCAAGTATATGATAGATGTTTATTTTGCATGCTATAATTGTATTAATACGGAAACGTTAATACATGTGTGTTTAATAAACAAACAGAAAGTTCCTAGTTAAGCCTCTCTCATAAACTAGCTCGTTGATTAACAAGATGATCAAGGTTTCCTGATCATGGACATTGGATGTTGTTAATAACGGGATCACAACATTAGTGTAATGATGTGATGAACATTCATCCGAAGTATAGCATTACGATCAAAGTCATTGAGTTTATATTGCTATAACAACGCATTTAAGTGATCCTAATCCTTAGACCATGAGATCATGTCAATCACTAACACCTAAGAGTTTCTTGATAACATCAAACGTCACACCGTAACAGGTGATTATAAAGATGGATTCGAACTAACAAAGTGTTATGTTGAGGCTCATGGATCAAGAGTGGAATTTGTTCATCCCGATGACGGATAGATATACTCTGGGCCCTCTCGGTGATATCACATTGATTAGCTTGCAAGCAAGTGATTTGATCACTAGAATGTTATATCACAGGAACGAGAAAAGAGTGCATGTCGGTAACGAGATCAAACTAGGTATGGAGATACCGATGATCGAATCTCGGACATGTAATATATCGTGAAACAAAGGGATTAAGATACTAGCGTAAAGGTTCCGACGATCACAAGAAAGTCATCGTTGAATGTGTGGGAGTCGAGATGGGTCTCAGATCTGCTTCTGATTATTGATCCGAGAGGGTCTCGATCATGTACGCATTATTCACGAACCGTAGGGTGACACACTTAAGAGACACCGACATCCAATTGGAGCAAATGTTTCATGCCGAAAGAATGAACAAGCGCAGGAATTTATTTCACTAGATACAAAACAGTTTTGGGTGAAATTGCATAAAGTGGTTATGCATGTGAAATAGAATTCTAGCAAGGGTTATTGTGAATTATTGTCATTAAAGTAATTGACAAAATTCTGAATAAAATAAAAGAGTTTTATTTAATGAGAGTTTGCATTAAATTTGGTGGAAATTTAATGGGATTTTGAGTGGGTTTTTGAGTGGAGAATTTTGAAGGGCCATTTTGTGAGTGGAGTGTCCACCCACATGAATGAGGAGAGGTGGGGGCACCCTCCATGGCCGGGCGGCCATGCCTTTAGGCTGCCCCTCCCTATAAAAGGAGCCCTCCTCTCACTTCTCACTCACACCTCCTCGTGAAGGATCTCTCTCCTCTAGAATTTATTCCCCATGGTCTCGGACTAGCGAGATACATGTTCCGGTGGCTATTCGGCAAGAAAGAGTTGTGCTTCACGCATCGCCGAGCGAGGAGGCGGAGGTTGCTCGGTGCCTCGAACGTGTGTGCGAGCACGGATGCGCTGCTGATTTGCGGCGCTAGGACTTCCTCTCGATCTTGAGATCGGCAAGAGATCGTCTACATCAACCACGAGTTGAACTCGTTAAGCTTTGTCGGTCTTCAAGGGTATGTTCTCTACGGATTTACATCCGCCCGTTGTTTGTATCTAGTATATATAGATCTTGGTATATAGTTCACATCGTAGGAAAATTTTTGTTTTCTATGCTGCGAACCCTACAATAGATCTTGGTATATAGTTCACATCGTGGGCGGCGATGCACGCCGACGAGGCAGTTAAGCTCCACCACAAAAAATTATCTCGAAATAGACTTTCGCCCCTCTTTATAAATAAAGCACACCAATGAGACCGCTGCTGGACCAGACAGCACAACGCCTAAAGGAAGAGAACGCACAGACAAACATGCTGGGGCAACAGCTACAACATGCCCAAAAAGAAAAGAAATGGAAAAAACGGCGATACGACGAAACAAGGGTGACCCGCCATCACTGCGCCCTCCGAAATTGTGCCACCACACACCTAATACCCTAAATCGCCCAGTGCCAAACAACACCTTCAAGAAGGGGAGCGTCGTCGACACGTCGCTGCTGTCCCACCAGCAATCGCCCTAGGGTTTCCCGACACTTGGAGTCGAGAGGACGAGGGTATCCCAGCACGCCCTCGAGAGGAATGGCGCCACCCGAGGGCGGCGCCAGCCGTAGTCGGACAGACCGACAAGGATTTCTCCTACCGCCCCCAAAAACCCCGGGAAATTCAGAGCATCACCACCAGCTTCAGCGCCCACTAGCACACGCAAAAACTAACTTGAGGCCACCATCATCATCGTCGCATCGAGGACACTATCAAGCAGCCCGCAAGCTGGAAGCAAACGACAAAGCTCGAGCTAGAAACGACACTGCAGAAGCCACACGGGAGGAGCCCACCTCCACCACCAATTAGTGGTTGTCGACCGGACAAGGCAACAGGGGCACACCAGGCCCAAGCGGGCCCGGCCGGATCCAGATGGGCCCATAAAGCCCCCGCCACCTTGCTGCGAACGGGCGGGTCGCTGCTATGCCATCCCCAAGCAGAGCTTCGTCCCTGCCGCCATCTACAGGAACCGACGCAGTGCAAGCGCGAGCCCGGTGCAGATCGAGCCCAAGGGCCCAGATCTGGCCGGGAGCTGCACCCGATCTGCCAGGAGCGCGCCTCGCCCGAACCACGTCGGCGCCCGGCCAAGTGGCCACGGAGGAGCTCGAGCCGCGCCTTCCCTAGGAGCACCGCCGAGGGAGAACTGCCCACCGGACCCAGTGCGGAAGAGGACAGCCGCCGCCTGGCTGAGCTTCGGTGACTCGCCAAGGCGGGCGACGGAGATGGGAGAAAGGGGGGGAGGTTGTCCGGAGCAGGTGGGTTGGCCCCCGTCGCCCTCGGGGGGGGGGCGAGAGGAGCAGGGTCGCCTTTTCACAAAAAAATTACAAAATAGCCTAAATATTATAACCCAACTAATATTTGGCTCCTTCGACCTTTTCCACCATGTCGTGTCACCCTGACAGTGGGTCCCTACCGTCAGAATCGTGGTTAGCGCCACCAAATCTTGGCATCGGTGCATGTTACAACGAACCAGCGCAATCTCTCGGTGGATTTTTGCAAAATTTGTGTAACCCGGTGGATTTTTGAACTTCTCGCGCATATGTGGTGGTTTTATGCAATTAACTCGATATTAATATGAAAAAATAGTAGTCCCTCTATTTCCTTTAGTGTTTGGCCAACAAAATATGAATTATATACATGGTGCCACAAACAATATCATTTTATTCGTATTCACAAGCATTTGACACTAGTATAATTTTCAAAGGCGGCCCCTTTTTTTCTATCGAACTCCTGGAACCAGTGACGGACCTTGCAGAGCAGAAAATCCCTGAAGGCGCGAAGTTAATTACAAAATAACATGTAAATTTGTTTTTAAAACCAAATGAAATGATAGCTACAAGGTAGATTTTGTAGCATTTTCATAAACTTATATATTAAAATTGATCTTGTCCACAAAATACGGTTATAAGATCAATATTTGCATAAGGTAGTTTAAAACAGAAAAAATCATCTACTACTTGAACATGAATTTTCATTAGACTCATCCGACAATTAGTATCTTTGTCTCTTTGTGCTTGTGAAATGTAGAAGAATATCTTCTGTCTATTTGGATAAATCTATATAGATACATTTAAATTAATCTTTCGCCCAGGTTCGTCCCTATGAAGATTCACCTGTGCCTGGAACTGCAAGCTGGATGTAGCCAGCAATGCGTGGTAAGGTTAGTCATAGTAATATGCATCTACATGTAGTGTCAACTAGCAATTTGGTGATGTGGCATGTCACTGAATGATGAAATAGAGTCTTGTGTTAACTAGCTACGATATCATAACATGAGACACCCTAAGATAAGATGAGTTACAAACTACTACTAATAAATAAAACCTTGCATGCATGTACTAGACACAAGTTAGATAAGATGAGTTACACCCTAAGATAATAACATATACTTGTAAATTATGCATGTTACTAACTTATGTTGGAAATTATGTTACTTGCAACTACTCAGAGCTCAGAAGCTATGGCATTCTAGGCCGCGATTTTATTGAGCGCAGAGGCGCGTGGTCGCGGCGTACGAGGATCCATGCATGCAACAGAGTTTTAACTGCAGAAAAGGATAGGCGAGAAGAGTGGACAGATAAACAGTGAATGGGTGTGCAGGCGCAGAACATGCTAGTAGCTCGATCGATCGTGTCCCCGCACTCCCTGCTTTCTCTCTTTGGACATGGGAGCTTCGATCGAATATTGAGCTTTGCAGTTGTTCATGCAAGCAAGGTCGTGTGGCCATGTTCCCCGGCCGAGAGCTGGCTCTAGCTACAGCTTGGCTTTTAGCTTAGGCATCTGTTGGAGATCAAAATACTAGCATCTGTGTATTTGCGATCGATGGTCGCTGGAAAGAGGCCACGGGTTAAGCCACGCATTAATGTGATGGGCCGAAGCCTGACCCGATCGACGTGTATGTCGCATATATAGCGTGGAAGCAAATTTGGCAGACACACAGCATGTACTCTCTCCGTTTCAAAATATAAGATGTTTTAGGTTTGTAAAAATAATAAATCTAGACTTGTTTTACTATGTAAGTTCACACAACTTTTGAATAAATCTATACCCTAAAAAAAGTCTAATTTAATTTTTTTATAAATCTAAAACATCTTATATTTTAAAACGGAGGGAGTATGGCCGTACGTACTTATAGTTCTCCACTGGAGATCATCTCAAAGTACGTACTAGGCGTAGGACGGCCATCCACGCTTTCACATGCAGAAACCCCTCTCTGCCCCCATTCATGCTTCCCATCGTCTCGTCCCATCCATCACACGAGCTTCGCAGCTGAATGGAATCTGGGAGCACGTACAGGATCGAGCAGCAGGGATTCATGGCACGAGCCCGCCGGGGAGCAAAGCGTACGGGGCCCCGCGCGAGTGGACGGCTCGGGCCGGTCGCCCGTCTGTGCACGGATCTCGAGGCATCGAGGCCTCCCTCCGTACGTCCTGTCTAGCTAGCTAGCTAGGGGGCGCATGCATGCAGTGCGACCAGCTGCAGCGAAGCCTAGTCTGCGAACAGCCCTGCAAGGATCGCCCACGCCGCTGTGTACTGCCGACTGCCTAGTCACTGATCATCGCAGCCCTAGCTGCTTGTAGATGATTCCATCGAATTTTATGGCGATCGCCGCTGCGGCCACGCGCGTGCAGCACAGGATGCCAAAGCCTACGGAAGTAAAGACGCCGCACGCAGGCTGGCTCTACGTACTACGGCAATGGCCTACTTCTTCATCCAGTCTGTCATAAGTTTTTTTTTTTTTTTTGAAAACTTATAGCATGCCAAGCTGGCCTTTTGGCCTTGCCTTTGAATTCGCCCGCGCGAAATTCAGCTACTCCCTCATGTTGTACAAAATTGCCTCAAGTTTATTTAAATCCGTATATAACTAGGTAACACGGGTAGAAAACGTGTCATGCATCCCGGTTGGTAAGGGGCTTTAGTCTCGGTTGCCCAACCGGGACGGGGCAATCGGGACTAAAGCCCTAACCTTTAGTCCCCGTTGCCCCACCAATCGGGATAAATGGGTGCACACGTGACAGCGGCAGAGGGCGAGGGGGCTGGAGCATTAGTCCCGGTTTGTAACACGAACCGGGACAAATAACCTTCTGCCGCGGCAGAGAATTCATTTTGGCACATTTTGTTACCGCGACAGCATTTTCTCCACTTTTTGTGCCGCGGCAGAGAATTCATTTAGGTTGTTTTATTTTTTATTTAATGTTTTGCACTTATCAATGAAGGAACCGCTATATTACACAAGATCATCATGACAATATTACATTCAATACACTTATCGAGTTCATGCACTACATACAAAAGTTGCTATTTTTAGAATCCCTATTGTCTATATACAGTCGAATAGTATTCCCCTTTTGGGTTTAGGACTTCTGCATCCAAGAATCCCGCCAGTTCCTTCTGAATTGCTCGTACGCGATCCTTTGGCAGAAGACCGTCCCGTAGACGTTCGATCTGATTTAAAAAAGGAGTCAGTCTATATGAATGAAACTAAACACAATTTGATTGTAATTAAAAACTATAGAAATTGTTTACGTACGTGAGAGTTGCTCTAAATTTCTGCCCTTCTCATCGCACGTCTGCCGGATGAACTCGCAAACATAGTATCCACATAGATTGTTACCTGGTCCCTGCGTCAGGCACTTTACGAGAACAAAGTTCAATCAAAATAATAATCAAGCATGATAATAACTGTATCAAAACTAGAATCAAAGAGATGCGCGGATATAGCTAGTGGTGCTTACATCTAGTGGTTAAAATGTAAGCTCCTCTTTCCAAACACCCCTAGCCTTGTTGGTGAACCGTTTCCAAGCGCTGCCCGGCGAAGAAAACGAATAAAAGAAGTTATTAATTACTTGATATCATAAAATTCACAAACGTTGTCGATATAGTGTCGTAATGATTAGAATTACCGCTGGAGAAGCATCTGCATGTCCTTCCACGTCTTAAGGGGTTTATGTTTCGAGTCCATGACTAGTACACGCCCTTTGTCAAGTTGAATGATTAACAGAATATAGTGGAAGCTGCGAATGCATAACTAATCAATTATATACTTAACATCGAGTAAGCGAAATAGAAAGTGTATAGAAGACAATAACACTCACTCGAAGTTGTAAGGAAAAAGTATTTCCCTTCTGGTTTCTTGAAACCTTAACGCGTGTACTATCTTATCCTCCGTATCCTGGGGGCTTGTTTTGAGATTAGCTTCATGAACCCAATATGGGTCAATGAAGCCAATGTCATAGATTTGTCCTCTGCTGCATTCGAGAATCTTCATTCTGCATATTACAGTATGATTATATACACGCAATAAACAAGGTGAGATAGCTGGAGACTAAATTAATTACAGAATTAGTACTTACAGACAATAGGCACTGATGATCGATTTGTCCAAGGCGTATTGATTGAATAATTGAAATAGTTCATCAAATTCAATGGATATCATGTCATCCTTTTCTTTCCCATGATGCTTTTTTGTAACCCTCACCACTATCCCGTTAGCCCCGGCCTTTGTGGCATGCATGTACCAGTTATGCAATCTTCGCATTTTTGTTGGAAGATTGTTTACCTCCTCAGGTTTGACGAGAGGTTTGCCGTACTGGTATTTGTATGCTACTTCACTCACGGGGAAGAACTCTAACTGGGATAAGTACTGGGCAATACTCATACCTTGAGCAGCGGTAGCTTCTCCGTGACAGCAACTACCTGGATCATACTGCTCTTCGGCCCCATATTTGCTCGACCCCACATTGGTTTGGGAAATCACCTTGAGAGGGGCGCAAGACTGTTTTGCTTGTTCTCTGAGCTGGGCAACAAATTTCTCGCTTGCATCAATACTGCTCTTCGAGGCATTTTGTGCCACATGTGACTTAAGAATAGAACGCTCATAGTCTGATGACAGCTTTGGCTCGGGTTGATGTAGAGTCTTTAGCATTTTTAACACTTTGGCTTTTTCTTCTTTGGTGTTGGGGAACTCTGGCTCTTTTGGCCGCCTCAGCTTAGCAAAAAACACTGTCCTTTCCGCATCAACGATCGCCGCAGTCTCCTCTTCAGTACAGTCATAAGATCTCTTGGGAGGAACTTTTGGTACTTTTGTAAGAGGCTCTTGTTTACGTTTAGGCGATCGCTTACAACGACGCAGAGTAGCGGTACGCTTACGCTTTTTATCCTGAGGCGCCGGCGATGGCTCCCGCGGCGATGGCTGCGCCGGAGATTGGTGAGGCGATGGAGCCGGGTGAGGCGACGAAGACGGCTGCCGCGGCGGCGACGACCTCACCGGAGACGGGTGAGGCGGCGGCGAAGATGGCCTTGGCGTGTGATTTCGAAGAACGATACATTCCTTCGGCCATAGAATGGTGATGTTTTTTGCGTATCCCAGTACAGTCACATCCCCTTTACCTGCAGGGTAGTCAAGATCCAAAACTTCAAAGGTGGGCATGATTTCATCCACCCCTACAACAGCGTAGCCCTCTGGAACCGGACGACGGTGGTAAGTTGGTGTGGGTCCAATTGGTAAGGCATAGCCGACCGCCACCTTCATTGATATGTTCACAACTTTGACATGTAGCTCGCAGTGTGTCATCTCTGTGATATCATCCACTGGGTAGCCAACAGGAGCCATCGTGGTGCACCATCGTCATCGCCATTGTCATCACCCGGGACCTCGGTGGAATCCACACTGCTTTTTCGATTATTCGATAGGCCGGTAGCATCGAATGCAGTGTGCTGCTGAGATGGGCCGATAGTACTTTGCTCTTTAAGTGCGTTAATTTCATCTTGTTGTTGCTTTAATCGTTCTTCAATTAAACGCATTCGCTCTTTCTGACTATCTGCTTCAACTTCCGCCCTGTCCTTTCTCCTCTGACGGCTTCTATCAGGATATTTCTTCCTCTCTTCGGGAAACCCAGTTATCCATGGTTGGGAGCCTCTTGTGCCTCGTGTTCGTCCATCATGTTCCTTATTTCCAAGGGCGAGTGTGAGCTCATCATTCTCTCTATCGAAAATGAAGTCCCCATCTTTAACAGCCTTTACTGCTTTTCTCATCCTCTCGATTGGCAAGGGGTCTTCTTTGTGTCGTATGTTATATATAAAACCTCCCTTCCGAGTCCAACGTGCCCCCATGCCCGTAAAACCAATTCCTTGCACGTTCTACCCAGTCGTCTGTCTCTGGGGTGATCTTTTTAGCACGCAGTTCATTCTCAAGTTTCTCCCACTTAGGAATGCCAACCATGTAGCCACCTTGCACCATAGTATGGTGATACTTCTTGTTAGCAGCATTCAGCTTATTCGTTGCAGACATTTTCTTAGCTTTTTCTGATGTCTTGTATTCCACAAACTCAGCCTAGAATGGTTTTATCTTCTCAAACTGAATATTCTTGAAATCGGGAGTCTTCTCTTTCACGACATAGTCAAGGTGCAATCTTTTCTTCCAGTTGGTGAAACACTGGGCCATCTTCTTCAAAGCCCACTCCTTGACCTTAGCCTCCATGGATCTCCCATGTTGTAAGGCGTCCTCAACTGGATCCTCCGCATTTGGATCCAGCTCTATCTTCGGTAGTTTGAAATTAACCATGAGCCTCTTCCACAGTAAATCTTTGGCGTGGTTAGGGACAAATAAACATGTTCCCTCTTCATCCGCATTAGCAGGCCTATTCCAATTTCTAATGGTGATCGGGATTAAGTCCCTAACGATTACTCCGCATTGTGCCACAAATTTGTTTGCGACAACTTCGGGAGCCGTCGGTTTGCCGTCTTCAGCGACATCTTCGATCCTGAACCTCTCATGGTCTTGCAACTTTTTGGTTGGGCCTCGTCTGCTACTTTCAATAGATTCCTTCGATCCGGAGGGCTAAAAGAAGAAAGATCGTCGTTACTATTTCTATATAGATAGCAGATGATTAATTAATGAATTAATTATATTACATGCACCTCGCCGGAGCGGTCGTCTTCTCGATCACACAAGGCATCGCATTCTCCCTCGCGGAAGGCATCACCTTCAACCTCAAACAAGTCGTTTATTACGGTAAAAAGAGGATCATCCTCACCGGAGTTGTTCAGAAACGTTCATACGTCTAAATTTTCTTCCCCACGGATCACACCTTGGATCAACTCTTCCTTTTCTTCATCTCTGACGTGTGGGTCCATATTTTCTGCATAGGTGGAAAAACGAATAAGTCAAAGCGGCTAAAGGAGAAAGTTAGGTACGGTGTTGAGAGATATAAACCCTAATTCAGAGAAACCCTAATATATACATACACAATAATAAAAATGGAGAGAAACCCTAAACCTAGCTACAAAAAGGAAACCGTGTAGTAGATAGGTAACTCTAGCTAAAATCAAGTAAAATCAATATTCCGGAGTTCCGTGGGGTGTAAAACCTAGTTCGGAGAAACCTCGAATGCATATGAGAGGGGACCATGAGTATAAGGCTACAAAAGGGAAACTATCCAGCAGATAGGTAACACTAGATACTAACAAAATACCATATTGCAATCGATTTAAGAGGGTTCGAAATGCCCTGGCAAAGGCACATCGTCGAACCCACATGCACCTAAGGGGTATTAATGATTCCTTATCTAAGATAGGGTTTTTAAGATAGGGCCGAAGACTTATAATACCAAACTAATTAATAAACCTAATAATACCTAACTAATAATAAACCTAATAGTCCAAACACCGAAAATAAAGGGAAACCCTAAAGCATCGATGCAATGATCAAGCAAGTATGATGATATGACAAGTTAAATTGTATTGAAAAGTAACCTAAAGCACGCTCGACAAATTAAACGGGGTTCCGAGGGGCGCAAACCCTAACTCGGGGAAACTCTGGAATCACCTATGAGGGGTTACTATGTTCTTCTAATCAAACTTGGTATATTATTTAAGTTGCTTAACAATGCATGATTATAGCTTAAATAGGTAGGTTTCATTTTTCTGAATATTTTGGTATATTATACATATTTTTCTGACTTATAAATAATAAGTTCGGGGTGGCCGGAATCAGCGGTGGAGGCGGTGGCCGGAGTCGGCGAGGCTTGGAGCGCCGGCGAGGAGCACGTGGAGGCGCGACAATGAGGCAAGGTGGAGTCCGACGGCGGCATCGCGTGGAGGCCGGCCAATAGGCGAAAAATAGTATGTACAAAATATGATAATATACATATACATATACAAATACAAAATATGATAATATATAAAAAATATGATAATATACATATACTACTTAAGTAGATTATTTTCTATGAATTTTACAAGTTCCATCTAAAATCTGCCAAAATAAATCGAATTAAAATAAATAGTCAAACGTGACCGTTTGACCACGCCGACGTGGCGCTGAGGGACGAACTGCCGATCGATTCCCCTGCCTGTCTCAGTTTCGATCTCCTGCCCCCTCTTCCCCTCGAAGCACATATTATTTCTAACATTTTTCCCCTTTGTAGATCGCCGCAGAGCTCGTGATTTCTCGCCGGAGTCGTGCCAAAGCTCCACCATCGTCCGTCGTCTCCAGCCGCAGAGTGTTGTTGTTCCTAGAAGCAAACTACGCCGCCACCGACACTGAAGAAATTTCCCCCGCACCCGCCACACCAAGCCACGAGAGAAAGCCCGTCGGCCGACAGAGGAGGAGGGGGAGAGGGGGCGTACCTTCTGGAGGCGATGACGCGCGGCAGTGGTGGCGCTGCTAGCCGGGGACGATGCGGCGCAGTCGGGGAAGGGCGCGAGCGGCGCGGTCGGGGAAGGAGACGCGGGCGGAAGTGGCGGCCAGAGCGTGCGGCGGTGGCGGCCGGAGGAAGAGGCGGAGACGCTTACGACGACGGAGGGCGCGGGCAGCCTGGAAGCGTCGTCGATGAAACAGAGAAGAAGCAGAGAAGTGAGATGGGAAAGAAGAAGAAGAGAAGTTATAAAGGGGAGGGAGTATGCGTCCCGGTTGGTGGCTCCAACTGGGACTAAAGGGTCATACGTCTCGGTTGGAGCCACCAACCGGGACGTATACTCCAATTTTCAGCAGATGCGCATGACTTCTTTAGTCCCGGTTGGTGGCTCCAACCGGGACGTATTCCCCTGTTTTCAAATTTTTTCAGGTATTTTCTCTCTGTTCCCGCCTTATTTTTTATTTTTGGGTTTAAATTTGTAATGTTTTTTAAATGATAATTACTTTGGAATTTAGAAAAACTTTAAACATAAAAAGTGTTTGAATTTGAATAACTAATTCGAAACCATTTTCTGTTTTTAAAAATAATTAATATAACCATTCAAACTATGAACCATTTAAAATTAATAATGAAATAACTTATGTTTTTTAAATATTAATTTGGAATTTAGAAAAACTTCAAACATAAAAAGTGTATGGATTTGAATAAATAATCCAAAACCATTTTCTATTTTTAAAAAATAATTAATGTAACCATTTAAAATTTAAAATGAATTAACTTATATTTTTTGAATATTAATTTGGAATTTAGAAAAACTTTAAACATAAAAAGTGTTTGGATTTGAATAAATAATTCAAAACCATTTTTTGTTTTAAAAAATAATTAATGTAACCATTTAAAATATGAACCATTTACAATTAAAAATCAATTAACTTATTTTTTTAATATCAATTTGGAATTTAGAAAAACTTTAAACATAAAAAGTGTTTGGATTTGAATAAGTAATTCAAAACTATTTTCTGTTTTTAATGGGCGGGAAAAAAGGATGGAAAATAATGGGCGGAAAGAAAATTTGATTAGGATAGAACTGGAATTAAAGTACATAACGCAATTAACACAAAGTTACGTAGAAGAACTCAAAATTAAGATACATGGCCAGATTAAGCCACAATCGGCCGAACTTGTTTTGCAATGTTGGAATAATTCAGTCATGCTCCTGCTGTAGTCGTCGTACTCGCCGCGGCCGTTGTCTCTATCGTCGTCGGGTCGCCGTAGTTGAACCTTGAAGGTTGAGTACGAGTGGGCTGGACTTGAGGGTAGCGCGGGCGGGGGCTAGAGTCGGCGGCCGTGTCGTAGGTCATGACGCTCTGGAGAGTCCGGCCGCGCCACCACAGCCGACGGCCGGCCTCATTGAAGTTCGGAGGAGGTGGGCCCTCCTCCTCGTGCCTAGCGAGTGCCCTCTCACGCCGATCCACGAAGAAGGCTTCCCAAGTCGGGAAATAGTCGGGATGCCATCTAGGATTCCTCCGCTGCTCCGGCGTGAGCTCGAAGTAGTAGTGGTTCGTGATGGCCATCCGACGCGCCACACCTAGAGGGACAGGAGGAACCGGCACGCCTCCGGCGCTCAGCATCCAGCCGACGGGGACACAAGAGTTCAAGCGGTACTTCGAGGCGCAAAGCGCCTCCGCCTCCCTGGGAGTTAGTTCTATGGTGGAAGTCATGGGAAAGAGTGATGAGGTTGCAGATATGAGTCTAGAGATGTGCAATGACAATGGAGGCCAACCCTACATATATATATAGTGATAAATGGCAGGAAGATAACTGGAGGGAAGAACTGGCGGGAAGAACCGGCGGGAAAAACTGGCGGGAAGAAATCGGGAAGAACTGGCGGGAAAAAATGGCGGGAGGATTTTCATTGTTCGGATTTTTTTTGAACTAGCGGGCAGACATTTGTCCTTTTTACCCGGGATGGACGAAAAGGTTTGAGATGTCCCGGTTGGGAGATAGTCCATGTAAGATGGTCTAGTATTTTAGGAAAATGGGACGGTAGCATTCTGAAACGGCATTTTGGTGGTTACTTCACAAAACGACCCGTTTTTTGCGCTCGGAAAATGGAAAAGGCTTTTCCGTGCGACAAAAAGGAAAACTTCCTCTTGCAACATTGTTCTCCATACCAATGTCCACACACATGCATAATATGGGCACAACATCACAAACTATGCCGTGATTCAGCACATAACATCGGTCATTTGGACCGAAAGCCATGAAACCTCGAACATGATAGGTCATTTTGTGAAGGTTTTTTCGAAACATGATCAATATACCAAGTCTGGTATTTTTCCTTTCAACTATGTAACATAATATGACACCACGCGAAGGATTTTCATTGTTCGGATTTTTTTTGAATTTATTATGCCCGTTTTGAATTATCTGAATTTCTAACTATGGTCGAACCGGTGTGCATGAGGGGACGAGCATCTTTAGAACTTGCATTAGATCTCTGAAGAAACCACATATTGCGAGTCTAAAAATGATTTTTTCAAAAAATCACGGGCGATAGATCATGTACCTGTAGTACAAACCGGACCCACTTCCTACCGATTCGGCAGACATTTGTCCTTTTTACCCGGGATGGACGAAAAGGTTTGAGATGTCCTGGTTGGGAGATAGTCCATGTAAGGTGGTCTAGTATTTTAGGAAAATGGGACGGTAGCATTCTGAAATGGCATTTTGGTGGTTACTTCACAAAACGACCCGTTTTTTGCGCTCGGAAAATGGAAAAGGGCTTTTATGTGCGACAAAAAGGAAAACTTCCTCCTGCAACATTGTTCTCCATACCAATGTCCACACACATGCATAATATAGGCACAACATCACAAACTATGCAGTGATTCAGCACATAACATCGGTCATTTGGACCGAAAGCCATGAAACCTCGAACATGATAGGTCATTTTGTGAAGGTTTTTCGAAACATGATCAATATACCAAGTCTGGTATTTTTCCTCTCAACTATGTAACATAATATGACACCACGCGAAGGATTTTCATTGTTCGGATTTTTTTTGAATTTATTATGCCCGTTTTGAATTATCTAAATTTCTAACTATGGTCGAACCGGTTTGCATGAAGATAGGGGACGAGCATCGTTATAACTTGCATTGGATCTCTGAAGAAACCATATGTTGCAAGTCTAAAAATGATTTTTTTTAAAAATCACGGGCGATAGATCATGTACCTGTAGTACAAACCGGACCCACTTCCTGCCGATTCGGCAGACATTTGTCCTTTTTACCCGGGATGGACGAAAAGGTTTGAGATGTCCCGGTTGGGAGATAGTCCATGTAAGGTGGTCTAGTATTTTAGGAAAATGGGACGGTAGCATTCTGAAACGACATTTTGGTGGTTACTTCACAAACGACCCGTTTTTTGCGCTCGGAAAATGGAAAAGGGCTTTTCTGTGCGATAAAAAGGAAAACTTCCTCCTGCAATATTTTTCTCCATACCAATGTGCACACACATGCATAATATGGGCACAACATCACAAACTATGTCGTGATTCAGCACATAACATCGGTCATTTGGACCGAAAGCCATGAAACCTCGAACATGATAGGTCATTTTGTGAAGTTTTTTTCGAAACATGATCAATATACCAAGTATGGTATTTTTCCTTTCAACTATGTAACATAATATGACACCACGCGAAGGATTTTCATTGTTCGGATTTTTTTTGAATTTATTATGCCCGTTTTGAATTATCTGAATTTCTAACTATGGTTGAACCGGTGTGCATGAAGAAAGGGGACGAGCATCGTTAGAACTTGCATTGGATCTCTGAAGAAACCACATATTGCGAGTCTAAAAATGAATTTTTCAAAAAATCACGGGCGATAGATCATGTACCTGTAGTACAAACCGGACCCACTTCCTGCCGATTCGGCAGACATTTGTCCTTTTTACCGGGGATGAACGAAAAGGTTTGAGATGTCCTGGTTGGGATATAGTACATGTAAGGTGGTCTAGTATTTTAGGAAAATGGTACGGTAGCATTCTGAAACAGCATTTTGGTGGTTACTTCACAAAACGACCAGTTTTTTGCGCTCAGAAAATGAAAAAGAGCTTTTCTGTGCGACAAAAAGGAAAACTTCCTCCTGCAACATTGTTCTCCATACCAATGTCCACACACATGCATAATATAGGCACAACATCACAAACTATGCCGTGATTCAACACATAACATTGGTCATTTGGACCGAAAGTCATGAAACCTCGAACATGATAGGTCATTTTGTGAAGGTTTTTTCGAAACTTGATCAATATACCAAGTCTGGTATTTTTCCTTTCAACTATGTAACATAATATGACACCACGCGAAGGATTTTCATTGTTCGGATTTTTTTTGAATTTATTATGCCAGTTTTGATTTATCTGAATTTCTAACTATGGTCGAACCGGTGTGCATGAAGATAGGGGACGAGCATCGTTAGAACTTGCATTGGATCTCTGAAGAAACCACATATTGCGAGTCTAAAAATGATTTATTCAAAAAATCACGGGCGATAGATCATGTACCTGTAGTACAAACCGGACCCACTTCCTACCGATTCGGCAGACATTTGTCCTTTTTACCGGGGATGGACGAAAAGGTTTGAGATGTCCCGGTTGGGAGATAGTGCATGTAAGGTGGTCTAGTATTTTAGGAAAATGGGACGGTAGCATTCTGAAACGGCATTTTGGTGGTTACTTCATAAAACGACCCATTTTTTGCGCTCGGAAAATGGAAAAGGGCTTTTCTGTAAGACAAAAAGGAAAACTTCCTCCTGCAACATTGTTCTCCATACCAATGTCCACACACATGCATAATATGGGCACACCATCACAAACTATGCCGTGATTCAGCACATAACATAGGTCATTTGGACCGAAAGCCATGAAACCTCGAACATGATAGGTCATTTTGTGAAGGTTTTTTTGAAACATGATCAATATACCAAGTCTGGTATTTTTCCTTTCAACTATGTAACATAATATGACACCACGCGAAGGATTTTCATTGTTCGTTTTTTTTTTGAATTTATTATGCCCGTTTTGAATTATCTGAATTTCTAACTATTGTCGAACCGGTGTGCATGAAGATAGGGGACGAGCATCGTTAGAACTTGCATTGGATCTCTATGGTGTGCATGAAGATAGGCTGGGCCAGGCAGCACTAATGATAGGGGTGAGTGTCGATATTATGTCGTGCGGCGTGTACCTTGTCCCGGATGGTGTCACCAACCGGGACTAAAGATCAACCTGTAGTCCCGGTTGGAGACACCAACCGGGACAAAACACAATCGACACTAATGATAGGGGTGAGTGTCGACATTATTTCGTAAGTGTCGACACTATGCCGAGCTGCTTGTACTATAAATAGGCATCTTTGAGTCCATCCTCCGGCAGTTTGAGGCATCTTCAAGATGGTTTTCAAGAGCGAGGACACCACTACGGCGGTTCGGGAGATGCCGACGGAGCCGATCCTCGGCATCTCCGAGCTGGTCATAGAGGCACTCTAATATGTGAAATTAGTTAGCTCAGGCGTATTGATCTAGTTCTGAAGTTACAAGCTAAAAGATGGTTTTCGAGAGCGGACACCACTACGGCCGGTTTGTGGAGATGCCTACGGGCCAGTCCTCGGCATCTCCGAAAGCCATCATGGCACTCTAATATGTGAAATTAGTTAGCTCCGAGGCGTATTGATCTAGTTAGAGAAGTTACAAGCTGCAAGATGGTTTTCGAGGCGAGGACACCACTCGACCAGTTCGAGGAGATGTCGTCGGATCCCAGTCCTCCGGCATCTCCAAGAAACTGGTCATAGAGTCACTCCCTAATATGTGACTGCGCGCGTTTGAAGATCAGATCTTAATGGTAAGAACGAATCGGGACAACTTCTTCATAGTCCCGGTCCAGCCACAAAACGGGACTAACACTCAAGACATTAATTAATATTAAAAACTGAGACTACAAAATCGGGACTAAAGGCCACAAACCGCGAAAGATATCCTTCGGTCAAGCCACAAACCGCGAAAGACATGAACTAGAGTTACATAATATGAGCATGAACTTCTTGGCATATGTCCTTCCTTATGATCGCTTCAGACGTAACCATGGAGCATCTTGTTTACTTAACGGAATGGTTGGGTCAGTTTTCACTGTGAAGGGCGGAATTTCATCAAACTTATTATAATCTTATGACATGTCTGTCTTGTCCTCGATTCCCACGATGTTTCTTTTCCCTGAAAGAACTATGTGACGCTTTGGCTCATCATATGATGTATTCGTTTGCATATTTTTTCTTTTTTTGATGCGGAGGACATGTCCTTCACATAGAAAACCTGAGACACATCATTGGCTAGGACGAATGGTTCATCTCTATAACCAAGATTGTTGAGATCCACTATTGTCATTCCGTACAACTGGTCTATCTTTACCCCTTCCCCATTCAGGTTGACCCATTTGCAGCGAAACAAAGGGACCTTAAAAGAGACTCCATAGTCTAGTGCCCATATCTCCTCTGTGTAACCATAATATGTGTCCTTTTGTCCATTCTCGTCTATTGCATCAAAGCGGACACCACTATTTTGGTTGGTGCTCTTTTTATCTTGGGCGATCGTGTAGAATGTATTCCCATTTATTTCGTACCCTTGGAAATTCAATACAGTAGAAGATGGTGACGCGGCCAACAAGTATAGCTGATCTCCAACAGTGGTGTCATTCAAGAGATGTGTCCACATCCAACCACCGAAAGACTTCATGTGTTCATCTGTAATCCATGATTCAGGCTTCCCCGGGTTTTTGGAGCGTACAATATTCTTGTGTTCCTCGATATACTGAGCTGCCAAGGTGGAATTATGTTGAACTGTGTAGTGTGATTTAGTGAAAGAATCCCCGTCCCTATATATCATTGCTTTTTTTCCCAACGTGCCTTTTCCACTTAGTCTTCCCTCATGCCGCGAGACAGAAACACCAATCGGCTTAAGGTCAGGAATAAAATCAACACAAAACTCACTGACCTCCTCTGTTCCATATCCCTTGGAGATGCTTCCTTTTGGTCTAGCACGGTTATGAACATATTTCTTTAAGACTCCCATGAACCTCTCAAAGGGGAACATATTGTGCAGAAATACCGGACCGAGAATGGCAATCTCTTCCACTAGGTGAACCAGGAGATGCGTGATAATATTGAAGAAGGATGGTGGGAACACCAATTCAAAACTAACAAGACATTGTACCGCATACTTTTGTAACCTTGGCAGAATATCTGGATTGATTACCTTCTGAGATATTGCATTGAGGAATGCACACAGCTTCACAATGGGTACTCGAACATTTTCCGGTAGAAGCCCCCTCAATACAATCGGAAGCAATTGCGTCATAATCACGTGACAGTCATGAGACTTCAGGTTTTGGAACTTTTTCTCTGCCATATTTATTATCCCCTTTATGTTAGATGAGAAGCCTGACGGCACCTTGACACTGTAAAGGACTTCAAAAAAGATTTCCTTCTCTACTTTGGTAAGAGCATAGCTGGCACGACTTAAGTGACGCCCTTTATCCTTCTTGTTATGCGTATGCATGTTCTTTGGGTCTTTCATAATTTGTTGGTCCTCCCGTGCTTCTGTTGTATCTTTTGTCTTCCCATACATGCCTAGGAATCCTAGCACGTTCACGCAAATATTCTTCGTCACGTGCATCACGTCAATTGAAGAGCGGACACGCAGGACTTTCCAATATGGCAGCTCCCAAAATATAGATTTCTTCTTCCACATGGGTGCGTGTCCTGTAGCGACATCGTTCGGAACTGATTGACCGCCGGGACCCTTTCCAAAGATTACTTCTATGTCCTTGACCATACCAAATACATCATCACCAGCAAGGAATTCAGGCTTCTTCCGGTGATCTGCCTCACCTTTGAAATGCTTGCCATTCTTTCTTATGGGATGATTGGTCAGAAGAAATCATCGATTCGCCAGGTACACAACCTTCTTGCATTTATGCAAATATGTACCTTCAGTCTTATCTAAACAGTGTGTGCATGCCTTATATCCCTTGTTTGTATGCATCACGAAGGTTACTAAGCGAGCCAATCATTGATGGTTACGAATAACAACCCTCGTAGATCAAATGGCTCCTGTTTGTTCTCATCCCACGCACGTACACCTGGTTTGCCCCACAAATGTAAGAGTTCTTCAACTAATGGCCTAAGGTACACGTCAATGTCGTTGCCCGGTTGCTTCGGGCCTTGGATGAGCACTAGCATCATAATGAACTTACGCTTCATGCACAACCAAGGAGGTAGGTTGTAGATACATAGAGTCACGGGCCAGGTGCTGTGACTGCAGCTCTGCTCCCCAAAAGGATTCATCCCATCCGTACTTAGACCAAACCATAAGTTCCTTGCGTCACCTGCAAAGTCTGGGAAGTCTCTCTCGATTTTTCTCCACTGTGACCCATCAGCAGGGGCCTCAACTTCCTGTCTTTCTTACGGTCTTCTTTGTGCCATCGCAACAACCTGGCATGCTCTTTGTTTCTGAACATGCGTTTCAACCTTGGTATTATAGGATCATACCACATAACCTTAGCAGGAACCCTCTTCCGAAGGGGCTCTCCCTCAACATCACCAGGGTCATCTCGTCTGATCTTATACCACAACGCATTGCATACCAGGCATTTATCTAAATTCTCATACTCCTTACCGCGGTAGAGGATGCAGTCATTAATGCATGCATGTATCTTTTGCACATCTAATCCCAGAGGACAGAGAGTCTTCTTTGCTTCGTAGGTACTCTCGGGAAGTTCGTTATGTTTTGGAAACTTCGGCTTCATTATTTTCAGCATCTTTTCAAATGAGGAGTCAGTTAGACCACACTCTGCCTTCCATCGCAACAATTTCAGTGTGGTACCGAGCTTTGTGCTGCCATCTTCACAATTTGGGTACAACAATTTCTTGTGATCTTCTAACATGCCCTCTAACTTCAACTTCTCATTTTCTGTTTCACAGTCTCGCTTTGCATCAGAAATGGCCCTACCAAGTTCATCAGCCGGCTCATCTGATGCCCGTTCTTCACCTCTTTCCTCTCCATTGTCTTCCATTGCAGTATCACTGTACTTCAGGAAACATATGATGATAGTTGTTATCATCATCTTCTTCTTCACCATCTTGCATCATAACCCCTCTTTCCCCGTGCTTGGTGCAGCAATTATAGTTGGGCATGAAACCTTTCATAATCAGGTGGCCGCGAATGATTTTCGAGGAAGAGTACTCCTTGTTGTTCCGACATTGAACACATGGACAACGTATAAAATCATTCTCTTTGTTTGCCGTAGCCACATCGATAAATTTATCCACGCCTTTTATATACCCGGCTACGCGCCGGTCACCATATATCCATTCCCGACCGTTCATCTGCATCATATAAGTAAGTTTATAAAAAAACAGGGCATCATAAATAGTGAAATGACCAATTCCATCGACACATGCAGTGTATCAATGACAGAGAAAAGATAAGATTGCTAACCTCAATCGAGGGAAATAAAGAGGAGAAAGCTCAAGTGCGTCTCGGACACCTTCTATATTTTTGTTCTATGAGAAATTGAACGGGATTATTCACTCAAACATTTCATCAAACACCTTTAATGCATGCATAGGGGAGAAAAAACTAGCACACCCCTCACACCTTCCACCAAGAGAAAAAACAGAGTGGATGCAGAGGGGGCTGGGGCGTTGCATTTATAGAGGGCGGGAGCATACGTCCCGGTTGGAGCCACCAACCGGGACTAAAGGTGTGTGCCACACCACGTGGCTGTGGCCAAACCTTCGGTTGCTGGCTCCAACCGGGACGTATGCCCCGTTACCAACCGGGACGCATGCCTCCGGGCCCGTGCCCTTTCGAGCAGAACGTGCCAGCATTAGTCCCGGTTGGTGGCGCAACCGGGACTAATGCTCTGAGGGGGCGCGAACAGATGGCATGTTTTCTACTAGTGTAAGTATTTAAAGTTCATGTTAATATATGCTCTTCCCCGCAAAAAAAATGCTCTTTATAAACAAAAAATTTAGATTACTATTCGTATGTAGACAAATTTAGAGTACGATCTGTGAGCTAGGATATACTCTCTGCAAGAAGGTAATAATACAGTCAAATCCGTGCATAAGACCACTCAGGGGCAGTTTGATTCGGCTGAAATCTGTCAATTGGATTTTCGATTTTACTTTTAATTAGACATAGTTGTATGATGATATAAAAATAAAATTCTTAACTTATAAGCAAAAATAAAAATAAATAAACCCAACCAAAGAGCCTCTCATATTAGGAGTAACCAGGGTGGACCAAGAGCAAAAAGATCCCAGTGTCACAAAAGTCCTTATACATATTTATTAAAACTACATGACATGGGTACGCCCAACGGGAACACCGCCAAAACCCCAACGCCGCCAACGGTAGCAATCCGGGTTATCCTCATATCCAGCGGAATGTCGCTGGATGGGAAAGAGTTAGGGAAACCCACAAGAGTAACCCCTTACAGGAAGACACATCACGCGACGTACCGATGGCTTACCATTGGATCCTAGTGATGGCGGTAAACACGCAACTGGAGCAGCGCAAACAGGTAGCCTCGATGAGTCGAGTGCGAGACGAGCTGCACTTTTCTCCATCGGCGGGTCCTCCTCCAAGGACAACGACGGTCACGACGCCTACAAGAGGCGCTCTCAACTTGAGCGCATTGGACCAGACACAAGACGCGAGGCCACCAAGGTGCTCGACCTGTCGTTCATGTCGGTGGACTCGCATGGCAACATGTTGCCCAAAACACCGCAGCTCGCGGTTATAGCAGTTATCACGTATCTGCTCACCAACCACCAGCCTGGGATCCACGATCCGTCGTCCACAGGTTCGTGATTGCAGGCCTCGGACTCGTCGGAGCCGCATTGACCGGAGAGGCAACTCTAGAGCCGAAGAAAGCTGCGGTAACTCGCACGGAACTACACACCCTCATCTGACAAGGATGACCATGTTCTGTCGTGGCGACGCTGCAGCCCGCGAAGACGCTGTAGCCCGTGACGGAGGATCCACAACTACGACGCTCATGACGAGCTTACGCGGTTTAAAATTGACAAAATGTGCGCCAAAGGAGCGTGCTCCACGGAGTCAGAGGACAAGGACACGGAACTCTGCGACGCCAGATACTTCAGCCGAGCCATACGTCACTCGCGGATACCCAAGGGTTTAAAGCTTCCTTCGGATAACCCAAAGTTCGACGGCCTACATGATCCGAAGATCTGGATGGACGACCATATTTCGTCATATGCAAGAACACGGTCATGCAATGCCTTCAACTGCAGCTGAAAGGTGTGACGCGAGCCTGGCTTAACAATCTCCACTCAAGATCCATCCGCAGCTGTGATAAACTGGTCTACAGTTTTTTCGCAACTTCAAAGGCACCAATAAACGATCAACCTCAATTTAAGAGCTACGTGTGTTCTGCCAGAGGGCCAATGAGCCACTCCACTCCTACATCCAGCGATGGTCCATCATCAAGAATTTTGTGAAGGACATCTCCGAGGAGCGGGCAATCGAAGACTTTAAAGGCGGCGTGAGACGCCGCGAGCTCAAAGTAGAGTTAGGCCGCACCAAGCGTAAAAACATCTATCACTTGATGGACATTGCTGAAGGGTTTCGCGGCATAGTAAATCAATATTTTCTACGGATGCGAACAGAGGGAAAGCCAAGATCTAATCTAGGAGATGCAAATAACGAGAGAGATTGGATTAGATCTTCATACCCTTGAAGATTCGCACAGCGGAACGTTCGTCGGAACGTGGGTGATGTAGTCGTACTCGCTTCTTCTCCTCGCGATCCGATCCGATCTAGCACCACAAGTGGCGGTGCCTCCGTGAGATGCACACGTGCAGCACCTCGACGTCTCCTCCTTCCTCGGTCCAGCAAGTATGGTGGAGAGACGGATTGGATCTACAACACGGCGTGGTGTATATGGTGGAGAATTTCTGCAGGCTTCGCCTAAACAATGGGAGGAGAGAGAAAGGCAGCAGGCGGCTAGGGTTGGAGGGAAGGTGTGGGGGTTGGTGCGCCCCACCCTCTTTATATAGAGGCGGACCTAGCCCCTCCCCAAGCCCAAACCGCGGCCCCAAAGGATAAGGAGTGGGGGGCAAGGAAACCCCCCCTTCTAGAAGGTCTATCTCGAGTTTAAACCTCTCTTGGCCGGCTGGGCCCTATGGGGACTTGTGCCCCTGGACCAATGCGGCCAGGGCACTCCCTCATAGGCCCATTCCCCCTGCCGGAAGGTGGGGCCACGTTGGTCCCCTTCCGGAAGGTTGTAGAAGCTTCCGGTACAATACCGATTAACCCGGAACAATTCCGAACTCCAAAAACTGCACTGCCTTATATGAATCTTATTCTTCGGACCACTGCGGAACCTCTCGTGATGTCCCGAATCCCATCCGAGACTCCGAACAAAAACTCATAAACCAATCATCCAATCTATCCTAGCGTCGAGACACGTTAAGTGTGTGACCCTGCGGGTTCGAGAATATGCAGACATGATCTTCTATCAATAATCAACAGCGGGGTCTGGGCACCCATATTGACTCCCATACATTCATCGGTGATCATATCGGATGAACCACGATGCCAGGATTCAATCAATCCCATATATATATTCCCTTCGTCTCGCGATATTTTACTTGCCCGAGATTTGATCGTCGGTACCGTCATACCTAGTTCAATCTCGTTCATAGCAAGTACTTTACTCGTTCCGTAATCCGATATCACTTTGTGATTAACTCCTTAACCACATGCTTGCAAGCAGTGTTGATATCGATTACCGAGTGGGCCCGAAGTATATCTCTCCGACTTGGGAGGGACAAATCCCATCTCGATACATACAACCCAATGAGATACTTTCCGATCACCCGAGAGACACCTTTATGATCACCCTCTCATACGATGACGTTTGATGACCTCAAAGCTTTCTTCCGATACCGTGGAGTTGTATTATCTCATGGTCTAAGGAATACAATATTTGACATAAGAAAAGCTTCAAGAAGCGAACACGATGACCCGATCTAATTGCTTCTTAGTTTGGTCATCCACCATATCATTCTCCCAATGATATGATCTCATTATTAATCGACAACTCATGTCCATGGCTAGGAAACCTTAACCATCATTAATCAATGAGGTAGTCCATAGAGGCATACTAGGGACACGGTGTTGTTCACAAACCACACAAGTATTAAAGTTTCCGCTTAATTCAATTCTAGCATGGAATATAAACATTATCATGAACAAGAATTATAATAATAACATCTTTATTATTGCCTCTAGGGCATAATTCCAACAGTCTCCCACTTGCACTAGAGTCAATAATCTAGTTTACATTTGGCAACAATCTCACACCCATGGCACTAAGGTGCTGATCATGTTTTACACGTGGAAGAGGTTTAGTCAATGGATCTGTGACATTCAGATCTGTATGTACTTTGCTAATCGTTAGATCTCCATCTGCTATATAATCTCGGATTATATGAAACTTGCGGTTGATATGCTTGGTCTTTGGATGATATCTTGGTTCCTTAGCGAGTGCTATGGCGCCAGTGTTGTCACACAATATCTCTAGTGGGTCCAATGCACTTGGAACCACGCCAAGATCAGTGATGGAGTTCCTGATCCAAACTCCTTCACTTGACGCTTCTGCAGCAGCCATGTATTCCGCTTCTACTGTAGATCCCGCGATCACGCTTTGCTTGCAGCTTCTCCAGCTCACAGCTCCTCCATTCAAAATATACACGTATCCTGTCTGAGATTTAGAATCATCCTTGTCGGTGTCAATACTAGCATCGACGTAACCTTTTACGACGAGCTGTTCATCACCCCCATAGACTAATAACATTTATTTAGTCCTATTTAGGTACTTTAGGATGTTCTTCATGGCTGTCCAGTGTTCCACTCCTGGATCACTTTGATACCTGCTTGTCAAACTAAGAGCATTGGACACATCTGGTCTAGTACACAACATGGCATACATGATAGAACCTATGGCCGAGGCATAAGGCACTTTGCTCATAGCTTCCCTATCATTTACCGTAGATAGACACTGAGCCTTGCTCAATATCTTACCTGACAACATAGGCACTGAACCTTTCTTTGCCTTATCCATTCTGAACCTTTTCAGAACTTTGTCTAGGTATGTACTCTGGCTTAAAGCTATCAGGCGTCTTTGTCTATCTCTATAGATTTTGATGCCCAATATATAAGCAGCTTCACCTAGGTCTTTCATTGAAAAACACTTGTTCAAATAACTCTTCACATCGTTAAGCATGTTGATGTCATTTCCAATAATCAATATGTCATCCACATATAGTATCCGGCGCGCCCCCAGACCTACACTCACTTTCTTGTAGATACAAGCTTCATAGAAATTTGGAACAAATCCAAAGCTCTTGATCACTTGATCAAAACGAAGGTTCCAACTCCGAGATGCTTGCTTCAGTCCATAAATGGAACGCTGAAGTTTGCATACTTTACTAGCATCCTTAGGATCGACAAAACCTTCGGGTTGCATTATATACAACTCTTCATCAATGTTGCCATTGAGGAACGCAGTCTTGACATCCATCTGCCATATTTCATAATCATGAAAAGCAGCAATTGCTAACAAAATCCGAATGGACTTAAACATCGCTACGGGAGAGAAAGTCTCATCGTAGTCAATACCTTGAACTTGTCGAAAACCTTTCGCGACAAGCCGTGCTTTATAGACAGTAACATTACCATCCGCGTCCATTTTCTTCTTGAAGATCCATTTGCACTCAACGGCCTTTCGGTCGCTAGGAGGGTCCACCAAAGTCCATACTTGGTTTTCGCTCATGGATCCCAATTCGGATTTCATGGCCTCTAGCCATTTCTCGGTCCGGCTCATCATCGCTTCCTCATAGTTCGTGGGTTCACCGACTTCTACTAACAAGACAGTCAGACAGGTTGCCGTACCACTCGGAGGGAATGCGACCTTGTCGACCTGCGACTTTCGATGTGCAAGATCGTCCAAGCTTCATGATCCTTGTCATTAGCTTCCTCTATTGTTGGTGCGGTGATCTTGAACAATTTCAGGTGCTGCGCTACTCTCCAATTCAAGAGAAGGTTCAATAACCTCGTCTAGCTCTACTTTCCTCCCACTCACTTCTTTCGAGATAAACTCCTTCTCAAGAAAGGAACCGTTCTTTGCGACAAACACTTCGCCTTCGGTTCTGTGATAGAAGGTATACCCAATAGTTTCCTTAGGATATCCTATGAAGACGCATTTCTCCGCTTTGGGTTCGAGCTTGTCCGGCATCAACTTCTTGACGTAAGCTTCGCATCCCCAAACCTTAAGAAACGACAACTTAGGTTTAGCACCAAACCACAGTTCATACGGTGTCGTCTCAACGGATTTAGATGGAGCCCTATTCAAAGTGAATGCAGCGGTTTCTAATGCATAACCCCAAAATGATAACGACAAATCAGTAAGAGACATCATTGATCGGACCATATCTAATAAGGTTCGATTCCCGGCGTAACACACCATTGCTTGTGGTGTTCCGGTGGCGAGTTACTGAAACAATTCCTTGCTTTAAGATGTGTGAGAAAATCATAACTCAAATATTCGACCCCACGATCGGATCGTAGAAACTTAATCTTTACATTACGATGGTTCTCCACTTCATTCTGAAATTCTTTGAACTTTTCAAAGCGTTTCAGATTTATGTTTCATTAAATAGATATACCCATATCTACTTAAGTCATCGGTAAAAGTGAGAAAATAGCGATATCCACCGCGTCGAAACACTCATCGGTCCGCATACATCGGTATGTATTATTTCCAACAAGTCCGCTCGCTCCATCATACCGGAAGCGGGGTTTTGATCATCTTGCCCATGAGGCATGGTTCGCATGTGTCAAATGATTCAAAATCAAGAGACTCCAACAGTCCATCGAATGGAGCTTCTTCATGCGTTTACACCAATATGACCTGACGAGCGCCACAAATAAGTAGTATTATCACTATCTACTTTGCATCTCTTAGCCTCAATGTTATGGATGTGTGTTTCATCCCTTTTGAGATTTAGAAGAAATAAACCATTCACAATAGGTGCATGACCAAAAGATGTTACTCATATAAATAGAACAACCATTATTCTCCGATTTAAATGAATAACCGTCTTGCAATAAACAAGATCCGAAATAATGTTCATGCTCAACGCAGGCACATAATAACACTTATTAAGGTTTAAAACTAATCTGAAGGTAAAACTAAGGAGAGGCGTGCCGGCCATCACATCAACTCTTGATCCGCTGCCAGCGCATCGTCACCTCATCCTCGCAAGCCGCCGTCTATTCCGTAGCTCTGCTTTGAGTTACAAATATTAGCAACCGGTATAAAATACCCAGGAACTACAACGAGGGCTAGTAAGGAAAACATCAATAAGATGTATATCAAATATACCTTTGATGGTGCCAGCCTTCTTGTCCGCTAAGTACTTGGACGATTCGCTTCCAGGACCCTTGTCCTTGCAATAGAAGCACTCAGTGTCCGGTTTAGGACCAGACTTGAGCTTCTTCTCAGCAGGGGCAACGCGCTTGCCGCCGCCTTTCTTGAAGGGCTTCCTTGCACCCTTACCTTTCTTGAAGGTGGGGGGATTGTTGACCATCAACACATGATTATTCTTTTTGATGTTCACCTCTGCTACTTTCATCTTAGGAAAGAGCTCAGTGATCACATCAATGGAACCAATCTGATTGTGATTGAAGGGAATATGCCCTGAGAGGCAATAATAAAGTGTTTATTATGTGTATTCCAAGTATATGATAGATGTTTATTTTGCATGCTATAATTGTATTAATACGGAAACGTTAATACATGTGTGTTTAATAAACAAACAGAAAGTTCCTAGTTAAGCCTCTCTCATAAACTAGCTCGTTGATTAACAAGATGATCAAGGTTTCCTGATCATGGACATTGGATGTTGTTAATAACGGGATCACAACATTAGTGTAATGATGTGATGAACATTCATCCGAAGTATAGCATTATGATCAAAGTCATTGAGTTTATATTGCTATAACAACTTACGAAGTGATCCTAATCCTTAGACCATGAGATCATGTCAATCACTAACACCTAAGAGTTTCTTGATAACATCAAAGCGTCACCGTAACAGGTGATTATAAAGATGGATTCAGAACTAACAAAGTGTTATGCTGAGGCTCATGGATCAAGAGTGGAATTTGTTCATCCCGATGACGGATAGATATACTATGGGCCCTCTCGGTGATATCACATTGATTAGCTTGCAAGCAAGTGATTTGATCACTAGAATGTTATATCACGAACGAGAAAAGAGTGCATGTCGATGCGAGATCAAACTAGGTATGGAGATACCGATGATCGAATCTCGGACATGTAATATATCGTGAAAAAAGGGATTAAGATACTAGCGTAAAAGGTTCCACGATCACAAGAAAGTCATCGTTGAATGTGTGGGAGTCAAGATGGGTCTCGGATCCGCTTCGATTATTGATCCGAGAGGGGTATCGATCATGTCCGCATTATTCACGAACCGTAGGGTGACACACTTAAGAGACACCGACATCCATTTGGAGCAAAAGTTTCATGCCGAAAAAGAAAGCGCAGAATTTATTTCACTAGACACCGAAAGCTTTTGGTTGAAATTGCTGAAACTGGTTACGCATGTGAAATGGAATACTAGCAAGGGGTTTTATGTGAATGTTTGTTAATTAAAGTAATTGAAAAATTCTGAATAAATAAATAAAGAGTTTTATTTAAATGAGAGCTTGCATTAAATTTGGTGGAAATTTAATGCATGTGAGTGGATTTATGAGTGGAGGCTTTTTAATGGGGTGGAGGCTTTTCATTTTGAGTGGGAGCTCCACCCACATGAATGTGGAAGAGGTGGGGGCAGCCCCATGGCTGGGCGCCATGCCCCTGGGTGCCCCCTCTCCCTATAAAGGCCCCTCTCCTCTCTCACACCACACCTCCTCGTGAAGGATCTCTCTCCCTCTAGAATTTATCCCCATGGTCTCGGACTAGCGAGATACATGTTCCCGGTGGCTTTTCGGCAAGAAAGAGTTGTGCTTCGCTGCATCGCTGGAGGCGAGGCGGAGGTTGCTCGGTGCCTCGAGCGTGTGTGCGCACGGATGCTTGGCTTTTTTTGGCGCTAGGACTTCCTCTCGATCTTGAGATCGGCAAGAGATCGTCTACATCAACCACGAGTTTGGACTCGTTAAGCTTTGTCGGTCTTCAAGGGTATGTTCTCTACGGATATACATTCGCCCGTTGTTTGTATCTAATAGATAGATCTTGGTACATAGTTGTTCCCATTGTAGGATTTTTTTGTTTTCTATGCTGCGAACCCTACAGTGGTATCAGAGCCGGATCTATGCGTAGATTCTTTACACGGGTAGTACACATATGAGTGTGTAGGCGAAGATGATCATGTTATTGCTTCTTGGTTGTACTTTGGATATTGGTGGCATAGTGGTATGAAGCGGCTCGGACAAACTTTACATGTCCTCGCACATGAGACCTGTTCCACGCTTGGCATGCAACTAGTTTTGCATAAGTGTCTAGCAGGTGTATGTCTCTCCTACTATAGTCAATATCTAATTTGCAACGAGTTGTCAACAATTTGGTTATCCTCGTTGTGGTTCATGTTCGTAGGTAAGAACGGTTCTATCTTCGAAAGCCCTAAGCCACGTTGTAAATTAGAGGCGTATAGTTTAGATTGTTGTTGGGCTAGTTTAGATGGTGATGTTGTAAGTAGAAGTATGATATGATACTATTACAACACACATAACGTGTAAGTTCCGTAGACCTTGGCCTTACACATAGAGGTATGATAGTGATCATACCAAGGAGCACATGATGGAGATCATATGCAGGAACCATATCATTTCACTTACAAACATGTGATGTTTGATTGCATCTTATATTGCTTGTTTGGCGTTTTATTAACATAATAAGATGATCCCTCATTTAAATATCAATATAAGAATGTGTTCTTCCTTAAGTATGCACCGACAATGTTTCGCCGCTCAAGACATCACGTGATGATCGGGTGTACTTGAATCCACGAGCATATCTCGGTGTAAGACAGTTACACACGCGAATACTAAGGTTCTTACTTGACGAGCCTAGCATGTACAGACATGGCCTCGGAACACGGACCGAAAGGTTAAGCATGAGTCATATGTTTTGATATGATGACCATATGGATGCTCGCCTTTGAAGCTATGCCGACTCACGTGATGATCGGACTTGGTGTAGTGGATTTGGTTCATGTAATCACCAAAAGGACACGAGGGATGTCGTTTTTGAGTGGGAGTTCATTTCTAATTTGGATTAGTAGAACTCAATTTATCATAAATTAAATCAAAGTGAATTTGCATAATTTGTTGTAGTCATTGGCATTCGTTCACCACCATATGCATAGTTGTAATTGAGATAATAGAACTATAGAATTCTGGATATATACTTTACGAACTGGTATCGTATTGTGTTGATTGTCAATCAAAGTTTAAAGTCCTATTGCAAACTTTCAGCAAACTTTATTTACTCCGTGAGATTTAATAATTGGTATTAAATCGAGAGTAACAATTCCAGTGTTAGTATCTTAAGTATCATGTTTGCCTCCATGATTCTTGATTTAAACATCAAGTTTATCTAGGAGCTGAAAGAATTGTTTCAGAAACCATCATGTGTGGCAGATATAACGATATCTGAAACAATGTTTTGGTTGCAATATGATAGAGTATAATATATGTTCTCATATTGGATGAGAATTTGCGAAGGTTGGAGATGCTAGACATCCTAATCATCCAAAAGGATTTTGGAAAGTAATGTTATACTCATGATTCGCCTTTATAAGCTACAGTAGCTTGATCATGAAAGTCGTCATGATAAGGGTGAATAGAATATGTATGTAAAATGTTTACTACACTAAAAGATTACTAAAGAATGGATTTTGAAAGAATACCGATCATTTGATGATGGTGATCTACTTCAAAGTGCAAATCCAAAGGTATTATTATTTGAATATACACGCTTTGGACTATGTGTCATGTATATGGCGCCACTTTTGATGTTGATAAATTCTCTTAAAAGGAAATGCTGAAAGAGAATCTATAAAATATATTTGGCAGAAAAGAAAAGATTGGAAATATCCAATTTAGGTATATAGATGATATACATGTTATGGTTGTATTCTTTGCTTGTTAAACAATGTGGTTCTTGGGTATTGGATACCGAATTGGTTGGTATGAAATTTCATACGGAATGACGCAATTCATGAACCACAATGGCCTAAGTAACTAGCAAGAGAATATGTGATGATGTTCATCGAAAACAAACAAACCGTTGTTTGTATTTCTCGTTGACATCAAAGCTTGACTTCAAGATTTGTTTTAATAATTGTTATTTGAATCAGGTATTATAAGAACAAAGGTTGTTCAAATAATTACCGTATTCCATATAAGATGGATGATTTACAAATCTAGTTGAAGAAATCACATCCATAAAACCTAATGCTAAAATGTTGCAAGACAAATGATTGAAAGATCACTTATGAAGTGACATCGCTGTTTAAATTATATTGGAAAGAAAACATGAAGAATCTCCATATTCATGGAGTTTTGGAGTCTTTGATTTGATCAAGTGACGCTTGTGAGACTTTCCACGTGATAATTAAAACTTCGTTCAAAGGCCAAAGAAGAACGAACGACTAAATTATTGGAATTTATACATATCGATGTATGTATTCCATTATGTGTAGTCGTAAGCGATGGGTTTCAACTTCATATGCTTTCTCCGGAAATTTGAGTGAATGTTCACTTAATGAGAAACAAGTATGAAATATTTGAAAATGTTTCAAAGACTTTCAAGATGAAGTGAAAAATCATTGTAACAAGAAAAATAAATGAATTATGATTTGATCATAAAGGGATTTATTTGAGTTACAAGTGTAACAAGAAAATAAATGAATTATGATTTTATCATAAAGGGATTTATTTGAGTTGCAAGTTTAGCAAAACACCTAGATTTACATCTCCCGAAACACCATAGGAGTATGGAGTGTTTGAGATTTGTAATGAAACCTTGTGAGACATGGTTGGATCAAAGGTGTTATTTATAAAACTGCCATTATGTTTTAAAAGATTAAAGCTTTAGAGACTACCGCTTTTACACTGAAAAGAGCTCCATCTTGATCCGTTGAAATGACACCATAGGAGTTATGGTTTGGGGTAAAACCCAAGTTGTCATTTCTTAAATTTTGGTATACTAAACATAAGTAAGATGTTTACAACCAAAGTCGGATGAGCATGTCTTTGTAGGTTATTTCGAATAACAATTGGTTATTCCTCCATAACACCGAGGACAAAAGGGTTTGTCGCTTGAAATGTAAAGTTTCTTGAAGAAGGAATTTTTCATAAATGTTAAGTGGGAGGACAATAGAACTTTGATAAGGTTAACGAACCTTAGCTAAATGTCTGTGCTGAGTTGCTTGTAGGAAATGGTTCGGAGGCTGCCATAATGCTCATAGCTTATGTGCCTCAAAGGTTGTGGTCACGGAGATCTAAGTTCCTATTGAACCAAGTAGGTCGGTTAAACAATCAAATGCTAAGATTTGAGAGTAAATCATTATTGTTTGACAATGATGAACCGAATACATACAAAGAAGCGATGATGGGCCCTGACTCCGTCAAATGGCTTGAAGCCATAATATCCGTGATAGTTCCATACACGAGAAATCAAGTTTTGAACTTGGAAGACCCTCCTGAATGGTGTAAAAACCTATCGGTCGTATTTGGATCTATAAAGAAACAGACATGGATGTTTCACATCTATGAAATATTCGACATGTCGTAAAGTATTTTATGACAATGTTCAAAGAGTTGACTATGACAAGATTTGATCTTTCATAGCGATATTTAGTCTGAACGGATTAAAGTAGCAACCACTACATATAATTTGGTATATGGTAGATGAATAAACAAAACAAAGTTCTTCTAATAGAATGGTTACCTAGGACGTGTACATGACACAGTCCAAAGGGTTTTGTTAAATTTAAAGGATGCTAAAAGGGCATGCAAACTTCAATGGTTGAAGTAAGCATCGCGGATTTGGAATCTTCACCATGATGAAAAATGAGTTTTTTATCAAGAGACGATGAATATGCTTGCATTTGCAAGAAATTAAGTGGGAGCGCTGAGACATATTTCTAATACATTATGTGAAGGACATCTTGTTGATTGGAAATGATGTATCTTTTATTGACAAAGGCTAAGAATTTCATTTTGATGAAAGACTTAGGCAAAACCCGAATATTTAGCATGAATGTCTATAGTGGATAGACTGTAACGCTAATATGTTTATGCCAAACGTACATATATGAGATATTGAAGGAGTTCAATATAGAAACAACAAGAAACAGTTCTGGTTGCATGGAAAGGAATTGAATCAAGATTCAAGTGTATCGACACTTGATAAGTGAAACAAGATTCAAGTGCTTTGACACTTGATGAGTGCAATCACGAGAATGTTTTGATCAATCATACCATGATATGTACACATCCAGATATGTCCTATGCTCTAAGTGTTATGAGCATATACCAGAATGAATCATAAAATGATCATTGGACAATAGCGAGGATATTCTTATGATCTTTTGGAAGAACTAAGAATATATTTGTGTAGAGGTGACAAACAATTACAAATAGTTCATTGTAAAGCGTTACATTGATACTAGTTTTGTCACAAGATACAAATTAAGTTTATCTCAATTTAAACTATGGGTGGCACAATGTAATGGAAAGGAGATTCCATGATGTATTTGGAAGAGTTCCAAAATTAAGACATTGTGACGAATACTACAACAAAAGGCTAAGTATATGACTGCTATAGTAGCAGCAAAGGAGGGAATTTGTGTCAAGTAGTTTGTTATCAAACTAAGGTGTGGTTCGCAACGGGATAACACTAAAGATATATTGTATGACAATAGTATCGATGTGTTTTAACCCCAAGGAACTAAAGGTCTCACTGAAAGACCAAATTTATACAATGCCATCTCATTGGTGAATGAGTGATGCGTGAAGACGCAAAGACATGCAAATACACACGGACTGAAAGCGCCGATCCGTAGATTATGTTAACAATTGCAATTATGTATATGGAACACCGTAAAGCCATAGGTGTTCAATACGCAAAGTTCTCAAACTAGATTATTGTCTCTAGTGCAAGTGGGAGATCAAGGAATATGCCCGAGGCAATAATAAAGTGGTTATTATCGTATTCCTTGTTTATGATAAATGTTTATTTTGCATGCTATAATTGTATTAATACGAAACGTTAATACATGTGTGTTTAATAAACAAAAGAAAGTTCCTAGTTATGCCTCTCTTATAAACTAGCTCGTTGATTATCAAGATGATCAAGGTTTCGATCATGGACATTGGATGTTGTTAATAACGGATCACAACATTAGTGTAATGGTGTGATGAACATTCATCCGAAGTATAGCATTACGATCAAAGTCATTGAGTTTATATTGCTATAACAACTTAAGTGATCCTAATCCTTAGACCATGAGATCATGTCTATCACTAACACCTAAGAGTTTCTTGATAACATCAAACGTCACACCGTAATGTGGTGATTATAAAGATGGATTCGTAACTAATAAAGTGTTATGTTGAGGCCCATGGATCGAGAGTGGAATTTGTTCATCCCGATGGATAGATATACTGGGCCCTCTCGGTGATATCACATTGATTAGCTTGCAAGCAAGTGATTTGATCACTAGAATGTTATATCACGAACGAGAAAAGAGTGCATGTCGATAACGAGATCAAACTAGGTATGGAGATACCGATGATCGAATCTCGGACATGTAATATATCGCTAAACAAAGGGTTAATATACTAGCGTAAAGGTTCCACGATCACAAGAAAGTCATCGTTGAATGTGGGAGTCGATGGGTCTCATCCGCTTCGATTATTGATCCGAGAGGGGTCTCGATCATGTCCGCATTATTCATGAACCGTAGGGTTACACACTTAAGAGACACCGACATCCATTTGGAGCAAAAGTTTCATGCCGAAAAGAAAAGAAAGCGAGGAATTTATTTCACTAGACACCTAAACTGCTTGGTTGAAATTGCAAAACTGTTACGCATGTGAAATGGAATACTAGCAAGGGTTTTATGTGAATGTTTGTTAATTAAAGTAATTAACAAAATTCTGAATAAATAAATAAAAGAGTTTTATTTAAATGAGATCTTGCATTAAATTTGGTGGAAATTTAATGCATGTGAGTGGATTTATGAGTGGAGGCTTTTTAATGGGAGTGGAGGCTTTTCATTTTGAGGGAGCTCCACCCACATGAATGTGGAAGAGGTGGGGCAGCCCCATGGCTGGGCGGTATGCCCCTTGGGTGCCCCCCTCTCCCCTCTAAAAGGTCCCCCTCTCCTCCTCTCACACCACACCTCCTCGTGAAGGATCTCTCTCCCCCTCTAGAATTTATCCCCCATGGTCTCGGACTAGCGAGATACATGTTCCCGGTGGCTTTTCGGCAAGAAAGAGTTGTGCTTCCGCTGCATCGCTGGAGCGAGGAGGCGGAGGTTGCTCGGTGCCTCGAACGTGTGCAAGCACGGATGCGCTGCTGTTTTGCGGCGCCGGGACTTCCTCTCGATCTTGAGATCGGCAAGAGATCGTCTACATCAACCACGAGTTTGGACTCGTTAAGCTTTGTCGGTCTTCAAGGGTATGTTCTCTACGGATATACATCCGCCGTTGTTTGTATCTAGTAGATAGATCTTGGTACATAGTTGTTCCCATCGTAGGAAATTTTTGTTTTCTATCTTGCGAACCCTACAAAGGGTATCGAGCGGATCTATGCGTAGATACTTTGCAGGTAGTACACATATGATTATGTGGGCGATGATGATCATTTTATTGCTTCTTGGTTGTACTTTGGATATTGGTGGCATAGTGGGATGAAGCGCCCGACAAACTTTACATGTCCTCGCATGAGACCTGTTCCACGCTTGACATGCAACTAGTTTTGCATAAGTGGCTAGCGGGTGTCTGCTCTCCTACTATAGTCAATATCTAATTTGCAACGAGTTGTCAACAATTTGGTTATCCTCGTGGTTCATGTTCGTAGGTAAGAACGGTTCTATCTTCGAAAGCCCTAAGCCACGTAAAATTTGCAATGGATAAATTAGAGGCGTCTAGTTTAGATTGTTGCTGGGCTAGTGTTATGATATGGTGATGTTGTAAGTAGAAGTATGAGATGATACTCTTACAACACACATAACGTGTAAACTCCATAGACCTTGGATTTACACATAAAGGTATGATAGTGATCATACCACGGTGCACATGATAGAGATCATATGCGAGAACCATATCATTCCACTAATAAACATGTGATGTTTGATAGCATCTTATATTGCTTGTTTGGCGTTTTATTGGCATAATAAGATGATCCCTCATTTAGATATCAAGATAAGAATGTGTTCTTCCTTAAGTATGCACCGACAATGTTTCGTCGCTTCAAGACATCACGTGATGATCGGGTGTACTTGAATCCACGAGCATATCTCGGGTGTAAGACAGTTACACACGCGAATACTAAGGTTCTTACTTGACGAGCCTAGCATGTACAGACATGGCCTCGGAACACGGACCGAAAGGTTAAGCATGAGTCATATGTTTTGATATGATGACCATATGGATGCTCGCCTTTGAAGCTATGCCGACTCACGTGATGATCGGACTTGGTGTAGTGGATTTGGTTCATGTGATCACCAAAAGGACACGAGGGATGTCGTTTTTGAGTGGGAGTTCATTTCTAATTTGGATTAGTAGAACTCAATTTATCATAAATTAAATCAAAGTGAATTTTCATAATTTGTTGTAGTCATTGGCATTCGTTAACCACCATATGCATAGTTGTAATTGAGATAATAGAACTATAGAATTCTGGATATATACTTTACGAACTGGTATCGTATTGTGTTGATTGTCAATCAAAGTTTAAAGTCCTATTGCAAACTTTCAGCAAACTTTATTTACTCCGTGAGATTTAATAATTGGTATTAAATCGAGAGTAACAATTCCAGTGTTAGTATCTTAAGTATCATGTTTGCCTCCATGATTCTTGATTTAAACATCAAGTTTATCTAGGAGCTGAAAGAATTGTTTGAAACCATCATGTGTGGCGATATAACGATATCTGAAACAATGTTTTGGTTGCAATATGATAGAGTATAATATATGTTCTCATATTGGATGAGAATTTGCGAAGGTTGGAGATGCTAGACATCCTAATCATCCAAAAGGATTTTGGAAAGTAATGTTATACTCATGATTCGCCTTTATAAGCTACAGTAGCTTGATCATGAAAGTCGTCATGATAAGGGTGAATAGAATATGTATGTAAAATGTTTACTACACTAAAAGATTACTAAAGAATGGATTTTGAAAGAATACCGATCATTTGATGATGGTGATCTACTTCAAAGTGCAAATCCAAAGGTATTATTATTTGAATATACACGCTTTGGACTATGTGTCATGTATATGGCGCCACTTTTGATGTTGATAAATTCTCTTAAAAGGAAATGCTGAAAGAGAATCTATAAAATATATTTGGCAGAAAAGAAAAGATTGGAAATATCCAATTTAGGTATATAGATGATATACATGTTATGGTTGTATTCTTTGCTTGTTAAACAATGTGGTTCTTGGGTATTGGATACCGAATTGGTTGGTATGAAATTTCATACGGAATGACGCAATTCATGAACCACAATGGCCTAAGTAACTAGCAAGAGAATATGTGATGATGTTCATCGAAACGAACAAACCGTTGTTTGTATTTCTCGTTGACATCAAAGCTTGACTTCAAGATTTGTTTTAATAATTGTTATTTGAATCGTATTATAAGAACAAAGGTTGTTCAAATAATTACCGTATTCCATATAAGATGGATGATTTACAAATCTAGTTGAAGAAATCACATCCATAAAACCTAATGCTAAAATGTTGCAAGACAAATGATTGAAAGATCACTTATGAAGTGACATCATTTAAATTATATTGGAAAGAAAACATGAAGAATCTCCATATTCATGGATTTTTGAGTCTTTGATTTGATCAAGTGGCGCTTGTGAGACTTTCCACGTGATAATTAAAACTTCGTTCAAAGGCCAAGAAGAACGAGCGACTAAATTATTGGAATTTATACATATCGATGTATGTATTCCATTATGTAGTAATGGCGATGGGTTTCAACTTCATATGCTTTCTCCGGAAATTTGAGTGAATGTTCACTTAATGAGAAACAAGTATGAAATATTTGAAAATGTTTCAAAGACTTTCAAGATGAAGTGAAAAATCATTGTAACAAGAAAAATAAATGAATTATGATTTGATCATAAAGGGATTTATTTGAGTTACAAGTGTAACAAGAAAATAAATGAATTATGATTTTATCATAAAGGATTTATTTGAGTTGCAAGTTTAGCAAAACACCTAGATTTACATCTCCAAACACCATAGGAGTATGGAGTGTTTGAGATTTGTAATGAAACCTTGTGAGACATGGTTGGATCAAAGGTGTTATTTATAAAACTGCCATTATGTTTTAAAAGATTAAAGCTTTAGAGACTACCGCTTTTACACTGAAAAGAGCTCCATCTTGATCCGTTGAAATGACACCATAGGAGTTATGGTTTGGGTAAAACCCAAGTTGTCATTTCTTAAATTTTGGTATACTAAACATAAGTAAGATGTTTACAACCAAAGTCGGATGAGCATGTCTTTGTAGGTTATTTCAATAACAATTGGTTATTCCTCCATAACACCGAGGACAAAAGGGTTTGTCGCTTGAAATGTAAAGTTTCTTGAAGAAGGAATTTTTCATAAATGTTAAGTGGGAGGACAATAGAACTTTGATAAGGTTAACGAACCTTAGCTAAATGTCTTGAGTTAGCGCAGGAAATGGTTACGAGGCTGCCATAATGCTCATAGCTTATGTGCCTCAAAGGTTGTGGTCACGGAGATCTAAGTTCCTATTGAACCAAGTAGGTCGGTTAAACAATCAAATGCTAAGATTTGAGAGTAAATCATTATTGTTTGACAATGATGAACCGAATACATACAAAGAAGCGATGATGGGCCCTGACTCCGTCAAATGGCTTGAAGCCATAATATCCGTGATAGTTCCATACACGAGAAATCAAGTTTTGAACTTGGAAGACCCTCCTGAATGGTGTAAAAACCTATCGGTCGTATTTGGATCTATAAAGAAACAGACATGGATGTTTCACATCTATGAAATATTCGACATGTCGTAAAGTATTTTATGACAATGTTCAAAGAGTTGACTATGACAAGATTTGATCTTTCATAGCGATATTTAGTCTGAACGGATTAAAGTAGCAACCACTACATATAATTTGGTATATGGTAGATGAATAAACAAAACAAAGTTCTTCTAATAGAATGGTTACCTAGGACGTGTACATGACACAGTCCAAAGGGTTTTGTTAAATTCAAAGGATGCTAAAAGGGCATGCAAACTTCAATGGTTGAAGTAAGCATCACGGAGTTGGAATCTTCACCATGATGAAAAATGAGTTTTTTATCAAGAGACGATGAAGATGCTTGCATTTGCAAGAAATTAAGTGGGAGCGCTGAGACATGTTTCTAATACATTATGTGAAGGACATCTTGTTGATTGGAAATGATGTATCTTTTATTGACAAAGGCTAAGAATTTCATTTTGATGAAAGACTTAGGCAAAACCCGAATATTTAGCATGAATGTCTATAGTGGATAGACTGTAACGCTAATATGTTTATGCCAAACGTACATATATGAGATATTGAAGGAGTTCAATATAGAAACGACAAGAAACAGTTCTTGTTGCATGGAAAGGAATTGAATCAAGATTCAAGTGTATCAACACTTGATAAGTGAAACAAGATTCAAGTGCTTTGACACTTGATGAGTGCAATCACGAGAATGTTTTGATCAATCATACCATGATATGTACACATCCAGATATGTCCTATGCTCTAAGTGTTATGTGAAGGGAATATGCCCTGAGAGGCAATAATAAAGTGTTTATTATGTGTATTCCAAGTATATGATAGATGTTTATTTTGCATGCTATAATTGTATTAATACGGAAACGTTAATACATGTGTGTTTAATAAACAAACAAAAAGTTCCTAGTTAAGCCTCTCTCATAAACTAGCTCGTTGATTAACAAGATGATCAAGGTTTTCTGATCATGGACATTGGATGTTGTTAATAACGGGATCACAACATTAGTGTAATGATGTGATGAACATTCATCCGAAGTATAGCATTACGATCAAAGTCATTGAGTTTATATTGCTATAACAACTTACGAAGTGATCCTAATCCTTAGACCATGAGATCATGTCAATCACTAACACCGGAAGAGTTTCTTGATAACATCAAACGTCACACCGTAACAGGGTGATTATAAAGATGGATTCAGAACTAACAAAGTGTTATGTTGAGGCTCATGGATCAAGAGTGGAATTTGTTCATCCCGATGATGGATAGATATACTCTGGGCCCTCTCGGTGATATCACATTGATTAGCTTGCAAGCAAGTGATTTGATCACTAGAATGTTATATCACAGAACGAGAAAAGAGTGCATGTCGATGTGAGATCAAACTAGGTATGGAGATACCGATGATCGAATCTCGGACATGTAATATATCGTGAAACAAAGGGATTAAGATACTAGCGTAAAAGGTTAAACGATCACAAGAAAGTCATCGTTGAATGTGTGGGAGTCGGTATGGGTCTCAGATCCCGCTCGATTATTGATCGAGAGGGGTCTCGATCATGTCGCATTATTCACGAACCGTAGGGTGACACACTTAAGAGACACCGACATCCAATTGGAACAAATGTTTCATGCGAAAGAATAAACAAGTGCAGGAATTTATTTCACTAGATACCGAAACAGGTTTTGGTGAAATTGCATAAAGTGGTTATGCATGTGAAATAGAATTCTAGCAAGGGGTTATTTGTGAATGTTTTTCATTAAAGTAATTGACAAAATTCTGAATAAAATAAAGAGTTTTATTTAATGAGAGTTTGCATTAAATTTGGTGGAAATTTAATGGGATCTTTGAGTGGGATTTTGAGTGGAGGAATTTGGAGGTTTTGTGAGTGGAGTGTCCACCCACATGAAGAGGGAGGCAGGGGCAGCCCCATGCGCCTGCCACCCCTTGGGTTTCCCCTCCTCCTATAAAGGCCCCTCTCTCACTTCTCACTCACACCTCCTCGTGAAGGATCTCTCTCCCCTCTAGAATTTATCCCCATGGTCTCGGACTAGCGAGATACATGTTCGGTGGCTATTCGGCAAGAAAGAGTTGTGCTTCCGCTGCATCGCTGGCGAGGAGGCGGAGGTTGCTCGGTGCCTCGAGCGTGTGTGCGACGCGGATCTGGCTGATTTCGGCGCTAGGACTTCCTCTCGATCTTGAGATCGGCAAGAGATCGTCTACATCAACCACGAGTTGAACTCGTTAAGCTTTGTCGGTCTTCAAGGGTATGTTCTCTACGGATATACATCGCCCGTTGTTTGTATCTAGTATATATAGATCTTGGTATATAGTTCACACCGTAGGAAAATTTTTGTTTTCTATCTTGCGAACCCTACGGTGGTATCGAGCGGATCTATGCGTAGATACTTTACACGGGTAGTACACATATGAGTATGTTTGCGATGATGATCATGTTGTTGCTCCTTTGTTGTGATTTTGGATATTGGTGGCATAGTGGGATGAAGCGGCCCGGACAAACTTTACATGTCCTCGCACATGAGACCTGTTCCACGCTTGACATGCAACTAGTTTGCATAAGTGGCTAGCGGGTGTCTGTCTCTCCTACTATAGTCAATATCTATTTTGCAAGCGAGTTGTCAACAATTTGATTATCCTCGTTGTGGTTCATGTTCGTAGGTAAGAACGGTTCTATCTCGAAAGCCCTAAGCCACGTAAAACTTGCAATGGATAAATTAGAGGCGTCTAGTTTAGATTGTTGCTGGGCTAGTGACATGATATGGTAGTGTTGTAAGTAAAGTATGAGATGATACTCTTACAACACATATAGCGTGTAATATCCATAGACCTTGGATTTACACATATAAGTATGATAGTGATCATACCACGATGCACATGATAGAGATCATCTGCGGGAACCATATAATTTCACTAATAAACATATGATGTTTTGGTTGCATCTTATATTGCTTGTTTAGCGCTTTGTTAAGCATAATAAGATGATCCCTCATTTAAATATCAAGATAAAAATGTGTTCTTCCTTTAGTATGCACCGATTATGTTTTCGTCGCTCCAAGACATCACGTGATGATCGGGTATTCTTGGATCCACGACCATATTTCGGGTGTAAAAGCGATTACACGCAAATACTAAGGTTCTAACTTGGCGAGCCTAGCATGTACAGACATGGACTCGGAACACAGACCGAAAGGTTAAGCATGAGTCATATAGTTGATATGATGCCCATTTGATGCTCGCCTTTGAAGCTATACCGACTCACGTGATGATCGAACTTGGTTTAGTGGATTTGGTTCATGTAATCACCAAAAGGACTCGAGGGATGTCACTTTTGAGTGGGAGTTCATTCGTAATATAGATTAGTTGAACTCGATCTATCATACACTTAGTCTAAACTTTACAAATTCTGTTGTAGATGGCACCACCTGTTTTTAATTTCAATGCGTTCATGGAGAAAGAGAAACTAGCAACGAACGGTAGCAACTTTACTAAATGGGCCATGAATTTGAGGATTCTCCTCTCTGCTGCACAAAAGCAATATGTGCTAGAAGCGCCGTTAGGCCCCCCACCTTTTGATGATGCCCCTGACGAGGAGAAGAATGTCTATCAGACTCGTCAGGAGGACCACAACTTAGTTCATTGCGGCATATTGTATGGGCTAGATCCGGAACTTCGAAAGCGTTTCAAAGCAATGCATTTGATACAATGGGTGAGTTGAAAATGATTTTCGACACACATGCTTTGCAGAGAGCTACAATGCTTGAGAAAAGTTCTTTAGTGCATGATGGAAGAGCACACTCAGTTAGTGAGCATGTACTCAAGATGTCGGGTTACACCGATAAGCTTGTGTCCTTGGGAATAACGATTCCCATTGACTTAGGCATCCATCGTGTTACGGTCTACGCCACCTAGCTATAAGAGCTTCGTGATGAACTATAATATGCAAGGCATGAAGAAGTCTCTCCCGAGCTTCTATCAATGCTTAAAAGCTGCAGTGGAGATCAAAAGGAACATCAAGTGTTGATGATCAATAGGAACACTGGTTTCATGAAAGACAAGAAGGGAAAGCGGAAGGGAAGTAAGGGTGGCAAGCTTTGCTGCGCTGAAAAGAAACCCGAGTTGGACCTAAGTCCGATTCCGAAAGTGCTACTATTGTAAGGGGATCCCTTTGGGCGCATAATCGCCCAAATATCCGCGCATAAGAAGGCCGGCAAGGCAAACAAAGGTATATATGATATACATGTTATTGATGTGTACTTGACTAGTGCTCATGATAGCACCTGGGTATTTGATACCGGTTCAGTTGCTAATATTTGTAACTCGAATCAGGGGCTGCGGAACAAGCGACCGCTAGCAAGGGGTGAGGTCAAGATGCGTGTCGGCAATGGATCAAACGTTGATGTAATCGCCGTCGGAACGCTGCCTCTCCACTTACCGTCGGGATTAGTCATAAACTTAAATAAATGTTATCTGGTGCCTGCACTGAGCATGAACATTGTATCTGGATCATGTTTGATGCAAAGTGGTTATTCATTTAAATCTGAGAACAATGGTTGTTCCATTTATATGAATGAAATCTTTTATGGTCATGCACCGATGATGAATGGTTTATTTCTGTTAGATCTCAATGATAATGTTACACATATTCATAATGCTGATGCTAAAAGGATTAAACTTAATGATGATATATCGCATATATGGCAATCGCTTCTAGGTCATATTGGCATTAAGCATGAAGAAGCTCCATTCGATGGACTTTTGGAATCACTTGATTATGAATCATTTGATACATGTGAGCCATGCCTTATGGGCAAGATGACTAGAACGCCGTTTTCGGTTCAATGGAGCAGGCGGCATTTATTGGAAATCATACATTCGATGTATGTGGTCCAATGAGTGTGTCGGCGAGGTGGATATCGTTATTTTGTTACTTTCACGGATGATTTGAGTAGATACGGTTATATCTACTTGATGAAACACAAGTGAAACCTTTGAAAAGTTCAAGGAATTTCGAATGAAGTGGAAAATCATCGTAATAGAAAGATCAAATTTCTACGATGCGACCGTGGAGGTGAGTATCTAAGTTACGAGTTTAGCACTCACATGAAAGAGTGTGGAATTGTTTCACAACTCACACTTGCCGAACACCATAGCGAAATGGTGTGTCGAACGTCGTGTCGTACTCTATTAGATATGGTTCGATCTATGATGTCTCTGACGGACTTGCGTTGTCATTTTGGGGTTATGCACTAGAAACTGCTGCATTCACTTTAAATCGGGCACCATCTAAATCCGTTGAAAAGACACCGTATGAATTGTGGTTTGAAACAAACCTAAGCATCATTTCTTAAAGTTTGGGGTTGCGATGTTTATGTGAAGAAATTTCAACGGATAAACTCGAACCCAAAGCGGAAAAATGCGTCTTCATAGGATACCCTAAAGAAACTATTGGGTATTCCTTCTATCACGAATCCGAAGGCAAGGTTTTTGTTGCCAGAATGGATCCTTTCTAGAGAAAGAGTTTCTCGCGAAAGGTGTGAGTAGTCGGAAGGTAGAACTCGAAGAGGTTGTGGAACCTTCTCTTCAAAGTATGGCGAGTAGCGCTTGTGGAAGTTGTTCGGAGTTGGCTCCACCTGTTGAAGAAGGAACTAATGATAATGATCATGAAACTCCGAAGAGAGTACTACCGAACCTCGCAGTCAAGCAGACGTGTGCGGCTCCCGATTTGTCGGAAATCTGTCATAAATTTCATGGTTGATGAAAACAATGACCCTGCGACGTATGAAGAAGCGATGATGAGCCCGGATTCCAACAAATGGTTAGAAGCCATGAAATCCGAGATGGAATCCATGTATGAAAATCAAGTTTGGAACTTGGTGGAATTACCTCACGACCGAAAGCCGTGGAGAACAAATGGATTTTCAAAAAGAAAACTGATGCTGATGGTAATGTAACCATCTATAAAGCTCGACTTGTCGCAAAGGGGTTTCGACAAATTCAAGGAGTTGACTACGATGAGACTTTCTCTCCCGTAGCGATGCTAAAGTCAGTTAGGATTATGTTAGCAATTGCTGCATATTTCGATTATGAAATATGGCAGATGGATGTCAAAACCGCGTTTCTCAATGGTAATATTGAAGAAGAGTTGTATATGATACAACCAAAGGTTTTGTCGATCCTAAGGATGCTAACAAGGTGTGCAAGCTTCAACGATCCATCTATGGATTGAAGCAAGCATCACGAAGTTGGAATCTCCGCTTTGATGAGGTAATCAAAGAGTTTGGATTTGTCCAAACTTATGGAGAAGCTTGTATTTACAAGTAAGTGAGTGGGAGCAATGTGGCATTTCTGATATTATATGTGGATGACATATTATTGATCGGAAATGATATAGAACTTTTAAACAATGTTAAAAGTTATCTAAACAAAGAATTTTTCAATGAAGGACCTAGGTGAAGCGTCATACATATTAGGCATAAAGATCTATAGAGATAGATCTAGGCGCCTAATAGGGCTATCGCAAAGTACATACCTTGATAAGATTTTAAAGAAGTTTAAAATGGACGGAAGTAAGAAGGGGTTCTTACCTATGTTGCAAGGCAAGACATTGAGTAAGACTCGAAGTCCGGCTTCAGCGGAAGAAAGAGAGATAATGGACAGAGTCCCCTATGCTTCAGCCATAGGCTCTATAATGTACGCCATGCTATGTACAAGACCGGATGTGGCACACGCTATTAGTTTGACTAGTAGGTACCAATCGGATCCAGGTTCGGAACACTGGATAGCGGTCAAGAATATCCTTAAGTACTTACGAAGAACTAAGGATATGTTTCTTGTATACGGAGGTGAAGAAGAGCTCGTCGCTAAGTGTTATGTTGACGCCAGCTTTGACACCGATCCGGATGACTCTAAGTCTCAATCCGGATACGTATTTCTCATGAATGGCGGAGCGGTTAGTTGGAGGAGTTCCAAACAACCTGTGGTAGCGGGATCAACAACGGAGGCCGAATATGTTGCTGCTTCGGAAGCGTACAGAAGCGATTTGGATGAAGGAGTTCATATCCGAACTAGGAGTTGTGGCAAACGCGTTGGACCCAATGGTGATCTATTGTGACAACAATGGTGCCATTGCCAATGCCAAAGAGCCAAGGTCTCACAAGCATTACAAGCATATTAAGCGCCGGTTTCACTCCATCCGCGAGCATGTCAAGGATGGAGATATAAAGATTTGTAAAGTACATACGGATCTCAATGTAGCAGATCCGTTGACTAAAACTCTCCCTAGAGCAAAACATGATCAACACGAACTCAATGGGTGTTAGATTTATCACTATGTAACTAGATTATTGTCTCTAGTGCAAGTGGGAGATCAAGGAATATGCCCTGAGAGGCAATAATAAAGTGTTTATTATGTGTATTCCAAGTATATGATAGATGTTTATTTTGCATGCTATAATTGTATTAATACGGAAACGTTAATACATGTGTGTTTAATAAACAAACAGAAAGTTCCTAGTTAAGCCTCTCTCATAAACTAGCTCGTTGATTAACAAGATGATCAAGGTTTCGATCATGGACATTGGATGTTGTTAATAACGGGATCACAACATTAGTGTAATGATGTGATGAACATTCATCCAAGTATAGCATTACGATCAAAGTCATTGAGTTTATATTGCTATAACAACTTACGAAGTGATCCTAATCCTTAGACCATGAGATCATGTCAATCACTAACACCTAAGAGTTTCTTGATAACATCAAACATCACACCGTAATGGGTGATTATAAAGATGGATTCAGAACTAACAAAGTGTTATGTTGAGGCTCATGGATCAAGAGTGGAATTTGTTCATCCCGATGACGGATAGATATACTGGGGCCCTCTCGGTGATATCACATTGATTAGCTTGCAAGCAAGTGATTTGATCACTAGAATGTTATATCACAGAACGAGAAAAGAGTGCATGTCGAACGAGATCAAACTAGGTATGGAGATACCGATGATCGAATCTCGGACATGTAATATATCGTGAAACAAAGGGATTAAGATACTAGCGTAAAAGGTTCACGATCACAAGAAAGTCATCGTTGAATGTGTGGGAGTCGTATGGGTCTCGATCCCGCTCGATTATTGATCTGAGAGGGGTCTCGATCATGTCCGCATTATTCACGAACCGTAGGGTGACACACTTAAGAGACACCGACATCCAATTGGAACAAATGTTTCATGCCGAAAGAATAAACAAGCGCAGGAATTTATTTTACTAGATACCGAAACAGGTTTTCGGGTGAAATTGCATAAAGTGGTTATGCATGTGAAATAGAATTCTAGCAAGGGGTTATTTGTGAATGTTTGTCATTAAAGTAATTGACAAAATTCTGAATAAAATAAAAGAGTTTTATTTAATGAGAGTTTGCATTAAATTTGGTGGAAATTTAATGGGATCTTTGAGTGGGATTTTGAGTGGAGGAATTTGGAGGAGTTTTGTGAGTGGAGTGTCCACCCACATGAAGAGGGGAGGGCAAGGGGGCAGCCCCCATGCGCCGGCCACCCCCTTGGGGTTCCCCCCCTCCTCCTATAAAAGGAGCCCCTCCTCTCACTTCTCACTCACCCCTCCTCGTGAAGGATCTCTCTCCCCCTCTAGAATTTATCCCCCATGGTCTCGGACTAGCGAGATACATGTTCCCGGTGGCTATTCGGCAAGAAAGAGTTGTGCTTCCGCTGCATCACTGGAGCGAGGAGGCGGAGGTTGCTCGGTGCCTCGAACGTGTGCGAAGACGGATGCGCTGATTTGCGGCGCTAGGACTTCCTCTCGATCTTGAGATCGGCAAGAGATCGTCTACATCAACCACGAGTTGAACTCGTTAAGCTTTGTCGGTCTTCAAGGGTATGTTCTCTACGGATATACATCCGCCCGTTGTTTGTATCTAGTATATATAGATCTTGGTATATAGTTCACACCGTAGGAAATTTTTTGTTTTCTATGCTGCGAACCCTACATTATGAGCATATACCAGAATGAATCATAAAATGATCATTGGACAATAGCGAGGATATTCTTACGATCTTTTGGAAGAACTAAGAATATATTTGTGTAGAGGTGACAAACAATTACAAATAGTTCATTGTAAAGCGTTACATTGATACTAGTTTTGTCACAAGATACAAATTAAGTTTATCTCAATTTAAACTATGGGTGGCACAATGTAATGGAAAGGAGATTCCATGATGTATTTGGAAGAGTTCCAAAATTAAGACATTGTGACGAATACTACAACAAAAGGCTAAGTATATGACTGCTATAGTAGCAGCAAAGGAGGGAATTTGTGTCAAGTAGTTTGTTATCAAACTAAGGTGTGGTTCGCAACGGGATAACACTAAAGATATATTGTATGACAATAGTATCGATGTGTTTTAACCCCAAGGAACTAAAGGTCTCACTGAAAGACCAAATTTATACAATGCCATCTCATTGGTGAATGAGTGATGCGTGAAGACGCAAAGACATGCAAATACACACGGACCTGAAAGCGTCAGATCCGTAGATTATGTTAACCAATTGCAATTGCGTATATGGAACACCAGAAAGCCATAGGTGTTCAATACGCAAAGTTCTCAAACTAGATTATTGTCTCTAGTGCAAGTGGGAGATCAAGGAATATGCCCAGAGGCAATAATAAAGTGGTTATTATCGTATTCCTTGTTTATGATAAATGTTTATTTTGCATGCTATAATTGTATTAATACGGAAACGTTAATACATGTGTGTTTAATAAACAAACAGAAAGTTCCTAGTTATGCCTCTCTTATAAACTAGCTCGTTGATTATCAAGATGATCAAGGTTTCCTGATCATGGACATTGGATGTTGTTAATAACGGGATCACAACATTAGTGTAATGGTGTGATGAACATTCATCCGAAGTATAGCATTACGATCAAAGTCATTGAGTTTATATTGCTATAACAACTTACGAAGTGATCCTAATCCTTAGACCATGAGATCATGTCAATCACTAACACCGGAAGAGTTTCTTGATAACATCAAACGTCACACCGTAACAGGGTGATTATAAAGATGGATTCAGAACTAATAAAGTGTTATGTTGAGGCCCATGGATCGAGAGTGGAATTTGTTCATCCCGATGACGGATAGATATACTCTGGGCCCTCTCGGTGATATCACATTGATTAGCTTGCAAGCAAGTGATTTGATCACTAGAATGTTATATCACGGGAACGAGAAAAGAGTGCATGTAGGTAACGAGATCAAACTAGGTATGGAGATACTGATGATCGAATCTCGGACATGTAATATATCGCGAAACAAAAGGGTTAATATACTAGCGTAAAAGGTTCCGATGATCACAAGAAAGTCATCGTTGAATGTGTGGGAGTCAGTATGGGTCTCCAGATCCCGCTTCTGATTATTGATCTGAGAGGGGTCTCGATCATGTCCGCATTATTCGTGAACCGTAGGGTGACACACTTAAGAGACACCGACATCCATTTGGAGCAAAAGTTTCATGCCGAAAAGAAAAAGAAAGCGCAGGAATTTATTTCACTAGACACCGAAACTGTTTCGGTTGAAATTGCTGAAACTGGTTCTGCATGTGAAATGGAATACTAGCAAGGGGTTTTATGTGAATGTTTGTTAATTAAAGTAATTAACAAAATTCTGAATAAATAAATAAAAGAGTTTTATTTAAATGAGAGCTTGCATTAAATTTGGTGGAAATTTAATGCATGTGAGTGGATTTATGAGTGGAGGCTTTTTAATGGGAGTGGAGGCTTTTCATTTTGAGTGGGAGCTCCACCCACATGAATGTGGAAGAGGTGGGGGCAGCCCCATGGCTGGGCGCCATGCCCCTGGGTGCCCCTCTCCCTATAAAGGCCCCCTCTCCTCCTCTCACACCACACCTCCTCGTGAAGGATCTCTCTCCCCTCTAGAATTTATCCCCATGGTCTCGGACTAGCGAGATACATGTTCCCGGTGGCTTTTCGGCAAGAAAGAGTTGTGCTTCCTGCATCGCTGGAGCGAGGAGGCGGAGGTTGCTCGGTGCCTCGAGCGTGTGCGAGCACGGATCTTGTTCTTGTTTTTGCGCTAGGACTCCTCTCGATCTTGAGATCGGCAAGAGATCGTCTACATCAACCACGAGTTTGGACTCGTTAAGCTTTGTCGGTCTTCAAGGGTATGTTCTCTCGGATATACATCCGCCGTTGTTTGTATCTAGTAGATAGATCTTGGTACATAGTTGTTCCCATCGTAGGAAATTTTTGTTTTCTATCTGCGAACCCTACGATGGTATCGAGCGGATCTATGCGTAGATACTTTGCACGGGTAGTACACATATGATTATGTGGGCGATGATGATCATTTTATTGCTTCTTGGTTGTACTTTGGATATTGGTGGCATAGTGGGATGAAGCGGCCCGGACAAACTTTACATGTCCTCGCACATGAGACCTGTTCCACGCTTGACATGCAACTAGTTTTGCATAAGTGGCTAGCGGGTGTCTGTCTCTCCTACTATAGTCAATATCTAATTTGCAACGAGTTGTCAACAATTTGGTTATCCTCGTTGTGGTTCATGTTCGTAGGTAAGAACGGTTCTATCTTCGAAAGCCCTAAGCCACGTAAAATTTGCAACGGATAAATTAGAGGCGTCTAGTTTAGATTATTGCTGGGCTAGTGTTATGATATGGTGATGTTGTAAGTAGAAGTATGAGATGATACTCTTACAACACACATAACGTGTAAACTCCATAGACCTTGGATTTACACATAAAGGTATGATAGTGATCATACCACGGTGCACATGATAGAGATCATATGCGAGAACCATATCATTCCACTAATAAACATGTGATGTTTGATAGCATCTTATATTGCTTGTTTGGCGTTTTATTGGCATAATAAGATGATCCCTCATTTAGATATCAAGATAAGAATGTGTTCTTCCTTAAGTATGCACCGACAATGTTTCGTCGCTTCAAGACATCACGTGATGATCGGGTGTACTTGAATCCACGAGCATATCTCGGTGTAAAGACGATTACACGCGAATACTAAGGTTCTTACTTGACGAGCCTAGCATGTCAGACATGGCCTCGAACACGGACCGAAAGGTTAAGCATGAGTCATATGTTTTGATATGATGACCATATGGATGCTCGCCTTTGAAGCTATCTTGACTCACGTGATGATCGGACTTGGTGTAGTGGATTTGGTTCATGTAATCACCAAAAGGACACGAGGGATGTCGTTTTTGAGTGGGAGTTCATTTCTAATTTGGATTAGTAAAACTCAATTTATCATAAATTAAATCAAAGTGAATTTGCATAATTTGTTGTAGTCATTGGCATTCGTTCACCACCATATGCATAGTTGTAATTGAGATAATAGAACTATAGAATTCTGGATATATACTTTACGAACTGGTATCGTATTGTGTTGATTGTCAATCAAAGTTTAAAGTCCTATTGCAAACTTTCAGCAAACTTTATTTACTCCGTGAGATTTAATAATTGGTATTAAATCGAGAGTAACAATTCCAGTGTTAGTTTACTTGCCCGAGATTTAATAGTGATCATATCGGATGAACCACGATGCCAGGATTCAATCAATCCCATATATATATTCCCTTCGTCTCGCGATATTTTACTTGCCCGAGATTTGATCGTCGGTACCGTCATACCTAGTTCAATCTCGTTCACAGCAAGTACTTTACTCGTTCCGTAATCCGATATCACTTTGTGATTAACTCCTTAACCACATGCTTGCAAGCAGTGTTGATATCGATTACCGAGTGGGCCCGAAGTATATCTCTCCGACTTGGGAGGGACAAATCCCATCTCGATACATACAACCCAACAGATACTTTCCGATCACCTGAGAGACACCTTTATGATCACCCTCTCATACGATGACGTTTGATGACCTCAAAGCTTTCTTCCGATACCAGGGAGTTGTATTATCTCATGGTCTAAGGAATACAATATTTGACATAAGAAAAGCTTCGCAAAGACGAACACGATGACATGATCTAATTGCTTCGCTTAGTTTGGGTCTGTCCACCATATCATTCTCCCAATGATATGATCTCATTATTAATCGACAACTCATGTCCATGGCTAGGAAACCTTAACCATCATTAATCAATGAGCTAGTCCATAGAGGCATACTAGGGACACGGTGTTGTTCACAAACCACACAAGTATTAAAGTTTTCGCTTAATACAATTCTAGCATAGAATATAAACATTATCATGAACAAGAATTATAATAATAACATCTTTATTATTGTCTCTAGGGCATAATTCCAACAATTGCCAATCGCTCGGTAGATGGTGAAGACGTCATCCACAACAACCGAGTGTGCTCGGACAACGAGGATGGCCGTAGACGCGGCCGTCGAGGAAAAAAATATAAGCGGCTACGACGACCGCAAAGAAGTGGACATGGTCGCGGCTAGCTACACCAACCGACGCGACAATGGCAACCGCAACAGCAGCTACCGCGACACCGATACGACCATGCAATAGTGACAACATCGCACCCGCGACGACGCACACTCCACAATGGAGAAGCTGACGGATCCGTGTAGCATACACTTCTACATCGACAAGCAGGACGGCGAGAAGAAATCTAGTCACCAAATCTGTCGTGGTGGTGGCACGGCAGATGCCATGGGTAGGCTAAAGTATGGGGCCAATGGATGCTAGTGGGATCTGGGGAGGGAAGATGCAACTGTTTTTACACTCAAGCTGCCAAAGTGGTGAACTTTATTTCTCTCTTGATGGGTTACAAGCGCTCCTCGAGCTGTTTACAGGGGAGCAACGTGAATCTCCCCAGCCTAGCGTTGCTCAAAGAATCCTCTTCTTCCCTCAGGGTCCAGACTTCCCCTTATAAAGGGGTGCCTGGGGTGCCCTTAGGGCTGACGGGGCAAGCATATTCGAGGAATATGCTTGTCCCGAAGTAGTAATTCGGCGGCCTCCTTTCCCTGTCTCCCTTCTAACGACGGCAAAGCTCCAGGCCCCTTCGCATGCCTCGGGCTTGACTGTCACCTCCGTGACCTTCTTCGCCCTCTCCTGCGCCTCCTTGTCTCTTGCGCTTGGCCTGTTGATTCCTTTTAGCTGCAGCTATGGTTTGACCCTAAGCTTCTCCTTCTCCTGCAAGCTTCGTTTAACCCGCCTTACCTCATGTTATTCGCCTTCCTTACGCATGAAGATCATCTGGTTAATCCGCCGAGTTTCTCATTAACTCGGCCAGTAACCACTTGATACTGTATAGGTGCTTCTTGCCTCCATTTATCGGCCGACATATCACGATTCGGCCGACCTAGGCCGTAGCTCGGCAACTTGACGGGGCAGATACCTCTGTTTTCCCGTCTCGACCTACCGAGGTTAACCCCCGACATTAGTCCCGAAGCTGGTGTGGCCTGTCAATTACTTTGGCGGGTTATATCAGCTTCAACACCTTCTTTAGTCTTGTTTAGTTACGGCCTTGTCCGAGGTTCTCTCGCTCCTTCCTCCATACGCTAAGTCCTCGTGTTACCCCATCATTGCTCTCCTAGTTTTTAGGTCCTTTTACTGCATTTATTGACAAGCCACAGTGAACCCTGTGCCTGCTGCGCCGCCGTTACGACGCCTCGTGTTCCGCTCCTCTTGGGATCGTAACAACCTTTCTTTGTATGTGGCCGTTGGTGTGGTTCCATTCACCGTCGTGCGTTCGTGTTACCCCACGATCTACACGGGTAACCGCCACACCACGATCCACTCCCTGTTCATTGCTTGCCTATAAAGTGGAAGCAGCCCGGCGGGTTCACCTTTCCCTTATCGCGCCCGCTCTCCTTCCTCCTTCGTCTGTGCTCTCTTCACCGCTCCGCCGTTCGCCATCCAGAGCTTCCGGCGAGGATTCCACGTCGTTCGGCCTTTTCCACCGCGCTCTAGTGCGGTGTCCGCCCGGTGAGTCCTTCGCCATCTTGCCCTGTCCTTGCTCTAGATCGATTCGCATAGTCTCCGCAACCAGGCGCCGGTTTCTCCTCTTCTCGCCATTGTTTTCTAGCAAAGTTCCGACGGGACCCTGTAGCTCTAAGCCCTCCTCCGCCGCTAGTCTTTCCTCCGGCGATCTCTCCGGTGAACTATGTCTAGTTCATTTAGCGGTGCTCTAGTTGAGGACGGCGGCTCGGCTCCGACGGCGTGGATCGTGGCAGGGCTCTTCGTCTCGCCATGGATTGAATAGCTCATCCGAACTTCGCGGATTCCTGCCGAGGTTTTCTGTCGTTTACTGGCGAATCCTCTCCGGTTCTCGAGAGGGTGAGTATGTGGTCTTCATGTCCCACTTCGCCTGGCCGGTCTTCCTCTTAGCAATTTTGCTAGAGAATTCTCGATTACTTGACCTTGAGCATCATCTTCCATGACGCCATAGCTTCTCTTTCCGCTTTTATCTCGGCTTCGGAGGGTTACTTCGGCCTGTGGCCATCAGTACATGTCTGGTCGAAGTTCTTCCAGATCCGCTCCAACGTTGTTCCCGACAAATCTCTGCATCCTTCCGAGAAGCTGCTCACCCAATGTGGGGCGGCGTCTATCACACCTCGGAGGAAATCCGTGTTCCCTCGTGTCACCGGATTGGAGTCGTGCAAGAAATGGCACAAGTCATTCTTCTACGTCAAGAACAAAGGGGCGGAAGACAAGATTCGGCTCCCACCGTTCTCAATTGGCCCCCCTTCCAAAGTGAATTGGCTATATAATCCGAAGAAGACTCATGCCCTAGCCGAGGCCTTCGAGATTCGGCTGAAGGAGTTAATTAGCGGGTTATGCGGAGAGGACTTGATGGCTGCTTTTATTAGTAGCGGATCTGCCCCTTCGACAAAGGACCCACAAGTCTGTGTTACATGAGCGGTCCCTGGACCCTAACCGAGTCTCGACCGTGGAGTTGGACAGCTACCTCATCCGTATGGCGTCAGAGCTATTTTCAAGACGGAGATGCACGATGATGGACACAGGGGTTGAAACCGTTCACCCGCGACAATCCTCCTCCCGAGGTAAGCCCAACCCTCATCACTCTGTTTTTTCTCAGTTTTTATAGTCTGGTTTTCATGATTTTCTCTCTTGGTCATGCAGAGGTTTACTGAACAGAAAGCGAGGATGCAGTTTTCAGCTCCCGCCCTTGCATAGGAGTACCCGGATACTGCGAGCCGGACTCGAGGAGTTCGTCCTAAGTCAGATCCTGCTCCCGCTCGAGCTCGCGGCAAAACCCCAGCGCAGGAGGAGGAAGGTGATTCGGACGAGGTCCAAATTCTTGAGGTAGTTGCCGCCATGCCTATTTCTTATGCATTTCCGGCTTCTGCTTTCCCAGCTAATCCGGCCGGAGTTCATGACCTTGAACCTATTGCTTCTCGGCCTCCGTTATCTCGGGAAAGCGGGGCTCCGCTTGATGCCTCGGATGCGGTTCCTAGAAGCGTGTTAAGAAATCTGCTCGAATCCTCCCAGGCAAGACTATGCCCGGGTTCTTTGGGTAAGTTCCTCTGCCTATATTTCTTGTTTCTCTTTTACATCTCTCGATTCTAACGAATCTTCTTTCGTATTTTGCGGTCTTTGCTCATCTGTTAAACCCGGCGGTCCTAGTATGACTAGCCGTCCGACTCGGCCGCCATCTCCTCCTCGCGCTGATGACACGAGAGTTCCTAGTCCTATTCGTCCTGCTTCTCCCCCTGCTCCTGATAATTCGCCTGTTCGCCGTGATGCCCCTGAGGTTTCTCCCATTGATTCGGATCTGATCCGGCCCTCCGATGTTTTCGTTGAGCCAGCTGCCCCCTCTATGGGCCCCAGCGTTACAATTGAGCTTCCATCTACTCCGGCAGCTCCTACGGTCGCACCGACCTCTGCCGAGAAGATTGCTACCCCGGCGCCCTCTGCGAGCGTAACCTCTACTGATCCTAAGGGTTCCGTTCCTACCTCGGAGACGCAGCGTCCTGCCGGTGCTTCTTCTAAGGAGAAACGTGCTGTCGCCGTCAAGACCTCTTCTCAGAAAAGTCTTGCCGGCACTTCTCAAAAGTATTGCGGAGGCACTGCGCAAAAGGAGCTGTATCGCCAAAACCTTTGTTACCTCGACATTGGCGATCGACTTGCTCTTCATAAGAGTCCTGCGATGTCGCGGTTGGACCTGCCGGGCAAAGTTTTAACCGGACACTAAGCGGTATGACCTCGGGCGCTGGTTGAATTCGCCAATAACTGGAATGCCGCTGATCAGTTTGAGGGCAATCCAATTAATCAACCCTTCCAGTTTTCTGACATCAGTGGCCGTTTCGACCAAGCCGCCCAAATTATCGCTGATACGAACAAGATGAATGCGGTAATTTGTTTTATCTCCGGGTCTTAAATTATTTTCCACATGTTATCATACTCTCTAGTCCCCGAAACTTGCAAGGAAATAACTTGTTGTATGCTTGGAAGTTTGACGTATTTTATTTCTACGGTTCCATTAGTTCGCCACCGTTCATAGTTTGTTTAGTTTTGACGTAGTTTTGAACTTCTATTCTCATAGAGCCAGTTAAGTCCTTCTTGACTTGGATGCGGCGTGGTTTTGAATCTCCGACCACCTAGATCTGAATTAAGTCTTACTTGATTCGGATGCAGTATAATTGAATCTCCGACCACCTAGATCTGAATTAAGTCTTACTTGATTCGGATGCAGTATAGCTTTGAATATCACCACCTAGATTGAATTAAGCTTTGCTTGATTCGGATCTGTTATCTTTGAATCTCCGACCACCTAGATCTGAACTAAGCTTTGCTTGATTCGGATCTGTTATAACTTTGAATATCCACCACCTAGATCTGAACTAAGCTTTGCTTGATTCGGATCTGTTATAGCTTTGAATATCCGCCACCTAGATCCGAATTAAGCTTTGCTTGATTCGGATCTGTCTCTTTGAATATCCGACCACCTAGATCTGAATTAAGCTTTGCTTGATTCGGATCTTATAACTTTGAATATCCACCACCTAGATTGAATTAAGCTTTGCTTGATTCGGATCTGGCTATAACTTTGAATATCAGCCACCTAGATTGAATTAAGCTTTGCTTGATTCGGATCTGTATCGCTTTGAATATCGACCACCTAGATTGAATTAAGCTTTGCTTGATTCGGATCTGCATACTTTGAATCTCCGACCACCTAGAGTCGAATTAAGCTTTGCTTGATTCGGATCTGTATCTTTGAATATCGACCACCTAGATTGAATTAAGCTTTGCTTGATTCGGATGTGTGTAATTTCTAACTCTTGTTTTATCATTGTGCTCCATTTCTTAGGTTGCCCATGACCGACGGATTTGCCGAGTTCGAGAGGTTGCTCTTCTTACACCGCAAGTTGGAGAGAAGTATGACAAAGTCTGCCGTCACAAGAAAGTTGGTAAGTTGGTAGTTTCTTTTCTTATTCCCAACTCTCTTATATACTTGTCCACGGGCCACTTACTTCTTCTTGAATAGGTAATATCAATAATCTCAATATCCGCCTTGAAAAGAAGGTCAAGTCCTTGGAAGGTTAGTTTCCTTTCCCCTTGCTCCTTCCTCTTTTAGTATCTATCTTTGAGTTCCTTATTGCGTTGGGTTGTGGTAAAGCCGAGTTGCAAGACTTTGCAGTCGCAACAAGATTGCGTGCCCATGCCTGACGTGATGCTTCATTTTTTAGAACAAAGCGCAGTTCATTCGGCGCAACTACAAGAAAAGGATGATGAGATAACCCGCCTGAGATCCGAGGTGAATTCGCTCAAGCTTTCTCAGAGATCCGAGCTAGAAAAGGTTGATCAAGAGTTCTCTTTGGAAAAGAGCCGGCTGACTCTAGATCTGGAGAAGAGCAAAGAACTCCTCAAAGTCGAGCTTAAAACTCGCGGTTTGAGCGAGAGGAAATTGCTCGTTCGAGAAGAGTAAAGCTATTTGGGCTAAGGATCTTCAAATAATGATGGGCTATATCCATCGTAAGTTATTTGGCCTGGCGAACTGTATTTTTCTTTGTCGCATTGCTATCCTTTGACATGTCCATGTTTTGCGTGAGTCACTTCCCGAGTCCAAACCCGTGATTACAGGCATTCTTGCGGCTCGCGTTCGTCGAGGTGAAGCTAATCTGTTGACTTTGAATACTCGATGGAGGATTTCTTGGTTCTTTGTTGGTCTTGCGGTTGGTCCGATGAAAATCATGGGTCGGGACTTGGTGGAGGCTGCTATCAAAGCTTATCATGCACTCTGGCCGAATTCCTCGGGGTCTCCTGATATCGACGAGGTCAAGATATTGGTGGCTAGGCTGAAGGCATCTGAGAGGCGATTGAGTCTTTGGAGGGAATCTGCTGCGCGTGCTGACGCTCTTGAACAACCCCGTGACACCGCCGAAGTCATTCCTGGGTCGGCGGAAGGTGAAGCAACCTCGGTCGAAGTCCCTCCTACTTCGGAGTGCCCCGCACCTGATCAAGTGGTTCCTCCTCCAACGAACGATGCCTAAGTTATTCGTGATCCCTGGTATGCCGGGTGTTCAATGTACACGAAAAGATTTATCAACTCGTATGATTCGATGTCCTTTTGCTATGTGCCTTTGAGACTCTTAGTTAAGTGAATGCTCGTCCGAATTCTTGCCTTGTTGGCTCATAATTTCCGAGTTGTTTGTTTAAGTGCTAAAGTTTATGTGTCCATGAATTTGACAACCTTATGATAGTTCCTGAGTCAATGCTTTGGGCACCAAGATGTATATTCGTAACACGAAGAGAAAATAACATGCTGCACTCTCCGAACTCTTGCTCGATCGCCAATGTTCAAGTGTGTAACGTGAAAGAGATAAGTATAAGATACTGGCGTCCCCGAGCTATTGCCACGGATGCCAAAGTCTAAACATATAACACCTAATAATCATTGCATATGGCGGTTCGAGTAATCGCTTTCGGTGCCGAGGTTTAAGCACCAAACATGAGATAACATTACATATGGCAGTCCCCGAGCAACTGCTCTGGGTGCCGAGGTTTAAACATCAAACATGAGATAACATCACATATGGCAGTGCCCGAGTAATCGCTTTCGAGCCGAGGTTTAAACATCAAACACGAGATAACATCACATATGGCGTCCCCAGTAATCGCCTTTCGGTAGAGGTTTAAACATCAAACACGAGATAACATCACATATGGCGGTCCCGAGTAATCGCTTTCGAGCCGAGGTTTACATACGATATGAAATAAATATAACATTCGGGTCCCGAGTCACCGCTCTGGGTGTCGAGGTGCTAGTACATCATTGGTGATCTTGAGACATAATCCTACGAGTAAAATGGCCGAAGTAAAGCCACATTCCAGGGGCGTTTCGTTTCTTCGCCAGCTTTGTTTGCCTTGCCTTCTCCAGGTGATTGGGCGTCAATCAGATAGTATGCATCGTTGTGCAATGCTTTGCTCACAATAAATGGTCCTTCCCATGGGTGTGACAACTTGTGCATGCCGGCCGTGCGTTGCACCAGCCGGAGTACCAAATCTCCTTCTTTGAATACTCTTGGATTCACTTTCCTGCTGTGATAGCGCCGTAAGTTCTGTTGATAAATGGCTGATCGTGACAGTGTCAATTCTCGGGCTTCTTCCAACAGATCTCTGACATCTTGCCGACTACTTCATTCACCTCGAAGATGTATATTGAGTAATTCTTGGCGAGTCATGTATTATGTCGATTGGAAGCACGGCCTCGCCATATACCAAAAAGAATGGTGTGTAAACTGTTGATCTGTTCGGAGTAGTCCCGAGGCTCCATAATCTGCTGGTAATTCCTCAATCCAACATCCCGACCTTTGCAATGGTTCAACTAGCCGTGGTTTTATTCACGATAAAACCAGCCCATTAGATCTTCGACTTGTCCATTGGATCTTTGGGTGAGCCGAGGCAACATCCAGTCTTATGTGTTTCTCTTGGCAAAATCTAGCGAAAGCTCCTTCTGCAAAGTTCGTGCCATTATCCGTAATAATGCTGTGTGGGTATCCGTATCTCAAGATGATATCCTTGAGGAATTTCACTGCTGTATGCCCATCACACTTTTTGATTGGTTTTACCTCAATCCATTTTGTGAACTTGTCGACCATGACCAAGATGTGGGTCATTCCTCCTCTTGCCGGCTTAAAAGGCCCTACCATGTCTAAACCCCACACGGAAAATGGCCAAGTAATGGGTATTGTTTTTAACTCGGCCGCCGGCATATGTATTCTGGTTGCATATCTCTGACATCCATTGCATTTCTTGACTAACTCTTCTGCCTCTCTTAACGCCGTTGGCCAGTAAAATCCATGCCTGAATGCCTTGGCTACTAAAGCGCGAGACGAGGCATGGTGCCCACACTCTCCTTGGTGTATATCTAGAAGGATCTCGACCTTCGGGACTCACGCATTTACGCAATATGTTCACGCTCCTCTTATATAGCTCATTGTTTATGATTGTATAGGCCTTTGCTCTTCCGACGTGCAATACGGCTAATACCTCATTACTCGGCAATCTGCGTCTCTTAGGTGCGAAAATATGGGTTGCGCCCATGTCGGCGTTGCTCTTCTGCGGTGATCTCACTGTCTATCTCCATGCTCTCTCACGACATACATACCTCGGACCTTTCCATGATCGCTATTACCGGATGTCCCACTCCCCGAGGGGTTCCGAATTTTGCGATGGATCTATCTCCATTGGTGTATGATTCTGCAGAACCTTCAGGATAAAGATTGATTCGGATTCGGTGATGGGTTTATTGACGGTTTCTGAGGTGCTCAAGGGCAATACTGGCGGAATCGATTGCGAGTTGATCCTAATTTCGACAATGTGTCGGTGACGTCATTTTACGCCGTGGTATGTGGTGAAATTCACATCCTTCAAAATATCCACGATCTTTTGCACATGGAATCAGTAAAGCCATATTAGCATCTAATGCATCCCAAGTACCCGACACTTGTCAGACTACAGATCCGAATCTCCGTAGCATAGGATTGCGTATTCCCATTTCTTTTGCCACTTTTAATCCATGGACTAGTGCTTCATATTCAGCTACGTTGTTGGACGCGGCAAAATGTATTTGCAATACATACTTCAATTGATCTTTTTTAGGCGGGGTCAGCACTATTCCTGCGCCCAAACCGTTCCTTAGTTTGGAACCATCAAAGTGCATTGTCCGATAATTTGGATCTGGCAAGGGTGGCTCATATTGCACCTCGGCCCAATCCACGAGAAAGTCGGCGACAGCCTGAGATTTGATTGCATCTCTCCTATCAAATTGTGGAGCGTACGGTGATAACTCGATTGCCCACTTTGCTATTCGGCCACTTGCGTCTTTGTTGTTCAATATGTCGGCTATGGGTGCCTCACATATTACTCTTATTGGATGCTCTTCAAAGTAATGCTTAAGCTTTTTTGCCGACATATATACTCCATAGGCCATCTTCTGATAATGTGGATAATTTTGCTTTGAAGTAGATAGCACTTCGCTTAAATAATATACCGGCCTCTGAACTGACCTACCCTCTTCAAGCCGTTCTACTACAACCACTGTACTAACTACTCGATTTGTAGCCGCTATATAAAGTAGCATAGGTTCTTTCGATAATGGGGAGGCTAAAATGGGTGCCGTAACTAGCATCTTTTTCAACTCGTGGAACGCAATGTCGGCCTGGGGAGTCCAGCCGAATTTGTCCGACTTTCTCATCAGCTGATAGAGTGGCAATGCCTTTTCTCCTAACCGACATACAAATCGACTAAGCGAGGCGAGGCAGCCCGTGAATTTTTGTACATCATTCAAACACCTCGGCAACTCCATTCTTTCTATTGCTCGTATCTTCGTCGGGTTAGCCTCGATACCTCGGCTGGATACAAGGAACCCGAGTAGTTTTCCCGCCGGTACGCCAAATGTGCATTTCTCCGGGTTGAGTTTCATTCGGAACCTTCTCAGGTTCGCGAAAGTTTGCCGTATATCTTCTAGCAAGGTTCTGCTTTCCTTAGTTTTGATGACTACATCATCCACATATACTTGCACATTTTTCCCTATCTGATCATGTAAACATTTTTGCATGCACCTTTGATACGTTGCTCCCGCATTTCTCAGGCCGAATGGCATCGTGCGATAACAATAAGCCCCGTACGGGGTAATAAATGCAGTCTTTATTTGATCGGCCGGATTTAACGGTATCTGGTGGAAACCAGAATACGCGTCTACAAATGACAACAACTCACAACCAGCGGTCGAGTCAATGACTTGGTCTATTCTAGGCAATGGAAAAGGATCTTTCGGACACGCCTTGTTTAGGTTGGTGTAGTCGATACACATTCGCCACACAATGGCTACATTAGGGTCATCTTTCTTCTTTTCTACTAGCACCGGATTTGATAACCAATCCGGATAAAGCACCTCCATGATAAACCCGGCGGCGAGAAGCCGAGCTATCTCATCTCCTATCACTTTTCTCCTGTCTTCGGCGGAGAGGTTGCTTCACCGGCCGTGCTCTGGCACGACGTTTAAAGAGTGCTCACCAACTCCTCGGCACCTTGCGGATCTTGGGTGGACCATGCAAATATGTCCCGATTCTCACGGAGGAAGTTGGTGAGCTCGCCTTCCTATTTGGCGTCGAGACCTGCACCAATAGTGACATGCGCTGGGAACGCTCATCAATGAATTTTCTTCGTCTCCTTGATTGGTTGGAAAGATCTACGCCATGAGGGTTGGCCAATGCCATGCTTAATTGTCTTGTTGTGCGAGGGCTGCTACCTCTTGAATCCTTTTCTTTTCTCTTGCTATGACCAATGATTCGCCAAATTTGATCCGCCGAGGCACACTCCATTGACTTCTTGTAATCCCCTGCAACTGTTATCACCCCTTGTGGTCCGGGTAACTTCATCTTTAGATAACCTATATGACAACTGCTCATGAATTTGGCCATCGCGGGCCGTCCGAGTAGAGCATGATAACAGCTTTCGGATCAACCACTTCAAATTCCAAGTTTTCGCTCTGCGATTATCTCTTATCTGAATAAGGCGTCACTCGGACTTTACCAATGGGCTCACATGAAAGCCCTGGCACTATCCCATGGAAAATTGTCCTTGTGGATTGCAGCATGTTCTGTGATATGCCGAGCTTGTGCATGGTATCTTTGTACATGATGTTAATACTGCTTCCATTATCAATGAGTACTTTTGAGAATTTCACATTGATGCTTGGTCCCACAAATGTCGGATCCAACACTAGTGCGTATGATCCTGGACTCGGCATTATTCTGGGGTGATCTTTTATACTCCAAGTTATCTCCTGGTCTGACCATGGCTGGTATCTTGGCACTGCTGGTACAACTGCATTTACTTCCATATGCCGGCGCTGCACACTCTGTTTGTCCTGCTGTTCTGTTGTGAACACGCAGTAAGACTGGTGATGTTCTCTGTAATCATTGCGTCCAGCATTCGCCGGATTTATCCTTCCGTCCTGCCCCTGGTTCATTACTTGATGCACCGCATCTCTCCGATCCGAGTTATCATACCTCGGAGGAGGGGGCGGCAGCATCAGTTGTTGCGTATTCGCTCCAGTTAACTGCGGCTGATGTTGTTGTTGCATCTGATGGGGAGCTTGAACTCCTGCCGGGTTACCCATCGCATTTTTCATCCAGGCACATTGCCGGGTTGTGTGATTGGCTGGTCTAGATGGGTTTGACGTGTGAAATTTACACGGCTGGTCCAACATGGATTCAAATGTATACTTCGGCTTCTCTTGCCATTGCTTCTTTTGCTCTGGGGTCCATTGCCTTTTTCCGTCATTTCTTGCGGTCCACTGTTGAGGTCCATTTTTCTGCCGTTGAGTTACTCCGTGACCCGGCTGTTCTTGGGCCACAATGAGCCACCGGGCGAATTATATCTATAATCCGCCTCTCCTCTCTTCTTCTTCCTCTAAAATCACGCCTAGATGATCCGCCAATTCTCTCGTGTATTGGTCTTGCTGCTCACGATGATCTGCCGACATTAACTCTGGTTGGGTTGGATCACCCAAAGCATATGAGTCCGCTATTCTGATGGTTTCTGCCAGTGTGGTTGGCATATCTCTCTGCAGGCGTTGCCACAGCACACTGCCATAACGGCAGCCTTGCGCGAACCAAGCGATCGCTTGCGATTCAATGACTCCTTCACATGAATTTCTTAGGTTACACCACCGAGTTAAAAACTCTCTATCTGTTTCATTCGGCCTCTGCTTGCACATGGCTAGTTGCTGTGGTCTATTCGGTCTCTTGTATGTGCTGGTAAAGTTGCTGACAAACATCTCTTCAAAATCTAACCAGCAGTTGATACTGCCTGCTGGTTGATTATTCAACCATACTCTGGCTGGTCCTTCCAACATCTGCGGGACATATCTCACCGCCCATCTTAAGTTGCCACCTGCTATTTTCACTGCGGTAGCGTAATCAATTAACCAGTCTTGCGGCTTGGTACTTCCATTGTACGTTTTTGTGCCTCTTGCCAACTGAAAATTTGGTACCGGTGGTTCGCCCATGATCCGTGGTCCAAAACACGCCGGACCCGGTGGACCTTGCTCTTCCAACAGCTCGGACCGATATAACCGATCTAGCTTTACCCTTGCATCATTTGCTGGCAAATCTCTGTACAGGATTCTATCCTGCATTCCATAATGATTGTTTCCACCTTGATTTGCGTATTCTACCTCGGAATATCCATCATTATACCTTTCATTCACCTGGTTGAGGCGAGCTGGTCTCACTTCTCTTTCCTGCCGAGGCTCAGGTCGTGGTTGGGGGTTGAGCGGCACTTCTCTCCTTACTTCGGCCGGGGTTTGGTTTTCATGATTGTCTCTTGCAGGTTCTCTCCTGCCGTACTCCCCGTTACCTCGGCCTCCGCCGTCCTTTTCCATACGGCCGTGGTTTCTCTCCCCACTATTACCTCGGCCTGCATTGCCTCTGTTCTCATTCGCCTTTCCCGCTATTGCCGGGTCATACGGGACAATCTGCTTGTTCCTCTTCCCTGAGGTCACTGCCTTTTCTTTTCTTGCGTTATTTCCTGGTGATGATGCCGCTGCGGCGGATAAAGCAGGTGCTGCCCCTGCTGAATGTACCATCCGTGAAGCCCCTGGTCTCGCCGGGTTAACTCTGAGCATTTCCTCATTTTGCTGGTTCGCTATGCGCACCAGCTCATTCACTCTTTCTTGCTGCTTTTGCCGAGCTTCCCCTGTTAACCCTTCTAATTCCAATGCTGCAGCATTTGCCTCTTAGGTTTTTCGCCGAGTCAGTACCTCGGCAAACCCAAATCGCTTGATTCGGCTGTGAGCTTCATGCTCTTTGTTAATATCACTCATGAGGTTCTTTCCTCTTAATCTCGTTCGTCCACTCGCCGGGAGCAATATCAAGCTTGTTAGCTTTTGCATATTCTCTTAGGGTCCTGTTCAAGGATTCCCTCAGGGCCGATACTTTCTGGGCCTCTACCAGCACCTTTTGCCTGGTTTCCTCTAACTCTGCCTGAGCATTTGCCGGATCAAGTATCGGCGCTACAGGTGTGGTTAAGTTCTCTATAGTTGCCTGAAGAATGTTCTCTGGTCTCTCCAGAGGTGGTCCTCTCACTCTTGGTGCCTTTGGGGTGGTGTCATGTAGCTCGGCCGGGTTTGTCACCGGTGGAATTACCTCAGCGGTTTGCAGTGTGATCTGCTTGGGCGGAGCCTGTGTGCCTGCGGCGGGTTCTCTGCTTGACCCGGCCAACGCTGCTCCCGCTTGCGCTCCTGCTGCGACCATCACCTCAACGCCGCGGGCCCGACGTTCTCCTGATGGACTGCTCGCTGCGCTTCGAGGTGGTTCACCTGCAACAACAACCTGATGAGGATAAACATCGGAGACGTCGACGCCGACGTAGATCCTGTGCTCGCCCAGGCCGATGAAGATCCCGTTGCGCGGGGGAGTTTTCCCCCTGAAGCTCCCTGCATTGTCTCTGACATAGTCACAGAGACCAAATCTCTGGACCACGCCAGAAACAACGCGCTCATGGGTGTTGATGAAGTTTCCGTCCGGATCACAACTCCAGCTAGCACCGCTGGCCCCACGGGCGCCAACCGTGGTGGTGGCACGGATGCCATGGGTAGGCTAAAGTATGGGGCCAATGGATGCTAGTGGGATCTGGGAGGAAGATGCAACTGCTTTTACACTCAAGCCGCCAAAGTGGTGAACTTTATTTCTCTCTTGATGGGTTACAAGCGCTCCTCGAGCTGTTTACAGGGGAGCAACGTGAATCTCCCCAGCCTAGCGTTGCTCAAAGAATCCTCTTCTTCCCTCAGGGTCCAGACTTCCCCTTATAAAGGGGTGCCTGGGGTGCCCTTAGGGCTGACGGGGCAAGCATATTCGAGGAATATGCTTGTCCCAATAATTCGGCCTCCTTTCCCTGTCTCCCTTCTAACGACGGCAAAGCTCCAGCGGCCCCCCTTCTGCATGCCTCGGGCTTCAGCACTGTCACCTCCGTGACCTTCTTCTGCCCCTCTGTCCCTGCGCCTCCTTGTCTCTTGCGCTTGGCCCTGTTCAGATTCCTTTTAGCCTGCAGCTATGGTTTGACCCTAAGCTTCTCCTTCTCCTGCAAGCTTCGTTTAACCCGGCCTTACCTCATGTTATTCGGCTCGTTCCTTACCTGCATGAAGATCATCTGGTTAATCCGGCCGAGTTTCTCATTAACTCGGCCAGGTAACCACTTGATACCTGTATAGGTGCTTCTTGCCTCCATTTATCGGCCGACATATCAACGATTCGGCCGACCTAGGCCGTAGCTCGGCAACTTGACGGGGGCAGTACCTCTGTTTTTCCCCGTCTCTGACCTACCCGAGGTTAACCCCCCGACAAAATCGTCAGTTTAGACAACCCAAAGAAACCGTCGATCCGTTTCTCGGTCACCGGTAGAGATGCCCTTAGAGCATCTCCACTCGTTGGGCGAACCCAGGACGAAAACCGGACCTTTTTTTGGCTGGACAAAACTTGATTTCCGCCTGGACACGCCCAGTTTCTCACTCACGTCCTCAGGCCAAGTCCCAGGTTCGGCGAAATTCAGTTAAACTCGGCGAAATATGGGCGAATATACGCGGATTTTATTAAGTATGGCAAGGGAGCACATATTACATCGGATTAAAAACTAGGAAAGGCTGCCGCCGCCGTGGTCGACGCCAGGCGCCGCAACTACATGCCGAGGCGTGGGTGGTTGCCGGACTGGATGTGCTCCATGACACCGGCGAGAGTTCGCCCTGGAACGCTCCAGAAGCGGCGGCGGAAAGCCACATTGTGATGCTGCGGCAGCGATCCAGGTGGTCCGTCGTGTCGGGCGAGTTCCTCGAGGCATCTGTCGGCGGAGGAGCCGGGCTTCCCATGGCGGCATCGTGCGGCGACCCTCGGCCATGGCTTCTCGGCGGAGTTGAGGAGGAAGAAAGGTGTGAATGACCGAAGTTCACCGGAGTTAGGGGTGGTGTGAGAGACTGTGAAGAGAGACGACGGGATGTACGTCTTTTATAGGCGGAGTTCGGCGGCGGGCGAGGGTGTGGCGGGCGGAAAAGGAAAACGGGAAGGTGGCGGCGACTGATTTCTGTCGGACAGCTGGTCCACTCGGCCAATTCGTCCGGCGTCCCTGCAGATTCTGGGTTCGGCCTAGGTAGTCCGGACCAAAGTTGGCCAAATCCTGCCGAAAGTATGTCCCTAGATACATGACTGGGCAGATTTTCGGCGTCCGGACATAATTTTGCCATCCGAATCGGCCTCCTAAATAGGCGAGTGGAGATGCTTTTATACTTCTTAAACGTGGAAGCGCATGGATGATCCACTTCATTCAGATAGAGCGAGATGGATGATGTTGCAGGGATCACCACATGACAAAGTGTAGTGGTGCACGGTAAGAGTCTGATAGGTACAGTGAGATGGTGTTTTTGCCTGATCGAACCCTGCGTCCGTCCATCCAACAGCTGTACCCCTACGTGCGTCGCTGCGTCGTTATCCAGTCTGTCACTGGTCCCGGGCAGGACGCGGGGTCACAGGTCAACTGAATTTCGACCGAACGTAATGCCGCGCCAGGTGATGGCACCGAGCGAGCGAGAGAGGACGAGCCGCCCACTGCGTGACGGCGCGGCGGGGCAGTGACGCGCGCAACGTTAATTGCAGCAAAAAAGTGGGCGGCGCCGATCGTCCGACCGCTGGATGTCTCGGTCGGTCGGTCGCACGGTCGCCGCGCGGTCAATGCGGTCGAGTCGGGAAGGATTAATTAGGCCCGTTTCCCTTTTCGCAGCGTACTTGCTGTGCATAGATCGGCCCCGCGTCTGGACCCGAGGTCCCCGAGCTTTATATAAATGCGCGCCGGCCGGCGCCTTAAATTCCCCCTCACTCTAGCCAGCGCCTCGCTCTCTTCCTCGGCAAGCTAGCGCTAGCGAGGTACCAGTAACGCTCGGGCACGCCCGGTGTCCGGTAGCGCTTGCGGAGATGCTGCAGGCGGCGAAGTACCTGCTTGGCTCCCCCGGCGCGAGCGGGTTCGGCTCCAAGTCCACGGCGGAGGAGGTGACCGCCGCCTGCCCCGACATGGGCTCCCTCACCGCCATCATCACCGGCGCGACGTCGGGGATCGGGGCCGAGACGGCGCGGGTGCTGGCGAAGCGCGGGGCGAGGGTGGTCATCCCGGCGCGGAGCGTCAAGGCCGCGGAGGACATGCGCGCGCGCATCCTGTGCGAGTGCCCCGGCGCCGACGTCCTGGTGCTCCACCTCGACCTCAGCTCCCTCGCCTCCGTGCGCGCCTTCGCCCAGCGGTTCCTCGCCCTCGGCCTCCCCCTCAACCTCCTCATGTAATAATTTGCGCAATCCTCCTCCTCCACCACCGTCGCTTTAATTTCCTTGCGTCGTTCTCGGTCGTGTCGTCTGTGTCGTTAGCTGCCAAGTTAATTCCTGACGGCGGACTGATTGATGATGCAGAAACAACGCCGGCAAGTTCTCGCACGGGCAGCTGGCGCTGTCGGAGGACGGCGTGGAGATGACCTTCGCCACCAACTACCTGGGCCACTTCCTGCTGACGAAGCTGCTGCTGGGGCGGATGGCGGAGACGGCGGCGGCCACGGGGTTGCAGGGCCGCATCGTCAACGTGTCGTCCAGCGTCCACGGCTGGTTCTCCGGCGACTGGGCCGAGTACCTCCACCTCGTCACCCGCCGCAACATGTAAGCATGCATCTTCCTCCTCACCTCGCATGGCCGCCGGTTGTTTAATTAGTTGGTGGTAGTAAATTACTTAACCTCGGCATGGGCATGTGCACGTACGCACATAAATACAGAGCCTACGACGCGACGCAGGCGTACGCGGTGTCGAAGCTCGCCAACGTGCTGCACACCAAGGAGCTCGCCGTCCGGCTGCAGGAGATGGGCGCCGACGTGACGGTGAACTGCGTCCACCCCGGCATCGTCAGGACCCGCCTCAACCGCGACAGGGACGGCATCCTCACAGGTACTGCTAGTACTACTCACACTTGGCAACTCGATCGTGTCCATTAATTTTTACTACTAATTTAAAACCAAACTGCCAATAAATGGTTTCTGAACATGCATGACGAAATTTGCTTGGGCAGATGCGGTGTTCGTGCTGCTGTCCAAGCTGCTCAAGACAATCCCACAGGTGATTAATCAGCCCACCATATCATATCTACTATCCATCTTCTCGTAATTAAAATTAAAATCCATGTGTCGGGTCCCGTGTGTGTCGCTGCGCTCTCTGCCTGCGCCGCGGCGCCGGAGGGGATGGCTTTCCGCAGTCAATGCGCCGCTCCTCACTGACGTACCGTATACTCCTACCCCGTACGTACGTACATGCAGGCTGCGGCGACCACGTGCTACGCGGCGGCGCACCCGAGGCTGGCCGGCGTCTCCGGCCGCTACTTTGCCGACTGCAACGAGGCGACGCCGTCGCCGGCCGCGAGCAGCCGAAGCGAGGCCGCGCGGCTCTGGCAGGCTTCCGAGGCCATGATCAGCGGCGGCATAAACAAGCATGGCAGCACTACAATACTACAACCAGACGGGAGCATTTGACCAGTAGGTATCAACCGTCCGTGTGAACATAGTAGTATAATCTTCTCTTTTGTTCGTTCTGCTCCGAGCGAGGTGTAACATGCAAATACTCTTATAGTATTGTAGTGGTAGCTAAGCCAATTAGAGTTGGTGTCGCAGGGTGAAGAGCATATGTAAGAGCTGGGACTGTGAGATCGATGTGCATTATATACCTAATCTTGCTGTTATACTATAACCACTGCCAAGTAGCGGGTGATTGACCTATTGGTCGGTGACATGTGAGCGTACACTGTACCAGTAGTATACGGTAGTATATCTGCAAGCAGTTCGTCCTGGCCGCATATTGGCTGTTGGACTCCTGTGTCGTGTCAGTGAGATTCCAATGTGCACGCATGCTCGTTCAATGTCAGAGCAACTGAGACATGCCACAGTGCCGCACGCACGCACGCTCTGTTCTGCTCTGGACGACATCTTCTATCTATCTATCTGTATCTACCCATCGATCTCAGTCAGTCGCGTGCAAGTACAAGACGGTGATGGTGCCGCGCGTGCGTGCGTGCATGGGGCGAACAGAAGAGGACAGGAGCGCCGAATTGTCTTGTTCGATTGGACCCGTCGATCCGCCATTCCATATACTACGCCCGATCCTCTCCCTCGCTCGCTCGGGACTCGTCAAAGCCTCATCTTCCACATGCGCGCCCCACCACGAAACGATGATTGCGCCCGTGGACGCAGCAAAAGGAAGGTGTTGCCATGGCCTTTTCCCGCCGGACTTGGACGTTTCCTTGAACCCGGCATGGAGGAGATCGAGATGCCGCAACGGCGGCGACAAGGCAGAGAATGTTTTCCTTTTTCTTTCCGATGATGGATGGATCATAACGTTTCGACCGCAAATGGGTCGCTGTGGGCCGGACAAGAGCTACGTTGTGCTCCACTTCAGTCAGATGGAGAGATCGATCGTGGCATGGGCAACCCTCTTTCTGGGGTATCATCGTTCGCCAGATGCTTAGAAAAGGTTCAGTTCTCAACTTCAACAACTCTATACAACACTGTCATCGGCTATGTGCATCGTGTTATGCAACGACCGGGGTGTAAACATTACTATATGTCATAAAATGCCTATCTGCGAGAGAAAAAACACAGTTAGCACGAAGGTACTAGGAGAGCCATCGTGGTTAATCACCAAGTGCTTAAACACGTTGTCGAAAGTTCCAGACAATATGGCATGGACGCTGACCCCTTCAGGAACCTTCACGGCCAGCTCCGCCTACCATGCTCCTTTAGACGCCCTGACCTATCATGGATGAAACCCCTCTGGAAGGCCCATCTCCCTCTAAAGATGAAGATTTTTGTTTGACAATTGCTTCGGGATCGCCTACCCTCGGGGATCGAAGTGGCCAAAAGACATGGGCCGGGCAACGGGTTGTGCCCATTATGTGGAATCCCAGAGACGGGAACCCACATAATGTTCATGTGCCCAACAGCCCGGGTTCTGTGGAACTTCACCAGGGATGCATTGGGTCCGTAATGGTGAGCACATGATCTCGGTGAATTCCTAGATACCCAAGCGAACCGTGTCGGAAAGGGACGCCGCCTATTCTGGCTAGTGTTTGCCACACTGTCTTGGTCCCTTTGGACCATTCGTAATAAGATGATGATTGAGAAAGTTCTTTCTCAAAGTGCTTCTGACTCGGTGTTCAAACTCTTGGCATGTTTGCAGCTCTGGTACCTGTTATGTAGACAACGGGACAAGGCGCGGCTCGACGAGCTTCTTTGACTTCTACTGGAGGAGGCACGGTGTCTCACCTCTTATTCCAGCTTAGCGGTGCTTTTTTCGGCGTTCTCTCGCATGGCATGTGTGACTTTTCATTCTCCCTTGGGTCGTGTTGTGCTGTGGCCCCAGCAGGATTCTTGTTGTGTTTGTTGCACCCTCTAACTTGTTGTGGATGATTGCTTTATTTATAAAGCGGGTCGAAATCCTGATTCGAGGAGGAGAAAATAACGTATATTGTGATTGTGGTTAATACTACTAAAGTAAGATATATCATGGTATTGAAGACCTAAAAGATTTACTCTTTTCCTATAGACTTTATTTTGTAGTTGCTGGAAATAGCTTATGTATCTCTAAAGATTTATTCATTAGCTAAATGTATCATGATATTGAAGAAGGCATTTCAGGTGTCGTAGTTGTCGAGATCCCAATGGGGATCCATTCGCTGCTCCGTCGTCATCTCGATGTAGAAGTGGTTCGTGATGACCGTCTGGCGTGCGTAACCTTGACGCACAGGAGGGACATGAACCCCTCCAGCACTCAGCATCCAGTCGGCTGGCAGCCGGTAGCCCGGCGGGCATGGGTAGCTGGAGACGCATAGCGCCCCAGTCTTCTTGAGGGTCAGAATTGCCCCGTATGTGGTGTCCATTGTTGTGAGAGGGGAATGTGTGGATGGCCATGGCGGTCGTCCTATATATAGAGGGAATTAGCGGGAAAAATGGCGAGAAGCAGAGAGAAATGGCGGGAAAGCATGGTGCGTGGCTTGACAGCTCTAAGAATGGCGGGAAATATCTTTAGTCCCGGTTATTGCCTCCAACCGGGACTAAAGGCCCCCAAAATAGTTATTCAAACAGAAAATATGGATACATGATGCAAATAGATGTATGGATGATATATTTAGATTCTTATATTTTTGTGATAATAATAGACATATTATTTTGTATTATTTGGATTTATACAATAGGAGATATGAATTTCCAAAGTTTTCTAATTGATTTGAATTATAAAAACTAAAAAAATAATTAAATTACAAAAAACATCTATTTTATAAAACGAAAAATATTTTTGGATTAGTTATTCAAATTCAAACATTTTTCATGTTGAAAGTTTTGTCAAATTCAAAAATATAAAAAAAATAGTGGATTTGGAAATTACACAATTGATACATAATGCAAACAAATGTATGGATGATATATTCAGATTCCTTATATTTATCTGATAATAATAGACATATTATTTGCATTATTTGGATTTATACAATAGGAGATATGAATTTCCAAAGTTTTCTAATTGATTTGAATTATAAAAAACTAATAAATAAATAAAATTACAAAAACCTCTAGTCCCGGGTGGGGGCTGGATCTGGGACTAGAGGGTGGCTCCGCGCGCGAAACCGAAGCGGCCGAAAATACCCTCTAGTCTTGGGTGGGGGCTGGACCCGGGACTAGAGGGGCAAGGGTCTTTAATCCTAGGTTAAGCCACAACCCATGACTAAAGGGGGGCTATAAATACATCGCGCCCGCCCCGACAGTTCCCACCACAACACTCAGTGATATCGATCGAGGAGCTCCTCGAGGAAGACAAAGGCGAGATAACGCAGAGAACGGGCAGGTGCTGCCCGATCCACGCGTCGCCGCGTGCCCACGTCATCTACCGCCTCGTCGTGCCACCGCGCAGCCGCCTCGTCGCCGCCTCTCCGGCCGCCGCGCAGCCGCTTCTCTGGCCACCTAGCCCCCAGCAGGTGTGCCCCGCCCTGCCATGCGCCGCCACACCGTCATCATCGGTGCCGCCGATCCGATGATTAGTAGTAGTGTTTATATATTAGATTATGAAATGTTAGTATATTATTATTATTATTAGTAGTATATAAATGTTTACAAATGCTACAAATTTAGTATACTAGTATATAAATGCTACAAATATACTATATTAGTGTTTTAAATATATATAGTATATTAGTGTATTTATAAATATTAGTATATTAGTGTTTATAAATGCTACAGATATAATACATAAATGTTAGTAGGAAATATTAGTAGTATTAGTATTAGTAGTATTACTAGTATTATATTTGTAGTATTATATGTAGTAGTATTCATACTACTCGCAATATTTTGTACCATCTATTTGCTCATATCTACATAAAGCCGACATTTTTCAAACTTTTTTTTGTAGTAGTGGTGGAGCGCACCACTGATGCCGAAGGCAATGAGCTTATTATGAGCATTATAAATGGGGAAATAGCTATATAATATTGAACCTCATGCTGGAGAGATTATGAAGAGGTAGAGATATCGTCATTTCTGAATGCATCCGGTGATGGACATCAGCTAGGACAGATGGATGAAGGGCAAACAAACAATGTTGATGAAGGGAAAACAAACAACAATGAAGGCCCCTCGACAATAACCGGCGAGGTATATATATATTAACAATTTTCCACCGGTGTATGTTGTTGTTTTTATTTTTAATTTTCGTGTTTTAGGCTGTGGTTTGGCCGTGTGCATCTAATTAAGCAGAGCCCGAGTATAATACTTAAACCTCTTAAATAACAAAGTACCCTTAATCGAAAAAATAGATGATGGTCTACGCGTCCATGTCGTCTGTGACAAAGTTTTTAAGCCAACGATGGCCATCGGCATAAGTCTACATACACAGACAACCAAGTTTGTGCCGACGATGTCCATTGGCATTGCGCATCTAATTAAGCAGAGCCCGAGTATAATACTTAAACCTCTTAAATAACAAAGTACCCTTAATCGAAAAAATAGATGATGGTCTACGCGTCCATGTCGTCTGTGACAAAGTTTTTAAGCCAACGATGGCCATCGGCATAAGTCTACATACACAGACAACCAAGTTTGTTCCGACGATGGCCATTGGCCGGAGTAGGATTTTCCATGTCAACTTATTGATGTTTGACACTATCGACATGTGTGGTACTAGTTTTTTTTCTTCAAAAAGGGGAGTAATGTGTGCTACTAGTAACACATGTATACAATCAGGACACAAAGTTAACAACGATGCCAAATAAGAAATTATCAAATTTCTCTTTGAATAAAATGTTTACCGAACAAGCAGTGGTTAAACAATTGATTCTAAAAAATTTGAGTTGGTGGGAAGGAATCAACCTAATGAGGCAACTATATGAGTTTGTTGTCAGTAGTTGGAATAAAGAACACACGGAATACGTGCAACAGATGAGTGATCGATGGCATGAGCAAATGAATACTAGCTGTGGTTAATTAGGGATCGGAAAGTGTCTTTGGCATATGGGCACCACTGGTCTCTTTACTTTTAGATTTTTTAAAATCTTAAAACAACATGTTTCTAAGTCTCTAAAAATTATGACATTAAATATATAGATAAATATATACAGAAGTAGTGTATACAAAGAAAATCTTCATTAAAAGTACGTTGTATTTTGGGAAATACAAAAACAACAAATTTGTGACAAAAAGATACACTAGTAGAAAAAAGGCTATCTGTTCGCGCCCCCTAACAGTATTAGTCCTGGTTTCGTCACGAACCGGGACTAATGCTGGCATGCGTCCCGGTTCGAGCAGACACGGGGGCCGGAGGCATTCGTCCCGGTTGGTAGGGGCTCATACGTCCCGGTTTGTAACACAAACCGGGACTAAAATGTGGGCGTCAGACATGTGGCCTCTCATACACTTTTAGTCCCGGTTTGTGTAGCCCTCTCTCCCCTCTGTTTTTTCTTGGTGGAAGGTGTGAGAGGTGTGCTAGTTTATTTTTTTCCTATGCATGCGAGGTGTTTGATGAAATGTTTGGGTGAATGATCCCGTTCAATTTCTCAAAGAACAAAAATATAAGAGGTGCCCGAGACGCACTTGAGCTTTCTCCTCTTTATTTCCCTCGATCGAGGTTAGCAATCTTATCTTTTCTCTGTCATTGATACAATGCATGTGTCGATGTGAATTGTTCATTTCATCGATGTTTCGTTTTTTGATAAACTTAATTATATGATGCAGATAAACGGTCGGTAATGAATATACGGTGACCGACGTGAACCTGGGTACATTAAAGGCGTGGATAAATTTATCGATGTGGTACGGCAAACAAAAAGAATGGTTTTATATGTTGTCCATATGTTCAATGTCGGAACAAAAAGGAGTACTCTTCCTCGAAAATCATTCGCGGCCACCTGATTATGAAAGGTTTTATGCCCAACTATAATTGCTGGACCAAGCAGGGGGAAAGAGGAGTTATGATGGAAGACAATGAAGAAGAAAATGATGATAACAACTATCATCATATGTTTTCTGAATACAGTGATACTGCAATGAAAGACAATGAAGAGGAAGGAGGTAAAGAACGGGAATTAGATGAGCCCGCTGATGAACTTGGTAGGGTCATTTCTGATGCAAAGCGAGACTGTGAAACATAAAAGGAGAAGTTGAAGTTAGAGGGCATGTTAGAAGATCACAAGAAATTGTTGTACCGAAATTACGAAGATGGCAGCACAAAGCTCGGTACCACACTGGAATTGCTGCGATGAAAGGCAAAGTGTGGTCTAACTGACTCCGCATTTGAAAAGATGCTGAAAATAATGAAGTCGAAATTTCCAAAGCATAACGAACTTCCCGAGAGTACGTACGAAGCAAAGAAGACTCTCTTCCCTCTAGGTTTAGATGTACAGATGATACATGCATGCATTAATGACTGCATCCTTTACCATGGTAAGGAGTATCAGAATTTAGATAAATGCTCGATATGCGATGCATTGCGGTATAAGATCAGACGAGATGACCCTGGTGATGTTGAGGGAGAGCCCCCCTCGAAAGAGGGTTCCTGCTAAGGTTATGTGGTATGCTCCTATAATACCAAGGTTGAAACGGCATGTTCAGACACAAAGAGCATACCAGGTTGTTGCGATGTCACAAAAAAGACCATAAGAAAGACGAGAAGTTGAGACACCCCGCTGATGGGTCGCAGTGGAGAAAAATCGAGAGAGACTTCCCGGACTTTGCATGTGACGAAAGAACTTATGGTTTGGTCTAAGTACGGATGGCATGAATCCTTTTGGGGAGAAGAGCTGTAGTCACAGCACGTGGCCCGTGACTCTATGTATCTACAACCTTCCTCCTTGGTTGTGCATGAAGAGTAAGTTCATTATGATGCCAGTGCTCATCCAAGGCCTGAAGCAACCGGGCAACGACATTGATGTGTACCTAAGGCTATTTGTTGAAGAAGTCTTACAGCTGTAGGACAAACCAGGTGTACATGCGTGGCATGAGAACAAACAGGAACCATTTGACCTACGAGGGTTGCTTTTCGTAACCATCAATGATTGACCTGCTCTTAGTAACCTTTCAGGACAGTCAAACACGGGATATAAGATATGCACGCACTGTTTAGATAAGACTGAAGGTATATATTTGCATAAATGCAAGAAGGTTATGTGTAGGGGTTCGTAGCATGGAAAACAAAAATTTTCTATCGCATACAAACAAACAAGCCAAGATCTATCTACTAGATTGTAGCAACGAGTCGATGGAGGAACTCACCCTCGAAGATTCCAAAGTGGTTAACGAGAGCGGATTCTCGTGGGTGATGTAGTCGTACTCTTCCCGATCTCAAGATCGTGTAGACGATCCTTCCAGCGCCACGTCGTAGCGCCGCAATCGGTCACACGCTCGACTCGACGAAGACCTTCCTCTCCCTTGTTCCAAAGGCAGCGGAGGTTGTAGCACTCTCGCGATTCCGCAAGACAACGGGCGGTACCGAAGTAGAGGGAGATCCCGAGGCTTCGCCTTAAAGCGGTATGGTGGAGCTTATGAGAGAGAGGATTAGTGGCCTAGTAATTAGACACACCAATTAGAGGCTCTAAACCAATTAGAAGGCTCTAAACTGTTGGCTAAAGCAATTAGAAGCTCTAAACCAAAAGCTCTAAACCGGAGATCTAGAGTAGAAAGTAAAGGCCTATGGAGGAGCCCGCCTCCTTTTATGGGAGGGAGGTCCTGGCTGGCCAGGAGGGAGGGAGTCCCTCCCAAGTCGGCCTTGGGCTGGGCCGCCTGAGGAGTCCTACCTCCTCCGGGTTGGTTCCAACTCCTCTTGCTTGTTTCCCACGTTTCTTGTTTTGGCGTTTGACTTTCAAACCGGACATTTGACTTTTCTGTTTTAGGATTCAATTTAATCCTTTATTTGGGACAGCAATAACACTTAGTACATGATGCAATCATTCAATGATCAATGACACATTCATGTACCCTTCCCCGGAGTGCTTGGACAATCCGAACCTTCTAGAACATTCCGATGAAAACACCTAATCATTCCCGAACTCAAACGGACTTTCCTTATATGAATCTTATTCTCGGACCATTCGGATCACCTCGTGATATCCCGGATCCCATCCGAGACTCAACAACATTCGGTCTCTTTCTCATAATACCATAACTACTCAAACAACGTCGAATCCTTATGTGTCTCCCTACGGTTCGTGAATTATGCGTACATGATCGAGACACTTCTCCGAACAATAACCAATAGAGGAATCTGGAAATTCATATGGCTCCACATATTTCAACGATTACTTTGCGATCGAATGAACCACTTACATACGATACCAATTTCCCTTTGTCTCACGATATGTTACTTACCCAAGGTTATGATCGTCAGATCTCTCGCATACCTAGTTCAACCTTGTTACCGATAAGTACTCTTTTCTCGTTCCTGATATGTGATCCCTTGTGACCAAGTCACATGCTTGCAAGCTAATTGGATGACATTCCACCGAGAGGGCCCAGTATATCTATCCGTCATGTGGATGGACAAATCCACTCTTGATCCATGTGTCTCAACCAATACCTTCCAACACTCAATGCCACTTTTATAACCACCCGCCACGGTGTGGTGTTTGATGTCATCAAAGCATCCATCCAAGAAAGGTGATATGCATGATCTCATGGTCGAAGGAATTAGGTTACTATGTATCGTAAAGCATATAGCAATTGAACTAATGAAATGACTTGATCTTTATGCTACGCTTATCTATAGGAGTATGTCCACCATATCATTCTCCTAACGATATGATCTTGTTGTTGATAACATCTCAATGTTCATGATAGGGAAACCACAATCATTAATCAACCAACAAGCTAGTGAAGTATAGAGGCTATACTAGGGACTTCAAATTAAGTTTACAAAACACACAAGTATCAATGTTTCCTTGTTAATACTATTATAGCATGAATGTAAACATTTATCATAAACACAAAGATATAATAATAACTATATTTATTATTGCCTCTAGGGCATATCTCCAACAGTCTCCCACTTGCACTAGAGTCATCTAATCTAGATTACATGGTAATATACCGAACACCCATGGCAGTTTGGTGTTGGTCATGTTTTGCCCTAGGGAGAGGTTTAGTCAACGGATCCGCCACATTCAGATCTGTGTGTACCTTGCAAATCTTTATACCCCCATCCCGGATATGTTCTCGAATAGCGTGAAAACGCAGCTTGATATGCTTCAACTTCTTGTGTGACCTTGGTTCTTGTGCATTGGCTATGGCCCATGTTATCACAAGAGATAGACATTGGGTCCAAAAGCACTTGGAACCACACCCAGCTCAGTAATGAACTCTTTCATCCATATCGCTTCTTGTGAAGCCTCCGGCAGCCATGTATTCCGATTCGTTGAAGATCTCGCCACAACGCTTTGCTTTGCACTCCTCCAGCTAATCACGCACCATTCAAAATAAATACGTATCCGGATTGTGATTTAGAATCATCTGGATCGGTTCCAACTAGCATCGGTGTAACCATTAACAACGAGTGTTCATCACCTCCATAAGAAAGAACCATATCCTTAGTTCTTCTCAAGTACTTAAGGATGTTTTGATCATTGTCCAATGATCCACTCGGATCACTTTGATATCTGCTAGTTAAACTAACGGCATATGCAATGTCGGGTCTAGTACATAGCATGGCATACATTAGAGATCCTATGGTCGAGGCATAGGAGTCTTACTCATCCTTTCTCTATCTTCTGCCGATGTCGGACTTTGAGTTTTACTCAAGGTCGTACAGCAACATGGGCAAGAACCCTTTCTTGCTTTCCTCCATTCCAAATCTCTTTAGAACTTTGTCCAAATATGTACTCTGTGACAATGATATTTGGCGTTCGATCTATCTCTATAAATCTTTATGCCTAATATGTAAGCTGCTTCGCCAAGATCCTTCATTGAAAAACTATTATTCAAATATTCCTTGACACTATTAAGAAGGTCTACATCATTCCCAATCAACAATATGTCATCCACATACGTATTAAGAATGCTACAGAGCTCCCACTCACTTTCTTGTAAATACAAGCTTCTCCATAAGTTTGTATAAAACCAAAACTTTGATTACCTTATCAAACGTTGATTCCAACTGGATGCTTGCTTCAATCCATAGATGGACCGTTGAAGTTTGCATACCTTGTTAGCACCTTTAGGATCGACAAAACCTTTGGGTTGCATCATATACAACTCTTCATCAATGTCTCCATTGAGGAATGCTGTTTTGACATCCATCCGCCATATCTCATAATCATAATATGCGATTGCTAACATAATCCTCACAGACTTTAGCTTCCATCGGTGAGAAAGTCTCATCGTAGTCAACTCCTTGAATTTGTCGAAACCCTTTTGCGACAAGTCGAGCTTTATAGACGAACATTACCATCGAGATCTGTTTTCTTCTTGAAAATCCATTTGTTCTCGACCTTCCGGCCATCCCAGTAAGTCCACCAAAGTCCATACTTGGTTTTCGTACATGGATCCAATCTCGGATTTCATGGCTTCTTGCCATTTATTGGAATGGGCTCATCATCGCTTCCTCATATGTCTCGGGGTCATCGGTGTTGTCCACCACCATGACATTCATAACGGAATCATACCAACTGGAGTACGAGTTCTCGTTGACCTCCGAGGCTCAGAGCAACTTCAACCGAAGTTTCATGATCATCATCATTAGCTTCCTCCCTTATTGGTGCAGCACCACAGAACTTCTTCCGGTGCGCTACTCGCAATTTCGAGAGAAGGTTCAACAACCTCGAGTTCTACTTTCCTTCCAGTCACTTCTTTCGAGAGAAATTCTTCTCTAGAAAGGATCCATTCTTAGCAACGAATGTTTTGCCTTCGGATCTATGATAGAAGGTATACCCAATAGTTTCCTTGGTATCCTATGAAGACGCATTTTTCCGCTTTGGGTTCAAGCTTGTCCGGTCAGTAACTTCTTTACATAGGCTTCAGATCCCCAAACTTTAAGGAACGACAATTTAGGTTTCTTCCCAAACCATAATTCATACGGTGTCGTTTCAACGGATTTAGACGGTGCCCTATTTAAAGTGAATGCGTCGTTTCTAATGCATAACCCCAAAATGATAGCGGTAAATCTGTAAGTGACATCATAGAACGAACCATATCTAAGAGAGTTCGACACGACGTTCGGACACACCATTCTGTTGTGGTGTTCCGGCGGTGTCAATTGTGAAAGTATTCCGCACTTCTTTAAATGCTCGCCAAACTCGTAACTTAGATATTCACCTCCACGATCGAGCGTAGAAATTTAATCTTCTTGTTACGTTGATTCTCTACCTCACTTTGAAACTCCTTAAACTTCTCGAAAGTTTCGGACTTATGTTTCATGAAATAGATATACCCATATCTACTCAAGTCATCCGTGAAGGTAAGAACATAACGATAACCACTGGCGATGCTACACTCATTGGACCACACACATCGGTATGTATGATTTCCAATAAGTCCGTAGCTCGCTCCATCATACCGTAAAATGGAGTCTTAGTCATTTTCCCATCGGACATGCTTCGCATCTTTCAAGTGATTCAAAATCAAGTGATTCAAGAAGTCCATCGAATGGAGTTTCTTCATACGTTTCACTCCGATGTGACCAAGGCAGCGATTGCCACATATAGGTCGAATTATCGCTGATTTCAAACGTTTAGCCTCAATGTTGTTGATATGTGTATTTCCACTATCGAGATTCAATAAGAATAGACCATCTATCAAAGGTGCATGTGCGTAAAACATATTACTCATATAAATCGAACAACCATTATTCTCGACTTAAACAAGTAACCGTCTCGCAATAAACAAGATCCCGAGATAATGTTCATGCTCAACGCAGCACTAAATAACAATTATTTAAGTATAAAACTAATCCCGATGGTAGATGAAGGGGTAGCGTGCGACCGCGATCACATCAACCTTTGATCCGTTTCCACGCGCATCGTCACCTCGTTCTTCGCTAGCTTCCGTTTATTCTGCAAGACTGTTTGAGTTACAAATATGAGCAACCGAACCAAGATTCAAATACCGTGCACTACTACAGTACTAGTGAGATACACATCAATAACATGTATATCGGATATACCTTTCTTCTTGATGTTGCCGTTCTTGGATCCGCCAAGTACTTTGGGCAATTCCGCTTCGAGGACCTTCTCCCTTGCAAGAAAAGCACTCGCTTCGTGCTTGGGTCCAGCCTTGGTCTTCTTCGTCGGCGTGGTAGCTTTCTTACCACCCTTCTTGAAGTGTCCCTTTTGCTTAGACTTGCCTTTCTTGAATTTGGTGGTCTTATTGACCAACAACACTTGGTGCTCTTTCTTGATCTCCACTTCTGCAGATTTCAACATGGCAAAGAGTTCTGGCAACGTCTTGTTTATGTTCTGCATGTTGTAGTTCATCACAAAGTTCTTGTAACTTGGTGGTAGTGATTGGAGGACACGGTAAATCCCCAAAGCATTAGGAATCACAATACCCAAGCTTTGAAGTTTGTTTGCATGCCCAGACATCTTAAGCACATGCTCACTGACGGAGCTGCCCTCTTCCATCTTGCAGTTAAAGAACTTTTCAGAAGCCTCATAGCTTTCAATTGCCGCATGAGTCTCAAAAATCAATTTGAGATCCTCGACAATATCATATGGGTCGACTCTTCAAACCTTTTACAAGCTCCGATTCTAAACCATACAAGATAGCACCTTTGAACTATGGAGTACTTCGATTCTTCCGAGCGAGGTAAACGTTCTTTACTTCATCGGAGCATCGGTGCAGTGGGTCACCCAAGTGCATCCGGCACATAGGTCAAATTACCAAATGTGAGGACAATCCTCAAATTGCGGAACCAATCCATGAAGTTGCTTCCATTGTTTTTCAACTTTTCTTTCTCTAGGAAGCATTAAAATTGATGGTAGGGGCTGCCATTGATCTACAACATATTTGCAATAGTTTAGACTAAGTTTATGACAAATTGAGTTCAAATTAATTAATGAAATTAAACTAGGTGAACTCCCACTCAAAACAATATCCCTCACATTGTTTTAGTGATCACATGAACCAAATCCACTACATCAACACCGATCATCACGAGAGTTGATATAGTTTCAATGGCGAACAATCATCATGTTCATCATATCTACTATACGATTCATGCTTTACCTTTCGGTAATCCGTGTTCCGAGACCATGTCTGTACATGCTAGGCTCGTCAAGATCAAACCTTAGTTTCTGCATGAGCAAATCTGGCTTGCTCACGTTGTATACACTTGCAGAATCTAGAACACCCGATCATCACGAGGTGCTTCGAAACAACAAGCTTTAGCAACGGTGCTAACTAAGGGTGAACACTTTATGATTTGAAATTGATGTGCATGAGGGATCATCTTATAATGCTACCGTCGTCTACTAAGCAATACAAGATGCATAAAGGATTAACATCACATGCAATTCAATATATATGTGATATGATATGGCCTTTCTTCTTCGTGCCTTCGATCTCCATCTTCAAGCACGAACATGATCTCCATCATCACCGGCATTGCATCAAGGTCAATGACGCTTCTCCATGGTTGTCGTCCACGGCTTCAACTATTACAACTACTTTGAATAGACACGCGGGTCTTAACATAAATTAAAGACAACCATATGGCTCTGCGGTTGTCGACTTACAATAAGGAACATTGCATACATCGAATATAATCACAATCATGGCCATATCACATCATCGACACCCGCAAAACAAAGTTAGACGCTTCTACTTTCTTTGCATATTTTACGTGGTTTGGGGCTTTCAATAAGTGTCGTTCTAACTTACGAACAAGAACCACAACATTGATACTAGCATTGTTGATCACCCGTTGTAAATTGGATCTTAACTATGCTAGGAGAAACATGCACCATAAAGCCACTTATGCAATACAAGTTACATGTCAAGCGTGGAGCAAGTCTCATGAACGATGTCATGTAAGGTTAGCCCGGGCCTTCATCCCAACATACCGCAAGATGCAAAGTACACAAAAGCAATCTACAATAAAAGCATCAACGCCACAATGACCATTGTGTTCTACTCGTGCAATGATCTACATATAGACACGGCTCGATACCCTTTGTAGGGTTCGTAGCATGGAAAACAAAAATTTTCTATCGCATACAAACAAACAAGCCAAGATCTATCTACTAGATTGTAGCAACGAGTCGATGGAGGAACTCACCCTCGAAGATTCCAAAGTGGTTAACGAGGCGGATTCTCGTGGGTGATGTAGTAAATACTCTTCGATCTCAAGATCGTGTGACGATCCTTCCAGCGCCACGTTAAGCCTGGCGCTTCAATCGGTCACACGTTCGGTACTCGGCGAAGACCTTCCTCTCCCTTGTTCCAAAGGCAGCGGAGGTTGTAGCACTCTCCTCGCGATTCCGGCTGACTGGCGTGGTCTGCAGGAGTAGAGGAGATCCATGAGGCTTCGCCTTAAGGTGCGAGTATGGTGGAGCTTATGAGAGAGGATTAGTGGCCTAGTAATTAGACACACCAATTAGAGGGCTCTAAACCAATTAGAAGGCTCTAAGCATTGGCTAAAGCAATTAGAAGCTCTAAACCAAAACAGCTCTAAACCGAGATCTAGAGTAGAAAGTAAAGCGTCTATGGGAGGAGCCCCCCTCCTTTTATGGGAGGAGGTCCTGGCCTTGAGGAGGAGGAGTCCCTCCCCAAGTCGGCCTTGGGCTGGCGCCCGGCTGGAGGAGTCCTACTCCTCCTCCAGTTGGTTCCAACTCCTCTTGCTTGTTTCCCAGTTTCTTGTTTTGGCGGTTTGACTTTCAAAGCTGGACATTTGACTTTTCTGTTTTAGGATTCAATTTAATCCTTTATTTGGGACAGCAATAACACTTAGTACATGATGCAATCATTCAATGATCAATGACACATTCATGTACCCTTCCCCGAGTCTTGGACAATCCGAACCTTCTAGAACATTCCGATGAAAACACGGAATCATTCCCGAACTCAAAGCGGGACTTTCCTTATATGAATCTTATTCTCGGACCATTCCGGATCACCTCGTGATATCCGGATCCCATCCGAGACTCCGAACAACATTCGGTCTCTTTCTCATAATACCATAACTACTCAAACAACGTCGAATCCTTAAGTGTCTCCCTACGGTTCGTGAATTATGCGTACATGATCGAGACACTTCTCCGAACAATAACCAATAGAGGAATCTGGAAATTCATATGGCTCCACATATTTCAACGATTACTTTGCGATCGAATGAACCACTTACATACGATACCAATTTCCCTTTGTCTCACGATATGTTACTTACCCAAGGTTATGATCGTGGTATCTCGCATACCTAGTTCAACCTTATTCTTGATAAGTACTCTTTCTCGTTCCGTGATATGTGATCCCTTGTGACCAAGTCACATGCTTGCAAGCTAATTGGATGACATTCCACCGAGAGGGCCCAGTATATCTATCCGTCATGTGGATGGACAAATCCCACTCTTGATCCATGTGTCTCAACCAATACCTTCCGAACACTCAATGCCACTTTTATAACCACCCGATTCACGGTGTGGTGTTTGATGTCATCAAAGCATCCATCCGAGAAAGGTGATATGCATGATCTCATGGTCGAAGGAATTAGGTTACTATGTATCAGAAAGCATATAGCAATTGAACTAATGAAATGACTTGATCTTTATGCTACGCTTATCTATAGGAGTATGTCCACCATATCATTCTCCTAACGATATGATCTTGTTGTTGATAACATCTCAATGTTCATGATAGGGAAACCACAATCATTAATCAACCAACAAGCTAGTGAAGTATAGAGGCTATACTAGGGACTTCAAATTAAGTTTACAAAACACACAAGTATCAATGTTTCCTTGTTAATACTATTATAGCATGAATGTAAACATTTATCATAAACACAAAGATATAATAATAACTATATTTATTATTGCCTCTAGGGCATATCTCCAACATTATGTACCTGGCGAATCGACGATTTCTTTCGACCAATCATCCCGTAAGAAAAAAAGGCAAGCATTTCAAAGGTGAGCAGATCACCGGAAGAAGCCTGAACTCCCTGCTGGTGATGATGTATTTGGTATGGTTAAGGACATAGAATTAATCTTTGGAAAAGGTCCCGGCGGTCAATCAGTTCCGAACGACGTCTCTACCGTACACGCACCCATGTGGAAGAAGAAATCTATATTTTGGGAGCTGCCATATTGGAAAGTCCTACGTGTTCGCTCTTCAATCGACGTGATGCACGTGACAAAGAATCTTTGCGTGAACCTGCTAGGATTCCTAAGCATGTATGGGAAGACAAAGATACACCAGAAGCACGGGAGGACTAACAAATTATGAAAGACCCAAAGAACATGCATACACAGAACAAGATGGATAAAGGGCATCACTTAAGTTGTGCCAGCTATACTCTTACCAAAGCAGAGAACAAAATCTTTTTTAAAGTCCTTTACAGTATCAAGGTGCCGTCTGGCTTCTCATCTAATATAAAAGGGATAATAAATATGGTAGAGAAAAAGTTCCAAAACCTGAAGTCTCATGAATGTCACGTGTTTATGGCGCAGTTGCTTCCGATTGCATTGAGGGGGCTTCTATCGGAAAATGTTCGAGTACCCATTGTGAACCTGTGTGCATTCCTCAATGCAATATCTCAGAAGGTAATCAATCCAGATATTTTGCCAAGGTTATAGAAGGATGTGGTACAATTTCTTGTTAGTTTTGAGTTGGTGTTCCCACCATCCTATTTCAATATTATGACGCATCTCCTGGTTCACCTAGTGGAAGAGATTGCCATTCTCGGTCCTGTATTTCTACACAATATGTTCCCCTTTGAGAGGTTCATGGGAGTGTTAAATAAATATGTTCATAACCGTGCTATACCAGAAGGAAGCATCTCCAAGGGATATGGAATAGAGGAGGTCATTGAGTTTTGTGTTGACTTTATTCTTGACCTTAAGCCGATTGGTGTTCCTGACTCGCGACATGAGGGAAGACTAAGTGGAAAAGGCACACTGGCAAAGAAAGCAATGATATGTAGGGACGGGGAATCTTTCACTAAAGCACACTACACAGTTCTACATAATTCCACCTGAGAACCTAGGGAAGCCTGACTGGGCTCCAGTGGCATCTCCCTCAAACTGGCCATTGTGGTGTCCCTGCTCTCGCACACCATCTTGCAGCTTGTAACTTATCTAACTAGATCAATACGCCTGGGAGCTAACTAATTTCACATATTAGGGAGTGCCTCTATGACGACCAGTTTTCGGAGATCTTGGGAGGACTGGCTCGTGATATCTCCCTTAAACTGGCCGTAGTGGTGTCCCTGCTCTCGAAAAAAATCTTGGAGATGCCTCAATCTGGCTGGAGGACTGGACTCACAAAGATGCCTATTTATAGTACAAGCAACCCGGCATAGTGTCGACACTCACGACATAATGTCGACACTCACCCCTATTATTAGTGTTGACTCGTGTTTTGTCCCGGTTTAGTCCCGGTTGGTGACACCATCCGGGACAAGATACAAGCCGCAAGACATGATGTCGACACTCACCCCTATCATTAGTGCTGCCTGGCCCAACCTGCCGAAATCCCTCCAAACGGGACTAAAGATGAACTCTTTCCCTCTATTTATAGGTCTTTCCCTCTATTCATAGGCTGCCCACCTCAGCAACCTATCATGTTTGAGGTTTCATGGCTTTCGGTCCAAATGACCGATGTTATGTGCTGAATCGCGGTATAGTTTGTGATATTGTGCCCATATTATGCATGCATGTGTACATTGGGATGGAGAACAATGTTGTAGGAGGAAGTTTTCCTTTTCGTTGCACGGAAAATCCATTTTCCGAGCGCAAAAAACGAGTCGTTTTATGAAGCAACCACCACAATGCTGTTTCAGAATGCTAACGTCCCATTTTTCTAAAATACTAGACCACCTTACATCGACCATCTCTCAACCGGGATATCTCAAACCTTTCCGTCCATCGCGGGTAACAAGGACAAATGTCTGCCGAATCGGTAGGAAGTGGGTCCGGTTTGTACTACATGTACATGATCTAACGCCCGTGATTTTTTGAAAAAATCATTTTTAGACTTGCCATATGTGGTTTCTTCAGAGATCCAATGCAAGTTCTAATGATACTCGTCCCCTATTTTCTTGCACGCCGGTTCGATCTTAGTTCGAAAAGGGAAAAATTCAAAACGGGCATAATAAATTCAAAAAATATAAGTCCTCTTCGTGGTGTCATATTATGTGACATAGGTGCAAAAAAAATACCAGACTTGGTATATTGATCATGTCTTGAAAAAACCTTCACCAAATGACCTATCATGTTCAAGGTTTCATGGCTTTCGGTCCAAATGATCGATGTTATGTGATGAATTGCGGCATAGTTTGTGATACTATGCCCCTAATAAGGATGCATGTGGACATTGAGGTGAAGAACAATGTTGCATGAGGAAGTTTTCCTTTTCGTCGCACGGAAAATCCATTTTCTATTTTCCGAGCGTAAAAAAAGGGTCGTTTTGTGAAGCAACCACCAAAATGTTGTTTCAGAATGCTAACGTCCCATTTTTCTAAAATACTAGACCACCTTACATGGACTATCTCCCAACCGGGATATCTCAAACCTTTCCGTCCATCGCGGATAAAAAGGACAAATGTCTGCCGAATCGGTAGGAACTGCGTCCGCTTTGTACTACAGGTACATAATCTAACGCGTGTGATTTAAAAAAATCATTTTTAGACTCGTAATATGTGGTTTCTTCACAGATGCAATGCAAGTTCTAACGATGCTCGTCCCCTATCTTCATGCACGCCGGTTCGATCTTAGTTCAAAAAGGGATAAAATTTAAAACGGGCATAAGAAATTCAAAAAAGTCTAAACAATGTAAATCCTTCGCGTGGTGTCATATTATGTGACATAGTTGCAAGAAAAAATACCAGACTTGGTATATTGATCATGTCTTGAAAAAACCTTCACAAAATGACCTATCATGTTCGAGGTTTCATGACTTTCTGTCCAAATGACCGATGTTATGTGCTGAATAGCGGCATAGTTTGTGATACTATGCCCATATTATGCATGCATGTGGACATTGGGATGGAACAATGTTGCATGAGAAAGTTTTCCTTTTCGTCGCACGGAAAATCCATTTTCCATTTTCCGAGCGCAAAAAATGGGTCGTTTTGTGAAGCAACCACCAAAATGCTGTTTCATAATGCTAACGTCCCATTTTTATAAAATACTATACCACCTTACATGGACTATCTCCCAACCGGGATATCTCAAACCTTTCCGTCCATCGCGGGTAAAAAAGACAAATGTCTGTAGAATCGGCAGGAAGTGGGTCCCGTTTGTACTACAGGTACATGATCTAACGCCCGTGATTTTTTGAAGAAAAACTTTGTTCGACTCGCAATATGTAGTTTCTTCATAGATCTAATGCAAGTTCTAATGATGCTCGTCCCCTATCTTCATGCACGCCGGTTCGATTTTAGTTCGAAAAGGGAAAAATCAAAACGGGCATAATAAATTCAAAAAAAGACCGAACAATATAAATCCTTCACGTGGTGTCATATTATGTGACATAGTTGCAAGGAAAAATTCCAGACTTGGTATATTGATCATGTCTCAAAAAAACCTTCACAAAATGACCTATCATGTTTGAGGTTTCATGGCTTTCGGTCCAAATGACCAATGTTATATGCTGAATTGCGGCATAGTTTGTAATACTGTACCCATATTATGCGTGCATGTGGACATTGGGATGGAGAATAATGTTGCAGGAGGAAGTTTTCCTTTTTGTCGCACGGAAAATCCATTTTCCGAGCGCAAAAAATGGGTCGTTTTGTGAAGCAACCACCAAAATGCTGTTTCAGAATGCTAACTTCCCATTTTTCTAAAATACTAGACCACCTTATATGGACTATCTCCCAACCGGGATATATCAAACCTTTCCTTCCATCCTGGGTAAAAAGGACAAATGTCTACTGAATCGATAGGAAGTAGGTCCGGTTTGTACTATAGGTACATGATCTAACGCCCGTGATTTTTTGAAAACTCATTTTTAGACTCGCAATATGTGGTTTCTTCAGAGATCTAATGTAAGTTCTAACTATGCTCGTCCCCTATCTTCATACACGCCGGTTCGACCTTAGTTCGAAAAGGGAAAAATTCAAAACGGTCATAAGAAATTCAAAAAATGTAAATCCTCCGCGTGGTGTCATATTATGTGACATAGTTGCAAGAAAAAATACCAGACTTGGTATATTGATCATATCTCGAAAAAGCCTTTACAAAATGACCTATCATGTTCGAGGTTTCATGGCTTTCGGTCCAAATGACCGATCTTATGTGCTGAATCGCGGCATAGTTTGTGATATTGTGCCCATATAACGCATGCATGTGGACATTGGGATGGAGAACAATGTTGCATTAGGAAGTTTTTCATTTCTTCGCACGGAAAATCCATTTTCCGAGCGCAAAAAAAAGGTCGTTTACTGAAGCAACCACTAAAATGCTGTTTCAGAATGCTAATTTCCTATCTTTTTTAAAATACTAGACCACCTTACATGGACTATCTCCCAACCAGGATATTTCAAACCTTTCCGTCCATCCCGGGTAAAAAGACAAATGTCTGCCGAATCGGTAGGAAGTGGGTCCGGTTTGTACTACAGGTACATGATCTAACTCCCGTGATTTTTTGAAAAAATCATTTTTAGACACCCAATATGTGGTTTCTTCAGATATCCAATGCAAGTTCTAACGATGCTCGTCCAATCTTCATGCACGCCGGCTCGACCTTAGTTCGAACAATGTAAATCCTTCACGTGGTGTCATATTATGTGACATAGTTGTAAGGAAAAATAACTCAGAATTGGTATATTGATCATGTCTCGAAAAAACCTTCACAAAATGACCTATCATGTTCGAGGTTTCATGGCTTTCGGTCCAAATAACTGATGTTATGTGCTGAATTGCGGCATAGTTTGTGATATTGTGCCCATATTATGCATGCATGTGGATATTGGGATGTATAACAATGTTGCAGGAGGAAGTTTTCCTTTTCGATGCAAGAAAAATCCATTTTCCATTTTCTGAGCGCAAAAAACGGGTCGTTTTGTGAAGCAACCACCAAAATGTTGTTTCAAAATGCTAACGTCCCATTTTTCTAAAATACTAGACCACCTTACATGGACTATCTCCCAACCGGGATATCTCAAACCTTTCCGTCTATCGTGGGTACAAAGGACAAATTTCTGCCGAATCGGTAGGACGTGGGTCCGCTTTGTATTACAGGTACATGATCTAACACACGAGATTTTTTGAAAAAATCATTTTTAGACTCGCAATATGTGGTTTCTTCAGATATCCAATGCAAGTTTTAACGATGCTCGTCCCCTATCTTCATGCACGCCGGTTCGACCTTACTTCGAACAATGTAAATCCTTCACGTGGTGTCATATTATGTGACATAGTTGTAAGAAAAAATACCTCAGACTTGGTATATTGATCATGTCTCGAAAAAACCTTCACAAAATGACCTATCATGTTCGAGTTTTCATGGCTTTCGGTCTAAATAACCGATGTTATGTGTTGAATCGCGACATAGCTTATGATACTGTGCCCATATTATGCATGCATGTGGACATTAGGATGGATAAAAATGTTGCAGGAGGAAGTTTTCCTTTTCGTCGCACGGAATATCCATTTTCCATTTTCCGAGCGCAAAAAACGGGTCGTTTTCTGAAGGAACCACCAAAATGCTGTTTCAAAATGCTAACGTACCATTTTTATAAAATACTAGACCACCTTACATGGACTATCTCCCAACCGAGATATCTCAATACTTTCCGTCCATCCCGGGTAAAAAGGATAAATGTCTGCCGAATTGGTAGGAAGTGGGTCCGGTTTGTACTCCAGGTACATGATCTAACGCCCATTAATATATATAAAATATAAGTTAATTCATTTTTAATTTTAAATGGTTCATAATTTAAATGGTTACATTAATTATTGTTAAAAACATAAAATGGTTTTGAATTAGTTATTCAAATTCAAACACACTTTATGTTTAAAGTTTTTCTAAATTCCAAATTAATATATAAAAAATATAAGTTAATTCATTTTTAATTTTAAATGGTTACATTAATTATTTTTAAAAACATAAAATGGTTTTAAATTAGTTATTCAAATTCAAACACTTTTTATGTTTAAAGTTTTCTAAATTCCAAATTAATATATAAAAATATAAGTTAATTCATTTTTAATTTTAAATGGTTCATAGTTTAAATGGTTACATTAATTATTTTTGAAAACATAAAATGGTTTTGAATTAGTTATTCAAATTCAAACACTTTTTATGTTTAAAGTTTTTCTAAATTCCAAATTAATATATAAAAAATATAAGTTAATTCATTTTTAATTTTAAATGGTTCATAGTTTAAATGGTTACATTAATTATTTTTAAAAACATAAAACGGTTTTGAATTAGTAATTCAAATTCAAACACTTTTTATGTTTAATTTTTTTCTAAATTCGAAATTAATATATAAAAATATAAGTTAATTCATTTTTAATTTTAATTGGTTTATATTTTAAATGGTTACATTAATTATTTTTAAAAACATAAAATGGCTTTGTATTATTTATTCAAATTCAAACACTTTTTATGTTTAAATTTTTTATAAATTCCAAATTAATATATAAAAAATATAAGTTAATTATTTTTAAATTTTAAATGGTTCATAGTTTAAATGGTTAATTATTTTTTAAACTTAAAATGGTTTTGAATTAGTTATTCAAATTCAAACATTTTTTATGTTTAATGTTTTTCTAAATTCCAAATTAATATATAAAAAATATAAGTTAATTTATTTTTAATTTTATATGGTTCATAGTTCAAATGGTTACATTAATTATTTTTAAAAACATAAAATGTTTTTGAATTAGTTATTCAAATTCAAACACTTTTGATGTTTAAAGTTTTTCTAAATTTTAAATTAATTATCATTTAAAAAACATTACAAATTTAAACCCTAAAAATAAAAATAAGGCGGGAATAGAGAGATAACTTGTGATTTTTTTTTGAAAACAGGACCTTTAATCCCGATTTCTGGCTCCAACCGGGACTAAAGGCCCCTTGCGCGCGCCGCTTGGGCTTAGCCCAAAATATGAAAAAAAATTGAGAATACGTCCCGGTTGGCGGCTCTAACCGGGACGTATGACCCTTTAGTCGCGGTTGGTGGCACCAATAGGGAGAAAAGAGGCTTCAATACTTAACTGCGCGCCCCTTCTCCTTCTTCCCCGTTCCTCTTCACTCACCCTCAACAGATCGCCGCCGCCGCGAGGACAAGCGCTCGGACGCCGTCAGGCTGCCCAACCGTCGTCCCACCGTCGGCTTCCACGCGCTGCCCCACCGTCGCGCCTCCACGCGCTGCTTCTTCCTCGACCCCGACGAGCTCCGCCGCGCACCTCTCCAGTGCTCTGAGCCTCGCCTTGCCTCGTCGTCGTCCCCAATCGCTTTAGGGTAAGCCGCTGAACCTCCCTGACCCAAGATTGCTTCTCGTCACGCTGGAGTCGCCGCCGCCATGCACTGAGAGCTCATTGCATTTCGCCGCCGCTTGCTCCGGCGACCATTAGCTAGCGGCGCTAGGTTAGATAGCTTCTTCTCGCTCGCGCGGTTCGAACATACCCAACGATGCTCCCTAGAATCGTTGGAAACATCGCCGGCGACCACCGCCTACCGCTCCGCGTCGTCGCGCGTGACGTGGCCACTACGTGGCCATAGGGTGGACCCAGCGTGGCCTGGGGCCCGCTCGTCAATGACCGTGGGTTGATTTATGTGCGGTACATAAAGTTTTAGGGGTTAGGGTTTGATGACATCAGGGTTAAGTTTTATTCTTTTCAAAAATGTTTGAAAATGGCAGAAATGGATGTAAACTTGTAAAATTCATAACTAATTCATATTTAATCAGCAAAATATGAATAATATATCAAAATGTTCAGAAAATTGAGATCTATTTGTTTAAGCTATCATCATACATTGTTAAGAAACGTAAAACCCTAGTTTAGTTAAAGAAACATCGACACCCCTTATGTACATGTGGGTTCGCCGGTGTGTCCTCGCCAGGGCATCCCGAACCCTTTTAAATCGATGTTGCACCTAGGGTTAGTGTAGGATCTCTAAATCTGACATGTCATACATATTGATTGCGCATTGCATTATTCCATTGCCGCCTTTCTTTCCGGTATTGGTTCTTCGCGATAGGATCCGATCCTGAGGGTTTCTCCGAATTAGGTTTTCTGATATTGTAAATTCATTTTTATTATTGTGTATGTATATATTAGGGTTTCTCCGAATTAGGGTTTATATCTCTCAACCCCTACCTAACCTTCTCCCTTAGATGCTTTGACTTATCAGTTTTTTCACCTATGTAGAAAATATGGAACCACATGGCAGAGACGAAGAAAAGGAAGAGTTGGTCTATGGTGTGATCCGCGGGGAGGAAAATGTCGATGTATCGACGTTTTTAAACAACTCCGGTGAGGGTGATCCTCTTTTTGACGGAAGAGACGACTTCTTTAAGGCAGAAGGTGATGCCTTCCGTGAGGGAGAAGGTGATACCTTCCGTGAGGGAGAAGGCGATGCCTTCTGTGATCGAGAAGACGACCGCTCCGGCGAGGTGCATGTAATATAAATAATTCATTAATTAATCATCTGATGTCTATATAGAAATATTAATGACGATCTTTCTTCTTTTAGCCCTCCGGGTCGAACAAATCTGCTGAAAAGAGCGAACGAGGCCCAACCAAAAAGTTGGAAGACCATGAGAGGTTCAGTATCGATGAAGTCGGTGACGACGGCAAACCGACGGCTCCCCTTGTTGTTAGAAACAAATTTGTGGCACAATACAGAGTAATCGTTAGGGACTTCATCCCGATCGTCATTCGAAATTGGAATAGGCCTGCTAATGCGGAAGAAGAGGGAACGTCTTTATTTCTCCCTGCCGTGGCCAAAGATTTACTGTGGAAGAGGCTCATGCTTAATTTCACCCTACCGAAGGTAAAGCTGGATCCAAATGCGGAGGATCCAGTTGAGGAGGCCAAGCAACATGCCAAAGCCATGCAGATGAAGGTCAGGGAGTGGGCTTTGAAGAAGATGGCCCAGTGTTTCACCAACTAGAAGAAACGATTGCACCTTGACTATGTCATGAAAGAGAAGACTCCGGATTTCAAGAAGATTCAATATCAGAAGTTAAAACCATTCTGGGCTGCGTTTGTGAATTACAAGACATCAGAAAAATCTAAGAAAATGTCTGAAACGAATAAGATAAATGCTGCTAACAAGAAGTAACACCATACTATGGGGCAAGGTGGCTACAGGGCTGGCATTCCTAAGTGGAAGAAACTTGAGGATGAACTGTGTGCTAAGAAGATCATCCCAGAGATAGACAATTGGATCGAACATGCAAAGAATTGGTTTTACGGGCATGGGGCACGTTGGAATCGGAAAGGAAGTGTATATATAACATAAGACATAAAGAATACCCCTTGCCAATCGAGAACATAAGAAAAGCACTAAAGGTTGTTGTAGATGGGGACTTCATTCCCGATAGAGAGAATGACGAGCTCACACTCGCCCTTGGGAATAAGCTAAACGATGGACGAACACGAGGCACGGTAGGCACCCAACCATGGAGCACTAGGTTTCCCGAAGAGAGGAAGAAATATGCTGATAGAAGCCGTAAGAGGAGAAAGGATAAGGCGGAAGTTGAAGCAAATATTCAGAAAGAGCGAATGCGTATAATTTAAGAACGAATAAAGCAACAACAAGATCAAATTAACGCACTTAGACAACATGGTACTACCGGCCCATCTCAGCAGCACATGGTGGTAGAACCTGCATTCGATGCTACCGGCCTATCGAATAACCAAAAAAGCAGTGTGGCTTCCACCGAGGTCCCGGGTGATGACAATGACGATGGTGTATCGACGATGGCTCGTGTTGGCTACCCAGTGGATGATATCACACTGATGACACACTGCGAGCTACATGTCAAAGTTGTGAACATATCAATGAAGGTGGCGGTCGGCTATGACTTACCAATTGGACATGTACCAACTTACCATTGTCGTCAGGTTCCATAGGGCTATGCTGTTGTCGGGGTGGATAAAATCATGCCCACCTTCCAAGGTTTGAAGATTGACTACCCTGCAGGTGAAGGCGATGTGACTGAACTAGGAGAAGCAACAAACGTCCCCATTCTATGGCCAAAGGAATGTATCGTGCTTCTAAATCACACGCCAAGGCCATCTTCGCCGCCGCCTCACCCGTCTCCAGCGCGATCGTCGCCGCCGCGGCAGCCGTCTTTGTCGCCCCACCCATCTCCGTCACCTCACCCGTCTCCGTCGCCTCACCCGTCTCCGTCGCCTCACCAGTCTCCGGCGCAGCCATCGCCGCCGCGACAGCCATCGCCGGCTCCTCAGGAAAAAAGCGTCAGCATACCACCGCTACTCTGCGGAGTGGTAAGCGATCGCCGACACGTAAACATGAGCCTCTTCCAAAAGTACCAAAGGTTCCTCCCAAGAGAGCTTATGACTATACTAAAGAGGAGATTACGGCGATCGTTGAGGCGGAAACGACATCGTTTGTCGCTAAGATGAGGCGGCCGAAAGAGCCAGAGTTCCCCAGCACCGAAGAAGATAAAGCCCGGGTGTGCAAAATGCTAAAGGGCCTTCACCAACCCGAGCCAAAGCTGTCATCAGACTATGAGCTCTCTATTCTCAAGTCACATACGGCACAACAACTGTCGAAGAGAAGTACTGGTGCAAGCGCGGAATCTGTTGCCCAGCTCAGAGAACAAACAAAACAATCTTGCGTCCCTCTCAAGGTGATTTCCCATACCAATGTGGGGTCGAGCAAATATGCGGCCGTAGAGCAGTATGATCCAGAGGTAGTTGCACTATACGGAGAAGCGGCCGTTGCTCAAGGTATGAGTATTGCCCACTACTTATCCCAGTTACAGTACTTCCCCGTGGGTGAAGTAGCATACAAATACCAGTACAACAAACCTCTCGTCAAACCTGAGGAGGTAAAGAATCTTCTAACAAAAATGTGAAGATTGCATAACTGGTACATGCATGCCACAAAGGCCGGGGCTAACTGGATAATGCCGAGGGTTACAAAAAATCATTATGGGAAAGAAGTAGAAGACATGATAGACATTGAATTTGTTGAACTATTTCAGTTATTCAATTAAGACGCCTTGGACAAATCGATCATCAGTGCCTATTGTCTGTAAGTACTAATTCTGTAATTAATTTAGTCTCTAGCTATGTCACCCGTTTATTGCATATGTATAATCATACTATAATATGCAGAATGAAGATTCTCGAATGCAGCAGAGGACAAATCTATGACATTGGGTTCGTTGAACCATATTGGGTTCCTCAAGCTAATCTCAAAACAAAACCCCAGGATACAGATGATAATATTGTACACGCGTTAAGGTTTCAAGAAACCAGAAGGGAAATACTATTTCCTTAGTACTTCGAGTGCGTGTTATTGTCTTGTATACACTTTCTATTTTGCTTATTCTACGTTAAGTGTATAATTGATGAGGTATGCATGCGCAGCTTGCACTATATTATGTTAATCATTCAACCTAACAAAGGGTGGGTACTAGTCATGGACTCGAAACATAAACCTCTTAAGACGTGGAAGGACATGCAGATGATTCTCCAGCGGTAATTCTAATCATTACAACACTATATCGGCAACGTTCGTAAATTTCATGATATCAAGTAATTAATAACTTCTTTTATTCGTTTTCTTCACCGGACAGCGCTTGTAAACGGTTCACCAAGAAGGCTAGGGGTGTTTGGAAAGAGGAGCTTACATTTAAACCACTAGATGTAAGCACCACTAGCTATATCCGCGCATCTCTTTGATTCTAGTTTTGATACCGTTATTATCATACTTGATTATTATTTTGATTGAACTCTGTTCTCGTAAAGTGCCTGACGCAGGGACCATGGAACAATTTATGTGGATACTATGTTTGCGAGTTCATCCGTCGGACGTGCTGTGAGAAGGGCAGAAATTTAGAGCAACTTAACATACGTAAACAATTTTTATAGTTTTTTATTACCATCAAATTTTGTTTAGTTTCATTCATAGAGGTTGACTCCTTTTTTAAATCAGCTCGAACATCTACGGGACGGTCTTCTGCCAAAGGATCGCCTACGAGCAATTCAGAAGGAATTGGCGGGATTCTTGGATGCAGAAGTCTTAAACCCAAAAGGAGAATACTATGCGGGTGTATAGGTAATAGGGATTATACAAATAGCTTATTTTGTATGTATATATGTGCATGAAACCCGTGTATCGAATGTAATATGTCCGACACTTGGATCTCTATTGTCATGATGATCTTGTGTAATATAATGGTTCTTTCATTGATGACTGCAAACCACAAAATAAAAAATAAAGCAACATAAATGAATTCTATGCCGTGGCACAAAAAGTGGCCAAAATGCTATCACGACAAAAAAAAAACGGTTGCCAAAATGAATTCTCTGTCGTGGCAGAGGGTCATTTGTCGCGGTTCATGTTACGAACCGGGACGGTTGCTCCTCCCCGTCGCGCGGAGCAGCGGCCACGTGTACGCTATTTTGTCCCGGTTCATTGGGCAACCCGGACTAAAGGGTGGGGGCTTTAGTCCCGATTGCCCCATCCCGGTTGGGTAACCGGGACTAAAGCCCCTTACCAACCGAGACGCATGTCACGTTTCTCCACCAGTGATATACTATTTTACTGTCTGAAATTAGTCTTTTTTATATCTCCCACTGCATATTTTTTTAACGGATTTTTTTTGCGTAAACTCCTATGCATATATCTTTGTGTAACTTCCCATATGCCTACTTATAAGCTAAAGTAAGGAAATAGGGTGAGATAAGCAAGAATGAGCCGAACGAAGCCATCTACTCCCTCCATTTCAAAATGGATGTCTCAGGTTTTTTAAATTTTGGATAAATCTATATACTAAATAGTGTCTAGATTCATCCAAATTTTAACAAATCTAAGACATCTATTTTGAGACGGAGAAAGTACAAATTTTAACGCTATAACTTTATGAGACATAGAAGTGTGAGGTCTTAAATTTTTTTAAAATCTGATATATAGTGAAGGGAGCATTGGTGTCCATGTGCAGAAAATCCCTTCTCGGTTAGGGATCTATTAACATCTCGATGTGAAGACAAGAACCTTGGAACCAAAGTAAAACTTAAATATTGAACATTATGCGCACAATTTACCTGATTCTCTCACATTGTCTATCGATCTTTTGTGCAACAATGTGTCAAATGCTTTGAGATATGTCACCCGAGGAACCTGCGGATAATATTTACTTGTTTAGTTTCGATGGTCTAACTTGGTCAGAAAAGAAAATCACAACATGCATGTCACTATTTTCTTGCAAATTTAATTTTCATTTCTCTGCAACATTACTGACCCGAGAAACACTATAGGCAGATCTAACAGATGACTGGAACGGTCTCTTTTATTGAAAAAATATGGAATGAATTTCACTTTTTATGTCATGCTTTGTACATCTCTGATTAATTTTATCGCATTACTATTGTAAATCTTCTTGTATATATTACTGACCAGATCGAGAACGCTATAGGCAGATCTAACAAATGACTGGAACAGTCCCCTTTATCAAAAAAATATGGAAATGAATTTCACTTTTTATGTCAAGCTTTGTATAGGTTTTATTGCATTGCATATCTTCTGCTATATTTTACCCTTGACTTCATGCATTGTGCCATCGTTTAATGGTTTCGTCAAACTTTCACCTGCTATGCCACATGCATGTCTGGTGAACGGATGCCAAGTGGGAGGTGCAAAATCCCCTAGGCGTGTACAATGCCACAAACTTGACAATCTTCATCAGCTTCATCAGAAAGGGGGTACACTGCACTACATGATCAGCTTCTTGCCTTCTTCCACCCACGATTCTTCCAGTGCAAGTCCATGAGTGATGAGTCCTCGTTTGCTTACTGAACAAGTCTATGTACCTTGGGTGAACCCTAGTTGTTGTCGATGCGTAAGCATGTGAATATTTTACTTGATCTAAAACGCTAGGCATTATATAGGTCTCAGGTGCACGCGATCTCTTGATTGACATAATCCCAAGATCTTTGCTCCTTTGACCGGGCTACAGGCAACTTTAACTATTCTCGAATGACGAATACTACTGTAACTACTTGATCCTCCTACTACTATTTGATCACGTTAAATAATTTATGCACTAGTCAATAAATTTAAAAGACCGATCCGATAAAAAGGACTAGACAGTGTATTTGTATTCAACACAGGTACGTACGGAGTCAAAGACTGAGCATTTGTATTTTTGATGCGTGGGCAGGCCAATAATTTACTTAATCTAAAACGCAAGGCATTATATAGTTTCAAGTGCATGCGGTCTCTTGATTGAAAGAATCCCAAGATCTTTGTTCCTTTGACCAGGGTACCGACTACCGACGACTTTAACTATTCTGGATGAGCAATGTAGTACTCCTAGGGTAACATGATCCTCCGACCCTATCAGCTGCTAGGTAATCACAACAGACACGGGAGCTGTTGTTTAATATGTGGGAGTCCAAGCGAAGACGACCGGCGCATGGAGACCGCCGCTTCCGATCGATTTGACAAGTGCTTGTCCGGCCGGGCATGCATGTTCCTTGCACCGTGTTCGCCTACTCCCTCCGTCCGACAAGCTTGACCAACTTTATAAATAAATATAATAATATATATTATATCTAATTTATATATATTATAAATTTAGATTTGAAAATACATCTAGTGGTATTAATTTAGTGTCATAATTATTGTTACATTTTTTATAAAATTTATCAAATTTTATTAACTTTGACTTAGGACAAGAGTAGAAGTACACTTATTTACGGACGGAGGGAGTATCTATCTAGCTAGCTTAGCAAATCTAGTGGAAGCAGCACTACTTAGTGCATGCGTACCGTGTGTCTGGACTTGCATGGGAAGACGTGCATGTACCAGTGCATGAGCAGGCACAAGGCCTGGACACGTCATATCATGCACATCCGTAGACAAAGCAAAAGTTTCAGACAGTGACAAAAGAAAGTATCCACCACTCGTGCTCGTGCGCAGTCATGCCGACATGGCGGCCTTGCCATGTCGACGACGTACGTGTACGTACGTCGATGCATGCGAGTGCAACAGGATAAAGAAGACGGCGGTGCACATGCATGCATGGGGGCGGCAACAGCGAGACGACGACCGCACCGCACGTACGCACAGCGCGGCAGAACGGCGAGTCGAAGCATATGGAACGGATAGGAACGATGGAGCCTTGCCTTCGTTAAGGTGGGGCCCGTTCCTTTATCCGCTGTCCTCATCCCAAGGAAGGTACGGTTGCCCAAGCACGCACATACGGAACGGGACGGAGTAGTCATGCATCATGCGCCCTGCCGACAGTGTTGAGTGTTGAGACATGAGATTTACCGCGTTGGTGCACCCGATTCGAATTACGCTATCTATTCCCTATGTCCGTGTTTAAAGAACATAATTTTGCAAATCAAGCAATCCTAAACAAAATGCTTGCATGTATATGAACGTTTTTCTGACTCTTTTTCTTCTCATGTATGTTCTACTTCATACTATTAAATGGACTAATTAGATAACATCCCAGATCTAGAAAATTACAAATTGTGTCAATTTAAATCAGTACGGAGGGAATAGCTCCGGCAGAGCTAATTAAACAGGAACCGTGCATGCATGTGCCATGCGGGGTCATGTCATCGGTCCATCACTAAAAGCGCGGGAAACATGGCATTTGTGTGGCCGGTGCGTGTTCCGCCCAAAACAGCCAGGGATCTGTCCAAATCCTTGCGCCAAATTTGATGCCTACATGCACACGTGCTGCTCTGCACCAATTATTCCCTCCGTTTCAAAATATGAGTACTTCCTTTCGTTTAAAATAACTGACTTGGGTTTAAGTAGATTCAAACAAATTTAGACACATTTTCATAAATTGATATATTTGAATGTAGACAAATCCAAATCGATTATTTTTAGACAAAGACAGTATAAGATGTTTTAGATTTTTTTAAAAATGTGTATACATTTTTTAATGTGTAGATTTATTCCAAATTTAAGTGAATCTACATATTTAAAAATAGTATAGATACATTTTTTCATAAAGATAAATATTTTATATTTTGAAATGGAGGAAGTAGAAGTGTTCCCTTCCTCACGCGTCCTCTCTATCAAAGCTTAGTGCACAAATAGATAGAAATAACCTTTTCTTCAAAAAGTAAAACAAAATTAACTCTAGTCCTAACTATTTCACAAATCCAACGATTTGGAGCAACGTGTAACAAAGACGCCGAAGTACACTCTAGCGCCATTCCATAGGAGGGCTAGGGCACGTCCGAGCGAACCGGCGGACAGCTGCGTGGCACCCTAGCGGACAGATTCATCAGGACAAACGCGCTTGACCGATCCATTCATACATAAAATTTGGGCATCGGTTAGGTCGGTCCGGACAGTGCGTTTGTCCTCGCGTCCTATTACTAGTTCATCTGGGCCCTCTCACCAGTGGCATAACAGAAACTCTCCTCCCCAAATCCTCGTCCTGCATATCCCTCGACCAGCGCAGGCGCGACCGTTGCCGTCGCCACTGCCCGCTGTCGCCAACGCCCCGCGATATCGAGCAACACCGTAGGCCACGCGCGTTGCCGAAGTTGTCTGGACGCGCCGGAGGCCATCTCGTTGCTCAGGCCTCCGCCTATTGACTGGACGCGTGAGAGCCGCCGGAGTGCGTCGCACACAACCTGCTTGGTCGTTTGCCTGACCGCGGTTGAGGTACGTTTGCTGGTCATTTCTAGGTTATCTGGTCCGCTGCGGGAGTTGGCATGTCCATTAACAGTCGTATGCTTTAATCGATGGATAGCAGTCGAAGGGAAACCGAGTTCTTATACAAGACGGGCTATTACTCGATATCCATCTAGGAAGGATGTGGAGCGAGCATTTGGTGTGCTTCAGTCAAGGTGGGCTATTGTCCGATACTCTGCTAGAAGCTAGAGCATAGAGAGGATGTGGAATGTGATAACTGCTTGCGTGATCATGCTGTCGTCAAGGACGAGCGTGATGACGACATCTTAGAGCAAGACTGAGAATTTCAGGGTCAGTTGGTTGAGCCAGAGTCAGTTCTAGCGTCTATGAAAGATTCCATGCAAGTGCATGAAACTTTGCATCACAGGTATATTAGGATGTGCTCTGATATCATAAAGTATTTATGCACTAGCCAATTATCCCAAAAGTCCGATCTGATGTAAATGGCTAGGCAGTATATTTATATTTAACAAGGTAGACCTATGATCGGCTTCAACTAGATTTGGTTAAGTATATATAGGCTCGTGCGGGAAACCATTTTCCATTTTCCGAGCGCAAAAAACGGATCGTTTTGTGAAGCAACCACCAAAATGCTGTTTCAAAATACTAACGTCCCATTTTTATAAAATACTAGACCACCTTACATGGACTATCTCCCAACCGAGATATCTCAAAACTTTCCGTCCATCCCGGGTAAAAAGGATAAATGTCTGCCGAATTGGTAGGAAGTGGGTTCGGTTTGTACTCCACGTACATGATCTAACGCCCATTAATATATAAAATGATAAAAATATAAGTTAATCCATTTTAAATTTTAAATGGTTCATAGTTTAAATGGTTACATTAATTATTGTTAAAAACATAAAATGGTTTTGAATTTAATTATTCAAATTCAAACACTTTTTATGTTTAAAGTTTTCTAAATTCCAAATTATTATATAAAAATATAAGTTAATTCATTTTTAATTTTAAATGGTTCACAGTTTAAATGGTTACATTAATTATTTTTAAATACATAAAATGGTTTTGAATTAGTTATTCAAATTCAAACACTTTTTATGCATGTTTCAATTTTTCTAAATTCCAAATTAATATATAAAAAATATAAGTTAATTCATTTTTAATTTTAAATGGTTCATAGTTTAAAGGCTTACATTAATTATTTTTAAAAACATAAAATGGTTTTGAATTAGTTATTCAAATTCAAACACTTTTTATGTTTAAATTTTTTCTAAATTCGAAACTAATATATAAAAATATAAGTTAATTCATTTTTAATTTTAAATGGTTACATCAATTATTTTTAAAACATAAAATGGTTTTGTATTATTTATTCAAATTCAAAAACTTTTTATGTTTAAATTTTTTATAAATTCCAAATTAATATATAAAAAATATAAGTTAATTCTTTTTTAATTTTAAATGGTTCATAGTTTAAATGGATAAAAATTTTTAAACATAAAATGGTTTTGAATTAGTTATTCAAATTCAAACATTTTTTATGTTTAATGTTTTTCTAAATTCCAAATTAATATATAAAAAATATAAGTTAATTTATTTTTAATTTTATATGGTTCATAGTTTAAATGGTTACATTAATTATTTTTAAAAACATAAAATGGTTTTGAATTGGTTATTCAAATTCAAACACTTTTTATGTTTAAAGTTTTTCTAAATTCCAAATTAATTATCATTAAAAAAACATTACAAATTTAAACCCTAAAATAAAAATAAGGCGGGAACAGAGAGATAATTTGTGATTTTTTTTTGAAAACAGGACCTTTAGTCCCGATTTCTGGCTCCAACCGGGACTAAAGGCCCCGTGTGCGGGACCCACAAAATTTTTCCTACGATGGGAACAACTATGTACCAAGATCTATCTACTAGATACAAAAAACGGGCGGATGTATATCCGTAGAGAACATACCCATGAAGATCGACAAAGCTTAACGAGTTCAACTCATGGTTGATGTAGACGATCTCTTGCCGATCTCAAGATCGAGAGGAAGTCCTAGCGCCGCAAAGCAGCAGCACATCCGTGCTCGCACACACGTACAAGACACCGAGCAACCTCTGCCTCCTCGCTCCAGCGATGCAGTGGAAGCACAACCCTTTCTTGCCGAATAGCCACCGGGAACATGTATCTCGCTAGTCCGAGACCATGGGGGATAAATTCTAGAGGGGGAGAGAGATCCTTCACGAGGAGGTGTGAGTGAGAGAGGAGAGGGGGTGCCTTTTATAAGAGGAGGGGGGCACCCAAGGGGGTGGCCGCCGGCCATGGGGGCTGCCCCCTCCCCTCCTTCATTTATGTGGGTGGATACTCCACTCACAAAATGGCCCTTCAATTTTCTCCACTCAAAAATCCACTCAAATTCCCATTAAATTTACACCAAATTTAATGCAAAATCTCATTAAATAAAACTCTTTTATTTTATTCAGAATTTTTTCAATTACTTTAATGACAAACATTCACAAATAACCCCTTGCTAGAATTCCATTTCACATGCATAACCACTTTATGCAATTTCACCCGAAAACCTGTTTCGGTATCTAGTGAAATAAATTCATGCGCTTGTTTATTATTTCGGCATGAAACATTTGCTCCAACTGGATGTCAGTGTCCCTTAAGTGTGTCACCCTACGGTTCGCGAATAATGCGGACATGATTGAGACCCTTCTCCGATCAATAATCGATGGCGGACCGAGATCCACCGACTCCCACACATTCAACGATGACTTTTCCTGTGATCGACGGAACCTTTTACGCTTGTATCTTAATCCCTTTGTTTCAGGATATGTTACATGTCCGAGATTCGATCATCGGTATCTCCATACCCAGTTTGATCTTGTTACTGACATGCACTCTTTTCTCGTTCCTGTGATATAACATTCTAATGATCAAATCACTTGCTTGCAAGCTAACCAATGTGATATCACCGAGAGGGCCCAGAGTATATCTATCAGTCATCAGGATGAACAAATTCCACTCTTGATCCATGATTCTCAACATAACACTTTAGTAGCTTTAAAGCCATCTTTATAATCACCTAGTTACGATGTGATGTTTGATGTCAACAAGAAACTCTTCCAGTGTTTCGCAAAAAAAAGAAACTCTTCCGGTGTTAGTGATTGGCATGATCTCATGGTCTAAGGATTAGGACTACTTCGTAAGTTGTTTATAGCAATATAAACTTAATTAATTTGATCGTAATGCTATACTTCGGATGAATGTTCATCACACCATTACACTAATGTTGTGATCTCGTTATTAACAACATCCATTGTCTATGATCAGGAAACTGTGATCATCTTGTTAATAAACGAACTAGTTTATGAGAGAGGCATAACTAGGAACTTTCTGTTTGTTTATTAAACACACATGTATTAATGTTTCCGTATTAATACAATTATAGCATGCAAAATAAACATCTATCATATACTTGGAATACACATAATAAACATTTTATTATTGCCTCTCAGGGCATATTCCCTTCAGTCTCCCACTTGCACTAGAGACAATAATCTAGTTACATAGTGATGTATCTAACACCCATGGAGTTCTGGTGTAACACCCTCAGAATCGGACCTATGTAAGTTTGAGCAAAATTCGCCAAACCCGCATAGAAACGATTCAAAGGTGCCCACCAGGCACTTTCGTGCGGGTGGAAAACGAAGTAATAACATTACACAACAGTCCTCGATGGGACCCACAAAACAGATATATATATAACAGCGACTCAATGAGTCAAGAATACAGATATACGGTACAAAGATCCATATCACCTTTAAAACGATAGAGCGTCCAGCTACGGACAAGATGCAAATGGGGCTAAGAGCCCTGAAGAATAACCAATGGCGTCCATAACCCTGCCTGTGCCAAGCCGGAAGGGTAACCGCTAACGGCGCGTCGATCTCAAAACCTGCTTGAACAAAAGGGCCGACAAAGGGCAAAAGAAAAAGAAGGAGCCAAGATCGAGGCCAGACACGGAGGCTAGAATTGGCGGTCCTCGCCACATAGGTATGGTGGATGGCCGAATGACAACATGCACTAAACAACCTATAGAGACTCGATACAACTGGCGGCAATCAGAGAGGGATACGAAAGACCTATTCGAAGATAACCTGATACTACCATCAAACAAACCCATCCCGGTGTTTCCCCCTCGATACCAAACGAGGAAGTCAACCGAGGAACTCACACAGTTGGCAGTTTTACTTATTCAGTTATCGTTGGAGTAATTACTAGTCAGATATAGATATTCATCCTGATAATATAAGCAGTGGGCAATTTTAGTTAACCATTCCGTTATAGTGGCAACACTTACTAGTCAGATACAATTAGCATGAGATAATCCTTAAACCCAGCAGTTGTTGGTACTTTTATTCAGCCATTCCGTTGTAGTTGCAATACTTACTAGTCAGGTACAATGGTCGCAAGCGACAATCCAAACAAGCAATTGTGGGCAGTATTATTAGCCATTCCGTTATAGTGAAGCTGATTACTAGTCATTATAAGTCAAATTTATAGCAATAAACTTTAGTTATGCTTGTCTATGATCGAGATACTGTGCTCCAAGTCGTCCATATCCATGCGACACGGCTTTTTGAAAGTTTTACCGGCCGGGTGCACCAATAGCAACACACGCCGATCAACCTCGAAAAACCAACTCAAAACCCAACGAGGCTTTCACGACTGAACAATCACAGAATTCAGAAATATTTCAGGGGGCCACCCCTTAAGTAGATCCCGCAACGAAGCCAGCTGACTCCGAGACGGGCTCAAGGTTTGGGTATACGGCTGTGAACGACTGGGAACCCGAAAGTGTGGCTGGGCTTGTCGACACCGCTAATCGTGTCCCGATCCTAACAAGACAAAGGTGCTCTCGCACAATTTAAATACAGAAAGGTAGCATGGAATAAGAACAGGATAGTAAATAAAACCTCAAACTAGTTTGTTGCCCCAAGAAATAAGTCGGAATCAAGCTCTGGCTCAGGGGGGTCCCATATACCTCCCGGATGTGGATAGCGATAAATCAAGGAACAGAATCAAGTACTCGGGGTCTTACGGGACACAAGTGAGCAGGAAAACCAAATAGCAGATGTTGCTCACCGTGCCACTTTCTTTAGTTATCCCAACTACTCAAAGTTAAGTTGTTTAGGTACCTCATTATCCAACAGACGCTCACATACCCTACACATGTGTTTCACGACTGCATGGCTCAAACAACTCCTATAGTAGTGGCTCATGGGATGGAGGAACAAGCTTGGTGGGGTTTAAAAGTAAAGGCTATGCATACTTGGGATTCAATTTAATGCAATCGCGACTCAATGATGCAAGAATAAGATAGAGGCAATAGGTATTGTATGTATGCAAGCATGTGGAAGTGCTTGCCTGTTAACTCAGTTGAAGCGAGGGACGGATCTGGGTAGTGCTCCTGGTTCTCTTGATATAACCCTAGCTCAGTGTCTATCCGAGAAAAACCAAACAAACAAGGCCAACATGAATATAGAGCACAAGAATATGAATAAGATGCGTCAAGCAAACAATCATGCCATGATGAATGATGCGCAATTTACATGGCAAGAAGGTAGCATAGCATGGTGAGGTGTGGAAGACAAGTAGCAACATTTTAGTGGAGTTTTGGTTCACATTTTGTTGTCATAACATTGCTGTTCCCTATATTTTTATATGATGCATGCTGCAATTGAAGTCATGGATATCATAAACAGAAAGGTCTCGTCGAGCTGATCATTTTGGACCTATCATATGTTGAATTCGGAGTTTTAAATCAAAAGTTATTAAATTATTAAATTCTAGTGGCAATTGGTGTAATTTAAATACACTTGGAATTTAAATGTGCAAAAGGCAAATTGAAGGTCATATTTGGAATCCTCTCATTTTTCTGATATCCAAACATATATTACTTGTCAAATTTGGATTTATATTTTGAAAATTATTTGAAAACAGATTTCATTTTGAATTTGAATTAATTTGAAAAGATTTAAAATAAAAACAGATGAGCAGACAGCCTTTTTGTACCCAGCAGGCCCAAGCACTCAGCGACGGTGGGACCAGGCCGGCCACACATGCCGGCCGAGAGGGAAAGGAAAGGGCGGGTTGATATTTGAAAACACAGAGCCTTTTATAAAACTCCATGACACGCATGTGGGCTCCTAGGGACCGCGGGTTGGCAAAAGCAAAAGAGGGGGGTTGTGCAAAGTCATCCAGCGTCTTGTGGATCTTCTCTGCACGATTAATCAATCAACGCTATGACGAGAGAAACCGGGGAGCGCGACGGCTCGATCTCACGCCGCCAATGGGGCGGCTACCACGGGCCGGGCTTCGTTTGATGAGGAAGGAGGAGGCGGCTAGAAGACGCTCGCGCGCTGATGCGGTGCAGGCCGCCGGCACGCGTGTGCTCGAAACGATCGTCAGCGGCAGGAAGCGAGGCGCGAGCATGTCTAGGGGTCGAGGCTCACCGGGCTCGGTGGCGTGCTTGGATCGGGTCGGGCGGTCGTGAACGGCGGCGACGCCGTAGCTAGGGTTTTCCGAGCGGGCGCGGTCGGCGCTCTTCTCGCCCTTCTCCTGTCGCCCTGCCGACCTGCTGCAGACCAGCCCTCTTCGATCACTCTGCGACGATCTTGACGTCCGAGCAACGTGGAAAGGCGGTCTTGGCGGCCGACGTAGCTAGGTGGGCGAGAGGCGTAGGGTAGAAGGCGCGGCCAGATCTGGCGAGGCTAGAGGAGGCGTGGGGAAGGGAACATGGCAGAGAGGAAGGAAGGGTGGCGTGGAGGAGGCGGTGTGGATAAGGGTGGCCTCGGCCACCTTTATCCCTCCCCTCACGTGCTCGGCTCGGTCAGGCCAGGGCAAGGCAGGGCAGGTGGGGTGTCTTCCAGGTGGGGTAGATGGCCAGGGAGGCAGGCAGGTGGGCCTGGGGGCGTGGGCAGGTAAGGCTAGAGGGAGAGAAAAAGAGGGGAGAGGAGAGGGGCCGGCTCGGGCTAGGGCTAGGGTTAGGGGGTCCCTGGTCGTGTGGGGGGAAGGTTAGCTGGTAGAGGGTGCTGGGGTGGGGCTTGCATGGAAGAGAGAAGGGGAGAGATGGAGTGGGGCATGGGGTGATCAAACTAGAAGCTAGAAAGGAGGAGGGGGTACTTAGGGTTTTACTTAGGGGAGATGTAGATTAGAGGGGAAAGGGTGGCTTAGGGTTTAGGTTTAGCTAGTGTGGGGTTTGGGGTAGATTGTTGGGTTTGGCTAAGAGGGGGTAAGAAAGAGGGAGGTGGTACTTTGGTTGATCAAGCATGCTCCAAACTAGCCTTAACAAGATCAAGCAAGAAAAGAGGGAGAGGGAGATGATCATGAGATGATGGGGTGCTCTTTGGTCCCTGCATGCTCCAACATTGGCCAAGCAAGATCCAAGAGACAAGGAGGGTTTTAGGGTTGGGCATGCCCCATGAGCACATGTGTGTGCATGGAGCATGGGGACAAGAGGTTAAGCTAAAAGGGGGAAAAAGATGGATGATATGGTGAAGGAAAAACTACAAGCCAACAAAGATATGAACAAAGGAAAGATGATCCACTTAGAATTCCAAGTAAAACCAAAACTAGAAAAGGTGGCACTTGCATGGCCCATGCAAGATAATTAATGCCACATTTATCCTTGTGAAAACAATAATATTAATATGGCATTATTCATGTGCATTCCCAAAAGGTGGGCAAGGCCAAGCAAAGATTATGGGTGTAATCCAAAAAACCAATCATGAGCTAGAGATAAATCAACAAAATGCCAAGCTCAGATTAGTTGGATGGTGGAATTATAAGGTGGTGAAAGAAAAGGTGGTGGAGTCAATAAGAGAGATTCCCTTAACTCAACTTGGGCATTTAACAATATATCAAGAGCCAAATACAATATCAAGAGGCAAATACAATTAATCATGCACATGAGATAAGAACCAAACAAGAAAGGGTTTTATATGATGCTCAAATGCAAGGTGACATGATGACATGAGCATGATATGATGATGATGCAACAATTATATGTTGGAAGTGACCCATTTTATTATTATAACATGTAGCATTACAGGTGTTAGACAACTGGTATGCTACAACTCTCCCCCACTAAACAGGAATCTCGCCCCGAGATTCTAGGAAGAAGAAGAAGATACAAAGAGAGAAGGATGGTTGGCACGGAGTTCATCTTCACGCTCCCATGTGGCTTCATCAACAGAATGGTGTGACCACTGCACCTTGCAAAACTTGATGGACTTGTTGCGAGTCCTTCGCTCTTCGGTCTCAAGGATTTTGGTGGGGTGTTCTTGATAAGACAGATCTTCTTGGAGGTCGATTAGCTCATGATCCACGGTCTTGCCGGGGTCTTTGAAGCACTTCTTGAGCTGAGAGATGTGGAAAACATCATGGACTTTGAGTTTTTCCGGGAGCTCCAAGGCATAAGCAACTTCTCCTCTTCTACCACGTATCTTGAAAGGACCGATGTATCTAGGAGCCAACTTCCCTTTGATACCGAAGCGGTGTGTTCCTCTCATTGGAGTGACATGAAGGTAGACGAGATCACCAGGGGCATATACCATATCTGTGTGCTTCCTGTCATAGTTGCTCTTCTGACGACTCTGGGCAATCTTCAGGTTCTCCAAAATGATATGCACCTTCTCCTCTGCTTGGGTTACAATGTCAGGGCCAAACCAGATTATTTCTCCTGCACCTGACCAACCAATCGGAGTTCTGCACTTGCGACCATAGAGAGCCTCGAATGGTGCCATCTTCAGACTCTTCTGGAAGCTGTTGTTGTAGGAGAATTCAGCATATGGAAGGCATTCCTCCCACTTCATGCCAAAAGAGATGACGCAAGCTCTAAGCATATCCTCCAGAATCTGATTGATTCTTTCCACTTGTCCTTGCGACTGAGGGTGGTAAGCAGTGCTGAAGTTCAACTTTGTTCCCAAAGCTTTTTGAAAACTCTCCCAGAACTTTGAGGTGAAGATGCTCCCAGTGCAGACTGATTTCAAGCGAACCCCATACAGAGACAATTACTGATATAGAGCTCACCAATGAATTCCGAAATTGTTTCTTTGATCGAAGAAATGAGCCACTTTAGAAAGCACATCGATGACAACAAAATTGCATTGTTGCCCTTCTGCGACCTTGGGAAGCCAAAGGATGAAGTCCATCTCTACTTTCTCCCATTTCCATTCCGGAGGTTTCAATGGTCAGAAGACCAAATGGTTTCGATGGATGCCTTGACTCTGCGGCGAACATCACATACGAGACATACTTGGCACAATACCGTTTCAACCTGTGCCACCAGATTGTGTTTTCAAGTCCATGTACATCTTTGTGCTGCCAGGATGGATAGAAAGAACCGAATCATGTGCCTCCTTGAGAACTTGGTCTCTCAGACCCGGGTAGTTTGGAACAAACATCCGGTGTTCAAAGAAGAGCGTGCCTTGATCATCAACATGGAAGGACTCATACTTCGGAAGGTCAAGCTTAGCGATGAGCTTTTTGGTGTGCGGATCACCAAGCTGACGAGAGCGAATCTGTTCTTCCAAGAGAGGAGTAGCCAGAAGGTTCAGGAGATGCCCTTTTTCCACAGTTTCCAGGTTGAGCTGACGGAAATCCTCGCACAAGAGAGGCTGTTGCTCTTCTACCATGAGGTTGTTGACATAAGCTTTACGGCTAAGCGCATCTGCCATGACGTTTGCTTTGCCCGGGGTGTAGTTGATGGTCACATCAAAGTCATTGATTGCTTCGATCCATCTCCTCTGCCGAAGGTTGAGATCCGGTTGAGTGAAGATATACTTCAAACTCTTGTGGTCCGAGAAGATCTCACAACGGTTACCAAGCAAGTAGTGCCTCCATAGCTTCAAAGCAAAGACAACTGCTGCTAGATCGAGGTCATGTGTGGGATAGTTGATCTCATGCGTCTTCAACTGACGAGAGGCATAAGCAACCACCTGTCTCTCTTGCATAAGGACCGCACCCAATCCTTGCAAGGAGGCGTCGCAGAATATCTGGAAAGGCTTAGATGTATCTGGAGGAACCAAGACTGGTGTGGAAGTGAGCTTCTCTTTGAGTGTCTCAAAACTTTCTTGACAAGCAGGAGTCCACAGGTACTTCTTGCCTTTCTTGAGGAGATCGGTAAGAGGCTTTGCTATCTTCGAAAAGTTCTGAACAAAACGACGGCAATAGCTAGCCAAGCCGAGAAAACTCCGCACTTCCTTGACATTAGCAGGAGGAAGCCATTCAACTATTGTTTTCACGGTTTCCGGGTTGACTGCAATGCCCTTGGCAGAGATAACATGACCCAAGTATGTTACTTGAGCAGCCAAAACTCACATTTAGAGAACTTTGCATACAAGCGGTTCTCACGAAGCTTGTTCAGACACACGCAGTGTTCTTCATGCTCCTCCTTAGACTTGGAATAGACGAATGTCATCCGGATATACCACGACAAACTTATCAAGGTACTCCATGAAAGCGGAGTTCATCACCTCGAGAAGGTAGCAGTGCGTTGGTGAGGCGAAAGACATGACCGTGTACTCATACAGGCCATAGCGGGTGGTGAAAGCTGTTTTGGGCACATCTTCTTTGCGAATTTTGATTTGGTGATAACCACTTCTCAAATCCAGCTTAGAGAACACCACGACTCCTGCTAGCTGGTCAAAGATCATTTATCCGTGGGAGAGGATATTTGTTCTTGATGGTTTTAGCATTTAGAGCCCGGTAGTCAACACATAGCCTATCGGTTCTGTCACGCTTCTTCACAAAGATTGTTGGGCTACCCCAAGAAGAAGTGTTGTGTTGAATGAAACCCAACTTCTCTTGTTCATCAAGTTGTCGTTTGAGTTCAGCCAACTCAGAAGGACCCATTTTGTATGGCCTCTTGGAGATAGGAGCCGTTCCAGGTTCAAGCTCAATCACGAATTCAACCTCGCGATCCGGAGGCATACCCGGCAACTCTTCAGGAAAGACATCTGGGAACTCACAGACCACTGGTACCCTCTGAATAGCTTCCATAGCATCATCATTCAGAGTTGCCAAGGAAAAGAGCTGGACAGCAGGAGTCAGACTTGGAGAAAAGACTATATGGCCTTCAGGAATCTTCAGAGACACTGAGCGTTCAGCACAATCAATCACAGCTGCATTTGCTGTCAACCAATCCATGCCCAAGATGACATCAATGTCAGAGTTGCCCAGAACAATCAAAGAAGCCAAGAATGAAGAACCCCCAATCTCAACTTGATTGCCATGACTGATCTTAGATGCTATCATATTTGCTCGAGTAAAGAACCATTAACCGCTTAAGAATAGGCTCCATTGCTAAGTCATTCTCATTTGCAAACTTGTGAGACACAAAAGAATGCGATGCACCAGAATCAAAGAGAACTCGTGCAGGTACTGAGTTAACTGAAAGCATACCCATTACAACTCCAGGTGCGAGCTCAGCTTGAGAGGCGTTGACGCAGTTGGCGCGAACAACCGCAGACCCGGGCTTAGTGTTGATGTTGAGAGCGCGAGGCGGTGGTGCACGAACCGAAGGAGAGCTTGTTGCAGATCTTGGCGGGGGAGGAGGGAGAGCTTTGTTCTTCATTGGGCAGTTCCAGCTGGGATGTCCATGATCTCCACATGTGAAACAAGCACCGTGAGGACGTGGAGCAGAGTAGCCAAGGACTCCGCCAGAATCCCACTCTGATACCACTCTGTAACACCCTCAGAATCGGACCTATGCAAGTTTGAGCAAAATTCGCCAAACCCGCATAGAAACGATTCAAAGGTGCCCACCAGGCACTTTCGTGCGGGTGGAAAACGAAGTAATAACATTACACAACAGTCCTCGATGGGACCCACAAAACAGATATATATATATAATGACTCAATGAGTCAAGAATACAGATATACGGTACAAAGATCCAAATCACCTTTAAAGCGATAGGCGTCAGCTACGGACAAGATGCAAATGGGGCTAAGAGCTGAAGAATAACCAATGGCGTCCATAACCCTGCCGTGCCAAGACGGAAGGGTAACCCACCTTCTGATCGATCTCAAAACCTGCTTGAACAAAAGGGGTGCCGACAAAGGGCAAAAGAAAAAGAAGGAGCGTCGATCGAGGCCAAGACACAGCGAGGCTAGAATTGGCGGTCCTCGCCTACATAGGTATGGTGGATCGGCGGCGGCAGATGCACTAAACAACCTATAGAGACTCGATACAATCGGCAATCGAGAGGGATACGAAAGACCTATTCAAGATAACGATACTACCATCAAACAAACCCATCCGTGTTTCCCCTCGATACCAAACGAGGAAGTCAACCGAGGAACTCACACATTGGCGGTTTACTTATTCGATTATCGTTGCGGTAATTACTAGTCGATATAGATATTCATCCCGATAATATAAGCGGTGGGCAATTTTAGTTAACCATTCCGTTATAGTGGCAACACTTACTAGTCGACATACAATTAGCATGAGATAATCCTTAAACCCAGCTTGTTGGTACTTTTATTCAGCCATTCCGTTGTAGTTGCAATACTTACTAGTCAGTACAATGGTAAGCGACAATCCAAAAAGCAATTGTGGGCGTATTATTAGCCATTCCGTTATAGTGAAGCTGATTACTAGTCATTATAAGTCAAATTTATAGCAATAAACTTTAGTTATGCTTGTCTATGATCGAGATCATGCTCCAAGTCGTCCATATCCGGACACGGCTTTGAGAAAGTTTTACCGGCGGGTGCACCAATAGCAACACACGCTCGATCAACCTCGGAAAACCAAATCAAACCCAACGAGGCTTTCACGGTGAACAATCACAGAATTCAGAAATATTTCGAGGCCACCTTAAGTAGATCATAGCGAACGGTGACTCGAGACGGGCTCAAGGTTTGGGTATACGGTACGTGAGCAGCAGAACCGAAAGTGTGGCTGGGCTTGTCGACACCGCGGAATCGTGTCCCGATCCTAAACAGTACAGTGTGCTCCTCGCACAATTTAAATACAGAAAGGTAGCATGGCATAAGTACAGGATAGTAAATAAAACCTCAAACTAGTTTGTGGCCCCAAGAAATAAGTCGGAATCAAGCTCGCCTGGGGGTCCCATATACCTCCCGGATGTGGATAGCGCGATAAATCAAGGAACAGGAATCAAGTACTCGGGGTCTTACGGGACACAAGTGAGCAGGGAAAACCAAATAGCAGATGTTGCTCACCGGTGCCACTTTCTTTAGTTATCCCAGAACTACTCAGGTTAAGTTGTTTAGGTACCTCATTATCCAACAGACGCTCACATACCCTACACATGCTGTTCTATGACTCGCATGGCTCAAACAACTCCTATAGTAGTGGCTCATGGGATGGAGGAACAAGCTTGGTGGGGTTTAAAAGTAAAGGCTATGCATACTTGGGATTCAATTTAATGCAATCGCGACTCAATGATGCAAGAATAAGATAGAGGCAATACGTATTGTATGTATGCAAGCATGTGGAAGTGCTTGCACATAACTCTTGAAGCGAGGGCGGATCTGGTAGTGCTCTGGTTCTCTTGATATAACCCAAAGTTCTGTCAAGAAAAACCAAACAAACAAGGCCAACATGAATATAGAGCACAAGCATATGAATAAGATGCGTCAAGCAAACAATCATGCCATGATGAATGATGCGCAATTTACATGGCAAGAAGGTAGCATAGCATGGTGAGGTGTGGAAGACAAGTAGCAACATTTTAGTGGAGTTTTGGTTCACATTTTGTTGTCATAACATTGCTGTTCCCTATATTTTTATATGATGCATGCTGCAATTGAAGTCATGGATATCATAAACAGAAAGGTCTCGTCGAGCTGATCATTTTGGACCTATCATATGTTGAATTCGGAGTTTTAAATCAAAAGTTATTAAATTATTAAATTCTAGTGGCAATTGGTGTAATTTAAATACACTTGGAATTTAAATGTGCAAAAGGCAAATTGAAGGTCATATTTGGAATCCTCTCATTTTTCTGATATCCAAACATATATTACTTGTCAAATTTGGATTTATATTTTGAAAATTATTTGAAAACAGATTTCATTTTGAATTTGAATTAATTTGAAAAGATTTAAAATAAAAGCAGATGAGCAGACAAATTTTTGTACCCAGGCAGGCCAGCCGCACTCAGCCAGGTGGGACCAGGCTGAGCCACATGCCAATGGTGAGAGGGAAAGGACTGGGTTGATATTTGAAAACACAGAGCCTTTTTATAAAACTCCAACAGACGCAGGTGGGCTCCTAGGGACCATGGTTGGCAAAAGCAAAAGATGGGGGGGGGTTGTGCAAAGCTGTCACGTGTACTGTGGATCTTCTCGCTGTGAACTGAATCAACGTTGCGACAGAGAAACTGAGGCGGCGCCGGGCTTGATCTCGCGGCCATGAATGCCAATGGCTACCTCTGGCTGGGCGGTTTGATGACAGGAAGGAGGCGGCTAGAAGACGCTCGCCGCCAGATGCGGTTCTGGCGGTCGCTGCCACGCAGCAGTGTGCTCGGCGAAACGATCGTCGGCGGCAGGAAGCGAGGCGAGGCCAGAGCATGTCTAGGGGGGTCAGGGGCTCACCGCGGGCTCGCTGGCGTGCTTGGATCGGGTCGGGGCGGTCGTGAGCACGGCAGGCCGGCGTAGCTAGGGTTTTCCGACGGAGCAGCGTCGGTCCTGGCGCTCCGGTCCTTCTCCTCCTTGCTGGCCCGTACCGATCTGCTGCAGAGGACCAGCTCGCCCTCTTCGATCACTCCTGCGACGATCTTGACATCCAGAGCAACGTGGAAGGCAGGGTGCTGGCGGCGGCCGGCGTAGCTAGGTGGGCGGAGAGGCAGAAGGAGGGGTAGAAGGCGCGGCCAGATCTGGCGAGGCTAGAGGAGGCGTGGGGAAGGGAACATGGCAGAGAGGAAGGAAGGGTGGCGTGGAGGAGGCGGTGTGGATAAGGGTGGCCTCGGCCACCTTTATCCCTCCCCTCACGTGCTCGGCTCGGTCAGGCCAGGGCAAGGCAGGGCAGGTGGGGTGTCTTCCAGGTGGGGTAGATGGCCAGGGAGGCAGGCAGGTGGGCACAGGCGTGGGCGGTAAGGCTAGAGGAGAGAAAAGAGGGAGGGAGGGAGGGCTCGGGCTAGGGCTAGGGTTAGGGGTCCCCACAGTGGGTGGGGGAAGGTTAGCTGGTAGAGGGTGCTGGGGTGGGGCCTGCATGGAAGAGAGAAGGGGAGAGATGGAGTGGGGCATGGGGTGATCAAACTAGAAGCTAGAAAGGAGGAGGGGGTACTTAGGGTTTTACTTAGGGGAGATGTAGATTAGAGGGGAAAGGGTGGCTTAGGGTTTAGGTTTAGCTAGTGTGGGGTTTGGGGTAGATTGTTGGGTTTGGCTAAGAGGGGGTAAGAAAGAGGGAGGTGGTACTTTGGTTGATCAAGCATGCTCCAAACTAGCCTTAACAAGATCAAGCAAGAAAAGAGGGAGAGGGAGATGATCATGAGATGATGGGGTGCTCTTTGGTCCCTGCATGCTCCAACATTGGCCAAGCAAGATCCAAGAGACAAGGAGGGTTTTAGGGTTGGGCATGCCCCATGAGCACATGTGTGTGCATGGAGCATGGGGACAAGAGGTTAAGCTAAAAGGGGGAAAAAGATGGATGATATGGTGAAGGAAAAACTACAAGCCAACAAAGATATGAACAAAGGAAAGATGATCCACTTAGAATTCCAAGTAAAACCAAAACTAGAAAAGGTGGCACTTGCATGGCCCATGCAAGATAATTAATGCCACATTTATCCTTGTGAAAACAATAATATTAATATGGCATTATTCATGTGCATTCCCAAAAGGTGGGCAAGGCCAAGCAAAGATTATGGGTGTAATCCAAACAACCAATCATGAGCTAGAGATAAATCAACAAAATGCCAAGCTCAGATTAGTTGGATGGTGGAATTATAAGGTGGTGAAAGAAAAGGTGGTGGAGTCAATAAGAGAGATGCCCTCAACTCAACTTGGGCATTTAACAATATATCAAGAGCCAAATACAATATCAAGAGGCAAATACAATTAATCATGCACATGAGATAAGAACCAAACAAGAAAGGGTTTTATATGATGCTCAAATGCAAGGTGACATGATGACATGAGCATGATATGATGATGATGCAACAATTATATGTTGGAAGTGGCCCATTTTATTATTATAACATGTAGCATTACAGGTGTTAGACAACTGGGATGCTACATCTGGTGTAGATCATGTTTTGCTCTAGGGAGAGTTTTAGTCAACGGATCTGCTACATTGAGATCCGTATGTACTTTACAAATCTTTATATCTCCATCCTTGACATGCTCGCGGATGGAGTGAAACCGGCGCTTAATATGCTTGGAATGCTTGTGAGACCTTGGCTCTTTGGCATTGGCAATGGCACCATTGTTGTCACAATAGATCACCATTGGGTCCAACGCGTTTGCAACCACACCTAGTTCGGATATGAACTCCTTCATCCAAACCGCCTCCTGAGCTGCTTCTGAAGCAGCAACATATTCGTCCTCCGTTGTTGATCCCGCCACCACAGGTTGTTTGGAGCTCCTCCAACTAACCGCTCCACCATTCATGAGAAATACGTATCCGGATTGAGACTTAGAGTCATCCGGATCGGTGTCAAAGCTAGCGTCGACATAACATTTAGCGACGAGCTCTTCTTCACCTCCGTATACAAGAAACATATCCTTAGTTCTTCGCAAGTACTTAAGGATATTCTTGACCGCTTTCCAGTGTTCCGAACCTGGATCCGATTGGTACCTACTAGTCAAACTAATAGCATGTGCCACATCCGGTCTTGTACATAGAATGGCGTACATTATAGAGCCTATGGCTGAAGCATAGGGGACTTTGTCCATTTTCTCTCTTTCTTCCGCCGTAGCCGGACTTTTGAGTCTTACTCAATGTCGTGCCTTATGTCATAGGTAAGAACCCCTTCTTACTATCTTCCATTTTAAACTTCTTTAAAATCTTATCAAGGTATGTACTTTGCCATAGCCCTATTAGGCGCCTAGATCTATATCTATAGATCTTTATGCCTAATATGTATGACGCTTCACCTAGGTCCTCCATTGAAAACTTGCTGTTTAGATAACTTTTAACACTACTTAAAAGATCTATATCATTTCCGATCAATAATATGTCATCCACATATAATATCAGAAATGCCACATTGCTCCCACTCACTTTCTTGCAAATATAAGCTTCTCCATAAGTTTGGACAAATCCAAACTCTTTGATCACCTCATCAAAGTGGAGATTCCAACTTCGTGATGCTTGCTTCAATCCATAGATGGATCGCTGAAGCTTGCACACCTTGTTAGCATCCTTCGGATCGACAAAACCCTTTGGTTGTATCATATACAACTCTTCTTCAATATTACCATTGAGAAACGCGGTTTTGACATCCATCTGCCATATCTCATAATCTAAATATGCAGCAATTGCTAACATAATCCTAACTGAATTTAGCATCGCTACGGGAGAGAATGTCTCATCGTAGTCAACTCCTTGAATTTGTCGAAACCCCTTTGCGACAAGTCGAGCTTTATAGACGGTCACATTACCATCAGCATCAGTTTTCCTTTTGAAAATCCATTTGTTCTCCACGGCCTTTCGGTCATGAGGTAAGTCCACCAAGTTCCAAACTTGATTTTCATACATGGATTCCATCTCGGATTTCATGGCTTCTAACCATTTGTTGGAATCCGGGCTCATCATCTCTTCTTCATACGTCACAGGATCATCATTTTCATCAACCATGAAATTCATGACAGGATTTCCGTACAGCTCGGGAGCTGCACGCGTCCTGCTAGACCTGCGAGGTTCGGTAGTACTCTCTTTTGGAGTTTCATGATCATTATCATTAGTTCCCTCTTCAACAGGTGAAGCCAACTCCGGAACAACTTCCGGCGCTACGCTACTCGCCATACTTTGAAGAGAAGGTTCAATAACCTCTTCGATTTCTAACTTCCGACTACTCACACCTTTCACGAGAAACTCTTTCTCTAGAAAGGATCCATTCTTGGCAACAAAAACCTTGCCCTCGGATATGTGATAGAAGGAATACCCAATAGTTTCCTTAGGGTATCCTATGAATACGCATTTTTCCGCTTTGGGTTCGAGTTTATCCGGTTGAAGTTTGTTCACATAAACATCGCATCCCCAAACTTTAAGAAATGATAGCTTAGGTTTGTTTCCAAACCACAATTCGTACGGTGTCTTTTCAACGGATTTAGATGGTGCCCGATTTAAAGTGAATGCAGCAGTTTCTATTGCATAACCCCAAAATGACAACGGCAAGTCCGTCAGAGACATCATAGATCGAACCATATCTAATAAAGTACGATTATGACGTTCCGACAAACCGTTTCGCTGTGGTGTTCCGGCAGGTGTGAGTTGTGAAACAATTCTACACTCTTTCATGTGAGTGCTAAACTCGTAACTTAGATACTCACCTCCACGGTCGGACCGTAGAAATTTGATCTTTCTATTACGATGATTTTCCACTTCATTCTAAAATTCCTTGATCTTTTCAAAGGTTTCAGACTTGTGTTTCATCAAGTAGATATAACCGTATCTACTCAAATCATCCGTGAAAGTAACAAAATAACGATATCCACCTCGCGCTGACACACTCATTGGACCACATACATCAGAATGTATGATTTCTAATAAATCTGTCGCCCGTTCCATTGAACCGGAAAACGGCGTTCTAGTCATCTTGCCCATAAGGCATGGCTCACATGTATCAAATGATTCAAAATCAAGTGATTCCAAAAGTCCATCTGAATGGAGCTTCCTCATGCGTTTAACGCCAATATGACCTAGACGGCAGTGCCACATATATGCGGATATATCATCATTAAGTTTAATCCTTTTAGCATCAACATTATGAATATGTGTAACATTATTATCGAGATCCAATAGAAATAAACCATTCATCATCGGTGCATGACCATAAAATATTTCATTCATATAAATGTAACAACCATTGTTCTCGGATTTAAATGAATAACCACTTTGCATTAAACACGATCCAGATACAATGTTCATGCTCAGTGCAGGCACCAATAACAATTATTCAAGTTTATAACTAATCCCGACGGCAAATGGAGAGGTAGCGTTCCGACGGCGATCACATCAACGCTTGATCCATTGCCGACACGCATCTTGACCTCACCCCTTGCTAGCGGTCGCTTGTTCCATGACCCACGATTCGAGTTACAAATATTAACTGACGGTATCAAATACCCGTGTTCTACTGAGCACTAGTCAAGTACATCAATAACATGTATATCATATATACCTTTGTTTGCCTTGCGGCCTTCTTATGCGCCAAATACTTGGGCGATTCGCTTCGATGGCGATCCCCTTACAATAGTAGCACTTTTCGATCGTAATTAGGTCCAACTCGGGGTTTCTTTTCAGGCACGGCAACCGGCTTTCCACCCTTACTTCCCTTCCATTTTCCCTTCTTGTCTTTCTTGAAACCAGTGTTCCTATTGATCATCAACACTTGATGTTCCTTTTTGATCTCCACTACTGCAGTTTTAAGCATTGACAAAAGCTCGGGGAGAGACTTCTTCATGCCTTGCATATTATAGTTTATCACGAAGCTCTTATAGCTAGGTGGCAGAGACTGCAGAACACGATGGATGCCTAAGTCAATGGGAATCGTTATTCCCAAGGACACAAGCTTATCAGCATAACCCGACATCTTGAGTAGATGACAGAGTTGTGCTCTTCCATCATGCAGCTAAAGAACTTTTCTGAAGCATTGTAGCTCTCTACAGAAGCATGTGTGTCGAAAATCATTTTCATCTCACCCATTGTATCAAATGCATTGCTGTTTTCGAAACGTTTTCGAAGTTCCTGCTCTAGCCCATACAATATGCCGCAATGAACTAAGTTGTGGTCCTCCTGAAGAGTTTGATAGACATTCTTCTCCTCGTCAGGGGCATCCTCAAAAGGTGGGGGGCCTAGCGGTGCTTCTAGCACATATTGCTTTTGTGCAGCAGAGAGGAGAATCCTCAAATTCATGGCCCATTCGGTAAAGTTGCTACCGTTCGTTGCAAGTTTCTCTTTCTCCATGAACACATTGAAATTAAAAGCAGGTGGTGCCATCTACAACAGAATTTGTAAAGTTTAGACTAAGTTTATGATATATTGAGTTCAACTAATCCATATTACGAATGAACTCCCACTCAAAAACAACATCCCTCGTGCCTTTTTGGTGATTACATGAACCAAATCCACTACACCAAGTCCGATCATCACGTGAGTCGGTGTAGCTTCAAAGGCGAGCATCAAATGGGCATCATATCTACTATATGACTCATGCTTAACCTTTCGGTCCGTGTTCCGAGGACATGTCTGTACATGCTAGGCTCGCCAAGTAAGAACCTTAGTATTCGCGTGTGTAACTGTTTTACACCCGAAATATGGTCGTGGATCCAAGAACACCCGATCATCACGTGATGTCTTGGATCGACGAAAACATAATCGGTGCATACTAAAGGAAGAACACATTCTTATCTTTATATTTAAAATAGGGATCATCTTATTATGCTAACAAAGCGCTAAACAAGCAATATAAGATGCTATCAAACATCACATGTTTATTAGTGGAATGATATGGTTCCCGCATATGATCTCTATCATGTGCACCGTGGTATGATCACTATCATACCTTTATGTGTAAATCCAAGGTCTATGGAGTTTACACGTTATGTATGTTGTAAGAGTATCATCTCATACTTCTACTTACAACATCACCATATCATAACACTTGCCCAGCAACAATCTAAACTAGACGCCTCTAATTTATCCATTGCAAGTTTTACGTGGCTTGGGGCTTTCGAGATAGAACCGTTCTTACCTACGAACATGAACCACAATGAGGATAACCAAATTGTTGACAACTCGTTGCAAAAATAGATATTGACTATAGTAGGAGAGACAAACACCCGCTAGCCACTTATGCAAAATAGTTGCATGTCAAGCGTGGAACAGGTCTCATGTGCGAGGACATGTAAAGTTTGTTCGGGCCGCTTCATCCTACTATGCCACCAATATCCAAAATTACAACTAAGGAGCAACAACATGATCATCATCGCCCACATACTCATATGTGTACTACCCATGTAAAGCATCTACTCATAGATCCAGCTCTGATACCACTGTAGGGTTCGCAGCATAGAAAACAAAAAATTTCCTACGATGGGAACAACTATGTACCAAGATCTATCTACTAGATACAAAAAACGGGAGGATGTATATCCGTAGAGAACATACCCTTGAAGACCGACAAAGCTTAACGAGTTCAACTCGTGGTTGATGTGGACGATCTCTTGCCGATCTCAAGATCGAGAGGAAGTCCTAGCGCCGCAAAGCAGCAGCGCATCCGTGCTCGCACACACGTACAGGACACCGAGCAACCTCCGCCTCCTCGCTCCAGCGATGCAGCGGAAGAACAACCCTTTCTTGCCGAATAGCCACCGGGAACATGTATCTCGCTAGTCCGAGACCATGGGGGATAAATTCTAGAGGGGGAGAGAGATCCTTCACGAGGAGGTGTGAGTGAGAGAGAGGAGAGGGGGTGCCTTTTATAAGAGGAGGGGGGCACCTAAGGGGGTGGCCGCCGGCCATGGGGGCTGCCCCCTCCCCTCCTTCATTCATGTGGGTGGACACTCCACTCACAAAATGGCCCTTCAATTTTCTCCACTAAAAAATCCACTCAAATTCCCATTAAATTTACATCAAATTTAATGCAAACTCTCATTAAATAAAACTCTTTTATTTTATTCAGAATTTTTTCAATTACTTTAATGACAAACATTCACAAATAACCCCTTGCTAGAATTCCATTTCACATGCATAACCACTTTATGCAATTTCACCAAAACTTTTTTGGTATCTAGTGAAATAAATTCTGCTTGTTTATTCTTTCGGCATGAAACATTTTCTCCAACTGGATGCCAGTGTCCCTTAAGTGTGTCACCCTACGGTTCGCGAATAATGCGGACATGATCGAGACCCTTCTCCGATCAATAATCAGTAGCGGGACCTGGAGATCCATACTGACTCCCACACATCCAACGATGACTTTTCCTGTGATAATCGGAACCTTTTACGCTTGTATCTTAATCCCTTTGTTTCACGATATGTTACATGTCCGAGATTCAATCATCGGTATCTCCATACCTAGTTTGATCTTGTTACTGACATGCACTCTTTTCTCGTTCCCGTGATATAACATTTTAGTGATCAAATCACTTGCTTGCAAGCTAACCAATGTGATATCACCGAGAGGGCCCAGAGTATATCTATCCGTCATCGGGATGAACAAATTCCACTCTTGATCCATGATTCTCAACATAACACTTTAGTAGCTTTGAAGCCATCTTTATAATCACCCAGTTACGGTGTGACGTTTGATGTCAACAAGAAACTCTTCCGGTGTTTTGCAAAAAAAAAGAAACTCTTCCGGTGTTAGTGATTGGCATGATCTCATGGTCTAAGGATTAGGACTACTTTGTAAGTTGTTTATAGCAATATAAACTTAATGACTTTGATCGTAATGCTATACTTCGGATGAACGTTCATAACACCATTACACTAATGTTGTGATCTCGTTATTAACAACATCCAATGTCTATGATCAGGAAACTGTGATCATCTTGTTAATCAACGAACTAGTTTATGAGAGAGGCATAACTAGGAACTTTCTGCTCGGATGCAAGTTGCATTGGAAAGGCAAGTCGTCATGACTCATTGGTACTTGGGAGTCGGCACGTTCTGCTAGGAGCCGCTGCCGACTTATCGATTGTGAGTCGGACTCCAATCGTGTCCGAGTAACCAAGAGCCTGCCGGGTCACACACTTAAGAGCGGGAGCAAGTTCGGATTGGATCTGAACCGGAAATCTGGCCGGGTTGGACCCGAGCCGGATTAGGACTGACTAAGTGAGTCAGACTCGCGGTGACTAGTGTTATATGGGCTTTAGTGAATGGGCCACGAGAGTGGATCCCATGTTCACTCCCTATATATAGTGGAGCACAGTAACCCAGAAGGGTTAATCGTTGTTCGGTTAGGTCATTCCATGTGTTGGAAACCCTAGCTCCACAGCAGTCATGCCGTCGATATGAACCTAGCAGTTCGCCGCCGGTGCTCCTCCTTGTACGTGTGGATACCAGCAGAGGTGTTGTACGATAAGCACCAGGACGATCGGATTGCAAAGGTCTGCACTGCATCAACTGACACGCTTCACCAATAATCCGCAACTGCGCGTCTAGTGTTAAACCTCGTGGCCTTCAACCTCATCTAGTTCTTGGGGTCACCACGTTAGAGGGGAAATTTTTGTTTTATCTCTATGTGGCTCAACAGTGGTATCAGAGCGATAGCTTCTGGTTTTAGGTTCGAGATCTCGCATATGTGATATGCGGTTGGCTGTAGATGAGATCTATGTGCTGTTTTGGTGGTCGATCTATGAGATAGATCTGTTTTGTATGATGTTGATTGGATCAACTGTACTCGGGGAATGGTAGATCTGATTTCCGTGATCATACTGCTGAGGTCGTGGAACGACATACCCCTACCGGTCGGCCTCCGCCATCGGGGTAGACTTACACGTAAATCTTGATGCGGTGATCGAAGATCAAAAAGTTTGATCGAATCGGAACAATGGTCGGAATCCATGTCCGGACCACCGGCTTCCGCCCTGTCGTAGCGCCTTAGATGTCGTTGCGAGTTTCACAGCGCCGGTAGACATTGTATCTATGCATAACTTGTTTTTGCAGGAAGTTATGAATGGTATGGTTCATGTGCATGTGATGTATGTGTGTAATCCATACGTGATCTGCGAATCACGGGTTTTGTCAACCGGCTGGAGCCTAGGTGCTGTCATATTATTGTATAACGACCTGCGTGTCGGATTCTCCTTGTAATTTAATTTACTAAGCTAGTGTAGCAGTTTGGAGAGCCCGGATGGCATGCAAGGCGATGTACATGTCGGCGACATGGAGTAAGACGACAAGTGGCAAGAGTTGGCACGAGTCGAATTACAGGCTTTGTGGAGATGGAGATCGCCATGAAGGGAGCCATACCATTTCACATTATAATTTCTTTATTTTGTGTTATTGTTATGTATCTCTTTTACCTCTATTAGATAGTCGGTAAAATTTAATCCCTCAAAGAAGGTCTAGTCGGTTTTTCCGCTAGTGTTTGCACCATCACAAGTCGGACATTTTTGGTAGTGGGTTCATAAAATTGAGGTGCTGCCAATTCTTTCCGACTAGGTGGGTTCGAGTCGGACTCTTACTGTGGAAACACTCGGTAAGCTAGACGGGTCTATCACAACGGTTGTGGGGCTCGGGGAAAAGCCAGACGGGAGCCGGGGCATGTGATGCCACCCGTCCAACAGGAGGCATATGAGATACGATTGACAAGGAGTTGTCTACCTAGATCACTTGGCGGCTAGCGGTGATGCTAAAGGTCAATAGCCGACTTGCTTATTTAGGATCCTGAACTAAGTAACCATCGGAGGGGTGTTGATTCTAGTGGGAGCATAAAATATTAAAATGTTTAATATGCTTGCTCTTTTATGAATACATGTCTTAAGTGTTTTTCATATTTTCTGTTGTAGATCATGGCACCAAGTAGCAGTCACTCTCAGATATCCGGTTTTGCGTTGAGAACTATCCTTGAGAAAGATAAACTGAACGACACTAATTTTACCAAATGGTATCGAAATCTGAGAATTGTTCTCAAACAAAAAAAGAAGGACCATGTCCTAGACAACCCACTTCCAGATGAGCCGAATGAGAATGCGACTATCGCTGCCACTAATGTCTACCGTCGGGCTAAGGATGAGTCCATGGATATTATCTGTATTATGCTTGCTCACATGGAACCGGACTTGCAAAAGCAGTTTGAGAATGTTGAGGCCTACGATATGATCGAAAGCCTCAAAAGTATGTTCCAGGCTCAGGCGAAGACTGAGAGGTATCAAGTCTCTTAGGCTTTGCTGAGTTGCAAGCTTAAGGATGGTGATCCACTGAGTCCACATGTGATCAAAATGGTTGGTTACGTGCAGTCTCTGGAGAGGCTTGGATACCCCATTAGCGAAGAGTTCGTTACGGATATAATTATGAACTCTCTTCCTAGTGCATATGGGCAGTTCATTTTGAACTACCACATGCATGGTATGGATAAGAAGCTCACTGAATTGTATGGGATGCTCAAGCAGGCAGAGGCGGATCTCAAGAAGGGCGCCAGTCAAGTGTTGATGGTGCATAATAAGGCTAAGTTCAAGAAGAGTTCTTGGACTAAGAAGAAGGCTAAGTCAGGAGGCGGGCTCAGACCCGGTCCCAAGCGCTTCCTCGGGGACTAAGCCATCTCCTTCACCGGATCCACTTGCTTCTCCGCAAGGCGGATGGCCCGGAAGAGGCAGCAAGTATTTGGCTGATAAAGCCAAGAGTGGAGGTATGACTTCCGTCTCAGGTACACTTGTTTGCAATGTTATAGACATATATCTTGTTGATGCACCTAATAGTTCTTGGGTATATGATACCGGATCAGGTATTCACATATGCAACTCGTTGCAGGGACTGGTAAGAACTAGGAGCGTAACAAGAGGCGAGGTTGATATTCGAATCGGCAACAAGGCAAGAGTTGTTGCGTTGGAAGTCGGCATGATGTAGCTTCATTTACCTTCCGGGTTCATTATGGAACTAAATAATTGTTATTATGTTCCAGTGCTTAGTCGAAACATTATTTCTGCTTCATGTTTGATGAGGCAAGGCTATGAGTCGAATATCAAGAATAATGGTTGTTCTTTGTATTTGAATGATTTGTTTCACGGCTTTGCACCCGTCCAGGACGGGTTATTTATTTTGAATCTTGATGGTGAGTCGGTTTATAACATAAATGTTAAAAGGTTGAAACCAAATGATCTGAATATGACTTACTTTTGGCATTGTCGGCTTGGTCATATAAGTTGGAAACGCATGAAGAAGCTCCATGATGATGGACTCTAACCCGTTCGACTTGGAGTCATTCGAGACATGCGAATCTTGCCTACTCGGCAAAATGACCAAGACACCTTTTGCAAAGAGTTGCGAAAGGGCGTCCGACTTGTTGGGACTAGTACATAGTGATGTATGTGGACCAATGAGCACGACAGCCAGAGGTGGTTATGAGTACTTCATTACCTTCACTGGTGATTTGAGTAGGTATGGATATATCTACTTGATGAAACATAAGTCGGAAGCCTTTGAAAAGTTCAAAGAATTCCAGAATGAAGCACATAATCAACTCGGCAAGAAAATAAAGTTTCTTCGGTCGGACTGAGGAGGCGAATACATGAGCCATGAGTTTGATGACCATCTGAAAAGTTGTGTAATAGTTTCTAAACTTACTCCGCTAGGAACGCCACAAAGGAATGGTGTTTCGGAAAGGAGGAATCGGACCTTGTTGGACATGGTACGGTCAATGATGAGTCGGACAGATCTACCTTTATCATTTTGGGGTTATTGTCTAGAAACAGCGGCGTTCACACTAAACAGAGTACCATCAAAATCGTTAGAGAAGACACCGCATGAGATGTGGACAGGCAAAAAGCCGAGTTTGTCCTTTTTTAAGATTTGGGGTTGTGAAGCATTTGCCAAGCGACTTCAGTCGGACAAGCTTACAGCCAAGTCGAATAAGTGTATTTTCGTGGGGTATCTGAGGGAAACCTTGGGTTACTACTTCTACAACCAAGAAGTGGTCAAAGTGTTTGTCGCTCGGAACGGTGTCTTCCTTAAGAAAGAGTTTCTCAGTCGGGGAGTAAGTGGGAGCACGGTGTAGCTCGAAGAAATTCGAGAGGAACCGGCTAGTAGCGAGTCGGCAAAAACCTTGGAGGTTAAGCTGGTCGTGGCAGCTGAGCCGGTAGCAACACTTGTATTACGAAGATCGGCGAGATTACGAAGTGTTCGTGATGTGTTACTGTTAGACAGTGATGAGCCAGCAAATTATTCGGAAGCGATGGTGGGATCTGATTCCGAGTCATGGCTTGGAGCCATGAGATCCGAGTTAAAGTCCATGGATGAAAATCAAGTTTGGAACTTGGTTGATCTTCCAGACGGTGCAAGACCCGTCGAGTGCAAATGGGTCTTTAAGAAGAAAACTGATATGGATGGAAATGTTTCCGTCTATAAAGCACACCTTGTCGTGAAGGGGTTCTGACAAGTTCAAGGAGTTTATTACGACGAGACTTTCTCGCCCGTAGCGATGCTTAAATTAGTTCGGATCATGTTAGCTATAGCAGCCTATTTCGACTATGAGATATGGCAGATGGATATCAAAATGGCTTTCCTTAACGGAAATTTAACCGAGGATGTGTATATGATACAGCCTAAGGGTTTTATCGATCCGACTAATGCTGACAAGGTATGTAAACTTTTGAAATCCATTTATGGGTTGAAGAAAGCATCTCGGAGTTGGAATATTCGCTTTGATGAGGTAGTCAAATCTTTTGGCTTCATCAAGAGTGATCATGATTCTTGTTTATACAAGAAGTTTAGTGGGAGCAAAGTAAACTTTCTAATCTTATATGTGGATGACATATTATTGATTGGAAATGATGTCCAGATGTTGCAAGAAACCAAGGAATCATTGGAAAGGTGTTTCTCAATGAAAGACATGGGTGAGGCAACATATATCATCGGAATCCGGATCTATAGAGATAGATCAAGACGGCTCATTGGATTGAGTCAGAGTACTTATTTGGACAAAGTGTTGAAGAAGTTCAACATGGAATCGTCTAAGAAGGTGTTCTTACCAATGTGCCATGGTGTAAAACTTAGCAAGGCTCAATGTCCTTCGACAACTGATGAGCGAAGTCGGATGAGTGTGATTATGTATGCTTCTGCAGTTGGATCCATCATGTATGCCATGATTTGTACTAGGCCGGATGTTTCATATGCTCTAAGTGTTGTGAGCAGATACCAGGCTGATCCTGGAGAAATCCACTAGACAGCGGCTAAAATATCCTAAAGTACTTGAGAAGGACTAAGGATATGTTTTTGGTTTATGGTGGTGAAGATGAACTCAATGTAAAGGGTTACAAGAATGCGAGTTATCTTACCGACTCTGATGATTCTCGTTCGCAATCCGGATATGTGTTTATTATAAACGGAGGTGCTGTGACCTGGAAGAGTTCCAAACAAGAGACTGTGTCTGCATCTATAACAGAGGCTGAGTATATTTCTGCCTCGGAGGCAGCAAAGGAGGCTGTTTGGATGAGGAATTTCCTCATGGATCTAGGTGTGGTTCAGGGCTCGTCCAATCCGTTAGACGTGTATTGTAACAACAATGGTGCTATTGCATAAGCCAAGGAACCTAGACAACACCAGAAGAACAAGCACATACTCATGCGGTACCATATGATTCGCCAGTTCGTGGATCGGGGTGATATCAAGTTATGCAAGGTACACACGGATGCAAATATTGCGGATCCGTTGACAAAGCCGTTACCCCAGCCGAAGCATGAGGCGCACCTGAGAGCTATGGGCATTAGATGCTTAGACATGTGATGTCGGAAGATTGACTCTAGTGCAAGTGGGAGACTGGAATATGCCCTAGAGGAAATCATGTATGATGAGATTTCCCATTGTATTCATAAAGATATAAAGTTGTCCTTGTATAAACATCTGATGCGTATCATTGAATATTTGATTCGGTTGTGGAACTATGCATTCATGTTGTTTGTCCTAAATGTCCTTGGTCATTGAGGTTGTGCTGGACACACAACTTATACCAATGTGAAATTCGGCTTGATGACTCAGTTCCACTTGTCATGGGCATGGAGATGCCATTCCGACTTACACAGACTCGGCTAAAGAGTTTAGCGAGTCGGATTGACCCATGTTGAGGTACAAAGAACAAGTAGTCATTTGTATATCTCAATCAATGTGATCCTTAGACCTGAGATTGTTGCATAGTCCGAGTTGAGGATACCGACTTAGGTTCTGTCAAACGTTGATCCGTAATTGGGCTATAAAGGCAGAGTTCGGGTCGACTGAGAATCAAGCTTCGTGATGTGAATAACCAAGATGGGATTTTGCCCCTCCACTCGGAGAGATATTCTCTGGGCCCTCTCGAAAGATATGATTCGGAAAGCATGGCCATGCACGACTCAGTTAAGTGTTAACCGAGGCAGTCGACTAAGAGTTAGTCGGGTGAATCACTTATCTCGGATCGAGAAGAGAGTCGGACTATTTAAGGGATGACGAATATTCGCCTATAGTCTGAAAAGGTATATCGTGAGGCAAAAGGGAATCGGATGCAAGTCGCATTAGAAAGGCAAGTCGTGATGACTCATTGGTACTTGGGAGTTGGCACGTTCTGCTAGGAGCCGCTGCCGACTGATCGATTGTGAGTCGGACTCCAATCGTGTCCGAGTAACCAAGAGCCTGCCGGGTCACACACTTAAGTGCGGGAGCAAGTTTGGATTGGATCTGAACCGGAAATCTGGCCGGGTTGGACCCGGGCCGGATTAGTACTGTGTCAGTGAGTCGGACTCATGGTGACTAGTGTTATATGGGCTTTAGTGAATGGGCCACGAGAGTGGAGCCCACGTTCACTCCCTATATATAGTGGAGCACAGTAACCCAGTAGGGTTAATCGTTGTTCGGTTAGGTCATTCCATGTGTTAGAAACCCTAGTTCCACAGCAGTCCTGCCATCGATACGAACCTAGCAGTTCGCCGCCGGTGCTCCTCCTTATACGTGTGGATACCAGCAGAGCTGCTGTACGATCAGCACCTGGACGATCGGATCGCAAAGGACTGCACTGCATCAACTGACGCGCTTCACCAATAATCCACAACTACGCGTCTAGTGGTGAAACTCGTGGCCTTCTACCTCAGCTAGTTCTTGGGATCACTGAAGGGAATATGCCCGAGAGGCAATAATAAAGTGGTTATTATCGTATTCCTTGTTTATGATGAATGTTTATTTTACATGCTATAATTGTATTAATACGGAAACGTTAATACATGTGTGTTTAATAAACAAAAGAAAGTTCCTATTTATGCCTCTCTTATAAACTAGCTCGTTGATTAACAAGATGATCATAGGTTTCCTGATCATGGACATTGGATGTTGTTAATAACGAGGTCACAACATTAGTGTAATGGTGTGATGAACATTCATCCGAAGTATAGCATTACGATCAAAGTCATTGAGTTTATATTGCTATAACATCTTACGAAGTGATCCTAATCCTTAGACCATGATATCATGTCAATCACTAACACCAGAAGATTTTCTTGATAACATCAAACGTCACACCGTAACAGGGTGATTATAAAGATGGATTCAGAACTACTAAAGTGTTATGTTGAGGCCCATGGATCGAGAGTGGAATTCGTTCATCCCGATGACGGATAGATATACTCTGGGCCCTCTCGGTGATATCACATTGGTTAGCTTGCAAGCAAGTGATTTGATCACTAGAATGCTATATCACGGGAACGAGAAAAGAGTGCATGTCAGTAACGAGATCAAACTAGGTATGGAGATACCGATGATCGAATCTCGGACATGTAATATATCGTGAAACAAAGGGATTAAGATACTAGCGTAAAAGGTTCCGACGATCACAAGAAAGTCATCGTTGAATGTATGGGAGTCAGTATGGGTCTCCAGATCCCGCTTCTGATTATTGATCTGAGAGGGGTCTCGATCATGTCCACATTATTCGCGAACCGTAGGGTGATACACTTAAGAGACACCGACATCCAATTGGAGCAAAAGTTTCATGCCGAAAAGAATAACAAGCGCAGGAATTTATTTCACTAGACAAGCTTTTGGTTGAAATTGCCAAACTGTTCCGCATGTGAAATGGAATACTAGCAAGGGGTTTTATGTGAATGTTTGTTAAATAAAGTAATTAACAAAATTCTGGATAAATAAATAAAAGAGTTTTATTTAAATGAGAGCTTGCATTAAATTTGGTGGAAATTTAATGCATGTGAGTGGATTTTTTAGTGGAGGCTTTTTAATGGGAGTGGAGGCTTTTCATTTTGAGTGGGAGCTCCACCCACATGAATGTGGAAGAGGTGGGGGCAGCCCCATGGCTGGGCGCCATGCCCCTTGGGTGCCCCCCTCTCCCCTATAAAAGGCCCCCCTCTCCTCCTCTCACACCACACCTCCTCGTGAAGGATCTCTCTCCCCCTCTAGTATTTATTCCCCATGGTCTCGGACTAGCGAGATACGTGTTCCCGGTGGATTTTCGGCAAGAAAGAGTTGTGCTTCCGCTGCATCGCTGGAGCGAGGAGGCGGAGGTTGCTCGGTGCCTCGAACGTGTGTGCGAGCACGGATGCGCTGCTGTTTTGCGGCGCTAGGAATTCCTCTCGATCTTGAGATCGGCAAGAGATCGTCTACATCAATCACGAGTTTGGACTCGTTAAGCTTTGTCGGTCTTCAAGGGTATGTTCTCTACGGATATACATCCGCCCGTTGTTTGTATCTAGTAGATAGATCTTGGTACATAGTTGTTCCCATCGTAGGAAAATTTTTGTTTTCTATGCTGCGAACCCTACAGTGGTATCAGAGCCGGATCTATGCGTCGATACTTTGCACGGGTAGTACACATATGAGTATGTGGGTGATGATGATCATTTTATTGCTTCTTAGTTGTACTTTCTATATTGGTGGCATAGTGGGATGAAGCGGCCCGGACAAACTTTACATGTCCTCGCACATGAGACCTGTTCCACGCTTGACATGCAACTAGTTTTGCATAAGTGGCTAGCGGGTGTCTGTCTCTCCTACTATAGTCAATATCTAATTTGCAACGAGTTGTCAACAATTTGGTTATCCTCGTTGTGGTTCATGTTCGTAGGTAGGAACAGTTCTATCTTCGAAAGCCCTAAGCCACGTAAAATTTGCAATGGATAAATTAGAGGCGTCTAGTTTAGATTGTTGTTGGGCTAGTGTTATGATATGGTGATGTTGTAAGTAGAAGTATGAGATGATACTCTTACAACACACATAGCGTGTAAGTTCCATAGACCTTGGCCTTACACATAAAGGTATGATAGAGATCATACCACGGTGCACATGATGGAGATCATATGCGGGAACCATATCATTTCACTTATAAACATGTGATGTTTTGATTGCATCTTATATTGCTTGTTTAGCGTTTTATTAGCATAATAAGATGATCCCTCATTTAGATATCAAGATAAGAATGTGTTCTTCCTTAAGTATGCACCGACAATGTTTCGTCGCTTCAAGACATCACGTGATGATCGGGTGTACTTGAATCCACGAGCATATCTCGGGTGGAAGACAGTTACACACGCGAATACTAAGGTTCTTACTTGGCAAGCCTAGAATGTACAGACATGGCCTCGGAACACGGACCGAAAGGTTAAGCATGAGTCATATGCTTTTGATATGATGACCATATGGATGCTCGCCTTTGAAGCTACATCGACTCACGTGATGATCGGACTTGGTGTAGTGGATTTGGTTCATGTAATCACCAAGAAGACACGAGGGATGTCGTTTTTGAGTGGGAGTTTATTTCTAATTTGGATTAGTAGAACTCAATTTATCATAAATTAAATCAAAGTGAATTTTCATAATTTGTTGTAGTCATTGGCATTCGTTCACCACCTTATGCATAGTTGTAATTGAGATAATAGAACTATAGAATTCTGGATATATACTTTACGAACTGGTATCGTATTGTGTTGAGTGTCAATCTAAAGTTTCAAGTCCTATTGCAAACTTTCAGCAAACTCTATTTACTCCGTGAAATTTAATAGTTGGTATTAAATCAAGAGTAACAATTCCAGTGTTAGTATATTAAGTATCATGTTTGCCTCCATGATACTTGATTTTTTTTTAATATCAAGTTTATCTAGGAGCTGAAAGAATTGTTTCAGAAACCATCATGTGTGGAAGATATAACGATATCTGAAACAATGTTTTGGTCGCAATATGATAGAATATAATATATGTTCTCATATTGGATGAGAATTTACAAAGGTTGGAGATGCTAGACATCCTAATCATCCAAAAGGGTTTTGGAAAGTAATGTTATACTCACGATTCGCCTTTATAAGCTACAGTAGCTTGATCATGAAAGTCGTCATGATAAGAGTGAATAGAAGATGTATGTAAAGTGTTTACTACACTAAAATATTACTAAAGAATGGATTTTAAAAGAATACCGATCATTTTGATGATGGTGATCTACTTCAAAGTGCAAGTCCAAAGGTGTTATTATTTGAATATACACGCTTTGGACTATGTGTCATGTATATGGCGCCAATTTTGATGTTGATAAATTCTTTTAAAAAGGAAAAGGAAATGCTGAAAGAGAATCTATAAAATATACTTGGCAGAAAAGAAAAGATTGGAAATATCCAATTTAGGTATATATATGATATACATGTTATGGTTGTATTCTTTGCTTGTTAAACAATGTGGTTCTTGGGTATTGGATACCGAATTGGTTGGTATGAAATTTCATACGGAACAACGCAATTCATGAACCACAATGGCCTAAGTAACTAGCAAGAGAATATGTGATTATGTTCATCGAAAACAAACAAACCGTTGTTTGTATTTCTCGTTGACATCAAAGCTTGACTTCAAGATTTGTTTTAATAATTGTTATTTAAATCAGGTATTATGAGAACAAAGGTTGTTCAAATAATTACCGTATTCCATATAAGATGGATGATTTACAAATCTAGTTGGAGAAATCACATCCATAAAACCTAATGCTAAAATGTCGCAAGACAAATGATTGAAAGATCACTTACGAAGTGACATCGCTGTTTAAATTATATTGGAAAGAAAACATGAAGAATCTCCATATTCATGGATTTTTGGAGTCTTTGATTTGATCAAGTGACGCTTGTGAGACTTTCCTCGGGATAATTAAAAACTCCGTTCAAAGACCAAAGAAGAACGAACGACTAAAATATTGGAATTTATACATATCGATGTATGTATTCCATTATGTGTAGTCGTAAGCGATGGGTTTCAACTTCATATGCTTTCTCCGGAAATTTGAGTGAATGTTCACTTAATGAGAAAGAAGTATGAAATATTTGAAAATGTTTCAAAGACTTTCAAGATGAAGTGACAAATCATTGTAACAAGAAAAATAAATGGTTTATGATTTTATCATAAGGGATTTATTTGAGTTACAAGTGTAACAAGAAAAATAAATGAATTATGATTTTATCATAAAAGGGATTTATTTGAGTTACAAGTTTAGCAAAACACCTAGATTTACATCTCCCGAAACACCATAGGAGTATGGAGTGTTTGAGATTTGTAATGAAACCTTGTGAGACATGATTGGATCAAAGGTGTTATTTATAAAACTGCCATTATGTTTTAAAAGATTAAAGCTTTAGAGACTACCGCTTTTACACTGAAAAGAGCTCCATCTAAATCCGTTGAAATGACACCATGGAAGTTATGGTTTGGGGTAAAACCCAAGTTGTCATTTCTTAAATTTTGGTATGCTAAACATAAGTAAGATGTTTACAACCGAAGTCGGATGAGCATGTCTTTGTAGGTTATTTAGAATAACAATTGGTTATTCCTCCATAACACCGAGGACAAAGGGGTTTGTCGCTTGAAATATGAAGTTTCTTGAAGAAGGAATTTTTCGTAAAAGTTAAGTGGGAGGACAATAGAACTTTGATAAGGTTAACAAACCTTAGCTAAATGTGCTGAGTTACGCAGCGCCGGAAAATATTCCGGAGGCAGCCATAATGCTCATAGCTTATGTGCCTCAAAGGTTGTGGTCACGGAGATCTAAGTTCTTATTGAATCAAGTAGGTCGGTTAAACAATCAAATGCTAAGATTTGAGAGTAAATAATTATTGTTTGACAATGATGAACCGAATACATACAAAGAAGCGATGATGGGCCCTGACTCCGTCAAATGGCTTGAAGCCATAAAATCCGTGATAGTTCCATATACGAGAAATCAAGTTTTGAACTTGGAAGACCCTCCGGAAAGGTGTAAAAACCTATCGGTCGTATTTGGATCTATAAAGAAATAGACATGGATGTTTCACATCTATAAAATAGTCGACATGTCGTAAAGTATTTTACGACAATGTTCAAGGAGTTGACTATGACAAGATTTGATCTTTCATAGGGATATTTAGTCTGGATGGATTAAAGTAGCAACTACTACATATAATCTGTTATATGGTAGATGAATAAACAAAACAAAGTTCTTCTAATAGAATGTTTACCTAGGACGTGTACATGACACGGTCCAAAGGGTTTTGTTAAATTCAAAGGATGCTAAAAGGGCGTGCAAACTTCAATGGTTGAAGTAAGCATTGCGGAGTTGGAATCTTCACCATGATGGAAAGGAGTTTTCATCAGGAGACGATGAAGATGCTTGCATTTGCAAGAAATTAAGTGGGAGCGCTGAGATATATTTCTAATACATTATGTGGAGGACATCTTGTTGATTAGAAATGATGTATCTTTTATTGACCAAAGGTTAAGAATTTCATTTCGATGAAATACTTAGGCAAAACCCGAATATTTAGCATGAATGACTATAGTGGATAGACTGTGACGCTAATATGGTTGTGCCAAACGTACATATATGAGATATTGAAGGAGTTCAATATAGAAACGACAAGAAACAGTTCTTGTTGCATGGAAAGGAATTGAATCAAGATTCAAGTGTATGGACACTTGATAAGTGAAACAAGATTCAAGTGCTTTGACACTTGATGAGTAAAATCACAAGAATGATTTGATCAATCATACCATGATATGTACACATCCAGATATGTCCTATGCTCTAAGTGTTATGAGCAAATACCAGAATGAATCATAAAATGATCATTGGACGATAGTGAGAATATTCTTATGATCTTTTGGAAGAACTAAGAATATATTTGTGTAGAGGTGACAAACAATTACAAATAGTTCATTGTAAAGCGTTACATTGATACTAGTTTTGTCACAAGATACAAATTAAGTTTATCTCAATTTAAACTACGGGTGGCACAATGTAATGGAAAGGAGATTCCATGATGGATTTGGAAGAGTTCCAAAGTTAAGACATTGTGACGAATACTACAACAAAAGGCTAAGTATATGACTGCTATAGTAGCAGCAAAGGAGGGAATTTGTGTCAAGTAGTTTGTTATCAAACTAAGGTGTGGTTTGCAACGGGCTAACACTAAAGATATATTGTATGACAATAGTATCGATGTGTTTTAACCCCAAGGAACTAAAGGTCTCACCAAAAGACCAAATTTATACAATGCCATCTCATTAGAGAATGAGTGATGCGTGGAGACGCAAAGACATGAAAATACACACGAACCTGAAGCGTCAGATCCGTAGATTATGTTAACCACTTGCAATTGCGTATTTGGAACACCAGAAAGCCATAGGTGTTCAATACACAAAGTTCTCAAACTAGATTATTGTCTCTAGTGCAAGTGGGAGACTGAAGGGAATATGCCCGAGAGGCAATAATAAAGTGGTTATTATCGTATTCCTTGTTTATGATGAATGTTTATTTTACATGCTATAATTGTATTAATACAGAAACGTTAATACATGTGTGTTTAATAAACAAAAGAAAGTTCCTAGTTATGCCTCTCTTATAAACTAGCTCGTTGATTAACAAGATGATCATAGGTTTCCTGATCATGGACATTGGATGTTGTTAATAACGAGGTCACAACATTAGTGTAATGGTGTGATGAACATTCATCTGAAGTATAGCATTACGATCAAAGTCATTGAGTTTATATTGCTATAACATCTTACGAAGTGATCCTAATCCTTAGACCATGAGATCATGTCAATCACTAACACCGGAAGAGTTTCTTGATAACATCAAACGTCACACCGTAATGTGGTGATTATAAAGATGGATTCAGAACTACTAAAGTGTTATGTTGAGGCCCATGGATCGAGAGTGGAATTTGTTCATCCCGATGACGGATAGATATACTCTGGGCCCTCTCGGTGATATCACATTGGTTAGCTTGCAAGCAAGTGATTTGATCACTAGAATGTTATATCACGAACGAAAAGAGTGCATGTCGATTGAGATCAAACTAGGTATGGAGATACCGATGATCGAATCTCGGACATGTAATATATCGTGAAACAAAGGGATTAAGATACTAGCATAAAAGGTTCCGACGATCACAAGAAAGTCATCGTTGAATGTGTGGGAGTCAGTATGGGTCTGCAGATCCCGCTTCTGATTATTGATCTGAGAGGGGTCTCGATCATATCCAAATTATTCGCGAACCGTAGGGTGACACACTTAAGAGACACCGACATCCAATTGGAGCAAAAGTTTCATGCCGAAAAGAATAACAAGCGCAGGAATTTATTTCACTAGACACCGAAACTGTTTCGGTTGAAATTGCTGAAACTGGTTCTGCATGTGAAATGGAATACTAGCAAGGGGTTTTATGTGAATGTTTGTTAATTAAAGTAATTAACAAAATTCTGAATAAATAAAAGAGTTTTATTTAAATGAGAGCTTGCATTAAATTTGGTGGAAATTTAATGCATGTGAGTGGATTTTTTAGTGGAGGCTTTTTAATGGGAGTGGAGGCTTTTCATTTTGAGTGGGAGCTCCACCCACATGAATGTGGAAGAGGTGGGGGCAGCCCCATGGCTGGGCGCCATGCCCCTTGGGTGCCCCCCTCTCCCCTATAAAAGGCCCCCCTCTCCTCCTCTCACACCACACCTCCTCGTGAAGGATCTCTCTCCCCCTCTAGTATTTATTCCCCATGGTCTCGGACTAGCGAGATACGTGTTCCCGGTGGATTTTCGGCAAGAAAGAGTTGTGCTTCCGCTGCATCGCTGGAGCGAGGAGGCGGAGGTTGCTCGGTGTCTCGAACGTGTGTGCGAGCGAAACGCGTCATTGCTGTTTTCTTGGCTTAGGAATTCCTCTCGATCTTGAGATCGGCAAGAGATCGTCTACATCAATCACGAGTTTGGACTCGTTAAGCTTTGTCGGTCTTCAAGGGTATGTTCTCTACGGATATACATCCGCCCGTTGTTTGTATCTAGTAGATAGATCTTGGTACATAGTTGTTCCCATCGTAGGAAAATTTTTGTTTTCTATGCTGCGAACCCTACAATCACCACGTTCTAGGGGAAACTTTTGTTTTATCTCTACGTGGCCCAACATCCTCTTAGAGTTAGGAAATAATCCTTCTTTCCCTCCACCACAAACCAACAAAGAGAGGGAGTTGGGGAAGGATTCAAACTCCCCTCTCCCAAGCTGCCCTTCCTCTCATAAATAGAGGGGAGGGGGTGCCCCAAGGCCACACAACACCAGCCCCTCCCCACCTAGTCGTGTCGCGGCCGCCCAGCGCTTCCGCATGTCGCCAGCCGCCGCCAGGCTCGCCGCCCTAGCCATCGCCAACCACGCCTCCTCCTCTCCGACCCTCTAAAACCTAGATCGCTGAAAACCCTAGATCCACCATAACCTTCTCTAGCTTAGGCGAAGCCCTGCATGATTTTTCCCTCTACTTCCGACTCCACGCCGTCGTGCTGCCAGAATCGCGAGGGAAGAAATACAACCTCCGATGCCTGCTGGAACAAGGGAGAGGAAGGTCTTCATCGAGTACCGAACATGTGACCGACTGTGGAAGCACTGCCGGAACGCAGCGCCGAAAGGATCGTCTACGCGATCTTGAGATCGGCAAGTGTACGACTACATCACCCACGAGAATCTGCTCTCGATAGCCGCTTTGGAATCTTCGAGGTGAGTATTCTAATCGACTCGTTGCTATAATCTAGTAGAAAGATCTTGGCTTGTTTGTGTGCATGCGATCGAAATCTTTTGTTTTCTGTGCTACGAACCCCTACAACACCGTCGTGTGCGGCGTCTTTGTGGTAGACGCCAAAATGAGTTGGATTTGTGAATTAATTCTAAGAGTATATTTTTTATTGGTTTCGTAGAAAGATTATTTTTGTCTATTTTTCCAAGATTAATTAGATATACTATTAGGATAGCTAGGAAATTATATTACCTAGTGACGTGGGACGTTCATGGTTTATGGATTTGGGTTTTTTGGTAAGTGGTGTGCGCAGGTGACTTCATCGGCTGACAAACAACAGGGGCACAAGTTTATCTAGATTCAGGCCTCCCGGAGGATAATGTCATACTCCTTGCATGTTCTTGATTGATTACGAAGATTACAAGTCACCCAGATGGCAATGGATGCGCATATTGGGTCGGTCGTATGCTACAGGTGTTGTGTGTAAGGTGTCCTCTTCGGCGGCCCTTCATAGTCTTTATATACGGGGAGTCTAGGTATCGAATATCTTCCAAGTCGGTTACAAATTGGTGTTCATGTATAGTGTAATCCTACACTTGTCTTGTTTTGTGCGCCTGGTGTCGGTAACTTCATGGGCTTCGTATCAGCTGAATAGCTGTGAGCTTCGTGGACCTTAGTAGATGATCTTGTGGGCCTCCTCATGAGACAAGCTAGGTAGGCTAAGGGCAGGTGCCATCTGGAGCATACCTATATCAGTAGCCCCCAAGTATCCAGTCGAATCATAGATTTGGCTAGAGACTTTGAAGTCATGGTTGCATGGTTGAAGTCGATGGTATCATAAGGAAACGGTACTGATCCAGAAGTACACCATGTCAGTAATTTGTATATTATAGATATTAGTAGTCATAGGAATGCTGGTAAGCCCGTCTGGTGCTCTCGACGGATCGACACCAGTTAATTGCTCTTGGGCAAAAACAACGCTACCTATTCACTCGAGTCCCCGGAATCGAACCTAGTATGTGTTGGGTAATTTGACTCATGTTGTAGAGGCCTTACGGAGACAAATTATAGCCGATAAATTTATACCCAACGTGTTCGTCTGTATTTTCTTCACATACTAGGCATGGTATTTATCTGGTAGAGCGCAGCGGATGCGATTGCCAGGCGAGCGGAACAAATATGCAGATCTTATCTTCATGTCGCAGACACAACATCCAAATGTTTTTCACAACTTATGCGATCTGGGCAGTCAAGGAGATGTTGCATCTAAACTCGGAGTTGGTGTAAGGTGCTTATTGAGCAGAACCGCCAAGTGGCTATTGCAAGCATGGAGTCGACATTGTGGATACAGTTGACTCAACAGACAAAATGTATATCTTTGTTTTTTTATAGGGTGCGTGACCAGCCCTGTGTAGCCCCAGAAGTTGGTTATGCATTGTGTGGTTGGAGTCGACAACCTTTTTAGAATGAAAACACTAACCTAGAAGTATATCAGGTCACCATCTCTTTGTAGTTTCTCATGATCATTAGTCAACGCCGCAGACGTAGTCGACGCAGGTGGTTCTTGTTGGAGATATTTCTCAGAGGCAAATAATAAAGGGTATTGTATTCATATATCATTAGTTCATAATAGTTTTAATAAAAACATTGGTACACGTGTGGTATGTAAACAAACCAAGTCCCTAGTAGCCCCTATTTAACTAGTTCATTGGTTTTCCTGATCATGGGCATTTATGTCAATTGTCAATAAGATCTCATGTTAAAAGTTTTCATAGATGAGTGCCCAAGTACACATGTTTCTTGTACCTATAATAGTGTGGAGCTACAATCTTTTTTGTTGATCTTGCCTTCATGAAAATTTGGAATTAAGTCATTGTTATAGTTAAGTGGAAGAATTATTCCTATATGTGGTTTTATTTGCAAATTTTAACGATTTAGACAAGCTACTCGTGAGTTGAGTTTACCGAGTCGAGTCGGAATTAAATTTTGGGCTCGCTGTGTAAACGAGTTGTGCTGAGCTAACTCATTAGTCGAACGAGAGAGTCTAGCGGCTTGGATCGAATTCCAGCCATGCATAATGTCACGATCTCTCCATTTGACTGAAGTCACGATCTCTCCATTTGACTGAAGTGGAACACCAGCTAGCTCTTGTCCCACAGAGACCCATTTACGGTGGAACGTTATGATCATCTGAAAGAAAAGGGAAAACATTCTTCTCTGCCTGGTCACCGTTCACCACACACCAATCATCCAGAGACAGGAAGCGGCCAGCGCCATCTCTCCCTCCATCTCCATGCCCAGTTCCAGGAAACGTCCAAGTCCGGCGGGAAAAGGCCAGGGCAACGCCTTTGACGAGTCCCGAGCCAGAGAGAGGATCGGGCGCATATGGAGTGGAGGATCGACGGATCCAATCGAACAAGACAATTCGGCGCCTCTGTCCTGTCCTGTTCGCCCCATGCACGCACGCGACTGAGATGGGTAGATACCGATAGATAGAAGACGTCGTCCGGAGCAGTGCGTGCGGCACTGTGGCATGTCTCAGAGCAGCTTGCGAGCATGCGTGCGCATTGGAATCTCACTGACACAACACAGGAGTCCAACAGCCAATATGCGGCCAGGACGAACTGCTTGTCCGATATGTACTGTACTACTAGTACTAGTGCCGTGTACGCTCACATGTCACCGACCAATAGGTCAATCACCCGCTACTTAGCAGTGGTTATAGTATAATAGCAAGATTAGGTATATAATAATGCACATCGATCTCACAGTCCCAGTAGCTCTTACAGATGCTCCTCACCCTGTGACACCAGCTCTAATTGGCTACTACTACTACTACCTCTACAATACTACTATAGAGTATTTGCATGTTACATCTCGCTCGGAGCAGAACGAACAAAAGAGAAAATTATACTGTATGTTCACACGGACGGTTGATAGACAGTAGTACTACTACTGGTCAAATGTTCCCGTCTGGTTGTACAGTAGTATTGTAGTACAACAACCATGCTTGTTTATGCCGCCGCTGATCATCGCCTCGGAAGCCTGCCAGAGCCGCGCGGCCTCGCTTCGGCTGCTCGCGGCCGGCGACGGCAGCGCCTCGTTGCAGTCGGCGAAGTAGTGGCCGGAGACGCCGGCCAGCCTCGGGTGCGCCGCCGCGTAGCACGTGGTCGCCGCAGCCTGCATGTACGTACGGACGGGGTAGTACTATACGTCAGTGAGGAGCGGCGCATTAACTGTGGAAAGCCTTCCCCTCCGGCGCGGCGCGGCGCAGGCAGAGCCGGGCGGGGCGGGGTGGGCCAGAGAGAGCAGCGAGTGGGAGAGAGACACACGGGACCCCGACACATGGAGGCGAGCTTGAATGGATTTTAATTTTCATCAGGAGATAGATATGATATGGTGGGCTGATTAATCACCTGTGGGATTGTCTTCAGTAGCTTGGACAGCAGCACGAACACCAGATCTGCAACCACATTTCGTCATGTTCAGAAACCATTTGGCACCTTGATTTTTAATTGTTTCAGTGAACCAGTTGCCAAGTGTGAGTAGTGGAGTACCTGTGAGGATGCCGTCCCTGTCGCGGTTGAGGCGGGTCCTGACGATGCCGGGGTGGACGCAGTTCACCGTCACATCGGCGCCCATGTCATGGAGCCGGGCGGCGAGCTCCTTGGTGTGAAGCACGTTGGCGAGCTTCGACACCGCGTACGCCTGCGTCGCGTCGTAGGCTCTGTATGTTTGTGCGTACGTGCGCATGCACATGCCAAGGTTAATTAATTTACCGGCCCCGACTAATTAAACAACCGGCGGCCATGCGAGGTGAGGAAGAAGATGCATGCTTACATCTTGCGGCGGGTGACGAGGTGGAGGTACTCGGCCCAGTCGCCGGAGAACCAGCCGTGGACGCTGGAAGAAACGTTGACGATGCGGCCCTGCACCCCCGTCTCCGCCGCCGTTTCCGCCATCCGCCCCAGCAGCAGCTTCGTCAGCAGGAAGTGGCCCAGGTAGTTGGTGGCGAAGGTCATCTCCACGCCGTCCTCCGACAGCGCCAGTTGCCCGTGGGAGAACTTGCCGGCGTTGTTTCTGCATCATTAACAGGTCCGGCATCAGGAATTAACTTTGCAGCCAACGAAAGCGACGGTGGTGCTGGATGCGCTGAGTATTACATGAGGAGGTGGAGGGGGAGGCCGAGGGCGAGGAACCGCTGGGCGAAGGCGCGCACGGAGGCGAGGGAGCTGAGGTCGAGGTGGAGCACCAGGACGTCGGCGCCGGGGCACTCGGCGAGGATGCGCGCGCGCATGTCCTCGGCGGCCTTGACGCTCCGCGCCGGGATGACCACCCTCGCCCCGCGCTTCGCCAGCACCCGCGCCGTCTCCGCGCCGATCCCAGACGTCGCGCCGGTGATGATGGCGGTGAGGGAGCCCATGTCGGGGCAGGCGGCGGTCACCTCCTCGGCCGTCGACTTGGAGCCGAACCCGCTCGCGCCGGGGGAGCCCAGCAGGTACTTGGCCGCCTGCAACATCTCCGGTCGCCACTACCACCAACGGCCACCGCGCGTGCCCGAGCCGGAACTCGCTAGCGCTAGCGCTAGCTTGCCAGAGAAGGGAGCGAAGGCGGCGATGGAGCTAGCTACGATGGGGGAATTTAAGGCGCCGGCCGGCACGCATTTATAGAAAGCTCGGGGACCTCGCGTGGAGGAGCGGGGCCGATCTACACAGCAAGTACGCTGCCAAAAGGGAGACGGGGCTATAATTAATCCTTCTCCTCCTGCCCAAATCGACCGCATTGACCGCGCTGCGACCGTGCGGCCGACCGACCCAGCAAGCCGCCGACGATCGGCGCCGTGCGTGCGTGCGTGCCGCCGACGATCGGCGCCGCCCCTTTTTTTGCTGCAATTAACGTGCGCGCGTCAGTGCCCCGCCGTGCCGTGACGCATTGGGTTCGTCTTCTCCCGCTCGCTCGGTGCCCCGTCACCTGACGCGGCATTACATTTGGTCGAAATTCAGTTGATCGGCGACCCCACGTCCTCCCCGGGACCAGTGACAGACTGGATCACGACGCAGCGACGCACGCACGGGTTCAGCTATTGGATGGATGCTGGTTTCGATCAGGCAAAATCACAATCTTAGTGTATCTATCATGACTCTTACCGTGTGCCACTACACTTTGTCAATTGTCACGTGGTGATCCCTGGCACGTTATCCATATAGGCGTATCTGAGTGAACCGGATCATCCATGCACTCCCACGTTATAGAAATGTGATGCATGGAAATTCAGTTAAAAATCATTGTTATTTTCAAATTGATTGTTTTTATTAGAGATACGAAAAAAAACATCTTCAATACAAAATAAACGGCCATAATGAAGGAAGTAAGCTGAAAGTCAAATTATAAGCAGTATGATAAAACCGTTAGAGTAAATATAACCATTTGTATTACTCTTTTTTAAAATAATAAGAGGTGGTATTTGCAAATCTATGTTCCGCTCGTTCTGGAAGACAGTTGACTGGTGACGTGTTACTACTTTGGTTTTTTGGAAATATAATACTATGGGATATTGTCCGTAGTTTATTTTTTTTAAAAATCAGTACAAACATAGACGCTTAAAATGCGTACATACACGCACCTCTATAAACACACGCACGCACAACCTACCTCTATGAGCACCTCCAAGATACTGAGCCGGCGGGTCTTGAGATTAACGAAGTCACCGCAGACGCCTCGCTATCGACGGGAAAGTCGCTTCCCACAGAAAGAATATTCCGCCTTTATGAGACACCAAAGCGTCAAATCTAGGGTTTGAACTCTGGTGGGCTGGGGGTACCACTGCCCTCCTAACCATCCAACCACATGTTGGTTCTCCCCATAGTTTAATTTTGAAAAAGACTACCAAATGCTATGATTTTTCTCTCTTTCCGATACATATCATTTGTTAGAGTTTGTCCACGGGGATGCATTTGTACACTGTTTAAAATATAAGCAATAATCCATATGATTTAATCCGAATAATAAACTGATAAAGCATGATCATACAAACAGTAGTAAAATCAATCATGCAGATCAATAAAGTAGATGAACAGATAACATCTATACAAGATAAACCTACCACATCTACGCCAAACGCTAGAACTAGAAACTCTAGCATAATCCGAAAAAGAGAGATTGAGATCACATTCAATGCACTTGCGGCAGTAGCCGCGGCGGTAGCAGTAGCAGAGTTGTCCCCCATGTTGAGGTTGCCGAAGAGATTGCTCACGTTCGAGAAAAAGTCATCGTTCGGGAACTCATCGTCGGACGATGTCGTGGTTGCCAGTAGTCGCGCTTGAGCGCTTCCCAAAAATCTGATCGCCCCTCACCCGTAAAGGTTCACGAGAGGCGGGGTTCTGGAGGCCTACTGTCCCGATCTGCAGTGCACGCCGCAAGCCGAGATAGGAAAGACGAAAGCGCGGCACAAGGTTCTGGAGGTAGGCGCGTGTGTTGATTGATTCGGCGATTAGGTTTAGCGCAGACGCTTATATAGTGCAGGTTAGGGAGATCGTGGGGCTCAGCCCACGACCGAGTTGGTAACAGTCCACGTCCATAAAAACTAGAAACGGTTGTAATTAACGCGTCCGTTAATGACTCATAATCAATTTTTCCAACCAGAAAAATAAAGCTCGGCTCGGCGAGATTCCTAACCGCTGGCGAAGCGCGCTGCCGTGACGAGGCGAGGCGGGCGTGACGGGCGGAGGAGGAGTGCGCGAGGGCTTCTCTCCTTGTCACACCTTAGTGAGTGATGCAACATTCTACTATATAAGGTGGTCCAACTCCCCTTCAACTAGCAATATGGGACTAAACTTTAGCACCACTAGCACAACCATATGCTGCCATGCACAATTGTGCCAAAGAGAATTTAAGAATTTTTCTAATAGGCCATCAGCCCAAAACTCATCAAATTCCAACAATCTCCCACAAAGTCTCATTGGCACATCACACCACTTTTATTTCAGAACATTGTTTTATATACCGGTGTGTAGTGGAGACTGTTAAGTAGAACTTCCACGTTAAACTTCATGCTACGCTAGCTAGCAACTTGAATAGTGGACTATGCCTTGAACTACAAGTTTTATGCGCGGTAGTTTCTGATACGTCCAAAACGTATTTACTTTCTCGAACACTTCGCTATTTTTTTTTCTCTATACTTGTGTGATTTGGATACAACTAACACGGACTAACGCTGTTTTCAGCAGAATTACCTTGGTGTCTTGTTTTTGTGCAGAAAATGAACTATCAGGAAAAATCCCGGAAAATATGCCAAAAATTATATTTCACCAGAAGATCCACGGAGCAAGAAGGGGAGACAGAGGGGAAGCATGGGGGGCCACACCCACTGTAACATCCCAGCATTTAGGAACTAACGAAGGATAGATTTAGGAATTTGAAATGTTGCATGCATTCATTTGTGAAAATGTGGGTAAATTTTTCGCCAAATAAAAACCGAAAGTGATCAAGGTTTCTTTCATGCTTTGAGGTTAGGTATAGACTTCAAGGATGATTGTTATATAATTTGATATGATCTTGTGGACTAGAGTGTTTTGGGAAATGAAATTTGAATTTTTAAACTTGAGCGTTTGAATTATAATTCAAAATAATTTTTGAATATTGTTTGAGTATTTGATTTAATTAAGAGTTAACCAATAATAACTCAAACTTTATATAAAGAGAGCAATAAAGAATATGAATCTACATTTCATAATTTTATTCAATAAATAAGTTACAAAAATTTAACTTATGAAAATCATCAACAATCTTTACAATAGCAAATAAATAAAGAATAATATTTCTTTATTGGTAATAGTACAATCTTTAATACAAAAGAATAAATTAAAGATTACAATTGAATATGAGAGTTATTACAAGTGAAAAATCTATAAAGAAAAATAAAAACCTAAACTAAAGTCTTGATCTTCAAATCTGGTACCTGCAAAATAAAAAGAAACTTAAAAAAAAACAAGGTTAGGATTAGAATTATTTTTACTTTCAGAGTTGACAGTGAAGTGCACTGTTCACTTTTTCATCATTGGTTATTTAAGGGGCAAGTTTCACCAATATGAAAGAATGTATCTTTCATATTTTTAATCCATAAGTCAAATAAACAGCAAAGAGGGGCAAGTTTCACCAGCTAGGTAAAAGGTAACCTGATGAAAGTAACTTTCAAATTCAGAACATATCCACAGCTTGTGCAGCAAGCACACAGGCAACACACACACCAAACTGCATGGTGTGTGCTGTCAGCACCACAACAACGGAACAATCAAACAAAACCATCAACACGGCTGTGGGAAACCAATCCCCACACCATTCCATTGCTCTTACACACCAAGAACAGCAGCCATCAGCTAAACCAAGCCAAAGCCAAGCTAGATCAGACCAACCAAAGCCCAAGATCACATCACCAAGATGGTGACATAAGGAGGGGGTAGATCAGGTGTATAGCAAGACCAATATCAAGTCATAAGGATCAGGAGATGATGGTCAAGATCAAGGACAAGCCAGGAACTAGAAATACCAAGGGAGCACCAGATGAAGCTACCACAAGATCAACCACTAGCAACCACAACATCAAGTGACTGTGGTGAGTAAATAGACCATCACATGATCTATATGTCTAAGATTAGACAAGCATACATGATCTGACTCTTATTAAAACTCTCAGAAAACACCCAAGTGGGGTGAATCCATCGCTGAGGTTTTAAACTCTAAAAGCAATCAGAAAAGTATAAGGATCCAACTAGATCTCAGAACAACATCATTGATCTAGTTATCAAGCTATATTTCAATTCAAGAATGAATATAGCTAATATTTAAACTTCTAGGCACACCTCTAAGACAAGAGTAGCACCATAATTTTTCCCAAACTTTGATTCAAGAAACAGTAGCTGGTACCACTACCAGAACCATCCATATGAATCAACTAGATAAAAGCTTAATCCCTAAACCTCAGATCAACATCATGGGTCTTAGGGATTTAAGAAAGGGAAATTTCTACTTATCTTTAATGTCAAACTCATCTTAAGCTTGAACCAAACCAAACCAAGAAATAGAATCTAATCTTGTGTGCCATACAAAGATGGGGTCACAAGAACAGTTCTACACTAATCAGGTTAAGCATTCAATCTTCACAGATTCAACCAACCAACTACAAATCATTTTCCTGTCATCACAGGAATCATAATTAAGAAAATCCCTATGTATATCTTCACTGTTTGAAACCATTTGATCTCAAACTACATATAAATTCTTGATGCCAACAGTGCTAATAGAGTGACTTCATCACACAACACTCACTATCATTAACCAAGAAATGACGGTGGTGTGTTATTAAACCACTATATTCCCAAATATTGCTTCTAGAGCAACTTTACCATCTCACCATATCAAAATTAATCCATAGAATCATCTCATAATCCACTAGCACCACCACAGTTCATCTTAAGCAGCAAGCCACAGCTAACAATCATTTAGCATGCTTAGGGACCATCAAAACTTGATCCCAATTTAATCAATAGTAGGATATGAAACCTAAGTGGAACAAATCATCTTAATCAGGACAAGACAGTAACTAGAAAGGTCACTACCAACAACTAGCATAGGATGACCTAGCACAGAGAGCACGGGGGAGAGATGGCCGAGACTAGAAGAGGAAGCAGAGATGGCCGACGACCATGGCGGCATGGGGAGCACCCCTAGGGGGCGCTGCAACCCACACATCGCCAGGATAGCGACCTTAGCCACACCTGGAGGCGAGGAACATCACCATGGCGCACGACAGTAGCGGCGACGTCAGGATCAATGCCAACCCCAAACACTAGGCCTGGAGCTTCAAGTCCAAATCTAATTGGATAGAAGGGTAGAGCGGGGCTGACAACCTCTTCCTACACCATGGCGGTGGCCAGGGCGGTCCACGACGGCGGGAATCGTCGGCGGCGACACCACTGACCACCGGGTCGGGGAAGGAGAAGGAGAGGGGTGGGCTCGAGAGTGAGAGACAGGGAGTGATGGGCTAGGTTGGGCCAGGAAACCTTCGGGGTGGTTGTTTTGACTTTCCTAATGGGCCACAAGGGCCCAATAAATATAAGCCAGCCCAAATCATTTAGAGCCTGTTTTAATAATTGGAAAAGGACCAAAATGCCCTTGAACTTAAATAAATTTTACAAAATAAAATAAATTCCAAAAATTACAAATAAAATATTTTTGGATTCACAATAATCTAAACTATCCAAATAAATTAGGAAATAAAATTTTAAACATATAAATTTTATTAAGAATTTTATAATTTTAATATTCCTTATGGAATTTTACAAAATTATTGAAAGATCATAAAAATAAATAAAAAACACTTTAATTATATATTAATATTGTAGTATTTTATAAAAATAGTAAACAAATATTTCATAACAATTTTTGGAATTCAAATAATAATTCTTAAAGAAAATATAAAATCAATAAAATCCAAATAAAAGAAATTAAAATAAAAAGAGTACAATATTCAATAAATATTAAAGGATTTAATATTTATAAATCCTTAATGAGTTAAAAAGGATTTTTATATAATTTAAATGATGGGGAAGAAAACATATAAAGTTAAATAATGCATTACATTATTTTTGCATAATCATTTTGCTTCTTTAAATATTGTCCTTACCGGGCAATAATGATGTTTTTGTAAACATAGAAGCTCAAGGTCCAGTGCAAGCATCATACTTCACTACCTTGCAATCACAAGGCAAGTTCATCACTTGCTCGTGTCCTTTGAAGAGCCTTTATCAAAGTATTTGCGAATTGTGTGTTATCATCTATATTATAGAAAAAAACATTATTTTCCAAGATACTAAATCCTAGATATCATCCTAAGTGATGATATGATAGAGCAATAGAACTTAGTGTTCTAATTGCAATAATGATGAACAATTAGGGATTAATAACCCATGACATCAGTGATTCTAGCGCCATATATTATGCGTTAACCATGAGATTTGGAATGGGACGGAGAAGTCAGCTGTATCCTTTTCCTCTTGTATGGAGGCAAGACGACCTTAACTTGAAGTTGTGATTCCTTGTGTGGATCCAACATATGGGTGGGCACCCTTACGCCCCACACATTTGGTGTCTAGATTATCTATGAATGGTGTTTAGGGACATAGTCCATCTAAATGGTACTAATCCGGGCATCACTCGGTCATAGAGTCTTCGGGAACTCATCAGGGTTTTAGCCTGCCCGAAAAGGGGCTTAACGAAGGTGAGCTAGCCCGAAGGATCATGCATACATATGAGGTCTCGGAGAGGGCGGTGATTGGCTTGGACCAATTACTGGGCCCCACATCATGGAATTGTGGACGGGAAAGTACGCCCGGTTGTGCAACAAGGAGTTGATCTCTCATGGGAAAAGTAACGCACCTCTGCAAAGTGTAAGAATTGTAACTTGTTACTCCCTATTCCGAGAAGGAGGTACGAATGCTGCAGGAAAGGAACTCCATGAAAGTTCTGGTCAGCCTATGAAGGCTGGTGGTCATAGATTTTCATAATAAAATCAACCTTTGAAGAAAGATTTACAAAAACTGCATAGTGCCAACGACTAATAGTCCGAGGTGGTAGATAGAGCATCAAACTTCCTACCTTGCATATAATGAATTTGCTGAGTAACGTTGTTACTCATCCTTTCCTTTGAATCCTTGCTTAGACTCTGAGGATCCCGAAGATACTCCAATGTATGCATCTGAGAGTCAAGAGGAGGTCTTCTATGAAGAGCCCAACTTGTATGGAGCCGTAGAAGGGTAGGACTACGACATATTCTACGGAGGAGAGTTCCAGGAGTCCGAATAATTACTATAGTTCTAGTAACCACTTGAGCCGAGCATCATGAACAATATATAGCAATAAGTTGCTGAGCTCAATTTGGAGTTTAAGTTTTAAATTTGAAACTTCCGCTGAAACACTTATATTTTGGTTTGTAAGTTGAATCTTTTGGAAGTCTTGAACTTATGGTATTGTAATAATAATAACATATGTATGTTTGTAATATGGACCCGCAATGTTTATGTTGTACCACTCTGAGGGATGTGATATTTACAAAACGGTGTTCTGTGGATGTCACGTCAATGACTATAGTGTACTACACATGCAGTGGTATGATGGGTCACCGCAGTTGGTATCAGAGCAAAATGCTTTGACCTTAGGTTGGAAACCTAGTAAAGGGTATTACTTGTAGGAGTGTAGCAACGATAAAGAATTCTCTAAAAGTAATATAATGGGTATTCAAATGAGAATATTCCGTTATATGTTTTAGTGCGATAATTATTTGTTATGATGCAATATATTATTGGTTACTAATCAAAACTTTTTTTCTGATATACAGAGCTATTGAACCAAAGTTTCTAAAACAGACTTTGGTAAGGAAAGAGGAGACTCTTGATGATTATCAAGGATCATTCATAGACCAACTTCGTCAACTTTTAAAGGTTTTTAGTTGTCCAACTAGAATTCCAGTGAACACTATAACCTACTATGATGGCCGGATGATATCCAAGTACCGTGTGAGTATCCAACTCCCTGAGGAACTTGGATTATATCACGATCTACTTATAGGTGAAGGTAGGAGTCACTTAGCAGCATATCATGTTGCTGTTGTGGAGGCGATAACTAATATCCGGGAGCATAAAGCCAAGGAGTTAGAAGGTAGCATATTCTCTGTGATACCTCATGATTATATAGACTCAGAGCCTATACCGTATCATCTTACTTTGGTTAAGAAGCATCCTAAGTTAGCTTCCAAGTTTATGGATAGATACCGAACACTCGTTGCGTATTTTTATAAGACACATCAAGTGATTGTCGAAGATAAAAATGACATGTTAGAGGATCTAACTGATCCGGAAAGGAGGAACCAGTTAGCATTCCAGTTGGAGAAGGAAGCAAGTAGTAGTGTAAAACCTATCTTTAAGGATATACCTATAGATCCTGAATCTTTTATACCATATCCTTATTCACCAAGCCCTGAACCTATACATGATCCTACTATAGATATGAGGTATGCAGTACCACAGGGTTCAGAGGATGATTCTGATTCAGAACTTCCTACTGAGAATTCTGATGGTTGGAGAAGGGCATCATATGAAGGATCTCATGAACACCAGATGTCCACATATGGTTCTGACAGAAATGTTGGACAATTTAGCTGGATGGGTGCAAGAACTAACCCTAGTAACAGTAGTAGAAATGCGATGTCGGTAAATACTCAGGATGAAGAAGAAGATCCTGAGGAGAGAGTGTTTGAATCATCAACATCTTCTCAAAACCCAGGGAATATACATTATCCAGTGTTTAACTATCTTACCCAAAGGAGCACCTGGGAAGCAGCAGGATCTGCGTATCCTGTTGACCACTCAAGGAATGAAGCTCAGGAGATGCAAGCGGGAGATAATGTTGAATATGTTTATGAAGACTTTTCAGCTGAGCTGGAAGGAGTCAATGCACTCAGGTTGAGTAATGACTCAAGTCCTGACACTTCAGATACTGAGTATGTTCCTTCTGGAAGGCCACTTGTTTCACAAACTGTGCGACAAACGACATGTCATCACGGTTGGACATCAGGCATGTATGATGAGCATAGTTACTACTAGAAGGAGGAAACTAGTTAGCAATATCAAGTACCGTGTATTGTAATCCAAGGAAATAAGATAGTTAGATAAATAAGGTAGTGTCGTGATTATACCTATATGGTATATGTTGTAATGACTTTGTATTATTATGATATATGTATAATATGTGAAATGCATATTTGTATTTTATTTGGATCTTCATTTTGTGACTAGTTCTGTGCGTAAAGTCGAGTTCAGAACACATGTGCATGATGTAATTATGAGTATTCGCTTTATGTTGCAGGACTAGAGGGTCATGGATATGGGTGTAGAGATCGAAACTAAGCAGCAGCGGATGGAACGAGAGGCCAAGGAGAAGGTAAATGCAGATGCAGCAAATCAGGGAGCATTGCCACCACCACCAATGAGGCCGTTAATGGAGCAGAACTTTATGCAGTGTATGCAAATGATGCAAGAGACCCAGAACAAGTTCATGGAGGAGTTGCTGGGGCGAGCAAATCATAGGGCACCTAAAGGTGGAGGAGTGAGTCTATCTGATTTCCAGAATACAAGGCCGCTACCTTTTGCATTAGCTCCTGAACCAATGGATGTAGAAGATTGGCTAGCAAATACAGAAAGAAAGCTGAAGACTGTAGGTTGCAATGATGAGGAGAAATTGAAGTATGCAACTCATCTTCTGACAGGACCTGCAACATCTTGGTGGGAAAATCAGTTGGTCGTGCAATAACCAGGAAGAGAGTATACCTGGGAAGAGTTTAAGCATAGATTCCGTGAATATCATGTTCTAGAGAGTGTTATGGAATTGAAGCGAAGAGAATTTGAAGAGCTGCAGCAGGGATATACTAGTGTTATGAAGTATATCCGGGAGTTTAGTCAACTATCTCTTTATGCTGAGTAAGAAGTTAACACGGAGGAAAAGAGGAAGAAGCGTTTCCTGCGTGGATTAAGTCCATTTGTGAGGATGCAGTTGAGGTTGGCTAATAAGCAAACTTACCAGCAGTTGCTAGATGCACCTATTACCTTTGAAGATGACTACAAGAATGTCCAAGAGGATAGAAGGAAGAGAGCTAAGAAGGAAACCAAGAGGATACAAGCAAGCAAGCCCAAGACCAATCTGGAATTCAAACCAAGGAATAAGCACTATAATAACAACAATTCCAATCGGAGTGCAAATCCAAATGCAAAGAATATTATATGCCACAATTGCAAACTCCCAGGACATATGAGCAGGGATTGCCTGAAACCAGTAATTGTATGTCACGCTTGTGGTCAGAGAGGTCACATCAAGCCCAATTGTCCAGGCAAACCACAAGGTGGTTGGCCGGCTCGAAATGGAAGGCAATCCAGTGGAGGAAATGGACAACCCAATAAAGGAGTAAATAATGGTAAGAACAACAATGGCAAGAGGAACAGACCTACCGGGAAATTGAACTATGCAACCCTCGAGGAGGTGGATAATTCAGAGCATGCAATGATAGGTACGCTCAATATCCTTACCAATCCCGGCAAAGTTCTATTTGATACTGGTGCAACTACTCCATTCATTTCTGAAGAATTCTGTGATAAGTTCGAGATTAGAAGGGCAACGTTAGAAAACCCTATAACCGTAGTTACGACAGGGGGAAATGTGATTGTACGCCACATCAAAAAAGATCAGGTTATCTTGATCTGTGGTTGTACATACTTTGCAGACCTTTATGTGATTCCTTTGAAGGGAATTGCAGTAGTGCTAGGGATGGACTGGATGATGGAACATGGAGCTCATATGAATTGTGAGGAGAAAACTGTCTCAATCAAAACTCCAAGTGGAGCAAGGATAGTTTACCAAGCAGATAAGCACAATCATATCATGGTGGATCTGCATCTAAACTCAATGAAAGAGGTCAAATTGGAAAATATTCCTATAGTAAATGAATTTCAAGATGTTTTTCCAGCAGAGCTACCGGGAATGCCACCAGAACGGGAGATAGAGTTCACTATTGATCTAATTCCTGGTACGACACCAATAGCTCAAGCACCATATAAGATGGGACCCAAAGAGTTAAAAGAACTCAAAGAGCAAATTGATGAGTTAGCCAGAAAAGGATTTATTCGGGAAAGTGTTTCTCCATGGGGAACACTACTAATCTTTGTGGATAAGAGGGATGGTGGAAGAAGGATGTGTGGAGATTATAGAAATCTGAACAACGTCACTATTAAGAATAAGTATCCTTTACCAAGGATCCAAGATTTGTTTGATCAAGTGAAAGGAGCGGGAGTATTTTCAAAGATCGACCTAAGATCTGGATACCATCAAATAAAAATCAAACCGGAAGATGTTCCAAAGACAGCATTTGTCTCAAGATATGGACACCATCAGTATCTGGTAGTACCATTTGGTTTGACCAATGCACCTGCAATATTCATGAATTTGATGAACAAAATCTTCATGCCATATCTGGATAAGTTCGTCATAGTTTTTATTGATGATATTCTAATATATTCCAAGGATAAGGAAGAGCATGCTGATTATTTGATAATATCATTGCAGACACTAAGGGAACATAAAATTTATGCTAAGTTCAGTAAGTGTGAATTTTGGCTAGATGAGGTAGAATTCCTCGGCCATGTGATCAGTAAAGATGGAATTGTTGTAAATCCATCTAAGGTTCACTCAGTACTAGAGTGGACTGCACCAACCAATGTGAAGCAAATTCGAGGTTTCTTAGGAATGGCTGGTTATTACCGGAGATTCATTGAGGGTTTCTCTAAAATAGCTGGACCAATGACCAAATTGCTAAGAAAGAATACACCATTCAATTGGGATGAGAAGTGTGAAGCAAGTTTTCAGGAGTTGAAGACCAGATTAACCACAACTCCAATCTTAGCAGTTCCTAAGACAGGGAAGGACTTCACAGTATACTGTGATGCATCTAAAGAAGGTCTAGGTTGTGTGTTAATGCAAGATCGGAAAGTGATTGCTTATGGTTCAAGACAACTGAAACCACATGAAGTCAACTATCCAACTCATGATTTAGATATAGCAGCAGTAGTTATTGCGCTAAAAGGATGGATGCATTTTCTTTATGGAGCCAAATGTGAGTTATACACTTACCATAAAAGTCTCAAATATTTCTTCACTCAAAAGGAATTGAATATGAGACAGAAGCGTTGGTTGGAACTAATCAAAGATTATGATTTAACAATCAACTATACTCCAGGGAAAGCAAATGTTGTAGCTGATGCTTTAAGCAGAAAGAGTGCAAATATTCAGCCTAGCAATCGGGAGCTACCAAAAGAGTTACAAATGGACTTGGAAAGATTAGAGCTTCAATTCATTAGAACAGAGGTTCTTGGAGGATTAGCTACTATGCAGGTAGTTGCAGAGCAGGACAGTTATCTTAAGCACGAAATTTTCAGACATCAAGCAGAAGATCCTTTTATTGCCGAGGAAATTCGGAGGATATCTCAAGGGCAAAAATCAGTTTTTCTCCTTGGAGATTATGAGTCTTTATGTTTCAAGACCATCTTTGTGTTCCAGATGTGACTGAGATTAGAGATGTCATACTCAGAGAAGCACATGAAACACCATATTCTATACATCCAGGAAGTACTAAGATGTATATGGATTTGAAAGAACTATTCTGGTGGAATAACATGAAAAGAGACATTGCTAAATATGTATCAGAATGCCATACTTGCCAAAGGGTAAAGGCTGAACATCAAAGTCCAGCAGGACCATTACAACCTTTGGAAATTCCCGAATGGAAGTGGGAAGAAATAGGTATGGACTTCATCACAGGATTGCCCATGACACCTAAACGGAAAGATATGATATGGGTAATTGTGGACAGCTCACTAAGAGTGCACATTTTATTCCGGTAAATCAGAAAGATAATGCCGAGAAGTTAGTAGAAGTTTACGTCAAAGAGATAGTAAGTAAGCATGGAGTGCCCAAAAAGATCGTAACTGATAGGGGATCAGTGTTTACTTCAGCATTTTGGAAGCAATTGCATGTCAGATTTCAGCATAGCATATCATCCTGAGACAGGAGGTCAAACTGAAAGAACAAATCAAATACTAGAAGACATGTTAAGAGCTTGTGCATTAGATTTTGGAGGTACATGGGAAGATCATCTACCATTGGCAGAATTTTCCTACAATAATAGCTATCAGAGCAGTCTGAAGGCAGCTCCATATCAGGTTCTAACGAAGGGTAGATTTAGGAATGCATGCATTCATTCGTGAAAATGTGGGTAAATTTTTTGCCAAATAAAAATCTAAAGTGATCAAGGTTTCTTTCATGCTTTGAGGTTAGGTATAGAATTGAAGGATGATTGTTCTAGACTTTGATATGATCTTGTGGATTAGAGTGTTTTGGGAAATGAAATTTGAATTTTTAAACTTGAGTGTTTGAATTATAATTCAAAAGAATTTTTGAATAATGTTTGAGTATTTGATTTAATTAAGAGTTAACCAATAATAAGTCAAAACTTTATATAAAGAGAGCAATAAAGAATATGAATCTCCATTTCATAATTTTATTCAATAAATAAGTTACAAAAATGTAACTTATGAAAATCATCAACAATCTTTACAATAACAAATAAATAAAGAATAATATTTCTTTGTTGATAATAGTACAATATTTAATACAAAAGAATAAATTAAAGATTACAATTGAATATGAGAGTTATTACAAGTGACTAATCTATAAACAAAAATAAAAACCTAAACTAAAGTCTTGATCTTCAAATCTGGTACCTGCAAAATAAAAAGAAACTTAAAAGAAAAAGAAGGTTAGGATTAGAATTATTTTTACTCTCAGAGTTGACAGTGAAGTGCACTGTTCACTTTTTCATCATTGAGTATTTAAGGGGCAAGTTTCACCAATATGAAAGAATGTATCTTTCATAATTTTAAGCCATAAGTCAAATAAACAACAAAGAGGGGCAAGTTTCACCAGTTAGGTAAAAGGTAACCTGATGAAAGTAACTTTCAAATTCAGACCATATCCACAGCTTGTGCAGCCGGCACACAGGCAGCACACACACCAAACTGCATGGTGTGTGCTATCAGCACCACAACAACCGCAAAATCAAACAAAACCATCAACACAGCCGTGGGAAACCAATCCCCACACCATTCCATTGCTCTTACACACCAAGAAAAGCAGCCAGCAGCTAAACCAAGCCAAAGCCAAGCTAGATCACACCAACCAAAGCCCAGGATCTCATCACCAAGATGGTGACATAAGGAGGGGGTGGATAGCCAGACCAAGATCAAGTCATCAGGATCAGGAGATGATGGGCTAGATCAAGGACAAGCCAGGAACTGGAAATACTAGGGGAGCACCAGATCAAGCTACCACAAGATAAACCACTAGCAACCACAACATCAAGTGACAGTGGTGAGTAAATAGACCATCACATGATCTATCTGTCTAAGATTAGACAAGCCTACATGATCTGACTCTTATTGAAACTCTTAGAAAACACCCAAGTGGGGTGAATCCATCACTGAGGTTTTAAACTCTAAAAGCAATCATAAAAGTATAAGGATCCAACTAGATCTCAGAACAACATCATTGATGTAGTTATCAAGCTATATTTCAATTCAAGAATGAATATAGCTAAGATTTAAACTTCTAGGCACACCTCTAAGACAAGAGTAGCACCTTAGAATTTAATCTTATGGATCTACACAAGTGATCAAGCCTACCATCATTTTCCCAAACTTTGATTCAAGAAACAGTAGCTGGTACCACTACTAGAACCATCCATATGAATCAACTAGATAAAAGCTTAATCCCTAAACCTCACACCAACATCATGGGTATTAGGGATTTAAGAAAGGAAAATTTCTACTTATCTTTAATGCGAAACTCATCTTAAGCTTGAACCAAACCAAACCAAGAAATAGAATCTAATCTTGTGTGCCATACAAAGATGGTGTCACAAGAACAGTTCTACAGTAATCAGGTTAAGCATTCAATCTTCACAGATTCAACCAACCAACTACAAATCATTTTCCTGTCATCACAGTAATCATAATTAAGAAAATCCCTATGTATATATTCACTGTTTGAAACCATTTGATCTCAAACTACATATAAATTCTTGATGCCAATAACGCTAATAGAGTGACTTCATCACACAACACTCACTATCATTAAACAAGAAATGACATTGGTGTGTTATTAAACCACTATATTCACAAGTATTGCTTCTAGAGCAACTTTACCATCTGACCGTATCAAAATTAATCCATAGAATCATCTAATAAGCCACTAGCACCATCACAGTTCATCTTAAGCATCAAAGCCACAACTAACAATCATTTAGCAGGCTTAGGGACCATCAAAACTTGATCCCAATTCATCCAGTATTTAATCAATAGCAGGATATGCACCCTAAGTGGAACAAATCATATTAATTAGGACAAGACAGTAACCAAAAAGGTCACTACCAATAGCTAGCATAGGATGACCTAGCACAGAGAGCACGAGGGGAGAGGAAAAACTTACAGTAGGTCCTCGCTACAGACTAGAAGAGGAAGCAGAGATGGCCGACGACCATGGAGACACGGGGAGCACCCCCAGGGGGGCGCTGCAACCCACACATCGCCACGGCAGTGACCTTAGCCACACATGGAGGCGAGTAACATCACCACGGTGCACGACAGCAGCAGCGGCGTTAGGATCAACGCCAACCCCAAACCCTAGGGTTCGGGACGACATCGATCTGGCCACAAGAGAGCTCCAAGTCCAAATCCAATTGGATAGAAGGGTAGAGCGGGGCCGACAACATCTTCCTGCACCATGACGGTGGCCAGGGCGGTCCACGATGGTGGGAATGGCCGGCGGCGACACCACTAACCACCGGGTCGGGGAAGGAGAAGGAGAGGGGTGAGCTCGAGAGTGAGAGACAGGGAGTGATGGGCTGGGTTGGGTCAGGAACCCTTTGGGGTGGTTGTTTTGACTTTCCTAATGGGCCAAAGGGCCCAATAAAAATATGCCAGCCCAAATCATTTAGAGCCTGTTTTAATAATTGGAAAAAGACCAAAATGCCCTTGAACTTAAATAAATTTTACAAAATAAAATAAATTCCAAAAATTATAAATAAAATATTTTTGGATTCACAATAATCTAAATTATCCAAATAAATTAAGAAATAAAATTTTAAACATATAAATTTTATTAAGAATTTTGTAATTTAAATATACCTTATGGAATTTTACAAAATTATTGAAAGATGATAAAAATAAATAAAAATCACTTTCATTATATATTAATATTGTAGTATTTTATAAAAATAGTAATCAAATATTTCATAACAATTTTTGGAATTCAAATAATAATTCTAAAAGAAAATATAAAATCAATAAAATCCAAATAAAAGAAAATAAAATAAAAAGAGTACAATTTTCAATAAATATTAAATGATTTAATATTTATAAATCCTTAATGAATTAAAAAGGATTTTTCTATAATTTAAATGATGGGAAAGAATACATATAAAGTTAAATAATGCATTACATTACTTTTGCATAATCATTTTGCTTATTTAAATATTGTCCTTACCGGGCAATAATGATGTTTTTTTAGACATAGAAGCTCAAGGTCCAGTCCAAGCATCATACTTCACTACCTTGCAATCACAAGGCAAGTTCATCACTTGCTCATGTCCTTTGAAGAGTATTTATCAAAGTATTCGTGAATTGTGTGTTATCATCTATATTATAGAAAAACACATTATTTTCTCAAGATACTAAATCTTAGATATCATCCTAAGTGATGATATGATAGAGCAATAGAACTTAGTGTTCTAATTGCAATAATGATGAACAATTAGGGATTAATAACCCATGACATCAGTGATTCTAGCGCTGTATATTACGCGTTAACCATGAGATTTGGAATGGAACGGAGAAGTCAGCTGTATCCTTTTCCTCTTGTATGGAGGCAAGAAGACCTTAACGTGAAGTTGTGATTCCTTGTGTGGATCCAACCTATGGGTGGGCACCCTTACGCCCCACACTTTTGGTGTCTAGATTATCTATGAATGGTGTTTAGGGACATACTCCCTATTCCGAGAAGGAGCTACGAATGCTGCAAGAAAGGAACTCCATGAAAGTTCTGGTCAGCCTATGAAGGCTGGTGGTCATAGATTTTCATAATAAAATCAACCTTTGAAGAAATATTTACAAAAACTGCATAGTGCCAACGACTAATAGTCCGAGGTGGTAGATAGAGCACCAAACTTCCTACCTTGCATATAATGAATTTGCTGAGTAACGTTGTTACTCATCCTTTCCTTTGAATCCTCGCTTAGACTCTGAGAATCCCGAAGATACTCCAATGTATGCATCTGAGAGTCAAGAGGAGGTCTTCTATGAAGAGCCCAACTTGTATGGAGCCGTAGAAGGGGAAGACTACGACATATTCTACGGAGGAGAGTTCCAGGAGTCCGAATAATTACTATAGTTCTAGTAACCACTTGAGCCGAGCATCATGAACAATATATAGCAATAAGTTGTTGAGCTCAATTTGGAGTTTAAGTTTTAAATTTGAAACTTCCGCTGAAACACTTATATTTTGGTTTGTAAGTTGAATCTTTTGGAAGTCTTGAACTTTCGGTATTGTAATAATAATAACGTGTGTATGTTTGTAATATGGACACGCAATGTTTCTATTGTACCACTCTGAGGGATGTGATATTTACGGAACGGTGTTTTGTAGATGTCATGTCAACGACTATAGTGTTCTACACATGCAGTGGTATGCTGGGTCACCGCACCCACCCCGCGCCTGGGAGAGGTCTGGCCACCCCAGGCAGCTCCTCGGCCTCCCTCCGCACCTATACGTTGCCTTCTGACATAAAAACTCAGGGGGGTTCGATAGTTTTCCAGAAAGAGTTCCGCTTCGCCGCCACCACCAGAAACCAAGATTCAGATCCAGAAACTCCGTTCTGGCACCCTTTCGGGACGGGGAATTTGGAGAGGATCATCGCCATCGTCATCACCAACGCATCTCCATCAACCACTAATGTTTCCCTCATCCATGAGCGAGTAATCCCCCACTGTAGGCTTGGGGATGGTAGGGATTGGATAAGTTCTATCATGTAATCGAATAAGATTGTTAGGGCATAGTGCCTAGTATCTCTATTAGTGCTATTTGACTTTGTTACAACTTGTTGTGTTTAATGTTTGTCACTAGGGCCCGAGTTCCATGATCTTAGATCTGAACTTATTATTGGATCATTATGATAGTATTGTTTGTGATTTTATCTGCAAGTTGTGTACACATATTATTGTCCGGATCCAAAGGCCCCAAAGTGACAATAATTGGGACAACCGGAGGGGATGGTTGTGGTGTGAGGATCACATGTGTTCATGGAGTGTTAATGGTTTGCTCCGGTGCTCTATTAAAAGGAGCACCTAAATTGCTAGTAGTTCCCTAGAGGCCCCGCTGCCACGGGCTGGCTGGACAGAAGATGTTATGCAAGTTCTCATTATGAGCATGTATGACTATATTTGGAGCACATGGCTAGGATTATTTAGTATTTGGATGCTTGTTATTATTTATCTGCAATGCCCTAGATCTTGAAGTTACATGTTTAGACTCGTCCATGCAACGCCCGTCCATCCATCCCTATGCCTACCGCATCCCTCTCATGTTATCATTACTATTGCTCTTGTTTCACTGTTGATGTTACTGTTGCTGTTGCTACTACCAAACTGTTGCTACTGATAAACTTCTGTGAGCAAGAACTATTTCTAGGTGCAGCTGAATTGACAACTCAGTTGTTAAGGCTTGCAAGTATTCTTTGGCTCCCCTTGTGTCGAATCAATAAATTGGGTAATACTACCCGCGAAGACTGTTGTGACCCCTACACTTGTGGGTCATCAGTTTCACACAAAATCTAGACCGGTACAGGGTTGCCGTCGACTTCCCCGCAGTTTGGAGCTTATGCTTCATACTCCAGGGCCTTTCATGAGTTTATTAGAGAGCACCCAACTCTCACGGACTGCGGCGTTTGACAGTCAGACTCATATAGGTGTGTTCCTCAAGAGATGTTCTGAAGGACAACATCTCCGCTTATAAAAAGCCACTTGGAACACATTAAGATAAATACCAACCAGCCATGCAGATTAAGAGAGTATTGCATCTTTATGGAGATGTAAATATAATATGGGGATACTCTCCTCTCAGCTGACCAACATCTTGTCTCCCAGCTCTAATTCACGGGATCTCCGATCACATAGAGTGGGTTGCCACTGGGATCAACTCATAGCGTGGGGCTCAAACCCATCTCTCTCGATGCATTATCTATCACAATGCGTGATAAACCCTTTGTGAAGGGATCTGCCATGTTCTTAGATGTTTGGATATAATCCAATGCAATAACTCCAGAGTTTCTCAGTTTCCTGACAGATTTTAACCTCCTCTTCACATGCCTTGATGACTTCATATTATCCTTAGAACTGTTTACTTTGACGATCACAGTTTGATTATCACAGTTCATCGGGATGGCGGGTATTGGTTTTTCAACCACATGTAAGTCCATCAAGAGATCACGAAGCCACTCTGCTTCAACAGTGGTTGTGTCTAATGTTGTGAGTTCTGCTTCCATTGTTGACCTCGTTAAGATGGTCTGCTTGCAAGACTTTCAGGAAACAACGCCACCACCAAGTGTAAAAAAATAACCACTTGTGGCCTTAATCTCATCAGCATCAGATATCCAGTTTGAATCACTATAACCCTCAAGTACTTGTGGATACCCAGTATAGTGAATACCATAACTCGCAGTGCCTTTCAAATAGCGCAAAACTCTTTCAAGAGCATGCCAATGATCATCTCCGGGATTTGACACAAATCGACTCAGTTTGCTTATAGCAAAGGAGATTTCAGGTCTAGTAGCGCTGGCTAAATACATGAGCGAGCCAATAATTTGAGAATATCTCAATTGATCTCTAGCAGTCCTTCGATTCTTTCAAAGTAGCACACTCGGATCATAAGGCGTTGGAGAAGAATTGCAGTCGCTATACCCAGAGAGACTCAATATCTTTTCCACATAGTGAGACTGAAGTAGTGTAATCCCACCATTGTCATCCTTCAGTAACTTGATGTTTAAAATTACATCAGCCACTCCCAAGTCCTTCATCTCAGAGCAGCGAGATAAGAACTCTTTGACCTCCTCGATAACAGCGAGGTTGGTCCCGAATATCAATATGTCATCAACGTAGAGACACATAATAACTCCCTCGCCCCCACCATGGCGATAGTACGCATATTTGTCAACTTCATTTACAACAAAGCCTTCCGTAGTTAAAGTTCTTTCAAACTTCTCGTGCCACTGCTTAGGAGCTTGCTTAAGACCATACAAAGACTTCACTAACTTACACACCTTCCTTCTTGACCATCTACTACAAATCCGTCAGGCTGCTCCATATAAATTTCCTCATCTAGCTCTCCATTTAGAGAAGTTGTCTTAACGTCCATTTAATGAACGAGAAGACCATGTGAGGCAGCCAAGGATAGTAGTACTCGAATAGTGCTCAATCTGGCTACGAGTGAGTAGGTATCGAAGAAGTCTTCACCTTATTTTTGGGTATAACCCTTGGCCACCAGACGTGCCTTGTACTTTTTAATAGTACCATCAGTTCTAAGATTTTCTTGTAGGGTTCATAGCATAGAAAACAAAAAATTTCCTACGATGTGAACTATATACCAAGATCTATCTACTAGATACAAACAACGGGCGGATGTATATCCGGAGAGAACATACCCTTGAAGACCGACAAAGCTTAACGAGTTCAACTCGTGGTTGATGTAGACGATCTCTTGCCGATCTCAAGATCGAGAGGAAGTCCTAGCGCCGCAAATCAGCAGCGCATCCGTGCTCGCACACACGTTCGAGGCACCGAGCAACCTCCGCCTCCTCGCTCCAAGGATGCAGGAAGCACAACTCTTTCTTGCCGAATAGCCACCGGGAACATGTATCTCGCTAGTCCGAGACCATGGGGATAAATTCTAGAGGGGGAGAGAGATCCTTCACGAGGAGGTGTGAGAGACAAGTGAGGGGGGGCTCCTTTATAGGAGGAGGGGAACCCCAAGGGGGTGGCAGCGCATGGGCTGCCCCCTTGCCCTCCCCTCTTCATGTGGGTGGACACTCCACTCACAAATCTCCTTTAAATTCCCTCCACTCAAAAGTCCACTCAAATTCCCATTAAATTTCCACCAAATTTAATGCAAACTCTCATTAAATAAAACTCTTTTATTTTATTCAGAATTTTGTCAATTACTTTAATGACAAACATTCACAAATAACCCCTTGCTAGAATTCTATTTCACATGCATAACCACTTTATGCAATTTCACCCGAAAACCTGTTTCGATATCTAGTGAAATAAATTCCTGCGCTTGTCATTCTTTCGGCATGAAACATTTGCTCCAATTGGATGTCGGTGTCTCTTAAGTGTGTCACCCTACGGTTCGTGAATAATGCGGACATGATCGAGACCCCTCTCGGATCAATAATCGAGCGGGATCCGGAGACCCATACACGACTCCCACATTCAACGATGACTTTCTTGTGATCGTCGGAACCTTTTACGCTAGTATCTTAATCCCTTTGTTTCACGATATATTACATGTCCGAGATTCGATCATCGGTATCTCCATACCTAGTTTGATCTATCGACATGCACTCTTTTCTCGTTCCTGTGATATAACATTCTAGTGATCAAAACACTTGCTTGCAAGCTAATCAATGTGATATCACCGAGAGGGACCAGAGTATATCTATCCGTCATCGGGATGAACAAATTCCACTCTCGATCCATGAGCCTCAACATAACACTTTATTAGTTCGAATCCATCTTTATAATCACCTGTTACGGTGTGACATTTGATGTTATCAAGAAACTCTTCCGGTGTTAGTGATTGACATGATCTCATGGTCTAAGGATTAGGATCACTTCGTAAGTTGTTATAGCAATATAAACTCAATGACTTTGATCGTAATGCTATACTTCGGATGAATGTTCATCACACCATTACACTAATGTTGTGATCCCGTTATTAACAACATCCAATGTCCATGACGAGGAAACCTTGATCATCTTGTTAATCAACGAGCTAGTTTATGAGAGAGGCATAACTAGGAACTTTCTGTTTGTTTATTAAACACACATGTATTAACGTTTCCATATTAATACAATTATAGCATGCAAAATAAACATCTATCATATACTTGGAATACACATAATAAACACTTTATTATTGCCTCTCAGGGCATATTCCCTTCATTTCTTGAACACACACTTACATCCTATAGGTTTGCACCCATAAGGACGATCAGTGACTTTCCAAGTACCATTAGCTAAGATGGAGTCCATCTCTCTTCAGACAGCTTCCTTCTAGTAGTGAGCATCTTGAGATGCATAGGCTTCTAAAATAGAAGTGGGAGTATCATCCACAAGGTACACAATGAAATCATCACCAAATGACTTTGCAGTCCTTTGTCTCTTGCTCCTTTTGGGAGCTTCATTGTCATCCTCCACAGGATCATCAGAGTGTTCTATCGGCATAGTGGGTTCAGGAATTATAGAAAAATCCTGACTACATAAACTAGTCATCTCCTGATTTAATGAGCTAGACATCCCTTTCATAGGAAAGATGTCCTCAAAGAAATTTGCATCATTCGACTCCATAATTTTACCAACATGCATGTCGGATACCCCATATTTTACTATCAAAAATCTATAACCAATGCTATGAAAAGCATATCCCAGAAAAACACAATCAACGGTTTTTGGTCCAAGCTTTCGCTTCTTGGGTATTGGAATATTGACTTTCGCCAAACAACCCCAAGTTCGTAAGTAAGAGAGTTTAAGCCTTTTATTTTCCCATTCCTCAAATGGAGTCATGGTTTTATCCTTTACAGGAACACGGTTTAGGACATGACACGTGGTCATTAACGCCTCCCCCACCATTCCTTGGAAAGACCCGATGTATCTAACATGGCGTTAGCCAAATCAGTTAGAGTGCGGTGAGTAGGGAGGCGTCCTCTCATATATAATACCATGTTCCGCACAGAATAAATCAAATTCATTTGAAAAGTACTCTCCACCATGATCCGACCTTAGCCGCTTGATTTTAACATCAAGTTGGTTTTCTGCCTCAGCTTTATAGATTTTGAAGTAGTTCAAAGCTTCATTTTTAGATTTCAGAAGATAAACATAGCAGTATCTAGTGGCATCATAAAGTATCTTTTTCCACCTTTTGTCAACATATCATTCATCTCACAAAGATCTGAATGTATAAGTTTTAGCAATGCTAAGTTTCTCGGTTCCGCAGCCGTATGAGACTTGCGGGGTTGCTTTGCTTGCACATAAACTTGGCACTTAGAACCTATAACAGTGTTAAATTTCGGAATTAAACTCATATTGGCTAGCCGCGAAATGCAACCAAAGTTAACATGACAGAGTCGTGAATGCCAAACATTGGACTCATTATCATTGCACACATGATTAATAAATTTAGTACATGAGTCTGACAAAGACAAGCGGAACAGACCTCCGCACTTATAACCCTTTCCATATGATTTAAATCCAATAATCCATATGATTTAAATCGAATAATTGTTGGAAATATAAGCAATAATCCATATGATTTAATCCGAATAATAAACTGATAAAGCATGATCATACAAACAGTAGTAAAACTAATCACGTAGATCAACAAAGTAGATGAACAGATTACATCTATGCAAGGTAAACCTATCACATCTACGCCAAACGCTAGACTAGAAACTCTAGCATAATCTGGAAAAGAGAGATTGAGATCACATACGATGCACTTGCGGCAGTAGCAGCAGCAGAGTTGTCGCCCATGTTGAGGTTGCCGAAGATGTCGTTGACGTTCAGGAAGAAGTCGTCGTTCGGGAACTCGTCGTCGGACGACGTCGTGGTTTCCAGTAGTCGCGCTTGAGCGCTCCCCAAAAACCTGATCGCCCCTCACCCGTACAGGTTCACGAGAGGCAGGGTTCCGGAGGCCTACTGTCCCGATCTGCGGTGCATGCCGCAAGCCGGGATGGGGTAGACGAAAGCGGTGGCACAAGGTTCTGGAGGTAGGCGTGTGTGTGGATTGATTCACCGATTAGGTTTAGCGCAAACGCTTATATAGTGCAGGTTAGGAAGATCGTGGGGCTCAACCCACGTCCGAGTCCATAAAAATTGGAAACGGCTGTAAATTAACGCGTCCGTTAATGACTCATAATCAGTTTTTCCAACCAGCAAAATAAATCTCGGCTCAGCGAGATTCCCGCGTCGCGCGCACGTCGTGGCGAGGCGGGCGGCGTCGGAGGAGGAGTGCGCGAGGGCTTCTCTCCTTGTCATAACTTAGTGAGTGATGCAACACTCTACTATATAAGCTGGTCCAACTTCCCTTCAACTAGCAATGTGGGACTAAACTTTAACACCACTATCACAGCCAATCAGCCATAGGCTGCTATGCACAAGTGGGCCAAAGAGAATTTTAGAATTTATCTAATAGGCCAGCAGCCAAAACTCATCAAATTCCAACATACACCATGTTCCATAGATTTTTTTTTTTTTGCGGATTTTCTAGTACGCAGCTAACAGAATTTTCAAATCTACCTAATTGGCCCGGTCGATAGTTGATCGGGCCCATGGGAATAAGGTCAAGTCAATTAGTGACCTACTTTGCATGTGGCGATTGTTAGGTCCACCGGGTGCTTCACCTAAAATCACATGATTGGTTCGGGGCAGAGTGTTTGAAACCATAGCAGGAGTGTAGTTTGAAAGTATATATCGCCATATACGCATGCATGGATTTGACTGCAATTTTACCTTCCCTAGCTCGCAGATCGTTCATGTACTTTAACTTAACGTGTTACTCAAATAAAAAGAAACTTGAATGTTAAGCGCGCGGGCGAATTCAAAGGCAAGGCCGGCCAGCTTGGCATGCAGCAAGCAGTCTGTCGTGGACAGAACAACTTGTGACAGAGTGGATGATGAAGCAGGCTGTGGCCGTAGTACTGTACTGTACGTAGAGGTAGAGCCAGCCTGCATGCGGCGTCTTTACTCCGTAGGCTTTGGCATGTCCTGTGGCTGTGCTGCACGCGCCTGGCCACCGCGGCGCGCGTAAACATGCGCCCGATTGATCGCCATTAAATTCGAAGCTAGCTAGCTCTGCGATGATCCATCCACGGCGAAAAGGAGACGGCCGGCGGAGGTCAACCTGCCTGCTAGACCAGGGATGCAGCGGCGCGGTACACAAAGGCATGCAGCGGCGCGGGCGATCAATACGCACGCTCGTCCGTCTGGCATTTTTTATCGCATATGGAACCGATCGAGCATGCGATCGATCGACAAAGGACGTTCGCAGACTAGGATTTGCTTTGCTTTGCTGCAGCTGGTCCTGGTCGCACTGCATGCATGCCGCCCCGCCCCCTAGCTATAGCTAGCTAGCTACTCCCGGCCGGAGCTATCTACTGCACGGGCAGAGGGGACGACGTCCGGAGGGATGCCTCGTGATCCGTGCACCGATAGGCGACGCCCCGCCCCGACCCGAGCCGTCCTCTCGCACGCGGCGCGGCGGGGCGGGGCGGGGCGGGGCCCCGTACGCTTTGCTCCCCGGCCGGCCGGCCGGCTCGTGCGAACCCTGCTCTCCCAGATTCGGTGCGTGTCCATTCGCCTGCGAAGCTTGCTGTGATGGATGGGACGAGACGGTGGGAAGCGTGAGGCAGAGAGAGCTTTCTGCCTGTGGAATCGTGGATGTGACCGTCCTACGCGTACTACTTGACATGATCTCCAGAGTACGGCCCATATATACATCAATAATGCAACGGAAGGAGAATTAATCGGAACACCTCTAAACTGATTCCGTAGGTGTAGCATTACGGTATATACATGGTCTGATTCTGCCATATTTCCTCCGGCGCCATTATATATACTCCTCAGTCCGTAAATAAGTTTATATCTAGATTTTACCTAAGGCAAATATAACCAAACTTAATCAACTTTATAGAAAAAATATATGAACATATATTATATTAAATTGATATGTTATGAAACTAGATTTAAAAACAAATCTAATGGTAACAATTTAGTGTCATAAATATTGGTACCTTGTCCTAAAAAGTTAGTCAAACGTAGTAAAATTTAATTTAAAATAATGCTAGAAGTACACTTATTTATGGATGGAGGGAGTATGCGGGAGACACGTCGGATCAGGTTTCCGCCCGTCACATCAACGTGTGGCTTAACTCGTGGCATCTTTCCGGCGACCATCGATCTCAAAAAACGCATAGTACTACAGTATGTTATTTTGATCTCGGGGGAACAAAGGCCACACGGTCTTGCATGAACTGCATGCTCCGGATTCGATGGAAGCTCCCAAGTCCATAGAGAGAAATGGAAGTGCGTGGACACGATCGATCGATCGAGCATGCATATGCATGCTCTGCACCTGCACACCCATTTTACTGTTTACCCGTCCTCTCTTTGAGCTTCTCGCCTAATATCCTTTTCTGCAGTTAAAACTCTGTTGCATGCATGCATCCTCGTACACCGCGCGCGTCCACGCGCCTCTGCCAAACCATAAAATCGCGGTCTAGAAAGAATGCTAGCTTCAGACTACATACTGCTGCCTAGCTAGCTAGCTAGCGGTTCTAGTAGGTGTCACCTTCGTTTCTCGACCGGGCGTGCCTGCTGTACATGGCATGGGGAAGATCCAATATTAATACGTACCACACTGGCGAAAGTCGACTTGCAAACACTCTCGTCACCGTTTACCCAGAGCCTTCATGGTCCGTGACTTAATTTTGATCATCCGATTGACAGAGAAACTCGAACAGTGTAGTCTCATACTACTATAGAAAGGTGCTCTCGACCCTCGGGAGCCTGGTGTCTTTCTAAAACAAAAACTTCGTCTTTGATGTGACAACGCTAGGAGATCTCTGGTAATCCGGTCTTTTAGGCAAGGACCAAACATATAGAGATAGATTACTATTTTCTTTAAAAAAATATTGTAAGCAAACTTCTTGATATCAAGTTTATTTCAAGCAAAGAGCAAGTGATCAATGGCTTCACCAAGACATTGTCTACACACAAATTGCGTGAGTTAAGGCGTAATCTAAATCTTATCCGTTCCATGTCCCAACTCTCCGTTCCGCCGCTAACAAAGCAAGGGGTGATTGATCAAGCCAAGTTTTCTGTCTACAATACCGTACAAGGGGTGTATCTTACATGGAGATACAACAACATCTTCTAGTCTATGTGCACCAGTAATAAAAATCGTGTGCACCATGCATGCAGATGCGTCGTTCAGTTTTACGATCGACGCTGTAAATTTCGTCTCTCAGCACCGCCGACGCACCAGAGTTTCGTACATGATGTCACCTCATCACGTACGTACTGTACCTACCATGTCCGTGCGTGCGTGCGTGCTTGGGCGCCGTGCCTTCCTTGGGACGAGGACAGAGGATGACGAAGATAAAGATGCGCCGTGCCTTCCTATCCGTTCCATGCCCCAACTCTCCGTGCTGCCGCTGTGCGTACGTGCGGTGCGGTCGCCGTCTCGCCTTTGCCGCACAGCCCATGCACGTCCGTCGCCGTCTTCTTCATCCTGTTGCAGTCGCATGGCACACGTACGGACGTACACGTGTACGTCGTCGACATGGCACGGCCACCATGCATGTCGGAATGACACCCACAAATTTTGCGGCCTCCTCTCGCCCGAGGGCAGCAGTGCACGAGGGATACGTACTTTTCTGGTCACTGGTCGCGAAACTTTTGCTTCGTCTACGAATGTGCATGTTATGATGTGATGTGTCGCTTGGCCCGGGCCTTCTGCTTGCTCATGCACTGCTAGAGACACACGGTACGCGCACTAGGTAGTGCTAACTTTAAGTCCCCCTTTTTTTCAGCTTCTCCCAAAAGTTATCCTTGACCAGCTTCTCCTAAAATCATATTTTTAAAATTTGTTCAAACTTCTTAACTAGTAGTTTTAATGTTAATTTAAAAGTATAAACGATTTTGGCAGATGAGATTCTAGGAGAAGCTGGTGGAGGATAGCTTCTCGAAGAATCTGGCCAAAAAGCTGAAGAGAAGGGGGCCTTAAAGTTAGCTAGCTAGGTGTTTGAACGTCGCTCATTGTGCCTGCTTCCTTTCTTTGACCGTACGTGATTTCCTTCTCTCGGCTACCACCTGCACATTTTTAGCTTAACCTCCTGCACTTGATTAACTTGGAAACGTACGCAAAGGTTAATGTAAACTCCGGTCAATTCGAACTCAGGTGTCCTAGCTAATATTTTTTTGGTCAAACTTAGCAGAAATTAGCTTCAGCAGTAAGCATTACGTATGCATGACCGACTCATGATCCTTCTAATTACTACCTGGACAAGGAAATGAACACGGTGCGTGCGTGCGTGCAAGGAACATGCATGCATGCCCGGACGAGCACTTGTCAAATCACAAGCGGCGGTCTCCATGCGCCTGTCGTCTTCGCCTGGACTCCCACACAGATAAATATAGGGGATATGCTCATGTGTCTGATTACCTAGATGCTAGCAGGAGGATCGTAGTACTGGAGAATAGTTAAAGTCGTGTGTACCCTGGTCAAAGGAGCAAAGATCTCGGGATTCTTTCAATCAAGAGATCGCATGCACCTGGCACCTATATACTAATGTCTACTCCTACTAGCGTTTTAGATCAAGTAGTAAACTATTGGCCTGCCCACGGATCAAAAAACAACTAGGCTTCACAACTCACAAGGTACCTAGACTTGTTCAGTAAGGGCATCACCTTTGTATATAGAAGAACTTGTCCATAAGCTGGGACCCACATATCACACCATAAGCTTATGGATAGCCTTACAATGTATCTAGTTGAACTTGTCTATAAGCTGGCCCTACATGTCAATTAAAGTTCTATACATGCAAGAGAGAGGGGAGAAGCTAAAATAATATTTTATTGCTTATGGACAACCCACAAGCTTGTAGGTCACCTTTAAGATTTTAAGCTTATGGATAGCTTATTGATAGCCTCTACTATGTATGTGGAACTCCTTATAGTCTACTTTTTGCTTATGGATAGCCTTATTGCCAACATAGTGGATGCCCTAAGCAGACCACGACTCCTGGACTTGCATTGGAAGAACCTTGTGGAAGATGGCAAGAAGCTGGTCATGTAGTGCACCACCTTTCTGATGAGGGCTGCTGAAGATTGTGATTTTTAATCGTGTGGAAGAAGCCAAGAAGCTGATCATGTAGTGCACCACCTTTCCGAGGATGAAAGAAGCTGACCAGGACCCTGAACACGGTAACTAAACCCTGCTCTACCACTGCTCCAGGCCCTTCCTTCCTAGCTAGGCCAACAATGCAAAAATAAACTGAACTAGAAGAAGCCTTCTTTGGCTAACTTGTGACATTACAAAAGGACAAATGAACTGTTGGGTGAATTCTACTACTTCTTACCCCATGTTTTGTATGTCTTGAAGTATTTTATTCCATTAAATTTACATGGTGTTTTACCATTGAGTTGTTACTCTCTGTGACAATTACCCTAGTTCACATTTTACCATGTTGCATCAATCCTGACTGGTGACCGAATCCGATAAGCTGGTCATGTAGGTCATCTATCGAGACCTCCCGCTAGCCGTTATCCCGCTGCTACTGTTGCCAATTCGTTTACCCTATCGACCATGTGAGAGATGTCAAGCAAATTAATGCTAAGCCGATGCGCTAGGGGATTTCACAATTCCCAGTTGGCACTCCATTCACTAGACATGGATGTGGCGCGGCGGGCAAAATTTGAAGCAAACATTAAACGGGGTGAAATGTGACATAATGTAAGAACTCAAGGGTAAAATACCAGAAAAACAGCAATGTGATGAAACGTACAAGAGGTGTACAAACCTGCCATAAAAAGTGAAATCCACTCCATATTTTTGTCGATAAAAGAGACTGTTCTAGGCATCTGATTAGATCTGCCTATAGTGTGGTCGTGTTAGTACTGTTGCAAAGAGATGAATCAGGGTGACATATCTCAAAGCATTTGACACATTGCTGCACAAAAGATAGATAGACAGGCCGGGTGAAAGAATCAGGGGAACTGTCTGCATAATGCTCAATATTTAACTTTTACTTTGGTTCCATGGCTCTTGTCTTCGTGTCGAGATGTCAATAGACCCCCATCCATAGCTAGTATTCATATGTTTTGTGACTGATCACTCGTCTGTTGCACGAATCCGGTGCGTTCTTTATTCCAGCAACTGACAACAAATTCATCTAGTTGCCTCATCAGGTTGATTCCCTGCACCAACTCAAAATTTCAACCACCAACTGTTTGACAACTGCTTGTTCGGTTAAAGATTTCATTTCAAGAGAAATGGTGATCACTTGTTAGTTGACATCACTAATTGTTCATATCAAGGACTAATCCATCCGTAGTCTTGTTGCATACCTGTGTAAAGTAGCACACATGTTGGTTGTGCCAAACATCAATAAGTGACATGGCAAATCTTAGATAACCTGTGAGTTCTTGCTGTACCCAAATCAATCACACATGTTAGCTGTGTGTGTCACGTTGCCACTTGGGGAAGTGTCAAACCTATGATTACAAGGATACAGTTCTTGTCTCGATCAGTCTGAATTATTGGTCTTCAAGTGCTACACATATACATATTCATCTAATCACCAAATCCCAAAATCATGCTCTTGCAACCATCATGTGGCCTGGCTATTTGTTTATCTCCGCTCTTGACTGATTGCTTAGTGGCTGATGTATCTAACCAGAAAAATATTAGTCCTTCATGTTGCTGCTCCTACTTCTCTGAATCGTCGTCCCTCGTGCATTTGTCCTGATTCTACACTGATTAACATTGCGTCGCCTTGAGATGCCAAAAAAATAACAAACAATTCGCATCTGCTAACAAGTATACTACGAGTCTGAAATCATATTTTTTGCTCTCTGTCTTAATTAGTGCGCATTCAGCTGAACCTTTACATACTGGAATATACAACATGTTCAGTCAGGATAACGATTCTCAAAAGGCCATTAACATTTAGCTGTCATGTATGACAAAATTAAGTTACAAGATTCGCGTGTTGCTTTACCAGAAAACCGGCCGTCCAGTTATTTATATAATGAAATACCTTTTGCCTGGCCTATTTGCATGATTATCGATGCTCTAGGTAGAGTGATATTTTTTCTTGCAGTGTGAAACTGAAGAACGGTCATTTTTTTGACTAAACATACTCCGACTTGGTGCACTTGTTTCCTTTTAACGGACGGGTCTATTTTTTTAACCTGAGTAGTAGGTGTGTACAAATTATCTATTTTGAGTAGAATAAGTGAAGAGGAAGGAGATGCATTGATCACCCTATGCCTGGTTGTCTATGGTTTTATTTACCTGCCCTATTTGGGAGATGATCGATGCTCTAGCTAGAGTGGTTTTTTTTACGGTGTGTAACTGAAGAATGGTCAACATTGTTGACTAAACATACTCCTACTGTCTAGTATGTATTTAGTAGTATCTGTTTGGATTCCTCGAGCCTACCGCCTAATCTGTTCGGATTCAGATCAGTGTGCAGGACGAATGAGAAGCATGAAGCACCCTATGCTTGGTTGTCAGCGGTATTAGGTTGGGAAGGCGCGTGAGAGGACATTGTCCATCACAAGGCATTTGATTAAGCAAGTGGTGTCTCACAAACCTAATATTCCAACTGTCATCTCATTGACTACTGATTACCATACAAGACTGGCTCGTTTGACTACTGATTTGAGGTACCGTCCCAAGGAAGGAGTATAGTACATTCTTTGGGGGTAAAATCAACCGTAGAAAACTGAAAAATTGTCGGGAGTTCTGTAGCATACAAGATACACACTGCCTGCAGTTCTCCGTCGATGGCAAGTTCACAGCAGAACTTTGCAAGAGAAGGTACGACAGGACAAGATCCAGTAGTTTCTTTTTCTCCATTTTGTTTGTGTTGATACCAGGCGAGAGGCGACTGTGCAGCTACAATGGTGTAGACGTGTGGTAGAACAGTAGACTGTAGAAGTCTGAACAACTGCAAATGCAAGCCAGCAATGCACATGCTGAGATGGGCAAGTCCGAAATGTTTCGTCGAGAAAGGGGGATTCTGCATGTCCACTGACAGCGGGCGAGGAGGACGGAAGCGAGGGATGGATAAAACAGAAGGGATGGACAGAAAGAGCTTTGCCGGGTGTAGTGGGCCTGAAATGGGTCCAACAAACAGTGCAGACTCCACGCAGCAAAGGCTACACACGCCCCCCGGTGCGTGGATCATAAACTTGTCCGGCCTGCTGTCTCAACTACTGAGCTGCTTCGGCATTTGTTGTTGTTGTGCTCGATTGCATGAGTATACAGTCCAAGCCTGTTTAAGGAGTACTTTTTTTTTAAGAAACACGGTACAATCATAGACACTTATAATATGTACATGCATCCATCTTTATGAACGCATACCCAATCCCTATGAACACTTTCGAGAGACTGAGTCGGCGGATCGGGTCTCTCGACTTCTCTATTTCTTCGAAATTTTAACTATATTCATACACCAGGATCAAAGATGATATACCACAAGTATATATTTTATGGTATCACAAGATCTCTGATTTAAATCTTGATTGTTAAACGTAAATGATCCTGCTAAAACATTTTTTTTACTATATATAATTTATTCTTTCTGAAATCATTTATTTTTGGACTATTTTCAAAACACTATTTTTTACTATAGCATGTTATAGCTATAGATTCAATCAAACTGCATCCAATCAAGTAAGCACCATGCATGATACCTAAATCAAAGAGCTATAGGTTCCCAACGAAAAGTTCAAAGAGTTTTTACTTCTGGGGTTGGATTGGCGGTAGCTGTGTGTTGGGCGCTCAGTAGCTCAGCAGGTTCTGCGCCATTCAGTCCTGGGCTTCAGAAAAGAAGGCAACGCAATGCGCTCCGGCCCATTAACGACGAATCCTCTCTCTTATCCGGACCGGACGGACCATGCGGCTAGCCGTGCTCTGCTCTGCTCTGCTTTGCCCGACGATGGTCTCCACCTCCATGGCCAGCTTGTGCTCCTTTCCCTCCTCCTCCCCTCGCCCACCACTCGACCTCGCCACCGTCCTACTCTCCGTAGCGCCTTCTCCTTCTCGCCGGAGATGGAGCTGCAGAGCCAGCAGCAGCAGCACCGGCGGCACGTACGATTACAGGAGCAGCAACCCGCTGCACCAGCCCCCCGAGCTGCAATTCCCCCTGCGCCTACCTGAGCCTAACAACTCTACCAGCCGATTACGGATCTTCTCCGGCACGGCGAACCCGACGCTGGCGCAGGAGATCGCGTGCTACCTGGGCCTGGAGCTGGGCAGGATCAAGATCAAGCGGTTCGCCGACGGGGAGCTGTACGTGCAGCTGCAGGAGAGCGTGCGGGGCTGCGACGTGTTCCTGGTGCAGCCCACCTGCCCGCCCGCCAACGAGAACCTCATGGAGCTCCTCATCATGATCGACGCCTGCCGCCGCGCCTCCGCCAAGACCATCACCGCCGTCATCCCCTACTTCGGCTACGCGCGCGCCGACCGCAAGATGCAGGGCCGCGAGTCCATCGCCGCCAAGCTCGTCGCCAACCTCATCACCGAGGCCGGCGCGCACCGCGTCCTCGCATGCGACCTCCACTCGGGCCAGTCCATCGGATACTTCGACATCCCCGTCGACCACGTCTACGGCCAGCCCGTCATCCTCGACTACCTTGCCAGCAAGACCATCTGCCCCAACGACGTCGTCGTGGTCTCCCCCGACGTCGGCGGCGTCGCCAGGGCGCGGGCATTCGCCAAGAAGCTCTCCGACGCGCCCCTCGCAATCGTCGACAAGAGGCGGCTCGGCCACAACCAGGCAGAGGTGATGAACCTCATCGGCGACGTCAGGGGAAAAGTCGCCGTCATGGTGGACGACATGATCGACACGGCCGGGACCATGTCCAAGGGCGCCGAGCTGCTGCACAGAGAAGGAGCGAAAGCCGTGTACGCCTGCAGCACCCACGCCGTGCTCAGCCCTCCCGCCGTCGAGAGGCTCTCGGGCGGCCTCTTCCAGGAGGTGATCATCACCAACAGCGTCCCCGTGCCGCCGCACCAGCAGTTCCCGCAGCTCACCGTCCTCTCCGTCGCCAACCTCCTCGGCGAGACCATCTGGCGTGTGCACGACGAATGCTCTGTCAGCAGCATCTTCCAATGATAATACTAGTATATCATCTGTTTTGTTTTGAGCCGCCAGTTCAACCATCAGCAATTCACCACCATATATAAACAACATATATACAGAGATTACTAACTTAATGCTGACCCGTCCCTCTGTAATCATATCATGAATGATTGATTCATTGGTTACATCAAAGCCTTGGTTCTCCTTTGCCTGCTATACTTTGATCCTTGTCTTTGATACTGCCGCATATTTGGTCAGCGAGTTTGATGGCACCAACACTACTGCTCCCTTGTCTTTGCTCTTGTTGCGCCTTGCATCTTCGTTTTTCCAACTCAGCCACCCACTAAGCTGCGACAGAGATTTGGAATACTGTTGTTAGTCCAACTGGTAAATGAGTTTGTCCTGCAAAACATCCCGGTCCATTTGAACTTGGGCTAGTTGGTTAGTCCAAAGCTAAATCCTATGCGTTCGTCCTCTGATGTAACCAATACATTGGTCATTTGTCCTGAATTTCTGATCCCACCTACTCTAGAAATAGTATTTGAAATGTTTAAACATTATCGCGTTTGAAATCAAGATTTTTCTGCGAATCTCATCGGATATTCAACCAGACTGTAATTTAGAGACACCTTACTAATTGTCATGAGTAGCTAGACAAGAAAATTAACCAAGACCATTATTAATGCAATCGTAAGCTGCAGATGCCGCGTGCATCCATACCTCATCCTACCGGGAGTGCTCTTCTCAAACATCTTCTCGGATATATATTTCAAATCATACAAAATGTAATTTACAAGAAAATCATCATCATCGGTAGCGAGGCAAGATTATCCGGACCAAAGCTATCCAATAGACCAGATGCATATTGCGTATAGGAGTTCCATCAAAGAGTAATCTAATTGAAATAACTTAAATTGAGAACATATATTCTTTATCGATCATAATTGTACCTCCTCCAAGTGAAGACCTACGAAGGTTGGCTAAGGGGTGTAAAACAGAAACAGTATGCTTCTATGATGACCTGGGCGCTTCTCTGGACGGGAGATCGTCGACATAGCAAGGACGGTAGGGGAATGCATGGTCAATTTCTCTAGCCTGTTGATGATGCCTATAGGGGTACATGTAACCTAGATACTGCATTCTTGAAGTGTGTAGATGATATGCCACAATTATTTCGCTGAATTGGATAAGGAGCACGTCCTTGTATGGATGGAACCCAACGATAGCGCGACTCCACCCCCAAACATTTTCTTCTCCAATTATGATGTTATCAAAGTCAATGAAATTGTGTTGGTCCGAGTTCCATGAGTAGTCGGAGCCATCACTACTTGCCAATTCTTCATCCTCGTCATCATCGTGGCTATCTTGATCTTCCTCCTCTTGACCTTGCATCTCAGTATCATTGTATTGTTTTTGCTCCCCTTCCTCTTGTGCCTCGCCGTGGTTATCTTCTTCCTCTGCCTCCAACTCGCCGTCAGAAGGTTTTCGTGGGAGCTGAATCATGTCGTACGTCCTCTCCGAGCAACGCAAGATCATGAGGACACCACTGTGACAGTGCATGTAGAGCGACCCACGCCTGCAGTACTCGGCCGACCACATCGTACATATGTCCCAAGCCACCGTGTCGCGACGTGAACTCCTGGCTCTCCCACTGGCCTATTCGTGAAGAAAACACAAACACGTTGAGTACCTTTTGCTCGGGCTGCTTCTTGGTGCATGGTGACACTTCATGGTGGTGTGGTTGTTGCTTTTTTTGGGAAGAAGAACACCTCGTGATGCCGCGACACGGCTGGGTCAAAGGCGAGGAACATGCCCTCGACGCCGGACCACCACGGCGTTGGCGGACACGGCAGGCGAGCGTACCGTGACGTGGCCGGGTTGCACACGTAGGGATTTACGGTAGGCCTGTCCCCCGTGAAGAGCAACAAGCCGTTGCAGTGCTGCTTCACGCGGTATGTCCAGCTGTCCCAAGAGATGCGCCGGTAGGGAGGCTGGTCGGCGTCGCGCGGCGCCGCCGGTGGACCGAATAATCCAAACCGAGGGTCGTATCCAAGGTAGGCGGGGAAGACTCCGGGGAACTCTTGCGGGAAGACGTGCGGCAAGAGGAGGGCGTGGGCGTCGACGATGTCGCGCCACCCTTGGCAGACGCAGCGGGACGCGGCGAGGGCGCGGCCAGGGAGGCGGCGGAGGATGTCGAGGAGGAGGTCGTAGGGGAGGCAGATGGTGTCGTTAGCGTTCATCACGCCGGTTGGCAGGCAGAAACTTGCAATGGCGAAGGTAGGAGGCGATCTGAGAATCAAGAAGAAAATACTAGATACTGGGGCGATTGTTATCGTGGGATCTTGATTTTCCTAGGAACTGTTGTCGCCTCAGAAATTGGAAATAGCTGCCTCGTATCGTATGAGGGCTGGACTGCTCAGAGTCCGGAACAGCTTAAAACGCGGAGCAGAGGCGGTTCCGAATTAGAGAAAATTAACTGCATCTTTGGAAACCATATGGTTCAAATTCAGAATTGGACGCCACGTTCACAAGGTGTATTTAGGTCCACTAAACTTCATAGATTTTTTTTTTTAGAAACACATTAATCGTAGACGCTCACAACACATACATGCACCCACCCCTATGAACACATATGCACAACCTATCCCTATGAGCATCTTCGAGAGACTGAGCCGGCGGATCGGGTCCTGATATTTACGAAGTCAGCACGGACATCTCGCTGTCGACGGAATCGTAGGCGCCTGAAAACTTCTTATATCTAACTTGCTGACATCATTCTACTATTTGTACTAATTTTTAGTTGCAACCTAGTTGTAACTTGTATAATTTGTATTAATTCTTAGTTGCAACTCATTAAAATCTCAGTTATAACCTAGTTACAACTTATGTGTAAGCCCCACGTTGCACGAATCGTGAGACAAATCCAATAACAAGAGAGGTGACTGAGATCTAAGAAGTTTTCAGACGCATGAGAACTAGCAAATACTTTTTTTCTACGGATAGGATACTGAACTGACATTAGTGCCTGATTTCTGCGGATGCAAACCAGTACTTGGGTTTATATCCCTGAAGACAGGGAGTACTTGGGTTTTGCTATTTCTCTGATTTTAATCCTATATAATTTGTTCTCTAAAACTTGTTTTGGACAATACTTGAAGTCAGATTTTTTGGAACCTTGATTACAGATATTTTGAAATCAACAATATGAATTAGTGGACTTTTTTTTTTTGCTTTGGAGAGCTCATCATTATGCAAAATAACAATTTGGGAGACCGGAGGTAGTATAGAAGAGGCTTCTCCATCTTTTAGTTCTTGGCTCCTCGTTTTGTTTAATCGAAAACTTCAAGTGTTGTTCTTGTCGCTTATAAGGCAATTTACCTTCACTGTTTGTCCCATGCTAAAGCCGTGCGAGCACACTCGTACAACTTGTCATGATTTTCATGATTTCATTAATGTGCTTAACATATTTGCCATTGTCTCTGCAGATTTCAATTGGATGTTGTCGCTGCTGGGAAAAACTCAGGAAAATAAGAAAAGCAACCACCGATGGCTTCTTTTTTCCATGCTGCCGGATTGGGTCATTTACCATGAGCTTGTAATGAGGAAAGAACATCCACCTAAGCAGTGCGCTGTTCCAGCAACAACCAGATTGGGTCATTTACCATGAGCTTGTAATGACAACCAAGGAGTATATGAGGGAGGTCACCATGGTTGACCCAAAATGGTTGGTGGAGTTGGCACCAAGGTTCTACAAGGGTGCGGACCCAACCAAGATGAGAAGAGGAAGTGACCAGAAAGAATTGAGCCAGACAGGTACCATGGGCCCAACTCGTTGCTTCTTAGCAAGCGCCAAGCTTGATTGTCCAACGAGAAATGTTGGTAGGACTATAGATATTATGCTCTGCTCATAGATGCTATTGTTACATTATATATGTGTTTTGATCCACCTAGCATGGTCTGGATCTCTTTACCTTGAGACAGTTATATGGATATCTCAAGTTCACATTATGACCATTACCGATTGATTCGGTTCTGTTGTTGAGATAGTCTAGACACTATATGTTCTAATTGACGTCTTGTCCGTCAGTAGTGAAACCAACTGATATATAGTGTTTATCTCAAAAAAAAAACTGATATATAGTGTCGGGCTAAGATCCGTGGCTGGCTGCGGCGGTGAGGATAATTCTGGGTTAGATCGTGTAACATCTCAGGATTAACACCTAGAAACAGTGAGGTCACATGTGTGTATTGCATTCATGCATCAGAAAATCCGGGAAATTTTCGCACAAAACTAAAAGAGGATAGAGGATCGAGATCTCTATTGTTCTAGGGAAAATGTCAGGGCTAGTGCTCTAGATTTCGACATGACCTTGGTTGACCAATTTGAATTTGGGTGAAACAATTCAAATTTGAACACTTCAAATAGTATAAATGAATTTAAAAGTAAGTTGGAATTGAATTGTAAATGAATAATGAATCACAATAATAAATAAGAATTGAATTCTTATTTATAAATATGAGATAACTATCTAATATATTCAAATCAAAAGAGGAAGGAAATTTAATAAAAGTACTACAATGTATTTACAAAGATTTACTTGCATATATAATATTACAATAAAAAATAATTTACAAGAAAGAAAGTTTACAAATATGAAAGATTTACAACATTTAATGAATAACTAATATAAGAAGTAAATAAAAAGAATATAATCATTACAATAAGAAAAATTGCAAGCAAAGAAAAGGAAATTATTTATTGAACGATATATATTACATTGTTCTTTAATAATAAAAGAACTGAAAGAGCTACCACAAAATGGAATTGAAGTACAATTGAATTGTAAATAATGTAAACAAATAGTACAATAAATAAACTTTACTTTTTTCTTACAAGAAGAAAAGGAAAAATATTACAAAAGAAATAAAATAAAAATCCTAAAGTAATCTTAATCTAAGTATTCTTGATCTTCTTTGAAATTTCCTATATCTGCAAACAAAACAGTAAACAAAAATTTTAAAAAAGGATTAGTGTTAATAGAATTGCTCTCAGTTTTAATAGTGAAAAACACTATTCATATTCATCACTGAGCAAAATATATATAGGGACAAGGTTTACCAAAAAGATGCAACATTTGCTCTTAATCAAACTTTTGCCTCAAAACAACCTCATTGGTAGTAGACAAAGGGGCAAGTTTCACCACTAGAGGAACAAAAGTAGAAAGGTAAGATCAAGATATTTTGCCTTGCACTGACCTGGAAGAGTGCAAGCAGCTCACACATACATGTAGGTATGTGGTGCTGTCGAGCCAACAGAGAAGCAACCAAGGTAGAAAAGGAAGCCACAACTATCACAGAGAGGTTTTCCATGTACACATATCTTCTCTTCACAAACTAGTTCATAGAACACAAGAATATCCCAAGAACACCGCCGGTTCTTAGCAAATCAGTACCAAATCCACCAGCAAGTCACCAAAGAAAACCAATAGAAAACCATACAAGATGGTCACCTAAAGGAAGGGGTGGTATTGGAGTACAACAAGATCAGACAAGTGCTAGGAGGAGGAGATACTCAAGCCAGCCAGAGCAAGTTCTTGTAGGGGTTCGTAGCATGGAAAACAAAAAAAAACTACCGCATGCACACAAACAAACCAAGATCTATCTACTAGATTGTAACAATGAGTCGATTAGAGTACTCACCCTCAAAGAATCCAAAGAGGTTAACGAGAGCAGATTCTCGTGGGTGATATAGTCGTACACTTGCCGATCTCAATATCGCGTAGACGATCCTTCCGGCGATGCGATCCGGCAGCGCTTCCGCAGTCGGTCACACGTTCGGTACTCGATGAAGACCTTCCTCTCCCTTGTTCTAGCAGGCAGCAGAGGTTGTAGTTCTCCCCTCGTGATTCCGACGGCTGACGGTGATGTCGAAGAGGGAAGATCCCGCAGGGCTTTGCCTAAGCCGGTGCGAGTTATGGTGGATCTAGAGTTTTCGGCGATCTAGGTTTAGAAGGCCGGAGAGGAGGAGAAGGTGTCGGCGGCGGCTAGGGCGACGACGACGGGCCGGCAGCAGCGGTGGCTGGCGGCGGCGCACGTTGGGGAGGGCTTGGTATTGTGGTCTTTGGGGCAGCCCTCTGTGGCATCCCGCAAAACCACTACTAGAAAATCGCGTTGTTTTTGTGCATTGCATCATCATGACCGCATGCTCATGTCATCATGCCACATTGCATTTGAGCATCGTCATCATCCTGCATTTGTTTGCATAAAAACTATTTTCGGGAAAACCTAATTTGTTTTCTAAACGCCCCGTCTTTGTTCCAAACGCAAAACCGGGTCTCCGGATTATTTTGTTTTGTCCGCTGTCGGTTGCAAAAGCGCTGGTTGAAATAAATAAAAATTATTTAATTATTTTATTGGGGGCAGCCAACCGGGCCGATCCGACCCAGTCGGCCACCCCCAGAATAACAATCGGTCCACCCCGAAATCCTAAAACTACCCAACCTAATCTACCCATCCCTCCAGCCACCTCACCACAACCTATCCTATGTCGCCACCTCACCCTCATCCCTCCTCCCCACCACTCAAATGCCGCCACCTGTCCCTACCCCACCTCTCACCCCACACAGCTGCCCAACTCCCTCTCTCTCTCCCCCCACCCCAAAGACACACACACACCACACAACGCAGCACAACCTCCCTCCCCAGCGTGGCCCACCCTGGACCCGCACCCACGCTCCACCCACACACGCACTCACACGCGATCCACGCGCGGCCCACCCTCCTCCTCTCTCCGTCTCCTTCCTCCTCTCCCTCTGCTTCACCACGCGCCCGCCTCCACCCTCTCCGACCACCGCCCTGACATGGCGCCCGCCTCCACCGCTTCCTTCCTCGGAGCCCGCCTTGTGCCCGCCTGGCAGGCCAGCCCGCCCTCCATCGCCCGCCGCCTCGCCTCACCGCTCCCCGAGTCGCCTCGTCTCAGCACCTCCCATTGTCGCGCCTCCGGCCCGGCGCCCACCCACCTCCGTCTCCGCCTCCCGCGACCACGCGCCCTGCCCTCCACCGCCCGGGCTTTCCCTCCGCCTCCTCTCTCCCTCCTCTAGCTCGCCGCCGCCCGTCCGCCTCCTTCCTCACAGCGCCGCCTCGGCCTCCCCTCTTCCCGCTCGCTCCACGTTCTCTCCCGCGCCCTCCAGACCTCCTCTCTGCGCCTTGACCGCGCCTCTCGCGGCCAGCCCGCCCACGCTGCCGCCCGTCTGCGCCAGCTGGTCCGCCTTCGCCCGGCCGCCGCCCGTCTGCGCCGGCCGTCGCCTCCGCGCCAGTCTCGTGTCGCCCGCTTACTACGCGCCTCATGGCGCCTCCGCCCTGCGCTGCGCCCGCCCTGCGACCGGCCTCGCCAGCCGTTCCCCGGCCGCGCCCCTGGAGCGCCGCCAGGCTCCTCGTCGCCTCTCTACCGCCGCCCCCTCAAGCTCCGGCGCTCCCCAGGCCCTCCGCTCGCCGTCGGCCTCGCCCGTCCTGGCGCGTCCTTGTCCTGCTGCCGCGTCCCCCGCACCTTGCAGCAGCCTCAGGAGCCATGGTTGTGTGCCAGTTCTTTGCCTAGCCCTGCTGCTAGGTAGTCCTCGTCTGCGAGCGCTCTGTGTTGCGTGTGTCCAAGGCCGACATCCTCGCGTTTGAGAAATGTTGATCGTGCCCAACTTGCTTAGGTGATGCTGGTTGTCGGAGAATTGGGTGCTATGACCAGAAGGATGTGGTCGAGGGTAATAGTGTTGCTCGCGACTTTTTGAAGGACGCCGACAAGGCCATCGCCAAGACCTGCTTGCCCTGCAAGATCGACCGTGGACATTCATGGTCATCTCCAAGACCGAACACGAGACCCCGAAGGACCGCACAAGACCACGGGCGCGACACTCCAAGACCGTACCGAGCCGAGGGTGTCCAAAGAATCTACGACAAGAACTCCATCACGGAACATCAAGTACTCCGACGAGGAACCCTGAAGACCTCGGTGACGAGCCCCAAGTTCTCCTTCGATAATCGAGATGGTATCCCAAGATCTCCACCGTACCTGTCGTGTCCAAGACCAAGCCGATGACAAGATCTACCGATGACCGAGAACCCGGACGCCATGATCTTCGTCGCGGACGCCTAGACCCCCGACCCCGAAGAACGACCCCGTCGACACCGAACCCCAGATCCGAACCCTGAGATCGAGCCACGGACCCCGGACCCTGTCGAACCCCGAACCCCGGAACCAAGATCACCGAGACCCAATGTGTGAACCTTTTTCCGAGCCCTATTTTATAAATGCCATCTATATAATTGTTGCATATTAAATTGTCATTCTCGCATGCATATTGTCATGTGGTTTGGGGGCCTTATGCCGATTCACCTCTAATTAAATATGGGGCCCATATGCGGGCAAATCTAGCCTTATATTGGCCTCATTTAAATTTGTGTAGCGAACCGGTGATATATTCTGCCTTGTTAGACAACATTTAAATTGCGGGGTAGCTAAACAACATGAACCACCTAATTAATTGTCGGGACCCCGGTTCCGCTTAATATGGCCTCATTGCATCGCATCTTGCCATGCCATACATCATACATGCATCATGCCGATCTTCTGTCATAATGTTAAATAGCGCCTCCGGTGTTCCTTCTAGTGTTTTGCTTCTTCGCGGATAAGGCCGTTGAGTTGATGCGAGTGTCGACCCGATCTTCGGTTGAACCTTCGACAATGTTTTCAGGAGAGCATCTCCCCCTTTCTACCTATCTTGCTTTTATAGTATTTATTCCTCCTGTTGAACTATTGCTATCTGTGTTGCGATGCTCTAGTTTTCGTACCCGAGATATCCCTTGCAACCCTATATTGCCTTGGACACATCCTATTACCTGTGGTTTGGTAGATAGTTGGACTTGCGCGTCGTAGTCGCTTGCTCAATGCTGTTGCGTGTTGTCAAGTGCCACAGTTGTTGGAGAATTGCCGCCTGTTTGATGTTGGAGATTATCATGGCTTTCCTTATCGTTCACTTTAATTCCTGTTTAACAACTAAAATTGAAGTAAGTAAGCAGAGGCATCGGTGGGTGATAGATAATATTTGGTTTCCGACCGCCCACTTGTGTCCCGTAGGACCCCGAGTACTTGATACCTGTTCCTTGAATATTCGCGCTATCCACATCCGGGAGGATTATGGGACCCCCGAGCGAGCTTGATTCATTCTTATTTCTTGGGGCCACAAACTAGTTTGAGGTTTTATTTACTATCCTGTACTTATGCCATGCTACTGCTTTATTACGATTGTCGAGGAGCACCTTGTCTTTATTTAGAATCGGGACACGATTCCGCGGTGTCGACAAGCCCAGTTTTGGGTTCCCGATCGTTCCTGACCGTCCACCCAAACCTCGGGTCCGTCTCGAGTCAGCTATCTTCGTTGGGTGTACTCAAGGGTGGCCCCTGAAATATTTCTGAATCCTGTGATTGCTTTGTCGTGAAGGCCTCGTTGGGTTTTGATTTGGTTTTCCGAGGTTGATCGAGTGTGTGTTGCTATTTGTGCACCCGGCGGGTTAAAACTTTCGAAAGTGTCCATGTTATGGACGACTTGGAGCACAGTATCTCGATCATAGACAAGTATAACTAAAGTAGTGCTATAAATTTGACTTTATAATGACTAGTAATCAGCTTCACTATAATGGAATGGCTAAATAATACTGCCAACAATTGCTTGTTTGGGGTCGCTTGCGACCATTGTACCTGACTAGTAAGTATTGCAACTACAACGGAATGGCTAAATGAAAGTACCAACAACTGCTGGGTTTTGGGTTATCTCATGCTAAATGTATCTGACTAGTAAGTGTTGCCACTATAACGGAATGGTTAACGAAAAGTTCCCTCTGCTTACTTTATCAGGATGATTATCTAAACCTGACTAGTAATTGCTGCAACGATAACTGAATAAGTAAAACTGCCAACTGTGTGAGTTCCTCGGTTGACTTCCTCGTCTGGTCTCGAGGGGGAAACACCAGGATGGGTTTGTTTGATGGTAGCATCAGGTTGGTTCCGGATAGGTCATTCTTGCCCCTCTCTGATAGCCGCCAGTTGTATCGAGTCTCTATAGGTTGTTCGATTGCATCTTGCTGCCGCTCAGTCCACCATACCTATGTAGGCGAGGACCGCCGAATTCTAGCCTCGCCGTGTACTGGCCTCAGTACTGACGCTCCTCTTTTTCCTTTGCCCTTTGTCGGCACCCCTTTTGTTTAAGCAGGTTTTGAGATCGACTCGTTAGCAGGGTTACCCTTCCGGCTTGGCCTGGGCAGGGTTATGGACGCCATTGATTATTCTTCAGGACTCTTAGCCCCATTTGCATCTTGTCCGTAGTCGGACGCTTCCGCTTTTCAAGGTGATTGGATCTTTGTACTGTATATCTGTATTCTTGACTCTTTGAGTCGCTGTTATATAAATCTGTTCTGTGGGTCCCATCGAGGACTGTTGTGTAATGTTATTACTTTGTTTTCCACCCGCACGAAAGTGCCTGGTGGGCACCTTTGAATCGTTTCTATGCGGGTTTGGCGGGTTTCGCTAAAACTTCCATAGGTCCGATTCTGAGGGTGTTACACCCTCCCCCTCTATTTATGAGAGGGGGGGGGGCAACCTTGGGAGGGGAGAGTTTGAATCCAAACCCAAACCCAAGTTGGATAGAAGGAAGGACTCTTTCCTTCTTCCACTAGGAAACTATTGTTCAAGTTTGACTTTTCATACCTCCCTTTTGTCTTTCAATTTAGAGCTTTAATTCTCTCTCGCAAATGCCCAAACCAAGTGACCTAAGATATGATCCAACCATTCCACTTACCCATGACACATTCATGGACCATTCCCCTTCCGGTCCGGTGAACCTTCTAGACCCTTCTAGAACCTCTCTGATGAAAACATCGAAATCATTCCCAAACTCCGGAATCGGACTTTCCTTATATGAATCTTATTCTCCGGACCATTCCGGATCTCCCGTGATATCCCGGATCCCATCCGAGACTCCGAACAACATTCGGTATCCCTACTTACATTCCATATCTACTAAAAAACATTGAATCCTTAAGTGTGTCTCCCTACGGTTCGTGAATTATGCGGACATGACCGAGACACTTCTCCGATCAATAACCAATAGAGGAATCTGGAAATTCATATGGCTCCCACATATTTCTACGATTACTTTGTGATCGAATGAACCACTTACATACGATACCAATTTCCCTTTGTCTCGCGATAGTTTACTTATCCGAGGTTTGATCGTCGGTATCTCTGCATACCTAGTTCAACCTCGTTACCGATAAGTAGTCTTTTCTCGTTCCCGTGATATGTGATCCCTTGTGAGCCAGTCACATGCTTGCAAGCTAATTGGATGACATTCCACCGAGAGGGCCTAGAGTATATCTATCCGCCATATGGATGGAAAAATCCCACTCTTGATCCATGTGCCTCAACACATACTTTCAGAACACTCAATGCCATCTTTATAGCCATCCAGTTATGGTATGGTGTTTGATGTCATCAAAGCATCCTTCCGGTGATGGTGATTAGCATGATCTCATGGTCAAAGGAATTAGGTTACTATGTATCAGAAAGCTTATAGCAAACGAACTATTGAAATGAATTTATCTTAATGCTACACTTATCTATAGGAGTATGTCCATCACACCATTATCCTAATGATATGATCTTGTTGTTAACAACATCTCAATGTTCATGATTGGGAAACCACGATCATCTATTAACCAACAAGCTAGTATTACAAACATGCTTTACTAGGGACTCTAATTTAGTTTACAAATCACACAAGTATTAATGTTTCAGGTTAATACTCCCTCCGTCTTGGTTTATAATACCTACGCGTATTTCTAGGTCGATAAATTAACCAACTTAGCATGAGGTACATAAGATAAAAACTATACTATTAGAAACTTAAAATGTTATATTTTCTAATGATATAATTTTTATATTATATAATTCATATTATATAGCTCATGCGGACGACCTAGGTATACGCGTAAGTCTTATAAACTAGGATAGAGGTAGTACTATTATAGCATGAATGTAAACATTTATCATAAACACAAAGATATAATAATAACCACTTTTATTATTGCCTCTAGGGAATATCTCCAACAGTCTCCCACTTGCACTAGAGTCAACTAATCTAGATTACATGGTAATATACCGAACACCCATGGCGGTTTGGTGCTGGTCATGTTTTGCCCTCGGGAGAGGTTTAGTCAATGGATCCGCCACATTCAGATATGTGTGTACTTTGCAAATCTTTATGTCACCATCTTGGGCTTGCTCTCGAATAGCGTGAAAATGTAGCTTGATGTGTTTCAGCTTCTTGTGTGGGACATTGGTTCTTGCGCATTGTCTATGGCGCCCATGTTATCACAATAGATAGACATTGGGTCCAGCGCACTTGGAACCACACCGAGCTCTGCAATGAACTCCTTCATCCATATAGCCTCTTGTGAAGCCTCCGAAGCAGCTATGTATTCCGATTCAGTTGAAGATCTTGCCACAACGATTTGCTTTGCACTCCTCCAGCTAACTGCTGTACCATTCAAAGTAAATAGTATCCATATTGAGATTTAGAATCATCCGGATTGATGTTCCAACTAGCATTGGTGTAACCATTAACAACGAGTTGTTCATCACCTCCATAAGAAAGAACCATATCCTTAGTTCTTCTCAAGTACTTAAGGATGTTTTTAACCACCGTCCAATGATCCACCCCTGGATCACTTTGATATCTGCTAGTCAAACTAATAGCATATGCAATGTCGGGTCTAATACAGAGCATGACATACATAAGAGATCCTATGGCTGAGGCATAGGGAGTCTTACTCATCCTTTCTATATCTTCTGCCGTTGCAGGACTTTGAGTTTTACTCAAGGTCGTATTGGGAAACATGGGCAAGAACCCTTTCTTGCTATCTTCCATTCCAAACCTCTTTAGAACTTTGTCCAAATATGTACTTTGTGACAATGATATTAGGCGTCTTGATCTATCTCTATAAATATTTATGCCTAATATGTAAGCTGCTTCGCCAAGATCTTTCATTGAAAAACTATTATTCAAATAATCCTTGACACTATTAAGAAGGTCTACATCATTCCCAATAAACAATATGTCATCTACATATAGTATTAAGAATGCTACAGAGCTCCCACTCACTTTCTTGTAAATACAAGCTTCTCCATAAGTTTATATAAAACCAAGCTTTTGATTACCTTATCAAAACGTTGATTTCAACTTCGGGATGCTTGCTTCAATCCATAAATGGACCGTTAAAGTTTGCATACCTTGTTAGCACCTTTAGGATCGACAAAACCTTTGGTTGTACCATATACAACTTTTCATCAATGTCTCCATTGAGAAACGCCGTTTTGATATCCATCTGCCATATCTCATAATCATAATATGCAGCGATTGCTAACAAAATCCTCACAGACTTTAGCTTCACTACTGGTGAGAAAGTCTCATCGTAGTCAACTCCTTGAATTTGTCGAAACCCTTTTGCGACAAGTCGAGCTTGATAGATAGTAACATTACCATCAACATATGTTTTCTTCTTGAAAATCCATTTGTTCTCGACAGCCTTCCGGCCATCAGGTAAGTCCACCAAAGTCCATACTTGGTTTTCGTACATGGATCCAATCTCGGATTTCATGGCTTCTTGCCATTTATTGGAATCTAGGCTCATCATCGCTTCCTCATATGTCGTAGGGTCATCGGTGTTGTCCACTAACATGACACTCATAACGGGATCATACCAATCAGGAGTGTTACGAGTTCTCGTTGACCTGCGAGGTTCCGTAGTTACTTCAACCGAAGTTTCATGATCAACATCATTAGCTTCCTATCTTATTGGTGTAGGCGCCACATGAACTACTTCCGGTGGTACGCTACTCGCAAGTTCGAGAGAAGGTTCAACAACCTTGTCGAGTTCTACTTTCCTTCCAGTCACTTCTTTCGAGAGAAACTCCTTCTCTAGAAAGGATCAATTCTTGGCAACAAAGATTTTGCCCTCGGATCTATGATAGAAGGTATACCCAATAGTTTCCTTCGGGTATCCTATGAAGACGCATTTTTCCGCTTTGGGTTCAAGCTTGTCTGGCTGTAACTTCTTTACATAAGCTTCGCAACCCCAAACTTTAAGAAATGACAATTTAGGTTTCTTCCCAAACCATAATTCATACGGCGTCGTTTCAACGGATTTAGATGGTGCCCTATTTAAACTGAATGCAGTTGTTTCTAATGCATAACCCTAAAATGATAGCGGTAAATCTTTAAGTGTCATCATAGAATGAACCATATCTAAGAGAGTTCGATTACGACGTTCGGACACACCATTATGTTGTGGTGTTCCCGGCGGTGTCAATTGTGAAAGTATTCCGCATTTCTTCAAATGCTCGCCAAACTCGTAACTAAGATATTCACCTCCATGATCAGATCGTAGAAATTTAATCTTCTTGTTACGTTGATTCTCTACCTCACTTTGAAATTCCTTAAACTTCTCGAAAGTTTCGGACTTATGTTTCATGAAATATATTGTAAGGTTCCCAACCTTTAATAAGGTAGAGATCCCTGTGTTTACAATGCTAGTCCCTGGATAAATAGCTAGCATCCACAGTTAAGATGTAATATCAAGATACAAAGGTCATAATACAACTTTATAACCAGGAATAAAATAAATTATTACATCTTACATAGCTCATTTGGCTATCACATTACAATGCAGCAGAATATAGCAATAGCATGGGGTCCTTCATCTTCAAAGTGCCACAGGCAGTCATGTTGGTTGTAGACTTGTAATCCTATTCAACACACTTCACTAACATCAAACAAACCTACAACATAATAAGTTGCAGCCACAAGGGTCAATACATTTGAATTGTATTGGCAAGTTTCACTACTATGTAGAATTAAGTGGATCCTATCAGTACATGTATATTTGGCTAAGTAGGGTTTAGGCTCTTTTGCAGAAAGCAATATAGTTTTATCCTATCTTTTCAAAATAGTTTTGATCTTTTGTCAAATCTTTCTGAACTTCTTGGAAAACTCCAAGTGCTTCAAATCCCTTGTTGTCACCATCGAGTTTTAACTTTGAGAAATTGGAATGTCGAGATCTTCCATTGCTTCAGGCCTTAGTTGCTCAGAATTGTCCATAACCGGGGACACGGCTAAGTACTTAGAATTTGATCTTCTACAGAAGTTTTACACTTTACCCACATGACACAATCTCGTCTTGACGCCACCAGTGGACGCTGGATAAGTACTCACCAAATGGAGTACCGGCAGATCGAGAATGTGACAAAGTCTTTCCATAGAAGTCGTCCCAATACACAATGCTAGCTTGTCAACCAGACACCAATGTAGGGTTATATTTACCTTACACAATTCTAGTTAACCTGAAGATGCCAATGCATGGGTCTTCCACTATGTAGTTGACTAAGCCAGAGCCCATTTAGCATGTGGCTGTACACGGAAGCCACTATACGAGAAACATGTTCAATCTCTAAGTCCCTAGGTGGTTTTCTTCTAGTGCACATACAAAAAGAGATAGCCATATAAACATGGTTCCTTTTGTTGCCACCTTGTCCAATCTTGAGTATCCTTGTCCACCTAGGTGGTTCATTTAGTACTTGTTTTATTATATAAAACTTATATCTTTTCAACTCTTCATATAATCATAACTTGTATCCCATCCCAAATATATAGCAGGGCTAAGCATACTACAACTACAATGTTTTCACTAAGGAATATATAAGGGTATCCTATTAGGATTTAGCATAGCATAAAATATAGTAATCCTTATCATGCATGTTTCAAAAATCCACTAAGTGTAATAAAAATAGTAGGACTTGGATGATAGTGTCACTTGCCTTTTTAGTAGAGAATGATGGTTCACTTCTTGATCTTGCAAATATCACACTATTCTAACTTCACTACAATTCAATCAAGCAAACACATTTTCAAACCAACATTCAAACAATTTAACACACATAAAATAACAAAAACAAGGTCTTGCATGCAAGCATGCAAAAGATAGTTTTATTTGCAAAAGTGGTTCCTACTAGGCTCTAAACATTTTCAATCTCACATTGGTCATTTTACAAAGGTGGTAAAACCATTTGCAAAAGGTTTCACTCCAAAAATAATTTTATACCAAAGTTATATTTTATGTTTGTTAGAAATGTCTTTTGCAAGGCAATAACTTTATAAGGTTCACCAAATATGTTTTTAAATCACAAATCTTAGTGTTTAGGGTCAGAGGGTTTGAATCAAATCATTTTCCAAAGGTTTTACTCAAAATTCATTTCTAAACCAAAAACAATATTTTTATTTGACTAAAAATGTGCTAATTCAATTATTTACCCTTAACTTCACAAAATACATTTTTAAATCCATAAGTTTGTTCCTAGGGTCAGTAGGTTCTCAACAAACCATTTTGCAAATATTTCATCTCAAAAATATATCTAGAAATTTTTATATTCAAAATAAGCCTACACAAGTTTCTGCAAATTCAACCAATTTTCCAGAAGCAAATCATTAAACAAAATGCATGGTTGCAAAGTACTTGTTCCGCTGATTCCATTGATATAAAATTTGCAAAACTTGGACGTGTAGAACTAATGTTATGAATTTTACAAGTTTGCAATTCAAATAGATTCTATTTTCTGTTTTTAACAAAACCTTGTCCACGTGGCTGTTTCCCATTGGTTGAAAACGATTGCGGTTGGATCGACCGTTACAGACCGTAGGATCTCACTTAATCGCACGACACAGATCACACGTACCCCTTTGGTTAAGTCAATCTATCGCGTCCACTGGGTCACGATCTAACGGCTCAGATGGGTTTGACCATCAGCTGGCGGCGATGACTGGCGGCGCACGCTCTGTCCGAGGTGGTCCGGCCATTCTAGGAAGCGAGAGAAGAGGAGGAGAGGCTCACCGTGATCGCAATGACGCTATGATGCTCAAGGTGCTCGTCGTTGGGCAGGGGGCGCACGGGGACGATAGGAATCGCTCACCGGAGTTGCTGCGGGCGGCGGTGCTCTCGGGTTGTCGTCGCTGGCGACATTTAGCAAAATAGAGGCACAGTTAGGTGCGCACGAGGGTTGCGAGTATGGGAGCATCATCGGGAGAGAGAGGGGAGGACGGGGCTTACGGGGAGACTTCGCCGAAGACGAGACAGACGCGGCGGTGCTCAGGTGATGACGAAGCCGACGATTTGGAGCGCGCGCGAGCGGGTGGAGCACACGGGCAGGTGCGCCTGATGATGGGGATTAGGCTCGCATGCTCTGGGAGGCGAGGGGCGGCTGGTCGGCGCCGGAATTTCTCGGAGACGCTCGCCGGAGCAGTGGGGTTTGAGCTCAGATTCGCTCAGCCTGGGGGCAGAGAGGAGCTGGCGTTTTGGGGGAAAGAGAGAAGAGGCATGGGCATTTATCTACGCGTGATCACAGCGAGGATTTACTCAGCCATCAACGCGTATTGACGCCGGCAATAAATCGGCAGCAACGGCAGGGGGACATGGTCGTGAGTGAGAACAACAATGAGGTGGCGTGGGGTCCGTTGTCAGCGAGAGAGGGAGAGAAAGAGTGGGGCCTGCTTGTCTGTGACTCAGCGGGTTCTATTTTGGGTGGAAAACGTTTCGCTGCGGGGTGAGTTTAGTTGGCCTGCGTGTGGGCTTGTTGGGCCTGTTGGGTTGGGTCTGTTTTGTTTCACTTTTTTTTATACAGAATGCTTTTTCTTTTTCTATTTGAATTTCTGTTTATATTGTCAAACAAATAATTCAAACAACAAAACAAATCAAATCACCACCAAACTATATATTGATTTTAATTCTGTTTAACAACATAATCCATAGTCCAAAACAAAATAATTTTTATTCTTTTTAGGATCTATTAATAATTAAATAAATAGACCTTAGTCTTTAATTCAAATAGGATTTAATTTATTTAAAAAACTCTATTTGAAATCTAAAATAATACCAAACCTTTTCAGTAGGTTTCATTTGGAAAACAAAAACACTTGGAAAACTTATTTAAAATAAGTTAACAAGTTTTAGTGTTTATTTAAAATGGAAAAACCTTTACTGTAATAAAATTGGATACTAATAAATCCTTATTATTTTATTTAAATAAACCTTTACTCTTTTTATCAAATATAAATATTTTATTTCCAAAGCTTGGCCAAGATTTAATTTGGCTCTATAAAATAATCCTTTTTTATTAATTCTACTTTGCTTTTGAAAACCAAATCTTTTTATTAAAAGATCCAAAAATAGGGATTCCAATTATTAAAACTTTCTTTATTAATTGTTTATCTTTTTAAATACCTTTAGGATTTTATTTGATCAAAATAGGTTTGGATGTTTCCAATTGGAATCAAAAAGTTTCTTCTCACCCTGAAAATCAACAATTGTTTATTTTGTTTATTTATTTTTCACATTTCAAAATTTGGAATATTTTGGGATGTGACAGGCTACCACCCTTAAAATAAATCTCGTCCCGAGATTTGGGAAGGCTAAGGTTACAAGTTGGCTTCAAGGCAACTAGGGTACTACCACCCTTAAAATAAAGTCTCATAGGGTTACATTGATGGTTCACTTGACTATGGGTTCAACACTTGACATCCTGAAAAGGAATCCTTATTTGACTCGACCGATATAACTAGTTCCTGACATCTACTTCTTCTATCTCTTCAAAGTTTCCATCCATGTCAATGTGGTTCACATGTCCTTTCTGGGTCACATTGGAGTCATCTCCATTGGCTCTTCTAGCATCCTTTTTATTTTTCTTCTCAGGAAAGTCTGATGCATAGTGTCCAAGTTCCTTACAATTATAGCACTGCAACTGGCTAATGTCTTTCTTCTTGAAAGTGTCATGTTGGTTCTGACCAAGTTCATCTCCATTGTTAGTATCATTTCCATTATTATCACTTCCATTGTTGTTGTGGTGATACTGATGTGGTTCAGAATCTTCCTTGCTCTTTTTGAATGAATGTTTCTTTTGTGATGATCCTGAGTGATTCTTGAGTTTATGCTTCCTCTTTCTATTCTCAACTTGATTCATCTTGTTTTCCAATATAGTGGCTTTGTCACAGAGTGATTGATAAGTTGGAACATAGGCAACAGCTAGCTGCAGGTTCAACTCATCATTAAGTCCTTCAAGAAATTTCTCCTTTCTCTTAGCATCTGTATCAACTTCATCCGGTGCATAGCGTGCCAGATTGTTGAATTCTTCAATATACTCAGCCACACTGAGGTGACGCTGTTTCAGATTGTGGAATTCCTTTTTCTTCAAGTACATCACTCCAGGTGAGATGTGAGTTGTTCTGAATCCATCCTAAAAAATGGCCCAAGTCACATCCTCAAGGGGAGTGGTGATCTGTAAGTTGTCCCACCATGTTGGTGCTGGTCCTTCAAGTAGAAATGCTGCAAACCTAACTTTTTCTTCATTGGTGCAGCCAACAGTCACTAAGTCCTTATTCACCGAACGTAACCAATCATCGGCTACCATTGGGTCAGTTGTTCCAGAGAACCTTACAGGCCTAAGTTTTAGAAACTTGGTGAGCATGTCAAGTGCTGGAGGATTATTCTGATTGTTGTTGTTGTTGTTGTTGTTGTTGTTGTTGTTGTTGTTGTTGTTGTTGTTGTTGTTGTTGTTGTTGTTGTTGTTGTTGTTGTTGTTGTTGTTGTTGTTGTTGTTGTTGTTGTTGTTGTTGTTGTTTATTTGTTGTTGTTGTTGTTGTTGTTGTTGTTGTTGTTGTTGTTGTTGTTGTTGTTGTTGTTGTTATTTGTTGTTGTTGTTGTTGTTGTTATTTGTTGTTGTTGTTGTTGTTGTTGTTGTTGTTGTTGTTGTTGTTGTTGTTGTTGTTGTTGTTGTTGTTGTTGTTGTTGTTGTTGTTGTTGTTGTTGTTGTTGTTGTTGTTGTTGTTGTTGTTGTTGTTGTTGTTGTTGTTGTTGTTGTTGTTGTTGTTGTTGTTGTTGTTGTTGTTGTTGTTGTTGTTGTTGTTGTTGTTGTTGTTGTTGTTGTTGTTGTTGTTGTTGTTGTTGTTGTTGTTGTTGTTGTTGTTGTTGTTGTTGTTGTTGTTGTTGTTGTTGTATTTGTTGTTGTTGTTGTTGTTGTTGTTGTTGTTGTTGTTGTTGTTGTTGTTGTTGTTGTTGTTGTTGTTGTTGTTATTTATTTATTTATTTGTGTTGTTGTTGTTGTTGTTGTTGTTATTTATTTGTTGTTGTTGTTGTTGTTGTTGTTGTTGTTGTTGTTGTTGTTGTTGTTGTTGTTGTTGTTGTTATTTGTTATTTGTTGTTGTTGTTGTTGTTGTTGTTGTTGTTGTTATTTGTTGTTGTTGTTGTTGTTGTTGTTGTTGTTGTTGTTGTTGTTGTTGTTGTTGTTGTTGTTGTTGTTGTTGTTGTTGTTGTTACGTATGAATGTGGTCATCTCTGCATCGGTTATTATACATTGTCATCATCTGCTGCATCTCAGGAGTGATATTGTTGTTTTGGTTGGGGTTGGCACGACGGGGAGGCATTTGTTGGTTGGATAGGGATAAGTAATGATAGATAGAACTAAGGAAGTTCTAACACATCACCCAAAACAATCAAGTTCAAACAAGCAATCAAGCAATCAACAAGCAACTATTCACTTAACAACTTATGAGCTTAACTCATGAGTTGAAGGAAACAACAAGTTTTATTGAAATAATCAACCTAGTATAGTCATACCTCATAGGTCAATATGATCCATACTCTAACTTGATATCAATGTCTTTGGTAGGCAATCTAATGTCTCTTGGTTTTCACTTGTAGTCCTTAGTGATGTCTAAGTTGAAGTCCTTGGTGAAACTAAAGTTGAAGTCATTGGTCATGGTGAAGGCTTTGTCCATCAAGTTGAAAAATAAGAGGTGTAGAATTCAAAACCAAAAGGTTGAGGAAATATTTTACAAGATTGTTTGTAGATAAGTTTTTGGAACAAACACAACTCCTATTTTTCTAAGGGGTTTTGTCCAATCCTAGGGTTACAATCCTACAGGCAACACAGTGCTCTGATACCATCTGTAAGGTTCCCAACCTTTAATAAGGTAGAGACCCCCGTGTTTACAATGCTAGTCCCTGGATCAATAGCTAGCATCCACAGTTAAGATGTAATATCAAGATACAAAGGTCATAATACAACTTTATAACCAGGAATAAAATAAATTATTACATCTTACATAGATCATTTGGCTATCTCATTACAATGCAGCAGAATATAGCAATAGCATGGGGTCCTTCATCTTCAAAGTGCCACAGGCAGTCATGTTGGTTGTAGACTTGTAATCCTATTCAACACACTTCACTAACATCAAACAAACCTGCAACATAATAAGTTGCAGCCACAAGGCTCAATACATTTGAATTGTATTGGCAAGTTTCACTACTATGTAGAATTAAGTGGATCCTATCATTACATGTATATTTGGCTAAGTAGGGTTTAGGCTCTTTTGCAGAAAGCAATATAGTTTTATCCTATCTTTTCAAAATAGTTTTGATCTTTTGTCAAATCTTTCTGAACTTCTTGGAAAACTCCAAGTGCTTCAAATCCCTTGTTGTCACCATCAAGTTTTAACTTTGAGAAATTGGAATGTCGAGATCTTCCATTGCTTCAGGCCTTAGTTGCTCAGAATTGTCCATAACCGGGGACACGGCTAAGTACTTAGAATTTGATCTTCTGCAGAAGTTGTACACTTTACCCACATGACACAATATCGTCTTGACGCCACCAGTGGCCGCTAGATAAGTACTCACCAAATGGAGTACCGGCAGATCGAGAATGTGACAAAGTCTTTCCATAGAAGTCCTCCTGTGGCATCCCGCAAAACCACTACTAGAAAATCGCGTTGAATTTGTGCATGGCATCGTCATCATCATATGTTGTTTGTCTAAAACTATTTTTGCAAAGCCCGATTTGTTTTCCAAACGCCCCGTCTTTATTCAAACGCCAAAATCCGGGTCGCCGGAATATTTTGTTTTGCCCGATATCGGTTTGCAAAAGCCTTGTTTGAAATAAATAAAAATATTTATTATTTTAGCGGGGCAGTCGAACGGGCCGATTGACCCGAACGACCGCCCCAGAAATTAAAATGGTCCACCTACACCCGCCCTTCTAAATCCTACAGCTACCAACAAACCTACCCACACACCCCCTCCACCTCACCCTCTCCCCTAATCCCCACCAATAGACAAACGCCACCTCACCCACTCCCCTCTCTCTCCTCTCAACCCAGCCCCACACCAACCCCAGTGGCCCACCCCAAACGCACACTACTACGCACAGTATTGACCAGCCCTGGCGGCCACCCTGTCACCACACCAAACACACACAGGCCACACACCCACCACGCACACGCTCCAGACGCCTGCCCGCCCTGGGCCCCACGTCCACCTGTCGCCCGCCCACCGTCTTCAACCTCTCGCGGCTCCACCCCATGACCTCGCCTCTTCCACCTGGGCCCTCTCCCCTCTCCTCCAAGCTACCGCCGCCTCAGCCCACGCTCACGCCACCTCGCCCAGCGCCTCCAGCCCACCTCAGACCACCAGCCTCCCCTCCCATGAGCCGCCTCCCTCGCCGCCGCCCGTCACCGCCCCTGCGTCTGCCCTCGCCTGCAAGCCGTGCCGAGGCCTCCGTCGTCGATACAAGCCAGCGCCAAGATCATCCTCTCCTCGCCAACATCTTCCCGAGCTGCGCCACCCCTGAACCCCTCGCCAGCGTCCTGCCGTGCCTCGTCGCCTGCCTTGCTGGGCCGTCTCGCCGCCCTCCTCGTCGCCCTCGCCTTCCTGTCTGGCAGCAGCGGCCCCGCTGACCCACCTGCCTGGACCCACATGTCGTCGCCTTCCCCATCCTCAACCTCCGTGTGTGGCCTTGCAAGTCCACAGGACACGAGTACATTGTTGCAAGGCTTCCCGTTGTAGTTCGATTGCTGAAGAATATGGGACTGTTTGGTACCTCTACGAAGATGTGTCGTGTCATCGCCGCGAAAATCGGGTGGCGAGGATGTTCTCTGCAACCACTTTGCCAGCGGTGCCAAACCAAGTTCACCGCAAACGACCGAAGACGGAACCCTAAGGAGATGACGCCGGAGCCTCAAGTTCTCCTTCACGGACGACAAGTACTTCCTCTCGGACGCCAAGGCCCGGACCCGAAACCCGCCAAGATCGCCACCGAACGCGAAGTCCTTCTTCCTGGATACGACAAGTACCCCTTCGAGGACGCCGAGATCTACAATCGGAACCGAGGACGCCGAGAAACCGATGCGCCAAGTTCTTCGCCCGCACGCCAAGACCGACAACATGACCCGAAGACCCCGGATGCGACAAGAACTACCTCCGTTAGCTGAGAACGATCCCGGAGTCCGAGAACTCACCCGTCGAACCCTGGACCCTGAGACCGACCCCGAACCTCGGAACCCCAAGATCGTCAAGACCCCTAATGTGTGAACCCCTTCCCGAAAACCCTACTTCATAATATAATAACAACTTGTCGCATCTTAAACATTCATCTTGCATGCATATCATGTGGTTTGGGGGCCTTATGCCGATTCACCTAATAATTAAATATGGGGCCCATATGCGGGCAAATCTAGTCTCATATTGGCCTCAGTTAAACTTGTGTAGCGAACCGGTATCGTATCTTGCCTTGTTATAACAACATTTAAATTGCGGGGGTTCTAAACAACTTGAACCATTTAATTAATTGTCGGGACCCCGGTTCCGCTTAATATGACCTAATTGCATCGCACCTTTGCCATGTCATCCATCATACATGCATCATGCCGATCTTCTGCCGTTGTATTAAATATTGCATCCGGTGTTTCTTCTAGTGTTTTGTTTCTTCGCGGATAAGGCCATTGAGTTGATGTGAGCTTCGTCCCGATCTTCGGTTGAACCTTCGACAATGTTTTCAGGCGAGCATCTCCCCCTTTCTACCTATCTTACTTTTATAGTATTTACTTCCCTCCTGTTGATCTATTGCTATCTGAGTTGCGATGCTTTAGCTTCCGTACCTGTGATATACCGTGCAGCCCTATATTGCCTTGGACACATCCTATTACCTGTTGTTTGGTAGATAGTTGGACTTGCGCGTCGTGATAAACTTGCTCACGTCTTTGTCGGCGTTTCCGGCCACGATTGTTGATGTATTGCCGCATGTTGCTGTGGGAGATGATTCTAGTTTTACTTACCGATCATTTTAATTCCTGTTTAACAACTAAAATGGAAGTAAGCAGAGGCATCGGTGGGTGATAGAAAATATTTGGTTTCGAGCCCACTTGTGTCCCTGGGACCCCGAGTACTTGATACTGTTCCTTGATTTATCGCTATCCACATCCGGGAGGTATATGGGACCCCCACGAGCGAGCTTGATTCATCTTATTTCTTGGGGCCAAACTAGTTTGAGGTTTTATTTACGATCCTGTACTTATGCCATGCTACTTATGTATTTACGTTTGTGAGGAGCACCTTGTCTTGTTTAGGTAAGCGGAGTGTTTTCGGTATCGATAAGCCCAGCCACACTTCGGGTTCCCGATCGTTTACAGCCACCGACGCAAACCTTGAGTCCGTCTCGAGTCGGCTAGCCGTTCTTGGGATCTACTTAAGGGGTGGCCCCCTGAAATAATTCTGAATCTTGTGATTGTTCAGTCGTGAAAGCCTCGTTGGGGTTTGTTTTGGTTTTTCGGAGGTTGATCGAGCGTGTGTTGCTATTGGTGCGCCCCGACCGGGTAAAACTTTCAAAAGTGTCCATGGATATGGACGACTTGGAGCACAGTATCTCGACCATAGACAAGCATAACTAAAGTTTATTGCTATAAATTTGACTTTATAATGACTAGTAATCAGCTTCACTATAATGGAATGGCACTGGTAGAAAACACCCCATGTGTCCCGGTTGGTAAGGGGCATTAGTCCCGGTTGCCCAACCGGGACGGGGCAATCGGGACTAAAGCCCGAACCTTTAGTCCCGGTTGCCCCACCAACCGGGACAAAAGATCATACACGTGGCAGCTGCACCGTGCGAGGAGGGGGGTGGCTTTAGTCCCGGTTCGATTTAACCGACTAATAACCTTCTGCCACGGCAGAGATTTGGCCATTTCTCTGCGGCGAAGAATTCATTGCACATTTTGTTGCAGCATTTTCGCCACTTTTGTGTGCCGCAAGAGAATTCATTTAGGTTGTTTTATTGTTTATTTAGTGTTTTGCACTTATCAATGAAGGAACCTTATATTACACAAGATCATCATGACAATATTACATTCAATACACGGATCGAGTTCATGCACTACATACAAAAGTATTCCCTTGTCTATACGGACCGAGTTGCTATTTTACAATCCATATTGTCTATACACAGAATAGTACTCCCCTTTCGGGTCTAGGACTTCGCATCCAAGAATCCCGCCAATTCCTCCTGAATTGCTCAGACGCGATCCTTTGGCGTAAGACCGTCCGTAGACGTTCGATCTAATTTAAAAAGGAGTCTATATGAATGAAACTAAACACAATTTGTTTGAAAATAAAACTATAGAAATTGTTTATACGTGGAGTTGCTCTAAATTTCTGCCCTTCTCGCATACGTCTGCCGGATGAACTCGCAAACATAGTATCCACAGAGATTGTTACCGGTCCTGTCGGGCACTTCACAAGAACATAGTTCAATCAAAATAATAATCAAGCATGATAATAAGCGTATCAAAACTAGAATCAAAGATATGCGGATATAGCTAGTGGTGCTTACATTTAGTGGTTGAAATGTAAGCTCCTCTTTCCAAACACCCTAGCCTTGTTGGTGAACCGTTTCCAAGTGCTTTGCCCGTGAAAACGAATAAAATAAGTTCTTAAGTACTTGATATCATAAAATTCACGAACATTGCCGATATAGTGTCGTAATGATTAGAATTACCATTGGAGAAGTATCTGCATGTCCTTCCACGTCTCAAGGGGTTTATGTTTGAGTCCATGACTAGTACCGCCCTTTGTCAAGTTGAATGATTAACGAGAATATAGTGGAAGCTGCGAATGCATAACTAATCAATTATATACTTAACATCGAGTTAGCGAAATAGAAAGTGTATACAAGACAATAACACTCCTTTGGAAGTTGTAAGGAAAAAGTATTTCCCTTTTGGTTTCTTGAAACCTTAACGCGTGTACTATATTATCCTCCGTATCACGGGGCTTATTTTGAGATTAGCTTCATGAACCCAATATGGGTCAATGAAGCCAATATCATAGATTTGTCCTCTGCGCATTCGAGAATCTTCATTCGCATATTACGGTATGATTATATACATGCAATAAACAAAGTGAGATAGTGGAGACTAAGTTAATTACAATTAGTACTTACGCACAATAGGCAATCGATGAGCGATTTGTCCAAGGCGTCTTGATTGAATAATTGAAATAGCTCATTAAATTCAATGGATATCATGTCATCACTTTCTTTCCCATGATGCTTTTTGTAACCCTCGGACTATCCGATTAGCCCGGCCCTTGTGGCGTGCATGTACCGATTATGCAATCTTCGCATTTTGTTGAAAGATTATTTACCTCCTCGGGTTTGACGAGAGGTTTGCCGTCTGGTATTTGTATGCTACTTCACTCACGGGAAGAACTCTAACTGGGATAAGTCTTGGGCAATACTCATACCTTGAGCAGTGGCGGCTTCTCCGTGTAATGCAACTCTGGATCATCTTGCTCTTGACCCCATATTTGCTCGACCCACATTGGTTTGAGAAATCACCTTGAGAGGGGCGCAAGTCTGTTTTGCTTGTTCTCCGAGTGGGCAACAGATTTCCGCTTGCATCGATCTTGCTCTTGAGGCTTTTTGTGTGCATGTGACTTGAGAATAGAAACGCTCATAGTCGATGACAGCTTTGGCTCGGGTTGATGAAGAGTCTTTAGCATTTTCAACACTTTGGCTTTTTCTTCTTTGGTCTTTGGGAACTCTGGCTCTTTCGGCCGCCTCGACTTAGCTTAAAACGCTGTCGTTTCGCATCAACGATCGCCAGATCTCCTCTTGATCAGTCATAAGCTCTCTTGGGAGGAACCGTTGGTACTTTTGGAAGAGGCTCTTGTTTACGTTTGGCGATCGCTTACGACGCCTGATGGCGATGCGCTTCGCTTTTTATCTGGCGCGGCGATGGCTCCATGGCGATGGCTGCCGGAGATTGGTGAGGCGACGGAGCGGGTGAGGCGACGAAGACGCCGCCGGCGGGCGGCGACTTAATTACCGGGTGAGGCGGCGAAGATGGCCTTGGCGTGTGATTTGAAGCACGATACAATCCTTGACCATAGAATGGTGACGTTTTTCGTCACCCAGCGATCACATCCCTTCACCGGCGGGGTAGTGAAGATCCAAAACCTCAAAGGTGGGCATGATTTCATCACGCCGACAACAGCGTAGCCCTCCGGAACCGACGGTGTGGTAAGTTGGTGTGGGTCCAATTGGTAAGGCATAGCCGACCGCCACCTTCATTGATATGTTCACAACTTTGACATGTAGCTCGCGATGTGTCATCTCGTGATATCATCCACTTTGGGTAGCCAACAGAGCCATCGTCGGTGCATCATCGGCATCGCCATTGTCATCACCGGGACCTCGGTGGAAGCCACACTTTTTCGATTATTCGATAGGCGGTAGCATCGAATGCGGTGTCTTTCTTGAGATGGGCGGTAGTACTTTTGCTCTTTAAGTGAGTTAATTTCATCTTGTTGTTGCTTTAATCGTTCTTCAATTAAACGCATTCGCTCTTTCGACTTTCGCTTCAGCGCCTGTCCTTACTCCTCGGCTTCTATCGGATATTTCTTCCTCTCTTGAAACCCAGTCCTCCATGATTGGGAGCCTATTGTGCCTCGTGTTCGTCCATCATGTTCCTTATTTCCAAGGGCGAGTGTGAGCTCATCATTCTCTCTATCGGGAATGAAGTCCCCATCTTTAACAGCCTTCTTGCTTTTCTCATCCTCTCGATTGGCAAGGGGTCTTCTTTATGTCGTATGGTATATATACACCTCCTTCCGAGTCCAACGTGCCCCATGCCCGTAAAACCAATTCCTTGCACGTTCTACCCAATAAATGCATCTCTGGGGTGATATTTTTATCACGCAGTTCGCTCAAGTTTCTCCCACTTAGGAATGCCACCAGAGCCACCTTGCCCCATAGTATGGTGATACTTCTTGTTAGCAAGATTCACTTATTCGTTTGGACATTTTCTTAGCTTTTTCGATTTCTTGTATTCCACAAACTCATCCCGAATGGTTTTATCTTCTCAAACCGAATATTCTTGAAATCGAGTTTTCTTTTCACGACATAGTCAAGGTGCAATCTTTTCTTCCGATTGGTGAAACATTGGGCCATCTTCTTCAAAGCCCACTCACGACCTTAGCCTCCATGGCTCTCCCATGTTGTAAGGCGTCCTCAACTGGATCCTCCGCATTTGGATCCAGCTCTATCTTCGGTAGTTTGAAATTAACCATGAGCCTCTTCCACAGTAAATCTTTGGCGTGGTTAGGGACAAATAAACATGTTCCCTCTTCATCCGCATTAGCAGGCCTATTCCAATTTCTAATGGTGATCGGGATTAAGTCCCTAACGATTACTCCGCATTGTGCCACAAATTTGGTTGCGACAACTTCGGGAGCTGTCGGTCTGCCGTCTACAGCGACATCTTCGATCCTGAACCTCTCATGCACCTTCGGCTAAAAGAAGAAAGATCGCCGTTACTATTTCTATATAGATAGCAGATGATTAATTAATGAATTGATTTATATTACATGCACCTTGCCGGAGCGGTCGTCTTCTCGATTACACAAGGCATCTCCTTCTCCCTCGCGGAAGGCAACACCTTCAACCTCAAACAAGTTGTCTACTCCGGTAAAAAGAGGATCACCCTCACCGGAGTTGTTCAGAAACGTTGATACGTCTAAATTATCTTCCCCACGGATCACACCTTGGATCAACTCTTCCTTTTCTTCGTCTCTGACGTGTGGATCCATATTTTCTGCATAGGTGGAAAAACGAATAAGTCAAAGCGGCTAAAGGAGAAAGTTAAGGAGAAACCCTGATATATACATACACAATAATAAAAATGAAGAGAAACCCTAAACCTAGCTACAAAAAGGAAACCGTGTAGTAGATAGGTAACTCTAGCTAAAATCAACGGTTATCAATATTCCGAAGTTCCGAGGGGTGTAACCTAGTTCGGAGAAACCTCCGATGCATATGAGAGGGGAACCCACCTGCACCTAAGGGTTATTAATGATTCCTTATCTAACCACAAAGGATCGGCAATGTGAATCAGTGCAGGGCTACCCACATTGGCGACCAAGTGGGGCGAAGACCAATAATACCAAACTAATTAATAAACCTAATAATACCTAACTAATAATAAACCTAATAATCGAAACCGAAAAGGGAAACAATCAACACATGGCATCGATGCAATGCTCAAGCAAGTATGATGATATGACAAGTTAATTTGCATTGGAATGTAACCCTAAGACATGCTCGACGATTTAATCGGGTTCCACGGTGAAAACCCTAACTCGGGAAAACTCGGAACATATGAGAGGGTGCAGTTGTTCTTCTAATTATACTTGTCATTTAAATTGTTGAACAATGCATGATTATAGGATAAATAGATAGGTTTCATTTTTCGAACAATTTGATATATTATTTGTATTTTTCGACTTATAAATAAAAGATATTGAATTTACAAGTTTATATCAATTTACGGAATTAAAAAGGCAAATAATTTTTACCGGGCGCCCCCTACCGAGGCTGACTGATGGGCCCTTGGCCACATCAGCTGCCACACGAGCACGAGTGACGTCAGCACGACGTCATGCTGGCGATGAGCTCGGCGGCGTGGCGGCGATAGCGAGCACCTGGGCCAGCGGATGGGCGCGTTAGAGCGCGATGCAGGAGAAAGGAGTGGTGGCGCCGCTCCTTGTTGGTCACCGGGCGTCGCCTCCGTCGAGCTTCAAGGCGGCGTCGTCGAGGAGAGGAGTATAGGAGGAGAGGAGAAAAAAGACCACCGTGAGGATCAAGCTCACCAGAACACGGAGGTGGTGGCGAGGCCGGGCGAAGCTCGGAATCGGCGGAGGCGGCGCGCGGGAGCTTCAATCCAGCGATTGAGGTCACGCGAGGAAAATAGCAGCGTGGGCGGAAGCGGCGATGGCGGGCCCAGCGGGTGGCGGCGGCTCGGGCGACTGCCGGCGTGAGTCTGTAGCCGGTGAAGCGAAGAAGTGAGATGGGAAGAAGAAGAGGCGAGCGATTATAAGCGAATGGGTCATTTGTCGGTTGATGGCTCCAACCGGGACTAAAGAGATACGTCGGTTGGAGCCACCAACCGGACCTATACTCCACTTTTTTTTCCAATTTTCAAGAATCTGGAGGCGCGCGAAGATTTAGTCGGTTGGTGGCTCCAACAGGACATATTCTGTTTTCAAAAATTTCAGGTTTTCTCTCTGTTCCCGCCTTATTTTTTATTTTGGGGTTTAAATTTGTATTGTTTTTTAAATGATAATTAATTTGGAATTTAGAAAAACTTTAAACACAAAAAGTGTTTGGATTTGAATAAATAATTCAAAACCATTTTCTGTTTAAAAATAATTAATGTAACCATTTAAAATATGAACCATTTACAATTAAAATGAATTAACTTTTATTTTTTTTATCAATTTGGAATTTAGAAAACTTTAAACATAAAAGTGTTTGGATTTGAATAAATAATGCAAAACCATTGTCGGGTTTAAAAAGTAATTAATGTAACCATTTAAAATATGAACCATTTACAATTAAAAATGAATTAACTTTTATTTTTTTAATATCAATTTGGAATTTAGAAAAACTTTAAACATAAAAAGTGTTTGGATTTGAATAAATAATTCAAAACCATTTTCTGTTTTAAAAAATAATTAATGTAACCATTTAAAATATGAACCATTTACAATTAAAAATGAATTAACTTTTATTTTTTTAATATCAATTTGGAATTTAGAAAAACTTTAAACATAAGAAGTGTATGGATTTGAATAAATAATCCAAAACCATTTTCTATTTCTAAAAAATAATTAATGTAACCTTTTAAAGATAATTAACTTATATTTTTGAATATTAAGTTGGAATTTAGAAAAACTTTAAACATAAGAAGTGTTTGGATTTGAATAAATAATTCAAAAACATTTTCTGTTTTAAAAAGTAATTAATGTAACCATTTAAAATATGAACCATTTACAATTAAAAAGGAATTAACTTATATTTTTTTAATATCAATTTGGAATTTAGAAAAACTTTAAACATAAGAAGTGTTTGGATTTGAATAAATAATTCAAAAACATATTCTATTTTTAAAAAATAATTAATGTAACCTTTTAAAATGAATTAACTTATATTTTTGAATATTAATTTGGAATTTAGAAAAACTTTAAACATAAGAAGTGTTTGGATTTGAATAAATAATTCAAAAACATTTTCTGTTTTAAAAAATAATTAATGTAACCATTTAAAATATGAACCATTTACAATTAAAAATGAATTAACTTATATTTTTTAATATCAATTTGGAATTTAGAAAAACTTTAAACATAAGAAGTGTTTGGATTTGAATAAATAATTCAAAAACATATTCTATTTTAAAAAAATAATTAATGTAACCTTTTAAAATGAATTAACTTATATTTTGAATATTAATTTGGAATTTAGAAAAACTTTAAACATAAGAAGTGTTTGGATTTGAATAAATAATTCAAAAACATTTTCTGTTTTAAAAAATAATTAATGTAACCATTTAAAATATGAACCATTTACAATTAAAATGAATTAACTTATATTTTTTAATATCAATTTGGAATTTAGAAAAACTTTAAACATAAAAAGTGTTTGGATTTAAATAAATAATTCAAAAACATTTTCATTTTAAAAATAATTAATGTAACCATTTAAAATATGAACCATTTACAATTAAAAATGAATTAACTTATATTTTTTAATATCAATTTGGAATTTAGAAAAACTTTAAACATAAGAAGTGTATGGATTTGAATAAATAATTCAAAAACATATTCTATTTTAAAAAATAATTAATGTAACCTTTTAAAATGAATTAACTTATATTCTATTTTTGAATATTAATTTTTAAAACGACCGTTTTTTGCGCTCGAAAAATGGAAAAGGGCTTTTCCGTGCGACAAAAAGGAAAACTTCCTCCTGCAACATTGTTCTCCATACCAATGTCCACACACATGCATAATATGGGCACAACATCACAAACTATGCCGTGATTCAAGACATAACATCGGTCATATGGATGAAAGCCATGAAACCTCGAACATGATAGGTCATTTTGTGAAGGTTTTTGAAACATGATCAATATACCAAGTCTGGTATTTTTCCTTTCAACTATGTAACATAATATGACACCACGAAGGATTTTCATTGTTCGGTTTTTTTGAATTTATTATGCCGTTTTGAATTATCTGAATTTCTAACTATGGTCGAACGGTGTGCATGAAGATAGGGGCAGCATAGTTAGAACTTGCATTGGATCTCTGAAGAAACCACATATTGCGAGTCTAAAATGATTTTTCAAAAATCAGGCGATAGATCATGTACATAGTACAAACCGACCCACTTCCTACTGGAGCGAGACATTTGTCCTTTTACCGGGATGGACGAAAAGGTTTGAGATGTACCGGTTGGGATATAGTCCATGTAAGGTGGTCTAGTATTTTAGGAAAATAGGACGGTAGCATTCTCAAGCGGCATTTTGGTGGTTACTTCACAAAGCGACGTTTTTTCGGAGAAAATGGAAAAGGGATTTTCCGTGCGACAAAAGGAAAACTTCCTCGCAACATTGTTCTACATACCAATGTCCACACATGCATAATATGGGCACAACATCACAAACTATGCCGTGATTCAGCACATAACATCGGTCATTTGGACCGAAAGCCATGAAACCTCGAACATGATAGGTCATTTTGTGAAGGTTTTTGAAACATGATCAATATACCAAGTCTGGTATTTTCCTTTCAACTATGTAACATAATATGACACCACGAAGGATTTTCATTGTTCGGTTTTTTGAATTTATTATGCCCGTTTTGAATTATCCTGAATTTCTAACTATGGTCGAACCGGTGTGCATGAAGATAGGGGCGGGCATCGTTAGAACTTGCATTGGATCTCTGAAGAAACCACATATTGCGAGTCTAAAATGATTTTTCAAAAATCACAGGCGATAGATCATGTACTGTAGTACAAACCGGACCCACTTCTGCCGATTCGGAACATTTGTCCTTTTACCAGGATGGACGAAAAGGTTTGAGATGTACGGTTGGGATATAGTCCATGTAAGGTGGTCTAGTATTTTAGGAAAATAGGACGGTAGCATTACGAAGCGGCATTTTGGTGGTTACTTCACAAACGACCCGTTTTTTAGCTCGGAAAATGGAAAAGGGTTTTTCCGTGCGACAAAAGGGAAAACTTCCTCTGCAACATTGTTCTCCATACCAATGTCCACACACATGCATAATATGGGCACAACATCACAAACTATGCCGTGATTCAAGACATAACATCGGTCATTTGGACGAAAGCCATGAAACCTCGAACATGATAGGTCATTTTGTGAAGGTTTTTGAAACATGATCATTGTTCGGACACATTTAGTCCGGATGTAGTCACAAACCGACTAAAAATATTTTCCGCCATTTCCCACCTCTTCCCGCCAAGTTTTCCGCCTTTCCTTTCTACTAGAGCTTTTAGTCCGGATGTAGTCACTACGGGACTAAAGATATTCCGCCATTTCCCAAAGCTTCATGCCAAGTTTTCCGCCCTTTCCTCTATATTTAGGGTGATCGTGTCATGGCTATCCACACATCCACACCTTCCTCTCTTAGAACAATGGACAACGCGTCTTTGGGCCATTCGACCCTCGAGGAGACCGGTGTGCGCCTCCAACTACCCTTGTCCACCGGGTACCGCCGCCCGCCATTTGGATCTTGTGTTGGAGGGTTCTGTCCCTCCTGTCCCTCAAGGTTCCGCACGCGACCATCACAAACCACTTCTACCACGAGCTCACGCCGAGCAGCGGATGGATCCCAGTGGGATCCGGCAACTATGACACTGGAATGCCTTCTTCGCTAATAGGCGGAAAGGGAGCTCGCCAGTGCGAGGGTGATGGCCGCCACGGTGAACAACAACGAAGTCGGCCGTCTGTGGTGGGAGAACCGTACTATCATCAGTGATGCGCTACATCGCCGGGGAGACCATCCTCGCCCTCACGGTGCCCACGAGTCCACCATACAGGCCCCACATCGTCTCCGGTGGCATCGTCTTCAGAGACCCCTCTCCCACCGCCGTGAATCAAGGCTGGAATGGCCCTGGTATATGCCATGGATGGGCCGAGGATCCCCGGAGTGGTAGGTGGCGATGGCGATGATGATGGCGGCGATGAAGACCACAAGCTGCGTACTATAGGACTAGGCATGATTATGACTAAAGGGGCTTTAGGCCTGAGTGTTAGCTAGTCCCGATTTGTCCGGTTTTAATATTAATAAATGTCTTAAGTGTTACCTAATAAATAGAGGAAATGCCTATATAAAGAGAGGTTCATATTTAGTCCCGATTTGTACGGTTGGGATATAGTCCATGTAAGGTGGTCTAGTATTTTAGGAAAATAGGACGGTAGCATTGAAGCGGCATTTTGGTGGTTACTTCACAAAACGACCCTTTTTGCGCTCGGGAAAATGGAAAAGGATTTTCCGTATGCGACAAAAAGAAAACTTCCTGCAACATTGTTCTACATACCAATGTCCACACACACATGATCATTGTTCGGCACACATTTAGTCCGGATGTAGTCACAAACCGGGACTAAAGGGATTGCGGCAGTGGGCGAACAACACTAATAATAGGGGTGAGTGTCGACATTATGTCGTCGGCTTGTACCTTGTCCGGATGGTGTCACCAACGGGACTAAAGATGAACTTAGTCGGTTGGAGACACCAACCGACTAAAGATGAGTCGAGACTAATAATAGGGGTGAGTGTCGACATTATGTCGTGAGTGTCGACATTATGCCGAGCTGCTTGTACTATAAATATGCATCCTTGTGAGTCCAGTCCTCCGGCCAGTTTGAGGCATCTCCAAGATGGTTTTAGAGAGGACACCACTACGGCGATTTCGGGGAGATGCCGACGGGCCAGTCCTCGGCATCTCCGAGAAACTGGTCATAAACACTCTAATATGTGAAATTAGTTAGCTCAGGCGTATTGATCTAGTTAGTGAAGTTACAAGCTTCAAGATGGTTTTCGAGCGAGGACACCACTGCGGCCGGTTCGAGGAGATGCCGTGAGCCAGTCCTCCGGCATCTCAGAAACTGGTCATAGAGGCACTCCTAATATGTGAAATTAGTTAGCTCCAGGCGTATTGATCTAGTTAGTGAAGTTACAAGCTGCAAGATGGTTTTCGAGAGCGGACACCACTGCGGCCAGTTTGAGGAGATGCTGACCGGAGCCCAGTCCTCGGCATCTCCGAGAAACTGTCATAGAGGCACTCCTAATATGTGAAATTAGTTAGCTCGAGGCGTATTGATCTAGTTAGTGAAGTTACAAGCTGCAAGATGGTTTTCGAGCGGGGACACCATCGCGGCCATTTCGGGAGATGCCGACGGGCCAGTCCTCGGCATCTCCGAAAACTGGTCATAGAGGCACTCCTAATATGTGAAATTAGTTAGCTCCGAGGCGTATTGATCTAGTTAGTGAAGTTACAAGCTGCAAGATGGTTTTCGAGCAGGGACACCATGCTGCGGTTTGCCAGGAGATGCCGACGGAGCCCAGTCCTCCGGCATCTCCGAAACTGGTCATAGAGGCACTCGGTCCAGCCACAAAATGGGACTAACACTCAAGACATTTATTAATATTAAAAGCGAGACTACAAAACGGGACTAAAGGCCACAAACCGAAAGATATCCTTCGGTCAAGCCACAAACCGCGAAAGACATGAACTAGAGTTACATAATATGAGCATGAACTTGGCATATGTCATTCCTTATGACCGCTTGACGTAACCATGGAGCATCTTCTTTACTTAACGGAATGCTTGGGTCAGTTTTCCTTTGTGAAGGGCGGAATTTCATCAAACTTATTATAATCTTGACATGTCTGTCTTGCCCTCGATTCCCACGATGTTTCTTTTCCTGAAAGAACTATGTGACGCTTTGGATCATCATATGATGTATTCGTTTGCATATTTTTCTTTTTTTGATGCGGAGGACATGTCCTTCACATAGAAAACCTGAGATACATCATTGGCTAGGATGAATGGTTCATCTCTATAACCAAGATTGTTGAGATCCACTGTTGTCATTCCGTACAACTGGTCTATCTTTACCCCTTCCCCATTCAGGTTGACCCATTTGCAGCGAAACAAAGGGACCTTAAAAGAGACTCCATATTCTAGTTCCCATATCTACTCTATGTAACCATAGTATGTGTCCTTTTGTCCATTCTAGTCTATTGCATCAAAGCGGACACCACTATTTTGTTTGGTGCTCTTTTTATCTTGGGCGATCGTGTAGAATGTATTCCCATTTATTTCATACCCTTGGAAATTCAATACAGCAGAAGATGGTGACGCGGCCAACAAGTATAGCTGATCTCCAACAGTGGTGCCATTCAAGAGATGTGTCCGCATCCAACCACCAAAAGACTTCATGTGTTCATCATAATCCATGATTCGAGCTTCCCGGGTTTTTGGGCGTACAATATTCTTGTGTTCCTCCATATCTGGAGCTGCCAAGGTGGAATTATGTAGAAGCGTAGTGTGCTTTAGTGAAAGAATCCCGTCCCTACGTATCGTTGCTTTCTTTCAGCGTGCCTTTTCCACTTAGTCTTCCCTCATGCCATGAGTCGAAACACCAATCGGCTTAAGGTCGAATAAAGTCAACACAAAACTCAATGACCTCCTCTGCTCCATATCCCTTGGAGATGCTTCCTTACAGTCTACGGTTATGAACATATTTCTTTAAGACTCCCATGAACCTCTCAAAGAACATATTGTGCAGAAATACGGACCGAGAATGGCAATCTCTTCCACTAGATGAACCAGAGATGCGTCATAATATTGAAGAAGGATGGTGGGAACACCAATTCAAAACTAACAAGACATTGTACCACATCCTTCAGAACCTTGGCGTAATATCTGGATTGATTACCTTCCGAGATATTGCATTGAGGAATGCACACGCTTCACAATGGGTACTCGAACATTTTCGTAGAAGCCCCTCAATGCAATCGGAAGCAATGCGTCATAATCACGTGATCATGAGACTTCAGGTTTTGGAACTTTTCTGCCATATTTATTATCCCTTTATATTAGATGAGAAGCCCGATGGCACCTTGATCTTGTAAAGGACTTCAAAAAGATTTCCTTCTGCTTTGGTAAGAGCATAGCTGCACGACTTAAGTGGCGCCCTTTATCCGCCTTGTTATCTGTATGCATGTTCTTTGGGTCTTTCATAATTTGTTGGTCCTCCGTGCTTGAGTGTATCTTTTGTCTTCCCATACACGCCTAGGAATCCTAGCAGTTCACGCAGAGATTCTTAAATCACGTGCATCACGTCGATTGAAGAGCGGACACGCAGGACTTTCCAATATGGCAGCTCCCAAAATATAGATTTCTTCTTCCACATGGTGCGTGTCTGTGGCGTCGTTTGGAACCGATTGACCGGGACCCTTTCCAAAGATTACTTCTATGTCCTTGACCATACCAAATACATCATCACCAGTGGGAGTTCGGGCTTCTTCCGTGATCTGCCTCACCTTTGAAATGCTTGCCTTTCTTTCTTCGGGATGATTGGTGGAAGAAATCGTCGATTCGCTAGGTACACAACCTTCTTGCATTTATGCAAATATGTACCTTCGGTCTTATCTAAACAGTGGGTACATGCCTTATATCCTTTGTTTATCATCACGAAAGGTTACTAAGCGAGCCAATCATTGATGGTTCTGAATAACAACCCTCGTAGATTAAATGGCTCTGTTTGTTCTCATCCCACGCATTACACCTGGTTTGCCCCACAACCGTAAGAGTTCTTCAACTAATGGCCTAAGGTACACATCAATGTCGTTGCCGGTTGCTTGGGCCTTGGATGAGCTCGCATCATAATGAACTTACGCTTCATGCACAACCAAGGAGGCGGGTTGTAGATACATAGAGTCACGGGCAGTCTTTGTGGCAGCTCTGCTCCCCAAAAGGATTCATGCCATCCGTACTTAGACCAAACCATAAGTTCCTTGCGTGACTGCAAAGTCGGGAAGTCTCTCGATTTTTCTCCTTGTGACCCATCAGTGGTGTCTCAACTCCCGTCTTTCTTACGGTCTTCTTTGTGCCATCGCAACAACCTGGCATGCTCTTTGTTTACGAACATGCGTTTCAACCTTGGTATTATAGGAGCATACCACATAACCTTAGCAGAACCCTCTTAGGAGGGCTCTCCCTCAACATCACCAGGGTCATCTCGTCGATCTTATACCATAGCAGCTGCATACCGGCATTTATCTAAATTCTCATACTCCTTACATGTAGAGGATGCGATCATTAATGCATGCATGTATCTTTTGCACATCTAATCCCGAGGATGAGAGTCTTCTTTGCTTCGTAGGTACTATCGGGAAGTTCGTTATGTTTTGGAAACTTGCTTCATTATTTTCAGCATCTTTTCAAATGAGGAGTCGGTTAGACCACACTCGCCTTCCATCACAACAATTCCGATTAATAAAAGCTTTGTGCTGCCATCTTCACAATTTGGGTACAACAATTTCTTGTGATCTTCTAACATGCCCTCTAACTTCAACTTCTCATTTTCATTTCACAGTCTCGCTTTGCATCGAAATGACCCTACCAAGTTCATCGGCGGCTCATCGATGCCCGTTCTTCACCTTTTTCCTCCATTGTCTTCCATTGCGGTATCACAGTATTCAGAAACATATGATGATAGTTGTTATCATCATCTTCTTCTTCACCATCTTCCATCATAACCCCTCTTTCCCGTGCTTGGTCCAGCAATTATAGTTGGGCATGAAACCTTTCATAATCGGTGGCGCGAATGATTTTCGAGGAAGAGTACTCCTTGTTGTTCGACATTGAACACATGGACAACGTATAAATCCATTCTCTTTGTTTGCCGTAGCCACATCGATAAATTTATCCACGCCTTTGATATACCGGCTACCGCGGTCACCGTACATCCATTCCCGACCGTTCATCGCATCATATAAGTAAGTTTATCAAAAACAGGACATCATAAATAGTGAAATAACCAATTCACACGACACATGAATTGTATCAATGACCTAGAAAAGATAAGATTGCTAACCTCGATCGAGGGAAATAAGTTCAAGCGCGTCGGACACCTTCTATATTTTTGTTCTATGAGAAATTCAACAGGATTTTCACTCAAACATTTCAACAAACACCTTCCATGCATGCATGAGAAAAACTAGCACACACCCTCACAGCTTACACCATTCGAAAAAGCAGTGGAGGCGGAGGAGGGGGTTATGCATTTATAGAGGCGGGGTCTTTAGTCGGTTGGAGCCAAGAACCGGGACTAAAGGTGCGTCTTGAGCCACGTTGTGGCCAAACCTTTAGTCGGTTGGTGGCTCCAACCGGACGCATGCCCCTTACCAACCGGGACCCATGCCCCTGGCCCGTGCCGCTCCAACGGGATCGTGCGCATTAGTCGATTCTTTGGCGCAACCGGGACTAATGCTCCCAGGGGTGGCGAACGGATGGCCCTTTTTCCTCTAGTGTGGCTAATTAACACTGCCCACAATTGCTTGTTTGAAGTGTCTCTTGCGACCATTGTACTTGACTAGTAAATATTGCAACTACAACGGAATGGCTGAATAAAAATACCAACAACTTCTGGGTTTTGGGTTTATCTCATGCTATCTGTACCTGATTATTAAGTGCTGTAACTACAATGGAATGGTTAACTAAAATTGCCTACTGCTTACTTTATCAGAATGATTATCTAAACCTGACTAGTAATTGCTGCAACGATAACCGAATAAATAACACTGCCAACGGTGTGAGTTCCTCGGTTGACTTCCTCGTTTGGTCTCGAGGGGGAAACACCAGGATGGGTTTGTTTGGTGTTAGCTTCAGGTTGGATCCGGATAGGTCTATCTTACCCCTCTCTGACTGTCGCCAGTTGTATCGAGTCTCTTTAGGGTGTTTTGTGCATGCTGCCGCTGCCGCTCAGTCCACCATACCTATGTAGGCGAGGACCGCCGAATTCTAGCCTCGCCGTGTACTGGCCTCAGTACTGAAACTGGTAGAGAACGCCCCATGCGTCCCGGTTGGTAAGGGCCATTAGTCCCGGTTGCCCAACCGGGACGGGGCAATCGGGACTAAAGCTCTAACCTTTAGTCCCGGTTGCCCCACCAACCGGGACAAATGGGGGCACACGTATGCATCGAGCGAGGGTGGAGCATTTGTCGGTTCGTAACACGAACCGGGACAAATAAGGCACGTATGACATCGAGCGCGAGGGGTGGAGCTTTAGTCCGGTTCGTAACACGAACCGACTAATAACCCGCTGGCAGAGATTTGGCCCATTTCTGCCATGCGGAAGAATTCATTTTGGCACATTTTGTTGCCTTGCAAGATTTTCGCCACTTTTTGTGCCGCCAGAGAATTCATTTAGGTTGTTTTATTGTTTATTTAGTGTTTTGCACTTATCAATGAAGGAACCTTATATTACACAAGATCATCATGACAACATTTTACAATCCCTTGAAAGTTGCTATTTTTACAATCCCTATTGTCTATACACGTACGAATAGTATTCTCCTTTTGGGTCTAGGACTTACGCATCCAAGAATCCCGCCAATTCCTCTGTATTGCTCGTATGCGATCCTTTGGTAAGACCGTCCCGTAGACGTTCGATCTGATTTAAAAAGGAGTCACCTATATGAATATGAAACTAAACACAATTTGATTGTAATTAAAAACTATAGAAATTGTTTACATAATGGAGTTGCTCTAAATTTCTGCCTTCTCATCGCACGTCCGGATGAACTCGCATACATAGTATCCACATAGATTGTTACCGTCCTGCGTCGCACTTTACGACAACAGAGTTCAATCAAAATAATAATCAAGCATGATAATAAGCGTATCAAAACTAGAATCAAAGAGATGCGCGGATATAGCTAGTGGTGCTTACATCTAGTGGTTGAAATGTAAGCTCCTCTTTCCAAACACCCTAGCCTTCTTGGTGAACCGTTTCCAAGCTCGGCGAGAAAACGAATAAAATAAGTTATTAAGTACTTGATATCATAAAATTCACGAACGTTGCCGATATAGTGTCGTAATGATTAGAATTACCGGAGAAGTATCTGCATGTCCTTCCACGTCTCAAGGGGTTTATGTTTGAGTCCATGACTAGTACACGCCTTTGTCAAGTTGAATGATTAATGAATATAGTGGTACTGCGAATGCAGAACTAATCAATTATATACTTAACATCGAGTAAGCGAAATAGAAAGTGTATACAAGACAATAACACTCACTGGAAGTTGTAAGGAAATAGTATTTCCCTTTTGGTTTCTTGAAACCTTAACGCGTGTACTATATTATCCTCCGTATCCTGGGGGCTTATTTTGAGATTAGATTCATGAACCCAATATGGGTCAATGAAGCCAATGTCATAGATTTGTCCTCTGTTGCATTCGAGAATCTTCATTCTGCATATTAAAGTATGATTATATACATGCAATAAACAAAATAATATAGATGGAGACTAAATTAATTACAGAATTAGTACTTACAGACAATAGGCACTGATGATCGATTTGTCCAAGGCGTCTTGATTGAATAATTGAAATAGTTCATCAAATTCAATGGATATCATGTCATCCTTATCTTTCCCATGATGTCTTTTTGTAACCCTCGGCACTATCCAGTTGGCCCCGTCCCTTGTGGCATGCATGTACCAGTTATGCAATCTTCGCATTTTTGTTGAAAGATTGTTTACCTCCTCGAGTTTGACGAGAGGTTTTCCGTGATGGTATTGGTATGCTACTTCACTCACGGGAAGAACTCTAAGCGATAAGTATCTGGCAATACTCATACCTTGAGCAGCGGCTTCTCCAGACAGTAACTACTGGATCATACCGCTCTTCGCCCCATATTTGCTCGACCCACATTGGTTTGAGAAATCACCTTGAGAGGGGCGCAAGTCTGTTTTGCTTGTTCTCCAGCTGGGCAACAGATTTCCGCTTGCATCGATCTTGCTCTTGAGGCTTTTTGTGCGCATGTGACTTGAGAATAGAACGCTCAAAGTCGATGACAGCTTTGGCTCGGGTTGATGAAGAGTCTTTAGCATTTTCAACACTTTGGCTTTTTCTTCTTTGGTCTTTGCAACTCGCTCTTTCGGCCGCCTCGACTTAGCAACGCTGTCGTTTCCGCATCAACGATCGCCATGATCTCCTCTTGATCTGTCATAAGCTCTCTTGGGAGGAACCGTTGGTACTTTTGGAAGAGGCTCTTGTTTACGTTTGGCGATCGCTTCGACGCGATGGCGATGCGCTTCGCTTTTATCATGAGGCCGGCGATGGCTCCAGCGATGGCTGCACCGAGACGGGTGAGGCGACGAGCGGGTGAGGCGGCGAAGACGCTGCCAGCGGCGGCGACCTCGGAGACGGGTGAGGCGGCGAAGATGGCCTTGGCGTGTGATTTGAAGCACGATACAATACTTGGCCATAGAATGGTGACGTTTTTGCGTCACCCAGCACGATCACATCCCTTCACCCGGCGGGTAGTGAAGATCCAAAACCTCAAAGGTGGGCATGATTTCATCCACGCCGACAGCGTAGCCCTGGAACCGGACGACAGTGGTAAGTTGGTGTGGGTACAATTGGTAAGGCATAGCCGACCGCCACCTTCATTTATATGTTCACAACTTTGACATGTAGCTCGCAATGTGTCATCTCTGTGATATCATCCACTGGGTAGCCAACAGGAGCCGTCGTTGGTGCACCATCGTCATTGCCATTGTCATCACCCGGGACCTCGGTGGAAGCCACACGCTTTTCGATTATTCGATAGGCGGTAGCATCGAATGCAAGGTGTCTTGAGATGGCGCCGTAGTACTTTGCTCTTTAAGTGAGTTAATTTCATCTTGTTGTTGCTTTAATTGTTCTTCAATTAAACGCATTCGCTCTTTCGACTTTTCGCTTCAACCGCCTGTCCTTACTCCTCGACGGCTTCTATCAGATATTTCTTCCTCTCTTGAAACCCAGTCCTCCATGATTGGGAGCCTATTGTGCCTCGTGTTCGTCCATCATGTTCCTTATTTCCAAGGGCAGTGTGAGCTCATCATTCTCTCTATCGGGAATGAAGTCCCCATTTAACAGCCTTCTTGCTTTTCTCATCCTCTCGATTGGCAAGGGGTCTTCTTTATGTCGTATGGTATATATACACCTCCTTCCGAGTCCAACGTGCCCCATGCCCGTAAAACCAATTCCTTGCACGTTCTACCCAATAAATGCATCTGCGGGGTGATATTTTTATCACGCAGTTCCCTCAAGTTTCTCCCACTTAGGAATGCCACCAGTAGCCACCTTGCCCCATAGTATGGTGATACTTCTTGTTAGCGACATTCAGCTTATTCGTTTTACATTTTCTTAGCTTTTTCTGATTTCTTGTATTCCACAAACTCATTCAGAATGGTTTTATCTTCTCAAACCGAATATTCTTGAAATCGGGAGTCTTCTTTTTCACGACATAGTCAAGGTGCAATCTTTTCTTCCAGTTGGTGAAACACTGGGCCATCTTCTTCAAAGCCCACTCCCTGACCTTAGCCTCCATGGCTCTCCCATGTTGTAAGGCGTCCTCAACTGGATCCTCCGCATTTGGATCCAGCTCTATCTTCGGTAGTTTGAAATTAACCATGAGCCTCTTCCACAGTAAATCTTTGGCGTGGTTAGGGACAAATAAACATGTTCCCTCTTCATCCGCATTAGCAGGCCTATTCCAATTTCTAATGGTGATCGGGATTAAGTCCCTAACGATTACTCCGCATTGTGCCACAAATTTGGTTGCTGTTAGGAATAAGCAACTTGTATTCCTCTGGGGGCCAAAGGCCACAATATATAGTACAGGTACAGCGCAAATATGCAGGAAGCCCCCTAACATATGGGGGAAATACAATATACATATATATACATCTAACACCCCCCCTCAAACTCATGGTGGATCCACAACACTGAGTTTGGAGAGTAAGAAATCATGCTGCGCTCACAGTCTTGCCTTCGTAAAGAAAATCCGCTTCAGAATCAAGGCACATATCTTCAAGCGCAACAACTGAGCTTGAGCACGTGTATAGAAAGCATCAACACCAGTATGCTTGGTAAGCTCATGCTTGACCGGATCACGTGCAACACTAATTGCACTTGTACTGTCAGACAAAACCAGAGTGGGTGTGGTAACAGAGACCCCAAAATCCGCAAGTAACCATCGTAACCAGGTCACCTCAGCAGTCAATAAGGCCATAGCACGCAACTCAGCCTCAACACTTTCGAGCGGAAACCGCTATGCATTTCTTCGTCTTCCAAGCAATGAGCGAACCACCAAGAAACACACATGGCGAGAAAGTGAGCGACGATCCGAAGGATCACTGCCACGTAAGCGTCGAATAGCACCTTGGAGCTGGAGAGAGCTGGAACGAGGAAAGAAAAGGCGACGAGTGATCGTACCACGAAGATAACGAAGAACACGGAGAAGATGACTATAGTGAGCAGTGGTGGGAGGCGAGACAAACCCTCGAGAATATGAACAGGATAAGAGATGTCCGGACGAGTGGACAAGAAGATAAACTATACTCCCAACAAGATGACGATAACGCGTCGGATCGAAAGAGGATCACCATCGATGGGTTGAAGCTTAACATTAAGCTCCATAGGGGTCTCAACAGTCGCTCATCCCCAAGAGCAAGACGAGCAAGAAGATCTGAATATACTTTTCACGAGAGATGTAAAAGCCATCGAAGTGGAGGAAACCTCAATCCCAGAAAGTATCGAAGAGGACCAAGATCACCATAAGAAACGATCACGAAGACGAGCCTTAACAAAGGCGATATACTCGAGATCATCACCAGAATGATCATGTCATCAACATAGAGAAGAAGAAGAGTCGTCCACGAGGAGAAGTGTGAACAAGCGCTGGATCATGAGCACTAGGGAGAAACCAGCAACAATCACTACTGAAGCAAAGCGCTCAAACCGGCACGAGGAGCCTTTGAGGCCATAAAGAGACCGTCGAAGGCGACAAACCATCCCTCGGGAACAGAATACCCAGAGGAGGCTGCATATAAACCTCCTCCTCAACTCACCATTGAGAAAGGCGTTACGAACATCAAGTCGAGACACGGACCGGTGTGACGAAGCAAGCAAAGAAAATGCATACGGTGGTCATATGGGCCACAGGAGCAAAGGTCTCATCATAGTCACGACCACGCTCCTGCTGAAAACCACGAGCCACAAGACGCGCTTTATAGCGCTCAAGAGATCCATCAGAGCGGGTCTTAATCTTATAGACCCACTTACACGTGATAGGGCGAACACCGGGAGGGGGAGAAACAAGATCCCAGGTGCCAGTGCGCTCAAACGGAGCAATCTCCTTAGCCATGGCCAGGTGCCATTAGGATGATGCTCGATCCCGATAAGAAGTCTCGGAGGCAACAGAAAGACCATCTTGACTAGGAGAGTAACGGTTTGGGGCAACGACGTGAGCAGGGGCAGTAGAGGAAGATCATCGAGAGGAAGGCGGCGCATGAGACGGCGATGAAGAAGAGAAGAGGGAATAGAGGAAGACTCGGAGAACGCGGAGAACTAGGAGAACTAGACGGAGCGTAAGAGGACGGTGTCGAAGAAGAGACATCAGGGGGAGGAGATCCTGAAGAAGACACAATAGGGGTGGAAGGAGGTGTGTCAGGAAAGAGAAGAAAAGAGATATCTTCCACCGGGTAAGTTCCAGCGGTGGGACAAGGATAGAAAGGACGCGTCATCAAAAGTAACATCACGAGATACGCATCCGACGACCAACGGGTCCCAACAGCGATAGCCCTTATGCTCATCATCCGAGGAAGACACACTCAACGGGCGGTCGGTTTGGTGCGTTCGCGAGCAAGGAGAACATAGCAAACACAACCAAACAAGCGAAGCATGGAGTAATCTGGAGACTGTCGAGAGGCGCTCAAGAGGGATACACCACCGCAAGGCAGCGAAGGCTGAATATTGATGAGGTAAGCCGTGGCGACGAGCCTCGGCCCGTAAATGCGGTGGGAGAAGAAGCAATCATCATAGCGCGAGTGGTCTCAAGAAGATGGCGATGCTTACGCCAAGAACGCCATGTGCGCCATTGCGCCAGACGAGAATTGAGCAGCAAGAGTGCCACTTCGAGAAGAAAAGCGCGCAGTGAATGAGAGATATACTCGCCAGCAGAATCTGCACGAAACACACGAATAGGAGTGGAGAACTGGGTACGAACCATGGCAGCAAATTTCTTATAGATAGACAAGACCTCACTACGAGAAGACATGAAATATATCCAAGTGTGACGAGAAAAATCATCTATAAAGAGAACATAGTAGCGATGACCCCCTTTCGAGGGGAAGGGAGCTGGACCCCAAACATCAGAGTGAACAAGATCAAAAGGACGCTCGGACACAGACTCACTGTGAGGATACGGTAGCTGAATCTGCTTACCAAGCCGACAACCCTGACAATCCAAAGAAGCGTTTCCGGAGACAGACCCCAGAACACCACGATGAACTAAAGACGAGAGTCGAGAACCACATAAATGTCCAAGACGATGATGCCACTGCTGAAAAGAGCTAGTAGCGACGGCTACAGATGCCGAGGAACTGGCGATGGTGGCATCAGAAGGAAGACGGAAGCCAGTGAAGCTCCCAGAGGCCATCATGGCGGCGAGGGCCAGCACCAAGCATAGTGCCGGTGCGACTATCCTGAACAGAACAGGAATCAAAGTCGAGAGTGATGCTACAACGAGAGTCGACGATCTGACTACCAGAAAAGAGTTGCATGTTAAGTTGAGGAACATGCGCAACAGAAGGAACATGGAATGAGGAAGTACTAAGAATGCCTCGACTAATGACTGGGTGAGGGGTACCATTGGCAGTAAGAACACGAACAGGAGGGTCGACAGGTCGAACAGAATGCAACAAAGAAGAATCATGAGTCATATGAAAAGAAGCTCCAGTATCAAGAATCCATGGGGATGTACCTGGTGAAGGAGGAGGTGGTCGCTCAATGCCAGAAAACTCAGTCGCAGAACCAGCAGAACCTGTCGGTGAAGAATCCCAAGCATTAAGCAGGCATCGAAGCTGCGCTATCTCATCTTGTGAAAAAGGCCTGTTGAGAGGTCGAGGTACAATCAGGTGCCGACGAGGAGCTGCCACCCACACACACAGAGGCAGCCAAAGGTGGCGACGAAGAGCAACACGCCAATGAAGACGGAGTCGACGAAAGACGGTCATAACCGCCTGAAGAAGCCGCGAGAGTCGATGTCGAGCGAGCCGGCGTGGGCGAAGTCGGCGACGCCATAACCACGTGAAGAGGCCGCAAAAATCGATGTACAGCGGCAGACCGACGTAGACGAAGTCGGCGAAGGGCGGCCAGAGCCGCTTGAAGAGGCCGCGAAAGTCGGTGTAGAGCGGCAAACCGACGGAGACGGAGTCGGCAAAGCGTGGCCATAACCGCGGGAAGAGGCCGTGAAAATCGATGTATAGCGGCAGACCGGCGTAGATGAAGTCGGCGAAGGGCGGCCAGAGCCGCTTGAAGAGGCCACGAAAGTCGGTGTAGAGCGGCAAACCGACGGAGACGGAGTCGGCAAAGCGTGGCCATAACCGCGGGAAGAGGCCGCGAAGGTCGACGAAGAGCGGCAAGCCGACAAAGAGGGAATCGGCGGACGAGCACCAAGTAACGAGGGAGGACATGGGTGCAAGACAGGAGCAGCGAAAGCTACATCATCGGGCGAAACCATGCTGGAGTTTTTTTTTTACGATGAGGATCAAAATCGGCGAAATTCGCCTGGCCAAAGCAAATCGGCGAGATCAAACAAAGAGCGGCGAGCCGCTGGCGGACCTATTCCGGGCGTCCAGCGGCCAGATATGGTAGTCCACGACCGAGAGCAGTCTGGCCTTGTGGCTGCCTGACGTGGAGACGGGGTGGCCGATTCCTCTGCCAGATCAATTCAAAGCGACGACGGCCAGACAAATGACGGGCCAGCAACAACGATTGAATCGGATGGTGCGGATCAATTCAAAGCGGCGACGGCCCGGAACCTTTGGGCCAGCAACAACGATTGAATCAGATGGTGGTTGTGGCACGGTCCATAGCAGACAGGGGCTGGCAGCAGCAGACAGGAGATGAGCAGCGGCGGCCGTAGCAGAATCGAGGTGAGCAGCAGAAAAGATGATCCGTATGAGGGAATAGATCGGAAAAAAAAATGCACGAGTTGCGCGTGCGTGAAACCCTAACCTTGCTCTGATACCATGTTAGGAATAAGCAACTTGTATTCCTCTGGGGGCCAAAGGCCACAATATATAGTACAGGTACAACGCAAATATACAGGAAGCCCCCTAACATATGGGGGAAATACAATATACATATATATACATCTAACAGTTGCGACAACTTCGGGAGCTGTCGGTCTGCCGTCTACAGCGACATCTTCGATCCTGAACCTCTCATGGTCTTCCAACTTTTTGGTTGGGCCTCGTCCGCTCTTTTCAGTAGATTCCTTCGATTCGGAGGGCAAAAAGAAGAAAGATCGCCGTTACTATTTCTATATAGATAGAAGATGATTAATTAATGAATTGATTTATATTACATGCACCTTGCCGGAGCGGTCGTCTTCTCGATTACACAAGGCATCGCTTTCTTCTCCATGGGAAGGCAACACCTTCAACCTCAAACAAGTTGTCTACTCCGGTAAAGAGGATCACCCTCACGGAGTTGTTCAGAAACGTTGATACGTCTAAATTATCTTCCCCACGGATCACACCTTGGATCAACTCTTCCTTTTCTTCGTCTCTGACGTGTGGGTCCATATTTTCTGCATAGGTGGAAAAACGAATAAGTCAAAGCGGCTAAAGGAGAAAGTTACGAATAAGTCAAAGCGGCTAACGAATATTTTCCGGATCGAAGGTGAAACCCTAATATATACATACACAATAATAAAAATGAAGAGAAACCCTAAACCCTAAGGCTATGAGAGGGGAACATGAGTATAAGGCTACAAAAGGTCTTGATCTATCTATGGTCTTGATCTCGGTCTTCAATCTCAATCTCGATATCGTATTCTACCGAGAAGAACCAAATCACCGGAAAGAAAGGGAAACAATCAACACATGGCATCGATGCAATGCTCAAGCAATGATGATGATCGACAAGTTAATGTGCATTGGAATGTAACCCTAAAGCATTCTCGACAAGTTAATCGGGGTTCCAGAGGCGCAAACCCTAACTCAAGGAACTCTAATCACTGTTAGGGTTACTAGGGTGTTCTAATTAAACTTGTCATTTAAGTTGTTTAACAATGCATGATTATAGCATAGATAGATAGTTCTCATTTTTCGAACATTTTGGTATATTATTTGTATTTTTCAGACAGATTAAAAGTTATTGAATTTACAAGTTTTATTCAAATTGAAATTATTAAATCAAATGTTTAAACCTTTTGCACCATAGTAACAACTAGCCATAGTGGTGACAGGTGGGGCCGGAGCCACCTCAGCGACCACGCAAGCAAAGGGGAAACAGAGGCCGAGGTGGGGCCGTGGCGTGGACAAGGACGACGGGCGATGGAGAAGCAGCGCGGCGACGATGCACCACCGATCAGCCGCCGCCACCACCAGCAAGCAGAGGGAGGAGAGGACAGAGGCGGGCGCGGTACACGGCAGCGGTGGGGACAGGCGTGATCGTCAAGGGAAAGAGACAGGCGGGCCCGGCGGTCGTCAGTGTGAGGAAGAGACGCTGTGGCCGGGCGGAGGCGTTGACACGCGAGCCGCTACGGGGGAAGCCTGGCGGTGGCGAGGCAGCCTAAGCGGCGTCGTCGTCGGCGAGAACGCAGGCGAGCGGCGAAGAAGTGAGTGGGGAAGGGAAGAAGAAGAGGAGGCAGTTATAACTAAGGGCCTTTAGTCCCGTTCGTGGCTCCAACCGACTAAAGGTGCATACGTCCGGTTGGAGCCACCAACCGGACCTATAGTCAATTTTCAGCGGTGAAGGCGCGAGGACTCTTCCGTCCCGGTTGGTGGCTCCAACCGGACGTATTCTGCTTTCAAATTTTTCAGTTATTTTCTCTCTGTTCCTTTTTTTTTTATTTGGGGTTTAAATTTGTAATGTTTTTAAATGATAATTAATTTGGAATTTAGAAAAACTTTAAACATAAAAAGTGTTTGGATTTGAATAAATAATTGAAACCATTTTCTGCTTTGAAAAATAATTAATGTAACCATTTAAAATATGAACCATTTACAATTAAAATGAATTAACTTATATTTTTTAATATCAATTTGGAATTTAGAAAAACTTTAAATATAAGAAGTGTATGGATTTGAATAAATAATTAAAAACATATTCTATTTTTAAAAATAATTAATGTAACCTTTTAAAATGAATTAACTTATATTTTTGAATATTAATTTGGAATTTAGAAAAACTTTAAATATAAGAAGTGTATGGATTTGAATAAATAATTCAAAAACATATTCTATTTTTAAAAAATAATTAATGTAACCTTTTAAAATGAATTAACTTATATTTTTGAATATTAATTTGGAATTTAGAAAAACTTTAAATATAAGAAGTGTATGGATTTGAATAAATAATTCAAAAACATATTCTATTTTTAAAAAATAATTAATGTAACCTTTTAAAATGAATTAACTTATATTTTTGAATATTAATTTGGAATTTAGAAAAAATTTAAACATAAAAAGTGTTTGGATTTAAATAAATAACTCAAAAACATTTTCTGTTTTAAAAAATAATTTATGTAACCATTTAAAATATGAACCATTTACAATAAAAAATGAATTAACTTATATTTTTTTAATATCAATTTGGAATTTAGAAAAACTTTAAACATAAGAAGTGTTTGGATTTTGAACTTATATGCCGGTTTTTTTTTGAATTTATTATGCCCGTTTTGAATTATCTGAATTTCTAACTATGGTCGAACCGGTGTGCATGAAGATAGGGGACGGGCATCGTTAGAACTTGCATTGGATCTCTGAAGAAACCACATATTGCGAGTCTAAAAATGATTTTTTCAAAAAATCACGGGCGATAGATCATGTACCTGTAGTACAAACCGGACCCACTTCCTGCCGATTCGGCAGACATTTGTCCTTTTTACCCGAGATGGACGAAAAGGTTTGAGATGTACCGGTTGGGATATAGTCCATGTAAGGTGGTCTAGTATTTTAGGAAAATAGGACGGTAGCATTCGAAACGGCATTTTGGTGGTTACTTCACAACGACCCGTTTTTGCGCTCGGAAAATGGAAAAAGGGATTTTCCGTGCGACAAAAGGAAAACTTCCTCCCAACATTGTTCTACATACCAATGTCCACACACATGCATAATATGGGCACAACATCACAAACTATGCCGTGATTCAGACATAACATCGGTCATTTGGACCGAAAGCCATGAAACCTCGAACATGATAGGTCATTTTGTGAAGGTTTTTGAAACATGATCAATATACCAAGTCTGGTATTTTTCCTTTCAACTATGTAACATAATATGACACCACGAAGGATTTTCATTGTTCGGGTTTTTTTGAATTTATTATGCCCGTTTGAATTATCGAATTTCTAACTATGGTCGAACCGTGTGCATGAAGATAGGCGGGCATCGTTAGAACTTGCATTGGATCTCTGAAGAAACCACATATTGTGAGTCTAAAATGATTTTTTCAAAAAATCACGGGCGATAGATCATGTACATAGTACAAACCGGACCCACTTCCTCTGGATTCTACAGACATTTGTCCTTTTACGGGATGGACGAAAAGGTTTGAGATGTACCGGTTGGGATATAGTCCATGTAAGGTGGTCTAGTATTTTAGGAAAATAGGACGGTAGCATTCGAAGCGGCATTTTGGTGGTTACTTCACAAAGCGACCCGTTTTTGCGCTCGGAAAATGGAAAAGGGATTTTCGTGCGACAAAAGGAAAACTTCCTGCTGCAACATTGTTCTACATACCAATGTCCACACACATGCATAATATGGGCACAACATCACAAACTATGCCGTGATTCAGCACATAACATCGGTCATTTGGACCGAAAGCCATGAAACCTCGAACATGATAGGTCATTTTGTGAAGGTTTTTTCGAAACATGATCAATATACCAAGTCTGGTATTTTTCCTTTCAACTATGTAACATAATATGACACCACGCGAAGGATTTTCATTGTTCGGGTTTTTTTTGAATTTATTATGCCCGTTTTGAATTATCTGAATTTCTAACTATGGTCGAACCGGTGTGCATGAAGATAGGGGACGGGCATCGTTAGAACTTGCATTGGATCTCTGAAGAAACCACATATTGCGAGTCTAAAAATGATTTTTCAAAAAATCACGGGCGATAGATCATGTACATAGTACAAACGGACCCACTTCCTACCGATTCTACAGACATTTGTCCTTTTACCGGGATGGACGAAAAGGTTTGAGATGTACCGGTTGGGATATAGTCCATGTAAGGTGGTCTAGTATTTTAGGAAAATAGGACGGTAGCATTCTGAAACGGCATTTTGGTGGTTACTTCACAAAACGACCCGTTTTTTGCGCTCGGAAAATGGAAAAGGGATTTTCCGTGCGACAAAAAGGAAAACTTCCTCCTGCAACATTGTTCTACATACCAATGTCCACACACATGCATAATATGGGCACAACATCACAAACTATGCCGTGATTCAGCACATAACATCGGTCATTTGGACCGAAAGCCATGAAACCTCGAACATGATAGGTCATTTTGTGAAGGTTTTTTCGAAACATGATCAATATACCAAGTCTGGTATTTTTCCTTTCAACTATGTAACATAATATGACACCACGCGAAGGATTTTCATTGTTCGGTTTTTTTTTGAATTTATTATTTTGCGAAACATGATCATTGTTCGGCACACATTTAGTCTCGGATGTAGTCACAAACCGGGACTAAAGGGATTCTTGGCAGTGGGCGCACAACACTAATAATAGGGGTGAGTGTCGACATTATGTCGTGCGGCTTGTACCTTGTCCCGGATGGTGTCACCAACCGGGACTAAAGATGAACCTTTAGTCCCGGTTGGAGACACCAACCGGGACTAAAGATGAGTTAGCACTAATAATAGGGGTGAGTGTCGACATTATGTCGTGAGTGTCGACATTATGCCGAGCTGCTTGTACTATAAATATGCATCCTTGTGAGTCCAGTCCTCGGCCAGTTTGAGGCATCTCCAAGATGGTTTTCGAGCGAGGACACCATCTGCGGCCGGTTCGGAGATGCCTGTGAGCCCAGTCCTCGGCATCTCCGAGAAACTGGTCATAGAGGCACTCCTAATATGTGAAATTAGTTAGCTCCTAGGCGTATTGATCTAGTTAGTGAAGTTACAAGCTGCAAGATGGTTTCGAGCGAGGACACCCACTGGCCAGTTCGAGGAGATGCCGACGGAGCCAGTCCTCCCATCTCAGAAACTGGTCATAGAGGCACTCCTAATATGTGAAATTAGTTAGCTCAGGCGTATTGATCTAGTTAGTGAAGTTACAAGATGCAAGATGGTTTTCGAGCGAGGACACCATCAAGGCCAGTTCGAGGAGATGCCTGCAGAGCCAGTCCTCGGCATCTCCGAGAAACTGTCATAGAGGCACTCTAATATGTGAAATTAGTTAGCTCGATTCGTATTGATCTAGTTAGTGAAGTTACAAGCTGCAAGATGGTTTTCGAGAGCAGGACACCATGCGGCCAGTTCGAGGAGATCTTGCCGAGCCCAGTCCTCCGGCATCTCCGAAACTGGTCATAGAGGCACTCGGTCCAGCCACAAAATGGGACTAACACTCAAGACATTTATTAATATTAAAAGCGAGACTACAAAACCGGGACTAAAGGCCACAAACCTGAAAGATATCCTTCGGTCAAGCCACAAACCGTGAAAGACATGAACTAGAGTTACATAATATGAGCATGAACTTCTTGGCATATGTCATTCCTTATGACCGCTTCAGACGTAACCATGGAGCATCTTCTTTACTTAACGGAATGCTTGGGTCGGTTTCCTTTGTGAAGGGCGAATTTCATCAAACTTATTATAATCTTCGACATGTCCATCTTGTCCTCGATTCCCACGATGTTTCTTTTCCCTGAAAGAACTATGTGACGCTTTGGCTCATCATATGATGTATTCGTTTGCATATTTTTTATTTTTTGATCTCAAGGACATGTCCTTCACATAGAAACTGAGACACATCATTGGCTAGGACGAATGGTTCATCTCTATAACCAAGATTGTTGAGATCCATTGTTGTCATTCCGCATAACTGGTCTATCTTTACCCTTCCCCATTCAGGTTGACCCATTTGCGGTGAAACAAAGGGACCTTAAAAGAGACTCCATAGTCTAGTTCCCATATCTCCTCTATGTAACCATAATATGTGTCCTTTTGCCCATTCTCGTCTATTGCATCAAAGCGGACACCACTATTTTGGTTGGTGCTCTTTTTATCTTGGGCGATCGTGTAGAATGTATTCCCATTGATTTCGTACCCTTGGAAATTCAATACAGTAGAAGATGGTGACACGGCCAACAAGTATAGCTGATCTCCAACAGTGGTGTCATTCAAGAGATGTGTCGCATCCAACCACCGCAGACTTCATGTGTTCATCTGTAATCCATGATTCGAGCTTCCCCAGGTTTTTGGAGCGTACAATATTCTTGTGTTCCTCCATATATGGAGCTGCCAAGGTGGAATTATGTAGAACTGTGTAGTGTGATTTAGTGAAAGAATCCCCGTCCCTACATATCAGTGCTTTCTTTCCCAGCGTGCCTTTTCCACTTAGTCTTCCATCATGCAGTCGAGAAACACCAATCGGCTTAAGGTCGAATAAAGTCAACACAAAACTCAATGACCTCCTCTGCTCCATATCCCTTGGAGATGCTTCCTTACAGTCTAGCGGTTATGAACATATTTCTTTAAGACTCCCATGAACCTCTCAAAGGGGAACATATTGTGCGAAATACGGACCGAGAATGGCAACCTCTTCCACTAGATGAACCAGAGATGCGTCATAATATTGAAGAAGGATGGTGGGAACACCAATTCAAAACTAACAAGACATTGTACCACATCCTTCGTAACCTTGGCGAATATCTGGATTGATTACCTTCGAGATATTGCATTGAGGAATGCACAGCTTCACAATGGGTACTCGAACATTTTGGTAGAAGCCCCTCAATGCAATCGGAAGCAATGCGTCATAATCACGTGTGATCATGAGACTTCAGGTTTTGGAACTTTTCTGCCATATTTATTATCCCTTTATATTAGATGAGAAGCCCGCGGCACCTTGATCTTGTAAATGACTTCAAAAGATTTCCTTCTCTGCTTTGGTAAGAGCATAGCCGCACGACTTAAGTGACGCCCTTTATCCGTCTTGTTATCTGTATGCATGTTCTTTGGGTCTTTCATAATTTGTTGGTCCTCCGTGCTTCAGTGTATCTTTTGTCTTCCCATACACGCCTAGGAATCCTAGCAGGTTCACGCAGAGATTCTTCGTCACGTGCATCACGTCGATTGAAGAGCGGACGCAAGACTTTCCAATATGGCAGCTCCCAAAATATAGATTTTTTCTTCCACATGGTGCGTGTCCTGTAGCGACGTCGTTCGAACTGATTGACCGCGGGACCCTTTCCAAAGATTACTTCTATGTCCTTGACCATACCAAATACATCATCACCGGTGGGAGTTCAGGCTTCTTAGGTGATCTGCCTCACCTTTGAAATGCTTGCCTTTCTTTCTTACGGGATGATTGGTCGGAAGAAATCGTCGATTCGCTAGGTACACAACCTTCTTGCATTTATAAAATATGTACCTTCGGTCTTATCTAAACAGTGGGTGCATGCCTTATATCCTTTGTTTTGTCGTCACGAAAGGTTACTAAGAGCGAGCCAATCATTGATGGTTACGAATAACAACCCTCGTAGATTAAATGGCTCTGTTTGTTCTCATCACGCACGTACACCTGGTTTGCCCCACAACCGTAAGAGTTCTTCAACTAATGGCCTAAGGTACACATCAATGTCGTTGCCGGTTGCTTGGGCCTTGGATGAGCACGGCATCATAATGAACTTACGCTTCATGCACAACCAAGGAGGCAGGTTGTAGATACATAGAGTCACGGGCAGTCTTTGTGCAGCTCTGCTCCCCAAAAGGATTCATGCCATCCGTGCCACACCAAACCATAAGTTCTGGTGTCACCGCAAAGTCTAGGAAGTCTCTCTCGATTTTTCTCCACTGTGACCCATCGCCAGGTGTCTCAACTCCCGTCTTTCTTACGGTCTTCTTTGTGCCATCGCAACAACCTGGCATGCTCTTTGTTTTCGAACATGCGTTTCAACCTTGGTATTATAGGAGCATACCACATAACCTTAGCAGAACCCTCTTCCCGAGGGCTCTCCCTCAACATCACCGTGGTCATCTCGTCGATCTTATACCGCAACGCTGCATATCGGGCATTTATCTAAATTCTCATACTCCTTACATGTAGAGGATGCGATCATTAATGCATGCATGTATCTTTTGCACATCTAATCCCGGAGGATGAGAGTCTTCTTTGCTTCGTAGGTACTCTCGGGAAGTTCGTTATGTTTTGGAAACTTGGCTTCATTATTTTCGACATCTTTTCAAATGAGGAGTCAGTTAGACCACTCGCCTTCCATCGCAACAATTCCGATTGTGGTACCGAGCTTTGTGCTGCCATCTTCACAATTTGGGTACAACAATTTCTTGTGATCTTCTAACATGCCCTCTAACTTCAACTTCTCATTTTCATTTCACAGTCTCGCTTTGCATCGAAATGACCCTACCAAGTTCATCACCGGCTCATCGATGCCCGTTCTTCACCTTTTTCCTCTCCATTGTCTTCCATAGCGGTATCACCGTATTCAGAAACATATGATGATAGTTGTTATCATCATCTTCTTCTTCACCATCTTCCATCATAACCCCTCTTTCCCGTGCTTGGTCCAAAGAATTATAGTTGGGCATGAAACCTTTCATAATCGGTGGCGCGAATGATTTTCGAGGAAGAGTACTCCTTGTTGTTCCGACATTGAACACATGGACAACGTATAAATCCATTCTCTTTGTTTGCCGTAGCCACATCGATAAATTTATCCACGCCTTTGATATACCGGCTACCGCGGTCACGATATCCATTCCCGACCGTTCATCTGCATCATATAAGTAAGTTTATCAAAAAACAGGACATCATAAATAGTGAAATAACCAATTCACACCGACACATGAATTGTATCAATGACCTAGAAAAGATAGGATTGCTAACCTCGATCGAGGGAAATAAAGAGGAGAAAGCTCAAGTGCGTCTCGGACACCTTCTATATTTTTGTTCTATGAGAAATTCAACTGGATTTTTCACTCAAACATTTCAACAAACACCTTCAATGCATGCATGAGAAAAAACTAGCACACACCCTCACACCTTACACCATTCGAAAAAACAGAGTGGAGGCAGAGGGGGCTGGGGCGTTGCATTTATAGAGGGCAAGGGGTCTTTAGTCCCGGTTGGAGCCAGCAACCGGGACTAAAGGTGCGTGCCACGCCACGTGGCTGTGGCCAAACCTTTAGTCCCGGTTGGTGGCTCCAACCGGGACGCACGGGACCCATGCCCCCTGGCCCCGTGCCCGCTCCAACCGGGACGCGTGCCAGCATTAGTCCCGGTTGGTGGCGCAACCGGGACTAATGCTCCCAGGGGTGGCGAACGGATGGCCCTTTTTCCTCTAGTGTGACGCTCCTTCTTTTTTCCTTTGCCTTTGTCGGCACCCCTTTTGTTTAAGCAGGTTTTGAGATCGACGCCGTTAGCAGGGTTACCCTTCCGGCTTGGCCTGGGCAGGGTTATGGACGCCATTGGTTATTCTTCAGGGCTCTTAGCCCCATTTGCATCTTGTCCGTAGTCGGACGCCCTATCATTTTCAAGGTGATTTGGATCTTTGTACATTATATCTGTATTCTTGACTCATGGAGTCGCTGTTATACATACCTGTTCTGTGGGTCACATCGAGGACTGTTGTGTAATGCTATTACTTCGTTTTCCACCCGCACGAAAGTGCCTGGTGGGCACCTTTGAATCGTTTCTATGCGGGTTTGGCGAGTTTCGCTAAAACTTGCATAGGTCCGATTCTGAGGGTGTTACAGAGTGGTATCAGAGCTCAGCAGTTGCGATACCCCACAAGTCCAGCCTGTAGGATAACCTAGCTAACGGCCGAAGTAGGGTGTCAAAACTATTTTTGAAAATCGGTTGGATAGTTCTGATTAGGTTTGATTTTACTCCTTACCCCTCTGCTATTCTCCTCTCACCTCTGCGTGTTTTGAATCCGCTCTCCTCTTCCTCTTCGAGTCCAGGAATTCTCGTGGTTGGGTTTCTGTCGTACCTTTAGGGTTTCGCTTCCTTCCTGGATAACGGTGTTCTACCATCCGGTGTTCAAGCTGCCTGATGAATCCGCCTACGGTGTTACCATCCTTTGTTCCTTGTTTGTGCCTTCCGGTGTTTTCCGACGCGACGACATCATCTATGCCAGATCCGATGCAGAGTCTGCACCACTCATTTGTTTCCGAACCTCGATTGTCGAGATCTTCAGTCTGATTCTGAGAATGGTTGCACACTTTTCCACTGATTGTGCGGAGTAATAGTTCGGGTGCGTGATGGATTGGCCCCCATGCCGACTACCCCTTCTATTCGCTTTTGTACATTGAAGTGGATGAGAATGCAGCGGTTCCCTTGTTCCATCGAAGATAGAGGTGGCTTTATTTGTTGATACCTTTACCTTCGACCTTTTGTTCCCGGAGTGTTCTCTCGACGATCACGGACAACGACCTCTTGTTAGTGGTTTCGCGAGGATCTACACGAAGCGCGAAGATTAAGATCGCCGACCTTCCTTCCGGTACCATGAGGCGGATCTCGAGGGCGAGATCCATTGCTAGTGGTGTCGAATTGTGGCATCCCGCAAAACCACTACTAGAAAATCGCGTTGAATTTGTGCATGGCATCGTCATCATCATATGTTGTTTGTCTAAAACTATTTTTGCAAAGCCCGATTTGTTTTCCAAACGCCCCGTCTTTATTCAAACGCCAAAAATCCGGGTCGCCGGAATATTTTGTTTTGCCCGATATCGGTTTGCAAAAGCCTTGTTTGAAATAAATAAAAATATTTATTATTTAGGCGGGCAATGATCGGCCGATCAAGCCTCTTAAATTAAAATGGTCCACCTACACCCGCCCTTCTAAATCCTACAGCTACCAACAAACCTACCCACACACCCCCTCCACCTCACCCTCTCCCCTAATCCCCACCAATAGACAACCGCCACCTCACCCACTCCCCTCTCTCTCCTCTCAACCCAGCCCCACACACCCACCAACCACCAGCCCCACAAACGCACACACTACACTGCACTTGCCCACAGCCAGCCCCACCACCTCCGCACCACACACCCCACCACACACACAGGCCAGCCTCGCCTCACCCACCCCACACCGCCCCTCCGCCCTCCCCACAAGCTCGCCCACGCCTCGGCCCTGCCCGCCTCACTCGCCCACCTCGCCCAGCGCGCCTCCAGCCCACCTCCAGCACTCTCTCCTCCCCGGCGCGGCTCCCTCGCCCGCCGCCCGCCCGTCACCGGCCACTGCGTCCGGCCCCTCCGCAAGCCGTGCCCACGGCCTCCGTCGTCGATACAAGTAAGTCGCCACAAGATCATCTCCCCTCCTTGCAAGATCTTCCCTGAGCCGCCACCCCACAGGAACCCCCTCGCCACCTGCCTTGCCTCGTCGCCCTGCCTTCGCCCTTGTGCTCTCGCGCCCTCCTCGTCCCCTCGCCTTCCCTCACGCTGGACATCGGCCCGCCTGACCCACCCACCTGGGACCCACATGATCGTCGCCTTCCCCATCCTCAACCTCCGTGTGTGGCCTTGCAAGTCCACAGGACACGAAATCTGCTGTTAAGGCTTCCGTTGTAGTTCGATTCTTTGAAGAATATGGGACTGTTTGGTACCTCTACGAAGATATGTCGTGTCATCGCCCTTGAAAATCGGGTGGCGAGGATGTTCTCTCTAACCACTTGGCCAGCGGTGCCAAACCAAGTTCACATAAGCGACGATCAAGAAGGAACCCTAAGGAGATGACGCCGGAGCCTCAAGTTCTCCTTCACGGACGACAAGTACTTCCTCTCGGACGCCAAGGCCCGGACCCGAAACCCGCCAAGATCGCCACCGAACGCGAAGTCCTTCTTCCTGGATACGACAAGTACCCCTTCGAGGACGCCGAGATCTACAATCGGAACCGAGGACGCCGAGAAACCGATGCGCCAAGTTCTTCGCCCGCACGCCAAGACCGACAACATGACCCGAAGACCCCGGATGCGACAAGAACTACCTCCGTTAGCTGAGAACGATCCCGGAGTCCGAGAACGCACCCGTCGAACCCTGGACCCTAAGACCGACCCCGAACCTCGGAACCCCAAGATCGTCAAGACCCCTAATGTGTGAACCCCTTCCCGAAAACCCTACTTCATAATATAATAACAACTTGTCGCATCTTAAACATTCATCTTGCATGCATATCATGTGGTTTGGGGGCCTTATGCCGATTCACCTAATAATTAAATATGGGGCCCATATGCGGGCAAATCTAGTCTCATATTGGCCTCAGTTAAACTTGTGTAGCGAACCGGTATCGTATCTTGCCTTGTTATAACAACATTTAAATTGCGGGGGTTCTAAACAACTTGAACCATTTAATTAATTGTCGGGACCCCGGTTCCGCTTAATATGACCTAATTGCATCGCACCTTTGCCATGTCATCCATCATACATGCATCATGCCGATCTTCTGCCGTTGTATTAAATATTGCATCCGGTGTTTCTTCTAGTGTTTTGTTTCTTCGCGGATAAGGCCGTTGAGTTGATGTGAGCTTCGTCCCGATCTTCGGTTGAACCTTCGACAATGTTTTCAAAGCAGCATCTCCCCCTTTCTACCTATCTTACTTTTATAGTATTTACTTCCCTCCTGTTGATCTATTGCTATCTGAGTTGCGATGCTTTAGCTTCCGTACCTGTGATATACCGTGCAGCCCTATATTGCCTTGGACACGTCCTATTACCTGTTGTTTGGTAGATAGTTGGACTTGCGCGTCGTAGTCGCTTGCTCACGCGTCTTTGTCGCGTTCAAAGGCCACAGTTGTTGATGTATTGCCGCATGTTGCTGTGGGAGATGATTCTAGTTTTACTTACCGTTCATTTTAATTCCTGTTTAACAACTAAAATGGAAGTAAGCAGAGGCATCGGTGGGTGATAGAAAATATTTGGTTTCCGAACGCCCACTTGTGTCCCGTAGGACCCCGAGTACTTGATACCTGTTCCTTGATTTATCGCGCTATCCACATCCGGGAGGTATATGGGACCCCCCTGAGCCAGAGCTTGATTCAGTCTTATTTCTTGGGGCCACAAACTAGTTTGAGGTTTTATTTACGATCCTGTACTTATGCCATGCTACTTATGTATTTACGTTTGTGTGAGGAGCACACTGTACTGTTTAGGTAAGCGGAGTGTTTTCGCGGTATCGATAAGCCCAGCCACACTTTCGGGTTCCCAGTCGTTTACATCCACTGACGCAAACCTTGAGTCCGTCTCGGAGTCAGCTAGCTTCGTTGCGGGATCTACTTAAGGGGTGGACCCCTAAAATAATTCTGAATCCTGTGATTGTTCAGTCGTGAAAGCCTCGTTGGGTTTTGTTTTGGTTTTTCCGAGGTTGATCGAGCGTGTGTTGCTATTGGTGCACCCCGGCCGGGTAAAACTTTCTGAAAGCCGTGTCCGCGGATATGGACGACTTGGAGCACAGTATCTCGACCATAGACAAGCATAACTAAAGTTTATTGCTATAAATTTGACTTTATAATGACTAGTAATCAGCTTCACTATAATGGAATGGCTAATTAACACTACCCACAATTGCTTGTTTGAAGTGTCTCTTGCGACCATTGTACTTGACTAGTAAATATTGCAACTACAACGGAATGGCTGAATAAAAATACCAACAACTGCTGGGTTTTGGGTTTTTCTCATGCTATCTGTACCTGATTATTAAGTGCTGTAACTACAACGGAATGGTTAACTAAAATTGCCCACTGCTTACTTTATCAGAATGATTATCTAAACCTGACTAGTAATTGCTGCAACGATAACCGAATAAATAACACTGCCAACGGTGTGAGTTCCTCGGTTGACTTCCTCGTTTGGTCTCGAGGGGGAAACACCAGGATGGGTTTGTTTCGTGTTAGCTTCAGGTTGGATCCGGATAGGTCTATCTTACCCCTCTCTGACTGTCGCCAGTTGTATCGACTCTCTTTAGGGTGTTTTGTGCATGCTGCCGCTGCCGCTCAGTCCACCATACCTATGTAGGCGAGGACCTCCGAATTCTAGCCTCGCCGTGTACTGGCCTCAGTACTGACGCTCCTTCTTTTTCATTTGCCTTTGTCGGCACCCCTTTTGTTTAAGCAGGTTTTGAGATCGACGCCGTTAGCAGGGTTACCCTTCCGGCTTGGCCTGGGCAGGGTTATGGACGCCATTGGTTATTCTTCAAGGCTCTTAGCCCCATTTGCATCTTGTCCGTAGTCGGACGCCCTATCGTTTTCAAGGTGATTTGGATCTTTGTACATTATATCTGTATTCTTGACTCATGCGATCATTATATACATTACATGGGTCCCATCGAGGACTGTTGTGTAATGCTATTACTTCGTTTTCCACCCGCACGAAAGTGCCTGGTGGGCACCTTTGAATCGTTTCTATGCGGGTTTGGCGAGTTTCGCTAAAACTTGCATAGGTCCGATTCTGAGGGTGTTACACCTCCCAATACACAATGCTAGCTTGTCAACCAGGCACCAATGTAGGGTTATATTTCCCTTACACAATTCTAGTTAACCTGAAGATGCCAATGCATGGGTCTTCCACTATGTAGTTGACTAAGCCAGAGCCCATTTAGCATGTGGCTGTACACGGAAGCCACTGTACGATAAACATGTTCAATCTCTAAGTCCCTGGGTAGTTTTCTTCTAGTGCACATACAAAAAGAGATAGCCATATAAACATGGTTCCTTTTGTTGCATAATATCACACTATTCTAACTTCACTACAATTCAATCAAGCAAACACATTTTCAAGCCAACATTCAAACAATTTAACACACATAAAATAACAAAAACAAGGTCATGCATGCAAGCATGCAAAAGATAGTTTTATTTGCAAAAGTAGTTTCTTCTAGGCTCTAAACATTTTCAATCTCACATTGGTCATTTTACAAAGGTGGTAAAACCATTTGCAAAAGGTTTCACTCCAAAACTAATTTTATACCAAAGTGATATTTTATGTTTGTTAGAAATGTCTTTTGCAAGGCAATAACTTTATAAGGTTCACAAAATATGTTTTTAAATCACAAATCTTAGTGTTTAGGGTCAGAAGGTTTGAATCAAATCATTTTCCAAAGATTTTACTCAAAATTCATTTCTAAACCAAAAACAATATTTTTATTTGACTAAAAATGTGCTAATTCAATTATTTACCCTTAACTTCACAAAATACATTTTTAAATACATAAGTTGGTTCCTAGGGTCAGTAGGTTCTCAACAAACCATTTTGCAAATATTTCATCTCAAAAATATATCTAGAACAATTTTTATATTCAAAATAAGCCTACACAAGTTTCTGCAAATTCAACCAATTTTCTAGAAGCAAATCATTAAACAAAGTGCATGGTTTCAAAGTACTTATTCTGCTGATTCCATTGATATAAAATTTGCAAAATTTGGACGTGTAGAATTAAAGTTATGAATTTTACAAGTTTGCAATTCAAATAGATTCTATTTTCTGTTTTTAACAAAACCTTGTCCACGTGGCTGTTTCCCATTGGTTGAAAACGATTCGGTTGGATCGACTGTTACAGACCGTAGGATCTCACTTAATCGCACGGCACAGATCACATGTACCCCTTCGGTTAAGTCAATCTATCGCGTCCACTGGATCACGATCTAATGGCTCAGATGGGTTTGACCATCAGCTGGCGGCGCTGGCGGCGACGACTGGCGGCGCACGCTCTGTCCGAGGTGGTCCGGCCGGTCTAGGAAGCGAGATAAGAGGAGGAGAGGCTCACCGTGATCGCAATGACTCTATGATGCTCAAGGTGCTCGTCGTTGGGCAGGGGGCACACGTGGACGATAGGAATCGCTCACCGGAGTTGCTGCGGGCGGCGGTGCTCTCGGGTTGTCGTTGCTGGCGACGTTTAGGACTGCGCTAAGACAAAATAGAGGCACGGTTAGGTGCGCACGAGGGTCGTGAGTATGGGAGCATCATCGGGAGAGAGAGGGGAGGACGGGGCTTACGGGGAGACTTCGCCGGACACGAGACAGACGCGGCGGTGCTCATGTGATGATGAAGCCGACGATTTGGAGCGCGCATGAGCGAGTGGAGCACACGGGCAGGTGTGCCTGATGATGGGGAATAGGCTCGCATGCTCTAGGAGGCGAGGGGCGGCTGGTCGGCGCCGGAATTGCTCGGAGACGCTCGCTGGAGCAGTGGGGTTTGAGCTCACGATTCGCTCAGCCTGGGGGCAGAGAGGAGCTGGCGTTTTGGGGGAAAGAGAGAAGAGGCATGGGCGTTTATCTACGCATGATCACAGCGAGGATTTACTCAGCCATCGATGCGTATTGACGCCGGCAATAAATCGGCAGCAATGGTAGGGGGACGTGGTCGTGAGTGAGAACGACGATGAGGTGGCGTGGGGTCCGTTGTCAGCGAGAGAGGGAGAGAAAGAGTGGGGCCTGCCTGTCTGTGACTCAGCGGGTTCTATTCTGGGTGGAAAATTGTCACATCCCAAGATTTTCCAAATCTTGTAATGTGAAAAATAAATGAATAAAATAAAACTTTATTGAATTTCAGGGTGAGAAGAAACTTTTTGAATCCAATTAGAAACTTTCAAACCAATTTAGATCAAATAAATCCTAAAGGGATTTAAAAAGATAAACATTTAATAAAGGAAAATAAAAATATTTTTGAATTATTATTTTGGATCTTTTAATAAGAAGATTTGTTTTCAAAGGAAAACGATAGAAATAAAATAAATATTATTTTATAGAGCCAAATTAAACCTTGGCCAAGTTTTTGAAATAAAATGTTTTATTTTGATAAAAATAGTAAAGGATTATTTAAATAAAATAATAAGGATTTAATATCCAATTTTATTAAAGTAAAGGCTTTTCCCATTTTAAATAAACACTAAAACTTATTTATTTATTTTAAACAAGTTTTTCCAAGTATCCTTTATTTTCAAATAAAACCTACTGAATTGGTTTTGAAAATAATTAAATTTCAAATGATTTTAAATAAAACCAATTCTATTTTGATTTAATAACAATGGTCTATTTATTTAATTAATAATGGACCTAAAACTAAAAATATTATTTTATTTTAGGACTTTAGTTTATGTTGTTAACAGAACCAAATTTCAATTGCAAATGTTTGGTGAGTGTTTGAATTGATTTGAATATTGCTTGATTTGTTTGAATTCAAAACAGAAAATAGGAACAGAAAAGGAAAATCAATTTGAAAAAAAAATAGAATCTAGACTCAGCCCAACTGGCCAAGCCCAAGAGCCCAGCAAAACAGCCCAGCTCCTCACTCCCGCAGAAAAATGTTTCACACTCACTTACTCACTCACTCTGCGACTGATTGGTGGACCCTCCTTCCCTCTCTATTCCTCGCTGACGCCCGGACCCCACACAGCCAGCTCGTTCTCTTCTTCCTCGCGCAGACGATTCCGGCCGTTTCCTGCCGTTGATGCCGCGACTTCAATTCACCTTAATGCGGCCACCATTACTCCCTGCGACCACGCACGATAAATCGTCTCCCTCTCCTCTCTGGTTCCCCTCTGTCACCCCACCTCGACACGCCCCCAGGCCGCCCTGATTCCTCCCCGAACCTCACTGCCACCGACGAACTTCTCCCTCGATTCCGGCCGTGTCCTGCCACCCCTCGCCTCCTTGACCACACTCGCATACTCCCCAAGCCGTGGCGCACCTTTTCGCATCACCACTCACCATGAAGCTCGCAAGCTCGACAGCGTCGGCAGAACCCGTCCATTGCATCTCCAATCTGGCGACCGTCTCCCAGGTAAACCAGACCTCCCCTCTCTTTCCCGTGGACACGATAATGATCGCCATGCTCTTGCGAACCTAACAGTGTCTCCCTTTCATCCCAGGGTGCTCCCTATCCTCGCCCTCGACGACCTCCAGAGCCGCCCGAGGCCCAGCTCATCTCCGGCGAGCAATTAAGGACAGTCACGTGCGCCCCTTCGACGGAGACGACCACGTTGAGCACCAGCATTCCATGGCGATTCCGGTGAGCATCTCCCCTACTCCTCTCGCTTCCTGTTCTCGCCGTTACGCCGTAGCCAGAGCATCGCCGCCGCGCTCCACCATCTTCGCGCCGCCAGTTCTTGGCAAGGCAATAGGAGCCGTCCGATCCAGATCCGAGGCACGCAATTGATTGACTCATGAAAGGGGTAAGATCGATCCTGTGCCGCACGATTCACTTTAAATCCTGCGGTCCACAATGCGCGATCCGTGCGAACCGGTACCGGCCAATCATATCACGCCGCGTGTCACCTGTTTGTTTAAAACAGAATTGTTTGCAGATTCGAAAACCCTATAACTTTTGATCCACACGTCCAAAAATTTCAAACTTTATATCGTTGGAATCAGTGGGGCAAGCCCTAGCCAACCATGAAATTTGTTTAGTAAATAGTATCTGTTAGATTGTTTGTTTTTACAGAGACATTTGTATGCTTGTTTAGATTAGAAAAATTGTTCAAAAATGTTTTTAGGGTTAAAACCTTTGCAAATTGGTTTGTTGTGAACTTACTGACCCTAGGAACAAACCCATGGTTTGGAAAATGAATTTGGTGAAGTCTAGGATGGATTAATTGATTTAGCCCATTTCTAGCCAAAATAAAAATAATGGTTTTGTTATGAAAATGTTTTTGGAGTAAAAACCTTGATAAAATGATTTGGATCAAACCTACTGACCCTAAACACCAAGTTTTGAGAAACAACAACTTATTTGGTGAACAACATAAAGTTGTTGCTTTGACAAAAATATTTTCCACCACATAAAATGATGTATGGATTTAAAAATGGTTTATGAATAAAACCCTTTTGCAAATGACTTTACCACTTTGGAAAATGACCACTTTGGACCTTACAAAGATTAGAGCCTAGTAGAAACCATCTTTGCAAATAAAACTATCTTTTGCATGCTTGCATGCAAGACTTAGATCCCATTGTTTTGTGTGAGTGAATTGTTTGATTGATTCTTGGTTTGGAATGCTAGTTGATATTGTGTTTGCTTGATTGATTGTAGTGAAGTTAGAAAAGTGTGAGACTAGCAAGATCAAGGAGTAAACCAACATTCCCTACCAAAACAAAGGCAAGTTGCACTATCATCAAAAGTCCTACTATTTTCATTATACTTAGTGGATTTTGAAACATTTATGAAAAGAATTTATATACTTATGCTATGCTAAATCCTAATAGGATTACCTATACTCTCCTTAGTGAAAACAATGTAGTTGTTACATGCTTAGCCATGCTATATTTTGATAAGAGATACATGTTGAGATTTTATGAAGTTGAGAAAAGGACTTGTGATTTTATATAATAAAACAAGGACTCAATGAACCACCTGGGTGGACAAGGATACTTTGAGTTTTGGAGAAGGTGGCAACAAAAGAAACCATGTCTGTGGCAATCTCTTTGTGTTGTGCTCCAAAGGAAACCATCCAGGAAACTTAGAGATTGAACATGTTTCTCCAATTGTGGCTTTCGTGTGCAACCACATGCTATTATGGCTCTGGCTTAGTCAACTACATTGGGAAGACCCATGCATTGTCTTCAGTTTACTGGACATGGGGACCTGGAATCTTACATGGGTACTGAATACAAGCTAGCAATGGTGTATGGGAGGACCCTCTGGAAAGACTTCGTCACATTCTCAATCTGCCAGTACTCCATCTTGGTGAGCACTAATCCAGTGGCCACTGGTGGCAACAGGCTGGGATTGTGACATGTGGGTAAAGTGTACCACTTCTGCAGAAGATAACAAAAATCTAAGTACTTATCCGTGTCCCCGGTTATGGACAATACTGAGCAACTAAAGTTTGAAGCTATGGGAAATCTCGACATTCCAATTTCTAAAAGAAAATTTCTTAAGTAACAACAAAAGACTTGATTCACTTGGGGGTACCAAGGAGATCAAGAGATTTGGATAAAAACTTGATGCACTTGGGGATTTACCAAGGAGCTCAAGAGAATTTGATAAAACTTGATGTACTTGGGGAGTTACCAAGGAACTCAAGAGATTTTGACAAAGACACTTGGTGGATTCCAAGGAGTTCAGAAAGATTTGACAAAGGAAACAAAACCATTTGAAAAGATAGGATAAAATATTGCTTCTGCAAATGAGCCTTAAACCCTACTTAGCCAAAATTGCATGTAATGATAGTATCCACTTATATTCACATAGTAGTGAAACTTGCCAATACAATTCAAATGTATTGATCCTTGTGGCTGTAACTTGTAATGTTGCAGGTTTGATTGATTTTAGTGAAGATTGATTGATTAGGATTACAAAGTCTACAACCAACATGTCTGCCTGTGGCACTTTGAAGATGAAGGACCTCATGCTTATAAATATTCCGCTGCAATGTATTGTAATAGCCAAATGAGCTATGTAAGATGTAATAAAATTATGTCATTCCTGGTTATAAAGTTATATTATGACCTTTGTTTCTTGATATTACATCTTAACTGTGGATGCTAACTATTGATCCAGGGACTAGCATTGTAAACACAGGGGACTCCACCTTATATTAAATAAAGGTTGGGACACTCCCTCTACAAAAACGTTTCGCTGCGGGGTGAGTTTAGTTGGGCTGCGTGTGGGCTTGTTGGGCCTGTTGGGTTTGGTCTGTTTTGTTTCACTTTTTTTATACATAATGCTTTTTCTTTTTCTATTTGAATTTCTGTTTAGATTTTCAAACAAATAATTCAAACAACAAAACAAATCAAATCACCACCAAACTATGTATTGATTTTAATTCTGTTTAACAACATAATCCGTAGTCCAAAACAAAATAATTTTTATTATTTTTAGGATCTATTAATAATTAAATAAATAGACCTTAGTCTTTAATTCAAATAGGATTTAATTTATTTAAAAAACTCTATTTGAAATCTAAAATAATACCAAACCTTTTCAGTAGGTTTCATTTGGAAAACAAAAACACTTGGAAAACTTATTTAAAATAAGTTAACAAGTTTTAGTGTTTATTTAAAATGGAAAAACCTTTACTTTAATAAAATTGGATATTAATAAATCCTCATTATTTTATTTAAATATACCTTTACTCTTTTTATCAAATGGAAATATTTTATTTCCAAAGCTTGGCCAAGATTTAATTTGGCTCTATAAAATAATCCTTATTTATTAATTCTACTTTGCTTTTGAAAACCAAATCTTTTTATTAAAAGATCCAAAAATAGGGATTCCAATTATTAAAACTTTCTTTATTAATTGTTTATATTTTTAAATACTTTAGGATTTTATTTGATCAAAATAGGTTTGGATGTTTCCAATTGGAATCAAAAAGTTTGTTCTCACCCTGAAAATCAACAATTGTTTATTTTGTTTATTTTTTTTTCACATTTCAAAATTTGGAAAATTTTGGTATGTGACATAGATATACCCATATCTACTCAAGTCATCCGTGAAGGTAAGAACATAACGATAAACACCACGCGATTCTACACTTATTGGACCACACACATCGGTATGTATGATTTCAAATAAGTCTATAGCTCGCTCCATCATACCAGAAAATGGAGTCTTAGTCATTTTACCCATCAGACATGCTTCGCATCTTTCAAGTGATTCAAAATCAAGTGATTCAAGAAGTCCATCGGAATGGAGTTTCTTCATACGCTTCACTCCAATGTGACCAAGACGACAGTGCCACATATAGGTCGAGTTATCACTCAATTTCAAACGTTTAGCTTCAATGTTATTAATATGTGTATTACTACAATTGAGATTCAACAAGAATAGACCATCTATCAAAGGTGCATGTGCATAAAACATATTACTCATATAAATGGAACAACCATTATTCTCGGACTTAAACAAGTAACCGTATCGCAATAAACATGATCCGGATATAATGTTCATGCTCAACGCATGCACGAAATAACAATTATTTAAGTATAAGACTAATCCCGATGGTAGATGAAGAGGTAGCGTGACGACCTCGATTACGTCAACCTTTGATCCATTTCCAGCGCGCATTGTCACCTTGTTCTTCGCCAATTTCCGTCTATTCTGCAGCACCTGTTTCGAGTTACAAATGTGAGAAACTGAACCAGTATCAAATACCCAGGCACTACTACGAGTACTAGTGAGATACACATCAATAACATGTATATCGAATATACCTATCTTCTTAATGTTGCCGTTCATCAAATCCGCCAAGTACTTAGGGCAATTCTGCTTCTAGTGACCTTCTCCCTTGTAGTAAAAGCACTCTGTATCAGCCTTAGGCCCAGGCTTGGTCTTCTTCGCCGGTGCGGTAACTTTCTTACCGCCCTTCTTGAAGTTTCCATTTTTCTTAGACTTGCCTTGCTTCTTGAATTTGGTGGTCTTATTGACCAACAACACTTGGTGCTCTTTCTTGATATCCACTTCTGCAGACTTTAACATGGAGAAGAGTTCGGGCAACGACTTGTCCATGTTTTACATATTGTAGTTCATCACAAAGTTCTTGTAACTTGGTGGTAGTGATTGGAGGACACGATGAATCCCCAAAGCATTAGGAATCACTATACCCAAGATTTGAAGCTTGCTTGCGTGCCTAGACATCTTAAGCACGTGCTCACTGACGGAGCTGCCCTCTTCCATCTTGTAGTTAAAGAACTTTTCAGAAGCCTCATAACTCTCAACTGCCGCGTGAGCCTCAAATATCATTTTGAGTTCACAGAGAATATCATGTGGGTCATGGTTCTCAAACCTTTTCTGAAGCTCCGATTAACCATACAAGATAGAACACTGAACTGTGGAGTACTGATTCTTTTGAGCGAGGAGAACATTCTTTACCTCATCGGTAGCATCAGCTGCAGGTGGGTCACCCAGTGGTGCATCCAACACATAGGTCAAACTACCAGCATTGAGGACAATCCTCAAATTGCGGAACCAATCCGCGAAGTTGCTTCCATTGTTTTTTAACTTTTCTTTCTCTAGGAATGCATTAAAAATTGATGGTAGGGGCCGCCATTGATCCTCAACATATTTGCAATAGTTTAGACTAAGTTTATGACAAATTTAGTTCTAATTAATAGTTAAATTAATCTAGGTGAACTCCCACTCAAAATAATATCCCTCACATTGTTTTAGTGATCACATGAACCAAATCCACCACATCAAAACCGATCATCACGAGAGTTGATGTAGATTCAATGGCGAACAATCAACATGTTCATCATATCTACTATATGACTCATGCTTTACCATTCGGTGATACGTGTTCCGAGACCATGTCGTACATGCTAGGCTCGTAAAGAACAAACCTTAGCTTCCGCATGAGCAAATCTGGCTTGCTCCCGTTGTATACACTCGCAGAATCTAACACTCCCGATCATCACGTGGTGCTTCGAAACAACGAGCTTTAGCAACGGTGCCTACTAAGGTTGAACACTTCATAACTTGAAATTTTGTGAGAGGGATCATCTTATAATGCTATCGTCACGAACTAAGCAATACAAGATGCATAAAAGGATTAACATCACATGCAATTCATAATATGTGATATGATATGGCATTTCTTCTTGTGCTTATGGTCTCCATCTTCAAGCACGAACATGATCTCCATCATCACCGGCATGGCGTCAAGGTCAATGGCATCGCTTCATGGTTGTCGTCCACCAGCATCAACTATTATAACTACTTTGAATAATAGACATGCCGGTCTTAACGGAATTAAAAAGACAACCATATGGCTGCTGCCGGTTGCTGACTTAAAATAAGGAACATTGCATACATCATATATAATCACAATCATGGTCATATAACATCACAACACACCTCTACAAAACAAAGTTAGACGCCTCTAATTTTCTTTGCATGTTTTACGTGGTTTGGGGCTTTCAATAAGTGTCGTTATAACTTACGAACAAGAACCACAACGTTGATACTAGTCTTGTCAATCACCCATTGTAAATTGAATCTTAACTATGTTGAGAGAAATAGGCACCCGCAAAGCCACTTCTGCAATACAAGTTGCATGTCAAGCGTGGAGCAAGTATCATGAATGATGTCATGTAAGGTTAGCCCGGGCCGCTTCATCCCACCATCCCGCAAGATGCAAAGTACACAAGAAGCAATCGAGAACAAAAGCATCACTGCCCACAATGACCATTGTGTTCTATTCGTGCAACAAATCTACATATAGACACGGCTCTGATACCACTGTAGGGGTTCATAGCATGGAAAACAAAAATATTCTACCGCATGCACACAAACAAGCCAAGATCTATCTACTAGATTGTAGCAACGAGTCGATTAGAGTACTCAGCCTCGAAAATTCCAAAGAGGTTAACGAGAGCAGATTCTCGTGGGAGATGTAGTCATACACTTGCCGATCTCAAGATCGCTAGATGTCCTTCCCGCAGCGCTTCCGCAGTCGGTCACATGTTCGGTACTCGATGAAGACCTTCCTCTCCCTTGTTCCAGCAGGCAGCGGAGGTTGTAGTTCTCCCCTCATGATTCCGGCAGCACGACGGCGTGGTGTCAGAAGTAGAGGGAAGATCCCGCAGGGCTTCGCCTAAGCCGGTATGAGTTATGGCGGATCTAGGGTTTCTGGCAATCTAGGTTTAGAAGGCCGGAGAGGAGGAGGAGGTGTCGGCGGCGGTTAGGGCGACGACGACGGGCCGACGGCGGTGCTAGGCAGCAGCGGCTTGGCGGCGGCGCACGGTGGGGAGGTCTTGGTGTTGTGGTCTTTGGGACAGCCCTCCCCCTCTACTTATGAGAGGATGGAAGCCTTGGGAGGGGAGAGTTTGAATCCAAACCCAAACCCAAGTGGATAGAAGGAAGGACTCTTTCCTTCTTCCACTAGGAAACTATTGTTCCAGTTTCACTTTTCAAACCTCTCTTTTGACTTTCCATTTTGTAACATCCCAGCATTAGAGCTTAGAAATAAGCTGAACACAGGTTGTGCATTGCATTCATGCATGGAAAATCTGAATAATTTTCGCGCTTTTAAATAAAAACTTGTCAAAGTGATTGAAGCTTCTCTTAACTTGATGGAATTGTAGTAGATCATCAATTTGACTGCGATAAGTTTCAATATGATCTTTGCTAAAACCTTATTCTGGGTAAACGTGATTTGATCTAAGGGTAGATGAAATGGAATAAAACTAAACCCTAATATATTACTTAATGATTTATATTTGATCCTTAGGTGATCACATCATAGTATTCATTATCATCACTCATGAATACCAAATTATAAATTTAACACAAATAATAAGAATGTAACAACTATATCTTAATCTCATCTACTTATACCATGAGTATCATGGAAATACCTAACTTTAACTCTCTAGTGAGATGGAGTAGGAAAGAAACCAAGTCAAGACAATTCATTACATATCCTCCTTTCCATATCAATCCTTATGGAATCCTATCTCAATACCTGTTGTTCATCAATGTTGAGTAATCAACTATTGATTCACCAATTCTTAATTTATCAACTCTTGTACTTATTATATCATTCACTTAAGGCTTATAAAGAAATAAGTAAGAAGAGATAAGTAGTGATGCTAGTTTTAGATGTTATCTATAGGATGAGAGTGATTGGAGGAAATCAAATCAATATGGTAACAAAGAAGTTTACAAGGATAAAGTCTGAAGATAGTTACCAGGAGTAGTCCTATTGGATCAAGTAGGTATAGTCAATGAATCATATCTCTTAATCCAATAGAGATAGATAGAAGGTAATTTCAATACAACTGCAATGTTGTATTGATGAAGCCTTGATTAGTCAATTGGAAACCTAAACCACAAAGGATTATAATGACCAGGCCTTATTCACCAATACTGAATAATTATACCACGTATAAGTGACATTGGTGGATAAAACATGATTGAACCATAGTATTGATATATTATTCTAGATTAGTCATTACAAGTCACATTAATATAATGTGAGGTTGTAATGTTAGATACTGGAGTTAAGAAGGGACAAGATAGTATGAATAAGATGATGTTAAAATAACATTGAATTAAAGAATCACTGTTTAGATAGTATTAGTGGTGGGATAGTATTAGTGGTGGGTGATTAAGGAAGAATATAAGAATACTAAACACTTAAGGAGAGTAGAATTTGTTATAAACATCTACTGGGATAGTATTAGTGGTGGGTGATTAAGGAAGAATATAAGAAGATTATGAAGGATTTTATGACAAGCTCATTGGATTTACAAATGGCTTCAGCAGAATAATAGGTGGATAAGAATATTCTTGTGAAGTAAAGCTCATCACGTTAACACATGATGATGGATATAAAGAAGTAGTATAGCTAGGAAAGGAATTCTTTTAGTAGGAGTCAAGAGTTATAAATCGTGAAGGATAGGAATTCTTGGTAAACACTAAACCCTAAATCTTCAACCAAATAGAGTATCCATCTCAAATAATTTATCTATCATCTTGTTTCCATAATGGTTTATAGGAGTATTTTCCTATATTCAATCACTCAAGCACACCTTTGTCATTTTCAATAATCATTATCATAGGTGCTTAAGAACTGTCTTTATCAAATCCTTTTCATGAGACATTCCAGACAACATCATTATGATCTCAAACATAAAGACAATGTGCTTAGCCATTAATCTTTATTCACATCAATAAAGGAAACATGAGAATATTAAATCTTCTAAGAATTGATGGTAAAGCATTTTCAATTCAAACTTTAACTCATATGTTAGTTGTAATAAAATGTAGAATTACTATTCCCTAAATCTATGAGAATAATATTAACCATATTAAGTTCTCAAAACTTTATATATTAAATAACAATAAAGGATCAAGATATATAAAAGTTTCTTTAATATTATAAATCAATAAGAATCAAGATATCAAAATTATAAGATCCTAAACAAATCCTAATACCTAAGACCCTAATTTATACCTATTCTATTTGATATAATAACCTTCATATGATTATGAATATGAAAGTATATAAAAGGGTAAATCAATAAAATATATTATTATAAAAATAGTATTAATATCAGAATCTTAAATATATTCCCATAAACTTACAATTTTCTAAATAAGAAATTCCTAGAAAGTTAAAACAAATGAATATATACAAGGGAAATAAAGAAAATATCACAATACATAATAAAGGTTCACAAATTGATCCTTAATAATTTTATTGTTGCTGCAATTATTTAGCTAGTAATTTTCTATGGGAAATATTCAAACAATTGAGTAATATAAAAATCTGAAAGTAAAATACCAAACAGAAAACAGAAAATGGAAAAGAAATGGAACCAGGAAAAAAAAGAGGAAACATCAATCTGGCCCATGATCCATTAACCCTATCAGTTATTCGTCGCCCGCGAGCAGCACCCCTCTTCCTCCACTCACGTTGCTACGGCCCAGTTGCAGCCCAAGGAAAGACCGTACCGGTTCAACCTCTATCACACCTTCGTCATCCCCACGCAGGCAGGCAGCTGCGTGCCGGAGCTGTCGCCGTCGATCCCCACTGCGCCGCGATGCCCGCCGTCACCAGGAGCAGAGATAAGATCAGCCGAGCACGTCTCCCTCGTCCTCATCCCTTCATTTCCCCCTCTCACTCGCCCCAGCAACATCTCTTTCCCCATTTCTTCCTCTGCCTGAAAATAGAGCTCGTAGGAGTTGTTGCTGCCACCGTTAGAGGCCACCCCACGACGAGATGAGCATACCACAAGATTCATCATGGCGTGTAGCATCTCTGGCAGGAAGGAATCGAGCTGACGAGCTCCTAATCAGCCGCATCGATCCGATTCCCGACGACCACCGCCACCGGTCATCGTCAATAATTGACGATTCCGACCATCTCCGGCCTCGCCGAGCCCTTCATCGTGCTTCTGGTGAGCTCCTCGTGTGGATAGCCTCTATAGAATTCTTCCTTGCGTGCTAAATCGAGCTCCCCGCGACCACCTGCCATCGCCGCCGTCGGCCACCGTCGTACCCCTAGCTCCGGCAACCTAAATCGAGCGGCGCCGCCACCAAAATGCATCCCACGACGTCCTCTTCCCGATAAGCCCCAGCACTAACTCGTGCAAACAACAAATCTCTAGAATCGAAAGCTGCTGTGAGGATATCCATTGATGATGTCACCATGATGTCATGGTGATGTCATATTTAAATTTCTTGTATTTCTTTTTAGTAATAATTCTGTAATAAATAAAAACCTGAGAAATGACGTGGCATATGTCCCACCAGTCAGTGACTGGGGGTAGGTTAGGCTCGGGTGAGAAAAACCTTTCAGTCTATACTGACATCAGCATTACCTAATAAACACATTTAGTTATTTAATTAAGAAATTCATAAAATGATTAAATCTTGTAAAATTGATATCTTTTGTTTTATAAATCAGAAAAATACATATAATATATGAAAATGTTTAGAAAATAAAATCTATAACTTAAAACTATTACTAAATATTATTATGATGATTATTTAAATAAATATTATTTAATAAAAACTTTATAAAGTTTTAATACTTTGATAATTAATATTTTAATAGTGTAAAATGTTAAAAATATAAATAAAATACTAATTTTTTTTAGAAAAATAGGAATTAGAGTTTAAAACTATAATTATGCAGTATTATTCCTCTTAATTAAATATTTATTATTTATTAAGTATTTTTAAAGTAATAAACCATATTAAAATCATTTCTTATTATTTTTAAATCACAAAAATAAATGTAATATACCAAAATGATCACAAAAATAATGACTACATGTTAAAAATGTGATATTCCACCTTTGAGTTAAATAAAAATTATCTCTATCTCTACTATATAATTTGTCTAGAGGTGGTTTTCGTCTCTCTTTTTTCGTCCGACATTTTTGTGGACGCTTTTACCCCTGACTATTCTGGATATTTACACTCTTTGCCACCGCCAAGTCAACTGGATGGTTACGCGGAAAGAAAAACAAACACCCGACAACTCTGCCCTCTGCTTGTATCGTTTCTCCCTTTCCCTTACCTAGCGGATTCACCCGCGGGGTAGGCAGTAGGGGACGACGGCCGGAGAGACAAGACAGGGGTCGGCGAGGTGCTTGACGGGAGATAGAAGAAGACCAAGGTCCGTGTCGACGTGGTTGCAAGCGAGCTCGGCCACGGGGCACGCAGAGGAGAAGCTGGCGGTGTGCGGCTCACGGGAAGGAGCTGCGTGAGAGCTCAACCGTCGGGAAAAGGATGGGACCGGCAACGTGCTGATGCAGGTGGAATTCGGGGACCGTCGAGTAGTGCGCGCTAACGAGGCGGACCAGGCGGCTCGTGGAACACAAGCAGGAGAGGACGAGGCGACTGAGAGATGGGAGGAAGCGAGACACAACGCTGTGGTGATTGCCTGGCGGCGCATCGACTGGAGGATGAGGCATCGGTAGGGAGAGTGTTGCGTGTGTGCAGGGACAAGGAGAGCGTCAGTTAGGTTGGGCCTTAGCCAGTTGGCCTGGCTGCTAGCTGCTGGCCCTTTTGGCCGGCTAGATGCGTTTTTGGACTTTTAAGAAGCAAAACAGGTAGCTTGTGTGTCTCTTCTAAAAAATAAGTAGCTTCCCTGTCCGTAAAAAAAAGTAGCTTGCGGATTGGTTATGGCGACTCTCTTATGTGATGTCGGCACTAATCTTCTATCTATCTATCTACTAATTTTCTTTGAGGTAGGTTAGACATGTGGGAGATGGCGACAGTGCATGATCTAGGGGAGGGTTGCGCGGCAAACCTTCGACGCATGGTGGGAAGAGAGACGAGGGAAGTACTAGACAGGAGGGAGGCGCTCTTACATTTTTTTCTCTCGTTTGAATGCATGTGCATGTCTACTATTATTTATAGTGTAAAAAACCAACAAACATAAGCGCCAAAGCGATGTTATTGAAAGGGAACTGAAACTTAGCATCAGATGTAAACATTAATGTTCATCAAAATGTTCATCAAATACTAATGTTTATCAGATGAACCCAAAAATCCATTCAAAGCAACATCGCATCCATGGCACACAGGACCTTAAAATCAAGCAGCCAAGATAATATGATCAACAAACTTGAATCGATGTCACATGAGAGCACCTTCTATATTTTCAGATAGTCCAGAACTCCACCATGATACTCAAAATCACCGAGGGTACAATGCCCAGAGTACTAACGTTAGCAAGAACAACTTACGATAATTTTATTGGGAACATAAAATTCTTTGACGGGTCTGGAGAATCATTGCTGCAAACCCAGCCCGTCCACCAACGTCCTTATCAGCAAGCACAACTGTCAACATTGTCAACATTGGTATTCGTCTCCACATTTCTTTCAAAAAGAAAGGAACACACCTTTGTAAGAGTAGAATAACATTTAGGCTCATTCTGCTTACATGTTCGGAAAACAAATGAATCGATAAATGCGATCGAGGCTCGTGTCCTTGTAGACATGCCTTCTTTAGCACCTTGAGAATGCACTCTGTCTTGATAAGTATACTATACACCAGTTGCGGATTCATTTCAAAACAACCTCCATTACTTGCATAGAAAACATGATCGGATACAGGGTTTCATCTGCTCTATAACCATCCTTCGTCATTATACAGAACCGTCAACCTTTTTTGTCTCAATAAACCTTGCGATAATAATGTGTACCTTTGGCATACACACATATGAAAACAGTGAAAGTTAACGGCGTTAGCTTTAGTCATGCATCTACCACTCCTCCAGCACCGTCCGTGGATCAGTAATCCTATTCATCTTCCCCAAAGAAGGAATCAAGACGACATTAGTTCAGATTAAATTTATAGTGTACAATTCAGATAAATATAAAAGTTAAAATCCAAGTAAATATATCTTGCTACTGGCGCATGTTAACATGTATCTGCAGTTTTACACTTAATTGGACCAAATGGATAATGGATTACCAAAACAGCCACAAATCATCAATCAGCAGCATCGCCCAGATCGACCCAGGTGGTCTAACATACCACTCTATATCGCCTGCAGAAGGGGATCGAGGCTCTAGCTTGGAGGCAAACATCAATTCTTCAGAGTTCGTACCAAACAAAATTGTCCTAGATTGCAGTCCGTGAATCCATACATCAAACAATATAAGTTGAAAATCTTGTTAACTGAAATTTCAAAGGCAAGGAGCCCCGAATGTTTTTCAATCAGGCACAACTCAATCTGCTATAGATGAGCAATAGCACATGGGTGTGGATGACCTCGTTGTGTACAAGATAATAACACCGTGGTGCAAAGCCTGAAATGAATAATGCTTTCACCAAAACGATGGTACACTCACAGTCACGACCTCTGAAGCTTTCGTGAAGTAAGCCTACCACAAAAAAGGTACTAAATGCACTCATGAATTGATGATTGCTTGCAACTTTTATCATGGTAATGCCAGCTGAGTTTCCTGTACTTGCTAAGTGGGCACAAGAATTCATTTGCACTCATTTCACTTTAAGGACTATCTTCATTAACTCCTCTACCAAGTAGCTGATACTCCCTTCGTTTTAAAATATAAAAGGTTTTAGCTTTGTGAAGAAAATATATCTAGACTTATTTTAGTATGTAGTTTCACTTAGGTTTGGAGTGAATCTACACATTAAAATAAGTCTAGATACATTTTTTCACAAACCTAAAACATCTTATATTTTGAAACGGAGGGAGTAGATGCGATGGCAGAACCTGAAGAAAAGGAGAGAGAAAATCAGTTACACCAGCCATTCAACCTAGGCAGAGTAGGGTTGATTGTTCCTTTTATAGGTGAATCAGAACCACCATCCGAAGGAACCACCGACACCATCTAACATGTTTTCATCATCAGATAAGAGGTGAACTCTCTTCTTTGGAAAACCAGTTTTTGTATACTTACACAAACACTATCTTTAACCAAGTTCTGTTTAAAATACCCCCGGACACATGCAGTCATGAAAGAAAGCTCTATCGGATGTGCTTTCATACGGTAGTGATATCAGGTAAATAATTCAGCTACCACCTTTCCCTTGGATTTGTCCAAGGTAAAGTTATAACCAACCTTATTCCAAGTCTGCTTCTGCAGGAGTACTTTCTTCTGGTACTATTACAAATTGCATGTTGGTGTTCCTTCTACGCATGCTCCAGGATATGAAGGTTCTGGTGTTCCCTTTTGTGATTGTACATTTGAATGCCATCTATAATTCCGTAAGCCCTACTCTAGATGATGCATCTGCTACCATTTCCACTTACCGTGTGAAAATAGCTTATGGTACTTATTGGTGTCAACCGTTTTAATGATGAAAATTGATGTACCAGCTCGCTATCTTGCTTTCCTGTAATCCTTGCCTACAGAAGTCCATGTGATGTATTGTGACCATACAGTGCTATCGTTCCTACTGCACAGCTCATGAGTGAAGTGGGATGCAACTCAGGAACTACAACTTCAATACATGTTTGACTACTGAACATTATGTATGTGTCTACAGAGGGAGATTCAGAAAAGAGAAAATCTAAGGTGATACTCAATTCAGCGCTAACTGAATTTAATTGGTGTTCAACTTGGGAACTATTAAACTGAACTGCTCCTGGATGCAGTCATGGCGTCGACCATTCCAGGAGCCCAGCAGGCCAGGAGACTATGGCGAGTGCTACCCCACATCCTATTTTGTATCATATCTTTTTCCTTGGACATGAAATTCACCTCCAAATTCATTAGAAAAACGATGTAATCACTTCCAAAGATCAAATCTGAAATCCGATCCTCCTCATATATTGGCCTTTCCTTGAATATCTAGTTTATTTGGGATTAGAGACCAATCTGAAACAAAATCCTCATGTCCTACCTGTGTGAGACCAGTCATGCCCAGCCTCCCCTCCAGTAGAGTACTCAAGCTTCTCCCTAAGATTCAGTTCCTCATTCACACAACCCCCTTCCCCTCCCTTGAGCTCCACCATGGCCTCCACCTGCAATGAGTCCCTCCTAGGTCTCCGCCTCCACCATTCCCCAAACCCCCTGAGGAGGTTCCTCCATCAACAAGAAACCTGTGGCTCCACCCCGGCGGCGAGCACCTCGCCAGCAAAGTCGAGCACGAAGATTCGGACCTTGAAAGACGTGGGGAACTCGTCGTGGATGCAGTGAGCTTGTGGGTTTTGGCAGCGTGTGGAGTTAGGTCGAATCCAGCGGCGACGGAACGTCGAGCATCGATTCGAGCAGCCGGTAGGAGCAGGGGCGGCGGCGGCCTGGGTCGCGGGAGCTTGGGATGGGCGGGGTAGGTCGCGTAGAGGGAGGGGCTAATACTAATGTTTATCAGATGAACCCAAAAATACGTTATTATTTATAACATAATAACATAATAGTCTTACATGACATCAAGATAGCTATTTGGAAACTCTACGTTCTCGCATTGTCATGAAAGACAATTTAGTGCATCAGATATTCAGACCGAACAAATTTAGAAGCAATTTAGACCTTACATCGTACATATTTTAAATTAGGGTATCAAATCAATTAAATTAGGGATTGAATCAACAAATAATAAGCACCAATTTATACATGGGGTTGCCTGGCCAATGGCTGAAAGCCTGGAACGGGAGTCGGGAGGCGGCCGGCCACCGACGGCATAGTTCGAGGAGGCGGGCGGCCTATTAATGGTGAGCGGAGGAGGACAGGAGGCGGCCGGTCATTGAGCGGTGCATCGATGAGGAGGGAGGAAACGGTCCAATCGGACCAATCCTGGCCGCCGGACGACCGGACTGCCGGAGGGCGGACCGGCGGAGGTTGGTCGTGTTGGAGATATGCCCTAGAGGCAATAATAAATGTAGTTATTATTATATCTTTGTGTTTATGATAAATGTTTACATTCATGCTATAATAGCATTAACAAGGAAACATTAATATGATTTGTTGAAAATACGTACACTTGTTGCGATGTTGCTGGAGTTCCTGATTTTTTGGTCCGTCGTACGTCCTTCCTTGGTCGGTCGATCTTCCTATTATACGTGACCAGAAGCCTAGAGAGGGCCGTTTGCTTCGTGTGCGCTCCCAACTCTGTCCCGTGGAATCCTTGTCCGCTTGGTACAAGTCCAAGGCCCCCACGTCGAGTACAAGAACTGCACAGACCTGCTACTAGATCGAGAGGGCCCTCTTGTGCAGAATCCTTGTCGCTTGGTCAGTCTCGTAGAAGCCGCCGCCGTGCGCCCTAACCCGGCGGCCACGAAGCTGCATGTCGTTTCCCTAGCGCATCCAATCACCCTTGTTGCCACACAGTCAATCAAAGGGCGTCGCCGCACCAATCGAGTAGAGGGCATCGTTTGGACCTGTTGGATGCGTCGTCCGACGGACGGGTTCCCCAGAGCCCGTGCGCTCCTGCCGGGGCAAACATGAAGAGAGGAGGAGGACGGGCGAGTGAGGATATGTGGAAGTCAGAAATGGCGGCGAATGCGTGCAGGGACTAAATACCGGAGCTAGCGAAGCTGGAGCACACTGCCCATGCTTGGACTTCGTGCAAGATCTTCCAGTCCCACGGCCATGGCTCCGCCTTGCGAGTGGCGAGTCTACCTCGACATGGTCGCTGCAAGGGTCGGCCTGCGCGAGTTCACCGTCGCGGCCGCGCTGAGCTCCTCCGCAAGTGCCACACGCCGAGCCAGGAAGCTAGACATAGCGATGGACACCTTCGGTAGAACGCACGACGATGTTGGACGTACGCCACGGTGTGGAAGGCGCATGAATGGGTCGACGCTGGGAAACTGTCGTGCTGAGATGGACTATAATGAGGTTGCCTTTGCTGCTGCTACCCCAAGTTTGATGCGTCCCTGATATTCTAGGCCGTGTACAGTGAGCCGATCGCCTTGTCGCAAAGTTTTGAGGCGGCCACCATGAGTCGAGGTCAGCAGGTCGTCGTGGCCTCGTGGGTCACCGTCCAATGCCCGGCGGCCGGCTCCTTATGCCTTAAACCTACCAAGACGCGCCTCTCTGCATAGGTCGGTCGACCTCGAGCGTCGGTGCGTGCCTCACCGAGGAGAGCGCCATTGCCGCCCACCGCTAAGAGCGATGCCACCGGCTCCCCTGCACGCTTTTGTTAGATTTATGATGGCATTATGGTTATCTTATGATGTGTCTCTTCTCTGCGAACATGGTGTTCAGGAAGTCGGCTGCTGTGTGCGTCATCGCCCCTGCTGCTCTGATGCGGTCCAGCGATAAGTTCATGCGAGCATGGCTGTTGGCGACGTTGTGTGGTGTGCAAATGTTCAGCACGTACGGCGGAGCTATAGAGACATGCATAATCGGCTCAAACCCCAAGCTAGATGTGGTGCCGTGGGTGGATTCCTGCACAAGCAGATGGGGTTTATCACACTCCGTGGATTCTTCCACACGGCAGATAGGGCTTTGCTCCAGCTCCTTAATTTTTTTTCACTTAGACTACTGATTTCAGTGCTGCGTGTCGGAATATGTGGATGGTCAGGATAGATTGTTGGAAGCCTTTGTGCAACACTGAATTTTATCTTCCGCGGATCTGAGCAAGAATCATACTAGTATAAAAGTATTGTGTTTTATCTGGTACAAGAATCTGAGCAAGGAGTTGCATATCTTCATCCAATGGTGCTACTAATATACTCCCTTCGTTTGGAAATATAAGATGTTTTAGATTTGTGAATGAGATGTATCTAGACATCTTTTAGTGTCTAGATTCATTTGAATCTATACACTAAAAGGTGGAAACTTTTCCTCCTCCTCTCCTCCTCTAAGCGGCTTGAGAGTCTTCCAGAGAGAAACGAGCCGCGCCCGAGCCTTATCCGCCGGCATCGCCGGTCGGAGACGGTGGAGGGGTGGTGTCGTCGTAGATAGGAGTAGATGTAGTGGAGATATGCCGGTAGTTGGCCTTTTGGCGAGTTGGAGCGAGTTCGGATCTCATCTCCGCTTTGGATCCTGCGAGCTTTAGGGCGTTTCCTCCTCTTTCTTCTTCCCTGGTGGTGGGCGATGAGGATGATGAGGACTGCTGCTGCTACCTTGAATAAATTTCTGGCGGTGTATCCCCTGGTGGTACTCGAGAGCTGCTTGGCCTTCCCACCGGCAAGTGGCGGCGAGAAACAGCGTGTCTCTGCGAGGGTTGTCGCAGATCTGCTCAGCCGGCCATGGTGGCGAGGTGGAGCGGTCTTGTAGAGGTCCTATCTCGTCTTCCTCCAGAGATCTTATCCTTGCCCCTTTGCTCTAGCTCGGTGTTCGCTTCTTCTCTTGGCTGCCTCGGTGGCGAGGAGGAAGACCGAGGCTCTGCGGCTCGAGTGGAGGTGGCGGTTCGTGGTGGCCATCGGAGCCGAGGCCACGCGGCGAATCCCAAGCGGAGCTTCGAGTAACCGCTACCTTGGTCGCAGAGCGGCCTCGCTGCCTTCGGTTTCAAATCGAGCTCCATCTACCTCCTTTGCTGGAGGTTCTTCTTCGATCTCGGCACGACAGCAACCGGAGCATCTTCTCCAAGTGGTTTCGTCCCCGGTGGAGACTGCGACGGCCGTGGATGGAGATCTGCCGTGATGGAGACAGAGGACTCGATGGCTTTTTCCTTTCTCGTCCTAGGGTGTTTCCTGTAAACTTGGGGGCCTTTTCTTTGATTTATAGAATCTTCAGGGCAATAGTTGCGAGGGGCCTTCTTGTAACTTTGTACCCACCTTTTTAATGCAGCTTCCTGCCCTTCGGGGCATTTAACGTTCAAAAAAAATATACACTAAAAGGTGTTTAGATACATCTTCTTCACAAATCTAAAACATCTTATATTTTCAAACGGAGGGAGTACGATGTAACTGTCTTTTGTTTAAATGCGCACGCACTGAGGTAACATTTTATAGTCCAGTTGAATGATTTCCATATTGCGTAGAGGAGATAACACCATATTGTGTTGAAGAGATGACAGTAAGGAACACGGTGAATTCAACAAGAGGGTTAGTCTAGATACGTGTTTCCATTAAAATTGTTGTCAATCCTCCGAACATTTGACCCTATTTATTATTTTCTTAAGGTTGAACCGTTGTTGGATATCTAGAGCCAAACAGAGGACGGGTAAGCCAAAGAGTAGGTAACTATAGAGAAAATAAATAAAAAATCACCATTGCAATTTCTTAGTAAATTTGTATATTATCTCTTAGAAGACGCAACATCACGTGGGTTCATAACTATAAAGGGAGTTTTATTTTTTCTAACAATAATTTATTATTCTGAAGATTCAGAAGATCATGTCCAGCTCTGCTTCGTACTATGGAACTTCTCAAGGTTTGTTTAGGTGCAGTAGGCCGTCCGTGGGGCAAGTTGTTCAGATGTTGGAAAGTTTAGTCAATATTTAGATGCTTGCGATTAATATGGATATGTATTCAAATGTTGACATTCAAGATACTTGAAGACAAAGGAAGTGGGAGCATTGTGCTTTGATGCGCTTTGAGATGAGGATACGAGGCTGGAAGACTACATATTCATAGATTTTTACTTTATATTGGACAAATTAATCCTGTCGTTGTTTGAATTGTGCTTTCTAGGAGCAAGTTCATTTTATAGTTTATCCTTTATATATTTCATCAGTTGGCTACTGAAAATAATTACTCTTGTATTTTCTTTGGCAATTTCACACTCGGCCAAGATAATTTCTGTACTCCCTCCGACCCATATTAATTGATTTGAATTTGTCAAAATTTAAATAAATCTAGACACTATTTAGTATATAGGTTCATCCAAAATTTGACAAATCAAAGTCAATTAATATTGGCCGAAGGGAGTAAGAAAATTCATTATTTATTCTATGTTCATAGAGAGACTCAAGCTACGTGCTTTAAAATTCGTCATAACCTATACATCACGACGCAATAAACTTAAAACCCGTAGCAACGCACGGGCATTCAACTAGTTGAAATAGTATGTGCTAAATTAGAGAAAATATAAAAAATTCTTGGGAAGCAAGATGCAAATTTTGTTCAAACATTAATAAATGGAAAAGTATGATTTGCACTAAACAGACTTGCACGGTGATACCTCATGGTCGGAAAAAAATCTAATTCCTAGGAAACTAAAAAACGGCTCGGTGACGCCTCAAATCTTCACCGAAAGAAAATCCAATGTAGTGTCAGAACACATTATGCCATTTGTTCGTCCGCTGGTTGTTGTTGGGCGTTAGCAAACCAAAATATCGCTAATGATATAAATTTTGTTATTGTCACATTGCAACGGATGGTATTTAGTTGTTCGACTTTTTGGACAAGTTTGCCCCTTGCAGTTTGGGGCTATTACATTATCGCCACCGCCAAAATTGACCGATTCGGTGTAAAGAAAAAAAATCCTAAACTGCCCATGCACGCACGACAATGTTAAAGTAGAGGCAGCCATGGCACACGGCTTGCTCGGGAAGGCGCTGATGGAGACGGGAGGCAAACACGGGACATGCACGCGGCATCAGGGAATGACGAGGATGAAGCAGCGGATCTTGGCGTCACCGTACATGCTTAGGAGAGGCTGGGACTCGAGGCCATGGCGCTCAGGAGCAGAGGGGTGGCGACGACCGAATTCGAAGAGGTCGAGAGGTGGCTTTGCTGGGACAAGGTCAAGCGAGTGGTGGAGGGAAACGAGCTCGTGCGGGCATGCTGCCGGCAACGGTGGCTGCTGCGAGCAGGCGACGAGCTCCTGGTCAACAATGTTGATGACCTCAGTGTGCGCTGCGGTTAGGGGACAAGCCGAGCAGGGTTGCGGGCTTGGTCCAAGGAAGCGAAGTGAGGTGAGGGAGGAGGATATCGACAAGAGGAGAGGCGCTTGGGAGCTTGGGATTGATGAGAATCGAGCGAGGCTTGTGAGGAGGCGCTCGCGGTTGTAGAAAATCGAGCAGAGTAAAGTGGTTGGTGTGAGGAGGACCCTATGGCGACAAAGGGGGCTATATGCATGCAATGGAGCTGGTGTCCACAGATTAGGGTTTGAGGCAGGGATGCCTTGGGCCACGAGAAGACGAGGAGCAGGTCGGCCGCCTGCCTGGGTTGCGCCTCTCTCTAACTTTTTTCCTGTTATATTTTGGAAGTCTTTCGTACAAGCAAAATATCAAGAAAACTAGGGTGTTAATTTGAAATAAAAGGGAGAAGAATAATATAGACACAAAATAGGGTTTTATTAACAGTAATTTTATGGTAAAAAATATGAATGATGATTTCATGATGTTAAAAAAAATATTTACAATTATTTTCTAACTAGCCGAATGCCCATGCATTGCGTTGAAATGGAGAATACATTGGGTTGGAATGCAACAGAAAATGTGGTAATAATTTTTTTAAAAAAATTCTAAAAGCCATAGCAACGCACGGGTATTCAACTAGTACACTTTAATAACTTGAATTTAAACCTATTTCCTTAATTGATAATACATATAAAGGTAAATAAAATTTGTTAATATTCCTAAAATTGCCAATTTAGATCTGATAAATAGTATTAGACTTCAACATTAGTATTATGAAGTCCAAATGATTCAACACACCTTGAATACAATTTTATTAAATTATCTTTCAACTATAAGTATAAATGATGTTATAAAAGAATTCTTATCCATTATAAAATCTCCAAGAATAATTTGTATTAAAATAAAACCTATTCTTTTATGTTAACCACAAGTTTATAAACAAACCAAAACACTATACATGAGTTCATAAGAAGTAAATAATGTTGTTTACTTATTCACAAACCTTAACCACACCCTTATAGGAAGGTAAAACCCTTTATACCATTATAATGTAAAGAAATCACCACTCCAATAGAAGTAATGTCATTCTTAAGTAACTCTAAGGAAACAATAAAAAGTGAACAAGATACAAGTATCATAAGTAATACACCCTAAGTCTATCTACACTCTTCAAGTTATTTATAGTTACCAAGCTTTAAGTATAATGCTAAAGACTATATTATATGCTTTATAGTTAACTTTGGTCTGTTATAATTAAATATAAAGCATCTTAAATCCAAACTATTCAAACACAAACAACATCAATCACAATTAATTAACCACAAAGAATGTTTAAACCTTAGTAAGGAAATGTTTCTTCAAAAGTTATTTGTTTTGCCACTTCAATCAACATATGACAATTAATAGTAAACACCTTACTTTATAATTTACTTGTATAATAAGATTGTTAATACTTAAATTATTTATAAATTACATTACTTGTAAAGTAAAACTTGAAGATAAACAATTAAGATGTAAGCAACCTTGAATAACATTACATACTGTGTATTTTGTTGTTGTATAAATACATGTTGTCCTCCACATACTCACAAGCCTTAATAAGAAGCACATGTATGAAACTTAAGCTAAAAAGGCAACACATTCCAAGTAAACCATTTCCAGTATCCAAACCCTAAAACAACGTTATTCTCGGTATTCGCGTTTATCAACTTGCATTACATTACTTATGCATAAAAGCATCTTGCTTCTTTAAACATTAGTCCTTACCGGACCAATGATGCAGATTTCCGCTATTGGATCTTATATTGTCTTGAAGACCGTGAGTGCATAATCTTGCAATCATTAAAGGCAAGTTCACACTTGCTCATGTCCTTTGATTATTTTCTGTAAAGTATTTTACAAATCCAGTGTTGTCATCACCTGCATTTGAAAAAAAAGACAGAAACCACTATTTTCATAATAATGTGATTATAGGTTATTTACCATGAGGTAATAACCTACTATAAGAGTTCCGGTGGTAAAGGAACATATTATCTAGGACTTAACAACCAATGTCGCCAGTGATTCTTGTGCCGTATATTACGCGTTGACCATGAGATTTGGAATGGGACGAAGAAGTCAGCTGTATCTTTTCCCTCTCGCATGGAGCTGGATGTGCGGGTCGTGGCTGTTATCACTCGTAGCGTGCATATTATTTATGGTAATTCGTAGAGGATATGCAGCATATGGGTGGGATCCCTCAATGTCCCACGATAGTTCTGGCATATGAACGGTCTGTACTGCCATTGCCGTAATTCAATAGGTGGGCTGGCGTACACCAAGGAGACATGCGGGGTCGCGGAGAAGGCAGTGATTGGCTTGGGTCTTAGTCTGGGCCTCACACCAAGGAAGTGTGAACGGGTTCGCGACCCGGATGTGCAACAAAGCTAAGATCTCTCATGGGTAAAGTGACGCACCTCTTCAGAGTGTAAGAACTGTAACTTGTTACTCCCTGTTCCGGGAAGGAGCTGCGAACGCGGCGGGAAAGGAACTCCATGAAAGTTCTGGTAAACCCGTGAAGGCTGACGGACATAGCTTTTCAGAATAAAACCAACCTTTGAAGAAATGTTTACGAAAACCTGCATTGCCTACGACCTATGGTCTGTGGCTGTAGATATAGTGCATCAAACACTCCTTTTCTAGTGGGCTTGCTGAGTATGCTAGTACTCAAAGTATCTTCTTAACCCTTGCTAGGTTCTAAAGCCAGTGCAGACGACGTTTACATCAAGTTATGCTCCAGGAATCATCATTAAAAGCTAAAAATCTTCAATGAAGTCAAGGAAGTCAACATATACATCAACTCAAGTGAAGACGACGTTGCTGATTAGATAAGAATAGAATTTCTAACCATAGAACCTGCTTCTGTAGAGTATTGCAATAGCATCAATGCAAGCTTAGTAGTTCAGCTACTAGTTTTACAAGTATGATAGCTATGGGTAATTTATTCTTGATTCTTCTTTGTAAGAAGTTTCTTTCTATCTCTTTAACCTAGAGTGTTCTCTAGATCTTGTGTAAAGAGTTGAGTTGTAACCTATAGTCATTTCTTGGACCTGCTATGTTTCTGTTGCACTACTCTGAGGGATGTAATACTATTGAATGGTGTTTCATTGGTGTTATGTCAACGATTATAGTGTACTACATCATCTGGTGGTATGCTGGGTCACCTCAGTTGGTATCAGATCATATGCTTTGACCTTAGGATTAAAACCCTTTTAGGAAGATCCGTAGGTTGGATAGTGACTATAGAAGCCATCTTATCTAAACCAAATCTTCTATGACTTGTGATGAGTATCCACTTGAGGACAACCTTGTCACACCTAAGTCATATGTTTAAGTCATTCTTTTTTAAGAGTAATTATTTTATCTTTTATCAAGTATAGTGTTCTTTAGTGTCTTCCGAGGGAGACATAAACCACCAAGATACTGTAGGAAAGTATAAGACATCTATTGAAGTAGTCTTAATGGTGTAGCCTAATCCTAGAATTTAAGTAAGAATAGTAAATCTTAGTATCAGTTGATAACCAAAGATAACATGATGTATATCATTAGGATGAATCTTGATGTGATGAGTAGTAATCATGTGGGATTCACTTGGGAATTCTACGTGATGAAGTGATATTATGCTAAGAATTAATAATAGAGTAATGTGGAATAAAGTCATCATGGCTAGATTAACTCTTAAAAGCATGATGTATAGGTAAACATAACAAGATCATGGTGAGATTAGCTCCGAAACCATGATATAAGTGTAAGTATGACAAGTACTTAGTGAATTTTCTTGGAGTAGAAGTAAGAGAATAACATGGAAGAACTATGATAGTAGTCATAGGTGCTACAAATTTAGATAAGCTTTGGTTTAAGTAGAAACTATAATCCGAGTATTCTTTTGGAGTAATCATGTGAGGATAGTTTATTAATAAAAGAAGGATGGTTATAGCTAGTTATTCCAAAGGTGAGACACAAGTTTAGTCAAAACCAAAATTGAGACCACTTTGTTTAAGATTATCCTATTGCAATTGAGCAATTTGGGTAAAGGTTGAGATAAGGAATATTTGACCTTATGTGCTAAGTATCACAACATAAACCTATATGAGGAGGTGTCATATACTACACAACTAAGCCGGAATTCTAGAGATATTATACTCAACTACTATATTCTGGGCTTAGAAAATTGTGTGTTATATGTACCACTTTTGGATTTATTTGTTCTTCTTGGATCTTCTTGTTTGACTAGATCTGTACATGAAGTTTGACTTGATGCGCAAATGCATGTTGCAACATCCAGATACTACATGATGTTATAGACCTAGATAGTAATGGGAATTCGTGTAAGGGAGTGACGAGTTCTGAAGACCAAGATGAAGACCTACTTGAAGGGTAAAGTCAAATATGAGGAGTATCAATCCAATTTGGAGGAGAATCAAGCTCAAATCATTGTTAGTCCCTAATAAGAAGGAAGATTAGTGTAGAAGATGTAAGGAACAACAAGAATTAATAAACTTAAAGTTCATGTAAAAGTAGGTAGGTTGCTAAGAAGTTAATGGAGTAATTGTACCAAGTTCATGGAAGCATCATGAATAAGCGCAAATAAGAAGTTTTGGAATCCAAAATGGTATTCAAGCTCTAACAATTCAGAGAATGTTAGACGTATGTCGGAAACCATAGGGTAATAATTACACCCTAAGATTACCGCAGCTGGTATTTGATCCGTAGCTAGTATGTGATCCACAATTGGTATCTTGACCGTAGTTGGTGTTGGTTGACATAGTTAACTAGATCATCTTAAAAGTTGCATAAAGAGCATAAAATTTGGCCTAAGATAAGTAGCACACAAAGGAGTATAAAAATTGAAGGCGACCATCTTTCGAGACTCTTCGTGAAATTAGGTGCATTAAAGCAAAAATGTCCGAATAGTAAGTAAGACAAATAATGTTGAAAGATTCTCTTCGGAGATCCACAATTGTGTGGATACACCATATAATCTTTCATCAAACTCTAACCAGGTAGAGTATCAGATGGATAGAGACCAAGGGGGAGAGTAAACATTATAGATGAAAGTTGAAGAAGTACTATAGGTGATAAAAGATTAAACCTAACAGACTGATACTTGAAGAAACAACTCTTAAGCAATCCTTAAGAGGGAATAAAACACATCTAATTGGTCATGAACAGAGAAATAAGAAATTTCAATGGGGTTTGGACTAAATGTGTTCAAAACCAATATTCATAAGGATTACCAGTACAACTCATACAAATCAAATATAGCCTTTTGACCACAACTATTGTTAGTTGGAGTTAAAATCCTATGTTAGTGAGACTTCCTAAACCTTATATAGTATAGCAAGGAAGTTTGATGATTAAGTTAAGGAGTTGGAATAGGATACCTAATTAGGTTAAGGAACTAAAGAGGAGACCCCAATTTAAGAAGTTCATAATAAGGACACATTCCTAAGGGAGTAAAGTAAAAGGAACTTTGGAGTATTAAAGACAACAAGTTGAAGATTGTCATGAAGGATGGGAATTGGATATGGAATACTACAATTATTTCCATTGAGGTTACCATGGAGTTGCGACATATCGTAATCTTTGCAAGACAATTCCTCATTCCAAAATGAAAGAGTGTGCGAACTTCGAGGATGAAGTTTATTTTAAGGGGGAGAGTTTGTAACATCCCAACATTAGAGCTTAGAAATAATATGAACACAGGTTGTGCATTGCATTCATGCATAGAAAATCTGAATAATTTTTGCGCTTTTAAATAAAAACTTGTCAAAGTGATTGAAGCTTCTCTTAACTTGATGGAATTGTAGTAGATCATCAATTTGACTGCGATAAGTTTCAATATGATCTTTGCTAAAACCTTATTCTGGGTAAACGTGATTTGATCTAAGGGTAGATCAAATGGAATAAAACTAAACCCTAATACTTTACTTAATGATTTATATTTGATCCTTAGGTGATCACATCATAGTATTCATTATCATCACTCATGAATACCAAATTATAAATATAACACAAATAATAAGAATGTAACAACTATATCTTAATCTCGTCTACTTATACCATGAGTATCATGGAAATACCTAACTTTAACTCTCTAGTGAGATGGAGTAGGAAAGAAACCAAGTCAAGACCATTCATTGCATATCCTCCTTTCCATATCAATCCTTATGGAATCCTATCTCAATACCTGTTGTTCATCAATGTTGAGTAATCAACTATTGATTCACCAATTCTTAATTTATCAACTCTTGTACTTATTATAGAATTCACTTAAGGCTTATAAAGAAAGAAGTAAGAAGAGATAAGTAGTGATGATAGTTTTAGATGTTATCTATAGGATGATAGTGATTGGAGGAAATCAAATCAATATGGTAACAAAGAAGTTTACAAGGATAAAGTCTAAAGATAGTTACCAGGAGTAGTCCTAATGGATCAAGTAGGTATAGTCAATGAATCATATCTCTTAATCCAATAGAGCTAGATAGAAGGTAATTTCAATACAACTGCAATGTTGTATTTATGAAGCCTTGATTAGTCAATTGGAAACCTAAACCACAAAGGATTATAATGACCAGGCCTTATTCACCAATATTGAATACTTATACCATGTATAAGTGAGATTGGTGGATAAAACATGATTGAACCATAGTATTGATATATTATTCTAGATTAGTCATTACAAGTCACATTAATATAATGTGAGGTTGTAATTTTAGATACTGGAGTTAAGAAGGGACAAGATAGTATGAATAAGATGATGTTAAAATAACATTGAATTAAAGAAGTAGTATTTTCCTCTTGGAAAATACCAAACACTTAAGGAGAGTAGAATTTGTTATAAACATCTACTGGGATAGTATTAGTGGTGGGTGATTAAGGAAGAATATAAGAAGATTATGAAGGATTTTATGACAAGCTCATTGGATTTACAAATGGCTTCAAAAGAATAATAGGTGGATAAGAATATTCTTGTGAAGTAAAGCTCATCATGTTAACACATGATGATGGATATATAGAAGTAGTATAGCTAGGAAAGGAATTCTTTTAGTAGGAGTCAAGAGTTATAAATTGTGAAGGATAGGAATTCTTGGTAAACACTAAACCCTAAATCTTCAACTAAATAGAGTATCCATCTCAAATAATTGATTTATCATCTTGTTTCCATAATGGTTTATAGGAGTATTTTCCTATATTCAATCACTTAAGCACACCTTTGTCATTTTCAATAATCATTATCATAGGTGCTTAAGAACTGTCTTTATCAAATCCTTTTCATGAGACATTCCAGACAACATCATTCTGATCTCAAACATAAAGACAATGTGCTTAGCCATTAATCTTTATTCACATCAATAAAGGAAATATGAGAATATTAAATCTTCTAAGAATTTATGGTAAAGCATGCCTGTGGGGTAAAAGGTTTAACCAGCTTTTAATAATTTCAGAAATAATTATAATCTTATAAATTCAATAACTTTTAATCTATAAGTCAGAAAAATATGAATAATATATCAAAATGTTTAAAAAAATGAAACCTAGCTATCTAAGCTATAATCATGCATTGTTCAACAACTTAAATGACAAGTTTAATTATAAGAACAAATCCACCCCTCTCATGTGTTTCGGAATTTCTCCGAGTTAGGGTTTTCACCCCTCGAAACCCCAATTAATTGTAGAGCATGCTTTAGGGTTACATTTCAATGCAATTCAACTTGTCATATCATCATACTTGCTTGAGAATTGCATTGATGCCATGTGTTAATTGTTTCCCTTTCTTTCTAGTGTTTGGTTCTTCCCGGTAGAATACGATATCGAGATCGAAGCCAGAGATCAACACTGTCGAAGCTCGAAGACAAATACTTGACCAACTGTAATCAAGTCAAGTACAAGGATCCTGAAGCTCTGCTTTCGGCTATCAACAGGCAAAGGCAAGCATAGCCCCACCATGATATAATCCTATGATTTCGAATGCATTTCAATTCTTGCCATGATGCATACAATTATACTTTGGTATTTTATCGATAGATAGAGTGTCCTATCTGTTGCATTACTCCCTTTGAGCTTATATTACCCGATCCACTGCTCCTAGCATATTAGGTTTATTAGTTTGGATCATTAGGTTTATTATTAGTTAGGTATTATTAGGTTTACTAATTAGTTAGGTATTATTAGTCTTCGGCCCCACTGGTCAGTCACTGTGGGTAGCCCTAGACCCGATGAAAAACTACCCCCAGTGCTGATGTAAAGTGACACAGTAACTTTTTTAAAATGGTTTAATATTTTCAGAAATTGATATAAACTTGTAAATTCAATAACTAATTCTTTATAAGTCAGGAAAATACAAAAAATATGTCAAAATGTTTAGAAAATTGGGAGCTATGTGTATAAGAAATCATAATACATTTTCAAGCAACTTTAAACCCTAGTTTAGTTAAAGAAACATCGACACCCCTTATGTACATGTGGGTTCGCTGGTGTGTACTTGCTAGGGCATCCCAAACCCTTTTAAATCGATGTTGCACCTAGGGTTAGTGTAGGATCTCTAAATCTGACATGTCATACATATTGATTGCGCATTGTATTATGCCATGTATTGATTGCCGCCTTTCTTTCCGGTATTGGTTCTTCACGATAGGATCCACATTCTTCCTTAGACGCTTTGACTTATCCGTTTTTCCACCTATGCAGAATTATGGACCCACACGACATAGAGGAAGAAAAGTAAGAGTTGATCCAAGCTGTGATCCGCGGAAAAGAAAATTTAGATGTATCGACGTTTCTGAACAACTCCGGTGAGGGTGATCCTCTTTTTGCCGGAAGAGACGACTTGTTTGAGGTTGAAGGTGATGCCTTCCGCGAGGGAGAAGGCGATGCCTTGTGTGATAGAGAAGATGACCGCTCCGGCGAGGTGCATGTAATATAATTAATTCATTAATTAATCATCTGCTATCCATATAGAAATAGTAACAACGATCTTTCTTCTTTTAGCCCTCCGGATCGAAGAAATCTACTGAAAAGAGCGGACGAGGCCCAACCAAAAAGTTGGAAGACCATGAGAGGTTAAGGATCGAAGATATCGGTGAAGACGGCAAACCGATTGCTCCCGAAGTTGTCGCAACCAAATTTGTGGCACAATGCGGAGTAATTGTTAGGGACTTCATCCCGATCACCATTCGAAATTGGAATAGGCCTGCTGATGCGGAATAAGAGGGAACGTCTTTATTTCTCCCTAATGTGGCTAAAGATTTACTTTGGAAGAGGCTCAAGGTTAATTTCAAACTATCGAAGATAGAGCTGGATCCAAATGCAGAGGATCCAGTTGAGGACGCCTTAGAACATGCGCGAGCCATGGAGGCTAAGGTTAGGGAGTGGGCTATGAAGAAGATGGCCCAGTGTTTCACCAACTGGAAGAAAAGATTGCACCTTGACTATCGTGAAAGAGAAGACTCCGGATTTCAAGAAGATTCAGTTTTAGAAGATAGAACCATTCTAGGCTGAGTTTGTGAATTACAAGACATCGGAAAAAGCTAAGAAATTGTCTGCAACGAATAAGCTGAATGCTGCTAACAAGAAGTATCACCATACTATGGGGAAAGGTGGCTACAAGGCTGGCATTACTAAGTGGGAGAAACTTGAGAATGAACTGCGTGCTAAAAAGATCATCCTAGAGACAGACGATTGGATCGAACGTGCAAGGAATTGGTTTTACGGGCACGGGGGCAAGTTGGACTCGGAAGGGAAGTGTATATATAACATACGACATAAAGAAGATCCCTTGCCAATCGAGAAGATGAGAAAAGCAGTAAAGGTTGTTAAAGATGGGGACTTCATTCTCGATAGAGAGAATGATGAGCTCACACTCGCCCTTGGAAATAAGGAACATGATGGATGAACACGTGGCACAATAGGCTCCAAACCAAGGAAGAAATATCCTGATAGAAGCCGTCAGAGGATAAAGGACAAGATGGAAGTTGAAGCAGATATTCCGAATGAGCGAATGCGTATAATTGAAGAACGAATAAAGCAACAACAAGATGAAATTAACGCACTTAAAGAGCAAACTACTACCGGCCCATCTCAGCAGCACACTGCATTCGATGCTACCGGCCTATCGAATAATCGAAAAAGCAGTGTGGCTTCCACCGAGGTCCCGGGTGATGACAATGACGATGACGATGGTGCACCGACGATGGCTCCTGTTGGCTACCCAGTGAATGATATCACACAGATGACACACTGCGAGCTACATGTCAAAGTTGTGAACATATCAATGAAGGTGGCGTTCGACTATGCCTTACCAATTGGACCCACACCAACTTACCACAGTCGTCCGGTTCCACAGGGCTACGCTGTTGTCGGGGTGGATGAAATCATGCCCACCTTTGAAGTTTTGAAGCTTGACTACCCTGCAGGTGAAGGGGATGAGACTGAACTGGGAGACACAACAAACATCATCATTCTATGGCCAAAGGAATGTATCGTGCTTCGAAATCACATTCCAAGGCCATCTTCGCCGCCGCCTCACCCGTCTCCAGCGAGGTCGTCGCCGCCGCGACAGCCGTCTTCGTCGCCTCACCCGGCTCTGTCGCCTCACCCGTCTCCTTCGCCTCACCAATCTCCGGTGCAGCCATCGCCGGCGCCTCAGGATAAAAAGCGTAAGCGTACCGCTACTTTGTGTCGTGTTAAGCGATCATCAAAACGTAAACAAGAGCCTCTTCCAAAAGTACCAAAGGTTCCTCCCAAGAGAGCTTATGACTGTACTAAAGAGGAGACTACGACTATCATTGATGCGGAAATGATAGCGTTTTTCGCTAAGCTGAGGCGGCCAAAAGAGATAGAGTTCCCCAGCACCAAAGAAGAAAAAGCCAGAGTGTTCAAAATGCTAAAGACTCTTCATCAACCCGAGCCAAAGCTGTCATCAGACTATGAGCGTTCTATTCTCGAGTCACATGCATCACAACAAGCCTCGAAGAGCAGTACTGATGCAAGCGAGAAATCTGTTGCCCAACTCGGAGAACAAACAAAACAATCTTGCGCCCCTCTCAAGGTGATTTCCCATACCAATGTGGGGTCGAGCAAATATGCGGCCGAAGAGCAGTATGATCCAGAGGTAGTTGCACAATACGGAGAAGCTGTCGCTGCTCAAGGTATGATTATTGCCCAGTAATTATCCTAGTTAGAGTACCTCCCCATGTGTGAAGTAGCATACAAACACCAGTACGGCAAACCTCTCGTCAAACCTGAGGAGGTAAATAATCTTCCAACAAAAATGCGAAGATTGCATAACTGGTACATGCATGCCACAAAGGCCGGGGCTAACTGGTAGTGCTGAGGGTTACAAAAAAGCATTATGGGAAAGAAATAGATGACATGATATCCATTGAATTTGATGAACTATTTCAATTATTCAATCAAGACTCCTTGGACAAATCGATCATCATTGCCTATTGTCTGTAAGTACTAATTCTGTAATTAATTTAGTCTCTAGCTATCTCACCTCATTTATTGCATGTATATAATCATACTATAATATGCAGAATGAAGATTCTCGAATGCAGCAGAGGACAAATCTATGACATTGGCTTCATTGACCCATATTGGGTTCATCAAGCTAATCTCAAAACAAACCTCTAGGATACGGAGGATAATATCGTACACGCGTTAAGGTTTCAAGAAACCAGAAGGGAAATACTAGTTCCTTACAACTTTCAGTGAGTGTTATTGTCTTGTATACGCTTTCTATTTCGCTTACTCGATGTTAAGTATATAATTGATTAGTTATGCATGCGCAGCTTCCACTATATTATGTTAATCATTCAACTTGACAAAGGGCGTGTACTAGTCATGGACTCGAAACATAAACCCCTTGAGCAGTGGAAGGACATGCAGATGCTTCTCCAGCGGTAATTCTAATCATTACGACACTATATCGGCAACGTTCGTGAATTTTATGATATCAAGTAATTAATAACTTCTTTTATTCGTTTTCTTCGCCGGGCAGCGCTTGGAAACGGTTCACCAATAAGGCTAGGGGTGTTTGGAAAGAGGAGCTTACATTTCAAGAACTAGATGTAAGCACCACTAGCTATATCCGTGCATCTCTTTGATTCTAGTTTTGATACCGTTATTATCATGCTTGATTATTATTTTGATTGAACTATGTTCTCGTAACGTGCCTGACACAGGGACCAGGGAATAATTTATGTGGATACTATGTTTGCGAGTTCATCCGGCAGACGTGCTGTGAGAAGGGCAGAAATTTAGAGCAACTCCATGCACGTAAACAATTTCTATAGTTTTTAATTACCATCAAATTGTTTTTAGTTTCATTCATATAGGCTGACTCCTTTTTTAAATCAGATCGAATGTCTACGGAACGGTCTTCTGCCAAAGGATCGCGTACGAGCAATTCAGGAGGAATTGGCGGGATTCTTGGATGCAGAAGTCCTAAACCCAAAAGGGGAATACTATTCGGGTGTGTATAAACAATAGGGATTGTACAAAGAGCTTATTTTGTATGTAGTGCATGAACTCGATCCGTGTATCGAATGTAATATGTTCGACACTTGGATCTATATTGTCATGATGATCTTGTGTAATATAATGGTTCCTTCATTGATGAGTGCAAAACACTAAATAAACAATAAAAAAACATAAATGAATTCTCTGCCGCGGCACAGAAAGTGCCCAAAATGCTGCCGCGGCAACAAAAGTTGCCAAAATGAATTCTCTGCCGCGACAGAGAAATGTTTCAAATCTCTGCTACGGCAGAGAGTTATTTGTCCCGGTCCGTGTTATGAACCGGGACGGTTGCTCCCCCCTCGCCCTCTGCCACGGCCACGTGTACCCCCTTTTGTCCCGGTTGGTGGGGCAACCGGGACTAAAGGTCAGGGCTTTAGTCCCGATTGCCCCGTCCCGGTTGGGGAACCGGGACTAAATCCCCTTACCAACCGGGATATATGGGCCGTTATGCACTAGTGTTTGTTTTCTATATTTTATGTGGTGAATTGTTTTGAATGCTAGATTGAATTTGTGCCTTGCTTGATTGAATTTTAGTGAACTTTGAAGAGTGTGACTATTGCAAGATCAAGGAGTGAACCTATATTCTATACTAAAAAGGCAAGTGGAACTATCATCCATGTCCTTCTATTTTCATTATAATTAGTGGAATTTTTGTAGTATGCATGATAGGGTTATTATGTTACTATGCTATTCTATGTCCTATTAGGATATCTTTTATATCTTCCTTAGTGGAAACATCGTGTAGTTGTAGTATGCTTAGCCCTGCTATAGATTCGGGGTGGAATATCATGTTATGATTATATGAAGTGTTGGAAAAATATATGTTTTATATAATAAAACAAGCACTCAATGAATCACCTGGGTGGAATGTGGATACTCAATTGTGGATAAGGTGGCAATGAAGGGAACCATATATATATGGCTATCTTTTTCGTATGTGCACTAGAAGAAAACCACCCAAGGACTTAGAGATTGAACATGTTTCTCGTACAGTGGCTTCCGTGTACATCCACATGCTAAATGGGCTCTGGCTTAGTCAATTACATAGTGGAAGACCCTTGCATTGGCACCTATTCAGGTTAACTAGAATTATGTATTAGAAACATATCCTTACATTGGTGCCTGGTAGACGTTCTAGCATCATGTATTGGGAGGACTTCTATGGAAAGACTTTGTCACATTCTCGAGCTACCGGTACTCCATTTGGTGTGTACTTATCCAGCGACCACTGGTAGTGTCAAGACGATATTGTGTCATGTGGGTAAAGTGTACAACTTCCGCAGAAGATCAAATTCTAAGTACTTAGCCGTGTCCCCGGTTACGGACAACTCTGAGCAACTAAGGCCTGAAGCTATGGTAGATCTCGACATTCCAATTTCTCAAAGTAAAACTTGATGGTGTTAACAAGGGATTAGAAGCACTTGGATTTTGCCAAGGAGTTCAAAAATTATTTTAAAAGATCAAAACTATTTTGAAAAGATAGGATAAAACCATATTGCTTTCTGCAAAATGAGCCTAAACCCTACTTAGCCAAATATGCATATATTGATAGGATCCAACTTATTTCCACATAGTAGTGAAACTTGCCAATACAATTCAAATGTATTGACCCTTGTGGCTATAACTTATTATGTTGCAGGTTTGTTTGATGCTAGTTAAGTGTGATGAATAGGATTACAAGTCCTCAACCAACATGATTGCATGTGGCACTTTTAAGATGAAGGACTCCGTGCTATACAGTTATTCTGTTCCAATGTAATTGAGATGGCTAAATTAGCTATGTAAGATGTAATGATTATTTTATTCCTGGTTATAAAGTTGTATTATGACCTTTGTTTCTTGATATTACATCTTAAACTATGGATGCTAGCTATTGATCCAAGGACTAGCATTATAAACACAGGGATCTCTACCTTATCAAGTTGGGACCTCTACAGTTTCATTCAGAACCTTCTTAAGTTTGTGAATGTTTGACACAAGTCCTCAATTAGAGTGTGACTTTGTTTGGTTTTTATCACCATGTCATCGACGTATACTTGAACATTTTTGTCCAATTGATCTTGCAAGCATTTTTGCATGCATCTTTGATATGTTGCACCTGCATTTCTTAAGCCAAATGGCATGGTACGATAGCAATAAGCCCTGTACGGGGTGATAAAAGCTATCTTTATTTGATCATTCGGATTCAGTGGTATATGGTGGAATCCAGAATACGCATCCACAAATGACAATAGCTCACACCCGGCAGTAGAATGTATGACTTGGTGGATCCGTGGCAGGGGGAATGGATCTTTTAGACACGCCTTGTTGAGGTTCGTGTAATCAATACACATGCGTCACACCACTGCCATGTTCGGGTCGTATTTTTTCTTCTTGACCAAGACTGGATTTGATAACCAATCCGGGTGCAGTACTTCCATGATGAATCTAGTGGCTAAGAGCCTGTCTATCTCAGCAGCTATCACTTTCCTCCTATCTTCGGAGAAGCGGCGGAGGGGTTGCTTCACCGGCTTGGCATCTGGCCTTACATGAAAAGAGTGCTCAGCCAGCTCCCTCATAACTCCTTGCAAATCCTGTGTGGACCATGCAAAGATATCCCGATTCTGACGGAGGAAGCTGGTGAGCTTGCTTTCCTATTTGTCAGTTAGCCCAGCCCCAATGGTAACTGTGCACTCTGGGAAAGTCTCATCCACTTGTATTTTCTTGGTCTCTTTGGTGGCTTGGAATGATACATTTCCGTGCGGATTAGTGAGTGCCAGCATGGACATTTGCGCTGCCTTGGCCAATGCTGCCACTTCCAACATTTGATGCTTTTCTTGTGCTATGACCAGTGACTCGGCCAATGAGGATCCGGCTGAGGCACAAGCGATAGATCTTTTGTAATCTCCTTCAACTGTGATCACCCCACATGGACCTGGCAGCTTCATCTTCAAGTAAGCAATGTGAGGAGTAGCCATAAACTTTGCCATAGCCGGCCTGCCGAGTAAGGCATGATATGAGCCGACCAAGTCAACCACCTCAAACTCTATGGCTTCAGTTCGAGAATTCTCTTTGTTGCCGAATAAGATTTCGACCTAGATTTTGCCAATTGGCTCACAGAACAATCCCGGCACAATGCCATGGAAAGTTGTCTTAGTTGGCTCCAGCATGTTCATGGTAATGCCTAACTTGAGCATGATATCCTTGTACATGATGTTGATGCTACTGCCATCATCAATCGGTACCTTGGAAAACTTCACATTGATATCAGGGCCCATGAAAGTTGGATCTAAGACTAGAGCATAACCTCCTAGGGTTGGCATGATCTTGGGGTGATCCTTTATGCTCCAAGTTATTTCTTGATCATACCAATGCATGTACTTTGGAATTGCCGGCATTGTGGCATTCACTTCCATCATCCGTCTCTGCTGACTCTTTTTGTCATTCAGCTCTATGAAAAAAACAACGTAGCTCTAGTGATGTTCTCTATACTCATTTCTGGTTCCATGGCCGACGTGAGTGTCGTCACCTCTTAGGTTGTGCACCTGATGCACATCTTCCCTTCTTTCTTGATTATGATACCTCGGATGCCTGTTTTCATATCTATTATCAGCTCCAACAGCTTGAGCATTTCCTCCAGTGAGTGGTGGAGGGGGAGGTGGTGGTAGCTGCTTACTCGGCGAGTCCATTCTATCTCCTTTATAAAACCAAGTGCATTGTCTTGTTGTGTGATTTGCTGGCTTACTCAGACTAGGCGTGTGAAATTTACATGGCTGGTCCAGCATCATCTCATAGGTATACTTCTGTCTGTCCTGATACTGGTTTTTTTGATCGTATGTCTTTTTGCGATCATTCTTCGGTATCCACTGTTGTCCATTTTTCCTTCGATGTGGGCTAATTCCACCATCTGGATGATCCTGGCTTACGGCCACAACCTGAGTCGAACCATATCTGTAGTCTGGCCTTTCATCTCTTCTTTTGCTTCTATATTCGGCTCTTTCCTGGTGCCTTGCGACCCAGCAGCATCATACTTCTGTCTGTCCTGATACGAGTCAGCAATCCTTACCGTTTCTGCCAAGCTTGCCGGCATATCCCTTTGTAACCTTTGCCACAACACACTTCCGTGTCTGCATCCTTGTGCAAACCAAGCGATTGCTTGTGACTCTATTACCCCTTCACAAGAATTGCGCATTGTGCACCATCTTGTGAGGAACTCTCTGTCTGTCTCATTCGGCCTTTGCTTGCACATTGCTAGCTGTTGCGGGCGATTCGGCCTCTTTTAGGTGCTTGTGAAATTGCTCACAAAAGCGTCCTGAAAATTGATCCAACTGTTGATGCTTCCGTGTGGCAAGTTATTCAACCACACCCGTGCTGGTCCTTCCAGCATTTGCGGCACATATCGCACTGCCCATCTTAGATTCCCCTGCACGATTTTCACGGCAGTTCCATAGTCTATGAGCTAGTCCTCTGGATTCGTGCTTCCATCGTAAGTTTTTGTTCCTCTGGCCAGCTGAAAATTTGGTACAGGTGGCTCCTTCATGATCCTCGGGCCAAAACATGGTGGACCCTATGGACCTTGTGACTCAATCGGTTTTGCCATTTTTATTCGATCAAGTTTTAGCCTCGCATCATCCAGCTGAAGATTTCTTCCTCTGAGTCTGGCTCCCATTGCTTGGTATGCGTGATCCGACAAATCATACCCGTCATTCACCATCGCCGAGTAACCATCATTGTATCTGTTTGCGTTCAGGTTAGCAGGATGCTGTACTGCTTTTCCCGCGTTTTGCTGTCTTCTTTCGGGTTGAGCTGGAGCATTATTCGGTGCTGGATTTCCTCCTCCTGTTGAGTGAGCTCCACGTCTGGGTTGAGGCGCAAAATTTTGCCCTCCATTGTCATTCCTTTGTCCTGCTCGCCTCTCTCGGCCTGCATTTTCCTAGTTTTCATTTCCTTGAACATTATTTCTTCTTGTTCCCTGCGCTGGGTTTCCCTGAGCTATTGTCGGGTCATAAGTGATTATCTACTTGTTCCTCCCAGAATCCACACTTTTTTCTTTCCTTTGTCTTGGCGCTACTCCGGGTGAGGAAGCCGTATGACCTGTTGATCTTGCTGGGATAGGGGTTGCCAAATGAACTAATTGTGACCTCCCTGCTATACTCGTATTAGCCTTGTAGTACGCCTCATTCAGCATCCTTGCAGCTCTTACCAGTTCATTGACTCGCTCTTGTTGCCTGTTCTTTGATTCACCCGTTAAATGGGGTAGCTCTGCCATCGCTGCCTCTGCGGCTCTCAAATTAGCTGCTGCGGTATTGTATGTAGGCCGCATGGTTGTTTCATTGATGTTCTCTGGCGTTATTTTTGACGTTGCATCCGCCAGCTCCTCATTGAGATTTCTTCCTCTCAATCTTGTTGCATCAAGCCGGGTCTTTGCACCCTTGACTCGATTTGCCGAGTTAAGCTCTCGAGTTGTGATATCTACATCTTACTCCAATTGAGCTAGCTCTTTCGCTTTTTCTAGAACTTTTATCCTAGCCTCCTCCAACTCGGCCTGTACTCGCGCTGTGTCGGCCGCTTGCGCTACTGGCTGTGCTAACTTGTCTATTGCCTCCTGTAGCTCTTTAGCTCTCTTTCTTCTGGCTATTTTTCTGGCTTTTCTAGGGGTGCCTTTGATGTTCTTGTAGCTTTGGCGTTTCCTCGTGATTTCCTCCCTCAGGATCCTCATTCACCACTGGAACTACCGGGGGTGCTGTTGGGTTAGGAGCTGTCATCATTACCTCAACAGAGACGAGATGGTGAAGTTTTCCTGCGGCAGGAACTGCAGGTTGATCCGGGGCCAGGATGACGCGCTCCGGATAAGCGCGTTCCACGCGCACCGCGATGTAGACCTGGTGCTCGCCGAACTTGATGAAGCGACCGTGCCTCGGGAACGGCTTGGTCCCGAAGCACCCCGCGTTGTCGCTGACGAAGTTGAGCGCTCCAAACCTCTTAATAAGGCCAAAGTAAACGCGCTCGCCGGTCTTGGCGATGATGTTGCCCGTTCGGATGAAGACTCCATCAAGCACCTTCTTCTGCCCCACGGTGGGCGCCAACTGTCGTGGTGGTGTCATGGCAGATGCCATGGGTAGGCTTAAGTTGGGGGCCGAATGTGTGCTTGTGGTCACCGGGAAGGGTGCGCATGGTCCTGCCATGCACGAAGAACATGAGGAACTCTCCACACTTATGATTTGTATTGATGCCTGTGGTTTACAAGTGCTCCTTGAGTTGTATCATCTAGCGTCCAACCTCCTTCTACTACAGCTATGCCCCTTCTTATATAGGCGAGGCTAGACTGGTGTCAACCCTTTGGGTTCTAGAGTTACTGTTTGGATCTTGGTCCTTAATCTGCGGGCCGGGTCATGGGCTTGCCCTAAGCCCAGCGGCCCAGTCCACAAAGCTAGACATCTAACGGTCTTCAGGTACGTCATCTCCTATTCCTTTGGTGTCACGTAGTAACTTTGTATGTCAGCCCTTTCTTTGGGCGTCACCCGTCTCCTTTCTTGTCACCCGACATTGCCCTTCTCTTTTTACCATGCTTTCCTATGGTCCCTCCTGAACCTCATTCCAAGAGGTGCCACACGTCCTACCTGACTCGGCCCCTCTCCATGAGACTCGGCTCGTTGGTTCCTGCAAGGTTAACATCTTTGTTTTATATGGGCCGACATGGTTTCCATGTCGGCCGCATGCGATCCTCTGATCCGGACATACTTACCTAGCCTAGTTCTTTCTTCACTGGGTGTAAGCCAAGCTGGGTTGTGTTTTACCCCTTGTGACCGTACCGGGGGTTATCCCCCGACAATCTGATCGTGTGCTTAGGGTTTCTCCATCGGTATGTTTATATAGGCGAAGGGGCAATGTCGGTGGAGCACTAGGGGGCACACACTAGGGGTTGGCGCACCCCCTAGGCCGCGCATCACCCAGGTGTGGCCGCCCCGTGTAGCCTCCTTGTCTCTCCTTTAGACTCCGTGTTCCTTCTGGTAAAATATTGACTTTGGCTTTTGTCCCGTCCAATTCCAAGAATATTTCCTTGCTAGCTTTTCTGAAACCAAAAACAGCATAAAACAGGCAACTGGAATTGCGACATCTTGTTAATAGGTTAGTTCCATAAAATGTATAAAAAAACCTAAACGTGTAAACAAAACATAAAGCAATTGGTATAAAACAAGCATGGAACATAAAAAATTATAGATATGTTTGAGACATATCAAGAAGTTCATTGGGAAAGTTGCTATAAGTTAATTCTCTCATAGCTGGGTGTGTTTCTTTCTCACTATAACACCTGCCATTTGACCGCTAACCATCTCTTTGACTTGTTTGCTCTCTTGGCAGGCGAACTTTGTGATGGCCACCAACTCGGAGATCATTAAGAGTGCATGCACTGATATGCTGCAGAAGGTAACAAAGAACAAACGCCACAAAATCAAGAAGCTATTCTTTGATGACGTACCAGCAAATCAAGTTAGCATCAAGTCTCCGGTTAAAGGCCTGTCGGATGATGAATGGCAAGGTCTGGTTGCGTTGTGGTCTACACCAAGACACAAGGTATTGTTGTGTTTGTGCCCATGGTCTTTCTACATGTATTGACTATGCTGGGTTATGTGTCTTGTGGTAGCTGGCTAGGTGTTGTTTCTTGTGCTAGATAGCTGGGTGCTTATAGTATTTTTTGTAGAAAACTTATGAGTCGAACAAGGCCAACCGAGAAAAGGTCAAGTTCCAGCAGAAAACTAGTTCGAGGTCATACATCGCGCACATATTTGTCACCGTAAGACTTGATTTTATTCACGCCCATATAACTATTGTCTCGAAAGCTTTTGATTTGATTATGATTCTTGTTGAATAACATTTCGGAGGGAGGAACGCCAGGGTGAAGAGCTGACTGCCATTGATCTGTTCAAAATCACACAAAACAACAAGATAAACGGCTTTTCAAAGCAAGTGAAGGAGGCTATTGTAAGTAAATCTGTGAATGCTGCTGTCACTTGTTTCTTGCTCTGATTGTCATTCAATAGTACTACTGGTTCTATAGTTGTTCACTTGTGCTTTAGATGATTGTTGAAGTCCTAAAAATCTATTCTGCCAATAATGTGCAATCCTCCATGTACCAGGTCCAGATAGCAAATATGAAGGCTGCACCTCTACAAGAAGGTGAGCAACCCAAGTCCGATGTTGAGGTTGTTGCTGTGTTTCTTGCGTCGGCGGATTGGAAGTAAAGTACTTTCTTGACGAATGTTTGGCTCAAGTCATCTACAAACAAGGCCGACAAATCCAATGTTGTTGTAGGTGCATATGTACGTGACTTAGAAGACAAGCTAGATAGATCTCGAGAGGAAGTGGCCATGCTCAAGAAGAGTTCGGAGGACTCTGAAGTTGCACAAGTTACACATGACAAAGAGTTCAACTTGTTGCACAAAAAGATAGAAGAAAATGACGCGAGGTATGCTCACTTGATGGCACTGCTTGGTGGTAAAGGATCTGGGAACTGTTGATGGAGCTATGTTGGTAAAGCATCTGGGAACTAGTAGTTCTGGGAACTACATGTGTTGTTGGACTAGTTCTGGGAACTATTCTTTCTGGATCTTTTTTAAACCGTGGTTGATGCATGGCTGTGAACTTGTGAACCCGACTTGTTGCAGCAAGTCTGTTTCTGAACCTGAACCTGTTTGCTATCTGTTTGTGACTTGATGGATCAAGTATGTTTGTGACTTGAAAATATGTTTGCTATATTTTTGTATTTCTGTGTATCCTTGTTATTGTCGGTCGATTATTTTATTTGCTGTCTATCTATCCTGGGTCGTATTTTGTACTCTAGCTATGATGCCTTGGGCCTAACATTTTCCAAACTAGGATTAAATTTATGTTGATATTCAGAAATAATTGGGCTGCAAAAGGCCACGATCCAAAACAATTAAGGGCATATTAAGGAAAAGAAAATTTGAAAACTGGTCTGAAATTAAACTATAAAAGTCCAAATGACCCAAAAAGAAAATAATTGGTAAAAGGCCAAGAGCAAAAACAAAATGAATTGCTAAAGGGCAAAGGTCCAAAAGGAAATGAATTGCTAAAGGGCCAAGGTCCAAAAGGAAATGAATTGATAAAAGCCCAAGGCCAACAATAAAGTGGAAATTCCAAGAAATTAAAAAGGCTAAACTGTTGGGATTGGCCCATTTGGTCGACCTGAGTTGACAGATATAAGCATGAAAATATGCTGAATTGTTGGGCTTGACCCATATAAAAAATCTATCTGGACTGGGCTAAATCTGATCTATGACCTTTCGAATTTGTCACAGATTTGCCACGTAGGATCAGCCACGTAGGATCTGACGTGGACATGGCAAATAGTCTATGACCAATACAGTTGGTCACAGAGACCAACTGTATTGGTCATAGACGTTTATGACCAATTCAGAAAAAACGGTCGTGGTGTTTAACTAGTGATGCTCAACTTTTGACCTTCTGTATTTGGTCACAAAAAGGTCAAAAATTAAAAACTATGACCTTCCAGTGACCAATATGGAGGGTCATGTATCACCAGATTTCTTATAGTGAATAAAATATACAAATCTAAATTGCAAACAAAATACAATACTCCCATGATTGATGCACATAATTGCTGCGAGGTTTCTCCCCAACCCTCATAATAAATAGATCAAGGATAGAAAACGTTGTGAAAAATACTTAGATTGAAATCAAATATTCTTAAAATGGTCGCCAAATTAGAAGGAGATATAAAGTTCAAAGCAAATGGCTATGGCTAGTGGAGGTATGGATGGTGGAGTGGATGAACAATGGTGTGGATCTCCTTTGGTGGTGTTGTGATGAAATCTGAGAATGGCGGCTCCCTGGATGCCGGCTGGAGCCTCAAAATATATAGGCGTGTGATACGTCCAAAACGTATCTACTTTCCCAAACACTTTTACTATTGTTTCTCCTCTAAACTTGTGTGATTTGGATACAACTCACATAGACTGACGCTGTTTTCAGCAGAATTACCTTGGTGTCTAGTTTTTGTGCAGAAAATCAACTATCAGGAAAAACCCCAGAAAATATGCCAAAAATCCTATTTCACCAGAAGACTCACGGATCCAGAAGACAAGGCGGAGGTGGGCCACGAGGGGCCCACACCCCCTTCCACGCGGGCCAGCCCAGGCCACGCCTGGGAGGGGTGTAGCCGCCTCAGGCGCCTCCTCGGTCTGCCTCTTCGCCTATAAGTTGCCTTCTGACCTAAAAACTCAGGGGGGTTCGATGTTTTTTCAGAAAGAGTTCCGCTGCGCCGCCACCACTGTCGTGGTATTGCCGACGAGTACGCCATGGAGGGGTCCTCATAGTGCGTGTTTAGAGACGTGGGGGAAGGCAGACGGTTGACGGGTATGAGGTAACACAGCTTACCCAAGTTCAGATCCCACGACGGTGGCAGAATCCTACTCCTGCTATAAATCACTATAAGGGCAATACGCCGAGTTACAGATATAGGTTCGCTGTGCGTGGTTGTCTGAGATTGTAAGTTATCGTGCCCTAAAGGCTCCCATAGTCCCGACTTATATAGTCGCCAGGTCCTAGGGTTTCAGGGAAAAGTCCTAGCCGGACAGGTCACAGAGTCCTACACTGTCTATTACTAGTCTTTTGTATCTTGCACTCCAAGGCTCCGGGTACGTCGGTGACTCCAACCGTAGCCTTCCTTTATTCGGCATGGGCCTCCCTTCTGGATCCATCTAACTGGGCCGCCCAGCAGGCCATGGGCCATGCTACCAACTGTGGGCCACCCGGGTTATCCGGATAGGAGACATGCTATGAGGATACCCATATAGCATATCCCCAAAAGTAGCCCCCGGAGAACTCCGAGATCTTGCGCCGTCTTGCCTCTTCGTGTGGAATGCTCCGTCTAGATAGATGTCGGCAAATCGTCAAGAAATATCTTGTAGTCCTCCCAACGAACCCTGCAAGGTTTTCTCCGTCTTCAACACGTAAGTCGGAGAAATGCTGAATCTTCCATCATACTCTTCTGTAGCCGGACTGGATCCGTCCATGCTGGAATATTCTGATGTGACGGCTCATCTGCCTATGTCAGCTAGGACGATGTAGGCTTAGGTCAGCGACGCCTCGTAACTCACACATGCAGAGAACGCAATCATGTCCGATTTTCCTGCGCAAGCGATACGAACCGTTGGCGGCGACGGTTGGAGACGCGGCAAAATTTCCGCGCACGTTCGCAAACACGTCGTCTACGCGACAACCGTCCGATCAAGCTGCACGAATCTTGACGCTGGAGATGATAAATAGTAACCGTGGTGGAGATTCTACCTTTTATCTCATTCTCTCCTCGCATCAGCTTCTTCCTCCAACGCGTGCCTCCTCAATCTCTCTGCGCCTAACTCGTGAAAAACCCTAGCCTCAATACGCACAAGTCACATCCAACTTCCCTCCATGGCCAGCAGCAGCACCTCTCCTTCCATGGTGGCGTTGAGCGAAGCCGCGGTGAAGCCGGCGAGCTCTATCATCGTGCCCCCAGAGGGCCTGGTCATCCTCGCATCGGCGGTGATTGAGTCCATCGGCGGCGACCACAATCTGGCGGCGCTGGAGCCGTTGGAGGAGGAGCTAGACTCGCACAATGGCGACTGGCGCGGTTCAGATATCACGGATCGTGATATCCAGGAGCTGATCGCCAAGGGCTACCTCCCTGTGACGGAGGGGCTCACCTGGCGGGCGGCGCCGGCCGGCGAGGTGACACCTTCTCCCCAAGACAGAGAAAAGATGTACCTCAAAGACCAACTGGTACGCGGCGTCTCCCTGCCCATCTCCAACTTCTTCCTCTCCGTCTTAAACCACTATAGAGTCCAACCCTAGAATATTTCTCCCAACAGTATCTTAGCGCTTAGCAACTACGTGGCGCTCTACGAGGGTTACTTAGGGATAAAGCCTAGGTTAGACCTCTTCGTGTACTTCTTCACCAAGCCGGAGCTAGTAAGGAAGAACTTAGGAACTACGGCACCATAAGCTTCAAGATTCGACCTGGCCAGCGGTTCCCCGACATCGTCGGCCACGAGTCCTGCAAAAATTGGCAACGGACGTACTTATATAGCCCAGACATTCCTCTGGCTGGCCGACATGTAACGTACCCGGACTTCGTTGACGGAGCCACCGCTGAAGCCTCGTCATGGAGATCACAAGCCTCCCTTCCCTCCGACCTCGATGCTTCCCGCGCCATAAGGCGGATAGAATGGTTCGTAGAGATGGGTTTGACCGGCTTGGACCTATCCATGTGCTGGTTCATCACGCGAATCCAACCTCTGCAGCACCGCGCGAAGCTCATGCACGAGTATACCAGCGATAGAAGGGATAGCCTCCGCATCTCCGTGGACAACTTCTCGAGCGACTCCGTCAAGCTCCGCCTTAAGGACATCGTCAAGGTGAAGGACAAGAAGCATGGCTTCACCATCACCTACGACATGTTCATAGATGGCAAGTGCCCAAAGGTAGGTATTTATTTTCTGTGTATGACATATACTATAGTTCTTCCATCTTGCAAATGTCATCTCATCTAACACGGTGACTTCTCACTTAACAGCTTAGCGATCTAGAGGAGGACAACCTGGCTGCCCAAATCTACAATCCAAAGATGAAGGAAGTCACTGTTGTGTCCGACGATGATGCTCCGTTGGTGCGAAAGCAGAAGAGCTCCACCTCTGATGTTGCCGACGGAGGGAAGAAGAAGAAGATGGAGGGTGGAGCCTCCAAGAAGACTACCGCCGCCCTAGAGACGGAAAAGAGAAAAGTTACCGGGATCCCCTTTGCCAAAGCACCCCCACTTGTGTAAGCTTCTCTTCCTCCGACATTGTCTATTTATCTGTCTTGCTCCTGTACTTATGCATTTTGCACGTTTCAGGAAGAAAGCCATGACCAACCTCAAGAAGACGTCCAAATTGGGGGCTTCTAGAACCATCAAGGACATGCTGCATCACGACGCATCTCCCGCCATCGCCCCTACCACTCCCTCCGGCAAGCCTTCATCTGCCCCGATAAGCTCACAAGCTAAGGAGGCATCTGGCCCTTCCGCCATGGAAGTGGACTTAGGTGCCTCTACTGAGGTTGCTATCGCCGGCGAGCAGGCGACGCAGGAAAGTACCGCCCACAAAATGGCTGAAGCTCCGGCTAAGGATGCCATCGGTGGCGGTAAGGCGGTGGTAGAAGCAGGTACCTCTGTCGTTGGCGGCACCCCCGCACCCAAGAAAACCATAGCCTATCCAAAGATAGTCTATCCGGTACTTACTCCGGGTAGCACTGCTTTGGTCCCTGGCGCGGCACCGACATCTCCGACGTGCGGTCTAGAGGAGCTCCGCCAGCAAGCAGAAATCTTGCAAGGAAATAGCGAATCCTTTGGCAAGCTGTTGGCCGAGAGTGCTACGAACCTCAAGATCATCGCACTTGTAAGTTTTATTTGCCTTTTGCATTTCATATGAGTATCCCACTGTAGCCCCCGAGGATGTAGACGGAAAAACCATAGGTATTTTCATCTATATGCTCTAAGAGTGACAAAGTTAGAAAACCTCTCACTGTAGCCCCCAAGCATATAGGTGGAATGAAATATTCCGACTAGATGCTTTAAGAGTAGCATACACAATGTTTATAAATTTCCATACTGTAGCCCCCAAGCCTCTAGTTGTAACTGAATTAGTTCTGACTAGATGCTTAAAGAAAAGCTAAGCATATATCCGAGTTAAAAAATTTATACTGTAGTCCCCAAGCCTCTAATAGAAAACTGAATTAGTTCCGACTAGATGCTTAAAGAAAAGCTAAGCATAATGCTGAGTCAAAAACTCTCGCTGTATCCCCCGAGAGTCTAGGTGGAAAATTTCCGGCTAGATGCTCCAAGCAGACCAAACAACGTTTGAACTTTGACCTTTTTTCCACGGAATGAGAGTGCTCACAGGGGCATGACCAATGACAAGTACCAGAAGATGCACGCAGACCTGGAAGCTGAAAAGGGTAAAATTGCCTTCTTGAAGGAACAGATCACCAAGAGCAAGCGTCTGTTTTATTTTTTGCATTCGAACTTGGTTTTGTGCCCATATTCTCCGAGTACTCACTGTGTACTTTTCTTTCTCCGACTTGCAGAAACCATCGCCAAGGCCAAGAATATTGTCGAGCAATCCAAGCACATTCAAAAGCTGGATAGCGAGAACAAAATTCTTAAGCAGGAGAGGAATAAAATGCTAAAAATGCATGAAGAGTCGATGAAGGCCCTGCAGGACTCCGCCACTGAGGAAATCAATCGCTTGAAGGAGGAGATTGCGATCTTAAAAGATCAGAAGCAAGCTGCCAATGAGCAGAATCAATGCCATATCAAGGCGTACAAGCTCCTCCAACAAGAGAAAGAATCCTTGGCGGAAACCCTCTGGCAAGCTGACGCCAGCATTTTCAGTAAGTTTTCTCCGTCTTGGATTTCTGTAGTCTGGGTACTCTGAATCTCTGAACTCATGCTCTACTTGTCGGAACTTGCAGCTCCTATGGGTTTAACCCGATCGCCTCCTCCAGCCAAGGAATGCATGGTTCTTGCCGGCAACTTCATCAACACCGCCATCACGCAAGCCAAGGAGATCGCCAAGCCCCTGCAGATAAATATCAAGGCATCAGACTCCGTGGTGAAGTACTCGGAGATTCTACGCCGAGCCCCCGAGCGTATCACAAGCTAGAAAGCTTCATGTGCATAGGCTGGCGCAAGATGGAGCTGTCAATGGTGAAGGCACACTGCGAAGATGCCGACATTGACACGGTGACCTCTGGCATTCCCGACATAGATGACGATGGTAAAGAGATTAACCATGAATCTATCTTGTCGTCGCTCGCGGGCTATGACACCAGAGTTGCCGAGTTGGTAGACGTTAATGTCTTTGTGCCAATGAACACCACCGTCAGCAGCAACCAAGGTTCCTCTGAGTACCTCCACAGCGCCGACTTTGAGGGTGGTTCTCCGGTTGATGACGATGCTACTTCCAAGTCACCTGCGCCAAAGGAATGACGAACAACTTTGTAATATTTGTTTCACCTTTGGTGCATATGTGGAAAAAACTTGTTTATGTAACTTAAGGCGGAAAACAATGGTTTTATTTCCTGCTGCTCAAGAACTAGTTTCCGACATGTATATATTTTTAAGCAAGTGCTAGCTTATCCATTACTTTGGTTCTTATGCTTGACCTTTCGTGAGTCGGAAGACTCGTTGTCGGAACCATGCACTCAAATGATGATGCCCAATGGCACCACCAATAACCTAAGCACAAAATCGCCGACAATAAGTGCCGAAAGTCCCTACTCCAGAATCCACATAAAAACGACAAAGAACGTGTAGACCAGAAAACTTAAGCTAACGCCCGTAGGCGGAATTTTCACAAGGGCAATCGCAAAGCTTGTGCATAAATATTTTACATGATCCAAAAATGAACACTAAAGGAGGTAAAAGACTCAGAAATATGAGTGAACCAGAGAGCTTTATTTCATTGATCATATAAGAGGTACACAATTGGATAAAAAATACTAAGTGTAAAAAGGACATAGCTGTGCTTTGTTCCATGGCCGATCAAGCTTCGGGTAGTCATCATCCGGGTCATGTCGCTTACGCTTATGATCCTCGTTGGGTCTATCCTTCAGTTCACGATTGTCAACAAGGTAGTAAGACCCATTGAGTAGCCCCTTGCTTATGATGAACGGTCCTTCCCATGGCGGGGATAATTTGTGTGACTTCTTCTTCTTAAGTCGGAGCACCAAATCCCCCTCTTTAAACGAGCGATGCCGAACGCGGTGACTATGGTAGCTGCGTAGCTTCTACTGGTAGATGGCGGATCTTTGTCCTGCCAAAACCCGCTCCTCCTCGAGAAGGTCCACATCCAGGCGTCTGGATTCTTCAGCGTCATCTTTGTCGTAGGCGGCAACTCTTGGTGTATCGTGAAGGATGTCGGAAGGTAGGATGGCTTCTTCTCCATATACCATGAAGTAAGGGGTGTAGCCGGTGGATCTGTTGGGTGTAGTTCGTAAACTCCACATCACAGATGGCAATTCTTCCGCCCAGGCTCCAGCTGCTCTATGTAGCGGTGCCTCCAAACGTGGCTTGATTCCCTACAGAATTAATCCATTGGCTCGCTCAACCTGACCATTGGATTGTGGGTGTGCCACAGATGCAAGGTCAAGTCGGATGCCCTTCTCCCAACAATAAGCCTCCACTTCTCTGAGTGACAAGTTGCTGCCGTTGTCGGTGTTAATGCTATGTGGGAGACCAAATCTCACCACTAGATCCTGGAAAAACCTGAGGGCGGTTGCCCCATCAAGCTTTCTAATGGGTTTAGCTTCTATCCATTTAGTGAATTTATCAATTGCTACTAGCAGATGCGTAAACCCACATGGTGCCATCTGTAACTTGCCCCACCATGTCGAGCCCCCAGACTGGAAACGGCCAAGTTTGGTATTGTTCGCAATTATACAACAGGAACATGTGGTTGTCGGGCATAATACTGGCATCCCATGCATGTCTCAACCAGCTTGTCAGTGTCCACCTTCGCGGTCAGCCAATAGAATCCTTGCCGGAAGGCTTTCGCGACTAACGATCGAGGAGCGGCGTGATGCTCGCAATCTCCGAGATGGATTTCACGTAGGATTTCCATACCTTCTAGCTGGGAAACACATTTTAGGTATACACCAGTAGTGCTCCTTTTGTAGAGTTGCCCATTGATTATGGTATAACCCTTTGCTCGTCGTACTATTTGCCGTCTTTCGACTTTGTTGTCGGGCAAAGTTTCGTGTTCGAGATATTCCATGAATGATTTTGTCCAAGCCGGAGGGACCTTGGTCACCATGTTGACGAAAGAGTCAGCTCTATCCGGGTTGTCGATGTCGGCTCCCTTCACAGATGGTGTGCACAGGTGTTCTAGGAAAACTCCTAGCGGAATTTGCTTGCATCCTGATCCAAGTTTAGACAGCAGATCAGCCGCCTCATTTTGCTCCCTTGGCACATACTTGACTTCGTAGACTAAGAAGCTCTTGGCTATCTGTTCCACTTCTTCTCGATATGCCGCCATCATAGGGTTCCGTGCATTCCAGGTGCCAGCCACCTGCTGGGCAACCAAGTCGGAATATCCACAGCAAACTATGCGCTTGATGCCAATATCCTTGGCTACACGCAGTCCGTGAATGAGTGCTTCATACTCCGCCATGTTGTTTGTAGCCTCGAAGTGGATCTGCAGAACGTAGTGTAGCTTGTCTCCTATTGGTGACTGTAGCAATACACCAGCCCCCGAGCCGTTGAGGAGCTTTGATCCGTCAATGTCACATCCCAAGATTTTCCAAATATTGTAATGTGAAAAAAAATAAACAAAATAAATAATTGCTGAAAATTAGGGTGAAAAGAAACTTTTGATCCTAAATGGAAACTTAAAAATCCCATCTTGAACAAACTTTGGTTAAATGTTTGAATCCAAACTAAATTCAAAACAAGTGAAATGCATTCTTATTAAATGCATCTAGAAATTTCAACACTTGGAAAAGAAGCCAAAACCCTAAAACCCTAATGGAAGAAAAACATTTCCAAGTTATCTCCAAGCCTATGGATTTTATCCATATAAGAATTTGTCAACAAACATTTACAAATGATCCAGAAAGACAAATAGAAATATTATAAAACCATGGAAGTTGGTTTCACTTAATTTGAGCCATGGATAAAATCTTATAAATTTAATAAGATAAGGAAATTGAATTTCCAAAGCTAAATAAAGCACTTATCTAAAATCCATACCAAATGGTGAAAATAATCCTAAATATATTTAAAAGGATAAATAAATATCAAATAAGATTTTACAAATTGGAATCACCAAGTTTGGATCTATAAATAAAAAGATATGGATTTTAGAAGATAAAGATAGAATTATTAAATGAGGAATATTTAAAGGCCAAATTAAATCTTGACCCAATACATAAGCAAATGGAATAAATATAATCCAAATCCAAATAAAATAAGGGATAAATAATTTTCCAAATAAAATAAAATGACTTTGACCAAACCCTATTCTATTTGAATAAAGATAAAATCCCTATTAAGAAATGATTAACTAAATCTTGGGAAAATAGTATTTGGAATTCACCTAAGTGAAATCAAAGTTATTTAATTAACTTAAATAAGATCAGGGAAATCTCCCAAATAAAATTTATGGAATTAAAACTATATTTAATTTCATTGGAATAAAGACAAATACCCATTTCAACTGTTTATAAATCATATTAAAGACATTCCTAATAATTCAAGGTGAATTATTTTACACCCAAATAAACAAATAAAACCTACTGAAAAGATTTGGAAGGATTTATATTTCAAATGGAGTTTGAAAAACATTATTAAAATCTTATTTTAATTAATACAAGGGCCTATTTTAATTAATTAATATCACCTAAAAAGAATAAATATATTATTCTAAATTTGACATCAGAATGTGTTATTAAACATTATTTGATTATACTCAAAGTTTTGTTGAAGTTTGAAATTCAAAAGTTGTTTGAATTGATTAAACAAAAATAAAAAACAGATTAATAGAAAAAGAAAAAGGGAAAACATTCAGAACAAAAAAAAAAGAAAAGGAGCAGCCTAGCCCAGCTAGCCCACTAAGCCAGCAGCCCACCTCTCTCCTCTCTTCCCCGAAACGTTTTTCTCACCGCAGAAGGAACCCGCAAACCAACTGACGAGCTGGACCCACTCTCCCTCTCTCTCTCACTGACGCTGAACCCCACCTGCCAGGTTCCTCTTCTTCACCCACGCGACGACCACGCCCCCCCTCGCTGGCCGTTTCTACTGGTTTTAATTCGCATCAATACGCGTCAATGCCTTGCTCTAATCTCGCCGCGACCACGCTGGATTAAACGCCCATTCCTCCTCAGAAGCCTTTCAAGAAATGCGGCGGCAAGCGCGTTGCCCCTGCTGAGAAGAAGCTCAAGTCTGGACCCAAGCCGGACACTGAGTGCTTCTATTGCAAGGACAAGGGTCACTGGAAGCGCAAATGTCCGAAGTACTTAGCGGACAAGAAGGCTGGCACCATCAAAGGTATATTTGATATACATGTTATTGATGTTTTCCTTACTAGACCTCGTTGTAGTGCCTGGGTATTTGATACTGGTTCAGTTGCTAATATTTGTAACTCGAAACAGGAGCTACGGAATAGACGGCGGCTTGCGAGGGATAAGGTGACGATGCGCGTTGGCAACGGACCAAGAGTTGATGTGATGGCCGTCGGCACGCTCTCCTTAGTTTTACCTTCGGGATTAGTTTTAAACCTTAATAAATGTTATTATGTGCCTGCGTTGAGCCTGAACATTATTTCTGGATTGTGTTTATTGCAAGACGGTTATTCATTTAAATCGGAGAATAATGGTTGTTCTATTTATATGAGTAACATCTTTTATGGTCATGCACCTGCTCTGAATGGTTTATTTCTTCTAAATCTCGAAAGGGATGAAACACACATCCATAACATTGAGGCTAAGAGATGCAAAGTAGATAGTGATAATACTACTTATTTGTGGCACTGTCGTCTAGGTCATATTGGTGTAAAGCGCATGAAGAAACTCCATTCTGATGGACTTTTGGAGTCTCTTGATTTTGAATCATTTGACACATGCGAACCATGCCTCATGGGCAAGATGATCAAAACCCCGTTCTCCGGAATGATGGAGCGATCAACGGACTTGTTGGAAATCATACATACCGATGTATGCGGACCGATGAGTGTTTCGACGCGCGATGGATATCGCTATTTTCTCACTTTTACTGATGACTTAAGTAGATATGGGTATATCTATTTAATGAAACATAAATCTGAAACATTTGAAAAGTTCAAGGAATTTCAGAATGAAGTGGAGAACCATCGTAACAGAAAGATTAAGTTTCTACGATCTGATCGTGGGGGTGAATATTTGAGTTATGATTTTCTCACGCATCTTAAAGCAAGAGGAATCGTTTCGCAACTCACGCCACCCGGAACACCACAGCGCAATGGTGTGTCTGAACACCGGAATCGAACCCTATTAGATATGGTCCGATCAATGATGTCTCTTACTGATTTTCCGTTATCATTTTGGGGTTATGCATTAGAAACCGCTGCATTCACTTTAAATAGGGCACCATCTAAATCCGTTGAGACGACACCGTATGAACTGTGGTTTGGTGCTAAACCTAAGTTGTCGTTTCTTAAAGTTTGGGGATGCGAAGCTTACGTCAAGAAGTTGATGCCGGACAAGCTCGAACCCAAAGCGGAGAAATGCGTCTTCATAGGATACCCTAAGGAAACTATTGGGTATACCTTCTATCACAGAATCGAAGGCAAAGTGTTTGTCGCAAAGAACGGTTCCTTTCTTGAGAAGGAGTTTCTCTCAAAATAAGTGAGTGGGAGGAAAGTAGAGATAGACGAGGTTGTTGAAACTTCTCTTGAGTTAGAGAGTAGCGCAACACCTGAAATTGTTCCAGTGCCGCCTGCACCAACGATAGAGGAAGCTAATGATAATGATCATGAATCTTCGGACGATGCTACTACTGAACGTCGCAGGTCGACAAGGTCGCGTGCCCCTCCTGAGTGGTACGGCAACCCTGTCTTAACTGTCTTGTTAGTAGATGACAGTGAACCTGCGAACTATGAGGAAGCGATGATGAGCCCAGACTCTACAGAAATGGCTAGAGGCCATGAAATCCGAATTGGGATCCATGAGCGAAAACCAAGTATGGACTTTGGTGGACCCTCCTAGCGACCGAAAGGCCGTTGAGTGCAAATGGATTTCAAGAAGAAAACGGAAGCGGATGGTAATGTTACCGTCTATAAAGCACGGCTTGTCGCGAAAGGTTTTCGACAAGTTCAAGGTGTTGACTACGATGAGACTTTCTCTCCCGTAGCGATGTTTAATTCCATTCGGATTTTATTAGCAATTGTTGCGTTTCATGATTATGAAATCTGGTAGATGGATTTCAAGACTGCATTCCTCAATGGCAACATTGATGAAGAGTTGTATATGATGCAAGCCGAAGGTTTTGTCGATCCTAAGGATGATGATAAAGTGTGCAAACTTGAGCGTTCCATTTATGGACTCAAGCAAGCATCTCGGAGTTGGATCCTTCGTTTTGATCAAGTGATCAAGAGCTTTGGATTTGTTCCAAATTGCTACGAAGCTTGCATCTACAAGAAAGTGAGTGGGAGCTCGGTGACATTTCTGGTATTATATGTGGATCACATATTGATTATTGGAAATGACATTAACATGCTTAACGATGTGAAGAGTTATTTGAACAAGTGTTTTTCAATGAAAGACCTAGGTGAAGCTGCTTATATATTGGGCATCAAAATCTATAGAGATAGACAAAGACGCCTGATAGCTTTAAGCCAGAGTACATACCTAGACAAAGTTATGAAAAGGTTCAGAATGGATAAGGCAAAGAAGGGTTCAGTGCCTATGTTGTCAGGTAAGATATTGAGCAAGGCTCAGTGTCCAGCTACGGTAAATGATAGAGAAGCTATGAGCAAAGTGCCTTATGCCTCGGCCATAGGTTCTATCATGTATGCCATGCTGTGTACTAGACCGGATGTGTCCAATGCTCTTAGTTTGATGAGAAGATATCAAAGTGATCCAGGAGTGGAACACTGGACAGCCGTGAAGAACATCCTAAAGTACCTAAATAGGACTAAAGAAATGTTCTTAGTCTATGGAGGTGATGAACAGCTTGTCGTAAAGGGTTACGTCGACGCTAGTTTCGACACCGACAAGGATGATTCTAAATCTCAGACATGATACGTTTATATTTTGAATGGAGGAGCTGTGAGCTGGAGAAGCTGCAAGCAAAGCGTGATCGCGGGATCTATAGTAGAAGCGGAATACATGGCTGCTACAGAAGCGTCAAGTGAAGGAGTTTGGATCAGGAACTTCATCACTTAGCTTGGCGTGGTTCCAAGTGCATCGGACCTACTGGAGATATTGTGTGACAACACTGGCGCCATAGCACTCGCTAAGGAACCAAGATATCATCCAAAGACCAAGCATATCAACCGCAAGTTTCATATAATCCGAGATTATATAGCAGATGGAGATCTAAAGATTAGCAAAGTACATCTGAATGTCGCAGATCCATTGACTAAACCTCTTCCACGTGTAAAACATGATCAGCACCTCAGTGCCATGGGTGTGAGATTGTTGCCAAATGTAAACTAGATTATTGACTCTAGTGCAAGTGGGAGACTGTTGGAATTATGCCCTTGAGGCAATAATAAAGATGTTATTATTATAATTCTTGTTCATGATAAAGTTTATATTCCATGCTAGAATTGTATTAAGCGGAAACTTTAATACTTGTGTGGTTTGTGAACAACACCGTGTCCCTAGTATGCCTCTATGGACTAGCTCATTGATTAATGATGGTTAAGGTTTCCTAACCATAGACATGAGTTGTCAATTGATAATGAGATCATATCATTGGGAGAATGATATGATGGACAGACCCAAACTAAGCAGAGCAATTAGATCGTGTCATCGTGTTCATCTTTGCGAAGCTTTTCTTATGTCAAATATTGTATTCCTTAGACCATGAGATAATACAACTCCCTGGTATCGGAAGAAAGCTTTGAGGTCATCAAACATCATCCTATGAGAGGGTGATCATAAAGGTGTCTCTTAGGTGATCGGAAAGTATCTGTTGGGTTGTGTGTATCGAGATGGGATTTGTCCCTCCCAAGTCGGAGAGATATACTTCGGGCCCACTCGGTAATCGATATCAACACCGCTTGCAAGCATGTGGTTAAGGAGTTAATCACAAAGTGATATTGGATTACGGAACGATTAAATTACTTGCTGTGAACGAGATTGAACTAGGTATGACGGTACCGACGATCAAATCTCGGGCAAGTAAAATATCGCGAGACGAAGGGAATATATATATATATATGGGATTGATTGAATCCTGGCATCGTGGTTCATCCGATATGATCATCCATGAATGTGTGGGAGTCAATATGGGTTTCCAGACCCCGCTGTTGATTATTGATATAAGATCATGTCTGCATGTTCTCGAACCCGAAGGGTCACACACTTAACGTGTCTCGACGCTAGGATAGATTGGATAATTGGTTTATGAGTTTTTGTTCGGAGTCTCGGATGGGATCCGGGACATCACGAGAGGTTCCGGAATGGTCCGGAGAATAAGATTCATATAAGGCAAAGCAGATTTTGGAGTTCGGAATTGTTCCGGGTTAATCGGTATTATACCGGAAGCTTCTAGAACCTCCCGGAGGGGGACCAACGTGGTCCCACTTGTCGGGAGGGGGCGTGGGCCTACAAGGGAGTGCCCTGGCCGCATTGGGCCAGGGGCACAAGGACCCATAGGCCCAGCCGGCCAAAACCCTAGGGAAACCTTCTAGAAGGAAGGGGAAAACTTGCCCCCCACTCCAACCCTTGGGGCCGCCGCCCTAGGGCTTTGAGGAGGGGTCAAGGGGGCCGGACAGCCCTCTATATATAGAGGGCTGGGGCGCACCAACCCCACACACCTCATCCTCCAACCCTAGCCGTCCTGCTACCCTCCTCTCTCTCTCTCCCTCCCGACTGCGTGTAGGCGAAGCCCTGCTGCAGAAACTATCCACCACTTGCACCGCGCCGTCGCGTTGTAGATCCAATCCGTCTCTCCACCATACTTGCTGGACCGAGGAAGGAGGAGACATCGAGGTGCCACACGTGTGCATCTCTCGGAGGCATCGCCACTTGCGGTGTTAGATCAGATCGGATCGCGAGGAGGAGAAGCGAGTACGACTACATCCCCCATGTTCCGACGAACGTTCCGCTGTGCGAATCTTCAAGGGTATGAAGATCTCATCTAATCTCTCTCGTTGTTTGCATCTCCTAGATTAGATCTTGGCTTTCCCCGTTCGCTTCCGTAGAAAATTTTGATTTACTATGCTGCGAAACCCTTCACCCCCTCCCCTATAAAAGGACCCCCTCCTCTCACTTGTCTCTCACACCTCCTCGCGAAGGATCTCTCTCCCCCCTTTAGAATTTCCCCATGGTCTCGGATCAGCGAGATACATGTTCCCGGTGGCTTTTTCTGGAAGCATTTGTAGCTTTCGCTGCTTCGCTGGAGCGAGGGCGCGGAGGTTTTCGGGGTACCCGTACGTCTATGCGATCACGGATGCACCATTTCTTTGAGGTGCTGGACTTGATCGTGCTGGACCGGCTGGACCAGATGGACTTCATCACGATCTTGAGATCGGCAAGCGTTCGTCTACATCATCCACGAGTACAACCTCGTTAACGCTATTCGGTCTTCAAGGGTATGTATTCTATGGATGTATATCCACCCGTTGCTTGTATCTAGTAGATAGATCTTGGTACTTAGATGTTCCCATCGTAGGAAATTTTTTGTTTTCTATGCTGCGAACCCTACACGCAGGAGATGGCTGAAGCGCCGGAGATGGCTGCCGCGCAGGAGATGGCTGAAGCGGCTCAGACTGCTGACGCTGCGGAGACGGCGGGGGTGCCAGTGGCCTCCAATTTGGAAGCACGATGTGTTCCTTCTTCCAAAGAATGGTTGTTTTCACTACAAATTTGAGTTGAGTTTCCCCTTCACCTGTAGCATGGTCAAGCTGTGCTTCCTCATATTCCTTCACAACCTCATCCACCCCGACAATAGCATAGCCATCTGGAATCGGTCGGCAGTGGTAAGTTCCACCAGCTACAGGAGGTAAGGCATAGCCGACAGCCACCTTAATGGATAAGCCCATTAATCTCACATGTAGCTCAGCGTGTTCGCTCTCCGTGATCTCATCCACGGGGTATCGAGGACCCGACATTTCAAGCGTGGGCTGCACGTTCTCCGTGGAAGCCACGCTGCTTTTCCGCGCAGAGTCTGGGCCGCCGACAGCTTCCAATGCAGGCTCTTCGTGCCGCTGAGATGGACCGGTAGCTTGATGGCTCTGTTGTGCATTCACTTGCGCCTGCAGCGCCACAAGTGCATGTTCTATCTATGTCATCCGCTCTGTACGCTCTTTTTCTTTTCTGCCGCACCATCTGTAAGAGTCGCTCCACTCGGCAAACCCATCCTTCCACGTCATACCCCCGTGCCCCGTGCATGTCCAGGGTGTTCTTTTTACCGATGGCGCGTGTGAGCTGGTCATTCTCTCTGTCGGGATGGAAGGTCCTGGCGGCTGTTTCCTCGTATGTCGTGATGAGTTCAGTGACGTGTTTGGCAAGGAGGGTTAGGAAGATACATAATCCTGTTTCTGGGTCCAACCATGCCCCGATTCCGTAGAACTAAGTCTTTGCACGTAGGTCCCACCCATCTGTCTGGGGTGTGATCCCTCTAGCACGTAGGGCCTTCTCAACTTCCTCCCACTTAGGCCTTTGAGATATGTAGCCACCTGACCCCGTCCTCTGGTGATATTCCTTCTTCTGGGCATTAAGCGTATTGGTTTCTGACCTCTTTTTATCTATAGCACCTTTTTTATATGTCACAAATTCGGGCCAGTGAGGTCTTATCTTCGCATAATATGCGTCTTCGAAATTTGGAGTCTCGCCAGCTTTGACAAATTTGTTCAATTTTGTCTTCCAGTTGCGGAAAGCGCCAGCCATCTTCATTAGAGTCCACTCTTTGACCTTTTTCTTTATAACCGGGTTATTTTCATCCTCCTCTGGCGGAAGGGTGAAATTTACCAACAACGAATTCCAAAGCGTTTCTTTTGATCTTTCATCGACAAAGGTACCGTCGCCCTTCTTTTTGGGATTTGGTCCCTAACAAGAACTCCATCGGCCTTCTTGGGCTCCATCGGCCTGCCATCAACACGGACTGCTTCGATCGTGAACTTTGCACGATCTTTCAACCGATGGCTCGCGCCTCGCTTGTTCTTTTTCATAGAAGAAGATGGTTGCTGGCTGGTCGATCCAGAGGGCTAAAAGAAGAAAGAAGCGTTAATTAATACATGTAGAAGAAGATTGTTGGTGGAAATCAGTAGAGGCTTACTCAATGCATATACCTCGACGGACTTTGCAATCACTAAAGTGCGTTCACTGGAGTCGTCATCTTCTTCATGACTACTTGAGCTGTCATCATGTCCCTCCAAGTTCAGATATTGTGAGGTGTCCTCATCAATAATGTTCTCCATTATTTATTCTTCTTCAAGGTTTCTACTAAGTGGATCCATAGTTTCTAAAACAATAATATTATTTAGAGTAAGAGAGTAAACATTCAAGTGGACTTGGATTCATACACAAATATACATACTATTCATACAAAAATACACACATAAATACACAAATGAAATTAAAACCCTAAGGATGCTTGATCATTTTAAACGAGTTACGAGGGGTCCAAACCCTAATCAGGATGAGTCAGAGCGCCACAACGACACCCCCAAGATGCTAACGTTGGCAGGATGCAAGTTTGTATACAAGTGGGGCGGGTTTGCGGACAATTATTTAGTCTCAAACAGCTACACCTACATGCAGTCCAATTTGTATACAAGTTTTAATCTATGCATATAGTACAATTTATATTAGCCGGTGAAACTATGTTGCCCGGGAACCCGCCCCGCTTGACACCCTATCTATACTACTACTCCCTCCATAATTACATGCCATCTTAGTTTCGAGTTTCCCGATTTTGACCATCAAGTTCACCAACACTAAGTAAACAATATTATCGATGTTACAACATCAGAAACTTTACTCAAATATGAATACACGACTATATCTTTTATACATCACACATATTCCCCACATTGTTCACCAAATGATGGTCAATATTTGTGGACGGATGGAGTACAAATGTAGTATTTGAGATAAATATATGCCCATGGTTTATTTCTCTATTTCTAGATATTTTATCTACAATCAAACAGAGAAAGCTTGACTTCACTTTGATATAAAGAACTGTCTAGTATTACAGAGGCTCGGAGAAATAGAGTAAGTATTCCTATGTAGTCATAGGTTGTTTGTTATGTAGAGGAAATTAGTGGATCAACACTTTTAAGTGCGCAAAGCCGGTGATCACCGCACCATGCCTCTGAGAACATATGGTGCATTGACATGCATGTCAAAGCATTCTTTGACATTTTGAAATGAGGTTTTAGATAATATGTGCATATAAACCTATAGGAGCGAAACATGATTTCCGAAGGGTGACCTTTTTTAAATATCTCTAATCGGATTGATTCAAAGTCTATTCATCTTGTTTTAATGTCATTTATTTCTACAAAGTTTCACTACAAATAAGTAGCAGAGACCTGTCAAAAAAAATAGAGAGACCCGCTCCCGTGCGGCCGCGCCAGGCCGCACCGGGGCGCCGCCGACGACTGCCGGCCGCATGCTTCCTCGAATGACGCAGAGGCATGGACGGAGTGGCGCCAACGCGCGAGCTCCACTGAAATCTGCCGGCCGGCGGCGCCAACGTGCGCGTGAGCTCCACACCGCCGCCAAAGGGAGGAAACAGAGGAAACAGAGCTCCTCACCACGAGCACGACGGCGTCGGTGGGGTTCTTGTAGGCGCCGGCGTCGTCGTCGGCTTCGGTGGCGCGCGCGCGGTGGCGGTGGCGGTGACGGTCTTGGTGCACGCGAGGGAGACGACGGCTCCGATCGAGTTGGCGGTGGCGGACGACACGAGGGCGGCGACGGCAAGGGAGGCGACGGAGAGGTCTGGACGGCGTCGGCGCGGCTGCTCTCTGTTTTTCTCTGCGCGCGGTGGCGGGTTCGATCTAGCTCTGGGAGGGAGAAAGGAAGGTGAAGGCGCATTTAATACCCCTCTTTAACACTGGTTCGGGGCTGGAACCGGTGTTACAGGGGGGGGCGCATTTATTTCATGCATTAAAGGGGCATTTTTAATTAAAAAATATGATATGAATTTAGAAAATTCATATCTTTTTCATTTCAACTCAGAAAAATATGAATAATATATCATAATTTTCAGAAAAATAATATCTATCCATTCATGTAAAAACATTTTATATTTACTTTAGATGAAAATGTCAAAATGATTAAAACACTTACATATAAATTTTGATTATTCAATTCAAAGAAAAATAAATTGTCAAATCCTAAAACTTTGAACATAAGAAATATTAAGCATATAAAAAGGAATATAACCCTATTTTATTAGAGAAAATCATATTTTAATGCCGCATCTTTTGTATTAACATTTTTGAATTGATTGGATATTTAAATGCCGCATCTTTTGTATACACTTGAATCTGACCAAGCCTCGCTCAACTTGCATTGGTTTTTTTATAAAATACCATATTTTGAACCTAAAAATGATTTTTGTAAAAAATCATGAGCATCGTATCATGTACCTGTAGTTCATATCTGACCCACTTCCTGCCGATTCGGCAGTAATTTGTCTTTTTCACCAGAGGTGGACGGAAAGGTTTCAGATCCCCATGTTGGTACATTGTCCATATAAGGTGGTCTAGTATTTTTGTAAAATGTGTTGGTGGTTTTTTGAATTAGCCATTTGGTGGTTGCTTCACAAAACCGTCTGTTTTTTATGCTCGGAAAATGGAAAATGCCTTTTTGGTGCGATAAAAAGGAAAACTTCCTCTTGCAACATTGTTTGCCATGCCATGATGCACATGTATGAACAATATGGCCATATTATCACAAACTATGCCTTGATTCTAGCCATAACATTGGTCATTTGACCCGAAAGCCAAGAAACCTTGAATGAGATAAGTCATTTTGTGAAGGAGATAGAATTGGAATTAAAATACAGAATGCAACTAATAGTAAGTTACATAAAGCACGACTGAAAATTAAGATACATAAAAGAACTGAAAATTAAGATACATGGCCAGATTAAGTAATAATCGGCCGAACTTGTTTCGAAATATTGGAGTGATTCAGTCATGCTCCTTCCTACACCTGTAATACTCGCCACTGTAGTCATCGTACTCGCCGCCGCCGTCATCGCTGTCGTCATCGGGGTTGCCATAATTGAACCTTGAAGGCTGAGTACGCGTGGGCTGGACTTGAGGGTAGTGAAGACGGGGGTTAGAGTCGGCGGCAGTGTCATAGGCCATGACGCTCTGGAGAGTCCGACCGCGCCACCATAGCCGACGGCCGGCCTCGTTGAAGTTAGGAGGAGGTGGGCCATCCTCCTCGTGCCTGGCGAGCACCCTCTCACGCCGATCCACGAAGAAGGCTTCCCAAGTAGGGAAATAATTGGGATGCCATCTGGGATTCCTCCGCTGCTCCGGCGTGAGCTCGAAGTAGTAATGGTTCGTGATGGCCATCCGGAGCGCCACACCTAGAGGGACAGGAGGAACCGGCATGCCTCCGGCGCTCAGCATCCAGCCGATGGGGACACAGTAGCCCGGCGGGCAGGGGTAGTTCGAAGCGCAAAGCGCCTCCGCCTCCCTGGGGATTAGTGCTACGGTGGAAGCCATGTGAAAGAGTGATGTGGTTGTAGATATGAGTCTAGAGATGTGCAATGACAATGGAGGCCAACCCTACTTATATATATATATAGTGAACTGGAGGGAAGAACTAGAGGGAAGAACTGGCGGGAAAAAATGCCGGGAAGAAAAATGGCGTGAAAAAATATGGAGGGAAGAAATAGAGGGAAGAAAATGGCTCATTTAATACATATACTGTTAACAGAAGAAATATGACATTGTTCTAAAAATGGGATGGTTGGAGGGATTTCAGGCTAGGCCAGGCAGCACTAATGATAGGGGTGAGTGTCGATATTATGTCGTGCGGCATGTACCTTGTCCCGGATGGTGTCACCAACCGGGACTAAAGATTGCTTTACATCCTAGGGTGCCTTTTCCACGCAGTCTCCCCTCATGTCGTGATTCTAGAACACCAATCGCCTTAAGGTCAGGAATAAAATCAACACAGAACTCAATGACCTCCTCTGTTACATAGCCCTTGGAGATGCTTCCTTCTGGCCTAGCACGATTATGAACATATTTCTTTAAGACTCCCATGTACCTCTCAAAGGGGAACATATTGTGTAGAAATACAGGACCGACAATGGCAATCTCTTCTACTAGGTGAACCAGGAGATGCGTCATAATATTGAAGAAGGATGGTGGGAACACCAACTCAAAGCTGACAAGACATTGGGCCACATCTGTTTGTAACCCTGGTAGGCTTTCTGGATCGATTACCTTCTAAGATATTGCATTGAGGAATGCACATAGCTTCACAATGGGTACTCGAACATTTTCAGGTAGAAGCCCCCTCAAAGCAATCGGAAGCAATTGTGTCATAATCACGTGGCAGTCATGAGACTTCAGGTTTTGGAATTTTTTCTCTGCCATATTTATTATTCCCTTTATATTCGACGAGAAGCCAGACGGGACCTTGATACTGCTTAGACATTCAAAAAAGATTTCCTTCTCTGCTTTGGTAAGAGCGTAGCTGGCAGGAGTTAAGTGGCATCGTTTACCCTTCTCCTTCTCAGGATGCATAGGCTCCATCCGCGTCCGTTTTCTTCTTGAATATCCATTTGCACTCAACGGCCTTTCGGTCGCTAGGAGGATCCACCAAAGTCCATACTTGGTTTTCGCTCATGGATCCCAATTCGGATTTCATGGCTTCCAGCCATTTCTCAGAGTCTGGGCTCATCATCGCTTCCTCATAGTTCGTAGGTTCACTGTCTTCTACCAACAAGACAGTCAAGACAGGGTTGCCGTACCACTCAGGAGGGGCACGCGACCTTGTCGACCTGCGACGTTCGATGCGACATCGTCCAAGCTTCATGATCCTTGTCATTAGCTTTCTCTATTGTTGGTGCGGACCTTTGGAACAATTTCAGGTCTTGCGCTACTCTCCAATTCAAGAGAAGGTTCAATAACCTCGTCTAGCTCTACTTTCCTCCCACTCACTTCTTTTCGAGAGAAACTCCTTATCAAGAAAGAAACCGTTCTTTCTGACAAACACTTTGCCTTGGTTACGTGATAGAAGGTATACCCAATGGTTTCCTTAGGGTATCCTATGAAGACGCATTTCTCCGCTTTGGGTTCGAGCTTGTCCGGCATCAACTTCTTGGCGTAAGCTTCGCATCCCCAAACTTTAAGAAAGCGACAACTTAGGTTTAGCACCAAACCACAGTTCATACGGTGTCGTCTCAAAGGATTTAGATGGAGCCCTATTTAAAGTGAATGCAGCGGTTTCTAATGCATAACCCCAAAATGATAACGGCAAATCAAGAAGAGACATCATTGATCGGACCATATCTAATAGGGTTCGATTCGTGTCGAGACACACCATTGCGCTGTGGTGTTCGGGTGGCGTGAGTTGTGAAACGATTCCACTTGCTTTAAGATGCGTGAGAAAATCATAACTCAAATATTCACCTCCACTATCGGATCGTAGAAACTTAATCTTTACATTCGATGGTTCTCCACTTCATTCGAAATTCCTTGAACTTTTCAAATGTTTCAGATTTATGTTTCATTAAATAGATATACCCATATCTACTTAAGTCATCGGTAAAAGTGAGGAAATAGCGATATCCACCGGCGTGAAACACTCATCGGTCGCATACATCGGTATGTATGATTTCCAACAAGTCCGTTGCTCGCTCCATCATACCGAGAACGGGTTTTGATCATCTTGCCCATGAGGCATGGTTCGCATGTGTCAAATGATTCAAAATCAAGAGACTCCAAAGTCCATCGAATGGAGTTTCTTCATGTGCTTTACACCAATATGACCTGAGCAGCGATTACACAAATAAGTAGTATTATCACTATCTACTTTGCATCTCTTAGCCTCAATGTTATGGATGTGTGTTTCATCCCTTTCGAGATTTAGAAGAAATAAACCATTCACAAGAGGTGCATGACCATAAAAGATGTTACTCATATAAATAGAACAACCATTATTCTCCGATTTAAATGAATAACCGTCTTGCAATAAACATGATCCGGAAATAATGTTCATGCTCAACGCAGGCACATAATAACATTTATTAAGGTTTAAAACTAATCCCGAAGGTAAAACTAAGGAGAGCGTGCCGACGGCCATCACATCAACTCTTGATCCGTTGTCAACGCGCATCGTCACCTCATCCCTCGCAAGCCGCCGTCTATTCCGTAGCTCCTGTTTCGAGTTACAAATATTAGCAACTGAACCGGTATCAAATACCCAGGCACTACAACGAGGGCTAGTAAGGAAAACATCAATAACATGTATATCAAATATACCTTTGATGGTGCCAGCCTTCTTGTCCATGATACTTGGACGATTGCGCTTCCAGGACCCCTGTCCTTGCAATAGAAGCACTCGATTGTCCGGCTTAGGACCGGACTGAGCTTCTTCTCAGCGAGGGCATTGCGCTTGCCGCCCTTCTTGAAGGGCTTCTTTGCTCCTTACCTTTCTTAAAGGAGGGCTTGTTGACCATCAACACATGATTATCCTCCTTGATGTCCACTTCCGCAGCCTTGACTTTGCGAAGAGCTCGGTGATCGTATCAGTGGAACCAATCAGATTATGAGTCACTACAAAACTTTTGTAGCTAGGAGGGAGTGATTGCAGAACCCTGTCAATCTTGAGCTCCTCTGGAATCGTGCATTCCAGTTGCTCAAGCGTTGAGTGTAGCCCGACATCTTTATGGCGTGCTCACTAGGAACTCCCTTCCTCCATCTTGCAGTTAAAGAACTTCTCAGAGATCTCATATCTCTCAGAACGGGCTTGAGTATGAAACATGGTTTTCAGCTCCTCGAGAATCTCAAAGGGCCCGGGATAGGTTTCAAAATGATTTTGAAGCTCGGTTCCATAGCAAACAACATGGTGCTCTTAATCACACCATAATCATCTTTCTTGCGATGATAGACAGCTTTCTCATCGGTAGCCGATTGCAGGGGGTCACCTAACGCTTTACCAAGGACATAGTCCTTTTGTCCATGACAGAATGATTCTTAGATTGCGGAACCAATTGGTGAAGTTAGACCCATTGTTTCTAAGCTTTTCCTTCTCAGCAAAAGCGTTGAAGTTGAAGTTGGATTTGGCCATGTGATCTACTGATTTGCAAGTACAATTTAGACTATGTTCATGATAAATAGTTCAACTTAATCAAATTACTAGATGAACTCCACTAAATTCAACATCCCTCAAGTTGTTTAGTGAACACGATCCAAATTCACCACACCTAATCCGATCATCACGAGAAGAGATGTGGTTTCAATGGTGGACAACAAAGTGTCGATCATATCATTCATATGACTCATGCTTAACCTTTCGGTTCTTGTGTTCGAGGCCATGTCATACATGCTAGGCTCGTCAAGTTAGACCCAAGTATTTCTGCGTGTGCAAAAGCGGCTTGCACCCGTTGTATGTGAGCGTAGAGTCTATAGCACCCGATCATCACGTGATGCTTGGACACGACGAACTTTCATAGCGGTGCATACTTGGGAGAACACAGTTTTATCTTGATCTTTAAGTGAGGAATCATCTTATAATGCTACCGTAGCGATCTAAGCATAATAAGATACATAAAGGGATAAACATCACATGCATATAACTTTATGTGACATGGTATAGCCAATCTTCGCAATGATCTCCATCTTGTGCGTTCGGCATGATCTCCATCACTCCACCATGATTGCCTCCACCACGAATAGCAACTACAACTATTGCTAACTACTTAGCGATAAAGTAAATCTATTACATGGCGTATAAGAAGTTGACTCAGGTCATACACAATTATAAAGACAACCATATGGCTCTGCCGGTTGTGTACTCATCGACATGCAAGTCGTGAAACATTACAAAACATGATCATCGCATACAATATACACATCACATCTTGGGCCATACCATATCACGAAACACTCCTGCAAAAACAAGTTAGACGCCTCTACTTTGTTGTTGCATGTTTATGTGGCTTATGGGAGTAGATGCTAAGAACGATTCTTACCTACGGAAAGCCACAACGGTGATATTATGGTTGCCAAACTCCGGTGTTAATCCCATGACAACTATAGTGAGAGAAATCGGCGTCCACCGGCCGCATGTGTGGAACAAGCCACCGCGTCAAGTGCGGAGCGGTCTCGCGACGGCGTCGCGTAAGGTTGGCTGGACCGCTTCAATCTCACTATCCGCGTCATAAGAAGAACACAAACAAGAGGCTTGCAACAGAAAACATCAACGCCGCAACAACCATGTTGCGTTACTCGTGAAACACATCTACGCATAGATCTAGCTCGATACCCTTGAAGGGTTTTGGCATAGTAAATCAAAAATTTCTACGGGCGAGCGGAGGAAAGCCAAGATCTAATCTAGGAGATGCAAACAACGAGAGAGATTGGATTAGATCTTCATACCCTTGAAGATTCGCACAGCTGAACGTTAAATCGAAAGCGTGGGTGATGTAGTCGTACTCGCTTCTCCTCCTCGCGATCCGATCCGATCTAGCACCACAAGTGGCGGTGCCTCCGTGAGATGCACACGTGCAGCACCTCGACGTCTCCTCCTTCCTCGGACCAGCGAGTATGGTGGAGAGATAGATTGGATCTACAACACGACGGCGTGGTGTATATGGTGGAGAATTTCTGCAGGGCTTCGCCTACAAAGCGATCGGGAGGGAGAGAGGAAGGTAGCAAGGCTGCTAGGGCTTGGAGGAAGGTGTGGTGGGAGGGGGCGCACCACCCCTCTATATATAGAGGGGGGGCAGCCCTTGCCCCTCCTCCAAGCCTATCTCTAGTTTAAACAATTTAAACTCTCCCTTATCTAGAAATCCTATCTCTAGTTTAAACGATTTAAACTCTCCCTTATCTAGAAATTCTATCTCGAGATTTAAGCAGTCAAATCTCTCTAGAATCGGCTGGGCCCTATGGGGCCTTGTGCCCCTGGCCCAATGCGACCAGGACACTCCCTCATAGGCCCATGCCCCCTCCTGAAAGGTGGGGCCACGTTGGTCCCCTTCGGAAGGTTCTAGAAGCTTCCGGTACAATACCGATTAACCCGGAACAATTCGAACTCCAAAACTGCCTTTGCCTTATATGAATCTTATTCTCCGGACCATTCCGGAACCTCTCGTGATATCCCGGATCCCATACGAGACTCGAACAAAATTCATAAACCAATTATCCAATCTATCCTAGCTTGAGATACGTTAAGTGTGACCTGCGGGTTCGAGAATATCGAACATGATCTTCTATCAATAATCAGCGGGGTGCAGGCACCCATATTGACTCACACATTCATCGATGATCATATCGGATGAACCACGATGCCAGGATTCAATCAATCCCATATATATATTCCTTCGTCTCGCGATATTTTACTTGCCGAGATTCGATCGTGCGTACCGTCATACCTAGTTCAATCTCGTTCACGCAAGTACTTTACTGTTCCGTAATCCGATATCACTTTGTGATTAAATCCTTAACCACATGCTTGCAAGCGGTGTTGATATCGATTAAGTGGGCCAAGTATATCTCTCCGACTTGGGAGGGACAAATTCCATCTCGATACATACAACCCAATGATACTTTCCGATTACCTGAGAGACACCTTTATGATCACCCTCTCATAGGATGACGTTTGATGACCTCAAAGCTTTCTTCCGGTACCATGGAGTCGCATTATCTCATGGTCTAAGGAATACAATATTTGACATAGGAAAAGCTTCGCAAAGATGAACACGATGAACGATCTAATTGCTTCGCTTAGTTTGGGTGCATCCATCATATCATTCTCCCAATGATATGATCTCATTATCAATTGACAACTCATGTCTATGGTTAGGAAACCTTAACCATCATTGATCAATGAGCTAGTCCATAGAGGCGTACTAGGGACACGGTGTTGTTTACAAACCACACAAGTATTAAAGTTTCCGCTTAATACAATTCTAGCATGGAATATAAACTTTATCATGAACAAGAATTATAATAATAACATCTTTATTATTGCCTCTAGGGCATAATTCCAACAGTCTCCCACTTGCACTAGAGTCAATAATCTAGTTTACATCTGGCAACAATCTCACACCCATGGCAATGAGGTGTTGATCATGTTTTACACGTGGAAGAGGTTTATTCAGTGGATCTGCGACATTCAGATCCGTATGTACTTTGCTAATCTTCAGATCTCCATATGCTATATAATCTCGGATTATATGAAACTTGCGGTTGATATGCTTGGTCTTTGGATGATATCTTGGTTCCTTAGCGAGTGCTATGGCGCCAGTGTTGTCACACAATATCTCCAGTGGGTCCAATGCACTTGGAACCACGCCAATCTTAGTGATGAAGTTTCTGATCCAAACTCCTTCACTTGACGCTTCTGCAGCAGCCATGTATTCCGCTTCTACTGTAGATCCCGCGATCACGCTTTGCTTGCAGCTTCTCCAGCTCACAGCTCCTCCATTCAAAATATAAACGTATCCTGTCTGAGATTTGGAATCATCCTTGTCGGTGTCGAAACTAGCATCGACGTAACATTTTACGACAATCTGTTCATCACCCCCATAGATTAAGAACATTTCTTTAGTTCTATTTAGGTACTTTAGGATGTTCTTCACGGCTGTCGATGTTCCACTGGATCACTTTGATATCTCGTCAAACTAAGAGCATTGGACACATCCGGTCTAGTACACAGATGGCATACATGATGGAACCTATGGCCGAGGCATAAGGCACTTTGCTCATAGCTTCCCTATCATTTACCGTAGTGGACACCGAGCCTTGCTCAATATCTTACGACAACATAGGCCTTTGAACCTTTCTTTGCCTTATCCATTCGAACCTTTTCGAACTTTGTCTAGGTATGTACTCCGCTTAAAGCTATCAGGCGTCTTTGTCTATCTCTATAGATTTTTATGCCCAATATATAAGCAGCTTCACCTAGGTCTTTCATTGAAAAACACTTGTTCAAATAACTCTTCACATCGTTAAGCATGCTGATGTCATTTCCAATAATCAATATGTCATCCACATATAGTACCAGAAACGTCACCGAGCTCCCACTCACTTTCTTGTAGATACAAGCTTCGTAGCAATTTGGAAGAAATCCAAAGCTCTTGATCACTTGATCAAAACAAAGGTTCCAACTCCGAGATGCTTGCTTCAGTCCATAAATGGAACGCTGAAGTTTGCATACTTTACTAGCATCCTTAGGATCGACAAAACCTTCGGGTTGTATCATATACAACTCTTCATCAATGTTGCCATTGAGGAACGCAGTCTTGACATCCATCTGCCATATTTCATAATCATGAAACGCAGCAATTGCTAATAAAATCTGAATGGACTTAAACATCGCTACGGGAGAGAAAGTCTCATCGTAGTCAACACCTTGAACTTGTCGAAAACCTTTTGCGACAAGCCGTGCTTTATAGACGGTAACATTACCATCCGCGTCCGTTTTCTTCTTGAATATCCATTTGCACTCAACGGCCTTTTCGGTCGCTAGGAGGATCCACCAAAGTCCATACTTGGTTTTCGCTCATGGATCCCAATTCGGTTCATGGCTTCCGACCATTTCTCGAGTCTGGGCTCATCATCGCTTCCTCATAGTTCGTGGGTTCACCGCCTTCTACCAACAAGACAAGTCACAGGTTGCCGTACCACTCGAGGGGCACGCGACCTTGTCGACTGCGACGTTCAAGATGCAGACATCGTCCAAGCTTCAAGATCCTTGTCATTAGATTCCTCTATTGTTGGTGCGGTGACCTTTGGAACAATTTCAGGTCTTGCGCTACTCTCCAATTCAAGAGAAGGTTCAATAACCTCGTCTAGCTCTACTTTCCTCCCACTCACTTCTTTCGAGAGAAACTCCTTCTCAAGAAAGGAACCGTTCTTCGACAAACACTTTGCCTTGATTACGTGATAGAAGGTATACCCAATGGTTTCCTTAGGGTATCCTATGAAGACGCATTTCTCCGCTTTGGGTTCGAGCTTGTCCGCATCAACTTCTTGGCGTAACCGCATCCCCAAACTTTAAGAAACGACAACTTAGGTTTAGCACCAAACCACAGTTCATACGGTGTCGTCTCAACGGATTTAGATGGAGCCCTATTTAAAGTGAATGCAGCGGTTTCTAATGCATAACCCCAAAATGATAACGGCAAATCAGTAAGAGACATCATTGATCGGACCATATCTAATAGGGTTCGATTCCGGCGTTCAAACACACCATTGCGTTGTGGTGTTCCGGGTGGCGTGAGTTGTGAAACGATTCCACTTGCTTTAAGATGCGTGAGAAAATCATAACTCAAATATTCGCCCCCACGATCGGATCGTAGAAACTTAATCTTTCTGTTACGATGGTTCTCCACTTCATTCTGAAATTCCTTGAACTTTTCAAATGTTTCAGATTTATGTTTCATTAAATAGATATACCCATATCTACTTAAGTCATCGGTAAAAGTGAGGAAATAGCGATATCCACCGTCGTCGAAACACTCATCGGTCCGCATACATCGGTATGTATGATTTCCAACAAGTCCGTTGCTCGCTCCATCATACGGAGAACGGGTTTTGATCATCTTGCCCATGAGGCATGGTTCGCATGTGTCAAATGATTCAAAATCAAGAGACTCCAAAAGTCCATCGAATGGAGTTTCTTCATGCGCTTTACACCAATATGACCTAGACAGCGATTGCCACAAATAAGTAGTATTATCACTATCTACTTTGCATCTCTTAGCCTCAATGTTATGGAAGTGTGTTTCATCCCTTTCGAGATTTAGAAGAAATAAACCATTCACAAGAGGTGCATGACCATAAAAGATGTTACTCATATAAATAGAACAACCATTATTCTCCGATTTAAATGAATAACCGTCTTGCAATAAACATGATCCGAAATAATGTTCATGCTCAACGCAGCACATAATAACATTTATTAAGGTTTAAAACTAATCGAAGGTAAAACTAAGGAGGCGTGCGACGGCCATCACATCAACTCTTGATCCGTTGTCAGCAGCGCCGTCACCTCATCCCTCAAGCCGCCGTCTATTCCGTAGCTCCTGTTTCGAGTTACAAATATTAGCAACTGAACCAGTATCAAATACCCAGGCACTACAACGAGGGATAGTAAGGAAAACATCAATAACATGTATATCAAATATACCTTTGATGGTGCCACCTTCTTGTCGCTAAGTACTTGGACAGTTGCCTTCAAAGGACCCTGTCCTTGCAATAGAAGCACTCGGTCGGCTTAGGACCGGACTGAGCTTCTTCTCGGCGAGGGCATTAGCTTGCCGCCGCCCTTCTTGAAGGGCTTCTTTGCTCCTTACCTTTCTTAAAGGAGGGCTTGTTGACCATCAACACATGATTATCCTCCTTGATGTCCACTTCGCAGCCTTGACTGCGAAGAGCTCGGTGATCGTATCAGTGGAACCAATCTGATTATGAGTCACTACAAAACTTTTGTAGCTGGGAGGGAGTGATTGCAGAACCCTGTCAATCTTGAGCTCCTCTGGAATCGTGCATTCCAGTTGCTCAAGGCTTTGAGTGTAGCCCGACATCTTTATGGCGTGCTCACTAACGGAACTCCCTACCTCCATCTTGCAGTTAAAGAACTTCTCAGAGATCTCATATCTCTCAAAACGGGCTTGAGTATGAAACATGGTTTTCAGCTCCTCGAGAATCTCAAAGGTCCCGGGATAGGTTTCAAAACGATTTTGAAGCTCCGGTTCCATAGCAAACAACATGGTGCTCTTAATCACACCATAATCATCTTTGCGCGACTGATAGACAGCTTTCTCATCAGCCGGTAGCAGGGGGTCACCTAACGCTTTACCAAGGACATAGTCCTTTTGTCCGCCAGACAGAATGATTCTTAGATTGCGGAACCAATTGGTGAAGTTAGACCCATTGTTTCTAAGCTTTTCCTTCTCAGCAAAAACGTTGAAGTTGAAGTTGGATTTGGCCATGTGATCTACAGTATTTGCAAGTACAATTTAGACTATGTTCATGATAAATAGTTCAACTTAATCAAATTACTAGATGAACTCCCACTAAATTCAACATCCCTCAAGTTGTTTAGTGAACACGATCCAAATTCACCACACCTAATCCGATCATCACGAGAAGAGATGTGGTTTCAATGGTGGACAACAAAGTGTCGATCATATCATTCATATGACTCATGCTTAACCTTTCGGTTCTTGTGTTCTGAGGCCATGTCTGTACATGCTAGGCTCGTCAAGTTAGACCCAAGTATTTCTGCGTGTGCAAAACTGGCGTGCACCCGTTGTATGTGAGCATAGAGTCTATAGCACCCGATCATCACGTGATGCTTGGACACGACGAACTTTCGCAACGGTGCATACTTTGGGAGAACACAGTTTTTATCTTGATCTTTAAGTGAGGAATCATCTTATAATGCTACCGTCGCGATCTAAGCATAATAAGATACCTAAAGGGATAAACATCACATGCATATAACTTTATGTGACATGGTATAGCCAATCTTCGCGCAATGATCTCCATCTTGTGCGTTCCGGCATGATCTCCATCACTCCACCATGATTGCCTCCACCACGAATAGCAACTACAACTATTGCTAACTACTTAGCGATAAAGTAAAGCTATTACATGGCGTATAAGAAGTTGACTCAGGTCATACACAATTATAAAGACAACCATATGGCTCCGCGGTTGTGTACTCATCGACATGCAAGTCGTGAAACATTACAAAACATGATCATCGCGCATACAATATACACATCACATCTTGGGCCATACCATATCACAGAAAACACTCCCTGCAAAAACAAGTTAGACGCCTCTACTTTGTTGTTGCATGTTTTACGTGGCTTATGGGAGTAGATGCTAAGAACGATTCTTACCTACGGAAAGCCACAACGGTGATATTATGGTTGCCAAACTCCAGTGTTAATCCCATGACAACTATAGTGAGAGAAACTGACATCCACCAGCCGCGTGTGGAACAAGCCACATGTCAAGTGCGGAGCCGGTCTCATGACGGCGTCGCGTAAGGTTGGCCTGGACCGCTTCAATCTCACTATCCCGCGTCATAAGAAGAACACAAACAAGAGGCTTGCAACAGAAAACATCAACGCCCGCAACAACCATGTTGCGTTCTACTCGTGAAACACATCTACGCATAGATCTAGCTCTGATACCACTGAAGGGTTTCGCGGCATAGTAAATCAAAAATTTCTACGGAGCGAACAGAGGGAAAGCCAAGATCTAATCTAGGAGATGCAAACAACGAGAGAGATTGGATTCACTACCAGAAACTCGAATATTTCTGTGAGCCAAATACCGACAGGAAAATATAGGAAACCGTCAGGAATAGTTTTCCCTGTCGGCCAACCTACAGAAACAACCGTCAGCCATAGTTCGACAGGGAAAGAAAGATATGCCTGTCGGCTAGCCGTCAGAAAGAGTATTCCTGTCGGTTTAGCTTATTTTACTGACGGTTAGCAAAGTTGACAAAAAGCCCAAGTCAGGTTTAGTTTACGGCAAAAAGTTATATCCTGTCAGGATAGAACCTTCAGAAAATAGGAATTGGACAGAAAAAAAAGATTGCTTTCCACATAACGACCCATTACTCAGAATTTCAGATCAAACATCTATAGCTTACATCAATCACAACTCTACAAAATCACATGAATTTTTGGTATGCAAATACACCGAAACCAGAATACAAAAATTCAAGGTCATCAAAACACGTGCAAAGCTAAGAATACCTAAGTGCTTCAACTACATATGCACCTCGTTTTCCACCAAAATTTCAGCTTGAGTTGCAAACTTTTCTTTCAGATTAACCTGCAGTAAACATCAAAAGTAAGATCGCAAGCACCATGTCTATACGATTTAGCATCTATTCAGCATCCCAGTTTGTCACATTAACTTTGAATAAAACTTGTATTCATCCCAGTAAAGTTATCACATAACAATTGAGTGATATGTGCCAATATATATATATATGTATATATATATAGGTAAAATGACCGGTGCACCTTGGTGCCCAGACACCAAGCATGATACGTATAAATTCTCTTTGAACTAGATATACCTGAAGGTATACATACACAAATCCATGATATATATATATATACACACACACAAATCCATAAAAAAGGTGGATAAGATATAGAACGGAGCATCTTCCTCCTGTTTTAGATGAAAGGCAACTAGGAAAAGGGATTTTAAGTAGGTGCTCAGAATGATCTAACTAGGAAAAGGGATTTTAATCAGCGAAAAATATACGCAATGGCTATGAGGCGGTCATTCGAGGGTTCTCTGGACCTAGCTAATCTACATAGCAAAGATAAAATATTAAGGCAAAATAAAGGGCTTATTTCTCATTGTAAATATATTAGAGACAACTTGTGAGAATTATCCATGATAAAACTTTGGAGACAGGGACAATGAAAGTAAGAAAGAAACTTTGTAGAATCAATGTAGATCAACTGATGATATTTCTTGAACACATAGCTCAACCTAATCTACAAAATACTCGATGTGAAGAGTGAAGTGTCTTCTTTTCAGTTTGTTAAAATAATTTACATGAATCCTCATGCCCTTTAAACTAGTGTGTGCTATTTACAATTAAGTACAATCTGAATAACTAGTGCGGGTAATAGGGCAGGTTTACCATATACTGCAACATATATATACACAAATCCATTAAAAATGGATAATATATCACACGGAGTATCTTACTCCTGTTTTAGATGAATTGCAAATAGGAAAAGGGATCTTAAGTAGGTGCTCAGAATGATCTAACTTCCAGATTTCAAAGCAGCACACAACAGGAACTTATGGGAGAATTACGAGGAAGCAACAAAAATATACCTTCAATGGTTAGGAGGCTCATATCCGAGGATCGAGGGTCTTGCCGCCCACTTTGCCAACTTCCTTGTCGTCCCATCCCACAGCTTCTCCATAGATGAACCTAGCTAATGTGCATAGCAAAGATAAAATATTTATATTGCCCTATTAAAGCAAAATAAAGGGCTTCTCATTGTTAAGCACCAATAACAAGGGGTTGTAAATACATTAGATTTCTTCAAAGACAACTGGCGAGTTCTTATGAGGCAATTCGGTAGTAATGCGTACTACGGACTATAGTGTGTTTGAATAAAAATCAGATATGCGATGTGTATATATGCTCACTTGTTTCTTCAATGAAACAGCTACTTAGATCTAAAGCATCTCGACGACTAAGCCATGGAAAGCTAGCAACATATGTCCGGTGCTCCTAGAATACCCGCAGAATGACAATGATCTTGTCAAAATCAACTAGTACTATAAATGGGAACTCACTAAGCTACTACTCAGTTGTGTACGCATTTCAGATTTTAGCACACTGTACATACATTAGAGAAAACTTCAGTGACAATTATCCATGATAAAACTTTGGAGACAGGGGACAAAAAAGTAAGAAAAAACATACCGTGATAAGAGCAAAATTATGTGCTTTAGACATCCTGAATTTTATATGTTGACCCGATCTTGGTGACTGCAAACCTGGAAAAGCAGAGCTCAAATAGGTGGTCATGAGTACCCAGATTCCGTGAACAAAGGCATACATCAAGAATACATGTAAGGAATTTGAGAGGACGAAGACTTACCTTGGAACAGTGGGTGGCGACCAGATCTGGTGCTGCCGTCCGGTTCTTTTCTATTTCACATCCCGCCTCTCCATCCTCGGGGCTTCATCTCCCGACACTGAAGACGTCGTCGGCTGGTTGGTTGTTCAGAAGCCAAGCATCCACTACACCTCCGTGCGATCTGGAGTGGTATGGCTGTACTTGTTGGAGGCGGGCATATGGTGGGCGAAGATGTAGGCGAAGGTATGGGGACGGCAGGTGGGAGATAAAGGCGGTGGCGCATGGTGGTGGTGGTGGGCGGCGGTCTTGGCGATGGTGGAGGCGATGGGGTCGAGCGCCTGTGATGCGGCGGTGGAGGAAAGCGGCAGCGATGGTGGTGGTCGGCGGCCCGGGATAGCGCGAGGGACGGACGAGAGGTTGGAGTGTATTGGGGCGGCGCAGCCGGCATGGCGGCTAGGGATTTCAGAGTCCGGCGACGGCACGAGCAGTTGGCATTGGGGAGATTTGGGCTTTGGGAAATTTTGCAGCAAGGCATTTTTTTATGGAAAATGATGTGTTTCCCCCGGACGATCGCGTCTTCCCGTCGTCCTGCTCGTGCGCCGTTGGATCGGAAGCGATCCAACCGTCCAACATGCGCCACGTGCACAATCCCGGACACCGTCGCCCCGCACGGCCGCAGTTCATTTGGGCAGTTTTCACCTGCGGTTTCTGTGGAGGCGGACAGGGAGGCGACGGAGACGGAGACGGAGGCGAGCGCAAAGCGATTCCCCTCGTCGACGGCGAGTGCTGGCCGGGGATGGCGCCGCCAGCGGTCAGATCTTCCGGTTCGAATCCCTCTCCTCCGTATCTATTTCCCCTTCCGGCTTTCTCTCCCAGCACACGCCCTCGATTTCCCCTTCGGATCTCGAATCCTTAGGTAGCCACCGTGTATTGCAGGGCAAAAATCTCGGATGGTGCCGTTGAAGAAGAAGACCGTTCGGAAGGGGAAGCCAACTGGCGCGGCCTTAGCCATGGCGGTGAGTTCATCTTCGTTTCCGCCAGTTAGGGGTTTCCCTCCATTTTTTGCTGCGTTCCCCTTCGGGATGTTTCCTGTGTTGTTATTTGCGGTAGGATTGATGTTCTAGTGTCTGTAAGGAATTGCTGCTGCAACTTCTAGATCTGTAATTTGATAGGTTTTGGTCAGTATCTACTAATTTGATAGGTTTTGGTGCTCCTCCAGCTAGTGTCTGTAAGGAATTGCTAGTAATCTTCATTTTTTAAATAGCTTTTCTAGGCAGCTTTTGTCCTTACCTTTTGTTTTTGTTTTTTTGCTGTGCATCTATCTATTTTAGATTTGTTGCTTTAATGCAGCTGCTACATTGTCAACTAGTTTTGCTGCAATGAGTTTTGTTTTTTCGTGTTTGATGTTGTGCAGGAGGATAGGGTGAATACATGGATGTCTAAAAACCGCCTATCTGCGAAGCGTTTGCTTACCCTCGCTAAAGGTCTTAATCCCGAAAAGCGTGCAGTTATTGCTTCGAAGAGTGCGTTCAGATCATATTTAGATGTGTCGCCATTCAGGATTCCTAGTGGGTTGATAGATTTCATTGCTTTGCACACTGATCCTAATTTGCGGGAGTATAAAACACGCAAAAACGTTATGGTTTTCACAAGAGATATGGTGAGGAAGGTGTTCGGAATTCGCTGCGGCAACAAACCTGTAGAGCTCCTGAATAAAAATGACCCCTGTGAGCTTCGGGACATTTACAAAGCTGGTAGCACCAGGGCTGAGATAGCTACTGCAGTAGCTTTGCTCGAATCATGCAGCAACACTGATGAGGCAACAATAATCCGGACATGGGACCTTCTTTGCTTGGCTCTCGTGGTTGCTCCTAAGAGCTCCAACAACATTAGCATTGAATATCTTGCTTCCATGGTTGACCCACCAAGACCGATGAGTATGCTTGGGATGAACACCTTTTGGATTTAGCTATGGCACAAGTGGATCATATTCGAAGCAAAAGGCGATGCCACTTAAGCTCACCGAGGAGAGAGCAAATATGAGTTCGGATCAGGCCCTTTTGCTTTCCTTGGTGTATGTTACTCCTCTTCATACTTTTCTAGTTTCCATTATGTTTTGTTCTACTTTGGATTTCTGTACCTTACTACTTTTTTGTTCCATTCCCTATAACAGATTTCATACATGGACCATTTGAGCTTCCCACGAAACTGTGGCCATGTTTTCAACAAGTCACTGCCAAGAGTATGCTTCGTGACAAACAACGACTTTGATTTTGTCGTGGAACACGACCTTGAGCTTAAGATATTGAACAATACTATAGTTTTCGGTTGGCGCGGTATGGCATTTCCGCAGCATTTACTTGGTTATCTTGTTTGTGTTTTTGTGTTTTTGTTTGTCATCGACTATATCGTCATTTGTGTGTAGTTTCTCCCCTATCGGAAACTCCGTACAATCGATCTTGGTAATGAGCAAATGTAAGCTCCTACAACTCATACTTTAGATGAATCAAGTCAATCTTTCGCCTCGTTGAATGAATGGCTAGTGTTTCCTAGTAGCCAAGAACCTGGAGGTATAGAATCATTGCATTAATGTTTCAGTATTGCTACATTGCCTTAGATAGGTTGCTTCATTATCTAAATTTTTTTGCTGCCTTGTATGCATCAGATTGCTTCATGATTCTATAACATTCTTGCAAAACTATAACATTCTTTCTACATTAGTTTTAATTGTTTGCTTCATTAGTTTTACGTAGTTGCTTCATTGGTGCACATATTTTGCTTCCAGATTGCATACAAGATTTTGTTTCCCTTGCAGAACTATAACATTCTTGCTACATCAGGTTTAATTGTTTGCTACATTTAGTTTTTGTAGCTGCTAACATGGTGTAGATATTTTCTGCCATGCTTATATTTAGTTTTTGATGTTTTGTTTCTTTTGTTTCCTTTTCTTACTATCGGTACCTTCTCGCTTCAAGCACTTGGCGAGAAGCATAAGGCCTTTGGGCGTCGATGTTGAAACTACAATGAAGAATCTTCGTTGGTTTGAAAGCGGATGCATTCTCAACGCATGGCTGCGTTATTGGTCGACATTGATGCACAATTGAAGGACGGGCTGGTCCTAGCGTCGTGTTTCCGGTGATGCAGGATCGACAATGAAGAAGAACGTGAAAATGTTTTCGAGGAGCAAGAACCAATTGACGGTTTGAACAAGTCGATGATGTTGAAGCAAGTGTGTATGCAACAAAAGAGGATGTTGCTAAAGCAAGAAGGGATGAAGCAAAAGAGGATGATACGGAAGCAATAGAGGATGAAGCAAAAGAGAATGAGGCAGCAGCTAATAGAGGTGAGAAAATGCAAGAGTCTGAGATGCAAACACATGTTCACATCTTGGACATACCACGATGCTGTAGTTTTGGATTCAATTGATGTGCGGGCGACAACTGTTGATAGCCAGTCCACATCACCACAGCGCGTGAACCGTCACCTTGCCTGCACATATAGACCACGAAGCATGGAATCGTGCTCCCAAGCTCAGTTTTGAGCTGTTTTCGCAAGATTCGATGATGTTGAAGGAGACATAAATAAAGTGGCTGCAGTATACCGACTATGGAGGTACCAGTTCCGCTCCCTCGATTCTTCTTTGAGACACCTAGTGTAGTGGATCGAACTGAACCATGTATGTACCTTTGTCCCTTTCGTAGCATTTTTTACTTTTATGCATAGCTTTTGCTTACTTTTGTTTTGCTACTTTTTTGTTCCTGTTGGCCTCCCATACAAGCGTCGTTTGTGCTAAAAAACGACTTTTTTTGTGTTTTGCAAGGTGTCATGCCTATTGATTCTAGCGCAAAGGGTAATGGAAGCTCTGGGATGGTGACACATGAGAAGAAGACGAGGTTCAAGCGGGCAGCGAAGGAGGAACTTACACCTCCAAAGAGCAAGAAGATAAAGGTGTCTAAAAATCAGCATGAAATTTATACCAGGTTTGTCTCAAATGGAAGGACATTTAAGAGGCTCACAAAGAAGAGGAAGGAGGAGGGACAGGGCCAGTGAGTTTTCTGTCACATTTTGTTTTGCTTCAGAAGCTTTTGAAATCTGCTACATTTGTTTTAACTTTTTGCTCATTAACTGTATTTTATTTGCTACACTGATTTATATGTCTTTATGTCGTTTTCCAACTTTTTCCTGTAGATGCTTCATTAGTGTCCTGTGTGTTCTACAATTGTGTTATTTAGTAGCTTATTTACTCTAAAATATTTGCTTCATCTTTTTTGTTTGATTCATTTTTTTAATTTGTTCAATATGCTTCATTACATGAGCTTTGCAGCATCTGTAGTAGTGGTGTGTAGATTACATGTTCAGATTTAAATGATGTGTTTTTCTTTTTGTTTGCAGGAGGTGTTTTGTGCAAATTGGATGCTACTTTTGCACATACAAGGGTTTTAAAGAATCTCTAAAGCCACGTCCATTTCTTAGCACCGAGGTGATGGATGTGTAGATTGAGAAGTTCAACCACGAGGCTATGATTATTTGCAAGAACAGTGCACGCCAGAAAAGAAGATATGCATTCACGCATAACATTGTGGTGAGCAATATCTTGCTGCGTAGTTTTTTTTTCTGTTTTTTTATTTGCTTCATATTGTGGTGAGCAAGATCTTGTTGTTATCCTCGATTACAGGAAAAATTGGTTTCTGATCCGAAGACATTCAACGCATCAACTTGTTTGGATGAGTTCAATGATCAGTGTGCAAAGTACAAGATCCTAAAGTGTGATATTGTGAGTTGTTTTTTCTTGCTACATGTACTGCTACATGTACTGATACATGCTACATCTTGTTTAATCTTGTTTTTTGTTTACATGCTTCGATGTAGCTTTATTTCCCTACTGTGAGGAATGAGCACTGGGCTGTACCTACTGTCAACATTATGATGAAGCAATACCACATCTTTGATTCGATGAAGTTGGACAAGGGGGCTGGTCTCTTGGATGAGCTTGCACGAAACTTGGTATGATGAAGCAAGAAATGTTTATGCTATTTTTAGTAGCTTCCGTCTTTTCTTTTTTGCTTCATTTAATAATTAACCTTTTCTTGTTTGAATGGTGCAGTTTTTGAACTTCACCACTCTTGTTGATGAATCAAAGTTAGCTCCTAAACTTTCTAAAGACATGGAGCTATACCTTCTCAAGACTCCTGATCACCCGCAGCAAGTAACATTGTAAGTTTGCATTCTCACTTGTTTGCTATATCTTCTCCTTTTCTCACATTTAGCTTTGCTTCTTTTACATTTTCCAGTTGTTGTGGATTCTTTGGCATACTCTTCATGGAGAATTTCAACGGCAAGGTCATGGCGGAATTCGACAACAACTACTGCCCGGATCTTCGCAGGACTCTTGCAGCAGATCTCATTGAAGCAAGGGAGAACCAAGATTCGGTGGAGAAGCTCATGGAAGAGGAGTTGAACCCAAAGTAGATTAGCTTATGTAGTAGCACTAGTGTGATGGAAGCTTTCTATTGTAGTTTGCGCGATGTAACCGTGAATGTTTGAAACTTTCTTTTGTATTGCGATGTAACCGTGAATGATGGTTCGGTGTAATCGCATAACTAGTTCTTTTGAAATTAAGACAAATGTTAATGACAATTTGGTGTTGATGGTCCTCCTCCCTTTTTTATTGTTTGCAGTATAAAGATCATTTTTGCTACAGTAGTAGTACATATTTGCTACAAACCAATATATTAGCAGCTTCAACAGTGCATATGAAATGCTACATGTCATCCTGCAGATTTTTTGCTCTCAAATTCAGGACAACACATGCCAGCCTGCAGATTTTTTGAATATCTGGACACAATTTACCCATCACACCAGATATGCTGCCAGAAACAAAATTTTGAATATCTGGACATAATTGTAGTTTTGCTGCATTATAAGAGCAAAAATGCTAACATGGTTAAACTTTCTTGCTCACAATGTAGTAAAAATTTGCTACCAGAAATGCTACAGGAATGACAATTTGGTAAAACCTGAAAAGTTGATACATCTGTTCACACATGTTCTTTACACTGAATATGAACTTTTCTTGTATGTATGGAACCACTTTACATGGCAATGGTGATGTATGTATGCAAAAAGGTACTCAAAACTATAGATTCAAATCTATCTTCGCAGCATTGCCCGACATCATAGCTTGGAATAACACACATTGTTGCACCGTGTGACCCTCTTCATGGCAGTATGGGCACTTCTGTGCCCTTGGCTTCCGCTTCATAGTTGCCTTCTTTGTCTTCTTCTCCGTGGGATGTAGTTCGCCTTCTTGTGCTTTCTTCCTTCGTTTTGCATTCTTTTCATCCCGAATCTCAACCAGTTGCTTTCTTCTAACTGACTTTTCTTTTGGACGCCCCTTTGGTTTAACTCTTGACGGGTTCTTCAACATGCTACTGGGAACATCATCTTGAGCATCTTGATGTTGCTGCTGTGTGTCTGTAGGTTGTTGTTCACCTTGGTGTGGAGGCAATCCTTGTTCATGAGCCACAGAATTTTGTTGCGCATCATCCGAAGCACTCCTCATGGCAGCAACAATTTTTCTTGCTTCATCAATCATTGTTGACACAACACGATATGTTTCATCGTTGAAACATGCATCTGATGCCAAGTCATTAAACTTCCTGCACAATGAGTTGTATTTTAGAGTATTTGTGCCCGGCACACCAAATATTGATGCATTGGAACCAGGATCAGGGGCATTTGTTGTTGCTGCAGCAGACCAACGTTGGAGCATGTATCGGTCTGGTATTCTCTGGATGTTCAATTGCACCATCACCCTGACGATGTGAGGGCATATCAGTCCACACATCTCAAATGAGTTGCAGCCACACAAATATATCCCCTCTTCAATGTTTGCTTCAACCCGATATGTCTTGAGATCGAATCCGGGGTTTGGTACAAGATCGAAATAATGCATTTCTGCCTCTGCCCGGATTGGATAAAACCTTGTTGATGCTTCAAGAATCTTCTGGAACCTGCCAAAAACCTCCCTTGTGTAGAATTCAAGGACCTGCTTTTCAATGCTCCAACTGCAAGGAAAATAAGTTTCACATATTGTCAGGGAATGCTATCAAAGTTAATTGAAGCAAAAACACATTTTGTAGCAACAAACACACTACTGAAGCAACAAACACAGTACTGATGCAAAAACACACTTCTGAAGCAATAACGACACTTCTGAAGCAAAAATACACTTTCTGGAAGCAAAAAACAGACTACTGAAGCAAAAACATACTACTGAAGCAAATGTTTTATAGCACTCACCTGCCCCAAAGTGGCGCTGTTGTTGTGTCCATTGTAAAACCTGCATTGTCTTCACGATCAAGCATCAGGTTTTGGCACAACTCATATTGCTGCACAAAGTTCCATATCGTGTCACTTGGCCGAACTAGTGTTTTGAAGTAGCTGTTTAGGCCTTCAGATCTGCCAGTTGTGCTGGTGAATGGGAAGAAACTTTTCCTGAAATATACAGGTGCCCATGTGTTCCTTGTTTTCCACATGTTTTGCAGGTGATTGTTCTCAGCCATCTCAAAGGTTTGTAGCATTGTCTGCCAGCAGACCTCGAACTCAGCAACCGTGTCAGTGCCATAGATACATGCATAGAATGCTTCTCTGAATGGATGGCCTTCTCTCAAGTGTTGTCCGAGTTTCGTTCTTGCAAGACGCAGCACATGGAATAGGCAGCATCTGTGAATAGCATCAGGAAACACATTTGAGATCGCCCTGGCCATTGCTTGGTCCTGATCAGTCATTATATGGTCAGGGCACAACCCATTTGCAGCTTTCTTCATTTGTTTGAAAACCCATTCAAACGTTTCAATTGTTTCATCTGGCAAGAGAGCACATCCCAAAACTATTGTGTGTGTGTGGTTGTTGATACCCACAAGAGGAGCAAATGGAAGGTTGTATTTGTTGGTGCAAAAGGTCGTGTCGAAGAACACACAGTCTTTGTACTTGGGGTACAGTGCCCTTGTCCTTCCATCAACCCAAAAGAGTGCCCGCACAGCGTTGTCCTTATCTACTTGCTTCTCAAAGAAGAACTGAGGGCATTCCGCCTTTCTCATCTCGAAGTATTCAATTGTCATGCTCAAATCACGCTCTGAAACTTCTTCTCGCAGCATTGTTCTAATGTTGGAAACATCACGCTTCACATACCCAAGGCATCTAGGATCACCCCATGAACACTGCCGAGGCACCCCCATCATCTGCGCTGTCGTTATGTTTTGCTCATGTAAGGTCTTTATTAGCTGGAAATCCTCTTCGGAAACTTTCCTGAGAACGATAATACCTCGCTTGCCAATTTGCTGCACCATTGGATGGGTATGCTCCTCGTTGAAAACTACTGATCCACTTCCCGTCTCGCTTCCCAACAAGCATCTTTGCTTTACAACCAAGCCGCAGTAATCTGTTTCTTTGCCTTGAGTCAGTGACATCCTTCTTCAAACCTGCTTGTTTGCTGCGAGGTTTCTGTGCAGAAGTGTTGCTCATGTCGATTGTAGCATCTTCTCCGTTAGCAGCAAGACCAGTTGTGCTGCAATGTTGCTTTGCTTCGTCAATAGGCTTCCCGGTGTGCACACACTCGAAAACCCTGCTCAGAATAGTGTCCTTTGCTGCTCCCCTTGCCATGCTGTATTTTGTATTTCCTATGTGTATTCCGAAGCCAAGTTTGAAAGCATAGTCATTATACACTTGCTGCGCCACGACAAGGTCATCAAATGTCATACCAACATAAGGTACTCTTGGTGAGCAAATCTCTTCCCCGGATTTTCAGCAGCAATTGAAGCATTGTCACTTGCTACACTTTCAGCCCAGTTGAAATTCTGTCCTTTGTCCTTCATCATTGCTTTCTCCAATGTCCGCAGATAAGCTTCCTGAGGCTGGTTCAGGTCAAAACCTCCAAGCATACTATCAGCTACAAATCCCTGCATTTCAGAATAAGATTCAGAGTTGGAAAATCACAAGATAGCAAAATTTTACAAAATCAACATATATTGTTGCTACCAAATGAACGCAACATAATTGTTCCCATAATCTATTGCTACCATAATTGGTACATGTAGCAATACTAATTTTCTAGCAAATCAACTAAATAATGCAACAATATAGTAAATAGTAGTTTCTATACTGTTTTTTTGCTAACTACTTTGCTAATGAAGCTAATTGATTGTTCCTTGTTCTAGTGTGTGTTCTAAACAACTTTGCTACTGAAGCAACTTGTTTGGATGATATCAAATCTATCTGTTTTCCTAACAGCTTTGCTACTGAAGCTATCTCCTGTAGCAAGTTGAGGCAAAAATTGCTGCTGCCATTGACTTCAAACCCTAGCTTCAAAATACGTACCGATGAAGGAGCTGGTAGATCAGTCTCGGGGTCTTGATCGAAGAACACACCGGGATTGTTGTACCGGCATAGCTAACTCGCAACGATTTCCGCCGCATCTCGAAGAATTTGATCCATGGCGCCTCCGTCTTCTGGGTTAGATGAATTGCTCGAGGCGATTGGCGGTGGATTGGCGTGGTGAGGATGAACAGGTGGGGTACTTGATGGATGGGCGCAGTGAGCCATGGCGTCGCCGGGTTTTGGTGCGGTGTCGCCGCGCGCGCCGTGCACCGTCTTGGCGAGGAAAAGCCGCGATCCGGGCTGGTCTGGATAGAGTTTGCTGCAATCAAACGCGTTTTTTATCAAGCATCGGCGGGTTATAAGGGCTGGGTGATTGACGGCCTACGATCGGCCGATCGGACGGCTCCGGACCAGACGATGGATCGCGTATCGTCCGGGGCGCGTGGCGTCGTCCTTTTTATTCCGGAGATGGTTCTAGTCGCGATAATGGCGCGAAAAGAGGCTCACTGGCGGGATGTAGGCGCCTAGCCCAAATTTTATGTGGATCCGGTGGCGGACGTGTTTTCTATTTCTCGTGGGCGTGACACACACCTAAATTGATAGTTCAGAGGTTTCTATCAGCGCCGTAGAAAAATTAGACATGTTCTGTCGTGCACCGGCCGGTGAGGTTAAGAATTTTCTTGCCGATTAGTTGCGGGCCCGACAGGGAAATTTAAGGGCACACAGAAATATTCTGGATTCTGGTAGTGATTAGATCTTCATACCCTTGAAGATTCGCACAGCGGAACGTTCGTCGGAACGTGGGTGATGTAGTTGTACTCGCTTCTCCTCCTCGCGATCCGATCCGATCTAGCACCACAAGTGGCGGTGCCTCCGTGAGATGCACACGTGCAGCACCTCGACGTCTCCTCCTTCCTCTGACCAGCGAGTATGGTGGAGAGATAGATTGGATCTACAACACGATAGCGTGGTGTATATGGTGGAGAATTTCTGCTGCAGGGCTTCGCCTACAAACAGTCGGGAGGGAGAGAGGAAGGTAGCAAGGCAGCTAGGGCTTGGAGGAAGGTGTGTAGTTGGGGGGAGGGGGCGCACCACCCCTCTATATATAGAGGGGGGGCGGCCAGCCCTTGCCCCTCCTCCAAGCCTATCTCTAGTTTAAACAATTTAAACTCTCCCTTATCTAGAAATCCTATCTCTAGTTTAAACGATTTAAACTCTCCCTTATCTAGAAATTCTATCCCGAGATTTAAACGAGTCAAATCTCTCTAGAATCGGCTGGGCCCTATGGGGCCTTGTGCCCCTGGCCCAATGCGACCAGGACACTCCCTCATAGGCCCATGCCCCCTCCCGGAAGGTGGGGCCACGTTGGTCCCCTTCTGGAAGGTTCTAGAAGCTTCCGGTACAATACCGATTAACCCGGAACAATTCCGAACTCCAAAAACTGCACTGCCTTATATGAATCTTATTCTCCGGACCATTCCGGAACCTCTCGTGATATCCCGGATCCCATTCGAGAATCCGAACAAAAATTCATAAACCAATTATCCAATCTATCCTAGCGTCGAGATACGTTAAGTGTGTGACCCTGCGGGTTCGAGAATATGCAGACATGATCTTCTATCAATAATCAACAGCGGGGTCTAAGCACCCATATTGACTCGCACACATTCATCGATGATCATATCGGATGAACCACGATGCCAGGATTCAATCAATCCCATATATATATTCCCTTCGTTTCACGATATTTTACTTGCCCGAGATTCGATCGTCGGTACCGTCATACCTAGTTCAATCTCATTCACAGCAAGTACTTTACTCGTTCTGTAATCCGATATCACTTTGTGATTAACTCCTTAACCACATGCTTGCAAGCGGTGTTGATATCGATTACCGAGTGGGCCCGAAGTATATCTCTCCGACTTGGGAGGGACAAATTCCATCTCGATACATACAACCCAACAGATACTTTCCGATCACCTGAGAGACACCTTTATGATCACCCTCTCATAGGATGACGTTTGATGACCTCAAAGCTTTCTTCCGGTACCAGGGAGTCGCATTATCTCATGGTCTAAGGAATACAATATTTGACATAGGAAAAGCTTCGCAAAGATGAACACGATGAAACGATCTAATTGCTTCGCTTAGTTTGGGTATGTCCATCATATCATTCTCCCAATGATATGATCTCATTATCAATTGACAACCCATGTCCATGGTTAGGAAACCTTAACCATCATTGATCAATGAGCTAGTCCATAGAGGCGTACTAGGGACACGGTGTTGTTTACAAACCACACAAGTATTAAAGTTTCCGCTTAATACAATTCTAGCATGGAATATAAACTTTATCATGAACAAGAATTATAATAATAACATCTTTATTATTGCCTCTAGGGAATAATTCCAACATTAATATGTAGTATATATCAAAAATTAATAGGTAGATGACCTTTATATATATAGTACATCAATGACACATGAAAGGATAGTTGCCGACCTCGACCGAGAAGGAAAGAGCAACGAGAAAACTTATTTTGAGCTCTCGGGCATTTCACCGAACACCTCTTGTGCATATGAAAAAATCACAAACTAGCACCCTTCACACCCTCTTGCTAGGCTCCAAAATGAGATAGTGAAAAATGGAAGAGTGGGGTGTGGGCTGCGGTGTCTTATATAGCCCCCCCCCCCTTTAACACCGGTTCAAGCCACGAACCGGTGTTAAAGGGGGGGCTGCGCGGGCCACTATTGCAGGGTCCTTTAACACCGGTTCGTGGCACGAACCGGTGTTAAAGGGAGCTCCTTTTTTGCCGCACGGGCCACGCTGGTACGGCCCCCCTTTAACACCGGTTCGTAGAAGAACCGGTGTTAAAGCCCTTTTCCAGGATCAACGAAAAGCCTCATTTTCACTAGTGCTAGTCCACCTTGAAATATCTAAAATTTCTTACATTAGTGAACAGAGGGCCGGAGTACTTACTAAAAACAAGAACAAACAAAACAGAAGTTTATTTGTGCAAAATAATAATAATTGGAGTTTACCTTGCCAGTTAGCAACTCCCAAATAACAATACCAAAGCTAAAAACATCTGCTTTGTGATAGTACATTTTGTGCTCTATAACCTGAAATTGCAATAATCCACATGTAAAAATAGGTGAGAACAGACCGATTTTTTATGAACTATTGAGATGTATGAATGTGATGGCGAACCTCAGTGCCATCCAACAGTAAGTTCCAGTCTTTGCAGTCATCACTCCAGATTGATCTTTCACATGCGCAACACCGAAATCAGCAACCTTTAAAGCCTGAAAAGTGCGTACATTTCTAATTTCAGAATTTAACGAACATGATAAAATATCACTAATCAAACATTCTGATTAAATGAATAGCATCATCTTGGAGAAACACCAACCTTGTTTTCATCCATGAGAAGATTTGCAGTCTTGAGATCTTTTTGGATTATGTTGTTCTGATGCAGATAGTTCATTCCTTTAGAGATGTCTGTTGCCATTCTGAGTATTTCTAGAAGCTTGAAAGAACTGTCCTTTTTATGGAGGTAATCGTACACACTCCCTCCTGACATGAAATCTGAAACATGCACATATGCAAAATAAAGGGAAATGCTATTACCAGTCTACCTGTTGATAATTATAACTACAAAGATCAAACTCATTGTAACATACCTGTTATAACATATAAGTTGGGATGCCTTGTACATGCGCCGATAAACTACACAACATTCTTATGACCAACCTTTCTGCAAGCATGAGATGACCAATAAACTACTTGTGTTTAGTCATTAAGGTCCATATGCACATAAGTGGTATGAAGATATGACATCTTGAATACTGGAGAATGTGCAACAAATGGGAGATGCACAATTTATATGGATTCTAAAGATTTTAACTGAACCTCATAATGTACACTTCCTGCGCAAAATCTCGGTACATATGATCTGCGCTGATGCGCTCAGGTCTCACTACTTTAATGGCTACATCATGACTACAATATGATTTAGTTTATGCCTCAGTCAAATGGAAGACGACACAACCCCTAGCACGGGGCCAGACAAGCTTTGGTGATCCTGGTGGAGTTGTCCAACGCAGACACCGCCAGTGGCGTCTGGCGAAGCTTGCCCGCGCCACCCTTCGCAGAAATCCACGAGCTCCCGAAGCGGCCCAGCTCAGAGGCAGACGCCATGTGCAAATCGGAGCAAATATCGATGGGACAAACTAATCTGCAAAGAGAACACTGGATCTCGAGAGAACACCATAAAAATCGGGAGCTCTACCTCATCCATGGACATCAGTAAGAAGATGAGGAGAAACCCAGATCGGTAGCGGGATTTTTCTAATAACGAGAGGATTTGAGCAGGGAATTTTCTTCGAGAGAGGAATCGAGCAGGGATGGCCGACCAGGATAGAGCAGGCACAACCACCTCTGACCTCACTGGGCTCCAATCCCTTCCTCTCGTTGGGTAGCAGGTGGCTAAGGTCGAGGAGAGTGCGTGGCCGGCGAAGGCCGACCACTGCGTCGATCATGGACCCCGACAGTCCCCACCTCCACAACCTCGCTCCGCGAGGAATCGACAATTTCGGCGACGACGGCCAGGGAGTCCAGGGAAGGCACACGTAGAGGTGCGGGAGGATGGTGAAGGCGGGCAGCGGGCGCTTGCAGATGTACGGCCGGCGGCGGAGTGAAAGGGGAAGAGGCAGTTGACTTTGCGGTGGCATGGCCTATAATATATCTGAAATCATAGTGGCAAAAGCGTCCAATCAAAAGTCAGACGGAAATCTGGGATGACGAACCTACCGCTGAAGAAATTAGTATTGAGTCTCCACCTTCTACCTTTAGGCACCATTAAGAGATCATAGTTATCATTCTGTGTGCAGTGTTCCAAAGCTTATTAATTGATGCATATTGTGATATTACTTGTTTTTTGCTATTTGTTTCTAGTCACCCTTGTGAACTTTGAAGGTGTTCTATGCATCTATTTGCTACTCTATGAGGGACAAGCTGATTGCCACTATGCTATGTTTTCTATATGTGAAACAAACAAACGTTTTTCAATGCATATTATTCATGATCTTTGTTTGTAGCTTGGCAGGTTGCATGCATAGTTACTATGTCCTACTATTACAACTCCATCCTTTCATGCGCATGTTTAGAGTTCTTTGATCCCAGCTTTCAATGCTTGCAAATGGTTGGATATTTATTGTGAGGGTGCATGTCACCTCAAAAATTATTCTGTTTATCACTTACCTACTCGAGCATGAGCAGGAGTTAAGCTTGGGGATGTTGATACGTTAGAAACGTATCTATAATTTTTGATGCTCCATGCTCGTTTAGTATCTACTTTACTTTACTTGTCTACACTTTGAGGTGCTTTTTACATGTTTTCTGGTACTAACCTACTAACAAGCTGCAACAGTGCCAGATGCCTTTTTTGCTGTTTTTGGTTTCAGAAAATTTAGTAAAGAAATATTCTCAGAATTGGACGGGACAAACGGCAAAGTCAATTACTTTCCACGGGGAACAAGAAGTCCAGAGGGGAGCCATAGGGGCTGGCCAGGGGGGCCAGACCCATCCTAGGCGCGAGTGGGCCCTAGACCACGCCTGTCTAGGGTTTGTGGCCCCTGGTCGCCGCCTTGGCCTCCCTCTTCGCCTATAAGAATCCCCCGATGCAGAAACCCTGAGTAACCGATCAAATATCCACGAAACCGTCTGTAGCCGCCGCCACCATCGTCCCTAGATCGAGGGGGGATCTGAAGTTCTTCCTGGCACCCTGCCGGAGGGGAGATCATCCTGGAAGCCTTCTCTCCGGTATGATGCGTGAGTAGTTCCACCTTGGACTATGGGTCCATGTAGTAGCTAGATGGTTGTATCTCCTCATTTTGTTATTTCATGTATAGATCTTGTGAGCTCCGTTCATGATCAAGATCTAATCTATTTGTAATCATGCATGTTGTGTTTGAGGGAATCCGATGGAGATTGAGATTATCATGTTGGTTTGATTAATGGTTTTGTCTTTATCATTCTATCATGTCTGTGTTGTTTGTGATCTTGCATGCTCTTCATTGTTAGTAGCTATCTTGGCCAAGTAGTTGCTAGTGACTCCAAGAGAGGGTATTTATGCTCGATAGTGGGTTCATGCTCTAGTTTCCAAGGGAAGCGACAATAATCTCTTCGGTTGTAGATGTGCTAGCTGTTGCTATTAGAGAGAAAACAACGGTCTCTTGTTCATGGAACATGTGGACTGTTTACCTTACACACTTTACTTGATGGATTGGTTAAGATCTTTGTATCTCATCTATTCTACTCCATCTGCTTCATAATAAGTGTTAGTACAACTTTGTACGAAGTTGTACTAAATTGTAATCCCTGTCTTTTATTCTCATGAGGAGTGACAACAAGGTAAAGCCTATTATTTACGGTTTGCATTTACTAAGAAAACATAGACAATGTAGTGTTCCGTGTAAAGTGCAGTTGTATAAGCATCCTAAGATGCCTTCTATTTATTAAAAATTGGTCGCAAGGGTACAATCGGCTTGATACTTATATTGGTCCTTTGGTATTTTCGCGAGATAAACTTTCAGGTCAAATTATCTAGATTCATTTCAAACAACCGATTGTTTTTCGGTAGGTCATATTTTAATAACGTGGCCGGTAGAAAGTATAATTGGGCATTCAGTTATCCAATTTTGTTTTGCATGCTTTCCATCGTTTCTTTTAATGGAATTTGCAAATCGATAATGGTTCTTATATTCTCATACATCATCTTTGTCCAATTAGGTTTGTTTAATTGTGGTTTATGTTTTGAGTACATGATGCATGGTGAAATTAAATACACTTTTTTTATCTATTATAGTTTCTAATTTTGTAATATTTAACTGGACATGTCACTACAAATATAATTTTATAATTTATGCGATTTTTAATCATGTGATAATTTTCCTACAATATTTGGATCAAATCAAACATTTGATCTACATTATTGGAGTACTATGAGGATGCTATTGAGGATGTTTATAACTGAAGGTAGAAAATTTTAGGGTGCCAATTTGAAAATATTATTTAATGAGAAACATGCAATAAATATAACATATTAAAGTGGTTAAACTCTGTGACAAGTTCGCAAAGTCATGTTATTGGACACAACCAATACATGGTAGGAAGGATTGAGGAGTGGGGATATTTAAGAAGAGAGTATAACTAAATTATTGTTCTTGAATATGGTGACATTCAGTAGAAATAGTTCATAATAATTACACAACGGTGATATTTGCTTGACACAACACGTCCAAGGAGTAATAATATTTTCAATATTGATACAACTATAAATTTATTTCTCCTACACATTTAACGTGCTAAGACATTGTTCTCGCATTTGCGAGAGGGCCACCTTGCTAGTTCGTATATTAAAAATAACTACAATAGTTGCTCACCTACTGTGACGGACGCTTTTTCCTTTTGGGGATATTCCGGTGGATAGGCATATGTGAGCATAACACAAATCGTGTCTGGTGAAATCCTGTCCGGATACATGATGTTTGCCCCGGACTATCCTTAACGTTTTGAGGAGGGTGCTCCCAGTCGCATCCTTAACAGTACCAAATTCAAATTTACGATATTACTAGTTGAATGTCCATGCGTTGCTACGGTATAGCAAATTGTGTTATATAGAATTAATGATTAACATATTATTTTAGATCATCGACGACTAACTTATGCGCAATAAAAATATAGACTTCAAAGGCATGGTCATGTCTACCTCACATGATTTGTCCGCGGCTACCATCTCTACTTATTGTTAAGGTCTTGTTTTTAAAATACACCGGCATCGTGTACTTGCTACTCTACTCACCGTAACCTATTTCTCATACACATCCGGAGAAAATGCAGTAGCTCACAGCAGGTTCTCTAAACGGTAGTCTTTTTATAGCTCCAGCTGCTCTGGTGTATCACACGGATGGGTTTTCTCTTAGCGGCAGCTAGATCCAAGTACTACCGACCCGCTCAATCATGTGAAAAAGTACTACCAAATCATTCATCAATGCAATTCACATGTTTGTATCGATCCTTTTATCCCTCTCGTAGCTATCACATTCATATGGTAATGCTAGGGAGAACTGCACAAGATTTAACTTGGGCCGTTGGTTCTGAATGCAGATCAGGGTCGAGGGCTTCAAGGTTCTAATAGTACACCATGTTGGTATCAACTCGTTCTATATAGATTATGTGTCACACTCTGCATTCACGTTAATAACACGTCGAGTAGAAAATAAACACCACCGCATTCCCAAATCATAAACAAATAGCAGCAGCTCACTGTCATATGTACAATACAAGTGCACACCATATCACTACTACATGCATATCAATGACACCAGCAAGATCATGGGTGCGTCGGCGTTATTCCATGTCCTTGGCCGTCACATACCACACCCAGAACTCCTTTTTCTGCATAGCCGTGTGCTTCCTGGCCTCCTGGATCTACCCTTCAGCGACTGGAGTCTTCGCCGGTGGTAGACATCGACGTCCCTCACTGCACCGAATCCCTTCTACTTCTTGAGGGCCACCACTTTGGTATGTGTGGCCAAGCGTAGCCCAAGATCGCGCAAGGTTAAGTCGGTCATTCATCGAGGCACGGGCCACACATGGAGATGGCCGAGGTCGTCGCCTTCGCCGCCATGCCCGGCAACAACAAGCCAGCAACCTGACGGACCAACCTCCTGCCAGGCAGCCAGTCCAGATGGATGAGCTCGGCGCGGCCTTCGCTGCCTCCCTACCATGTCAGTCGTAAACGACAACCACTCCCCGCCTCCTGCTGCCAACCCGTCCCACGACAACCTAGAGACGTCGACGTCCAGTGAAGGTGCCCAAGACCATGACGACAAGCCAGCAAAGGGCAAGGAGGCGTGCGTCCTACGGGTGTGGTTCCCTAACGGGCGCATCCTTTGCATGAGCTTCGGCGCTGGACATCGACCGCGGAGCTGTATCGGTCCAGTGTCGGCTCGCCCCAAGCTGGGCTCGGCATGAGATAGTCAACGACCGAGCCGAGCCCAAAATCATGGACTGATGCGGGCCAAAAGCTCGCGTGGCTCGGCTCGGTCCAACCCACCTAATCCATCTGCGAGGGGTAGGGTAGGCAAACGAGCTCGACCACGCTCACAGGAAACTCATATCCAAACTATTATGCATATCCAAAATTTTGTAAATTTTGATTTTGAAAGAATCTGCTAGTGCATACTACTCGAAAGAATCAAGACTATAAGGGTTAAGGTAACTGAAAATGGTGAAAATTTGAGGTTCTTAATTGTTGATTCTATTTATTGGAATGGATTCATACATAGTTCAATTATTATTCTGTAAAGTTTCATGACAAAATTTAAATGTTTACTTGCTTGATTTCCTTGCTCAAATTTGTACCGGAGTGTCACTCTCTACCTACCAGATTATCCACGGCTGGACCAGGAGGCCAGGTTCCTCCACCCGCGCATCTGGCCGGCCAGCACCTCCGCGCCCTCACGGCTCCCTGCGTGACTCCCTCCTCCTCCCGGCGAGCCTGCCCACCTCTCGCCCGTCTCCGCGTGGTTGTGTACTTAGGAGGGAAACGGAACGGATATAAGTGATCGGTCTGAGTCGGGACTTCTCTTCGAAACAATAACCTACACAACTAAAACATCGGAGACGACGGAGAGGACGATGGAGGAAGGCGAAAACCACCTTAACATAAAGAACGTGTAATATTCCCAGGACTGATTCCTGGAGATAGACAAGAGATTACTCAAGGCGGCCTGGACGTGTATGCCTTTTATTTGCTTGGTCTAATATTCCCAGGACTGATTCCTGGAAGCCCATCCAGGATTGATACCATTAGTGAACACTTGTTTTCACCACGGCTTCCTTCAAAAAACATGGACACGGAAAGGGGGCTTATACCTCCCATGCGACGTCTTTAAATGGAATTGGACACAGCAGGACATCGTTGTAAAAAATAGCTCGCATACGACGTTTCTGAGGCAGCTAATAGCCCAGGTCCACACGAGCCATAAAACGGTCGTTAAGGACACATTTAACTTAGTTCCAAGATTAGGGTTAATCCAAACCGGCCGGTTGGGACACCCAGTCAAACCAACCGCTTCCGACCGAGCGCGCGTCACACTTACGGTAACTTCCCCGACGGTGGCGGCGGACCTCACCCATCGTTCTCGGCGTTGGCAGCAGCGGCAGGGCAATTCTTTTAGGCGGCATCGCTTTCGTTCGACGACGAAGGTGGTGAGTGCCATTTGAAATCTAATTCCTCTCTCATTCTTCTCAATTCGAGATCTGAGCGTGCCCATTGATGCTAGATTGTGGAGGCCGGGCGGTTGTGCTGAACGAGGGAACGAGATGGAGCCGCGAGAAGGGACTTCTAATCGGTATATCCCGCATCTCTGAAACTTAATTTCCGTAAGGTTTGGCTCCTTGTTCGCTTCCGCTAGCTCACAGTGCCCGCCAAAAACATGGAAGACGATGTTGCGCGGCACACATTCGAATTTTGCATCAAATTCTTTCCCTCTAGGGTTGTTTTAGTTGATGGCAGCACGCAGCTCATTGAGATAGACACAGTTGTTAAATGGGAGGTGGAATTAGAACATGTTGATCCCCAAGAGCTAATAAACATGGGAGAGGTGGCGGTGAGAAATATGGTGGAAAAAATTGGGGATAGTGTGGTTTGGGGGTCAGAGCAAGAAGTTTCTTTGTTACAATTTGATAATTATGGGAATTGAGAAGAAGGCTTGGTGAGAAACAATCCTCAACCAATCGACAGGAGTAGAATGTCCCCTCACGGTAGAGCTGCTGACCAACAAAACCAAGCAAGCTGTTGGACTACTTTTGAAACAGAAAGTTCACACTTTGGGTCAATCAAAAGACCAAGATGAGAGGATTTCACGACAGAGTCTAAAATTTGTTATTTGACATCCTTTAGATTGTTCTCAATTTTGACTACCTCAAGGACCTGCATGAAAGTGTGGTGCTATGTTGAAACATACAAAACCTACTAGTCTTCGGGTGCTTGCATGTGTCCCCCCTCGCATGCATGCGCTCTAACCTAGAAGCGAAGGTTCTGGACTTGTATAAGGGGAAACTCCCTGTTCCGGTGAAACCGGGTAGATTAGTGCCCCAACTTGTGAACTAACATGGTTTTCACATCATCCTATGACCTAAACAAACACAAAATAAGATAGAGCTATGTCGGGCTACCCCCATCAGAAGAATCTCTAGGGGGTAGACGATACGAGGCCCGCAGATCAGGGTTCCGCAGCAAACCTTGCTCCGAGGTATCGGAATACCTCAACGACCTGCATGCATGTGTCCCTAGCACATGCATGAAAGTGTGGTGTTATGTTGAAACATACAAAACCTACTAGTCTCCGGGTGCTTGCATGTGTCCCCCTCGCATGCATGCGCTCTAACCTAGAAGCGAAGGTTCTGGACTTGTATAAGGGGGAAACTCCCTATTCCGGTGAAACCGGGTAGGATAGTGCCCCAACTTGTGAACCAACATGGTTTTACAACATCCTATGACCTAAACAAACACAAAATCAGGGAGATCTATGCCGGGCTACCCCCATCAGAAGAATGTCTAGGGGGTAGACGATTTGAGGCCCGCAGATCAGGGTTTCACACCAAACCGTGCTCCAGGGCATCGGAATACCTCAAGGACCTGCATGTGGCCCTAGAACATGCATGAAAGTGTGGTTCTATGTTGAAACATGCAAAACTTACTAGTCTCCGGGTGCTTGCATGTGTCCCCCCTCGCATGCATGCGCTCTAAACCAAGAAGCGAAGGTTCGAGACTTGTATAAGAGGGAAACTCCGGGTAGGATAGTGCCCCACCTTGTGAACCAACATGGTTTTACATCATACTATGACCTAAACAAACACAAAACAAGAGAGAGCTACGCCGGGCTACCCCCATCAGAAGAATGTCTAGGGGGTAAACGATCCGAGGCCCGTAGATCAGGGTTTGGCCGGAGGAAGACAACGAGAATGTTGGAATCAGATGAAAACTTGCATGTGTACCTAGCATATGTGTGTGAGTGTGGTGCATGGTTGGTAGGTTCTTGCATGTGTCCCCCCTCGCATGCATGCGCTCTAACCTAGAAGCAAAGGTTCTGGACTTGTATAAGCGGGAAACTCCCCGTTCTGGTGAAACCGGGTACGATAGTGCCCCACCTTATGAACCAACATGGTTTTACATCATCATATGACCTAAAAAACACAAAACAAGACAGTGATACGCCGGCTTACCCCCATCAGAAGAATGTCTAGGGGGTAGACGATCCTAGGCCCGCAGATCAGGGTTTCGCCGGAGGAAGACCACGAGAACGTCGAAATCAGATGAAAACTTGCATGTGTCCCTAGCATATGTGTGTGAGTGTGTGGTGCACGGTTGGTAGGTTCTTGCATGTGTCCCCTTCCCCCTCGCATGCATGCGCTCTAACCTAGAAGCGAAGGTTCTGGACTTGTATAAAGGGGAACTCCCCGTTCCGGCGAAACCGGGTAGGATAGTGCCCCACCTTGTGAACCAATATGGTTTTACATCATCCTATGACCTAAACAAATACAAAACAAGAGAGATCTACACCAGGCTACCCCCATCAGAAGAATGTCTAGGGGGGGTAGACGATCTGAGGCCCACAGATCAGGGTTTCGCTGGAGGAAGACCACGAGAACGTTGGAATCAAATGAAAACTTGCATGTGTCCCTAGCATATGTGTGTGAGTGTGGTGCATGGTTGGTAGGTGCTTGCATGTGTCCCCCCTCGCATGCATGCGCTCTAACCTAGAAGTGAAGGTTCTGGACTTGTATAAGGGGGGAATTCTCCATTCTGGTGAAACCGGGTAGGATAGTGCCCCACCTTGTGAACCAACATGGTTTTACATCATCGTATGACCCAAACAAAGACAAAACAAGAGAGAGCTACGTCGGGCTACCCCCATCAGAAGAATGTCTAGGGGGTAGACGATCTGAGGCCCGTAGATCAGGGTTTCGCTGGAGAAAGACAACGAGAACGTTGGAATCAGTTGAAAACTTGCATGTGTCCCTAGCATATGTGTGTGAGTGTGGTGCACGGTTGGTAGGTGCTTGCATGTGTACCCACTCGCTTGCATGCGCTCTAACCTAGAAGCGATGGTTCTGGACTTGTATAAGGGGGAAACTCCCTGTTCTGGTGAAACCGGATAGGATAGTGCCCCACCTTGTGAACCAACATGGTTTTACATCATCCTATGACCTAAACAAACACAAAACAAGAGAGAGCCACCCTAGGATACCCCCATCAGAAGAATGTCTTGGGGGGTAGATGTAGCATCCCATTTGTCTAACAATTTTAATGCTACTTGATCTAGTAATATAATGGCTACTTCATATATATAATTGTTGCATCATCATTATATCATGCTCATGTCATCATGCCACCTTGCATTTAAGCATCATCAAAAACACTTTTTGGTTTGGTTCTTCCCTCATATGCATTGTTAATTGTATTTGCCTCTTGATATTGTATTTGGTTCTTGATATACTGTTTAAATGCCCAAGTTGAGTTGGGGGCATATCTTTTACTCCACTCCACCACCCTTTCTTTCACCACCTTATAATTCCACCATTCCATTATCCATGAGCTTGTATTCTATTTTCTTTTCGTATTTAATCTAGCTCATGGGAGATAGGAGGGAACTACTTCTACAAATTCTTTTGCTTGGTTTTTATTCCACTTCTTGGGAATGCATAAGGATAATGCCATGCTATTATTTTGTTTTCACAAGAATTAATCATGGCATTTATTAAAGTGCATGGGCCATGCAAGAGTACCTTCACCTTTAGCCATTTGTTTCTCTCTTGGTTTTAATGGGTGTTCTCTTTTGGGATCATCCCCATCCCTCACCACCATCTCTCTCTCTACCCCCTCATCTTGATCTTGTGTTGGATCATGTTAACACCTCACCACCTTTTACCTCACCCCTCATCTCTCTCTCCCCTCTCTCTTTACCTTTCTCTCTAACACCCCACCCATCTAGCCCTAACCCGAGCCCCTCTAGCTAACCCTAGTCCCACCCTCTCTCTCGTCCTTCCTCCTCCCTCTGCCCTGCAGGCCCCACCTGACCACCTGGACCCACCTAGCTGCCTCTCTCCAAGCCCTAACCCGAGCTACACCCCCCTCTCTCAAAACCCTAGCCCCTACCTAACCCGAGCCACCTCCTTCTCTTTTGCATAAAGGAGACCCCCCCATGTGCCTCTCCCCTCTCCCCCCTTATCACCTCAACCACCCCAGCTACCCCCAGATCCCATCTGGAAGTTCCCAGACCCCTCCCCATCCTCCCTTCTTCCCCCTCCCCACCATGATCACCACCATGCCCCAAAACCCTAGCCTCGGCCACCTCTTCCTCTAGACGTTCTCGAGCACGCCAAGATGTACCAGGAGCACGGGGAGCTTCCTCTGCTTCCTCTTCTTCGCCCTGAAGCGCCGGAACCCGCTGGACCTCGCCGGAGAAGCATCGCCGCACAGAATCAGAAGCACCAGGAGCACTCCGGCCGCTAGCCTCGTCATCGATCGCCAGCTCCTCTGCCCGAACCATCACCACCAACATCCTCCTGGTGAGTCCCTTGACCTCCCAGACATGGTCCCCTCCCTATCATGCGCCGTAGCGCCGCCACCTTCCGCGTCGAAGGCCACAGCTGCCAGCGGCCGGCAATGCTGCAGCTCCGCCTCTGTTTCGCCATGCCCGTGCGTTGTAGCCCTCCTTCGGCGATGCCACAACGAAACTTGTAGCCTCAGAGCCCTCTTCAACTTTGGTTTTACGGCATCAAGAAATTCCCGATGGTTTGCTCGCCATCATCGCCCAAACTCCGCGGTTCTCAGATCTGCAGATCGGCGCAGAAGTTAGCTCCGACAAATGGCCGTTTTGCGCAGAGGCCCCTGACCTTTTTCCCGCCTCAACCCTCTCTGTTAGTTTTGCAAAACAACCCCCGCAGATCTGAGCTCCTCAACCCGCACTCCCATGGATTGCCCACGTGTCGCCCACCGGCTGGCCGCAGCAGTGTGGCCCTCGCCGCCCTCCGCCCACCTCTGCCTCTGCTAGACTAACCCTAGGTGACAGAACCTTTTCATGTACTGAGTCATTGCTCATTCCACCTGTCTGTGACTAGGGCTAGGATTGCCTGAGTATTAAAATGATTTCTGTTTTCTGAATTCAAATTCAAAATTTTCCAAATCAATTCAAATTCAAATTTCAAATCTGTTTAAATTCAAACTAATTCATAACTTTCAAATGGTTTGGAATTTGAATTCAAACCTTATACGAAAAATGTTTTGTTTTTGAATGTCAATTCAAATCTTTAGTCAAATATTTTCAAAACTAATTCAAACTAGTCAAAACCTTTGACTTTGACTCCATTTGACCAATTTTGACTTAAAAATAAATTTAAATTCATAAATCCAAATAATACAAATAATATATGTTTTCAAATCAGAAAAATGTGAGGAATTCAAATATGCCCTCCAAAATATATTTTGAACACTTTAAATTCCAAGTTGGCTAAAATTACAAGAAAATGCCCTTCTCCCTTAATTAATTAATAACTTTTGTTTTATAACTCCAAATTTAACAAATCATATGTCTAAAATGATCAGCTCGACGAGACCTTTCTGTTTATGCATTCCATGTTCTGTTTTGCAGCATGCATCATATAAATATAAAAAGTACAGCAACTTATTTGGGTATAAAATGTGACCAAAACTCAATAAAATGTTTATTTCTTGTAATCTACACCTCACCCATGCCATGCTACTTTATTGCCATGCAAATTGTGCATCATTCATCATGGCATGATTGTTTGCTTGTCGCATTTTATTCTTATGCTTGTGCACTTTATTTATGTTGGCCCTTGTTTATTTGGTTCTTCTTCGAATAGACGCTGAGCAGGGGATATATCAAGAAACCCAGGAGAACTACCCAGATCCTTCTCTCGCTTCAACTGAGCTGCAAGGCAAGCACTACCACATGCTTGCATACATATAGTACCTATTTCCTCTATCTTATTCTTGCATCATTGAGTCGCGATTGCATTAAATTGAATCCCAAGTATTGCATAGCCTTTACTTTTAAACCCCACCGAAGCGTGTTCCTCCATCCCATGAGCCATTACTACAGGAGTTGTTTGAGCCATGCGAGTCGTAGAACAGCATGTGTAGGGTATGTGAGTGTCAGATGGATAACGAGGTACCTATACAACTTAACCTGAGTAGTAATGGGATAACTAATGAAAGTGGCACCGGTGAGCAATATCTGCTATTTGGTTTTTCATGCTCACTTGTGTCCCGTAGGACCCCGAGTACTTGATACTTGTTCCTTGAATATTCGCGCTATCCACATCCGGGAGGATTATGGGACCCCCCTTAGCCAGAGCTTGATTCATTCTTATTTCTTGGGGCCACAAACTAGTTTGAGGTTTTATTACTATCCTGTACTTATGCCATGCTTTACTGCTGTATTTACGATTGTGCGAGGAGCACCTGTCTTTTAGGTAAGCGGAGTGTTTTCGCAGTATCGACAAGCCCACCACATGTTCGTTCCCGATGCTTTACCATTGGCGCAAACCTTGAGTCCGTCTCAAGTCACTAACCGTTCATGGTAGCTTAATGGGTGGCCTCAAATATTTCTGAATCTTGTGATTGCTTTGTCGTGAAAGCCTCGTTGGGTTTTGATTTGGTTTTCCGAGGTTGATCGAGTGTGTGTTGCTATTTGTGCACCCCTACAGGGTAAAACTTTCTGAAAGTCGTGTCCGCGGTTATGGACGACTTGGAGCACAGTTTCTCGATCATAGACAAGCATAACTAAAGTACCGTTTTAATTTGACTAAGTAACTGACTAGTAAATAGTGCAACACTCATGGAATGGTTAATAAAACTGCCAACGGATGGGGGTGTTAACCGCCTCGTTGGTGTTTAGGAGGAGGATGGATCTGTTGATATTACTGTTATAACTGTTGTCATTAATTCACGGACTTTCGTCTATCTTTGGTTAGGCGGATGGTTAGCGAGTATCTATAGAACTGTTAGGGTTTATCTTTTGCTGCAATTGCGTCACCCCAGGTTGTGTCCCCTTTAGAGGCATAAAGACTTTTTGAGTACCCCTAGGGTCTCACACGATAAATTGTTTGATTCAGATGAACAGGTGCACTCACGAGATGGATACTGGGTGGAGGAGACGGACGATGTGGGCAACGATCATTCGGTGTAGAGATTCCGGGAACGGGGATCCGTGAGATCTGTGGGCGGGATGTGTTTATTTATGGGGCATCTTATGCCGATTTGCTTCTTATACGTACTCGGATCTTGTTTGCCTCTTCCGCCTGATACTCTGATGTTTGATGTATGAGGAGATATCCTAAACTATTATATCTATCTAGGACATTTGAATCTTGCCGTATGGCATTGCTATATTTCCTTTCTTTTTAGATGGAATGGCTCTGATGTACTGTTGTATGGTGGCTTGCATACATACTCATTTGTGTATGTAGTTGATCCCTTCGCCTGCCACGCCTTCTTGTCCCGATGTTTGGAAATGGTTGGGACGGCCGAAAGGTCTACCTGTGAGTGGCATTTGGGCCCCACCGTACTATTTCAACCATTTCCGCTCATCCAGGCTTGTAACTAGGAGCGTAATTCACCGAGGTAGTTACAATTGGTATCAGAGCCATCCCGCCCTTCAGGGTCTCAGCCAAATGGTCGTTGTCAGTCTAGCAAATATTTTTGGTAGCTATGTATACTAGGGAAAAACAAAACGCGAGAGTAGGACTGCTTCCACTTTTCTTCTTACCCACCCACCCACCCTTTTCTGGTAAGGAAGTGTAACGTTTTCAATCCTCTTCTTAAAAGTTCAAACTAGGATCCATGTGTTCTGGGTTTCCGTAGTACCATAGGTTGTGTGTGTGTGTAATTCCTTGTCTATCTGTTGCATCCAAGTTGTTATCACAATCGGCCTTTTGGTTATCAACTGTTGGTACATTCCATACCGACAGGCTTTTGCAAACCGACGCGATCTATCTGATTCGTTGTGTACCGCCGCGACCTGTCTTACTCTTTGTTATCCGACGTTATCTTATTTGGGGTGTTCGTTTCCGTAGTTACCAATCTTTAGGTTCATCGTGAGAAGAAGGGGTTAGGATATGGTTCTACTTATTCATGTGCGGAGTAATGATTTGAGTGCGGGATGGAGTCGCGACCATACCACTACTCTTATCATTCTCTTTTGTATATTGAATTGGTAAAGTCACTAATCTTAATTCGTTTGATTTTGCGCATCTACTGGTATTTTAATGTCGAAATTTGCGGAAATTTTTTTCTTTGATATATTTGTGTACCACACTCCTTTTCAGTCGTGTGCGATATTCTTAATATCTTCTAGGTGCTTTGAACTTTGTTGATATTTTAATATCATCTTAGTAAATTGTATCCTTTAATCTTGGTTAATTCCATCTTGGTACTATTTTGGATTATTATTATTCTCCATTATAGTACTGACTTGTGTTTTATATCAATCACAGGATGGCACCACCACGCTGCTCGATGAGGACATTCCACCGAATCGGGTCCGCGTTGTCAAACATCGCCAATGCCTTGGCAGCAATGCAAAGAACCAGCAGCGTTTTGAAGAGAATGTTCGAGGAATGAGTTTGCTCCGCTACCTCCACCTCCCAAGCGAGGAGACATCAAAAGCTTCACGAAGTTCAACCCACGCCAATTTGATGTTTCGATCAACCACTTGATGCGATGATTGGTTGCGTGAGATGTCAAGGCTACTGAGACCGCTGATGTTCCCGAGCAAGAATGGGTAAAATGTGCTACTCACCTTCAAGGGAGATGCAGCTCGGTGGGAGAATTACAAGGCAAACTGCATTGGTTTTCAGCCTACTTGGGAACAGTTCATCGAGCGCGTTCAAAGAGCGATAAGATTCGAGAAATTGTCATGGAAAGGATGAAGGAAGTGTTTCTCAACCTCAAGGTGGAAATGACAATGTCAATACCTACATCAGAACTTCATGAACCTTTCTCGTTGTGGTGGCGATGAGATCTCGATGACAAGAAGAAGCAAAAGAGGTTCCGCAAGGGCTCAATGCATCGATTAAATATGCAATCACACATGCAAGGCGTCTTTTCCGAACTTCAGATACAGCTGCAGGAAGAAGCAAGTAAGCAAGTGTTTGAGGAGTCAAAGAAACACAACCGCGAGGCAGCAAGCTCTTCACTATGTCAACTCCTTCTAAGCGTGTCCGGGTTCCTAACACCCCACCGCCGCCTCCGGCTCCACCAAGACCTTCAAGCTTCATGCAAGGCCACCAAACTTCCTCACGCTGCTCCTGTGGGCTACAACCACCACTACCTGAGCGCTCAAGGAGTCCCTGGCTACGTTGCTCCACGTCCACCTGGTGCTTGTTTCACGTGTGGAGACACTGGGCATCAGTACTGGAACTGTCCGATGAAAAACAAAGCTCTTCCTCCACCACCTCCAAGATCTGCGGCAAGCTCTCCTATGGTTCGTGCACCACCACCTCGGGCTCTCAACATCAACACCAATCCCGGGTCTACTGTTGCTCGTGCCAACTGTGTCAACGCCTCTCAAGCTGAGCATGCACCTGGAGTTGTGATGGGTATGCTTCCCGTTAACTCAGTCCCTGCACGAGTTTTGTTTGATTCTGGTGCATCGCATTCTTTTGTTTCTAACAAGTTTGCAAATGAGAATGGGTTAGCGTTGGATCCTCTCCTTAAGCGGTTAATGGTCCTTTCTCCTGGAGCAACAATGGCAGCTTCAAAAATCAGCCATGGCAATCAAATTGAGATTGGTGCCTCTTCGTTCTCGGCGTCCTTAATTGTTCTGGGCAATTCTGACATTGATGTCATCTTGGGCATGGATTGGTTGACAACAAATGCAGCTGTGATTGATTGTGCTGAACGCTCAGTTTCTCTGAAGATTCCTGAAGTCCATATAGTCTTTTCTCCAAGTCTGACTCCTGCTATCCAGCTTTTCTCTTTGGCGGCTCTGAATGATGATGCTATGGAAGCTATTCAGAGTGTTCCGGTGGTCTGTGAGTTCCCAGATGTCTTTCCTGAAGAGTTGCCGGGTATGCCTCCGGATCGTGAGGTTGAGTTTGTAATTGAGCTTGAACCTGGAACGGCTCCTATCTCCAAGCGGCCTTATAAAATGGGTCCTGCTGAGTTGGCTGAACTCAAACGCCAGCTTGATGAACAAGAGAAGTTGGGTTTCATTCAACACCGTACCTCTTCTTGGGGTAGCCCAACCATCTTTGTGAAGAAGCGAGACAGGACTGATAGACTTTGTGTTGACTATCGGGCTCTCAATGCTAAAACCATCAAGAACAAATATCCCCTTCCGCGGATTAATGATCTCTTCGATCAGCTAGCTAGAGCTGTGGTATTCTCTAAGCTGGACTTGAGAAGTGGTTATCACCAAATCAAGATTCGCAAGGAAGATGTTCCTAAAACAGCTTTCACCACCCGCTATGGCATGTATGAGTACACGGTCATGTCTTTCGGTCTCACCAACGCACCTGCCACCTTCTCGAGGCTCATGAACTCGGTTTTCATGGAGTATCTTGATAAGTTCGTTGTGGTCTATCTGGATGACATCTTACTCTATTCTAAGTCAAAGGAAGAGCATGAAGAACACCTTCGGTGTGTCCTAAACAAGCTTCGTGAGAACCGCCTGTATGCAAAGTTCTCCAAGTGTGAGTTTTGGCTGCCTCAAGTAACCTATCTTGGTCACGTCATCTCTGCCAAGGGCATTGCAGTCAACCCGGAAACGGTAAAGACAATTGTTGAATGGCTTCCTCCTGTTAATGTCAAAGAAGTGCGGAGTTTCCTTGGTTTGGCTAGTTATTGCCGTCGCTTCGTTCAGAACTTTTCGAAGATAGCGAAACCTCTTACCGATCTCCTCAAGAAAGGCAAGAGATACCTTTGGACTCCTGCATGTCAAACAAGCTTTGAGACACTCAAAGAGAAGCTCACTTACACGCCAATCTTGGTTCCTCCGGACACATCTAAGCCTTTCCAGATATTCTGTGACGCCTCTTTGCAAGGATTGGGTGCGGTCCTTATGCAAGAAAAACAAGTTGTTGCTTATGCCTCTCGACAGTTGAAGACGCATGAGATCAACTATCCTACTCATGACCTCGAGCTCGCAGCAGTTGTCTTTGCTTTGAAACTATGGAGGCATTACTTGCTTGGCAACCGTTGTGAAATCTTTTCTGATCACAAGAGTCTGAAGTATATCTTCACTCAGCCTGATCTCAACCTTCGGCAGAGGAGGTGGATTGAAGCAATCAATGATTTTGATTTGACCATCAACTACACTCCGGGCAAAGCTAATTTCATGGCCGATGCTCTCAGCCGCAAAGCTTATGTCAATAACCTCATGATGGAAGAACAACAACCTCTCTTGTGCGAGGAATTCCGTCAGCTCAACCTTGAAATTGTGGAACAAGGGTATCTCCTGAACCTTCTGGCTACTCCTCTCTTGGAAGATAAGATCCGCTCTCGTCAGCTTGGTGATCCGCACACCAGAAAGATCATCTCCAAACTTCAGCTTCCAAAGTATGAGTCCTTCCACGCCAATGATCAAGGCACGCTTTTCTTTGAACACCGGATGTTTGTTCCGAACTACCCGGGTTTGAGAGAGAAAGTTCTCAAGGAGGCGCATGAATCTGTTCTTTCTATCCACCCTGGCAGCACAAAGATGTACATGGACTTGAAAACACAATATTGGTGGCCGGGATTGAAACGATATTGTGCCAAGTATGTCTCGGAGTGTGATGTCTGCCGCAGAGTGAAAGTTGTCCATCAGAAACCTTTCGGTCTTCTACAACCATTGAAACCCCCGGAATGGAAATGGGAGAAAGTAGAGATGGACTTCATCACTGTTTATCCAAGGTCGCAAAAGGGCAACAATGCAATCTTTGTTGTCATTGACAGGCTTTCTAAAGTGGCTCACTTCTTCCCCGTCAAGGAAACAATTTCTGGAATTGGCTATCGAGCTCTATATCAATGTAATCGCCTCTCAGTATGGGCTTCCGCTTGAGATCAGTTCAGACCGTGGGAGCATCTTCACTTCCAAGTTCTGGGAAAGTTTCCAAAATGCTTTGGGAACAAAATTGAACTTCAGCACAGCTTACCACCCTCAGTCGCAAGGACAAGTTGAAAGGATCAATCAGATTCTGGAGGATATGCTTCGTGCTTGCGTCATATCTTTTGGCATGAAGTGGGAAGAATGTCTTCCTTATGCTGAATTCTCTTACAACAACAACTTCCAGAAAAGTCTAAAGATGGCACCATTTGAGGCTCTCTATGGCCGCAAATGCAGAACTCCGATTGGTTGGTCGGGTGCAGGAGAAAGAATTTGGTTTGGGCCCTGACATTGTAACTCAAGCGGAGGAGAAGGTGCACATCATTCTTGAAAATCTGAAGATTGCTCAAAGTCGCCAGAAGAGCAATTATGACAGAAAGCACACGGACATGGAGTATGTCCCTGGTGATCTCGTTTACCTTCGTGTCACTCCCATGAAAGGCGCACACCGCTTTGGTATCAAAGGAAAGCTGGCTCCTAGATACATTGGTCCTTTCAAAATTCGTGGAAGAAGAGGAGAAATTGCTTATGCTCTTGAGCTCCCGGAAAAACTCAAGGTCCATGATGTTTTCCACATCTCTCAACTCAATAAGTGCTTCAAGGATCCCGGCAGGACCGTGGATCATGAGCTAATCAATCTCCAAGAAGACCTGTCTTATCAAGAACACCCCACAAAAATCCTTGAGATCGCAGAAAGAAGGACTCGCAACAAGTCCATCAAGTTCTGCAAGGTGCAGTGGTCGCACCATTCCGTGGATGAAGCCACTTGGGAGCGTGAAGATGAGCTTCGTGCCAACTATCCTACCCTCTTTGAGTCTTCTTCTTCTTCCTAGAATCTCGGGGCGAGATTCCTGTTTAGTGGGGGAGAGTTGTAGCATCCCATTTGTCTAACAATTGTAATGCTACTTGGTCTAGTAATATAATGGCTACTTCATATATATAATTGTTGCACCATCATTATATCATGCTCATGTCATCATGCCGCCTTGCATTTAAGCATCATCAAAAACCCTTTTTGGTTTGGTTCTTCCCTCATATGCATTGTTAATTGTATTTGCCTCTTGGTATTGTATTTGGTTCTTGATATATTGTTTAAATGCCCAAGTTGAGTTGGGGGCATATCTTTTACTCCACTCCACCACCCTTTCTTTCACCACCTTATAATTCCACCATTCCATTATCCATGAGCTTGTATTCTATTTTATTTTGGTATTTAATCTAGCTCATGGGAGATAGGAGGGAACTACTTCTACAAATTCTTTTGCTTGGCTTTTATTCCACTTCTTGGGAATGCATAAGGATAATTCCATGCTATTATTTTGTTTTCACAAGAATTAATCATGGCATTTATTAAAGTGCATGGGCCATGCAAGAGTACCTTCACGTTTAGCCATTTGTTTCTCTCTTGGTTTTAATGGGTGTTCTCTTTTGGGATCATCCCCATCCCTCACCACCATCTCTCTCTCTACCCCCTCATCTTGATCTTGTGTTGGATCATGTTAACACCTCACCACCTTTTACCTCACCCCTCATCTCTCTCTCCCCTCTCTCTTTACCTTTCTCTCTAACACCCCACCCATCTAGCCCTAACCCGAGCCCCTCTAGCTGACCCTAGTCCCACCCTCTCTCTCTCGGCCTTCCTCCTCCCTCTGCCCTGCAGGCCCCACCTGACCACCTGGACCCACCTAGCTGCCTCTCTCCAAGCCCTAACCCGAGCTACACCCCCCTCTCTCAAAACCCTAGCCCCTACCTAACCCGAGCCACCTCCTTCTCTTTTGCATAAAGGAGACCCCCCATGTGCCTCTCCCCTCTCCCCCCCTTATCACCTCAACCACCCCAGCTACCCCAGTACCCCCAGATCCCATCTGGAAGTGCCCAGACCCCTCCCCATCCTCCCTTCTTCCCCCTCCCCGCCATGATCACCACCATGCCCCAAAACCCTAGCCTCGGCCACCTCTTCCTCTAGATGTTCCCGAGCACGCCAAGCTGTACCAGGAGCACGGGGAGCTTCCTCTTCTTCGCCCTGAAGCGCCGGAACCCGCTGGACCTCGCCGGAGAAGCATCGCCGCCGCCGTGTCCGTAAGCACCAGGAGCACTCCGGCCGCCAGCCTCGTCATCGATCGCCAGCTCCTCTGCCCGAACCATCACCACCAACATCCTCCTGGTGAGTCCCTTGACCTCCCAGACATGGTCCCCTCCCCTCTCGTGCACCGTAGCGCCGCCACCTTCCGTCGAGCACTCCGCGTGCGCCGCCGCGCGCCGCGCTCTGGCAACGGCAGCAGCTGCTGCAGCTTCTGCCCCCTCTGTTTCTCGCCATGCCCCGTGCGTTGTAGCCCTCCTCCGGCGATGCCACCTGAACGAAACTTGTAGCCTGTAGAGCCCTCTTCAACTTTGGTTTTTACGGCATCAAGAAATTCCCAGTGGTTTGCTCGCCATCGTCGTCCAAACTCCGGCGGTTCTCTGTACTCTGCAGATCGGCGCGCAGCAGTTAGCTCCGACACCACCGCTTTGGCGCAGAGGCCCCTGACCTTTTTCCCGCCTCAACCCGCGGTACGCAGATCCCCACCCGTCAGCCTCTCTGTTAGTTTTGCAGAACAACCCCCGCAGATCTGAGCTCCTCAACCCGCACTCCCCTGGATTGCCCACGTGTCGCCCACCGGCCGTCAGGCGTGTGCCCTCGCCGCCTTTGGCCCACTGCCACCTCTGCTAGACTAACCTCAGTGACAGAACCTTTTCATGCTACTTTCATTGAGTCAGCGTTGGCCCCACCTGTCTGTGACTAGGGCTAGGATTGCCTGAGTATTAAAATGATTTCTGTTTTCTGAATTCAAATTCAAAATTTTCCAAATCAATTCAAATTCAAATTTCAAATCTGTTTAAATTCAAACTAATTCATAACTTTCAAATGGTTTGGAATTTGAATTCAAACCTTATACGAAAAATGTTTTGTTTTTGAATGTCAATTCAAATCTTTAGTCAAATATTTTCAAAACTAATTCAAACTAGTCAAAACCTTTGACTTTGACTCCATTTGACCAATTTTGACTTAAAAATAAATTTAAATTCATAAATCCAAATAATACAAATAATATATGTTTTCAAATCAGAAAAATGTGAGGAATTCAAATATGCCCTCCAAAATATATTTTGAACACTTTAAATTCCAAGTTGGCTAAAATTACAAGAAAATGCCCTTCTCCCTTAATTAATTAATAACTTTTGTTTTATAACTCCAAATTTAACAAATGATATGTCTAAAATCATCAGCTCGACGAGACCTTTCAGTTTATGCATTCCATGTTCTGTTTTGCAGCATGCATCATATAAATATAAAAAGTACAGCAACTTAATTGGGTATAAAATGTGACCAAAACTCAATAAAATGTTTATTTCTTGTAATCTACACCTCACCCATGCCATGCTACTTTATTGCCATGCAAATTGTGCATCATTCATCATGGCATGATTGTTTGCTTGTCGCATTTTATTCTTATGCTTGTGCACTTTATTTATGTTGGCCCTTGTTTATTTGGTTCTTCTTCGAATAGACGCTGAGCAGGGGATATATCAAGAAACCCAGGAGCACTACCCAGATCCTTCTCTCGCTTCAACTGAGCTGCAAGGCAAGCACTACCACATGCTTGCATACATATAGTACCTATTGCCTCTATCTTATTCTTGCATCATTGAGTCGCGATTGCATTAAATTGAATCCCAAGTATTGCATAGCCTTTACTTTTAAACCCCACTGAAGCTCGTTCCTCCATCCCATGAGCCATTACTACAGGAGTTGTTTGAGCCATGCGAGTCATAGAACAGCATGTGTAGGGTATGTGAGTGTCAGATGGATAACGAGGTACCTATACAACTTAACCTGAGTAGTAATGGGATAACTAATGAAAGTGGCACCGGTGAGCAATATCTGCTATTTGGTTTTTCATGCTCACTTGTGTCCCGTAGGACCCCGAGTACTTGATTCCTGTTCCTTGAATATTCGCGCTATCCACATCCGGGAGGATTATGGGACCCCTAGCCGTAGCTTGATTCATTCTTATTTCTTGGGGCCACAAACTAGTTTGAGGTTTTATTACTATCCTGTACTTATGCCATGCTTTATCAGCTGTATTTACGATTGTGCAAGGAGCACTGTGACTGTTTAGGTAAGCGGAGTGTTTCATGTCGACAAGCCCACCACATGTTCGGGTTCCCGATCGTTTGTACCATTGGAGCAAACCTTGAGTCCGTCTCAAGTCACTAACTTCGCTATGGTAGCTTAATGGGTGGCCTCTAAATATTTCTGAATCTTGTGATTGCTTTGTCGTGAAAGCCTCGTTGGGTTTTGATTTGGTTTTCCGAGGTTGATCGAGTGTGTTGTTATTTGTGCACCGCAGGTAAAACTTTCAAAGCCGTGTCCGCGGTTATGGACGACTTGGAGCACAGTTTCTCGATCATAGACAAGCATAACTAAAGTACCGTTTTAATTTGACTAAGTAACTGACTAGTAAATAGTGCAACACTCATGGAATGGTTAATAAAACTGCCAACGGATGGGGGGTGTTCGTCCGCTTCCTCGTTGGTAAGCGAGGAGGAGGATGGATCTGTTGATATTACTGTTATAACTGTTGTCATTAATTCACGGACTTCCGTCTATCTTTGGTTAGGCGGATGGTTAGCGAGTATCTATAGAACTGTTAGGGTTTATCTTTTGCTGCAATTGTGTCACCCTAGGTTGTGTCCCCTTTAGAGGCATAAAGACTTGCTGAGTACCCCTAGGGTCTCACACGATAAATTGTTTGATTCAGATGAACAGGTGCACTCACGAGATGGATACTGGGTGGAGGAGACGGACGATGTGGGCAACGATCATTCGGTGTAGAGATTCCGGGAACGAGGATCCGTGAGATCTGTGGGCAGGATGTGTTTATTTATGGGGCATCTTATGCCGATTTGCTTCTTATCCGTACTCGAATCTTGTTTGTCGCTTCCGCCTGATACTCTGATGTTTGATGTATGAGGAGATATCCTAAACTATTATATCTATCTAGGACATTTGAATCTTGCCGTATGGCGTTGCTATATTTCCTTTCTTTTTAGATGGAATGGCTCTGATGTACTGTTGTATGGTGGCTTGCATACATACTCATTTGTGTATGTAGTTGATCCCTTCGCCTGCCGATTACGCCGCCCGTTCTTGTCCCGATGTTTGGAAATGGTTGGGACAGCCGAAAGGTCTCCCTGTGAGTGGCATTTGGGCCCCACCGTACTATTTCAACCATTTCCGCTCATCCAGGCTTGTAACTAGGAGCGTAATTCACCGAGGTAGTTACACTAGACGATCCTAGGCCCTTGAATCGAGTTTCATGGAGGAAGACAGCGAGCGTCGAATCGGATGAAAACTTGCTTGTGTCTCTAGCATATGTGTGTGAGTGTGTGGTGCATGCTTGGTAGGTGCTTGCATGTGTCCCCCTCGCATGCATGCTCTCTATCCTAGAAGTGAAGGTTCTGGACTTGTATAAGGGGGAAACTCCCCGTTCCGATGAAACCGGGTAGGATAGTGCCCCACCTTGTGAACCAACATGGTTTTACATCATCCTATGACCTAAACAAACACAAAACAAGAGAGAGCTACGCTGGGCTACCCCCATCAGAAGATTGTCTAGGGGGTAGACGATCCGAGGCCCGTAGATCAGGATCTCGCCGGAGGAAGACCACGAGAACGTCAGAATCATATGAAAACTTGCATGTGTCCCTAGCATATGTGTGTGAGTGTGGTGCACGGTTGTTAGGTGCTTGCATGTGTCCCCCCTCGCATGCATGCGCTCTAACCTAGAAGCGAAGGTTCTAGACTTGTATAAGGGGGAAACTCCCGGTTCTGGTGAAACCGGGTAGGATAGTGCCCCATCTTGTGAACCAACATGGTTTTACATCATCCTATGACCTAAACAAACACAAAACAAGAGAGAGCTACGCCGGCTACTCCCATCAGAAGAATGTCTAGGGGGGTAGACGATCTGAGGCCCACAGATCAGGGTTTTGATACGTCGGAAATGTATTATAATTTTTGGTGCTCCATGCTTGTTTAATATCTACTTTGCTTTACATGTCTACACTTTGAGGTGATTTTTAGATGTTCTCTGGTACTAACCTATTAACAAGTTGCAACAGTGCGAGATGCCTGTTTTCTACTGTTTTTGGTTTCAGAAAAGTTAGTAAAGAAATACTCTCGGAATTGGACGACACAAACATCAAAGTCAATTACTTTCTGTGGGGAAAAAGAAGACCAGAGGGAAGCCGGGGAGGGGAGCCAAAGGGGCCACCCCCCCTAGGCGCGTCCACAGGTGGGCCCTCGCCTGGCTAGGGTTTGGTGCCCCTGGCCACCGCCTCGGCCACGCCGGGGCAACTTACCAGCGGTGCATGCAAGAATGCCTCGCGAGCCAAATTGGCCGCAACATCCACGTCTACATCGACGACGTGGTCGTGAAATCCGTTCGCCAAGGCGACCTACTCGCCGACCTAGCGGAGACCTTCGCCAATCTGCGGAGGTACAAGATAAAGCTCAACCCAGGCAAGTGCACCTTGATTGTACCGGACAACTCTTGGGTACGTCGTCTCAAGCGAGGATCGAGGCGAACCCAACGAAGATCGACACGATCGCCCGGCTCGGCAAACCCGAGTGCTGCGTGGCGTCGAAGCTGGCGGCGTGTAGCGCTCGGTCGCTTCATCCCCGCTTTGGTAAAGGCGATGCCCCTATACCGCCTCGCAAGAACCCCACCTTCCGGTGGGACAAGGAGGCGACGGCCGCTGCGACCTCAAGAAGGTGCTACTCTGCACCACTACCGCTGCACCGACAAAGAGCCTATGCTGGTTTACGTCGCGGCGTCCGAGCGTCGTCGATCCGTAATGGTTGTCGAGCGACGGAGGAAGGAAAGGCGCCGCCAGTCCGGTGCCGGTATACTACATCAGCGAGGTCCTCACCGAGTCGCGCCGATACCTGATACCAAAAGCTAGTATCGCGGTCTTGAGCTCGTGGCGCCGCACTTCTTCGAGCACCCGATCACGGTCGTCTCCTCGGCGCCACTACAAGACATCATCCGCAATCGCGGCGAGGCGGGTCGCCAAGTGGCCGTCGAGATCGGCGTCCACAACATTAAATACGAGCCCGAAGGCGATTAAATCCTGCAGCGAGACTTCGCCGATCGAGGAGACCCAAGCAACCCGAAGCGCGTACCTCCATTCATCGAGCCTGCACTTCGACGGGTCCAAGAACGCGGACGGTGCAGGAGGCGGGGATAGTGCTGACTTCACCAAAGGCGACAAGCTCGCTACATCCTCCGCCTCGAATTCACGCCCGCACCAACAACATGGCGAATCGAGGCCCTACTCCACGGCATGCTAGCGCAAAAGGAGATGGCGTCAATCGCCTCCGATGCTACGGAGACTCCGACCTCGTTGCGGGACAAGTCGCCGCACTGCGACGCCATCTCCCCTACCATGGCGGGCATCGCCAAGAGGTGGACAAGCTGGCGGCCACTTCACGGCTACTCTGTGAATGGATCGACGAGAAAAAAGGAGGCCGGCGCTCTCTCGCGCCATCGGCTCGACTCGCACCACCCACCCGGCGTGTTCCTCGACACAATCTCAAACATCAGTCTCTCCCGAGAGATCGACATCGAGTCCCACTCAACCAGAGGCAGCCTTGGTCGCACTCATCACCGAGCCGCACGGCGGACCAAGCCCTACATCGCCTACACCGAAACCGCACCACCGGCGAGCCAGAGACAAACGCTGAATGATCGCTCGCGATGCAAGTCTTACACCATCATCGGCGAGCTACACAAGCGCAGGTCACCGGCGTGTTCAACGTTGCGTCCAACGGTGAAGACGCAAAATCCTCCACGACATCCACTCGGTATCGCGCCCACGCCGCCGCTTCCCCTCGTCGCCAAGGCTATGCGACACGGCTTCTCTTGGCCCACTGCCGACGGCGCCGACATCGTCAGCCCTGCGCCGGTGCGAAATCGCCAACCAGACGCGCGTCGAGCTCGGCGCTCAAAACGATCCCCATCACTTGGCCATTCGCCGTATGGGGCATGGACATGGTAGGCCCCTTCAAGAAAGCCCCCTCCGGCTACACCCACCTGCTAGTCGCCGTCGACAAATTCACCCACCTGCTTATCCGTACTCGGATCTTGTTTGTCGCTTCCGCCTGATACTCTGATGTTTGATGTATGAGGAGATATCCTAAACTATTATATCTATCTAGGACATTTGAATCTTGCCGTATGGCGTTGCTATATTTCCTTTCTTTTTAGATGTAATGGCTCTGATGTACTGTTGTATGGTGGCTTGCATACATACTCATTTGTGTATGTAGTTGATCCCTTCGCCTGCCGATTACGCCGCCCGTTCTTGTCCCGATGTTTGGAAATGGTTGGGACGGCCGAAAGGTCTACCTGTGAGTGGCATTTGGGCCCCACCGTACTATTTCAACCATTTCCGCTCATCCAGGCTTGTAACTAGGAGCGTAATTCACCGAGGTAGTTACACTAGACGATCCTAGGCCCGCAGATCAGGGTTTCGCTGGAGGAAGACGACGAGAACGTCAGAATCGGATGAAAACTTGCTTGTGTCCCTAGCATATGTGTGTGAGTGTGTGGTGCATGCTTGGTAGGTGCTTGCATGTGTCCCCCTCGCATGCATGCTCTCTATCCTAGAAGTGAAGGTTCTGGACTTGTATAAGGGGGAAACTCCCCGTTCCGATGAAACCGGGTAGGATAGTGCCCCACCTTGTGAACCAACATGGTTTTACATCATCCTATGACCTAAACAAACACAAAACAAGAGAGAGCTACGCTGGGCTACCCCCATCAGAAGATTGTCTAGGGGGTAGACGATCCGAGGCCCGTAGATCAGGATCTCGCCGGAGGAAGACCACGAGAACGTCAGAATCATATGAAAACTTGCATGTGTCCCTAGCATATGTGTGTGAGTGCGGTGCACGGTTGTTAGGTGCTTGCATGTGTCCCCCCTCGCATGCATGCGCTCTAACCTAGAAGCGAAGGTTCTAGACTTGTATAAGGGGGAAACTCCCGGTTCTGGTGAAACCGGGTAGGATAGTGCCCCATCTTGTGAACCAACATGGTTTTACATCATCCTATGACCTAAACAAACACAAAACAAGAGAGAGCTACGCCGGCTACTCCCATCAGAAGAATGTCTAGGGGGGTAGACGATCTGAGGCCCACAGATCAGAGTTTTGATACGTCGGAAATGTATTATAATTTTTGGTGCTCCATGCTTGTTTAATATCTACTTTGCTTTACATGTCTACACTTTGAGGTGATTTTTAGATGTTCTCTGGTACTAACCTATTAACAAGTTGCAACAGTGCGAGATGCCTGTTTTCTACTGTTTTTGGTTTCAGAAAAGTTAGTAAAGAAATACTCTCGGAATTGGACGACACAAACATCAAAGTCAATTACTTTCTGTGGGGAAAAAGAAGACGGAGGAAGCGGGAGGGAGCCAAGGGCCACCCCTAAGGCGCGATCACAGTGGGCCCTCGCCTGGCTAGGGTTTGGTGCCCCTGGCCACCGCCTCGGCCTCCCCCTTCGCCTATAAGAATCCCGCGATGCAGAAACCATGAGTACCCAATCAAAAATCCACAAAACCGTTTGTAGCCGCCGCCACCATCGTCCCTAGATCGGGGGGATATGAAGCTCTTCCTGGCACCCTACCAGAGGGGAGATCACCCCGGAGGCCTTCTCTCCGGTATGATGTGTGAGTAGTTCCACCTTGGACTATGGGTCCATGTAGTAGCTAGATGGTTATATCTCCTCCTTCGTGCTTTCATGTATAGATCTTGTGAGCTCCGTTCATGATCAAGATCTAATCTATTTGTAATCATGCATGTTGTGTTTGCAGGGATCCGATGGATATTGAGATTATTATGTTGGTTTGATTAATTGTTTTGTCTTTATGATTCTATCATGTCTGTGTTGTTTGTGATCTTGCATGCTCTCTGTTGTTAGCAGCTATCTTGGCCAAGTAGTTGCTAGTGACTCCAAGAGGGGGTATTTATGCTCGATAGTGTGCTCATGCCTCTAGTTTCCAAGGGAAGTGACAATAATCTCTTCGGTTGTAGAATGTAATGTTTCCACTAGGGAGAAAACAACGGTCTCCTATTCATGGAACATGTGGACTGTTTACCTTACACACTTTGCTTAAAGCAGTTGTCTGTTGCTTACAACTTAATACTGGAGGGGGTTCGGATGATAACCTGAAGGTGGACTTCTAGTCATAGATGTAGTTGGATGGTGATGGCGCTAAGTTGAAGTGGGAGCGCTTCGTTGGAAATCCCAAGAGCAAGGTGTGAAGCAGCACAGCAGCAAGTCTTCCCTTAGTAGAGACCGAGTTTATCGAACCAGAAGGAGGAAGGAAACGTCTCAAAGGTGTTGCAAGCAACGTTGAAACCCGCACAACACAAACTCAAGACTTTGCCCCAACGAATCAGTGAGGTTGTCAAGCTCGCCGGTTTGTTGTAACAAAGGATTAAACGTATGGTGTGGAAGGTAATGGTTTGCAGCAAGTAAACAAATAATAGTGGAGGATGTATTGATGGTAAAGTTTGGACCGGGGTCCATAGTTCACTAGAGGTGCTCTCCTTAGATAAACAACATGGCATGAAGGGTAAACAAATTACAGCAGGGCAATTGATAGGAACTGATCAAGGCATAACAATGCAATTACTAGTCAGAAAGATCCTATGAGATTCGATTAGGCAATACAACAAGATACATAGACCGCCATCCAACTGCATCTATGACTAGAAGTCCACCTTCAGGTTATCATCCAAACCCCCTCCAGTATTAAGTTGCAAGCAATAGACAACTGCTTTAAGTAAAGTGTGTAAGGTAAACAGTCCACATGTTCCATGAACAAGAGACCGTTGTTTTCTCCCTAATAGCAACAGCACATCTACAACCGAAGAGATTATTGTCGCTTCCCTTGGAAACTAGAGGCATGAACCCACTATCGAGCATAAATACCCCCTCTTGGAGTCACTAGCAACTACTTGGCCAAGATAGCTACTAACAACGAAGAGAATTCAAGATCACAAACAACATAGACATGATAGAATGATAAAGACAAAACCATTAATCAAACCAACATAATAATCTCAATATCCATACGATTCCCGCAAACACAACATGCATGATTACAAATAGATTAGATCTTGATCATGAACGTAGCTCATAAGATCTATACATGAAATCAAAAATGAGGTGATACAACCATTTAGCTACTACATGGACCCCATAGTCCAAGGTGGAACTACTCACGCATCGTACCGGAGAGAAGGCCTTCGGGATGATCTCCCCTCCGGCAGGGTGCCAGGAAGAACTTCAGATCCCCCCCCCCCGATCTAGGGACGATGGTCACAACGGCTACAGACGGTTTCGTGGATATTTGATTGGGTACTCAGGGTTTCTGCATCGGGTGCTTCTTGTAGACGAAGGGGGAGGCCAAGGCGGCGACCAGGGACCACAAATCCTAGCCAGGCGCGGGCTAGGGCCCACGCGCGCCTAGGATGGGTCTGGCCCCTGGCCGGCCCCTCTAGCTCCCCTCTGGACTTCTTGTTCCCCACGGAAAGTAATTGACTTTGTCGTTTGTCCCGTCCAATTCTGAGAATATATCTTTACTAACTTTTCTGAAACCAAAAACTGCAGAAAACAGGCATCTGGCACTATTGCAACTTGTTAGTAGGTTAGTACCAGAAAACATGTAAAAAGCACCTCAAAGTGTAGACAAGTAAAGCAAAGTAGATACTAAACGAGCATGGAGCATCAAAAATTATAGATACGTTTCTGACGTATCAACATCCCCAAACTTAACTCTTGCTCGTACTCGAGTAGGTAAGTGATAAACAGAATAATTTTTTAGGTGACATGCACCCTCACAATAAAGGTCCAACCATTTGCAAGCATTGAAAGCTGGGATCAAAGAACTCTAAACATGTGCATGAAAGGATGGAGTTGTAATAGTAGGACATAGTAACTATACATGCAACATGGCAAGCTACAAACAAAGATCATGAATAATATGCATTGAAAAACGTTTGTTTGTTTCACATACAGAAAACATAGCATAGTGGCAATTAGCTTGTCCCACATAGAGTAGCAAATAGATGCATAGAACACCTTCCAAGTTCACAAGGGTGACTAGAAACAAATAGCAAAAAAACAAGTAATATCACAATATGCATCAATTAATAAGCTTTGGAACACTTCACACAGAATGATAACTATGCTCTCTTAATGATGGGGATACGCCTACTGGGGTATACTCAGCGGGACGTTTCCGACTGGCCCAAGGGCTGGCGAGTGGGCCTGCAGAACGGCGAGTGGATCAAAGCCCAGCAAGGTACCAAGCGACTGGAAGCTGAAGGCCCAGGCGAGTAGATAGGCCCAGTCGGACTAGGTTAAACGATTACCAAAGCTGTAACCGAATCGGTTGAGATATGTAAACCCTAGGGGAGGTGAGCCTATATAAACCTCCCTATGGGGTGAGTAGAGACACGTTCCCTCATACACCCAAGCGACTCGCCGCCTAGCCGCCGAGCTCGCCCATTGTAAACACCTCCATAATACAATCTAGCAGGAGTAGGTCTTTACCCTCCGGGGGGCGAACCTGGGTAAAACCACTGTCTTTGCCTCATCTACTTTGCAGATGGCTGGCGCCCTGCCCTCGTTCTACTACTCGTGCCGATTGCGGCATCTGCCGTGACCATTCCCGGCGGTGGCACCGTGGGGCCTGGCCGGTCGGCGGTGTTCTGCGGCAAGATCCAATCTGCCCATCAAGGCAGTGCACCGGCCGTATGATAGCGATCGGCGAGATGCTCCAGATCTTGCCGAGCAGCTACGTCCCGGCGACGCGACCCGTCACGCACAGCGTGATCCTGCCAATCGGCACGATCAGCCTCTTCGTTGGCCTCACCGACGTCATCGTCTCGGAGGACTCGGCTCGCATTCGCGAGTCGCCGCCACGCGATCGGCTCTCCGAGAGCCAGGTTCGCACGATCCACCGCCTTGCCTCCGAGTACAACTCGGCCCATAGCAACGTGGCCGGGGATTCAGCGGCCGCAGAAGATGCGGCCCTCACTGACGACGCCGACTCGGTGACCCCGGCGTCACTCGCCGGATCCATCACCGCGGCCTCATCCGCGGGCTCCATCGCCCAGGTCTCCAACGCGGAAGACTTCGAGGACCCCTCCATCCTCGGAATCTTCGAATTCGACTCCGGGTCGGAGAACTCCGCCGACCTCCGCGAAGGAGCGATGCCACGCCGCGGCATACATGGCCACCGCACCGATCCACCGGAGGATCCTTTCTCCACCCAATCCCTCCTAACGCCACGGCAACGGAGGTCGAGAACTCCGCTTGAATCGGAGGCGATACGCAAAAGAGCGGCGGCGCGAAATTTCGGCTCGGCGGTGATGGCGCAGAGGCATCACGCTACCACCAAAGCGGATCAGGTCACGTCTGAACCCCACCGTTCAAGGCGTGCCACGAACTTCGACGACGAACGACCGGCTCGCATATGGCGTGCGATCTGCGAGAGCGCCACCGGAGGAAGCGCCCGGCCCCGCCAGATCGGCGGCGATGGGTGCCCCACCACCCAACCGCACCCTCGAGGACCAGCCGCGGATAGTTGTCTCCTCACGGGAGCGAGACGCAAACGGCCTCCATCTGTTCTCCACCCGATGGACAACCTCGTGGCAGGCGAGCGGCCGATAGCATCACGGCCACCGGCGGTGCCTTACAGATCCGATCGTCAAGGCCCCTTTCGAAGGCCGTGGAACAGCAAGCGGGCGCCTCGCAGGTCGAGTATACTCGCGTTCCTCGGGAAGCGAGCGGCCTCTAGCGGCCGCCAATGGCGGCAAACACCCTCAACCCGCCACGAGCCACTGCGGCTCCAACACCGACCCGCGAACGCACCTCTCCTTAACGATCGGCGGCGACCAACCGTCGCCGCTAACGGACAACCCATCGACGCTCGCACTCACATCATCAACAACCAAAAGCGGCGCGCCAGCCGGCGACTGCGTCACACCTAACTAATCGCCGCGATGGCGAGCCCATGGGGTCGCTCGGTCGACTTGGGCCTAAGTTCTTGGACCAATGATCCGGCGAGAAGTACCCGCCAAACTTCAAAGGCGCCAAAGGAGATAGAAAAATCGACTCCTCGTCGACCCCGTCTGGCTCGACACATACCTCATGGCAATGGGGATCGCGGGTCTGTGACCTACTACGCCGCCCGTTACCTCCCGCGATGATGGAGGGGCGTGCGATGGATCAACACGCTCCCCGTGACAGTGTCGACTCACGGGAGGAAATGCGAGACGCCGTCGAGCACTTGAATGCTCCTACACCGCGCCACCACCATCGAGGACCAGGCGATGCGTCCGGGGACCCAGCGAGTCGACCATAGCTGGGTCCAACAGTGGCAAGAGCTCGGTACCGCGGTCGGCATCCACCCGGACACCGCGATCCATTGCTTCAAGACCTCGTGCCGCTCAGCCTCTAGTCGCCAAGCTCAAGCGACGCCCGCTGTCGACAACATCCCGACCTCCTCGAGATCGCCAAACGATGCGCCGAGGAGGATCCAAACCAGGAAATCGGCGGCGAGTCAGAGGGCAACGCCGCAGGCGGCAACGACGGCGGACGCCGAACCGACCTACGCTATGGCGGCACCGCCTCACGAGCAAAGCGCCAGCAACGACGGGCGAAGTCGACCGTCGCCAACGCTGAGCACGCATAACGCGAGCCCAAGAGCTACCGCCGCGACGGAGAACGCGGCGATGGTGGCAATTACAAGAACAAGCCAAGGTTCGATCCGCGGCTCCTTAACCAACCATGCGTTCCACAGCGAAGGAAAGCCGCAACGCACACCACCGCCGACTGCCACACCCTCAGGGAAATCGAGAAGGCACGGCACGCGCGGGAGGACAACGACAACGACCCGCCAAATGGCGGAAAATTCGGCAAAGTAGCCGGCTCGCTCCACACCTTCACAGGCTTCAACACGAAGCGCGAGAAGAAGGTCATCGCCCGCGCCGTCGCCGTCAACGCGGTGGCCCAAACAGACGTCCCCGGTTCTCGAACTGGTCGGAACAGCCCATCACCGGAGCGGCAAGACCACTGCGCCACGCCAGTACCGGGGCGAGTCGCCGGTGGTCAAGCCCAAGGTTGGCGACTCGGCTCCCAAGACACGATGGGCGGCGGCTCCATCAACATCCTCTACCTCGACACCTTCAGCTGCGGCTCCGCGATCGATGATCGAGACGACCCACACCACATTCCACGGCGCCGTCCCGGTCGGAAGGCGTACCCGATCGGCAAGGTCACGCCGTCACCTTCGACACCGGCAAACTTCCGCACCGGCGGATCGTCTTGAGCTGGTGCCCTTCGACAGCCTACCACTGCGTCACCGGGCGCGGTTCGCTAAATTCATGGCGCCCTACGCTGCATAACGCGATGAAGCTCCCGGGCCGTGCGGCGTCATCACCATCAGCGGCGACCCGACATGGCCGCCGTGCGAGGCCAAAGGCGAGCTCGCCGACGCCGTCATCGCGGAGACCAACCACGCCGGAGCTCGCCAAGTCGCGGCGGGGTCAACAACGACGACCCCACCATACTCAAGAAGCCCAACTCGGAGGGCGAAACACCTCAACCTTTGAGGCCACGACGCCTTTTCGCCGTCGAGCTGGTCCCAGCGACTCAACCCAGACGGTGGCGATCGGGACGAGCATGAGCCCGGCATAGGAAAGGCGCTCATCGAGTTCCTCCGTGAACAGGACATCTTCGCATGGAAACCCTCCGACATGCCTGGTGTCCCTAGGGAGCTCGCTGAGCACAAATTAAACGCCGACCCCAAAGTGCGACCCGTCAGGAAGTCGCTACGGCCCTTCAATGAAGAACGCCGTCGAGCAATCGCCGAGGAAGTGCAGCGTCTACTCGCTGCCGGCTTCATCCGGCCAATCAAATACTCCAAGTGGCTGGTAAACCCAGTCCTGAGAATAAAGCGGGACACGGAGAATGTGTATCGACTACACAAACTGAACAGCGCTTTGCCCAAAGGAGATTCGTCCTCCCGGATCGATCGGATAATCGATTCAACGCGGGTTCGAGTCGCTATGTTTCCTCGACGCCTACTCGGGTACAACCAGATCAAAATGGCCGAGGATGAGGAGAAGACGGCGTTCATCACGCCATTCGAGCCTTTTGCTACATCGCCATGACCTTGCCTCAAACGCGGGGCAACTTACCGGTGTGCATGCAAGAATGCCTCGCGAGCCAAATTGGCGCAACATCCACGTCTACATTGACGACGTGGTCGTGAAATCCGCCGCCAAGGCGACCTACTCGCCGACCTAGCGGAGACCTTCGCCAATCTGCGGAGGTACAAGATAAAGCTCAACCGCAAGTGCACCTTGGTGTACCGCGGACAACTCTTGGAATGCGTCGTCTCCAAGCGAGGATCGAGGCGAACCCAACGAAGATCGACACGATCGCGGCTCGGCAAACCCGAGTGCTGCGTGGCGTCGAGCTGGCGGGCGTGTGACTCTCGATCGCTTCATCCCCGCTGGCGAAAAGCGATGCCCTATACCGCCTGATGCGCAAGAACCCCACCTTCCAGTGGGACAAGGAGGCGGACGACGAGCTCCGCGACCTCAAGAATTTGCTACTCGCTGCACCACTACCCGCAGCACCCGCTGACAAAGATCCTATGCTGGGTTACGTCGCGGCGTCGGCGCGTCGTCGATGCCGTAATGGTTGTCGAACGACCGAGAGGAAGGAAAGGCGCCCGGTCCGGCCGGTATACTACATCAGCGAGGTCCTCACCGAGTCGCGCCCGATACCTGATACCAAAAGCTAGTATCGCGGTCTTGAGGATCGTGGCGCTGCCTACTTCCGAGAGCACCCGATCACGGTCGTCTCCTCGGCGCCACTACAAGACATCATCCGCAATCGCGAGGCGAGGCGGGTCGCCAAGTGGGCCGTCGAGATCGGCGTCCACAACATTAAATCTGAGCCCGAAGGCGATTAAATCACTGCACTGGCGACTTCATCGCCCGGAGGAGAGGCCAGCGGAGAAGCCCGTACCTCCATTCTGGAGCCTGCGCAGCGGGTCCAAGAACGCGACGGTGCGGGAGGCGGGGATAGTGCTGACTTCACCAAAGGCGACAAGCTCCGCTACATCCTCCTCGAATTCACGCCTGCACCAACAACATGGCGAATCGAGGCCCTACTCCACGGCATGCGAGCCGCAAGGAGATGGCGTCAATCGCCTCCGATGCTACGGAGACTCCGACCTCGTTCTTGGGACAAGTCGCGGCACCTGCGACGCCATCTCCCCTACCATGGCGGCGTCGCCAAGAGGTGGACAAGCTGGGCGGCCACTTCACGGCTACTCGCCGAATGGATCGGGGAGAAAAAGCGAGGCCGGCCCTCTCTCGCATCGGGTCGGCTCGACTCGCACCACCCGCCGGCGTGTTCCTCGACACAATCTCAAACCATCAGTCTCCCGAGGAGATCGACATCGAGTCCCACTCCAGCAGGCAGCCTTGGTCGCACTCATCACCGAGCAGACGACGGACCAAGCCCTACATCGCCTACAGAACGGCACCTGCCCGGCGAGACGAGACAAACGCTCGAATGATCGCCGCCGATGCAAGTCTTACACCATCATCGACGGCGAGCTACACAAGCGCAGGGTCACGGCGTGTTCCAACGTTGCGTCAACCGGTGAAGGGCGCAAAATCCTCCACGACATCCACTCGGCGACTACGGCCACCACGCGCCGCTCCCTGGTCGCCAAGGCTATGCGACACGGCTTCTCTTGGCCCATCGCGCCGGCGCTGTCGACATCGTCCAGCGCTGCGCCGGGTGCGAAATCGCCAACCGGGGCGCGTCGAGCTCGGCGCTCAAAACGATCCCCATCACTTGGCCATTCGCCGTATGGGGCATGGACATGGTAGGCCCTTCAAGAAAGCCCCTCGGCTACACCCACCTGCTAGTCGCGTCGACAAATTCACCAAGTGGGTGAGGCCAAGCCAGTCCGAAATGCGACGGAAGACCGCCACTAAATTCTCGCGAGCTCATATATCGCTACGGGTTCCCGAACAGTATCATCACGGACAATGGCACAAACTTCGCCAAGGAGCAATGGCGAATTTTGCGAAGAGCACCACATCCGGCTTGACCTCGCGTCGCCCACCGGAATCAACGGCCAGGTGAACGCCAGCAAAGCATCCTCCACGGCTGAAGCGCGACTCAAAGTACCACTCGGCGCCGCTGGATGCTGGGTCGAAGAGTTGCCCTCCGTCATCCGGGAATCCGCACCTCGGTTAACAGTCGACAGGATTCACTCCCTTCTTCATGGTCTCTGGCGAAGCGTCATGCCTCGACCTCGAACACGACTTCGCCGCTGGTCGTCCACTATCTGAGGCATAAGCGAGCTTGCGCCAAGATGGGCTCGACCAGCTCGGCAAGCACGGCCTCGCTTCGATCGCGCACCGCCATTTACCAGCAAGGACTCGCGCTACCACGGCCGACGGGTGAAAACCCGCACCTTCCGGAAGGCGACCTGGTGTTACGCCTCATCCAGACAAGAAGGGCATGCACAAGCTCTCCCCTCCGTGGGAAGGCCGTTCGCTATCGGTAGCGTGCAACGACGCCTACTACCTCATCGGCGTTCGCGGGACGGCGAGCTCGGCGTCAGCGACCATGGAATGTAAACCTCCTCGGAAGTTCTACTCCTAGAACCCCACATGTACTCCGATCGCTATGAAATAAAAAGCGGTTACCGCAAATTGCGCCTACTCTCCATGCCTTGTGCCACTACTTTTCGTAATAACAGCGTCATGCTAAAATGCGAAGTCAACCTTTGGTACAGCGATCGCGGCTAAGTAGTGCGATGTAAGAACCTTGAGTCATTTCAGGTCTTGCGTCGTCCACTTAAACGCCAATCCGGAGCCCCATTGAGTCGCCTAGCTTGGTTTTCTGAACCAAGACAACGCCCTCGCTTCTAACGGCGACCTTGGTCCTCCGCATCCTCGGCATAGCGACTCGAGCGGCTAAGTACCACGCCGGGGTGAATACCGGTTAAATCGCGATCGGTCCGGAAAACGCCAAGTAAGAGCATGCCAGGACTGCATCGCCCGACCCCACGGGCGGGCAGAGTGACGCTCACACCAACGCGCTGAGTCCTCAACCACCCTCGAGTTGCGCCTAGAACTACCAAGTACCACGCTCGGGGACTCGGCCACCCGACCCCGTTCGCGCACGGGAAAACGGTAAAGTACAGAGCACTCAAGGGAGTCGCCTTGCGACTGGCTCTCCGAGCTCGGGCGAGTCGACTAAATCAACAAAACACTTGATAACAACAAACATCATATACGAGGTGAACCCCACAAAAGGGCGGACGCGCTCGGGGACTCGTCCAAAATCAATACAAAACACACAAACAAATAGCAAAATGGACACGACGTCCCATTCAATCGCATATTGCATTGTCTTATATTACAAAATTATGCCCGCGTGGCAGAACTGCTACTAACACATCCAGGCAAACTACCCTATTCTGCAGGCTTTGACGACGACTCGCCAGAATCCCGCCTCTGGATGAACGCGTGTACGGGTTTGACGGATCGTCGTCGTTCACCCGCCATCGCCGAGCGGAAAGGTTGCTCAACCTTGAAGTCACGATCGGCGGCTCGGGTCGTTCGCGCGACGACCGCTTCTGGTAGGGAAGGAGGTCGCCCATCGCCGAACACGCCCGAGTACGCGGCACGCCCTCGCAACTTGAGAACCTCGGACAGGTCCACCGCGCGCCGACGAAGGATACCCACTGTCACATCGCCGAGGTCGAAATCCTCGGGAAGTGGGCGAGTCCAAGGCTCGACGCCGACGCCAAACGCCGACCGCGTCATGAACTCAACGACCATGGCGCCTTCTCCAAATACTCCCACACCTCAACGAGGTCACCGGAATAACCTTCGTGGGCGACATTTCTTGAAGGTAGGCGCGGATGCACGTCGCCGACAGCCGCCGAAGTCGACGAGCATGCTTACGCACTCCCTCGCGTCAAGAGAGCTCGCTTCTTCTTGGCTACCAATAACACGACCTGCGAGAAGGAGGCAATTATGAGTACCACGGACACCACAAACAATACAACTGATAGAAAGGGAAGATGCACTCACCAAGCAACGGGCGGGCGAGTCCCGTGATGAAGCACTGAAGCGACGTGTGGTCGTCCTGAAGCCCAACAATGAGGGCTTCCGACACCTTGCGGTCTTCCTCCGCGGCCGCAATGGCGGCTTTAGCTCGCCCGTTCGCCGAGGTTGCTTCTTCTTTCGCCTCCCGCAGTTCGCGCTCGAGGTCGGCGACCCTCTGCTCAGCAGCACTCAACGCAGATCGCACCGCCACCAACTCACCAGCAGGGACAAGCTCCTGGCGAGCTCCTCCGCCTTGCAGAACAAGCTCCTTGTTAACGCTTGGATGGTGGCCAGCTCCTTCAAGACGCTATTTCGCAGCCAATCGCTCGCCGACTCACCGCAGACCGCACATCATCAAAGTCAGCAAACACGAAAATTACTCGGCCCACCCGCTAAAATTTAGCGAGTGCGCACTTTCGGGACCGCGATCACGAATTACTCGGTGCCCACCCGCTAAAATTTAGCGCGACGCACTCGGGACGGCGATCGAAAATTCCTCGCACACCGCTAAAATTTAGCGCACGCACTCGGGACCGGATGCGAAAGTAAAAACGAGAAACTATAAGAATCAAGCCGCTAAGCACCGACCTGATCCTCGGGACCGAGGTACCGGATGGCTGCACCAAGCATGCCATGGAGTTGTATTATGTGCGTCCACAGACGCATAGCGCCAGCGCAGCCCGCGACGTTGGTCGACTTCAGCCGGCGGTCCACGGAAGCGAGGCTCGGGGCGCAGACCGCCGCCGTGGCCGCCTTGGTCTGACGGGGAAGGTAGCGATCGAGGCACCCGCTCCAAAGGAAGTCGCCTCCGGTCAGGCAAACGCCCTCCTTCAGAGACGCGGTTGCTTCCATCGGTCCGCCGGCGCCGTGTCGCCGTGAGACAAAGCGATTTATGTCGCCCTTGGCCTTCTTGCTGCCTCCGCTGAGGCGACGACCTCGTCCGCTTTCCTCTTACGGGAAGGATCCTCCTCGCTAGCGGCGGAGGGTACCTGAGCCACGGTCGGGTGGCCCATCTTTTTCACTCCGGTCCTGCATATCAATCAAATCAATAAAAGACAATCGAAGTATTTATGAAAGGTAGGGAAGGGCGAACGCACTCACTTGGCGACTGGAATGAAACGTAGCCCTGTACGAAGGCCGGCCGGTTTTTCCAGCTCGGGGCCCAGTTGGCGACTAAGCCCCAGTTCCAGGACGTCGTGGGCCCAAGACACGGACGGCTTCTTTGTCGTTGAGGCCGCGGCTGGCGCCTGGGACACCTTCGCGGGCCTCTCGCGAATTGAGCCGCTGCGGAGCCTCCTTGCGGGCGAGACCACGCCGGGACCTCCTTGCGAGGCGGTCGCCACGGAGCCTTCCTAGCCCAGACCGCGAATGGCGGAGGCATCGAGGCCAGCGGCACTTCCACAGATGGCGCGTCTAGCGCGGTTGTCGCCGGGGCCGCGCCGTCACCGGCCGAGCTGTGAGCTTCAGAGCTGCTCGCCGAGTGCGGCGGCGAGGCCATCTTCGGCGGCTTCGCTTTCCTCCTCGGGGGGGCCCTCGCCTCCTTTTCCTTCTTCTTCTTCGAAGGAGTGGCCTGGCGGCGCGAGGTGGTCTCTGGGAGCTCGTCGTCATCATCGTGACGCTCGAGGCTCCTGCTCGCTTCGATTTCGCGCTGACGTTGCCCGCGGGTCTTTCGGACCAGCGGGGCAATTTCCTCTTCGGACTCGTCCTCGTCGTCCTCGTTGCCCTTCGCGGGTGGCGATTCGCTTGTATCCTGGGCGGATGGCCCGCTCGTCATCGGCGGGTGGAGCCACCTTCCACCACTTGGAACAAATGCGATGAATACGAAACAGAGTTAGAGTTACCGCGATCGCATCACTGCGATCGCGAACAAGATAAAGAAATTACCGTCGAGCCGGACGCCATGTGTAGGGGACCGCCTGCGCATCCGCTACACCGCTGGGTGATCTTCTTCAATGCCGGAGATAGTCCTCCGGCTTCCACTGCCGAGGCGGGCTCGTCGAGTCTCCCCGCCCGTAATCGACATGTAATGGTCGGCGTTAGCGGAACGAGCCGCCGCCCAAGCCAACAATTGTACAAGTTTATCGTCTGAGCCCTTCTTCTTCGTACCACGGATGGCACGGAGCATTTCGTCGACGACCATCCGCTGGTCGCCGGGAAGCTTGCCGACCGAGATGGCGTGGCTCGAACGGTTGGCCGAAACCGCTGATCGCCGCCGTCCTCGAGTCGCCGTCACGTAGAACCATGACTTCTTCCGGCCGCTCATTGCTTTGGCCGCAGATCGATCAAGAAGGAAGCTTTGGACTAGAGTTGAACGTCAGCCGCCGCGGCTAGCATTGGGCGCCCGCCTCCTCGCCTGATCCGTCTGTGGAATGATCTTGCCACAAGGGAAAGTAGGGCCGGCAGCCATAGCACTCGCAGAACGCCACGAAGATGGCGAGCTGCTCGATGTCAGTAGGGACCCGGATCCGAGGGCTGGATCCCGTAGTAGGCGCAAAACGCCGAAGAACAAAGACGTGGGAAACCCTAACCCCGCCGAGATGATGGTGAAACAGACGAACTCCTCTCGCGGGTTTGGGGTCGTTCTCGGCCGAGGATGCGCCAACAACCGCTCGCAGGATTCCGCCTCCTCGAAGGAGGCCACCGCCTGTGCACTTGGATCTGCCCCAAGGTTCGGTGGAGAGGGCCATGGCCGAGAGGTTGGTTGGAGATCGGAGGATTTCGGGTCGGTTGGATCACGGAGCAAAGGAAGGAAGATGTGCGCACTCGGAAGAAATGGTGGGCGGTTGGCTCTGCGATAGCCTACCATTCCTCTTATATAGCGGGAGTTGCCCGCCAAATCAGGGGGGCCGTTACCGCGCGATGATTACGCCAAAAGTTACCGTTGAGTTACCTTAACGGCTAGTTTGACCACGCCTGACGGTCCAACTCCAGCCACTCGGCTCGCTAGGTCACTCGCCGCGATCGCGTCCCGTTGGCTCGACTCGCCCAAGACGCGACTCGGTTCACCGGATTTTCTCCTTCATACAGGAGCCCGCCGACGATTCGACTGGATGCCTACTTTGAAGCCGTATACTCCATCGCCAGAGCCACTTACGCCTAATCAACGACGGCCTCGGGGACTACTGATGGGGATACGCCTACTGGGATATACTCAGCGGGACGTTTCCGACTGGCCCAAGGGCTGGCGAGTGGGCCTGCAGAACGGCGGGGGGATCAAAGCCCAGAAGGTACCAAGCGATGGAAGCTGAAGGCCCAAAGTAGTAGATAGGCCCAGTCATTAGGTTAAACGACATTACAAGTGTAATCAATCGGTTGAGATATGTAAACCCTAGGGGAGGTGAGCCTATATAAACCTCCCTATGGGGTGAGTAGAGACACGTTCCCTCATACACCCAAGCGACTCGCCGCCTAGCCGCCGAGCTCGCCCATTGTAAACACCTCCATAATACAATCTAGCAGGAGTAGGTCTTTACCCTCCGGGGGGCCGAACTGAGTAAAACCCTGTGTCTTTGCCCTCATCTCGCACCGCAGATGGCTGGCCGCCCTTGCCCCTCGTTCTACTACTCGCTGCCGATTGCAGCATCTGCCGTGACCATTCCCACGACACTTAATGGTGCCTAAAGGTAGAAGGTGGAGACTCAATACTAATTTCTTCAGCGGTAGGTTCGTCATCCCAGATTTCCGTCTGACTTTTGATTGGACGCTCTTGCCCCTATGATTTTAGATATATTACAGGCCATGCCACTGCAAAGTCAACTGCCTCTGCCCCTTTCACTCCGCCGCCGGCCATACCTGTGCAAGTGCCCTCTGCCCGCCTTCACCATCCTCCTGCACCTCTACGTGTGCCTCCCCTGGACTCCCTGGCCGTCGTCGCCGAAATTGTCGATTCCTCGCAGAGCGAGGGTGTGGAGGTGGGGACTGTCAGGGTCCGTGCTCGACGCAGTGGTCGGCCTTCGCCGGCCACGCACTCTCCTTGACCTTAGCCACCTGCTACCCAATGAGAGGAAGGGATTGGAGCCCAGTGAGGTCAGAGGTGGCTGTGCCTGCTCTATCCTGGTCGGTAATCCCTGCTCGATTCCTATCTCGAAGAAAATTCCCTGATCAAATCCTCTCGTTATTAGAAAAATCCCACTACCGATCTGGGTTTCTCCTCATCTTCTTACTGATGTCCATGGATGAGGTAGATCTCCCGATTTTTATGGTGTCCTCTCGAGATCCAGTGTTCTCTTTGCAGATTAGTTTGTCCCATCGAGATTTGCTCTGATTTGCACATGGCGTCTGCCTCTGAGCTCGGCCGCTTCGGGAGCTCGTGGATTTCTGCTGAGGGTGGCGCCGGGCAGTGGCAAGCTCGCCAGGACGCGCCGCTGCTGGCGGTGTCCGCGTTGGACAACTCCACCAGGCTCACCAAAGCTTGTTGGGCCCCGTGCTAGGGGTTGTGTCGTCTTCCGTTTGACTGAGGCATAAACTAAATCATATTGCAGTCAAGATGTAGCCATAAAAAGTAGTGAGGCCTGACCGCATCAGCGCAGATCATATGTACCGAGATTTTGCGCAGGAAGTGTACATTATGAGGTTCAGTTAAAAATTTAGCATCCATATAAAATTGTGCATCTCCCATTTGTTGCACATTCTCCAGTATTCAAGATGGCATATGTTCGTACCACTTATGTGCATATGGACCTTAATGACTAAACACAAGTAGTTTATTGGTCATCCCATGCTTGCAGAAAGGTTCGTCACAAGAATGTTGTGCAGTTTATCGGCGCATGTACAAGACATCCCAACTTATATGTTATAACAGGTATGTTACAATGAGTTTGATCTTTGTAGTTATAATTATCAACAGGTAGACTGGTAATAGCATTTCCCTTTATTTTGCATATGTGCATGTTTCAGATTTCATGTCAGGAGGGAGTGTGTACGATTACCTCTATAAAAAGAACAGTTCTTTCAAGCTTCTAGAAATACTCAGAATGGCAACAGACATCTCTAAAGGAATGAACTATCTGCATCAGAACAACATAATCCACAAAGATCTCAAGACTGCAAATCTTCTCATGGATGAAAACAAGGTTGGTGTTTCTCCAAGATGATGCTATTCATTTAATCAGAATGTTTGATTAGTGATATTTTATCATGTTCGTTAAATTCTGAAATTAGAAATGTACGCACTTTTCGGGCTGTAAAGGTTGCTGATTTCGGTGTTGCGCGTTTGAAAGATCAATCTGGAGTGATGACTGCAAAGACTGGAACTTACCGTTGGATGGCACTGAGGTTCGCCATCACATTCATACATCTCAATAGTTCATAACAAATCGGTTTGTTCTCACCTATTTTTACATGTGGATTATTGCAATTTCAGGTTATAGAGCACAAAACGTACTATCACAAAGCAAATGTTTTTAGCTTTGGTATTGTTATTTGGGAGCTGCTAACTGGCAAGGTAAACTCCAATTATTATTATTTTGCACAAATAAACTTCTGTTTTGTTAGTTCTTGTTTTTAGTAAGTACTCCCTTTGTTCACTAATGTAAGAAATTTTAAATATTTCAAGGTGGACTAGATACACACCAAAATGAGTGAACCTATACACTAAAACACGTCTAGATACATGTGTTTTAGAAAAAGGCTAGAATGTTTTACATTAATGAACGGAGGGAGTAGTCACTAGTAGAAAACAGGCTATCCGTTCATGCCCCCTAATAGCATTATTCCCGGTTGTGCCACGAACCGGGACTAATGCTGGCACGCGTCCCGGTTTGAGCGGGCACGGTGGCCGGAGGCATGCGTCCCAGTTGGTAAGGGATATACGTCCCGGTTTGTAACACAAACCGGGACTAAAGGTTGGACGTCAGCCACGTGGCGTGGCACACACCTTTAGTCCCGGTTTGTGTTACAAACCGGGACGTATGATCCCGCCCTCTATAAATGCGACGCCCCAGCCCTCTGTCTCCCCTCTGTTTTTTCTTGGTGGAAGGTGTGAGAGGTGTGCTAGTTTATTTTTTTCCTATACATGCATTCAAAGTGTTTGATAAAATGTTTGAGTGAATGATCCCGTTCAATTTCTCACAAAACAAAAATATAGAAGGTGTCCGAGACGCACTTGAGCTTTCTCCTCTTTATTTCCCTCAATCGAGGTTAGCAATCTTTTCTTTTCTCTGTCATTGATACAATACATGTGTCGATGTGAATTGGTCATTTCACTATTTATGATCCTGTTTTTGATAAACTTACTTATATGATGCAGATGAACGGTCGGGAATGGATGTACGGTGACCGGCGTGTACCCGGGTACATTAAAGGCGTGGATAAATTTATCGATGTGGCTACGGCAAACAAAAAGAATGGTTTTATACGTTGTCCATGTGTTCAATGTCGGAACAACAAGGAGTGCTCACTACAAGAGGACCTCTTCTACAGCAACACATAAATATGTATCTATGTGCTCATATAGGCGTTGCTAGCACCATTACCAACGGATTATTTGTGTGTTGCGTTTTTGGGCGTTGCAACACATATATTTCCGTAGGTAAGCAGTGGTTAATGCATTGCGAAGTAGCAACATATGTAAAGCAACAAATATATTTGTTGGTACATGACACATATGTATTAAGTAATTTATTTTAACAAAACAACTAATTTCAGGATTGCGCGGCTTGATGGCTTCACATATGGTAATATTGTTTCCTCTGCGGGAGAATATATACATATAAGATATGTACGGACACACAAATCATAGATTATGAATGCATGGAATGCATGAAGAACCATTCGATATTTATTATTGTAATCACAAAACGATACATGGAAAATATCTCAAGTGTACACAGCTTACAATCTTGCTTCAAAATATTATATTCTAACTAATCCTATATATATTCCTTCAAATGCCACGCCTTCTAATGTACATAGCGGATATCTGAATATAGTATTCCTTGCTGATCTTTCGGTCCTCCAAAGATAAAGTTCCAAATTTAGAATCGAAGTGGAAAAATTGTAAGTTCCTTACTTACTCCAGCCGCTTAGTGAACACAAATACGATTATATATATATGATCACAACTAGCAGCATTATAGACCATCCAGTAGCCCAAAGCTAACACGGTTTATTACAAGAATTTCACAATTGCAAGAACCATAGGAATTAACTACTTATAAACAATTTATCATTTGGAACATACGTAATTTGGTTATTTCATATTGTTAGGTAGTAAACATATATATGATTGTTATCTATTGTAGGTTGTAGCAGTTGTAGTCTACGATTATGTAACATATATAAACATATAGTAATGAATCAAAACTGGAAAAACAAGTTGCCTGTTGCAAACAGGAGTCAATGTACTGTAGTATGAACATATTATCGAACTTTATAAGAAGCGTTGTACTGCAGCATTATCCCTCCGTCCCAAATTAGGTTGCATATAAGATTTTATCAGATTCAAACTATACAATGTTTGACGAAGTAGTTTGACACAATAATATACTTATATGATGCCAAATTAATATTATTAATTAGAATTGTCCTGAAATACATTTTTATAATATATACATTTCATATCATATATATTTATATTGTTTTGTATATTCTTGGTCAAACTTTGCAAAGTTTGACTTGCACGCAAAATTATGGGCAACATAATATGGGATGGATGGAGTAAGTATAATTGACTAATATGTACAGATAATGAACTAGTGAGAGCATCTTCAAAAGAAAACCAGCGGATAATTGTAATGTGGTAAATTGTCTATACACTACTCAAATTTCAACATTCACCCCGAAACTAACATGTAGAATTCAGACTTACCATGGAAAATTATAGAAGAAACACAACTCATAAGGCTAATTTTTTTGTTGAACAGCAGTTGGAGGAAACAGAGGAGGCAAACTTACCAGATTGAACATCAAATGGGTAGATTATAAACGTAAAACATATCAGCAACCAATATTAGATTCTAGGACTGCACAATCAGAAAATAAGAAGTGCATCAATTCCTCGCACATCCCAGGAAAATGGAAACGTGCAAACCACCTTGCAAAAATTATTAAGAGAGCCACATCTATGATAAAGAAGCTTACGCAAGTTCCTGTGGCAACCTTCGGAGAGAATTCTCCAAAGAGTGGTTCTACACTAGCAGCAGTATTTTTTATGTTCTGCCAAATGAGATGAGAAACCGGCTTGAAATATAGTATATGTATTTATAACAAACACCACTTACCAAATATGGTAGAGCAAAAGAAGTTGCTAGTCTGCTATACAAACTCATACAGAAGTAGAAGAGGAAGCAAAGCAGACAGGAGAAGGAGCAGAGCAAGTACAACAGATGAAGCACAACAGGTAAGGAATCAAAATAACGTTAACTCATGAGCCAACTACGTTAAGTTGTCAACCTCAATTTTGTTGAATATATCAACCTGCAAGTTCATGTTCTATACGCATATATTAATCCCGGTCTTGTAAAATGTCAAGCGCTGCATTCAATAAAGTTAGGTAGTCACATTAAATAAATTAGAATGACAGATTCACGGAAAAGTAAAAAAGTTTCAAATGGAGATCTTCTCATACTACAACAAAACATACAGCAGAAAACGCATATATGGATTCAGACATTCAAGGTTTAATCGCTGAGCTATATTGACAGATTCTAACCATTTTATCAATAAATCTAGATATCACACTTGTGCCCACTGTTCAAAAAATAGGCCGAATCAGCGATTAATAGGCCGATTAATCGCTACTAGGGACCTGACTGTGTCGACTACCACTAATCATTTGTGTTAATCATTTAGTCCGATTAATAGGTCTGACACCCCGATTACTAGGTATATTTCTGATTAACCACTACACTTGGTCTAAAAAGTTGCAAAATTACCAACACATAACGTCCATCCATCCGCTAGCCCACCCCAATGAAGTAGGTTTTGCGAAGCTCCCGCTTGATCTCTGCCTCCAGGAGCTCGATTTCCGCCATCACCAACAAGTTCCTTGTCGTTGTTGACCAGTTCCTCGTAGTTGCTGACCAGACCTCAGATACAAGAGCTCAGGCGCTTTAGAATCTCATCTGGGAGCTTAAGGCTGCCTTTAATAGGGTAGATTATTGAGGTGCAAGAGGATTCATACGTGTTTTATGTGCTAAATTTTATAGGCGGCACCGATTAATAGTCGACCGATTAAATCAGTTAATCATCCGAATTCCGATTAGTCGCTACTCCCAAGCCAACCGAGCAGTTAACGATTACCGATTTCCTTACCATTGCTTGTGCCTAGCAAAATCCAAATCATCTTGATACAGAAAGCTCGTCTTACTTCACGTTCAAATCAGAAGAAACTTATTCCAGCATGCAAAAGAATAGGCTTAAAGGACAGAGCATACCTTTGAGTGTGGAGGAGGGGATCATTGCAGAGAAGGTTAGGTAGATTTAACATCAGTGAAGGGGAATCCAGTCACAGGAAGAGCAGCGGTAGCTGGAACCCGGCATCCCCTTTGTCACGCGCGGTCGGGAGAGCTTGTATTAATGCCATGACGGAGAAATCTTCAAGATATTCATTCACGTACAGCACGTCCGGAATTCTACCTGCGAGCAAACCAAATAATTGGAAATCTAAAGAGTACAAACAAAAGTACAATCAAATTTCGCAGCACAAACTCCCGCATCTGCTATCGCACCGCAGTATGGGGAGAGAAAAAAAGGTGTAGAGAGGGGTCCCGATGCGGCCGCGGACGTAGCTGGAGATGGCGGCGAGTGTGCATGAAGATGAAGTGGGAGGGTGGTCCTTGGCGAGCCCGGTCACCGATGAGGTAAGCGGTGATGGCGGACGGCCGCGAGGCGCCCGTGTGGAGGCGGCTAAGTTTAGGAAGGAGAGGAACTGGAGGATGTGTGTGTGTCTGGTGGGGTTAAAGAGGAGACGTTCTTACTACTTAGTGGGCTGGGCTCTTCTTCAAATCAAAACTAGTAAACATTGAGTAATCGACAACAGATGCGACTTGCAACACATACATCTATATCTAGGATAAAATTTTGCAACGAATGGTTAAGCCGTTGCAAATTATGTATTGTTATACGAGGGGTTTTGTTGTAGTGACTCTTCCTCGAAAATCATTCGCGGCCACCTTATTATGAAAGGTTTCATGGACAACTATAATTGCTGGACCAAGCACAGGGAAAGAGGGGTTATGATGGAATACGGTGAAGAAGAAGATGATGATGACAACTATCATCATATGTTTTCTGAATACAGTGATACTGCAATGGAAGACAATGAAGAGGAAGGAGGTGAAGAACGGGCATCAGATGAGCCCGCTGATGAACTTGGTAGGGTCATTTCTGATGTAAAGCAAGACTGTGAAACAGAAAATAAAAAGTTGAAGTTAGAGGGCATGTTAGAAGATCACAAGAAATTGTTGTATCCAAATTGTGAAGATGGCAGCACAAAGCTCGGTACCACACTGGAATTGCTGAGATGGAAGGCAGAGTGTGGTCTAACTGACACCTCATTTGATAAGATGCTGAAAATAATGAAGCCGAAGTTTCCAAAATATAACGAACTTCTCGAGAGTACCTACGAAGCAAAGAAAACTCTCTGTCCTCTAGGATTAGATGTGCAAAAGATACATGCATGCATTAATGACTGCATTCTCTACCGTGGTAAGGAGTATGAGAATTTAGATAAATGCCCGGTATGCAATGCATTGCGGTATAAGATCAGACGAGATGACCCTGGTGATGTTGAGGGAGAGCCCCTTCGGAAGAGGGTTCATGCTAACGTTATGTGGTATGCTCCTATAATACCAAGGTTGAAACGCATGTTCAGAAACAAAGAGCATGCCAGGTTGTTGCGATGGCACAAAGAAGACCGTAAGAAAGACGGGAAGTTGAGACACCCTGTTGATGGGTCACAGTGGAGAAAAATCGAGAGAGACTTCCCGGACTTTGCAGGTGACGCAAGGAACTTATGGTTTGGTCTAAGTACGGATGGCATGAATCCTTTTGGGGAGCAGAGCTGCAGTCACAACACCTGGCCCGTGACTCTATGTATCTACAACCTTCCTCCTTGATTGTGCATGAAGCGTAAGTTCATTATGATGCCAGTGCTCATCCAAGGCCCGAAGCAACCGGACAACAACATTGATGTGTACCTTAGGCCATTAGTTGAAGAACTCTTACAGCTGTGGGGCAAACCAGGTGTACATGCGTGGGATGAGAACAAACAGGAGCCATTTGATCTATGAGGGTTGATTTTCGTAACCATCAATGATTGGTCTGCTCTTAGTAACCTTTCAGGACAGACAAACAAGGGATATAAGGCATACACGCACTGTTTAGATAAGACTGAAGGTACATATTTGCATAAATGCAAGAAGGTTGTGTACCTGGCGAATCAACGATTTCTTCCGACCAATCATCCCGTAAGAAAGAAAGGCAAGCATTTCAAAGGTGAGGCAGATCACCGGAAGAAGCCTGAACTCCCGGCTGGTGATGATGTATTCAGTATGGTCAAGGACATAGAAGTAATCTTTGGAAAGGGTCCTGGCGGTCAATTAGTTCCGAACGACGTCGCTACAGGACACGCACCCATGTGGAAGAAGAAATCTATATTTTGGGAGCTTCTATATTGGAAAGTCTTGCGTGTCCGCTCTTCAATCGACGTGATGCACGTGACGAAGAATCTTTGCGTGAACCTTCTAGGATTCCTAGGCGTGTATGGGAAGACAAAAGATACACCAGAAGCACGGGAGGATCAACAAATTATGAAAGACCCAAAGAACATGCATACACAGAACAAGACGGATAAAGGGCGTCACTTAAGTCGTGCCAGCTATGCTCTTACCAAAGCAGAGAAGGAAATATTTTTTGAAGTCCTTTACAGTATCAAGGTGTCGTCTGGCTTCTCATCTAATATAAAAGGGATAATAAATATGGCAGAGAAAAAGTTCTAAAACCTAAAGTCTCATGACTGTCACGTGATTATGACGCAGTTGCTTCCGATTGCATTGAGAGGGCTTCTACCAGAAAATGTTCGAGTACCCATTGTGAAGCTGTGTGCATTCCGCAATACAATATCTCAGAAGGTAATCAATCCAGATATTCTGCCAAGGTTATAGAAGGATGTGGTACAATGTCTTGTTAGTTTTGAGTTGGTGTTCCCACCATCCTTCTTCAATATTATGACGCATCTCCTGATTCACCTAGTGGAAGAGATTGCCATTATCGGTCCTGTATTTCTGCACAATATGTTCCCCTTTGAGAGGTTCATGGGAGTCTTAAAGAAATATGTTCATAACCGTGCTAGACCAGAAGGAAGCATCTCCAAGGGATATGTAACAGAGGAGGTCATTGAGTTTTGTGTTGACTTTATTCCTGACCTTAAGCCGATTGGTGTTTCTGACTCACGGCATGAGGGAAGATTAAGTAGAAAAGGCACGCTAGGAAAGAAAGCAATGATATGTAGGGACGGGGATTCTTTCACAAAAGCACACTACACAGTTCTACATAATTCCACCTTGGCAACTCCGTATATCGAGGAACACAAGAATATGGTACGCTCCAAAAACCCAGGGAAGCCTGAATCATGGATTACAGATGAACACATGAATTCTTTCGGTGGTTGGATGCGGACACATCTCTTGAATGACACCACTGTTGGAGATCAGCTATACTTGTTGGCCGTCACCATCTTCTATTATATTGAATTTCCAAGGGTACGAAATAAATGGGAATACATTCTACACGATCGCCCAAGATAAAAAGAGCACCAACCAAAATAGTGGTGTTCACTTTGATGCAATAGACGAGAATGGACAAAAGGACACATACTATGGTTACATAGAGGAGATATGGGAACTAGACTATGGAGTCTCTTTTAAGGTCCCTTTGTTTCGTTGCAAATGGGTCAACCTGAATGGGGAAGGGGTAAAGATAGACCAGTTGTACGGAATGACAACAGTGGATCTCAACAATCTTGGTTATAGAGATGAACCATTCGTCCTAGCCAATGATGTGTCTCAGGTTTTTTATGTGAAGGACATGTCCTCCAGACCGAAAAAAGAAAAAAATATGCAAACGAATACATTATATGATGATCCAAAGCGTCACATGGTTCTTTTAGGGAAAAGAAACATCGTGGGAATCGAGGACAAGATAGACATGTCAGAAGATTATAATAAGTTTGATGAAATTCCGCACTTCACAGTGAAAACTGACCCAAGCATTCCGTTAAGTAAAGAAGATGCTCCATGGTTACGTCTGAAACGATCATAAGGAAGGACATATGCCAAGAAGTTCATGCTCATATTGTGTAACTCTAGTTCATGTCTGGCCGGGATATCTTATGATGTTTGCAATTTTCCAAGTTTAATAAATGTATTGAGTGTTAGTCCCGGTTTGTGGCTTGACCGGGACAATATATAGGGGGGCCTTTAGTCCCGGTTTTGTAGTCTCAGTTTTTAATATTAATAAATGTCTTGAGTGTTAGTCCCATTTTGTGGATGGACCGGGACTAAAGGGGGCCTTTAGTCCCGATTCGTAGAACGACTTTCCCGAACTATGAATAAGTTGTCCCGATTCATACGTACCATTAAGATCTGATCTCCAAACGCGCGTGCTCACATATTAGGGAGTGCCTCTATGACCAGTTTCTTGGAGATGTCGGAGGACTGGGATCCGGCGGCATCTCCCTAAAACTGGTCGTAGTGGTGTACCTGCTCTCGCACACCATCTTGCATCTTGTAACTTCTCTAACTAGATCTATACACCTGGGAGCTAACTAATTTCACATATTAGGGAGTGCCTCTATGACTAGTTTTTTGGAGATGCCGGAGGACTGGGATCCGACGGCATCTCCCTGAAACTGGTCGTAGTGGTATCCCTGCTCTCGAAAACAATATTGGAGATGCCTCAATCTGGCTGGAGGACTGGACTCACAAGGATGCCTATTTATAGTACAAGCAGCTCGGCATAGTGTCGACACTTACGACATAATGTCGACACTTACCCCTATTATTAGTGTTGACTCATGTTTTGTCCCGGTTGGTGTCTCCAACCGGAACTAAAGGTTCATCTTTAGTCCCGGTTGGTGACACCATCCGGGACAAGGTACACGCCGTACGACATAATGTTGACACTCACCCCTATCATTAGTGCCGCTTGCTGTTGACTGCCGAAATCCCTCCAACCGGGACTAAAGATGAACCTATCAATGTTGTTGTGCCCATATTATGCATGCATGTGGACATTGGTATGGATAACAATGTTGCAGGAGGAAGTTTTCCTTTTCTTCACACGGAAAAGCCATTTTCCATTTTCCGAGCGCAAAAAATGGGTCGTTTTGTGAAGTAACCACCAAAATGTTGTTTCAGAAAGCTACCGTCCCATTTTTTTAAAATACTAGACCACCATACATGGACTATCTCCCAACCGGGACATCTCAAACCTTTTCGTCCATCCCGGGTAAAGAGGACATATGCCTGCCTAATCGGTAGGAAATGGGTCTGGTTTGTACTACATGTACATGATCTAACGCCCGTGATTTTTTGAAAAAATCATTTTTAGACTCGCAATATGTGGTTTCTTCAGAGATCCAATGCAAGTTCTAACGATGCTCGTCCCCTATCTTCATGCACGCTGGTTCAACCATAGTTAGAAATTCAAAAAAATCAAAACGGGCATAAGAAATTCAAAAAAAATCCAAACAATAAAAATCCTTCGCGTGGTGTCATATTATGTGACATAGTTGAAAGAAAAAATACCAGACTAGGTATATTGATCATGTCTCGAAAAAACCTTACAAAATGACCTATCATGTTCAAGGTTTCATGGCTTTCGGTCCAAATGACCGATGTTATGTGTTGAATCACGACATAGTTTATGATGATGTGCCCATATTATGCATGCATGTGGACATTGGTATGAAGAACAATGTTGCAGGAGGAAGTTTTCCTTTTCGTCGCACGGAAAAGCCATTTTCCATTTTCCGAGCGCAAAAAATGGGCCGTTTTGTGAAGTAACCACCAAAATGCTTTTTCAGAATGCTACCGTCCCATTTTTCTAAAATACTAGACCATCTTACATGGACTATCTCTCAACCGGGACATCTCAAACCTTTTCGTCCATCCCAGGTAAAAAGGACAAATGTCTGCCGAATTGGTAGGAAGTGGGTCCGGTTTGTACTACAGGTACATGATCTAACGCCCATGATTTTTTGAAAAAATCATTTTTAGACTCGCAATATGTGGTTTCTTCAGAGATCAAATGCAATTTCTTACAATGCTCGTCCCCTATCTTCATGCATGCCGGTTTGACCATAGTTAGAAATTCAAAAAATTCAAAACGGGCATAAGAAATTCAAAAAAAATCCAAACAATGAAAATCCTTCGCGTGGTGTCATATTATGTGACATAGTTGAAAGTAAAAATACCAGACTTGGTATATTGATCATGTCTCGAAAAAACCTTCACGAAATGACCTATCATGTTCGAGGTTTCATGGCTTTCGGTCAAAATGACCGATGTTATGTGCTGAATCACGGCATAGTTTGTGATGCTGTGCCCATATTATGCATGCATGTGGACATTGGTATGGACAACAATGTTGGAGGAGGAAATTTTCCTTTTCGTCGCACGGAAAAGCCATTTTCCATTTTCCGAGTGCAAAAAAGGGTCGTTTTATGAAGTAACCACCAAAATGCTATTTCAGAATGCTACCATCCCATTTTTATAAAATAGTAGACCACCTTACATGGACTATCTACCAACCGAGACATCTCAAACCTTTTCTTCCATCCCGGGTAAAAAGGACAAATGTCTGCCGAATCAGCAGGAAGTGGGTCCGGTTTGTACTATAGGTACATGATCTAACGCCCGTGATTTTTTGAAAAAATCATTTTTAGACTCGCAATATGTGGTTTCTTCAGAGATCCAATGCAAGTTCTAACGTTGCTCGAAAAACCTTCACAAAACCCTAAACCCTAAACCATAAACCCAAGTTTCTTCCCGCCATTTTTCTTCCCGTCATTTCTTCCCACGATCATAAGATTGACTATATGTATTAATTGAGCCATTTTTGGCATACATATGTATCTCAACATGGAAATCAATGTCCTATTTCTTCTGTTAACAGTATATGTATTAAATGAGCCATTTTTCTTCTTGCCATTTCTTCCCGCCATTTTTCTTCCCGCCATTTTTCCCCCCAGTTTTCCCTCCAGTTCTTTCCTCCAGTTATCTTCCTGCCATTTCTCACTATATATATATATATATGTAGGGTTGTCATCCATTGTCATTGCACATCTCTAGACTCATATCTGCAACCTCATCACTCTTTCTCATGGCTTCCACCGTAGCACTAACCCCCAGGGAGGCGGAGGCGCTTTGCACCTCGAACTACCCCTGCCCTTCGGGCTACTGTGTCCCCGTCGGCTGGATGCTGAGCGTCGGAGGCGTGCCGGTTCCTCCTGTCCCTCTAGGTGTGGCGCGCCGGATGGCCATCACGAACCACTACTACTTCGAGCTCACGCCGGAGCAGCGGAGGAATCCCAGATGGCATCCCGACTATTTCCCGACTTGGGAAGCCTTCTTCGTGGATCGCGTGAGAGGGCGCTCGCCAGGAATGAGGAGGATGGCCCACCTCCTCCGAACTTCAACGAGGCCGGCTGTCGGCTGTGGTGGCGCGGCCGGATTCTCCAGAGCGTCATGGCCTACGACACGGCCGCCGACTCTAACCCCCGTCTGCGGTACCCTCAAGTCCAGCCCACTCGTACTCAGCCTTCAAGGTTCAACTACGGCAACCCCGATGATGACAGTGACGACGGCCACGGCGAGTACAACGACTACAGTAGCGAGTATTACAGGTGTAGGCAGGAGCATGTCTGAATCACTCCAACATTGCAAAACAAGTTCGGCCGATTGTGGCTTAATCTAGCCATATATCTTAATTTTCACTTCTTCTATGTAACTTCGTGTTAGTTGTGTTATGTACTTTAATTCCAGTTCTATCCTAATAAAATTTTCTTCCCGCCCATTAATATATAAAAAATATAAGTTAATTCAAATCCAAATTAAAAATAGAAAATGTTTTTGAATTAGTTATTCAAATCCAAACACTTTTTATGTTTAAAGTTTTTCTAAATTCCAAATTGATATTCAAAAAATATAAGTTAATTCATTTTAATTTTAAATGGTTCATAGTTTAAATGGTTACATTAATTATTTTTAAAAATAGAAAATGGTTTTGAATTAATTATTCAAATTCAAACACTTTTTATGTTTAAAGTTTTTCTAAATTCCAAAGTAATTATCATTTAAAAAACATTACAAATTTAAACACCAAAATAAAAAATAAGGCGGAAACAGAGAGAAAATTCCTGAAATTTTTTGAAAACAGGGTCATACGTTTCGGTGGAGCCACCAACCGGGACTAAAGACCCCTGCGCGCCCCTGGGCTGATGAAAAAAAGTGGAGTATACGTCCCGGTTGGTGGCTCCAACCGGGACGTATGACCCTTTAGTCCCGGTTGGAGCCACCAACCGGGACAAAAGGTCCATCCTTAATAACTGCTCGTGCCTCTTCTTCTTCTTATTCCCCGTCTCATTCATCGACACGCGCACACAGGAACCCCCTCCCCCCCACCCACGACGCTGGCAGGCTGCCCGCCGAGCTCGCCGTCGCTGTTCGATGCAAGGATAGGAACCGCCGCGTTCCCCTCTCTCTCCCAGTACCAACCTCATCCCCTCTTGTTCCTTCTCGCGTTCTTCCCCATTTGAGCAGAAACCTTAACTCGTCGTCGCCTTTCAGAGCCTCCCCGAGCCAAGCCAAGGTGCCGAGGAGCTCCGCCGTGTTGGACTGTGTCTCTATGCCAAAGGAATTGGCCCCGCTCGGCCTTAATCAAGCTCTGCATCCCATCTTCCCGAGCTCCGGCCGCCGTTGCTTCGCCTCCATCCGGCCACCCTTGCTTCCCCGACCCCAGCATCGCGTTCCTGGTGAACCACTGGTGCTCTAGCACCTCTTCACACGCTCCCTCTCGCTCTCTAGCTCTTCCGCGACGACCATCTGTCGCTGCCGCCTCTGTCCGCCGCTGTGCTCGTCGCTTCGGCGACCAATAATGGACGGCGCCACCACCATATGGTTCGCCTCGACGAGCTCTTTCCAACGCGCCCCCTCTCGCTGCCCCGCGCGAGCTCAATCGCTGGCAGCGCCACCACCATGGGTGATGTCATCGTGACATCATCATTTTTTGTTTTCTGTTAATGTTTTCTGAAATGATTTCTGTAATTATTGTGTAATTGATTTTTCCTAACAGGTGAGTCCACCCTGTAAGTGGTATAAACATATTCAGAAATGTTTTCTGTTTAATAAAATGTTAAAAGTAATTCAAAAAATGTAAATTATTTTATAATATTCTAAAAATGATTTAAAATGAATTAAAATGGAGAAATTCATAACTAATTCATTTTAAATCAGAAAAATAAAATGTACAACTTAAAACTATTACCATACATTATTATGTAAACTATTTAAATAATTACTATTTGATAAATATTTTATAAGTATTAATACTTTGAAAATTCAGATTTTAATATTCATAACTAAGAAAAATATAAATTATATACCTAAATTTTGGTATAAATAATATACCAAAATAGTATACCTAAGTGACCCCTCTCATATGCATCCGAGGTTTCTCCGAACTAGGTTTTACACCCCTCGAAACTTCGAAATATTGATTTTAGTTGATTTTTATTATTGTAAATATTATAAATTCATTTTTATTATTGTGTATGTATATATTAGGGTTTCTCCGAATTAGGGTTTATATATCTCAACACCGTGCCTAATATTCTCCCTTAGCAGCTTTGACTTATCCGTTTTTCCACCTATGCAGAAAATATGGACCCACACGACAGAGACGAAGAAAAGGACGAGTTGATCCAAGGTGTGATCCGCGGGGAAGAAAATTTAGATGTATCGACGTTTCTGAACAACTCCGGTGAGGGTGATCCTCTTTTTGCTGGAAGAGACGACTTGTTTGAGGTTGAAGGTGATGCCTTCCGTGAGGGAGAAGGCGATGCCTTATGTAATCGAGAAGACGACCGCTCCGGCGAGGTGCATGTAATATAATTAATTCATTAATTAATCATCTGCTATCTATATAGAAATAGTAACGACGATCTTTCTAGTAACGACGATCATTCTTCTTTTAGCCCTCTAGATCAAAGAAATCTACTGAAAAGAGCGGACGAGGCCCAACCAAAAAGTTGGAAGACCATGAGAGGTTCAGGATCGAAGATATCGGTGAAGACGGCAAACCGATTGCTCCCGAAGTTGTCACAAACAAATTTGTGGCACAATGCGGAGTAATCGTTAGGGACTTCATCCCGATCACCGTTCGAAATTGGAATAGGCCTGCTGATGCGGAAGAAGAGGGAACGTATTTATTTCTCCCTACTATGGCCAAAGATTTACTATGGAAGAGGCTCATGGTTAATTTCAAACTACCGAAGATAGAGCTGGATCCAAATGCGGAGGATCCAGTTGAGGGCGCCTTAGAACATGCGCGAGCCATGGAGGCTAAGGTCAGGGAGTGGGCTATGAAGAAGATGGCCCATTGTTTCACCAACTGGAAGAAAAGATTGCACCTTGACTATGTCGTGAAAGAGAAGACTCCGAATTTTAAGAAGATTCAGTTTGATAAGATAAAACCATTTTGGGCTGAGTTTGTGAATTACAAGGCATCAGAAAAATCTAAGAAAATGTTTGCAACGAATAAGCTGAATGCTGCTAACAAGAAGTATCACCATACTATGGGGCAAGGTGGCTACAAGGCTGGCATTCCTAAGTGGACAAAACTTGAGGATGAACTGCGTGCTAAAAAGATCATCTCAGAGACAGACGATTGGATCGAACATGCAAGGAATTGGTTTTACGGGCATGGGGGAAAGTTGGACTCGAAAGGGAAGTGTATATATAACATACGACATAAAGAAGACCCCTTGCCAATCGAGAAGATGAGAAAAGCAGTAAAGGCTGTTAAAGATGAGGACTTCATTCCCGATAGAGAGAATGATGAGCTCACACTCGCCCTTGGAAATAAGGAACATGATGGATGAACACGAGGCACAAGCGGCTCCCAACCATGGAGGACTGGGTGTTTTCTGTTTAACCCACAGCAAAGCCTCCACATACACTTCAAAGGCCAAAACTTTGTTGTGTATACATTTGAAGACACTCGGCAAACCCTAACGCCGTAAGTTGCGTCATTGGTTGGGGGTAGCAGGGCGTGTGGCACGACGGTATTCCGTGTATCCAATTTTACTGAGTGTTTTTTAGGATTTTACCGTGTTTGTAAATTTTTACCGAGTGCATTTTCGATGAACACTCGGCAAAGAGGCAACTTTGCTGTGAATAACTTTTTTGCGGGTGTCAACGGTATGATACAAAGCAAAGAGTTGTTTGCCGAGTATCCGAATTATATACACTCGACCAACAAAAAAACACCCAACACAATCTTGATTTCCTGTAGTGACCTTTCTTGGTTCTTAGATTTTCCATCATTTTGGACCATTTCATCCGTATGCATATATGTGTTGACTCACTATTATATTTCAATGGCGAAAATCTAGCAAAAAAGCTTGTGGATCACTTGTGATAACTACGCTTGCATCTTCAAAACACAAAATCACTGTATAATTGATACAGAATTAGAGTGTATGCTTTGGTATTAAACACACTCTTTCATATTTATTGACCTGTAGCAACGCACCACTACAGGAGAATCTGAATACGCCGACGGCCGGGTCCCGTCGGTGTAGTCTCTAAATGCCGTCGGGGTAGGCTGGCCCGACGGCTGGCGTCGGCGTATGGCCGTTGGCGTACAGCCCGTAGGCGTAGCCTCTCCTCCCGTCGGCGTATAAAAGCCGTCGGCATATATAGCTACGCCAACGGCTTAAAGCCATCGGCGTAGACCATATGGGGCCCACCTAGATGACTAACGGTCGTTTGGCTACGCCGACGGCTTTACCGTCAGCCTAGTTTTTTCCAAAAACAAAAATCATTTTTTTTCAAATTTATTAACATTTTTGGATTGTTTAACTTGTTAATCTCACATGGACATTTTTAATTCTAACTATACTTAGTCTCAAGTCAAATTGCACAATTAGTTAAACTTCCCAACCGGTCACCCATCCTAATACTACTCCAGCCCCAACACGCTTAACTTCTTCGTTCCTTTCACATAAGCTCCCGACAAAGAAACTAGAACTTGTTGTGAATATTATCATATCAAACCTATTAACCATTACATTATAATGTTAGACATATTTATTTTTTTACATTCCATACAATTATTTGAGTAAACAACAATGAATAAGTAATAATAATCTTGAATTCAAATAAAAATAAAATAAATTTTATTTATTTTGCTTTTTTCATTTAAATTTGAATAATTCATATCTACAAATCCGTAAATCACAATTCGACAAATAATATATCCAAGTCGATCAGAAAAATAAGAGGAATCCAAATATGACATCCCTATTATCTATTTAATTATATATCGTAACTTTTAAATATTATACCAACTGAAACTATGTCAAGATTCATGAAACACCCCGTTTTTGGCACTCGGAAAATAAAAAATGATTTTTTGGTGCGACGAAAAGGAAAACTTCCTCCTGCAACATTGTTCGCCATCCCATGATATGCACGATTCCACAATATGGGCACATTAGCGCAAACTATATCGTGATTCTAGCAATAGCATTGGTCATTTGACCTGAAATCTAGAAAACCTCGATTGAGATAGGTCATTTTGTGAAGGTTTTTTTGATACACGATCAATATACCAAGTTTTGTATTTTTCCATGCAACTATGTCACATAATATGACACCACGCGAAGGTTTTGCATTATTTCGATCGTTTTTGAAATTTTTATGCCCATTTCAAACTATCGTCAAACTTTCTAAATCGAGGGGCATGAAAATTCTTAGCTCGGGGTTGAGCCTCACTAAACTTGCATTAGATCTCTAATGAAATAGCATATTGTGAACCTAAAAATGATTTTTTCAAAAAATCATGAGCATCATATCATGTACCTGTAGTTCAAATCTAACACATTTCCTACTAATTCGGCAGGAATTTGTCTTTTTCACGTGGGCTGGACGGAAAAGTTTTGAGATATCCTGGTTGGGAAATTGTCCATTCAATATGGTATAGTATTTTTTAAAAAAATGTGATATTATCATTTTGACACTTTTATTTGGTGGTTGATTCACAAAATGCCCCGTTTTTTGCACTCGGAAAATAAAAATTGGCTTTTTGGTGCGACGAAAAGGAAAACTTCCTCCTGCACCATTGTTCGCCATCCCATGATACACATGCGTGCATAATATGGGCACATTACCGCAAACTATATCGTGATTCTAGCAATAACATTGGTCATTTGACCTCAAATCCAGAAAACCTCGATTGAGATAGGTCATTTTGTGAAGGTTTATTGAGACACGATCAATACACCAAGTTTTATATTTTTTCATGCAACTATGTCACATAATATGACACCACACGAAGGTTTTGCATTGTTTCGATCGTTTTTGAATTTTTTATGCCCGTTTCAAACTATCATCAAACTTTCTAAATCGAGGGGCATGAAGATTCTTAGCTCGGGGCTGAGCCTCACTAAACTTGCATTAGATCTCTGATAAAATAGCATATTGTGAACCTAAAAATGCATCATATCATGTACTTGTAGCTCAAATCTAACACATTGCCTACTGATTCGGCAGGAATTTATCTTTTTCACAATGGGTGGAAGGAAAGGTTTGAGATACCCCTGTTGGGAAATTGTCTGTTCAATATGGTCTAGTATTTTTGAAAAATGTGGTATTATCATTTTGACACTTTTATTTGGTGGTTGTTTCACAACACGCCCCGTTTTTTGCACTCGGAAAATAAAAATTGTCTTTTTGGTGTGACAAAAAGGAAAACTTCCTCCTGCAATATTGTTCGCCATCCCATGATACACATGCGTGCATAATATGGGCATATTATTGCAAACTATATCATGATTCTAGCAATAACATTGGTCATTTGACCTGAAATCCAGAAAACCTCGATTGAGATAGGTCATTTTGTGAAGGTTTTTTTGAGACACAATCAATATACAAGGTTTGGTATTCTTCCATGCAACTATGTCACATAATATGACACCACGTGAAAGTTTTACATTGTTTCGATCGTTTTTGAATTTTTTATGCCCGTTTCAAACTATCGTCAAACTTTGTAAATCGAGGGGCATGAAGATTCTTAGCTCGGGGTTGAGCCTCACTAAACTTTCATTATATCTCTAATGAAATAGCATATTGTGAACCTAAAAATGATTTTTGCAAAAAATCATGAGCATCATATCATGTACCCGTAGTTCAAATCTAACTCATTTCCTATCGATTCAGAGGGATTTTGTCTTTTTTACGAGAGGTGGACGAAAAGGTTTGAGATATCCAGGTTGGCAAATTGTGTATTCAATATTCAATATGGTCTAATATTTTTGAAAATGTGGTATTATTATTTTGAAACTTTTATTTGGTGGTTGCTTCACAAAACACCCCTTTTTGCACTCAAAAAATGAAAAATATGTTATACGAAAGTATTTATATTATATATATATATTTGGAAACAAATATGTAATATTTGAGTTTATATAGATAGATCTTATTTTTCTGCAAATTTTGATATATTATATGTATTTTTATGAATTTAAATGATTTAGTTATGATTTTTCTAAGATTAATGTGGGAAAAAAGAAAAATGGCTAGCCGTCGGCGTAGGTCTGAAACCTTGCCGTCAGCGTAGACTTGACGCAGTCGCTCTGCCGTTAGCCTACTATGCTACGCCGACGGCTGCCGTCGGCCTATCTATCCTACGCCGACGGTAAAACTAGGCTGATGGTCCCGGCATATTGTCGTCGGCCTATATTGTTATTCCCGTAGTGCACGGGCATTTAGCTAGTATGTAATAAAAGTCTTGCTAACTAAATAAAAGAAAAAGAGGAAAACAGTCCTTTGCCATGTGTATAGGAGAATACACTTGTCGTGTGCCTGACGGCGAGGGCACACGGCAAAGATTCCGCCGTCCGTGCTTGCCGGCGGATGCCCCTACGAGGCCGCGGGGCCCACTTCTTTGCGTGAACACATCTTTGACGTGTGTATTCAGTGCTTTTGACGTGTTGATTTTCTTTGCCGTGTGCCTTCGTTTGTCGATTGCCGTATTTATTACTTTGTCGTGTTCTTTATCTGTAGTCTGCCATGAATGTTTTCTTTGACGTGTGCTTCTTGTTATACACACGGCAGAGATAATCTTTGCCATGTTCTAGGCGTTTTGGCACACGGCAAAGGGCGGGCAACGGCATCAAATATTTTGAAATGTTAAACAATCCAAGCAAAATTCTGTCTTCATACACATCTCGACATTGTGCATCAAGGTTTCCCGGTAAACAGATTTTTTTGTGCCCTATGTAAAGAAGTTAAAGAAATATCTCTGGAAAGCTACTTTAGCACCGAATTTTATCTTCTTACACAAAACACAAAAATATATTGTTTCACAAGCACATAATGTCAAGATGTACAAGTGTGAATTTTGTTGTATGAATGCTCCCAGGTGCCAAAACGCCTCTCTCCTTATACCTTCCTTAAAGGGGCCGAGGCACCAAAACCAGCACGGGTTCTAGCTCTGGTGTTCCTCTCTGGGACGAAGAAGACTCCTCTCCGGCTCTTAGGGGATGAAGAAGACTCCTCTGATAGAATCTTTGCAATCTCATCATCACTTTCATGATCGAAGTATATGAAATCAGACTCCAGCATTTCAACTAGATCAGACCCCCACTCATGGTGTACCGGAAAGTTATACTCAGTGTTGCCCGTGAAATACACATACTCAGCAGAAGATGGATGTGCAATCTTACATGAAGTCCCGTCACAAGTGAGGCAGCGAACTGTTAAAAAAAATAAGAGGCAAAGACATAAGATGCCCAAAATCTAATAATCAAATTGTAATCCCTCTACAACTATGCTGAAGTGATAGTTAATTTAAGAGTTAAAGACCCAACATCATGGCTCAATCAGAAATCGAGAATATATGGTACCTTGTTCTTTTAACTAACTATATATGGCCAACCAGAAGAGTAACATTTTTCAGAATACAGTTATGAGTAGAGAAGTGCAAATTTAAAAGCAACTATTTCTCGTCTTAGTATGTTTCACTATGAAAATAAAACAAGTAAAACTATGCGCCAATGAACATATTCTAATAAGCATATTCCCCAATGATATGCTTTTGATATGGCAATACAGCATATTCCTCAGACTTGGGTGTACTTGCTCTACATCATCCTTATCCTAGTACTACCATACGTAGAGTATGTATAAAAGTAACTTCTTTTCTGTTAAATATATATTAGGTTTCTATAAAGCTATACCATTGCTCATTCTGTGCTTTGTAAAGATGTGTATAAAAGGATTATTATTATTTTTGAAAATGGGTGCCTTTATTATTTAAAAGTAATGTGCATAAAAGGAAAAGAAGATCATGAGGGCTTACTTGATAGCGCGTCGAAGAAATCTCCCACAGGGCAGCAGAAAGGCACATTTGTTGAATGTTCAACTTGACTATCAACAATGCTCCAGAATTCAGCAAAGAAGAGTGTGCTCGATCTGTTAGAATCATTTGGGACGTCCCTGCTCGCCAGAAAGTTTATATGGTAGCAAGTTGAGTAGGAGCCAATTCTCTTTGTTACCACTCCACAAACAATACCAAGCTCGTAATAGTGACCGCCCTACGGCAAGCAAGAAATGAGGTGGAGAGTCATAAGCAAGAAATGAGGTGGTAATTAATTATAAATTCACAGGTCGATCACAAGTATTTAATATACCTGCAGCTTGTCACGGCTGTATTCGAGTAGCAGTTTTTCCAGCTTTGTGCGAACATATTCCTGCCGAGTCTTGAAGGTCTTCCTCCTAGCGGACAGTACTGTATCCAAGGCAGATTGGCCCAGATCAGGAGCCATACTTGGCACTGGGGCTGCTGCTGCGACGATGTGCGCTGTTTCATTGGTCACCATATTCTTTAGCCGCTCCAAAGTATCATCGGAGAGAACATAGCGCAGATCTTTGTCAGATATAAGGGAGCGCAAGCGATCAAGTTTAGCTGGGACCAGTGAAGTGAGGAAATCCCCAAAGGCAGCCGGCTGTGGGTGCTTGGCAACTAGTGCCGCAGCAGCCAAGTCAGGGAACATCTTCTCTGCTGGGCCGCCAACATGAAAGATGTGTGAGAGATTGAAGCGATGTTGGCAGAGCAGCACCACCGCTTGTTGCTCCGAGATGGAGTGGGTACGGCAGAAAAAGGCGACCAGGCCGTCCAGCGACCGAGATTCGACACGGGCCAGTGAGCGAGCGTCGAGAATGTCAGCTGCTCCAATCTGATCGGAGACATCCTCCTCCGGTAGCGGCGGGAAGACGGCGTGGTACCAGATGGAGTTGAGGATGATGTTTGAGACGGGGTCCAAGCAGGGGCCGTAGCAGTGTCCAGCTGCGAGGATAGAACGGACGAGGTGGCGCTGGCGCAAGGCATGGCACGGTAGCATGCCGAGCGCGTCGATGTAGAATCCGTGCAGGGTGTCGAGAAGAGACAGCTTCATCAGTGGGAGGAAATCGGGGTTCTCCCGCCAGGAGCAGACTAGTCTGTTGGTGGAGGTGGAGGAGGATACATCATCTGTAACTAATAATTCGGTGGAGAGATGGACACCATCATCATCAGCAGCAGCATCATTGCTGGTGGGACAAGCAGTAGTTGAGGTGATTGTGGTGGTGGTGACGAGGTCTTTAGATATTGTGGTTGTGGCGAAAAGGTCTTTCCTGATCTGGATGATTGCGGTGACGTTCCCGCTGGTGTCCCGGTAGGTGCCCGGAGTTGGGGGGGCAGGGGTTGGCTCCGGCGGCCATGAACAGCGCAGCAGGTCACATATTTTGTAGACGCAGTCGGGAGTAAGGAGCAGATCTTGTTTTCCTGCGCCGTGCAGCTGATCCAGGAGGACAGGGTTAAGGAGGAGGAGGTGACGAGGGTACCTCCAGGTCATGAGCCGCACAAGGTCACCGGACATATAGCAGCGCCCTACACTGTTGGCGGCCAGCTGCAAGGCGGTCTTGGTCCTGGCAGCATCCGGATCCAGCAGCGGAACCTCCGATCCCCGGCAGCAACCCACCTCGACAAGGTGGACGGCGAGGGGGAGGTGGTTACCGGCCATGTCGAGGAGTTTCTCGGCCTGGTCCTGTGTGAGGTTGCGGAAGTAGCACAGCAAGAAATCGACGAGGCCACCACGGGAGCTCTTAGCGCCGGCGGCGAAGGTGGACTTCTTCCTGGTTTTCTCTAGCGCATCATGGGGCTTCATCAGGGGCGGGAGACATGGAATACCCGTCGGCCAGCGGGCGAAAGCGTTGATGGTGGTGAGGATGATGTTGGTGACGGGGTCAGCGAGGCCGACGGCGAGGCCGCCGAGGGAGATGCAGTGGGCCAGGCAGGGGATCTCGGCGATGGGGAGGCGGCGGGCGGCCTCCACGTAGGATTCGGTCAGCTCATGGTAGTATTGCGGAGCTACAGCTTCATCCATGGTGGAGGCCGGTGGGGCGTGCTTGAAGCCCCGCATCGTCTTCAAGGCGGCGGCGTAGATGGCCCGTTGTTGATTCTCCTCAACGGACATGTCGCCAGCCAGCCCAAGGATCGCCGGCGCCGGCGGGATCTGCTATTTTCGATTTGGGGACGACGCGGAGGCGCTAGGGTTTCTTCGAGCACGACCTGCCGATTTGTAACAGCAATGGGTTGGGGGTAAAGAGAGGAGCAGCCCGAGCGTTCGCTAGTACTCGTTCCCGCCCGGTTGGGCCGGGGGAGGAAGTGGCCCATATATATTGCTCGGTTCTCCGCGTGGGCCTACTTCCATCAGTCTCGCTTCATTCGATGTGGGACTAAAAAATGGAATAACACTCAACCTGGAGGCGGTAGGCAGACATGCAGGCGCGGGGACACACGTAACGCAAAATAATTCCGCTTTGTCTGTTTGGGTCAAGCGAACAACACACGGAGATCCAACCGATGTCTATGATACATGTCTTATCCGTGCTCATGTTACATGCCCCATGTGGTTTGCTGCTCCTCGGTCTTAAAAAAGATGTCTCACATTTATTAAAATTTAAACAAATCTACACACTATTTAATATATAGATTTATTTAATCCGCAATATCAATTTCGAGACGGAGGAAGTAGCAAGTTAATGCTAGCAAGTAGCGTTGGAGTATAATGCATTCCACTGTGTTATGGCATGTCTTGAAATTTAAAAGGTTCTGATAGAAAATGTTGGTACATTGACCCACGGGGAACCGTGACTACTATGAGAAAACATAATTTGGAAAAATTAGAACAAAAAATTAGCCGTCTATGAAAATCGCATTTACATGAGAAACTAAAATTTCGACTAAATGGATTAAAACACGAGTGCACTTGAGACAAAAAATAATGCGCCAAAGAATAAAATCATATATACACATGGAACAAAAATTTAAACCAATCGGAAGAAAGTTTTAACACATGAAAAAATAATCACGAGTATTACTAAAAACACAAATTTTGTCCAATTTGAAAATAGAATCCAAGGAACACATCACATTTCATAAAAGAACTAAATTTTAGATTGGATGGAACAAAAATCACAAAATAGGTAACGCAAAGGTATGGACCAAATTTGGCACCAGCGGGACAAAATCTTGCGTCCATAGGGAACAAACGGCCAGGTCCGAGGAATAAATTTGGCCTCCACATAGAACAAAATTTATATCGAGAAGAAATTAATCGAATCGACACGCAAAATAAAACTATAGAATATAGGAACAAAAATATAGAAACAATGGAAGAAAATATGACTACGGAGGGAACAAGGAATCTAAGAGAATAAAAATCGGTATCAATGAAATGAGTTATGATCGATTGGAGGACAAAAAATATGAACAAAGTGGAACAAATATATGGAGTACATTTCATTCCACTTTGTTCTAGTTTGCTTTCAAATTTAAAAGATTCTAATAAAAAAACAAATAAAATTTAGTCCATCGTCCCAAAAGGAACTAATCATGACTACCATCGAATAACACATATTTGTGCTAACGAACAAAATTTAGAGTCTAAGAGACACATCGCATCTACACGAGAATCTAAAATTTAGACTACATGGAACAAAAATCATGAATGCATTTGAGACAAAAAAAATATTGCAAACAAAATCACATATACACGTGGAACAAAAATCAGGAATGCACTCGAACAAAATCGTATATACACATGGGAAAAAATTAAACCAATTTCAAAAAAATAACCCATGATTTTTTTTGCTGAAAACACAAATTTAGAAATTGTAACAAACATTTAGCATCCAAGGAACACATCACATTTTAAGAGGAACTAAATTTATACTAAATCAAACAATGTCAATAAATGACACAAAATAGGGAAAAAAGGTAGGGACCAGATGTGGTACCAATGGCAGAAATTCGACGTCCATGTGGAACATATTGTAGTTTCGGAACAACAAATATGGCCTCCACATAAAACAAAATTTATAGTGAGAAGAATGAAATTGAATCTACGTGCGAAATAAAACTGTATATAGATATGATGGTACAAAACGGGACTACCAAGGTAATAAAACTAAGTGCAAAATATATGAGCAAAGTGGAACAACAATTTGGATATCATGAAACAAAAAACGAGTACAAGAGAAACATAAACATAGATCATAAGAGAACAAATTTTAAAACATAAATTAACAAATCTCGACTGCTATTAACAAAAATAAAAAAATAAAACTATTTGAAAACAAAAAGGGAAAAGAAAGCACAAAAAGATGAAAAAATAAAAAGAATACATGAAATAAAAAGTGGACAGAAACTGCCCTATCCAACCTTAAAAGTATGTGACAAATTTATTTGGATTCACATATTTAGACGTATTTTATAGTGTATAGACACATGCAAATTTAGATAAATCCGAGTGATCCTTTTTTTACGGAGGGAGTAGAAAGAAAAATATATGAGAAAATACAACAAAAAATGATAAAAATGAAGAAAAAATAGTGAAAACATAAAAGGTACTCCCTCCAACCCATATTAGTTGACTTCAATTTGGATGGGAGGGAGTAGAAAATAATGGAAGAAAGAGAAAAGTCTAGAAAACAATGGAAGAAGAAAAATCATAAAAAAAATTAAAAAGCATGAAAAAACAAAAAACGAAAAGAATGTGGCAAAGAAAGAAAAAACAAATAAAAACATCCAAGGAAGCGTGAGACATGCATGTATTGGACGGTAAGACGAGGTACCGCTATGCGTCCGCCCTACCGAGCATTTTTCCCTCCTCCTCGGGTGCTCCTCCCTCGCGCTCTCGGGCGTCTCCTAGCACTATAGTTCCGCCTTCGAAGTATCCTGCTTCGTTCAATTAACGGGCTTATACGGTGTTGGACGAGCCGGCTATTTAAACTGGTCCTTCTTTTACTAAAATTCCGATTTGGGACTAAAATGGAACACCAGAGACTGCACTTGACACATACGCGGGACGTGGGGGAGTGGGGACGCCGGCTTCCGTTTTATTGTCAGATGCATGCATCATTAATCAGTATGCAGAAACCATTCACAAGTTACACCAGCAGCACGTACACACCAAGATCTAACCGCTGCCTAAGATACACGCAGGGATAAATTGTGTTAACGATACAACACTACTTTGCTAGCTAACTTTCAGGCATGCAGCGGGCTTCAAATTAATGCTACAGTACGTACGTCTTACAATACAATGGATTTTACTGTGTTCTAGTTCGTTTTCAAAACTAAAATCGAATCCTTAACTACTCAACAACATCGAATCCTTAAGTGTGTCCCCCTACGGTTCGTGAATTATGCGGACATGATCGAGACACCTCTCCGATCAATAACCAATAGAGGAATCTGGAAATTCATATGGCTCCCACATATTTCTACGATTACTTTGCGATCGAATGAACCACTTACATACGATACCAATTTCCCTTTGTCTCACGATAGTTTACTTATCCGAGGTTTTGATCATCGGTATCTCTGCATACCTAGTTCAACCTCGTTACCGATAAGTACTCTTTTCTTGTTCCCGTGATATGTGATCCCTTGTGAGCCAGTCACATGCTTGCAATCTAATTGGATGACATTCCACCGAGAGGGCCCAGAGTATATATATCCTTCATATGGATGGACAAATCCCACTCTTGATTCATGTGTCTCAAACCATACTTTCCAAACACTCAATGCCACCTTTATAGCCACCCAGTTACGGTGTGGTGTTTGATGTCATCAAAGCATCCTTCCGGTGATGGTGATATGCATGATCTCATGGTCGAAGGAATTAGGTTACTATGTATCAGAAAGCATATAGCAATTGAACTATTAAAATGACTTGATCTTTATGCTACGCTTATCTATAGGAGTAAGTCCATCATACCATTCTCCTAATGATATGATATTGTTGTTAATAACATCTCAATGTTCATGATAGGGAAACCACAATCATCTATTAACCAACAAGCTAGTATTATGAAGAGGCTTTACTAGGGACTCTAATTTAGTTTACAAATCACACAAGTATTAATGTTTCCTGGTTAATACTGTTATAGCATGAATGTAAACATTTTATCATAAACACAAAGATATAATAATAACTATATTTATTACTGCCTCTAGGGCATATCTCCAACAGTCTCCCACTTGCACTAGAGTCAACTAATCTAGATTACATGGTAATATACTGAACACCCATGGCAGTTTGGTGTTGGTCATGTTTTGCCCTCGGGAGAGGTTTAGTCAACGGATCCGCCACATTCAGATCTGTGTGTACTTTGCAAATCTTTATGTCACCATCTTGGACATGTTCTCGAATAGCGTGAAAACGTAGCTTGATGTTCTTCAGCTTCTTGTGTGACCTTGGTTCTTGCGCATTGGCTATGGCTCCCATGTTATCACAATAGATAGACATTGGGTCCAGCGCACTTGGAACCTCACCGAGCTCTGTAATGAACTCCTTCATCCATATCGCTTCTTGTGAAGCCTCCGAAGCAGCTATGTATTCCGATTCAGTTGAAGATCTCGCCACAACGCTTTGCTTTGCACTCCTCCAGCTAACTGCTGCACCATTCAAAGTAAATACGTATCCAGTTTGAGATTTAGAATCATCCGGATCGGTGTTCCAACTAGCATCGGTGTAACCATTAACAACGAGCTGTTTATCACCTCCATAAGAAAGAACCATATCCATAGTTCTTCTCAAGTACTTAAGGATGTTTTTGACCGCTGTCCAATGATCCACTCCTGGATCACTTTGATATCTGCTAGTTAAACTAACAACATATGCAATGTCGGGTCTAGTACATAGCATGGCATACATTAGAGATCCTATGGCTGAGGCATAGGGAGTCTTACTCATCCTTTCTCTATCTTACGTTCTTTGGACTTTGAGTTTTATTCAAGGTCGTATTGGGCAACATGGGCAAGAACCCTTTCTTGCTATCTTCCATTCCAAACCTCTTTAGAACTTTGTCCAAATATGTACTTTGTGATAATGATATTAGGCGTCTCGATCTATCTCTATAAATCTTTATGCCTAATATGTAAGCTGCTTCGCCAAGCTCTTTCATTGAAAAACTATTATTCAAATATTCCTTGACACTATTAAGAAGGTCTACATCATTCCCAATCAACAATATGTCATCTACATATAGTATTAAGAATGCTACAGAGCTCCCACTCACTTTCTTGTAAATACAAGCTTCTCCATAAGTTTGTATAAAACCAAAACTTTTGATTACTTTATCAAAACGTTGATTCCAACTTCGGGATGCTTGCATCAATCCATATATGGACCTTTGAAGTTTGCACACCTTGTTAGCATCTTTAGGATCGACAAAACCTTTGGGTTGCATCATATACAACTCTTCATCAATGTCTCCATTGAGGAACGTTGTTTTGACATCCATCTGCCATATTTCATAATCGTAATATGCAGCGATTGCTAACATAATCCTCACAGACTTTAGCTTCGCTACTGGTGAGAAAGTCCCATCGTAGTCAACTCCTTGAATTTGTCAAAACCCTTTTGCGACAAGTCGAGCTTTATAGACAGTAACATTACCATCAGCATCTGTTTTCTTCTTGAAAATCCATTTGTTCTCGACAGCCTTCCAGCCATCCGGTAAGTCCACCAAAGTCCATACTTGGTTTTCGTACATGGATCCAATCTCGGATTTCATGGATTCTTGCCATTTATTGGAATCTGGGCTCATCATTGCTTCCTCATACGTCTCAGGGTCATCGGTGTTGTCCACCAACATGACACTCATAACGGGATCATACCAATCAGGAGTGGTACGAGTTCTCGTTGACCTGCGAGGCTCTGTAGCAACTTCAACCGAAGTTTCATGATCATCATCATTAGCTTCCTCTCTTATTGGTGTAGGCGCCACAGGAACTTCTTCCGGTGCTGCGCTACTCGCAAGTTCGAGAGAAGGTTCGACAACCTCGTCGAGTTCTACTTTCCTTCCAGTCACTTCTTTCTAGAGAAATTCTTTCTCTAGAAAGGATCCATTCTTGTCAACGAAGATTTTGCCTTCGGATCTATGATAGAAGGTATACCCAATAGTTTCCTTTGGGTATCCTATGAAGACGCATTTTTCCGCTTTGGGTTCAAGCTTGTCCGGTTGTAACTTCTTTACATAGGCTTCGCAACCCCAAACTTTAAGGAACGACAATTTAGGTTTCTTCCCAAACCATAATTCATACGGTGTCGTTTCAACGGATTTAGATGGTGCCCTATTTAAAGTGAATGCGGCTGTTTCTAATGAATAACCCCAAATCGATAGCGGTAAATCTGTAAGTGAGATCATAGAACGAACCATATCTAAGAGAGTTCGATTACGACGTTCGGACACACCATTACGCTGTGGTGTTCCCGGCGGTGTCAATTGTGAAAGTATTCCACATTTCTTCAAATGCTCGCCAAACTCGTAACTTAGATATTCACCTCCACGATCAGAACGTAGAAATTTAATCTTCTTGTTACGTTGATTCTCCACCTCACTTTGAAATTCCTTAAACTTCTCAAAAGTTTTGGACTTATGTTTCATGAAATAGATATACCCATATCTACTCAAGTCATCCGTGAAGGTAAGAACATAACGATAACCACCGCGCGATGATACACTCATTGGGCCACACACATCGGTATGTATGATTTCCAACAAGTCCGTAGCTCGCTCCATCATACCAGAAAATGGAGTCTTAGTCATTTTACCCATCAGACATGCTTCGCATCTTTCAAGTGATTCGAAATCAAGTGATTCAAGAAGTCCATCAGAATGGAGTTTCTTCATACGCTTCACTCTGATATGACCAAGACAACAGTGCCACATATAGGTCGAGTTATCGCTCAATTTCAAACATTTAGCCTCAATGTTATTTATGTGTGTATTACTACAATCGAGATTCAATAAGAATAGACCATCTATCAAAGGTGCATGTGCATAAAACATATTACTCATATAAATCGAATAACCATTATTCTCAGACTTAAACAAGTAACCGTCTCGCAATAAACAAGATCCCGATATAAAGTTCATGCTCAACGCAGGCACCAAATAACAATTATTTAAGTATAAAACTAATCCCGATGGTAGATGAAGAGGTAGCGTGCCGACCGCGATCACATCAACCTTTGATCCATTTCCAACGTGCATCGTCACCTCGTTCTTCGCTAGCTTCCGTTTATTCTGCAGCACCTGTTTTGAGTTACAAATATGAGCAACCGAACCAGTATCAAATACCCAGGAACTATAGTGAGATACACATCAATAACATGTATATCGGATATACCTTTCTTCTTGATGTTTCCGTTCTTCAAATCCGCCAAGTACTTTGGGCAATTCCGCTTCCAGTGACCCTCTTGCTTGCAGTAAAAGCACTCAGTATCAGGCTTAGGTCCAGCCTTGGTCTTCTTCGTCGGTGCGGTAACTTTCTTACCACCCTTCTTGAAGTGTCCCTTTTGCTTAGACTTGCCTTTCTTGAATTTGGTGGTATTATTGACCAACAACACTTGGTGCTCTTTCTTGATCTCCACTTCTGCAGACTTCAACATGGAGAAGAGTTCTGGCAACGTCTTGTCCATGTTTTGCATATTGTAGTTCATCACAAAGTTCTTGTAACTTGGTGGTAGTGATTGGAGGACACGATGTATCCCCAAAGAATTAGGAATCACTATACCCAAACTTTGGAGTTTGTTTGCGTGCCTAGACATCTTAAGCACATGCTCACTAACGGAGCTGCCCTCTTCCATCTTGCAGCTAAAGAACTTTTCAGAAGCCTCATAACTCTCAACTGCCTCGTGAGCCTCAAATATCATTTTGAGTTCACGGACAATATCATGTGGGTCTGAATTCTCAAACCTTTTCTGAAGCTTCGATTCCAAACCATACAAGATAGCACACTGAACTGTGGAGTACTGATTCTTCCGAGCGAGGTAAACATTCTTTACTTCATCGGTAGCATCAGCTGCAGGCGGGTCACCTAGCGGTGCATCCAGCACATAGGTCAAATTACCAGCATTGAGGACAATCCTCAAATTGCGGAACCAATCCGCGAAGTTTCTTCCATTGTTTTTCAACTTTTCTTTCTCTAGGAACGCATTAAAATTGATGGTAGGGGCCGCCATTGATCTACAACATATTTGCAATAGTTTAGACTAAGTTTATGACAAATTGAGTTCAAATTAATAGTTAAATTAATCTAGGTGAACTCCCACTCAAAACAATATCCCTCACATTATTTTAGTGATCACACGAACCAAATCCACCACATCAAAACCGATCATCACGAGAGTTGATGTAGCTTCAATGGCGAACAATCGACATGTTCATCAAAACCTTAGCTTCCGCATGAGCAAATCTGGCTTGCTCACGTTGTATACACTTGCAGAATCTAACACACCCGATGATCACGTGGTGCTTCGAAACAACAAGCTTTAGCAACGGTGCTTACTAAGGATGAACACATTAGAACTTGAAATTCATGTGCATGAGGGATCATCTTATAATGTGTAGCATCCCAGTTGTCTAACACCTGTAATGCTACTTGATCTAGTAATAAAAGGACCACTTCCTACATATAATGGTTGCATCATCATCATATCATGCTCATGTCATCATGCCACCTTGCATTTGAGCATCATATAAAACCCCTTCTTGTTTGGTTCTTATCTCATGTGCATTCTTAATTGTATTTGCCTCTTGATATTGTATTTGGTTCTTGATATATTGTTAAATGCCCAAGTTGATTGGGGGAATATCTCTTATTGACTCCACCACCTTTTCTTCACCACCTTGTAATTCCACTATCCAACTAATATGAGCTTGGCATTTTATTGTGGTTACCTCTAGCTCATGTGGGTTGGGTGGATTCCACTCATAATCTTATGCTTGGCCTTTTCCCACCTTTTGGGAATGCATGGAATAATGCCACATGATTTTATGTTGTTTTCACAATGTAAATACATGGCATTTATTGTTTGCATGGGCCATGCAAGTGCCACCTTTTACTTGACTTTTGAATGTTATTTTTGTTTTGCTTGCATGGTTTCCCCTTTTCCTTGCTTGATCTTGGTTTGGCTAGTATAGTACCCCACCCAAACCCTCTACCTCTCTCTCCCCTTCTAGTGAGACCCTACCCTAATCACCTTTTCCCCTTACATGCTTGCACATGTGATCTTGTGGGCATGCCCTAAGCTCCTCCCCCTCTCTCTAGCCCTACCACCCTTGTGCTTGTTCATGTGATGCCATTTTTTTATGTGCTTACACATGGGCACACCTTCCCTCTTTTCTCACCTTCCCTTTGAACCCTAAACCGACCCCCCCCTAATCTAAACCCTAAACCATGTACCACCACCCTCTAACCTAACCGAGCCGGCCCCCTCTTCCTCTCTTCTCTCCACCCTAGGGGCCCCCTAGACCTGCCCACCTTGAGCTTCCTCTCCCAGCCCTACAGCATCCTCCCAGCTCTCCCCACCTAGCTCCCCTGCCCTGGCCGGTCACGTGAGGGGGAAGAAAAGGTGGCACCGAGGCCACCCTTCCCATCTTCCCCTCCCCCACGCAACCTCCCCTGCCCTCTCGTTCTTATCCTTCCCCCCTCGCCTCTAGCCTCTCTCAGATCCACCAGGAAGCCCCAGGCCTCCCCATCCTCCTTCCTCTCCACCATGTTGTGTGTCTCCACGTACGGCGTTGGTTTTCCGTCCGCCAGGAACTCCAACTCCTTTAGGCCTCGTTCGGCAGCGGTGGTTGGACCGGTTTTTTTTTGTAAATTCCCGGCCCAACTTGAAACACCCGGAGACACGCGAAGGGTCCTTCGGCAGGCCGGTATCGGACGGACTGAGCCCAAGTGTTTTCTAGAAAACTCGTCGGGCTGGAGGGGAACGGAGACACGACTCCATCCTCGCGTTTCGCTCGTGAGACGACGGCTCGCTCTGGTGGCGCCACAAGGACACGGCGCACGTCCTCGTCGCCGTCGCTGCCGCTGCCGCCTTCGTCCCGCCAGTGAGCGTTCGTCCCGTCGCCGACTTAGGCGCTGGTTCTTCCCCCGGCCGTCGACGCCTTCCTCCACTGCGGACACCTCCCCGGCTCCATCTAAGTGCCCTTAGCACCATAGCCGAAGCCCAGTACCTCCCATAGACCTCCTTCTCCGGTGGAAGCCTGGCCTTCTCTCAGGTACGTCTTATGCCTCAACCCCTATCTTGATCTTGGCCTAGGTCTAGGATTTAGGGTTTCAAGAGATTAAGGACAAGTTCTTGATTTAGATTGCTGGGAATGAGCTAGTCGTTCTTTGCTTGCCGAGGTAGTCGTTCTTTGCTTGTGCCGAGGTGAATTCTATCTAGTCCTTTGCTTCACGACATGGCACGATATCTTGTAATGTAGTATTACTTGTCATGCAATGTAAGCGGTGACTGATGTTTATATGATGGCAACTATAAATACTGAACAAGAATCCAGTTATACATTTACTAATTTGCTAGTGTTGTTGTCGTATATGAATGCCTGTTGCATTTCCAAGTTATACTATCCTAATTTTAAAACCGAGCTCATGTGCACCAACAAAACTAGCTTGACTTATTGTTGTCGATATGAATGCCTTGTTGTATTTCCAAGTTATACTATCCTAATTTTAAAAACCAGAAGCTCATGTGCACCAACAAAACTAGCTTCAGCTTATGTTTCAGAATGAATGACAATGTAGGATGTAGGGATACGTTATTGATATGCCTCCTTTTTTGGTAGGAAGCTGCTACAATTCTAGTGGGGGTGGACGAGCCGCCGCCGTCTTGAGACCCTGTCAGCACGCCTAAATTTGGTATGTGCATGACCTTTGCTTTTAGGCATTCTTTGTCCTGCTTATTTTGCCATTCCTTCTCATTATTTTCTCAATTGCTTTTCACTAGTCCTAAATGAATCCACGGAGCCTAGAGCGTATTAGGAAGAGGAAAGCTGATGATGATGATGATGAGATGTTATTCTTCATTCTTCCAGCATTGTACTTACATCTAACGCGTCGGGAAAGAATAACGTCATAGCTCCATCTTGTACGGCAAGAAGAGAGTTAGGGAGCTTGATGGGCATATTAAGAATTGCTTAGTAGCTTTTAGGATGGAACCACATATATTCGTGGTTGGCATCATACCTTAGAAATGAAAGCCTGATATTAGATACTAGACTCAAGGTGGAAGAGAAGCTGGCCTTCTTTCTCTATATGCTATCACATAATTCATCATTTGAAGATCTACAAGTCGAGTTTCAGCATAGTGGATCGACCTTCCACGAGTATATCAAGGAATTCTTTGATATTATCCCCATCCTAGCAACTCAATTTGTGAGGCCTCGGTACATTGACGAACCACATCCCAAAATTGCTATGGATGATCGCTTCTTTCCATACTTCAAGGTTCCATCTTCTTCTTTGAAATTTCAAAAGTTCCTTCAATTATTATAATTTCAAAAAAATGATTTCCATTCCGTTTCATTGCAGAACTGTATAGGTGCCATAGATGGGTCTCATGTGCCTGTTACTAGATCTCCTCGACTTCAAGCTCCGTGGAGGAATAGGAAAGGCTCCCTTAGCCAAAATGTCATGCTTGCATGCGATTTCGACCTAAACATAACATTTATTTCATGTGGATGGGAGGGATCTGCCACAGATGCTAGAGTACTGAGTTCAGCCATACTCAAAGGTTTTAAAGTACCAGATGGTAAATTTTACCTAGTTGATGGTGGCTACGCAAACACCAAATATTTTCTTGCACCATACCGAGGTGTACGGTATCATTTGAAAGAGTGGGGGCATGGTCGCCATAGGCCACAGAACTATAAGGAACTTTTTAATCACCGCCATGCAGTTCTAAGGAACCATATAGAAAGGGTTTGGGGTATTTTGAAGAAGCGGTTCCCTATTCTGAATGTTGGAACCTTTCATCAAATAGAGAATCAAGTGAAGATTCCAGCAGCTACGGCGATCTTCCATAATATTATAAAAATGCATGCTGGGGATGAGGAATGGCTTGACAACACGCCTGATCTCATAGACCAGTGACTTTGTGGATCTACCCAATGGTGACGGTGAAAACCACCGGAGAACAACATCCAAGGCAACCTTTTGAGGACCAAATTGCGTGGCAAATGTGGAGCGATTACCAACATCGATAGCTAGTGTCATAGGTGTAGCTAGTGACACATTGCAAAACAAATGTCTAGTCTTTATCATGTAATGAGGAACTATTTCTGGTCTTTATCATGTAACGAGGAACTATTTCGGTCTTTATCATGTAATGAGGAACTATTCTGGTCTTTATCATGTAATGAGGAACTATTTCATCATGTAATAATGTTTCTTTGATAATTATCATCATCTTGTGTTTATTTATTTTTAATCCCAACAGATATGCATCCCAAAGGAACTCCCATGTATCCAAAAGGCTCTCCCAAGTTTAACTTAATCCAGTCCAACACAGTGGGAAGGAAATTTAAGAAAAAGTCTTCACCGAAGACGAAAGGTCTTCTCAAAAGGTATTGGTCTAGTCTTTTGTTTGTCCAACATGTTACGTGTTGTTCCTGCTAGTAGAAGTCAAATATAATCCTTCATGAGCATCTAAACTAAAATTAAAATGCCTATGCAATATGATTTCTTGGTTGTACAAATGATAGCTGCACATGTCCTATGCATCTATGGTAAGGATCCAACTAACTTAGTGCTAGGGGTAGTAAATTTTATGTACTTCTTATTTTGATAGTAGAACCATGTCGAATCAAGTTTAAATAGCATGTTGACTCAAGTTTCAGCTGGTGTCACATGTATATGGTTTTTATGCATTGTGTAGGTGGGGGACCAAGGGCATCATGGAATCTTGGGCTTGAAAAATCTCTTGTGGATATACTTCATGAGCACAACAATACTTATCATAAAAGCCAAAATGGTTGGAGTAGTGAAACATGGAACATGATGGTGAAACTTTTCCTTAATCGACACCCCTATGTGAAATACACAAAGTCACAAATTCAGGACAAGGAAAAAGATCTAAAGAGAGATTATAGGATGCTCAAGGAGGCACGCATGCAAAGTGGCGTTGCTGGAATGAACGAGTTCAAGCTACAAGCTGAGCCACATCTTTGGAACAACTTGGAAATTGTAAGTTCTTCATTCTGGCCCACTCCTGTCATTCAATTCAAAAGGCACATCTTTGGTACTATCATGTTAAGAATCATTTGTTCAACTCTTGTAGTCATTTGGCCCAAGGATAAAGAGATTCAAAATCAAATCTTTTCCTCTCTATGATTCGCTTGGAAAACTATATGAAGGTAAGATATCTACTATTCTTTGTGAATCTTGCTGCTGATAACGATGGAACTGCTATCAAATGGCTACTTTTTTGGCTTCTTTTTGTAGGGAACATAGCCGAGGGAAAATTCAACTTCACTTCCACTTCAAAGACACCATCAAAGGAGGATGTGAGAAATTGAAAGTGATGATGAGTATGAAGTGAAAAAGATATCGAGAGAGAGGAAAGTGGGGAACAAAATGAAGATGACCTGCATATGATTGAGGAAGTTAGTCTGCTCAAAGTATGGCTCGAGTGGTGCGTGAAGAAAATGGAAGAAATTTTGTTGGTGGTTCAAGAAAGAAGCTAATAAAGAATATCAAGAACAGTCCTAAGAAGAGGAATGCAGATGGACTAGTGCAAGTCATGGAGCTTAGTACACATCAAAGAAAAAGAAGCCACCAAAGAAGCTTCTCTTGATTTCTCTATCGCAAATGCATGGATTCATTCAAAACATTGCGGTGTTTCAGGTGATGATAAAATTCCAGCAGGAAGTCTTTAAAGTTCTTGACAATCGTGAGATCTTTGTGAACCTTGCTGCTGATAACGATGGAACCGCTATCAAATGGCTCCGTGTACAGATAGCCAAGTTAGCCTAAGGTAAGCTACTGCTCTTCTACTATTGTCACACTTCTTAAAAATGCATTATGTAGCATGTGGATATTTGTGTTTAATATTTAGAAGCATTACTCTTGTTGATCATAGATAGCTAAGTTAACATGTGGAAATAAGGGTGTGTTATAACTTTTATCAATCTTTTTAGTAATGGTACTTATTTGTAGCCTTGATAGATGACTTGATGCTGATGTAGCTTGCTCTCAATTCACTACTAGGAAAATGGTCGTCTGTGGCGCACCTAAAAGGCCCATCCGTGGCGCACCTGTAGTGCGCCACGGGCCTTGCGCTATCTCACCGGTATCGCCTAGTGCGCCTGCCGCCAGTAGAGATAGGCGTAGCGCACCTCCTAGTGCGCCACAGAAGTTTGGCGTGGTGCGCTACCCCTTGGATCTTCTGTGGCGCACTACCTAGTGCGCCACTAAACATCCATGGAGCGCTTTAGGTGTAGTGTGCCACAGAAGGTAGACCATGCGCCATGATGTATTTTTGTTTTTTTAATTTCCAAGCCGATTATATGCAATACAGATTATATACAATATTACAGAGATATACACACACGGATACAAGATATACAATTATATATATAAATACTCAATATGAAAAACAAGATTGAAACAAATACATATAGATAAGTCTCATACATGAATACATAGTCCAAGTTACATTGTTTTGATCATGTTACAAAGTAGTAGTTGGTGACATGCGAATACATGTGTCGATCGAACAAGTTAGAGCTCTAAGCTCGCTAGACATCTAAACTAGCTAGCTAGACACAAGCGGGATAAATAACCAAAGAAGATAAGCATGATCACCGCCACGAAGGTGTAGGTCTTCATCCGGTTCCTTGTCCTAACTCCCGCTAGATAGCGCGTGTATCTATCTTCCGCCTCCGCCATAGTGTTGTACCCTTTGTAGCTATTGCCGAAACGGTGCACTGTCTCCGGATCTTCCCAATCATCGTAGACTCGGGAACCCGTCCCTTGTACACGACGTACCACGTCATCTACAAGTTGACAATAATAACTAACCGTGATTGAAAAACATGTATAATTAAAGTCGCATATGAAGATACACTTATAGAAAGTACTCTTAAATCAAAAAGAGCAAACTCAAAAGCATGCCTCATATATAACTAGCTAGGTCGTTGGACACGGGAATATGCTTATGACGGATGTTAGCCAAGTAGGATGCACAATTCTGGACTTGTGCATATCACAAGGCTAACAATCTGTCATAGCACATTCACATATATATTGTGCCACGACATTTCAATCATCGGCATATTCTCGAAAAAGACAAAATAACTCAAAAGAATGCCTCATATATAACTAGCTAGGTCGTTGGACACAGAATATGCTTATGACGGAATTGTTAGCCAAGTAGGATGCACAATTCACGGACTTGTGCATATCACAAGGCTAACAATCCGTCATAGCACATTCACATATATATTTTGCCACGACATTTCAATCATCGGCATATTCTCGAAAAAGACAAAAATAACTCGAAAAGCATGCCTCATATATAACTAGCTAGGTCGTTGGACAGGAATATGCTTATGACGGACCAAGTAGGATGCACAATTCACGGACTTGTGCATATCACAAGGCTAACAATCCGTCATAGCACATTCACATATATATTGTGCCACGACATTTCAATCATCGACATATTCTCGAAAAGACAAAAATAACTCGAAAAGAATGCCTCATATATAACTAGCTAGGTCGTTGGACAGGAATATGCTTATGACGGAATTTTAGCCAAGTAGGATGCACAATTCCTGGACTTGTGCATATCACAAGGCTAACAATCCCGTCATAGCACATTCACATATATATTGTGCCACGACATTTCAATCATCGGCATATTCTCGAAAAAGACAAAAATAACTCGAAAAGAATGCCTCATATATAACTAGCTAGGTCGTTGGACACAGGAATATGCTTATGACGGGACTGTTAGCCAAGTAGGATGCACAATTCCTGGACTTGTGCATATCACAAGGCTAACAATCCTGTAACTACCTCGGTGAACTACGCTCCTAGATACAAGCCTGGATGAGTGATAGTGGTTGAAATAGTACGGTGGGGCCCCAAAAGCCACTCACTGGTAGTCCTTTCAGACGTCCCAACCACTACCCTCTCAACGGACTGTCAGGCGGCATAGTCGGCGAAGGGATCAACTACGTACACAAGTGGGTATGTACGCAAGCCACCATACAAGAGTACATCAGAGCCACACCATCTAGAAAGAAAGGAAATATACCAACGCCATACGGCAAGATTCAAATGACCTAGATAAATCTATATTTTAGGATAACTCCTCATACAACACACATCGAGTATCATGCGAAGGCAAACAAGATCCGAGTACGGATAAGAAGCAAATCGGCATAAGATGCGAGAAATAAGCACATCCCAACTACAGGTCTCAAGGATCCCGTTCAGGAATCTCTACACCGAACGATCGTTGCCCACATCTTGACTTCTTCCACCCAAGATCCGTCACGAGAAGGTACTGCTCATCCGAATCAAGAATTTATCGTGAGACCCTAAGGGTACTCAAGAAGTCTTAATGCCTCTAAAGGGGACACAACACTGGGTGACGAATTGCAGCGAAAGATAAACCCTAGCAATTCTAGATAACGCTAACCATCCGCCTAACCAATGATAGCGGATGTCCGTGAATTAAGTACAACAAGTTATAATGGTAATCTCATCCGATCCATCCTCCTCCATGCTTACCAACAAGGAAGCGGACGAACAACCCCCATCCTGGCAATTTTATTAACCATTCCATGAGTATTGCACTATTTACTAGTCAAGTTACTTTAGTCGATTGAAGCGGTACTTTAGTTATGCTTGTCTATGATCAAGAAACTGCTCCAAGTCGTCCATATCCGCGGACACGGCTTTGAAAGTTTTACCCGCCGGTGCACCAATAGCAACACACGCTCGATCAACCTCGGAAAAACCAAATCAAAACCCAACGAGGCTTTCACGGTGAACAATCACAGATTCAGAAATATTTCAGGGCCACCCTTAAGTAGATTCCATAACGGCTAAATGACTCAGACGGCCTCAAGGTTTGTGGGGGCGTGAAACGATCAGGAACCCAAAGTGTGGCTGGGCTTGTCGATACCACGTAACGGGTCACCATTCCTAACAAGATGCAGGTGCCCTTCGCACAATCGTAATAAAGCGGTAAACATGGCATAAGTACAGGATAGTAAAAACACCTCAAACTAGTTTGTGGCCCCAAGAAATAAGACGGAATCAAGCTCTGGCTAAGGGGGGTCCCATATACCTCCGGATGTGGATAGCGATAAAACAAGGAACAGGAATCAAGTACTCGGGGTCTTACGGACACAAGTGAGGAAGAACCAAATAGCAGATGTTGCTCACCGGTGCCACTTTCTTTAGTTATCCCGAACTACTCGAGTTAAGTTGTTTAGGTACCTCATTATTCATCGACTCTCACAAACCCTACACATGTTGTTCTCGACTCGCATGGCTCAAACAACTCCTATAGTAGTGGCTCATGGGATGGAGGAAACAAGCTTGGTGGGGTTTAAAAGTAAAGGCAATGCATACTTGGGATTCATTTTAATGCAATCGCGACTCAATGATGCAAGAATAAGATAGAGGAAATAGGTACTGTATGTATGCAAGCATGTGGTAGTGCTTGCCTGGTATCTCTGTTGAAGCAAAGGACGGTTCTGGGTAGTGCTCCTGGTTCTCTTGATACAACCCCTGCTCAGTGTCTATCCGAGAAAAACCAAACAAACAAGGCCAACATGAATATAGAGCACAAGCATATGAATAAGATGCGTCAAGCAAACAATCATGCCATGATGAATGATGCACAATTTACATGGCAAGTAAGGTAGCATGGCATGGTGAGGTGTGGTGGGCAAGGAAAATAACATTTAAGTGGGTTTTAGTCACATTCCATTGCCATAACAGTTGTTGTTCAATATATATTTATATGATGCATGCTGCAATTGAAGTCATGGATAGCATAAACATAAAGGTCTCGTCGAGCTGATCAATTTAGACTCATCATTTGCTAAATTTGGAGTTTTAAATCAAAAGTTATGAATTATTGAAAATCCAGTGGCATTGGTGGTAATTAACATAAACTTGGAATTTTACTTGTGCAAAATACAAAATGGATGGCATATTTAGAATTCCCTCATTTTCTGATATCCATACATATATCATTTGCCAAAATTGGATTAAGTATGAAAAGTTATAGAAATGAATTTGAATTTGAATTTTGAAATTATTTAACAGATTTGAATTCAAAACAATCTGCAAACGTTTTCTACTAATACTACTCACTCTGAGTCAGGTGGGGCAGGGGTTCCACAGCCCACACGCCAATGCCTGGGAACAAACTGGACTGCGGGTTTATTTTAGCAAAAGCCAGGAGCCTTTTTGCAAAGCTACCTAGACACAGACTAGTGGGCCAAAACGGACCGCGGGTGGATGCAGAAAAAGGGGCAGGGGGTTATGCGCAAAACGCCACGCGGGTACTGTGGATCTTCTCCATGTCTGACGAAACTGAACCGCTGCGCGACAGAGGAAAACAGGGGGCGCGCTGGGGCTCGATCTCGCGACCGCGGGCGCGCCAGCGAGGGCGGCTACCACCGGGCTGGCCTCGGGTTGATGCTAAGCGGTCGCTCGCGTGCTAGATAGGGTGGTCGCGTCTGGAAGCTAGCAGGAACACGCTCGCCGCCGCCGCACAGAGAGCGCTCGACGAAACGAACGGAGCGTCCAGGAAGCAACTAAGGACGGGAAGTTGTCAGGGAGGGTCAGGAGCTCACCGCGAACGTGCCGGTGTGGTCGACGTGGCGCGGGGAGCAGGCGATCGCGGCGGCTCATGACTGGGCTAGGGTTTCGGCGTGCGCGCAGATCTGGCGGCTCGGTCCTTCTCCTCGGCAGGCAAAGGCGTGCAGGGCTCACTGGTTCTCTCGACCACCTCCCGACGAGCTTGTCCTCCGGAAGGGTGTGACGCGAGTGGGCGAGGGTGCGATGGCGAGCAGTGGCGAAGGAGAAAGAGGGGAGAGGCAGGCGCCTGAGGTGGATCTGGGGTTACAGGCGGCTGAGAGGGATGTGGGAGGATAAGAAGGGGAAGGCGCAGGTGGTTGCGTGGGGGAGAGGCAAATCGGGTTGGCCACCTTTTTGCCCTCCCTCACGTGCTTGGCATGGCCAGGCCAGGCAAGGCAGGCACTAGGAGAAGGGGGGTGAGGCTGGCAGGTGGCCCTGGGGGCGTGGGCAGGTCCTGGCAGAGAGAGAGCTAGAGGGGAGAGGGGGAGTGGGGGTAGCCTCGGGTAGATTAGGTTTGGAGCTAGGTAGGAGAGAGAGGGGGGCATGGGTCGGGCTAGGGTTATGGTGTGGGGTCCTAGGGCGCGTGGGGTAGCTGGTAGGGTGCTGGGTGGGGCCTGCATGGAAGAGAGAGAGGGGAAAGATGGAGAGGGACATGGTGACCAAGCTAGGTAGAAGGAAAAGGGGAGGGGCACTTAGGGTTTAGCTAAGGGAAGGTATGGATTAGAGGGAGAAAGGGTGGCTTAGGGTTAGATTTAGCTAAGAGGGTAGATGGCAAGGGTTGGTTTAGGTTTTTGCTAAGAGGGTTAAGAAAAGGATGGTGGTGCTAACCTTGGTCATGCAAGCTTCATACTAGCCCTAGCAAGATCATACAAGAAAAGGGGGAGAGGTGAGAAAGATGGCCATATGGTGATGGGGTTCTACTTTAGTTCATGCATGATCCAAAAATAATGGCCAAGCATGATCCAAGAGAGAGGGGGTGGTTTGGGGTTGTGCATGCCACATAGCACATGTGTGTGCATGAAGCATGGGGTGGTTTGGCTAAAGGGAAAACAGGGAGGAAGAGGGTTTGATGAAGAAACTACAAGCCCAAACCAGAATAAACAAAAGAGAAGGTGCTCCACTTGAAAAGCAAGCAAAAACCAAATAGTGGAAAAGGTGTAACTTGCATGGCCCATGCAAAATAATTAATGCCAAGTTATCCTTGTGAAAACAATAATATTATTATGGCATTGTTCAGATGCATCCCAAAAAGGTGGGCAAGGCCAAGCAAAGATGATGGGTGGATCCAACCAACAACATGAGCTAGAGATACTCAAAACTAAAATGCCAAGCTCATATTAGTTGGATGGTGGAATTATAAGGTGGTGAAAGAAAAGGTGGTGGAGTCAAAAAGAGAGATGCCCTCAACTCAACTTGGGCATATAACAATGTATCAAGAGCCAAATACAATATCAAGAGGCAAATACAATTAATCATGCACATGAGATAAGAACCAAACAAGAAAGGGTTTTATATGATGTTCAAATGCAAGGTGACATGATGACATGAGCATGATATGATGATGATGCAACAATTATATGTTGGAAGTGGCCCATTTTATTATTATGACATGTAGCATTACAGGGGTTGAACAACTGGATGCTACAACTCTCCCCACTAAGCAGAATCTCGCCCGAGATTCTAGGAAGAAGAAGAAGATACAAAGAGAGAAGGATGGTTGACACGGAGTTCATCTTCACGCTCCCATGTTGCTTCATCAATGTAATGGTGTGACCACGCACCTTGCAAAACTTGATGGACTTGTGTGGCGCGTCCTTCGCTCTGCGGTCTCAAGGATTTTGGTGGGGTGCTCTTGATAAGAGAGATCTTCTTGGAGGTCGATTAGCTCATGGTCCACGGTCTGCCGGATCTTTGAAGCACTTCTTGAGTGAGAGATGTGGAAAACATCCTGGACTTTGAGTTTTCCTAAGCTCCAGCATAAGCAACTTCTCCTCTTCTACCACGTATCTTGAAAGGACCGATGTATCTAGGAGCCAACTTTCCTTTGATACAAGCGGTGTGTTCCTCTCATGGGAGTGACACGAAGGTAGACTAGATCACCAGGGCATATACCATATCTGTGTGCTTCTGTCATAGTTGCTCTTCGACGACTTTGAGCAATCCTCGGGTTCTCGAATGATATGCACCTTCTCCTGCTCGAGTCACAATGTCGGGGCCAAACCAGATTCTTTCTCCTGCACCGACCAACCAATGGGAGTTCTGACTTGCGTCCATAGAGAGCCTCAAATGGTGCCATCTTCGACTCTTCCGAAGTCATTGTTGTAGGAGAATTCAGCATATGGAAGGCATTCCTCCCACTTCATGCCAAACGAGATGACGCAAGCTCTAAGCATGTCCTCGAGAATCGATTGATCCTCTCCACTTGTCCTTGAGATCGAGGGTGGTAAGTCTTTGAAGTTCAACTTTGTTCCCAAAGCTTTTTGGAAACTCTCCCAGAACTTTGAGGTGAAGATGCTCCCACGGTCTGAACTGATTTCAAGTGGAACCCCATACAAAGAGACAATCCTGTTGATATAGAGCTCAGCCAACTGAATTCCAGAAATTGTTTCTTTGACTGGGAAGAAGTGTGTCACTTTAGAAAGCCTGTCGATGACAACAAAGATTGCATTGTTGCCCTTCTGCGACCTTGGAAAGCCAGTGATGAAGTCCATCTCAACTTTCTCCCATTTCCATTCCGGAGGTTTCAATGGCTGTAGAAGACCCAATGGTTTCTGATGGACAGCCTTGACTCTGCGACAGACATCACATTCTGAGACATACTTGGCACAATACCTTTTCAACCCAGGCCACCAGTATTGTGTTTTCAAGTCCATATACATCTTTGTGCTACCAGGATGGATAGAAAGGACCGAATCATGTGCCTCCTTGAGAACTTGGTCTCTCAGACCCGGATAGTTTGGGACAAACATCCGGTGTTCGAAGAAGAGCGTGCCTTGATCATCAACATGAAAAGACTCATACTTCGGAAGGTCAAGCTTAGCGATGAGCTTTTGGTGTCTGGATCACCAAGTCGACGAGAGCGAATCTGTTCTTCCAAGAGAGGAGTGGAAGGTTCAGGAGATGCCCTTGTTCCACAATTTCCGTGTTCAGGTGACGGAATTCCTCGCACAAGAGAGGTCACGCTCTTCCACCATGAGGTTGTTGACATAAGCTTTTACGCTAAGCGCATCTGCCATGACATTTGCTTTGCACGAGTGTAGTTGATGGTCACATCAAAGTCATTGATTGCTTCAATCCATCTCCTTTGCGAAGGTTGAGATCCGTTGAGTGAAGATATACTTCAAACTCTTGTGGTCCGAGAAGATCTCACACGGTTACCAAGCAAGTAGTGCCTCCATAGCTTCAAAGCAAAGACAATCTTTGCTAGCTCAAGGTCATGTGTGGGATAGTTGATCTCATGCGTCTTCAACTGACGAGAGGCATAAGCAACCACCTGTCTCTCTTGCATAAGGACCGCACCCAATCCTTGCAAAGAGGCATCGCAGAATATCTGGAATGGCTTAGATGTATCCGGAGGAACCAAGACTGGTGTGGAAGTGAGCTTCTCTTTGAGTGTCTCAAAACTTTCTTGGCAAGCAGGAGTCCACAGGTACTTCTTGCCTTTCTTGAGGAGGTCGGTAAGAGGCTTTGCTATCTTCGAGAAGTTCTGCACAAAGCGACGGCAATAGCTAGCCAAGCCGAGAAAACTCCGCACTTCCTTGACATTAGCAGGAGGAAGCCATTCAACTATTGTCTTCACGGTTTCGGGTTGACGCAATGCCCTTGGCGAGATAACATGACCCAGATATGTTACTTGACAGCCGAACTCACACTTTGAGAACTTTGCATACAAGCGGTTCTCACGAAGCTTGTTCAGACACACCGCAGTGCTCTTCATGCTCCTCCTTGGACTTGGAATAGACCGAATGTCATCCAGATATACCACGACAAACTTATCCGGTACTCCATGAAAACGGAGTTCATCACCTCGAGAAGGTAGCAAAAGCGTTGGTGAGGCCGAAAGACATGACCGTGTACTCATACGGGCCATAGCGAGTGGTGAAAGCTCTTGGGCACATCCTTTGCGAATTTTGATTTGGTGATAACCACTTCTCAAGTCCAGCTTAGAGAACACCCACGGCGCTAGCTGATCAAATAGATCATTTATCCGAGGAAGAGGATATTTGTTCTTGATGGTTTTAGCATTGAGAGCCCGATAATCAACACATAGCCTATCGGTTCTGTCACGCTTCTTCACAAAGATTGTTGGGCTACCCCAAGAAGAAGTGTTGTGTTGAATGAAACCCAATTTCTCTTGTTCATCAAGTTGTCGTTTGAGTTCAGCCAGCTCAGAAGGACCCATTTTGTATGGCCTCTTGGAGATAGGAGCCGTTCCAGGTTCAAGCTCAATCACGAATTCCACCTCGCGATCCGGAGGCATACCAGCAACTCTTCGTGAAAAACATCCGGAACTCACGGACCATTGGTACCTTCCGAATAGCTTCCATAGCATCATCATTCGAGCAGCCAAGGAATAGAGCAATGAACAGGAGTCAGACTTGGAGAAAAGACTATATGGCCTTCAGGGATCTTCAGAGACACTGAGCGTTCAGCACAATCAATCACAGCTGCATTTGCTGTCAACCAATCCATGCCCAAGATGACATCAATGTCAGAGTTGCCTAGAAGAATTAAAGAAGCCAAGAATGAAGAACCACCAATCTCAATCTGATTGCCATGACTGATATGAGCAGCCCTCATGTTTGAACCAGGGGATAGCACCACCAGACGACGTGATAAAGGAACCCTAACCAGGTCATGCTCTTGTGCAAACTTATGCGAGACAAAAGAATGCGATGCACTAGAATCGAACAAAACTCGTGCAGGAACTGAGTTAACGGGAAGCATACCCATCACAACTCTAGGTGTGAGCTCAGCTTGAGAGGCGTTGACGCAGTTGGCGCGAACAACCGCAGACCCGGGCTTAGTGTTGATGTTGAGAGCCCGAGGCGGTGGTGCACGAACCGAAGAAGAGCTTGTTGCAGATCTTGGCGGGGGTTGAGGGAGAGCTTTGTTCTTCATTGGGCGCCCATTTGGGATGTCCATGATCTCCACATGTGTAACAAGCACCGTGAGGACGTGGAGCAGAGTAGCCAGGGACTCCGCCAGGCGCTCCAGGGTAAGGGTTGTTGTAGCCCCTGGGAGCCGCAGTGGTGAAGTTTGGTGGCCTTGACGTGAAACTCGCAGGTCTTGGTGGAGCCAGGAGCGACGGTGGGGTGTTAGGAACCCAGACACGCCGCTTAGAAGGAGCTGCCATAACTGCAGAGCTTGATGCATCCCTATTATGTTTCTTGGACTCCTCGAACATTTGCCTGCTTGCCTCCTCTTGCAGTGCTGTGTGCTGTAGTTCCAGGAAGGTTGCCGGTCTTGCATGCGTGATTGCATACTTGATCGACGCATTGAGCCCTTGCCTGAATCTTTTCTGCTTTTTCTTGTCATCAGATACCTCATCACCACCATAGCGAGACAAGTTCATGAAGTTCCTGATGTAGGTGTTGACGTTATCATTTCCACCTTCGAGTTGAGGAAAGCCTCCTTCATCCTTTCCATCACAATCTCCGAGAGAAACTGTTCTTTGAAAGCTGCAGTGAACCTCTCCCAAGTTGGTCGGAACCCAGCAGCTTGCCTTCAAGTAGTTTTCCCACCAAAGAGTCAAGTCTCCCTTGAGAAGGTGAGTAGCACACTTGACCCACTCCTGTTCTGGAACATCAGCAGTCTCGAGCAACCTTGAGATCTCGCGCAGCCAATCATCCGCGTCAAGAGGTCGGTCAGACACATCAAACTGCCGAGGGTTGAACTTGAGGAAGCTCTTGATGTCACCACGCTTGGGAGGTGGAGGAAGTGGAGCGAACTCATTCCTTCTGACGCTCTCCTCGAAGCGCTGTTGGTTCTCCTGCATTGCCGCCAAAGCATTAGCTATGCTTGATAGCGCTGAGCCCAGTTCCGTAGGAATGTCCTCCTCAGTCCGGCGTGGGGGAGCCATCCTGTCATTGATATAAAACTCAAGTCAGTACTATAATGGAAGATGATAATAATCCAAAATAGTACCAAGATGGAATTAACCAAGATTAAAGGATACAATTTACTGAGATGATATAAAAATATCAACAAAGTTCATAGCACCTCAAAGATATTAAGCATATCGCACACGACTGAAAAGGAGTGTGGTACACAATCATATCAAAGAAAAATTTTCCACAAATTTCGGCATTAAAATACCAATAGATGCGCAAAATTACTTAACGAATCAAGATTAGTGACTCTACGATTCAATATACAAAAGCGAATGATACAAGTAGTGGTATGGTCGCGACTCCATCCCGCACTCAAATCATTACTCCGCACATGAACAAGTGGAACACATATCCTAACCCCTTCTTCTCACGACGAAACCTAAAGATTGGTACTACGGAAACGAACACCCCAAACAAGATAGCGTCGGATACCAAGAGGAAGATCGATTGCGTCGGTTTACAAAAGCCTGTCGGTATGGAATGTACCAACAGTTGATAACCAAAGGCAGGTAAGATAACAACTTGGATGCAACAGATAGACAAGGGATTACACACACACACATACACAACCTATGGTACTACGGAAACCCCGAACACGTGAATCCTAGTTTGAACTTTGAGAAGAGAATTGAAAACGTTGCACTTCCTTACCAGAAAAGGGTGGGTGGGGGGTAAGAAGAAAAAGTGGAAGCAGTCCTACTCTCGCGTTTTGTTTTTCCCTAATATACATAACTACCAAAATATTTGCTAGACTGACAACGACTGCTTGGTGAAACCACAAGGTCGGGATGGCTCTGATACCAATTGTAACTACCTCGGTGAACTACGCTCCTAGATACAAGCCTGGATGAGTGATAGTGGTTGAAATAGTACGGTGGGGCCCCAAAAGCCACTCACTGGTAGTCCTTTCAGACGTCCCAACCACTACCCTCTCAACGGGACCTCAGACGGCGGGCGTGGTCGGCGAAGGGATCAACTACGACACAAGTGGGTATGTACGCAAGCCACCATACAAGAGTACATCAGAGCCACACCATCTAGAAAGAAAGGAAATATACCAACGCCATACGGCAAGATTCAAATGACCTAGATAAATCTATATTTTAGGATAACTCCTCATACAACACACATCAGAGTATCATGCGGAAGCGGCAAACAAGATCCGAGTACGGATAAGAAGCAAATCGGCATAAGATGCCAGAGAAATAAGCACATCCCAACTACAGGTCTCAAGGATCCTGTTCCTAATCTCTACACCGAGCGATCGTTGCCCACATCTTGACTTCTTCCACCCAAGATCCATCACGAGAAGGTACCTGTTCATCTGAATCAAGAATTTATCGTGTGAGACCCTAAGGGTACTCAGCAAGTCTTAATGCCTCTAAAGGGGACACAACCTGGGGTGACGCAATTGCAACGAAAGATAAACCCTAGCAATTCTACAGATAAACGCTAACCATCCGCCTAACCAATGATAGACGGATGTCCGTGAATTTAAGTACAACAGTTATAATGGTAATCTCATCCGATCCATCCTCCTCCATGCTTACCAACAAGGAAGCGGACGAACAACCCCCCCATCCGTTGGCAATTTTATTAACCATTCCATGAGTATTGCACTATTTACTAGTCAAGTTACTTTAGTCAGATTGAAGGCGGTACTTTAGTTATGCTTGTCTATGATCAAGAAACTGTGCTCCAAGTCGTCCATATCCGCGGACACGGCTTTCAGAAAGTTTTACCCGGCCGGGGTGCACCAATAGCAACACACGCTCGATCAACCTCGGAAAAACCAAATCAAAACCCAACGAGGCTTTCACGACTGAACAATCACCAGATTCAGAAATATTTCAGGGGGCCACCCCTTAAGTAGATTCCGCAACGAAGCTAGCTGACTCCGAGACGGCCTCAAGGTTTGTGGGGCCGGCGGTAAACGACTGGGAACCCGAAAGTGTGGCTGGGCTTGTCGATACCACGTAAACGGGTCACCATTCCTAAACAGTACAGTGTGCCCTTCGCACAATCGTAATAAAGCGGTAAACATGGCATAAGTACAGGATAGTAAAAACACCTCAAACTAGTTTGTGGCCCCAAGAAATAAGACGGAATCAAGCTCTGGCTAAGGGGGGTCCCATATACCTCCCGGATGTGGATAGCGCGATAAAACAAGGAACAGGAATCAAGTACTCGGGGTCTTACGGGACACAAGTGAGCAGGAAGAACCAAATAGCAGATGTTGCTCACCGGTGCCACTTTCTTTAGTTATCCCAGAACTACTCAGGTTAAGTTGTTTAGGTACCTCATTATTCATCGACTCACAAACCCTACACATGTCGTTTCTACGACTGCATGGCTCAAACAACTCCTATAGTAGTGGCTCATGGGATGGAGGAAACAAGCTTGGTGGGGTTTAAAAGTAAAGGCAATGCATACTTGGGATTCATTTTAATGCAATCGCGACTCAATGATGCAAGAATAAGATAGAGGAAATAGGTATCAGTATGTATGCAAGCATGTGGTAGTGCTTGCACAGTATCTCTGTTGAAGCAAAGGACGATTCTGGGTAGTGCTCCTGGTTCTCTTGATACAACCCCTGCTCAGTGTCTATCCGAGAAAAACCAAACAAACAAGGCCAACATGAATATAGAGCACAAGCATATGAATAAGATGCGTCAAGCAAACAATCATGCCATGATGAATGATGCACAATTTACATGGCAAGTAAGGTAGCATGGCATGGTGAGGTGTGGTGGGCAAGGAAAATAACATTTAAGTGGGTTTTAGTCACATTCCATTGCCATAACAGTTGTTGTTCAATATATATTTATATGATGCATGCTGCAATTGAAGTCATGGATAGCATAAACAGAAAGGTCTCGTCGAGCTGATCAATTTAGACTCATCATTTGCTAAATTTGGAGTTTTAAATCAAAAGTTATGAATTATTGAAAATCCAGTGGCATTGGTGGTAATTAACATAAACTTGGAATTTTACTTGTGCAAAATACAAAATGGATGGCATATTTAGAATCCCCTCATTTTTCTGATATCCATACATATATCATTTGCCAAAATTGGATTAAGTATGAAAAAGTTATAGAAAACTGAATTTGAATTTGAATTTTGAAATTATTTAACAGGATTTGAATTCAAAACAATCTCTGAAACGTTTTCTACTAATACTACTCACTCCTGAGTCGCTGACAGGTGGGGCCAGGGGGTTCCCTGGCCCACACGCCAGTGCCTGGGAACAAACTGGACCGCGGGTTTATTTTAGCAAAAGCCAGGAGCCTTTTTGCAAAGCTACCTAGACACAGACTAGTGGGCCAAAACGGACCGCGGGTGGATGCAGAAAAAGGGGCAGGGGGTTATGCGCAAAACGCCACGCGGGTACTGTGGATCTTCTCCATGTCTGACGAACCGAATCACCGCGCGACAGGAAAAACAGGGGCTCGATCTGGGCCGCGATCATGCGCGCCAGGGCGGCTACCACCGGGCTGGCCTCGGGTTGATGCTAAGCGGTCGCTCGCGTGCTAGATAGGGTGGTCGCGTCTGGAAGCGAGCAGGAACACGCTCGCCGGCGCCGCACAGAGAGCGCTCGACGAAACGAACGGAGCGTCCAGGAAGCAACTAAGGACGGGAAGTTGTCAGGGAGGTCGGTCGAGCTCACCGCGACGTGCGGTGTGGTCGGCGTGGCGCGGGAGCAAAGCGATCGGCTCGCGGATCTGGGGCTAGGTTTCGGCGTGGCGCGGCAGATCTGGCGGCCCGGTCCTCCTCCTCGACGTGTGCGGGCGTGGCCGGGCTCGCCTGGTTCTCCTCGACCACCTCCCCGACGAGCTTGTCCTCTGGAAGGGTGTAGACGCGAGTGGGCCGAGGGTGCCGGCGATGGCGAGCCGGTAGCGAAGGAGAAAGAGGGGGAGAGGGCAGGGCGCCTGCGGGGTGGATCTGGGAGGTTCTAGGCGGGCTGAGAGGGATGTGGGAGGATAAGAAGGGGAGGCGCAGGTGGTTGCGTTGGGGAGAGGCAAATCGGGTTGGCCACCTTTGCCCTCCTCACGTGTATGGCAGGCAAGGTGCACTAGGAGAAGGGGTGAGGCTGGCAGTGGCCTGGGGGCGCAAGGTCCCGCAGAGAGAGCTAGAGGAGAGGGGTGGGGTAGCCTCGGGTAGATTAGGTTTGGAGCTAGGTAGGAGACAGAGGGGGGCATGGGTCGGGCTAGGGTTATGGTGTGGGGTCCTAGGGCGCGTGGGGTAGCTGGTAGGGTGCTGGGTGGGGCCTGCATGGAAGAGAGAGAGAGGGGAAAGATGGAGAGGGACATGGTGACCAAGCTAGGTAGAAGGAAAAGGGGAGGGGCACTTAGGGTTTAGCTAAGGGAAGGTATGGATTAGAGGGAGAAAGGGTGGCTTAGGGTTAGATTTAGCTAAGAGGGTAGATGGCAAGGGTTGGTTTAGGTTTTTGCTAAGAGGGTTAAGAAAAGGATGGTGGTGCTAACCTTGGTCATGCAAGCTTCATACTAGCCCTAGCAAGATCATACAAGAAAAAGGGGGAGAGGTGAGAAAGATGGCCATATGGTGATGGGGTTCTACTTTAGTTCATGCATGATCCAAAAATAATGGCCAAGCATGATCCAAGAGAGAGGGGGTGGTTTGGGGTTGTGCATGCCACATAGCACATGTGTGTGCATGAAGCATGGGGTGGTTTGGCTAAAGGGAAAACAGGGAGGAAGAGGGTTTGATGAAGAAACTACAAGCCCAAACCAGAATAAACAAAAGAGAAGGTGCTCCACTTGAAAAGCAAGCAAAAACCAAATAGTGGAAAAGGTGTAACTTGCATGGCCCATGCAAAATAATTAATGCCAAGTTATCCTTGTGAAAACAATAATATTATTATGGCATTGTTCAGATGCATCCCAAAAAGGCGGGCAAGGCCAAGCAAAGATGATGGGTGGATCCAACCAACAACATGAGCTAGAGATACTCAAAACTAAAATGCCAAGCTCATATTAGTTGGATGGTGGAATTATAAGGTGGTGAAAGAAAAGGTGGTGGAGTCAAAAAGAGAGATGCCCTCAACTCAACTTGGGCATATAACAATGTATCAAGAGCCAAATACAATATCAAGAGGCAAATACAATTAATCATGCACATGAGATAAGAACCAAACAAGAAAGGGTTTTATATGATGTTCAAATGCAAGGTGACATGATGACATGAGCATGATATGATGATGATGCAACAATTATATGTTGGAAGTGGCCCATTTTATTATTATGACATGTAGCATTACAGGGGTTAGACAACTGGGATGCTACAAATCCCGTCATAGCACATTCACATATATATTGTGCCACGACATTTCAATCATCGGCATATTCTCGAAAAAGACAAAAATAACTCACACTTGTCGTCCGAGAACCAAAGTGTAAGCAAAAAAACCAAAGAGTAAGCAAAAAAACCAAGCATTGATTGATATATAATAATAATAAGCAAAATAAGTAAGCGGTGATTCATAAACCTAATAAGATAAGTACACTTGTCGTCCACACACACACAAAGGTCATCTATAGTTTGCAACTACAACTAGGCCAACATCAAGCCTTCTGGCTCGGCTTAGGAACGGAGGACGCCTCGCCATGAACTTCCTATAGTCACCCGCATCTCTAGGCGATCTTCTATGTCACGTTATTCGGGATATTTCCTCCGTAGAAGATCCCTCAAGTCATGACATCACGAAGATGATTGCCCCAAGCTATCGCCGGATGCGATACATCTCTTGTCTAATATCCGAATCATTGATCTTGGCCTTTGCTTCGCCCACGCTTGAGATGATCCGGCAGAGAATTTCGCTGGTCAAGTAGGAACGCCTCATGTGATGGAGTGCGTAGTAGGCTTCCTTCTTATCGCTTTCCTGCTTCGCAGGGGAACTCGTTACGTGGTTGAAGACGGTTCGCCGAACTTGACCTTCTTACGCACGGTTGGTGCCTTCCGTCGAGGCAAAGCCGTGAGAGCATCATCCGAACTTCCTTGATCTTGTCGTAGTTTTTCTTCTTTTCTAGACTCCCGAGTCGAAATACGTGGCGGGAATGCTTGGCGATAAGGAGATGAGCGCGGTGTTCATCTCACAAAAAAATTCAAATGGAATGTGTTGAAAAAGAATGATGATGATCTAATAAAGCCAATCGACGGTGGCGGTGAATAACGACTTACTCGGGAAAGTAAGGCACGAGAATGTATTCCTTTGTCTTGTTCGCCACGAGGATTCTTTTTAGGTACGAGGCCACGATACGCCGTTCATGGGGAACCCAAGCAGCCACGCATGTAGTAGGGGTCCACTATAGCGATGCCGTGTGTTCTCTCTAATGATCTGCATGGCCGAGAGAAAAGAGACGGACCATGGTATAGTGCAGCGGTATAGGTGGAACATATTGAAGATGTCCTCGAACCGCAGGAAGAAGATCCATGAAGCGTGTTGACGAAGCCAGCCTGGTGGCACCTTAACCACGAATACCGGTGCGAGGATCTTTCTCCGATAGAAGGCGTCTCTATCGTCAAGACGTCATGCACACTCGCAGTTCGAATCGCGAAGCTTCAAATTCTTAGGTAGCATGGGCTCACCCGCCACATGAATCCTCCACATAATACCCTCGGGTCTTGGTGGCCCGTCCTGAAACCTGATCGGATTCGCAGTTGACGCCACCGGCTGGCTCGAGCTGCTAGATTTTCTTTTCCCGGCCTTTTTTCCTTTTGGAGAGCAGGAGCACCGCAATCTGAGCACCGCCCCTATGTAGTGTGTCGGGCTTAGAATAAAGGGCGGTTGGTTTTATCACCGCTCAGAAGGCGCAAGCCGAGGCGTCTCCGAGAACCAAACGGACGCTTGGTGATAGTGGCTTTCTCTGTGGGGCCACCAGCTATGTCTTCTTCGTTGCAAACCGAGTCTCAAGAAGTGATCATTCCGTCTTGAAGTCCTCGGCGGATCTCGCGCCATGTGCATATCATCAACATGATCATCCGACCCACCGCGTGGAGGTGACGGCGAGGGCGGTTTGCCACCGCTTGTCGCCGCACGACAGTGATGTTGTTCTGTGGCGTGATGGCCCGCCCCCAAACGGATCATGCTCTTTGGCCATAGCAAGAACAAGCAAGCAACTTCGAGGACATACGGCTCTTCTTCATCCGCCTCGGGGTTGAATGGGAGGTTCCGTGTCGCCGCGCCCCTTAGCACCCGACTAATTTTAACCTCGCACGCTATCCGCATCGGCTTTGAGTGGAACGTCTGCCGCAAGGGTTGAACGATGGTACCTTGGCAACATCCCTCAGCTCGTTGTTCACGTAGCATAAGAGAGTGCAAGGAACATCCGTCTGCGGAAAACATGTACAGCGTCGTCAGAGCGAGATGCCACAAGAGTAATATATAGATGGCATGAAAGGAGGTAATTAAAGCAATTTGTTTACCGTGATGGCGTCGAGATTGGCTAATGTCGACGCATCTGATACGGCGACGGGCGGAAGAGACTAAGGGCTGCTTGATGGCGGCATCGCCGCCGGTGTATTCTCCCACCGACGGGTGCTTGAGCTCCGGTGCCGCCGACGATGGCGTGGGGGCACCAACATGTACTCCGCGCCGCGGTGATGGCAGGGAGTCACCAACACTTGCGGCGCCCAGCGGTGCTAGTGGCGAGTCACGAACACGTAGTTCGCCTGATTCGTCGGCCGCGTTGTTCGAGTGGTCACGACCATGCTTGGAATCGGGCACGGCCCTGCTCGACTACCCGCACTCCAGTTCGCTATTGACTCCACCAAGGTAGGCAGGAAGGACGTAAGGGTGATTGCCAGGTTGTCTTGGACGATCTGTGGGATCCGCGCCACTTGTGCCTTAAGTTCTTGAACCTCTCTGTTTTCCTCCTCGCTCCTTCCCCACGGCGCCACATGCGTCCTCGGCGGTGGACCAAAATGATCCACCCAATTCTTACCCCCGAGGCCGGCCAGACAGCCAGCCGACAACGGCTTCTTCGTAACCGGCTCTATTTTCTTGGCCCGGTTCATCGCCCTGTTAAAAGGGTTATCCCACTGTGTGGCCACGACCCCACAGGATGAGGAACCCTGGGATCCATGACTAGCAACAATTTCCTCCTCCTGCAGAAGAAGTAACAGTGAATCATTTAGATCATCGATTAGATTGCAATCGTGTTGATCACCGGTAATTAGATTATACTTACCACAATTTCCTCGAATTCCTTCACCGCAGGATCCGCGGTGAGTTGTTTGGTTTTGGGTCCACATGGTAACGGCCTCGATGAAGTTTCGAACCTGCCCGGTTCGAATTTAGCAAAGGGTTTTCTATCCCTTGGATCTATACTCTTCGTCCTCCTTATTCCATTTGGCCTCCATGATTCAGATCCACCGATCCGAGATGGTGATGACCTATATTCATCGCTGCGGCGCTTTCCCCGATTACTATTGGCCAAGGCTCTTTCGGATTCACACCTCTCCTTGAACTCCGGAACTGATCTTCGTGATCTGCGGGTCAATCTTCCGGATCTCCTCGAGACTTTTGCCTTCTTTATAGATCTTCTTCTTTATCCGGTTCTCCACCGGCTGGGCGGTGCTCATCTTTGTGAGGGCAGATTTGTTTACTTCCCATGATAATTTGTGTTACGATACTTAGCGGGGAACTTGTATCTGCGTGCACTTCTCAAGAGGAGTGTGCAAGTGGCCATTATCTTTATGCCGAGATTCTCGGTGTTGATCGAGATGGTTGTCCGGTGATCGCCGCCACTTGCCACCGCACTTTGACGACAAGGGCGGGCTCCAAAGGAACCCCTGATGGGCTCACTTAATTTCCTCCTGACCATGCCGACTGTTGGGCGGCCCCGGCTTCTTCTTCTTAGCAGGTTGCTACCACTCGTGCCCTCGCCGCCATCAGTGGTTTCATCGTCCGCCGCTCCTTCGGCTTCTTCCTCCGCGTCTTCCATCTCATCATCCTCGCTCTCCGAAGGATGGTATTCTTCATCGTATTCTAGACGCTGGGCCGCCTCCCAGAATGTCAATTGTTTATTCGGAGGTCTGAGTTCTCCTTCAGACGATGCGCTTAGAACATCCAAATCGTCGCTGCCACACATCTTTGCACTAATAAAAACAAATAATTGGTTAAATGCACGGAAAAATCCGGCATGACCTTTGCTAATTTTCTTAAACTAGAGTGCCCGATTTACCAAACGGAAGTTAATCAACATTCCGCAAAAATCGGGAATCATTTCATACAAGAACCTGCATACACACATAATAAAGTGCTTCATATACAAGCACATGCACAATTTCAAGGTCTTTGTTGTCCCAAAGATAGATAGTAGCAAAACCAACACTACTCTATTTTTCCTTCCAAACCATTTCACAACCACATCCATCCAGTCCCCAAAGACAAGCCACAACCATATATACTTTTGTTATCAATTTAAGATAGCCATATTGCCATTTGTACTATTTCAGCCTGTGAACAAATGACAACAAAGACCAAGTGACATGACAAGCAAATGAGAATACAACAAATGACCAAGTTCTATACTAGAAGATCTTTACAGCAAGTGACAGCAAGCGAACGACCAAGTGATGACAGCAAGCAAATCAACACATATAGATTATTCAAAAAGAACAAGTTCCATTCCTGGTTTTCCATAAGGACCAAACCACAGAAGCAAAACCTACTGCTACCAAACTTCACAGAATAAAATGGCACTATGTTCGAATGTTTTCAGGAATATATTATTACAGAACACTAAAAGGCACATTTGTTGGGCAATGACTGTAGATTATGAATAAAAGGAAACATAAAAGCAAAAGGTCCTTAAATTTGGCATTCCATCCCTGGATCCATCTATCTATTCCTTGGCCACTCAACGAATGCAAAATGTAAAGCAGATATTTCTCAGAACTTGCTAATAGATTTTTAAGTCCAAAGAAAGAAGTTACCATCTGAACCAAAAGGTACTCAAACAACATTAGTGCCTAAACTGTCGGCATTCATATATAAAATTTTCAAAGCTTCATAAACCAAGGAAATTAAGTTCAGAACATAAACATGCGAGTGCCTTCAAATCAGGTAAGTAACCAATGTTCTATGAATTGTTAAATTTATTTCATCAGAAAAAGAGAAGTGGCACTGACAAAAAAAGGGATAGATGGAGGTGCTTGAGTACCACTGCCCAACAGAACCTTAGGTACAGTAATAGATCTCCCTTGCAAAAAAAAGAAAATCAAATTGTTTAGCCAAGCGGCCCACTCCTTGTACTACAGCTATGGCCTCACGAGAAGTGTGAAGGCCTGGGATGGAAGATAGGCCTGCTACTGAACATGAAGCCGTCTCTACGGAGTGTATGCATGTAAACTTTGGTACAAGTACCACCACATCTAGACTAAGGTGAAAATGTTGTTATTCCTCTTGAGGCAGTAAAACCGACAAGTTAAATCTCTGTGTATGTGCGTGTTGATGTCCGAATTAAGTTGTTAAATTTAACAATGTAAAACCAGTTGTTAAATTTGATGTAGATGTTGCATTATGTAATTGAAACTAACGAGGATGGTACAAACTTTGAGGTCCTATTTGTCCAAAATGTGTACAGATGTGTCATGCTTAAAGCACCATCTTGAAAACTTACATGACAAATATGACAAACCTTATCTTCAATTCTCAATTTTTCAAGATAACCCATATGGCCATTTCTAGTTTTTTACCGATAACCTTTATAGTTTAGATTTTCTTTTGCCATGTGAATAATTCAATGTGAGCGTAGCTAGGCAAAATGTAGCGGAAATGTTGAACTAAAGAGTTAGAGCAATTTTCCCAAATTAGAGAACTCCTACCCATGTACCCACACATTAATATTTCTATCAAATAAAATCAAGGAAAATGACTCCTAAAGTAATCTGCCTAAGTCTTGGTCTAATTCGTTTGCCAGTTTCTGCATCTTCTTCAGTAAAATTCTAGAGTTTTATCTCAAATTTGGGAACAACACACATCTAGAAAGGCGCAGAGGATAAACCTAAGTCCAAATATGACATTATCATGGCCAACTAAAGGAGATAGGATTGAATCAAGAAAGCATGACATGGAGCGAGACCTACTGAACCCTAACCATGGCCTGCAGAGAGAGGGGAGAGAGAGGGAGAGAGGGAGAGAGGGAGAGAGGGGAGAGGCGACGCTCACCTCTGACGGGCGGACGACGACGGGCGGACGACGGAGTGCGACGACGGAGTGCGACGACGGCGGCCTCCACCTCCTAAGACGCGGCGGCTGCCCCTCCTCGGACACGGGCCTCCTCCTGAGACGCGGGCCTCCTCCTGAGACGCGGGGAGCCCTCCTCCTCCTCAGACGCGGCGGCGGCGGATCGAGAGCGGCGGCGGCAGATCGTGCTCGAGAGCGGTGGCGGCAGATCGTGATCGAGAGCGGCGGCGGATGGAGAAATGGGGATGAGAGAGGGGGGGTCGAGCGCACGTGTGTATAAATCCACTTAGGCGTAGCGCACTGGGGCATAGTGCGCTACGGAAATCTGTAGCGCACTATGGGCTAGTGCGCTACGCCTATCGGCTTCTAGCTACTGGATAAGAGAACTACAGTCCCACTAGCTAACAACTATACTAAACCTAAGAGCACCCAGGTTCGAATCCTAAGAGCACCCAGGTTCGAATCCCACTGGTTCTGCCCACTACTCTATTCTAAACCTAAGAGCACCCAGGTTCGAATCCTGGTGCCCCAATTTTTTGTTTTGATTTTAAAAACACTTTTAAATATTCCAAAAAATGCCCAAAAGTGGTGATATATGCCATAGAAGTTTTATTTTGATTTTAAAATACTTTTAAATATTCCAAAAATGCCCAAAAGTAATAATATTCCAAAAATGCCCAAAAATATGATTTAAAGTATTACTAAATTTCATAATACTTTGTTCATGAATATTACAATCTTTTTTGACCACGCGTTTACAATATTTTTTGAGCTAGCGTTTTACAATCTTTTTTCCCTTCTTTGTCGCGGTTGAATAATTTAGCCCCACTTTAATGTTTCTTCTTTCGAACGGGCTACCTTTTTGGGTAGGGTTGTCCTTTTCTTCTTGTGATGTATGTTGTCGCATCGTAGTCGTCATCTTCAATCTTTGGATCGCCGTACTAGTCAAGTCTTGCTCGTTGGTGACTCCATCCATTCCGATGATGTTTCTTTTCCTCTCCTCACGACAACACGGCTAGGCTTTGTCGGGTCGGTAATGAAAAAACATTGGTCCACTTTGGTAGCCAGCACCCACGGTTCATTTTTCGCCACGTTTGCACCGACGGCCTTGGATTTGGCTGCTTCGGGTATAACCATGGTTGTGAAATACCGGTCTTCTCTTTCGACGCTCTTTGCCCATCTGACACGGAACATCGGCACCTTTTCTCCACAGTAGTCGAGCTCCCAGATCTCCTCGATTCTTCCAGAGAATCTTTCCTTCACGTTGTCATCGGTGTAGAATTCCGACGTTACGCCTGAGTTCTGATAATCTCACTTGTTGTCCTTTTCCTCCGTGTAGAATGTGTAGCCGTTGATATCATACGCCTGATAGGTCACCAGGTTTTGCATCGGTCCTGCGACAAGGTGAATATGATATTTTCCGTGTCGGAAGAATGCGGCTGGGATTATCAAGGAGCGTCTCTAAACCAACGCGTGAAATCTGAGTTGTGCTCTTTGATTATTTCTCCTGCGTCCTGTATGCCCCGATCATCGTACTTCTTCTCGATTAACCTTTTGTGCTTGCACTCAAGGATCGACCAGTTCTAAATGTCGCGACGAGGTTTGCTCGATCAAAGTCTCATGCGTCGAAAATCAAAGTCTGATGCGATGCGACCCTCGGTGACCAGATCCGCCGAGCTTGCCAAGGTGTCTGCTGACGGAAGACCGGCAGGTTCTCGATGTTCAGATAATTTGTGCGTAAAGAGATGCACTCTTCGCCGAAAGCCCTTGGCTATGCTTCCATCTCGACGGGACCTGCTAGAACGTATCCTTTGATGTGTCCGCTCATCCTTTCGAACGTCATCATGCTGCGGAGAAACATCGCCCGAGTTATACGATGTCCTCCACGACATGGACCAGCAGATGCACCATAATGTCGAAGAATGCGGTGGGAAGTAGACCTCAAGCTCACATAGTATCACCACGATCTCCTCCTGTAGCCTTCCGAGCTGATTCAAGCCAATCGACTTCCTAGAGATGACCGAAAAACTTGCATAGGCCAAATAACGTTTCACGGACGTGCGCCCATTATCCCTCTTAGTGCGACCGAAGTACTGCGTCATTAGCACGGCATACCGTGAGACTTCATGCCATCGAACCTCGCCTCGTCGTCTAGGTATCCGCTTATCTTGCCAGTAGTAAGGAAATTTGACTCCTAGAAGGCACTTGAAAACTGTTTGATCTCATCCACGGCTTAGAGTGAAGCAAGAAGGAGGCGTAATATTCGTTCTTCTTGAACTTTTTACCCTTCCGACGACCTTGTGTCGCCTCCGACTCATGATCATCGCCATCTTCCCGATCATCGAGAGTAGTCGTCCTCCGTGAAGCTCCTTCCGGATACCCAAGCATATCAGTCGTGCCTTGCTTTCGGACCATCTTTCGTCCCTATCCGCATGTTGATTATGGTGGCGACCAGACTCGCACACGCTTTTCGTGATATGCATGATGTCGAGGCTATGAGGCGTCGGAGAAACTTCCAAGATGGCAACTCCCGTAAAATGACCTTGTTTTCCATACCTTCATCAATGCTTGTCTTGTTGCCTCTTTTCGCTTCTTTCCGTGCTTAGGACAATCTTTCCGTTTTCAGAACTCTTCCACTTCTTCGCTGCTCCTACGCCCGGGATTCCTCGGGTCTCGATTTGCCATCGAACAGGTCTCCACGCTTTCTCCATGGATCATTCTTGCCGAGCCACCTCCGGGCGCCATGAACACGGTTTTCGATGACCTGGATCTTTCTCTAGTTGGAGATAGCTTGTGTTATCCATGCACCTAACGCATGCGTAGAATCCTTGGATGACCTGCCGGTAGTTATACCCGCAACCTGGATAGTCTTGCACCGTAGTGACCAACGCGGCTCTCATAGTGAAATAATCTTGTGCGACGGCGTCGTAAGTATTGGCTCCAGATTCCCATAACGTGGCTAGCTCCTCTTTCAACAGCCCGAGATACAGATTGATGTCGGTACCGGGTTGTTTCGGCCCTTGAATTAGCATACTCATTTGTATGTACTTCTTCTTCATGCACAACCATGGAGGGAGGTTGTACATCCATACAAACACAGGCCAAGTGTTGTGCGTGCTGCTCTGGCTACCGAACGGATTGAGTCCATCGGTGCTCGCACCAAGCCTGATGTTCCTCGAATCTCCACCGAATTCTAGGAATTCGAGGTCCAATGCTTTCCACTGGCTAGCAACTGAAGGGTGCGTCAGCAGCTCATCCTTTTCGGGGTCATCATCATCTCATGGCTTCTTCCTTTCCGCATGCCATCGCATGAGCTTCGCTTCCTTAGGGTCCGCGAAATAGCGCTGCAGACGAGGGGTGATAGGAAAGTACCATACCACTTTTCGAGGTGCTTTCTTCCCTTTCTTGTATCGATTCACGCCGCACACCGTACATGTGGTTTTCTCCGCGTCCTCGCCCCGATAAATGATGCAATCGTTGATGCATACGTGATATCTAACGTGCGGTAGATCGAGAGGACAGACGATTTTCTTGGCATCCTCGATACTAGTTGGACATGTGTTCCCCTCCGGGAGACGATCGTGCGTAATGCCATCATATCGTCGGCTTGCGCCGCTCAATTTGTGCTTTGCCTTCATCTCCATAGCCTTGAGCGTTACATTCAACCGGTATCATCGCCTGCATCCTTCATACAATGGAGTAACCGCGTCTTTCTCAAGTTGCGCAAGCTTTCTCTAGCGGCAGTTACTGGCCCGCTTGAGAAGCAGCTCTTGCACATAAGGGTCCCGCACACCGACGTTGTTCCATCGTGCCCGCTCCTCCGGCATCTAGATCATCATCATCCCGCTTCCGCACCTTCACCATCTCCAGAGACTCTTCATCATCTCGCCGTTTCGCCGTGATGATGATCATCGCCATGTTGGCCACCTTCTTCACCGCTCCATCATCTACGCCATCGCTTATCCAACGAGTGTATCCATCCATGAAACCATGGCGAGCAGTGCGCTGCAGATTCTTAATCTGGGTCGATCACCCAGTTGAGTTTGCATCTTCTGCACGAACATCTTATATCTGTCTTGTTATTTCGTATCATGTCGGCCGTCGCACATTTCAAAAATCTAGCCACAATGCCTTTGTAGCATCCCAGTTGTCTAACATCTGTAATGCTACTTGTTCTAGTAATAAAAAGGGCCACTTCCAACATATAATTGTTGCATCATCATCATATCATGCTCATGTCATCATGTCACCTTGCTTTTGAACATCATATAAAACCCCTTCTTGTTTGGTTCTTATCTCATGTGCATTATTAATTGTAGTTGCCTCTTGTTATTGTATTTGGTTCTTGATATATTGCTAAATGCCCAAGTTGATTTGGGGGCATATCTCTTATTGACTCCACCATCTTTTCTCACCACCTTATAATTCCACCATCCAATTAATATGAGCTTGGCATTTTATTTGAGTTTACCTCTAGCTCATGTTGGTTGGTTGGATTCCACCATAATCTTTTGCTTGGCCTTTGCCCACCTTTTGGGAATGCAAGGAATAATGCCACATGAATTAATGTTGTTTTCACAATATAATTACATGGCAATTATTGTTTGCATGGGCCATGCAAGTGCCACCTTTTTCTTGACTTTTGAATGTTATTTGAATTTGCTTGCAAGGATCATCTCTCCTTTGTTTAAATCTTGTTTTGGCTTGTAGAATTCTTCAACCCATCCTCTACCTCTCTAACCCCCCTATAGCTAAACCTTAATCCCCATACCCCATGCATGCACATGTGATTATGTGGCATGCACAAACCTAAACCCCACCTTTTCCCTCTCTTTTTCTTGTCTTGTTCTTGTGAGCTTGAGTGGATCATACTTGATCAACTCAAGACCATAAACCCTCTCTTCCTTTCTTGATCTTGCTTGAACCATTTGGGGCATGCATGATTCAAGAAAACCTAGACCACACCTCTCTCTCTCCCTCTCCCTCTCTTTTCTTGCCTTGATCTTGTTTGAACTTGTCTAGAGCATACATGATCAAGTCAAGTACCATTCCATCTTATTCTTCTCTCTCTCTAACCCTCTAATCTAGCTCTCCCTAACCCCTACCCCCATACCTAAGTCCCATCCTAGTTAAACCCTAAGATGCACCTAAACTATCTAAATCTAGCTAACATGTTCCTCCTTCTCTAGCTAAACCTTGCTCACCACCATAACCTACCCTAGCTTGGCCCCCTCTCCCCCTGGCCCCACCTAGCCACCCAAACCAAACCCTAACCGAGCCATGCCCCCTCTCTCTCATACCCTAGCTCCAACCCGACCCTAGCCGAGCCTCCTCTCTCTTTGCATGGTGTGCCCCCACCAACCCGACACCTCGCCCCACCGGAAGCCTCCCTACCGCCTCGCTCGCCGTCAGAAGCACGTGAGGAGCTGGAGAAAAGGTGGCCGAGGCCATCCTTATCGCCAGCTACCCCACACGGCAACCACGGCACCCTTCACCCCTCTGGCCTTATCTACCCCCCTCTCTCAACCTCCCCTGCCCCCCAGATCCATCCCCGAGGCCTCGCCCCTCTTCCTCACCTCGCCACTGCCTACCGAGCGCCGGCCACCGCCGGTTCCGTCACGTCATCGATCCAGAGGCGCAGCGGGAGAGAGCGTGTCGGCGTGGTCGCGTGGACGCCCACATCGCCTGCATCAGCCGCGAGGAGACGCCCAAGAGCTCGCACGCCGACGCCGCGGAACCCTAGCACCGCCGACCGCCGACGCCGATCAAGCGCGCCGCCGAACCATCTGCACCAAAGACACTCGCGGAGCCCCTAACCTCCTAGACAACCTCGCCTCTGCTAGTTTCTGGTTGCGCTCGGCCGTCGAACACCGTCGATTGCACCGCCAGACGCGCGCTGCACCTCCCGCCGCCAGAGCCTACCTAGCCGCTACCCTGCAAAGACGTCAACCACGCCTCTGGCGCATGGCTCCGCCCTCCAGCGCGCTCGCCGCGAAGTTCGAGGCCGATCACGCCACCACGCGCCGCTGCCGAAGCGAGGCAGGAAGAACAACAGTGGGCCTTGGCTTTTTGCACAGACCCCCTCCCCCAACCTTTTTCCTATTCCGCGGTCCAGTTAGCCCCACCAGTCAGCGACGGTGGCCTTTTCTAAAAAGGCTCCCGTGTTTTCCTGGAAACAACCCGCAGTCCTCCCCACGCACGCATGTTCAATTAGCGAATACCCCCCGCCTTTTCTCCCACAACCGAGTCCTACCAGGCCACCGATCGATGGCGTGGCCTTTTTGCAGAAAGGTACCCCAGCTTCTCCACCCTCAACCCGCGGTACCTCTCCCCTCTTCTGACCACGTAGGTGCCCAGTCAGCATCAGGCCCACTCGCCAGAGACTGTGGCTGGGTCTGTTCTGGGTGACAAAAGTGTCACTGTTTGTTTTTTTATATATACTTTACAAATTGTTTTAAATTCCAAATTCAATCAGTTTTTAATAATTTTAAAACTACAAATCCAAATTAAACAAATGTTATATGTTTCTGAACCAGAAAAATGTAAGGAATTCAAATATGCCATTCAAATTTCCTTTTGCACATTTAAAATTCCAAGTTGAATTAAATTACCACAAATGCCACTAGAACTTAAATAATTAATAACTTTTGATTTATAATTCCAAATTTAACAAATGATATGTCTAAAATGATCAGCTCGACGAGACCTTTCTGTTTATGTTATCCATGACTTCAATTGCAGCATGCATCATATAAATATATAGTAAACAGCAATTGTTATGACAACAAAATGTGATCCAAAACCCCATCAAAATGTTATTACTTGCCTTCCACACCTCACCATGCCATGCTACCTTATTGCCATGTAAATTGTGCATCATTCATCATGGCATGATTGTTTGCTTGACGCATCTTATTCATATGCTTGTGCTCTATATTCATGTTGGCCTTGTTTGTTTGGTTTTTCTTGATAGACACACTGCGGGGTTATATCAAGAGAACCGGAGCACTACCCAGATCCGTCCTCGCTTCAACCGAGTTGTCAGCAAGAACTTCCACATGCTTGCATACATACAGACCTATTGCCTCTATCTTATTCTTGCATCATTGAGTCGCGATTGCATTAAATTGAATCCCAAGTATGCATAGCCTTTACTTTTAAACCCACCAAGCTTGTTCCTCCATCCCATGAGCCATTACTACAGAGTTGTTTGAGCCATGCGAGTCGAGAACAAAGATGTGTAGGGTTTGTGAGAGTCAGATGGATAACGAGGTACTTAAACAACTTAACCTGAGTAGTAATGGGATAACTAATGAAAGTGGCACCGGTGAGCAACATCTGCTATTTGGTTTTTCCCTGCTCACTTGTGTCCCGTAAGACCCCGAGTACTTGATTCATGTTCCTTGTTTTATCGCTATCCACATCCGGAGGTATATGGGACCCCCTGAGCGAGCTTGATTCCGTCTTATTTCTTGGGGCCACAAACTAGTTTGAGGTTTTATTTACTATCCTGCTTATGCCATGCTATCAGTATTTAAATTGTGCGACGGATAGCACACTCAGATCTTTAGGACCGGACACGATTCCGGTGTCGACAAGCCCGCTTTGGGTTCCCGATGCTCACACCGTCTACCCAAACCTTGAGTCCGTCTCGAGCTTGCTTACCGTTGCGGGTAGACTCAAGGGTGGCCCCTAAATATTTCTCAATCGTGATTGTTCAGTGAAAGCCTCGTTGGGTTTTGATTTGGTTTTCCGAGGTTGATCGGCGTGTGTTGCTATTAGTGCACCCGGCCGGAAAAATTTCAAAGCCAAGTCCGCGGATATGGACGACTTGGAGCACAGTTTCTCGATCATAGACAAGCATAACTAAAGTACCGCTCTAATCTGACTAAGTAATTTGACTAGTAAATAGTGCAACACTCATGGAATGGTTAATAAAATTGCCAACGGATGGGGGGTTGTTCGTCCGCTTCCTCGTTGGTAGCGAGGAGGAGGATGGATCGATGAAATTACTATTATAATCGTTGTCCTTAATTCACGGACATCCGCTCATCATTGGTTAGGCGGATGGTTAGCGTTATCTGTAGAACTGCTAGGGTTTATCTTCGCTGCAATTGCGTCACCCGTGTTGTGTCCCTTTAGAGGCATTAATACTTGCTGAAAATTTAGGGTCTCACACGATAAATTATTGGTTCGATGAACAGTACCCTCACAGACGGATCTTGGGTGGAAGAAGCCGATGATGGGCAACGATCGCTCGTGTAGAGATTCCGGAACGGGATCCGTGAGATCCGTGGTTGGGATGTGCTTATTTCTATGGCATCTTATGCCGATTTGCTTCTTATCCGTACTCGGACTTGTTTGCCGCCTGCATGATACTCGATGTGTGTTGTATGAGGAAGTATCCTAAAATATTAGATCTATCTAGGTCATTTGAATCTTGTCGTATGGCTGCTATATTTCCTTTCTTTCTAGATGGTATGGCTCATGTACTCTTGTATGGTGGCTTGCATACATACCCACTTGTGTATGTAGTTGATCCTTCGCCGACACGCCCGTCAGGTCCCGTTGAGTTGGTAGTGGTTGGGACGGCCGAAAGGTCTACCCGTGAGTGGCTTTTGGGGCCCCACCGTACTATTTCAACCACTACTGCTCATCCAGGCTTGTATCTAGGAGCGTAATTCACCGAGGTAGTTACAGCCTTCGCTCATTATGCGGACCATTTTTGCCTGCACGATGTACACGGTACAATTTTGAAGTCTATTAGAACCACATAATGAATGCATGCATGCAATGGTCGATAGAAAATTTCGGCACGACCTATCCTAAAATTAGGACCTTTATGAATGCAAAGTCTTGCCAAAATGGAAATGAATCAACATTTTGGCAAAACAAATGGCAACTTGTTCACATACAAACACAAGAGAGAGAGAGACCGATCCATACACACATGAACATATCATTATCCTCTCCATACACACATGCATGAGCATCATCGATACTCTCCATATACACACACATATGACCATCGATCCTCTCCACACATAAACACATCATGAGCATCGATCATCTACATACATATGAGCACATGCATCATCCATATACACATAAACACATCCTTACATGGACAACTTACCGAGATGAGAGACCGATCGCGAGAAAGATGGAAAGGAGAGGTGCGCGCGTCGACCGGAGACGGATAGATGAGAGACCGGAGACCTCCTCTATTACTTATGTAACATCCAAAGCAAGTTTTACATGCTAAAAATGGTGAATGTGTGGAGAAATTGAGGTGGGAAGGAGAAGATCCCGACTTGATCTAAGGAGGAAGAAGAAGGGGAAAGTGAAGTGTGGGGTGGTGGATGTGGCACACATGTGCACATAAAGTGCTGTCCTAAAGAATCGACATCCGTGGCGCACACGGCCCTAGCGCGCCACAGTGAGCAACTGTGGCGCACTAGGCCGAGTGCGCCACAGATGTTTTAGTCCTGTGGCGCACTAGGCGGAGTGCGCCACGTAAGTTTGTGGCCGTTTGAGGTAGGGGGGCATGCGCTTAGGCGTGGCGCACTGTGCACACGCGCCACAGATGACCCTAACAACCGTGGCGCACATGACTGTAGTGCGCTACAGATGTTTGGGGAGTGGCCAACAGGGCCCTGGCCCACACACATCTGTGGCGCACTATAGTCATGTGTGCCACGGTTGTTATAGTTATTAGTAGGGCACTGCCCACAGGTGAGCCACGCCTGTTTTAGCCGTGGGGCACTTCAACCATGTGAGCCACGGATGTGCTGATTACCTATAGTCGTTTTCCTAGTAGTGATTGTTGGAAACTTTATATGCCATACTTGCATATACACGATTGTTTCTCACTGCTATATGCACAGTTGTTTACTTGTTGTTGCTAACTACAATGTAACCTTCTCTGCTCAGGTGCAAGTTTGCAGAAACATTTAATGTTCCTGAGATGATATTTCTGCTACATACCATGATCCGTGATATGGTAAAACTTTAATGTAAGGTTGATCAGATGTTCCTGCGTGAGATGTTCTTCACGATTAAGATCATTTTTGTAATAAACCAATGAGATGTTCCTGCGTGAGATGATACTTCTGCTACATACCATGATACGTTCTTGTTCCTGGATGCGATGCTTGAGATGTTCTTCGTCCTGGTTGAAATATTTATTATATATATACAAATGAGATGTTCTTGTAATGCTAGGTGACATGATAAAGATGTATTGTTGAAACTATGTGCTTAAGTGATATAAAGATTCGATTTTTACTGATTATATACATTCAATCAAATTTATGCTGAAACTCTGAAAAAATCATATTTTATGGCTAATACACCGTATCAAATCCCTTGTGCCAAACAGTGTAAATTTCCCAGAGGGAAAGAGATTCTAGAAGTGTATCGGGTGAAGGAAGTGGTTTCACCAAAACCACTAGGTATAATACACCGTGAGACACCAGGAGTCACTGCTGCCGAAGGAGGCCTAAAGCGGTACCTTCGGGATCCATTGCCATCCTAGTTATAATGTCCACACGAGAAGGTACCCAAACACCTCAATACGGCCATACCCAAATATGGGACCAAGGCTGTCGGTTTGCTTCAGATCTGCAGCGTTTGCTCTCCATACCAATGCAAGAAAAAAAAAACCGCTCCAAAATAAAACGTAAAAAAGAGAGTATATGCGAGGAATATCCAGTGATCCCGTGAATTATTCGAGCTTCAGTCCTAGGTAGAGATGTAGTAGGTGCGAATACTCCATCAGTTTCAATCATAGTACTAGTTGGCTGAGATGTGGTATGGTTAATAATTTGATGATCCGGCATGCATGCCAGCCACGACCATGGCCGGCAGCAGCAGCACCGGTAACCTCCACCACCGACATCACCATTGCATCCTTTTCCTACTACCGTGCCTCCAGTTCGCTTTGCATCTCGTCAATGGCGGCGGCATCCCGACGACGCTGGACGGCCCGTTCACGCCGGCCACGCGCGCGTTCGACCGCTCGCTCCGGCAGGGCAGCGAGGACGTCCCGCTCTCGGACCCCCGCCTGGCCCCGCGCGCGCGCCCGCCTTCCCCGGAGCAGATCGCGCTCGCCGCCTCCGCCGACCCCACCGCGCTCTGGGTCTCCTGGGTCACCGGCCGCGCCCAGGTGGGCTCCCACCTCACCCCGCTCGACCCAGCCACCGTTCGCAGCGAGGTCTGGTACGGCGACCGCCCCTCTCCCTCCGGCCACCCGCCGCACCCGCACGTGGCCACCGGCTCGGCGGAGGTGTACAGCCAGCTGTACCCGTACCCGGGCCTCCTCAACTACACCTCCGGCGTCATCCACCACGTCCGCCTCGTCAACCTGACGCCGGCCACCCGCTACTACTACCGCTGCGGCGACAGCTCCCTCGACGGCGGCCTCAGCGACGAACGCTCCTTCCGGACGCTGCCAGCGCCGGCTCCCGACGCCTACCCTCGCCGCGTCGCGGTGGTCGGGGACCTGGGCCTCACCGGCAACTCCACCTCCACCGTCGACCACCTGGCCAGGAACGACCCGTCCCTGATCTTGATGGTCGGCGACATGACCTACGCCAACCAGTACCTCACCACCGGCGGGAAAGGTGTCCCCTGCTTCTCATGCTCCTTCCCTGACGCCCCGATCCGGGAGTCGTACCAGCCACGATGGGACGGCTGGGGAAGGTCGGTCCCAATTCATTTTCATTTCTGTAATCCTCTGTCATGTTTTGACTGTCCCCGTATGCTGAACTGAACTCGACTAGATTCATGGAACCGCTCACATCGAGGATCCCGATGATGGTGATCGAAGGGAACCACGAGATGGAGCCACAGGGCCACGGCGGCGCAGTGACGTTCGCCTCCTACTCGGCGCGCTTCGCCGTGCCGGCCGAGGAGTCCGGCTCCCACTCCAAGTTCTACTACTCATTCAACGCCGGCGGTATCCATTTCATCATGCTCGGTGCCTACGTCGACTACAATAGCACAGGTATAACGACCGTATAAAAAAATTCATCACTACTTCATCTGAATCCATGACTGTAAGAATACTCTGAGCTATGCAGGATCTCAGTACTCGTGGCTGGAGAAGGATCTGCAGAGAGTGGATCGAGGAGTCACCCCGTGGGTTGTTGCATCCTGGCACTCGCCCTGGTACAACAGCTACTCCTCGCACTACCAGGAATTCGAGTGCATGAGGCAGCAAATGGAAGGCCTCCTCTACCAACATGGGGTCGACATTGTTTTCTCTGGACATGTATGTATGTCAGCTCATTATTCATCTACTTTGGTAAATGGTTTGATTCAGTACCTGATTATATCTGGCTCACTTTCATCTGGTATCCAAACTAATTGACGCAGATTTAGGCAATGTTGCCTAAATCTGTCTAAATTCAGTGGAGCTGCGATAACTAATTTGGGTCAAATGAGTAGTATCGGTTTCTTCTCAGAGCAATCACCAGAGTAATAAGCAAACAACAAAATTAGAACATAAGCTCACTACTCACTAATAATAATTAAATAAAGTGCATATTCATTACTTATATGGTTTGATTCAGTACCTTCTTATGTTTGGTTCACTTTCAAGTATTAGTTCCCTTGGAGAAGTTCACCGGAGTAACAAGCATAGATTAAAATGTTTCTCTTCTTTATCCTACAACTTAGCAATCAAATCTGAGCACACCATTCCAAATCTCCAAGGTTGGTGCGACTGCAACATCCACGAGACCTGCCCATTTTTCTTGTTGAGTGCACCAAGAAGCAAGAATCATGATCACCATGAAGAAAGGCCAGAAGATTGTCCTTAAGAGATTGCTTTTTCCACCAAAAATCGACGCTGACAGATATCACCACCCCAAAGCATCCGTCAGAAATAACAATCCAAAAAACAGATGCAGAAGACTCTCCTCGAAATTCAAATAATGGCCCTATTTACTATCCTTTAATCCTTTGATCTCTATTTAGTTCAAGCCTGCTTTACTTAATTCTTAACTTATTTGATTGATTAAGGTACACGCATATGAAAGGATGAACCGGGTATTCAACTACTCGCTCGACACCTGTGGTCCAGTTTACATCACGATCGGAGACGGTGGTAACATTGAGAAAATCGACATTGATCACGCGGATGATCCTGGAAAATGTCCCTCACCAGGTGACAACACTCCTGAGTTTGGCGGAGTCTGCCATCTCAACTTCACCTCTGGTCCTGCCAAGGGGAGATTTTGCTGGGAGAGACAGCCGGAATGGAGCGCGTTTCGCGAAAGCAGTTTTGGCCACGGAATTTTAGAGGTAATAAAACTACCTGAATATCTCCTTCCGCTTTGTTGTGTCACAAGGAAATGCATATGCATGCTTGACTCCCTCTAATCACCATCACATTCGAGCTCATATAAATACAGGTTGTGAATTCGACGTATGCCTTGTGGACATGGCACCGTAACCAGGATACATATGGACAAGACAGTGTAGGGGATCAGATCTACATAGTACGGCAACCCGATGAGTGTCTAGTGCAGTCTACAACCATGACTTCGCCGGATTGGTGATAATTTCGCAATAACTTCAGTTAGCTATTTGTGTTGCAATTCTTCAATGTGTGTTTACAGTTACGCACTAGTAGATTCCTAATCAGTAAATTTTTCCTTTGGCGTTGTATAGAACAGTCCCTCGTCAGGATGCCCCTCTTCGCCATTGAGTAGCAGCCCAGGTGCTCTGCAGGCTGTTAAAAGTGGCAATCTCCTTTGGACCACATGCATGATTTTGCTCAGTACAATTTTCAAGGAACATTTGAACTACTCCTAGTCTTTGAGTGGGCAAATTCAGAGAAGCTGCTGGATACTGTGGTGGCAAGAGGATAGATTATGTTATGGGTAGTATTGGGGTTGTATAATTATTTACAGAAATAGATGGTTTCTTATTGATTATTCACAATATACAACAAGGTAATTCACCTGTGAAAGAGTTCAAGCTCCCGACCTCTGTGTCTGAGGATGCACATAGCCAAATTGCAGCAAATGCAGAAACAGAAACATAACCCGAGAAAAAACATTATGTAACTAAAGATACCAAACACAGTAACGCCTAGTGCTTGCCATTTCGCAAATCACCAGCATTTACCGACCTAGGACATATTTAGTACTAAGAATTTGTTATACTAGGGCTGAAACTCAAGTGTTAATCATCTAACATAGGGACTTCTTATCCTGAATAGTAAACACCCCAGATTTTAAAATCATTACATCCCCAGATTTTAAAATCATCTAACATAGTGAATATCAATTTTAGTTAGTGCCGTGTTTATAAATTGTTAACATAAGCCGCAGGGCTCGACAAAACTTATTCAAAAAAGATGTTCACATGACTGTAATTTAGATTAAGCACATATTCTTAACATCTCCACTACTCCAGTAGTAAGTATATTTAATTAGAGACATCTTGAATGTCTAGAAACGAGTTTAATAATGAGTATAAAGCACGTAGCTCAATTCTCGGTACAAGCAATCCATGGATGCGCTACATTCTGACAGGCTAGAAGAGATACTGACGAATGAAGACAGTTCCTAGCCGTGAAATTCACAGCATTCTGGCAGCCAATACCAGCTATGCGTTCTCTCCTACTAAGAAGAACACCGTTATGGGCTGACTTTTTCAGCCATCCAATCGCTGGACTCGTCTCCTTCTTGCGTCCTTGTGAACATCAACCTCTGATTACTTTTCAGGTTCACATAATCAACCTGAGTGTAAAACCAGAAGTAAGCAACAATATAGAGGCATATGTATCTGGCCTTCTACACAATTTTTTGAATGGTCTTTTACACAATTTTAGTATTACTGATTCTGTATTTCAAAGTACATGCAGATGCTGGTAAGAAGACGTGAGCATGCAGCACATGAGAAGTCGGAAACAGGGACAGAACCTAACCTTTTCTGGATCAAGAGTCAAAAGACAATAGGCATCCACTGGGCCAGCTGATGGATCTAGATGAACATCCTTAATGTGATCATCATTTGCGACGGGAACGCCTGGACATGGTCCTAAGTATTGAGATCTCGACTTCACTGAACTGGCGAACCAAGCTTTCTCTCGCTGCTGTATGAAGAAACAACCAATGCTGAGCATGGATTATAAAAGTGCGCTGCTTATATATATATATATATATATATATATATGCAATAGAACACATTATGCTGTTTCTGAAAATCAACAAAAGCTTTGAAACGAGAAAGTCATGGAGAAATTTATACGAGGTAGGGTGTCAAGTGGGATCCCGCCAAAGTCCCACTTCTAGTTTATATTTTGGGAAAATACTTGAACTACTTTTGGCAAATGAACTACAAGTCTACAATTGGGAGTTTGGCAGGATTCCACTTGACACCTTAATACGAGGTTAAACTGTTGCTCCAGATGAGACAAGCTAACTCTACGTGTGAAAACTTACACTAAACTGAATTATTATGACAGATACTACTAGTCTGTGCATAACGAAACCTTTCACTACAGTTATCCTTTCGTTTCCAAGACATCTCCACAAAGCAGAATAGAGTACAAGGCAGACTCTGCTCAGCTCTAACCTGGAGCTTGGCCGGGTCTGAGCTCGAACCATCAATCAAGTCTATGATACCACTGATGCGAAATTGTTCCCATGAATCGGTGAAATACCAGCAAATCTGCAAGAATTAAAGATTAGGTATTTCTCTGATGGCACTTGTGGTTCTTAAAATGGTGGTACATAATCTTACCTCGCCGAGCGGCCACTCTTTGATCTCACTAATCTGTCGATCACAATCCACACATCAAAACAAACAATGGAGTTAGTGAGCAGCAAATAAAAAAAACACGACGAAGTCAGAGGCATAGGAACGACCTTGTTACTCCTCGCATCTGTATTAATCTGAATCTTGTCACAGTGTTCCTGGAAGCCCCTGACACGACCAAAATTCCAGATCAAAACCTGTAAGAAGTGGAAGGGTAAGGACGGGGGACTACGGCCTGAGGAGGTGGGCACCTGAACACGACAGTCCGATTCGCAGGCCTGCCGCCGCCGCCCACCGTGGCCTGAAATGGTTCGTCGTTAGGGCATCTAATTTTCCCCGAAAAGGGAAGGGGAACGGGAGAAAGGAGCGTACGAGTTGGAAGAAGGTGGAGTGCTTGAGGTGGGCGTTGGCGTCCAGCGCTCGCTGCAGCAGCGTCCTCCAGGGGTTTGAGAGCGCCGACGCGGCGGCGCTACCGCCGGCCATACCTGCCGCCGCCTGGTGCCCTGTCGCCTCCGTGTCCGCGAGGTTTCACTTCACTGTCACGAGGATGTATGTCGCCTGCTGCTGCAGGGCGGGGAGATGGGCGCGGATTAACGGCTGGGATTGCCTGAGAGATATCCCGTCGTGCCGACAGCGACAGGTAGTGAGAGGTAACGGGGTTTACTGCGAATAATCGCTTTGGTGGACGTCTTCACCGGTGGACTTTTTTTAATTTTTCAAAAAGCATCAAACATTTTCAAAACAAATATCTTTGTGCAGCCAATGGTACAAAATAAAAGTGGTAATTCTAGACTTAGGGACGGCATTGCTTATGGAAACTCTACGGACTAACGTGGCTATGGTTGGTTGGTCGAACTTTTATCTCTTGCTTGAAAAACGGGGAACCGTTTGTATTTTCACCCGTATATGCTATGCCACGTCTGAGTCCCTAGGAAATTTCTATAAAATATATTTGTACGTGTAGCATTACTCAAATAAAAGTCTGCAAAAATTTAATGCAAAATACCTTGTATTTCGGGCACGAAAAAAATGATAAATATGACAAATTTTGATAAAACGGAGGCCCATTTAAAATTGCAATGTTCACGTCCAGATCTACAAATTTTTCTTTTTCTGATACGATTATACAAAATATTTTCAGATGATTTTCAGCACACGTGTATTATAAATCATTATCTACATTCCAGATTTTTTTGGAATTTTTTTAGTCTTTAAATTTGAAATTTTCAAAAATAAAAAATAAAGTCCTCAGTGAGGACGAGCTCTAAATCGACACTCGGTTTACTGTCCCTATTACGTGAGCCCTCACAAATTTAGCAACTCTAGCAGATTCTTTAAAATACACCCAAGAATGATTTTAAGTGATATATCTTTATAAGTTTCTAGGTGACAAGAAAGTGATATTTTTGACAGATTCCCGTGTCAATCGAATACAGATAGGTCGTCAACATGAAACACTATTGATGCCAAATGATCAGATATGCAACGAGCATTTTTCTACTCCCTCTGCCCAAATTAGATGTCGCAAATTTGGCTAACAACATGCAAATAGACAAATCTATGACATCTAATTCGGGACAGAATGAATATTTAGCTTTTTTTGCTTGCCTCATCATCATAGCATCACAAACACATTGGTCTAGATCCACCTACGGCAGCTCTGTCAGTAGCCAGGAATCAACTTGCAAAATGCCTCATCAATACACGAAAACCACATATTGTATAATAATTATTATGGCCCGAATGCTTAATCTTCGTGTGATATATATGCTGAGACTTCAGAGTTCAGAGGAAATGAAATATGTGATATGACAGAGACAGGACGTCTGCTGCAAATTAAAGTGGAAAGTTTCATATTTACATCATACACAAGAGACACGTCTGAAGGTACTCGTGCATTCTAGGGTTCGCTAAAATTGTGTAGCAGGTTCTTTCGGTTCAGCTATCCATAGCCGATCAGGATACAGGAAAAGCAAAAGTTACATGGTAGTATGGTACATCCATGGTTTCTGATCCTTCTAGTGGCCAGGTTACAACATGTAAATCCCTACACGTCTACACATAGCTAGGTTGAGTTGTTAAAGTGCACATGGATTAATCTGAATCTTGCTGTTGCTTGGGTGATCGCCGAAAGTAGTACCTGTTTCGAGGAAACAGAGAGGATTATTCATTAGCAAGTACTAAGTATTTACCAACAAAGAAGTAATAACAAGATTGAAAGGAAGCCTGTGGCATACACAAAAATGTCGACGCCATGAAGTGATGCGTATTTCCTGAGCAGGCGTTCTATGGTATACCACTCTGATCGCTGTGAGCCACTCTGCTGACCAATCCGGGGCATATGGATACTCGCTTCAGGTAAATACATGGAAAGAAATCAAGGCCAGACTAATAAATTAGCAATAAATCACATTGGAAAAAGCAAATGTAAAGTTGTGTTAATTAATCGATACAAAAATCCTGTAACTATTAGTCTACTATCACCATAGGCACACGCGCACCACCTCATGAGCAACTAAATCGAGCTGGTTTTAGAACTGAACTAAATTCACACCATAGACAATTTATAACAGGACTCTATGATGACACTCCTGTTGCATAGCAACCGTTCAAATTATTGAATATATAATTTAAAAAAAAACTATTGAATAGGTAACGGAGAACATGAACGGGTGAGAACACACGAATCCAATGTCAAGATTTACAGATGCACTCCAAGTTTCAAATGCACCAATAGGCGAGGAAGGGACTGATACCAGAACGCTGAGCAGCTGAGAAGGCTGCCTTTGATAAACACAGCTCCAAATCAGATATTGAGATTCCACTTCTTGGAATTTTACGCTTGGGACTATAAGACTGGACAACAGCTAGTGCCACCCAAAGAGGTGCATCCAAACTCCGGCTACAGTTGGCTTCTGCAGAGTGGATACAAATGCAGTGAAATACAATGATTTGGGCTACGCACAAAGTGTAGGCTATCATCTATAACATTAACATAAGTTCTGCAAAGAGGATACAAATGCAGTGCTTGAAAAGCAGCTGGAGTAACTGTAGACTAAATTTTATTTATACACTAACAGAGATGAGGCTTCCATAGATGCACAGCCTACTGTAAGAGGCACATAATATAGCAGTGAAATTTAAACAGATGTAAGATACCAAGCAGATCACTATAATCTAAACTCATATTCAAATGAAAATGAATGAACTCAGATTTAGTACAAGAACATGACCTGCTCATGCCTATGGCACACTCCCCATAAAAAAATCTTTGTTGACAGCAAATACATCGAAAGTCCAACTGCAGGCTACAGTGATATAGCTTTACAGGGTTGTATCATTATTCTGTCAATGTGAACCACCTAGAATGGACTTCTAGACTAGTCACATGAAAAGGAACAGAACACGATCCTGTCCTTGGATCATATAATTTATCTATGGTGATAACTGATAAATTGGTTACTTGATATGTGATCTATTGCGGACAGGAACACTGCAGTATCTGATTTGTTCTTGTATCCGAGAACATATACAGCACTAACATCGACTCCAAAGGGCTGTCACTTGAAAATATTCATATGAATAGAGACATATGCGAAATCTGTGATGGTTAATTAGTAACTACTCCCTCCGTTCACTAATATAAGACATTTTAGGTATTTTAAAGTGGACTAGATTCATTCTAAAATGAGTGAACCTACACACTAAAACATGTCTACATACATACATGTTAGAGAAAAGCTAAATGTCTTATATTAGTTAACGGAGGGAATAGTCGCTATGAATGATGATTTTCATATAGGAAACAATATTGACTTGAATTCGATTCGCATTAGCTCTCCTGAAAAGGTTAGCTTGGCAATGATGGATGAGGATGAAGGAAGACAATTGCGCATCATCAGAGTGAGCAAACAACAGCAGTATCGAAGATATTTTTGGGCTCGGGTACCACTTAAATATCATGTTTTTCTCTTAAAGTGAAAATAATGGAGCAAGTGTAAAAACGAACCATCTAGCTCAATCAAGTGAAGATCCCCCATGTGAAGATCGTCAAATTCAGAAGCACGCTTATAAGCATCTGGAATGTGTGTCGAGAGACCAGTCAAAGCATCAAACATTCCTCCACGTCCCCATGTCCCAGAATTATCTACACAACTGCACCAGCAATTGATTTGTTTAGTACAAAATGTGGTTCAGAAAAAAAATGTTGGAAGGAATTCAAATTGCACAAATCGACCCCACATTCTGTGGGAGCTTTCAGCCACTGGGTACACCCTTTTTCAAGCTAAGCAGTTTAAACATGATCTAAAATGTCATGGCCTTCTAATGGAATATTGTATAACACGCTACGATTCCTTCAAGATTTTAGTCAGAAGTAGTGGACTTTTGGTAAATAATGTAGTCACACTTCTTCCCTGAAAAAGTTACCTGAATATAATGGCAGGCTTTGCAGCGCAAACTTTTGATGGATTAGTGCAATCTCCATATACAAGTTGGACGGATCCTGAGTCAGAAATATTCTGATTTGGCATGTTATCAGGATGTTTGACCGCTAATGTCTCGTATCCCAAATCTTTCCACTTGGCTAATCTCTTCTCTTCAGCTTTTTTCTTATTAGCTTCACGTTTCAACTCCCTTTCTTCAGGTGCTGTTCTTTGACTTTCTAGTTCAACTGTGGCATTTTCAATAGAATGTGAAGCCTCCTTAAACTTTTCCACCCAGGAGAGGTATGCAGCTTCATCAACCCCAGGATCAATTTTAATAGAATCATAAGCTCTCGTAATCACGGCCCCACTACCGTCAGTTGAATTCGGATTGATTTCAAATGCTCGGCCATCCTTTTCTGAAGGTTCATGAGTACGCATCTTTACAACATTTTCTGCCACCGATTCCAATTTTGCCAGTGTCTCCTCATTGATTGTTTCTGCAACTGTATCAGTGGGGTCAAATTGGTGTAAGCCAAATATAATTGAACGCATGTCACTCGCTTCATTTCCGACATCTTTCCTTTCCCCATCAGTTGTATCATTATCTCCAAAAATATTGTTGCTAAGCTCAAGTTTTCTCTCTGCTCTTCGCATGATGACCTGCACCATTTCAAATAAAAAAGAAAAATCTCAGGAGCAACTTAATTGAGGAAGTAATAGTAACGGGAGTCAGAGTTTTGACCTCTTCAATTGTGCGCTGTGATACCAAATTTATTGATAATACATGATTCAACTGTCCAATGCGGTGAGTACGCTGCAAAGCCTGTTTGTCAGCTTGAGGATTCCAGTCTTGTTCATAAAAAATAACCTGCAGCCAATCATTTCAATTAGCAACAAAATGATCAATGGCATGAAGTTCTCAAAAAGCTGAATGATCATTAATCTGGAACTGTCTGCTGGGCACTAAATATACATTTAGAATAAAGAAACCATCACTGGAATGCGCAGATTAGGGAACTGGATTTGATTAGCTATAGTTTCAACTTGAGTTAGACTCACAGTATCAGCACCAATGAGATTAAGCCCAACACCCCCTGCTCTAGTTGATATCATGAAAACAAAAGGTCCACTTGGATTGTTGTCATCTCCCATAACACCTTTGGTAGGTTGAGAGCTGAAATTTCTTATTGCCGCAAACCGCTCCTCGGCACGTACTGAACCATCAAGGCGCTCATATGTGTAATTACGCAGTTCTAGGAAATCCTGTTTAAGAGGTAAAACAAAATAATTATTTACAGTGAACCAACATGTGTAACCATAAGATAAATAAGACATTATATGCAAGCATGGTTCAAGAAAACAAAACCTGCAGAATGTCCAGTGTCTGAGTCATCTGAGCAAATAGCACAACACGATGACCTAACATGTGGAGCTTCTTAAGAACGAGATCTAGCACAAGAAGCTTTCCACTAGCCTGAATAAATATTATATAAAATATTGTTAAATAACTTGTCGGCATAATCCCAAAAAGTCACATGTCCTAATTTCACGTTTGCAAATTATTCCCGCAGCATGAATCAGGCAAAATCTAAACATGCTCTTAGTGCCCTGTTTCTAAATCAAGTTGAACTGACCTGAACCAAATGCTCCCCCTCCTCATAAGGCTCAGGCTCAATCCCACTGAAAAGATATGGATGGCTGCAAGCTTTCCGTAGTTGTACTACCTGATAGAATTTACAGAAATAAGAGATGGAACTTAAATTGGTACAGAGCTTCTAATGTGCATAACTGCACAAGGGAAAAACAAGGTCAAAATGAGATATCATGAAAACATGACTTGATAAAAAGTGGAAGACCCACATCCCAGCACTCTGATATGAACTAATAAAACCCAAGTCTTACTCTGACAAAAATATTGAACTGTAAATGGTATGTAAAGATACATCGTAGTACATTTTTACTGAGATGTGATCTCATTTGGTATGACATTTTTTATACTCCCTCCGATCCAAAATAAGTGTCGGAGATGTAGCACAAACTTTGTACTAAAACAGTACTAAATCACCGACACTTATTATGGACCAGAGGGAGTACAATACTTTTTTTGCCAGAAGAAGACAAATAGTTAATAAATAATGAGTTCACAAAGATAGCCACAATGCAAAGCATAATGAACTCTAAAACTCATCCAACTAACATCAAACAAGCTAATTTCATCAATAAAAGCAATACACATGAAAATATATATAAAATCTACACAATTTCATATTGTGGGGTTGAGCATATATACGAGATGCTGCTAGGCAGAAAAAGAAAACCATTACAATGTTTTGCAAAGATTGATGACGAGAAGATCCACCAGCGAATGAAAGAAGTGCTTGCAGCTCTTTTCTCAATACTGATAAGTATATCTTCTTCTGAACAGGTGTCAGAGGTACCATCCTGTAAAGATCAATGAACTTTTAAAAAGGTAAAGGGGCAAAATGCAAGAACATTATGGTGAAGCTTAAATACTGTCATACTGACACTGTCAGCTCAGTTAATGGAGGTATTTCCAGAATTCCTCTCTCAATCAGCAAAGCTTTTGTTCGTCGCAGCATAAATGCTCTGAGTATATGTTTAAGGATCTTGAATTGTCTGTTTGCTTCATGAGCTCGATTTCCTGTTGAGGAACATATTGATATTTTGAAAACTGAAGAAGCTGACTTCATGTCAAAAAATTAGATATATTATTCAAGGAACGGTGCATGTTCACATTTTTGCAGAAAGGGCACCCCAGCAGAGCAGGTACCTTGTGCTTATGTGAACATTTCAGAGGAACAAAACGAAAAGACCAGACAATCAAAGAAACGCCACAGATGATTGAATGATGTGAACATAAATGCTTTGAAATATTAGAAAGAACTGGTCTTAAACATAAAAGCATTGACAACCATTACAAAGTCAAACATTAGGGTACCTCATCTCACTACCTGGTAACCAAAGTTCAATTTCCAGTTCCCATTCAAAGACGGTTGGTTTGGTTATTCCTGCGGATTTCCCACTATGATTTCCCGAGATTTGAACATGTTGTCTGTTACTTTGTTGTGATCCTTAAGATGATACTAGTGACTGTATCACCATCTCAAATATTTAAGGGCAGTATTGCTCATTGCCATACCCATTATCAGGGAACTGGGAAATATCATCTAAGGTATCAATGACATGTGGCCTAGGCCCCACTGTTACACTGGATGTATTCTCCAATCTGTACCTCTTTGGACTGGGATAATTTTCTCTTTTTAGATGGACAAATACTTTCTGTTGCCATGAAGAGAGGATTGCCATTCAAATCATTGTCATCGAACTAACAAAAAAAATCCGTATAATATGTGCTCTACTTTTATGTGTTCTCCAAAAAATAACAAGGCCATTGATCAAAGAGTAATAGTATTTGACTATCCCATGGCCAAGAACCTACCTAAATAAAATACAACATGAGGCAAGAAGAGACTACACAGCTGCTAGTACCCAAAGTGCTGCTCAATGAAAAACAATAGAACAGATGGTACATGAGGCATATAGTGCTCACTGCTGAGTTGCATAACTGCTCTTTCCGACTGAACAAAAATTGTTACTAGGCAACTGGATAGACCTAAAGATGAATCCTACATATTGTTAAGGAAAATACCTGCTAGCAAATTCCCAGCTTCCTTAAAAGTAGAAAGAAATTCGTCAAGGGGGCCAAAAATTGAAGGCATGCAGAAGTGCATCAACGCCCATAGTTCAGAAAGGTTGTTCTGGACAGGAGTGCCTGTCAGTAGTAGACGCCTTGGCATGATAAAACGTTCTTCGAGGACATTATACAATACCTGGAAAATTGCAGAAAAAAGTGTTACAATCAGAGCCCTGCAACTCATAGTGAAGGAGCAGTTTTACATACACTGGATGGATTTTTGAGACGCTGGGCCTCATCAATGACCACGCAGAGCCATGGAATTTGTGAAAGGAAGTCTTGGTCCATCAAGGCTATGTCATAGCTTGTCAGCAACACATCAAATGGCAATTCCTAATTTGCATTGATGAAAAAATAAAGACGGTAAAGACTTTGCACCAAAATAACTGCAGAAGTAGTATAAGAAAAAATGCTCCAAGACAAGCACAACAAGGCTGTTCCAGAACATGTAAGAAGAACAGATACAACAGCCAACAGGTCTTGCCCACATTGAAGAAGATTTAGAAATAAGGTACACAGACTTGTAAGAAAACAGCATACATTTGAAGCAGACGATGCTGAGGATTTCTGGACATCTTCATGCATCATCCTTCGCAGATTACGACGATGCACCTTATCACCGACATACTGGATGACCTTCAAGGTAGGGCAGAATTTACCGAATTCTGAGAGCCAGCCATCTGTCACACTAAGAGGACATAACACCACTGAAAGAAGAGCACCATCCTTATGAGATCAAATGGAACTGCCAGAGCAATGAGTTCTTTTATAGATAAATGAGATTAAGCAGGTAAAAAGTACACACAAAACGGTCCAGGTGCAATGGATTTCATCTTCAGGTAGCTCAGCAGAGAAATTGCTTGCAGAGTCTTCCCCAGTCCCATCTGCACATATGGTCAGACATGCATAAACATCAACAGCCACGGAAGCAAACATTGTTCTGAAAGCGCAAGTGCCCAATTGCAATATGCAGCAACCGCTGTTCGTGCCCAAATTGTAGATACGGTATCTCATCTACCTCATCGCCTGCAAAGCGAAAAGGGACCGGAACTGAATTAATGAGCACTGCTGGAGGAGTTGAGATGTAGGTCGGAGGATGAGGATGGGTAGTACGGACCGAGCAGGACGTTGACGCCGAGGTGGTAGCGGCGGATGAGCCAGTCGACGCCGTCAAGCTGGTGCGGCTTGAGGTCGGCGGTGACTCCGAGGTCGGCAGAAGAGAAGCGCGGAGGCTGTCGGCCTCCGTCGGAGGAGAGGACGAGGTCTGCGGCGGCGAGCAGGCGGCGCTCGTAGGCGGTCGCCGCCGTCGCCATTGGGGGAGGCGCGGGAAGTCGCGAAAAAAAATGGGGAAATGGAAGTGGGGGAATACTGGGAACGACGTGGAAGAGACGAGAAGGCTGCGAGAGAAATAAAATATTGTTTGCCCGTGTCGGAGCGGCTCGGCCCAGGAGGCTGGTGAACTCGAATGGGCCGGGTATTCGTACTGAAAACAGAATGCGAAGTCCAACTTCAGAAGGCCGGCTCGGCTTCTGTATGTTGGGCTGATACAAGGGAAGCCCAACATCCTACATGCATGCGTGGTCGGACTGCAAAACACCAAACATAAAATTCTTTCCCTTCATCTCAAAAAAGAAAAAGCGCTGAAAAAACAAAGCATAAGATTCTAAAATGAAGCTTAAAGTTAAACGAATGTTCTTTTGTCACAATACGAACATAACATGATGCACACCCCGGTGCTATCCAGAAATAGTCACCCTAGACAATACCATATACAGTAAGAAAACAGGTGATTGAAAAATCAACTATAGGAGTAAATGGAACTTGGAACCTATCTTGCCTATGAGAAAGCCACAATATCTAATGTGGGATAGTAAAAAAATATTATCCCTAGACAAGTTGCTCATAATTTTGGGCAACACGTGATTTTGGAAGGCTCTGTGATTAGTTGTGATCTACATCTCATAATGTGCAGAATGAAATATAGTGCCATTTCCTTAAAATAAGCACCGTAGATAAGGAGCACAATAAATTTTGTACATATCCATTGAATCTTTGAACAACTACACGTTGACTCAAATAACTAGCCTCTTCGAAATTATTTAATATACATAAGCATGCTCATTTTAATCTCATACTACATTTCATTTGATTTGCCCGTTAACAGTCAAATCATGTGTAACACCTACAAGTGAGCCTTTCACTTGGTCAAACACCTATTCAATGTAGGATCCATTAGGAAATATATGGATAATTGAGTTTACATAGGTTTCTATATATTGTTAACGGAACCATTCGAGATCTAGTTTACTGGGATCATATGCCGATGGTGGCGGCGATGATGGCACACTGGCTTCTTCATGCACCTTGGCGAACCGGCCATTGACCCGTGGCCTTAGCTGGGCATATGCTCTTCTGGACTCGTATCGAACTTGATTGTCGTAACACCGCCTCTTCCTCTTCTCCCTATATCTCATCACCTTAGCCTCTCTCTCATGCATCATAGTATGATGTGCCGCCACCACCATCATCTCCCCGTTGATAGCCATTATCGCCTCACTGCTCACGGTGTCAGTGAGTGTGCCCCCATAGAATGGCATCTGAACATCAATAGAAAAATAATAATTTGAGTGAAATTAGATACATGCACCAAATTATCCGATGAAGGAATTTAGTTAGTAACCAACTTAGTTATGATACGTTTCATTAAATGATAGTTAGCGTTAGTTCATTTTCTTACATTCGGTTATGAAAAATCGATTATGGTGATACTTTTGAATCAAGTAGTATTCATGTTTTCTGTCACCGACATTAATTTTGTGGTGCACTTGATTATACTCCCTTTGTACGTAAGTACATGACACACATGCATTGCAAGGAGCAATTTTAACCTTCATTCTGACCAATAAAAGGTGGGTTATGTGTTGCAAAAGTTATGTTGTTGAATTTATATTTGGGTAAAGTTTCCAATGGTATGGTTTTTCGAAAGTTTTCTCACATATTATTGGTAAAATAGATGATAAAAGTTGACTCATGCAAAACTAGGATGCAATGTAATTTTGGACAGAGAAAGTATACAAGTAAAGTCTGGTCAGCTGAATTTACAATGATCATTTCCTAGAGGAAATAACTCATGGGGACAACAGAAAAAATATTGTTCAATGTATAGGATTTCTGAAAAAGAGGCATGTTGCCCCCAGCCTTTGCATGAACTGACGCACACAACTAGATTCAAATTGACACTTGACCACATGCATGAAATAAGAACATCACGTTGATATTTATCTAGACGACCGATGGATTAGCAAAAGGTGAAAAACATGGTCTGAAAAAAGGGATTTGTTGGTTTCTGACTAAAACCCAAACATGTCTTGTACTAGCTTTTTTTTTGATAGATGACGCTTTTATTAAACTCGTAATTTCAAATCGAGGTGATACAAGCAAACATGTTGCACTAGCTATCTTATAAGTTTTCTTCGGTGCTTCGCGCAAATTGTGTTAGCACTTTTTTCTTGCATATTTCGTTATAGTACACGGTTCGAAAGATTCAATATGATTGACTACCCCCAAATAATCACGCAACAGTTGATATCCGAAGAAAACAACATGTTCTGTATTAAGTGGCATATTATTTAAAAAATAAGTATATGTTTCAACTGTTGATATCCCAAAAAAACATTATGATCTGTTGCATTTATTTTACTAACGAAGGGAGAGGTAGCAGAAGAAGAAGCAATTAACCACATGGTATTCCGGCCGGTTCGATGAGCTGGCGGATGATATGATACGGAATATATAAGCTAGGCAGCACTCACGATGGTGGGTGGCCTCGCCCGTGGCGTCATGTGCTGGCCGCCGCCGGCGTCCACCGCCTGCTGGAACGTGATCAGCCCAGCAGAAGCTTCTTGGTGCGCACGCGGCGGGTACTGAAACGTCGGCGGGCAGGTGTTGTGGTTGTGGTTGTGGTTGTGGTTGTCGGCCGGTGGTGGTGCTGGGAGCCATGTAGTTCCCATGCCGTGCGCGTGGCCGAAGAACTGGTACTCCAGCAGCGGGGGCTCATGACGCTGAACGGCGGGGAACATGTTGATGTTGTGGTGGTGGTGAAGGCAGTTGCCCGCTGCGCCGCCGCACACGCCGCATGCCATGGACATGGATCGAGAGTTAGCTAGCTAGCTAAGAACTGAACTGAACTATTCAAGGTCAAGTTCTACTGATCGATGGCTTGTTTCTGGTGTGGTGTGTAGAGGAGACGCGCGAGATGGGGCAACTGATGCTGGATCGAAGGTTTGGTTCTAGCAACGACGTACTACGAGTGCGCAATTTGTAGAGGTAGCTGGATAGCTAGGGCTGCCTCTCCTCCATATAGCACTTGTATAGCTAGCTAACAAGAGAAAGATTCGATCCGAGGATTAGTAAAATAAAAGGCGAGGGAAGAAGGATTAATGGGCTTGGAGGAATAGATATGAGCGGATTTCTTTTCTTGGCTGCGTACGTGGAGGATCGAATCCCACATGACATTATTGTGCATGCTAGTCCACACAAAGGACATAACTAGATATTTCTAGCTTTTGTATGTCACTCTCTCAAGGAATCGTCCAAGAAAAGAGAACAAGGGCCGGGCCGGGAAATAAATGGAAACCGTGAGAATTCTATATCGGCAAAAGAAGTAGAGTACATGGAAAGAGAAGAGTCATCGTGTGTGCAGTGCAGGGCCAAAACAAAAGGCTAGTTTTTTTCTTAAAAGAAACATAGACACACAAAGCTCACTAAAGCCACCACCTAGTTTCAAGATTGATGAAATCATCATTGACGTCTAGCAAGTTATCTACATGAACGTTGTTTCTCACTCAAAAAATATTCCACCTCAATAGACACACACAATCAAACCTAAGGTTTGATCCCTGGTGGTACAACCACCCTCGCTCATAACTAGAACCACACACGCCCTCATAACTAGAACCACATATTTGGTCGATTTGGTTTAGGTGGTTTGGTTAACACGTTTTACCGGCTGTCGGCTGATATGGTTTCAATACTTTGCTTAATATGATTGTGTATGAAAACACAGTTGTTTGGGTAATAGCCAGTCGGTTTGGATTTCCTTTAGGCAAATAACCTAATTAACCGAAGTTGACATGAGTTTACAAATGATGAATTATTTGTATGGTCATATATTCCAAAATAACAAAAGTAAGCCATAAAATTAATAGACAAATCCCAAAGTAACCAAAATAACCTCTAGACATAATAAAAATAAATCGAGTAGTGGATCATGTGGTGTGATTGTGTGTCAAAGTAGAAATTTTTCAGTAGCGGATGAGGTGTAATTGTGCGATGACCAATGACCTGTGAGACCTGGGAGGGTTGACTTCGAGAGATAGAATATGTGTTCGGCTAGGCCATGGGCGCCAAAGTGAATTTTTCACATCTAGCTATCCTACTGGATAGTTTATTGTACATCAAGGCTCAAGCTAGCCCAGTGACTAGTTTATTTGCGTTTTGGTTAATCAATCTATTTTTATTCGTTAACCAAATTAATAAAAAGGCATATGATTAGCTATTTCACTATCTGTAATCACAACAAGGAAGCAAAATTAACAAGATTTTTTTTGAGTTTCGGTTTTGAGTTTTATCTTGTTTTTTCCATGTCGATTCGCCGATTTTTATGCACAACTTAACCATATAAACACATGATGGGTCTCAAGAAAAAAATCTAGTTAACAACCGCCAGTTGGAGAAGTCGGTTTGAACCGATCCATGTCGTGTCGTAACCTTCATTCCACCATTTGAGTCTATCATGACCATGGGACACCAAAGAGAGTCACTGGCATGGTAAAAATTGTAGAGCCTTAACCCACCATGTAATCTTTTGGTGAGATAAAATGGTGGCAACCACTATGATTGCATCGACAGACACTTTGCATGTCAACCAAAACCCATTTTGCTATGATACCTAGCGAGCTATTTACGAAGAGAATACCAAATATGAAGTGTGTAGGCTACAACTCGATTTTTTAAATTTGTTTAACTCAAATCCTATCTTGGTGTTGAATATTGTCGGTTTTACAAAAAATAGAAACTATGGATGCATGAAATAAAATGATAATTTTGCGCAATCTACCAAAAAATATGATAGCTCCAGTCTTTTGTAAAAGTGACAACATATGATATTCTATACATTTTCTATATGACATACAAACGGACAGAGTTTATTTGGATGCACCATTGCGTGTTTTATATTATAAAATGTTGCATATGTTCCTATTTTACACTTTTTTCAAAACCACCCCACCGAATATTGATAATGTATGAAAGGCGGTTTTGTCTTCCAAGATAACCCCCCCCCCCCCCCCACACACACACACACACACACTAAAACCCAAGGCAATATTGAGGGTGTCTCAAGAGCACTAGAAAATGATTATTGGAACAAAATCATTGGATAATATGAGCAATATATTGGAAGAAAGGAACTAATAGATAAATAAGCATCTCTTCTTATTTTCTCGTAGAACACAAACACTAATTTTCTTAGTTAATAATTGCATGTATGATTCATTATAACCGAGGGATCCAAGATCAGACTAGGTTTCATATTAGTTGAGGGTTATGAATAGACTTCTAGTAATTATTTTAATCAATATAGATATTCTTTTCGTTAGAAGGACGACGCAAAAGCACACACACATCACCAAATTTACTAATATAAACACACCCACACAACCACATCACAGAATCACACGGTAGAATTGAAGGAGATCTAGTACAGGTTAGCTCCCACTGCTCGGTTAATTATATCCAAATTTGTATTAACTCTGTAGTTTTACTAACATGTTGGTAATTGGCTGTGGGGAATACCATCTAATATAATTTTTTTTATCAAATCTTGTATACAGAATCGACGGAGATTGTGGGTTAATTCATTTAAGCAGAGATCATATATAACTACATAGATCATGCATATTTATATCTGGATGGTAATTGGCTGTGTGTGATTCTCTTTAGTCGACAAATCAATATCTCATTTGGCACACCACACCCGTCCTTTTCGGGATCTACATATATCATGTAGTACGTGTGGAGCACACGAAAAGGAGGGAGTATATAGCATATAGCAGGGTAGATTAAGATGGTACAATTACATAGACGAATAAAGCGGGAGATGCAACAAGGATTAGGACAGGGGCTCCTCCAGCTTTCTCCCGGCCGGAATCCGCTGCCATTTTTTTTGCCTTTCCCTAAAGCGAAGCAAAACGCTCCACACAATTAATCCCGATGTCACACGCACCTCCTGCTCCTGGCCACACCACACCGTGTGTGGACGAGATGCAGGTATGGCTCTCTCGTCCTGAAATGGAAGCAAAAGCTATGCTACAAAAAGAAAGTAAAGAGATGTGGTGGTACATATTCCGATGAAATGGATGATGGATATGCGCGGATCACTCGACCGATTACTAGCTAGTTCGTCATGTGTATTATAGTACCTGGTAGCTCCAACCCATGCCGGCCGGCAGGTTCATGTGCGCAAACAACGACCGACAGACAGCGCCATCCATTTACATATAGCGTTTGGGTCTAAGAGCATCTCAAGCCCGGAGCCTTAAACGGCTTTTTTTTAGAACAACCTGCCAAACTTTATTGATTTATGATAATGTTTGCAGGTTCTGTTACATCATAAGGGGGAGTGGTAAGCCATAGATGATGACCAGCTCCTAAATTCAGAACACGCTTAGCTAGGTTGTGAGCTTCATAATTTGAAGACCTGCCCTCGAAAACGAACTTGCAGAAATGGAAATTCTGAGCTGTCGGATTGATCTTAGAGATAATCGCTCCATTCTTGCCCATGGATCCGTCAGATATATCTTGTACCACCTACTTGCAGTCAGAAGTAACCTGGATTCTTCGCCACTAATATCAGCAGCTAACGTCAGTGCCTCGCGACAAGCCAGCGTCTTCTGCTAGTTTCCAGCGTGTGGCGTGGGGGCTGCTGGCTCGGTTTCAATAAAGGAGGTGGTCCTAGATCCCTCTCAAGCCAAGACGATGATATGCCGGATGTTGGTCTATATTGATCTGGTTTCTGTGTCGTGTTCCGGAAGGCTCCGCCGGCGAACTCCATAAGTGCTATCATGCCGTGAGTTTGCTGGAAGGATTAAATTCGGTCGTTCGCACCCATGTTTTACTCTGACCGTTTGGTTTCAGAGGGTGTGCTTTGAATTTTTGTTGGCTGTTATTATCATGGGGCATGTTATCGTTTCATGGTGCTGACGGAGAAAGTCATGAAGACCGAGATATGAGGACAGACAATGGTGGTTCGAGTCTGGGTGACGATGAGGAATTGGCTAGGTGACTTGTGAACTGGAGCAGTGACATGAAAGTGGGGGCGACTGCACAGGAGAGGTTTATGGTCCTACCTCTTAGGGTGAAAACCCATGGTCTGGTCTTAATTGGTTGTGTCTGGCAATGGCCTTGTTGAAGGTATTCGAGAGCGTGTACTTTCTTCAGGGTGAAAACCTAGATCTTTGATCGGGCGATGACAGTGTTTGTGCACTGTTCCCTTCTTGGAGGCGTCATTTTTGGAGAAGCTGGATTTCCGGTGCTGTCTTGGTGGTGGTAGTACTGCTGTTTCAATGAATGAGTCACTATAGCGAGAATTTTCTTTTTTATAATTCTTCTTTTTGTTGTGTGCATCCGTGTGGCCGCTAGGGCAATGCGTCGTTGCAGAGACTGGGTGTAATTGGTATCCTATGATATTAATACATGCTCCTTTCCAAAAAAGAAGTCAGTGTCTCCAGAATAGTCGGATCAGCGATACCATCATAGACCATATCTGAATCCCCCTCATAGATGCCTTGCCAATTGCGACAAAACGCCGACACTGATCCTCTGTTATCTGATTTAGATACTCCGGCATCTACATTAATATTTAAAACACCAGGCGGTGGAGCAACCCAAGGGTTGTGGTTATTGCATGTGGTTCCACTAGTCGAGCTTGACGATGGCTTGGCGATGTCTTTGAGCTCCTGAGCGTAGGACTGGATGAAATAATGAGTCGACAGAGGACTCTGGAAGATATCCTCATGGATGGCCTTCCTCCCCGCAGCCCATATCGCCCATAGAGTGATGGACATGCAGGTGAACTCATCATGCGATAATGATTCCATCATCTCAAATAACCATTGTTTTGCTCTTGGTTCCCCATTTGCTGCAATATGTTCAGCAAGTGATCTATCCTCCAAGGCCCAAACGCTGCTTGCCATGTTGCATTCCATTAAAGAGTGCCTCCACGAGTCACGGCCGCCGCAAAGAGAGCATCTGCTAGTGACATGTTCCTATGCTCGAGAACATCACAGGTTGGAAGGGAGTATTGGGCAAGTCTCCAAAGGAAGACCCTAACTTTCGAAGGGACCGCAACTTTCCATAGCATCGACCATCCTTTCTCCTCGATCCTTCCAGAAGAGGACCCTGCATTACCATTAAAATAATTTTCTCTACTGATCTTCGTGTTGATTATCATGCAATAGGCAGATCTCACAGTGAATATACCCTTATTATCTTGGCTCCAGGATCAGAAGTCGGACTGCCTAAGCGTACATATGGATATACTCAGGATTGTTGTATCATCCATCGGGAGAAAATGTTCTTTCAAGATCCACCTTCCAAGAAGCTGATGAATGATCAATAAGCTCAGAAACCATTTGAGGTGAATTATTCTTGATAGCTACAATCGGCCTCATCATGCAATCGTGGGGCAACCAGTTATCCGACCACACTCTCTTCGTCCTCCCATCACCAATACGGTGAATCAATCCCTGGCGCAAAATCTCTCTTCCATCAAGAATAGAGCGTCATATTTGAGAGGGGTGGGTGCCTAGCTCAGCTTCCAGTATAGAAGAATTCGGATAGTATACCACCTTGCACTCAATGAATTGGGTTGTTGCAAATGTTGGAGATATGCCCTAGAGGCAATAATAAATGTAGTTATTATTATATCTTTGTGTTTATGATAAATGTTTACATTCATGCTATAATAGTATTAACAAGGAAACATTAATACTTGTGTGATTTGTAAACTTAATTTGAAGTCCCTAATATAGCCTCTATACATCACTAGCTTGTTGGTTGATAAATGATTGTGGTTTCCCTATCATGAACATTGATATGTTATCAACAACAAGATCATATCGTTAGGAGAATGATATGATGGACATACTCCTATAGATAAGCGTAGCATAAAGATCAAGTCTTTTCAATAGTTCAATTGCTATATGCTTTCTGATACATAGTAACCTAATTCCTTCGACCATGAGATCATGCATATCACCTTTACCGGATGGATGCTTTGATGACATCAAACACCACACCGTAACTGGGTGGCTATAAAGGTGGCATTGAGTGTTTAGAAAGTATTGGTTGAAACACATGGATCAAGAGTGGGATTTGTCCATCCATATGACGGATAGATATACTCTGGGCCCTCTCGGTGAAATGTCATCCAATTAGCTTGCAAGCATGTGACTGGCTCACAAGGGATCACATATCACGAACGAAAAGAGTACTTATCAGTAACGAGGTTGAACTAGGTATGCTGAGATACCGACGATCATAACCTCGGATAAGTAAACTATCGTGAGACAAAGGGAAATTGGTATCGTATGTAAGTGGTTCATTCGATCGCAAAGTAATCGTAGAAATATGGGAGCCATATGAATTTCAGATTCCTCTATTGGTTATTGTTCTAGAAGTGTCTCGATCATGTCCGCATAATTCACGAACCGTAGGGAGACACACTTAAGGATTCGACGTTGTTTGAGTAGTTATGGTATTATGAGAAAGAGACCGAATGTTGTTAGGAGTCTCGGATGGGATCCGGGATATCACGAGGTGATCCGGAATGGTCCGGAGAATAAGATTCATATAAGGAAAGTCCCGTTTCGGAGTTGGGGAATGTTTCCGGTGTTTTCATCGGGAATGTTCTAGAAGGTTCCGGAATGTCCGGCACTCCGGAGGGGAAGGGGTACATGAATGTGTCATTGCAAGTTGGAATGATTGCATCATGTACTAAGTGTCATCGCTGTTCCAAATAAAGTATTAATCGAATCCTAGTTTGAAAAAGTCAAATAGCTAAATTGAAAAGTCAAACGGCTAAATTTGGAAAGTGGAAAAGAGGAGGAGGAGGTGAAACCGAGTTGGGGAGGGAGTCCTCCTCCCCAAGCCGGCGCACCACCCAAGCCGAGTTGGGGAGGGACTCCACTCCCTCCCCTTGGCCGCCGGCCCCTCCACCTATATAAGGAGGGGCAGGGCTCCCTCCTAGAGCACACAAGTCCCTCACCTCAAACCCTAGAAGCTGCAGCCCACCATAGCCGCCGCCGCCCCCCTAGGGTTTTGCCCTAGCCGCCGATTTGGGGTCCCCGGAACCCTAGACACCGGCTCTAGCATCCCCTCCTTGGTGTGTCTAAACCCTAGAACACCGAGGACTCTCTCATACTCCACCATACTCGCTCCGGCTTAAGGCGAAGCCCTGCGAGATCTCCCCTCTACTTCCGGTACCACGTCGTTGTGCTGCCGGAATCGCGAGGAGAGTACTACAACCTCCGCTGCCTGCTGGAACAAGGGAGAGGAAGGTCTTCGTCGAGTACTGAACGTGTGACCGACTGCGGGAGCGCTGCCGGAACGCAACGCCGGAAGGATCGTCTACGCGATCTTGAGATCGGGAAGAGTACGACCACATCACCCACGAGAATCCGCTCTCGTTAAACACTTTGGAATCTTCGAGGGTAAGTTATTCCATCGACTCGTTTCTACAATCTAGTAGATAGATCTTGGCTTGTTTGTTTGTATGCGATAGAAAATTTTTGTTTTCCATGCTACGAAACCCTACAGCAAAAGCCTCCAAGACTGTCTGGCAAGCAAACATAGGTTAAACAGCTCCAAATCCCTGAAACCAAGCCCTCCTAAATGTTTAGGGCATGTCATAACGTCCCATTACACCAAGCACGACCTCCTTATCTCATTCTTTGATCCCCACCAAAATTTTCTGATCATTGAATTTATATGCTCACAAAGGCCCCGAGATAGTCTGAAGCAAGCCATTGAATAAAAAGGTATGGCTTGCGCCACTGACTTAATCAGCACCTCTTTGCCTCCCGAAGACAAGATATTTTCTATCCATCCTTTGACCTTGCTCTAGACTCAATCTTTCAGATATTTAAAGGTGCCATACCTCGAGTTACCCACATCAGTTGGCAGGCCCATGTACCTATCCTATAGAGCCTTGGTGGTTACATGTAATATCCCCTTGACTACCTCTCTAACGGATTGTTGATGCGCTCAGATCACTGTAGAGCTTCGTTGGGAGACCCCAAGAGGAAGGTATGATGAGCACAGCAGCAAGTCTTCCCTCAGAAAGAAACCAAGGTTATCGAACTAGTAGGAGGAAGGAACCGACTCAAAGGTCTTGCTAGCAACTTGGAAACATGCACAACACAAACTCAAGACTTTACCCAACGAACAGTGAGGTTGTCAATCTCACCGGTTTGCTGAAAACAAAGGATTAAATGTATGGTATGGAAGGTAATAGTGCTTTGCAGAAAGTACACAGGAAAAGTGGAAGATGTATCAATGGTAAAGATTGGACCGGGGTCCATAGTTCACTAGAGGTGTTCTCCTTAAGATAAACAACATAACATGCTAGGTAAACAAATTACAGCGGGACAATTGACAGGATAGAGCAAGGAATAACAATGCAATACTAGACATTCATGATCCTATGAGATTTGATTGGGCAATACAACAAGATACATAGACCGCCATCCAACTACATCTATGACTAGTAATCCACCTTCAGGTTATCATCCGAACCCCCTCCAGTATTAAGTTACAAGCAACTGATAACTGCTTTAAGCAAATTGTGTAAGGTAAACAATATGTTCCATTAACAAGAGATCGTTGTTTTCTCCCTAGTAGCAATAGTACATTTATAACCTTAGAGATTTCCGTCACTTACCAGATTAAATAGAGGCATGAACCCACTATCGAGCATAAATACTCCCTCTTGGAGTCAATAGCATCTACTTGGACAAGATAGCTACTAGAAATGGAGAGTATGTAAGATCACAAAAAACACAGACATGATAGAATCAATAAGATAGAATCATTAACCAATCTGACATAGTAATCTCAATATCCATTGGATCCCCGCAAACACAACATGCATGATTACAAATAGATGATCTTGATCATGAACGGAACTCACAAGATCTAAACATGATAGCACAAAGGAGGAGAAACAACCATCTAGCTACTACATGGACCCGTAGTCCAAGGTGGAACTACTCACGCTTCATACCGGAGGCTGGCATGGTGATGAAGAAGGCCTCCGGGGTGATCTCTCCCCTACGGCATGGTGTCGGGAAGAGCTTCAGATCCCCCCGATCTAGGGACGATGGTGGCGGTGGCTACAGACTGTTTCGTGGAAGATTGATCGGGTACTTAGGGTTTTGGTATCGGGGGCTTCTTATAGGCAAAGAGGGAGGACGAGGGGGTGCCCGAGGCGGCTGCACCCCCCAGCCGTGGGCCAGGCCTAGACGCACGACCAGGGGGTGTGGCCCCCTTGTGGCCCTTATCCGTCTTGTCTTCTGGCTCCGTGTTCCCCACGGTAAAATATTGACTTTGGCTTTTGTCCCGTCCAATTCCGAGAATATTGATTTTCTGACTTTTCTAGAACTAAAAACAACAGAAAACAGGCAACTGTCACTGTGGCATCTTGTTAATAGGTTAGTCCTAGAAAACATATAAAAATACCTCAAAGTGAAGACAAAGAAAAGCAAAGTAGTTATTAAACAAGCATGGAACATCAAAAATTATAGATGCGTTTTCGACGTATCAAGCATCCCCAAGCTTAACTCCTGCTCGTCCTCGAGTAGGTAAGTGATAAAAAGAATAATTTTTTAGGTGACATGCACCATCAAAATCAAGATCAAACCATCTGCAAGCATTGAAAGATGGGATCAAAGTACTCTAAACATGAGCATGAAAGAAGAAGTTCTAACAATAAGACAAAGTAACTATGCATGCAACATGAAAGGTTACAAACAAAAATCATGAATAACAATGCATTGAAAGACGTTTGTTTGTTTCACATATAAGAAATATAGCATAGTGGCATTCAGCTTGTCCCTCATGGAGTAGCAAATAAATGCATAGGACACCTTCAAAGTTCATAAGAGTGACTAGATACAAATAGTTCAAGAACAAGCAATATCAACAATATGAATCAATCAATAAGTTTTGGGATAATGCACATAGAACTAAGAATGGAAACTATGCTCTCTTAATTGGTGCCTAAGGATAGAAGGTGGAGACTCAATAAAATAGTGGAATAAAGGCCCTTCATAAATGGAACCAGGGATTTCAAGTCTCATAAAGAGCTTCCAAAAATTATGGTACTTGTTAGCTTTCAGTTCTCATTGCCCCTATCATAAGCATCTTGAAGTGATTAAGGTTAAAGTGAACAAACTATGGAGTGTATGCTTGACAAAGTATAAGTTGGCAATGTCATGTCCCTTGAATACAAGGGTCGCTCCTCATGCTACTCAAGTTTAGTTACCGGTAAGTTCTGGTCATAGTAAGTACATGTGTATCATAGAGAACCGCCAACAGGGTACCCCTTGCACATGATACATGAGCTATCCCATAATCAAAATGACAAGGCAAGCAGACAATGAGCATATCAGCAATCTTCTTATTTACCATGGGAAAATGGTGCTTTTTTCTCTCTTTCCTCTTTTCTCATCTCTTTTCTTTCTTTTTCTCAATCTCTATCTCTTTTTTATAAGAATAATGCTTCATAGATTGCTCAGTATGGTGATGATGCAAGTTTCCACCATGATTAGGCATGGCTTAGGCTAGCGGCCCAGACGTTTCTCTAGCACACATACATAACTCCATGGACTTACAAGCTCCCCTTTCATTTCACACCGATGACATCCATAAAAAAAGAGCATGATATCAACTGGGTACAATGTACAAGTGCAATGTTGAAAGTGTTCCTGATGATAGCATGGTTCTGCTAATCCCAACGTATAAGTGCAAACATATAAAACATAGATGACACAATGGTTTGAGTTTATTTAGGGGCAAGAAAAATAAAGTGTGCCATCAAGTTTGTGAGAGCTTTAATCACTAATTTTTCACATAACAAAGTGACTTTTTAGTTGGAAGGTAAATGAAACAAGAATATACTTGGAATGGTGTAACACACCATGCATAGGAATTTATAGTGGACACTTTGGAATAACTTGGTTTCTTGGGAGTTGGATGCATGAGTAGAGCTTACTCATACAAGTGGATGCTAGCAAAAGACTAGGAGCGACCAACTAAGAGAGCAATAATGGCCATAATCATGCAGAGCGACAAAACATTACTAATCAAAGCATAAAGTGGTACTACAAGTCAAAAACTAAATGATCATAGAGGCTAAGGTGACTTGTTCATAGTCATAACATGGTGTGAGCATGTTCCAAGTCAACCCAAACAAAGCATCAAAGGAGAATACCACAATACTATTCTTTTGTATGCTAAAACAACACATGATTCCTTCAAGGCACATTAAGCAATCCTAATTGATTGGAACAAGTCATGCTACAGCAATAATCGCTAAGCATAGGGTCAAAACAACACCTAGCATGACATGATAAAGTCTAAGTCACAGTCAAAGCAAGCTCCTCTTGTACTACTAAGCAAGAACTTCCTACTCATTTCCAACACCAAACAACTTATTTGAAACAACACAGCAAGAACGGGGGTCCAAACTACTTTATTCAAGCAAACTAAGCAAACAAAAACTAAGAGGCTCCAAGAACAACATAACTGGGCATCCCCAAGCTTTGACACTTGTACCTCTTGAATATTTCTTGGGGTGACACGGGGTGGCATCCCCAATCTTGAGCTTTTGCCCATTCTTCATCTCATTGCATCATTCTTCCACTACACCTGCAAATTTCCTGCATACAACACTTCACACAATCTTCATTAGCAACATTAGTGCATTCAAAAGATAATAGACCTTTGGGTTTTAGTTTAAAAATAGCAAAACTTTCACTAAATACACAAGCTACTGTAGCAATTCCCTCAAAAAAGCTCAATTTCCTAAAAAGAACCCAAAAAGGAACCAATAAGAAGCAAATGCAAATAATGGCAGAAATCTGTCAAAACAGACCAGCAGGTAGAAATCGATTTTTTCGAAGACCTTCTGTTGCTCAAATCAAAAAAGTGTTGAACTAACTAAAGTTAGCTAACAACCTGGGGGATTCATTCACAGCTCAATCCGACTTACAAAGATTTTACACAAATTTTTACAGTGGATCACAAAAATCTGTTTCGGGATAGCAACTCCCCAAATCTTACTTCCCTCTCATTAGAGGTTATTCTTGGCACAAAAAAGAAAATAAAAAGGATAAGGAGAGGTTATTACATAAGTAATAACTTCCAAGACTCAAGAAAACTATTGGGTTATCTCCCAAGAAGTACGTTTCTATAACACCTTTAAGTTAGGCTTGATAGTTTGAGAAGATGCTCACATAATAAATATGATTTGAAGTAAAAGAGAGCATCAAGAAGCAAATTCAAAACACATTTAAGTCTAACCCACTTCCTATGCATAGGAATCTTGTAAAGAAACAAGTCATGAAAGCACAAAGCAATAAGCATAGGAAATCAAAACAAGTGCAACTTCAAGATTTTCAACACAAAGAGGGGAAACTTAATATTGTTGGGGATACATAAGACCATGTTTCCCTCTCTCATAATAACTTTCAGTAGCATCATGAATAAAATTAACAATATAACTATCACAAAAAACATTCTTATCATGAGCCACAATGCCACATGCATAAAATGATTATTACTCTCCACATAAGCATAGTCATTCTTATTAATTGTAGTGAGAACAAATTCAACAAAATAGCTATCACTATTATTCTCATCACCATAATCATCAAATATAGGAGGCATATTGTATTCACAATTAATTTTCTCCTCAATAGTAGGTGGACTGAAAATATCATATTCATCATTGTAATCATCATAAATTGGAGGTAAAGTATCATCATAGGCAATAAAATATTTAGAATTGGTACCAAAGAGATTTTCAATATCAAAAGTAGTGTGATTTTCCCAATCATGATCACCACTATGGGTAACAGGCATAGGAACATCATCACAAGTTTTACCCATAGTAGATATTTCAAAAGAATCCACAGGAGCACAACATTCATCCTGTTTTTGTTCATCACTCTCCTCCTCTTTTTCATCTAATGAGCTTCCTGTTTCAGCAATTTCTTCTTCCATAGGCTCCTGCAAGGCATTAGTCTCTTCCGTTTGTGGAAAGAATCTATTAAAATGTTTAATAATATAGCCATTTTCTTGTAATTATCAAAGCAAAAATTTAAGTATATCATAAACCTCATATTTATAAGGTGAATCATCAGTATTTTCAAGCAAACTAGCAAGTTCAGATGCACCCTTCCAAGCAATAAATTCTTCAATTTGTTCCACATATGAAGGTCATAATTTACTTTAACATAAGAGGATATGATAACATTATCATTATACTCACATTGAAAAGGGAGGTGTTTATACCTCCTACAACAACAAGCTTTATCAAAGCAATAAGTAACATTATAAGTAGAGCAAATGTTTCTAGCAATGATATTCAATCTATCAATTTGTTCCCATAAGTGTTTCCCTTTTTATGACAAGAGGTGTGCCTTATAATAATATTTTTGTTCTTCCATGAACCCACCTTTCCAAAAAGAACTAGTTTCAAAGAAAACAACCATTGATAGAAAGCATGACAAAGCAAGGCAATAATAGACCCACAACTAGAGTAGGAACTAATTTTTTTGTGTTTTTTATATGAGAAAGCAAACCAATCTAAACTATTTTTTTGGAGTTTTTGATAAAAAGAGGCAAACAAAACTAAGCAAAAGAAACTAAGCAAAACAAAAACAAAGTAAATAGAAAGGTTGTGAAGGACTCCCCTTGTGAATCCGTCCTTAGCCTCCCCGGCAACGACGCCAAAATACAGATTGATGCGCTAAGATCACTGTAGAGATTCGTTGGGATACCCCAAGAGGAAGGTATGATGAGCATAGCAGCAAGTCTTCCCTCGGAAATAAACCAAGGTTATCGAACCAGTAACGACTCAAAGGTGTTGCTGGCAACTTGGAAACATACACAACACAAACTCAAGACTTTGCCCCAACGAACAATGAGGTTGTCAATCTCACCAGTTTGCTGAAAACAAAGGGTTAAGTGTATGGTGTGGAAGGTAATAGTGGTTTGCAGAAAGTAAACAGGAAAAGTGGAAGATGTATCAATGGTAAAGATTGGACCAGGGTACATAGTTCACTAGAGGTTTTCTCCTTAAGATAAACAATATAACATGCTGGGTAAAAAAATTACAGCGGGGCAATTGATAGGACAGAGAAAGGCATAACAATGCAATACTAGACATTCATGATCCTATGAGATTTGATTGGTCAATACAACAAGATACATAGACCGCCATCCAACTGCATCTATGACTAGTAATCCACCTTCAGGTTATCATCCAAACCCCCTCTAGTATTAAGTTACAAGCAACACATAACTACTTTAAGCAAAGTGTGTAAGGTAAACAATCCACTTGTTCCATTAACAAGAGATCGTTGTTTTCTCCCTAGTAGCAATAGTACAACTACAACCTTAGAGATTTCTGTCACTTCCCAGATTAAATAGAGGCATGAACCCACTATCGAGCATAAATACTCCCTCTTGGAGTCACTAGCATATATTTGGCCAAGAGTAGCTGCTAGAAACGGAGAGCATGCAAGATCACAAACAACACCGACATGATAGAATAAAAAAGAGAGAATCATTAACCAATCTGACATAGTAATCTTAATATCCATCGGATCCTCGCACACACAGCATGCATGATTACAAATAGATGATCTTGATCATGAACGGAGCTCACAAGATTTAAACATGGTAGCACAAAGGAGGAGAAACAGCCATCTAGCTACTACATGGACCTGTAGTCCAAGGTGGAACTACTCACGCTTCATACCGGAGGCTGGCAAGGTGATGAAGAAGGCCTCTGGGATGATATCTCCCCTACGGCAGGGTGTCGAGAAGAGCTTCACCCTCCCTCGATCTAGGGACGATGGTGGCGGTGGCTACAGACTGTTTCGTGGAAGATTGATTGGGTACTTAGGGTTTTGGTATCGGGGGCTTCTTATAGGAGAAGAGGGAAGCCGAGGGGGTGCCCGAGGCGGCTGCACCCCCTAGGCGTGGGCCAAGCCTGGCCGCGTGGCTAGGGGGTGTGGCCCCCTCGCGGCCCTTCTTTGTCTCGTCTTTTGGCTCCGTGTTCCCCACGGTAAAATATTGACTTTGGATTTTGTCTCGTCCAATTCCGAGCATATTGATTTTCTGACTTTTTAAGAACCAAAAATAACAGAAAACAGGCAACTGGCACTATGGCATCTTGTTAATAGGTTAGTCCCAGAAAACATATAAAAATACCTCAAAGTAAATACAAAGCAAAGCAAAGTAGATACAAACAAGCACGTAACATAAAAATTATAGATACGTTTTCGTCGTATCAATTGGGGACATCCTTTGGTAAAAAATATCAAATATTTCTCCCTTTTTATTATCTGCCTAGAAGCCTCGCAATAAACACCAAGAAGATTTGACAACTCCTCCGCTCCCTCTCTACTCCCCTTGAAAAACGGCAGGCTGTCATCCGCGAATAACAAGTGGTTTATCGGCGGATCCGATGGAGCCACCTTGATACCACCAAGATGCGATGACTGATCAAGAACTTTTAAAAGGCACGAAAGGCCCTCTACTACTAACAAGAAAAGATAGGGCGAGATAGGATCACCTTGCCTAATTCCTCTTGTAGGTTTGAAACTCTCCAACTTTTCTCCATTGAACAAGACTGAGAATGAGACCGGTCTAACCATCCCCATAACCACCTCGGTCCATTGTGGGGCAAAACCAAGCTTCAACATGATAACCTCTAGATAATCCCACTCCACACGATCGTAGGACTTCATCATATCAAGCTTAAGAGCATAGAAACTGTTGTTCTTTGATCTATTTCGCAGGCAGGACTTCATTTGGCAGAGGCAGGGGCGGTCTGATATGCCTCCTGAAGATCACACAAGAATTTATACTGATACTGTCATGGATGATGACCCTGAACTAGGGAGAAAGAGAGGTGCTATTTCACCTAGGGTTGATGGAGTAGCTTTATCTGGTTCCATTGTCCCTGCTGGAAAATCTACGGTGGTAGGTTCTATGGTAAACCATTTTGAGCCAACGGCACCCCCTAGTCCGAACCATGTGAGAGACATCAGGAGGAAGAAAATGGATGAAGAGGAGGGGTTGAACATAAAAACAAAAAATGGCGTGTTGGCGGGCTCCCTCGAGGAGTACCGCCAAGCCCAATGAGTTTTTTCAGCCTGAACTGTCGAGGAGCAGGCAATGCCTCGACGGTCAATGAGCTACGTGACTTTGTCTCAAAGTTTTCCCCGAATATATTTTGCATATTAGAGACACAAATCAGTAAGGGTAGAGTATAGCTACTCTCTGGCACTTTGGGATACGATAAAGGTTTTGCTGTTGAATCAGATGGGAGGAAAGGAGGGATTGGAATCTTCTGGAATAATGACATAATCTTAGATGTTTTGGGACATTGTCAATACCATATTGATGCGTCGATGGATGGCCTGGGTGAGGTTCCTTGGCATTTGACAGTGGTGTATTGGGAGGAAAGAACAAGTGAAAGACATAGAACTTGGGACATGATGAGAGGCATATGCGGGAACATCGCTCTCCCATGGTTGTGTGTGGGTGACTTGAATGAAGTGTTGCAAGAAGATGAACATGTCGGAGTGGGGGTTCGGAGCCACACACACAAATCCAAGGTTCCCGTGATACATTGGACATCCGTGGCCTGATTGATTTAGGCTACCATGGGCATTTTTGGACATGGGAGAAGAAGGTATCTAGAGGATCTTTCACAATAGTGAGGCTATATAGGGCGTTGGGCTCTTCGGTGTCGGCTTCCCAATTTCCTATGGCATGTGCGAGTCATATCGAGACAGCAACATCATACCACAACGCACTAATGTTGCAGCTAGAGGAGGGTGATAGTTTGTCTCCTCATAATGTGGAGGCCTTTCGCTATGAGACAATGTGGGAATGTCACCCTGATTTGAAGCAAGTGGTGACGAGGGGTTGGATGAATAATGATAATGATACACATCTGACCACCACTCGCAACAAGTTAAATGGGTTGGCTACTGGTCTCAGGATATGGGGAGTCGAGACGTTTGGTAGCGTGCGAAAGGAGATCAAGTTGCTAAAACATGAACTCGAACAGCTGAGAAGGGCCCCGGATCGTGCGGGACCAACTCACAAGGAAATAAAAATTAGTGACCGCCTTGTTGAGATATACCATAGGGAGGAGATGATGCGGCGCCAGAGATCACGTGTCGAATGGCTGAAGGAGGGGGACAAGAACTCCAACTTTTTCCCATCAGCACGCGAGCATGAGTAAGAAGAAGAACATGGTCAAAACTCTGGTTCGGGAGAATGGGCAGCAAACGAGTGACAAGTTGGAGATGGCTTCTACGATGGCAGAATTCTATCAGAACCTGTACATTTCGGAGGGGGTGCAGGGAATGGACAGATTTGATGATGGCGTGTTGACGCCTCGTTGGGAGACCCCAAGAGCAAGGTGTGATGAGCACAACATCAAGTTTTCCCTCAGTAAGAAACCGAGGTTATCGAACCAGTAGGAGGAAGGAAACGACTCAAAGGTGTTGCTAGCAACTTGGAGACCTGCACAACACAAACTCAAGACTTCGCCCCAACGAATAGTGAGGTTGTCAATCTCACCGGTTTGCTGTAACAGAGGATTAACTGTATGGTGTGGAAGGTAATAGTGGTTTGTAGAAAGTAAACAATAACAGTGGAAGATGTATCAATGGTAAATATTGGACCGAGATCCATAGTTCACCAGAGGTGTTCTCCTTAGATAAACAAACATGGCATGCTAGGTAAACAAAGTACAGCAGGGCAATTGACAGGATTAAGCGAGGCATAACAATGCAATACTAGACATTCATGATCCTATGAGATTCGATTGGGCAATACAACAAGATACATAGACCGCCATCCAATTGCATCTATGACTAGAAATCCACCTTCAGGTTATCATCCAAACCCCCTCCAGTATTAAGTTGCAAGCAACAGATAACTGCTTTAAGAAAAGTGTGTAAGGTAAACAATCCAATTGTTCCATGAACAAGAGACCGTTGTTTTCTCCCTAGTGGCAACAACACATCTACAACCTTAGAGATTTTTGTCACTTACCTTAGATTAAATAGAGGCATGAACCCACTATCGAGCATAAATATCCCCTCTTGGAGTCACTAGCATCTACTTGGCCAAGATAGCTACAAGAAACAAAGAGCATGCGAGATCATAAACAACACAGACATGATAGAATCAATAAGACAAAACCATTAATCAATCTGACATAGTAATCTCAATATCCATCGGATCCCCACAAACAAAACATGCATGATTACAAATAGATATGATCTTGATCATGAACGGATCTCACAAGATCTAAAAATGATAGCACAAAGGAGGATATACAACCATCTAGCTAGTACATGGACCCGTAGTCCAAGGTGGAACTACTCACGCTTCATACCGGAGGCTGGCATGATGAAGAAGAAGGCCTCCGGGATGATCTCCCCTTTGGCAGGGTGACGACAAGAGCTTCAGATCCCCCGATCTAGGGACGATGGTGGCGGTGGCTACAAACGGTTTCGTGGAATATTGGTCTGGTCCTTAGGGTTTTGGCATCGGGGGGTCTTTATAGGCAAAGAGGAGAGGCAGGGGGCGGCCAGGGTGGTCACCCCCCTAGGCGCGACTAGGGTTAGCCCGCGTCGCCAGGGGGTGTGCCCCCCTGGTGCCTCTCCTCCATCTCATACTCTGGTTCTGTGTTCCCCATGGTAAAATATTGACTTTGGCTTTTGTCCCGTCCAATTCCGAGAATATTGATTTTCTGCCTTTCTGGAACCAAAAATAGAAGAAAACGGGCAACTAGCACTATGGCATCTTGTTAATAGGTGAGTACCAGAAAACTTATAAAAACATCTCAAAGTGTAGACAAAGCAAAGCAAAGTAGATACTAAACAAGCATGGAACATCAAAAATTATAGATACATTTCCGACGTATCAAGCATACCCAAGCTTAACTCCTGCTCGTCCTCGAGTAGGTAAGTGATAAAAAGAATAATTTTTGAGGTGACATGCACCATCAAAATCAAGATCAAAACATTTTCAAGTATTGAAAGATGGGATCAAAGAACTCTAAACATGAGCATGAAAGTTGGAGTTCTAACAGTAAGACAAAGTAACTATGCATGCAACATGAAAGGTTACAAATAAAGATCATGAATAACATGCATTGAGAAACATTTGTTTGTTTCACATACAGAAAACATGGCATACTGACATTCAGCTTGTCCCTCATGGAGTAGAAAATAGATGCATAGGACACCTTCAAAGTTCATAAGAGTGACTAGATGCAAATAGCACAAGAACAAGTAATATCAACAATATGCATCAATCAATAAGTTTTGGGACAATGCACATAGAACTAAGAATGGCAACTATGCTCTCTTAATTGGTGCCTAAGGATAGAAGGTGGAGACTCAATATAATAGTGGAAGAAAAGCCCTTCATAAAGGGAACCAGGGATTTCAAGTCTCATAAAGAGCTTCCAAAAATTATGGTACTTGTTAGCTTTCAGCCCTCATTGCCCCTATCATAAGAATCTTGAATTGATTAAGGTTAAAGTGAACAAACTATGGATTATATGCTTGACAAAGTATAAGTTGGCAATCTCATGTCCCTTGAATACGAGGGCCGCTCCTCATTTTACTCAAGTTTAGTTACTTGCAAGTTCTTGTCATAGTAAGTACATGTGTATCATAGAGAACCGCCAATGGGGTACCCCTTGCACATGATATAAGAGCTATCCCATAATCAAAATGACAAGGCAAGTAGACAATGAGCATCTCAACATTCTTCTTATTTACCATGGTAATATGGTGTTTTTTCTCTCTTTCCTCTTTTCTCATATTTTTTTCTTTTTCTCAACCTCTTTTTTCTCTATATCTTTCACCATGATTAGGCATGGCTTAGGCTAGCGGCCCAGGCGTTTATCATACATAACTCCATGGACTTACAAGCTCCCCTTTCATTTCACATCGATGACATCCATAGACAAAAGAGCATGATATCAACTGTGTACAAAGTACAAGTGCAATGTTGAAAGTGTTCCCCGTGACAGCACAGTTCTGCTAATCCGAACGTATAAGTGTAAGCATATACAACATAGATGACACAATGGTTCAAGTTTATTAGGGGGAAGAAAAATTAAATGTGCCATCAAGTTCGTGAGAGCTTTAATCACTAAGTTTTCACATAACAAAATACTTTTTAATTGGAAGATAGATGAAAACAAGAATATACTTGGAATGGTGTAACACACCATGCATATGAATTTATAGTGGACACTTTGGAATAACTTGGTTTCTTGGGAGTTGGATGCATGAGTAGAGCTTACTCATACAAGTGGAGGCTAGCAAAAGACTAGGAGCGACCAACTAAGAGAGCAATAATGGCCATAATCATGCAGAGCGACAAAACATTACTAATCAAAGCATAAAGTGGTACTACAAGTCAAAAACTAAATGATCATAGAGGCTAAGGTGACTTGTTCATAGTCATAACTTGGTGTGAGCATGTGCCAAGTCAACCCAAACAAAGCATCAAAGGAGAATACCACAATACTATTCTTTTGTATGCTAAAACAACACATGATTCCTTCAAGGCACATTAAGCAATCATAATTGTTTGGAACAAGTCATGCTACAGCAATAATCGCTAAGCATAAGGTCAAAACAACAACTAGCATGACATGATAAAGTCTAAGTCACAGTCAAAGCAAGCTCCTCTTGTACTATTCAAGCAAGAACTTTCTACTCCTCTCCAGCACCAATCAACTTATTTGAAACAACATAGCGAGAACGGGGGTCCAAACTACTTTATTCAAGCAAACTAAGCAAAGAAAACGAAAACTAAGATGCTCCAAGAACAACACAACAGTGCATGAAACAATAAAAACGAAGTGTCTAGAAAGACATGAGCTTTTTATTGATGAAGGGGATGCCTTGGGCATCCCCAAGCTTTGACGCTTGTACCTCTTGAATATTTATTGGGGTGACACGGGGTGGCATAACCAAGCTTGATATTTTGTCCATTCTTCATCTCATTACATCATTCTCTCTCTACACCTGAAATTTTTCCTTCATACAAAACTTCACACAATCTTCATTAGCAACATTAGCGTATTCAAAAGATAACAGAGCTTTGGGTTTATCTTTAGAACATCAAAACTTTCACTAAAAACACAAGCCACTGTAGCCATTCCTTAAAAAATCTCAATTTCCCAAAAAAAAACCAAAATGGAATCAATAAGAAGCAAATGCAAATAATGGCAGAAATCTGTCAAAACAGACCAGCAAGTATAAACCGATTTTTTCGAAGACCTTATGTTTCTCAAATAGAAAAGTGTTGAACTAACGAAAGTTATCTAACATACTGGGGGATTTATTCACAAACTATCAGCTCAATCCGACTTACATAGATTCCTCGCGAATTTTTACAATGGAGCACAAAAATCTGTTTCGGGACAACAACTCCCCAAATCTTACTTCCCTCTCATTAGAGGTCATTCTTGGAACAAAAAGCGAGCAAAAAGGATAAGGAGAGGTCATTAATGAAGTAATAACTTCCAATACTCAAGAAAACTCTTGGGTTATCTACCAAAAAGTATTTTTCTTTAATGTCTTTAAGTTTGGCACAAGAAGTAAGAATCAAGTATTTTCAAATGAAGAATTAAGATCAATACTTGCAATCTCTTCAACTAGGAAAGGTATCTCATCCAAATGAGTTTTGGAGGATCCCTTATCATCCCTCCTTGGTTCAGTACTTTCATTAAAAGGGTTTTGAGGAACAATCCAATCAAAATTCTTTTCTAAGGTTCATGCATTTCTACAAGTTTAAAAGGTATGGGTTACTCTTTGCGTTTGGTTTTATCTAAAGTATCCACAACATCTAGACATGATCCTAGCATATTAAAACGTTCAAAGACCTTTTTGGCTTCCTTAGCAACATCATTGAACTCTTTTAGTCAAGTTTTAAGGATAAATTATCTCTCTTTCTGCATCCTTTTCTTTTAGTTTAAGGAACAAAATTTGCATCATGGGATTAAGGCTAACAAACCTCTCCTCCAACATATGAACTAAAGAAGCTGCAGCAATTTCATAATTAGGAGCAAGTTCTGCTATAGATCTATCCTCAATATCCTCATGTTTGCTAACATGATTAAAGAATTCTTTAATATTTTCTTTCCCAATTATAGAGCCACTACCTATTGAAAGGTCTTTCAGGGTGAACTTGGGGATCAACATGGTGAGCTAGAGCAAGGTGACTACTAGAGTAGGAACTATTTTTTTGTGTTTTTGATAAGAGAAAGCAAAGCAAACTAAACTATTTTTTTTTGGAGTTTTTGATAAAAAGAGGTAAACAAAACCAAGCAAAAGACTAAGCAAAACCAAAACAAATTAAAGATAAAGGTTGTGAAGGAATCCTCTTGTGAATACATCCTTAACCTCCCCGACAATGACGCCAGAAAAGCTTGATGATGGTGTGTTGACGCCTCGTTGGGAGACCCCAAGAGCAAGGTGTGATGAGCACAACAGCAAGTTTTCCCTTAGTAAGAAACCGAAGTTATCAAACCAGTAGGAGGAAGGAAACGACTCAAAGGTGTTGCTAGCAACTTGGAGAACTGCACAACACAAACTCAAGACTTCGCCCCAACGAACAGTGAGGTTGTCAATCTCACCGGTTTGTTGTAACAAAGGATTAACTATATGGTGTGGAAGGCAATAGTGGTTTGTGGAAAGTAAACAATAACAATGGAAGATGTATCAATGGTAAAGATTGGACCGGGGTCCATAGTTCACTAGAGGTGTTCTCCTTAGATAAACAAACATGGCATGCTGGGTAAACAAATTACAACAGGGCAATTGACAGGACTGGGCAAGGCATAACAATGCAATACTAGACATTCATGATCCTATGAGATTAGATTGGGCAATACAACAAGATACATAGACCTCCATCCAACTGCATCTATGACTAGAAATCCACCTTTAGGTTATCATCAGAAACCCCTCCAATATTAAGTTGCAAGCAACAGATAACTGCTTTAAGCAAAGTGTGTAAGGTAAACAATCCACTTGTTCCATGAACAAGAGACCATTGTTTTCTCCCTAGTGGCAACAACACATCTACAACCTTAGAGATATCTGTCACTTCCCTTAGATTAAATAGAGGCATGAACCCACTATCGAGCATAAATACCCCTCTTGGAGTCACTAGCATCTACTTGGCCAAGATAGCTACTAGAAACGGAGAGCATGCAAGATCACAAACATGAAAGAATCAATAAGACAAAACCATTAATTAATCTTACATTGTAATCTCAATATCCACCGGATCCCCGCAAACACAACATGCATTATTACAAATAGATATGATCTTGATCATGAACGGAGCTCACAAGATCTAAACATGATAGCACAAAGGAGGAGATATAACCATCTAGCTACTACATGAACTTGTAGTCCAAGGTGGAACTACTCACGCTTCATACCGGAGGCTGGCATGATGATGAAGAAGGCCTCCGGGATGATCTCCCCTCCGGTAGGGTGCCCGGAAGATCTTTAGATCCCCCCAATCTAGGGATGATGGTGGCGGTGGCTACAGACGGTTTCGTGGAATATTGATCGGGTCCTTAGGGTTTTGGCATCGGGGGTCTTTATAGGCGAAGAGGCGAGGCAGGGGGACAGGGTGGTCACACCCCCCAGGCACGGCTAGGTTAGCCTGCACCGCTAGGGGGTGTGATCCCCTGGTGCCTCCCCTCCGTCTCGTACTCTGGCTCCATGTTCTCCATGGTAAAATATTGACTTTGGCTTTTGTCCCGTCCAATTCCGAGAATATTGATTTTATGCCTTTCTGGAGCCAAAAACAGAAAAAAAACAGGCAACTGGCACTGTGGCATATTGTTAATAGGTTAGTACCAGAAAACAGATAAAAACACCTCAGAGTGTAGACAAAGCAAATTAAAGTAGATACTAAACAAGCATGGAACATCAAAAATTATAGATACGTTTCTGACGTATCAAGAGTCTTGGATCATGTTCCGAGGAAAGTAAGTGATGTTATGAATGATAGCCTTATGGAGGTTTATAAACCAGAAGAGGTTAAACATGCACTCTTTCAAATGTTTCCAACTAAAGCTCCAGGTCCTGACGGCTTCCCGACACATTTCTTCCAAAGGCATTGGAATGTATGTGGAGATGATATTATAAAGGCAGTATTGAGTGTTGTCCAAGGTATAGAATCAACGGAGCTCATCAATGATACCGTCTTGGTTCTAATCCCCAAGGTTAAAAGTCCTAACCTGTTGGCGCAATTTAGACCTATTAGCCTGTGTAATGTCCTTAAAAGGCTTCTAAGCGGCTCATGGTTGCACCGGACAGAAAATCGCGTCCAGCTGTGTCACCAAGGTCCGTTGCGTCCGACTCGGCCCAATAGACTATCCGCGTGTCCAAGACATCCCTGCCCACAGGAGCCTTCTAGGCATCGGACACCAGACACAAGTCCCATGGGCTAGCCCTAGAAGTGACACTGAGTCATCGTTGCATGACTACTTGACTTTGTTTTTCTTCACTCCAATTCATTTCTCCTGTCACGTCGCTCCAATTCCCCGTCCCGCTCACAGAGTCGTCACCTCCATACCACCGAAGGTGCCAAAGGCGAAGGGGCTCAACAAGGAGCCGGATTGGACTTTCAATAAGCCTCGCAAGAAGCCGACACCGAAGGTCAAGCCAGAGGGGATGCTGGATTTGGAGTATCCAAATGCATGTCATCATTTCAGGGATTCCATCTCCACCCCGCCACAGGAATTGGTCGTTGTCAACCTTGGGCTACTTCTAGAAAAATGTGGGTGTGACTCCGCTCTCTGGAACAAAGTTTATCCCCTAGCTCAGATAGAGTGAGCATGGTGGTTTCCACCCGAACTCCCTCTTTTCCCCGAGCATCAACGATAGCCTTCATGCTAGCAATAGGGAGAGTTTGACCACTAAGGAATAAATGTGAAAAGGTGTCCATACTACTACTTATTTCTTACCATGAAAATATATTTAAACTCAAACATAAAAGGTAAATGCTTTCTAGTACTACATGTGACACCTGCAAGATAACATAAACTTAAGAATAGAACACAACACAAGTGTAAAACTGATCATGAGTTCCTCTTAATTAATTAATTATCCCTTTATGTTTCTTTTATAGCATCCAAATTTCAACAAAATTTTATTCTAGTAGCTAAAAGATAAACAATAAGCTCATAAACAAGTTGTTGGATTTTTTCCTAAATAGGCCTAGCCCATTTATTATATGCCAATAAATTCCTGAAATCTTAGAGGCACATTTAGCCCATTCATGCAAGGCAAGAGCTGGAACAAAAGTTTAGTCCCACATTGCTAGTTGAGTGGAAGTTGTACCAAATTATAAGGAGAGTTCTTTCACCACTTGTACGAGCTTGAGAAGATAAGACATATACATGCACGCTCTTCCTCCTCACTCGCCACGCCTCGTCACGACACGCATGCGCCGCGGGTTGCGGGAATTCCTCGAGACGAGAGCTTCTCTTTCTTTTTGCTACGCATGAATGGACTAATAATCTGAACAGTCCGCGTAAGTGGGTGTTTAATATGAACTCGACGGAGATGCGCATGAATGGACTAATAATCTGAACAGTCTATGTAAGTGGGTGTTTAATATAAACTCAATGGAGATTCAATTCAAACTAAGTGGAGGCTGTTCGGCTCCGGTCATTGCTTGTTCGTTTCCTCTCCCAACGCTGCCTGTTCGCCTACCTACCTATGCCTATAAGAGTGAGAGGTCGCTCATATCCTTAGACACGCTTCAGTATATTATCTTCGCCTCTAGTTCTAGAGCACTGCGCTACCTTGATATTCTCCATCCCGTCTTGCGGCGTGCACCACGAGCCGGGACAGTAGGCCTCCGAGAACCTGCTGCTTCGAGTCCTGTACGGGAGAAGGGCAATAAGGTTTTTGGGGAGCGCTATTGGCACGACTACTGGCTTTATCACGGACTTCTTCAAGGATAGCGATAACGCTGACGTCTTCCCCAATGAGGACTTATTCTCGGACATCAGCAACCTCTTACTTGACGACATGGCTAACGATGGTGTCAACGCCAACACGGGCGGTTCCTCTGTTGTGATGTACCTCATCTTTCTCAATCTTGTTTATCTCATTCTGCCTATATTTTATCTACTTTTTATTATGATTAAATCTCTTGGAAAATTGCTATTTTATTCAACATAAGTGGTGCTATTTTATTCAAAATCAAGCTTGCTAAACAAAGCTTTAAAACTAAAACTAGATAAAGATGTTCTAAGCTTTTATGAAAATCTTCTCTTGTTTGAAAAATAAAGTTTAAAGATGTGCAAACCGAGAGTTTTATGCGTCCAATTGGGTGTCTTGGGCATCCCAACCTTATCGTTTTCGCCATTCTTGGATATCTCATTGTTTTCTTCTTTTTCATTCCTTCTGAAAAACTTCAACACAAAACGTTCTCTCGTTTCTTTTCTATGGGGTAACATTTGTCATATAAAGATAACTTCCTTGATACTATCCAAACTTCAAATAAATTGGAAGCTTAAATTTTCAGAGAGTTTATTAAGTGAAAAAACATTCAAAATATTTAAAAGACTCAAGAAGATCAAATAAAAACTCAAAGAAGTCACTCTTGCATCAAAAGACAAAATCTGTCTAGAAAAAGAGCTATTGGAAAATGTATGGATTTGGGCCAATTAAAAGTGTAAGAAATTTTAGCAAATTTTTGTGCAAACATAGGATGAGAATTTTTAATTCCATTTGAAAATTTAGTGCAATTGTTGCTACTATAAAATCACAAAATTCTTTTCATGGAGAGTAGCATGTAGGAATGTGCAGCTCTGCATATGTGTTTTCAACCTTATCACTGAAAATGGGTAAAATTTGCTACTTTATTAAAAACTCTAGAACAGAAAGCAAAAAATATAAGTTTATTGCTACATCAGAGACTCAAATAAAAAACAAACAAGACAGGCCTCTCGGAATGCGCTTTTTATATCCGTATAACTAGGCTTCATACCTTATTTTTAAGTGGGATATAAATCATGTGGGCATTTCACTTTGGTGAACATCTCTTTCTTTCTTGGGAAATGTTACATGCACTTCTTATGAGGGATTTCAAACTTCATATTTCCCTCCGTTTAATCAATGATAGAACTTGTGGTTCTCAAGAAAGGTCTACCAGTTATTATAGTATAATAGAGAAATTGTTTACCATGCACGTCCATTACAATTAAATCCATAGGCACACGAGTCATGTGTACTTCAGCATAACATTATTAACTCTACCTATAGCATGTTTGGTAGAAGTATCATCAAGTAAAAGATCAATATCACATTTTTCCATGGCACCTATTTCAAGTTTATCACATAGTTCTTTACATATTGCAAAAATACTAGATCCTAGATCTAGAATAGCATGTCAAGTGAAGTTTTCAATAGTTATTTGTGTATTGGGGGTCCATAGATCCTCAATCTTAGGTGGTATCATGGCCTCTTTATTGAACCTATCAATATTTTCTTTAAGGACGTGATTAGCTATGTATGAACCAAAACTTGTTTGATGAACGGTAATAGATGGATCCATAGTAATTGTTTGCAAGATAGACATGAGGTCATTCAACCTACACTTATCAAGATAAAGTAAAAGTTCAACAATGATATCACTAAGAACTTTTATTTCTTCTACTTGTTTAGTTTCATTTTCCTTCTATTTTGTGGCTATAATAGTTTCTTCTTCTTTAATAGTTTGAGTTTCCATGGCATCCATCATTCTAAGTGTTTCCCATTTATATATTATGTATTTGACATATTTAATGGTCTCTTCATGGGACCTTTTTGGCTACATAAAATTTTAAGAGAAAGTAACTTCCATAGTCAAGAGTTCCACATTAGAGATCTTCTTGGAAGATGGAATCACGAAAGAGAGGGAAACCATAATAGTTCCAAAGAGATTCAAAGATTGTTCAAAGAAAGAAAGGAAAAGTCTGAAAGGTGTTTTAGATGAATGGTAATTTATAATATGTGTTTATTATATGTTAATTGCGAATTAATATATACAAAATAAATATTTAAATTAATATTTATAGGGCAACTTCCTCATTAGGCCAAAACCTGTAGGGAATTGGCTCAGGAGGAAGCCATCCTAGAAAAAGGAAGAATTTTAATATGCGGCCCGAAAGTTCAGACGCCAAGGCAACGCAGGGTCCGAGTTGCGTGTAATCTCGCGGAAGGGCTGTAGTAGCTTCGCCAATTGTCGAGAGGGTCCAAATGGGGGTAAATACAAATCTAATGGTCAAACGGTCATTTGAACCAGTCAAAAACGGTTGAACTCAAATCCCGTCGTTAGGTCAACTCTTCTTGCCCCGCCCCATCAGTATTTCCCGTTATCCTTTGCGGCCGTGGACTAGTTTACCCCTGCGAGGACTAGATCTTCTTCTCTGCTCTGCTCTTCTCCCCTATTATTCCCCTCTCCATTACCTTTCTTAGCTCCGACTACTGGTCTCCAAATCGGAGCTCTCCATTGCTCTCCTTGCGTCCCCGCCATGGCCAGTCAACCTCCCACACCCTTAATCGAAGCTTGCCGCCATCACCCTCGCCTCGTTTTTCCTAGTCGGCGTGTCGGAGCTTCGCGTCCCCAACCTAGCCACTTGCCGCTGCCTAAACCTTCTCGCAAGGCGGAGTGCGTCCGACCAGACAATCCGGACCGGCGAACAACCTTGGGCGGTTGCATGCTGTCGCGCACCCCAGGCATGGTAGCATTGCAGAGGAGTTTGACGACAACAATCTCATGGCCACCATGTTGGGCACGCGTCCCTCCGTGTTGCCGGCAGACTTGCTATCGGCTTTCAGGTATCGTTTTGGGATCAGACGAAAAGTGGTCAATATCGAGTTATGCGCGCCGCCATTCGATTTCTTCGTCCGGTTCGACCACAGCTCAGACAGCGAGCGCGTTTTGCATTCTTCCCGTTCTTTTGAGTGTTGTGGGGAGAAAATGAGCTTCATGCATTGGCATTACGCCTGTGGGTGGGATGATCGCTTGGGACAGCTTCGTTTCTTCTCTAAACTCGGCTTTGATGGACTTCCTTTACATGCTTGGGAACTGGAGGCCCTCAAGAAGGTCGTCAGTAGCCTTGGCGGCGAGCTGGTGGAGATTGTGCCATCGAGCGACAGATGGATCATCGAGTTAAAGGCGTGGCTGAAAGATCCAGACACCGTTCCTAAGATGTACGATGTGGAGATTCCAAGCAGGTCAATAGGACAGCTTAGCTGGAAGCACCCGGTGATCATCCACCTGCAGGAGGTTATGGATCCGGTACATGGCATTCATGACCCTGACGAGGCGGCCAGAAAGTGTCCTCATCGCCTACGGTGTTGGCCTAGAAGGATCGATGGCACAGGACCAACACCGTTCTGCGAGGGAGCGCACGGTTTCGGTGGGGGGACCGGGCGTGGACAGGCTGGTGGTTCTGATTTCCCTCGAGTGAAGACAGAGGTTTAGTGAATCTGAAAGATTGCTGACTTGATAGTCGAGCACGTAGTACGCCTTATGTAATAGTTTGAATTGTTGTAGTATGTATGGCTGCTGAATTTGTAATGTGTGGCTACTGAATTCGTAGTATGTGTGGCTAATGATTTGTAGTTTATGTGGCTACTGAATTCGTAGTACGCGTGGCTAATGTTTTGTAGTTTGTGTGGCTAATGAATTTATAGTATGTGTGGCTAATAAATTTGTGTGAATAACCAAGGTTAGCCTCCTGAAAAGAGGGTGAGATAGCAATGATCAATGTCACGATTGCCGGGAATATGCTGCTGGTGAGCGATCCGAAAGACACAAATATTGCGCCTTTCTATGCCTAGAACATTTTTTATATAGATTTGTTCGAGATGGTGTGTGATTCTGTATGGAACTTGCATGAATAAACCACCCAAGATTTACAGAACTTGCATGAATAAACCACCCAATATCAGTTCATAAAATGTTGCCTAAATCTTGTTTGCCTCGGATAAGTATGATAGTAAACTGAATTCAACCGCCAATAATAATTGAATAAATAGATATATCTTGATAGTATTTGGTTACTTCCGAAATAATTCCATACTACGGTATGGGATAGCCGCGCAAAAAGGCTATTGCCTCTACAAAAGGCATTCTACAGAGTTAGTTTGATCTTAACTGTTCTACACTAAAGAAATTGCAGATATCCACCATAAAAGTTGGCTAGCCAATTGCCTAGAGAGGACGTAAGTTCAGGGAACGTTCAACTACAACTGAGTTTTTTCCTTCCCGCCAAACTTCAAGAGATCTGCAATGTTCATGCACTAGTTGATGCACTTGAACCAGTCCCGGTTCAGTACGAACAGCCGCGCCGCTGCAATGATTTCTTTGAAGATGAACTCAGACTTCTCATGGCAGGGATCGTAGGTCCCTGTGAATCTGAACCTGAATTCCGGCGCTGAGCTGTTTCCCGTCATCGGCTCCAGCTGTCGAACACTCCACAAAGCTGAGTGTAGATGGATGCACGCCGCCGCGGTGTGGCCGCCGACGATGCGTAGGATGGATCGTCTTTGCCCCTGACGGCGTGTGCCCAAATTGCCCCATGGTAAGGTCGCCCGCACTGAGGCATGGAGGCGAGAGTTTGTTGACCTTGGCGCCGCCCTGTTCGGGGGTTTGTTTCCTTGGCGGCAAGCTCGCAGGAACGCTTTGGAACGTACCTTCTTTCTCGTGCGCAGAGCACATGAAAATGCCGCCACGTGCATACTCCACAACGCTCGGTAGGCCCTTCTCGACGCCGCCACGGCCTTCGCCGTTTCCACCACCGCCGCCGTAGATGCAGCACATTCTGCGAAATCAACCGTCTCGGATGGCAATGAAAGACCGGCCTTGTAGTACAAGCGCATGGCCTGCCTCAGAGGGGCCAAATAGCCAAGCTTCGGCGGCGACTTCTGCTTAGGAGGGGCCATAGCTAAGCTTCCTAAGAGTGTATCTTATTTATTCGAAACTAGTTTGACTAACTGTTGAATCTTTATTTTCCTTCTCAACATAAGAGTGCTAAGATATTAAAAATACAGGTCGTGGCTAACAACCGAATCGAGCAATGTACCAGGTGAGGGTTCCATTTGAAGTATATTTACGAGTGTGTCTTTAGTTGTATCCATAAATTTTGATTGTGCCACTACGATCGTATAATTGTAGCAACACCATCAGAAACAGGGGAAGAGGACGTGGCATTTTACTTATTGGTGGGCCCCGCAACCTCGACCGTCGACGACGCGCATCCCAGGTTCGAGGATTAGTGCTCCCTATTATTCTATGATTTTTCCATTTCTGTCGCTCGCTCGCAGCTCCACTCCACTGCTCTAGTCTTGCACAACGCCACTCCGTCCCCTCCAGCAACACTCCCGTCCTCCCCCTGGACTATCGTCCTCCCGTCATCCCCTACCCGCACTACCCACCCTGCCTTGCCCCCTTGCCTTTGTCGCCGCCCAAGCGCGTCTGGGAACGAAAATCGTTTGGTGGGCGCTAGGTTCTCGTGCAACGACGGCCTTGATCTGGATCCCGCACGGAAATGGATCCTGCATGGCCGGAGAACACGGAGATGGGTCCTTCCCGGACGGAGAGCGAAGAGATGGATGGTTCAAGGCGAGAGAACATGGAGGAGCACGAAACAAGGGAAGAGGACATGGGGTGCAACACTTTGGTGCTCTGGAGCCTATTGAACGTGTCATACATCCTCCCAGAAGGGTAAGAACTGCAATTCCATCTCTGCATCTCCCAATTAGCGTTTCTAGTCTCGTGTTGATGGAAAGGATCTGTGTTGGTGACCGTAGGATGTCTGCTTCATCCAGATTTCTTTTGAAGATTCGGCATGGGTGTCGGACTGAAACCTTGTCCGATGGTAGAATCACAGTTACCAGTGGATTTGATTATCGGCTGACAGTAGACGCGGAGGACATAACTCTAAGTGACATGCATATGCAATTTGGTAAGTTTCCCATTGGCCAACATGATGAATTCGTAATCAGGTACTACGACACAAATTCTCAAACTTTATGCGACGTTAGAACTGAGGAGGCTCTGGCCATGATGTGGGGTAAACACCTCGGCACGAGGACTGTTCTGATGTTTGTGCACATCGTTAACAAAGATACTGGGGAAGAGACTGTCCTGAATGATACCGGTCCATGTGGAATGCGAACAGAGCAGTCTCCGTTTTCAATACCGAGCGCGACCGACCAGCCTATCATTGAGCATGAAGACATCGAAATGTGTGGCGGTCAGGGTGATTTTGTGCTCGAATATGATGATGATGATGATGATGATGAGAAAGCATATCTAGATGTGGCTGCTGACCCTGATAGGATGGAGAGTAGGGAATATTTGGTTGATTCGAACTATGAGCCTGACTATGGGAATGATGATTAAGAGGAATGTGAGGGATAGGCCAGTGATACACTTTGACAGGGAAAACCCTACAATTGATGAGGGGACTATCTTTGATACTATGGAGGAATGCAGATATACCGTTGCCACCTATACAATAAGAGTTGGGTTCTAATTTATCATTGAAAAGAGCGACCAAAAGAGATTTAGGGTGCATTGTAGGGAAAGTAAGGTGTGTAAATGGAGATTGCATGCACCTCCAATGCGGGGTGGACACCCATTTCAGGTTGTATCTACATTTAGTTTCGGTCTTTCTCATATTTGTTCTGCTGATGAGTCCTCTGATTTATTTTTATTCCCATTGAATCGCACACTGCTTGTCCAAACAAGACCTGGCCATCAAGTTAATTACGAAGCTCTTGTGTGACAAGAAGAATCTCTAGAATGGATGCATCCTCCTGCTGGACGAAGCCACCGAGACACAGAGAGAATGCATGCAGTGACCCATCATACCACTGCATGATGTAGTACACTATAGTCGTTGACATAACACCAATGAAACACCTTTCGCTAGTATTACATCCCTCAGAGTGGTACAACAGAAACACAGCAGGTCCAAGACATGACTATAGGTTACAACTCGACTCTTTACATAAGATCCAGAGAACACTCTAGGTTAAAGAGAGAAATAAACTTCTTACAAAGAAGAATTAGAAATAAACAAATCAAAAACTATCATTCTAATAAGACTAGTATCTGAACTATTGGTCTAGCATTGCTGCTATTGCAATACTCTACAGAAATAGGTTCTATGGCTAGAGATTATATTCCTATCTAATTAGTAACTTCGTCTTCACTTTAATTGATGTATATGTTGACTTCCTTGACTTCATTGAAGAGCTTCAGCTGTGGATAAAGATTTCCTTGTAGATGTTGTTTGTATTGGCTTCAGAATCTAGCAAGGGTTAAGAAGATACGTTGAGTATGAGCGTACTCAGCAAGTTCACTAGAAAATGAGTGTTTGATGCACTATATCTACAACCATAGACCATAGGTCGTAGGCAATGCAAGTTTTCGTAAACATTTCTTCAAAGGTTGCTTTTATTGTGAAAAGCTATGTCTGTCATCCTTCACAGGTTTACCAGAACTTTCATGGAGTTCCTTTCCTGCCGCATTCGTAGCTCCTTCCCGGAACAGGGAGTAACAAGTTACAGTTCTTACACTCTGCAGAGGTGCATTACTTTACCAATGAGAGACCTTAGCCTTGTTGCACAACCAAGCCATGAGCTTGTCCATACTTCCTTGGTATGGGGTCCAGTCTAAGATCCAAGCCAATCACTGCCCTCTCCATGATCCCACATGTCTACACAATCCTTCGGGGCCGGCTCACCTCCGTTAAGCCCCCTTTCGGGCAAGCTAAAACCCTGATGAGTTCTCAAATACTCTATGAGCTGGTGATGCCCCTAGAAAGTACAGTATAGGTCCGGCTATACCTCCAGCAGCCACTCATAGATAATATAGACACCAAAAGCGTGGGTCCTAAGGGTGCCCACCCATCTGTTGGACCCGCACAAGCAATCACAACGTCACGTTAAGTTCGTCTTGCCTACATGCAGAAGGAAAAGGATATAGCTGACTTCTCCGTCCCATTCCAAATCTTATGGTTAACGTGTGATATACGGCGCAAGAATCACTCGCAACATTGGTTGTTAAGTCATAGATAATATGTTCCTTTACCACCGGAACTTTCATAGTAGGTTATTACCTCATGGTAAATAACCTATAATAATATTATTATGAAAATAGTGTTTTCTGACGTTTTTCAAATACGGGTGATGACAACACTGGATTTGCAAAATACTATAGAGAAAATAATCAAAGGACATGAGCAAGTGTGAACTTGCCTTTGTGATTGCAAGATTATGCACTCACGGTCTTCGAGACAATAGAAAATCCAATATCTGCAATCAGCATCATTGGTATGGTAAGGACTAATGTTTAAAGAAGCAAGATGCAGTTATGCATAAGTAATGATATGCATTTTGTAAAACTCCCAAAGTGAATCCCCAATGCTTTGAGTGAAATGAATTTAGGTGATTCTTTTAAGAGTTGGTTTATCTTCAAATTTTACTTTATAAGTAATGACCTTTAGAAGGAACTCAAGTGTTAACAATTCAACATATACAAGTAAAATATAAATAATGTGATTATATTTAATTGTCACTTGGGGATCATGATAAAAGTCCTTAGGATTGAGTTGTTAAGAGTTGAAGGACTTATTATGAGTTTGTTGTTTGAAGTGGCAAAAATAATAACATTTCAAGAAAAGATTTCCTTTCTAAGGCTTAAACAATCTTTATTGTTAATAGAATGTGATTAATGTTTTTTGGTGTTTGATTGATTAGTTTGGACTTGAGATACTTTATGTCTTAATTGAAATAGACCAAAGTTAACTATAAAAATATAAGTAGTTTATTAGTCATGATGTTTATAAGCTTTTTTAGACTAAAGTTAACTTTAAAAGGGTAATTAAATTTTAAGGTGTACTTTGTTTTAATTATTCTTAAGTTTTGGATTTATGATAAGTATGACTAAAGTGTGGGATTATTCACTTTACATTCAAGTGAATGATTAGATTAAATTTTCTTTGCTATTATGAAAATAGCATGCAACTATTCAAGGAAAGTATAATTTGGATGATGTTGTTAATGTGTTAGTTTTAAAGTCATGTTAATTATTTTTTGTATGTTAAGGTCATTCCCTCTTAATATTAGTGAATGATATATAAAATTATCCTAAAGATTGCGGGTTTTGAATTTTGATTTAGGGTTAAAAAGAGTATTATAAAGTTCATGATTTATGCTTAAGTTTTATTATAAATCTTAGTTATGGTTTAGAACTTTAGTAATTAGATTTTAAGGTTTTAATATTTCTAGAGAAATATAATTATTTGTTATTTACGAAATGATTTAAAGAATTTTGAAAATAGGTAATAGACAAGGATTTATTACTTTTAAAATATTAAAACCTTTCTAATAGTATATTTAATATTTTTCTAGTATAATATATTTATTTAAGATCTTAAAAATGATTTTTACTTATTTTTAAGTATTATTATTATGTTTTATAAAATTTCATAAAGGATTAAATATTTTTGAATACTTACTCCAAATTTTATTTATAAAATAATTAAGTTAATATTTTTTGTAAAATAGTAGATTTATTTTTATACACAAAAATGATTTTTATTCATTTTTTAGAATTTTTCCTTATTCTATGAAATTTCACTTAGGATTTAATGGTGTTAATATTTATTTGCTTTATATTTATTTTAAACAAATAAACCCTTTGTGCTCACACATAGCGTCTGCCCCCTCTTCTCCTTCCATCCCCTTTCTTTCTGCTAGATGACGCCCCTGGTGACGGGCATATACAAATCTTTTTATAATGCGATCCTAACATCCTCTTGTTTCTTCCGACAATGGGAATACACTAGTTGTTCTACCCTCGTAAGGGCGTGAGATTTCATACCTTCTCACTCAGTTATATTTTTTTATTAGGTAGATCTTATTTTTATGATGGTTTTATTATAGATGTATTTCTATGATTTTTCTATAATTATCTAGAGCTTTAAATGTCAAAAGGGGATTTCGGTAATTCGATAATTGTTTTATTTTATTCTACTTCTTATTCTATTTTATTTGTTAGTATGGTTTGGGCACTTAGGACAAAATGGCCCAATTGGACCTGGCTCGGGGTCACCTTGGCCCCGGCCCACTCCCTCACCCCATGCACACCTCACCCACCCTCACGTTCTTCTTCATTCCTCTCCCTACTCGGCTTACCGCCATCGTTCTCATCCTCGCCTCCAGCTTTGATTCTGGCGAACTTCGACCACTCTAGCTGGTGTTGTGGGTCCTAATCGATGCACCCCGTCGAACTCTACCTGCCTACCCAATTCGATTTGACTATTGCGTCACTACATTCCTACCACCAATCTCCAAACCCTAATTCCTCCTATTGCCAATACTCCGGCGGGACAGTGAGGTTTTCTGCAACCCCGGCGGTATGGCGTGGGCGTTTGGATGTTGAAGCCTTTCTGGTGGTGTGGTTTGATGAAGTGCAGCACAATGGCGCTCCTAGTGTTGTCGTGTCGCCGTGTTGTGCTCCGCCTCTCTATTGTTGCCACTACTACTGCTTCTTCGGCGAGCTTGGACTCGTCAGCAGGTTGGTACCACTTTCCCCCTCTCACAAACCTCTCTCTATCTTAGTATACATCCTTAATTAGGTTTATTTTCCTCCTTATTTTGATGCTTGGTTTTTCACAGTGGTTTGTTTGGTGAACAATTGTGAGCATGTGACTCTTAGCTTGATTGAGTGTTCGTGATGCTAGTGGTATATGAAGTGCTTGAGAAATACACATTATTAATGCAGTTATAAAGATGCTGAATTGTGGTGGTTTGATTCTATGCTGCTAATGGTAGTGTTACTTCCCACTTATAACCTACTTGATTTTTTCCGGATTATCCTGGATATGAGAATTGTTGGTTAGCTCAGACTACTATATTAATTGGAGGTTGTGTATTCATAACCTGATTTAGTTATTATGATTTCATTATAGCCTAAATTTAAGATCATTGTATAAGAGAGTTCCTAGTGATGATTAGGAAAGGATTTGATTGTTATAGCTATATTCAGCAACCTAATTTGCTTGTCTTTGAATTCTGTTAGTATGACAGTAGGTTGGTATATGATTCTTGGTTGGCTTCTGCTGGTATTCAGGTTACTGTGGTGTCTCCTTGATGGAGTGTGCTTGGTAGGTATATCTTACTTGTTTTACTTATACTGTCAACATGACAGATTACTATGAAAATGATTTCTAGCAATTAAAGCTAGAGAAATGATTTGAATTATTTAATAGATGAGATTGTGACCAAATATGTATACTATCAATATGATAGTCAACTAACTTTAACTGATTCCTAGGATTTGGCTAGGAAGGTGATAAATATTATTTGGATAATATTTGTAAGTGTATATGGATGGCCAAAATGAGTGCTCTATCAATATGACAACAACAATATAAATGATTCCTAAATATTTTTAGGAAAATGATCTGTGGTTTAAGAAAATGAACTTGAGATTGTACTCAAGAAACTCTAAATCCGCTAGATACAAAGGTGCTACCTTCTGGGAATGTGCCATGTAGCCTAGCAGCTACGGTATATGTTTATCTATTAACAACTAGATAATAAGTTGATGATGATTACATCATGCAAGGCATGATCTTGTACAAACATGAATCAGGAGATTTAAAGTAGATATCTTTATCTACTTGATTCTTTGATATCTGGATAAATGATTCCTAGACTATTCCTCTAAGAAAATGATTCATGTGGTATTAGTACTTGCTTGCAAATGAGTATATAATCTGTCCCTTGATGATTTATGAGTCCAAAAGATTCCAGCCTATGATGCAAAGGCTGAGGCAAATCATTTGATTTAGAACATATATTATTATTGCCTCCCCTTTTGACTCAGTGATGATCTTGACATGCCACTTGGATGCCAATCTGAGAGAATATTTCCATCCAATCCTCCTAGGTAAAAATCTAGTTGAAGGGTAGATGGAACTAGTTGATATGTATTATTTCCCTTGTGTTCCCAGATATATATGCAAGATATAAGGACATGTGTTGCATGATCTAGTGGGTATTTCTAATGATCTTTACCTGCTGTTGGTGAGTGATCTCTGACCCGTTGGAGATATTGCTCTACTAGGCCTGGTTGCCCTTATTGTGAATTATTCCTTCTTGATCTCCTTGTTGTAAGCTTGATCCACTTTCTCATACTTGCTACTAGCTTACTCCTCCTTAACTGCTGCTTGTCCTTCTCCTCCTGGAATTGATAGTGTCTTGATCTTCCCCTTGTCCTAGCCTCTGGATGGCTTTCTCAAAGCAACCAGAGTGTTGGTGATTGGTGTGGATAGATCAGGAACAAGACAGGGATGTCCCTGATTGTGTATTGGAAGTTGGGTGATGAACTAGATTTAACTATGAAGTGCTTGGTAGTGTTCTGACCAGAACAATGGTGTTCTTGTAATGACCATTAGATGGTGGATGTGCTCTGGTTTTACTTGTGGCTGTGCTACGGCTGTGTTGCCTCAAATGGCAGTTGCCCTCTCTCTAATATGTTGAAAACACATCATGGTGCATGTGATGTGTATGCTGCTTGCAAGTGGGACGTAGGGTCCAAGTTTCAATGGTGTAGATATTTTTTGGTGGATATGATCAAGTGAAAATGTGGGTTTTTACCTCTTACCCGCCCTTGGTGAAACTTTCCCCTGTATCAGCCTGTGATGCAAAAGTCTGAGGCAATATTCTGATAAGAACAGATACCACTATTTGGACCCTCTTTGAGAAATACCCAATGATGAGATTAGCAATGCATTTCATTGCAAATCTGAGGGTACAACTAACACTAATCTCCCTCTTCTACTCTCTTGTCTTTTGTTTTTGTTTTGCAGGAACAAGGAATATGAAGATTACAAGACAAAGATAGAGTTTAGTAACTAGTTGAAATTTGTTTATTCTTTTGTAATTCTTCTTTTGTTTGTAAATTGTACAGACAATGTAATATTGTGTATTATTAATAAAGTTAAATTTTCTCTCTTTTGAAATTTGAGAATTGTAGTTTCTTGAATTCATATTTTTGTATTATTTTTTATTGATGTCATTCTTTCTTTTAAAGTTGTACTTTGTAAATTACCTTGTAATATTGTACTTTACTAATAAATTATAACTTTATCTTCTATTAGTCAATTGTAAAGACAATGTGATTTATTATATTGTTATGAACTTACACTTCCTTCTTTGTGTGATTTAAATCCATTAAACATTTATATCTTATATATGAATATGAATTCAATTCTTATTTATTATGAAGTACCTATTGTTTATTCATAATTGTATATCACCTATGGAATGCTATAATTATCCTTAATACAATTTCATTTAATTTCGAATCCAATAAGTTATTAAATGTTTCGTATTTCAATTTGTGAATTCTATAATTTCATTTGAGTTCAATTTTGAAATTCAAATATATGTTTGAATTCTTTTCCCCTCAAAACACAAATATTCAATAAGGTTATGTCAAAATCCATCACACCTGCTCTGATGTTTCCATCAGAACAAGAGAGATCTCAATCCCTCCATAGCTCTTTTAGTTTTGCGCGAAAATTCCCCGAATTTTCTGATGCATGAATGCAATGCTCAAACATGTGTCATGTCTATTTTGAGGTGCTAATCCTAGGATGTTACAATGCATCATCGAAGCAAAGGCTGCCATCAAAGCCTACAATGACAGGGACCGTTGCCTGGATGCATTGAGACAGATGAAGGAGGACATGGGCCGAGGTCTCACCGTGCCCAACAGTCCAAACAAGGAGAAAAGGGAGCTAACGGCAATGCCCAATTCAGATTCCGAGTAGAGGGGGGCAGGAATCTCAGTTCATGCTCCACTGCTTTTGTAATTTATATATGTCGTGCCATTAAGGAATCTTGGAGCAACTCCTTATTTCTCTATTTATCTTACTTGCCTGTCAACTGAATTATGGGTTTGTGTTCTCATGAATGTTCCCAGGGTATCTGAGCTTGGAATTAGATTATGACTATGCCACTACTATTTGGTTACTGACGAGGTTCAATCTCATCAATTCCCATTGTTATGGACTTGAGTTTTGGAGAAGATGGGGATGATGGAAGTCGCGAGACGGTTAACAGGCAAGCAACACAGGACACGAGGTTTACCCAGGTTCAGGCCCCCAGAGGGAAAACCCCACTTCTGCTTGTCTATTCTTGATTACAGCGGAACCGAAAGGTTACAGGGGTGTGCAGATGCAATCTGGCGTGAGGTGTGTTTGAGGTGAAGAGATCCTTCTCAATGTGCCCTCCTGGCTCTTATATAGATAAGCCAGGTTCCAGGGTAGGTCAAGTCGGCTACAAATTAGGGTTTTTACCCTTTGAAATTCTATCTACAGCTAGACTTGTCCTCCAAGGAGTTGAACTCGCCATGGGCTTGGGCCACCCGAAATATTCTTGGGCCACAAGTCTTAACGTGGGCCTTTCCTGGGCCATACCGGGTATACCAATGTAGGGCACCCATAGGGTATATCCTTGTCAGTAGCCCATGATTGTTTAGTCGAATTGTAGATTCGACTGGAGACTCTATAATCTTTCGGGTGCTTTGCATTTGAACCTGTCTTTAGGAATAAACATGTTAGTTCATAGAGATTGTTGACGCGTGTGCCTGACTCACCTGATGGATCAGTGCCAGTTAACTGTCATAGGACAAAACAACACGATCTTCATTAGACTCGAGTCCCCGAACTTGAATCCGGAACAAATGTTGGTGTAATTCGACTCAGGCCGTTGAGGTCATATAGGAGTCGAATCCTGGTGTTTTTAAGTGATGTACTTAACACGGGAGTTTACTGGCAGAGTGCAGTCTGGCGCGTTACCAGGCCAATAGACGATATCTGTAGGACTTATCTTTGTGTCGTAGACACAACATCCGAAGTTTTATCACTGTGGAGGTGTTTTGGGTGACCAAGGAGACTGTTTCTCACTTAGCGTTAATTTGGGCAAAGTTGCCAAAAAGATTTTTGTCGTACTTGATCCGAAGGATCTCACTCGAATAGTTCATAGGGTGCGCGACCAGCGCTCCCTATGGGAGTAGTCCCCCAAGTGTTTGTTCGAGTCGTAGACTCGAGCAGAGACTTTAGTTCAGTCATTCGCGTTTGCTTCGATTATCTGTCCAAAGGACTCATTTTTTTGAATGCGCGACCAACGCTCCCGGGAGTAGCCCCCTAGTCCGTAGTGGAGTCGCAGACTCGATGTAGGACTCGAAGATCTTTTCGAGGTGATGTTACCATTGTAATTTCTCAGGTATGCGCCAGCGCTCCTAATAGGAGTAGCCCCAAGTAGTTGGTTGAGTCATAGACTCGAGTAAGTACTTTATGCTTAGTCGAAATCTTTGAGCCATTGCTGGCTTTGTTTTGATGATGTCACTGCTGATGATCGGTGAGCTCAACCATCTACGGCGGCAGAGACGATGCGATGGGGCGATCATGGGACCCACCGTCTAACTTGAATTTGACTAGTCACGCGTAATTGTGGTGAAAGTTATGGCGTCTCCTCGATTTCCATGCATAGCGGACGGAGTGCTTGTGACGGTTCAGTTTGGTGCTGACACGTGGACGGTGAGATCTGGGGCACGCGTTAGGGCTTCGGCATAGACGGTTCTGCTTCATCGTCCTCGCCCCTTTTATACCATGGGGAAAACAGAGAAGTTTACCCCTTCGCCATTTTCCTCTGCTTTTCGTCATTGCTGCCATTTCTTGAGATCTTGCGCACTGGACATTCTCCGTGTCTTTCCTTCCTCTTTTCTCCATTCACATCGACATTCTCGCCGCTCCTAGATGGGCAAGCCAAAGAAGAGTTCCTCCACTGCAGCAGGCTCGAGCGCCGCCAAGAAAGCTAATGCTCCAAGCCGGACCACCGACGGCGGGTGGCAGCGCACGGAGATATGCGAGTCGGACTTGCGCAAGTTGCATGAGGCCAGCTTGATATCGAAGAACAAGGATGACGCCATCCTTCCGAGCCAAGAGGTAATCCCGCACCCACCCGAAGGGTTTTGGGTTATGTTCTTCGCCTTTGTCATCCGTGGTCTTTCTTTGCCCACCCACTAATTTCTTCGTGGGCTCCTTTTCCTCTATGGGATTAAGTTGCATCATATGTCTCCAAATTCTCTTCTCCACATCACCTGTTTCATTACCCTCTGCGAGTGCTGGCTCGGTATCGGGCCTTACTTTGGCCTCTTTCAGGGACTCTACTCTGTGAAGAGGCAAACTGGCGCCGGTGGTGTTTATCCACTAGGAGGTTGTGGAATTTCTATCCGCAACTCTGTCCAGTTCTTCTCTTTCTACCTTTGTGAGTCCATCCAGCAGTGGCGGAGGAAGTGGTTCTACATCTACGACATCAAGATGGACAGTCAGCATTACGGGCTCGCCCCTTTTGACTCCACTCAGAAGATCATCCGCAAGAGGTCGTGGTCGAACGACATTTTGGGGTGAATCCAAAGAGGTGGAGAAGCTCTACAGGCGGGTGGAGGCTCTTTAGCTGGTGGCAGGCAAAGAGGTCAACGGTGTCGACATCATTCGCACCTCCCTCCAGCGTCGGGTACAGCCGCTCCAAGCGAGGGCGCACCCAATGTTCCCGTATGCTGGCGTCAGCGACCCGACAAGGGTATTGCCGAAGGAAATGTCTTCGGCTGACCTTGATAGGGCGCTTCAGCCTCTGCTGAAGTACAAGGCCGACGAGGACCTCCCGGGGAAGTCCTTGACTTTCCCTTTCAGCACCAATAAAGAAGTCCCCTAGGTGAAACCTGTAGTTGCCCGTAACGCTTTTTCGGGTGCTTGTTGCTTGTTATTATTACTTATCTTGCTTCATCTCTTGTCTACATTTTGCAGGGCTACAATGTAGCGGGGATGGTGCCCCCTCTACCTGAGAAGTATACGAATGCATCGGATAACAAGGAGGCAGAATCTGACTCCGAGCTCTCCCCAGCGCAGTCTCCTTCCCTGGAAGCCCCCGAGCCGAGCGAAGGATGGACCTGAAAGAGGTCCTAGAGCGAAACTTCCGATGGGGCGATGCCACCAACATTGAAGGGTCCCTCCTTCCTCGAGCACCACAACGGGGATCAGGGTGCGACCTCCGCCCCTATTGCGGTTGTGCCTGTTCGGGCGATGGCCCCGCAGCCGCCAGCCAAGAAGAAGAAGAAGAAGAAGAAGAAGAAGAAGAAGAAGAAGAAGAAGAAGAAGAAGAAGAAGAAGAAGGAGGAGGAGGAGGAGGAGGAGGCTCCTATCTTCAACCTGTCAGACATACCATCGTAAGTTGCTCTGGTCAAATCTTGTCATTTTGTTGATGTGCTAAGTATTAGCTTGTTGTTGATTTGGCTTTCTGTAAGTGGTAGTAGCAATCATTCGGAGGAGTCTCTTGATGAGGAACCCGAAGAATGTTCGTGGAATCGAAGCCTACGTCTTTGTTTCCCAAGGTGGTGGCCAACTCCGATGAAGAGGACTCGAGCTCTGCGAGGAGGGAGGCTCGTGCACTCGTTATGCTAAATACGATAATAAAACCTTCGGAGTCCACAGCAGACCACGTAAGTGTCATTCTTATTTTTCGTGTGGGGAGCCCCTGAGCCCTTCTATTCATCAAGTTTGTTGTTTTCTTTGCAACCCTTTGTGCGTGATGCCAACCGCCTGATCGAGCAGCACCTTTCGTTGGAATGCGAGCTCAAGCAGCTCCGAGGTGCGTAGGTTTCTTCTTTCTTGATTTCGAGTGCTCCCGAATTTTTCTTGTGTTCATCCTTTGTTGCCCATGTTGGAGATATGCCCTAGAGGCAATAATAAATGTAGTTATTATTATATCTTTGTGTTTATGATAAATGTTTACATTCATGCTATAATAGTATTAAAAAGGAAACATTGATACTTGTGTGATTTGTAAACTTAATTTGAAGTCCCTAGTATAGCCTCTATACTTCACTAGCTTGTTGGTTGATTAAATGATTGTGGTTTACCTATCATGAACATTGAGATGTTATCAACAACAAGATCATATCGTTAGGAGAATGATATGGTGGACATACTCCTATTGATAAGCGTAGCATAAAGATCAAGTCATTTCAATAGTTCAATTGCTATATGCTTTCTGATACATAGTAACCTAATTCCTTCGACCATGAGATCATGCATATCACCTTTACCGGATGGATGCTTTGATGACATCAAACACCACACCGTAACTGGGTGGCTATAAAGGTGGCATTAAGTGTTCGGAAAGTATTGGTTGAAACACATGGATCAAGAGTGGGATTTGTCCATCCACATGACGGATAGATATACTCTGGGCCCTCTCGGTGGAATGTCATCCAATTAGCTTGCAAGCATGTGACTGGGTCACAAGGGATCACATATCACGAACGAAAAGAGTACTTATCGGTAACGAGGTTGAACTAGGTATGCAGAGATACCGACGATCATAACCTCGGATAAGTAAACTATCGTGAGACAAAGGGAAATTGGTATCGTATGTAAGTGGTTCATTCGATCACAAAGTAATCGTAGAAATATGTGGGAGCCATATGAATTTCCATTCCTCTATTGGTTATTGTTCGAGAAGTGTCTCGATCATGTCCGCATAATTCACGAACCGTAGGGAGACACACTTAAGGATTCGACGTTGTTTTGAGTAGTTATGGTATTATGAGAAAGAGACCGAATGTTGTTCGAGTCTCGATGGGATCCGGATATCACGAGGTGATCCGGAATGGTCCGGAGAATAAGATTCATATAAGGAAAGTCCCGTTTGAGTTCGGGAATGATTCCGTGTTTTCATCGAATGTTCTAGAAGGTTCCGGATTGTCCCAAGACTCCGGGGAGGGTACATGAGTGTGTCATTGAATGATTGCATCATGTACTAAGTGTTCTTCTGTTCCAAAAACATGAAAGTCAAATTGCCGCTTGAAAGTCAAACGGCTAAAACAGAAACTGTGAAAAGCGAAACTGTGGGAAACAAGCAAGAGGAGTTGGAACCAACTTGGAGGAGGAGTCCCACTCCTCCAGCCGGCGCCCAGCCCTAGGCCGAGTTGGGAGGGACTCCTCCCTCCTGGGCGCCTAGCCCTCCACCCATAAAAGGAGGGGGCTCCTCCTTGAGACACACAAGTTTCCACCTCTAATCTCGTGTTTAGAGCCGTTTGGTTTAGAGCTTCTAATTGCTTTAGCCTGCGGTTTAGAGCCTTCTAATTGGTGTGTCTAATCTCTAGACCACTAATAGCCCTCTCATAATCCACCATACTCGCTCCGGCTTAAGGCGAAGCCCTGCGGGATCTCCCCTCTACTTCCTGTACCACGTCGTTGTGCGGCCGGAATCGCAAGGAGAGTGCTACAACCTCCGCTGCCTGCTGGAACAAGGGGGAGGAAGGTCTTCGTCGAAACCGAATGTGTGACCGATCATGAAGCGCCGAGCGCAGCGCCGGAAGGATCGTCCACACGATCTTGAGATCGGAAAGAGTACGACTACATCACCCACGAGAATCCGCTCTCGTTAAACACTTTGGAATCTTCGAGGGTAAGTTATTCCATCGACTCGTTGCTACAATCTAGTAGATAGATCTTGGCTTGTTTGTTTGTATGCGATAGAAAATTTTTGTTTTCCATGCTACGAACCCCTACAGTGGTATCAGAGCCATGTCTATATGTAGATCTGTTGCACGAGTAGAACACAATGGTCATTGTGGGCGTTGATGCTTTTATTGTCGATTGCTTTTTGTGTACTTTGCATCTTGCGGTATGTTGGGATGAAGCGGCCCGGGCTAACCTTACATGACATCGTTCATGAGACTTGCTCCACGCTTGACATGCAACTTGTATTGCATAAGTGGCTTTGCGGGTGCCTGTTTCTCCTAGCATAGTTAAGATCCAATTTACAATGGGTAATCAACAATGCTAGTATCAATGTTGTGGTTCTTGTTCGTAAGTTAGAACGACACTTATTGAAAGCCCCAAACCACGTAAAATATGCAAAGAAAGTAGAAGCGTCTAACTTTGTTTTGCGGGGTGTGATGATGTGATATGGCCATGATTGTGATTATATTTGATGTATGCAATGTTCCTTATTGTAAGTTGGCAACCGGGAGCCATATGGTTGTCTTTAATTTATGTTAAGACCATGTCTATTCAAAGTAGTTGTAATAGTTGAAGCCGTGGATCGACAACCATGGTGAAGCGTCATTGACCTTGATGCAATGCCGGTGATGATGGAGATCATGTTCGTGTTTGAAGATGGAGATCGGAAGCACAAAGAAGAAAGGCCATATCATATCACATATTATGAATTGCATGTGATGTTAATCCTTTATGCATCTTGTATTGCTTAGTAGACGACGGTAGCATTATAAGATGATCCCTCATGCACATGAATTTCAAATCATAAAGTGTTCGCCCTTAGTTAGCACCGTTGCTAAAGCTTGTTGTTTCGAAGCACCACGTGATGATCGGGTGTTAGATTCGCAAGTGTATACAACGTGAGCAAGCCATTTGCTCATGCGAAACTAAGGTTTGATCTTGACGAGCCTAGCATGTATGACATGGTCTCGGAACACGGATTACCGAAAGGTAAAGCATGAATCGTATAGTAGATATGATGAACATGATGATTGTTCGCCATTGAAACTATATCAACTCTCGTGATGATCGGTGTTGATGTAGTGGATTTGGTTCGTGTGATCACTAAAACAATGCGAGGGATGTTGTTTTGAGTGGGAGTTCACCTAGTTTAATTTCATTAATTAATTTGAACTCAATTTGTCATAAAATTAGTCTAAACTATTGCAAATATGTTGTAGATCAATGGCAGCCCCTACCATCAATTTTAATGCGTTCCTAGAGAAAGAAAAGTTGAAAAACAATGGAAGCAACTTCGCGGATTGGTTCCGCAATTTGAGGATTATTCTCACAGCTGGTAATTTGACCTATGTCTTTGGATGCACATTGGGTGACCCACTGCGGTGATGCTTCCGATGAAGTAAAGAATGTTTACCTCGCCTAAGAATCAAGACTCCATAGTTCAAGTGTGCTATCTTGTATGGTTTAGAATCGAGCTTGTAAGAGGTTTGAAGAGTCAGACCCATATGATATTGTCGAGGATCTCAAATTGATTTTTGAGACTCATGCGGCAATTGAAAGCTATGAGGCTTCTGAAAAGTTCTTTAACTGCAAGATGGAAGAGGGCAGCTCCGTCAGTGAGCATGTGCTTAAGATGTCTGGGCACGCAAACAAACTTCAAAGCTTGGGTATAGTGATTCCTAATGCTTTGGGGATTTACCGCATCCTCCAGTCATTGCCACCAAGTTACAGGAACTTTGTGATGAACTACAACATGCAGAACATGAACAAAGAGTTGCCAGAACTGTTTGCTATGTTAAAGTCTGCAGAAGTGGAGATCAAGAAAGAGCACCAAGTGTTGATGGTCAATAAGACCACCAAACTCAAGAAAGGCAAGTCTAAGCAAAAGGGACACTTCAAGAAGGGTGGTAAGAAAGTTACGCCGACGAAGAAAACCAAGGCTGGACCAAAGCCTGAAACTGAGTGCTTTTACTGCAAGGGAGAAGGTCACTGGAAGCGGAATTGCCCAAAGTACTTGGCGGATCTGAAGAACGGCAACATCAAGAAGAAAGGTATATCTGATATACATGTTATTGATGTGTATCTCACTAGTACTAAGTAGTAGTGCCAGGTATTTGAATCTTGGTTGTTGCTCATATTTGTAACTCAAACAAAGTCTTTGCAGAATAAACGGAAGCTAGCGAAGAACGAGGTGACGATGCGCGTGGGAAACGGATCAAAGGTTGAAGTGATCGCGGTCGGCACGCTACCTCTTCATCTACCATCGGGATTAGTTTTATACTTAAATAATTGTTATTTAGTGCTGCGTTGAGCATGAACATTATATCGGGATCTTGTTTATTAAGTAGACGGTTACTTGTTTAAGTCGAGAGAATAATGGTTGTTCGATTTATATGAGTAATATGTTTTACGACATGCACCTTTGATAGATGGTCTATTCTTATTGAATCTCGATAGTGGAAATACACATATCAACAATATTGAGGCTAAACGCTTGAAATCAGCGATAATTTGACCTATATGTGGCACCGTCGTCTTGGTCACATTGGAGTGAAGCGTATGAAGAAACTCCATTCCGATGGACTTCTTGAATCACTTGATTTTGAATCACTTGAAAGATGCGAAGCATGTCTGATGGGAAAAATGACTAAGACTCCATTTTATGGTATGATGGAGCGAGCTATGGACTTATTGGAAATCATACATACCGATGTGTGTGGTCCAATGAGTGTAGCATCGCTATGGTTATCGTTATGTTCTTACCTTCAGATGACTTGAGTAGATATGGGTATATCTATTTCATGAAACATAAGTCCGAAACTTTCGAGAAGTTTAAGGAGTTTCAAAGTGAGGTAGAGAATCAACGTAACAAGAAGATTAAATTTCTACGTTCTGATCGTGGAGGTTAATATCTAAGTTACGAGTTTGGCGAGCATTTAAAGAAGTGCGGAATACTTTCACAATTGACACCGCCGGAACACCACAACAGTAATGGTGTGTCCGAACGTCAAATCGAACTCTCTTAGATATGGTTCGTTCTATGATGTCACTTACATTTACCGCTATCATTTTGGGGTTATGCATTAGAAAGCCGCATTCACTTTAAATAGGGCACCGTCTAAATCCGCTGAAACGACACCGCTTGAATTATGGTTTGGGAAGAAACCTAAATTGTCGCTCCTTAAAGTTTGGGGATGCGCCTATATAAAGAAGTTACAATGGACAAGCTTGAACCCAAGCGAAAATGCGTCTTCATAGGATACCCGAAGGAAACTATTGGGTATACCTTCTATCATAGATCCGAAGGCAAAATCTTCGTTGCCAAGAATGGATCCTTTCTAGAGAAGGAATTTCTCTCGAAAGAAGTGACTGGAAGGAAAGTAGAACTTGACGAGGTTGTCGAACCTTCTCTCGAAATTGCGAGTAGCGCAGCACCGGAAGAAGTTCCTGTGGTGCCTGCACCAATTAGAGAGGAAGCTAATGATGATGATCATGAAACTTCGGTTGAAGTTGCTACAGAGCCTCGGAGGTCAACGAGAACTCGTACCACTCCAGATTGGTATGATTCCGTTATGAGTGTCATGTTGGTAGACAACACCGATGACCCCGAGACATATGAGGAAGCGATGATGAGCCCAGATTCCAATAAATGGCAAGAAGCCATGAAATCCGAGATTGGATCCATGTACGAAAACCAAGTATGGACTTTGGTGGACTTACCGGATGGCCGGAAGGTCACGAGAACAAATGTATTTTCAAGAAGAAAACAGATGTTGATGGTAATGTTATCTATAAAGCTCGACTTGTCGCAAAAGGGTTTCGACAAATTCAAGGAGTTGACTACGATGAGACTTTCTCACCAGAGAAGCTAAAGTCTGGAGGATTATGTTAGCAATCGCATATTATGATTATGAGATATGGCAGATGGATGTCAAAACAGCATTCCTCAATGGAGATATTGATGAAGAGTTGTATATGATGCAACCCAAAGGTTTTGTCGATCCTAAAGATGCTAACAAGGTATGCAAACTTCAACGGTCCATCTATGGATTGAAGCAAGCATCCCGAAGTTGGAATCAACGTTTTGATAAGGTAATCAAAAGTTTTGGTTTTATACAAACTTATGGAGAAGCTTGTATTTACAAGAAAGTGAGTGGGAGCTCTGTAGCATTCTTAATACTATATGTGGATGACATATTGTTGATTGGGAATGATGTAGACCTTCTTAATAGTGTCAAGGAATATTTGAATAATAGTTTTTCAATGAAGGATCTTGGCGAAGCAGCTTACATATTAGGCATAAAGATTTATAGAGATAGATCGAAACGCCAAATATCATTGTCACATAGTACATATTTGGACAAAGTTCTAAAGAAGTTTGGAATGGAAGAAAGCAAGAAAGGGTTCTTGCCCATGTTGCCCAATACGACCTTGAGTAAAACTCAAAGTCCAACATCGCGTAAGATAGAGAAAGGATGAGTAAGACTCCTATGCCTCAGCCATAGGATCTCTAATGTATGCCATGCTATGTACTAGACCCGACATTGCATATGCTCGTTAGTTTAACTAGCAGATATCAAAGTGATCCAGTGGATCATTGGACAATGATAAAAACATCCTTAAGTACTTGAGAAGAACTAAGGATATGATTCTTTCTTATGGAGGTGATGAACGGCTCGTTGTTAATGGTTACACCGATGCTAGTTGGAACACCGATCCGATGATTCTAAATCACAACTGGATACGTATTTATTTTGAATGGTGCAGCAGCTTAGTGGAGGAGTGCAAAGCAAAGCGTTGTGGCGAGATCTTCAATGAATCGGAATACATGGTCGCCGGAGGCTTCACAAGAAGCGATATGGATGAAAGAGTTCATTACAGAGCTGGGTGTGGTTCCAAGTGCGCTGGACCCAATGTCTATCTACTGTGATAACATGGGCGCCATAGCCAATGCGCAAGAACCAAGGTCACACAAGAAGCTGAAGCATATCAAGCTGCGTTTTCACGCTATTCGAGAACATATCCAGATGGGGATATAAAGATTTGCAAAGTACACACAGATCTGAATGTGGCGGATCCGTTGACTAAACCTCTCCCGAGGGCAAAACATGACCAACACCAAACTGCCATGGGTGTTCGGTATATTACCATGTAATCTAGATTAGATAACTCTAGTGCAAGTGGGAGACTGTTGGAGATATGCCCTAGAGGCAATAATAAATGTAGTTATTATTATATCTTTGTGTTTATGATAAATGTTTACATTCATGCTATAATAGTATTAACAAGGAAACATTGATACTTGTGTGATTTGTAAACTTAATTTGAAGTCCCTAGTATAGCCTCTATACTTCACTAGTTTGTTGGTTGATTAAATGATTGTGGTTTCCCTATCATGAACATTGAGATGTTATCAACAACAAGATCATATCGTTAGGAGAATGATATGGTGGACATACTCCTATTGATAAGCGTAGCATAAAGATCAAGTCATTTCAATAGTTCAATTGCTATATGCTTTCTGATACATAGTAACCTAATTCCTTCGACCATGAGATCATGCATATCACCTTTACCGGATGGATGCTTTGATGACATCAAACACCACACCGTAACTAGGTGGCTATAAATGTGGCATTAAGTGTTCGGAAAGTATTGGTTGAAACACATGGATCAAGAGTGGGATTTGTCCATCCACATGACTGATAGATATTCTCTGGGCCCTCTCGGTGGAATGTCATCCAATTAGCTTGCAAGCATGTGACTGGGTCACAAGGGATCACATATATCGAACGAGAAAAGAGTACTTATCGAACGAGGTTGAACTAGGTATGGAGAGATACCGACGATCATAACCTCGGATAAGTAAACTATCGTGAGACAAAGGGAAATTGGTATCGTATGTAAGTGGTTCATTCGATCGCAAAGTAATCGTAGAAATATGTGGGAGCCATATGAATTTCCAGATTCCTCTATTGGTTATTGTTCGGAGAAGTGTCTCGATCATGTCCGCATAATTCACGAACCGTAGGGAGACACACTTAAGGATTCGACGTTGTTTTGAGTAGTTATGGTATTATGAGAAAGAGACCGAATGTTGTTAGGAGTCTCGGATGGGATCCGGGATATCACGAGGTGATCCGGAATGGTCCGGAGAATAAGATTCATATAAGGAAAGTCCTGTTTCGGAGTTCGGGAATGATTCCGGTGTTTTCATCGGGAATGTTCTAGAAGGTTCTGGATTGTCCGGCACTCCGGGGGGGAGGGTACATGAGTGTGTCATTGAATGATTGCATCATGTACTAAGTATTCTTGCTGTTCCAAAAACATGAAAGTCAAATTGCCAGTTTGAAAGTCAAACGGCTAAAACAGGAAACTGTGGAAAACAGGAAACTGTGGGAAACAGGAAACTGTGGGAAACAAGCCAGAGGAGTTGGAACCAACTTGGAGGAGGAGTCCCACTCCTCCAGGCCGGCGCCCAGCCCTAGGCCGAGTTGGGGAGGTACTCCCTCCCTCCCCTGGCGCGCCTAGCCCCTCCACCCATAAAAGGAGGGGCAGGGCTCCTCCTTGAGACACACAAGTTTCCACCTCTAATCTCAGGTTTAGAGTTTCTAATTGCTTTAGCCTGCGGTTTAGAGCCTTCTAATTGGTGTGTCTAATCTCTAGACCACTAATATCCCTCTCTCATAATCCACCATACTCGCTCCGGCTTAAGGCGAAGCCCTGCGGGATCTCCCCTCTACTTCCGGTACCACGCCGTTGTGCTGCCAGAATCGCAAGGAGAGTGCTACAACCTCCGCTGCCTGCTGGAACAAGGGAGAGGAAGGTCTTCGTCGAGTACCGAACGTGACCGATCATGAAGCGCCGCCGAACGCAGCCGGAAGGATCGTCCACACGATCTTGAGATCGGAAAGAGTACGACTACATCACCCACGAGAATCCGCTCTCGTTAAACACTTTGGAATCTTCGAGGGTAAGTTATTCCATCGACTCGTTGCTACAATCTAGTAGATAGATCTTGGCTTTTTTGTTTGTATGCGATAGAAAATTTTTGTTTTCCATGCTACGAACCCCTACAGCCCAATGCTGCAGATGAGAACAACGATGCTCTTCACAAGCTGAATGCACTCGAAAAGAGTCTCGACGAAGCGGAGAAGCAGGCGAAGGATGCTGCAGAGGCGCTCTAGCGTCAGCAGAAGGAGGCTGAAGACCGTGAGCAGCATCTCGCGGCATCGCAGCGACCCGGGAGAAATCCATGGCTGAAAAGCTTATGGCTGATGCCAAGGCTGTATCCGGTAGACCACCTTGCAGTTCCTTTCAGTGTTAAATGCTTCGATTGTGGTTCCTTGTTCCTTATCCTAAGGGTTTGCCGTTTTTATTTTGCAGATGCCTCAGGTGTTACATTCGATCGTGACACCTTGGAGCATGGTGATCCTCTGGCGGATGCCGTTGCAGCGATCGTAGATCGTTGTAAGTCGTCCGTGGAGTCGCTCGATAAGGCCAAGAAGGTGCTCGCTAGCTTCTACAAGGAGATCAACCCCAAGGGCGTTGCCTCGAGGACGTCAATTCCCTCGCGGAGGCTTTGGCGGATGATCCTCCTGCGAAGTACAAGCGGATGTAGAAGGGGGTCGGCGTTGTGATGGGTTTGGCAATGACAATGGTGTCCGGAACCCAGATGGACCTCCCGCAGGTCACGTCCAGGATGCCGAAGGTGGCGAATGGCACTGAGGTAGCGTTTGCCACCTTCGCCTCCCGATGCAAGCATTTTGGGCTTAAGATGATAGATCTTCTGTCTGACTACTTGCTGGAGCAGCGGCGAGCGGCCAAGAGTAGACAGTCTGGATCCGAAGCTGCTCCGGGTGCTGGCGCTTAGGATCTTCTATCTTGTAGCTAGTCTAGTTTTCTTTATCTTTTCATGTGTAACGTATTTTGAATGAACAAGTGTCACTCTGCCACGCAGTGGCCTTATTTGTGTATATAAATCCATCTTTTCACTGTTTCAAATGTTATGATATTGATGTTTTCCTATGCACCCGTAGGGTCCTTCGGGTGTGGTTCCAGTGGTTACACCTTCTCCTGCACCTGTCACTCGCCCGTCGTTGAGCGAGTCATCGCAGTTGCCATTTTTGCGTGATCGCGTTCAAAGCTTGGAGAGGGACATCCTCAGCATTCGAGGCCACGCGGACGTGTGGAAGTCCAAGGTCGAGCGAGCCATTGCTAGAGAAGAGTTTCTGCTGGAGGAATTGCGGCAAGTGCGCGAGCAGATCCAATGTAAGTCATCTTGACCCTTTATCTCTTCGAGTGTGTCGGTTGTTTTTATGTCAGCTGGCCCATTGTATTGTGCAATTGTGAATCTTCTTCCGAAGGAAGAGAAGGAGCATGTTGCAATTCGAATGAATTGCCTGACGCAACAATATTTGGAGATTGGCAAGCTTCTTCTGGATGGACCGTGATCGAGCGATCGTCCGTGCGACGGTGCAAGATCGCGTCCATCAAGTACTTCGCGTGCTGAGGCGGGAAGGTCGTCGCTCGCAGCGATTTGGGCCACCATGTTTCCCTTAGACTCTGCACCTTCTATCTTTCTAGGCTTGCTTGGGAAGTTTCGATATGAAGGTCACGTGAAGGAGCTGATGCGCCATCAACTAGTTGCGAGCGTGAAGGCGGCCCTATCCCTTGTTTGACTGCATTGTCGCGATTTCAATCTTGCGGAGATAGCGGCTGCTCCGTCGTGCCTCCATAGCCGCCGCCTCCATCACCATCTCCATGAACACACACGAGGAAGAGGAGACTAGGATCTTGAAGGGCTACATATCAATCTTCATCACCATCATCATCAACACCCTCTCCAACCTCAATCCCCTTTGTCTACTTGGTTGTAATCCATATCCTTATGGAATTGTACTTTGTATTCAATTGTACCTTCATATTTGATTCACCATATTGTCATGACGTTGACACCCTTCATGTATGAGTAGTTCCCTTATTCTTGGGGAGATATGGAGAAACCCTAGCAATATTATGATATGAAATAAATATGATATATAACTTGGGTTAATGATTATGTGTTGGTTTTCTCTCTAGATATTATGTGAAGTGCACCATGTAATATTTGCCTTTGGTACTAGATAGGGAATTACATTTGTACATATGGTATTGCCTATGGTATGAAGTGACATAATCGTGCTCAGCATAGTACCATATGGATAAGGGGGATAATGAGAGACTCACTAATCTCATATCGATATCCACGGGATAATCCTTAATTGTAATGGATCAATAGGTGGTTACCGAAGATCGTTGTAGTGATCATTTAGAGATGTGATGACAGATGGTTTTCTAGGCACATGTTATTATGGAGCTCTCCCCACACATGTCATAACAAAAGACATAGATTTATCATAATCATAAGTAGTACCAATTCTAGTGGTGAATCCAACACTCCTTGAGAACTCCTTAGTCATATCACAACACACTACATCATCATTGCCTCGTTCTAGTTTACTCCTGTTATTTACTTTGTTCTTAGTTAGTTTAAACCTCTCTCGAATTATTGATATTCTAGTAACCTATAGGATAGGCTATTTCCAAACCACGATTTGGGTGCAAACGTGGCTACGCCCGTGACAGCGCAGTTGCGGGGTTGTGTTGTTTCCATCCGCAAAGCTTTTAAGGGACGAACTTTATAAATAATATTTGCTGCTACAAGTACTGCAATAACTCTGGTTGATGTAGGAACCCAGTCATCAAGGCACGTGGGGAAGCTGAACACCAAACCCTAGTCGCTTACCCTCTCTTGCTACTTTGAATCATTGTCCCTCAGCACGCTAGCAAAGCCCTACTCCTCTCCACCAGAGTTAATTGGATAAAACTACCACAATTGAGGCTGTCGGGACGGGTCAGTACCGATTATGGTAATTTCTGCATGTCAGTACCAACACTTGGACGCCGCAACTCTGATCGCGCAAATCCTAGCTTAAACACGTTTCTGACGATCCTGGACCATGTTCAGAGCTAACATGGCCAAACGGCCATTTCCCCCGCCGTTAGGACTAGACCAAGTGCGATCGGACAAGGTGGGTCTGGGTCTAGGTCATCTTCTTCCCCAGTCAGTTCCGCTGGTGCCTGGTCTCTCACTCTTCTCACTCTCTGCTTCCCCCTATCTGGTGCCTCCGTCGTCGCCGACCCTCTGCCACCGCTATCGTCATGCCCTCCTGGGATGAAGAAGACACCAGCGACGGTAGCCTCGTGTCAGGCTTCTCAGAAGGGCAGGATATTAGCCCGCGTGGACCTGTAAGTTAGATCTAGGGTTCTTCGATTTGGCATGCTTTTAGTTGGATTTCAGTCGATTGCAGCTCTTGTTTAGTTCAGGATAATAAGCTCCAGTAAATCCACTGACATATGTTGTTGTCCTATCCACTGAACCCTAGATATATTTGTCGATTTATGTTATTGTTCTGCTTTGTGTTAGGTGTCAGATACTATCTTTGACCCTGATTACAACGGCAGTGATGATGTTCAGCTGAGGTGCAAGCATGACAAGCCTCTACACAAATTTGTTGCTTTCGAAGGATCAGGCACTGGAAGGAAATTTCTTGGTTGTGGTTGCAAGGTTTGTGGTGTCACTAGTTGTAGAATTTGCATTGCTTCATTATCACTGATTGTAGAATTTGCTTTGCTTAGTGACTATTGCTGCTTAGGTGATTTATCACAAGATGTGATTACATATTGCTTAGGTGATTTATCACAAGCTTTGATCATATATTGTGTACTTTGCTTAATTTGCATTTTCATTGCTTAGAGTATTGACAATGACAGTACTAACAAATCTGTAGGAGGGAATGTGTGACACATTTCATTGGGTGGATTTGGAGTGGCCACCTACATTGCAGAAAGATTTGATTAGGATGTGGGGTATGTATGAGGAAGAGAAAGACACAAGAATCTCTGGGAATGTGGAGTATGCCACTGATAATTACCAGCTGGTTTTAGAGAAAAAGGAACTGGAGCAAGAGAAAGTAAAACCGATGAAAGAACTCAGCCTGACTCTGCCATTGAGTGAGTTGGGCAAAATAAAAACCCATGAACTGGAGCTTGAGAAAGCAAGGAAGGAGAAGGATTTGGCACACGTTAGCACTTTGAAGGAGGAGAAGAAGAAGTTGGAGTATTGCATGGGAGATATTTTCAAGGCTCTCCAAGAAAAGAAGGAGAAGTTGAAGCAGATCTCAGAATTGTGTGCTGAATGAGTTGTTATTGTATTAAGTAGTTAAACTTGTGTGTTTCTGGCTGTTGAACTTATGTGTTTCTGTTATTTACCATTGGAACAAGTATGTTATTGTATTATGGATGCTTTCTATATGTACCCGATTATTGTGTGTTTCTATATGTACCGGATTATTATGATGTTCTCCACCAAAATATTATGATGTTCTCCACCAGATTATTGTGTGTTTCTATATGTACCAGATTATTATGATGTTCTCCACCAGATTATTGTGTGTTTCTATATGTACCAGATTATTATGAAGTTCTCCACCAGATTATTATGATGTTCTCCACCAGATTATTAGGTGATTTATCAGAATCAAGCACGCATTTCACATTCACAACATGCATTTCACATCCACAGCATGCATTTCATTCACAACATGATTTATCACAGAATCAAGCATGCATTTCATCACATTCACAGAATCAAGCATGCATCACATTCACAGAACCAAGCATGCATTTCATGTCCAGAACCAAGCATGCATTACTACATGTCCATCACATTCAAAGCAACTCAGTTGCATCACTTACATTGTTTCCATCACATACTCTCATTTCACCAAAAGAGGCATACATGTGTGGTAAGGCATATAGTACTAATTGTCCATTACAACACATCTCCCAAAATAACTACATGACAACATGATCCCTAGAAGAATTAGTTGTCTGATGGGCCAACTTCATCACCTGGAACATAGCCACAATTCAAGTAGCTCAATGTTCTAGTCCTCTTGTATGCAGGAGCAGATCCACCTGGAACATCACCCTCTCTCTCTCTCTCTCTCTCTCTCTCTCTCTCTCTCTCTCTCTTCCAGCAGATCTTGGAGCAACAAAGCCATCCCTGCCAGCAGGAGGTGTAGCCCTTGCAGTAGCCCTTGCAGCAGGTGATGGTGGACCAGTTGGTGTAGGTTTTGCAGCTGGTGGTGGACCAGTTGGTTTAGGCTACACAGAAGCAAACAAAATTAGTTGGTGTAAAATACACATAAACAAACAAAAGAAACCAAACTGATAACTAGAGCACTAACCACATGCTTGTTCTTTCTTATCACCAGATCAGGCCTCAAAGGTTGTGAGGAGCTGGTGTATCTGTGCCCTTGCATCTTGCAATTAGAGCATGTAATGGTTCCCACTCTTGATGTATCTTTGGGCTTTGGCACCTCAAACTTTCCCTTCCTCCTCTTCTCTTGCTTACTCCCTTTCTTGATGTGGAAGTAAGGTGGTATGATGTCAGGTGTTGCTGTTTTGGGCCAAGCATGCTGGCCAGGCACTAGGTAAATGACAGGCTGAAAAGCTTTGGCATACATATCTTTCTTGAAGAAATGGCTCACGTAATGCTTAGGTTTCTGCCTGGCTTTGATGATAGCACTGCATGCATGGATACAAGGAAACCCTGTCACATCCCACTTCCTGCATCCACAGGTTTTCTCCAACAAGTTGACAGCATGTGTTGCATCACCTCTAGCATTAGTAACTTGCCACAAACCAACATCTGCAATCCTTGGTGTGCAGAATCTAGAGTGCTTCTTGGCCATTTCTAGTTGCTCACTGAAGTGGGGAGTAATCTCCCATCCTGCCCTAGCATCACCTACCCTCTTCTCATGCATCCTAGTCATCATCTTATCTTTTATCCCTTCAATCATAGTTCTAATAGGTTTCTTCCTAACATCTAGGATATATCTGTTGAAGACCTCACTTAGATTGTTCACCACAAGGTCAGTCTTGTAGTTGGTGTCAAAAGCATGCCTAGCCCATGTGTGCACTAGGATTGCACTAAGCCACTTCCAAGCAGCCTCAGTTTCTTGCTTCATGTTCTCTTTGAGGGCTAAGAGGAAACACTTGGTTGACTGCTTCTATAAGGCCCTAAGTACCAAATTATTTCAAGCATAAGGAGTTTACTAAGTACCAAATTAAGTCAAGTATAAGGAAATTATAAAGTAGCAAATAAATTTAGCATAGGAAGTACCTTTTGTCTGTCAGACATGAATGTATATCTACCAAACTGTCCTTCTTCTCCACCTAGAGCATACTTCAGCTGAGTTAAGAAATAGCACCAATTAGCTTTGCCCTCTTTGGGTACAATAACAAAGGCAATAGGATACATATTATTATTGGCATCTCTGCCTATTGCAGCCAAGATTTGAGCACCAGTGCCTAGCTTAACAAAGCATCCATCAAGCCCTAAACAAATAGCTTAAGTTAGACATTATAATTTAATGAATGGCCCACACACATTAAGAAAACAGATGCTCACCTATGAATGGCCTACAACCATTAAGAAAACCCTATCTGGCTCTATTAATACAGAAAAAGAATCCATGGAATGTGGGCCCAGGATTAGAGTTCTCTAGAGTTGGTGCAGGTGTCACTGTTGTGACAACATCCCTACTTCCAGGGTTAGTATCAATAACAGCTTGGGCAAAATCCCTAAGTCTAACATACTGCTCACTGTGATCACCCATTATTTCATCTAGAGCCAGATTTCTTGCCCTATAGGCCATGTCCTTGTTTACTTCCACACCATGTTGTTGCCTATCTGCATCTATGAGTGACTGAATTCCTGTATTTGGATCAGACCTAAACATACTTGCATATGTGTGAGCTAACCATTTAGCACTCACCCTTGAACTATTAGTGCTTGTATCACAAGTATGTTGCAACCTCATTTTCCTAATATAAAAGGTCTTCTCACCCTTTATCTCTGAAGCTGTCATTTGAAATGAACAGTCCTCATGGATGCAATGCACAATTATTCTTACATTTGAGTTCCTCCAATATGAGTAGTTCCTGTTTTGAGCAATATGCAGATTTATCAAGACATCTCTGAATTGTTGCACATTCACAAAGCACATCTTCAAGCATAATTGTTCATGTGGATGCAACCTTCTCTCATCATACCACCTTCTCTCTGGCCTTTTCTTTGCTCTGCTTTTTCTGCCTTTTGGTGGAACCATGATCAATGGTTCAAATCAAGGAAATCAGGAAAGTTGTAGAAAAGCCCAAATTTGGGGTGCTATAAGATCGCTGTCGCCGCGCCACCGCTGTTTCAGACATGTTGTCTCTGCCACACGCTCGAGAGCCACACCGCCGTGCTACTTGACACTCACCACCCCTAGGCTCGGGGGTGGTGTCCTGCGCTGCCGACCTACGCGCACGGAGATGAGAGGACCCCCCCCCCCTCCCCCCACCCGCCGGAGACAACCAAGCTTCGCCCGGCCGCGCCCTTGGCGGCAGAGGGAGGGGTGTGGGCAGGGGCACACGAGGGAGCCCGTCGGCTTAAAACTATAGTATGTTTATAATCTAGCTAGTATGCACGTGACTATAATATATCAAACAACTGACCACATATTTGCCACTGTCAATCAAGTAAGAAACTACATTCCCAGTCTAAGAAGAAAGGGGGAAAAATCAAACTATATCAACATGTGATCTAGTTCAAGGATCTCATCAAAATAAACCAAATATCAAAAACATTTTCTGATTTATTTTGTCGGGTTGAGAGAGCAAACATTTTAAATTCTGAATTGAGGTTTAATGGAATCTTTGGTGCCATCACGTCGTTGGATTTAGTTGCACGGGATGTTTCATCGCTAAGGAAGCTCCGCACATGGACAGAATTTGAAGCATAGTCCACCCCATCCATGTATCTATGTATGTAATGGATGGTGCACTACAGGACTGGGAAGCTACGCCGACGGCCGGTCGCTACGCCGACGGCCAAACGTCGGGGCCGTCGGCGTAGCCATCGTTCAGGCCAGCCCCGCCAAGCAGCCGTCGGCGTAAAATTGCCCTCGGCATATTCTATGCTACGCCGACGGCTGCCCTCGGCGTATTACCGACACTGCCCTCGGCGTAGCTATTTTTTATTTGATCTTAGTAAACTTTGAAAAATCATAACTAAATCATTCTAATTCGGAAAAATACAAATAATATATCAAAATTTGCAGAAAAATAAGACCTATCTATCTACACTTAAATTTTACACATTTATAAATAAAATTAAGTAAAATATAAAACATTATATATAGTTTAAAAGCGGGCATAAAAAATTCAAAACGATCGAAACAATGCGAAACCTTTATGTGGTGTTATATTATGTGACATAGTTAGAAGGAAAAATATTAAACTTGGTATATTAATTATGTCTCAAAGAAACCTTCACAAAATGAACTATCTCATTCGAGGTTTCTTGGCTTTCGGGTCAAATGACCAATGTTATGGCTAGAATCAAGACATAGTTTGTGATAATGTGCCCATATTATGCATACACATGCATCATGGGATGGCGAACAATGTTGCAGGAGGAAGTTTTCCTTTTCGTCGCACCAAAAGCCATTTCCCATTTTCCGAGCATAAAAAACGGACGGTTTTGTGAAGCAACCACCAAATGGCTAATTCAAAATACTACCACCACATTTTACAAAAATACTATACCACCTTATATGGACAATGTCCCAACAGGGGGACCCGAAACCTTTCCGTCCACCTTTGGTGAAAAAGACAAATTCCTGCCGAATCGGTAGGAAGTGGGTCAGATATGAACTATAGGTACATGATCCGATGCTCATGTTTTTACAAAATCATTTTAGGTTCACAATATGTTATTTTATCAAATATCTAATGAAAGTTTAGCGAGGCTCGCCCCGAGCTAAGAATCTTTATGTCCGTGCTCGACAAAGTTTAACGATAGTTTAAAACGGGCATAAAAATTGAAAAATGATCGAAACAATGCGAAACCTTCGCGTGGTGTCATATTATGTGACATGTTTATAAGGAAAAATAGCAAACTTGATATATTGATTATGTCTCAAAAAACCCTTCACAAAATGACCTATCTCATTCGAGGTTTCTTGGCTTTCGGGTCAAATGACCAATGTTATGGCTAGAATCAAGACATAGTTTGTGATAATGTGCCCATATTGTGCATACACATGTATCATGGGATGGAGAACAATGTTGCAGGAGGAAGTTTTCCTTTTCGTCGCACCAAAAAGCCATTTCCCATTTTCCGAGCATAAAAAACGGACGGTTTTGTGAAGCAACCACCAAATGGATAATTCAAAATACTACCACCACATTTTACAAAAATACTATACCACCTTATATGGACAATGTCCCAACAGGGAGACCCGAAACCTTTCTGTCCACCTTTGGTAAAAAAGACAAATTCCTGCCGAATCGGTAGGAAGTGGGTCAGATATGAACTACAGGTACATGATCCGATGCTCATGTTTTTTTACAAAAATCATTTTTAGGTTCACAATATGTTATTTTATCAAAGATCTAATGAAAGTATAGCGAGGCTCGGCCCCGAGCTAAGAATCTTTATGTCCGCCGTTCGACAAAGTTTAACGATAGTTTAAAACGGGCATAAAAAATTGAAAAATAATCGAAACAATGCGAAACCTTCGCGTGATGTCATATTATGTGACATATTTATAAGGAAAAATAGCAAACTTGATATATTGATTATGTCTCAAAAAACCCTTCACAAAATGACCTATCTCATTCGAGGTTTCTTGGCTTTCGGGTCAAATGACCAATGTTATGGCTAGAATCAAGGCATAGTTTGTGATAATGTGCCCATATTATGCATACACATGCATCATGGGATGGAGAACAATGTTGCAGGAGGAAGTTTTCCTTTTCGTCGCACCAAAAAGCCATTTCCCATTTTCCGAGCATAAAAAACGGACGGTTTTGTGAAGCAACCACCAAATGGATAATTCAAAATACTACCACCACATTTTACAAAAATACTATACCACCTTATATGGACAATGTCCCAACAGGGAGACCCGAAACCTTTCCGTCCACCTTTGGTAAAAAAGACAAATTCCTGCCGAATCGGTAGGAAGTGGGTCAGATATGAACTACAGGTACATGATCCGATGCTCATGTTTTTTTACAAAAATCATTTTTAGGTTCACAATATGTTATTTTATCAAAGATCTAATGAAAGTTTAGCGAGGCTCGGCCCCGAGCTAAGAATCTTTATGTCCGTCGTTCGACAAAATTTAACGATAGTTTAAAACGAGCATAAAAAATTGAAAAATGAACAAAACAATGCGAAACCTTCGCGTGGTGTCATATTATGTGACATATTTATAAGGAAAAATAGCAAACTTGATATATTGATTATGTCTCAAAAAACCCTTCACAAAATGACCTATCTAATTTGAGGTTTCTTGGCTTTCGGGTCAAATGACCAATGTTATGGCTAGAATCAAGGTATAGTTTGTGATAATGTGCCCATATTATGCATACACATGCATCATGGGATGGCGAACAATGTTGCAGAAGGAAGTTTTCCTTTTAACGCACTAAAAGGCCATTTTCTATTTTCCGAGTATAAAAAACGGACGGTTTTGTGAAGCAACCACCAAATGGCTAATTCAAAATACTACCACCACATTTTAAAAAAATACTATACCACCTTATATGGACAATGTCCCAACAGGGGGATCCGAAACCTTTCCGTCCACCTTTGGTGAAAAGACAAATTCTGCCGAATCGGGGAAGTGGGTCGAATATGAACTATGGTACATGATCCGATGCTCATGTTTTTTTACAAAAATCATTTTTAGGTTCACAATATGCTATTTTATCAAAGATCCGATGCAAGTTTTCCTTTTCATCGCACCAAAAAAGCATTTTTCATTATCCGAGCGCAAAAAGGGAATTTTCTAAAGCAACCACCAAATAGCTAATTCAAAAACGGAGGGTTTGTGATTAGTTGATATGGATATCATATTTGGATTCCTCTCATTTTTCTGATCAATTTAAACATATTATTTGTTGAATTTCGATTTACAGATTTAAAGATATTAATTATTCTATATTAAATAGAAAAATACAAAAAAATAAAATTATTATATTTTTATTTAAATTCAATAATATTTTTACTTATTCATTAATATTTACTTAAATAATTGTTTGTAATTTCAAAAAATACAAACATGTGACATGATGATATAAGAGTTAATAGGATTGATATCATAGTATTGACACCAATGTATGAATTACTTTGCGGAAACGGATTCTGAAGGAACGAGGATGTTAAGCGTGCTGAAACTGAAGTAGTATTAGGATGGGTGACCTGCTGGGAAGTTTGACTAAGACTGGAATTTAATCAAATACTAAGTATAATTAGTGTTAAAAATGTTCAAAGTAGAGGATTAACAAGTGAAATAATTCAAAGAATAAAAAAATTGAGAAAAAAATAAAAAAATATTATTTTCCAAAAAAAAATCAAAAAAAAAATATTTTTGCAACCAGTCGACAGGCTATGCCGACGGCCGCTACGCCGACGGCAAAGCCCTCGGCGTAGCATACGCCGACGGCTTGAGTGTGCTCCGCCGAGGGAGATCTTTGCCGAGGAGGCTACGCCGAGGGCAGCCCACGCCGAGGACATTTTGGCCTACGCCGACGGCCTTTTGCCCTCGGCGTAGCGCGCGTGTCCCGTAGTGGTGCTGTCTGTCGCCGTTTGCGTCACATGAACTTGTCGGCTGGGTCGTTGAAGGTTAATTTCCATGAAGTCCTAGCCGGCCGAGCCACACACATATCCATCCATGAGAATATATGCCACTACATCTCTTTTCTTTCGTTTTGTAGCAAAGCTTTAGCTACCATTTCAGGATGGAACATTGGGACCCTATATGGTATAGCTAGCTAGCTAGCTGCGTCTCATCCACACGGCTGGTGCTCCGGGGCGGTGTGGTGCTCGTTGCGCCTTGCCCACGCGCGACCTCCGGCGAGCTCAGGATTGTGTGGGTCGTTTGGCTCCGCTTTCCGGAAAGGCGAGAACGTAGCGGATTCCGGCCGGCGCGCGGCCAGCTTTATTCAGCTGCGTTATTGTACCTTCTTGATCTATCTGCCGCAGCTCCTTTCCATTGTGCTCCACACGTAAGATAGATCCTGAAAACGACGACTTCATTTTATGCCAGCGAGATATTGACCTCAGGGCCGAAGAGAATCGCACAGCCAAGTATCCATTCAGCTGCCAATGGACATCATGATACATATATGACCCTAAAACATGATATATTGGCCATGCTTTATGTACGTGGTCATATGAGTGTCTGTGTGGGATTCATCCTTGTACAAAAAAGTATTTTTGCAAATTTATTTCAATATTTAATAGAAGTCTATATTTAGGACCCTCAGACTACGATCAACCCTAATTCTATTTTGGCACCATAGACTATGATCAAATATATATACAAGCACACTTAATTAAGGAATTTCAATTATTGTCCTTTAGAGAAATAAGATAATAAAATTATCAATCTAATATTTTTATTATCCCGCTGAACATACCGTGTCAGATCACACAATGAATTTGTGCCAAGATATCATTTTTGTCATAATGTTTTTTGGTTTATCTTTGAAGATACTTTTTCTCAACCTTACAAACCCTATAGTATATACTTTAAGGTTGGCTCTGCATCTCTGAGAATTTAGGATGAAAATGTAAAAAATCATAAACATCAGGCATGTTGGAAAATGAGAACCTGCAAAAGTGCATCCAAATAAAAGTTTGACCATTCATGTGTTCTACAAAAAATTAGCAAAAACTATAATGATCTCTTGTCATTTGCACAAGCAGAAAAATCATATGCTTGGTTGATTTTTTGCAAGTTATCATCTCATTGTGTTCATTACATCCATACTTTTTTCTATTTATTTTGAACTAGTTAAACAATCTTATAAGTTTAGTGTTTAACTTGGATGGTTCGTACTCGGTATTTTCAATTATGTATAGTTTGCTAGGGATCATATCGAAATGGGTCCTAGTTGGCATGAACCGTGTCTTCCATGCAATCAGAGTTGCCGACATTTTCTTTTATGAAACGCCTCTTTAGTGTGGGATCGCCAATAGCTACATGGATCCACTACCTTTCCTTGTATTCTCCTTTGACCACTCACAACACGATACGTCGTCTTTGTTCCCATCTACGTCTCTTTCCTGATTGCTATACCGCCAACGTGTCGCCACACCTTCGGTCGCTTATGTAGTACCTCCATATATTCTTCCAACATTTTTGCACATTTTCCCCCGCAAAAATGAGGCCACCACAGATCTCACAAGCATAGGTGACATGAAGACTGCATAAGTCTTCCTATCTTGTAGCTACTGTTCATGTCGTAATTTTAGTGTGCACTTGGTTTTTTTTAAGTTCATTTATGAGTGATGTTGTGGTTTTGGAAAATTCACCATAAATGATTCCAACTTTTAATAGTTCCCTGAAGCTTGTATGGCTTTATTTGAAAGTTCGCCAAAACCGGACGAAGTTTACCCAAAAACTAAAACCGTTGTTTGATCCTCTAAATTTAGTTGTTCGGAAGAAAGCGGGGAAAGAGGTTGGGTCGAAAGCGACCACTCCAACGGGTGGACCTTGTTATATGTTGATCCAAATTCTACAAAGTATAGGCCAACTTCTGACGAGTGGAGCGAGGCCCGTCGCCGGAGGCTTGGGCCGATATATAAACCCCTTGTAAGCCGCCAGTTGGGATGAGTTACATCTGTGAAATCCCCGGTGTTTGTAAACACTCCTCGATATAGTGAAGTTTCGCTGGCTGACGCCCGTGGTTTTTTCCTCTCTTTGTTGGAGAGGTTTTTCCACGTTAAATATGTGTCCCCCTTGCTGTGTTTTTCGTTTTCGTTCTTCGTTATCTTCTTGTCGCAATTGTAACAGACCTTAACACGCCTTTTCCCTTTGGCCATGTACAAATGCATGAATCTTCTCATACCACCTTTCTTTCTCCTATTTAGAATTGTCATGGTTTCCATTTATTTCCCTGCCTGGCCCGGCTCTAGCTATAGCTTCTTCTCTTTTCTCGGATGATTCCCTAAGAGTGACACGCAAAAGCCACAAATATCTAGTTGTGTCTTTTGTGTGGACTAGCATGCATGAGATAACGTGGGATTCGATCCCGACAAGGAACGCAAAAAAGGTGGCGCCAAAATCGTCCACGTACGCAAGAAATGAATCCATGGATGATATCTATTGCTCCCCGCCCATTAGTCCTTGTATCGCCTTTTTGCTAATCCTGCGATCGAATCTTTGTCTTGTTAGTTAGCTAGCTAGCTAGCAGGAGATATTCACAGCCCTAGCTAGCTAGCTACAAATTACTCCCAGTCGCTCGAAGCTGCTGCTGCACTCCCTTCTTCCTCCTCGTCTCCTCCAGACACCACACCAGAACAAACGATCGATCTTGAGTTCATGTCCATGTCATGCGGCGTGTGCGGTGTGGTGGGCAACTGCCTCTGCCTGCACAACCACCACAACATCAACATGTTCCCCGTTCAACGGCACCAGCCGCCGCTGCTGGAGTACCAGTTCTTCGGCAACGGTTCCGGAACTACATGGCTCCCGCCACCGGCTGATCACCACGGCGGCAGCAGGCTTCCGGCGTTTCATGATCTGGACTACCCACCACATGCACACCAAGAAGCATCAGCTGCTGGGATGATCACGTTCCAGGTGGACGCTGCCGGCGGCCGGTACATGGCGCCACCGGCTAGGCCGCCCACCACCGTGAGTGCTGCCTAATTAACTTGTGTGTACCATCATCCACCATCGAATCTCACTCATGCGTACCATCATCCACCATGGATCGCCCAGTGCACCAGACTTGTGGTTAATTCTTTCTTCTGCTAGCTCGATCACCTTCCTAGCTAGCTAGTTCACCACTTGTGTTTTAATTTATGCTGCTAGCAGACCCAATAATCGACTCCCTTTGAGAGAAATTAATCGGGAGTCAACAGAGATACTATTAGCTCCAATTAAGCTACCCAACAACAACACATACGTACTACACATGAGTTGGTCCTGCGACAAGTAATTTGTCACTGCAAGATTTTGGCAAAATATTGCCTAAAATCTGTCTAGCTAGGATCAATGAACCTGCCACAAGTAATTTGATTCAGAGGTAGTACCAACAGATCTATCCACTTCCGCAAAAAAAAATACAGATATGTCCACGTACATGCATATACCAGTACCATCAGAACATCTTTTTTGTCAAAAAAGAACACACATAGTTTCAGGTATCAACGTATCGATACATATTATTTGGGGATGAAGTCATCAGTCGGTACGATCTGCAGTCAGCTATACAATATCTAAATTTGCAAGAAAAAAAGGGTTAACTCAATCTCCCCACAGCTGGGAGGAAGACCTATAAGGTAGCTAACACATGACGTGCTTGAGTTGTAGCTAGCTAGTACTCCCCCCTTTTCAAAATATAAGATGTTTTAGATTTGTGAAGAGAATGTATCTAGACTTGTTTTAGTATGTATGTTTACTCATGTTTGGAGTGAATCTAGACACTAAAACAAATCTAGATACATTTGGTTCACAAAGCTAAAACATCTTATATTTTAAAAGGGAGGGAGTAGCTAGTAATAAAGTGGTGAAGATATATAACAACAAGTGCCCTTTAATTCCACGATCCCTGTATTTGCTTGTATCAGTGAGGCGTTTACACCGTTAAAGTAATTTCTTGCCAAAATTCATCAAAGGAAATGTATACATACATATTAATGTAATGGATATGCATAATCCTCTCATTTCATGTGGTCAACAATCGATTTGGAAAATATTGTTTGTGTTTTCCTCTTGAGTTATGTCCTCTCAAAACTGATCTATGATGATTGGATCTCTAAGTTTATATACTGCCAGCAGGTTCTTGCAATAGTTGCTGAAATGCCTAGCTGCTTTCTTGATAAAAACAGTCAAGTTTAGGTCACGATCAAATCCCTGCACATAAGTAGTATTGAATGGTTAGGAAACAAGTTAAGATTGTTGTGTGATGTAATTCACTTTACATATATGCAATCAAGTTCGTGACTGAATTATGACACGACCATAGAACATGAACGCGATTTAATGTAGCGGTTCAAAAGCGTCACCTCAAATAGTCTGGGTAGCTTGCCCTGGGGAAGGGGATAATGCTAACAATATCGTGAAAGAGATCAAAACTAAGTTGGTTAGGGACTCACTAAATTCCTTCATGAAGGATGATTGATTAGTATACGTAATTAATTTCCCTCAAATGATTATTTTATTGTTATGTGTAGATGCAATTATATGGGGACACACTCAATGACACCGCGCGCAGTCAGGCCATACTGGCTATCGATGGGGAGATGATGATGGTGGCGGCACATCATCAGTCAATGCAAGAGAGAGAAGCGAAGGTGATGAGGTACAAGGAGAAGAGGAAGAGGCGGCGCTATGAGAAGCAGGTCCGCTACGAGTCAAGAAAAGCTTATGCCCAGCTGAGGCCACGGATAAAAGGCCGCTTCACCAAGGTACATGAAGAAGTCACCGTGCAATCCTCGCCGCCACCATCAGCCTATGATCCAAGTAAACTCGATCTCGGATGGTTCCATCAATAAGATAAGATACAAGCTAGCTATTACGATCCAATGGATTTCTAGTGGATCCTCCGTTGAATAGTTGTTGTCCAAGTAAAAGGGTCAAGTGTCAGTAAAAGTGGTTTTCATGATTTGCCAAATAAAAATGGTGAGTGGATAAATTGAAATGTATGTATAGAACATCTATGTATGTGTTATGTGTTACTTTAGAATGTTTAATTTTGAGTCTAGCTACCTAGATTGAGGTTATATATGGTAATATTGCACACAAGTGTTTTATATTTTGCTTTTTGTAAAATTAATTATATTAATCACTTACTATGAATTGCATCTCGTAATTACACTCGTGTAAATTATGAGGTGTACCATGTATGGGTGTAAGATTTGACTATCCCAATTCCCACTTATATTAGTTATTATGCCTTTCTACTATCAGGTAAGATAGATTCTTTTCTAAAAACACCTAGTAGACTTCAAGATAGACCAAGACACCATATGTGCCTTCCTATGGAGGAACGTCGCATCCAAGCGAAAGAATATTATGCCTCAAGTCGTTTGTTTTGAGGTAAATAGGCTACCACCATATTTTTGAAGAAAATATTATTTGATATTGTGTGGTGTTTATCATTTTAGCTTGATCATGTCACAAAATATATGTCGATTTTCTAATGCTACATGTTAACAATAACAAATGGCACTTTTGGACATTAATATACTACATCGATTTTATTTATGCTGCATGTTATCATCATTAGTTAAAAACAAAAAAATATAAGTTTGTCATGCATTACGATCCATGTCTCTTCTACATGTGTTTTATTTTGCATATTTTTTTTTTTGAAACGAGTATATATTAATACCCAGAGATATCAATTACGCTTAGCCTGTACAACAACGTATGCCCTTAGTGGTCTTACGAATGCACACAGCCCAGCAAAAAAGAAGAAGAATTACAAAAAAAGTCCCTCTATAGAGAACGATTCCTCGAAACAACGACACTAACACCGCCAGAACAACACCAGTAGTCCAACCACTCCAATAGCAATGCCTTCGAGAAGGAAACGGTACACAAGCGGCGTCATCGCCGATCAAAGGTCATAGGTTTTCACCCTGAAGAAAGTCTTCACTCGCAAAATAATGCCTTCAACGAGGCTATTGCTAGGCACAACCAATTAAGGACAGACCTTGGGTTTTCACCCTGCAAGGTAAGACTAAGAACTCATCCTGGTTGTCGTCCGTACAAACAGTTGATGCCGCGAGTCATAGATCATGCAGTCAGTTTCTCGTCGCCACAAAGACTCAAATCATCATTGCTTCCCTCATGTTCTAGTTTTCCTAGCATTCTCCGCATCTGACTTCATCATGGATCGTCGAAGACATTGACACATGATGGTAATAGATATCAGAGCTTCGCAACGCTCCCGCTGAAACCAAACGGCAAGAAAAAACATGGGTTCGCCCGACCGAATCCGATCCAGCAATCTCCAGGCATAGTCGCCCATAAGAATTTGCCGGTGAAACCTTCCAGAACTCGTCGCTCCAGACCAATTCAACGAGGACATGCAGCCAACAGATCTTCGTCTTTGCGCGGAAGAAACCCTAGGACTCCTACCATTATACAGACGAAATGAGCGGTCTCCATACCGTCGGCTTCCGGCGAACGGAATTTCTGCATATAATGATGTTGCGAGCTTGTTCCCCTTTAAAAAAATATGCGCACGGTTTGGAAGCTATTAGTATCACTTATGAACATATAATGGGTTGATCGTGATTCCACGTCTCATTGAGATCGAGGACGTTGCATCTTATTGTTCTCCAACACTACAGAGTAGACAAAGACAGGATATATGTGCAAAGCTGGGCTCCTACAATCTCTCATCCCAGCCCACGGACCATTCTGGCACGAGTCAGACAAACTATATGATCCAAGGCACACTTCGTTTTTGGTGATTCCTATATAACGCGCGTTACATCGCCGACGCTCACTGGAGCCACCTTCGTGGGCTAGCCCGGGTACGTCCCTTTATTCGTTTTTCCATTTCTTTATTTGTTTTTTCTTTTCCTTTTATTCTATTTTCTTTTCTCTATTTGTTTCTGTTTTATTTTTAAAATCTGACCATTTTTTAATTTGAACACTTTCAATTGAAACAATTTTTACAATCTGAATATTCATAAAATAAGATATGTTTTAGATTTGAACATTTTTAGAACCAGATTTTTTCTAAATTTTTAGCTTTATTGAAACCTGAACAATTTCAAAAAAGAATAAATAAAAGAAAAAACATAAAAAGAAAGAGAAAAACAAAAAAAAAGAATTAGCATGCTACCTAGGCCGGACCACAACGCAGAAGGTTTCAGGCGCAGGCTCGGTAACGGTTGGAACGTCCGGTTATGCAACAAGGATTTGATCTCTTATTGGTAAAGCAACACACCTCACCTCTGGAGAGTGTATCAAAATATGACATGTTACTCCCTTTTCGAGAAGGAGGTTTGAATGGGGCATGAAAGAAGCTCTATGAAGTTCTAGTGAACTTGTAAAGACGGATGGATATAGCTTTTCAGAATAAAAGCAACATTTAAAGAAATATTTACGAAAATCTGCATAGTGTAACATCCCAGCATTAGAGCTTGGAAATAAACTGAACTCAGATATGTGCATTGCATTCATGCATAGAAAATCCGAATAATTTTCGCGCTTTTAAACAAAACTCGTCAAAGTGATTGAAGCTTCTCTTAACTTGATAGAATTGAAGTAGATCATCAAGTTGACTGCGATAAGTTTCAATATGACCTTTGCTAAAACCTTATTTTGGGTACACATGATTTGATCTAAGGGTAAATCAAATGCAGTAAAACTAAATCACAACATCTTACTTAATGATTGATACCTGATCTTTTAGAGATATTATATACTAATACTCATTACACAACTCGTGAATACCAAGTGTAGAATACAACTCAAGTAATAAGAATCCAATAACCAAAATGTTGATGTATCAAATTCTCATCCATTCCTACCATGAGCACCATGGTAGATCTTTAACACTAATTCCTTATCACTTGTTGAGTTGGAAGGAAATCAATTCAAGACCATTCACCATATATCTTTCTTTCCATAACAATTTTTATCATATCTATTGAACCACCTCCTTGCATATGTTGTTAATCAATGTTGAAGGATCAACTATTGATTTATCAATCCTTGATCTATTAACTCTTGTTATTATCATAGCATTCACTTAAAGCCTATAAATAAAGGTATATATATAAGGTAAGGAAAGAAGATTATAAGGATGAATTCTAAAGATAGTTACCAGGAGTAATCCTATTGGATCAAGTAGATATAGTCAATGAATAAATCTCCTAGTCAAATAAAGATATTAAGAAGATAATTATAATACAACTATAGTGTTGTATTGATAGAGCCTTGATAGCCAACAGGAAACCCGAGTCATGAATGACACAATGATTATTGTGTTCATGCTCAAGACATTAAGAGTGAATGATGATATCTTGTATAAGTGATATTGGAGGTAGAATATAATTAAACCCTAGTATAGATATATTATCCCAGATTATTTATAACAAGTCAAAGTAGTATAATGTAAAGGTGCAGTAGGATTTGAAATATAAATCTATCAAAGTAACAGTAGTGATGGATGATAAAGGAAGTGTATAAATGGATTAGAGGTTATCTTTATTAGAGTAGTCTGATATAACCAAGTATAGATATGAGAAGATTATGAAAAGCTTCAGGGACAAGCTTCTAAGGTTTATAAGTGAGATTACAAAGTAATGTGTGAAGTAAGAGAGGAATCATTCAAGTGGAATTAGAATCATAAGAAGTACTCTAGAGATGAGAGTTATCTTTGTTAGAAGATCATATTGAGCTTTAGTGTCAAGATCATTGCATTCACAAATGGATTTAGGAGGAGAAATTATTGACACGAATATTCTTGTGAAGTAAAGCTCATCATGTTAACACATGATGATTGATATGAAGGAGTAGCATATCTAAGAAAGGAATTCTTTCAGTAGTAGTCAAGAATTATGAAATATGGAAGATAGAAATTCTTGGTAAACACTCAACTTTAAATCTATAGTCAAACTCAATATCTATTCATCGGTATGATCAACCATTTTATTGCCACAATGGCCTAAAGGAATATTTTCATATAGTAAACCACTGAAGTATATCTTGCCATTTCACAAACATTAAAACAATAAGTGCCTAGGAACTCTAATTATCAACCCTTACTTTTAAGCCATTCTAAAAAGAACAACTCTATTACTTAACCTTAAATAATGGTATCATTTCCAATCATAAGCATAAATACAATATGTCTTAAACCTTAAATGTTATTCCTACATATTAGATCATGAATAAATTTAAGTCCCCTAAAACAGATAGTAAACAATTATAATCTTAAACCCTAAATTCTATGCAAGTTATAACTAACTAATTATCTTAAAATCATGAGAATAACACTAATCATTTTTAGTCCTCAAGAATTACACGTGTCAGATAATAAGAGCGATTACTATATAAAAATTCCTTAAATGATAAGTTTATAATAATTAAATATCATGGTTTAATATTAATGCATCCCTTAATAAATTATGATTTATTTAGGTAGTCAAAATTATAACATAAATATCTACAAAATATTAATAGAAAAAGGATCTAAATAAAGGAAATAAGGAGAATATAAACATTATATAATAAAAGTTCACAAAAGGAATTCTAAATACACTTTAATTATGCTGCATTAATTACCAAATAAATTTTATAAAGTTAGATTCAAAACAAATGTAAAATACAAATCTGAAAAATGAATTAGAAAATAGTAAAAGAAAATAGTAAAGGAAAAATAGAAAGAAAAAGAAATCTGGCCCGAGCAGCAGGCCGGCCCAGAGTTTCCTCTGCCTATCCATCGCTCCTGAGCCGCAGTTCTCATCGCCTTGCACCACGTACCTAATCAATTTTACACCTAATCATTGTCGTCTCCGGCGCCTGTTTCGGCAGCCAGCTTCGCCGACGTGGAGATTCATGCTGCCGACAACCGGAGGGGATAAGGAGGCCACGATGACACCGCACTGCTTCATCCTCATCCACTCCCTCTCCCTCTAGATCTTTCTCTCTCGATTCCTCCTGTATCCGAAAACGTAGCTCGCCGGAGTCACACATCACCGTCGATAGAGGCCACCCCAGAGTCCGTGGCTTGGTCGATGAGAACCGCTATGACATTCTCTTCAACCTAGTAGGCAAAATAGAACAAGGGGAGCTCGGGTAGGTGCGAATTTCATCGTTTCCTTCTGTCGGAGTTCGTTAGAGAAGTTGACCGTGTAGTCGCCTCCGACCACGCCGGTCCTCGTCGACCTCTCTATCGTCATCATGGTGAGTTCCTGAACCCTCCAGTACCCCTCAGTCGTGTTATCTTGTTGTAAATCGCCGTCTCACCTTAAGACACCGTCGGAGCTCGTCGGAGTCGAGTCTCCGATGACCATTTCCGAGCGGCACCGCCACTCTAGGGTTCAGCAAGTCACGTTGATTCGAACTAAGTTAGTTTCGCTTGCTGGGGCCCCGTAGATCGTCGCCAGCGACCACCAACTGACAGTGGTGGCCGTGCTGACGTCATAGCGACGTCATGCCGACATCACCCTTGACCTAGTCCACCGTTTGACCGGTCCACTTCTTGCGTGGCATGTCGACGTGGCCAGTACCCCACCTGTTTGTGAGTAGGGTATGTTTGGGTGTGGTGTGAAAAGTTATTTCCTGTTTAGGAAATAGATTAAACATTATAAGTCTAAATATAAATATTTCCAGAAAATAAATAAAATGATGAAACATTATAAATTCAATTACTTTTATTTTATCATTCAGAAAAATATGTGTAATATATTAAAATGTTCAAGAAAATAAAATATATAATTTAATTATATCATCCAACATCATTATGTTAAGTTTTTAAATAAATATTATTTAATAAATAATTTATAAGTAATAAAACTTTGATAATTTATATTTTAATAATGGTAATTAATAAAAATATAAATAATATACCAAAATTCTTAGAAAAATAAGAACAAAAGTTTAATATTATAATCATGTATTATTATTTCACTTAATTAAAAATCTATTATTTATCAAGTGATTAGATATTATAAAAATCACATCTTATTATTTATAAATCACAAAAATAAATATCATATACCAAAATAATCACAAAAATAATACATATATGTTAAAAATATAACATTCCACTTTTTGAAGTAAGTAAAAGTCTAAAACTCTAATAAATTGAGTTTAAACTTATTTTCTTAATTAATAATTCTTAACAGGGTAAGTAAAAAATTGCTAATATTTTAAGATTAGCTAATTGAGGTCTAATAAATAGTATTAGTCTTAAATATTGATAATATATGAATACAAAATGGTTCAACACATTTTAAATAAATCTTATTGAATATCATTCCACCAAAAGTGTAGAAATATCTTTAAATAACATCCTTATCAAATATAAAATCTTCAAGAATAAATTGTGGCTACATAAAACTTATTCCTTTACTTCAACCACAAGTTATCAACATACCAAAATACTATAGTGAATTCATAAGTAGTTAGGTAATATTATGGCCTTGATTACAACTCATAACCACACCTTCATAAGCAGATAAAAGTTTCCATTCCATTATAAAATTAAGAAGCCACTACTCAAATAGAAGTCATACCATTCTTAAGTAACTTTAAAGAAACATTATAAAATGAACAAGTACAGATATCATAAGCATTATACCTTAAGATCATCTATGTTCTTAAAGTTAACTTTAGTCCATAAGACTTTAAATATAATGCTAAAGACTTTATTATATGTTTTATAGTTAACTTTGGTCTATTTTAATTAAGTAGTAAAACATCTCAAATCCAAACTATTCAAGCAAGCGTAGAGAACATCAATCACATCCTATCAATCATATTCTAAAAGCCATCAGGGTTGCTTAAACCTTAGCAAAGAAATCTTTTCTTCAAATGTTATTCTTTTTGCCACTTCAAACAACAAATCTTAAGATAATATCTCCAACACTTAACAACTAAACTCAAGGACGTTCATCATAGTCAACAGATGACAATTAATCATAATCACATTGTTTTAAACTGTACTTGTATACTTCGGATTGTTAAGTGCCTTATAATTGTCATTAATTGTAAAGTAAAGTTTAAAGATATAATAATTCTTACATGAGCAGCCTTGCGTAGCATTCTTCATTTGTATACCTTATTGGTTGTATGGTATTTTAATTACACATTGTTTCTCACACTCTCACCAGCCTTAATAAGAAGCACAAGTACAAAACTTATCTAAAAGTATAACACATTCTAAAGAAACCTTTCTAGTTTCCAAACCCTAGATCAACGTTTATTCTGAGGATACGAACTTACCAAATTACATTACATTACTTATGCATAATAGCATCCTGCTTCTTTAAACATTAGTCCTTACCGGACCAATGATGCTGATTTCAGATATTGGATCTTATATTGTCTTGAAGACCGTGAGTGTATAACCTTGCAATCACAAAAGGCAAGTTCACACTTGCTCATGTCCTTTGATTATTTTCTGTAAAGTATTTTGCAAATTCAGTGGTGTCATTATCTGCATATCAAAAAGGTCAGAAAACACTATTTTCATAATAATATGATTATAGGTTATTTACCATGAGGTAATAACCTACTATGAAAGTTCCGGTGGTAAAGGAACATATTATCTAGGACTTAACAACCCATGTCGCAAGTGATTCTTGCGTCGTATATCACACGTTGACCATGAGATTTGGAATGGGACGGAGAAGTCAGTTGTATCTTCTTCCTCTCGCATGTAGCCGGATGTGCAGGTCATGGCTGTTATCCTCGTAGCGTGCATTAATTGGTAATTTGTAGAGGATATGCAGCATATGGGTGAGAACCCTCAACATCCCATGATAGTTCTGGCATCTAATGGTCTGTACTAAACATTGCCGTAATTCAATGAGTGGGCATGGTGTACACCAAGGAGACATGCGGGGTCGCGAAGGAGGCAGTGATTGGCTTGGATCATCTTCTGGGCCCCACATCACGGAATTGTGGACGGGAATAAGCTGCCCGGTTGTGGAACAAAGAGATGATCTCTCATGGGTAAAGTAACGCACCTCTGCAGAGTGTAAGAATTGTAACTTCTTACTCCCTATTCCGGGAAGGAGCTGCGAACGCGGCGGGAAAGGAACTCCATGAAAGTTCTGGTAACCCGTGAAGGCTGACGAGCATAGCTTTTCAGAATAAAAGCAACCTTTAAAGAAATGTTTACGAAAACTTGCATTGCCTATGACCTATGGTCTGTGGCTGTAGATATAGTGCATCAAACACTCTTTTCTAGTGAACTTGCTGAGTATGCTTGGAATCAATGTATCTTATTAACCCTTGCTAGATCCGAAGCCAATAAGACAATGTATACACCAAGTTATGCTCCAGGAATCATCATCAAAGGCTCAAGTTCTTCAATGAAGTCAAGGAAGTCAATATATACATCAATACAAGTGAAGACGAAGTTGATAATTAGATAGAAATATAATCACTAACCTTTTAACCTACTGCTGTAGTATAATGCAATAGCGGCAATACCAGCCAAATAGTTTGATGCTAACTTATTAGCATAATATTTTTGAGTTGATTATTTCTGATACTTCTTTGTAAGAAGTTTCTTTCTCTCTCTTTAATCTAAAGTGTTCTTTGGATCTTATGTCAAGAGTCGAGTTGTAACCTTTAGCCATGTCTTGGACCTGCTGTGTTTCTGTTGTACCACTCTGAGGGATGTAATACTAGTGAACGGTGTTTCATTGGTGTTATATCAACGACTATAGTATACTACATCATGTAGTGGTATGCTGGGTCACCGCACATAGCCTACGTCCTATGATCTATGGCTGTAGATAGTGCATCAAACACTCCTTTTTAATGAACTTGGTGAGTAATACTAAACCATACCTTCTTAACCCTTACTAGATTCTGAAGTTGTTGAAGACGTCATCAACTCCAACTGATGCTCAGTAGGACCTCTACAAGAAGCCAGAGTTATTCGGTGAAGCTAGTGAAGTCAACGACTACATCATTCAAAATAAAGACAAAGCTCCAGAATAGATAAGAATACAAATCTCTAGCTCATAAAAACTAATTCTGTAGAGCATTGCGTTAGCAGCAATTGCAGGCCATATAGTATTAGAGGTAGACTTACTCATACTATAGTTTATAAGTTGTTATTCTGGTTCTTCTTTTGTAAGATCTTTCTTTCTCTATAAACTCGAGTTGTTCTCTGGATCTTTTGTAGTTTGTAATCTATAGCCATATCTTGGACCTGTGATGTTTCTATTGTACCACTATGAGATATATAATACTAGTGGAATGGTGTTTCATTGGTGTTATATCAACTATTATAGTATACTATATCATGTAGTGGTATCCTGGGTTACCACGAGCTAGGACTATCCGGAGAGTACTCTAGAACCATCTCATGATTCATTGCTTCTTCCGCTGCGGTCAATATATTGATAGTTTCACTAAACCTCTTGTTCATCCTGGTCTGAAGAACACTCAGGACGGTCCTAACATAAGACATCGGGAGTGAACCTAGTAGGACTCTTCACATAATGATGATCGATAAAGTGTTTCTCTGATGCGCCACTAACTCGATCGTCAAATTCCTTGTTTTTTGAAGCAGTGGAATCCGCTTTGTAGACGTTAGGTCCAGGAGAAGCTGGACGCCATGCTTTGACATCTAATAGAAGAGGCACGACACATCTCTCCTTCTCCCTACCGTTCTTGAGTCTCTAATGTTTTATGGGCTCGTCCTTCGCTGCCTGAGGTATGCTTTATTTTTAGTTTGGGCTGGATTGTGCTATGACACAAGCATTTGTTGTTTATTTTTGTAACTTGTGAACTTTGTATGGATGAATGCTTTATTTATAAAGCGGGATGAAATCCTGTTTCGTGGTCATGTCATATATGCATGTTGTACTATGTTATGTTCACTTCAACCATGTTATTTTTAGTTGTAATTGAAACTTGCAGCGCCCGGGGCGAGGCTGGTCGCAAGCGGGCAGTATAGGGGGTGGGGGACGACACAGTGATTGTCGGAAGGAAGTAGATGAGTAGAATGGAAAAATGAAAAGGGCACAAAGTATTTAAAAAACACTGATAGGTGGACCCTTTAGTGGCAGGTTTATAATTATAGTGTTATTTTAGGGATTCTATTCTGTCGGGATCCGCACGAAACCGTAAACATGTTTTTTAGCGTCCCTTATATGTGTTTTTAAGGGCTGATATTTGCAGGATCTCCTATAGATGCTCTAATAGTCATTAATTAATCTCTAATCCCCAATTAATCTCTAAACTTTAAAAGGCAATTTGGTATTTTATCATTAATTAATCTCTAATTGTCAATTAATTATATTGGTCACCTAGATCTAAACTTAAACCCGTAATACACATGTGTATATGTGTATATCCATGTATTGCTATATTGGGATCAATGTAACTAACCACTATTCTGGACATAATGCCCTGATAGACGCGGGTGAGGACGAGGACATGGCCACCAGAAGAAGCGATGGCAAAGGTAGCGGCGCAATTTCCTTTTCACTATGTTTGTCCCCTTCCATTTTGCACCGAATTCGCGAGTCGTCCCTATCTCAATTATAAACCATTGCGCGCACAATTAGATGATCGAATTCATTTGGCAACAATGACGCTCGATATTTATAGGAGACAACTACTGCTCGCCGCCGGCAGTGCCGAGGGCGTGCTATCGCTCGTCGCCAGCAAGGACGGAGCCACCATGAATCGTGAGCACCACGATATACAGATTACATGTGTATATGGATACCAACGTGTTTATACAGGCTATATATAAATTAATAATTCGTTAAGGACTAGCAATCTAGCATTCCCTTACTTATGAAGAGGTACAAAGCGATCTTAGCCGTTACTGTGTTTAAAATCTAGATAGAGAAGAGCACTGGAGCAGAAGTGATGGTCTATACATACCGGCCCTGAAGGATTGGATCAATACAAGAACAAAATATGGAGAGCAAGCGAAATCCACATGAAAATCTAGCCAGATTCTATAACACCTGCAACCATGCATGGAGTTATGAAGATCATAACGCCTACTGGTTGGGCACTACGACGCAAATGGGTTAGATTCCGTAAAAAATAAATGGTTTTGCTATTTCTCAGGCGCCTGAGAAATAGTTATTTCTCAGTCATCTTGTTCATCGTTGGATTTTGGTTTCAAGATTCGATTAAGCCATCTGGTTGCAGTTTTTTGTTTGTAAACCACGTATGTTTTCATTCGATTGAGCCAGCCAAGTCAGCCGACAACGTAGGCGTTCCCAAAAATAAAATAGGGTTATATTTTTTGCAGAACTTGGAAACAGGTCGATTGTCGCGAGGTTAGCACTCCGTTCCATGGTGGCGTGTACCTGGACAGGCATGTGTGAGCCCGACGAGGCCACGATGATGAATGAGAGTCAGAGAGAGGACCCGGGGGCGGCCTCTACAGCAGGAATCCTGCAAAAGGGAAGGATGGCACCTCGCAGAGCTCAACAGTTCTTATCCGCAACTTTCCTAGCGCTTCGCCATGCCGCTGCTGATTTCCTGCCTTTTTACACTATACCCGATGGAGTAAATAAAATTCTCTTCAACAAGAACGTCATGTCATACGATAGCACCCTACCACACCTGCAGCCATCGCTGCCGAACCATTGGGCTTCTGTCACTTGTCAGGCAGCAAGCAAGAGGAGGAGACATGTTTGTGAACAGTTCTTCTCTCTCTTTTTTCACGCGGTGTATGTTTCTTTTTCATGGAGAAATGTAGCCGAAGATACGCATGGGGAGAAAAGCCTAACTCCAGATCTCGGTGTCCTTCTTCACGGCATGGCTGGTGATACCTGACATCGTAACGAGACACGCGCGACACGTACCGGCAATACCCGAACCCATCTCTTCCGTACGTAGCACAAGCGAGTTGCACTCGCCCATCACCGTCAGCGACACCGGCGACTAGGAGCGACGGGCACATGAGCCGTCGTGCTCCGGCGACACGTCCCTCTTCGGCAGCTAGCAGTGACGGCACACCCGAAAGACCACCAGGTGGCACGTGCGTGCTTTAGCCTCTATCCCGACACAAAAACTTCTCCAAAAAAGGGGTGCTGAATCTCCTCTGAAGATTTACAGCTGACGTTCTCGGCAACCCCTGCCCGACAAGAGCCATCTGGGAGTTCAGGATATTCACGGCCACGCTCAGAAGAAAGTGCAGAACGCATCCATCCTTTCACCAGACTGGCGCGTGCAGAAATGACCAGCGAAAACCATCCATCCATCCCAAGTTCGAGTGTTGGGCGAGAAGAGGCAGGCCGCATCGAGATCGGCGTGGATGAAATTTCACTTCAGACGTCGTCAACTGAACTGTGCCGCATGGGCGCCATCATCTCCTGAGTGCTGCCACGGCAGAGCACAGAGATTTTGGCGCCACTGCAGCCGCCGTCGGCGGCAGCAGCGGATGAGCTGACAAGCACGGGAAAGCGTACGTACTTCCGGCAGCGCCATGCCCATGGCCGTGGCCATGCTTTGACGCCGCCGCTGCTTTTACTGCACGGATCTCAAGGGGCCAAACAATAGTAGGACAAGAGAGCTTGATGCATGGTCACCCCCCAGACTGTGTATTATTGCTTCAGGACTGCTGGAGGTCAAGAAGCCTTTCTGGAGAGTAAGTTGCACAGCCTAACTTGACAGGGCAGTTTCACCTTCCTCAGAATATTATCATGCATGGCAAATAAGTGAGGGATTTAGATGAGAAGGGACATGACAATGCAGGAGATAAAAGGCCAAGATCTGAGCACACACACACACACACACAGCTTTAAACAAATGTATTGAGACAGGCATCAGTGAGTGAGAGATCGAGTCCCATACATACATACACACATACAGTACATACATACCCAGGGTTGGGATGGTCCATGAGAGCCAACTGCAACTGCACCATCCCTATCTAGAGGGTGAGGCCCGCCTGCACAAAGGTCCCCCCCACACTCAAAGGCCAGCCACGCCCACCTGACCATGTCTACCACAACCACCAGGCCTCCCAACACACAGAAATGGAGGCATCAATGTGCACAGTTCAAACATTTACTCGCAGCACCAGGCTATCAATGGCTGCTCAGATGTAGAAACAAATCAAATGAATCGAATATGTGCACCCCCCCAATCCCCAGGGCTGAATTTCTCCTATCCAACAGCAGCGAATTCATTCTACCTCCCCGCTTGCCACCCCGGGCAACGGGAGTTCAGCTTGCCAAAAACATATGTTCATCCTCTCTCTATATATTTACGGAGGGCTCCTACAAGGAGTCTAAACACAGAAAAGAAACAACACCCCAAGTGTTGGTGCACAGACCCCACATGGATTGCATAATTCTGCGGGGCGAGGCGATCCGTCTTTCTTTTCTTTCCCCGGGCCGGCTACAATTGCGTCGACGCTGGCGAGATCTTGGGAGGACCACTGAGGCTACATACAACTTATGGTCCACAAGCATGTTAGCACAAGAACCAACCATGTGACACTTTGTACTGTAATAATGTTGCTGGAGGAGCGTCAGCTCAAGGCAACCCCGGCCCGGCTTCTCTAGGCATCAAACCAATCTGCTACCATGAACTGGTGAGGTGGATGGAGGCAATGGAGATAAGATGCCTGTCTTGTACACCATGTCAAACCTGCACTGGCAACCCATAGTTCTGGAATGACCTGATGTGGCCATCCCAGCTTGCACTGACTATGACCTGGCCCCAGGCATGGGTAGCAGCGTTCTGGCAAGACGCCTTCAGGAACTTGAACTGGGATTTACGCAATGTCGATGTCGCCACTGAATTGGATGGCAACTGCTCCTCTGGCCACGTAGCTGTTCCCCTTGGAGCAGACTCTGCAAAGAACGCCCTGCTAAGGGTGAAGTTGCCAGATGGTAACCGATACACGTTATCACCACCGCCAAGGGACTCTTCGGTGTGGCAGCATTGCGTGCTGTCCTGAATGTCGCACAAGTCGTCGGAGACTTCTTGCCGTAAAGAAGGGATGTTGCAGGACAGCGAAATGGAATTCCTTGACTGCGAGGCGTTCCACGGTATTGCGACGGAGACATCATTGCAGAGAAAACGCTCGTATGACCACACGTTCTTCACACGGCTTGTGATTGGGGCAAGTTGGTTTGCATAATTCCACATGTAGACACGGGAGTCGTCGCTAGCAGAGATAATGTGATCTCCGTCTGGGGTAAATGATGCTCCAACTTGGCTTGAACTTTGTAATCCTGAGAATGGGAGACAGAAACGTGAGCTCAAGGGTCACAACTACTTTTGAAATATACCTAGATTAGAAAAGAGAGTCAGTACCTTTGTAGTTGGAAATTACATGAACCCCATCAAGAATGCGAACTTGCGAGTCACCAGATGTTACCATCAATTTCTTTGGATCAGATGGGCAGTACTGTCAACGCAAGTTTTGAAGAAAAAATGGAAATGTCAGAATCACTTGTAATAATAATTAGATTCCAAATATGAGTTACAAGAAAATCTCCTGTGCAGTCACAGATTTTAAGTCAGTACCTGGAAACCAACAATTCTTTTATGAGGAGACTTCTTTCTACCATTGAGAGAGACTTGAGATTCCAGTTCTAGATGATTATCTGTGTAGAAGATTAAATAAATTAGAAATTGGATACTAATATGATTTCACAAACATTACATACTTCAGTGTATTAAAATACATTAGATAATGAAATTAAGATTCTTGTGTTCCACAAAATCAATTTGGTCAACATCATGCTGCATACAATGAAACCCTCACTACAGTCCCAAAGCAACTTTAACTATTTCTATTAATTAATTATACTGGCTTTTCCAGATATCCTAAACACTGAGTTCATGGTAACAATGATTTAATAGTACTTCCTCAGTGTTCCTAAACATAATCCTTTCTAGCAGCGCAGGTAGTAAGTTTTAACACAGTGGTGGTAAATGAGGTGTGATGTGTTCTCCAAGATCCATATATAAGCAGGACAACATAATTACTCCGAAGGAGCACCATAAATCCTGGGATGACATTTTACCAAATAATACTTACATAATGTTCAGTGTTCACTCGTGAACAGTACAGGAATACCCACTTTATATTAAAGAATTGAGTAGATCTTTCTATTTTAATATTGGAAGCTAGAATTCCATTCCCGAGAAAAATAAGCTACTGTTGTGTTTCATCAACATGCAAATGATCCTTTTTGGTGATATATTATTGACAGCACATGCCACCCATTCATCATCAAACGTAGAAGCACTATTCCTTAGTTTCCAGCTAATTTTTCAACTATTGGAAGCCATATTTAAACTTCCTTAATGGCACGGTTTTATTTATTCATCTGAATAAAGAGGAGCGTAAACAAGGAAAAAATCAAAGAAACAGTTTGCATTCAAAGGGTATATAGTAAAAGCGTTTTAAACAAAACCCATGGAGATCAAAACCAGCTACTGAAAAACTCTCTAAGCATCATCTTAATTATTTCTAATATGTAGGTTAAACTACAACATATAACTGCACATATGATCAATCCATGCACAGACAGTTCCGGGAAAACTGGCTTGCGAACTAGAGGATAGCAATAATCCTGTTTCGCTCTTCTCATATTGAGGACAAAACGAGACATCCCTATCATTACCAAATGGCATATACATCTAGATTGTCCTCATGAAAGCAAGCGATATCGACATATTAACAAACAAATGAGGATGTGACTGAAGCTACTGTTTCCAAAATCATCAGTTTGCCAATCATCAGAAAGTACATATACACAAATCAAATCTCAGAAACAAAATAACTCATGATTACCTGATGTGTCGTAGTAGCGGCAATTTCCTGTTATGGTCCCAGCCACTGCACCCTGAGAGGAACCAGCAGAAACATATAAATGTTGTGAATCAACAAACGATCACTTGGTAAAAAGAAACCGAATTACTACAAGGATATTTGAACGAACCTTTCCATCAGGCCGGTAACAAACTGCAGTCACTATCTCTTTGCTATTGGCCCAGTCTACCACTAGGCATTTACGGACATCCCAAATGCGGACCAATCCATCGAGACAGCCACTGATGAAATAATTGTCACTCGTAGGGTGAAACTGAACACATGTCACTGCATAACAGACAAACTCGATGTTAGTATCTCAGATTGTGAGGAGAGATAGATTGCGGAATCCAGTAGTTCACGGGGGGAAAGGGTTTACCATAGTTAGTGTGGGAGAAAACCTTCAGACAAGTATTGCACCCGATCTGCCACAATCGAACAGTTTTGTCCATAGAAGCAGAAAGCAAATCCTGCAAAAACAACCAAGTGACGGTAGATATTCAGATGAGCATAACATCTACAGATCTTGCAGGTACATGGAAACACAATGTTGAACCTGCAGCCACTCACCCCATTCCTCGACCATGAAAGATCCAAGATGACATCATCATGGCCATGAAATTCATGCACAGGCACCTGAGACAGCGCGAAGGTCCGGTGAGGGATGACGACACAGGCCGGATCAGCAACCCCCTTTGAACTCTTGTTATCCTTGCTCTTACTCCCTTCACTGGAGTTGACAGGAGCCAGCTCAGAGTTCTCGTTGACAGTGAAGAACACACAGGAAGGATCGTCCTCGGCGAAGTCGAGCTCATCGGGCCTCTGGCCTTCCACCACCCGCCACACGCGCACTACCCCGTCCTCGCCTCCGGTGGCCAGATACTGCCCGTCGGCGCTGAACCTCATGGCCACAATCGCGCCCTTGTGCGCCTTGATCTCCTGCCCCCTGTACACCGCTGACAGTTCCTTCGACCGCTTCTTGTAGTGCCTCACCTTGACCCTGTCAACCTTCCCAGAGCAGCTCCGGGAAGTGGAACTGGAGGACGGCGAGTTGGAGTTGTAGTCGTCGTCCTCCTCGGTGTCGAGGATGCAGGTGGCGATGCCCAGCCTCCGCAGCAGCCACCCGAACCTGCGCCGCCGCCGCTGAGACCGTGAGGACGACTTGTCCGGGGTGGAGGGCTCGTCCGAGTCGTCGACCCGGCGCATGAGCTCCCGGATGAAGGGCGAGGAGCCGGAGATCCTCTCGAATTCCGCGGCGGTGAGCGTCTGGTTGGAGCGCCGCTCCCTGAGCCTCCGGAAGCTCCCGTCCGCGGCCACCTCGTCGACCACGAACACCGTGCCGTCGTCCAGGTTCTTGAACACGCACTGCAGACTGTCCTCGGCGCCGCCAACACGGTCGGACAGCGCTACCGGGTCCTCGCCCTTGTAGGCAGAACTCGGAGCAGGCGAGACCAGGGCGGCGGCGCTGGGGCTGGTGCTGCCCAGGACGATCTCGTCGCCGCAGGCGCGGGGGCTGGAGGCGGGATCCAGGAGGCCGAGGGAGCGGGCGAACCTCTGGCGGCGCTCGTGGACGCTGCAGGGGTCGGCGGCCCAGACCTCGAGCAGGTGCAGGGGCCACTGAGCGTCGGCGTCGTCGTGGCGGCCCGAGCTCGCCGGCGAGGCGAGGGACGCCGGCGACATGACCTCCCTCGAGTCGAAGAACTCCTCCGCCTGCCGCTCCTCTTCGTCATCCCCTCCCGCGCCCAGGGAGCTCCTCCGCGCCATGGGACACGCGCGCGCGCTGCGGGGCCGCTCTCACCGCGGCACCACCTCCACGGCCGCCCTCGGAGAACACAGGCGAATCCGGCGGGTTGGCCGTGGCCGGATCTCGCGGGGCGGCTGAAGTCGGATCTCGGAGCAGCGGCTGGTCTCTTCCCGTCCGTCCTTTATGGCGCGCCCACTGCTCTGCCGTGCCGCTGGCGTCGTCTGCCACCCCTCTCACCCCTCTCTCTCCTGCTGGGGTCTGGGGTCTGTGGACGGACGGATGATGTAGCGTAGCGGTACCTCGCTCGCTCGCTCGCTCGCTCGCACGCTAGAGAAAGAAAGAGGGAACCAAACCAAACAACCAACCAACCCTCCACCACAGCAGCAGCAGCGGCAGCCGAAAAGGAGGGAGACGATACGAGACGAGACGAGTAGAGTAGAGTGGCCGAGTAATAAAAAGCGGCCAGCAGCGGCAGACGAAGAGGAGGGGACCTTGAATTGAATTGATCTCTTCTCTGGGATCGATATCCGATCCGACGAGGTAAAACCGCCACCCCTTCATTCATTCACCTTTTTGCAGCGTTTTCTTTCTCCATGGGGATCGCTATCCATCCATCCACTGGCAGTAGTATTCTTTGTCCTCCTTGTTTTTATGTTTGACCATGGTGGACGTAATATTTTTTACACTACCATGGTGGATGTATTTTATATGTTGCTACTAGGAGTGCTTTGAGGGATAATGACCGAGTTATTTAGATGATGAAATACTTTTAGAGATTAGGTAACCTGTCTTTGACTTCTCTCGGAGTTTCGAGGAGACAAGTCATGTATTACCTCACACGTCCGTGACAGGTTCAAAGGTTAATGTCGTTCTCGACGATCTCACCACACATCACAAAAACGATATATATTCGGATAATACCGTCAGCGGTGGCGTGGTGCGCCAAGAATAGGGGCAACAATGAAGCTTAATATTCTTAATTAATATTACAAGTGCATATACATAGTATTTTCTTTCATTCTTTCTTTCTTTTATATATCTTCTTCAGTTTGATAAGCCTAACACTTACCGGCTCGTATTAATATGTTAAGTTTATAGTGCTACAAATCAATGAGGATTAGCAATTTGGGGAGTAGTAGAAATAATAAGTATAGTACACATTTATACCAGGAATAGAATTGAGATATGCAAATTAATGTCGGGGATAGATGTCATAACCTTTTCCAAGAAGAAACTATATCTCGATACATTCGAGGAACAATAAGGAGCGTTGACTTCTCACTACTGTATGAAGCAAAGATTTTAGTTATGGCAAGTGTAGAAGCAAAAATAAAAATAGTGAATACGGTTATTAGTCCCGCTAGTACTATCGAGGACATGAAAATAGTGGCAATAGTTAATAGTACTACAAATCAACAAGGATTAGCAATTCAGGGTAGAAAAAATAAGTATAGTACACATTAATACCAGGGATAGAATTGAGATATGCAAATTAATGCCGAAGATAGATGTCATAACCTTTTTCAAGAACAAATTGCACGTGAATACAATAAAGAAACCATAATGGAAAGTCAACGGTGAAGCAAAAAAAAAACATCAATATGGTTATTAGTCCCACTAGTACCATCAAGAACATGAAAATAGTGGCAACGGTGAAGTTAGTGTTGTCAAAATTACAAGTTTATTATGGTGTATTTTTTATACCTTTCTATCTGGTTAATCTATAAGTTTTCCGACTCGTTTATTTATGTTAAATGTAGTAGGAATAATATGCACTAGGAATCAATACCTACAGATAGATCTAGGAATTACATATTAATATGTAGTCAATATACATTGTGAGAACCATATCATGGTATTAGTATTCTAGATAGAATTGAGGGCTGCATATTTATATCACGGTTAGAAGTGAGAACCATATCCAGATAGATCCAAATACATCGTGAATATTTTTTTTAGAGAAACCTGCTGACTTTCCAATGAAAAAAAACTTATTTGAGATGTGGCATGTACTATGTAACTGCAGGTGCATTACTGACAACTAATGAATCTGTTTAATACTTATACTTGTCTTGCAATGAGTTTAACACTACTACTAAGCATGTTCGAACACGGTTTGGTCCGTTTGTGCTAGTACGGAATTGTTTACTAGCTCCAAATTTAGATTGGATTTGTGAATGGGATTGAACTACGGAACATTTGGCCGGTAGAATCATTATCTGAACAACATATACTGTAGTAGCATTTCAAAACAGTCTGCACTGCTGGAACGGATGTTTTCTTCTTCTTTTCACTCGATAAACTGAAAAACACAAATCCCGTAATCCATGGGAACCTGGTCCATTCAAAATTAGCACTCGGTAGGTATTATAATGTCCGTCATCAGACAAGAAAGAGAAAGAAAGACACAACGATTGGGATACATAAACAAGTTTCCAGCACCTAGTACTGCTATATACTATTCTAAAGGCCTGCTCTCTTCCTAGCCACATAAAAATCCACAGCAAAAACAAATTTAATTCGCCTAATTTGGCGCTGTCTGCGTCGCCTTTCGTCTCGGCCGGGTCGCAGCCGGTCCGAGTCAATGGATGGAAGCATGGCGAGAAAAGCAGAGAGCAGACAGCGGCATTTTCCATTCCCTCAATTGCATATCGCACATGCGTCGTGGCCCTGCGTTAGCAACATGGCGCCGTATCATTTTGCATCCAATGTGGTGTAATACCTGACTCTGCAACTGTACACTCCCATACCGCACATCTATGACAAGATATACTAGATCTAGCTATTCCCAGTTTAAATATTTCGATGTTTGCTGGATCTATTTATTTCGGAGGTCGGTTTTGGTCTTGCATATTTTGACACCGTACAGTGTAAAAATTGTCAACAAAACTGTCCATGTCAAGTACTCGGCAAAAGGTCATGGTTTTGAGCGGTTGCTCGGGGAGGTATACCTCTCCAGACAGTAACTAGAGAGTCTGTTGCCGCATACCGGGCCAATCCGATCTCCTCTCTACCTATATGTATAGTCGGCTGGAGTTGGACTAGGAGAGGCGCCGGAATAGATAAGAGTAGAACTAGGGTTTTGTAGCTTGTCCTTTATATGGTGTATGTCGGCTATGCCGGGGAGAGGTGTCGGATTCCGCCAGATCTAGCATCGCCTCATCTTTCTCCTCCGCTTCACTGCGCTCGGCTGGGTGGATCCGTATATGCAGGGGCGGACCCAGCCAAAAAACTTCAGTGGGGGCAATTTAGATGAGCGGGGGCATTCCTAGTATAATTTCAATTTTTAGAACCATTTTTCTTGAAATATGAATGGATTACACTAGAAATTCAAAAAATTGAGTGGGTCCGCCCCTACGTATATGTGGTGGCGGAGGGAAGCGGGGATCTCTATAAATAAGGTTGTTCTCTACAAAATTGGTGTCCAAGGTTGGAGTTGCCGGTCCTCTTCTCCCCCTCGTCATGCTAATGAGGATGGAGGGGTTTTGTTGGCACCATTTTACTACCTGAGAAAAGATGCTGCTAAACAAATATGTTCAGGAGGTCACTCTCTGGCTATGTATGGCGCTCCTCCAACGGCGCCTACCTTCAGGAGTACGTAGCTGTTACTGTCGCTCGATCGGTCGAGGGAGGACGAGACATTTCTGGAGCGCGCGCGCGAGGCATTTCATGTGTCTGTTCCTGAACGGGAAGCTGCATGATGCCGTACTTCAGTACAGGAGACCGACCGACCGACGGGGTGCATATATGCTGGGCGCGCGCAAGCAAGCAACCGCCCGAGATCGGGGATGGGAGTTGCACGTACGCGTCAGGAATGCTACGCGTGCATGCGTCGTCGCACTGACGGACGGACGGACGGACAGCTAGCAGCAGGAGGTCACAAAGTTTGGTGGTGGTCAGCCGCTCGCGCGCTTGCTCGGCGCCTAGCTCGTGCCAGCCCGTAGATCAGTAAAATAGATCCACGATGCCTAAATCCGACTCACGATTTTTACGATCAAAAACCAAACCAATACGTGACCTATAACAGCACCAAAATATCGGTTGCTGTTTCATCTACGTCACCGTGTTTTTTTCTTTTTTTGCAAAATGCCCCTAAACAAGTTAATACTTAAACTAGAAATCCCAAAACCTCTCCACTCGCATCGACACACACGAACACGACATGACGACGACGAGGAGGAGGAGGAAGAAGAGGAGCATGACTGCAATGAAGTCGCCTCTGGCCACGATGGTAAAGATAGTGGAGGATAACTCCGGCGACCGAGATTGGCCCACAATTGCATAGGTGAGCAAGACGAAGAGGGCGGTTGCTGGGCAACTGTGGGTCAAGGCCGAGGGAGTCGCACGCCTGGCTCATGGGACGCCACCGTCAACTCAGCGAAGCTCCCGCGCTACGCAGCCCCGGTCACTCTCGTGCCGGAGACGTTTGTCTTAGTACACAACGCCCTTCCGTGCACTGCTCCATTCCGTCAACGCCCCACTTGGGTCAAGGCTAAGGGATAGCACCACTATCAATGCACCTCGCTTTGATTCGACAGAGGTAGGCAAGGACGCCGCCACCGTCCTCTGCTCCTCAAAGACTAAAGGGCAAGGCAAGGGTACCGTGCTAGCCGTACAGCTTGTGTGGGGACCTCTCCTACAAAGCACTGGTCCGCCATTTGGACGCTGCCCTTGCCAACTGCAGGGAGCCACACTATGGGCATTAGAAGGAGAACTTACGTCGCATTGGCGAGTTTCTCGCCCAAGGCCTCCACCGTTGTCGGCGTTGTGGAAGCTCGATGACACCGACATGGGGTTATAGTGGACGCTAGTCGACGCTTGGTGATGGTCTGGTGGAGAGAGGGGGCAAGAAAGTGGAGTAGTATGGGAAGAGAGAGGAAGACGGAGAAGATGGATGACCCTGACTAGTGGGTCCCACCGGTCAGTTTGACCTATGGGCTTTACTGGTGAGCCTCTAGGCTTTGAATACGAAAACAAGATTATGATTTTTTTTTGCAAAATAAATTTGCACTATTGGTACCGGTCAACAATGTGCCACTTGAACGAATACATCGCTCCACCGAGGTTTCTTTTTTTAGAAGATCCACCGAGGTTAGTGACCTTGGACAAAACGACAACCCGTATGTGTAAGTCATGTATTCTAGGGTGGGTGACCGTTTCAAAATCATTTTTCGAAGTTTAGATACCGTGGATGGACTTTAACTCCAGCTAGTAAACCTGACCATATGGATCAAGCTAGGAAGCCCTAGGGCCAACAATTATACACATCGTGTCGCCCAGATTATGGCCAGCAGAGATCCACCGTGCCATCTATATATTGCCTCCTGCGTCCATCGTTCGGACATGCTCGTTCAGTCCCAAATTTATCTACTAGTAGGCATGTATCTAGAGGGTCAAACGCGTTAGGCTTTAGTAATTTGGGACGCAGGGGATGCATATATGCCGCTCGTTTATGTCTCACACTTACTAGTTCGGTCATGATATTTCGTCCGTGAGCATCGGTGAGGCGCATGTCGTGACAGACAAAAGTAGTGTTGTGTATGAGATGTTGATCCATCGATCATCCATCCATCTCTGGCGTCTCTATTAGTTAGCTTTTTATGTACTCACCGAGATATATATATATATATATATATATATATATATATATATATATATATATATATATATATATATATATATATATATATATATATATATATATATATATATATATAGTATCTCGGGATGTGCATGCTTTTTGACAGAAAAAGAAAGAAGCGCACTTGTTTCACTTATTTCTATGCATGGTGGGTGACCGTTTTAAAAATCTTGTTCCAATTAAGTCTAGATACCGTGGATGAGCTTTAACTCCAGCTAGTAAACGTGACCATATGGTTCAAATTGGTTTGTTCCAACTTTATCTACTGGTACGATAAAAAGAAAGAATCGCACATCACACTTGGCTTGATCCGTCGGTCGATCGCGCTTTGATTATTAGGGGCTTTGTGTCTATAGTGGAGCTAGCTAGGATCTGATATGTCGGATCCATCGAGTCATGCATGCATGCACCGAGACCGACTGAGTTGGGACGCTTCTGCTTTCTCTATTTTGGATCGGAAAACCGGAACGGAACGGGACGAATTAGGGGTCAAACCAAATCACCGTACTACACAGTTAGTTACATAGAGGAAGCTGCTGTATACTCGATCGGTGCATATATACAACCTAGAGATAGATATGATACTAGCTAGCCATGACGAAATCTCCGGCTTTTCCGCTTTCGCGTCCACCTTTCCACCGCGTCGATCCGCAACACCGTAGGAGCTAGTAGTACAAACAGGGAAAACTAATTAAAAGCCAAAGTTGGAGCTGTTTGGTCGGTCAGATCTCAGATGGCTTCGTTCGAGGTGTGAAAACCATGAGCTACGTACGTACGGGTGGTCTCGTGAAAGTCTAGCTAGCCTAGCTAGGCTCATTAGTTATGCTGCGTTATCATGCATGGACTTCGTTTTTTTTTGTTTTTTGGCTTGGTTATTATGGTGGACTTGTTATTAGACTGGCAAATTAACAAGCTGCAGGAACGAGCGCATGGCCATCGACCAATCTGTCGTTGTGGCATCGCTTACTTTGACTCAGACCGGACGACTGTTGCTTCTTCAGGAATCCAGGAAGGAGGGTCGTTTGACGCCGTGTGTGTGGTGGTGGCCGGCCGATAGCTAAAAGTTGACCGGCCGTGCGAGCGGTCCGGTCCGGTCCGGTCCGGCGTCACTGTCGGCCGTGACACAGTAGGATCTGACGTTTCGTCTGTATATCGGTTTAAACATTTTTGTTCTATACAACGTCTTCAGTGGTGGTTAGTAGACGAATATAATCAACCAACGATGTATCTCTGGTGACTACTACGTACTTACAATATGAGATCTCACGCTTTCTTTCTTTATTACAAAGGAAATCAATTAGGTCTGTATCGTATCCGCGCATCAGTAGAGAGTTCGGTATCAGTAACATAGCACTAACACCTACCGTACGTGCTCTCTTGTATATGGAGTATTGTACGTGCTCCACACATGTGCCATCATGCATCATGCTACTTCATACGTTTTCAAATAAGAGTGCACTTCTGCCTTCTTGTTGATTTGAACTTTGATCAACTTTGTCTAAAGAGTGTGTGGCAACATATACGACATTAAATAGGTATAATATGAAACTGTATTTTAAGATGGATCTAGTACTCCTATAAATTGCTGCAATTAATATATGTTGTTACCTTTTTCTAGTAAAGTTACTCCCTCAGTTAGGGATTATAAGGCCTATGGACCACTTTGATAGGATTAAAATAATCAATAACTCACCCTCTTGATTACTATATGCACCAATAGTTATACATGCATGAGAGAAAAAAAAGAAAAAGAAGACCATGCATTGGATGAGAGATGGTAATAAATGAGAAATGACTTATAATTCCTAACATTTTAAAAAAAACTCTTAGGCCTTATAATCTCTAACGGAGGGAGTACAAAAGATACAAGTATTTACTTATTTCTGAATGGAGGTCCTAAACTTCCAACAAGGTTTAATTTCTTCTTCGAATCAGGCTTTCGCCACGCTTTATAAATAAAGCATACAGGTGAGACAGCACAACGCCCAAAGAGAGACACCACTCGATACAAGATGCTGGGACAGCAGCACACACACGTCCGAACTATAAAAGAAAAACAAAATGGAGACAAAGGCGGATCAACTAAATGATGATGACCCGCAACCGTTGTGCCCCCGGAAAAGTACCATCATCACACGCGCTAATAGGCTCTTTTGCTTAATTACTAACCGAGGATTGGGTAAACGTCGCAAGGGGTGATCTCGATGATCATCGACAGCACGTTTCTAATGACAGGTCGAATCGCGTACTTTGTCTAGTCCAATGTTTCCCCCCCATATCGAGCCAGTAATCATGCATGACTATGATACCTACATAAAATTATTCTAATTAGCTAGCTAGCTAGAGTGGGAGACTAGGAGGACTAATTAAGCAAAAAAGCCTATTAGCGCGTGTGATGGAACATGGCAGCGTCCTCGATCAGTGGGAGATAAAATTAAGCACACACATGGATGAAAGCCGTGCTTGGTGGGAACACAGGTACACCTTTGTCGTTTGCTTAATTGCTTTCCATCCATCGTCCCAGGCCCCGTTTTGGTAGCCCGTTGTTCGCGCTATCCTCACTAGGTTCCAAGTAACTGAGCAGTCAAACTGAGACTAATTTACACTTATACAACTATATCTAGCTTGGTGGGAGTATTTATTTTACATTGTTATGAAATGGAACCCAGTGTCCAATGAGCCACAGAAGCTTTGGTGCCTCTATTACTTCAGTACCGCATATGCTAAGGAGCGGATATTTTGTGCTCCCGAGGTCCAGTGATCCTGTTGTTTTAAAAAATCGAAAATAATAGTTATAAGCTTAAGACAATTGAGAAAGAAATCCCGATGGAGCCAATGATGTAACCCACATATGTGCAAAATGTCAATTTCAAATACTATATATCCTGAGCTACATACATTAAACTGACAAAAGTGTCTAGCAAAGTAGGCATATGTATTTTCAAATTCTATAAGATTTTATCATTTTTATGTAGTCCAAAATACAAAGAATTTTGCACTGGGATTTTGCATCCTTGCAAGATACATCATTAACAATGTCCAAAACTATATTCAGATTTTTAAAAACTTTTAAGTACGATTTTATAAGATTTTTAACTAAAGAGATTACTCGACCTCAGGAGACAAAGACGCTCCGCTAAGCTTGACACGTGCTTAATTTAGCACCTTTTGGTTCCTCTCCTAAACAAAGGTTGCTTAACCAGGTGGTGATGGACTCGTCACTATCGATCATGGGTGCGCACATGTGAGCTGCAAGGCTAAGCACATGAGACCTAGGCAGAACACAACTAAGGCTAAGGTTCTTGTTTATATTCACCGCAAAAAAAAAAGTTCTTGTTTATATATTAAGATGGGATCTGCGATTCGATCCTCCTGCTGCGTGTCGATCAGAAGAATATTGTCAAGTGTGCGTGGCTGCGTCGACGTACGCGTAAGTTAATTAAGCATTGGCCTGTGACTTTTATCACACCAAATCTCGTATCAGTACGGCTATCCACATCATCTATATTTTCTACCCAATTGTTAATGTCACCAATTTTTAGCCATCGAATATACAACAAGTTTATGACAAATAAATTTAGCCTCTCAATTAATTTGAACAATGAAGCGACTGAACATATTCCTATAGAATATTCCCGCTGCAATATCCTTCTAGTTTTCCATAATGTTCATTCCTTTTCTCTTAGTACTCCCTCTTTCAAAATATAAGATTTTTTAGCTTTTGTGAAAGAAATGCATCTAGACGCATTTTAATGTTTAGATGCATTACTTTCATAAAAGCTAAAATATCCTATATCTTAAAATGGATGGAGCATATCTTTAAAACATGATGCATATATAATCTCGCAACTCCGATCCTAGCTTGACCAGCAGTGTCAATTAGTGATGACACTGTGCTAATCCTAGCTTGACCCCCACCGACTGCATGCATACATGCACGGAGTATATTCCGTGGCTGATGTTTTCATATGGAACTAGAGTATACATATTCCAGGTGGATGATACCAATCATCACCTTTAGATACACGCACACATGCATGCACGTACGATGGATCTTTGGTGTATGCCAGGTGTTAGCATAAACCTCTTTCTCGGCGCATAAACCAATTATCAACTAGCTCCCTGTCTCTCTTAAATTCCTTAGTTAATTAACTCTGACGGCCAGGAGCAGATAGCCAGCTAAACAGCAGGAAAGCACACACATATCAGCTGTACACGTACGTATATATTCACCTTTCCTCAGGTGTCTCGGTGGCTCATGCCAGTTCTTTAAACCAGGCATTGACGCGTTGTGTGGTCAGAGTTTCGGCACATGATCGCACGCAGATGATGGTCACTGGATAGTACAAGAAATCAATCATCACACAAAAACGAGCTGAGTGAGAGAACGTGCACGAGCTAGGTAGCTACCAGCTGTATGCCTGTGTATCTATCTTTTATAATTTATATATATGTATTGTTCCTTTGAGTTTGGACTAATTGGTGGTTGTTCATGGACGCATATGTACTAGTATTATAAACAAGTGAGATTATTTATCTTTTAGGAAATGGCAGGATTCTAATGTTTATTTTTATTAATTTTGTAAAATGCATGTACATAAAATAAACAGAAAAAAGAGAAACCAATTCACACAAAGCTAGTCATCCAGGGTTGGAATTTATGTAACTTATTCTTCTTCTTGGCTCTGAGAATAATCCAGCCCAATTCCTCTTTGAATGTCCTCTTGCAACCTGACTACCTCCTCTCTCCTACCTTCATCTATTTATTCCAAGTGATGTTTTTATTATCTTTGTATATTTATTATTTGATGATCATGATGAATTCGTGTTTGTAGAAGAATTCTAGTGAATTACATTCCATATTTTAACTGTTGCGAATTTAGGTAACATGTCTTTGACTTTTTCCAGAGTTCAAAGGAAACAAATCATGCATTACTTCTCCAAGTCTATTGATATGATGCCTTCAAAATGCTATTTCAAGAAGAGTTTCACCAATGGCATGAAGTACAGAGAAGCTGCTACATTGAACTTTAATGTTTGTCGTATTACAAGTGCATGATAACATTGAAGTTTAATGTTCTTAATATTCAAGTGCACGCGGTATTTTTCCAGACACACATTTGTATCTGCTTCTATCTAAAAGCACAGCAGTTTGTCGTCGTATTGATTATGTTGAATTTGTAGTACGAATTGGTGAGGACTGGGAGTTAATGGTGAGGGTGGAAGTGAGAAATGCATAATGATGCTAGGGATTGAACTGAGAACTACTGCCTCCGTCCTGCAATACATGGCATATAAATTTAAACAAAAAAAACATACATAATTAATTAAATTGATTTCTCTAGTCTGGAGCTGTCTGCATCGCCTTTTTTTCTTGGCAGGACGTAGCCTAGGGGTGGACACAAAGCTCGAGGCTCGAAGCTCGGCTCGGGCTTGACTCGGCTCGAACGTTGTACAAGCCAAGCCTAAACCTCGCTATCAAGGCTCAAGGCTCGACAAGCCAGCTCGAGGAAGCTCGCAAGCCGGCTCGAAGGCTCGATAAAAAATAAAATTGGTCATAACCTTTGCTAAAATGTAATCAATTGACAATCATAAACAACAGTTGAACATGCGTATACATCCCTAACATAGTATAGAAATCACAGGAAGTTTTCTAACTATGTAAAAGTGACAATTATAAACAATAGGCGACAATTATAAAAGTTACAGGAAGTCAACAACTCTTAAGATGAAATTCAACACAGCTGAACTCTAAGTTTTATAACTATGAAGTTCAAAAAGAGAAATTCACTTCAAAATTTGTAAAGTGAAGTGACCCACAAGTTGTGGCCAAGTGATCCGATCTACATATGAGAAAAGATAAAAAAAAACTAGCAATCGTTTTACAGTTTTTGTACACGCTGCCAAAAACTACTCTACTCGGGAGTACTCCAATCAGAATTTAACCATTGGGAGTAGTACTAGATTTGCATTACCTCGCATGTATAGATATATAAATACAATCAGATGCACAATAACGACAGATCTACATGCAAGCTAGCACATCCATTCACACACATCAAGCTAGCAAATCGGTAAAAAATACTTGCTGCAGGTAAGAACACATGCAAGACGAGAGACATGGACTGCACCAGCAGCCTCGATGCAACAACACACATGCGTGGGGCATGTACGGCAGGACATACAATTTCCATCAGGCTAGTAGGGGAGCAGGCTAGCAACTTCTGACTCCACACGGATGGCAAGCGGCAAAGGGCCAACATCCCAGCACTAATCAAAGGCGCATGCCGCCACGCGCATCTAAGGGGAGCGGGAGGAGCAGTCACGGAAGGGTGGTGGAGGGACTGCAGGCGGCCGGCGGCGGTGAAAGGCGGCCGGCGACGGTGAAGGAGGCCAGCGCTGATCGAGGGAGAGGATAGGACAGGGGGTCCGGACAAGAGAGGATCGATAGGGGCTAGCTGCTTTGCATATTTGGGCTGGGATCGATGGAGATAGAAGAGACAGAGGGAATCGCGGGGAGACGAAAAGGAAAGAGGGGAATCAGCCGTTGGGCTCGACGAGCCGGCGAGCCGAGCTGCGAGCCTGGCCGAGCGAGCCACGAGCCCAACTTCTGGAAGTTTGGAGCACCAAGCCGAGGCCAAGCTCGGCTCGATTTTTCTGAGCCTGTCCGAGCCGAGCCACGAGCCGGCTCGGTTCGGCTCGATTCCATCCCTAACGTAGCTGGTCCAAATCATCTATGGAAGTATAGGGTGATATTAGCGGCAGATAGTGGCGTTTCCATTTTTCAATTGTATTCTGCACATGCATATCATTTGGCTCCAAAGCGATATGGCATCATATCATTTGCATCCAATGTGGTTGCGTGGAGGGTTTTCATATACAACATGTGTCTAATCTAAGGTACGTTCCCTTATTAATGAGCTCGTTAGTTGATTTGCCTTACCATGAGTTGGATTACTATTGTACTTTGTGTTACTAGTTCGCCTGTCTCTTCAATTTTAAGATTTTTTTTTGAATAGGGGATAGCCTCCCACTTTAAGATTAACACTCCCTCACATACAGTATATTTATGTCCTAAGAAACATGTAGGAGCGATATAAATCAAAACATCGACGTAACTAATGTAGTTTCTTTCGAAATACAAACTCAGAAACATGAATCCCGTAATCTATAGAAAAGCAGAGGCCGCATGTTTACCCCCCATTTTGAAAAAATGGACCGTTCAAAGTTAGTATTTCGGCAAGGCTAGCGGACTGGTCACCAATGTGGCTAAAAAGATTCACGGTGCAGTGTGGGCAAATCAACATCGAGGAGGTCTTGTCTGCCTTCCCTACCAAGACTGCCTCGTTCCCTGGAAGGTATCTAGGCCTTCCGCTTCACATCCGTCGCCTTCGCAAAATGGACTTCTAGCATCTCTTCGACAAAATCGCTGGGAACATTCCGGGATGGTTCGGTAAGAACATCGTGTGGCCAGGACGGATAACCCTGGCAAAGTCCGTCCTCATGGCCACTACAACATACCATGCTCTCCGAGTGGGCGCGTAAGAAAATTACAAAGATCATCCGGGCATGCAACGAAGGGGAGCACACGGCTAAAGGAAAGGCGTTTGTCAACTGGAAGATGGTATGTAGACCAAAGGACTTGGGCGGCCTTGGATTGCCAGACCTGGAGCGTACTGGGAGGACGTTAAGGCTTTGATGGCCATGGATACAATGGACTGGCCCCGAGTGCACCTGGGCCGGCTCAAAGATTCCCTGCAACTCGGCGGATATGACACTTTTCAAAGCATCCACAAATATCACAATAGGAAATGGCAAAAAGGCCTCTTTTTGGCACGACAACCGGAGTGACATGGACCCTATCCGGCTCCGAGCCCCCGACATATACAAGATAGCCACGAGGAAGAAAAGGACGGTTGCCAAAGAGCTTAGTAATAACAACTGGATTCGCTCGGTCCCTCGTGTCAACTCACCCATCCAGCTAGCTCAATATCTGCAAGTGTGGGATCTCACCGAGGATACTCAATTGCTACCGACGCAACCTGATTCCATTAGATGGACGTTGATCGAAGATGGTCTACAATGCTATTTCGGCCTACCATGCACAATTCAATGGATGCTTCCCAAAGTTTAAGGCCCAGAAGATTTGGTCCGCACATGCTGAGCCGAAATATAAGTTCTTCTCGTGGCTTGCACTGCACGGAAAATTATTGACTGCGGACATGCTCGCCCCCAGAGGATGGCCTCATGACCCCACATGCCTGCTTTGCGGATCTGCCCCCAAAATTGCTGCCCATCTTTCCAAAGACTGTCCCATCACGACGGCGTTCTGGACCACTACACAATCTTGGGACAGCGAGGACAAAAGAAACCACGCCCAAACGTTCCCTTCCATATCTACTTGGTGGGACGATATGCTCGAGGGGAAGACTAAAGACGAACAACGCCGACTTAGCGGACGGTTGCTATACGTCCTTTGGAACGCATGGAAGGAAAGAAACCACATAGTCTTCACATGGAAACGCCTTACCTATATCGAGGTGGCTTCCATCGCTAGGGAAGACATCCGCAAAAGGGGGACTGTGTTTGCCACCTATGTGCCGGCTATCCCTCGCCTGACTAGATTTCTTGTTTTCTGTTTTTTTTATGGTTTTGACATTTTTTCACCTCTTAAAAATGTCTTCCTGTACAGTGAACTTTTTTCCTTTTACTAATAGAATAGACAGTGTTCCTGCCGGTTGCTTCAAAAAAAAATAGTATTACTACAATATGAAGTATATATGTCAGACAAGAGAAGGAAAGAAAGACAAGTATTGAAATGGAGAAACAAGTTTGAAACGCTCCTAGAATATTTTAAAGACCTCTATTCATAGCCGCATAAATCTGCAAAAATTAATCTAGATTTGCTTCGCGTTTGGAGCTGTCTGGGCCGGCAAGTCACCGGAGGTATGGCCATATTTGCAGCAGACAGCGGCGTTTTCCATTTTAAAACTGCATTCTGCACATGCGTAGGGTAGCAATATGGCATCATATCATTTGCATCCAATGTGGTGCGATACCTGATGCTGCGACAGTTGACTCCCCATACTGTACATCTAATGCAAAGATATGTTAAATAAATATTCGATATTTATTGTTTTGATATCTCTTTTAAATGCTCGGTCAATCGGGGTATTTATATGAGCGAGGTCAATTTCAGGTCTTAATACAGAAATTGTAAAGTGGAAAATTTTCTCTTGAAAAAAAAAATGAATTAAATTACTCGGATACACGGTCACAGTGCTGATTGAGTGTGTTTTGCTGTCATGAGTTGTACTACTGCAGGTTAATTACGGGCGGTCCAAATATGATGCATAGTACTTTACATTACCGACAAAGGCAATATTTTGCCGCTAAATTTCTCTAGCTGCTCTGGAGACCGACTAATTTAGCTGAAGAGGAAAGAGATGCATTTGCTAGTTGCCACTGTTATGATGTTTCGTATGGATACCTTGTGTGTCTTCGCTAGGTGCTTGTGTTCATTGGCAAGGAACTACTTCTTCTGTTTAAAAATATAAAACGTTTTAGTTTTGTAAATCGAATGTATCTAGACGTCGGTTAATATATAAGTTTATAGAGATAAAGAGTGAACCTATATACTAAAAGACGTCAAGTTCAGGGCCGGCGCTAGGCCATCGCGACCCTGGCAACGGCCGGGGGCCCGTGGCTAGGAGGGGCCCAAAAATATGTATGCATATAGACCCTGTAGTATATACATCTGAATGAGATTTTTTTTGCAAAGGTCACGATGCGTCTGGACGCCACGAGAGGGAATATGTGATCGACACTATGCACTATGTACAATCAGACAGGCGCGTCGCAAGAGCCTCTGTCCGGAGTACGCTGCTAGAGAATCGATCGCCACAGCCACACGGCAGACGCCTCCGAAGTAGTATATTAAATCCAGCCTTATTAAATCACGTCAATTTCGCAAACAATACATATATACCTGACCCTGATAAAATCTCGTCCTTGATTGCAGTAAATACTACTCCCTCCGTCCTAAAATAGTTGTCTCAGATTTGCCAAATTTTATATAGATATTGTTTATAGATTCGTCCAAATTTTAAAAAACGTGAGACATCTATTTTGAAATAGAGGGAGTACTTGTTCGGTTCCTTTGATCTCGCAGTAAATACTACTTGTTTGGTTTCTTTTATTTTAAAAGTGAAAGTGGATACATATATGCCAGTTTATTTATATATACCATCATATACATTAGCCTTAGGGATCCATACCTTGACTTCGCCTAGGGCCCCGCAAAACATAGAGCCGGTACTGGTCAAGTTACATTTATTTCACAAAGCTAAAATGTCTTATATATTTCTAAAACGGAGGGAGTAGCGCTTTCTTTTTATGGAAAGCCAGCTAAAGCTGTATACAAAGTGCAACCAGTGACCTTTGGTTTAAGTAGGAGGCCACTAGCAGTTAGGCATGAGTATGAGCTGTTAGCACACACTAGTGACCGTTGACTACTTTGGGCCTATGGGTAGGTAAATTAAGCAGGTAGGCACGACTTATTTTCTTACTCATCAGGGTTTAAGTAATAGGCCAATAGAAGTCGCGCATTCCTATGTTTCTTGGCACTAAATTTGGACTAATTGTTTGGGGGTGTTGAACTAAGCTGTTAGTTAGGCGTGACTTTGGGAGTGCGTGCCTGGGTGGGTTTGTTACTGGGGCTGGATCAGGAGCACGCCGATGAAACGAGCGGTCAGTCAAACAGATGAAAAATGAAGTGGATTAGGTGGTGACGGGAAGGGGATCGGATCCTACCTCCTACGGGACGGTGTCGTACGGGAGACGGCAGCAGCGCTGTGCTTCAACAAAAGCAGCGAAGCCAAGGAGAATCAACCGATCCGTCCTTGCCGCGTCCAGGACGTTTTCTGTTCCAAAAAGAGTAGGCAGCTTTTCAACGTGCCCAACAAGAGCATCTCTAGCAGACCACATGTAAAACCGTCAGAATCGAAAAATAACCGTTAATTTTCGGTTTTGAGAAAAAACTTAGCTGAATAAATCCCCTAAAACTATCCTGCTCTGAAATTTTTTTCGGCGCCCTGAGAGGTCCTCCCCGCACCACTATGGATGAGATTTGACTTTGATTCCTTCCATGCATTTGGTTCATCTTGTCCCCTTGCGTAGATTTTAATCTTTGAAATTTGTAGATGACCCCGAGTGAGCAGTTTTTCTTTGAGAATTCCTCATCGTCATCCGATGATTCGGATATTCAAGACTTGCTTTTCGACGATGATATTGAGAAGATGATCGTCATCCTCGCCGTGAAAGAGGTCGAGGATAAAAAGAAGTCGCGGCGGCGAGGCTCGACGGTCGGATGTCTTTGCATTCCACGGAACCGCTCGCTCGGCCACAACATGCTCATGCAAGACTTTTTGCCGAGGTACCCACATATCCGCCCATTTCTTCCGTAGGCGGTACCGTATGCAGAGTTTTGTTTTTTGAAAATAGTAGAAGCGTTCGAGGCCAATTCTCGTTTTTTCACTCACCGGAGAAATGTTGCGGGGCTAATGGGATTTAGCGCCTAAAATTTCGGCAGCTATGCGATTGGCATTCCCGTGGATTATACTGATGAATATCTTCGCATTGGCGAGGACACAACACTTGAGTGTGTGCGGAGGTTCCCAAAGTTCATGATCCGTATCTACAGTGGTTATAAAATTTGTATTTGTCCCGGACCTTTTTGGGATAAGAAATCCCTAAACAACGTCATGACATTGTGTGTCATTCTCCACAACATGATCATAGAAGATGTCAGGGACCAAAACTTAGAGTTCTTCTTTGACAAAGTTGTTAGTCAAATGAGACCACAACACAATTCCGATCGCATTCAATCTTTTTTGAGACTTATCCAGAGATTGAAAACTCATGCACGCGTGGCCGACATCAACAACACCCCATCGAGCACCATTGGCAGCGGCATGGACGATGAACTCCCCTCTCTTTTATTCATTGAGTTAAACTAAATATTTGTCCTTGAAACCGTTGGTTATTTGTTTAATTATTTCGTTTGAACAATTATTTTTGTAATTTAATTTGAACAATTATTGTTGTAATTTGATTATTGGATGATTTGTTGTTTTATATGATGTTTAAACATTCATAATTTGATCTATGTCGTTGTTATATAACTTTATGTGAAAAAATTGTTGAAGTCTGAAACGTGGTTTACAGTCTCGGTTTGTCTCGTTGCATGCATATGTTTGGAACAAAGGAAGTGCCAGCCCACCCTGATCATTATGAACCGTCGGCTGATCGCGCTTTCAATCACATGTACTCACCTGAGTTGGAGGGTTGATGTCAGATCGATATCGATCGACGCACAGGGCTCTTCTCTGTTTTGGACGCATGCACATGCAACAGGAGAAGGGGAAGGTTTGGGGGTCAAACAGAGACCAAATCACGCTGTATTCTACTCCCATGGTTTCAAAATATAAGATGTTTTAACTTTGTGAAACAAATGTATTTAAACTACTTTAGTATATATGTTTATTTAAGTTTAGAGTGAACTTATATACTAAAAGTAGTTTAGATATATTTTCTTTACAAACCTAAAACATCTTATATTTTGAAACGGAGGGAGTAGCTCTGAACATAGATGCTTTGATGATTCACCCAGCAATGACGTAAGAAATTTTTGGCTTTCCCATCCCGGACGCTCTACGATCTGCACTGCATATATACGCGTCCTCCGGCAGCAACGCGACAACAACAAACTGTGTTTCAATAGTGAAAAGTCGCGCTGCTTGGTCGCTCAAGGGGGGCCTAAACTTAGACTTCTTCTTTAACAATGATGATAGTTCGAGTGAGTCCTAAACGCAATCCCGATCGCATTCACTTTTTTCTTGAGACTTATCGGGAGATTAAAAACTCGCGCACGGATACCAGCTTCAAAAAGACCCTATCGAGCACCACGGGCAGCGGTCTCTTTTACTCATTGAGTTGAACTACTTGTTTTTCCTCAGAACCATTGGTTATTTGTTTAATTATTTCATTTGAACAATTGATGTAATTTGATCTGCACAATTATTGTTGTAAATTATTGGATGGTTTCTTGTTTTATGTGATGTTTTAGCATTCATTATTTTGTTTGCTTGGTTGTTCTCTGTGCGGTTTGCTTGGTTGTGGTCGTTCAAGGGTGCCTGTTCAGGTGTGAAACCACTACGACTAGCTAGGACTAGGGTCCTGCGAAAGGCCAATGCTAATTAGATACTCGATCAGACGATGGATCGATGGAGACCCATGGAGTGTGGATCGGTTATTCCTCGTCGTGAGTGACATAGGTCACATAGCATATAAGTAGCTTTGACTGAACCATCACTGATCATCGGAAATCCAGGAGGAAAGAGGGGTTTGAGTTTGACTCGTGGCGGCTGTTAATTAAATAAGCTGACCGTGTGCGCCCCTGGTTTGGTGTCTCTGTCATGCATGACGTGTGGAGTACATATTGTTTTTAGATGTGTGGTTCAACACAACACCTAGCTGCATGCTGCACCTTCGTCCTAGCTCCCACTCTAACCAAGTGGGCACTTATAACCATGTAAACGACCAACGGGTTAGTTAATTAACTCGAAGCTCGCTCTAGTTAGCTCCTGCCAATTTGCCACGTCATGCATGGATGTTTTGACTATTTAAACTTGTACTCCTACCTAACCTGATGGCTCACATAGGAGTATTACATACACGGAGAGCAGTTACACCGTCGTACTAACATGATTTAGTCTTCGCGCTCGCGTGTGTCAACCATACCGGAATTAATAATAACTGAAGACCAGCCCTCGGTAAAAGCACGTGGCCTCGATTACCACCCACAGGCACGCACGTTGCTAATGAAAACGAATTATCCTAGTCTTTTGTGTCTACAAAGTTCCCCGATATCGAGCCAGCAATCCATGTACGTACAGTCCTACACGGCTACACAGACCTATTCTAATCACTAGTAGGGTGTGTTGCGCCCTAATTAACTACCACTTGGTTAGAGTAATTAACCAACCAGAGTGTGATATATATTGTAGTGATAATAATCAAGCAAAAGCCTAGCGTGTGCACATGGCACCCTCCTCGGTGGAAGAAGGTCCTGCAGTTTAGTTTGGAACAAAGCCGTGCTTAGTGGGAACACAAGAACGGCGTTGCCATCTTGCTTTGGTCTTCATATCGATCGTTGTCATTTTGCTTTGGTTTGGCCTTCTTTTCCGTTGTTGTGCTATGCCTACTTGGATTCAAAGGTTCTCTAGAATAGACGGTCCACTTGGTAATTTGATCAAAGATTGATAAAAATTGTTTGAATGATGTTGTGCTGATTGCAATCCTGTTTCTAGGGGATGTTGTCCATGTGTATCTCTTTATTTCTAAAATGCCCATCATAAAACTATACATAAAACAGTTGTTTGCATTAGTGTCGATATAAATATCCGGGATTCATCTTCCATCTATTATATACTAAAAGCAATATAAGGTTGTTTTTCGAGGCATATGGTTGATCCACATCACCCTAATTATATTAACCATTAGATCCACAATTTGTGGTTACGATTTAAAAGTAGAAAATGTTATGTAAAAAGTGACCGGTACAAATAGCAGTCAACATGTCACGTATGATTGAGTAAATAAAACACACGCGTCAAAGCGATATGGACCGGCCGCAGGCATATCATGTACGGGAAGCTGACTCTGATCTTCCGTAAAAAAGGCAAGCTGATCGTGATTAAAAAACCTACAAAAGTATACGTAATGATGGATTTAATTTAAAACAAGGAGCCACACAATCCCTTGACACGGTGGACAAGTATAACAACATTTTGATAGACGGTCTGGGTTCCTTCAGGCATACGGCTCCGATCTTCATGCAAAGAATAAAAAAACTCAAAGCTCCAACACGACACGTACCTATGAAAAGCCGACTCTGAAACAGCTAGCTGATAAAATTCAAAAGCTGATCTACACGTTCTGATTTTTACTTATTATATTATTATGCGCCCTCCTTGCCAATATGTAGTGCATATAAGAATAAGAATTTTGAAAAGCCAATGTAAGGTTTGACCAAGTATGTAGAAAAATACGAACATATAGAATACCTAATCAGTACCATTAAATTCATCATAATTTATATTTTTGGTATATATCTTTGCTATTATAGATATGGAAATTTTTCTCGATAAACTTGGTCAAAGTGGATAACATTTGAATTTCCAAAAATCGTATATGCATTATATTATGGTAAGGAGGGAGTAGTATGAAAAGATAATTTTCGAGAGTAATACCCGTCATTTTTGAAACAAGAGCCACACTTCTTGCAATACAGATTGTCCAGAAGTCGCTCTATCGGCAATATGCCAAGAAAAAAATGAAATTACAATAAATGAGAATCTCCGATTTCATTGACTACTACATATACATGTCCCATATGAGAACAACAATCATTAGACGGAGTCATAAGACATTTATTACGACATCATCTTAACACCCTAGACATTGTTGTGAAGACCAAATGAGGTAAGAGGCCTAAACAACATTTTGGAGATTATTTAGTGCCTTCCTTACCCCCATCCCAAAGCCTTCTAGCAGTTATTGAAGGTTAATGAAAGTGGGGGCAGATTGAAACATGTTCTATTATTTGAAAAGTAAAAGGGTAGGGAGTACCTTTGGCCTGGCTTGGATCAGTTGGGTCGTATGGTGTTTGCTAATATGAGGCCTGAAACCAGGGGACACAATAATGGTTGAGCCTCTTATTATATTATTATGCGCCCTCCTTGCCAATATGTAGTGCATATAAGAATAAGAATTTTGAAAAGCCAATGTAAGGTTTGACCAAGTATGTAGAAAAATACGAACATATAGAATACCTAATCAGTACCATTAAATTCATCATAATTTATATTTTTGGTATATATCTTTGCTATTATAGATATGGAAATTTTTCTCGATAAACTTGGTCAAAGTGGATAACATTTGAATTTCCAAAAATCGTATATGCATTATATTATGGTAAGGAGGGAGTAGTATGAAAAGATAATTTTCGAGAGTAATACCCGTCATTTTTGAAACAAGAGCCACACTTCTTGCAATACAGATTGTCCAGAAGTCGCTCTATCGGCAATATGCCAAGAAAAAAATGAAATTACAATAAATGAGAATCTCCGATTTCATTGACTACTACATATACATGTCCCATATGAGAACAACAATCATTAGACGGAGTCATAAGACATTTATTACGACATCATCTTAACACCCTAGACATTGTTGTGAAGACCAAATGAGGTAAGAGGCCTAAACAACATTTTGGAGATTATTTAGTGCCTTCCTTACCCCCATCCCAAAGCCTTCTAGCAGTTATTGAAGGTTAATGAAAGTGGGGGCAGATTGAAACATGTTCTATTATTTGAAAAGTAAAAGGGTAGGGAGAAGGTTCGAGGCGAAGAGACTTCTAGAGTCAATTAATAAATGAAAAGGCATAATCATCCACACCAAAATAAGAAATTAACAGCCTTACAAAATACCAATGAAATACAAACAAATTTTAAAAAACATGGTTTCAACCACCTGGTTCACTCACAACCAAACATTCAAGCAAGTGAATATTCTAAGAAAAACTAGCTTAAGAAACATCACATAAATCTACCATGATAAAAAATTATTCGCATTTATAGTTGACACAATTAAATCACAATACAACATAATAAGTGAGATGTACTAGAGATTATCATAAATGGCAAATTATTCAACAATCAAACAAATCGACCGATTTGTTGATGCATCATTACAATCTGAACTATCCATATCTTAAAAAAGGGTATACTTCAATATCAAATTATGGTGGAAGATCACAATATGCATAGTAGGTAAATGAGACATGTGAGGAGTTCTCAAAGAATAAAAACATGTTTTTTTAATGTAGCAGACCTTCTTTCTATTCGTAGATCACAAATAATCGATGTTTATATCTATGTGTAAACAGTATAAAAACCATCATATTATCGTAATTTTGTTTCAAAAATCATAGTTAATGGATTTTCATAGTTGCACTTAAGCAAATCACAGTTAGAGATCTTCATAAGTACACATGATGTCTTGAACATATCACAACTGATAGGTCTTCTAAATGTGAATATATTTTAATAGTTAAAATTTCATGTAACAAAAGTGTATAAGGTCTACAATTAATCATAGTATACTCAACTCTACACATCAAATAAGTCATGAGCTTAGTTAAACGACATATATAAACATCATGGTATTATTGTAAAATTTGAACGATTAATGTTGAAAATAGAATTGATAATTTCATTTTTTATAGAATCACTTAAATTCTATATATATATGTAACAAATGCGGTTGTGTCCCGCTACCTTATAGAGACTATATAACAAAGGTGTGGATGAGTTTCTCCCTATAAGCTTACAATTCAGTGTTCGAAGGTAAACTAGACAGAAGTTTTACAATTGGCCTTTAGGTTCATGATACTATTATTCATATATTGGAAAAAACATTGTATATTAAAATAGTGATACGAGCAAAAGTTTTGCATGGAGGGAAAGAATCGGTTATTAAGCATGTAGAAAAATCCTTAAGGAAGACGATGGTACTGCTAGATAGCTATCAACGGTAAAAAATTGATTGTTATCAAGAGATGCAACCGATAGTATATATATCAAGACATGTGGCCAGTTTTATTGAAAATAAACTTGAAGTCATGGTAACAATTAATTCTTGGAATTAACTATTTAGGTAGCATGTTTACTTATGAGAATTATAAATCTTAGAAGATATTTGTACAAATCATAGTCAACTAGAAAATAAAAGTTACTTTGAATAAAGCATTTAGGGAAAACTTATATCCACGATTTGCATATGATGTGATTAATTTTTTTTGTAAATCTGCATCATTTTGCGATGATGTTTCTATGTTTATTATCCCTAAAATTTAATTGGACATGTCATAGCAATTTGCAATCATGTAGAAATAATAATGACTGATTAAGATGTCAAAACTATGATATCTATGCAAACCTACAAGTGAGCGAGATCATTGAATGTCGGGATTTAAAATTGAGCTTAGCATGGAAGGATTTAAAAATATTAAAACATAATATTGTTTTTGTTGGAAAATAAATGATATTCTACATCAACTTTAAATAAACTTCTCTAACCTTTGTTATGAAATCAAGTGAATTTGGTAGATATGAGATAAAAATTAAAGCAAAAACTACATTTGACCTATATCTGAATAAGAATAAATTATTGTTTTACTTTATTAGAAAAACTATTTATGTTGGATCATAATGGTACGGTCTAAGGATTCTATTTGTCAATCAGAATGTTAGCCTTACATATTCATCTATCACCATACGGAAACTACGAGCTAGCTAGCTAATAGTATAAACTTGAATTGCTAATATAGCACCAATGACTCATATGGTCATTACTATAGTGTTTTTGTAAATAGACTCGAAATCATCCAGCTATGAATTAAAGATGACTAAATATGTTTTATACTCATGTGAAATCTATTTAACGTGTATGGTGACTAAAATGTATTTTTTACCTCCATTTCTGTATTTTACTATCAATTATATATGGACACACTACATGATGGTTATTCTATCTAAAAACAACAACTAAGGTGATGCCGTCGCATCTGCGAGGGCCACCATGCTAGTTTTGGAAAAAAAATGGTATCGTGTCACATTGCATTTTTGTCTAACAGAAATATATTCATGGCCAACTTGATTAACTCTAGACAAACCAAAGCATCCAAACCTCCTAGATTATCTTAAGTTGAGCCAACGAAACATTATTAACCTACTGGTACCAGGTGCAGAGCTGATCTACGGCCCGAGAGTATGCAGTGCTTGTTATGCACTCAGTCTCAGTTGACCTTGTACACGTTAGATGCTAAAAGTTCTTCAATTTGATAATGTGGGCACAAAATGCATCTTCCTCCTAGAACCTGGAACCGTAATTGGACAATAAACAAATAGAAGAGTGATCCAGTTGTGTTATTGCTAATTTATTGCAAATTGGGCCAACAATTCTTTGTTGTTATCAGTCTAAACATTGGATTCATCTTCTACATTTCTCAAAAATTTGATTAAAATCAATTTTTAATTTTTGGAATTGCTGATAGGCAGTACATGTTATTTTCGCGACTTCCACTTGTAATTGAATTTATAAGAAAAACTTTCACCTTTTAACCCTAAAGTGTGACACATATTACTCCATTTAGAGAAAATTCCACATGAATACCCATCCTAGTACACTTTAAACCCGAGTTTACTTTCCCTTAGCATTTTGCTCGATCTCTTAGATATTACTGGCATGTTAGGTCAAATGTAACGGGGCAACAATATGTAGATCTCATAGGACTCATTGGTGATTATGTCCGGGCTTCTGTTCTTCATTTTTATTTATTACTCCTAGTTCTTCTGATTCCCGAATCATCTCAAATTCTCGATTACTGCCTCACACGCTTTTTTTTGGAAAATTCTACCGATCTATTAATAATTATCAATAACAGTATAAAAAGTTCTAAAAGTAATAAAAAATACTAATAGGTCACCGGACAATCTAGCGACGACTACAGACACACAATGGCATGCGTCGAGGAAGAGGGTCCAGACTTTCTTAAATATGGTAAGTAATCTGGATGAATTTTCTCCAAATGGATAATTTCGGTCAGAAATGCACAATCAATAAGAAGTTAAAAAGTAGAGTTTACCATTTTTAAAACATACTTTGACGAAAGGTAACCAGAGTCGGCTCACACATCAAGCCCGGGCTACACCGCGTACATGCTTTCCCAGTACTACCTAGCTTGACAAGTGCTTTATATTAGCACCTTTCGGTTCCTCAGTAAACAAAGGTTGCTTAACCAGGTGGAGATGAATCAATCGGCCGATCATGCACACATGTGCACGAGTAGCTAGCTAGCAAGGCAAAGCATAATAAACCAAGGCAAATGTTCTTGTTTAAGATGGGATCTGCGATTCTGATTCTCCGTGTGTACCTTCATCGAACATTATCAAGTGCAAAAGGCTAGTGCCTTTAATTTGTACGTGGAAGATGTTACGTGGACGTGGCGTGTAATTTAATTTTATCGCCGCGCCTCGTACGGCTGCATGTGAGTTTGGTGCGATTGTACGACGGTGCGCAGCTGGATCACAGTTTAAGAACCTAGGGTTAATAGATCAGGGTCAGATTCTCCGACTTTGGTCAGGGTGTGTGCCCTCGTATCGTGGACCAATATGTCAGTGACCGAGAGCCAGCCTGACTTAGGCCAGAGTTTTCCTGCCCTAACTAATCTGGCTGATGATGTGTCATCTAGTTGCTTGGGACAGGAATAAAGATGCACATTTGCTTTCACTGTTCACCTGTGCGCACATGAACTGGTTGAAACATCAGATGAGATTACGCCGGACTGCCCTGATTCTTAGTCCTAATCCTAATCCAGTTGTACTGGCACAATTAGTCGTGCCCTGATTCTCGGCTCGAGTTGCAGAGTGAAACAAAGCATATTTTACACTCACTGGCATGGGTATGTACTAAACACAGCGCTGCCTAGCCTTTCACTGCGACAAGGTACGTACACAAAGCTGACAAAGTTGATCACTTTGCGGCCAAAGCTAAACGAGTTCAGTCACCTAGGCGCCTACGGTTCTACAACTGTCTTTTGCAGATTTCTGGAGTACCTTCATACTAGTGATTCGAGCCTCTGATTGATACTCCGTCCGAAACATAAGGTGTAGCTAAAGGACAAATTTTAGTAATTCTTGATCGAATATTTAGAAAAAATACTTATATCTATAATATTAAAAATGGCACATTAAAAAGTATACATGGGAATCTATTAATATTGACTGAGTAGTGTAAATTTTCATATTTTTATGTATAAACTTGTTCAAACTTAGAAAGCATTGACTTTTGACTAATCCTTATACGTCGTACATTTTGAAACGGAGAGAGTAGCACGGTACCATTACCCAAAATGATATTTTCAAGTTTCTAAAAAAAATTAAAAAATTGTGAATGTTATATGTACTTTGTTCACAATCACTAGAATTGTTTCCAAACCAAATTTTGAACACACACGAAGAAATGAAAAATATAAATTAATATGTGAATAGTGTCATTTGTGATTTTGTCTTCTTGTGACATTATCCATGTTAGGACAATGCGTTGTTGCAGTGACTGGATGTAATTGGTATATCTATTGATATTAATATGTGCTCATTTCCAAAAAAAAAATCATGTTAGATTTCCACGTGCTTTTCGAATTTAGTTCTGAAAATTTTAGGGGTAATTAACACATTTTTTGGGAACACTAACACGTTTTTTTTTCAATTCTTGAGAAATTTGAAAATAATTGATTTTGAGGAATGGCACGAGCAGATATGTTCTCCGCCCTATATATCTACCGAGACCGGCCACGTGCATGTTATGAGTTTCGTGACTCGTTTGTGCAATGGAACTAACTAAGCAAGCGGTGGATGATATACCAACCATCAAATAGTGCAACTACTTTACTTTAGATATGTCATATAACACGAGCATGCACACACATGCACGTACGGTGGATCTTTGTTGGGTGATGCCAGGTGTTAGCATAAACCTCTTCCTCAACTGGCTACATCTTAGTATAAAATACCAAAAGAGAACGGGAACTACCCTGATGATTAGGAGTAGATGCCAGCCAGTTAAATTAAACAATGGCTATATGGAAGCATACACGTACACCAACAAAATATACACGTACACATATGTACTCACCTTTTCGTCAGGTGTCACCAAGGCTCGACCATTAGTATTATTTCAATCATGGTGTTGTATCGGCACATGATAATGCAGATACTGCCTACTAGATACTACAGCACGCAGATCAATCATCGATCGGAGAAGGAACTGGACGGCGGCGAGAGAAGAGAAAGTGCATGAACCTGCAGGGACAGCTAGCAAGTACTGTATATCTCGACCGTATATAGGAGTATTATTATTCCTCTGAGTCGGACGTACGTGTGGCTGTATCTCTCCCAATATACTAGTGAGATGCGATGCTTCTTGTAATTGGTATACCCTGGAGTCTAGTGAAGAGAAAGGAAGACGTTGGAGTAGATTTTTTTTTGGATAACCGACGTAGGAGTAGATTGGGAAGTTGGCGCAGTACAATCACCACATTTCAAACATCCAACCGTTGGTGAACTCCGATCGAATACGATCACTCCGAAAGCGATATAAACAGTTAACTTGAACAGCTGCGTACCAGTGGAGTAAGAATGTGTCGTGCCTGTGCCTTTTCTTATACTACCTCCATTCCAAAACAGTTGTACTAGTATAATTTTTTAAAGTCAAATCAACTGGTGTAATGTTTGACTAAACTTATACTCCCTCCATTTCATAATAGCTGTCTTGGATTTGTTAAAATTTGCATGAATCTATATACTAAATAGTATCTAGATTTATTCAAAATTTTATCAAATCCGCGACATCTATTTTGATACAGAAGGAGTGGAACAAACTATTGAAAGTTACACGACCAAATAGATATATTCTATAAAAGTAATATTTTATGGGTATCTAATGGTATTGACTTTGTGCTATATATAGACGTTGATGATATTTTCTATAAACTTGATCAAATTTTAAGTTGTCTGACTTTTTGAAGAATTTATATAGTTTATTTTTTTAAAAAAATAGAGGCAGTACAAAGGATGTAGGTAATTTTTGTGTCGTGATGAGCAGCAGCAGGGATAAACGGTTTCCCGCCGCCTTCCCGTACGTCTGTTCGTACGTACGTAGCTGTATACCTGCCCGTGCTTGGCCGGACCGGACCCCCTGACAGAAAAGCTCGTACATCCTGGGAGTAGCCTCGAAATTGTTTGCCGCTACGTGGGTACCATTTGGACCTCGACAAAGCACGGTCTGTTTCATCAGCTGTTGCGTTGGTTCCATCTGCACTGGCACTGCGTACAGAGACATCGAAAGGTACGGTCTGTCGATCGATCGTGTAGTCCAACGAGTGACTGACAAAGGAGAGAGGAGGCCGGCTTGAAAAGGACGGACACAGTACTGGGCGCGGCATCGGTTCGTCGGCTAGCTTCAGTGTTCTGCGTGCCAATGGGCACCACACCACTTACTGATTTTGGCTAAATAATTTACTCAAAACTGTCTTTTGCTCGCTATATCAATATAGCAACCAACCGACACAAAGTTTATGATTGTAGCTCGGGCAAACAGCACAAGTCATGTCTAAAAAGAACAAAAAGAAAAAAAGAAGGGAAAATAATGCTGACAATAATGTGGCTTGACGAAAACAAAGATGACTCGCAACTGTTGTGCTCTTCGGAGTATTTCCACCATGCTCCTAACATTCTAAAGCGCCGCATACCAAGCAACACCTCTAGAAAGGAAAGCGAGATATTGTTGTCTAGACTGGTTCTAGGGTTTCCACCGGTACAACGGGAGGTGAAAAAAGATACACCCGACGCATTTCAGGAAGGATAGCAACACCTGTAGACGCTACCGCGTCGGCGACGGGGATTTCCCCCAATCCCCAAAAAAAAAACCATATTCTGAAACAATTCGTAGCGTTACACCAATCTTGCATCCCACAAACACACAAGCACCGTCGTCTCACCGTAGGCCAAGTTTGAGGCCGGTAAGATCGAGAAGAAAGAGGTCCTACACGGGACGTAGAACAATATAATTTCACGCGATTGACAAAGGGATTAGCTAGGCACACACCACACAGGCCCCATGTGTGGGTGGTTAACTAAGTTAAGTGGTCGATCGATGAAACGAGCAACTATTATTCAGCATTTTTTCAAGGAAACTCTTTGCTCGTTCGATATATCTTCCAAAACGGAGCTCGGTCGCGACGCCATGCATGTCTCCGGCCCCTCCGTGTTGTTCCGGACCGGGCGGGAAGCTGCCGTCCAGGAGAGGAGAGCCAAAGGGGTGGTGTTGGGCGCGGGCGCAACCGAGCAACCGCGCGCCGATCGATCGTACGTGATGGCGCGCATGCCTCGATCGTCGGACGGACAGACCGGCTCGATCGAGGCGGTGACGAGTTAGTGGGTCGGCCACGTCCACGATCGATCATCGAGTTGGGCGGCGTGTGGCCACCACCCACACCAGTCATGCGTGCAAGTATAAAACTCCGGCGCCCATCGATTCCGACCGGCAGAGCTCCACCATGCCCTCCGGCCGTTTTCAACACTCCATATACGAGTTCTGGGTTTCGTCATCTCCGATACGTTAGCTTTTACTCCCTGTACTATATATTTATATGTACATCGTGAGGCACGTGCATGTTGTGACAAGAGTGGTGCAGTGCAGAGGAGATCACACTTTATTAGTTACACACTTTACCTATAATAATGGAGACTGATGTGATCTAGCTACTAGTCCTCCATCTTCTGCTGCTGTTCTATGTTTCCAGCTTGGTAGTACTAGTATATGCTAGCTGGAGTATGTACATAGAGCCTAGAGCCTAGACGGTTACTGATATGCTAGCTTGATTCGCCTAGAGATTGCTTTGCTTGAAGACGACAACAGAACAAACGGTGTTTCATCCACAGGGAAAAGTAAACTAAAAGCCAAAGTCGCAGCTGCACGGTCGTTTCAGAGCTTGTAGGCATCTGTTCTTCAGGCGTACGTGGAACCGGCCGCGCCCAGGTCCAACTGGTGCAAAAGCCTAGCTAATAATAGGCTGAGTATATCATGGGCGTTTTTGACCTATGCATGACCACACAATGTGTACATAGTTCGTTAGAAATCCAGGGAGAATGGGGTTTGACGTGGGGGCTGTTGGCCAAGTTGACCGCGCGACCGACCGACGTGGTTTGGTGTCATTCACTGTCATGCATGACAGCCGTCCTAGCTCACCTAGATCCAGATACTACCTCTGGTCCAAATTAATTGATCTTAAATTCGAATATATCTAGTACTAAAATATATCTAAATGTTGATATTATGTTGTTGCTACCACGTCGGTGCCAAGACGACATGAATTTCTAAATATATCCTAGCTCCCGTAGACGCTACCACGTCGGTGCCAAGACGACATGAATTTCTCCCGATACCGAAAAACCACACTGGAACGATTCGTATCGTTCCACCAATCTTGCAACCCACAAACACACAACCACCGTCGTCTCACCATGGGCCAAGTTTTAGGGCTCCTTTGATTTGGAGGAAATATGGAGGAAACGTGAAGGATTAGGAAATATTCTTAAGAACTGTTGGTCAAGTTGACCGCGCGACCGACCGACGTGGTTTGGTGTCACTCACTGTCATGGATGACAGCCGTCCTAGCTCACCTAGATCCAGATACTACCTCTGATCCAAATTAATTGACTTTAAATTCGAATGTATCTAGTATAAAATATGTCTAAATATATTCGAATTTAGACAAATCTAGTCAACTAATATGGATAAGAAAGAGTAGTAAAACACAAGTTACTGCCTGAATATCAGGTAATAAAACACACGGCACGGTCTTGATTACAACGACGGCGACGGGCACGTTCGCAGTGGACTCGTTTTATCGTGCTTTGTCTTCGATCATGCATGACTGTATATGATACTTACATCAAATTTATTCTAAACGCTATACTAGTTGTGAGCATCGATCCACGCTCTAACCAAGTCACTTTCTAGAGTACAGCAAGGGCTAATTAAACAAAAAGACACTTAATTAGCGTGCGATGGAACATGGCACCTTCCTCGGTCGATGGAAGATAAAGCTAAGCACACATGATGAAACTAAAGCCGTGCTCGGTGGGAACACATGTAGTACAACTTTGTCGTTTGCTTTGGCCCCCATGGATCGCTCGTTCTGGTACGGTCCATCGCTAGCTTCCAAACAAGATGCCCCGGAAAAGAAGCCGTAGACCAGCTCCAAATTTGAAAATCAGATCGAAGATTGATAGAGCAATTGTTGTCCGCTGATGCCGTGTCCCATTGCATGATTGCATCTCATCGTTTTCAAACAAAGTAATAATACTCTCTATTACTAAACCACCTACTATCTGTTGGAATTTGGTTGTGGGCTTTAGCCCATGGCCCAATACAAATTCTGTAATTCTTAAGGCCATTCATGCCTAGCAAGGGGTATCATCAAAGTTTAGTCTCATCTTACTAATTTGGAGAGAGTTGGACCAATATATACAGTGGAGTGTTTTACTACCTACTAAAGTGAGTGAAGAGGAGTGACATATACACGCGCTCCTCCTCCTCCTCCACGTCGCGCCGCGTGCGCCACAGTTTGTGGAATTGTGCCGATCTTATCTTTTTGCCGCTCGAGAAAATTATTGCGCTCCGTGAGCTCTTGATGGACTTGCCTATGGTTGAAAAACCAATACCCGCAATTCCTATGAAATGTGATCATCAACAGTTCTAAGGACAATATGAAGTCATCAAGCCATGTGAATAGGAAATTGAAATCTATCAGAAAAATGAGAAATTCCAAAGTTATCGCGTTGGATTATATCCAAGCATCTAAAAATCTGGCAGATCTCTTCACAAATGGTCTATCACGTAATGTGATAGATAATCCATCGAGGGATATGGGTTTGAGACCCACGCTCTGAGTTGTCCATGGTGGTAACCCACTCTATGTGATCGGAGATCCCGTAAAGTATAGTTGGGAGACAAGCTGTTGGTCAGCTGGAAAAAGAGTATCCTTATTTTATACTGCCACTCCGCATAGATGCAATACTCTTCTATTTTGTATGGCAGGTTGATATTTATTTTAATGACTTCTAAGTGGCTTGTTTAAAGCAGAGATGTTATCTTGCAGAACATCTTCTGAAGAACACACTTATATTAGTTCGACTGTCAAACGTCACAGTTAGTGGGAGTTGGGTGCTCTCTAATAACTTATGAAAGGCCATGTAGTATGACGCATAAGCTCCAAACCGCGGGGAAGCCTTGCGACCGCTCTGTGTCGATCTAGAATTTGTGTGAAACTAGTACGCACCAAATTTGTAGTTCAAGGCATAGTCAACTATTCAAGTGACAATCTAGTGTAGCATGAAGTTTTAAGTGGAAATTCAACTTAACAGTATCCACCTCAGACCGATATATAAACAATGTTCTGGAATAGTTTGATGTGATGTGATGAGGTGTGTCTATGAGACTTTGTGGGGATTGTTGGAATTTGGTTTTGGGATTTAGCCTATGGCCCAATACAAATTCCTTAATTGGACTAAAGATTTCAATTAAATACTGTTATATTCCCTTTATATTGTTTTAAATACTTAAGAAATAAAGATTTCTATTCTTTTATCTTTATTTTCCTTAATTCGGTTACTTGAATTTCTTTAATTGAATATTCAATATGTGATGTCATTTATATTTCAGTTTGAATTATTATAATTTTATTTAATAAAATAAACGCCTAAATACTTATAACTTGAATTTATTTCAAATGTCAATTCAGAATTCAACTATCAATTTGAACTAACTTCCCAAAACAGTCAAAATTTCCTAGAGATCATGTCAGAATTCATAGCACTCTCTTGAATGAGCTAAATCCTAACCCATAAAAGTGAGAGAAACCCTCATCCCTCTAGTCTTTTAGTTTGCGAAAAAATTACCCCAATTTCATAGATGAATGCATGCATATACACATATCCCTATATTTACCCTTCGTTAGTTCCTAAACGCTGAGATGTTACACTGAGTTCTGGAGTTCCTCTTCAACATCAAAGATCTTCCAATCCTTAGGCGAGATCTAATAGTAGAGAGAGGCAAGAGAATAGGGGTTTCAGTGCAAATAGGTTGGGTGCTGTTAGTAGGGCTAGATCCAATGATTCTACTGGTATAGAAAATCCTGGGAGTGGTAATCATGATCGATGGGCTGATAGAGCGGTAGATTCCTCTGTGTAGGAGGGCAATGGCCCTCCTACTCCAGGAAATGCCTTGGTATTTATTCTAAAGCTTGACATATTACTCAAGGTTTAAGCATGATTCACATTCTTGGGATTCTCAACAATGTATGTCAAGCCAGACGGTGCACCCGGACCTTCCCTCGTTGAGAATTTGCTCATGCTTCTTGAGCCATATACGATGGACGGGATCCTGCTGTGAGGAGCCACGTTGGGCCATCAACTCCATTGGAGACAGGAGCATCACACCCATGATATCCTCTAGGCAGGCGAAATCCTTCTACGAGGGAGCACGGGCGCTCCCTTGCGTATATATGGTCATCTTCGGCAGAGGTGTGATCGTGATTCCGAGGACAAATATGTCGTGGAAGGCTCCGATTTGTACAAGATGAAGTAGAGAACGCCGGAATCGACCAGTGGCCGTGTCCATACTGCTCAACTTGTTGACAATGCGCTGGTAGGAGGGAGTGGGTTGTTCTTGCCAGGTTTGGCTCAGTGAGCTGATGGTAGGAGGAAGAAGTGGAGAAAAGTGAGCAGTTTGGATTATACTTATTGTTCAGAGTAGTTTTAGGTACTTTCATATGTTTTTAAGCATAGGATTGAATGAAATGTGACCAGATCTGGCAGAATTTTTTATTAGCATGACATCCAGAAACTCTCTCCGTCCCGGTTTAAAGGACATATATTGGAAATCATACAATCCCAAAATCCTCCCACCTCCTAGGCACACAAGCATTTAATTTTAGAGTGATAGTCAATGAGAGAATTAGTAAGATCCAAATTATCCCGAATCAAAGGAAACCTAGGGTCCAGAGATTTGCTATATGTCCTTTAAACTGGGAAAGAGGGAGTAAGTTAGGTTGGTATTGAAGACTTGCATTTACGTAATTGTATGAATATGGATGTAAGTGAAGTTTATGTTTCATGAAGCCGCTAGAAGCTCCATGAAAGGGATGGATAGATTAGATCTTAGTACCAGAAGTAACAGGAAATTTCAAGTAGAAGTATCTAGGGCACTTCAAACTATCATTCTCACACCAACGGTGATGGCCTAGCAGCTCTGCCTCTGCAACATTTGGCAGCCAAATTAGGAGGATCAACTGAAAGTTTTTTCATATAACCCTGTGCTTTGCTTAAAATGTGATTTCGGAGTTGCTTGGACGTTCTAGGAAGAAAGCGCGGCTGATCACACACAACAAAAGAACCTTGCTATATGCCATAAAATGCATGGTCATGGAAAAGTCCTAACCTGTCAAATCGCGTGAAAAAAACATACATCACCGTGCTACGATTTTCAAAGTCAAATTCGATCTTATAACTGATGAAAAAAGACCTAGTCCCAAAACAGAACCTCGGGCGAACATAATTTTACAAAAAAAATTCAAACGTTTCTTAATGCTAAATTAACAGCTCATTGGTAATTCCATTTGAGAGGTACATGAGAAGTAAGCTTTACCCATAGACAGCACATAAGTTTGTAATTCCAAATTCACGAGACAAAGGTACATCAGAAGTAGTAGTCTAGACAGACTGTGTGGACTACTTATTGGTACCGTGGTGGCATCTTCCATCTTGTACGCATTATTATTACTCCTTTGAGTTGAACTACTCCTACTACTTCTTGGTGGTTGCCCATGCATGTATATATACTCCTAGCAGTGATGTGATGCTAGCTTCTCTGTAATTGTTCTTGGAATCTAGTGACCACTATTATATATGATCCCAAATGTTGGGAAGTAGTATGAGCCGTACGTATAGCTAGCTAGTAGTTGGGGTATATTAGGGGCCAGCCAGTGGATCGAGTGGGCACCACCATGCACCGTCAAAATCCACGATACCGACGTGTCCGTCTCCATCGATCACGACTTATACTACGTACGTGCTACCGTCCGTGCCCGGACCCCGGACGTGTTACGTACATTAATTTTGGCATATCACACATGTTTGTACATACTACTACGTACCTTTTTGAGGTGTGATCGACTAAGAGTAGCTTCGTGTTCTTTCGCTTAATTTCATCATGAGTTAATGGCAGGAATCTAGCTAGCCGGCCCGCGCGCCACGACGTACAGGTTGCCATCTATCCGTACGTGTCCGGACCCCGGCCGGCCGGAGGAAATCAGACAATAATAATGTACAGATGCCAGTTTGAGTTGTGAGAATGTGACTAGTTAGTAGCTGCCAGATAGTCGTTTGTGCTACTGCTACGTGCCACCATTTGCACCTTGAGAACGCACGACGTACTAGCTAGGAGTTGGTCTATGGAGGGGACCTACTTAGCCATCAGGCTGTTCCATCAGCAGTTTCATTGGACTGTACGGCGATACAACGTACGTACTCGTACATTCAAGAGATCGAAGGTACTGCTAGTATTAATCAGTAGGGTATAACGTGACAGGAAAGAGCGATCTGTGACTGTCGAGCTAGTGAGTGACAGATCTAGGACAGCATCGATGGAGGTGTCCTGAAAAGGACGCACGCTGGCCGCCGGCTCGGCATCGGAAACTAACTAATTAATCCAGGCAACGTCAACGTGGCTGGCTGCGCTGCTGTGTATAGTAGGTGGAAGAAGATGATGGAGCCGCTTCGATTTCCATTCATGCATGCATTTGTACCTGTCAGGTAGTACTAGCTTCTCTGCAAATTTATTTTCCTGAGATCCAGTATAGTGTTTAGAAAGCTAGCTCTCGAAGATAAGTGGATAACTAACTATTACTAGCATGGGCTGGCGTGGCTCGTACGCATAAACACGTTCGATTCCACTCTGCATACGTACGTGTTCACTTTTCTCTCTCTCGCTCGAAACATCTCCCTCGCTCTGAATTGAAGTTCCTTAACCTGGAAAGCTACAAATAATAAGCTCATATATTGCTCGGACGCATAGTAGCTATCTACAAGTACTGAAGTAGCTAGAATGTGGCGGTGTGTACGATACAAGTACGTACAAGGATTTGGTGTGTCTGTCTTTAATTTGCCACCAATAGAGAAACTCATATAGACACCAAACATTAATATCAGTATGGTGACCTAGCACACCGCTACAGGTTATAGTGCGCAAGTCGTTGACATAATATCCGCGATTTGTAAATATCACATCCCTTAAGGTAGTACAAAAACAACATCGCGGGCCTGCAACTTTTACATGTTTGTGGTACCCTCAAATGAATAAGAGTTGTTCATTTTTGTTCATCCAAAGGCTCACGTCGAGTCATACTGGTGCCAAAAACACTACAAGTACGATTCATATCGGTGCCTTCGTGAGGGTAAAATTAGCAACAGATCGTAGACGGGCCCCGGCCCAAGAGAGCCCAACTCCTTTTGCCGGTGTGATACCGTTCATAGAAAAAAAAACTCAGTTTCTTCCCCTCCTTCACGTCGCCGATCTCCCGATGGGGAACTACGGCGCCACCGCCACCCCGGCCCTTATCGCCGGCATGTACGGATCGTACGCCAAGATCCCCACCTACCTGCTGCTCCCGTCCTCCTACCGAACCCTAGCAGCGTCCCGCCCACAGCGCCCTGGCCCTAGGCCCCGATCTAGGACCCCACGCCGCATTCGTGGAGAGAAGGTGGCGCCGCTGGTGTCCGGGATGATGTTGCCTCTCTACTTCGGCACCAGCAGGCTTCAAACCAACGTGGACAGGGTCCGGGGCGTGGCGGCGCGGGAGGGATGGTGATGGTAGGAAGTTTGCCAGGACGTTCACAGTGGTGGTCGCCTGGACCGACATGGCAAGGGGCGACGCCATGAGCGCCAAGGTATGCCTGGGCTCTAGAGGTGTCCTAGTGGCCAGCACCGAGGCACTCAGCGAGTCCCAGCTCCCTGAACAAGACACCGACGGGCTCATAAGTAAGTTTTGTTCTATGACATTCTGAAATGAATACTGAAATTTTAGAACTTACATATCCTTTTGATTTAAGTTTAGAACTTGCTACCACCAAAAATGCATCAAAGAACTATAGCAATCACAGTGGATAAGCTCATTTTTTTAAATTTGCCGGTTTCATGTGAAAACAAAATTTGAATCCATGTCTCCGCAAGAGCTATCCAAATAAAGGAGATACAGTGTTGATCTTGCAACCCGTTGAAGAATTGCATTATACTCCTTTGAAGAATTGCATTAATGAAGAGTACATTACATAAGTCAGGTAAGTAGAGCATGCATAAGATGCAAGGCTTGTCTATCTCCTTTGCTTGCTTTTCGATTAGCTGACGACCTGAGCTGGGAGGCATCAAGAATTGAGCGTTTACACCTGTGGCATATTTGGCTTGGTCCTAAACCTGCTGGAGAATCTTCACTACTGTAGTACTTTTCAGGTTGGGTTCAGGCAAAAAACTGTCTATGTGAGTTTACACAAAATTTTATATTGCACGCTCCTTGGTTGATGCATAAACAGACTGAGTGCATGCATGCCGTAAATGTAAAAAAAAGTAGTAGTCTGATGCCGAATTCTACATGCAAATATTTCTGTTACAAAGCTAGTAATTTTCCTTGTACAAAAGAGCGAGCGATTAGCTGCACAGAGTACATTCCTCTTTGTCACATTAAGTTCTTGAATTAACAACCCATTAACTTGCTAAAGCTGTACATTGGTAACATTAGCTGAAAGCATTTTTGGTCATGCTCTGGGCTGGCGCCTGTCTGTTTTGTTCGCAAGCTGGATAAACCACGTACAAATAATCATCGGTGGTAAGTAGATCAACAAGTACCAAGTGCTCTATACCTTTCATGTGGATAGATAGCTAGATTGCAATGTTTACGACAATATCTTCAATTGGTGCTGCGTATTCTCCACCAATTTTACTAGTCTATTTTTGCCATTTAAGCTAGAAGAGTGTAATGTAAATTTAGCTTGTGCTTCTGAACATTTGAAAAATATCATTTACATAGTAATAAGTTTCAGACTTGTCGGAAATTTGCTAAATGTGATACACGTGACAGAGTTACTATATGTTTGACTGATTGTGGATTAGACACTATTGCCTTAGACCGACACTATTGCCTTAGACCGACTATGTTGCTGCAAATTCATTACTCCCTCCGTCTCAATTTATGTTGCATATAAGGTTTTTTCCAAGTCAAACTTTACAATGTCTGACCAAATAGTTTGATACAAATATAAACTATAAAATGCCAAATTAATATCATTAGAATTGATTTAAAATATATTTTCATATTATATGCATTTTATATCATACATATTCATATTATTTTGTATGATGTCTAAATGGTTCTCTGTTTCTCGAGAATTTAAACAAGAGGATCCATCTCGCGTTTGAGCCATTGTGGACCACATGTCTGATGTCTTTGACGATTGTGACCTGTTGAAGCCCCAATGTGCTTGCCATAAACTGGTAGTAAGACACATCTATTACATAGGAAATATCGAACGTCTATGCTTTCTAAAATGCAATGTACTGGATGTGATCTTTTTTTTGCATTCATATACAATATTGTGCAATATTCGAACATATTAAATTTAAATTACATTGCAATAATTTTTTGCCGGTCTACTGTTACAAATGTACACTAACTTTTTGTTGGTCTATTGTTACAAATGTATGCAGGGTTGTAGTTTGTTAATCTAGGAGGGTATTTTCAACAAGTATGTTGAAGAGATGGCCAACTACTGCACAACAGATTCAAACAATAATCTCCAAGATGCATTGGCTTCATCCGTCTACCTTCTGAATGAGAAGGAACAATAACTTTTCCAATTGGAGAATAACTCCTAGTCCCAATTGTAGTATTAGTTTGTAGAAGACAAAGGACTAACTAATATGATGTGTGTATTGCTAAAATTTGCAAGCAGATGCTATCTGCAATTCAGTATATTTTGGTACACAAAGCCTCTATAAAATCCATGCAATTGATTATCATGTAAGTAAATAGGAAACACTGGAGAAATGGTAAGTTCTAGCTGGATGATTTAGGTATGCATAAGCTTTCACCTCCCGGCAGCAATGCTTTATATATATTACTCCAACATATTATCATCCTCCTCTCTATGCTTTACCAGACCAGACTAGCATCAAAGCCGGGCAGCAATTTCATTGTATAATAGCTACAACAGACATCACATTTTTGCTGGTCACGTGCACGCCAATCAGGTACAAGTGCATGCCAATCCATTACAATTTGGGAACTAAACTATATATCTTGTAATTGTACAAAAACATGTGCCTTGGTTCTACAATTGAATAGAGGAATCTGGAGGGATTGCCTTGCTCCACATCCTTCTGTGTTGTGAGAACCTATCCTGTAGCAGTGAACCTATGAAAGCTATATCAGTACTTTGCAAGAATTTTATCATCACATATGTGCTAAATAACTGGCCAGTACATGGAGAGAGGAGCACATAAGCAAAGCAAGCGAAACAAACACATGCTACTGTTATTCTACGGATACATATGATCCTTGTACAACCGAAGATAGAAGCTAGCATCTGTATGGTTCATGATTAGAGAAAACCAGACACACTTTACATGCCAGAGGAACCTGAACGCATACCTTACAAGAATACCATATCCAGACATAGCGTTTACGATTTCTCAAAACTGGAAATCTCAACATTCAGAAAACACAATCCTCCTTTCCAGCATTGTCCTATTAACTGATTTTGCAAATCCAGTAGATAAAAACTGAAAATCTCAACATTCAAAAAACACAATCCTCCTTTCCAATGTACATTGAACAGCAGCCATCTTTCTCCTTCAAAACCAAAATGCACGCATGATCTTAGCTGAACTTGTGGCAAAAATATGAGGCACATGCGGAGGCTATGAGAAGGCGAAATTAATGACATCACCTTCTCAGAGCAAACTGATCACAAATATATTACAACAGAAATTAAATTTAAAGAAAACGCCATAGGGCCCTACATATTCGTAGTCATAATCAGGTGGTTCAGATAAAAAATAGAACGGGCAGTAGAATATGAATACATGGAAGGGGAATGTTGTTCCAGGCTAGCACTCACAAATTGAAACATTGCAAACCTGCCCTGGCTAACAGTTCTAGTGGCACTGGTGATCACCACCTAAAATTATTAGTTCATTGCATATTACTAATCCCTTCAAACTATAAGAGATTGTGATAAGCTTTGCGTTCTGAAATGATTAATGGCGCAGTTCCCCTTTTTGTTAAGTAGGTATAATTTGTTCCATAGTACTTTGACTCACTAGGAAAACAATTTGCACTAATCGATGGGGTGGCAAGGAAGCAGCAGCCACGGCAAGAAACGTACTAGCCAACGATCTGGATGCACAGGGCGTCGCGTGGGTGGCATCGGCGGCAGCTCCCTTCAGGCAGGCCGCATGGGAGGTGGATGAGGCGGCCGCGTTGTGAGCGCGTGGGAGCTGGGGGGAGGCGGCGGCGGCCCTCCTCCTGTGGGGTCGTGGGAGGTGGACGAGGCGGCGGCGGCGTCCCTACTCTTGTGGACGGGAGGCAGCGGCGTCCCTACTCTTGTGGACGGGAGGCGGCGAACGCGGCGACCCTCCTATTGTGGGTGTGTGGGATTTGGAGGTGGAGGAGGCGTCGGCGGCTCCGTGCACGCGGCAGGTGGAGGCGGCGGCGGTGTCGTGCGGGAGAGGAGGAACTTGTTCGGTGGGCTGGTCTGACTTTCTTTTCTACAAATAATGTATTTTTTTCCTAAATATTATGGCTACTGGGCCGGCTGGGCCTAATTTATCTGAGCGGTCCGTTGGAATCATACTTCTCCCTCTATGTGACCAGTTAAAAGTACTGTAAAACTTGCCTTATAATATTGAAACAAAATTTGTTCAAATGTTTCGAAATCCTGGTTGGTCTATTGAGGACATCTTCGAATATTGAAATTCAAAATAACTAGTTTGAGTAGCAATAACATTACTAGATGAAATGCCACTGGAGATCAACAACTTATTTAGATAAATCTATGGTGCTCGGTTCATCTATTCTATCCTAACGACTACTCTTATGTTTTGTCTTCAGGTTCTGTTCCATATTCCTATCAATAATATGACATCATGGAACAGAGATAAGCTTGCCAGGTTCTGTGCCAAAGAATCCCTAAGCAAGAAATATTCTATCAAGGCCCACCGAAGCATGTAAACAAAGAGTATCCACAAAAGGCCTTTCCTTTTTTTGCGTGTAATATTGAAGGGTTCGCGGCATAGTAAATCAAAATTTTCTACAGATGCGAACAAAGGGGAAGCCAAGATCTAATCTAGGAGATGCAAACAACGAGAGAGATTGGATTAGATCTTCATACCCTTGAAGATTCGCACAGCGGAACGTTCGTCGGAACGTGGGTGATGTAGTCGTACTCGCTTCTCCTCCTCGCGATCCGATCCGATCTAGCACCACAAGTGGAGATGCCTCCGTGAGATGCACACGTGCGGCACCTCGACGTATCCTCCTTCCTTGGTCCAGCAAGTATGGTGGAGAGATGGGTTGGATCTACAACGCGACGGCGCGGTGCAATTGGTGGAGAATTTCAGCAGGCTTTCACTGGCGATCGGGAGAGAGGAGGAGGCTGGGCGGCTAGGGTTGGATGGGAAAGTGTAGGGGGTTGGTGCGCCCCAGCCCTCTATATATAGAGGGGTGGGCGCAGCCCTAGCCCCTCCGCAAGACAAGGCCGACGGCCCCAAGGAGGAAGAGTGGGGGGCAAGGAAACCCCCCTTCTAGAAGCTCTATCTAGAGTTTAAACCTCTCTTGGCCGGCTGGGCCCTATGGGGCCTTGTGCCCCTGTCCCAATGCGCCAGGCACTCCCTCATAGGACCATGCCCCTCCCGGAAGGTGGGGCCACGTTGGTCCCCTTCCGGAAGGTTCTAGAAGCTTCCGGTAATACCGATTAACCCGAACAATTCGAACTCCAAAACTGCGGCCTTATATGAATCTTATTCTCCGGACCACTCCGAACCTCGTGATGTCCGGATCCCATCCGAGACTCCAAAAAACTCATAAACCAATTATCCAATCTATCCTAGCGTCGAGACACGTTACGTGTGTGACCTCGGGTTCGAGAATATGCGACATGATCTTCTATCAATAATCAACGGGTCCGAAATCCATATTGACTCCACACATTCATCGATGATCATATCGGATGAACCACGATGCCAGGATTCAATCAATCCCATATATATTCCCTTCAGATCGCGATATTTTTACTTGCCGAGATTTGATCGTCGGTACCATCATACCTAGTTCAATCTCGTTCACGGCAAGTACTTTACTCGTTCGTAATCCGATATCACTTTGTGATTAACTCCTTAACCACATGCTTGCAAGCGGTGTTGATATCGATTAAAAGTGGGCCCAAGTATATCTCTCCGACTTGGGAGGGACAAATCCCATCTCGATACATACAACCCAACAGATACTTTCCGATCACCTGAGAGACACCTTTATGATCACCCTCTCATAGGATGACGTTTGATGACCTCAAAGCTTTCTTCCGATACCAGGGAGTTGTATTATCTCATGGTCTAAGGAATACAATATTTGACATAAGAAAAGCTTCGCAAAGACGAACACGATGACACGATCTAATTGCTTCGCTTAGTTTGCGTCTGTCCATCATATCATTCTCCCAATGATATGATCTCATTATCAATTGACAACTCATGTCTATGGTTAGGAAACCTTAACCATCATTGATCAATGAGCTAGTCCATAGAGGCGTACTAGGGACACGGTGTTGTTCACAAACCACACAAGTATTAAAGTTTCCGCTTAATACAATTCTAGCATGGAATATAAACATTATCATGAACAAGAATTATAATAATAACATCTTTATTATTGCCTCTAGGGCATAATTCCAACAAATATAACTGAAATGCGCACCCCACCATGGTTTACTTTCATGAAATTTCTGCAAGTCAAACCTCATCACTATTACCCCTAAGACTCCAGAAACCTAGGTCAAATGAATGCCACAGAGGAGGGACTAAACATCATGAGAGGCCCCAAGCATGCATTTTATAGGCAACACGGATGGAACCGGGGAGCGGCGTGGGATGACAAGCCTTGGGTCTCACTTTTTTCTTCAAGAAAAGATCCTTCACGGCTGAGATTTCGATGAAAAAGCTTTTTGATATTTCAGTTGTTTTTGACATAGCTCACCTACTAACTAGGACAGAGCACAAAAAGGCTTCTTGATAATTTTGTCTTCTTTTTATTACTAAGTTTAGAGTATGTCCAATAGATGAATTAAAATAGGGCACCAAAGAGTGGGTTTTAGGGTACCAATTTCTATAGTAGCAGATGATGTAAAATAAGTCACCGAGGCCTGGAATTGCTTAGGTTCATGAGCTAGTGTTGAGAACCCAAAGAGCAAGGCGTGAAGCAGCACAGCAGCAAGCCTTCCCTCAGAAAGAAACCGAGGTTATCAAACCAGTAGGAGGAAGGAAACGTCACACAGGTATTGCAAACAACGCGGAAACCTGCACAACACAAACTCAAGTCTTTGCCCCAACGAATCAGTGAGGTTGTCAAGCTCATCGGTTTGCTGTAACAAAGGATTAAATGTTTGGTGTGGAAGGTGATGATGGTTTGTGTAGGGGTTATTAGCATGGAAAACAAAAAAATTCTACCGCATGCAAACAAACAAGCCAAGATCTATCTACTAGATTGTAGCAACGAGTCGATAGAGGAAGTCACCCTCGAAGATTCCAAAGCGGTTAACGAGAGAAGATTCTCGCGGGTGATGTAGTCGTACTCTTGCCGATCTCAAGATCGCGTAGACGATCCTTCCGACGCTGTGTTTTGGAAGCGCTTCCGCAGTCGGTCACACGTTCGGTACTCGATGAAGACCTTCCTCTCCCTTGTTCCAGCAGGCAGCGGAGGTTGTAGCACTCTCCTCGCGATTCCGGCAGCACGACGGCGTGGTGTCGGAAGTAGAGGGGAGATCTCGCAGGGCTTCGCCTTAAGCCGGAGCGAGTATGGTGGAGTATGAGAAAGGCCTTGGTGATCTAGGGTTTAGAGGGCACCAAGGGGAGGGCTTGGCCGGCGGCTAGGGTTTGGGGAAAACCCCAACTCGCCGAGTTGGAGGTGCCCTAGGCGGCGGCGACAGCACAAGGAGGTGGTGGCGCCGGCGACTTGGGGCTAGGGTTTTGGGTGTGAGGGGTATGTTTTTTGGTAGTAACCTATTAACAAGTTGCAATAGTGCCAGATGCATGTTTTATGTTGTTTTTGGTTTCAGAAAAGTTAGTAAAGAAATATTCTCGGAATTGGACGGGACGAAGGACAAAGTCAATAACTTTCCATGGGGAACAAGAAGTTCAGAGGAGAGACGAGGAGGCCGGCCAGGGGGGCCAGACCCACCCTAGGCGCGGGTGGGCCCTACCCCGTGCCTGGGTAGGGTTTGCCTGCCCTGGCGGCCGCCTCGGTCTCCATCTTCTATAAGAAGCCCCCGATACAGAAACTCTTAGAACCCGATCAAAAATCCACGAAACCGTCTGTAGCCACCACCACCATCGTCCCTAGATCGGGGGGATCTGAATCTCTTCCCGGCACCCTGTCGCAGGGGAGATCATCCCGGAGGCCTTCTCTCCGGTATGATTTGTGATTAGTTCCACCTTGGACTATGGGTCCATGTAATAGCTAGATGGTTGTATCTCCTCCTTGTGCTTTCATGTATAGATCTTGTGAGCTCCGTTCACGATCAAGATCTAATCTATTTGTAATCATGCTGTTGTGTTTGCGGGGATCCGATGGATATTGAGATTATTATGTTGGTTTGATTAATGGTTCTATCTTTATGATTCTATCATGTCTGTGTTGTTTGTGATCTTGCATTCTCTCCGTTGCTAGTGGTCATCTTGGCCAAGTAGTTGCTAGTGACTCCAAGAGGGAGTATTTATGCTCGATAGTGGGTTCATGCCTCTATTTTCCAAGGGAAGTGACAATAATCTCTTCGGCTGTAGATGTGCTGTTGCTACTAGGGAGAAAACAACGGTCTCTTGTTCATGGAATATGTGGACTGTTTACCTTATACACTTTGCTTAAAGCAGTTGTCTGTTGCTTGCAACTTAATACTGGAGGGGGTTCGGATGATAACCTGAAGGTGGACTTCTAGTCATAGATGCAGTTGGATTATGGTCTATGTATATTGTTGTATTGCCCAATCAACCTCATAGGATATTTCTAGCTAGTAATTGTATTGTTATGCCTTGCTCAGTTCCTGTCAATTGCCCCGCTGTAATTTTTTTACCCTTCATGCCATGTCGTTTATCTAAGGAGATCACCTCTAGTAAACTATGGACCCCGGTCCAATCTTTGCCATTGATAATCTTCCACTGGTACTTGTTTACTTGCTGCAAACCATTACCTTCCACACCATACGTTTAATCCTTTGTTACAGCAAATCGGTGAGCTTGACAACCTCATTGATTCGTTGGGGCAAAGTCTTGAGTTTGTGTTGTGCAGGTGTCCACGTTGTTTGCAACACCTGTGTAACGTTTCCTTCCTCCTTCTGGTTCGATAACCTCGGTCTCAACTGAGGGAAGACTTGCTGCTTCACACCTTACTCTTGGGGTTTCCAACGAAGCGCTTCCACATCAAACACCAGGCGCCATCAAGCTTTCTGGTGCCATTACTAGGGAATCTACTTCAACCTCTTCCACCTCGTCAAGCGCTATCAACAAGATTTCTGGCGCCGTTGTCGGGGAGGCTAAGGACGTCTTCACTAGGGGAGTCCTTCACTTCCTTTCTCTTTACTTTGTTTTTAGTTTGCTTTGTTTCTTTTGGTTGGTTTTGTTTGCCTCTTTTCAAAAAACCCAAAAAAAATAGTCTAGTTTGGTTTGCTTTCTTTATTCAAAAACACACAAAAAATTAGTTCCTACTCTAGTTGGTGGTCTGTTATTGCCTTGCTTGGTCATGCTTTTCATCAATGGATGGTTTCTTTGAAACTAGTTCTTATTGGCAAGGTGGGTTCACGGAAGAACAAAAGTATTATTATAAGAAACACCGTTTGTCACAAAAATGGAAACACTTATGGGAACAAATTGATAAGTTGAATACTATTGCTACAAACGTGTGCTAAAACAACGCATAATTTTTTCAAGGCACACTAAGCAATTCCAATTGTTTGGAACAAAACATGCTACAACAATAATCACTAAGCATACGGTCAAAACAACACCTAACATGGCATGCTAAAGTCTAAGTCACAGTCAATACAATCTCCTCTTGCACTTTCAAGCAGGAACTTCCTACTCCTTTTCAACACCAATTGACTTATTTGAAACAATACAGCGAGAACGAGGTTCCAAACTACTTTATTCAAGAAAACTAAACAAACTAAGAAAAGCAAACGAAAACTAAGACGCTCCAAGAACAACACAACTGTGCATGAAACAATAAAAACGAAGTGTCTAGATAGACATGAGCTTTTTATTGATAAAGAAGGGGATGTCTTGGGCATCCCCAAGCTTTGACGCTTGTACCTCTTGGATATTTCTTGGGGTAACACCATGGTGACATTCCCAATCTTGAGATTTTGTCCATTCTTCATCTCATTACATCATTCTCTCTCTACACCTGAAATTTTTCCTTCATACAAAACTTCACACAATCTTCATTAGCAACATTAGTGTATTCAAAAGATAATAGACCCTTAGGCAAAGCTTTGGAACAATAAAAAAATTCACTAAAAACACAAATACTGTAGCAACTCCTTCAAAAAGCTCAATTCTCCAAAAGAGAAATTAAAAAGGAATCAATAAGAAGCAAATGTAAATAATGGCAGAAATCTGTCAAAACAGACCAGCTGGTAGAAACAATTTTTTTCAGAACTCTTATGTTGCTCAAATAAAAAAGTGTTGAACTAATGTAAGTTAGCTAACATACTGGGGGATTTATTCGTAAATTTTCAGCTCAACCTGACTTACAGAGACTCCTCACGAATTTTTATGGTGGAGGACAGAAATCTGTTTCGGGACGGCAACTCACAAATCTTACTTCCCTCTCATTAGAGGTCATTCTTGGCACAAAAAGCAAACAAAAAGGATAAGGAGAGTTCATTACTAAAGTAATAACTTCCAAGACTCAAGGAAACTCTTGGGTTATTTCCCAACAAGTACTTCTCTTTAACACCTTTAAGTTAGGCACAAGAAGCAAGAAGAATCAAGTATTTTCAAATGAGGAAGCATTAACATCAAACCTTGCTTTCAAAGAAAGAGCAAAAAGCAACTTCTCTCATCTCAAAAGGAAGTGTTCAATACCTTTCTTGAATGGAAAATGATATTTAATGGTGTCTTCTTTCATATCAATGATGGCACCAACAGTTCTAAGAAAAGGTCTTCCCAAAGTAATAGGACAAGAAGCATTGTATTCAACATCCAAAACATAGAAATCAACAGGGACATAAGCATTGTTAACCATAATGAGAACATCATTGATACTCCCCATGAGTTTCTTTTTAGCATTATCATTGAGTGGGACATCCAAATAACAATCTTCCAAACATGGAAAATCAAGCATTTCATGGATCTTCCTAGGCATAATAGAGACACTAGAACCAAGATCACATGAAGCTTTGAGATCAAAGTCATTCACTTGCATATTAATAATGGGTTCCCAACTATATTCTACTTTCCTAGGAATAGAAGCTTTGTTTTTAACTTCTCTTCCTTAATCTTAACAAGAGCATCTGTAATGTGTTTGGTGAAAGCAACATGCATATCACTAGCATCAGGACTTCTAGCAAGCTTTTGCAGGAACATAATCACTTCAGAAATATTGCAACCATCTTCATCAAAATCAAACTTAGCATCACTAGTAGTAGGCTCAATAGGCCTAGGCATAGTAGGAGGAGGAGGAATAGGGACTACTTGTGATTTAGTGGTGATGGTGCACACACTATTGTTTCTATTAATTTCAGCTTCCCTTTCCCACTTAGCATGAAATTGAGCTAACAATCTAACATTTTCATCAATAGTAACTTGTATGGCATGAGTAGCAGCAAAGGTACTTTCCATGGTTTCAGGTTTAGCAACCATTTTATTAATCAAGGAGGACTGAGCTTCAGACAAAGAGGATATGTTCTTCTCAACATTCAAAAGTTTTTCCTCTATACCCTTGTTGAAAGTGGTTTGTTTACTAATAAAGTCTTTGAGCATGACTTCAAGTTCAGAGGGGGCACTTCTAGCATTGTTGTAAGAGTTTCCATAGGAATTTCCATTATTAGGAGGATAAGGCTAGTTGTTACCACCAAAATTACTCCTATAAGCATTGTTGTTGAAATTGTTGTTTCTAATGAAGTTCACATCAACTTGGTATTCTTGAGCAACCAAAGAGGCTAAGGGAACATGATTAGGATCTATAGGAGCTTTCCCATTAACAAGCATAGCCATAATAACATCAATCTTATCACTCAAAGAGGAGGTTTCTTCAACAGAATTTACCTTCTTACCATGTGGAGCTCTCTCAGTGTGCCATTCAGAGTAGTTAACCATCATATTATCAAGGAGCTTTGTTGCAGCACCCAAAGTGAGGCCCATAAAGGTACCCCCAGCAGTTAAATCCAACAGGTTTCTTGAGGAGAAGTTTAAACTTGCATAAAAAGTCTAGATAATCATCCAAGCAGTGAGTCCATGAGTGGGACAATGCTTAACCAAAGATTTCATTCTTTCCCAAGCTTGAGCAACATGTTCATTATCAAGTTGTTTAAATTTCATAATGTCACTTCTCATAGATATAATCTTAGAAGGAGGGTAGTACTTTCCAATAAAAGCATCTTTGCACTTAGTCCAAGAATCAATACTATTTCTAGGCAAAGATAGCAACCATTATTTGGATTTTCCTCTCAAGGAGAAAGGAAAAAGCTTAAGCTTAATAATATCCCCATCTACATTCATCAGAACTAACACCAAAAAATTGCTCTCCCATCACAAGATTCAACAAAGCAGGCTTAATTTCATAAAAGGTAGCATCAGGAGCAGGTGGAGCAATAGGTGTGATAAGGAAATCATTGTTGTTGGTGATAGTGAAGTCACACAACTTGGTGTTCTCAGCAGAGTTCATTTTGGCAAAGGTAGGAAAGTCAAAAACAGAAGCAGCTAGAGCAGGAACTAATTTTTTGTGTTTTTGAATAGGGAAATCAAACCAAACTAGACTAATTTTTTTTTGGAGTTTTTGAAAAGAGGCAAACAAAACAAAGCAAAATAAACTAAGCAAACTAAAAACAAACGGCGCCAGAAAGCTTTGATGGCTATGTGTAGAGCATGTTGGGAACCCAAAGAGCAAGGTGTGAAGCAGCACAACAACAAGCCTTCCCTCAGTAATAAATCGAGGTTATCGAACCAGTAGGAGGAAGGAAACGTCACACAGGTGTTGCAAGCAACGTGGAAACCTGCACAACACAAACTCAAGACTTTGCCCCAACGAATCACTGAGGTTGTCAAGCTCACCGGTTTGCTGTAACAAAGGATTAAACGTATGGTGTGGAAGGTGATGATGGTTTGCGGCAAATAAACAGTAACAGTGGGAGATGTATCAATGGTAAAGATTGGACCTGGGTCCATAGTTCACTAGAGGTGCTCTCCTTAGATAAACATAATGGCATGAAGGATAAACAAATTACATCAGGGCAATTGACAGGAACTGAGCAAGGCATAACAATGCAATACCAGACAAAAATATCCTATGAGATTCGATTGGGCAATACAACAAGATACATAGACCGCCATCCAACTGCATCTATGACTAGTAGTCCACCTTTGGGTTATCATCCGAACCCCTCAAGTATTAAGTTGCAAGCAACATACAACTGCTTTAAGGAAAGTGTGTAAGGTAAACAATCCACTTGTTTCATGAATAAGAGACCGTTGTTTTCTCCCTAGTGGCAATAGCACCTCTATAACCGAAGAGATTTCTGTCACTTCCCTTGGAAACTAGAGGCATGAACCCACTATCGAGCATAAATACCCCCTCTTGGAGTCACTAGCAACTACTTGGCCAAGATAGCTACTAACAACGGAGAGCATGCAAGATCACAAACAACACATACATGATAGAATCATAAAGACAAAACCATTAATCAATCTGTCATAGTAATCTCAATATCCATCGGATCCCCGTAAACACAACATGCATGATTACAAATAGATTAGATCTTGATCATGAACGGAGCTCAGAAGACCTATACATGAAAGCACAAGGAGGAGATACAACCATCTAGCTACTACATGGACCCATAGTCCAAGGTGGAACTACTCACGCATCATACCGGAGAAGAAGGCCTCCAGGATGATCTTCCCTCCGGCAGGGTGCCGGAAAGAACTTCAGATCCCCCAATCTAGGGACGATGGTGGCGGCTACAGACGGTTTTGTGGAGTTTTGATCGGGTGCTTAGGGTTTATGCATCGGGAGCTTCTTATAGGCGAGGAGGCGAGGCAGGGGGTGCCCGGGAGGGGGGGCACACCCTGCCCAGGAGCGGGCCAGGCTTGACCGCGCCTAGGGGGTGTGGCCACCCCGTGGATCCCCTCTATCTCTCCTCTGGATTTCGTGTCGCCCACGGTAAAGTATTGAGTTTAGCTTTTGTCCCGTCCAATTCCGAGAATGTTAATTTTCTGTTGGAGATATGCCCTAGAGGCAATAATAAATGTAGTTATTATTATATCTTTGTGTTTATGATAAATGTTTACATTCATGCTATAATAGTATTAACAAGGAAACATTGATACTTGTGTGATTTGTAAACTTGATTTGAAGTCCCTAGTATAGCCTCTATACTTCACTAGCTTGTTGGTTGATTAATGATTGTGGTTTCCCTATCATGAACATTGAGATGTTATCAACAACAAGATCATATCGTTAGGAGAATGATATGGTGGACATACTCCTATAGATAAGCGTAGCATAAAGATCAAGTCATTTTCATTAGTTCAATTGCTATATGCTTTCTGATACATAGTAACCTAATTCCTTCGACCATGAGATCATGCATATCACCTTTCTTGATGGATGCTTTGATGACATCAAACACCACACCGTGGCGGGTGGTTATAAAAGTGGCATTGAGTGTTCGGAAGGTATTGGTTGAGACACATGGATCAAGAGGGATTTGTCCATCCACATGACGGATAGATATACTCTGGGCCCTCTCGGTGGAATGTCATCCAATTAGCTTGCAAGCATGTGACTTGGTCACAAGGGATCACATATCACGGAACGAGAAAAGAGTACTTATCAAGAATAAGGTTGAACTAGGTATGCGAGATACCGACGATCATAACCTTGGGTAAGTAACATATCGTGAGACAAAGGGAAATTGGTATCGTATGTAAGTGGTTCATTCGATCGCAAAGTAATCGTAGAAATATGTGGAGCCATATGAATTTCCGATTCCTCTATTGGTTATTGTTCGAGAAGTGTCTCGATCATGTCCGCATAATTCACGAACCGTAGGGAGACACACTTAAGGATTCGACGTTGTTTGAGTAGTTATGGTATTATGAGAAAGAGACCGAATGTTGTTCGAGTCTCGGATGGGATCCGGGATATCACGAGGTGATCCGAATGGTCCGGAGAATAAGATTCATATAAGGAAAGTCCCGCTTTGAGTTCGGGAATGATTCCTGTTTTCATCGAATGTTCTAGAAGGTTCGATTGTCCCAAGACTCCGGGAGGGTACATGAATGTGTCATTGCTCATTGAATGATTGCATCATGTACTATGTGTTATTTGTCCCAAATAAAGGATTAAATTGAATCCTAAAACAGAAAAGTCAAATGTCCATTGAAAGTCAAACCGCCAAAACAAGAAACTGTGGAAACAAGCAAGAGGAGCTGAACCAACCGGAGGAGGAGTAGGACTCTCCAGGGCGCCAGCCCTAGGTCGAGTTGGGAGGGACTCCTCCTCCTCGGCGCCAAGGAACCCCTCCTCATAAAAGGAGGGGCTCCTCCCATAGACACAATACTTTCTACTCTAGATCTCCGGTTTAGAGCTGTTTTGGTTTAGAGCTTCTAATTGCTTTAGCCAACAGTTTAGAGCCTTCTAATTGGTTTAGAGCCCTCTAATTGGTGTGTCTAATTACTAGGCCACTAATCCTCTCTCTCATAAGCTCCACCATACTCGCACCGGCTTAAGGCCTCATGGATCTCCTCTACTTCCGTACCACGCCAGCCGGGAATCGCGAGGAGAGTGCTACAACCTCCGCCTGCTTTGGAACAAGGGAGAGGAAGGTCTTCGCCGAAAATCGAACGGTGACCGATCATGGAGCGCTGCCGGAACGTGGCGCTGGAAGGATCGTCTACACGATCTTGAGATCGGGAAGAGTACGACTACATCACCCACGAGAATCCGCTCTCGTTAACCACTTTGGAATCTTCGAGGGTGAGTTCCTCTATCGACTCGTTGCTACAATCTAGTAGATAGATCTTGGCTTGTTTGTTTGTATGCGATAGAAAATTTTGTTTTCCAAGCTACGAACCCTACAAGGGTATCGAGCCGTGTCTATATGTAGATCTGCCACGAGTAGAACACAATGGTCATTGTGGGCGTTGATGCTTTTATTGTAGATTGCTTTTGTGTACTTTGCATCTTGCGGTATGTTGGGATGAAGCCCGGCTAACCTTACATGACATCGCTCATGAGACTAGCTCCACGCTTGACATGTAACTTGTATTGCATAAGTGGCTTTATGGTGCATGTTTCTCCTAGCATAGTTAAGATCCAATTTACAACGGTGATCAACAATGCTAGTATCAATGTTGTGGTTCTTGTTCGTAAGTTAGAACGACACTTATTGAAAGCCCCAAACCACGTAAAATATGCAAAGAAAGTAGAAGCGTCTAACTTTGTTTTGCAGGTGTCAATGATGTGATATGGCCATGATTGTGATTATATTCGATGTATGCAATGTTCCTTATTGTAAGTCGACAACCGGCAGGAGCCATATGGTTGTCTTTAATTTATGTTAAGACCTGCGTGTCTATTCAAAGTAGTTGTAATAGTTGAAGCCGGTGGACGACAACCATGGAGAAGCGTCATTGACCTTGATGCAATGCCGGTGATGATGGAGATCATGTTCGTGCTTGAAGATGGAGATCGGAGGCACGAAGAAGAAAGGCCATATCATATCACATATATATTGAATTGCATGTGATGTTAATCCTTTATGCATCTTGTATTGCTTAGTAGACGACGGTAGCATTATAAGATGATCCCTCATGCACATCAATTTCAAATCATAAAGTGTTCACCCTTAGTTAGCACCGTTGCTAAAGCTTGTTGTTTCGAAGCACCACGTGATGATCGGGTGTTCTAGATTCTGCAAGTGTATACAACGTGAGCAAGCCAGATTTGCTCATGCGAAACTAAGGTTTGATCTTGACGAGCCTAGCATGTATGCATACATGGTCTCGAACACGGATTACCGAAAGGTAAAGCATGAATCGTATAGTAGATATGATGAACATGATGATTGTTCGCCATTGAAACTATATCAACTCTCGTGATGATCGGTGTTGATGTAGTGGATTTGGTTCGTGTTATCACTAAAACAATGTGAGGATGTTGTTTTGAGTGGGAGTTCACCTAGTTTAATTTCATTAATTAATTTGAACTCAATTTGTCATAAACTTAGTCTAAACTATTGCAAATATGTTGTAGATCAATGGCAGCCCCTACCATCAATTTTAATGCTCCTAGAGAAAGAAAAGTTGAAAAACAATGGAAGCAACTTCATGGATTGGTTCCGCAATTTGAGGATTGTCCTCACAAATGGTAATTTGACCTATGTCTTTGGATGCACATTGGGTGACCCACTGCGACCACCGCTTCGATGAAGTAAAGAATGTTTACCTCGCTCGGAAGAATCAAGACTCCATAGTTCGGTGTGCTATCTTGTATGGTTTAGAATCGGAGCTTGAAAAGGTTTGAAGAGTCAGACCCACATGATATTGTCGAGGATCTCAAATTAATTTTTGAGACTCATGCGGCAATTGAAAGCTATGAGGCTTCAAAAGTTCTTTAAGCGCAAGATGGAAGAGGGCAGCTCTCGGTGAGCATGTGCTTAAGATGTCGGGCATGCAAACAAACTTCAAAGCTTGGGTATTGTGATTCCTAATGCTTTGGGGATTTACCGTGTCCTCAATCACTACCACCAAGTTACAAGAACTTTGTGATGAACTACAACATACATGCGAACATGAACAAGACGTTGCGAACTCTTTGCCATGTTGAAATCTGCGAAGTGGAGATCAAGAAAGAGCACCAAGTGTTGTTGGTCAATAAGACCACCAAATTCAAGAAAGGCAAGTCTAAGCAAAAGGGACACTTCAAGAAGGGTGGTAAGAAAGCTACCACGCCGACGAAGAAGACCAAGGCTGGACCCAAGCCTGAAACTGAGTGCTTTTACTGCAAGGGAGAAGGTCCTTTGGGCGGAATTGCCCAAAGTACTTGGCGGATCTCAAGAACGGCAACATCAAGAAGAAAGGTATATCGATATACATGTTATTGATGTGTATCTCACTAGTACTCGTAGTAGTGCACAGGTATTTGATCTTGGTTCGGTTGCTCATATTTGTAACTCGAAACAGGTGTTGCAGAATAAACAGAAGCTAGCGAAGAACGAGGTGACGATGCGCGTGGGAAACGGATCAAAGATTGATGTGATCGCGGTCGGCACACTACCTCTTCATCTACCATCGGGATTAGTTTTATACTTAAATAATTGTTATTTAGTGCTGCGTTGAGCATGAACATTATCTCGTGATCTTGTTTATTGCGACGGTTACTTGTTTAAGTCGAGAATAATGGTTGTTCGATTTATATGAGTAATATGTTTTACGACATGCACCTTTGATAGATGGTCTATTCTTATTGAATCTCGATAGTGGAAATACACATATCAACAACATTGAGGCTAAACGTTTGAAATCAGCGATAATTAGACCTATATGTGGCACTGTCGTCTTGGTCACATCGAGTGAAACGTATGAAGAAACTCCATTCGATGGACTTCTTGAATCACTTGATTTTGAATCACTTGAAAGATGCGAAGCATGTCGATGGGTAAAATGACTAAGACTCCATTTTACGGTATGATGGAGCGAGCTACGGACTTATTGGAAATCATACATACCGATGTGTGTGGTCCAATGAGTGTAGCATCATGTGATGGTTATCGTTATGTTCTTACCTTCACGGATGACTTAAGTAGATATGGGTATATCTATTTCATGAAACACAAGTCCGAAACTTTCGAGAAGTTTAAGGAGTTTCAAAGTGAGGTAGAGAATCAAAGTAACAAGAAGATTAAATTTCGTTACGATCGTGGAGGTGAATATCTAAGTTATGAGTTTGGCGAGCATTTAAAGAAGTGCGGAATACTTTCACAATTGACACCGCCGGAACACCACAGTAATGGTGTGTCCGAACGTAAATGTCGAACTCTCTTAGATATGGTTCGTTCTATGATGTCACTTACAGATTTACCGCTATCATTTTGGGGTTATGCATTAGAAACAGCCGCATTCACTTTAAATAGGGCACCGTCTAAATCCGTTGAAACGACACCGTATGAATTATGGTTTGGGAAGAAACCTAAATTGTCGCTCCTTAAAGTTTGGGGATGTGAAGCCTATGTAAAGAAGTTACTGACGGACAAGCTTGAACCCAAAGCGGAAAAATGCGTCTTCATAGGATACCGAAGGAAACTATTGGGTATACCTTCTATCATAGATCCGAAGGCAAAACATTCGTTGCTAAGAATGGATCCTTTCTAGAAGGAATTTCTCTCGAAAGAAGTGACTGGAAGGAAAGTAGAACTCGACGAGGTTGTTGAACCTTCTCTCGAAATTGCGAGTAGCGCAAGACCGGAAGAAGTTCTGTGGTGCTGCACCAATAAGGGAGGAAGCTAATGATGATGATCATGAAACTTCGGTTGAAGTTGCTCTGAGCCTCGGAGATCAACGAACTCGTACCACTCAGTTGGTATGATTCCGTTATGAATGTCATGGTGGTGGACAACCGATGACCCCGAGACATATGAGGAAGCGATGATGAGCCCAGATTCCAATAAATGGCAAGAAGCCATGAAATCCGAGATTGGATCCATGTACGAAAACCAAGTATGGACTTTGGTGGACTTACGGATGGCGGAAGGTCGAGAACAAATGGATTTTCAAGAAGAAAGCAGATCTTGATGGTAATATTACATCTATAAAGCTCGACTTGTCGCAAAAGGGTTTCGACAAATTCAAGGAGTTGACTACGATGAGACTTTCTCACCATGGCGAAGCTAAAGTCTGTGAGGATTATGTTAGCAATCGCTGCATATTATGATTATGAGATATGGCGGATGGATGTCAAAAAGCATTCCTCAATGGAGACATTGATGAAGAGTTGTATATGATGCAACCCAAAGGTTTTGTCGATCCTATAGATGCTAACAAGGTATGCAAACTTCAACGGTCCATCTATGGATTGAAGCAAGCATCCGAAGTTGGAATCAACGTTTTGATAAGGTAATCAAAGTTTTGGTTTTATACAAACTTATGGAGAAGCTTGTATTTACAAGAAAGTGAGTGGGAGCTCAGAGCATTCTTAATACTGTATGTGGATGACATATTGTTGATTGGGAATGATGTAGACCTTCTTAATAGTGTCAAGGAATATTTGAATAATAGTTTTTCAATGAAGGATCTTGGCGAGCAGCTTACATATTAGGCATAAAGATTTATAGAGATAGATCGAACGCCAAATATCATTGTCACAAAGTACATATTTGGACAAAGTTCTAAAGAGATTTGGAATGGAAGAAAGCAAGAAAGGGTTCTTGCCCATGTTGCTATCGACCTTGAGTAAAACTCAAAGTCCGACATCGGCGTAAGATAGAGAAAGGATGAGTAAGACTCCCTATGCCTCAGCCATAGGATCTCTAATGTATGCCATGCTATGTACTAGACCCGACATTGCATATCTTTGTTAGTTTAACTAGCAGATATCAAAGTGATCCGAGTGGATCATTGGACAGATCAAAAACATCCTTAAGTACTTGAGAAGAACTAAGGATATGGTTCTTTCTTATGGAGGTGATGAGCGACGTTGTTAATGGTTACACCGATGCTAGTTGGAACACCGATCCGTATGATTCTAAATCACAACTGGATACGTATTTATTTTGAATGGTGCAGCAGTTAGCTGGAGGTGCAAAGCAAAGCGTTGTGGCGAGATCTTCAACTGAATCGGAATACATGGCTGCCGGAGGCTTCACAAGAAGCAATATGGATGAAGGAGTTCATTACAGTGGGTGTGGTTCCAAGTCGCTGGACCCAATGTCTATCTCTTGTGATAACATGGGCGCCATAGCCAATGCGCAAGAACCAAGGTCACACAAGAAAGAAGCATATCAAGCTGCGTTTTCACGCTATTCGAGAACATATCCGGGATGGGGATATAAAGATTTGCAAAGTACACATATCTGAATATGGCGGATCCGTTGACTAAACCTCTCCCGAGGGCAAAACATGACCAACACCAAACTGCCATGGGTGTTCGGTATATTACCATGTAATCTAGATTAGATGACTCTAGTGCAAGTGGGAGGCTGTTGGAGATATGCCCTAGAGGCAATAATAAATGTAGTTATTATTATATCTTTGTGTTTATGATAAATGTTTACATTCATGCTATAATAGTATTAACAAGGAAACATTGATACTTGTGTGATTTGTAAACTTGATTTGAAGTCCCTAGTATAGCCTCTATACTTCACTAGCTTGTTGGTTGATTAATGATTGTGGTTTCTATCATGAACATTGAGATGTTATCAACAACAAGATCATATCGTTAGGAGAATGATATGGTGGACATACTCCTATAGATAAGCGTAGCATAAAGATCAAGTCATTTTCATTAGTTCAATTGCTATATGCTTTACGATACATAGTAACCTAATTCCTTCACCATGAGATCATGCATATCACCTTTCGATGGATGCTTTGATGACATCAAACACCACACCGAATCGGGTGGTTATAAAAGTGGCATTGAGTGTTGGAAGGTATTGGTTGAGACACATGGATCAAGAGTGGGATTTGTCCATCCACATGACGGATAGATATACTGGGCCCTCTCGGTGGAATGTCATCCAATTAGCTTGCAAGCATGTGACTTGGTCACAGGGATCACATATCACGGACGAGAAAAGAGTACTTATCAAGAATAAGGTTGAACTAGGTATGCAGAGATACCGACGATCATAACCTTGGGTAAGTAACATATCGTGAGACAAAGGAAATTGGTATCGTATGTAAGTGGTTCATTCGATCGCAAAGTAATCGAGAAATATGTAGGAGCCATATGAATTTCCAGATTCCTCTATTGGTTATTGTTGAGAAGTGTCTCGATCATGTCGCATAATTCACGAACCGTAGGGAGACACACTTAAGGATTCGACGTTGTTTGAGTAGTTATGGTATTATGAGAAAGAGACCGAATGTTGTTCGAGTCTCGGATGGGATCCGGATATCACGAGGTGATCCGGAATGGTCCGGAGAATAAGATTCATATAAGGAAAGTCCGTTTGAGTTCGGGAATGATTCCTGTTTTCATCGAATGTTCTAGAAGGTTCGGATTGTCCAAGCACTCCGGGGAGGGTACATGAATGTGTCATTGCTCATTGAATGATTGCATCATGTACTATGTGTTATTGCTGTCCCAAATAAAGGATTAAATTGAATCCTAAAACAGAAAAAGTCAAATGTCCAGTTTGAAAGTCAACCGCCAAAACAAGAAACTGTGGGAAACAAGCAAGAGGAGTCGAACCAACTTTGGAGGAGGTAGGACTCCTCCAGCCGCGCCAGCCCTAGGCCGAGTTGGGAGGACTCCTCCCTCCTGGCGACAAGGAACCCCTCTCATAAAAGGAGGCGGGGCTCCTCCATAGACACAATACTTTCTACTCTAGATCTCCGGTTTAGAGCTGTTTTGGTTTAGAGCTTCTAATTGCTTTAGCCAACAGTTTAGAGCCTTCTAATTGGTTTAGAGCCCTCTAATTGGTGTGTCTAATTACTAGGCCACTAATCCTCTCTCTCATAAGCTCCACCATACTTGCCGGCTTAAGGCGAAGCCTGGGATCTCCCCTCTACTTAGGTACCACGTTGTCTTCTTGGAATCGCGAGGAGAGTGCTACAACCTCCATTTTCTTTGGAACAAGGAGAGGAAGGTCTTCGCCGTCAGTCGACGTGTGACCGATTGCGGGGCGCTGGAACGTGGCGCTGGAAGGATCGCTCTACGATCTTGAGATCGGGAAGAGTACGACTACATCACCCACGAGAATCCGCTCTCGTTAACCACTTTGGAATCTTCGAGGGTGAGTTCCTCTATCGACTCGTTGCTACAATCTAGTAGATAGATCTTGGCTTGTTTGTTTGTATGCGATAGAAAATTTTTGTTTTCCATGCTACGAACCCCTACATTTTCTGCCTTTCTGGAACCAAAACCAGAAGAAAACAAGCAACTGGCACTGTGGCAACTTGTTAATAGGTTAGTTCCAGAAAAGATATAAAAACACCTCAAAGTATAGACAAAGCAAAGCAAAGTAGATACGAAATAAGCATGGAAGATCAAAAATTATAGATACGTTTACGACGTATCAGCTAGCTAGTCATGAGTCTTTGTGAGACAACTTTGGATTTGACCAAGTCACTAGTAGAAAACAGGGCTTTCGTCCAGTGCCCCCGGATCATTAGTCTTGGATGTGTTAGGGGTTCCAACAGCTAAGACGCTTAGTCCCGGTTCGTAATACGACCCAGGACTAAACGGGTGGAACGGGTGCAGGCGGGCAACAACCCTTTAGTCCCTTTAGTCCTGGTTTGAGACATCAATCGGGACTAAAAAATTTTGGTAAAAATAATTTGGCGGGTTCTACCAAAGCAGGAAAACGGGCAAAAATCCTGTCGCGGCACGATATTTTTGTCCACCCCCTCCCCTCCGAAATCGCCTTTTTAGTTTCAAAAGCATGCCAAAAAATTCTAAAAAATTATAAAAATAAAATCTTCAAAACTGTAGTTATATTAAGTGATTTAGTTGTTACAAAAAATTACAAACATGAATTTCAAAATATTTTGACAAAAATTCTTCATAAAAACTTTAAATGGCTATAACTTTTGCGTTGATGTCGAAAAAAAGTACGGCCTATCAAAATGTGTGAAAAGGAAAAAGAAGTTTGGGATTCTTTAGATTTTTAAAATTCGAAAAGGAAAAAATTTATTTAAAAAGTTATTTTTTAGAATTTTTTTATGCCAGATTTGGATTCCTCAAATTTTCCTGATAATAATGGATATATTATTTGTCGAATTTTGATTTACGGATTTAAAGATATTATTTATGCCATAGTAAATGAATAAATGACAAAAAAATAAAATATTATTTTAATTTGTTTTTTACTTTCATTGGATTAAAATATTATTATTAGCTATTTATTGTTATTTACTTAAATAGTTGTTTGTAGTGTTTGTAGTTTTGGAACATAACGACGTGTGACATATTGATATGAGCTAATAGGATTGATATGGTAGTGTTGATAACAAGGTACTAATGGGCTTGCAAGAACATCCCGATGGAACAGAAAAATTAAGCATGCTGGGATGGAGTAGTGTTAGAGCATGTACAATGTGCTGCTATGTCTAAGAAAAAAGGCTGACATAAGTCTAACAAAACAAAACTTCTCCGCCATTTTAGACACAGTCTAGCACAACTCATAGGACCCACAAAATAGAGGATACACCACTTTTTCCTCCAAACTGTCTTGCTTTTATTGGATAAAATAATTTTTTAATCGGCTGGACTTGTGTCTAGTGCTAGACTCAACCCAGGGAATCTCTTTCTTAGCCACCCTCTCTCCACTATTTAGACATGTGTCTAAGCTTTCTTAGACTCAATGTTTTGGCAATGGTGCACTTGCTCTTAGGATGGGTGACCGACCGGAAAGTCTGCGATTTGACCTAAACTTAAGTATAGTTAGTGTTAAAAATGTTCCAAGTGAGAGAGAGATATTAAGGAGTCAAATAATTCAAATGATTTAAAAAAATTGAAAAAAATCTCTAGTCCCGGTTTGTAACCGGGACTAAAGGGGCTTGCGCTCAACCGTGGCCCCGGGAGGGACTTTAGTCCCGGTTTGTAACCCAACCAGGACTAAAGGGGTGTATCTTTAGTCCCGATTCCGTAGTCTCGGTTAAAAAACCGGGACTAAAGGCCCTTACAAACCGGGCCTATAGGCCCGTTTTCTATACGTTCCATAAGTCTCTGTCTTTGTATAATCCGAAACGAGACGCGTGCAAGAAGCGTAGCATTCATGCAGCCAGTCCGTCGTATGCGTAGCATTCACGAATAACCCACTCCATGCAGCTAGTTAGCCAAATCCAGTCATATGTCTAGATACATGCTCTCTGCACTTTTATAGTGTAGAATACGAGCACTTGACTATAATTTTGACATACTCCCTCTGTTTTTTATTACTTCGCGTTCTAGGAATTTTTAAAGTCAAACTTTCTCAACTTTGATCAAAACTATAGAAAAATATATAAACATTTATTATTCCAAATGCATATTTATGAAAATATAACTTACGAAGATTTCAATACTATAAGTTTTATATCATAAATATTTTTATTTTTTGCTAAATATTTGTTTAAACTTTAAAAAGTTTGACTTTGACTAAACCCAGAATGCGATCTAATTGTGAACGGAGGGAGTACATTGTTGAGAAGCCTAAGGGCATGGCCAATGGTATGCCTCAAGCCGCAGCCCTGCCAGCAGGGATGGAGCCAGAAACTAAGCTCAAGAGGGGCAAGACATGTGTGTGATTTCAATGAGGGGGGCTAAGCTAGCTAAATTAGCTTAAACACGGAGCTTCCATGACTAAATTTCTAATAAAAATGACAAGCATAGGGGGGCATAGCCCCTGCTCGTCCCCCCTTGTCTCCATCCCTGCTGCCAGGTCCAACCAGGCCTAAGGCTCGGATGCTGTCAAAGTCGCTCGCAAGAGAGACAGTCTCTTCGGCAGAAAAGGCAAGGAGCAGAGAGGAAGAAAGATGAAAGAGAAGGAGAGAACGAATAAAAGTAATGACTACTTTTGAAAGGAATAAACATAGCTTTTGGACTGAGGTAGAAATCGTGAGCAGCGCTCCCTCTCCTGCTATACCGAGTTGGCTGCTTCGGGGGCAACACCTACCGCTGCCCCCATAAATATTGCTCTAAGAATACTAATCATATTTTAATTTCAGCAATGTTTAAAATTATAGTATAAATATTAAAGATGTCTTTAAACAATATTCTGGAGTAGGGGGGCCATTGCCCCCTCTTCCCCCTCGACCCAGAGAAAATCTACCACTTTAAACAAGGGATTCTGGTGTCATGTTGCCCTAAGACCCCCAAAATTCGTGGGACAACCTTGCCTCAACCACAACCCGACGATCAATGCTTCCACTGGTGGGCCATTGCGCCATAGCTACGGGCATGTGGCTCGTCAACTGCAGCCCCGTCGACGTGTTGCCGAAGGCTCTGGAAGACATTCCTGGACTCCAGGATCTCCGCTTGTCGTACAACACGCTCTCTGGCCCTATCCCGTCCAGCTTCATCGGCTCCAGAACAGGGGTTCACCGGCCTAGCACGCGACATACATGTTGTCATCCGTGTCCGGACCCCGGAAGAATTCAAACCAGACAACTACAGATGCCAATTCGAGCCATGAAACTGTGACTAGATAGTACTCCTAGTAGCTTCGTTTGTGCTACGTGCCACCATTTCCACCTTGAGAACGCACCGACGTACTGGCTAGGAGTTAGTTTATAGAGAGGACCTAATTAGCCAGGCTGTTCTAGCAGCTGTTTTGTTGGATCTGTACGGCGATACAACGTACTACCTACAGAGTGATCGATATTAATTAGCGGGGTATAGCGGCTCTGTGTGGAGCTAGTCAGTGACAGAGGACTGCATCGGGAGCTGTGTATTTTGAATTAGGCCTGTGTTTTCTCTTTTGAGATGTTAGAAATTCTTGTAAATCTTGCATCGATGAACTGTTTTTTCTGAGATACAAACATGTGACTAACAACCTCTGAAACTCGTGAAAGTCACCTTTGCATCTCAACTTTTGAAACTTTCGATTTCTTTGATGATGTAGACTAAGAAATCAATAGATTGTTTGTTGTTTTGTAATTTTTGTCAAACTTGTGACAGTGACACGAATTTATTGTTCAAGGATTAAGAGAGGTTATGTCAATACTGGTGCTTAAATTTTACCTTGTTTTATACTTAAATCATTCTACCCCGAGAGCTAGCTATCTATTCAAGCCTAGCTTGTCCGATCGATACAAGGGAGTTAGCTAGCTATTCAAGTCTGGGCTTATAGCTCCTATGCGACGTCTTTACATGAAATTGGAAGGAAAGCGACATCGTTGAAAAGAATAGCTCGCATGCGACGGTTGTGAGGCAGCTAATATCCCAGGGCCATAAAACGGTCGTAAGGACACATTTAACTTTGTTCCAATATTAGGGTTAAGCCAAACCGGTTGGTTGGGACAGCCAGTCAAACCAACCACTTCCGACCGAGAGCGCGTAACTCGATCGTAGCTTCCCGACGGCGCGGCGGACCTCACCATCGTTCGATGCGGCAGCGGCACGGTAATTAATTTAGGCGGGCGCTGCTCGACGAAGGTGGTGAGTGTCATTTGAAAGCTAATTCTCTCCCATTCTTCTCAATTCGAGATCCGGCGTGCCCATTGATGCTAGATTGTGGAGGCGAGGTGTCTGCTGAGCAGGCGAGGAACGATATGGAGCATGGAGAGGGACTTCTAATCGGTATATCCGTATCTCCGCACTTAATTTCTCTAAGGTTGAGCTCTCTGCTTCCGCTAGCTCACAGTGCCCGCCAAAAACAGGGGAGACGATGTTGCGCGCCAAACCTTCGAATTTCGCATCAATTTCTTTCCCTCTAGGGCTGTTTTAGTTGATGGAAGCACGCAGATCATTGAGAGAGACACGGTTGTTAAATGGGAAGTGGAATTAGAACATGTTGATCCCCAAGAGCTAATAAACATGGGAGAGGAGGCAGTAAGGAAAATGGTGGAAAAAATTGGGGATAGTGTGGTTTGGGGGCCAGAGCAAGAAGTTTCTTTGTTACGATTTGATGATTGCAAATGTGACTATGTTAGGGTTGAGACAGGGGAACATATAGTTGATGAAATCGATGAGCGAAACGGTTGGACAAGCAAAACTGTCGTTTTTAGCAGAGCTCATTGATCTGAAACCTGATTCGAGGGTTGGATATGTGGCCTCAAGCTGGCTCAGATGGTCGAGGATGATTGGGCTGCACAAAGGCAAGTAATGCCTATACTTACCGAGTTGGAAGTGTTAATGGAGGATGATGATGCTAATGCACAAGGGAGGCTGCAGATGGTAATGCACAAAGGATTGTAATCATGATTGGAATTCAGTTGAGATACATGACCGCACCGATTTGGTCATTGCACCAATAGATGACATTGAAATGGCAAAGCTTTTGGCATTCCATAGATGACAGAGACAAGGAGAAGAAGAGGGATGAAGCTGCAAATGATGGTGACAACCATTTAAGAGATGAAGAGGCGATATAGATCTAGAGTTGTTGGAAAATGTTGCAGTTCATGTAGATGATGCACATGATGATGAGCTAGTAACATTTATGACAAAGAGGACCCATTATTGAAGTTGGGAGATTGTTTCCAAGCATGGATGAATTCAGGATGTGTTTTAGGACATATGCGATCAAACGTGCGTTTGCTACCAAGACTATGTGGATCGATAAAAGAAGTTCTATGCAAAATGCATAGGTTATGATGGTGGTGCCAAGCCTTGCAAGTGGTATATATCGCTAGACGCCAACTGATGGAAGGACAATAAGAGTGAATCAAATTCCAAAACCTCATACTTGCATTACAAGTGCTCAAACAGTTACAAAGATGACATCACAATTATGGGTTGAGAAAGATCAAGCCCATTTTAGCCACAACACCAAACAAAGACCTTGCAAAGAGACTGAAAATAGACTTGAAAAGCGGACCCACTAAGCTGAATTATACTACGATGTGGAAGGCAAAGCAAAGGGCAATGAAAGAGCTATATGGTGATTGGGCAAATACCTTTCGAATGCTTTATAACTTCAAAGTAAGTAGATAAGAGGTCACTGGCGGTGTTGTGGATATAGATCTTGAGGTAACGGTGATGGGAAAGTCTTCTTCTCTAAATTCTTCATGGCTTTAAAGCCTTGCATCGATGGCTTCAAAGCAGGTTGCCGTCCATATTTGAGTATAGACTCATCTTTCTTGACTGGAAAGTGGAATGGTCAACTAGCAGCATGCAATGCTTTAGATGGACACAATTGGATGTTCCCTGTAGCTATTGGCATGTTTTAGTCTGAGATAGAGGCATCATGGACATGGTTCATGATGCAGTTGAAAAGATGCATAGGGCCAATCTCTCCATTGGCAGTGCACACAGATGCATGTAAAGGTTTAGAAAATGCAGTGAAGATTATTTTCCCTCATGTTGAGCAGAGGGAGTGCTTCGGCCATATGTGGATGAATTTGATCAAAAAATTCAGAGAAGATGATTTTGGACGCATGTGGCCATCAGCAAGATCTTACACCAGGCAGACACATTCATATCACCTTGAGAAGATTAAGGTGGCATGCTCTGAGGAGGATAGGGTCAAGTTTTGTACATGGTTGGAAACCTACCATTCTCTTTTATGGTACAGGTCTGGTTTTAACACTGCCATCAAATGTGATCATATCAACAATAATTTGGCAGAAAGTTTCTGGCATCCCGCAAAACCACTACTAGAAAATCGCGTTGACTTTGTGCATTGCATCATCATGACCGCATGCTCATGTCTTCATGCCACATTGCATTTGAGCATCGTCATCATCTTGCATTTGCTTGCATAAAACTATTTGCAGAAAACCTATTTTGTGTTTTCTAAAACGCCCCATCTTTATTCAAACACCAAAACCGGGTCTCCGGATTATTTTGTTTTGTCTGCTATCGGTTTGCACAGGCTTTGTTTTAATCAAATAAAATATTAAATTATTTTAGTGGGGGCAGTCGGACGGGCCGATTCGACCCGAACGACCACCCCCAGTCCAAATCGGTCCACCTAAATCCCTAAACTACCTAGTCCTAATCTACCCAGCCCCTCTCCACCTCACCCCCTCCAATCCCTGGTCGACACATCACCCTGCCCCCAACCCCCAGCCAACTGTGCTCTGCCACCTCATTCCCACCCCCTCTCTCTCCCCACACCTCAGCACACACACAAGTCACACACCCCCTGGGCCCCTCCTCCCTGCCCCCACGCCAAGACGCACCGCCACCTCCACCCCAGTCCCCACTCACCTCTCCTGGCCTCACCCTGCAAACCGGCCCCACCACCTGCCCCTGTTCCTCGCGGCCCACCTCCCACCTCCTCCCTCGCGTTCCTCTCTCTCCCCGCAAGCTCCCGACGCGGCCCCGTTCCCCTACCTCCCGCCCTCTCCTCTCTTCCCCACGCCCCCGAGCAACCCCACCCGCCGGCTCCCGCCTCCTCCGCGACGTCCGCCTCCTCGCCCCGTCTCAGACCAAGCTCGCCCGCCGCCGGCTTCCTCCACCATCGCCGCCCCTACCTGCCGCCTTCTCCTCCCGCGTCGCGCCCAACCGACGCCTCCAGCGTCCCGCCCTCCGTCTTGAGCCACCGCCTCCCTTCTCCGGCCATGCTGCCCGCCTCCGCCCGGCCGTCGAGCTTCGCCCGCCTCCCGGCCACAAGCGACCGCCTCCCCCGCCCCCAGCTCCGCGTGCGTGCCCGAAGCTTTGGCCGACGCTGCCGCCCGGCGAGCCGCCTCGCCCGCCTCCGCCTCCGCCTCCTCCTGCCACCGCCCCGCCTCGCTTGCCGCTCGACGCCCGGCATTCCTCCCGTCGCTCCTCCCTCGCTTCCTCCGCTGCCTCCCCAGACCGCGCCTCTCTGCTGCCGCGTCACGCCCATCCTCGCCGGCTTCGCTGCTCGTCAGGCGCCACGGCGGTCTCTCTCTGTCCGCTCGTCGCCGCTGGCCGCTACGCTCGGCGCCGCCGAGCCGAGCTACGCCGGTCCGCCTCTGTCGCGTGAGCAGCGCCGTCGCGCCCTCTCTGCGCGCTGCCCGGCCTCTCCTTCTCGGTCCCTCCACGGTCGGTTGCCCTGCGAGCACGTCACCCAGCTACCGTCGCCGGACCTCATCCTCCCATCGGTGAGCCGCCCGAGGCGCTGCCTCTGCCTGTTGTCGCGTTTCCTCTGTGCTGGCCACGCCTCCACGCCTCCTGTGTGTGTGGCCTTTGACCAACAGCATCCCAGCCTTCCACTCCAGGCATGCGAGATCCTCTAAAGCTATGCCTTCCCTGCCTCCAAGTCCTTTGGCCGTCGACCTTGAAGACGAACCCAAACACCCCGACGCCATCCGAGTTCGACATCGACCACTACGACGCCGAGGACGCCTAACCGGAGAGACAAGATCGCCACATGGAACATCAAGACCTCCAACACTAGAACCCAGAACCAAGCGCTCCTTCGCGGGTCCGAAAGATCCGAAGACCGAACCTCGGAAAAAAACCCCCGGAACGACAAGATCGCCCACACGGACTTGAGTACCCCGAAGCCTTCGACACGGAGATACGACAAGTGCTTCCCTCGGACGCCAAAACCCGAACCGAAAGGACGCCAAGAACGCCACAAGTACGACAAGTTCTACTTCCGAACGACAAGACCGGCCGATCCGTGGAACCCGACAAGATCTGCACGACGACAAGAACGGCACCGACCAGAACGAGTCCGATGCGCCCCGACGCCAGACCAAGTGCTTCCTCCCGGGACGCCTAGATCTACTCCGCTATCCGAGAACGATCCCGTCGAACCCTGAACCCCGAGGCCGACCCCGAACCCCGGAACCAAGATCTGCCGAACCCTAATGTGTGAACCTTTTCCCGAGCCCCTATTTTATAAATGCTAAATATAAAACTTGTTGCATATCAAATTGTTCATCTCGCATGCATCTTGTGTGGTTTGGGGCCTTATGCCGATTCACCCTATAATTAAATATGGGGCCCATATGCGGGCAAATCTAGTCTTATATTGGCCTCATTTAAATGTGTGTAGCGAACCGGTGATATGTTCTGCCTTGTTAAACAACATTTAAATTGCGGGGTATCTAAATAACATGAACCACCTAACTAATTGTCGGGACCCCCGGTTCCGCTTAATATGACCTAATTGCATCGCACCTTTGCCATGTCATACATCATACACGCAGCATGCCCGATCTTCTGCCGATCTTAAATAGTGCATCCGGTGTTTCTTCTAGTGTTTTGGTTCTTCGCAGATAAGGCCGTTGAGTTGATGTGAGCTTCGCCCCGATCTTTGGTTGAACCTTCGACAATGTTTTCAGGCGAGCATCTCCCCCTTTCTACCTATCTTACTTTTATAGTATTTATTCCCTCCTGTTGATCTATTGCTATCTGTGTTGCGATGCTCTAGTTTCGTACCCGTGATATCCCTTGCAGCCATATATTGCCATGGCCACCTCCTAATACCTGTTGTTTGGTAGATAGTTGGACTTGCGCGTCGTAGTCGCTTGCTCAAGTGCTGTTGCGTGTCGCCATGTACCACTGTTGTTGGAGTATTGCCACCTGTTTGATGTTGGAGATGATCTCGGCTTTACTTTTCGTTCACTTTAATTACTGTTTAACAACTAAAATTGAAGTAAGTAAGTAGAGGCATCGGTGGGTGATAGATAATATTTGGTTTCCGACCGCCCACTTGTGTCCCGTAGGACCCCGAGTACTTGATACCTGTTCCTTGATTTATCGCGCTATCCACATACGGGGAATTATGGGACCCCCCTTAGCCAGAGCTTGATTCATTCTTATTTCTTGGGGCCACAAACTAGTTTGAGGTTTTATTTACGATCCTGTACTTATGCCATGCTTTACTGCTTTATTTACGATTGTGCGAGGAGCACACTGTACTGTTTAGGATCGTGGCACGATTCCGCGGTATCGACAAGCCCAGCCACACTTTCGGGTTCCCAGTCGTTTACAGCCGTCCCCACAACCTTGAGTCCGTCTCGGAGCCGGCCGGCTTCGTTGCGGGTCTACTCTAAGGGGTGGCCCCCTGAAATATTTATGAATATTGTGATTGCTCTGTCGTGAAAGCCTCGTTGGGTTTTGTTTTGGTTTTTCCGAGGTCGATCGTGTGTGTGTTGCTATTTGTGCACCCCGGCCGGGTTAAAACTTTCTGAAAGCCGTGTCCGCGGTTATGGACGACTTGGAGCACAGTATCTCGATCATAGACAACTATAACTAAAGTTTACTGTTATAAATTGACTTGTATCTGATATGACTAGTAATCAGCTTCAACTACAACGGAATGGCTAAATAAAACTGCCAACAATTGCTTGTTTGGTTTATCGCTTGCCACAATTGTATCTGACTAGTAAGTATTGCAACTATAACGGAATGGCTAAATAAAAGTACCAACAACTGTTGGGTTTTGGGTCATCTCATGCTAATTATATCTGATTAGTAAGTGTTGCAACTATAACGGAATGGTTAACTAAAACGGCCCACTGCTTATTTTATCAGGACGATTATCTATACCTGACTAGTAATTGCTGCAACGATAACTGAATAAATAAAACTGCCAACTGTGTGAGTTCCTCGGTTGACTTCCTCGTTTGGTCTCGAGGGGGAAACACCAGGATGGGTTTGTTTGATGGTAGCATCAGGTTGGTCCCGAATAGGTCTTTCTTACCCCTCTCTGATAGCCGCCAGTTGTATCGAGTCTCTATAGGTTGTTTAGTGCACGCTGACGCTGCCGCTTCAGTCCACCATACCTATGTAGGCGAGGACCGCCGAATTCTAGCCTCGCTGCATCGGCCTCGATCGACGCTCCTCTTTTTCCTTTGCCCTTTGTCGGCACCCCTTTTGTTTAAGCAGGTTTTGAGATCGACGTCGTTAGCAGGGTTACCCTTCCGGCTTGGCCTGGGCAGGGTTATGGACGCCATTGGTTATTCTTCAGGGCTCTTAGCCCCATTTGCATCTTGTCCGTAGCTGGACGCTGTATCGTTTTCAAGGTGATTTGGATCTTTGTTCTGTATATCTGTATTCTTGACTCATTAAGTCGCTGTTATATATATATCTGTTCTGTGGGTCCCATCGAGGACTGTTGTGTAATGTTATTACTTCGTTTTCCACCCGCACGAAAGTGCCTGGTGGGCACCTTTGAATCGTTTCTATGCGGGTTTGGCGGGAATCGCTGAAACTTGCATAGGTCCGATTCTGAGGGTGTTACAAAGTTTCAACAACAAAGTGAAGGAGTTAAAAGACTTGCCTGTCCATGACATGGTTGACCAGATCAGGATCATGATCATGAGGTTTTGGGAATTGAGAAGAAGGCTTGGTGATGTTCTTCAAGGAGATAAGCTTCCTGATGTTGTGCAGCAGGTGGTCAACAGGAGCAGAAATCTTGCACATTTGCGTGTTGAGAAATCCTCATTGTGGGGTGCTGAAGTCAGAGATACAAAGACTGGCAGGAGGCATGTTGTTGACACTCAATTTCATGAATGCACATGCCTTGAGTGGCAACACACTGGGAAGCCTTGTGAGCATGCCATACTTTTCTTGGCCTCCAAACACAAGCTAAATATGCACCCATATTTGTATGAGTATTATTCTGTAGCAAAATTCAAGGCTGCATATGGAACACCAATTCCAGCACTTACAGATCGTCTCGTGGCTGAAGTGGACATTCAGTTCTCCTTGTGTCCTCCTTTGATGAAAACAAAGGTTGGCAGCCCAAGCGAGTAGATTCAAGGCTTGGTTTGAGAAAGGTGGGAGCGAAGAAGGAAAGAAAGATGAAAAGAAAGATGCCAAGCCAAAAGGGCCCAAAAGGTAACAAGAATAGATGCAAACTCATGAAGAACTTGGACACCGAAATGTGGCTCTACCAAGTGCGATACATGCTGAAAAGCCAAAGTATGTTCATCCAAAATCTATCCCATTTCTTGTTGATGATTTTTCTCCCCCTAACTTGCTTGTTTTCGGAGGAAGCGTGGAGAAAAGGCCCACCTCTTGTTGTTGTGATTTGGCCAAAGGAAAAGGGCAAGAATCAATGGCCAAAGAAAGAAGAGAACTAACGGATCATGTTTGGTGTCTTTGAGGTGCAATCTGAACTTGTTTTGGAGGATGATGTGCAAACTGTTGAGGCTTTAGGGCACACCGCTTTGATTTGGAAGCTGGTGCAAAATGAGGGCAAAATGAGCCTGTTGTTGAGGCTCTAGTGAAAAATGAGCTGTTGTTGAGGCTCTGGTGCAAAATGAGCCTGTTGTTGAGGCTCGTGCAAAATGAGCCTGTTGTTGAGGCTCGGTGCAAAATGAGCACATTGTTGAAGCTCGTGCAACCGACCAAGTTGTTGAGGCTCGGTGCAAAGTGACCATGTTGTTGAGGCTCTGGTGCAAAGTGACCATGTTGATGAGGCTCTGGATCATGATCATGAGGTTGTTGAGGAGGTGCAGGAGGTGAAGGAGACTCTTGGACGTGCTGTGGGGAGGCCAGATGGTAATGGTAAGAAAAAGAAGAGCATAAACCTATTGTGTGGTGTGAAACTTGTGAAGGAGAAGAAAACAAGGGGTAAGAAGAGCCAAAAGAAATAGACATTTGTTATTGTAAACATTTGTTATTGTTGTAAACATTTGACACTTGTTGTTGTAATAATTTGGCACTTGTTGTTGTAAACATTTGTTATTATAATAATTTGTCACTTGTTGATAATTTGGACAAAATTCAAATATGATGGTAAATTTGAATTTCAACATATTTAGCTATGTCACTTTTCTATGTTTGTATGAGCTTCCAACGTTTTTCTCATATGTACAATACAACTCATCCTCACCCTGATCCCTTTTGTGAAGTACAACTCACCCTCACCCAAAATGGGGTAGAAATGGGCTCCAAAGCTAGGGTAAACCACCCCATTTCTAAGCAAGTTTTTTTTCGACCATTTCTAAAACCAATTTAGATATTTTTCCTTAGAACTATGTCACATAACATGACACCATGCGAAGGTTTTGTATTTTTTTGTTTTTTTAATTAGTTATGCACATTTGAATGTCTGGTCAAACTTGAAGGGTTTTCATAAATATTCTTAGCTAGGGGCTGAGGCTCGCAAAACTAGCATTGGATCTCTGATGAAATAGCATGTTGTGAACCTAAAAATTATTTTTACAAAAATCATCAAGATGGAATCATGTACCGTAGTTCATATCTTACCCACTTCCAGCCGATTCGGCAGGATTTGTCTTTTTCACCAGGGATGGAATAAAAGGTTTGAGATACTCAGGTTGGGAAATTGTACATTCTAGGTGGTCTAGTATTTTTGAAAAATAGGATGTTACCATTTTGAAACTTCAATTTGGTGGTTGCTTCACAAATCCCCCTCTTTCTAAGACTCAGAAAATAGAAAATGATTTTTCTGTGCGTCGAAAAGGAAAACTTTGTGCTACAACATTGTTAGTCATCCCATTATAGACATGCATGCCAAATATGGGCACATTATCACAAACTATGCCTTGATTCTAGCCATATCATTGGTCATTTGACCCGAAAGCCAGAAAACCTCGGAGGAGATAGGTCATTTTGTGAAGGGTTTTTTGAAACATGATCAATAGACCAAGTTTGATATTTTTCCTCACAACTATGTCACATAACATGACACCATGCGAAAGTTTGAATTTTTTTGATTTTTTTTGAATTAGTTATGCACATTTGAATGTTTGGTCAAACTTGTGAAACCCCGTTGACTGCATCCTAAACCCCGCTAACCCTAAGGCCGAATGAGGACCGTATATCTAACCCTAGCACGACACTATGGCCGTCCGATCGCGTCTTCTAGAAGGATTTCGCGGGTGGCTCTGGGCGATCCGTGGAAGGGCTTGTTCTGCAACCTGATTGGTTGGCGTCTCTTAGAAGGATTTCATGGCTAGCTCTTGGCGATCCGTGGGATGGATGATTCTGGAATCTGATTGGCTTCATCGTTTTTACGTGCAACAGCGTGGCATGCGCGTGGCATGCGAGGGCGCTGGCGGGCGGGCTGCACCATGCGGGCATGCAGCTGCCCTAAGCGTCGCGATCTAACTATTTTACGTTCCAATAGCTGCAGATTTACTCCCTCCGTCGCATCAAATAAGTTTACGTGTAACAACTTTCTCCAGTCAAACTTACTCCCCTCAGGTTCATTGTAATAAATGAGACTTTGCATGATACCACATCTATGTTATTTTGCATTATGTAGTAGTAACTTAGACTAGTAACATATGCATGATACCACATCTATGTTTATTGCTTGTGGGCAACCCATAAGCTTGTAGGTCACCCTTAAGGAAAATCTTCTAAAGTAAACCTCCACTATGTATATGGATAGCTATATGGACTACTTTTGGCTTGTGGATAGCCTTATGGACTACATAGTGGATGACCAAGTGCATTGAAAAGGTAGAAGTATATTTTTTGTGGACAAATTTTGAAGCCAAGCGTACACTTATTTGTGGACAGAGGGAGTATGCATGTCACTATGACCAGCAGAAAAAATATCAAAATCTAAAATATGTAATAAATATAACGTACAGCGTTGGCACACTCCAGACCGTTGGACCGAGCGTGGCATGCGAGGGCGCTGGGCGGGGCGGGCTGCACCATGCATGCAGCATGCAGGGTCGGGGACGGCGGTGCAGGGGTTATAGTACGTCGCATCCTAGCTATTTTTTTTCTCTCTTTCGCATTGATCACGCCCGCTTCCCACACGCAACGCAGCGCACGCGTCTTGTCTCGGCGTCTGGGCGGGCTGCACCATGCATGCAGCAGCTGCCCCTAGCGTCGCAGTCTAGCTATTTTGCGTGCAACAGCGCTGCCCCATTAAATAAGTGTACGTCGAACAACTTTCTTCAGTCAAATTTACTTCCATCTGGTTCATGCGTCATACAAAAAGTCAATATTACTCCCACCGATTTTTCTTGCGTGTGTAAAAACGAACGAGTACCTTGGTACTAGATTCCTGCATTTATTACCGAAGTAAATCAAGGCCAAATTATATTTTCTCTTTTATTTTTCACTGCCAATGAACAACTACCTTGGACGTTTTTTTCTCTCTTTCGCATTAATGCACATGCATGCATGCAGGGGCGGGGGCGTCGCATTCTAGCTATTTTTTTCTCTCTTTCGCATTGATCACGCCCGCTGCCCCGCTTCCCGTCTCTTTCGCATTGATCATGCATGCAGGGGCAACGCAGCGCACGCGTCTCGTCTCGGCGTCTGCATGTGACGCTGGATTCCCACGCCGCCCTTCACGCCCCGCCCTCAATAAATAGGCAAAACGCCTTTGCCTCCTCATCTCATCTTGCCCCTCATCTCTTCAACCTCGAGCCCGTCCCTTTGCCTCCTCCCAGCCGCCCCCCAAACACTCCGACCATGGCGACCTCCCCCTTCCGCCTCCCTTCCGACACCGAATTAAGCGACGAGGACAACCACCCGGACCACAAGCAGTGGTGGGAGCAGCGGGCGCCCACGCGCCCCAAGCGTGGCAAGAAGAAGGAGAAGAAGTCCCCGCCCTGCCCCTGGGGAGACCAGGGCCCCATCGTCCACAACCCCGTCCCCAACCTCCCCGGCGGCGGCGACCTCCCCTCCGAAGCCTACTGGGCTAAGGCGGCGAAGGAGGAGGCAAAGCAGGAGGCTGCTATCGCCAGGTGGGAGGAGAAGGAGGCCCAGCGCACCTTGAAGAAAAGGCGCAGACGGCAGGAGGAGGAGCAACGGGAGGCCAATGGCCGGGCCTTCCGGGGAGAACAGCAGGCGGGACCAGCAGGAGAGGTCAAGGCGTGGAATCTGGCTGCAAGCACCGCCTCCACCGCCGATGGAGTAGGGGGTTAGGGTTTAGGGGCTAGCCCAGGGTTTAGGCGGGGCGCCTATTCCGCCCCTTCTATATTATTGTACTTTTTTATTTTTATTGTAATGTTATCGATCCCCCCTATCTAATATAAGTAATGTTATCCCAATATTATCTATCCCTTGTTTCATTGTAATCTGTGTTTTATTGTATTGTCATTTGTCAAAACACCCAAAACAACAAGTGTATAAAACAAAAGACACAAAAACAAGTTCATATAATACTCGTGCAATATTTATATATTTACAAGTGTATAAAACAAAAGACACAAAAACAAGTTCATATAATACTCGTGCAAGATTTATATATTTACAAGTGTATAAAACAAAAGACACAAAAATAAGTTCATACAACGCATGGTTCATTTTCAAATAAGACATTTACATATTTACATAAGTTAAAGGAGAGCCCAAGTTATGTTAGTTAAATGGATGTCCTTGGACTTCATTTATATATTTACTTTTGCAAAAAAAAGATTGCAACCTGAGCACGAGTATCTGCAGATCCACACGTTCCTATTTAGATTGTAACGTGAGTACCATGTTTTTTGCCCAATCAACATATAGTTACTATTGGGCCTGTATACGTCCATTTTGGCATGACTAAGTTATATTTGGGCCTGGCCTTTTTCAATTCTCGTCAATTGTTTTTTTACTTTTCAACCCCTCCCCCTCCCCTGCACACAGGCGCCCCCTGCACACTGATAAAAGGAACATTGACGAAACTGACAAAACTGAAGAAACACTGATTTCGAAAACAGAGCAGCTCAAAATTAACCCGAATTTGTGTTGCATTTTATTCAAGCCAAAGACATAGACCATTACATCCATTACAAAGCATCACTCGAACACTGACTGCGCTGTCTAATGACTAACGATGAGTAGATAAACTAATCCGAGAGAAATTACACAAAAATAAAAAAAAACGGCCATCAGATTGTCCTGCTTCTTTAATTCGATGATTTGCCTTAGCTGCTTGTTCACCTTCTTTAGCTCGGCCTTCACTTCCGCATCCACCATAATACCAGCGGAAATGGGGTTGCCACATCCCAATTGCTCCACCACGGACGGGTTTTCGAGCTCCCGGGATGCTACCTCCACCCCAATTCGCTCGATGTACTCATCAAGCCACTCAAAATGCCCACATTTTGGCAGTTCCTGAAATCGCAGAGATGAACCCTAAATCCCAAATTCGATGAAATGCATGAAATTTCGAAAGAAAAGCGAGAAATTGGCGCTCGGAACACTCAGATCTCACCTTTCCCGGCTCGGGCTTGCTCTCACACTTCACAAATTCCCGACCAATGTTGCCGTTCTTGTCGGTGGATGTGACAAGCCGCTTGTGGGCGTGCACGGAAATCGGGGCACCTCCTCATCGGCACCGCACCATACCGAGGCCATGAGCGGTGGGAGGAAGCAGAGCTCGACATCTCTCGCCGGCGTTGCCGCCCTTGCTCGCCGGAGAAGAAAACAGAAGGGGATGAGATGCTGGAACGGTGGCGGGAGTGCTCAGGTACGGGGACGGATCGGGGCCAACGGCTCTCTTCGACCACAGGGTGGGTCCCACGATATGAGGTGGACATCAGGTGAGTTCCGCCGTGACGTGGAGAGGCTGTGGGTCCTACTGTGCTCAGCTGATTCGAATTCGTTGACGGTCTCGTGGGGTTAAGTAGAAGTGTCGCACGGGATCTATTTGCCGCCTCACAACCGTCGCATGCCAGCTATTGTTTGCAACGATGTCGCTTTCCTTCCAATTCCACGTAAAGACGTCGCATAGGAGCTATAAGCCCATTCAAGTCTAGCTTGGCTGATTGATACAAGATAAGAAAGAAGATTTACGCGTAAGATCGTATGTACATGCCAGCTAGTTTAGACGGGTTCGGGTGGAACAAGTGGGAAATCCCAAAAAGTCCGCTTAATTTTTTCAATAATGAGATATTAGGGTTGTGGTTAATAGGATAAATGGATGATTGGCCTGGTGGGATGCGGACGTCCTACTTCCATCCCACCTAAAATCTTAGACCAACCATAGACTTACCATTTTAATTAGAACCATAGACTTACCATTTTAACTAGAACCATAGGGGTGGGGGCATATGCCCCTCCCCTATATTTTTATTTTGAAGCTTGGTATTTTATTATTCATTGCATTTGATAATTTTTATTATATTTAATGAGACTCCCACACATACATGTAGGTATGTATGTGGCTGACGTGCTCTCTTTTGGCACTATATTTATTCAGACTAAAATATTAATAGTTACAAAAGTGCACAATTTTTTTATTTAAACTTCTAAATCTGAGTTCTTATGTAGCTATAGAGTTCACTTTACTTTGCGGAAAATAGCAACACATAAAAAAATGTCAATACATGTGTAAAAGTCAAAATAGGAGCTCCTCCCTTGCTTGTCGCAACAGGCAATAATGCACGATTTTTTTTTCACGGTGTATACTTACCCTAAAGATGGCAGTATTATGGCATGTACAATGGGTTGACATTAGTTATCTATTAAATTTTTTACTTAGTTAGAGAAGAGAGAATAAAAAAAATTGTCTTCTCTTAACTTTTAGCTAAGAGATGATCTCTTAAAAAAATAAATATTATTTTCACCATTGTAGCACATGCCTTTTCTTAGCTATATACTTTTCTATAAAAATTGATTTATTCTTATTAATTGCCAGAGAGGTGAACGAGAGATAATATATTGTACGACTTAAATAATATGACGGACTAATAAAAAAACTAGCCTTGCTTACCATCGTACATGCCCTTAATTCCACTGTGCTCGTCAAAGTTATTAAGCTTGGATCGACGGTGTCTAATTAATTATAGGCGCGCGTCGAAGCCACCGACTGTAGCGCATGTTGAGTACTCCCTCCGTCATGGTTTAGAGGGCATCTTATAAAAACCATGTGTTTTCAAAACTTCTCTCTTTTTAGGCGCGTTAGACTTAATCGTAGAATTAATGCTCCTATTTTTCCTCCCCACTTTCTACTCCAAGGAATTAATTCTTGCATGCAACTCCCACTAGTGGAAACGAGGGCTTTTGTTGATCCCGAAAATGGGCTTTAACACCGGTTCTTCTACGAACCAGTGTTAAAGGGGGGGGCCGTACCAGCGTGGCCTCTGCGGCATTAAAGGAGCCCCCCTTTAACACCGGTTCGTGCAACGAACCGGTGTTAAAGGTCCCTCCACCGATGGCCACACTTTTAACCACGGTTCGTGGCACGAACCGGTGTTAAAGGGGGGGGCTATATAAGACACCACCCCAGCCCACACACACCCCACTCTTCCATTCTTTCACATTTTGGAGCCTAGCAAGAGGGTGTGAAGAGTGCTAGTTTGTGTTTTTTTCATATGCACTAGAGGTGTTCGGTGAAATGCCCGAGAGCTCAAAATAAGCTTTCTTGTTGCTCTTTTCGTCTCGGTCGAGGTCGGCAACTATAGTTTCATGTGTCATTGATGTACTATATATAAATGGTCATCTCCCTATTATTTTTTGATATATACTACATATTAATGCAGATGAATCGGCAATGGATGTACGGTGACCGCCGCACTTCCGAGTACATTACGGGCCTCCAAAATTTCATCGTTGTGGCTAATGCAAACTGTGGTCACAATGGTTTTATGTGATGTCCGTGTGTTCACTGTCAGAACAAGAAAGACTACTCAAATACCAGAACCATTCACGCCCACCTGCTTCGATCTGGTTTCATGCCCAGCTATAATTGTTGGACCAAGCACGGAGAAAAAGGGGTTGTGATGGAAGACAACGAAGAAGAAGAGGATGATGAAAACTATCATAATATGTATCCTGAATATGATGATAATGCAACGGAGGTAGATAATGAAGATCAAGAGGGAGCAGATGGGCCCGATGACGATCTTGGTCGGGCCATTCTTGATGCAAAGGAAGAATGTGAAACTGAAAAGGAGAAGGAGAAGTGGAGCAGATGTTAAAGGATCACAAAACATTGTTGTATCCAACTTGCGAAGATGGCCACAAAAGCTAGGTGCCACATTCTTTGCAATGGAAGGCAGAGAATGGTGTGACGGCAAGCATTTTCAAAGTTGTTGGTAAAAATGAAGAATCTTCTTCCAAGAAATAATGAGTTGCCTGACAGTACATACCAAGCAAAGAAGGTTGTCTGCCCTCTAGGATTAGACGTGCAGAAGATACATGCCTGCATCCTCTACCGCGGTGAGAAGTACGAGAATTTGGATGCATGCCCGGTATGCACTGCACTGCGGTATAAGATCAGACGAGACGATCCTGGCGATGTTGAGGGCGAGGCCCCTAGGAAGAAGGTTCCCGCCAAGGTTATGTGGTATGCTCCTATAATACCACGGTTAAAACGTCTCTTCAGAAATAAAGAGCATGCCAAGTTGTTGCGATGGCACATGGAAGACCGTAAGAAAGACGCGATGTTGAGACACCCCGCTGATGGGTCACAGTGGAGAAAAGTCGAGCGAGAGTACCCGGACTTTGCACGTGACGCAAGGAACTTAAGGTTTGGTCTAAAATGCAGACGCATGAATCCTTTTGATGAGCGAGCTGCAGTCACACGGCACCTGTGACCCTATGTATCTATAACCTTCCTCCTTGGTTGTGTATGAAGAGGAAGTTCATTATGATGCCGGTGCTCATCCAAGGCCCGAGGCAACCCGCAACGACATTGATGTGTACCTAAGGCCATTAGTTGAAGAACTTTACAGCTGTGGGCCAAACCAGGTGTACGTATGTGGGATGAGCACAAAGGGAGCCATTTGACCTCGAGCATTGCTTTGAACCATCAATGATTGGCCTGCTCTTAGTAACATTTCGTAGGCGACAAACAAGGGATACAATGCATGCACACACGTTTAGATGATCTGAAAGTGTATATTTGGATAAATGTAAGAAGGTTGTGTACCTAGGGTATCGCCGATTTCTTCCGAACTGCATCCGAAGAAAGAAAGGCAAGCATTTCAAACGTCTGGCGTAACCCGGAGGAAGCTGTCCTCCGTGCAGGTGAGGAGGTATTTGGTATGGTCAAGGACCTAGAAGTAATCTTTGGAAAAGGTCCGGCGGTCTATCTGTTCAATGACGATGCGGACACGCCCATGTGGAAGAAGCAATCTATATTTTGGGACCTACCCTATTGGAAAGTCTTAGAGGTCCGCTCTTCAATCGACGTGATGCACGTGGACGAAGAATGTTTGCGTGAACCTGCTTGGCTTTCTAGGAGTGTATGGGAAGACAAAAGATACACCGAAGCACGACATGACCAGCAACGTCCCAAGGCCCCAAGAGCCTATGCATCCGAGCGAGAAGGGTAAACGATGCCACTTAACTCCTGCCACGCTCTTACCAAAGCGAGAAGGAAATCTTTTTGAATGTCCGAAAGCGATCAAGGTCCCGTCTGGCTTCGTCGAATATAAAGGGAATAATAAATATGGCGGAAAAAATTCCAAAACCTGAAGTCTCATGACGCCACGTGATTATGACACAATTGCTTCCGATTGCATTGAGGGGCTTCTACCGAAAATGTTCGAGTACCCATTGTGAAGCTATGTGCATTCCTCAATGCAATATCTCGAAGGTAATCGATCCGTAAAGCCTACCAGGTTACAAAGATGTGGCCCAATGTCTTGTCGACTTTGAGTTGGTGTTCCCACCATCCTTCTTCAATATTATGACGCATCTCCTGGTTCACCTAGTAGAAGAGATTGCCATTCTCGGTCCTGTATTTCTACACAATATGTTCCCCTTTGAGAGGTACATGGGAGTCTTAAAGAAATATGTTCATAACCGTGCTAGGCGGAAGGAAGCATCTCCAAGGGCTATGTAATGAGGAGGTCATTGAGTTCGTGTTGATTTTATTCGACCTTAAGGCGATTGGTGTTCCGTAATCACGACATGAGGAGACTGCGTGGAAAAGGCACCCTAGGATGTAAAGCAATGATATGTAGGACGGGCATTCTCTCAATCAAGCACACTACACGGTTTTACAAAGATCTATCTTGGTTGCCCGTATATCAATGAACACAAGAATTTAATACCTCAAACACCCGGGCGATCGATGAATGGATTATAAGTGAACACATGGCGAGTTTTGGCGGTGGCTGCAAAGACTTCTCACGAATAACACCACTGTTGGGGATCAATTTGTACTTGTTGGCGGACACCGTCTTCGAGTATGTACTTTCCAAGGGTACGAGATAAATGGGAATACATTTTACGATAGGCCAAGATAAAAGAGCACCAACCAAAAGCAGTGGTGTCCGCTTGATGCGCAGAAGACAATGGGCAAAGACCACGTATTATGGGTTCATAGAGGAGATATGGGAACTTGACTATGGACCTAATTTTAAGGTCCCCTTGTTTCGATGCAAATGGGTCAAGCTAACAGAGGAGGGGTTGAGGTAGACAAGAAGTCGGAATGACAACGGTGGATCTCAACAATCTTATGAAGAACTTAGACGAACCATTCGTCCTAGCCAATGATGTGGCTCAGGTTTTCTATGTGAAGGACATGTCCTCCAGACCAAAAAAAAAGAAAAAATATGCAAACGAATACATCATATGATGAGCCAAAGCGTCACATAGTTCTTTCAGGGAAAAGAAACATCGTGGGAATCGAGGACAAGACAGACATGTCAGAAGATTATAATAAGTTTGATGAAATTCCGCCCTTCACAGTGAAAACTGACCCAAGCATTCCGTTAAGTAAAGAAGATGCTCCATGGTTACGACTGAAGCGATCATAAGTTTTAGTGCATATGCCAAGAAGTTCATGCTCATATTATGTAACTCTAGTTCATGTTTTTAATACATGTCTTGAGTGTTAGTCATGTTTTGTGGATGGACCGGGAGTATGAGAAGAAGTTGTCCCGATTCGTACTTACCATTAAGATCTGATCTCCAAACGCTGCGGTCACATATTAGGAGTGCCTCTATGACCAGTTTCTTGGAGATGCTTGGGAGGACTAGGCTCGTCGGCATCTCCCGAAAACGTAGTGTGTCCCTGCTCGAAAACCATCTTGCAGCTTTGTAACTTGTCTAACTAGATCAATACACCGTGGAGCTAACTAATTTCACATATTAGGAGTGCCTCTATGACCATTTCTGAGATGCCGGAGGATCTGCTCCGTCGGCATCTCCCCGAATCGCCGTAGTGGTGTCCCCGCCTCAAACTGGCCGGAGGACTGGACTCACAAGGATGCCTATTTATAGTACAAGCAGCTCGACATAGTGTTGACACTTACAAAATAATGTCGACACTCACCTATTATTAGTCGGTTGGTGTCTCCAACCGACTAAAGGTTCATCTTTAGTCCGGTTGGTGACACCATCCGGACAAGGTACACGCCATACGACATAATGTCGACATGCACTCACCTCTATTATTAGTGTTGATCGTGTTTTGTCCCGGTTGGTGTCTCCAACCGGGACTAAATTCATCTTTAGTCCCGGTTGGTGTCTCCAACCGACTAAAGGTTCATCCGCCATTTTTTCCCGCCATTTTTCTTCCCGCCATTCTTCCCGCCATTTTTTCCCGCCATTTTTCTTCCCGCCATTCTTCCCTCGATTCTTCCCGCTAGTTCACTATATATATATGTAGGGGTTGGCCTCCATTGTCATTGCACATCTCTAGACTCATATCGCAACCTCATCACTCTTTCCCATGGCTTCCACCGTAGCACTAACCCCTGGGAGGCGAGGCGCTTTGCGCCTCCACCTCGCCGGGAACTCTGTGTCCCCGTTGGCTGGATCTTTGGCGTCGGTGTGCCGGTTCCTCTGTCCCTCTAGGTGTGGCGCACGGATGGCCATCACGAACCACTACTACTTGAGCTCACGCCGGGCAGCGGAGAATCCCGATGGCATCCACTATTTCTCTACTTGGGAAGCCTTCTTCGTGGATCGGCGCGAGAGGCGCTCGCCAGGCACGAGGAGGACGGCCCACCTCCTCCTAACTTCAACGAGGCCGGCCGTCGGCTATGGTGGCGCTGTCGGACTCTCCAGAGCGTCATGGCCTATGACACCGCCACGACTCTAACCCCGTCTGCTACCCTCAAGTCCAGCCACGCCATACCCTCAAGTCCAGCCCCAGCGTACTCTCCAGAGGTTCAATTACGGTGACCCCGACGACGGCGATGACGGCGGCATGAAGTACTGACGACTACGATGGCGAGTATTACGGTGTAGGCGAGCATGACTAAATCACTCCAACATTCGAAACAAGTTACCGATTGTTACTTAATCTGCCATGTATCTTAATTTTCAGTTCTTTTATGTATCTTAATTTTCGAGTTCAGTTCGATTGTTACTTAATCGGCCATGTATCTTAATTTTCAGTTCTTTTATATATCTTAAAAAGCCCTTTAATGCATGAAATAAGTGTTTATTTATTTTAAAAAATTCATGTAAAGTAAATATAAAATGATTTACATGAATGGATAGATATTGTTTTTCTGAAAATTATGATATATTATTCATATTTTCTGAGTTGAAATGAAAAAGATATGAATTTTCTAAATTCATATCATATTTTTTGAATTAAAAAAGCCCCTTTAATTCATGAAATAAGTGTTTATTTATTTTAAAAATTTCATGTAAAGTAAATATAAAATGATTTACATGAATGGATAGATATTATTTTTCTGAAAATTATGATATATTATTCATATTTTTCTGAGTTGAAAAAAAAGATATGAATTTTCTAAATTCATATCATATTTTTGAATTAAAAAGCCCTTTAATGCATGAAATAAGTGTTTATTTATTTTAAAAATTTCATGTAAAGTAAATATAAAATGATTTACATGAATGGATAGATATTATTTTTTGAAAATTATGATATATTATTCATATTTTTCTCGAGTTGAAATGAAAAGATATGAATTTTCTAAATTTCATATCATATTTTTGAATTAAAAAGCCCTGAAATAAATGCCCCCTTTAACACGGTTCGACGAACCGGTGTTAAAGAAACATTATTCGTGGTCGAACCGGTGTTAAATGCTGTGAACCCCCTTTAACACCGGTTCCAGCCACGAACCGGTGTTAAAGGGGTAAATATTCACCTTCCTCCCTTCCTTCTTCCCCACGAGCAGATCGATCGATAGAAGCGCCCCGACCCGCCCGTCGCTGCCGCCCGAGCCCGCCGCCTCGACCGCCGTCTACGCCGCCGCGCTCGAGCTCGAGGTTCGCCGCCCTCTCTTCCCCGCATCCTTCCTCCTAACACCTCCTTCCGCCACGGCCGGCCTCCCCGGTGAGTTGCCCGCACCTCTCGCCGGCGGCCACTCCGCCCGGCCATCGCTCGGCCTCCATCCGCCACCACTTCCTCTGAGTAGACGGCCGAACGTGCAGGGCCAGCGGGCCGAGACGGCCGGCGAGTGCGGCGCGGCCTGGCGAGCTTCGGTTACCTGGCGCGCGCGTGGCTGGCGGCGAGCGCGTCGAGCTTGCCGGCGCAGCGCGTGGCCGAGCGGGCGCGGCTTCGATGCCAGCGCCGGGCGAGGGCGCTGGCGAGCCTCCCCTCGCGTGTGAGCTTGCTCGATGGATGGTCGAGGTTAGGGATGACGGGTGGGTCCAGATTGACCGGCGCAAGGTTGGCGTGGCGAGGCCGTGGTCGGCTCGGGCTTGGCGTCGAGGAAGTGCGGGCGGCGCCGGCAGCCCCGGTGGCGGCAGCGTCGCGAAGGAGGTGGGAGGCCCCGGCGGAGGTTGGGCGGCCGAGGACGAGCGGGCGGGCGAGGCAAGCGCTCGGCCAGCGAGCTCATCGAGTGGCGGCGGAGAGGTAGAACGAAGCGAGGCGAGGCGGGCGGAGGGAGGCAGCGGGCTGCCGCCGGCAGGCAACTATAGGGAGGCTGGCGGGGTGGGTCGGCCACTGGCGGAGGGTGGATGCAGGGAGTTCGATGGGGCAGTGCGGGTGGCGCCGGAGGTGGGAACCGTGAGCGAAGGGAGATCTGGCAGCTTGTTGAGCGGAGGGACAAACCCAGAACATTGTCGTTGTATCTTGTGATTGCTATATTAATATAGCGGGCGCAAGCCTATTTCGAGGAGCCCGACCATCTCGCTCTCTTCCGTGCGGGAGCGTCTCGCCCGCCGCTTGAGCTCGTGAGCCACGCCTCAACGCCGACGCCGCCCGCCGCCCGACAAGCCCGCCGCTAGCACCGCCGCATCCGTCCGACGAGCACCGCCGCCCGACGAGACCAACGTCACCCCACCGGTGAGTGCCACGTGTCTGCCACGTGTGTGATTGCTGACTCATCCTGATTAAAACTTGTTTGCTCGATAAATTGTACTACATGCATAGATTAAAACTTGTATACAAATTGGACCTCTGACTCATTTGTGTATTTATTTGTGTATTTTGGTATGAATAATATGTATATTTGTGTATGAATCCAAGTCCACTTGAATGTTTACACTCTTACTCTAGATAATATTATTGTTTTAGAAACTATGGATCCACTTAGTAGAAACCTTGAAGAAGAAGAAATAATGGAGAACATTATTGATGAGGACACCTCACAATATCTGAACTTGGAGGGACATGACGACGACAGCTCAAGTACTAGTCATGGAGAAGATGAAGACTCCGGTGAACGCAATTTAATGGTTACAAAGTCCGGCGAGGTATATGCGTTGATTAAGCCTCAGCTGACTTCAACCAACAATCTTCTTCTACATGTATTAATTAACGCTTCTTTCTTCTTTTAGCCCTCTGGATCGACCAGCCAGCAACCATCTTCTTCTACGAAAAAGAGCAAGCGGCGCGAGCTGGCGGTTGAAAGATCGTGCAAAGTTCACGATCGGCGGTCCGTGTTGATGGCAGCCGATGGAGCCCAAGAAGGCCCGCAGACAAATTTATACGTCAGTGGAGTTCTTGTTAGGGACCAAATCCCAATCATAATTGAATATTGGAATAAGCCAAAGAAGGCGGTACCTTTGTCGATGACAGATCCAAAGAAACGCTTTGGAATTGTTGTTGGTAAATTTCACCCTTCCGCCAGAGGAGGATGAAAACAACCGGTTATAAAGAAAAAGGTCAAAGAGTGGACTCTAAAGAAGATGGCTGAGGCTTTCCAATCGAAGACAAAATTGAACAAATTTGTCAAAGCTCATGAGACTCAAATTTCAAGACGCATATTATGCGAAGATAAGACCTCACGACCAATTTGAGACATATAAAAAAGTGCTATAGCTAAAAAGGTCGAAACCAATACGCTTAATGCCCTCAAGAAGGAATATCACCGAGGAGGGGTCGGTGGCTACATATCTCGAGAGGCCTAAGTGGGAGGAAGCTGAGAGGGCCTCTGCGAGAGAGGATCACACCCGGACATATGGGTGGGACCTACGTGCAAAGACTTGGTTCTACGGAATCGGGCAAGGTTGGACCCGAAGCAGGATTGTGTATCTTCCCAACCATCCTTGCCAAACCCGTCCTTGAACTCATCACGGCATACGAGGAAACATCCGCTAGGATCTTCCATCCCGACAGAGAATGACCAGCTCACACGCGCCATCGGTAAAAAGAACACCGGACATGCACGAGGCACGGGGGTATGACGTGGAAGGATGGGTTTGCCGATCGAGCGACTCTTACAGATGGCGCGGCAGAAAGAAAAAGAGCGTCTGATCGGATGACACAGATAGAACATGCACTTGCGGCGCTGCAGACGCAAGTGAATGCACAATGAAACCATCAAGCTACCGGCCCATCTCAGCGGCATGAAGAGCACGCATTGGAAGCTGCCGCGCCGGACTCACATGGAAGCAGTGTGGCTTCCACGGAGAACGTAGCCAACGCTTGAAATGACGGGTCCTCGATACCCGTTGATGAGATCACGGAGAGCGAACACGCTGAGCTGCATGTGAGATTAATGGGCTTATCCATTAAGGTGGTATCGGCTATGCCTTACCTCCTGTAGCTGGTGGAACTTACCACCGCCGACCGATTCGGATGGCTATGCTATTGTCGGGTGGATGAGGTTGTGAAGGAATATGAGGAAGCAGCTTGACCATGCTACGGTGAAGGGAAACTCAACTCAAATTTGCGGTGAAAACAACCATTCTTTGGAAGAAGGAACACATTGTGCTTCCAAATTGGAGGTCACTGCACCCGCCGTCTCCATGACGTCGAGCCCGAGCGCTTGACCATCTCTCTGGCAGCCATCTCCCGTCGGCCATCTCTGCAAGGCAGCCATCTCCGGTGCTTCAGCCATCTCCTCGGCGTAAGCGGAAGAGCACGCCACGAGGAGCATCGGTAGCACCACAAAGAAATCCACAGGAAACCGTCGCCAAAGAGTTCAAAAACTACGTCCGCAGCCTTCCGCCAAGCCATTGCCGGTTTTACCGTGGAATCGCGACGAGGAGACCAATAGGATCTCGGAGAACAGGTCAAGAAATTCTTTGCACCTAGACGGCCGAGCCAAAGGAGAAAATAGATCCGGCGGTGGTGAGAAGTTTTACAAAATCTTTTGAAACCGAAACCCCACTTGTGCCGGACTACGAGCGCCGATTTTGAAGGCGGATGCAAGGCGTGAGAGGCGAAAGTAGCGATCGTGAGGCACCCTGTAAAACAGTTCCCATGCTCGGAGAGCAGGAAAACCAATCATGTGCCCGCTCCAAATGTTTGACAACGGACGCTCCTCCGTAGATGATTACGGCGAGCTACAAAGAAAGGCCAATGAGATGGGGATGACTTACATTGCATACTTGAACGTCATGGGAGACAACTTGCCCAAATGCGATGTCAACCCCATACAGCCATGGAAGTATGGGAAGAATCTCGTCAAGAAAGAGGAGCTCAAGAATCTACCAACAAAGATGCGAAAATTGCACAAGTGGTACCTTCATTTCTGCAAGACGAGAAAAGAAGAATGGATCACGGCGCATATAAGAGATGAGATTTTCTTGTGCGGAGACGACGCGATCGACTTCAACATTCAAGACTTGCATTTTCTATTCAATCAGAAGGAACTCGACAAATCTGCCATCAGCCTTTATTGTGTGTAAGTACTATTTCTGTAATTTTTATCTCAACTCATTCACTTCATTAATTGCATGTATATATATATGCTCACCATATATGTATATACTATTATGCAGGAAAAAGGTTATGGAATGCATGAAAGGAGGCCCTTTTGACATTGGGTTCGTTGACCCAAATAGAGTTCATGAAGAAGTGGTAAGAGACAAACCGCAAGCAGAAGATTACGTGCTAAAGTCTTTCTTGAGACAACAAACCAAAAGGGAAATACTATTGCCTTACAACTTCTCGTGAGTCTTGTTACCCTCTCTCTTGTACACATTCTGTTGACTTACTCGATGTTAAGTGTAACGATGATGAGTTATGCGTCGTAGGTTCCATTTTATTCGCTAGTCATTCAACCCGACTCAGAAAAGTCCTTGTCATGGACTCGTTACGAAAAGAAAAAGAGCTATGGGCAGACTTTAGAGAGATGCTCCGAGGTAATTTCAATCATATTATCGCACTAGATCGGCAACTTTCGTGACAATAAGTAATTAATTACTCCTTTATCCATTTTTTTGTCGGACGGGGTTTGGAAAATGTTCACGGCAGGGCCGTGGGTGAATGGTCGGAAGAACTAAAATTTGTAGACCAAAATGTAAGTAATACTAGCTAGCTTCCAATTCCATTATATCATGCTTTATTGATTATTATTTTGATTGAACTCTCTATTCTCGTAAAGTGCGCGCATCAAGGACACGGCAATAACTTATGTGGGTACTATGTTTGCGAATTCATTCGCATACACGATATGTGCGACAGCAAGCCGCACTAGAACAACTTAGAGTAAGTAAACAAAGTCCACAACATTATTTTATTACCATCAATTGTGTTGAGTTTTATTCTTATATATATATTGATGCCCATTCTTCATATATATTCAGATCGAACGGATGCGGGACCAACTCCTACCATTTGAACGCATACGAGCCATTCAAGAGGAATTGGCGGGTTCATACTTGATGAGGTCGCCACGCTGGCGGAGAACTCTATAGATATCCACCAAAATGAACGATGATGACGATGTATGTGCCGATGGCGATGTATGTGCCGATGACGATGTTTGTGTATAATAATAGTTGCTTAATTATTCATGTACTCGTATGTACCGACGATTTATAAGTATACCGCCCCGATCGATTTCCTCGCTCCCTCCCGTAAATACGCCCGTAACGGGCAGAGAGTGCCTGGCGAAGATTAGTCGTTTCTGCCGCGGAGTTCTCGCCGGCAGAAACGGTTTAAATCTCGCCACAGAAGAATTTTAACACCGGTTCCAGATAACCGGTGTTAAAGAGGCCCTGAGGCTGTGGCCCCACGCGGCGCCACCCTTTAATACCGGTTCGTATAGGAACCGGTGTTAAAGGGGCCCCCCCTCTAACACCGAACCCTCAACAGCGGTTGGGGAACCGCTGTTAGAGGGCCCTCCCAACCGGAGTTAAAGGGGGGGCTCTGCACTAGCACCCATGCATGCGTCTAAACTCAATGTTTCCATTCAGTAATTACGTTTAATAGGGCGCCGAATAATTAATGGGCCTATTTTCTCCCAAAGAATTTGCATGTTTTTGACACAAATCTGGCCTCAATCAGCGTCTATCGAGATCCCAACAATCTCTCTAAAACGCCCTCTAAACCTTGTGTGACGGAGGGAGTACCAGCCTACGGGTGGGTACATTATCATGAACTAGCTATTTCTCTTGTGTTGGACTAATAATAATTGGTGGTTTCCCATGCATGCATGTGTAGTAGTGATGATGTGATGCTGATCGAGCTCCTCTCTTTGATTGTTCTTGGAATCTAGTGAACACAGTAATGCTCCGAAAATGTTGGGAGGTTTTGAGCTAGTAGGGGCCGGCCAGTAGTGGCTCGAGTGAGCGCCATGCACCATCACAATCCGTTGTACGTACGCACGTGTCGTTTCTTTCTCTCTCTTACTAGTAGAAAAAGAGCCATACGTCCACCCTAGCTTGGAGCATTAGTCCCGGTTCCAACGGCTAGAACGCCATACGTCTTTAGTCCCGGGTCAAATGGGACCTTTAGTGCCGTTATCTTTAGTCCCGTCAGATCACCAACCGGACTAAAGTCACACTTAGTTCGGTTCAGATTACCAACCCGGACTAAAGGGATTGGCACTGGCACTTTTAGTTTGGTACGAACCGGGACTAAAGGTTATAAAAAATTCTAAAAGTAAAATCCTGTGCTGATTGTGGGTGTCCTTTTCTCTAAAAGTAAAAAAATTCTAAAAGTAAAATCTCTTAGAAAATCATCGCAACATCATGATCAATCTTGGAGGAATTAAAGAAACTAGGATTTTGATACAAATATCCACGTGTTTGTGATTTTAGGAACTCTGTAGTTAGGCCATGTACACTGCCAGATGTTTAGATAGACGTTTAACTGATTAAAAACAATACGTACAAAAAGAAAATTAGGCAAGCGCACTTGTTTCTCATCGCGTAGCGTTAAACCCGGGCGCTAAATAAAGTTTGTTTTTCGCGTCAGTCCGCCGCAGGAAAAATTAGACGAAGCGTTCAACCTATCAAAACGTGCAGAAAAAATTAGCTCTTTAATTTCAACATACTTAGGCCGTTTTTGATTACATGCATGGAAGAGCAACACAGATAGCTCGATCGGACACGACACCTAGAAGAAGAAGGTATACGTGCCCGGCCGGACCCCGGACGAATGGAAAGCGCACGATCGATGGATACACATGGCTCGATCGATCGCTATATATATACCCAACTTGGGAGCATGCTAGCTACAGGAACTGTTAATCGCCGCGCCGATCATTCGATCCCGACGTACGCGCTACGTACCATCCGGAAGAGGGCCGTTGCCCGGACCCCGGCCGGGCGTACGTGTTGGTTTGGCATATATATCACACATGTAGGAGTATATATGTGCATACCTTTCTGAGGTGTGACTAGGAGTAGCTAGCGCACCAGCTACGTGGAAGAATTTTCGTGTTCTTTCGATTAATTAATTCCAGATCATCATGATATATAGCAGGAATAGGGTTGGCCGGTGTAGCTAGCCCGCGACGTACGACAGGTTGCCATCCGTGTGTCCGCCGGAGGAAAGCAAATCAGACAATGTATGTACACACATGTGCCTATTGAGCTGCGAACAGTATCTATGTTAGTCGTTTGTGTTGTGCGACGTGCCAACATTCGCACCGTGAGAAAGCAGGACTAGCTAGGACTTAGTTTATGGAGGGGACCTAATTAGCTTCCAGGCTCTTCCATCAGCTGTTTCGTTAGTTGGACTTAGTTCATGGAAGGTATTAATTACTTGACGGGAACGAGCGATCTTTGTCGAGCTAGTGAGTGACACATCTAGGACACCATCGGACGGAGGCGGCCTGAAAAGGCCGACGCACGCTGGCCGCCGGCTCCTTCCATGAATCCCGATCGGCATTCGATCGGCAACTGAATAAATCCAGGCACCGTGGCTGCGCTGGTATTGTATAGGTGGAAGAAGAGTCGCTTCTCCATTGATGCATGCATGTGTACTGGTATCTACTACATGCCTGTCAGGCTTCTCAGCAAAAAATTCCTAAGATCCAGCAATGTTCAGAAAGCTCTCAAGGATAGTAATAACTATAACTACTCGTAGTACGGGTCGATCGGCGTGGCTCGAACGACGACTGACACGCATAATCACGTTGCACTCTGCATATATACGTCTCCACTTCTCTTTCTCTCTCGTTCGAAACAGCTCCCTTTGAACTGAAATTCCTTCACCCGGAAAGCGGAGGGTTTTCCGTTCTTGTTAATGCAGATTTAATGTTTCTTCTCGAGGATAGAGGCTCGGGCGACACCCTAAAGTCAGAATAATTAAGGTCTTCACCATCTTATCCTCTCTCGGGTGGTGCTCCTCGTGTTGTCACAAGATGCATGAAGTCGTGTGTCCGGCGAATCTCCTAGATCGTTTTTTTGTGTTTGTTGGTGCTTGCCTGGATCTTTAGATTTATGGCTAACATTATTGATAATGGTTGCTGCTCTTATGTGTTGGTCCTTTAGGGGCTTAATTCGATGAATTCCCAAGCGTACACCACAACTGGTCTTGCCTGACTTCAATATGATGGAGAAGAACGAATAGAAATTATAATCTTATAATAATAGTGTTTCACCTTCTATTAATAGGAACCGACGTGCCTTGGGCTCACTCTAGTGCTTATAGTCATCGTTTAAGGTGGTGTAAAAACCTATTTATGAATTTATTACCTTTTTATTTTTATCATATTTATTAGACGATGGTCGATCTTGCAAAAAAAAAGGTAGGAGGAGATGTCGCTTGAACCAAATATTTTTTTTATAGAATCCAATCGGTTCAACCAAATGGTGCTCGTGAAGCTAGGACCAAAGACTGGTAATTGCTATTCATTGCCCAATGCGTGCACTAATGGAGCACGCCTGAGTGTTTCCCCGGTATGGGCCGAGCCCAATAGTCGTGTTTACGGTTTTTCTTTTTTCTTTGTATTTTCTATTTGGTTTTTTCATGTGGTTTTTCCTGGGTTTGATTTCCTTGTTTTGCGCTTTTTAAGAATTTTTTATTTGAACAATTACATATATGAACATTATTAAAATTTGGATAATTTTGGATGTGAACAATTTGTAAATTTGAACGATTTTTATATTTGATTCGAAATGTTCGAACAATTTTTCAAGTTAGAAATGTTTCGAAAATCCCAAACCTTTTATTACTGTAATATCAAAAAAAATAAAAATATACCTTTTTAAAAAACAGAACATGTTGTTGGGCTGGAATCAGGGGCAGCCCATATGGGGAAGGCTTCCGGGCATGTATTAGTAGTGCACGCGCTGAGCGTGAAACAACAGCTCCCGAAGGACCGACGCGAGGTGCTAGGGGCCGCTCGACGCGGCACGACCCGGACGAGTCACACACATGGTCAGCGTCATGGGCCACGACCCATCTACATCGTCTTCTTCCTACTATCACCACAATGAGCACCACCTCCTTCCTCCGGTCGCCTTCTTCCTACTGTGAGTACCACCTCATTCCTCTGGTCGCCGGTGAGCACCCCTAAACCCTAAGATCTCTTCCTCGCCTTCGCCGGCGACGCCGCGAACAGTCGCATCGTTCCCGTCGTAGGCGAGGTCCCGGTCGGCCGGCCGACCATCCTTCTAACCCCTCCCCCCGACCTGCACCCTAGACCTAAGTCCGACCGCCCGCGACATCCCCCACCCTAAGTCCGGCGAGCTCCCCACCCCCTCCCCATCAAGTTTCCTTCCTCACCTTCGTCGGTGATGCCGCGACCAGCCACGTCGTCCCCGTATCCGGCGAGGTCCTGGCCTCACCTCCGTCGGCAACGCCGCTGCCAGCCACGTCGTCCCCGTATCCGGCGAGGTCCTGGCCTCACCTCCGTCGGCAACGCCGCTACCAGCCACGTCGTCCCCGTCATCGGCGAGGTATGCATGTCGCCTTCATCATCAGCTCCGGCGGTCCGGCCTCGTTGCTCCGTCGTCGTCCTTGTTGGTGGGCCGGCCCACACGCGGCCATAAAGGGAATGGGGGGGAGTGGTGCACGGCGCGAGCCGCAATAAGTGGCGATTAGCATTTGGCAGGACCGACTATGTGTAGCCGCTCGCGTAGTCGTGCAGGTCCATAATGTGAGGAGCCCGAAAACTCCCCTGAAGCGGCCTGAGCCCAAAACGTCGAGCTAAGGCCCAGAGCCCACCTGGAAAGTTCTCTCACACGATTCCACTGCGGCGGCTCTCGTGTCGTCTCCCTGCTCGGGCCGGTCTCCACTGCGCTGCCTCCGTCCCCCAGCTCTAGGGTTTTACCTCTGATCTCCCCCTCTCGCTCTCGGTCTCCGCGCGTATCGCACCTTGTCGGCGCTTCCCGGCTCCCCTCCTTCCCCCGGCCTGTTCTCCTGATCGATTCGGGGGGTGACCGTCGGTGTGGGGGCCAAGTGCCGTACCGGAGCACCTCCGAGGGTGGTGCGGTTCGGGAATCGGAACGCGGAGACAGGATGAGGCCGGTGTTCTGCGGCAACTTCGACTTCGACGCGCGCCAGTCTGACCTCGAGCGCATCTTCTCCAAGTACGGCCCCATCCGCCGCATCGACATGAAGTCCGGTAAGCACCGCCACAGCCTCACCCTTTCTTCAGTACTTAGCTGCCCGGTGCTCAAATCTGAGAGAGGGACGAAATGACGCATCGCTAGCGGCGGTTGAGCACATGTTCTGCGTGCGTGCTATGGATTGTTCAGGGCGTCTATGTAGTAGCAAGCTTGTCATAAATTGCTTTGTCTGTACGCCCACGCCCGTATCAGACACCTGACTCTGGATATTCAGTAGTACTCCGTAGTAGTACAGAATCCGAGCTCACTTTGTACTCCAATGTGCCTATTGTAGGCTATGCGTTCATATACTTTGAAGACGAGCGTGACGGGGAGGATGCGATAAGGAAGCTCGACCAAGCCGATTTCGGCCACAGCAGGCGCAGGCTCTCAGTAGAATGGTCAAGGGTAAAGCTTCACCTCTGTATCTTCGCCGGCCTCCATTTTGTGTCAAGCAGACAAAAGGAAACCTTCGCTAACTGCTGTGGTTCTTATGTCTAACCCATTCAGCAAGAGGAACCAGTTGCGAAGAACCGTGACAGGCCTACGGGGGATGCGAAGCCGACGAAGACCCTCTTTGTTATCAACTTCGATCCCATCCGTACCAAGATCCGGGACATTGAGAAGCACTTTGAACCGTATGGCAAGATCTTGAACATTCGTATCCGGAAAAACTTTGCTTTCGTGAGGTATGACACGCTAGAGGAAGCCAGCGCAGCTGTCAAGAAGACTGATAAGAGGTATGTTTTTTTTTGCCTTCATATGTTGTCATTGGCCATCGTCTAGTATGCACAACGCTGCAAAAATCTTGCTATTGCACATAACAGTTTAGTTGCTACCTGGTTCAACGCTGAATGTATTTCCCCACATTCACTTTGCTTTGCTTTAGAGTCTTGAAAATGGCACTGAAGCTATTGCTGCATTTAACAAGACACTGATTCTTCTATGATGTGGTGGGCCATAACATCTTGATACAGCATACTAGATTGTTTCCTTTGTTGTTAGGTTATTTGTCTGCTGTGTTCTTATGTCCAATTATCTGTTTCATTAGGCTGCTAGTGCTATGCCCCAATGATTTCGAATGTAGTTGAATGTTCCTGGTTCTTAGAATAAGTACATTTGTGGCAAAATGAAAGCAACTGATAGGTACACTGCAGTTTTGTATACCCTCAAATATTATCTGCATGTTTGCTCCACTCACGCACCATCATGTTCTGCTTCATACACTTTGCCAACTAGATTTGAAAATTGAGAATCAGTAATTCTTTCTTGATTTAATCCTTTTTTTGTGTGTGTTGGGCAAGTTTTATGTTGCAGTCCTCTACTCTACTTGAATTGCACTGTCATATGATATGCAGTGCTCCCTTGCACCAGACACGAGTTTGTAGGATCTAATGTTTCATTATGTTTGTTAGTTGCTCAAGCTTCTCTTTGTTGTTTCTTCTACTCCATTTTACCCTGAACATGGATAACACCCTCACCATTTCTTCTGTTGCATATCAGACATGAATACATTGAATAAGCGAAAAGCAATTAGTTTTGGATAGTAATTTTCTAGGTTGTTTATTCCTATGCTGTATATGAATATTGGTGCTATCTTGCTTAAATTATGTGATGCTATGAATTCCATGTCCGCGCTCAAGTGTAAACTCAGTGAATCAACATTGTTGTTTACATCGCATTTCTCATTACTGAGTGTTATTCCTTCCTGTTGCTGTGCAGCACGATATTGGACAGGGTGGTGACAGTTGAATATGCCTTCAGGGATGATGACAGCGAACGAGATGACAGACATGGAGCTTCCAAACGAGGCGATGACACATATGGCAGTCCCAAACGAGGTGATGACAGATATGGAGCTCCCAAACGAGGAGGTGATGACAGATATGGCAGTCCCAGACGAGGCGATGACAGATATGGCAGTCCTAGAAGAGCTGATCAGGGGAGGCGGCGTGATGACCCTTACATGCGTTCCCCTAGCCCAAGGTACCGAAGGGATTACAGTCCAGATTATGATCGCCGTCCACGTAACCCTGGATATGACCGTCGCGATGGAGCAACCTATGGTAGGAACAGAAGCCCTGTCTATGATCGTTACGACAGAGGCAGGAGCCCGGGATATGGTCGTTACTAGGTAGGATTTCTGAAATGGCCAGAAGACATTGTTTTTTCCCTTCTGTATTCCATTCCGTGTCTCCGTTCGTGGGTGTTACGTTTATCCATTCCTACTGGATGTGCTTTTGACACACTTCATCATCTTGTGCAGCTGATTCATTTTTGAAGGATCTTGATGGGAATACTCCCCCTTTCTTTGGGCGTGCTGAAAGAGCCGAGGGAAGCACGATGCTACGATTCTGTAGTTTCCCATAAATACCTTGTGTATTTCAGATGATGAATAGTTACAGCCATGTACCATGCTGTTTTGGGTGATCATTGCTAGAGCTGGTTTGATAGCTGTACCAGGTTACACTGTCTCGTATGTACTACTACGGAATGTAAAAAAAGTTTACTACGGTGGATGTTTTCGCATTTCCATCTGACAAACGTATGGTTTTGGAGAACTGGTTTCTGGCTTTCTGTTGTGATGATCCATGTCTGTAAGTTCATCATAAGATGTTGGTTGATGCCTAAAACATGTTTTAGCGGTAATGTTATTTTTGCTGGGTTTGTCCGATGTGATATGATAAGAACTAAGCTGCGTGTCTTGCCCAAGCTGGAGTTAAATTGATTTGCTCCTTTTTTTCCAGTAGTTATGTGTAGTTTTTCACGAAAATTCAATATTTTTTACTCCCTCGTTCCAAATTAATTGACTCGGATTTAGACAAAATGTTGCCGTATCGGACGGAACTTTCGTTGCCGCCCTCTGCTCCTGCAGCTCGGGACATTATCTCCGCCTGGGCTGCCGATCACCGGCCTCATGCACTCGCCGGCGCGTTGTCCCGCCACCACCGTGTCCCCGTCTCGATGGCGCAGCCCGGTGGCCGCGGGCGCAGGCTGCCCCCGTCCGCCCCCGAGGCCGAGCAGCCGGACGAGGCGCTATCCTCCGCACCGAGGCCGCCGCGACCTCCAGCCAGCAGTCCACCAGCCTCTGGCCCCGCGCCGTTCTCGAGGCCCTCGACTCCGCCGTCGCCTCCTGCAACTGGGAGTCCGCCCTTGAGGTTCCCAATTCCTTCCTGCACACCACCTGTTCGATTGTTGCTCATCTCGTAAGAATGACTCTCTCGTTGCGGAAGCAGCGCTGGTACGAACCCAAGTCCAGACCTACGCGAGTGCCGGCAGCCTGGCCCGGCTACGGCGCTCTTCAAGACAATGCTCTCCGAGGAGCCCCAACAGCCGACGTGTACACGGCGCGTACGGCTACAACGGGATGCTGGACAAGGCGCTGGCCACCGTCGACCGGATGAAAGGCGCCGCCGCGGGCTGCAATCCGGACGAGTACACCTTCTCCGCCATCATCAACTGCTGCTGCAAGTCGTGCTGCTTCGACCTGATCCCCACGGTCCTCGACGAGATGGCGTACCTGGGGCTTGGATGCAATGTCGTGATCCACAACGGGATAATCGATGGGTACGGCAACGCCGGGATGCTAGATGAGATGGCAGACGTGCTGTCTAACATGCTCGAGGGTGGGGAGAATGTGCCTGACATATACACGATGAACTCGGTCATCTGGGCCTATGGGAACCGGGGCAGGGTGGAGGACATGGAGAAGTGGTACAATGAGTTTCAGCTGATGGGTGTGGAGCCAGACACGCGGAAGTTCAATATCATGATGAAGTCCTACGGTAAGGCAAACAAGCCTGAGAAAATGATGCCGATGCTGAAATACATGAAGCAGATTCTTCACGCCCTCTGCTGCTACATTCAACATAATCATAGAGTGGTTTGGAAGGGCCAGCAACATTGAGAAGATGGAGTACTATTTAAGGTTGATGAAGATTCAGGGTGTCAAACCCAATCCGACCACCTACTGCTCGCTAGTTAATGGGCACAGCAAAGCTGGGCTTCTTGGTATGGTTCCTGCGATTATTCGACAGACGGAGAACACCAATGTTGTCCTAGATACTCCATTTTTTTCAACTGTGTTATCAGTGCATTTGCAAAGTCTGGAGATGTCAAGGTAATGGAGGAAATGCTATAGCTTATGAAGGACGAGAAATGTAAACCTGGCAAAGTAATTTACACCACCATGATTCAGGCATATATTGCACATGGGATGGAGGAAGCTGCTAAATTGTTAGAGATCGAAGAGAACTGATTCGATAACAAGCTGCTGGTAAGTGCCTTCAATTGTTTTAGAATTTTAGCGAGCTCATATTTCCAGGGGACTGTATTTCGGCATTAAACTACTGACTATTCATGTTTATCCATGGTATTCACTGATTATCTTGTTTTTGGATCAGGAGCCAGTTTCAGAGGTAGATAACAGATAATATGGTTAGGAGTCCACACAAAATAATTTGATCACAGTGATAAAATTAACTCCAACCCCAGACTCATCGTTCCAAGCCGGATGCCAATGATGAGGTAACTTGAAGTTCAGAACTTCTCAATTGGATGTATCTTTGTCTACAATATTTTTTTTCGAGATTTTTTTGTATACAATATTTAGCTTATCCAAAGTATATGCTCTAATTTATTTTCTTTCCGTATCCCCGTAATAATTAACAATATGGAATACATAAACCATTTATATGGCCTGTTGTGCTACCGGAGAAGGGAGTCTCACAAGGACTAAATGTGCAAAGCCATTTAAACTTCCGTCTGATCTGATTGCATGAGTACAACCGAGACAGAGGTAACTTACAGTATCAAATGGACTACGATACAGCAAAGAAAACCCATGCACCATTTAGTCTTAATAGCAGGGTTACTGAAGCAAACAGTTGCAAAACGGAGCACATACACCACACATATAACAAGAAACAATTCCATACCACTATAAGCAGTTCAAAAGAAGTGAGAACCTTCATGTCGATAAATTTTGGAACTCCACTCAATGCCTCTTCAAAGCGGGCTGATTTAGATTCCTTGCCAGCTCAGCCCGCAGCTCCTTCACGAAGTCATCCTTGTAGCCGTTGTGGAACTCCATGAGCATGAATTCCTTGAGGCTCAGGAGATTTGGCAGCCCAATGAACAAACCAGTGCTGGCTTCAGAAGTCCAGACACGAAATTGCAGCAGCTCAAGCTTCGGTGTAGCTCCCTCTCCAAACTTGACCGATTGGAGGTTGCATAGGCGATCCAGCTCCAGCACCACAAGATTTGGGAATGCGCCCTCACAAAAGTTGAAACCGACTTCTTTGCCCACGAATGATTCCTTCCACAGGCGTAGAGTGGCCAGGTTTGGTATCTTCCCAAGGAGTTGTATGGCAGCGTCGTGCTCCTCTATCCTCGAGCTTCGTAACCTCAGCTTCACGAGATTTGTCAGCCCCTGGATCCATTTGGGCAATTTTACGATGTTGCCATACAATTTGAGGCTCTGGAGATTTTCCGGAGGTGAGGAAACACCATCTAAGCAGCCAGATAACCCAGGATATCCCAGTGATTGCACTAACAGCGATTCCAAGCGGCTATGATCAGCAACTGCTGAAAACAAATCTCGACTGTTTCTCTTGTTGACGCCAATAACTCCTAGCTTACGCAGCTGGTTAAGCTCTTTTATATCTCGCAGAACCGCTTTTGCCCGTTTGATGTTCACAATACCCAATTTTTGCAGGGCTTTCAGTCTGCGGATCCCTCTTGGAACTGCAATACCACGTGGACTCTGGCGCGTTGCTAGCAGAGGTAATATGTTGTAGCAGCACATGGTGCATACATCACGTCTGTTCACGTCGACATCCATATCCATCTTCTCTTTAAGAAACTGAGGTGCGCAACATGCCACACAAAATTCCATTGAAGAGCGAGTCATGACACATAGCCTGTTCCTCATTACATTGGGCAGATCGTTTTGACATGTTTTGATTTCAAGGTTGTCATCATCATTATCTTCGATGGCTCCAGCACAAATATTCTGTAGTTTACTAAGCTTGACGATGGTCTGTGGCAGCCCTATTATGCATGTGCCCGTGATATCTAGAGTTTGGAGTTGCCTCAGGTTACCCAACGAATTGGGTAGGTGATAGATACCCTTACATCCTCTTAGAGAGAGGTATCTTATGTGAAGAAGCTTCCCAATGCACTCAAGGTGATGGTCAACTAGTCCTGATGTGTCTTCCAGGTCTAGCACTCGCAGCAACCTCATCTTGTCAGAAATGAAAAATGGCCTCCACTTCCCAAATACTATTAATGACCGTATTCGGGACATATCTACTATGCTCTCGAACTCAACTTGATCTCCCTCCCAGTTGCTGCTGATAGAGAGATGGCGTATTTTACCTTGCCTGTTTAAGCTGCAATCCTTCTCCAGCCTGAAAACAAGATTACCCTCCCTTGACTTTGAGATGCCGATTTCACGGATCAGATCATGGACTTGGCAGGAGTCAATTCCTTTTCTACTATGAATTGTATGTTTATATGGTAGGATCATGCTCCTACTTATCAGTTCCATAAAGTAGTTGTCTGCTACTTCTTCTGCAGACTTCCCACGCCCCTCCCTTGAGTATCCCTCTGCAGTCCAGCGACGCACCAAGCGTCTTCGGCTAGCCTTGTAGTCTTCTGGAAAGATGGCCATATACAAGAAACAAGACTTGAGATGATAGGGTAGACCATCATAGCTTTTGTTGAGGACTGCTATTATGATCTCAAGCTCTGGATTCATCTCCAACTCAGCACTGATATGCTCATTCAGTTTCCTCCACTCCAGCACAGTTTTTGGTTGGTTTGCCAAGAAGCCACCTATGATGACAATTGCAAGGGGAAGTCCATCACACTTTTTTAAGATCATATTTGCTTGTTCAACCAGCTCAGGATATTGCTGCTCCAAATATACGGTCTCCTTAAATATCTGAAAACATATAATCAAGCTATTTAGTACTTTAGGATTTAAATTAAGTTTGGAATATTGTGCAATTTACGATCATAAATTTCGATGTCTCAGGGTTGAATTTATGAGTTAGAAGTTGAAGATGGTTGACCTGAGTACCACTATCAAATCCAGCATCTTGCCTTTTGTACTAAAATTTGATAGTTTTATTTAATATTTGAAGGACGGAAATTCAGAAACCCAATTGGCACCAATAATAAAATCTAATTTTTTTTTCTTGCATGACATTAATGCGATATTGCATTTCTTTCCATGCCGTTCAAAGTTGAGCAATTAGGTCAACAAAATGTGATGCATATAATAGTGCATCATGAGGAAGGATATCAGTAGTATTGGAATGCCTCAATATGAACAATGATTGTGGAGCAATAAAGGCATTTAGAGAGAAAGTGCATCATGTAGATGGAGGTATGAATATATACTGTATTGATCTTTTTGATTCACATGATAACATACCAATTGATTGCACTTTGAGTACGCATGCCATGAGGCATGGTAATCACATATGTCCTACGTAGCCAGAATTACACCGGAATTTCTTTTTCCGAAGGTCAGCGTAAGCATAGTTTTCAAAACCGGACCACTGGTTCATTCGGTTTGATGACGACAAATAACCATTCTTTTTAATTATAAGCAAATTACGGAATAAAATGAGCTAAAAGGTATATACAAGTATATATTTCAATAAGTAATCACAAAACATGGCGTATTCAAGTGGTATTGGGCTTTATATAATGATATTTCTGCCTAGCATAGGATCGTGAGTTTGATTCCTCTCGCAACATCTTTTTTTCCTGGTTTTTTGTTATTTGGACCAGTGATTCTTAAAAAACCGGTGAGGCCACGGTTCAGGTTTTTTTTGGTTAAACCACCGAACGGGTCCGGTTTTTAAACTATGCGTAAGTAGAAGCAGTTTTGAATGTAAAAAATTAAAATCAAACAAATGGATATGGTAACACTCTGCCTGGTACCTTCTCAGTGAAGAGCATACGCGCGTGGTCGTCTTGTAGAACTTCGAGCTGGTATATGTTTTGTTGGTTTGTTGAACAATATCTTGCAACAATCTCTTCCCTTGTGGTGACTATGATCCGGCTTGCATTCTCCATTTTAGGTAACCTCCGTGTTATGAGGTCCCATTCAACTTTACATGAAATATCATCGAGAACAATCAAGCACCTCTTTGTATCTAAATGCCTGGCCAACTCCTCCGTCAGCTCTGCAAGATTCATCAAAGGTAATGCTCTCTTTGTGCTGCCCAACAATCCCGCCACATCCTTCTCAGAAGGCTCTGCATCTAGCTGCATAACTATGCTCCCTAGGAGTTTCTCAAGTATGAATGGACGCATAACCGTGGCACATGCACGCTTTTCAAATGTTCCACTGAGCTCTTGGCTCTGGTAGATATATTTGATCAGAGTTGTTTTTCCAAGACCACCCATCCCCCACACCGAGATGACCTGAAATGTTGAGCTAGCTTGATTTGACATTAGTTTGATGATGTCTGATTTTATGTCGTTTCGCCCAATGAGATGAGATTCCTCAAGAGCAGCCTTCATTGTTCTGATACGAGTTAGGCTGTTGCTGCCCGCAATGCTTCTTCTGTCCTCATCCATAGGGTGATCCTGCAGTATCTCGCTGGTAGTGGCAGCGACTCCGCTTCTGCTAGGACCTAGTTTTGTTGAATCTGTTCCGTCTGGAGAATCCTGGACACAGGGAAGTAAGTTTAGCAGCATTTTCAGTCGTAGACATGTTCAGATGGCAAGGATGTCTTTTTCATTCCCTTGCCTACCCAATTAAAATCATAGTTGTGTTGTTAAATATGGAAATATATAACATAAATTCACATCTTAGTACTATATATATGTCATTCTAATATACTTTTCTAGTTCCTGACAGACTTGGCTTAACTCTGAAAGTAATTAAGCAGCTACAAGAATGTTATTACCTTCTCGTGGAAAGCATAAATATTCTGACGAGAAGACAATTGCTTGAGCTCTGATACTATGCTCTCTGGCCCTGCACACAGGCTCGCAACTTCAATTTGCGATGTAGACAGAACAATTCGGCTCCCTCTCTTGCTGTTTGGGAAGCATGCTTTGATGTCGTCCCATTCCTCAATGGTTGACAGGCCAGTAAGCACAACCAGGTAACTCTTTTCATCCACGTATCCCTTGTACTCGTCAGCTAAATCTTGCCCCGTCTTCTTCTGCAGCAGAAGTTCAACCCCCACGGCTGTGCCAAACTGCTTGACTAAACTCTGGAGAAATTCATTAGGATCAAACGGATGGATCACCCTGACCCATGCCTGGCATGGAAAATTCAGCTTTACGTTTGGGCTTTCGTAGGCCGCCCGGATGGCGGAAGTCTGCCCAACAGCGCCGCCTGCTCCCCACACCGAGATCACTCTCAGATCATCACCCTTCGTGTTGATCAGTTTGACAAGATCCACGCTTGCTCTGTCCTGCTGCCTGGTCATGCTTCCCTCTTCGTTGATGCCAAACATGGTCACGTCCGTGGCACTACTACCGCCGGTGATAGGCCTGTAGCCAGCCGCGCTGTTGATGAGCTGGTAGCGGACGTTTCGCTGGCTGACATCCTCTACCTTGGCTCTGAGATCCTTCATCTGCCTGGCCACGTGGCGCCGGGTCAGCACCGTGCGCGCGACACGCCACCAGGAGGTCCTCTCCAGACTGACCGCAAAGTCCTGGAGGCAGTCCTCAACGTCGTAGGCCACATCCCGGACCTGCTTCACCCATACCTCCACAGTCCTGTGGTTGTCCCCCCGCTCGTCGTGGGCGGCCATCAGGAAAGCTTGCATCATCTCGAGTTCGTCCGTGATGAAGGCCTGGTCACGCTGGACCCCGAGCTGCAACGCAACCTCCTCCGCCAGGGCGGATCGGGCGTAGCTCAGCGCCCCAATCACCACGGACTTGCCGACGCTCAGCACCGTCGCCTCCATTGACCGATGGATAGAGGCAGTGCTGCTAGGCTAGCTTTGGCAGGTCATGGATCGATGTAGAAGAGCTGAATGAATAATGATGGTGGGTGGGTGGGCAGGGCAGCTACCATACTGATCTGAGTTTCTTATTCTGAAAACTACTGCATTCTGCAGTTGGAGTTTCTTATGCTGAAATGGGGACGACGACTCCAGGCTGTGTAACATGCTAATACTTCCTAACAGATCTATTTTAGTCAGGAAATGTAGCGTGCCTAATCATCGGTTTGTCATTTCTTAGTTGAACGAGATATCTGGCTCAATTCCATACTGCCGACTTTGCATATTCGAAAAATACCACTCTTTAACACTTCAATACTTTAACACTATAAATGCCACCAAATATATATCGCTTTAACACTTCGATATTAATATATTCCCTTTGCCAAAAAAGAAATCACTTTAACACTATTTTTTTGCACTGCTATTTTCAGTAAGCTGTTTTTTTGCGGTAGCATATTTCAAATATATTAGTAACCCATATTTCTTAGTCGGCTGAGCTACAACAGTTATCTATCCCTGCGCTTCAAAGTGAATTCCATGAAGGATTTGCACGCTCGACCCATATTTCTTGTAATGTGATGCTTTCAGCCTTTTTTTATGTCGACACCTTATGTATTTGAATGCTAGTTACATCCATGTTTCAGGCTGATTTAAGTGATTATTACGGAGCTGATATGGGTGCTGTTCTGGGTTACCGTCTCTTAAAGTAAAAAACTACTACGGTGGATTTTTTTGCTTTTCCATCTGACATACCTATTTTTTTTCGACGACAAACCTTTTACTTTGTGGAACTAGTTTCTGTTGTGATCAATGTCTGCCAGTTCATATACCATAGTAAGATGTTGATATACCCAAATTATAAGTCAGTGGTAATTTTTCGGTTGCACATTTGTGGAAGATTTTCTGTTGCTGTCATGCTGTGTTTGTGGTGTGCCAGTCGCAAAAACAAGTTGATGTGCTGTGCCGAGGCCACCGTCTCGGGCACCGATGTTGTCTTAGATGCAACATTTTTCCACTGTGTTAACAGCGCATATGGCAAGTCTGGAGATATCAAAATAATGGAAGAAATGTTACAGCTTATGAAGGACAAGAAATGCCTGCCTGCCAAAGTAATTTATGCCACCATGATCCAGGCATATATTGCACATGGGATGGATGAAGCTGCTAAGTTATTAGAAACAAAAGTGGAAAGGTTTGATTAGAAGTTGATGGTAAGTGTTTTGCTATATCTTAGCGAGCATCATTTTCTTTATTGGTGAAGATTCAGGGTGTGAAACCCAACCCAATCACCTACTGCTCGCTAATTAATGGATACAGCAAAGCTGGGCTTCTTCATATGGTTCCAATAATTATTCGACAAACAGACAACACCGATGTTGTCTTCGATGCTCCATTTTTCAACTGTGTTAACAGCGCATATGCCAAGTCTGGAGATATCAAAATAATGGAAGAAATGTTCCAGCTTATGAGGGACAAGAAATGTATGCCTGGCAGCAAAGTAATAAACTCCACCATTATTCAGGCGTATATTGCACATGGGATGGATGAAGCCGCTAAGTTATTAGAAACAGAAGTGGAAAGGTTTGATTAGAAGTTGATGGTAAGTTCTTTTCTATATCTTAGCAAGCGTCATTTTATTTATTTATCTATGCGTACATTAAGCTACTGATTATCCTTGGTATTCACTAGTATTTTCTGATCTCGTACCAGGCACCAGTTTCTCAGTTTAATTAACAAATAACAGCACCCATCTTTTTTTGGAGGGTAGAACAATAAGGTTTGTCTAATAAAAATTTAGAGAAATATTATGTAAGGACTGGAGAGAATATGGTTAGAATCCACAACAAAGCTTGATCACAATGACCGAATTAACTCCGTCAACATCGGAGTAAGCATTTCCAGACCCAGTTGGATGCCAATGACAAGGTAACTAAAACTTCAGAACTTTTTACTGAATGTATCTTTGGCTATACTATATTGAGCTTAACTTAAGTAGATGCTCTAACTTTTGTTCTTTCCGTATTCCAGCAATAATGAACAGTGTGGAATCGATAAACTGATTGTGACCTGTTGTGACATCGGAGCTGGGAGTCTACAAGAATATGTAAACCTAGTTCCCTTTGGTTCTACAAGAAAATTCACTACAGAAATTGAGTGAGGGACAGAACAATGCAAAGAAAGAAAGAACCATGTGAAGAATTTTTAGTGGCAATAAGTCAGAGTACAGAGCAAAGATTCTGGAAGAGAAGTTCAGTCTAACAATGGACACACCAGACACAGATGATAAAAAACGACGATTAGAACACTTGACACTTCAATCTGCAGTCTTGAGTCAAACTGACTGCTCACACGCCTGATGGTGGGGGGACATTGTAAAAATAGTCCATCATAATCGATGGACAGCTTGCTGCTAGGTGCTTGAATCCATCAGTCCGCTTGACAACTCGAAGCACATCCTGGGAAGACAGGTATCCAAGACAAGCATTTTTGAGCTGCACAAAGCTGTGTTGCTCCGCTAAAGCAAGGGTGGTTGCTACAGTTTGCACATCGATTCTCTGGCAGAGCTTCCCTTCACAGATGGCCTTTAACCTGTCCAGTCCGTACCGATCTGCGGCAACCAACAAGTGCTGCAATGCCGCGTTTTGATCAAGCTCAGAATTACTACTTGGCAGGGAATCTGTGTATATGAAGTGAAGAAGCGCCTCGAAGATGGCAGGCTCCATGTCATGGATCGTGATGTGTTTCACTAGGGTTGCCTCCTTCATTTGACCAAAGAGCTCGGCCTTGAAGACGGAGGACCGTGCGGCTAACACGTATCTGTGTGCACTGAAGAGCTGGTCGCCGACACTGAATGTCACATCCACTCCTTCCCCGTCCTTGAGCATCTTCGCGAAGTGCGTGTGAAGGTTCGACTCCGGGATTGGGACTAGGACTGTGGTATCTTCCGTGCGAGGTTCTTTAATGACGGTCAGATCGCACTTGATTGTGAAGCAGTCGCCATTGCGTGCTAGAAGTTGTTGCAGCTTGGACTTGTCAATGAACCTGAGCCAGCCCAAAATAGTGTGCACCGACTTTAAGTGTAAGGTGTCAGTGCTCCCCAAAACACCAACTGTTCCGTTTTTCTCCAGCAGACTCAGAGCACACTTCACCTTGACACCCGTTGTGTGACCGCGGCCGAAATACAGGAACACGGACATGTAGGCAGCTTTGTCCTCCTCTTTCAAGCCATCAGGGTAGACCCTGATGTTCCATTCGTAGCCGCCGACACTGAACGTGCTCGAGCTAACGAACTTGTCTATACCCATACCTTCAAGAAGCGAGTAGCCAATCAGCTCGAAGTTGTGGGTGGCCGTGACGCACTCTGCGAAGCATCTCGACGACGAGGTCTCTGATGGTGATGATACAGGCTTGTCAACAACTGAAGAAGAAGTTGAGTTATCTGCCATGGCGTCCACGCCACGGACGCTGCAAAGTTTCTGGGTTTATCGTGTGGAGCGGAGGCGGCTGCAGTTGACAACTGACCACGGCTCCTGGTAGCTGCGTGCGTGCAACTCGACGGAACTTCAGATCGGAATACGAACTTGCCCTAATTCTTTAGGGCAGCATCATATCGTTTCGTTGCCAGGGCCTTTTCTCCTTTACTAGCAGTATAGCAGCAGATTGCAAGACTTGTACTCCTACTCAGACTCCCGAATCAAACACATATACGGAAGTTTTCTTTTCTTGTCAGGATATCCTATACCAAAGTTTAGTTATGTTACAGATTTACTATCTAGATTCACAAGTAGTACTATAATATATCGGAAAATGATGGTGGTAGTCCCCCGGAGATCCATAGTCCGGATCGGCCGGTCCTGTGACTGACCACACATTACGTGCATTAGAGCATCTCCACTTGTTGGTGCCCCCTAGGCCATTTTCTGACGCTAAATGAAAGGGGTGTGCCGAGTCCCAGTCGCGATCCCACGGGAGCAGCGGCAAACTAATTTGAGTACATCGATAAATTTGGCAAAATTTAGTCGACATTTACATATATCAGGGAGAATTCGGCATACATAGATAAAGTTTTGGCGATATTTTAGCTAAAAACATATACAAACAGTAGAAGCCGCCGAGATCATGCCTAGGCGGCGGTAGAACTCCTCCTGGTAGTCGCCGCCGTCGTCGTCGTTCTCGGCGGCGCGTCCTTCAGGGCGTGCGGCTGCTGCAGCCCTGCCCGGAAGCGTCGTGTCCTCGACTGGCTCGGCCTGGCCGCGTTCTCGTCGGTGTCGTCGAGGATGATGACGCCGCGCGCATGGTGTCGGCGAGCGGCGCACTCCAGCATGTCGGCGGCGCTAGCGCTCGGCCTCCTCCCGCTCGAACTCCGCCCGCGACTAGGCAAGCGTGTCGGGAGGGATGTCTCTACATCGTATGGAGTTTCACGAACTTTTTATAGAGGTGTGTACACGACCGGAGGACACGGCGAGAGACTTTTTATCCAACATTGATGACAGCATAATCTTTGGATTGACCCTGCACCACCTTAGGCGTATTCAGAGGCGGATCCAGGGAGGGGCGAGGGGTGGCCAGGCCCCCCCTATGGCTCGGCCCCCCTCAAGCATACGTAGCAGGGGATAGCACTAGTTTTGATGATATACTCCTAATCGTAATACTCTGTCCAGTCTAGATCAATGTGTGCAATGTGCTGATTGTGGAAGCTTTATGGGCCACACCCAAAAAATAAAAATCAAGGGATAATACATACCTATTAAAGTGTCGGCAAGGCCAAAGATCGATTAACTGATCCATGGGGCGCATCTGAATTTGTGTTCTACTTGGTTTTCCTCAACAATCTAGTCGGCTTATTTCTCCCTTCTATGTCTCCGCCGTGGTGGTGCCTACCCAGGGTCAGGGTGTTGTTGGTTGAGTGACATCACCAGGATCAGGATTTTTTATTCAGACGTCGTCGTGTCTATGATTGCCGATTAGCGAAGACATAAAACACGGCTCTAGTAAGTCTATGAACTATCAAATACGATATGCTGCCACCACACGTCATGCCTAATTCGTGAATTGATCGTCCTAAGGTATAATCCCAAATATATTCCATGTTGGCTAGTAAAATTGCTAGTTTGATTTTCCCATCTAATAGGACCTGTTTTGTCGGATCAATTGCGGATTATATACATAAGCATTTTTTTATGAATTATTTAGTGATTGCCTAATTATTGAATTATGGATTTATTGTAGGTCTGGGCATAGACCTACACTTAAACTAGTAGAATATAACTTGCTTTGTTTTATCACAAAACATATAATGTTACATTTTGATATCCATAGTATACACTAGAAGACATGATATATTTTCATGCTTATCTCTTTTATGGTAAATTTCTTCTTTGCCCCACATGCTCATATCTAGATCTTCCCCTTGATTTATTTAGTATTCTTAATAAAACTTTATATAGTTATTTGTATTTATAAAGAAAATTTCTGTAAATTTTACCGTTCATGAGATCATAGATTTGTTTGATGGATTTTTGGTCGTATAGCAAATAAAATGAAGCTTTTAGTTATAGGACATGCGTTCGGACAACAAAACTACATACATTTAAGATTCGATTTAGTTTTGTTGTGCACCTATTTTATCGTCACTATCATCTCGGCCACCCCTATAATCAAATCCTGGATCCTCCCCTAGGCGTATTGCATTTTCTCATTTCGATATGTGCATCCTAACTATACAAAGGTCGGGCGTAATGTTCAATCTCTTTAAATAATAAAGAGACCCTTATAAAAAGACCAAGTGATCTAGCTTAGCCTCAAGAATCAGCTAGAAGTCGATTGCCAGCGACGGAGGTGTAACTCAAACACGATTCAGCGCTGATGATCATCTTGCACTTTACAGGTAACAACTTTAGCAGAACAATATGGACAATCTAATTTTAGAATTTTGTATGTTCCATAGTAAATAAATATTGAAATATTGCGGTTTATAATACCTCCTGTGCTTTAAGATCATTAAACTTCTAGTTTTGTTGTAAGTCGAACTTCTCTAAGCTTGACAAGGTTTAACGAAACAATTGTTAATATTTACAACATCCAACCTACTCCTTCCAGCCCATTTTACTTTGTGCATAGGTAGTGGGGGGCTATTTTCAGGAAACTGTGTGACTGCACAAACTAATATGGAAGAACGGCAGAAAACTTAGGTGCGGAGTAAAGAAGAACAGAGGAAGTATATGTAGTAGTATGAAAATATATTGTAAGAAGAATCTAGTGAAACTAAATTGATGTTATATTGATAATATATTTTTCTATGAGCTACGTCAAACTTAAATAGTTTTTTTTTGCAAAAACAATTAAAATAGTTTAACTTAAAATACAAATAGAATTTTAATTATTTTGAAACGAAGAAAATATACAACAGAAATGCAATGAGAAGGTTGCTCGATCTTGATCAACAGCAATGAGAAGGATTCGCAAATATTTGGTGCTTCCATGATCCTATAATCTACTCACGCACGCTGCACAGTTTCAGTAAAACTTCTGTCTGAATGAAAACCAGGCAAAGCTATGTAACCACCTAGCAAAAGGCAGTTGGTCTCAGGAGTAAATTGCATCTGATCCTGTCTTAGATACTTCATTTGGCCTGCCGCCACTCTATTTTTTGATTCTTCAACTACTCAACAGACAGAGAGCACGGATCCTGTCTTAGATAATCCATTTCCCATAAGCGTGGGGATATCAAAATAGTGGAGGGCATGCGACAGGCTTAAAAAGCAAGCGAAATGTAAGTCTGGCAACACACTTTACACCACAACTGTTCAGGCATACATTGCACATCGTATGGATGAAGTTAGTACTGTACGAAATTGGAGAAGGCTGAGAGAAAGAACATGCAGATGAGGAAGCCTGCAGCGAATATGGTCAGAAATCCACAACAGAGCTTGATCAAAATGACCGAATTAGCTCCATCAATACAAGGCTAATAAGCGCTCACAGTGGAATGCCACTGAAAAGGTAAGAGCATATCTCCACTCGTTGGCCGAACCCAGGCCGAAATTCAGACTTTTTTTGACCGGACGGAGCAAGTTTTCGGTCTGGGTACGCCCAGTTTTCCACTCGCGTGCCTAGACCGAGTACCCAGGCGAACACAAAACGGCGATATATTTGAATCTTTATCGTTTGCGCCGACGAGTGCTCGACCACAAGGTGTTTGACAGGTAATGCCCACAAATTCGGCACCTGATTTTTATTACAAAACATTGGAAATGACTCTCAGTTGTCGATGGGGATGGGCTCTTGCGGCGTGGCCGACGCGGCGTTGTCGTTCGTCTCGCCGTTGATGGCCGCCGTGTTGGAGGAAGTAGAAGCAGAGCTCGGCGTGGGAGCGTTTGGCGCAGGCACGTTCGGCGCAGAGGAAGAGTAAGTCGTGATCACGCCCTGCAGGATGGCCTGACGCTGCGCCATGTACCAGGCCTTGACCGGCGAGCTCATCTTCGACGTGTCCTCGCCGCCCATCAGGAACTTGAGGTCCGTGTTGTGCTTCTTGGCGGCGTAGTTGGCCTTCTTCTCAGCGAGGTTGGCCTTGATGAGGGTCACCTTTTCCCCTTGTGTCTCGATCAGTTGCTTCTAGCGCTCCTCGCTCTTCTCAGCCCTCTTCTCGGCCTGCGTCCTCGTGTCGGCTGCATTTCTCGATTGAAGCCTGCAGACGCTCGGCGGGAGGTCCGGCGGCCTTTAGCATCTTCGTCTTCTTCTGGCCGAGCTCAGGTCTTCCTTCGCTGGCAGCAGCTGCCGGGGCCTCGGGGTTGTAGACGCCGTCCTTGCTCTTGGAGAGACTCAAGCGAGTGTCCCGCCACTTCTCGCAATGCTCGATTTGCTCGCAGACATGATGGAACTTGAACTCCATCTTCATGTCCTCTCGAAACAGAGCAAGTGCACGACGCAGCTGCAAAATGAAAGTGTGTCAAGTTTGTCAAAATGGAAGAGAGTGCGATACTTTGGGTCGCACATGCTACGCTCGTCGAATGCTACCTTCACGCGTCGCCAGTAATTGTCGGAATTTTGGTTCGCACTGGTGATCGGATCCATGCTCACCGTCTTCCAAGCTTCGGCGAGGCAGGTGTCCTCGGCCACGGTCCATTTGAGCCGAGCGTCCGCCGAAGTGCCTGGCTTCTTCCCCTTCTTGCCTTTCGCCTCAGTCTCGACGTCCTCTGGCTGCGTTTGCCCGGCCTGCGTCTCCTCGGCATTGATGTCGGCGAGGTCCTGGGACTCGATGCCGCGCTCGGCGTCGGCCCGGGTCTGCTCTTCCATGAAGAAGGAGAGGTGGTTGGAGGCCGAGCCTGTTGCGATCAAGTCCTCCATGTATGCCTCGGGCGTCATGCCGGCCGGAAGTGCGCTCGGCATTCCGCCGAACAGGTTGCGCGTGTCGGCCTCATCGAAGGGCGTCGAGCTTCCGCCGAAAGGCAACGGTTCGCGACGCAGAGCGGGGCTTGCGTACACCAGAGAGGTGGAGTAGGGGAGGTTGATGTCCACGCCGAAGGCCGAAGGAGGGCGCGGTGCCGGGCAGGGGAAGATCACGTTGGGTTTGAACCCGCCGTCGAACTCGGGCGACGAGGAGTACCTCTGCCGAGTTGTCGCCTGGCTCTCCTGGAAGCCTGTCGGAGAGATCTGCGAGAATCCGGCAGGTGAGCCCACGCTCGCCTGGCTTCCCTAGTGTGGTGGGTACAGCGCCGCCATCAACGCCGAACGTGTCGCCGCCGCTTGCTTCGCCTTGGCCGTCGCCTGCTCCTCCGCCACTGCCTTCACCATTGTCTGCTCTTCCGCCGTCTGTTGTTTCCGGAGCTTCGCTCTCTCCTTCCTGTCCTTCCGCTCGGCCGACGAGATCTGCCCGGTGTGCTCCCTCTTCTCCCACTCGGCCGAGGACATGCCCTCCGGCTTCGTCGACGACGCTCTCGGCTTCCTCGCCTTCTTTTCCGCCTGACCCTCGCCGAGGATCGATCTGAGTTGGACGAAGCTCTTGGGCGGCATGTCGGGCGTCGGGCTCGGCAGAGCGGCGGGAGTGGGGAATGGGGAAGAAAGGCGGGAGGGGGAATAAAAGGGCGGGAGCTCGGGCGAAGTGGCGGGAGTGGCGCCTTCTCTCGCCGACAGAGCTGGCTCACGCCCATTTTCGCTATGTCCGGCGTTCCCAGGGCGTACCCGGGATCCTGGGTACGGCCTGGGTAGGCCGGACCAAAACACGGCGAAATCCGGACGAAAACAAGTCCATGGGTACGTACTGAACCGATTTTCGGCGTCCGGACCTAATTTCGACGTCCGGATCGGCGTTCTCGATAGGCGAGCGGAGATGCTCTAACTAGAAGTTCAGAACTTCCTAGTGACAAGGTAACTAGAAGTAGAAGCTCTAGCTTTTTTTTCCTTCTCCGAGCAATATTGAACCATGTGGAATAAGCCTGCTGTGCCATCCTCAGGCGGTCTAAACGTGCAAAGCCATTTAAAGTCCTCCTGATCTCACTGCACAAGTACAAACCCACACAGGTATCTTTGGATATCTACAAGTGGAAGAGACTACGGTACATCAAAGACGGTCAGGTTCAGAGCACGTGCCCGGTACATATCCATATGAAAATAAGTAATGCTAGTTCCCGTTGGGTCTAGAGGAAATTCACTAGCAAATCTAAGGGATAAACAGAACAACCAAAAGAAACGAAGAACAATGCGAATCTCTTTAAAATTTGGTACCAATAATTCAGAGAACAGAGCACACATTCTCGAAGATAAGTTCGGTTTTGCAATGGCTAAAACCAGAGACATGATATATTGATAGAATATGGCTAGAACTCCACACTTGGAACTAATTTATAATGTAGACCGCTCATACTCCTGATAGTGGCACGACCTTCTCTAAAATGTCCATCATGATTGATGGACAGCTCGCTGCGAGATGCTTGAATCCATCCGTCTCTTTGACAACTCGTAGCACATCCCTGGAAGACAAGTATCCAAGACAAGCATTCTTCAGTTGCACGGAGTGGTACTGCTCTGCTAGAGCTAGGGTGGTAGCAACTGCTTGCACATCAATTCTCTCGGACAGCTTGCCTTCACAAATAGCCTTTAGCCTTCCCAGTCCATACCTATCTGCGGCAACCAACAAGTGCCGCAATGTTGCATTCTGATCAACATCACAATTGCTTGGCAGTGAATCTGTGTATATGAAGTGAAGAAGCGCCTCAAAGACTGAAGGCTCGATATCATCGATTTTGACAGATTTCATGATCGACTCCTTCATTTGACCAAAGAGCTCGGCCTTGAAGACCGAGGATCGTGCGGCTAATACATAGCTATGTGCACTGAAGAGCTGGTCGCCGACAATGAATGTCACATCCACTCCCTCCCCGTCCTTTAACATGTTTGCGAAGTGTGTGTGCAGATCCGACGGCGGGAGTGGAGCTATGACTGTACTTACCTCTTCTGTGCGAGGCTCTTTTATGACCGTTAAATCACACCTGATTGTGAAGCAGTCATCATTGTGGGTTAACAGTTCTTTCAGCTCGGACTTTTCAATGAACTTCTCACAGCCCCAATAACTTTTTACCGACCGAAAGGTATTTGTCGTGCTCCATCGCTCACTAACCTTTTCATTTTTCTCCAACAAACTCAAAGTGTACTTCACCTTCACATCCGGTGTCCCACTGCGGAAACACAAGAAGGCGGACAAGTGGGCAGCTTTGTCCTCCTCCTTCCACCCATCAGGGTAGATTCTGATCTTCCAGCCGTAGCCGCTGACGCTGAACGTGCTTGAGCTAACGAACTTGCCCGCACCCATGCCCTCGAGCTGCGAGTACCCAATCACCTCAAAGTTGTGGGCGGCAGTGACGCACTCTGCCAGGCATCTGGACGAGGTCTCGGAAATGGGCTTGTGAACTGAAGAAGTTGAGTCGTTGGCCATGGCGTGGAGAGAGGAATGGAAGGGAAGCTGTAAGCTTTCAGGCTGTGGCTCAGTGGCTATGTCCGGCAATGTCCCTGTATATATACAACTTTTCATATCGAGATGAGTGAATGCGTAGGAAGACGTTTAGTCTTCAGTAAACATGGCATTAAGTGGAGCATGCTTTCAACCGCGCTCAACAAGTACCCATGCGAAGACGGTCAGAGTTCCATTGATTAAATGACTCTGCATCATTTCATATTCCCATGCTGCATGCTTTCCATGCAAAGGTGTCGCATCACAAACGAGTACTATATCGAAGGATATGGAAATGAAACGGCGTTTTTAATGCTGCATCGATTCAAAATTTTCCTAAAATTTGTCGCCAGCTGGTTAAAATCATCATGGTTTCCTTCCATACGATACAGATCCACGTAAACAACGATGGGCTAAAAATCATGTCACATACTCCGTGAATACGCACACACACACAACATCTCAGCATGCTCGACAAAAACGCGATTTGAGCCATGATCCCCATTTGGTGACTCAAAGAACAAAAGAGGATGTGCCAAACGACTCGCGTGGAGAGCTCACGCGAAGCACCACCATCCTGCCCCGCCAGCCCGACGGCACCGAGCAAGAGATCTCAGCTCGCCCGCTCGCTTGTCTCACCGCTCTCGAGCACCGGGAACTAGTATAGATCTAGGTTTTGGGCTCTCGCTGGGGTGGATTCCGACGAGGAACATGCTGGCCTTGATTTCTAGGAGAAGCGGTTTTGAAATTGTAGAGGCCATGCCCCCTCCCCCCAAATCTACTCTAGGGAAGGCGACTGATGATGGCGCTTCGTTGATATGGGAGCGCTTTATCGGAAAACCCCAAAAGCAAGGTATGAAGCAGCACAGCAGCAAGTTTTTCCTCAGTAAGAAACCAAGGTTATTGAACCAGTAGGAGGAAGTGATGAGGGACATTAGTGGGAATAAAACAGTAATAAAATCTAGCACTAGTTTCTACACACTTCTATTGTATTCTAGGTAATTTGGTCCTTAGTCATATGTGTCGTAGTATTTTCTGGAGTGTTCTAGTGTGAGTTGTAACCATGTTATTTGTGTTTACTTTCTAGTTCTAAGTAGTATTCTCTAGAACCTTCTAGCTATAAGTAGAACTAAGAAGTGGAGGCTCATGAGGCCTATAAATAGAGGTCCTCACCTCTATCTATGGAACTCGGACTATGTACCTGTAGCACCCCGGGTAAAACCAGTACTAGAAAATCGCAGTTGTTTGTATGTTGCGCATCCTCATGACATCATCATGCATGTGTTTGACTAAACCTATTCTCCAAAAGCCTATATTGTTTTGTAATTATCCCCTTCTCTATTTCAAATTAAAATCTCGGTCTTTTCCGAATATTTTGTTTTGTCTAAAATTATTTATAAAAGGCCTCATAAATGAACAGGAAAATATTAAATATAAATATTTTGTGCAGGGAAGACAGCCGCAGGCTAGGCCCAAAAGGCCCAACCGGTAGCCACCTACCACCCAACCTTGCAAACCCTAACCTATCTGGAAACCCTAGCTAATCCTATTCCCATCCTATCTCCCCATCTCCTCTTCGTTCCGCCGCCGGCGCGTGTTTTTCTTTTACCCTGTTGTCTGACGTCCTCGTCCATGTAGGAGCAGAACAGCTTCATACGAGCATGTATATGTTCTTGATTAACCGCCGTGCCATTTCCTTCTCTTGTCCCCTATTTGTGTTGTTTAAATCAATTCCCTTTAGTTTTCCAATTGATCCACACCAGCGGACGAGCAGCGTGCGAGCACCATCGGTCGCCGCCTCTTCTCCTGGGTATTTGGGCTGCCTGCTTTTCTCCCGTCCCCTGTAATCCCGGCCACGCATGCCAACAGCAGCAGCAAATCCACCATAGCAAATCCATAGCTCTTTGGAATTCTCGCCGCCGACAACTAAGGCCGATATTCTCTGAAGCCGAGATGTCGACGCTCCGTTGTTTTCTGCCCACAAATAACGTCCAGATCCTGTTTTGTTTTTGCCTACAGCTTGCACCAATTCATCGCGGGCAGAGAAGTTCCACCAGATCCCCTGCCTCGGTCCTTGTTCCCTACACGCGCACACATACGGCCGGCCGAGCCGCTCTGTTTTTCTTGTGCAACTTCAATCGGCAGCAGCCAGCTTCCGATTCTGTTCAGGGCTGTCTTCGTTCGCAAGGTGTTCGATAAAACACTCCCGAGAGATTTAATTGTGGATTCTCCTTTTCTGTGTTTATTCCGGACACTTTGACTACTTCGGCTGTATCTATATTTCCCGCTACTTCGGCCACATTCCGAAGACCGCGGAACACCAAGCTCTTCCTCCCGGAGTCCGAAGACCGATCTCGGCGCCCGAAGCCGAACCCCGTTGAACCTTGGAACCCAAGATCTTCGAACCAATGTGTGATGCCCTTTCCAAGCCCCGTATTTTTATAATATATGATATAAACTTGTTGCATTAAATCATTCATGTCGCATACATATTTGTGTGGTTTTGGGGTTTTATGCCGATTAACCTAATTAAATATGGAGGCCATATGCGGGCGAATCTAGTCTAATATTGGCCCCATTTAAATTCGTGTAGCGAACCGATGATATAATCTTGCCTTGTTAATACAACATTTAAATTGCGGGGTATCTTAAATAACATGAACCATTTAAATAATTATCGGGATCCCAGTTCCGCTTAATATGGCCTAATTGCATCGCATCTTTGCCATGTCATACATCATATATGCATCATGCCCGATCTTTTGCCGTAGTAATAAATAGTGCATCCGGTGTTTTTTCTAGTGTTTTGCTTCTTCGCGGATTAGGCCGATGAGTTGATGCGAGTGTCGACCCGATCTTCGGATGAACCTTCGGCAATGTTTTCCAGGCGAGCAATCTCCCCCTTTCTACCTATCTTACTTTTATAGTATTTATTCCCTCCTGTTGATCTATTGCTATCTGTGTTGCGATGCTCTAGTTTTCGTACCCGTGATATCCCTTGCAGCCTTATATTGCCTTGGACACATCCTATTACCTGTTGTTTGGTAGATAGTCGGCCTTGCGTGTCGTGGTTGCTTGCTCAAGTGTTGTTGCGTGTCGTCAAGTACCACAGTTGCTGGATGACTGCCATATGCTTTATGTTGGAGATGATTATAACTTTAATTACCGTTTAATAACTAAAATTAAGTAGGTAAATAATGCAGAGGCACAGGTGGGCAATAGATGTTATTTGGTTTTTAACCGTTCACTTGTGTCCCGTAGGACCCCGAGTATTTGATACCTGTTCTTTGAATATTCGCACTATCCGCATGTGGGACCATGAATCCCCCTAGCCAGAGCTTGAGTCTATTTATTTCTTGGGGCCACAAACTAGTTTGGGGCTTTATTACTATCCTGTACTTATGCCATGTTTTACTGCTTTATTTACTATTGCGCGTGGAGCGCCTGTACTGTTTTGGATCGCGGCACGATTACGCGGTATCGACAAGCCTAGTCACACTTTTGGGTTCCCAGTTGTTCACAGCCGTTCTCGCAAACCTCTGAGTCCGTCTCAGAGCCGGCCAACTTCATAGCGGGTAGCTTGGTGGGGTGGCCCCCTGAAATCTATATGAATCTTGCAATTGCTTTGTCGTGATGCCTCGTTGGGTTTTTATTGGTTTTTCTCGAGGTTGATCGTGCGTGTGTTGCTATTTGTGCCCCCTGCAGGGTAAAACTTTCTGAAAGCCGTGTCCGCGGTTATGGACGACTTGGAGCACAGTATCTCGATCATAGACAACTATAACTAAAGTAGTGCTATAAATTTGACTTTATAATGACTAGTAATCAGCTTCACTATAATGGAATGGCTAAATAAAAGTGCCAACAATTGCTTGTTTGGGTTGACACCTGTTACCATTGTATCTGACTAGTAAGTATTGCAACTACAACGGAATGGCTAAATAAAAGTGTCAATAACTGCTGGGTTTTGGGATGCCTCATGCTATATGTATCTGACTAGTAAGTACTACAACTACAACGGAATGGTTAATTAAAACTGTCCACTGCTTATTATATCAGGATGACTCATGCTATCTATATCTGACTAGTAATTGCCGCAACTATAACGAAATGAATAAAACTACCAACTGTGTGAGTTCCTCGGTTGACTTCCTCGGTTGGTATCGAGGGGGAATACCAGGATGGGTATGTTTGGTGTTAGAATCAGGTTGGATCCGAGTAGGTCTTTCTTATCCCTATCTGATAGTCGCCAGTTGTATTGAGTCTCTATAGGTTGTTTAGTGCATGCCACGCCGCTTGATCCCATACCTATGTAGGCGAGGACCGCCGAATTCTAGTCTCGCTGCATCGCATCATCTTGACCGCTCTCTTTTTCCTTTGCCCTTTGTCGGCACCCCTTTTGTTTAAGCAGGTTTTGAGGTCGACGTCGTTAGCAGGGTTACCCTTCCGGCTTGGCCTGGGCAGGGTTATGGACGCCATTGGTTATTCTTCAGGGCTCTTAGCCCCATTTGAATCTTGTCCGTAGCCGGACGCTGTATCGTTTCCAAGGTGATTTGGATCTTTGTACTGTATATTTGTATCCTTGACTCGATGAGTCGCTGTTGTATATATCTGTTTTGTGGGTTCCATCGTGGACTAATGTGTAATGATATTACTTCGTTTTCCACCCGCACGAAAGTGCCTGGTGGGCACCTTTGAATCGTTTCTATGCGGGTTTGGCGGGAAGCGCTAAAACTTGCATAGGGACGATTCCGAGGGTGTTACAGAGTGGTATCAGAGCTCAGCAGTTTCAATACCCCACTGGTCCAGCCTGTAGGATAACCTAGCTAACGGACGTTGTAGAGTGTCAAAACTGTTTTGGAAAATCGGTTGGAATAGATCTGATTAGGTCTGACTTTACTCCTTACCCCTATGCTGTTCTCCTCTTACCTCTACGTGTTTTGAATCTGCTCTCTTATCTTTTATCCGAGTCTAGGATTTCTCGTGGCTGGGTTTTCGTCGTACCTTCAGGGTTTCGCTTCCATCCTCTTGTAACGGTGCTTCAACATCTGGCATTCATGTTGTCTGATGAATCGTTCATCTGTTGTACCTTTCTGTGGACCGAAAATTCACTAGATTTTTTTTCTCTTTCTATCCTCCGGCGATCTCCGATACGACGAAGTCATCTACATCAGATCTGATGAGAATCTCCATCCCTCCTTTGTTTCCGAACCTTGTTTGTCGAGATCTTCAGTCTGAATTCTGAGAGTTGGTTGCATAATTCTTCTATTCATGTGCAGAGTAATGCTTTGGGTGCGCGATGGACTGATCACCATCCGACTACTCTTATCATTCGCTCTTGTACATTGAGTCGGTGGATCGATGCAATTATACTCATTCCGTGGAAGTTAGAGGTGGCCTTACCTTTTGAGACCTCTACCTTGGTCCTTTGTTTTCCGGAGTGTTCTCCCAACGAACGTGAGCCACACCCTTTGTTGGTGGTCTCGCCAATTTCAAGACGGATGAAGAATCTTTGTTAGTGGTGTCGTGAATATCTACATGTGGCGAGAAGATTCAGATCGGCGGCCTTCTTCCCCGTACCAGGAGGCGGATCTCGAGGGCGAGATCCATTGTTAGTGGTGTCGAATTGTAGCACCCCGGGTAAAACCAGTACTAGAAAATCGCAGTTGTTTGTATGTTGCGCATCCTCATGACATCATCATGCATGTGTTTGACTAAACCTATTCTCCAAAGTGTGTAAGGTAAACAATCCACTTGTTCCATGAACAAGATACTGTTGTTTTCTCTCTAGTGGCAACAACACATCTAAAACCTTAGAGATTTATGTCACTTCCCTTAAATTAAGTAGAGACATGAACCCACTATCGAGCATAAATACCCCCTCTTGGAGTCACTAGCAACTACTTGGCCAAGATAGCTACTAACAACGGAGAGCATGCAAGATCACAAACAATACAAACATGATAGAATAAATAAGACAAAACCATTAATCAATCTGACATATTAATCTCAATATCCATTGGATCCCCGCAAACACAACATGCATGATTACAAATAGATGAGATCTTGATCATGAACGGAGCTCACAAGATCTAGACATGAAAGCACAAAGGAGGAGATACAACCATCTAGCTACTACATGGACCCGTAGTCCAAGGTGGAACTTATCACACTTCATACCGGAGGCTCGCATGATGAAGAAGAAGTCCACCGGGATGATCTCCCCTCCGGCAGGGTGCCAGGAAGAGCTTCAGATCCCCCCTCCCGATCTAGGGACGATGGTGGCGGCGGCTACAGACGGTTTTGTGGAATATTGATCGGGTCCTTAGGGTTTAGGCATCGGGGGCTTATTATAGGCGAAGAGGCGAGTTAGGAGGGCGGCTAGGGGGCCCACACCCTGCCCAGGCTCGACCTAGGGTGGGCCCGCGCCTGGGGGCACAGCCGCCCTGTGCCTCCCCTTCATATCTCCTCTGGACCCCGTGTTCTCCTCGGTGAAATATTGACTTTGGCTTTTGTCCCGTCCAATTACGAGAATATTTCCTTACTAGCTTTTCTGGAACCAAAAATAGCAGAAAACAGGCAACTGACACTGCGACATCTTGTTAATAGGTTAGTACCAGAAAACATATAAAAATACCTCAAAGTGTAGACAAAGCAAAGCAAAGTAGATATTAAACAAGCATGGAACATCAAAAATTATAGATACGTTTTTGACGTATCAAGCATCCCCAAGCTTAACTCTTGCTCGTCCTCGAGTAGGTAAGTGATAAAAGAATAATCTTTGAGGTGACATGCACCATCAAAACCAAGATCAAACCATTTGCAAGCATTGAAAGCTGGGATGAAAGAACTCTAAACATGAGCATGAAAGATGGAGTTCTAAAAGTAAGACAAAGTAACTATGCATACAACATGAAAGGCTGCAAACAAAGATCATGAATGACATGCTTTGAAAAACGTTTGTTTGTTTCACATACAGAAAACATAGCATAGTGGCAATCAGCTTGTCCCTCATAGAGTAGCAAATAGATGCATAGGACACCTTCAAAGTTCATAAGAGTGACTAGATACAAATAGCACAAGAACAAGTAATATCAACAATATGCATCAATCAATAAGTTTTGGTATAATGCACATAGAACTAAGAATGACAACTATGCTCTCTTAACTGGTGCCTAAAGGTAGAAGGTGGAGACTCAATATAATAGTGGAAGAAAGGCCCTTCATAAAGGGAAGTAGGGATTTCAAGTTTTAAAAAAATCTTCCAAAAATTATGGTACTTGTTATCTTTCAGCCTCATTGCCCCTATCATAAGCATCTTGAAGTGATTAAGGTTAAAGTGAACAAACTATGGAGTATATGCTTGACAAAGTATAAGTTGGCAATCTCATGTCCCTTGAATATGAGGGTCGCTCCTCATGCTACTCAACTTTAGTCACCTGTAAGTTCTTGTCATAGTAAGTACATGTGTATCATAAAGAACCGCCAAAGGGGTACCCCTTGCACATGGTAAGGAGCTATCCCATAACCAAAATGACAAGGCAAGCAGACAATGAGCATCTCAGCGATCTTTTTATTTTCTATTTGTATAGGTTTTTATTGAGGATACTTCATAGATTGTTCATTATGCTGATGCTGCAAGTTTCCACCATGATTAGGCATGGCTTAGGCTAGCGGCCCAGGCGTTTCTCTAACACAAAATACATAACTCCATGGACTTACAAGCTCCCCTTTTATTTCACACCGACGACATCCATAGACAAAAGAGCATGATATCAACTATGTACAAAGTACAAGTGCAATATTGAAACCGTTCCCCGTGACAGCACGGTTCTGCTAATTCCAACGTATAATTGCAAGCATATACAACATATATGACACAATGGTTCAAGTTTATTAAGGGTAAAGAACAATAAAGTGTGCCATCAAGTTTGCGAGAGCTTTAATCACTAAGTTTTTACATAACAAAATACTTTTTAATTGGAATATAGATGAAAACAAAAATATACTTGGAATGGTGTAACACACCATGCATAGGAATTTATAGTGGACACTTTTGAATAACTTGGTTTCTTGGGATTTGGAAGCATGGGTAGAGCTTACTCATACAAATGGAGGCTAACAAAAGACTGGGAGCGACCAATTAAGAGAGCAATAATGGCCATAATCATGCAGAGCGACAAAACATTATTAATCAAAGCATAGAGTGGTACTACAAGTCAAGGACTAAATTATCATAGAGACTATGGTGACATGTTCATAGTCATAACATGGTGTGAGCATGTGCCAAGTCCACCTAAACAAAGCATCAAAAGAGAATACCACAATACTATGCTTTTGCATGCTAAAGCATGATTTTTTTAAGGCACACTAAGAAATCCCAGTTGTTTGGAACAAGTCATTCTATATCAATAATCACTAAGAATAAGTTCAAAACAACACCTAGCATGTCATGCTAAAGTCTAAGTCACGGTCAAAGCAAGCTCCTCTTGCACTACTCAAGCAAGAACTTTCTACTCATTTCCAACACCAATCAACTTATTTGAAACAACACAGCGGGAGCGGGGGTCCAAACTACTTTATTCAAGAAAACTAAGAAAACTAGGCAAACCAAACGAAAACTAAGAAGCTCCAGAAACAACACAACAGTGCATGAAACAATAAAAACGAAGTTTCTAGAGAGACCTGATCTTTTTATTTATGAAGAAGGGGATGCATTGGGCATCCCCAAGCTTTGACGCTTGTACCTCTTGAATATTTCTTGGGGTGACACCGGGGTGGCATCCCCAAGCTTCAGCTTTTGTCCATTCTTCATCTCATTACATAATTCTCTCTCTACACCTGAAATTTTTCCTTCATACAAAACTTCACACAATCTTCATTAGCAACATTAGTGTATTTAAAAGATAATAAACCTTTGGGTTTAGCTTTAGAACAACAAAAAATTTCACTAAAAACACAAGCTACTGTAGCAAATCCTTCAAAAATCTTAATTTCCCAAAAAGATCCCAAAAAGGAATAAATAAGAAGCAAATGAAAATAATGGCAGAAATCTGTCAAAACAGACCAGTGGGTAGAAACCGATTTTTTCGAAGACCTTCTGTTGCTCAAATCAAAAAGAGTTGAACTAACGAAAGTTAGCAAACATATTGGGGATTTATTCGTAAATTTTCAGCTCAATCCGACTTACAGAGATTCCTCACGAATTTTTATGGTGGAGCACAAAAATATGTTTCGGGACAACAACTCCGCAAATCTTACTTCCCTCTCATTAGAGGTCATTCTTGGCACAAAAAACAAACAAAAAGGATAAGGAGAGGTCATTAGTGACGTAATAACTTCCAAAACTCAAGAAAACTCTTGGGTTATCTCTCAGCAAGTACTTTTCTTGAACGCCTTTAAGTTAGGCACAAGAAAGATGCTCATATAAGAAATATGAATTGAAGTAAAAGAGAGCATCAGAAAGCAAATTCAAAACACATTTAAGTCTAACCCAGTTTCTATGCATAGGAATCTTGTAAGAAAAAAAATCAAAGAAGCACATAGTAACAAGAAAGGGTAGATAAAACAAGAGCAACTTCAAAACTTTCAGCACATAGAGAGGTGTTTCAGTACCATGAAAACTTCTACAACCATAATTTCCTCTCTCATAATAATTTTTAGTAGGCTCATGAATAAACTCAACAATATAACTATCACATAAAGCATGATTATCATTATCTATAAACACATAATTTTTATCAAGCTCAAAAATAATGGGATTAAAACCTTCAAACCCACTTTTAACAATTTTATAACAAGAAGACTGATCATTCAATATAGGACCATCATCTAGAGCTTTATCATAAAAAATTTCTAAGCAAAACTCTTTAGTACCATGCATTTCGAAGTTAGGCACAAATATAGAATTCTCGTAGATAACAGGAGCATAACTATTATCACAAGTTTTACCCATAGCAGATATTTCAAAAGAATCCACAGGTACATAACATTCATCCTCCTTTGGTAAGCATGGGGGACAATCAAATAATGTAAGAGGTAAAGAGTTACTCTCATTAGAAGGTATACATGGGTAGATCCATTCTTCCTCCTCTTTTTCATCTAATGAGCTTTCAGTTTCAGCAATTTCTTCTTTCATAGGATCCTGCAAGGCATTAGTCTCTTCCATTTGTGGAAAGCACATATTAAAATATTCAAAAATATAGCCATTTTCTTCCTTGTAATTATCAAAGCAAAATTTAAGTATCTCATAAACCTCATATTCATAAGGTGCATCATCAGTATTTTCAAGCAATCTGGCAAGTTCAAATGCACCCTTGAAAGCAATAAATTCATCAATAAAAGTCATAATTTCCTTTAACATAAGAAGATATGGTAACATTATCATTATACTCACATTGAAAAGGAAGGTGTTTATACCTCCTACAACAACAAGATTTATCAGAGCAATAAGTAACATTATAAGTAGAGCACACCTCTCTAGAAATAGTATTCAATTTATCAATTTGTTCCCATAAGTGTTTCCCTTTTTGTGACAAACGGTGCTCCTTATAATAATACTTTTTTTCTTCCGTGAACCCACCTTGCCAGTAAGAACTAGTTTCAAAGAAACCATCCATTGATAGAAAGCATGACAAAGCAAGGCAACAGCAAACCAGCAACTGGAGTAGAAACTAATTTTTTTGTGTTTTTTATAAGAGAAAGCAAACCAAAATAAACTATTTTTTGGAGTTTTTGATAAAAAGATGCAAACAAAAACAAGCAAAAGAAACTAAGCAAAACAAAAATAAAGTAAAGATAAAGGTTAAGAAGGACTCCCCTTGTGAATACATCCTTAGCCTCCCCAGCAACGGCGCCAAAAAAGCTTGATGATGGCGCTTCGTTGATATGGGAGCGCTTAGTCGAGAAATCCCAAGAGCAAGGTATGAAGCAGCACATGTAGGATTCGCAGCATAGAAAACAAAAAAAATCCTACGATGGGAACTATGTACCACGATCTATCTACTCGATACAAACAACGGACGGATGTATATCCGTAGAGAATATACCCTTGAAGACCGAGAAAGCTTAACGAGTTTGACTCGTGGTTGATGTAGACGATCTCTTGCTGATCTCAAGATCGAGAGGAAGTCCTAGCGCCGCAAATCAGCAGCGCATCCATGCTCGCACACACGTTCAAGGCACCGAGCAACCTCCTCCTCCTCGCTCCAGCGATGCAGCGGAAGCACAACTCTTTCTTGCCGAATAGCCACCGGGAACATGTATCTCGCTAGTCTAAGACCATGGGGGATAAATTCTAGAGGGGGAGAGAGATCCTTCACGAGGAAGTGTGAGTGAGAAGTGAGGAGAGGGGTGCCTTTTATAGGAGAGGGGGAACCCCAAGGGAGTGGTGGGCTGCCCCCTTGCCCTCCCCTCATTCATGTGGGTGGACACTCCACTCACAAAATCCTTTCAAATCCCTCCACTCAAAATCTCACTCAAACTTGCCATTAAATGTCCACCAAATTTAATGCAAACTCTCATAAATAAAACTCCTTTTATTTATTCAGAATTTTGTCAATTACTTTAATGACAAACATTCACATATAACCCCTTGCTAGACTTCTATTTCACATCAATAACCACTTTATGCAATTTCACCCGAAAACATGTTTCGGTATCTAGTGAAATAAATTCATGCGCTTGTTTATTCTTTTGGCATGAAACTTTTGCTCCAATTGGATGTCGGTGTCTCTTAAGTGTGTCACCCTACGGTTCGTGAATAATGCGGACATGATCGAGACCCCTCTCAGATCAATAATCAGAAGCGGGATCTGGAGAACCATACCGACTCCCACACATTCAACGATGACTTTCTTGTGATCGTCATAACCTTTTACGCTAGTATCTTAATCCCTTTGTTTCGTGATATATTACATGTCCGAGATTCGATCATCGGTATCTCCATACCTAGTTTGATCTCGTTACTGACATGCACTCTTTTCTCGTTCCCGTGATATAACATTCTAGTGATCAAATCACTTGTTTGCAAGCTAACCAATGTGATATCACCGAGAGGGCCCAGAGTATATCTATCTGTCATCGGGATGAACAAATTCCACTCTTGATCCATGGGCCTAAACATAACACTTTCTTAGTCTTGAACCCATCTTTATAATCACCCTGTTACAGTGTGACGTTTGATGTTATCAAGAAACTCTTTCGGTGTTAGTGATTGACATGATCTCATGGTCTAAGGATTAGGATCACTTCGTAAGTTGTTATAGAAATATAAACTCAATGACTTTGATCGTAATGCTATACTTTGGATGAATGTTCATAACACCATTACACTAATGTTGTGATCCCGTTATTAACAACATCCAATGTCCATGATCAGGAAACCTTGATCATCTTGTTAATCAACGAGCTAGTTTATGAGAGAGGCATAACTAGGAACTTTCTGTTTGTTTATTAAACACACATGTATTAACGTTTCCGTATTAATACAATTATAGCATGCAAAATAAACATTTATCATATACTTGGAATACACATAATAAACACTTTATTACTGCCTCTTAGGGCATATTCCCTTCAGTCTCCCACTTGCACTAGAGACAATAATCTAGTTACATAGTGATGAATCTAACACCCATTGAGTTCTGGTGTTGATCATGTTTTTCTCTAGGGAGAGTTTTAGTCAACGGATCTGCTACATTGAGATCCGTGTGTACTTTACAAATCTTAATACCTCCATCCTTGACATGCTCGCGGATGGAGTGAAACCGGCGCTTAATATGCTTGGAATGCTTGTGAGACCTTGGTTCTTTGGCATTGGCACCATTGTTGTCACAATAGATCACCATTGGGTCCAAAGCGTTTGCAACCACTCCTAGTTCGGATATGAACTCCTTCATCCAAACCGCTTCCTGAGCCGCTTCCGAAGCAGCAACATATTCAGCCTTCGTTGTTGATCCCGCCACCACAGGTTGTTTGGAGCTCCTCCAACTAACCGCTCCGCCATTCATGAGAAATACGTATCCGAGACTTAGAGTCATCTGGATCGGTGTCAAAGCTAGCGTCGACATAACACTTAGCGACTAGCTCTTCTTCACCTCCATACACAAGAAACATATCCTTAGTTCTTCGTAAGTACTTAAGGATATTCTTGACCGCTATCCAGTGTTCCGAACCTGGATCCTATTGGTACCTACTAGTCAAACTAATAGCATGTGCCACATCTGGTCTTGTACATATCATGGCGTACATTATAGAGCCTATGGCTGAAGCATAGGGGACTTTGTCCATTATCTCTCTTTCTTCCACCGTAGCCAGACTTTGAGTCTTACTCAATGTCTTGCCTTGCAACATAGGTAAGAACCCCTTCTTACTTCCGTCCATTTTAAAATTCTTTAAAATCTTATCAAGGTATGTACTTTGCGATAGCCCAATTAGACGCCTAGATATATCTCTATAGATCATTATGGCTAATATGTATGACGCTTCACCTAGGTCCTTCATTGAAAATTTGTTGTTTAGATAACTTTTAACACTGTTTAAAAGATCTATATAATTTTCGATCAATAATATTTCATCCACATATAATATCAGAAATGCCACGTTGCTCCCACTCACTTTCTTGTAAATACAAGCTTCTCCATAAGTTTGGACAAATCCAAACTCTTTGATCACCTCATCAAAGCGGAGATTCCAACTTCATGATGCTTGCTTCAATCCATAGATGGATCGTTGAAGCTTGCACACATTATTAGAATCCTTAGGATTGACAAAACCCTTTGGTTGTATCATATACAACTCTTCTTCAATATTACCATTGAGAAACGCGGTTTTGAAATCCATCTGCCATATCTCATAATCAAAATATGCAGCAATTGCTAACATAATCCTAAGTGACTTTAGCATCGCTACGTGAGAGAATGTCTCATCGTAGTCAACTCCTTGAATTTGTAGAAAACCCTTTGCGACAAGTTGAGCTTTATAGACGGTCACATTACCATCAGCATCAGTTTTTCTTTTGAAAATCCATTTGTTCTCCACGGCCTTTCGGTCGTGAGGTAATTCCACCAAGTTCCAAACTTGATTTTCATACATGGATTCCATCTTCATGGCTTCTAACCATTTGTTGGAATCCGGGCTCATCATCGCTTCTTCATACGTCGCAGGGTCATCATTTTCATCAACCATGAAATTCATGACAGGATTTCCGTACAGCTCGGGAGCTGCACGCGTCCTGCTAGACCTGCGAGGTTCGGTAGTATTCTCTTTCGGAGTTTCATGATCATTATCATTAGTTCCCTCTTCAACTGGTGAAGCCAACTCCGGAACTACTTCCGGCAAGCGCTACTCGCCATACTTTGAAGAGAAGGTTCAATAACCTCTTCGAGTTCTACCTTCCGACTACTCACACCTTTCGCGAGAAACTCTTTCTCTAGAAAGGATCCATTCTTGGCAACAAAAACCTTGCCCTTGGATATGTGATAGAAGGAATACCCAATTGTTTCCTTAGGGTATCCTATGAAGACGCATTTTTCCGCTTTGGGTTCGAGTTAGTTTCTTCACATAAACATCGCATCCCCAAACTTTAAGAAATGACAGCTTAGGTTTGTTTCCAAACCACAATTCATACGGTGTCTTTTCAACGAATTTAGATGGTGCCCGATTTAAAGTGAATGCAGCAGTTTCTAGTGCATAACCTCAAAATGACAACGTCAAGTCCGTCAGAGACATCATAGATCGAACCATATCCAAATAAAGTATGATTACGACGTTCCGACACACCATTTCTCTGTGGTGTTCCGGTAGGTGTAAGTTGTGAAACAATTCCACACTCTTTCATGTGAATGCTAAACTCGTAAGTTAGATACTCACCTCCACGGTCGGACCGTAGAAATTTGATCTTTCTATTATGATGATTTTCCACTTCATTCTGAAATTCCTTGAACTTTTCAAAGGTTTTAGACTTGTGTTTCATCAAGTAGATATAACCGTATCTACTCAAATCATCCGTGAAAGTAACAAAATAACGATATCCACCTCGCGCCGACACACTCATTGGACCACATACATCAGAATGTATGATTTCCAATAAATCTGTCGCTCGTTCCATTGAACCGGAAAACTGCGTTCTAGTCATCTTTCCCATAAGGCATGGCTCACATGTATCAAATGATTCAAAATCAAGTGATTCCAAAAGTCCATCCGAATGGATCTTCTTCATGCGTTTAACGCCAATATGACCTAGACGGCAGTGTCACATATATGCGGATATATCATCATTAAGTTTAATCCTTTTAGCATCAACATTATGAATATGTGTAACATTATCATCGAGATCTAATAGAAATAAACCATTCATCATCGGTGCATGACCATAAAAGATTTCATTCATATAAATATAACAACCATTGTTCTCGGATTTAAATGAATAACCACTTCGCATCAAACACGATCCAGATACAATGTTCATGCTTAGTGCAGACACCAGATAATAATTATTCAAGTTTATAACTAATCCCGACGGCAAATGGAGAGGTAGCGTTCCAACGGCGATCACATCAACGCTTGATCCATTGCCGACACGCATCTTGACCTCACCCCTTGCTAGCGGTTGCTTGTTCCGCAGCCCTTGATTCGAGTAACAAATATTAGCAACTGAACCGGTATCAAATACCCAGGTGCTACTGCGAGCACTAGTCAAGTACACATCAATAACATGTATATCATATATACATTTGTTTGCCTTGCTGGCCTTCTTGTCTGCCAAATACTTGGCAGTTGCGCTTCTAGTGGCCAGTCCCCTTACAATAGTAGCACTCGGTATCAGACTTAGGTCCAACTCGGGGTTTCTTTTCAGGCACGGCAACCATCTTTCCGCCCTTACTTCCCTTCCATTTTCCCTTCTTGTCTTTCTTGAAACCAGTGTTCTTATTGATCATCAACACTTGATGTTCCTTTTTGATCTCCACTTCTGCAGTTTTAAGCATTGAAACAAGCTTGGGGAGAGACTTCTTCATGCCTTGCATATTATAGTTCATCACAAAGCTCTTATAGCTAGGTGGCAGAGACTGCAGAACACGATGGATGCCTAGGTCAATGGGAATCGATATTCCCAAGGACACAAGCTTATCGGCGTAACCCGACATCTTGAGTGCATGCTCACTAACGGAGCTGTTCTCTTCCATCATGCAGGTAAAGAACTTTTCTGAAGCATTGTAGCTCTCTACAGCAGCATGTGTGTCGAAAATCATTTTCAACTCACCCATTGTATAAAATGCATTGCCGTTTTCTAAACGCTTTCGAAGTTTCGGCTCTAGCCCATACAATATGCCGCAATGAACTAAGTTGTGGTCCTCCTGACGAGTCTGATAGGCATTCTTCTCCTTGTTAGGGGCATCCTCAAAAGGTGGGGGGCCTAGCGGCTCTTCTAGCACATATTTCTTTTGTGCAGCAGAGAGGAGAATCCTCAATTTCATGGCCCATTCGGTAAAGTTGCTACCGTTCGTTGCAAGTTTCTCTTTCTCCATGAACACCCCTCGTGCCTTTTTGGTGATTACATGAACCAAATCCACTACACCAAGTCCGATCATCACGTGAGTCGGTATAGCTTCAAAGGCGAGCATCAAATGGGCATCATATCTACTATATGACTCATGCTTAACCTTTTGGTCCGTGTTCCGAGGCCATGTCTGTACATGCTAGGCTCGCCAAGTAAGAACCTTAGTATTCGCGTTTGTAACTGTCTTACACCTGAAATATGGCCGTGGATCCAAGAACACCCGATCATCACGTGATGTCTTGGAGCGACGAGAACATAATCGGTGCATACTAAAGGAATAACACATTCTTATCTTGATATTTAAATGAGGGGTCATCTTATTATGCTAATAAAACGCCAAACAAGCAATATAATATGCTATCAAACATCACATGTTTATTAGTGGAATGATATGGTTCCCGCATATGATCTCTATCATGTGCACCGTGGTATGATTACTATCATACCTATATGTGTAATTCCAAGGTCTATGGAGATTACACGTTATGTGTGTTATAAGAGTATCATCTCATACTTCTACTTACAACATCACCATATCATAACACTAGCCCAGCAACAATCTAAATTAGACGCCTCTAATTTATCCATTGCAAATTTTACGTGGCTTAGGGCTTTCGAAGATAGAACCGTTCATACCTATGAACATGTACCACAACGAGGATAACCAAATTGTTGACAACTCGTTGCAAAATAGATATTGACTATAGTAGGAGAGACAGACACCCGCTAGCCACTTATGCAAACTAGTTGCATGTCAAGCGTGGAACATGTCTCATGTGTGAGGACATGTAAAGTTTGTCTGGGCCGCTTCATCCCACTATGCCACCAATATCCAAAATTACAACTAAGGAGCAACAACATGATCATCATCGCCCACATACTCATATGTGTACTACCCGTGTAAAGTATCTACATATAGATCCAGCTCTGATACCACTGTAGGGTTCGCAGCATAGAAAACAAAAATTTCCCTACGATGGGAACTATGTACCAAGATCTATCTACTAGATACAAACAACGGGCGGATGTATATCCGTAGAGAACATACCCTTGAAGACCGACAAAGCTTAACAAGTTCGACTCGTGGTTGATGTAGATGATCTCTTGCCGATCTCAAGATCGAGAGGAAGTCCTAGCGCCACAAATCAGCAGCGCATCCGTGCTCGCACACACGTTCGAGGCACCGAGCAACCTCCGCCTCCTCGCTCTAGCGATGCAGCGGAAGCACAACTCTTTCTTGCCGAATAGCCACCGGCAACATGTATCTCGCTAGTCCGAGACCATGGGGGATAAATTCTAGAGGGGGAGAGAGATCCTTCACGAGGAGGTGTGAGTGAGAAGTGAGGAGAGGGGTGCCTTTTATAGGAGAGGGGGGGGACCCCAAGGGGGTGGCCGGCGCATGGGGGCTGCCCCTTGCCCTCCCCTCATTCATGTGGGTGGACACTCCACTCACAAAATCCTTTCAAATCCCTCCACTCAAAATCCCACTCAAACTTGCCATTAAATGTCCACCAAATTTAATGCAAACTCTCATAAATAAAACTCCTTTTATTTATTCAGAATTTTGTCAATTACTTTAATGAAAAACATTCACATATAACCCCTTGCTAGAATTCTATTTCACATGCATAACCACTTTATGCAATTTCACCCGAAAACCTGTTTCGGTATCTAGTGAAATAAATTCATGCACTTGTTTATTCTTTCGGCATGAAACTTTTGCTCCAATTGGATGTCGGTGTCTCTTAAGTGTGTCACCCTACGGTTCGTGAATAATGCGGACATGATCGAGACCCCTCTCAGATCAATAATCGAGCGGGATCCGAGACCCATCGACTCCCACACATTCAACGATGACTTTCTTGTGATCGTTAGAACCTTTTACGCTAATATCTTAATCCCTTTGTTTCGCGATATATTACATGTCCGAGATTCGATCATCAGTATCTCCATACCTAGTTTGATCTCGTTACTGACATGCACTCTTTTCTCGTTCCCGTGATATAACATTCTAGTAATCAAATCACTTGCTTGCAAGCTAACCAATGTGATATCACCGAGAGGGCCCAGAGTATATCTATCTGTCATCGGGATGAACAAATTCCACTCTCGATCCATGGGCCTCAACATAACACTTTCTTAGTCCTGAACCCATCTTTATAATCACCTCACATTGTGACGTTTGATGTTATCAAGAAACTCTTCCGGTGTTAGTGATTGACACGATCTCATGGTCTAAGGATTAGGATCACTTCGTAAGTTGTTATAGAAATATAAACTCAATGACTTTGATCATAATGCTATACTTTGGATGAATGTTCATCACACCATTACACTAATGTTGTGATCCCGTTATTAACAACATCCAATGTCCATGATCAGGAAACCTTGATCATCTTGTTAATCAACGAGCTAGTTTATGAGAGAGGCATAACTAGGAACTTTCTGTTTGTTTATTAAACACACATGTATTAACGTTTCCGTATTAATACAATTATAACATGCAAAATAAACATCTATCATATACTTGGAATACACATAATAAACACTTTATTATTGTCTCTCAGGGCATATTCCCTTCAGCACAGTAACAAGTTTTCTCTCAGTAAGAAACCAAGTTTATCGAACCAGTGGGAGGAAGGAAACGTCTCAAAGGTGTTGCAAGCAACTTGGAAACCTGCACAACACAAACTCAAGACTTTGCCCAAACAAACAGTAAGATTGCCAATCTCACCGGTTGCTGTAATAAAGGATTAACTGTATGGTGTGGAAGGTGATAGTGGTTTGCAGCAAGTAAACAGTAACAGTGGAAGATGTATCAATGGTAAAGATTGGACCGGGGTCCATAGTTCACTAGAGGTGCTCTCCTTAGATAAACAAACATGGCATGCTGGGTAAACAAATTACAGCAGGAGAATTGACAGGACTGAGCAAGTCATAACAATGCAATACTAGACATCAAGATCCTATAAAATTTGATTGGGCAATACAACAAGATACATAGATCGCCATCTAACTATATCTATGACTAGAAGTTCACCTTTGGGTTATCATCTGAACCTCCTCCAGTATTAAGTTGCAAATAACAGACAACTGCTTTAAACAAAGTGTGTAAGGTAAACAATCCACTTGTTTCATAAACAAGAGACCGTTGTTTTTCTCCTAACTAGCATGGTGGCCCTCGCAAATGCGAGGGCATCGCCTACTATGACATACATGTACTAAAATCTATAAAATCCGGACTGTACCTATTGTATAGCATATAGAATCTCGATAATACATGAATAATGTGAGATATGTTAGAAATTTCTATAAAGCGTCAAATGATTTCCTATAAAACATCAAAGCATCTAGTTGCCAATATGATGGATCCCATTTTATCCTAACTATATGTACGTAAATATCACAACAATTATGTCATCACAATTTTCCCTAGAAAGATCACAAATATGCTAGAAGTTGTCGCAGAATGGTAGCCTTCCGAATCTCAATATTGTGGGCCCACCTTTTTAATAAAATACCAAATTATTATTTCTAAAATCCCTACAAAATAACAACAATTAAGTCATCATATTTGTTATAAGATACCGGAAGATCTTCAAGCCCCACCCAACCAAATCGTAACTATAGATTATCATATATCATAGTCAATACAATTTCATTGTAGTAGCTAACCCCAGTACATTTGGCTATTCTTCATAAATGAACATAATCATATCACAACTATATATTTGTATTTGCAAATTGTAAATAATAGTTAGAAACATTAACAACACGTATGAAGATTTATTAATGTTTTGTTATCTTTGTGATATAGATAAATAAACACTGGTAATTTTAGTTTTCTATTTTCAAGATCTTGTTTTCTTTCATTTACTTTCCAATCTTACCCGTCATATTTGTTATTCTAATAAATATAGGGTTCACGAAATTGATGGAAAGTTGTTTTTTCTTTGTGAGATTGTTTATTGTGCCTCACTTTTCCATAAATATGTTTTAAATTAAGAAACATTCATTTTTAAGTAAAAAATGGATATCTACTTGCTTTTACCACCATAGGTTAACTTATAAAGATCTATGGGTTGCAGTCTATTAAAAAAAGTGACTCCACCAGATTCATAGACCTATCAGTTGGTTTTATTAGAAGTACAATTCCTTATATGCCACATTAACTCTAAGTTTTAGCTATTTCTTATACGAATAAAATATAGTATATATAGTTTGTACTATCTAGTAAATCGTGTTCCAGTTGTGTTTTTGACACATCAGATAAAATACGTGTACTTGTAGTCGCCTAGTTAGCTATAGGATCTATTTTACCCGAAAAAAAAAGTTGTAGGTCTATTTTTTCTTACACCTCTATCGGTTTTATTTGACAGGCAAACAGGTGCTAGGCACGAACCTGTCCTAAAGTTTTTTCTCCATGACGTCATTGACACGGCCTCTTACTTGAAGTTTTCCCGTCTTGGGATGGGCTTGAACACACGGTTAGTCCTTTTTTTTTACACGCAAACATGTGTGGTTAGTCTTTTTTTCTTTGACACGCAAACATGTGTTACGGACTCTGACAAATAACGTTACGCAATATCTGCACTAAATCCTAACCGTCAATTGTAGATCTAATAGCTAAAATAATTTAGGTGATGTGGATCAACCTGGTGCCTCGAAATACATCCTTAGTATATAATAGATAGATGGCACACGTCTACAAACTTATAGATTTGTATAAGCTTTGTTCTTCAGTTTTAGCACGGAAAATGCATGAGCTTTGTTCGAGCGTCTCTTCTTCAGATTTTGACGTGCCCTGAATCCTGATAGCTGAACAAGATTTTTTCACTCTCTACTAGTGCTTCTTTGTTTGAACAGGAGTGGTTCAAACTTCCCGGATCCTGATGCACATTTCCCAGTTTCATGTCTGTAAAATCACGTTCATGTTCACTGCAAACTACGCATCACTGAACCCAAAAGCAGACGCAAAGTCGATTTCACATGGAACCACCGGGATTGTGGGAGACTACACAGCCACGAACCGGCAAAGCGTCGCGCTTTGACTGTGAACAAGGCTGACCAGTTCCCCGGGGCCAACCAACCTGCGCGCGCTCCGATCTCCACGGAGGAGGACGGCGACGATGGAGCCGGCTCGCCGGCGGACGGGGCGGACGGCGCACACCGCGCACGAGGCGGCGGCGGTGCTGCGGAAGGCGTGGTGCCGGCTGCGGCTGTCGGCGCGCGACCCGGCGCGGGTGCCTGCCTGGGACGCCGTCGTGCTCACCGCCGCCAGCCCCGAGCAGGCCGCGCTCTACGACCGCCAGCTCGCCCGCGCGCGCCGCCTCGGCCGCTTCCCGCCTTCCACCGCCGCCCTCGCCGTCCCGGACCCCGACGCCGCCCGCATCGGCTCCGGCGCCGCCACGCTCCACGCCGTCACCTCCCTCGTCCGCCACCTCCTCTCCCAGGTCAGGCCCCACTCCCTACCACGCCCACCCCTATCCCTAATCCACTATACTACCCCATTTCTGCTTCCTTCACCTCTATGCCATCTGAATTTCGCAGGCTACCACGGAGGAGATCGCCGAATTCTTCCCCGAAGCAAACGGTTCCTCTCTCGACGACGTCCCGCTCGCCTCGGTAGTACGCTTCATGGCGACGAAGCACGTGCTGCTGCTCCACGCCGGCGGCGACAGCAAGCGGGTCCCGTGGGCGAACCCCATGGGGAAGGCCTTCCTGCCCGTGCCTTACTTGGCCGGGGACAACCCCGACGGGCCCGTCCCGCTGCTCTTCGACCACATCCTCGCCATCTCGGCCAGCGCAAGGCAAGCATTCAAGAACCAAGGTTGTGGCTTCCAGACATTCACCACCAAAATTTTGATCAACAAGGTTCTGTTTGATTGATATAGAATGATCAGGTGGGATCTTCATAATGACGGGCGACGTCCTCCCGTGCTTCGACGCCTCGGACCTACTACTTCCCGATGACGCTGCGTGCATTGTCACTACGCCGACGACGCTGGATGTGGCCTCTAATCATGGGGTGGTTGTGGCCTCCAAGGATGGAACTGAGGCGGAGAACTATTCTCTCTGTTTGGTTGATAATCTCCTGCAGAAGCCAACGATGAGCGAGCTTGTGGAGGGCCAGGCCTTTCTAGAAGATGGTAGACCGCTACTTGACACGGGGATAATAGCAGTGAGGGGTAAAGCATGGCAGGAGCTTGTTGCCCTTGCGTACTCATCTAGCCAGGCCATGATTCAGGAGATCATAACTAGTAGAAACGAGGCAAGCCACCGTTTCCGGCATTGATATGTGAGGAAATTATATCAGTGCCATAATCCTGCAAAAATACTTGATGCATTTGTCTGCATTTTGTTGTCTCTTAAAATTGCCAAATAAATTTTATGGTGGCCTTGTCTAGTTTGCTCTTAAATCTGATATGCCCACAGCCAAGCAAGTTCTGTTGTAGGAAGTGAACACGCATTTCTCGGTCTGAATAGGCAATTTTCTGTCAAAGAGAAACACTAACAGATGGATAAGCTCACTCTGTGTCGCATGTTGGAGGAAGATATTTTCTTGCAAAAAAGGGGTGGAAAGAAAGCAAACATTCAAATCCAACTGTTGTAATATTATCATGTTTAATTTAGACTGTAAATCTCAAACGAATGGCAGACATTTGACATTTCCCCCTAACTAAAGATGTTCCTTTTTTACCTTTCATTATCTCTGCTCATACTTTTCAATCTACTGCAGTTGAGTTTATATGAAGATCTTGTGGCAGCATGGGTACCAACCAGACATGAATGGTTGTGGAACCGTCCATTTGGCAGGCAACTGATTGCTGCTTTAGGAAGGCACAAGATGTTCAGCTTCTGTTCATGTATGTTCCTGGTTATATACAGTTAACTAGTTTTCACTTCTTATTTGCTTTGTGGTAGTATATTATGTTGATTTTCAATCTCAAGCTTATGCTTAAATTTCATGGATTATTGGAGAAGCTAATGCACAAATAGAATGCTAAGATTGGGATTATTTTCCTTTTCAGATGACTTCTCATTTCTGCACTTTGGTACATCTGCTGAGGTTCTTGATCACTTGGCGCGTTCATATTCAGCACTTGTAGGTCGAAGGCACATATGTTGGATACTAGAGACCACTGCTTGTGATATTGCTGCCACAGCAGTCATTTTGTCTAGCAAAATCTCTAGTGGGGTCTCAGTTGGGGAGGATTCATTGGTTTATGATTCATCACTGTCAGGCAGAGTAAGGATTGGCTCTCGGTCGATTGTGGTTGGGGTGAATATACATGAGTTAGTCAGGGATAGTCCCCTGGTTATTAGTAGCAGCTGTTTCACATTACCTGATCGGCATTGCCTCTGGGAAGTGCCATTGGTTAACTCTATGGGAAGAGTTATGGTCTACTGTGGTCTTCACGACAACCCAAAAGTTTCTGTGAAGAGGGATGGGACATTCTGTGGAAAGCCATGGAGAAATGTCTTGGAAGATCTTAAAATCGAGGATACGGATATCTGGGACTCATCCAACCATGACAAGTGCTTGTGGAATGCTAGGCTTTTTCCCATCATGTCTCCCCCTGAAATGCTAGATGTAGGCATGTGGCTCATGGGATCAGGACATGACGCTGATGGAAAAGTTAGTTCAATGTGGAGAAAATCGCAGAGAGTCAGCTTGGAAGAGCTGCATCGTGCAATCGACTACCATCAGCTTTGCATGGATTCTAGCAAGCACCAAGCAGATATTGCAGCTGTCATAGCTAAAAGTTGCATCACTAATGGCTTACTTGGGCATAACCTGTTTCAGCTATGTGAGGAAATGTTAGAAAACAATAATTCCGGTTTACAAGTCTGTAAAGAATTACTTACATCTTTTCCAAGTCACGGGGATCAGTATTCTGGTGTTCTTCCTCAGAGCAGAGCATACCAGGTCAAAATGGACCTGATTAGAGCTTCTGGAGATCTTTCTACTGCATGTATGGTTGAGGAGAAAGTATGGGCTTCTGTTGCAAGTGAAACTGCATCGGCTATAAAATATGGATCTCAAGGTACATACTGCACGGAATGGCAATCACTAGAACCTTGTTTTTTAGAGGAATAGGTCCAGACCCCTGCTCATTCCATAGAATTGAAATACTAGTACTTTAACATCTAGATTTCTCACTAGGACATTATATTTCTAACAAATTAAGTATAGCACATCTATTATTCTGTATGAGATCACGAGGAAGTCTTGATAGGCAAATGAGTTTATTGTTGTTTTCATACTATAAACACCACTATTATCCTGATCGACAAATGCACTTCTTTTATAGAACCATCCAGCACTGCAATGAGTTCAACCAATGGAAACTTGCATCCTAAGAAGGCTATTGTAGAATTACCTGTCCGTGTTGACTTTGTCGGGGGTTGGAGTGATACACCTCCATGGAGCCTGGAGCGTCCCGGTTGTGTTCTGAACATGGCGATAAGCTTGGGAGGCAGCCTTCCTGTAGGTGCTACTATAGAGGCAACAGAAGACCACCATGGAGTTCTTATCGAGGATGATTCTGACAGAAAGGTTTATATTGATGATCTGTCAACTATCTCCCATCCATTCAAAGAAGACGATATATTCCGGCTAGTCAAGTCTGCCCTTATCGTTACCGGTATCCTCGGTCACAAATTACTGTCAACATCAGGCTTAAAGATCAGGACCTGGGCAAATGTTCCTCGTGGGAGCGGCCTTGGAACCTCTAGCATATTGGCAGCTGCTGTAGTTAAGGGTCTATTTCAACTCATGGAAGAAGACGGAAGTGATGATAATGTCGCTAGAGCTGTGCTGGTAGTGGAACAAATAATGGGCACGGGCGGTGGGTGGCAGGACCAAATCGGCGGCCTGTATCCTGGAATCAAGTGCACCCAGAGCTTTCCAGGACAGCCGTTGCGCTTGCAGGTTGATCCACTGTTGGCATCGCCTCGGTTGATCCAGGAATTGGAACAACGTCTGCTGGTCGTGTTCACTGGCCAGGCAAGTTGTTCTGCTCAAAGTCAAAAACTATGTAGTGAGTTTTTCTCTTTTTACTATGCACCAGTATTCAGTAAAGAGTTCTAGATATGCATCATCCGTATAGATCCCACATTATTAGGAGTTTTGTAAATCTAGATGTTGCGTAATGGAGCTGTAGGTTGGAGATTATAATGTGGGTAAAGGTGAATGAGGTTCTATTTTGAAAGCACAAACAAGAGTTACCTGATGTATTATTTCAAGCATGCGAACATTTGTTTCTGTGATGTGTTACTCATTTACCATCATATAGTAGTATTTGTTTTCTGCAACATTTTCGTAGATACTGTTTGGATGGCCAGAGCATGTCTGAATCAACACCCCGATGAATGAATGTGAATTTCTGTGGTTGCAGGTGAGGCTGGCGCACAGGGTCCTGGAGAAGGTGGTCACACGGTACCTGCGCCGCGACAGCATCCTGATATCTAGCATCCAGAGGCTCGCGGAGCTGGCCATGGCCGGGAGGGAAGCCCTGACGAACGGCGAGGTCGACGAGCTGGGGGGCATCATGCTGGAGGCCTGGAGGCTGCACCAGGAGCTGGACCCGTTCTGCAGCAACAGGGCCGTGGACGCGCTGTTCGCGTTCGCGGACCCCTACTGCTGCGGGTACAAGCTGGTCGGCGCCGGCGGCGGCGGCTTCGCGTTGCTGCTGGCCAGGAGCGTGAGCTGCGCCGGTGAGCTCCGGCGGGCGCTCCGGGATGCCGCCGCGTTCGATGTCACGGTGTACGACTGGAACGTCGCCATGCCACGGTGATCGCGAGGGAAGCATACGAGTTGGCATCATTGTGGTGTGAGATATAGTATACACGGGGATGGAGGGAATTTTGGTGCTGTCATTTTGTACTTTCTGCTTCACGCATCGCATACTGGACCAGGTGTAAAGTACTACTACTCTGATCAGTTTCAGGAATACTACATTCGTTGTGAACACGGCAGATGATTGCGAGAAATATTCACATGAAATTGTAATTTTATGAGCCAGCTTGTGCAATCTAACCATCAATCAATGAGGAGGAAATGAATGGCACGGAATCCTGGCCGGTCCAGGGAATAAATTCCGTCTGGGCACCGACAGAGACGCAACTGCGGGCAACCTGTTTTGCGTGAGTACCACCATGTGCGCCGAGCACAGGTGTCCCACCCTCCCCCATCCCATGAGCTGTGTGACAGCCTAATGCGACGATGAACAGATCACGCTAGTGGCGAATAATTACTCGCGCTTAGATTTGCGTACGAAATGCACAATTAATGATGAACCGTATACAATTCTAGTACTACTCCAAAACTGCCTTAACGATGTAAATTGGGATATAGAGAGATGTAACAGTGTGACCTGATACAAGAATTGGGGATCGGAGGAAGTGGCTGCTCATCCATCCATCAAAATGTGCCAATCCACATCGATTAATCATCCAAATATAAATCACAAGACCGTGGCCCTCAAAAATGAAATGAAATAAATGGGGAAGGAGAAGAAGAAGACTAGAAGAGTAAGTAAGCAAGAAGCTCCCGAATCTACAGGAATACAAGGACAGACAGGGCAGTCGCAGCACCGAGCAATACGGATCCGGCGCCGGCAACCCGGGCAGCGTCGGCTGAGTCGTCGTCGCTGTCGGAGAGCGAGGGGAGGGCCTCTGTGGGCGCGGCGGCGGGCGGGAGCGCGGACAGCGCCTTGAGCGCGGCCTGGTCGTCGGCGGAGGGGGCGAGGAACTTGCCGTCGGCGGTGGGCACGTCGACCGAGAGCTTCTGGCCCTTGCGGCAGTGCCCGGGCTGGGAGCTGGTGAAGTAGACCCGTCCCGGCGCGGTGAGGTTGAAGACGGAGTTGCCGTCGTCGAGCGTGAGGAGCGGGTCGGCGACGTCGCAGGCTGCGAAGGCCTTGGCGGTGACCTGGACGGCGTCGTCCTGGCTGGGCGGGTAGAGGAAGAAGAGCGCGTCGCCGAGCTTGAAGGGGCGCGACTTGCCCCACCGCACGTACACGTCCGGCTTGCTGGACGGCGGCGGCGCCCACGCGTCCAGCTCCCCCACCTTGTACATCGCCGCGCCGCACACGTCGGCGAGAAGCAGCAGCAGGAGTGCTGCTGCCAGTGTCGCCAGCGCCGCCATCGTAGCTCCCTGTGCCTGTCTCTGCTCGCTCGCTCCGAAGCTCACTCAGCTCAGCTTGGCTCCTCTCAGCTGATTCTTTGCTTGTACTACTGACTGCTGCTACCAGCTAAGCTTGAGCTTTTCTCTGCATGTGGACGGCCGGACTGTGGCAGAGCGGTGCAGAGTGTGTATATTTATTTATGAGGGAGGAGCGGCGGAGGCAACGGGTGGCTGGACCTGGATGGATGGATCCGGTCGGGTTTGACCCGCGTCGGCCGGTGGTCTGTGGGTGAAAACGGTCGGATTAGGGGCTTAAGCGCGTGGTTACCGCTAATCACATACTCCAGATGGGCGTGCGCTGGTGCTCATCGCCGGAGGAGGGCGGCGAGGGCGAGGGTGCAGCACATGGGGAGCACGTGGATCCAGAAATGGCGACCGAGAGCTTTTTGTTTTCTTCTCTGGATTTCCTGGAGCGATTCGCGACAGTGTTGGTGGGTTAGTTACGGGGAGTGCGGAATGTTTGGCACTACTCGAGTCCACTCGTGCTCGGCGTGCTAATCTCTCAATGGTCGAACCGCCTGATCATGCGTTGCAACAATGGAATGTGCCCTCGCAGCAAATTAAAACCGGCTTTGCTATTTCTCACACGTCTGGAAAATAGCTACTTTTCAGACAACTCTCTCACGGTTGGATTTGTGCTGGGCTGTGTGCATCCTAGGATGCACAGGCCGGGATACATCCCCATTTCAAAAAAATACGGTTGGATTTGTGCGGTGATTCGTGCTACCATGAGAATTACATATGAGTTGCAATTACTCCCTCCGATTCATATTAATTATCTTTGATTTGTCAAAATTTAGATGAACCTATATACTACTAAATAATGTCTAAATTTATTCAAATCTAGACAAATTTGAGTTAATTAATATGGGCCAGAGGGAGTAATACTTTTCAGTTGTAAGTGGGTTTTAAATTAATTCTTTTTAATTATAAGTAGGTTGCAACTAAAAATTCGCAGTTGTAAATAAATTGTAACTAAGTTAATTTCTAATTGCAAGTGGATTATAGCCGAGTTTATTACATGTGACGTCAAGCGACGACTAAATATACTCCCTCTGTCTCAAAATGGATGTTTTAGATTGTCAAATTTTGAATGAATCTATACACTATTTAGCATATAGATTTATTTAAATTTTTACAAATCCGTAACATCTATTTTGAGACTAAGAGAGTATTTATTTCCCAGGCGTAATCCCTTCTAGACAAGCGTGTGGTTATCTAATTAGATTTGGTAATGACGTGACATTTCCTTTTATGACGACGATTGCAATGATATCCGATGCTAAGATAGCTACTATCTTTTTATTGCTGAATCCAAAGTGCACTTGAAAAAAAAAGCGAAAAAATCTTCGATGGAAACCATGTAGTGTTGCAAGATAATAATGACACATACATATATTCTTGTGACCGCAACAACTAGTTTACACTTGTGCAACAACAATACATGTTCATTATACACCGCAAGTAAGTAGGAGTATAACATAGCTTCTTATCTAACGACTAGCTCTGGTCGTGATCTTTGCTTTGCCGACCGAAGAACATGGTGCTGATCGAGCAGCATAAATCTGAAGGACGCGGCTAGAAATTTATGTCCCAACATGGGTGGTTGTTAATATGTTTGGAACTATTGAGTTCTTGGTAACTATGAGCTATTTGGTTTCATTTTTTTTTCTTAGATGATATATTAAGGTTGGTTCTTTGAAGAGACCGGGGAAGATGATACTATTCTAATAAGATGTGCCAATAGATAAAATATACTCCTTCTGTTCTAAAATAGATGTCTTAGATTTGTTAAAATTTGGATAAATCTATATACTAAATACGGAGGAAGTATCCTATTACGGTAAAAGTGACAAATTTAAAAACATCACTAGGCTCGGCTCTCTAATTGTAAGTCAGCCATGGAGGAGTGTAACCCACCTCTGCTTCCTCGTTGGCATTGTGTAGCAAAAATCTTCATACATGACGGGAGCCATCAACAAACTACGTACACAGCGTTAAGCAGGTGAGACAGAGTGTTGTTACTTTTTTTTTTAACAAAGGAAAGGGACTTGAAGGTCTCAGAACTGGCATTAAATTATTAAAATTGATACAATACTACAGAAAAGACACGAAAGAAAGCAAATAACAACCATGTCCTCCCAATTTACACAAAGGACCCTAGAAAGAATCTCCAAAAGCCATCGAGTCCTTGCGCAAACTCCGACCTCGCCGGCGATGCTATTGCCACCATCGCCAGCCACGTCCTCGCCATTGACAGACAAGGTAAAAGGGCCTCCTGCCGGAGGTTGAAGGTGGGGGCGTCGAAAACTGACCAGCGAAACCAAAGAAGCCAATAAACCACCCGAGCTGCAAACTGGAGGGGATTATTTGGGATCTTCAGAGCTCCAGCAGCAGCGGTCGTCGCATCAGAAGAAGAAAACGAGGCTGCCGATGCCAGTTCTCGCCTTCCTCAGCACATCCTGCTCAACGAAAGAGGCACCTTCTCTACTTCTCTCCTTGCCACCAAGGCCGGCCAGAGAAGATTGAAGAGGGCGCATCCGCAAACAGAGGGTACCGAGACCACTGACCATATGAGAGGACCCACCGATGGAAGTCGTCGCCGCTACATCTGGCTTCCTCCATGGAAGCACCACACCGAAGATTCCTCCCAACAGGCGCTGGATCTGGCCAAAAAGATCCGGCGGTTCGCTCCCTGGCTCTTCAGTAGACCTGGCCTGCACCACGTCAACCTTCTCGCACCCCTCGCCACCATGGCTGGCCAGAGGAAGAAGCTTTACCGCCGGCCTCCAGATCCCGACGAAGCAGTCGGCGCTGTTATTAAGGAGGCTCCCGCCCTCAGACGCACCACCAGCGTTCCCCCCACCTTAGGGACTCGCCGGAGCACGAGGAGGACAACCGTCCGTCGCCGAGCAACAACGATAGAGGGGACGAGCCCATCGGCATCTCACCAAACACCACGAAGGCAACAACAACTAACCCTAATCCTAGACCTACGCGAGAAACCCTACACCTATTCTATACAAAGAATCCCGACGACCTCCCCCATCTCCTATCCGACCAGCGACACCGGCGGAAGAGGAGGAGGGAGGCGCCGGGAGAGCACGGACGACTCTCAAAGGATAAGGCTATTGTAGCAAGAGAAGAGGGAGGAGGTCAGAACCTCACAGAGTGTTGTTACTAGTAAAAGATTAGGGAAGGAGAGAGAGCACCGTCACGAGCCAGATAGTGGGAGAGATGGAGCAGCGAGCAGCACAAGAGAAAGCTTGGGGACGATAGGGGAGAGCAATTTGTGAAGATTGGGAGGAAGAGCGACAAAGACGGCGCACCCAAAAAAAATCGACAAAGGACAGTGCAGCAAATGTTGCTCTGTATTTTGGAGTATTTTGCTCTTTTTACGAAGAGTCCAAAACTTTTCAAGGTAGTGTACTTGTTAAAACATGGGGAAGCTCGTCGGCAAATCGCTTTTAACTCTGCGACGAAGCTAGAAGAGTTGCCTCGCCACGAGGCAATGGCGTTGGCGACTGGCCTACAGCTACAGAGGACCAGGATGTCATCCGATTGCCTGAGCGTGGTCAAGTGGTCAACGACATTTTGGGTCCTTATAGTGCTCGTTATTTGATTGTTAAGTATTTACAAATAAGTACTTGTAGTATTTTGCACTGCTAAAAAAGATTTTTTTTATCTACGATATCCACTTCACATCTTGGCACTAATTTCCAAGAACCGTGCCTGAGCACTTGCTTTTTTGGTCGTCTGCCTCTAAATTTTCGTCTCTGTCACGTCTCCACCAACACGAGCAGAGCGAATGAGAGAGCAGCCGCAGCAGCGAGCACCGCCACGGACCCAGCGCGGTCCGCGGAGCCGGAGTCTTCGTCATCATCCATGGATGCTAACGTCGGCAGAGGCTTGGTCGGTAGCGCCGCGGGCGGCACCTTGGCAATCGCCGCGATCGCTACAAGGTCGTCCGCGGACGGCGGCAGGAAGGTCCCGTTGGCCGTGGGCACGTCGAACGACAGCCTCTGGCCCCTCCGGCAGTGGCCCGGCACGGTGCTCGTGTAGTACGCCCGCCCCGGCGCGGATAGGTTGAACACGGAGTTGCCGTCGGCGAGCCTGCGCAGCGGCGCCGACACGTTGCAGCTGGCGATCGCGCGCGCCGTCACCTGCACCGCGTCGTCCTGGCCCGGCGGGTACAGGAACATGAGGGAGTCGCCGAGTTTGAGGTGGATGGACCTGGTCCAGCGCAGGTACACGTCGGGCTTGTACGCCGGCGGGACCGCCCACGCGTCCACGCCGCCCACCCTGTGCGTCTCGCCGCCGCAGCTGTGGGCCAGCAGCAGCAGCACTGCCACCAGTGCCGCCAGCGCAGACAGCCTCGGCATGATCTCTCTCTGTAAGCTCGATCAGCTGCCTAATTCTTTTCCTGCGCCGATTCCGGCTAGCTGCCGCGGCAGCGCCAGTGCGCAGTGCATTTATAATGCCCGTGTCGGCGGGGCGAGACGTCGGCAGGCAGGAAGAGGGGTGAAGCGTGTGGTCCATCCCGTGGTTAACGTCCGTCTAATCGCGTTTAAGCTTGGATGTTTGGGTTATTACCAGACTCGCTTAAGCGTGGAGAGCTCTAGCTGCTGGTGCTTATCCTTATCGAGTTGTCATCAGTAGATCACATGGGAGGGAGCACATGCATATGCATGGATACAGAGTTGTGAGCTTTTGTTCTCTTCTTCTGGATTTCCAGGTGGCGGCATCGGCGGTTAGTAATGGAGGACGTGGATTGCTTGTTCGTGTCAATCAGGTTCGGTTCCGTTGCTGTCTCGCCAAATCTGTATGTTCCCACACGGCATTGCTTGGCTGCATTACCAATGTGGCGGGCCATACTTTTTTCTTTTCTTTCCTTGGCAGCCAAATTGATCTTCCCCAAACAGGCCTAACGTCCCGTTATATTAGTATAGCAAACGGCCGGTACAACTTTCTAAACGCTGTTAGGACACAATAGCACTGCCTAAGAAAAAATATAAAAGAACGAAGAAGAAAGAAATGAACAACAACGCCAGATCAACCACCGACAAAGACTCGCAACCGTTGCGCCCTCCGAAAAAATCCCACCACGATCCTATGCCTCCGAATTGTCGTGTATCAAACAACACCTTCAAGAAGGAGTACGACGATAACGACGTTCCTGTCCGGACTTCTCCTAGGATTTCTCCCGGTACAAGCAGGGGAGTGGGAAGAAGGTACATCCGGCGCCCTTCAAGAAGGAAGGCGGCACCCGCAGATGTCACCACGTCGGAGCCAGCCTAGCCAGAAAGGATTTCTCCCAACCCCCAAAGACCCACAACCCCACCCAATCCTGGCACTCCACCCAACTTGCCACCCGCCAACATGCGCCAAAACGGTCTTATAGTCTTCATCGGCATCTCACCATGGAAAACACCACGAGGTTGGCCGGCCCGAGGAAACCCGCCGTAGACAAGGGAAAGCGGTGCCACTGCCACATGGGAGGGACTGACCTCCACCGCCATAGCGGTAGCAACAGGACGCAACCGTAGAAGCATACCAGGACAACTAGGCCTGACCGAGCCTAGAGCGGGCCCGTGAAGCCCTCACCGCCGCGTTGTAGCAGACGCAATGGCGTCGTCGCTCCGCCTGCCCCGAAGAGTTCACCAGACCAACCATGGCAGCGACTTGAGTGCGAGCTAGCCCGCCCTAACCCAGGTTGGGCCCAACGGGCCCATATCTAGGGTCTGGGGCGCCAACCAAGCTTTTCTCTGCCACCATCGCCGCCAATCAGCAGCATCCTCACCCCACCGCCATCCAAGCCACCACCGGAACATCGCCTGCCGAAGAACACCGCCGCAAGAGGAGCACGGCACGCGAAGACACGCCGCATCCCACCATCTGACACCGAGAGCAGGCCCCGAAAGACCTAGACCTGGAGGTCCAGATCCGACCTGGGAGGACCCAGACCCAAATTGATCTCGAAACATGTTTTCATGCTTTATAAATAAAATCATAACGGCCAAACAGATACAAGATTAGGAAAATCCTCTAACATAATAGATTAGGAATAAACAAAAAGTACAAGGTGACCAAAACTATTGGATTATTAGACATAATTTTCACAATTAATTTTATAATATAAATCATGACTACAATAGGTACGATCATATAAAACTCTAACATATTAGATGTACAGATCAACACGTATACTATAAGTGCAAACTCTACAACAACCATAATAAAAGAGCCAATCAGACCACATTGCATGTACCGATCTTTGTAGACGGAGAAGCCGTTTGTGCAGAGGTAGTAAAGATTGTTCAAAGAAGACGATGCGCACGTGGTCCTACCTGACGACTGAGAAGATGCGTCGTGATGATGAATTTGAGAAGTCGCGCTGAGCGCTTTCCAAAATCCTTGTTTGCCATCTCCCATACATGATCACAAGGATGAGGGTTGACTCTCTCTTCCATTTACTAGTGCACGCCGGCGCTCAGGATGAAGTAGACTACGATAGTGGCGCAAGCAGAGGGGAGACAAAAACAATCTAGGGTTCCGGTGTGGTCGCGTGGTGGAAGACACACATGCACTTATATAGAGCCTCTTAGGAAAGCCCGTAATGGACACAACGTGGGCCCTAGTCCATGTCGCTCATGCTCAGATTGGTTATAGTAGCCCACGATCTGACAGCGCCTGAACCGACTAACTCTTGACATGTCTGTCAGAACCGTAGCAGTTTTCCTGAGCAGCAAAAAGATAAGCTCCGCTCGAGGCTTATTCCGCAAACCGTGACACCCTTGTGCGCATGGCGAGACGAGCGAGCGAGCCAGCAGCGGCATCGGAGGAGGAACGCGTGTATAGCATTTCTCTTCTCTCCCACTTACCAAGTGTTGAGATACTCCACCTTATAAGGTGGTGCGAGTCTCCTTCAACTTTTTCTGTGGGACTAAACTTAGCTTCCACTCCTGTTGCCACTCACACATGAGCTGCCATCAACATAGGCTGCATCATATATGGGTTATTAGATTTAGAAAAAATTTGAAATCACACATGAGCCAACGGTATTAGTCCATTTATTTCTCACAAAAAATTGTCACGAAATACACCGACACGCAACCGAGGGGAGTCGGAGCTCCACGACGATATCCTCAAGAGGGTAATGACGCATTGCCGCTGTTAACGAGACCTCGATGGTCAAGGATTTTCACGCGGGGCCCTAACACAAAAAAGATAACTACAATGGTATTCTCAAAAGGGTTACTGACACCACAGGCATCACGGTCGTTGGCGTCGAAACACAGGGCTTTCACTGAGAAAAACCTTCCCACATGCCCGAAGTATACATACCGCTTGCTATCCCCGAGTCCGGCCACCGGATCTGCCATTGCCAAAGCGCCAACATCACCAGGTTCATCCGTTGCCTGCTCCATGCCATCCAAATAACCAAAGAGCCACGTAATCACCATCACCACGTCGCCCGTCTTAGAGCCGTCTACGCAATTAATCCACCTTTTGCGCTCCCCTGGGCATGGCTCAACACAGTTTCTAGACGGCCTGGCTCGGCGGTGCTTAGAGGAGCACGCGGGTCATGGCGCAGAGGGAGCCTGGAAAACCAATCATGCTGCATTCGTGCTTGTTCCATCTTTGATCAGAACCAATATGCATCCTTCTATCATTGCAACAGGGCTAATTAATTGATTGTAGCTCGCCGTGGCCGATTGGAATCAATTGATAACTGTTAATTTTTTTGTCTAAATAGGCTCAGCTTATTTATTATATGCAAATAAATTTTTGAAATCCTAGAGACGCAGTAGGTCCACTCATGCAAGGCAAGAGCCGTGACATCCCATATTGCTAGTTAAGTGAAAGTTGAAGCAGCTTATAAGGAGAGCTCTTCCATCAATTATACAAGTTTGAAAAGAGAAGATATGTACATACGCGCTCCTTCTCTTCGCTCGCCACAGGTTGCGTCGAGCCGAGAGCCTGTCTTTCTTTTTGCTGCGCATGAATAGAGCTAATTTTTTTTAAATAATTCATTTTTTTATTAAGTTTCACAAATAATACAGCAAATTGTATTTCTGACGGTCCGTCGTCCATTCGAAAGACGACCCAGGTTCTTCGTCTTTTCAAAAGACGACCCAGTGATTCGTCTTTTGGGAGGACGACTCCCACAGATGGTCGGCTGTTGGAAAGACGAACGTATTGTCCGTCTGTTGGAAAGACGAAGGGTGCATTGATCATGCAAGGGTTCAGGTTCCAAATAAGTTTTAGGTTTCAGACTATTGTTTCACGCCGTTTCTCCCGTCGTCTCTTCCCGCCGGTTTCTCCCGCCGTCTCTTCCCGCCGATCATGCAAGGGTTCATCAAGATAGCCATGACACTTGATGTACTTCCATTCTTGGTTCTGCTTGCAAAGCTTTTTGAATAGGTTCATAAGAGCCTTGTTCCTGAACTGTGAGAAAAGATTGGCCCCTAGATGCCACATGCACCAACGACTCTGCATGTCCAGCCATGGAGTAACTTCATCAGGAGTGGGATGTGTGAGATTCTTTATCGCGCTTAGTATACCTGGATGCCTATCATGAAGGACGCATACATTCGGTGTATCTCTCACAATTGCTATCTTCAGCTGCCTGAAAAACCATACCGAACTCTTAGTGTTCTCGCTCTCCACGTAAGCAAAAGCAAGTGGAACAACTTGATTGTTTCCATCTTGACCTACGGCAGTCAATATCTGACCCCTATACTTGCCAGTGAGAAATGTACCATCCACACAAATGACTGGTCGACAGTGAGTGAAAGCTTCTATGCATATAGCAAATGAGAAGAACACTCGATGAAGTACCCTCAAATTAGGTTCCTGTGGCAATGTAAAGTGTTGGATGTCCACGTAGGTGCCTGGATTCCTAGCCTGCAGTGTCTGGAGCATCCTAACAACATAGTCATACCCGTCTCGAAACGAACCAAACCTTGCCTCCAGTGCCCTTTGCTTAGTCCTCCAAGCCTTCCCGTATGAAATATTATAGCGGAATCTGACAGAAACTTTGTTAATGATAGCTTTCACCCCCATGGCTTTGCCCTCCACTATCTCTGTGTACAACAGTCTAGACAAGAGGGTTGACGTGAGGTTACGATGGTCCTGAAGGACACTATCAAGTGTGCATGTGTGCATCACAACATCGGTGACCTTCTAGTTTGTGTCATACCTAGGGACATGGGCATGCACCCTTGCAGGACATCCAGCTTCCTCGCAAACCAATGTCAAATATTGTTGTGATGACACCTTTGTTTTCAAGACCCGTTGCATGGACATTGACCACTCAACAATTGCTTCCTGCATATGTCTCTTGCTAGGATATAATGCACCCAGAGAGATGTTGTTTGCGTGATAATGCCACGCCGAATCATGCCCATCGTTCACAGTCATTGCTGTCGTGTTGTCATTATTCCATGATGTCGGAATAGGTTGGCCGATCTCTTCTTGATCAGACTCGCCAGAATCATCAGCCGTATCATTGTTGCCTTCTAAGTCTTCGGCTTCCATTTGATGTTGCAACAAACCATCATATATCTCGTCCTCATCAGCTTCGCCACTGAATATGTCTTCTCCTAATCCTTCACCACCGTCCTCTGATACATAACCATCACTCCCGGTGTGTGCATAGCTACTGTGACCTGATTCATAACCGCCGCCACCCTCTTGGCCCTGACTACTCTGGCCATGATCATAACTACCTCCAGCATGACCGGTCTGACTACTCTGGCCATGATCATACCCAGCCTCTTTCGCCACAGGTAACACTAAGAGACTGGGGTTAACTTCTCTTTTCTGGCAAGCTTGCACAAATTTGACCCATTTATGTTGCGCTTCTATTGACCTTAAATAAAAATTAGGGGTTTGCCTTGACTTAGTCCTTAAAGCATGCACACCGACAGTATGGGTAGGAGGGAGCCCTAAACGAACACATAATCAATCCTTCAACTGAGTAACGAGCACTGTTTCAGGATTCTGAAGCACTTCATCCATAAAATTAAACTCGCTCAAATCAACTCCGTGCTGGTTTGTTCTGACGAAACCAGAACCATACAAGAACCTAAACACTACATTATTTGACATTATTTTCGACCTAAAAATACCGAAAATAGTCAAAAACAGGTACATTGACACATAATACTCTACAAATATCTTGTATTTAACAGACCCCATCAAAGGCTACCTATAAACATACACAAATGACTGCAATTAGCAAGAAATTAGGGTTTACCCTTGAAGCGTGCGAAGTCCTGCCGTGCAGCTGCCTCAGGTCAACGGATCAGCATCTCCACCATGCACCTTCCTCAAGTCCTAGCACCAGCCTCCACCATGGCCATTGCTCAACAAGAACACCACCAGATCCCTCCACCAACACTACACCAGGCTATCCCATTAGTAGATCGGGACTCTACTAGCTTGCTAATGTATTAGAGCAGCGAGTTTGGGTAGAAATCTGGGCTACAAATTGGTGCAGCAACTGAGAAAATAAGAGCAAGCGAGAGAGAGAGGAAGAACAACCAGAGAGAGAGGAGGGGAGGACGACGACGGGCAAGCACGGGCAGTCGTGCGAGCTATATGCTGGGGCGTGTCGTCCGTTCAAAGGACGAAAGCCCTTCGTCTGCTCAATGCATTTCAGCGACGGGCGTACTTCACACCCGACAGCTCGACAAAAGCATGTCGTCTTTTGAATAAAAGAAGACAACTCGGTCGTCTTTTGAATAAAAGAAGACATGTCGGTCGTCTTTTGAAAAGACGAAGCACCTGGGTCGTCTTTCGAACGGACGACGGACCGTCAGAAATGCAATTTGCCCGTTTTATGTATTATTTGTGAAATTCAATAAAAAATGTATTTTTTTAAAAAAATAGCTGCATCCTTCTATCATTGCAACATGGCAAATTAATTGATTGTAGCTCGCCCGTGGCCGATTGGAATCAATTGATAACTGTTAATTTTTTTGTCTAAATAGGCTCAACTCATTTATTATATGCAAATAAAATTTTGAAATCCTAGAGACCCAGTAGGTCCACTCATGCAAGGCAAGAGCCGTGACATCCCATATTGCTAGTTAAGTGGAAGTTGGAGCAGCTTATAAGGAGAGCTCTTCCATCACCTGTACAAGTTTGAAAAGAGAAGACATGTACATACGCGCTCATTTTTCTCTTCGCTCGCCACGCGCGCCACGGGTTGCGTCGAGCCGAGAGCCTCTCTTTCTTTTTGCTGCGCATGAATAGACTAATAATCTAAACAGTCTGCATAAGTGGGTGTTTAATATGAATTCAGTGAAGATTTAATTCGAACTAAGTGAAGGTTGGTCGGCTTCGGTCGTTTCCTGTTCGTCCTTTCCTGACACTACCGCCTACCCGTGCCTACAAGAGTGAGAGGTCGCTCCTCTCCTTTAGACAAACTTTAGTACATCGCCGCCTCTAGTTTCAAAGCACTGCTCTACCTAGATCTTCCTCATCCCGTCTTGCGGCGTGTGCCGCAAGCCAGGACAGTAGGCCTCCGAGATCCCGCTGTTTCGAGTCATGTACGGTAGAAAGGGCGATAAGGTTTTTGGGGAGTGCTATTAACACGACTACTGGCTTCATCATAGACTTCTTCACGGATAGCGTTAGCGCCGACGTCTTCCCTAACGAGGACTTATTCCTCGATGATATGGCTGACAACGGTGCCAACGCGAACGCTGGCGGTTCCTCTGCTGCTTGACGTACATCCCTTTTTCCAATCTTGTTTTGATTATATCTCAAGTTTTATGCCTTGTAATCTGTTTGGTTATCTATCTTAACCTGTATTCGCTATTTCACATAATTAAAATTTTTTATTATTCTATTCATGTTTTATCTAACGTTTATTATGTTTAATTCTCTTGGTAAATTGCTTTTTTATTGAAAAATAAATACTCCATCAACCCGAGCAAGTACAGAATCCAAACGTAAACTACACTTCAGTTTCGATTGGAAGCTAGTGCTGGCCCGGCGTCAACGTGCGTAAAATATACAGATTTGCGCAGATCCAGAAAACTCTGTCTGTTCTAATTAACTATCAATCTTGGGAGCAGCTCTTCTTTGGATTCTGACAAAGGCTACGAGCAGACTTTGGAGAACCTACAAATTAATCAAGTGAAGTTTTGCAAATAATAACTACTAGTATATAAATGCAGTAGCTTGTTAGCTAGCAGTAAGTGCTTTCCCAGCATTCCAATCGAAAGATTCTTTAGAGTCAATCTAACTAACAAGTACTCCCTCCGTTTTAAAATATAAGATGTTTTACTTTGTGAAAAAAATATATCTAGACTTTTTTAGTATATATAGATTCACACCAAATCTAGATGAACCTAGATACTAAAAAGAGTCTAAATACATTTGCTTCACAAAATTAAAACGTCTTATGTTTCAAGTAGCCTATATACACATAGAACCGGCACCATCCTAGCCACATCCAGCAAGAGAAAACCTCTGGAAAGAGATACAAACTGAGGGAAAGAAAAACAGAGAAGCCACCAGCCTAGAGGGAGGGAGAGTTGAGCATGGAGTTCGCCACAGGGGCGATGAGCTCTCTCCTTCGCAAGCTGGGGGAGCTGCTCCTTGAGGAGAAGGACTTGCAGAAGGGTTTGAAGAAGGGGATCAAGGACCTCAGGGACGAGCTCTTGATCATTGAAGCTGCACTTGTGAAGGTGTCCGATGTGCCGCTGGACCAACTCGACCCACTTGTCAAGATTTGGGCGAGCGATGTCAGAGAGCTATCATATGCTATTGAGGACAGCCTTGACTCCTTCATGGTGCGTGCCGAGGGTGTTGAGACGACCAAGCCACAAACCTTCTTTGGGTTCATCAAGAACACTTGCAAGAAGGTCCGCAAGCTGAAGATTCGTCGTGAAATAGCCAAGGACATCAAAGACGTCAAGATCCAAGTTAGAGAGGTGAAGGAGCGGTATGACAGGTACAAATCTGTTACTATTGGGGATACAAGCGCCGTGACAAAGGTTGACCCCCGTCTCTTGGCTTTGTACAACAAAGTATCTAGCCTTGTTGGTATTGACAAGGCAGTCGATGAGCTAACGAAGATGTTGTCCAAGAGCGATGATGATCTGTCGTCCCAGCGAAAGCTCAAGGCTGTCTCTGTCGTCGGATTTGGAGGACTGGGCAAGACAACTCTTGCTAAAGCAGTATATGACAATCTAAGGAAAAAATTTGATTGTGGAGGTTTTGTTTCAGTGGGAAGGAATCCCGACAAGAAGAAAATCCTTAGGGACATCCTCCATGATCTTGACAGGAAAAAGTATATGTACATCACTGAATCAAAAATGGATGAAAAACAACTTATCGACGAGCTGCGGGAATTCCTTGCAGACCAGAGGTACGCATTTCTCCCACCGTATACTAGTCAATACATTGTTTGAGTAAACTATGCTAGATTTGTTATTTTAGACATCCGGTGCCATACTATGGAAAAAACTTATCTCATCAGCATAATACGGCAAAAGATAATCGAGAGTGACATGCGGGACTCGCCAAACTAACAAGACAAACTTTTATTTTATTCTTTTGATCAATGGGAAGTAGTCCCTGTTTCATTAATGAACAAATATTACTGTTTTTTCTAGAAAATTAGGAACAAATAGCACCTACCCATTTAAAAAACTCATTGAACATATTCTTAACTTCCGTTAAGCTACAATTAATACTACATATTTGTTTAGTTATTCTTCTATCCTGAGAGTTGACATGCTTCCTTTTGACAAAAAATATATAATTTATGGTATTTTTACTAATTCAAGTCTTCTCATACACATAGGTACCTAATTGTCATTGATGACATATGGGATGCATCAACATGGGAAATAATTAAGTGTGCATTTGTGGAAAGTAACTCTGGAAATAGAGTAATCGCAACTACTCGTATTCATGATGTTGCCAAAAGGATTGGTGATGTTTATACGATGAAACCACTTTCTGATGATAGCTCCAAAAGGTTGTTCCGTAGCAGAATATTTGGTGGTGAAAATACGAGTCCATGTGATTACTCGGACGAATTATCCGATAAAATTGTTAGGAAATGTGGTGGTGTGCCATTGTCCATCATTACATTATCTAGCTTGCTTGTTAGTAAACCAAGGGAAGAGTGGTGTAAGGTGTTTGACTCAATTGGTTTTGGTCATGAAGACAATGAAGCTATCCAGAACACAAGGAAAATATTGTCTTTTAGCTACTATGATCTACCTTTCCATCTGAAGACTTGTTTATTGCACCTATGTGTATACCCGGAAGATTACTGGATTAGCAAAAATTCAGTGATATGGAAGTGGGTAGCGGAAGGGTTTATACCTTTCAAACAAGGGATAGGGGCATTTGAGGTGGGACAGAGCTACTATAATGATCTGATAAACCGAAGCATGATTCAGTCAAGAGATGAGGACAGTTTTGGCATTCTAGAGGGTTGCCGTGTTCATGATATTGTTCTTGATCTCATTCGTAGCTTATCAAGTGAGGTCAACTTTGTTACAATACAAGACAAGACGCAGTACAGCACATGCTTGCCCAGCACAAGTAGAAGAGCCCATAGATTAGCCATCCATGATGGAAGTGCTGAACATATGGACATGGAACACCTGAGGTCATTTTATGCCGTTGATCTTGTTGATGGAGTTTTGCCCCCACTTCCAAGCTTTAAAGCGTCACGGCTATTGGTCCTAGAGAACTGTGGTTTTCATTCAGGAGGTTGCCATTTTAAACATCTTGGGAAGTTGGTTAAGCTGAGGTACCTAGGGCTGGTCAACACAACTGCTGTTCCTGAGCTACCGAGAGACATAGGACATGATCTCAAGTTTCTGCAGACACTTAATGTGGATGGGAGTGGCATCAAAGAATTACCTCCATCCGTGGGTGAGCTAACCAAGCTGATGTGTCTGCGTGCTTCTGAAGGCACAAGGATGATGGGCAGCATAGGGAAGCTGACGTCCCTAGAAGAGCTGCAGCTACACCATGTGGACAAGTCCCCCGACTTCACCATCGAGTTGGGAAAGCTGACGCAGCTGAGGGTGCTCGACATCTACTTCGATGAGATCGACGAGAGCATGCACAAGGATTTGGTGAAGTCTGTGCACAGCCTGCGCAGAATCCAAACTGTCCATATCACCTCTGTACCGGACGAGCCATTTGAAGCTGACGATGGCTGGGAAGATTGGGCGCCTCCATTGGAGCTCCGTCAGTTCTCGCTAATGGGCGTTTTCCTACCCAGGCGTCCATCGTTCATGGATTCTTCTTGTGTCCCGCACCTCTCCTACCTGTATTTGTCGGTGCACGTTCTGGAGGCAGGGGATCTGGGCATCCTCGGGAGGCTGCCGTCGCTTCGCTTCTTCTGCCTGGTTAGTGTTGACAGCGTAGCGCACACTGTTGGTGCCCATGAGTTCCAGAACTTGACATATCTCGAGACCAATACTGAAATTGTGTGTGGAGAGGGTGCGCTCCCGATGCTCGAAGTATTGGACTGCTATGCCGGCGTGGGGAAAGATGTCGGCTTGGCGGGGAATATGCCTTTGCTCCAGAAAATCACTTATGTTCTTGACTGCGACGGCCTCACCGGTGAGGAGGTGGAGACAGCGGAGACAGCGATTCGGCAAGCTGCTGAAACCCACCCCAACCGTCCCACACTACATATGACAAGATGCAACAGTGAGGTACATACTACATGCATAGAGTGTGTGTTTCATGTATTCCCTCCTTCCCATTAATCGTGCGTCTTACCACTGATCCAATGATATTTCTGCCTAATTAAATGCTTCATCTCTTTCAGTCCGATGACCATGAAGACTGATCCGAGGAGGTTTCCTCTGCAGATGAACAACAAGAGGTGCGTGCACACTTGTTGCTTATACTGTTTCCTTTCAGTAATAACCAGAGTTTATAGCATAAAACCACCACTTTTCTACCTAAATTTTGAAAAACCACCACTTTACGTTTGAATCGCAAAAACCACCACCTTACTGCTGATTTTTTGCAATGTGGGCTAACCAGTCGATTGACACGAATTGACGCTGGATCTGACAGACAGGTCCCACCAGCTTGGAACGGCCGCTAATAGACGTTATCGACATATATTGCATAAAACCACCACTCTTCTGCTTCAATCACAAAAACCACCACCTTTCGCTGAAATCGCAAAAAACACCACTTTACGGCAATTTTTTTGCAATGTGCACTAAACACCTATTCCACACGAATTGACGCTGGGTCTGACAAGGCGACCCCGCCAACTTTGATGACGTGGCATCGCGTGGGACGGCGCGCCGTCTGCCATTTCGCACGCAGGTCCTCAATTTTTGAAAGCAAATTATGCAGGGGTCCCTCGTATTCACACATTTTAGTAAACCTGCAGTTTATTTTAAAAAGTTCATAAATTTTGAATTCAAATTCAAAAGGAAAAACTTTTAGTACAAAACATGCTCAGAAATGTTTGAATAGTTTTAAAATTGTTCACTATGTTAGATAATTAAAATATGCAAACAATTAAAGTTGATTTTATTAGTAATACAAACTTTGAAAATTCATAACTTTAATTGTATAACTCCAAATAATTTAAATAATATGTCTAGATTCATTATAAAAATCTAAGGAATCCATTTCTAGCATTCATCATACGTGAATCACACGTGTTTCTCTCTGATATGTTTATTATGAAACACTTACGGTGATAACCCATGTACGTTGTCGCCAGTGTCACGCTGCTCAATATGTTTGCGGTGAATCACATGTGTTTTTCTCTGAGAAGCATGTACAACTCGCTTAGCAAGCCTCCGTTCCTTCATTTTGATTCATTGTGCATGCATGCATGGGCCGAAAAGACATACATCCAATTTATGCGGCTTCAATGATTGTACAATACATTAACATGCAAGAATAAATAAAATAACACATATTTATTATTACGTTTGTTTATATAATCAAAATATCCGAGAGGAACATAAGTTATTTATGTTATTTATGCATGATGGATGTCAGAAAGTGATTCCTTGTTTTTTCTAATAAATTTAGACATATTATTTATATTATTTGGAGTCATATAATAAAATTTATGAATTTCCAAAGTTTTCATTACTAAGAAAAGTAATTTTAATTATCCAAATTAGTGAACCAAGTTTGTATTCAAAATATTCAAATATTTCTAAGGATGTTTCATATTAAAAAACTATTTAAATTTGTATTCAAAATTTATGGACATTCGCAAATAAACAGAAGGTTTTGTAAACAACGTACGTGCCATGGGCCCTACGTAATTTTCTGTCAATCTAGAGGACCTACATGAAAAAGGTTGACGACGCGCCGTCCAGCGGTGCCACGTCGTTGGTGGGGTCGTCTTGTCAGACCCAGCGTCGATTCGTGTGGAATCGGTGTTTCGTGCACATTGCAAAAAATTTACCGTAGAACGGTGTTTTTTGCGATTTTAGCGAAAGGTGATGGTTTTTTGTAATTGAAACAGAAGAATAGTGGTTTTATGCTATATGTCGATAACGTCTGTTAGCGGCCGTTCCAAGTTGGTGGGTCCCATCTGTCAGATACAGCGTCAATTCGATTCAATTGACTGGTTAGCGCACGTTGCAAAAAATCAGCAGTAGGATGGTGGTTTTTTGTGATTCAAACGTAAACATGTGGTTTTTCGAAATTTAGATAGAAAAGTGATGGTTTTATGCTATAAACTCGTCATAACCATATGTACCATGGAGAGTATACCAAGTAAATATTCGTCTAATCATTCATTGATTCATTTTCCCTTTTCCAGTTCCAACATTTGACAAAATCAAACTGTTGATTTCAAATTGTTTGTAATTTTCTAGAGCTACTCCTTTATTCCATATTATAATACGTTTTGGCAAACCGAAAGAACCGAGGAGTATTTGTCACCGCTAAATATCCATCTAAAGGTTTCGTGGTTTATATGCAGACAACAGTACATGTCCATTGAAAATCAACCTATGGTTGGATGGTTAGAAGGATAGTGGTATCTCTAACTCACCAGAGATCAAGCTCTAGGTTTAACGCTTTGGTGCCTTCTTAAAGGCGGAATATTCTTTTCTAGTGGGAGGTGACGTTTTCGTCTATATCGAGGCTTCTGTGGTGACTTCATCAATTTCAAGACCCGACGGCTCAGTCTTTCGGAGGTGTTTATAGGGTAAGATGTGCGTGCGTTTATAGGGATAAGTACATGTATGTAGTGTGAGCGTCTGCGTATGTACTGTGTTTAAAAAAAAGATACATGTCCATTACAAATTTGAGGCTTGCTCCCCCCCCCCCCCCCCCCCCCCCCCCCAACTTATTTCGGTCTCTCGAGTAATTAGCCAATTAATTAATGATTGTGAACCCTCCTAAGTCCATATCCAAACCCATCGTCGACTATCTTGTTTGTCAGACTGTCTTGCATATTTTGTCGGACTGTCCGGTACCTTGTTTCTTGCATGTGCAGGAGAAGCGAATGTGTGCCATGCGTGGCGGCAGCGAGCAAGTGGAGTTTGGCGTACGTTGTCACATTGTATGGATGTAAGAGGTAAATTAAAATGAGTGGAAACATACGAAGAAAAGAGGCGGGTGTGGGGTAAGCATTTGATTTTTCGCAAAGAGGAGAAGTCCATAAAAATAAGTAAAATCATCAAGAATGATAGAAATATTTATTACCTGAAACACTCAAAATAGGTGAAGTCCAAAAATCACAATGAATGAACTAGAAAGGGCTAGTGGTTCTAGTAGATGAAGAAGAAAAAGGCAAAGTACATGGCGTCCAAGTTAACATGTATGACAAAGATTACTATTTATTTGTTTGATACAAGATAAAGAAATATGATGTGAAAGACGACGATAAGCGTGATGACCGAGGCGACGATGCCATCATGGGTGATGGTGGTGAGGGCACGACGCGACGGACGCTGCAAAGAGTAAATATCTCCCGTACTATTGGACCGAAGAATCTCACTCATTTGCAGAAAAACCAAAAGGATCAAAATCGATAGAACAATAATTATCAGTAGTAAACCGATAAACATAGTCTAGATTTTTAATTATGCGAGGAGTAACAAGAGCATGACGAAGTTGAAGAGGTCGGTTAGGGGAAAAGGAAGGAATAGAGGTATGCATGTCCAGAAGTGGAAGCGGGAAAGGAGGAGCCGCCTCCAATGGTGACATGACAATACATAGGTTGTGGAGATAGAGACTGAGAGGATACCCGGGTCCTTGGAGAGGTGAGCAGTCGCGCCGCTTCCCATGAACCATTCCTGAGGGGGCTGCTGCAGCGTCATGTTCGTGTAGTACAGAGCAAGGACAGAGGGGTCCCATGTTTGCGCCGACGCCGGCGAAGCAGCGTAGTGGTCTGGCCATAGGGGCCGCCTGAACCGTGTCCTAGTGCCTGGAAAGTATTTCGTCTCTTACTTTCTAACACCGAACCCTTTGACCTTAGCATAGTCTTTATAAAACTGGAATCCTTCTTCCTCACTTCTAAAGGTCTTACTAACCACGCGCCGATACTCGTCAAGCTCCTCCAGCTCCAAGCTAGTGATGTCACCATCCATGTATGAAAACAGCCAACATCAAAGTAACATTCATGTCAGCAGTAACATAAATCATATATAACAAAAGCATCTGGCTAGCATTCACAACTATGGACCATAGTTGTGCACATGCAACTCAGAAAAGAAAAGTTGGAGAGCATGTCAACGTACACCATAGTAGCTGGAAGAGATACATGAACTAAACACACAAAGCAATCCCACAGTGTGGTACACAATCAAATAGTATGGAAAAGCTACTATAACTATAGACTAGACTTTTGCATGTGCAACTCAGGCCAAAGCAGAGCATGGTTAGCAGAAAACATGCAACATCTGGCCCCAGTAATCAATCCAACAATGTGCTACGGGTAGCAGGATAGGAATTTGTATATTCTTTGAGAAAGATAGGTACTCCCTGCGTTCCAAGATACTTGACGTGGTTTGAGAGTACAAAATAATAAACATGAGCATACATATTTATTTTGATATGTTCATAATTATTTTTGCAGGAGCACTCCGTAATCCTATAGTACTCATTATTCAAACACCTTACTTCCTATCACATCCTATTCCATCTGTCTAGCTGTGTTCTATACAATGTTGCTGGTGCGAGAAGTAATGAAATACATTAAAATATGTATATTTTATACTATTTCAAATGCTCCAAGCAGAGCACAGATTATATCAATATAATCAGTGGAATCAACTGTCATATTGTCAGCAGGATCCTTTATCATCTCTAAATCCTAAGTAAGCAATTAAAACTCTATAGCATCTGATTCTTTGAACAAAATTGATAGAAATAATCATCGACATGTATATCTAATCCTTCAACTATTTTTGCTTGACATAAACATTAATCTTACAATTACATTAAGAGAAACAAATCGGCACATGATGATGGTCTAGGACAATGTGTAGGAACAACTAAGATTTGATTTACTCCAAATTCCTAAACAATGTATGGGAACAGGAGTGGATAGCTGTGGAGGACACCTCCCCTACGGCGGCGACGGTGGCGGTAGTGGTGGGGTGCAGAGAGTGGAGAGGGGCAGCAGCGTGAACCTAGGGATCAAGCCGCATCAGCGGAGCACGTCTAGGGAGAGCGGCGGCTCTCGGCCGGGGATAGCTGCGGAGAAGGGCGTTCGAGGACAGCTGTGGCTCTCGGCCGGGGACAGCTGCGGCGGAGGGCGTCCGGGGATAGCTGCAGCGGGCGACGAGCGACGGGCGGTACCCTGTTTGGGATAAGAACTCACGATAGGTTATGTTTCAGCTCGTCCAAACTTTCACTCTATTTTTTCTTCCTAAAAATTACTAAGTGATTTTATTAGAACAAATCTCTCACAGCTGTTAGGTCAGATTATACTAGTCACATTTTACAAGTACTCCCTCCGACACAGTTTATTAGGCACTCACGTAGTTTAAAAAATCGTTGACCAATAAAATATGTAATATATGTCCTAAAAGATATATCATTGGAAACTTGTTTTGAATATGAATCATGTGGTATAATTTTTATGACATATTATGTAAAAAAAATTAACTAAAATTAATGTTCAAGATTAATTTCTCTCCTGACCGGTGTGTGGCTAACCTCAAATTTCTCCTCATCTGCTTTGAGCTTTTGTCGGGCCTTAAGATTAATTTCCACAAGAGCGAGGTCATCGTTATAGGTGGGGACGAAGGGGATCAGGCCAGTGTGGCTAATACCCTCAACTGCCGTGAAGGAGCGTTCCCCTTCACTTACCCGGGCTTTCCTATGAGTGACAGGAAGCTCACTATCAATGACATGCAACCTCTGGTGCAAACGGTTGGTGGAAGAGTGAAACCAGGTAAGGTAGGTTCCTCTCTTATGCGGTGAGGCTTACTCTGATTGACACGTGTTTCTCTAGTTTACCCTTGTTTATCATGAGCCTCTTCATGCTAGCTGATGGTACGCATGAGGGCTTTGGTACACATAGAAACAGGGATTTTTGGGAAGGCCAGTGCAACAAGAAGAAGTACCATATGGTCAGCTGGCATGATATCTGCAAACCGCATGCGCAAGACGTCCTGGGAGTTTAGAACACCAAGAAGATTCATATTGCTCTACTTCTGAAATCGATTTGGAGGATCTTCTCTGATCAGGACAACAACCTTCTCTGGCTCCGGCTTCTCAGGGCTAAGTATCCTGTGCAGAACCTGTTTGAGACCAGCCTAGTGGGGGTTCTCAATTCTGGCATGGGATTCACAAAGTGAAGGAGCTATTCAAACTGGGTGCACGCTTCGAACGCGGTATGGACTCAAAAGTTAGATTCTGAACGGACATGTGGACTGGAGAGGAGCCGCTGTGGGTTAGATTTCCCCGCCTGTTCACCATCTGCGATGACCCCGGCTTGCTGATCGCTTACACTCGTAAGGATTCAAGCTGCCCCCCCCACCCAGATTTAGACACTCCTTTGGCCCCGATGTAATGGATCAGTGGAACCTACTGATGTTAGAGATCAACGAGGTGACCCCAAGTGGGGATAGGGATGATGACCCACAAGTATAGGGGGTGTATCGTAGTACTTTAGATAAATAGGAGTGTCAATCCCAACGAGGAGCAGAAGGTGTTGACTAGTGATATAGAGCAAGAAATCTCTGTAAATACTTAGCAAACGGATTTTTAGGGGTTTTCTGATAAAGAAACAAAACAAAGTGCAAGTAATAAAAACAACGAACAACTACAGCAAGTGGCCCAATCCTTTCTTAGCAAAGGACAAGCTGGTGGAAATACTTATAAGGACCAAACGTTCTCGAGGACACATGGGAATTCCGTCAAGTGCTTTCGCTTCAAATAGCTGAGTACTCTTCTTTGATGTTGTAAGTGTTGTGTGGGTGAACCTGTGCTAATGTACCGACCTTACTTGGACTAATACATACTTGTGATTAAACCCCCTGCATGCATCCGCAACTACAGGAAAGCAATTAAGATATAAACCTAACCACAACCTTAAACTCTGAGATCCTACGCTCCCTTGTGCAATGGTGTCGTAACGGTGGTTCAGGTTTCTGTCACTCCGGCAACCCCACAATTAGTAGCCAGATACACAATGCATTCCCCTAGGCCCATAAATGATGAAGTATCATGTAGTCGACGTTCACATGGCACCACTAGAAGAATAGCACCACAACATAAATACCAAACCATTGAATAATATCTCAACACAAATCCACTACTAACAACATGACTTCTCCCATCTCCTCAAGAACTAAACGAACTACTCACAAGACATCATATGGATCAAGATCAAAGATGATATGGTGATGGATAACAATCTGAACATAAACAATAATCCAATGGTTCCACTCACAAGCATCAACTACAATAGTAATCAACACTGGGAAAGTTTCCCCTAAGAACTATGCAAGTATTCAACACGATTGTTACCGTGGGACGGAGTGGTGATGATGGTGCTGGTGGAGATGATGGTGTGGATGATGATGATGATCCTGATGAAGCCTAGCTTGACGGTGGTGTTGATGGCGACTATCTCCCCTCTCCGGGATGAATTTCCCTAGCAGAAATCTGTCTGCTGGAGAGATCTTTCTCTCTCGGTGTTTTTCGCCTCGCAGAGGCGGCGGAAATATTTTTGTCGTCCCTTGGTATTAGGGTTCCGAGAGGAAGATATAGGCGAGAGGGAGGAGTCGGAGGCCGGCCAGGTGGGCCACACCTTCCCTAGGCACATCCCAGGGTGGGCCCGTGCCTAGGGGGTGTGGGCCCCCTATGGCCCAGCTACGCCTCCCCTTCTGGCTTCCTTCGTCTTCTGGGAAAATATAATTTTCCAATATTTTCTGGTATTTTTCGCGAAATTGCATCAAAACACCTCTTTTTCCATCAGAATCCTGACTCCGGCAGTCCATCCTCCAAGAATCATCCAACATGCAAAAACAGAGGGGAAGACATAAGTAACACCTCATAAAAAGACACATATCAATGAATAGTGGTAGAATCCCTCTGTCTCACGAGCAAAACAGCCAAGTAAGCTAAGTTTGGATCTGATAAGGTTGGGTTTAAGCCAAAGTAAGGAATGAATGGAGAAGCACTGTCAGGCTCTATAAGTAAGGAAATGATATAGAATGGTGATGCAAATTTGACGTATCAACTCCCCCCAAGCTTATACCTTCGCTTGTCGCCAAGCAAAAACTGAGCTCAGTAAACATGTCCACAGGTTTATGGAGTGAAGTGTCGATAAAAGAATACAGACAAGAAGCATCACAATTACCATTACACAACTCATAAAAGAAATCAACTTACCATTATATAACTTAGCTTGCAACAAGTACAAGAGTCACAATAGAGATGCATAAAGATAAATCACAATTGGAATTGGCAAACTTTGTTCCTGGTCAGAGAACAGCTGGCAAACAGTTTCACAAACATCTTTTGTATAAGTCTTTAAAATAGGAGCACTCTTTGCTCAAAAAGGTTTTTCACTATGATGGCTTTCAAAGTAATACTCAATAGATAAGAGTCTTGTGCAAACAAGGAAGATAAAGAACATGATTGAATAAATCACCATATGAATGTTTGCAACACAACAACTCAAATGCTTGCTGGATATAGAGAGGAAGAAGGTTTATTGACTCAACTTAGTAATAGAAGAAAGGTCCCTTCATAGAGTGAAGCGGGGATTTCAAGTCATAAAGAGCTTCCAAAAGATTATGGTACTTACTAGCTTTGAGCCCTCATTGCCCCTATCATAGGCATCTTGAGATGATCACTACTAGAGAAAAGCCTATGCGAGGCGCACCTAAAAGCTTATGCGAGGCGCATATCATATGCGCCTCTAGCTTCAAGCCTCGGGTATTTTTTATGTGAGGCGCATATGATATGCGCCTCCTATACTTCATATATGCGAGGCGCATATCGATATGCGTCTCGCATATATGAAGTATAGGAGGCGCATATCATATGCGCCTCGCATATATTTTACAATGCGCCTCGTATATTTATAGTATATGCGCCTCCTATAGTATCGTATATGCGCCTCCGGTAATATTTTCGAAATTCAAGTTTTACAGACCATTATAAATAATAATATACAGATATTCAAATATACAATATAGTCCAGAATACAGTATAAAGAGCACAGAATTTTTCAGAAACTTGCAATTTTCCAAAGAATAATAGAACCAACATGAATACAATACATTACACATCAATCATGACATACAAGTTCATACATCAAGTGTTTGTGCCACAAGTTCACACCTCCGAGTACAAGTTCACAATCACATTACACCTCCGAGTACAAGTTCACAATCACATTACAACTCCAACGACGTAGCTCTACCTAGATGAAGTAGAACACATAACCTACCATGAAGAGAAACAAGGTGGTGATCACGAGGAAGTTCCTCCACTTCTTCCTTCCATGCCTCCTCCACTTCTCTTCCGCCACCTCTATAGGATCATAGCCTTGGTAGTTGTTGCCCGAGAAGTTGTTGACTTGCTTCTGGCAGTCTTTCCACTCCTCGTACACACCTGGAACCCGACCGATGTACACGACATAACACTTCCTCGCCATCTCCTACACATAATAAAGATGATATTACTTATGTCAGTGGAAAGCAATAGCTAGCAGTTCACAAGATAGAATCATGCATATATATGGGTGCAACAAAATGTAAGAAATCACGTTCTAATTATCGGCATTTCGAAGAAAGACCAAAAAAAGCAAACCAAGAATTACTTGGATTAGTACCTCATACTTAGGTTGGGCACGAAAATAATAATGCTCGTTGTTCGATCTTGTGCGTCAAGTAGAATATATATGCCCAAATTAAGGAAATTCTTGTGCGTCAGATGATATTGGCAAGATTCAGGAAATTCTTGAAACTTTTCGGCACTCACAAGATTGCAAGAACAATTACAGTTCCATGCTTTTTCAATTAATAACCTACACACTTAATAATATGCATATGCATCAATTAGCAATCTACAAAAGTGAGAAAGAGAGAGGGGAGAAGGAGCTGATGAGATGGCTACATGAGAAATACTACAGCTTTGGTTTTTTACGTATCAACGCAGTCCAGCAAACTATAGATGGAATCAGATCTGCTTTGTGTCACAGAATTATCATCCATCAGCAACAACGAATACTTATTGTGACAAGATCAAAATCCGGCACAATAACAACAAATAGAAGTGGACCTCACCCCAAAAACAAAACACTAGAACGCCACAGCCGTAGCTCAAAAACCGAGCTGGAGCTCACCCCAAGACGCGGATGAGGACCTCGATCGATGCGCGCCGACAATCGGCGCATCTCGGAGGCCAGGCACGTGGTCCGCGGAACCAGCAGCAGAAGATCCTTTTCACTATTTGCAAGAACAGGCAGGAGCATTAGGAAGTTGTTAAAAATCTGAGATCCGGACGGGGAGAGGAGATGGGATCGAGACCGACGGCGGCTAGGGCGTCGTGAAGGAGGTCCCCCAGCGGTCGGCCGCTGCTTCTACTGCTTGGTCCGTCGACCAAGGCTGGTGTATCGAGGTAGGGAGGGAGGTGGAGGAGGGGCACCGGGGGCGCAGGTCGACGGGAGGCGCCATGGCGGCGGGTGGGGGTTGATCTGCATGGACGGAGCTCGAGCTCCGTGCATTTGGCGGAGGTGGAGGCGGCATTGTGGGGGGTGGTGGGCGAGGCTGGGATGCCGCGGGAAGCGAGCAGGCGAGGCGGTAATCAATGGGAGAGAGATGTGAGGAGATGAGATACAGAGGGGATCGAAGGCTATGCCTCAGCTCAGAGTGCGTCTTGTGGAGGGAGAGTGCGTCTTGTGTTTTTCGCGAGGCGTGGTTCATTTTGGGTCGTGGGAGGACGTGTACGGTTGGGATCGTGGTCCGCTGGAAAAAAGTGGTGCCAGGTTATGCGAGGCGCATATTGCACAATATGCGCCTCCTATAATTCAAACTATAGGAGGCGCATATAGCAATATGCGCCTCGCATATGCGGCCACCTACCAACGCCCGGGCTCGCAGGAGTTACTTGAGGCGCATATGACGCATATTATCAAATATAGGAGACGCATATAACCATATGCGCCTCGCATATTCGTGCACCTACCAACACGCGGGCCCACACAGATTATGCGAGGCGCATTCTGTCCATATGTGCCTCGCCTATCTGATATATAGGAGGCTCATATGACTAGAATGCGCCTCGTATAATATGGGGCTGCTAGATTTAATCCGTACAGGGATTATAGGAGGCGCATTCTTATCATATGCGCCTCGCCTATTTTTATACTAGAGGCGCATGGAGAAGGAGTGTGCCTCGCCTATTTTATAGGAGGCGCATATGGTCTAAATATGCCTCGCATAAGCATATCTCCTATAGCCTTTTCTCTAGTAGTGGATTAAGGTTAAAGTGAACAAGGATGGAGTATATGCTTGACAAAATATAAGTTGGCAATCTCATGTCCCTTGAGTATAAGGGTCACTCCTCATGCTACTCAACTTTAGTCACCGGTAAGTTCTTGTCATTGTAAGTACATGTGTATCATAAAGAACCGCCAACGGGGTACCCCTTGCACATGGTATAGGAGCTATCTCATAACCAAAATGACAAGGCAAGCAGACAGTGAGCATCTTAGCGATCTTTTTATTTACTATTTGCATATATTTTTATTGAGGATGCTTCACATATTGCTCGCTATGGTGATGCTGCAAGTTTCCACCATGATTAGGCATGGCTTAGGCTAGCGGCCCAGGCATTTCTCTAACACACATACATAACTTCATGGACTTACAAGCTCCCTTTTTATTTCACACCGACGACATCCGCAACCAAAAGAGCATGATATCAACTGGATATGTATCCATAAGTGTTGAAAGCGTTCCCCATGACATCATGGTTCTGCTAATCCCAACGTATAGATGTAAGCATATACAACTTCGATGACACAATGGTTCATGTCTATTAGGGGCAAGAAAATAAGGTGTGCCATCAAGTTCATGAGAGCTTTACTGACTAGTTTTCACATAAAAAAATACTTTTTAATTCAAAAGATAGATGAATCTTGAGAATTTGCTTGGAATAGCAATAATGCTAATAGGTAGATATGGTGGACACAAAGGGCACATGTTTTGGTTCAAAGGGATTGGAAGCATGAGAAGAATGCCTTCTCAAAACAGGTTTTTGGCTAGCAAAGCTGGGTAGCAAGCAAAAGAGTTGAAAGAAACAAGCAAACCTAAAAGTGATAAAGCCAACCATGCAATCTTCCTTGAAGACACAAAAGATCTTAAATAAAGAATACTAAGCTTATGAGCCAATCAAGAAAGAAAATAAATGATACAAAATACCTATAAGCTTTTTCTATTTTCCTTTCAAACCTCAAAAAGTGTTGCTACTGACCAGAGCTCGGTTTGCCAAAACCAATTTAGATTTACTTGATGCTCCCAAAATGATTCCAATACTGATCAAAAAGATCAATCATATAATAGAGATTGCAAACTAAAATAAGAAGTGAAAAAAGTAAAAGATGAAACTTCTCATTAATATTCCATAAAGGCACTCACACCAAGGGATACATGGATAATCAACTAAAGGAGAGATACTTCCACATGCAAACCAACCTATAAGATAACCTCTCTACCAAATAAATGAATCCACTAAAAGGATAAAAGATAAAAGATAATGATGTGATACCGCGGCACTCCCCCGAGCTTGGAACAAGCCAAGGGGATGCCAAACCTGATGATGAATTACTCCTTCGGTGGTGGTGGTGTTCTCTTGATAAGCTTCTCAATCAGTCTCCTCAAATCCTCGATCTCAAAGGTGAGAGTACGAATCAACTCCGAATTTTTCTCAATGCGGTTCATGATCATATCGGACTGAGAGTCCCAATCCTTGTTATTCTTTCCCCACTCTTCCTTCTTAGTGTGTTCCTCCCCTGCATGGTTAGAACGAGGCATATCCAACATCGAGGGCAAGTTCCCTTTGGGAACCTGTTGGTATTGATGCTCATGTATAAGAGTATGGAAGGGATTCTTGGTACATGAAGGAGATGAATGTGGAACGAAGATAAGACGTGGAGGTTTCCCTCCTGTAGACATCTGTGTTGTCCTCCTAAGCTTGGTAGGTTTTGTCACCACTCAAATGCTTGCGACGGTAGCGTGGGTGTCCGGATGCTCGTCCTCCTCCATGTCTTCCTCATCCCCTACCAAAATCTCCTCCTCCTTGGGGTTTTGAGGATCATCTTCCTCGGACTTCTTGCCTTTGTCGTGGGCAGATACCATCGTGCTCTAAACTTGAGAAGATTTCCTAACAGAAATAGATAGAAATGAAAACACGACGAGAACACGATGCATGAATCTCGGGGGATCCAGGGGGTTATATATTACGAAGTTTCAAAGCATAAGGAAGGTACTGGTGCAAAAAACAAGGCAGGGACGAAGCTCGAGGGGCTCACACCCCCTCCAGGCGTGGCCAGCTGGGGCCCATGCCTAGGGTGGGTGTGGCCACCTCGGCCTTCGTTTCCTCCTTTGTTCCATCTCGTAACCTTCCTTATGTAATGAAACATCATAAATATAGAAAGATTGGGTTTTCACGAACCTTCTGTTTTCACCACTTTTACCTATTCAAAGACGAACTCCGCAGATTCCTTTTCTCCTTCTCCTGGAAATTCCTTTCCTCGCAAGTCTTTAAACAAACCTTAATGGAAACATTAGTCTAAGCAAAACAATAAACCTTTAGGTTCACACTTCAACTGAAATCCATCAAAACAAAGGCTTCTATAAGAGGCAAATGCAAATGATGACAAAAAACTGTCAAAACAGACCAGCAGGTAAAGATTGATTTTTTCGAAAACCTTTTGTTGCTCAAATCAAAAAGTGCAAAACTAATGAAAGTTGGGTAACAACTTGGTGAACAAGCACAGAAAATACAGATCCATCCGAAGTAATTAACTCCTTCACGAATTTTTATGATGCAGCACAAAACTCTATCCCAGGACAGCCACTTTTCATAACTCCTCTACTTCTCAAAAGTAGTTGAACTTGACACAAAAACCAAAACAAAAATGATAAGGAGCGGTTATTACTGAGGTAATAACTTCCAAGACTTGACAAAACTATTGGGTTATCTCCCAAGAAGTGCTTTTCTTTATTGCCTTTAAGTTAGGTTTGATATCTTCAAAGATGCTCATAAAGGAGATATATATTTGAAGTGAAAGGGAGCATCAAGAAGCAAATAACCAACACATTTGAGTCTAACCCACTTCCTATGCATGTGGGTGTATGAGAAAACAAATTGTTGAAACAAAAATCCACTAGCATAGGAAGACAGAACAAATGCAACTTCAAAGCTTTCAACATAAAACGGGGAAACTTAACATTATTGAGATGCATAAAACCATGTTTCCCTCTCTCATAATAAATTTCAGTAGCACTTTGAATAAAGTTGACAATATAAATGTCACAGGAATCAACTTTATCATCAGAATGAGAATACTTACAATCACCAAAAAGAGGTGCCAGGTCATAAACTGGATCAATAGAAGCAAGTTGTTCCATCCTGAAATCTTTATTAGGCAAGATATTTTCACAAGGAGCTTTAGCAAATTTGGAAAAGTTAAACTCATAAGAATCTCCATAAAAGTTAGTTAAAACTTTCTCCTTCTTACAATCTACAATAGCTCCACAAGTGTTCAAGAAAGGTCTACCAAAGATAGGAAAAGTTTTGCTAGCTGTTGAATTAAGTACTAGAAAATCAGCAGGATATTTAATCTTACCACAAAGAACCTCCACATCTCTTACAATACCAATAGGGCAAATGGTTTCCTTATTAGCAAGGTGAATAAACACATCAATGTCCTCAAGCTCATAAGGACCAATTTCATGCATAATTTCCCTATAAAGCTCATAAGAAATAGCACTAGAACTAGCACCAATATCACATAAACCATAGTAGCAATGATTATAAATTTTAACAGAAAGCACAGGAACACTAGCTTTTCTATCTCTACTAGGATGAGAGATAATATCAGAAGCGTCTTCACAGAAGACAATATGCTCATCCTCTATATTTCTAGTGACAAGATCTTTCACAATAGCTACCACATGCTCAATATTCATTTGCTCATCAGATTCCACGGTTATCTTAGTACCTTCGTTATTTGCACTAATAATCATAGAATACTCCTTTACCTTAGCTAGGAAAGGTATTTTCTCAACATAAGGTTCATGCAAAATATGATCAATAGTACAAACTTTGGTATTTCTAACATGAACATGATTAACAACATCTTTATAAGGTGCATGGTACTTGTTCCACTTCTTTTTGGGAATTTCTATGTAAGAGGCAAAGGCTTTAAAACAATTCGCAATACTTTGGGAATCAAGACCAAACTCATTACTAATATCACAGAAGTCATCAGTTCCCATAAAGGAGTTTATGCATTCATAATCATAGTTTATACATGACTTTATTCCTTTCCCGTTCTCCCAAGATTCAGTGTTCTCTTAAATACGGTCTAGGAGATCCCATTTAGCTTCTTACTTCATACGTGTGAATGATCCAGCACAAGAAGCATCTAGTAAATCTTTATCATGAAGAGAAATCCTAGCATAAAAGTTATTGATAATAATATTGTTAGGGAGTTCATGAATATGACATTTAAGCATTAGTAACTTCAATCTCCCCCAAGCTTGAGATGTACTCTCTCCATCACGAGGCCAAAAGTTATATATCATATTTCTATCCTTATGAATCTCATTGGGAGGATAGAATTTAGAATAAAAGAGAGATGCCATTTCCTCCCATTCCACGGATTGTCCATTCTTCAGCAGCTTATACCATTCTTCAGCTCTCCCTTTCAAAGATATAGAGAGTAACTTCTTCTTCACATGTTCAGTTGTGATACCTGCACACATAAACAACCAGCATAATTCATGGATAAAAAGCAAATGATCACTAGGGTGGGCAGTTCCATCCCCAAAATAATAATTATCCATAACATGATCAACAATACTTGTAGGTATATTAAAAGTATCTATCAACAGGCGGTGGTTCATCTACTACCCTAAAAGTGGTAGTAGTTTTCCCAAACAAAAAACCAAGTGGGTTATCCATTTTGGAAACAAAGTAACAAACAGAAATAAAAGCAATACTCACAGTAGAAGTTTCCTTTACCAGTTCCACTCTTCAATAGCGCTTCACTCCCCGGCAACAGCACCAGAAAATAGTCTTGATGACCCACAAGTATAGGGGTTGTATCGTAGTACTTTCGATAAATAGGAGTGTCGATCCCAACGAGGAGCAAATGGTGTTGACTAGTGGTATGGAGCAGGAAATCTCTGTAAATACTTAGCAAACGGATTTTTAGGGGTTTTCTGATAAAGCAACAAAACAAAGTGCAAGTAATAAAGACAACGAACAACTGCAGCAAGTGGCTCAATCCTTTCTTAGCAAAGGACAAGCCGGTGGAAATACTTATAAGGACCAAACATTCTCGAGGACACATGGGAATTCCGTCCAGTGCTTTCGCTTCTAATAGCTGAGTACTCTTCTTTGGTGTTGTAAGTGTTGTTTGGGTGAACGTATGCTAATGTACTGACCTTACTTGGACTAATACTTACTTGTGATTAAACCCCCTACAAGCATCCGCAACTATAGGAAAGCAATTAAGATATAAACCTAACCACAACCTTAAACTCTGAGATCCTACGCTCCCTTGTGCAATGGTGTCCTAATGGGGGTTCAGGTTTCTGTCACTCCGGCAACCCCACAATTAGTAGCCAAATACACAACGCATTCCCCTAGACCCAAAAATGGTGAAGTATCATGTAGTCGACGTTCACATGACACCACTAGAAGAATAGCACCACAACATAAATACTAAACCATTGAATAATATCTCAACACAAATCCACTATTAACAACATGACTTCTCCCATGTCCTCAAGAACTAAACGAACTACTCACAAGACATCATATGGATCAAGATCAAAGATGATATGGTGATGGATAACAATCTGAACATAAACAATAATCCAATGGTTCCACTCACAAGCATCAACTACAATAGTAATCAACACTGGGAAAGTTTCCCCTAAGAACTATGCAAGTATTGAACACAACTGTTACAACGGGACGGAGTGGTGATGATGATGCTGGTGGAGATGATGGTGTGGATGATGATGATGATCCTGATGAAGCCTAGCTTGACGGTGGTGTTGCTGGCGATGATCTCCCCTCTCCGGGAAGGAAATTCCCTAGGAGAAATCTGTCTGTTGGATAGCTCTTTCTCTCTCGGTGTTTTTCGCCCCACAGAGGCGGCGGAAATCTTTCTGCCGTCCCTTGATATTAGGGTTCCCAGAGGAAGATATAGGCGAGAGGGTGGAGTCGGAGGCCGGCCAGGTGGGTCACACCTACCCTAGGTGAGACCTAGGGTGGGCCCACGCCTAGGAGGGTGTGGGCCCCCTGTGGCCCAGCTACACCTCCCCTTCTGGCTTCCTTTGTCTTCTGGGAAAATATAATTTTCCAATGTTTTTCTGGTATTTTTCTGATCTTCGTGAAATTGCATCAAAACACCTCCTTTTCCATCAGAATCGTGACTCCGGCAGTCCATCCTCCAAGAATCATCCAACATGCAAAAACAGAGGGAAAGACATAAGTAACACCTCATAATAAGACCAAGGAAAAAAATAGCGTGCTAAAAGAAATAGCGTGGCCCTTCTCCAAACGCTATGCAAGTTATAACGCGCTAATAACCTGCTATTTTTCAAAATAGCGTTTATAAAAAAAATATTGACATATATAGCATGCATTACTAGGGATTTTAGCAAGGGGTGGATATACATCCATAGAATACACACCCTCAAAGACCGAAAAGCTTTAACGAGGTTGTACTCGTGGATGATGTAGTCGAACGCGTGCCGATCTCAAGATCGAGAAAAAGTCCATCCGGTCCAGCAGGTTCAACACCATCAAGTCCAGCACCGCAAAGCAATGGTGCATCCATGATCGCACATACGTTCTGGTATCCCGACAACCTCCACGCCCTCGCTCCAGCGAAGCAGCAGAAGTAACAAATCCTTCCAGAAAAATCCACCGGGAACATGTATCTCGCTGATCCGAAACCATGGGGAAATTCTAAAAGGGGGAGAGAGATCCTTCATGAGGAGGTGTGAGAGTGGAGGAGGAGGTGCTCCTTATATAGGGGAGGGGGAAGCCCAAGGGGGCATGGCCGCCGGACATAGAGGGTGCCCCCACCTCTCCCTCATTGATGTGGTGGAAGCTCCACTCACATAAAGATGACTCTCCATTTTCTCCACTAAAATTCCCATTAAATTTCCACCAAATTTAATGTAATCTCTCTTTAAATAAAACTCCTTTTATTTATTCAGAATTTTATTAATTATATTAATTAACAAACATTCACATAAAATCCCTTACAACATTTCAATTTCACATACAGAACCAATTTCAGCAATTTCACCCAAAACAATTCCGGTGTCTAGTGAAATAAATTCATGCGCTTTCTTTTTCTTTCTATGGCATCTTATTTGCTCCAAATGGAGTCGGTATACCTTAAGTGTGTCACCCTACGGTTCGCGAATAATGCAGACATGATCGAGACCCCTCTTTGATCAATAATCAGCAGCGAGACCTGCAGATCCGTACTGACTCCCACACATTCAACAATGACTTTTGTGATCGTGCAAACCTTATACGCATGTAACTCAATCCCTTTGTCTCGCGATATATTACATGTCCGAGATTCGATCATTGGTATCTCCATACCTAGTTTGATCTTGTTACCAGCATGTACTCTTTTCTCTTTCCCGTGGTTTAACATTCTAGTGATCAAATCACTTGCTTGCAAGCTAACTAATGTGATATTACCGAGAGAGCCCAGAGTATATCTCTCCGTCATCGGGATGGACAAATTCTACTCTTGATCCATGAGCCTCAACATAACAGCTTCGTAGCACTGAACCCATCTTTATAGTCACCCTGTTACGGTGTGACGCTTGATGTTATCAAGATACTCTTCCAGTGTTAGTGATTGACATGATCTCATGGTATAAGGATTGGGATTACTTCGTATGATGTTATAGCAATATAAACATAATGAATTTGATCGTAATGCTATACTTCGGATGAATGTTCATCACATCATTCCAACAATGTTGTGACCTTGTTGTTAACAACATCCAATGTCCATGATCAGGAAACCTTTGATCATCTTGTTAATCAAAGAGCTAGTTTATAAGAGAGGCATAACTAGGAACATTCTATTTGTTTATTAAATACACATGTATTAATGTTTCCGTGTTAATACAATTATAACATGAAAAATAAACATTTAGCATAAACAAGGAATAATATAATAACCATTTTATTATTGCCTCTCGGGCATATTCCCTTCAGTCTCCCACTTGCACTAGAGTCAATAATCTAGTTTGAAAACTTTGCATATTGAACACCTATGGCTTTCTGGTGTTGCATATACGCGATTGCTACTGGTTAACATAATCTCCAGATCTTACACTTTCAGGTCCATGTGTATTTGCATGTCTTTGCGTCTTCACACATCACTCATTCTCTAATGAGATGTCATTGTATAAATTTGGTCTTTTGGTGAAACCTTTAGTTCCTTAGGGTTAAATCATGTCGACACTATTGTCGTATAATATATCTTTATAGTGTTAGCCCATTGTGAACCACACCTTAGTTTGATAACAAACTACATGACACAAATGCCCTCATTTGCTGCTACTATAGCAGTCATATACTTAGACTTTTGTTGTAGTATCCATCTCAATGTCTTAACTTTGTAATTCATCCAAATCCGTCATGGAAACTTCTTTCCATTACATTGTGCCACCCATAGTTTAAATTGAGATAAATTTAATTTGTATCTTGTGACAGAACTAGTGTCATTTTACAATGAATTATTTGTCTCTTATACAAATAGAATATATTCTTAATTCTTGCAAAAGGTTATAAGAATATCCTTACTATCGTCCAATGACCATTTTTATGATTTATTCTGGTATATATATGCTCATAACATTCAGAGCATAGGACATATCTGGATGTGTACATATCACGATATGATTGATCAAAACATTCTTGTGATTTCACTCATCAAGTGTCAAAGCACTTGAATCTTGTTTAACTTATCAAGTGTCTATACACTTGAATCTTGATTTAATTCTTTTCCATGCGACAAGAACCTTTTCTCGTCGCTTCCATATTGAACTCATTCAATATCTCATATATGCATGTCTGGCACAACCATATTGGTGTCACAATCTATCCATATAGACATTCATGCCTAATATTCGGGTTTTTGCCTAAGTCTTTCATAGAAATGAAATTCTTAACCTTTGTCAATAAAAGCTACATCATTTCCAATCAACAATATGTCCTCCGCGTAATGTATTAGAAATGTGTCTTAGCACTCTCACTTAATTTCTTGTAAATTCAAGCATCTTCATCGTCTCCTGATTAAAACTCCTTTAACAGTTTCATCACGGTGAAGATTCCAACTTCGTGATGTGATACGTCGGAAACGTATCTATAATTTTTGATACTCCATGATTATTTAGTATCTACTTTGCTTTGCTTTGTCTACACTTTGAGGTGTTTTTATATATTTTCTAGAACTAACCTATTAACAAGTTGCCACAGTGCCAGTTGCCTGTTTTCTTCTGTTTTTGGTTCCAGAAAGGCAGGAAATCAATATTCTCGGAATTGGACGGGACAAAATTCAAAGTCAATATTTTACCGTGGGGTACACGAAGCCAGAAGACGAGACGGAGAAGCAAACCAGGGCGGCCAGGCCCCCCTAGGCGTGGGTGGTCCCATCCTGCGCATGAGTAGGGTGTGGGGCCCCTGGCCGCCTCCCAGCCTTGCCTGTTCGCCTATAAGAAGCCCCCGATGCAGAAACCCTAGGCACCCGATCAAAAATCCACGAAACATTCTGTAGAAGCCACCACCGTCATCCCTAGATCGAGGGGGATCTAAAGTTCTTCCCGGCACCCTGCCGGAGGGGAAATCATCCCGGAGGCCTTCTCTCTGGTATGAAGCGTGAGTAGTTCCACCATGGACTATGGGTCCATGTAGTAGCTAGATGGTTGTATTTCCTCCTTGTGCTTTCATGTATAGATCTTGTGAGCTCCGTTCATGATCAAGATCTAATCTATTTGTAATCATGCATGTTGTGTTTGCGGGGATCCGATGGATATTGAGATTACTTTGTAAGATTTATTAATGGTTTTGTCTTTATGATTCTATCATGTCTGTGTTGTTTGTGATCTTGCATGCTCTCCGTTGTTAGTAGCTATCTTGGCCAAGTAGTTGCTATTGACTCCAAGAGGGGGTATTTATGCTCGATAGTGGGTTCATGCCTCTAGTTTCCAAGGGAAGTGACAGAAATCTCTTCATTTGTAGATGTGTTGTTCCCACTAGGGATAAAACAACGGTCTCTTGTTCATGGAACAAGTGGATTGTTTACCTTCCACACTTTGCTTAAAGCAGTTGTCTGTTGCTTGGAACTTAATACTGGAGGGGGTTCAGATGATAACCCGAAGGTGGACTTCTAGTCATAGATACAGTTGGATGGCGGTCTATGTATATTGTTGTATTGCCCAATCGAATCTCATAGGATCTTTTTGTCTGGTATTGCATTATTATGCCTTGCTCAGTTCCTGTCAATTGCCCTGCTGTAATTTGTTTACCCTTCATGCCATGTTGTTTATCTAAGGAGAGCACCTCTAGTGAACTATGGACCCCGGTCCAATCTTTATCATTGATACATCTTCCACTGTTACTTGTTTACTTGCTGGAAATCATTACCTTCCACACCATATGTTTAATCCTTTGTTACAACAACCGGTGAGATTGACAACCTCACTGTTAGTTGGGGAAAAGTCTTGAGTTTGTGTTGTGCAGGTCTCCACGTTGCTTGCAGCACCTTTGGGCATTTCCTTCCTCCTACTGGTTCGATAACCTTGGTTTCTTACTGAGGGAAACTTGGCTGCTGAACTGCATCATACCTTCCGCTTGGGGTCTCCCAACAAAGTGATGTTGCACTCATCATGATACTTACTTCAACCATTTAAGTTTGCATGCCCTTTTTAGCATCCTTTGAATTAATAAAACCCTTTGGATCGTGTCATGCACACGTCCTAGGTAACCATTCTATTGGAAGAACTTTGTTTTGTTTGTTCAACTACCATATATCAAAATTATATGTAGTGGTTTCTACATTAATCTGTCTAGACTAAATATCGCTATGAAAGATCAAATCTTGTCATAGTTAACTCCTTGAACAATGTCGTAAAAACTTTACCGACATGTCGACTATTTCATAGATGTGCAACATCCATGTCTATTTCTTTATAGATCCAAATACGACCGATATGTTTTACACCTTTCCGGAGGGTCTTCCAAGTTCAAAAAACTTGATTTCTCGTGTATGGAACTATCACGGATTTTATGGCTTCAAGCCATTTGACGGAGTCAGGGCCCATCATCGCTTCTTTGCATGTAATCAGTTCATCATTGTTAAATAACAATGATTTACTCTCAAATCTTAGTATTTGATTGTTTACCCGACCTACTTGGTTTAATAGGAACTTAGATCTCCATGACCACAACCTTTGAGGCAGATAAGCTATGAGCATTATGGCTGCCTCCGGAATGATTTCCGGCGCTGCGCAATTCAGCACATTTAGCTAAGGTTCATCAACCTTATCAAAGTTCTATTGTCCTCCCACTTAACTTTTATGAAAAAATCTTTCTCAAGAAACTTGACGTTTAAAGCGACAAACTCTTTTGTATTCGGTGTTATGGAGGAATACCCAATGGTTATTCGATATAACCTTCAAAAACATGCTCATATGACTTTGGTTGTAAACATATTACTTATGCTTAGCATACCAAAATTTAAGAAAGGACAACTTGGGTTTTATCCCAAACCATAACCTTTATGGTGTCATTTCAACGGATCACGATGGTGCTCTTTTTAGTGTAAAAGCGGTAGTCTCTAAAGCTTTAATCTTTTAAAATATAATGGCAGTTTTATAAATGACACCTTTGATTTTTACCATGTCAAACAAGGTTTCATTACATATCTCAAACACTCCATATTCCTATGGTGTTTTGGGAGATGCAAATCTAGGTGTTTTGCTAAACTTGCAACTCAAATAAATTCCTTTATGATCAAATCTTAAATTATTTATTTTCTTGTTACAATGATTTTCCACTTAATCTTGAAATTCTTTGAACATCTTCAAATATTTCATACTTCTTTCTCATTAAGTGAATATTCACTCAAATTTCCGGAGAAAGCATATGAAGTTGAAAGATTCATCGCTTACGACTACACATAATGGACTACATACATCAACATATATAAATTCCAATAATTTAGTCGTTCGTTCTTCTTTGGCCTTTGAACGAGTTTTAATTATCCCGAGGAAAGTCTCACAAGCGTCATTTGATCAAATCAAAGACTCCAAAAATCCATTAATATGGAGTTTCTTCATGTTTTTCTTTCCAATATAATTTAAACGGTGATGTCACTTTGTAAGTGATCTTTCAATCATTTGTCTTGTGACATTTTAGTATTAGGTTTATGGATGTGATTTCTCCAACTAGATTTGTAAATCATCCATGTTATATGGAATATGGTAATTATTTGAACAATCTTTGTTCTCATAATTCCTGATTTAAATAACAATTATTAAAAAAATCTTGAAGGCAAGCTTTGATGTCAACGAGAAATACAAACAACCGTTTGTTTGTTTTCGATGAACATCATCACATATTATCTTGCTAGTTACTTAGGCCATTATAGTTCATGAATTGTGTTGTTTTGTATGATATTTCATACCAACCAATTCGGTATCCAATACCCAAGAACCACATTGTTTAACAAGCAAAGAATACAGCCATAACATGTATATCATCTACATACCTAAACTGGATATTTCCAGTCTTCGTTTCTACCAAATATATTTTATAGATTCTCTTTCAGCATTTCCTTTTCCTTTTAAAAGAATATATGAACATCAACAGTGGCGCCATATACATGATACATAGTCCAAAGCGTGTATAGTAAAATACTAATACCTTTGGACTTGCACTTTGAAGTAGCACCATCATCAAATGTTTGCGTTCTTTAAAAAAACCATCATTTAGTAATCTTTTAGTGTAGTAAAAACTTTACTTACATCTTCTATTCATCCTTATCATGACAACTTTCATGATTAAGCTAATATAGCTTATAAAGGCGAATAGTGAGTACAATGTTACTTTCCAAAACCTTTTTGGATGATTAGGATGTCTAGCATCTCCAACCTTTGCAAATTCTCACCCAATATGAGAACATATATTATACTCTATCATATTGCAACCAAAAACATTGTTTCATATATCGTTATATATGCCACACATTATGGTTTCTGAAACAATTCTTTCAGCTCCTAGATAACCTCGATATTTAAAACAACTTTTGAATATCAAGAATCATGGAGGGAAACATGATACTTTCGATACTAATATTAGAATTGTCACTCTTGATTTAATACTAATTATTTATTTTCATGGAGTAAACAGAGTTTGCTGAAAGTTTGCAATAGGACTTTAAACTTTAAACTGACACTTAGAACAATACGATACCAGTTCGTAAAGTAAATATCCAAAATTCTATAGTTCTATTATCTCAATTACAACTAACCATAAGGTGATGAACGAATGCCAATGACTACAAAAAATTATGCAAATTCACTTTGATTTAATTTATGATAAATTGAGTTCAACTAATCCAAATTAGACATGAACTCCCACTCAAAAACGACATCCCTCGGGTCTTTTTGGTGATTACATGAACCAAATCCACTACACCAAGTCTGATCATCACGTGAGTCGGTGTAGCTTCAAAGGCGAGCATCTATATGGGCATCATATCAAAAATATGACTCATGCTTAACTTTCGATCCATGTTCTAAGGCCATGTCTGTATATGCTAGGCTCGTCAAGTAAGAATCTTAGTATTCGCGTGTATAAAATTGTCTTACACCCGATGTATGTTCGTGGATTCAAGTACACCCGATCATCACGTGATGTCTTGAAGCGGCAAAACAAAGTCGTTGCATACTTAAGGGAGAACACATTTTTATCTTGATATCTAAATGAGGGATCATCTTATAATGCTACTAAAGCGCCAAACAAGCAATATAAGATGCAACAAACATCATATGTGTGATGACCCACAAGTATAGGGGTGTATCGTAGTACTTTCGATAAATAGGAGTGTCGATCCCAACGAGGAGCAGAAGGTGCTGAACAGTGGTATGGAGCAGGAAATCCCTGTGAATACTTAACAAACGGATTTTTAGTGGTTTTCTGACAAGGCAACAAAACAAAGAGCAAGTAACAGAAGTAACGAACAAACAGAGCAAGTGTCCCAATCCTTTCTTAGCAAAGGACAAGCCGGTGGAAATATTTATAAGGACTAAGCGTTCTCGAGGACACATGGGAATTCTGCCAAGTGCTTTCTCTTCAAATAGCTGAGTACTCTTCTTCGGTGTTTGTAAGTGTTGTGTGGATGAACCTGTGCTAACATACCGCCCTTTCTAGGACTAATACATACTTGTGATTAAACCCCGTGCAAACATCTGTAACTACAGGAAAGTAATTAAGATATAAATCTAACCATAGCCTTAAACTCTGAGATCCTACGCTCCCTTGTGCAAAGGTGTCCTAACGGGGGTTCAGGTTTCTGTCACTCTGGCAACCCCACAATTAGTAGCCAAATACACAATGCATTCCCCTAGGCCCATAAATGGTGAAGTATCATGTAGTCGACGTTCACATGACACCACTAGAAGAATAGCACCACAACTTAAATACTAAACCATTGAATAATAACTCATCACAGATTCACTACTAACAACATGACTTCTCCCATGTCCTCAAGAACTAAACAAACTACTCACAAGACATCATATGGATCAAGATCAAAGATGATATGGTAATGGATAACAATCTGAACATAAACAATAATCCAAACGGTTCCACCACAAGCATCAACTACAATAGTAATCAACACCAGGAAAGTTTCCCCTAAGAACTAAAGCAATATCAGTGGTGATGATGGTGTTGTAGGGTTCGCAGGATGGAAAACAAAAAATTCCTACGATGGGAACAACTATGTACCAAGATCTATCTACTAGATACAAACAACGGACGGATGTATATCCGTAGAGAACATACCCTTGAAGACCGACAAAGCTTAACGTGTTAAACTCGTGGTTGATGTAGACGATCTCTTGCCGATCTCAAGATCAAGAGGAAGTCCTAGCGCCACAAATCAACAGCGCATCCGTGCTCGCACACACATACAAGACACCGAGCAACCTCCACCTTCTCGCTCCAGCGATGCAGCGGAAGCACAACTCTTTCTTTCCGAATAGCCACCGGGAACATGTATCTCGCTAGTTCGAGACCATGGGGGATAAATTCTAGAGGGGGATAGATTCTTCACGAGGAGGTGTTAGTGAGAAGTGAGGAGGGGTGCCTTTTATAGGGAGAGGGGGGCACCCAAGGGGCCATGCGCCCAGCCATAAGGATGCCCCCTCCCCTCCTTTTATTTAATGCAAACTCTCATTAAATAAAACTCCTTTTATTTATTCAGAATTTTGTCAATTAATTTAATGACAAACATTCACATATAACCCCTTGCTAGTATTTCATTTCACATGCAAAAACACTTTCTGCAATTTCACCCAAAAACCTGTTTCGGTATCTAGTGAAATAAATTCCTGCGCTTGTTATTCTTTCTGGCATGAAACTTTTGCTCCATTTGAATGTCGGTGTCTCTTAAGTGTGCCACCCTACGGTTCATGAATAATGCAGACATGATCGAGACCCCTCTCCGATCAATAATCAGAAGCGGGATCTAGAGACCCATACTGACTCCCACACATTCAACAATGACTTTCTTGTGATCGCTGGAACCTTTTACGCTAGTATCTTAATCCTTTTGTTTTGCAATATATTACATGTCCGAGATTTGATCATCGGTATCTCCATACCTAGTTTGATATCATTACTGACATGCACTCTTTTCTCGTTCCCTGATATAACATTCTAGTGATCAAATCACGTGCTTGCAAGCTAAACAATGTGATATCACCAAGAAGGCCCAGAGTATATCTATCCGTAATCGTGATGAACAAATTCCACTCTCGATCCATGGGCCTCAACATAACACTTTAGTAGTTCTGAATCCATCTTTATTATCACCCAGTTACGGTGTGACATTTGATGTTATCAAGAAACTCTTCCGGTGTTAGTGATTGACATGATATCATGGTCTAAGGATTAGGATCACTTCGTAAGTTGTTATAGCAATATAAACTCAATGACTTTGATCGTAATGCTATACTTCGGATGAATGTTCATCACACCATTACACTAATGTTGTGACCTCGTTATTAACAACATCCAATGTCTATGATCAGGAAACTTTGATCATCTTGTTAATCAACGAGCTAGTTTATCAGAGAGGCATAACTAGGAACTTTCTATTTGTTTATTAAACACACATGTATTAATGTTTCCATATTAATACAATTATAGCATGCAAAATAAACATCTATCATATACTTGGAATACACATAATAAACACTTTATTATTGCCTCTCAGGGCATATTCTCTTCAGTCTCCCACTTGCACTAGAGACAATAATCTAGTTACACAGTGATGTATCTAACACCCATGGAGTTCTGGTGTTGATCATGTTTTGCTCTAGGGAGAGTTTTAGTCAACGGATCTGCTACATTGAGATCCGTATGTACTTTACAAATCTTTATATCTCCATCCTTGACATGTTCACGGATGGAGTGAAACTGGCTCTTGATATGCTTGAAATACTTGTGAGACCTTGGTTCTTTGGCATTGGCAATGGCACCATTGTTGTCAGAATAGATCACCATTGGGTCCAACGCACTTGCAACCACACCTAGTTCGGATATGAACTCCTTCATCCAAACTGCTTCCTGAGCCGATTCCGAAGCAGCAACATATTCGGCCTCCGTTGTTGATCCCGCCACCACGGGTTGTTTGGAACTTGTCACATCCCAAAATTTTCCAAATTTTGAAATGTGAAAAATAAATAAACAAAATAAACAATTGTTGAAATTTAGGGTGAAAAGAAAATTTTTGTTTCAAAATGCAAACATCAAAACCCTTACTGAACAAAATTTGAATAAAATGGAATCCAACAAATTTCAATCAAGTGAAATGCATTCATCAATAAATGTATCTTGAAATTTAAACACTCGTAAAAAGTTAAACCAAGACCCTAAAACCCCAATGGAAGAAAATCATTTCCAAGATCTCTCTAAGCCTATGGATTTGATCCATATAAAAGTTTGGCAAAAAACATTTATAAATGATCAAAAAGGATAAACAAAAATATTATAAAACCATAGAAATTGATTTCATCTAATTTTGAGCCATGGATAAAAACTTATGAATTGAATAAGTTAAAGGAAATAATTTCCATGTGTAATAAAGCTCCTATCTAAATACATGCCAAATATTGAGAAAAATAATCCTAAAGGATTTAAAAATATAAACAAATATTAAATAAAATTATACAAATTGGAATCACCAATTTTGGATCTATAAATAAAAAGATATGGATTTTATAAGATAAAGAAAGAATTAAATAAATAGGGAATATTTAAAAGCCAAATTAAAACTTGGCCAAATCCATAAACAAATAAAAGTTTATTGAATAATAAAAGGAGTAAAATATTATTTAAATAAAATTATAAGGATTGAATAATATCTAATGAAGACAAATTGCCTAAACCAAATAATAAATTCCAAAGGAAATATTTAGAAGACAATTTAAAACTTGAATTAAATCCATAAGCAAATGGAACAAATATAATTCAAATCCAAATAAAATGAAGGGATAAAGAATAATCAAATAAAAGTATATGGGAGTAAACCATATTCTAATTATATTTGAATAAAGATAAAATCCCTAAAGTAAATGATTAATTAAATCATGGGAAAATAATAATTGGAATTTTCCCAAGTGGAATAAAAGTTATTTAATTAACTTAAATGGAATAAACAAGTCATTTGAATAAAATTTATATGGATTTAAAACCATATTTGATTTTATTGAATAAAGAAAATTGCCCAATTTAATTGATTAATAAATCATATTAAAAATATTTCAAATAATTCAAAGTGAATTATTTAACACCCTATTGAATAAATAAAACCTACTGAAAAAGGTTTGGTGAAAATTAGAATTTAAATAAGAGTTTGAAAATATAATTTAAATCCTATTCAAATAAAGGCAAGTGCCTATTTTAAATAAATAATAAACAATAAATGAATAAAACAATTATTCTAAAATGGACTTTAAATACATATTTAAAACAGTATAGAAACATACTGAATATTTGGAAAAGTTTTGAAAAAGGAATGTGAATTCAAATGGTAGTTTGAAGTCAAATCAGAAAATGAAAACAGAAAAAGAAAAAAGAAACAGAATAAAAAAAGGAAACGAACCAAATTTCAAATTCAACGGCCCAACTAAGCCCAGCGAGCCCACTTCTTCTCTCCCCGCAGAAAGCGTTTCGCACCGCAGCATGCACCCGTGCAGCCACTGACTACGCGACCCCACGCGACACCCTTTCTCTCGCTAACGCCCACGTCCCACCTGCGAGTCGTCTTCCCCACCCGTGGAACCGTACCTTCCCCTCACCTCACTGCCGTTTCTGCCGCTGATTCTCTGCGCCAATTCGCGTTACTGCATCCATAATTCTCCCTGCGACTATGCCGTACTTAATCGCTCTCCTCTTCTCCCCATTTCCCCTAACTCGCCCATCCCTCTCTGACCCACGGCTGCTCGGATTTTGAGCCCCACCACCACTGCCTCCGACGACCTTTCTGGTCGATTCCGGCGAGCACGAACCTCCCCACTGTCCCTGCTTCACACGATCTTGTTCGCCAGCACCATGCGCACTTGCTAGTGCCTCGCACTCGACCGCGCGTGCCTCGAATCCTCGGCTCTGTCCATGTCTAAGCTCCACCGACGATAAGCTCGACTCCGACGAGCCGTAGCCAACGACCTCGTGTGCCCCTTGCTCACTGGTGAGTGTTTCCGTGATCCTTGAACCCGTGTGCATCTTCCTGACGCGTTGCTTTGCTCGCTTGCATTCCAGAGACTAGCCTTCGACGAAGCCGTGCGTGACCCGACGATAGCAACCTCTTCGGCGAGCAATCCTCGACGCTATCGTGCGCCCCCTGCCCAACGACGAGCACCTTGAGCACCATCGCGCCTCTGCGATCTCAATAAGCATCATCCCTAACCCCTTACCCTCTAGAATCGCCGTAACACCCCTGCCAGAGCACGCCGTTGCCGTCCGCCGCCCCAGCACCGCCCACCTATGGTCAAGATGATTTGGGATGTTAGATCTGGATCGAATGTGTGAGATTAGAACTAAACCGAAGAGGTATCGTGTGTTGTGTGCCCTGTGATGCACTTTAGATCCAACATGCTATGTTAGCCAATCCAGACGAAACGGTATCAGCCAGTAGAATCATGACGCTTGGCATGTGTTTCGATTTAAAAACAGAAACTATCCTATTAGATGTTTGAATTTGTAAATTCCATAAATTTTAATCCACATCCAAAATTTGCAAATTTGATATCAATGGAATCAACAAAAAGAATACTTTCCAACCATGCCCTTTGTTTAATGATTTGCTTTTGTAAAATTGGTTGTTTTTGCAGAAACATGTATAGGCATAATTTGAGTATAAAAATTATTCTATAAATGATTTTAGGGTAAAATCTTTTGTAAATGGTTTGTTTTGAACCTACTGACCATAGAAACCAACTTTTGGATTTGAAAACATATTTTGTGATACTAAGGAATAAATCTTTGAATAAAAGCATTTCTAGTTAAATAATAATGTTGTTTATGTTTGAAAAATACTTTTTGAGTAAAACCTTTGGAAAATGATTCAATTTAAACTCTCTGACCCTAATCACCAAGTTTTTGGATTTAAAAATATATTTGGTGAACCCTATAAAATTATTAATTTGTTTAAAGACATTTCCAACAAAATAAAATATTGCTTTGATTTACTATAGTTTTAAGTGAAACCTTTTGTAAATGGAATTGTTTTAAAACACTTTTGACCATAAACACTAACATTTGTGTTTAAAAATATATTTGTCAAACACTACTTTGATTTAAATCATTTCTAGCAAAACAAAAATGATTTAAATGGCCATTTTCACTAACTCAATTTTAAAATGGTTTTGCCACTTATATAAATGACCAATAGGTGTTTCACAATGTTTATAGCCTATTAGAAACCACCTTTCCAAATAAAACAATATTTTTGCATGCTTGCATGCATTGCTTTGTTTTATTGTTTTATGTGATGAATTGTTTGAATGCTAGTTTGAATATTTGCTTGCTTGATTGAATTTTAGTGAACTTTGAAGAGTGTGACCATTGCAAGATCAAGGAGTGAACTTATATTCTCTACTAAAAGGGCAAGAGGTGATTCATACTCTTTGTCCTATTATTTTCACTATGCATTAGTGATATTTTGAGTAGGACTTGCATGGAATTTTTACTAAGTATGCTATGCCATGGGAAATCCTAGTAGATGATGCCTTAGTAGAATTTTCCCTAAGTTAAGGTCCCTACTACTATCATGCTTAGCTTAGCTAGTAGAAAACAAGGGTGGATTATATTCATGCTATGAAATATTTCTAAGTCAAGGACTTGTGTTTTGTTTAATAAAACAACTATGTGAATGAATCACTTGGGTGGAATGGAAAGAATGGTTTGTGTTGAGTGGTTACATAGGGCCCATATTTATGGCTTACCCTAGTGTATCTCACTTGTGGAATGCCACCCAGGAACAAAGAGATTTGAGATGTCAAATGTTGAGAAGCTTCAAGTGCATCCACTTGGCATTATGGGCTCTGCCTGGATCATATAGGTTGCAATAACTTAGTCAGATGGATAGTTGGTGGTAGGGGGTGATAGGTTTGGAGCACGTCCATTTTGGTCTAAGGGAAGGCTTCTGAAAGATCTTGTCTTGATGCATGTCGAGTCTTGTGGGGAAAGTGCACCACCTCTCGAGAGAGTAAAATCAAAGTACTTAGCCGTGTCCCCAGCAATGGACAATTTGAGCATCAAGACATGGAAGCTATCAAGGATCTCCTCATACCAATTTCTAAGCTAAAAACTTGTGGTTGAACAAGGGTAAAGGTTAACCAATATTCATTGGTTGTTCCTTGGGTGATTTTGACAAATAAAAACTTAGTGTTTTCAAATGATAAGGAAAATCTATTTTGAGCAAAGCAAGCCTAAGCTCCACTTAGCCAAATGCATATAGATGATAGATACCACTATTCTACCTTAGTATCACTTGCCAATACAATTCAAATGTATTGACCCTTGTGGCTATAACTTATTATGTTGCAGGTTTATTTGATGTTAATGAAGTGTGTTGAATAGGATTACAAGTCTACAACCAACATGATTGCCTGTGGCACTTTGAAGATGAAGGACTCCATGCTATAGTTATTTCTGCTGCATTGTAATGAGATAGCCAAATGAGCTATGTAAGATGTAATGAATTATTTTATTCCTGGTTATAAAGTTGTATTATGACCTTTGTTTCTTGATATTACATCTTAAATGTGGATGTTAGCTATTGATCTAGGGACTAGCATTGTAAACACAGGGATCTCTACCTTATTAAAGGTTGGGACCTCTATAGATGATATCAGAGCACTGTGTTGCCTGTAGGATTGTAACCCTAGGATTGGAAAAAAACCTTAGAAAAATAGGAGTTGTATTTGTTCCAAAACTTATTTACAAACAATCTTGTAAACTCTTTCCTCAACCCTTTTGTTTTGGATCTACATATCTTCTATTTCAAATTGATGGACAAAGCCGACACCATGAGCAAAGACTTCAACATGAGCAAAGGACTTCACCAACTCAAATGACTTCAACTTCAACAACACTAATGACCTCAACTTTAGTTTCACCAAGGATTTCAACTTGGACATCACAATGGAATATAAGTGAGACAAGAAATATTACTCAAGACTTGAAGACTAAGGAAACACAACTTAGAAGGAACCATCATCACCTTTGAAATTTAGTGACCAAGATACAAGAATTTTTTCAAGGAAGCCATGATCTCATTCATGAAGAAACAACTAAGAAGAATGGAATGATCTCAAGAAAACCATATAGTTGGACCACCATACTAATATTTAGTTTAGATCAAACACTCCAACTTATGTGGTGTAGCAAAAAATGTTTTGTTGCCTAAAAATGTGTTTAAACCTTGTTGTTTGAGTGGAATGTTTATTTCTGATTGCTTGCACATTGCTTGTGTGAATTGTTGTGTGTGATTAGACTTCTTCCTCTAGAAATATTTTGCCTATTCTAATCCCAATCCAACCCAAACATATGACTTCTCCAATAAACTCCAACATCAAGAATGGTGACAACAACAACCAAGAGATGCTTCTAGCAACCCAAGCCCAGTTGAATCAAGTGACAACTCAGTTTTTAGCCAACAACAATGAGTTAGACCCAACCATGCAAAAGTTTTTGGAAATACAATCCCAATTGTTGCAAAGGATGACCAATCAAATGATCAACATGATAAGCAACTCTTCCCAAGGAGTTTGTGACAACAATGATGTCAAGGATGATATTATAGAAGGAACTCAAGCTTGCAATAATTGTGGAGACATAGGACACACTTCCAAAGAACATATGGATCAATGCCCTAATTGTAAAGAGAAACACCCAACTAAACAATGCCCCACATCTCAAGTGACTTGTTTCCTATGTGAAGGAAATGATCATGTCCCTATCCAATCCCCCATCTATCCTATAGTTCAATAAATGAAACATCATGGAATGCATCAAATGTTTGGAAACCTCCATAAGGGAACAACTTCTACCAAGAAGGATGAAGGCAAAGTTAGAACCATACCTCATAGAGCCATACCCAAAGTGAACACAAAGTGTTGCTACACTTGTGGAGAAGAAGGCCATATCTCTAGTAACTGCCCCAAGAAGAGAGAAAGATTTCCCACCTTTGAGGTGATATATGAATAACATGAACTAGAAGAACTCCTAGCTTTGGAGAGACCCAAGAAGAAGAAGGACAAAATCCAAGTGCAATGTTACAATTGCAAAGAGAAGGGACATTATGCCAGTGATTGCCCAGAAAAGAAGAAGAACCAAGGAAACAAACAAGAGGCAATGATACCAAAGGAAAAGAAGGATATTATCCAAGTGATGTGTTTCAAATGCAAAGAGCTAGGCCATTATGCAAACAAGTTCCCAGAAAAGATACGTCAAGATCCCAAGTAAGCCAAGATGTAATCTAGTCAAAAACCTTTTTAAGGGTGGTAGTACCCTAATTGCCTTGAAGCCAACTTGTAACCTCTAGCGTTCCCAAATCTCGGGACGATATTTCTTTTAAGGGTGGTAGCCTGTCACATCCCAAAATTTTCCAAATTTTGAAATGTGAAAATAAATAAACAAAATAAACAATTGTTGAAATTTAGGGTGAAAAGAAACTTTTTTTTCAAAATGGAAACATCAAAACCCTTCCTGAACAAAATTTGAATAAAATGGAATCCAACAAATTTCAATCAAGTGAAATGCATTCATCAATAAATGTATCTTGAAATTTAAACACTTGGAAAAGTTAAACCAAGACCCTAAAACCCTAATGGAATAAAATCATTTCCAAGATCTCTCTAAGCCTATGGATTTGATCCATATAAAAATTTGTCAACAAACATTTATAAATGATCAAAAAGGATAAACAAAAATATTATAAAACCATAGAAATTGATTTCATCTAATTTGGAGCCATGGATAAAAACTTATGAATTTAATAAGTTAAAAGGAAATAATTTCCAAGGCTAATAAAGCTCCTATCTAAATCCATGACAAATCTTGAGCAAAATAATCCTAAAGGATTTAAAAAGATAAACAAATATTAAATAAAATTATGCAAATTGGAATCACCAATTTTGGATCTATAAATAAAAGAGTGTGGATTTGCTGCCCAGGGGGATAGTTGCCCCCCTTTCATCCACCCTCCCCTTGTGCCTAGAGGTATGTGCTAGCACATAACCACAATGCAATATCAAACAAATAAGTGACTGGTAATGAGTGATTAGAGCTCATGTGTTGCAAGTAATGTGTCAATATGGCTGCTTGCAGGCAACATGACAAATCGCTAGAGAACATAAATGATAACAGTGTCTGCTCGGATGTGTCAGCATAGCCTCGTGTCTTGTAATTTACCAGAAATTTGAACATTCTTATCTACACTTACTTTAGCATTAGGCAAAGTGGTTTAGCCAACATGGCAGCAAGGCAACAGCATAAATAAAAATATCAATTCCCAACATGCATGTACATGGTATGTATAGTATACTAACATGAAGACAAAGGGGCATATTTCAATGAAAAGTGGAAGCAATGCATGTGCATTGTGTGTCCTGTCCTACTAGGATGTACGTAGACAAAAGAATCTTATAAAGAACATAACCTATGTAGAATAAACTAAGTAGATAGGAACAAATCTTGAAATAGCTTATCGTATGATGGACAAGAGGGGGGCAGCTATCCCCCTTGGTAGCACAATATTTTCCATAAATAAAAAGATATGGATTTTATAAGATAAAGAAAGAATTAAATAAATAGGGATTATTTAAAAGCCAAATTAAAACTTGGCCAAATCCATAAACAAATAAAAGTTTATTGAATAATAAAAGGAGTAAAATATTATTTAAATAAAATCATAAGGATTGAACAATATCTAATTTTATTTAAATGAAGACAAATTGCCTAAACCAAATAATAAATTCCAAAGGAATTATTTAGAAGACAATTTAAAACTTGAATTAAATCTATAAGCAAATGGAACAAAGATAATTCAAATCCAAATAAAATGAAGAGATAAAGAATAATCAAATAAAAGTATATGGGAGTAAACCATATTCTAATTATATTTAAATAAAGATAAAATCCCTAAAGTAAATGATTAATGAAATCATGGGAAAATAATAATTGGAATTTTCCCAAGTGGAATAAAAGTTATTTAATTAACTTAAATGGAATAAAAGAGTCATTTGAATAAAATTTATATGAATTTAAAACCATATTTGTATTTATTTAATAAAGACAACTGCCCAATTTAATTGATTAATAAATCATATTAAAAATAATTCAAAGTGAATTATTTAACACCCTATTGAATAAATAAAACCTAATGAAAAAGGTTTGGTGAAAATTAGAATTTAAATAAGAGTTTGAAAATATAATTTAAATTTAAATCCTATTTAAATAAAGGCAAGTGCCTATTTTAAATAAATAATAAACCATAAATGAATAAAATAATTATTCTAAAATGGAAATTTAAATACATATTTAAAACAGTATAGAAACATACTGAATATTTGGAAAAGTTTTGAAAAAGGAATTTGAATTCAAATGGTAGTTTGAATTCAAATCAGAAAATGAAAACAGAAAAAGAAAAAAGAAACAGAATAAAAAAAGGAAACGAACCAGCCCAGCCCAACCAGGCCCAACTAAGCCCAGCGAGCCCACTTCTTCTCTCCCTGCAGAAAGCGTTTCGCACCGCATCATGCACCCGTGCAGCCACTGACTATGCGACCCCACATGCACATCCTCTCTCTCGCTGACGCCCAGGTCCCACCTGCCAGTCGTCTGCCCCACCCGCGGACGTTCCATCCCCTCACCTCGCTGTTTTTTCTGCCGATGATTCTCTGTGTCAATTCGCGTTATTGCGTCCATAATTCTCCCTGCGACTATGCCGTACTTAATCGCCCTCCTCTTCTCCCCATTTCCCCTCACTCGCCCCTCCCTCTCTGCCCAAGGGCTGCTCAGATTTTGAGCCCCACCACCACTGCCTCCGACGACCTTTCCGGTCGATTCCGGCGAGCACGAACCTCGTTAATGTCCCTTCTTCACACGATCTTGTTCGCCAGCACTATGCGCACCCGCCAGTGCCTCGCACTCGACCGCGCATGCCCCGAATCCTCGATTATGTCCATGTCTGAGCGCCACCGACGATAAGCTCGACTCCGGCGAGCCGTAGCCGATGACCTCGTGCCCCCCTTGCTCACTGGTGAGTGTTTCCGTGATCCTCGAACCCGTGTGCATATTACTGACGTGTTCCTTTGATCGCTTGTGTTCCAAAGACTCGCCTCCGACGAAGTCGTGCGTGACCCGACGACAGCAACCTCTCGGCGAGTAATCCTCGACGCTATCGTGCGCCCCCTGCCCAACGACGAGCACCTTCAGCACCATCGTGCCTCTACGATCTCAGTAAGAATCTTCCCCACCCCCTTACCATCAGGAGTCGCTATAACTCCCCTGCCAGAGCGCCACCGCCGTCCGCCGCCGCAGCATCGCCCACCTATGGTCAAGATGATTTGGGCCATTAGATCTGGATCGAATGTGTGCGATTAGAATTAAACCGAAGAGGTATCGTGTGCTGTATGTCATACGATGCAATTTAGATCCAACGCGCTATGTTAGCCGATCCAGAAGAAACGGTATCAGACAGTTGAATCATGACGCGTGGCATGTGTTTCGATTTAAAAACAGAAACTATCCTATTATATGTTTGAATTTGTAAATTCCATAACTTTTGATCCACACGTCCAAAATTTAAAAACTTTATATCAATGGAATAAGAAAAAATAATACTTTCCAACCATGCCCTTTGTTTAATGATTTGCTTCTATAAAATTGGTTGTTTTTGCAGAAACATGTGTAGGCATAATTTGAGTATAAAAATTATTCTAAAAATGATTTTAGGGTAATTTTTTTTGTAAATGGTTTGTTTTGAACCTATTGACCATAGAAACCAACTTTTGGATTTAAAAACATATATTGTGATACTAAGGAAAAAATATTTGAATAAAAGCATTTCTAGTTAAATAAAAATATTGTTTATGTTTTAAAAATACTTTTTGAGTAAAACCTTTAGAAAATGATTTGAGTTAAACTCTATGACCCTAATCACCAAGTTTTTGGATTTAAAAATATATTTGGTGAACCCTATAAACTTATTACTTTGTTTAAACACATTTCCAACAAAATAAAATATTGCTTTGATTTAAAAATAGTTTTAAGTGAAACCTTTTGTAAATGGAATTGTTTTAAAACACTTTTGACCATAAACACTAACATTTATGTTTAAAAATATATTTGTCAAACACTTGAAATTATTACTTTGATTTAAATCATTTCTAGCAAAACAAAAATGATTTAAATGGCCATTTTCACTAACTCAATTTTAAAATGGTTTTTCCACTTATATAAATGACCAATAGGTGTTTTACAATGTTTATAGCCTATTATAAACCACCTTTCCAAATAAAACAATATTTTTGCATGCTTGCATGCATTGCTTTGTTTTACTGTTTTATGTGATGAATTGTTTGGATGCTAGTTTGAATATTTGCTTGCTTGATTGAATTGTAGTGAACTTTGAAGAGTGTGACCATTGCAATATCAAGGAGTGAACTTATATTCTCTACTAAAAAGGTAGGTGGTGATTCATACTCTTTGTCCTATTATTTTCACTATGCATTAGTGATATTTGAGTAGGACTTGCATGGAATTTTTACTAAGTATGCTATGCCATGGGAAATCCTAGTAGATGATGCCTTAGTAGAATTTTCCCTAAGTTAAGATCCCTACTACTATCATGCTTAGTTAGCTAGTAGAAAATAAGGGTGGATTATATTCATGCTATGAAATATTTTTAAGTCAAGGACTTGTGTTTTGTTTAATAAAACAACTATGTGAATGAATCACCTGGGTGGAATGGAATGAATGGTTTGTGTTGAGTGGTTACACAGGGCCCATATTTATGGCTTACCCTAGTGTATCTCACTTGTGGAATGCCATCCAGGAACAAAGAGATTTCATATGTCAAATGTTGAGAAGCTTCAAGTGCAGCCACTTGGCATTATGGGCTCTACCTGGATCATATAGGTTGCTATAACTTAGCCAGATGGACAGTTGGTGGTAGGGTGATAGGTTTGGAGCGCGTCCATTTTGGTCTAAGGAAAGGCTTCTGAAAGATCTTGTCTCGATGCATGTCGAGTCTTGTGGGGAAAGTGCACCACCTCTCGAGAGAGTAAAATCTAAGTACTTAGTCGTGTCCCCGGCAATGGACAATTTGAGCATCAAGACATGGAAGGTATCAAGGATCTCCTCATCCCAATTTCTAAGCTAAAAACTTGTGGTTGAACAAGGGTAAAGGTTAACCAATATTCATTGGTTGTTCCTTGGGTGATTTTGACAAATAAATAGTGTTTTCAAATGATAAGGAAAATCTATTTTGAGCAAAGCAAGCCTAAGCTCCACTTAGCCAAATGCATGTAGATGATAGATACCACTATTCTACCTTAGTATCACTTGCCAATACAATTCAAATGTATTGACCCTTGTGGCTATAACTTATTATGTTGCAGGTTTCTTTGATGTTAGTGAAGTGTGTTGAATAGGATTACAAGTCTACAACCAACATGATTGTGTGTGGCACTTTGAAGATGAAGGACACCATGCTATAGTTATTTTTGCTGCATTGTAATAAGATAGCCAAATGAGCTATGTAAGATGTAATGAATTATTTTATTCCTAGTTATAAAGTTGTATTATGACCTTTGTTTCTTGATATTTCATATTAACTGTGGATACTAGCTATTGATCCAGGGACTAGCATTGTAAACACAGGGATCTCTACCTTATTAAATGTTGGGACCTCTACAGAACTCCTCCAACTAACCGCTCCACCATTCATGAGAAATACGTATCCGGATTGAGACTTAGAGTCATCCAGATCGGTGTCAAAGATAGCATCGACATAACACTTAGCGACGAGCTCTTCTTCACCTCCGTATACAAGAAACATATCCGTAGTTCTTCGCAAGTACTTAAGGATATTCTTGATCACTATCTAGTGTTTGGAACCTGGATCCAATTGGTACCTACTAGTCAAACTAATAGCATGTGCCACATCCGGTCTTGTACATAGCATGGCGTACATTATAAATCCTATGGCTGAAGCATAGGGGACTTTGTCCATTATGTCTCTTTCTTCCGCTGTAGCCGGACTTTGAATCTTACTCAATGGCCTGCCTTGCAACATAGGTAAGAACCCCTTCTTACTTTCGTCCATTTTAAACTTCTTTAAAATCTTATCAAGGTATGTACTTTGTGATAGCCCTGTTAGGCGCCTAGATCTATCTCTATAGATCTTTATGCCTAATATGTATGACGCTTCACCTAGGTCCTTCATTGAAAATTTGATGTTTAGATAACTTTTAACACTGTTTAAAAGACCTATATCATTTCTGATGAATAATATGTCATCCACATATAATATCAGAAATTCCACATTGCTCCCACTCACTTTCTTGTAAATACAAGCTTCTCCATAAGTTTGGACAAATCCAAACTCTTTGATTACCTCATCAAAGCGGAGATTCCAACTTCGTGATGCTTGCTTCAATCCATAGATGGATCGCTGAAGCTTGCACACCTTTTTAACATACTTAGGATCGATAAAACCCTTTGGTTGTATCATATACAACTCTTCTTCAATATTTCCATTGAGGAACACGATTTTGACATCCATCTGCCATATCTCATAATCGAAATATGCAGCAATTGCTAACATAATCCTAACTGATTTTAGCATCGCTACTAGAGAGAATGTCTCATTGTAGTCAACTCCTTGAATTTGTTGAAACCCCTTTGCGACAAGTCGATCTTTATAGACATTCACATTACCCTCAGCATCAGTTTTTCTTTTGAAAATCCATTTATTCTCCACGGCCTTTCGGTCGTGAGGTAAGCCCACCAGGTTCCAAACTTGATTTTCATACATGTATTCCTTCTCGGATTTCATGGCTTCTAACCATTTGTTGGAATCCGGGCTCATCATCGCTTCTTCATACATCGCAGGGTCATCATTTTCATCAACCATGAAATTCATGACAGGATTTCCGTACAGCTCGGGAGTTGCACGCGTCCTGCTAGACCTGCGAGGTTTGGTAGTACTCTCTTTCGGAGTTTCATGATCATTATCATTTGTTCCTTCTTCAACTGGTGAAGCCAACTCCGGAACGACTTCCGGCGCTGCGCTACTCGCCATACTTTGAAGAGAAGGTTCAATAACCTCTTCGAGTTCTACCTTCCGACTACTCACGCCTTTCGCGAGAAACTCTTTCTCTAGAAAGGATCCATTTTTGGTAACAAAAACCTTGCCCTCGGATCTGTGATAGAAGGAATACCCAATTGTTTCCATAGGGTATCCTATGAAGACGCATTTTTCCGCTTTGGGTTTGAGTTTATCCGGTTGAAGTTGCTTCACATAAACATCGCATCCCCAAACTTTAAGAAATGACAGCTTAGGTTTATTTCCAAACCACAATTCATACGGTGTCTTTTCAACGGATTTAGATGGTGCCCGATTTAAAGTGAATGCAACAGTTTCTAGTGCATAACCCCAAAATGACAACGGCAAGTTCATCAGACACATCATAGATCGAACCATATCCAATAAAGTACGATTACGATGTTCCGACACACCATTTCATTGTGGTGTTCCGGCAGGTGTGAGTTGTGAAACAATTCCACACTCTTTCATGTGAGTGCTAAACTCGTAACTTAGATACTCACCTCCACGGTCGGACCATAGAAATTTGATCTTTCTATTACGATGATTTTCCACTTCACTCTGAAATTCCTTGAACTTTTCAAGGGTTTCAGACTTGTGTTTCATCAAGTAGATACAACCATATATACTCAAATCATTCGTGAAAGTAACAAAATAACGATATCCACCTTGCGCCGACAAACTCATTGGACCACATACATCAGAATGTATGATTTCCAATAAATCTGTCGCCCGTTCCATTGAAACGGAAAACGGTAGTCATCTTGCGCATAAGGCATGGCTCACATATATCAAATGATTCAAAATCAAGTGATTCCAAAAGTCCATCTGAATGGAGCTTCTTCATGCGTTTAACGCTAATATGGCCTAGACGGCAGTGCCACATATATGTGGATATATCATCATTAAGTTTAATTCTTTTAGCATCAACATTATGAATATGTGTATCACTATTATCGAGATCCAACAGAAATAAACCATTCATCATTGGTGCATGACCATAAAAGATTTCATTCATATAAATAGAACAACCATTGTTCTCGGATTTAAATGAATAACCACTTCGCATCAAACACGATCTAGATACAATGTTCATGCTTAGTGCAGGCACCAGATAACAATTATTCAAGTTTATTACTAATCCCGACGGTAAGTGGAGAGGTAGCGTTCCGACGGCGATCACATCAACACTTGATCCATTGCCGACACGCATCTTGACCTCACCCCTTGCTAGCTGTCGCTTGTTCCGCAGCCCCAGATTCGAGTTACAAATATTAGCAACTGAACCGGTATCAAATACCCAGGTGCTACTGCGAGCACTAGTCAAGTACACATCAATAACATGTATATCATATATACCTTTGTTTTCCTTGCCGGCCTTCTTATCTGCCAAATACTTGGGGCAGTTGCGCTTCTAGTGGCCAGTCCCCTTACAATAGTAGCACTCGGTATCAAACTTAGGTCTAACTCGGGGTTTCTTTTCAGGCACGGCAACCGACTTGCCACCCTTACTTCCCTTCTATTTTCCCTTCTTATCTTTCTTGAAACCAGTGTTCTTATTGATCATCAACACTTGATGTTCTTTCTTGATCTCCACTTCTGCAGTTTTAAGCATTGATAGAAGCTCGGGGAGAGACTTCTTCATGCCTTGCATATTATAGTTCATCACGAAGCTCTTATAGCTAGGTGGCAGAGACTGCAGAACACGATGGATTCCTAAGTCAATGGGAATCAATATTCCCAAGGACACAAGCTTATCGGCGTAACCAGACATCTTGAGTACATGATCACTTACGGAGATGTGCTCTTCCATCATGCAGCGAAAGAACTTTTCTGAAGCATTGTAGCTCTCTACAGCAGCATGTGTGTTGAAAATCATTTTCAACTCACCCATTGTATCAAATGCATTGACGTTTTCGAAACGCTTTCGAAGTTCCGGCTCTAGCACATACAATATGCCGCAATGGACTAAGTTGTGGTCCTCCTGATGAGTCTGATAGACATTCTTCTCCTTGTCAGGGGCATCATCGAAAGGTGGGGGGCCTAGCGGCGCTTCTATCACATATTGCTTTTGTGCAGCAGAGAGGAGAATCCTCAAATTCACGGCCCATTCGGTAAAGTTGCTACCGTTCATTGCAAGTTTCTCTTTCTCCATGAACACATTGAAATTAAAAGCAGGTGGTGCCATCTACAACAGAATTTGTAAAGTTTAGACTAAGTTTATGATAGATTGAGTTCAACTAATCCACATTACGAATGAACTCCCACTCAAAAACGACATCCCTCGTGCCTTTTTGGTGATTACATGAACCAAATCCATTACACCAAGTCTGATCATCACGTGAGTCGGTGTAGCTTCAAAGGCGAGCATCAAATGGGCATCATATCTACTATATGACTCATGCTTAACCTTTCGGTCCATGTTCCGAGGCCATGTCTGTACATGCTAGGCTCGCCAAGTTAGAACCTTAGTATTCGCGTGTGTAACTGTCTTACACCCGAAATATGGTTGTGGATCCAAGAACACCCGATCATCACGTGATGTCTTGGAGCGACGAAAACATAATCGGTGCATACTTAAGGGAGAACACATTATTATCTTGATATTTAAATGAGGGGTCATATTATTATGCTAATAAAATGCCAAACAAGCAATATAAGATGCAATCAAACATTTCATGTTTGTAAGTGGAATGATATGGTTCCCGCATATGATCTCCATCATGTGCACCGTGGTATGATCACTATCATACCTCTATGTGTAAGGCCAAGGTCTATGGAACTTACACGTTATGTGTGTTTTAAGAGTATCATCTCATACTTTTACTTACAACATCATCATATCATAACACTAGCCCAGCAACAATCTAAACTAGACGCCTCTAATTTATCCATTGCAAGTTTTACGTGGCTTAGGGCTTTCGAAGATAGAACCGTTCATACCTACGAACATGAACCACAACGAGGATAACCAAATTATTGACAACTCGTTGCAAATTAGATATTGACTATAGTAGGAGAGACAGACACCCGTTAGCCACTTATGCAAACTAGTTGCATGTCAAGCATGGAATATGTCTCATGTGCGAGGACATGTAAAGTTTGTCCGGGCCGCATCATCCCACTATGCCACCAATTTCCAAAATACAACTAAGAAGCAACAACATGATCAGCATCGCCCACATACTCATATGTGTACTACCCGTGTAAATCATCTACGCATAGAACCGGCTCTGATACCACTGTAGGGTTCGCAACATAGAAAACAAAAAATTCCTACGATGGGAACAACTATGTACCAAGATCTATCTACTAGATACAAACAACGGGCGAATGTATATCCATAGAGAACATACCCTTGAAGACCGACAAAGCTTAATGAGTTAAACTCGTGGTTGATGTAGACGATCTCTTGCCGATCTCAAGATCGAGAGGAAGTCCTAGCGCCGCAAATCAACAGCACATCCGTGCTCGCACACACGTACAAGACACCGAGCAACCTACGCCTTCTCGCTCCAGCGGAAGCACAACTCTTTCTTGCCGAATAGCCACCGGGAACATGTATCTCGCTAGTCCGAGTCCATGGGGATAAATTCTAGAGGGGGAGAGATATCCTTCACGAGGAGGTGTGAGTGAGAAGTGAGGAGGGGGTGCCTTTTATTGGGAGAGGAGGCACCCAAGGGGCCATGCGCCCAACCACGGGGCTGCTCCCTCCCCTCCTTTCATTCATGTGGGTGGACACTCCACTCACACAAACCCCTTCAATTCCCTCCACTCAAAATCCCACTCAAATTCCTATTAAATTTCCACCAAATTTAATGCAAACTCTCATTAAATAAAACTCCTTTTATTTATTCAGAATTTTGTCAATTACTTTAATGAAAAACATTCAGATATAACCCCTTGCTAGTATTTCATTTCACATGCAAAAACACTTTCTGCAATTTCACCCGAAAACCTGTTTCGGTATCTACTGAAATAAATCCCTGCTCTTATTATTCTTTCCGGCATGAAACTTTTGCTCCATTTGGATGTCGGTGTCTGTTAAGTGTGCCACCCTACAGTTCATGAATAATGCGGACATGATCGAGACCCCGCTCTGATCAATAATCAGAAGCGGGATCTGGAGACCCATACTGACTCCCACACATTCAACGATGACTTTCTTGTGATCGTCGGAACCTTTTACGCTAGTATCTTAATCCTTTTGTTTCACGATATATTACATGTCCGATATTCGATCATCGGTATCTCCATACCTAGTTTGATCTTGTTACTGACATGCACTCTTTTCTCGTTCACGTGATATAACATTCTAGTGATCAAATCACTTGCTTGCAAGCTAAACAATGTGATATCACCGAGAGGGCCCAGAGTATATCTATCCGTCATCGGGATGAACAAATCCCACTCTAGATCCATGGTCCTCAACATAACACTTTAGTAGTTCTAAATCCATCTTTATAATCACCCAGTTAAGGTGTGACGTTTGATGTTATCAATAAACTCTTTCGGTGTTAGTGATTGACATGATCTCATGGTCTAAGGATTAGGATCACTTCGTAAGTTGTTATAGCAATATAAACTCAATGACTTTGATCGTAATGCTATACTTCGGATGAATGTTCATCACACCATTACACTAATGTTGTGACCTTGTTATTAACAACATCCAATGTCTATGATCAGGAAACTTTGATCATCTTGTTAATCAACGAGCTAGTTTATCAGAGAGGCATAACTAGGAACTTTCTGTTTGTTTACTAAACACACATGTATTAATGTTTCCGTATTAATACAATTATATCATGCAAAATAAACATCTATCATATACTTGGAATACACATAATAAAGACTTTATTATTGCCTCTCAGGGCATATTCCCTTCAGGTGCTGGTGGAGATGATGGTGTGGATGATGATGATGATCCCGATGAAGCCTAACTTGATGACGATGTTGATGGCGACGGTCTCCCCTCTCCGGGAAGGAATTCCCCCGGCAGAAATATATCTGCCGGAGAGATCTTTCTCTCTCGGTGTTTTCCGCCCTAGAGGCGGCAGAAATCTATCTGTGGTCACTCCCCGAGCCTTAGGGTTTCGAAGGGAAGATATAGGCGAAGGGGCGGAGTCGGAGGCCGCGCAGGTGGGCCACACCTACCCTAGGCGCGGGGTCAGGTGGGACTGCGCCTAGGGGTGTGTGGGCCCCCTAAGGCCCCCCTCTTCGTCCCTCCTTCTGGCTTCCTTCGTCTTCTGGTAAAATAATATGTTTCCATATTTTTCTGGTATTTTTCTGATCTTTGCGAAATTGCACCGAAATGCCTTCTTTTCCATCAGAATCCAGACTCCGACAGTCCATCTTCCAGGAATCATCAAACATGCAAAAACAAAGGGAAAGACATAAGTAACACCTCATAATAAAACAAATATCAATGAATAGAGGTAAATTATGATATAGAAAGGTGATGCAAATTGGGTGTATCAACTCCCCCAAGCTTAGACTTCGCTTGTCCCCAAGCGAATACTAAGCTTAGTAAACATGTCCACAGGTCTATGGAGTGAAGTGTCGATAAAAGAATAGGAACAAGAAGCATCACACTTACCATTGCACAACTCATAGAAGAGAGCAACTCACCATTATATAACTTAGCTTGCAACCAAGTACAACAGTCACAATAGAGATGCATAAAGATAAATCATAATTGGAATTGGCAAACCTTTGTTCTTGGTCAGAGAACACCTGGTAAACAGTTTCACAAAAGCTTTTTGTAGAATTTTCAAAACAGGAACACTCTTTGCTCAAAAAGGTTTTTCACAAGTGGAGGCTTTCAAAGTAATACTCAATAGATAAGAGTTTTGTGCAAACAAGTAAGATAGAGAACATGATTGAATAAATCACCATATGAATGCTTGAAACACAATAACTCAAAAGCTTGCTGGAGAAAGAGAGGAAGTAGGTTTACTGACTCAACTGGTAACTAGGAGAAAGGTCCCTTTATAGAGGGTAGCAGGGATTACAAGTCATAAAGAGCTTCCAAAATATTATGGTACTTACTAGCTTTGAGCCCTCATTGCCCCTATCATAAGCATCTTGAGATGATTAAGGTTAAAGTGAACAAAGATGGAGTATATGCTTGACGAAATATAAGCTGGCAATCTCATGTCCCTTGAATATGAGGGCCACTCCTCATGCATACTCAACTTTGGGCCCAGGTAAGTTCTTGTCATTGTAAGTATATGCATATCATTGAGAACCGCCAACGGGGTACCCCTTGCACATGGTACATGAGCTTTCCCATAACCAAAATGACAAGGCAAGCAGACAATGAGCATCTCAGCGATCTTTTTATTTACTATGTGTATAGCTTTTTATTGAGGATGCTTCATAGATGACTCACTATGGTGATGCTGCAAGTTTCCACCATGATTAAGCATGACTTGCTTAGTCTAGCGGCCCAGGCGTTTCTCTAACACATGATACAAACTCCATGGACTTCACACCGTTGACATCCATAGACAAAAGAGCACGATATCAATTGTATACAGAGTACAAGTGCAATGTTGAAAACGTTCCCCATGACAGCATGGTTCTGCTAATTCCAACGTATAGATGCAAGCATATACAACTTCGATGTTCACAATGGTTCAAGTCTATTAGGGTCAAGTAAATAAAGTGTGCCATCAAGTTCGTGAGAGATTTACTAACTAGTTTTCACATAACAAAATACTTTTTAATTCGAAAGGTAGATGAAGCTTGAGAATTTGCTTGGAATATCAATAATGCTACTAGGTAGATATGGTGGACACAAGTGGCAAAAGTTTTGGGTTCAAATGATTTTAGAAACATGAGAAGTATGCCTTCTCAAAACAGGATTTTGGCTAGCAAGGCTGGGTAGCAAGCAAGAGAGTTGATAGAAACAAGCAAACATATAAGTAATAAAGCCAAACATGCAATCTTCCTTGAAGACACAAAAGAATCTTAAATAAAGAATACTAAGCTTATGAGCCAACAAGAAAGAAAACAAATGATACCAAATACCTGTAACACTGTGTTTGGATGCACAGAATTAAGCTTGGAATTGGGGAATTGGAATTCGAGTCTCTAATTCTGTTGTTTGGGTGCGTGTGGAATTTAGGCCTAGAAACGGAGGCAAATTCCACGCCCCTCACCCTTGTGTGTGAAACGCCACTTCTTCAATACAGAGGTCTCCCCCTCGGAATCTCCTTGGAAACGCACCCGTCCACGCATACTGCTTCGTCCACGAGTAGAATAGGCCTCTCGCTCGGGAGCTCGTGACGGAGAGGGAGACAATGACCGACCTGGAGGAACCGGCGGCTGCTGCACCGGTGAGCCTCTCCCTGCCCTATTCTCTCCCCCTTACCTGCCATCCTATTCCTCTCCCCTTCCTCCTACAAGGCCATCTCGTCAGGCACATGTCCGTCCCCTCCCTTGAACCAGCCCCTAACACTAGATCGATCGGGCGGCGGGAGGAGTACTGCAGCCTCACCCTGGACCTCCCCAATCCAGTCTTGTACGATGAAGTGATGCTTTTGTACCCATCGATATTCCTCCTGTCGAGATTCTAGAGCAGAGCATGTAGGGCGGAGGGGATGAAATCGCGGCCATGTTGTTCTCTCGACGGGGGCGCAGCAGGTCACTGCGCGAGCGCGTCCGACCGGATTTGGAGGAGGTGGATACTGGTGTTGGAGATATGCCCTAGAGGCAATAATAAATGTAGTTATTATTATATCTTTGTGTTTATGATAAATGTTTACATTCATGCTATAATAGTATTAACAAGGAAACATTGATACTTGTGTGATTTGTAAACTTAATTTGAAGTCCCTAGTATAGCCTCTATACTTCACTAACTTGTTGGTTGATAGATGATTGTGGTTTCCCTATCATGAACATTGAGATGTTATCAACAACAAGATCATATCGTTAGGAGAATTATATGGTGGACATACTCCTATAGATAAGCGTAGCATAAAGATCAAGTCATTTTGTCACATCCCAAGATTTTCCAAATCTTGTAATGTGAAAATAAGTTAATAAAATAAAACTTTGTTTGATTTTCAGAGCCAGAAGAAACTTTTGAATTAAAATAGAACCTCAAACCCATTTGAATTAAATAAAATCCTAAACGGATTTAAAAGGATAAACATTTCATAAAAGAAAACAATTGGAAATTGTTATTTAAAAAAAACAATCAAATGAAAAAGATTTGTTTTCAGATGAAATAGAAGTTTATAAATAAAGATTATGTTATGAAGCCAAATTAATCCTTGGTCAAACTTTGGGAATTAAAAACATTTTATGCTAAAATAAAGTAGCAAAGGTTTATTTAAAAATAATAAAGGATTGTTTAAATAAAATAATAGAGATTTAATATCCTATTTATTTAAATAAAAGGTTTTACCATTCTAATTAAAATATCAAAACTTATTAAATTATTTTAAATAAGTTTTCTAAGTAAAGTATATACTCAAATAAAACTTACTGAAATGTTTAGGAAAATGTTTAGAATTCAAATAAGGAGTTTATTAAATAAATCAAAACATATTAAATAAATAAAGGATCCTCTTATTTAAATTAATAAAAGGTTATGAAATATTATTTTAATTAATAATTAGTTTATGTTGTTAAACAGAACCAAAAACACATTACAAATGTTTGAAATTGTTTGAATTATTTTGAATGCTTGAATAATTGTTTAAAATAACAAATCAGGAAATAGAAAAGGAAAAAGATAAAGAATTAGACAGAAAAAAAATAGAACAAAACGAGCAACCCAACCATCTGGCCCAACTCCAGCCCATCTAGCCCAACTTCCCCCCCCCCCGAACCGTTTTTCTCACCGCTGAAACAACCCGTAAAGCCCCTGACAAGTGGACCTCCCCTCATTTCTTTTCCCCACTGACCGATGGACCCCCTCTCCACTGTTCTCCTTCTTCCCCGCGCGAACCACGCCTCTCCCTCCTCGCTGCCGTTGCAGGCCTTGATTCCGCGCGTTTAATTCTCCTTAACGCCGCGTTAAATCCTCGTCGCGGCCACGCCCTTTTAACCGCCTGTTCCTCCTCTCTCGTTCCCCTCAGACTCCTCCCCAAAGCTCGCCCCCAGGCCGCTCCATTTCCTCCCCAAACGTCCTCTACTCCGACGAACTGTCGCAGCAATTCCAGCCAACTCCGACCACCCCTCTGCCTCTACTTCACGCGAGTGGAATCCTCTCGACCTCACGCACCTCCTAGTACTCCCAGTTCGCCCGCAGGTGCGCCAGAACCCCGACTACGACAAACCCCCCCGACGCCGCCGCGTCTGCCTCTTTCTCCGACAAGCCCCACGGGTAAATTCTGGTCGCCCCTCTCCTCCCCGAGAACACGTTGATGATCTCCAAGCTCATACGAACCTAACGGAACTTCCCGTTTGTCTTAGGGCGCCCCCAATCCTCGCCATCGTCAAGCACAGAGCGCCCGTCTGCTTTCTTCTCCGACATCTCCCGTGTGAAACCCAGCCCGCGACTTCTCGTTCACGCACACACCTTCGCCGTGTCCTTGCGCTCCTGACTATGTGTTTTGTTTACCTCCTAGTGATCTGCAGATCGCCCCTCGACAAAGAACTAGAGCACCGCAGCTTCTCCGACGAGCAATTAGCGGCAACCTTGCGCCTCGCGTAGCCAACCCCACCACGAGCATCAGCAGGTCTCTGCGAGCACAGTAAGCCCCGCCAGCCTCCTCGTTTCTGTTTCGCCACCACTATCTGACTGCCGCCGCCGCTGGCTGCGCCACTTTGGTCCAATGAGCCGATCTGGAGGATCTAGTTTGAACGATTACGATTAGATCACTTACTGCGAAGAGGTACGCATTCTGAACCGTGCGATGTGACTTAGATCTAATGGCCTGCAGTGCGTGATCCGCGCGAACCGTTTTTGGCCAATTAGAATATGACGCGTGGCCAGCTCTAGTTTAAAACAGATTTTTGAATCAGAATTATATGCAAACTTCAAACCCCTGTAACTTTCAAACCACAAGTCCAAAAATTACAAACTTTATGCCGTTGGAATCAGCAAGACAAGCCCTAGCCAACCATGCCCTTAGTTTAGCAAATAGTAGCTGTTAGCTTGTTTGAAATTGCAGAAACATTTGTATGCTTGTTATGAATGTAAAAATTGTTTAAAATTGAATTTAGGGTTAAAACCTTTGGCAATTGGATTGATTTGAACCTACTGACCCTAGGAAACACTTTGTGGACACAAAAATGTATTTGGAGAAATTAAGAAATGATTCTTTAATTTAAAACCATTTCTAGTCAAATAGAAATGTAATTTATTCATTGAAAATAATTTTGAAGTAAAACCTTTGCAAATTGATTTGTTGTGACCTTACTGACCCTAGGAACCAAACCTTGGTATTAGAAATGATTTTTGTAAAATTTAGGTTAGATTACTTGACTTAGTCATTTTCTAGCCAAATAAAAAGAATGGTTTTTGTTATAAAAATGTTTATGGAAAGAAAACTTTAAGGAAATGTTTTGGACCAAACCTGCTGACCTAAAAACACCAAGTTTTGCAATGGCAACTCATTGGGTGAAAAACATAAAGTTTTGCTTTGATAAAAATATTTTCACCACATGAAATAATGTTTGGATTTTAAAATGGTTTATGGACTAAAAGCTTTTTGCAAATAACTTTGCCATCTTGGTAAATGACCAATGTGGACCTTACAAAGTTAAAAGCCTAGTGGATACCTCCCTTGTGAATAAAACCATCTTAAGCATGTTCCCATGCATGACTTAGAATCCATTGATTTGTGTGCGTGAAATATTGTTTGAATATTGGTTTGGAATGCTACTTGATACTATGCTTGTTTGAATGATTGTAGTGGAATTAGCAAAGTGTGAGACTAGCAAGATCAAGGAGTAAACCCTCATTCCCTACCAAAAAGGCAAGTTACACTATCATACAAAAGTCCTACTATTTTCATTATACTTAGTGGATTTTGTAAACATGCATGAAAATGTTTTATACTTATGCTATGCTAATCCTAATAGGATTCCCTATACACTCCTTAGTAAAAATATTGAAGTTGTACATGCTTAGCCATGCTATGTTTTGAAAAGAGATACATGTTGAGATTTTACAAAGGTTGAGAAAAGGACTTGTATTTTACATAATAAAACAAGGACTCAATGAACCACCTAGGTGGTGGACACTTTATGTTTTGGAGAAGGTGGCAACAAAAGGAACCATGTATATGGCAATCACTTTGTGTTGTGCTCCAAATGAAAACCACCTAGGAAACTTAGAGATTGAACATGTTTCTCCAATTGTGGCTTTCGTGTACAACCACATGCTATTATGGCTCTGGCTTAGTCAACTACATTAGGAAGAACCATACATTGTCTTTAGTTACCGGACATGGGGATCTGGAATGCTTCATGGGGGCTGAAGACAAGCTAGCAATGATGTATGGAAGGACCTTTTGGAAAGACTTCGTCACACTCTCAGTCTGCCAGTACTCCATCTTGGTGAGCACTAATCCAGTAGGCCACTGGGGGCAACAAGATGGGATTGTGTCATGTGGGTAAAGTGTACTCCTTATGCAGAAGTTAATAAAATCTAAGTACTTAGCCGTGTCCCCGGTTATGGACAATACTGAGCAACTAAAGTTTGAACCATGGGAGATCTCGACATTCCAACTTCTAAAATTAAAAACTTGATGCACTTGGGGGTACCAAGGAATTCAAAGAGATTTGATAAAGCTTGTTGCACTTGGGGTTACCAAGGTGCTCCAGAGCATGATGTACTTGGGGTTACCAAGGAACTCATGAGATTTTGATAAAAACTTGAAGCACTTGGGGTTACCAGGTAGCTCAAGGGATTTTGACAAGGACTTGAATACTTGAGTTTCTACCAAGGAGTTCAAGGTACTTGGAAAAGAGTTTTGACAAAGGACCAAAACCATTTTGAAAAGATAGGATAAAATTTTGCTTTATGCAAATAATTCATAAACTCTACTTAGCCAAATATGCATGTAATGATAGGATCCACTCATATTTACATAAAAGTGAAACTTGCCAATACAATTCAAAATGTATTGACCCTTGTGGCTGTAACTTGAAATGTTGCAGGTTGATTGTTTTCTTATATGAAGATTGTTTGATTGACTAGGACTACAAAGTCTACAACCAACATCTGCTTGTGGCACTTTGAAGATGAAGGACCCATGACTATGTTTATTCCGCTGCAATGTAATGTAATAGCCAAATGAGCTATGTATGATGTAATAAAATTATGTTATTCCTGGTTATATAGTTATAATATGACCTTTGTATCTTGATATTACATCTTAACTGTGGATGCTAGCTATTGATCCAGGGACTAGCATTATAAACACAGGAGGGATCTACCTTACCAGGTTGAGACCTCTACACATTTCAATAGTTCAATTGCTATATGCTTTCTGATACATAGTAACCTAATTCCTTCGACCATGAGATCATGCATATCACCTTTACCGGATGGATGCTTTGATGACATCAAACACCACACCGTAACTGGGTGGCTATAAAGGTGGCATTGAGTGTTCGGAAAGTTTTGGTTGAGACACATGGATCAAGAGTGGGATTTGTCCATCCATAGACAGATAGATATACTCTGGGCCCTCTCGGTGGAATGTCATCCAATTAGCTTGCAAGCATGTGACTGGCTCACAAGGGATCACATATCACGGGAACGAGAAAAGAGTACTTATCGGTAACGAGGTTGAACTAGGTATGCAGAGATACCGACGATCATAACCTCGGATAAGTAAACTATCGTGAGACAAAGGGAAATTGGTATCGTATGTAAGTGGTTCATTCGATCGCAAAGTAATCATAGAAATATGTGGGAGCCATATGAATTTCCAGATTCCTCTATTGGTTATTGTTCGGAGAAGTGTCTCGATCATGTCCGCATAATTCACGAACCGTACGTAGGGAGACACACTTAAGGATTCGACGTTGTTTGAGTAGTTATGGTATTATGAGAAAGAGACCGAATGTTGTTCGGAGTCTCAGATGGGATCCGGGATATCACGAGGTGATCCGGAATGGTCCGGAGAATAAGATTCATATAAGGAAAGTCCCGTTCGGAGTTCGGGAATGATTCCGGTGTTTTCATCGGGAATGTTCTAGAAGGTTCCGGATTGTCCGGCACTCCGGGGGGGAGGGGTACATGAAAGTGTCATTACATATTGGAATGATTGCATCATGTACTAAGTGTTCTTGCTGTCCCAAATAAAGGATTAAATTGAATCCTAAAACAGAAAAGTCAAATGTCCAGTTTGAAAGTCAAACGGCTAAAACAAGAAACTGTGGGAAACAAGCAAGAGGTGGTTGGAACCGACTTGGGGGAGGAGTCCCTCCAAGCCGGCACGCCAACCAAGGCCGACTTGGGGAGGGACTCCCCTCCCCTTGGCCGCCCCTCCCACCTATAAAAGGAGGGGCAGGGCCTCCTCCTCTAGACACACAAGTTCCTATCCTCTAATCTCCGGTTTAGAGCCGTTTTGGTTTAGAGCTTCTAATTGCCCTAGCCTTCGGTTTAGAGCCTTCTAATTGGTGTGTCTAATCTCTAGACCACTAATAGTACTCTCTCATACTCCACCATACTCGCTCCGACTTAAGGCGAAGCCTCATGGATCTCCCTCTACTTCCAGGTACCACGCCGTTGTCTGCCGGAATCGCGAGGAGAGTGCTACAACCTCCGGCCTGATGGAAAAGGGAGAGGAAGGTCTTCGAAAACCGAACGTGTGACCGATCATGGGAGCGCCGAACGCAGCCTTGAAGGATCGTCTACACGATCTTGAGATCGGAAGAGTACGACTACATCACCCACGAGAATCCGCTCTCGTTAAACACTTTGGAATCTTCGAGGTAAGTTATTCCATCGACTCGTTGCTACAATCTAGTAGATAGATCTTGGCTTGTTTGTTTGTATGCGATAGAAAATTTTTGTTTTCCATGCTACGAACCCCTCAAAGGGTATCGAGCCGTGTCTATATGTAGATCATTGCCTGAGGTAGAACACAATGGTCATTGTGGGCGTTGATGCTTTTATTGTCGATTGCTTGTGTACTTTGCATCTTGCGGTATGTTGGGATGAAGCGGCCGGCTAACCTTACATGACATCGTTCATGAGACTTGCTCCACGCTTGACATGCAACTTGTATTGCATAAGTGGCTTTATGGTGCTGTTTCTCCTAGCATAGTTAAGATCCAATTTACAACGGGTGATTAACAATACTAGTATCAATGTTGTGGTTCTTGTTCGTAAGTTAGAACGACACTTATTGAAAGCCCCAAACCACGTAAAATATGCAAAGAAAGTAGAGGCGTCTAACTTTGTTTTGCAGGGTGTGCGATGATGTGATATGGCCATGATTGTGATTATATTTGATGTATGCAATGTTCCTTATTGTAAGTCGGCAACCGGCAGGAGCCATATGGTTGTCTTTAATTTATATTAAGACCCGCGTGTCTATTCAAAGTAGTTGTAATAGTTGAAGCCGGTGGACGACAACCATGGAGTAGAGTCATTGACCTTGATGCAATGCCGGTGATGATGGAGATCATGTTCGTGCTTGAAGATGGAGATCGGAAGCACAAAGAAGAAAGGCCATATCATATCACATATATATTGAATTGCATGTGATGTTAATCCTTTATGCATCTTGTATTGCTTAGTAGACGAAGGTAGCATTATAAGATGATCCCTCATGCACATGAATTTCAAGTCATAAAGTGTTCACCCTCAGTTAGCACCGTTGCTAAAGCTTGTTGTTTCGAAGCACCATGTGATGATCGGGTGTTAGATTCGCAAGTGTATACAACGTGAGCAAGCCAGATTTGCTCATGCGGAAACTAAGGTTTGATCTTGTGAGCCTAGCATGTATGCACATGGTCTCGAACACGGATCACCGAAAGGTAAAGCATGAATCATATAGTAGATATGATGAACATGACGATTGTTCGCCATTGAAACTATATCAACTCTCGTGATGATCGGTGTTGATGTAGTGGATTTGGTTCGTGTGATCACTAAAACAATGTGAGGATATTGTTTTGAGTGGGAGTTCACCTAGATTAACTTTATTAATTAATTTGAACTCAATTTATCATAAACTTAGTCTAAACTATTGCAAATATGTTGTAGATCAATGGCAGCCCTACCATCAATTTTAATGCGTTCCTAGAGAAAGAAAAGTTGAAAAACAATGGAAGCAACTTCGGGATTGGTTCCGCAATTTGAGGATTGTCCTCACAGGTAATTTGACCTATGTCTTTGGATGCACCAGGTGACCCACTGCAGATGATTCTCCGATGAAGTAAAGAATGTTTACCTCGCCGAAGAATCGATTACTCCATAGTTCAGTGTGCTATCTTGTATGGTTTGGAATCGGAGCTTCAGAAAAGGTTTGAGGATTCAGACCCATATGATATTGTCGAGGATCTCAAATTGATTTTTGAGACTCATGCGGCAATTGAAAGCTTTGAGGATTCTGAAAAGTTCTTTAACTACAAGATGGAAGAGGGCAGCTCCGTCAGTGAGCATGTGCTTAAGATGTCTGGGCACGCAAACAAACTTCAAAGCTTGGGTATAGTGATTCCTAATGCTTTGGGGATTTACCGTGTCCTCCAATCACTACCACCAAGTTACAAGAACTTTGTGATGAACTACAACATGCAGAACATGAATAGGACGTTGCCAGAACTCTTTGCCATGTTGAAATCTGCAGAAGTGGAGATCAAGAAAGAGCACCAAGTGTTGTTGGTTAATAAGACCACCAAATTCAAGAAAGGCAAGTCTAATCAAAAGGGACACTTCAAGAAGGGTGGTAAGAAAGTTACCGACGAAGAAGACCAAGGCTGGACCTAAGCACGATACCGAGTGCTTTACCGCAAGGAGAAGGTCATCGAAGCGGAATTGCCCAAAGTACTTGGCGGATTTGAAGAACGGCAACATCAAGAAGAAAGGTATATCGATATACATGTTATTGATGTGTATCTCACTAGTACTGTAGTAGTGCACAGGTATTTGATCTTGGTTCGGTTGCTCATATTTGTAACTCGAAACAGGTGCTGCAGAATAAACGGAAGCTAGCGAAGAACGAGGTTACGATGCGCGTGGGAAACGGATCAAAGGTTGATGTGATCGTGACCGGCACGCTACCCCTTCATCTACCATCGGGATTAGTTTTATACTTAAATAATTGTTATTTGGTGCCTGCGTTGAGCATGAACATTATATCGGGATCTTGTTTATTGCGAGACGGTTACTTGTTTAAGTCCGAGAATAATGGTTGTTCGATTTATATGAGTAATATGTTTTATGCACATGCACCTTTGATAGATGGTCTATTCTTATTGAATCTCGATAGTGGAAATACACATATCAACAACATTGAGGCTAAACGTTTGAAATCAGCGATAATTCGACCTATATGTGGCAATCGTCTTGGTCACATTGAGTGAAACGTATGAAGAAACTCCATTCGATGGACTTCTTGAATCACTTGATTTTGAATCACTTGAAAGATGCGAAGCATGTCCGATGGGTAAAATGACTAAGACTCCATTTTCAGTATGATGGGAGCGAGCTACGGACTTATTGGAAATTATACATACCGATGTGTGTGGTCCAATGAGTGTAGCATCGCGCGGTGGTTATCGTTATGTTCTTACCTTCACGGATGACTTGAGTAGATATGGGTATATCTATTTCATGAAACATAAGTCCGAAACTTTTGAGAAGTTTAAGGAGTTTCAAAGTGAGGTAGAGAATCAACGTAACAAGAAGATTAAATTTCTACGTTCTGATCGTGGAGGTGAATATCTAAGTTACGAGTTTGGCGAGCATTTGAAGAAATGCAGAATACTTTCACAATTGACACCGCCGGGAACACCACAGCGTAATGGTGTGTCCGAACGTCGTAATCGAACTCTCTTAGATATGGTTCGTTCTATGATGTCACTTACAGATTTACCGCTATCATTTTGGGGTTATGCATTAGAAACAGCCGCATTCACTTTAAATAGGGCACCATCTAAATCCGTTGAAACGACACCGTATGAATTATGGTTTGGGAAGAAACCTAAATTGTCGTTCCTTAAAGTTTGGGGATGCGAAGCTTATGTAAAGAAGTTACAGCCGGATAAGCTTGAACCCAAAGCGGAAAAATGCGTCTTCATAGGATACCCGAAGGAAACTATTGGGTATACCTTCTATCATAGATCCGAAGGCAAAATCTTTGTTGCCAAGAATGGATCCTTTCTAGAGAAGGAATTTCTCTCAAAAGAAGTGACTGGAAGGAAAGTAGAACTCGACGAGGTTGTCGAACCTTCTCTCGAAATTGCGAGTAGCGCAAAGACCGAAGAAGTTCTGTGGTGCCTGCACCAATAAGAGGAAGCTAGTGATGGTGATCATGAAACTTGGTTGAAGTTACAGAGCCTCGGAGGTCAACGAGAACTCCTACCACTCCAGATTGGTATGATTCCGTTATGAATGTCATGTTGGTGGACAACACCAATGACCCTGAGACATATGAGGAAGCGATGATGAGCCCAGATTCCAATAAATGGCAAGAAGCCATGAAATCCGAGATTGGATCCATGTACGAAAACCAAGTATGGACTTTGGTGGACTTACGGATGGCGGAAGGTGTCAAGAACAAATGGATTTTCAAGAAGAACAGATGTCGATGGTAATGTTATCATCTATAAAGCTCGACTTGTCGCAAAAGGGTTTCGACAAATTCAAGGAGTTGACTACGATGAGACTTTCTCACCAGATGCTGAAGCTAAAGTCTAAGGATTATGTTAGCAATCGCTGCATATTATGATTATGAGATATGGCAGATGGATGTCAAAACAGCATTCCTCAATGGAGACATTGATGAAGAGTTGTATATGATGCAACCCAAAGGTTTTGTTGATCCTAAAGATGCTAACAAGGTATGCAAACTTCAACGGTCCATCTATGGATTGAAGCAAGCATCCAGTTGGAATCAACGTTTTGATAAGGTAATCAAAAGTTTTGGTTTTATACAAACTTATGGAGAAGCTTGTATTTACAAGAAAGTGAGTGGGAGCTCAGAGCATTCCTAATACTATATGTGGATGACATATTGTTGATTGGGAATGATGTAGACCTTCTTAATAGTGTCAAAGAATATTTGAATAATAGTTTTTCAATGAAGGATCTTGGCAAGCAGCTTACATATTAGGCATAAAGATTTATAGAGATAGATCGAACGCCAAATATCATTGTCAAGAGTACATATTTGGACAAAGTTCTAAAGAGATTTGGAATGGAAGAAAGCAAGAAAGGGTTCTTGCCCATGTTGCTATACGACCTTGAGTAAAACTCAAAGTCCGACATCGGCGAAGATAGAGAAAGGATGAGTAAGACTCTATGCCTCACCATAGGATCTCTAATGTATGCCATGCTATGTACTAGACCCGACATTGCATATGCTGTTAGTTTAACTAGCAGATATCAAAGTGATCCAGGAGTGGATCATTGGACAGCGGTCAAAAACATCCTTAAGTACTTGAGAAGAACTAAGGATATGGTTCTTTCTTATGGAGGTGATGAACAGCTCGTTGTTAATGGTTACACCGATGCTAGTTGGAACACCGATCCGGATGATTCTAAATCACAATCCGGATACGTATTTATTTTGAATGGTGCAGCAGTTAGCTGGAGGAGTGCAAAGCGTTGTGGCGAGATCTTCAACTGAATCGGAATACATGGCTGCTTCGGAGGCTTCACAAGAAGCGATATGGATGAAAGAGTTCATTACAGAGTTGGGTGTGGTTCCTAGTGCGCTGGACCCAATGTCTATCTACTGTGATAACATGGGCGCCATAGCCAATGCGCAAGAACCAAGGTCACACAAGAAGCTGAAGCACATCAAGCTACGTTTTCACGCTATTCGAGAACATATCCAGGATGGGGATATAAAGATTTGCAAAGTACACACAGATCTGAATGTGGAGGATCCGTTGACTAAACCTCTCCCGAGGGCAAAACATGACCAACACCAAACTGCCATGGGTGTTCGGTATATTACCATGTAATCTAGATTAGATGACTCTAGTGCAAGTGGGAGACTGTTGGAGATATGCCCTAGAGGCAATAATAAATATAGTTATTATTATATCTTTGTGTTTATGATAAATGTTTACATTCATGCTATAATAGTATTAACAAGGAAACATTGATACTTGTGTGATTTGTAAACTTAATTTGAAGTCCCTAGTATAGCCTCTATACTTCACTAGCTTGTTGGTTGATAGATGATTGTGGTTTCCTATCATGAACATTGAGATGTTATCAACAACAAGATCATATCGTTAGGAGAATGATATGGTGGACATACTCCTATAGATAAGCGTAGCATAAAGATCAAGTCATTTCAATAATTCAATTGCTATATGCTTTCTGATACATAGTAACCTAATTCCTTCGACCATGAGATCATGCATATCACCTTTACGGATGGATGCTTTGATGACATCAAACACCACACCGTAATCGGGTGGCTATAAAGGTGGCATTGAGTGTTCGAAAGTTTTGGTTAAGACACATGGATCAAGAGTGGGATTTGTCCATCCATATGACGGATAGATATACTCGGGCCCTCTCGGTGGAATGTCATCCAATTAGCTTGCAAGCATGTGACGCTCAAGGATCACATATCACGGAACGAGAAAAGAGTACTTATCGTAACGAGGTTGAACTAGGTATGCAGATACCGATGATCATAACCTCGGATAAGTAAACTATCGTGAGACAAAGGGAAATTGGTATCGTATGTAAGTGGTTCATTCGATCGCAAAGTAATCGAGAAATATGTGGGAGCCATATGAATTTCCATTCCTCTATTGGTTATTGTTAGAAGTGTCTCGATCATGTCCGCATAATTCACGAACCGTAGGGAGACACACTTAAGGATTCGACGTTGTTTGAGTAGTTATGGTATTATGAGAAAGAGACCGAATGTTGTTCGAGTCTCGGATGGGATCCGGATATCACGAGGTGATCCGGAATGGTCCGAGAATAAGATTCATATAAGGAAAGTCTCGTTTGAGTTCGGGAATGATTCCGGTGTTTTCATCGGGAATGTTCTAGAAGGTTTCGATTGTCCCAAGACCGGGGAGGGTACATGAATGTGTCATTACATATTGGAATGATTGCATCATGTACTAAGTGTTCTTGCTGTTCCAAATAAAGGATTAAATTGAATCCTAATTCAGAAAAGTCAAATGTCCAGTTTGAAAGTCAAACGGCTAAAACAAGAAACTATGGGAAACAAGCAAGAGGTGGTTGGAACCGACTTGGGGGGGAGTCCCTCCAAGCCGGCGCGCCAACCAAGGCCGACTTGGGAGGACTCCCTCCCTTGGCCGCCTCCGCCTATAAAAGGAGGGGGGCCTCCTCCTCTAGACACACAAGTTCCTATCCTCTAATCTCGGTTTAGAGCCGTTTTGGTTTAGAGCTTCTAATTGCCTAGCCTTCGGTTTAGAGACTTCTAATTGTTGTGTCTAATCCCTAGACCACTAATAGTACTCTCTCATACTCCACCATACCGCTCCGGCTTAAGAAGCCTCGGGATCTCCTCTACTTCCTACCACGCCGTTGTGTTGCGGAATCGAGGAGAGTGCTACAACCTCCATTTTCTTTGGAACAAGGGAGAGGAAGGTCTTCGCGAGTACCGAACGTGTGACCGATCATGAGCGCTGCCGGAACGCAGTGCCGGAAGGATCGTCTACACGATCTTGAGATCGGGAAGAGTACGACTACATCACCCACGAGAATCCGCTCTCGTTAAACACTTTGGAATCTTCGAGGGTAAGTTATTCCATCGACTCGTTGCTACAATCTAGTAGATAGATCTTGGCTTGTTTGTTTGTATGTGATAGAAATTTTTTGTTTTCCATGCTACGAACCCCTACAACTGGATGGGTGCAGCAGGTCACAGACTGCAGTTAGTTCGCTCGGCTACACCTCTACGGGAGACATGGCACATGAGAAATTATGTTCTTGGCAATGGTCCTTTTGTTTCTGAAAACATGCATTTATATTTTCATTGCTTGCTGAAAATAACGAGTAGTTCACTTGGTTGTTTGTCATGGATATGTCCGACGAATCAACAGCTTTCTCGTCTATGCTATGTACATGGTGACCAGTAGCCGCCGGAGCTGGTTCTCCAACAATCTCCAGACCATTGGGCTCCTCTTCTTACTTGCACTTTACACAGGCTTATGTTCTTAAGAAAAGAGATATACTACTGTAGTTCTTAGTACAGTGATGTGGCCATTTTTATACTGCGGTGATGGATCAGACACTAGTGGAAACGAGGTCTTTTGTTGATCCCGAAAAAGGGCTACGAACCGGTGTTAAAGGGGGCCGTGCAGTGGCCCTACGGCAAAAAGGCCTCCCTTTAACACGGTTCATGCCACGAACCGTGCTAAAGGACCCTACAACAGATGGCCCCCCTAACACGGTTCGTGCCATGAACGGTGTTAAAGGCTATATAAGACACCACCCCAGCCCACACACCCACTCTTCCATTCTTTCACATTTTTGAGCCTAGCAAGAGGTGTGAAGAGTGCTAGTTTTTTCATATGCACAAGAGGTGTTCGGTGAAATGCCGAGAGCTCAAAATAAGTTTTCTTGTTGCTCTTTACATCTCGGTCGAGGTCGGAAACTATCCTTTCATGTGTCATTGATGTACTATATATATAAATGGTCATCTCCCTATTATTTTTGATATATACTACATATTAATGCAGATGAACCGCATGGATGTCTGTGACCGCCGCACTTCCGAGTACATTACGGGCCTCCAAAATTTCATCGTTGTGGCTAATGCAAACCGTGGTCACAATGGTTTTATGTGTTGTCCGTGTGTTCACTGTCAGAACAAGAAAGACTACTCAAATACCAGAACCATTCACGCCCACCTTCTTCGATCCGGGTTCATGCCCAGCTATAATTGTTGGACCAAGCACGGAAAAAAAGGGGTTGTGATGGAAGACAACGAAGAAGAAGAGGATGATGACAACTATCATAATATGTATCCTGAATATGATGATAATGCAACGGGGGTAGATAATGAAGATCAAGAGGGAGCAGATGGGCCCGCTGATGACGATCTTGGTCGGGCCATTACTGATGCAAAGTGTAACTACCTCGGTGAATTACGCTCCTAGATACAAGCCTGGATGAGTGGTAGTGGTTGAAATAGTACGGTGGGGCCCCAAAAGCCACTCACTGGTAGTCCTTTCGGACGTCCCAACCACTACCCTCTCAACGGGACCTGTCTGGTAGGCGTGTCGGCGCGAAGGATCAACTACGTACACAAGTGGGTATGTACGCAAGCCACCATACAAGAGTACATCAGAGCCATACCATCTAGAAAGAAAGGAAAATATAGCAACGCCATACGACAAGATTCAAATGACCTAAATAGATCTATATTTTAGGATACTTCCTCATACAACACACATCAGAGTATCATGCGGAAGCGGCAACAAAATCCGTGTACGGATAAGAAGCAAATCGGCATAAGATGCCATAGAAATAAGCACATCCCAACTACAGGTCTCACGGATTCCCGTTCCCGGAATCTCTACACCGAACGATCGTTGCCCACATCTTCGGCTTCTTCCACCCGATGTATCTGTGAAGGTACCTGTCCATCTGAACCAATAATTTATCGTGTGAGACCCTAAGGGTACTCAGCAAGTCTTAATGCCTCTAAAGGAGACACAACCTGGGGTGACGCAATTGCAGCGAAAAATGAACCCTAGCAGTTCTACAGAGAAACGCTAACCATCCGCCTAACCAGTGATAGACGGATGTCCGTGAATTAAGAACAACAGTTATAATAGTAATTTCATCAGATCCATCCTCCTCCCCGCTTACCGACGAGGAAGCGGACGAACACCCCCCCCCCCCCCATCCGTTGGCAATTTTATTAACCATTCCGTGAGTGTTGCACTATTTACTAGTCAATTACTTAGTCAGATTAAAGCGGTACTTAGTTATGCTTGCCTATGATCGAGATACTGTGCTCCAAGTCGTCCATAACCGCGGACACGGCTTTCAGAAAGTTTTAACCCGGCCGGGGTGCACAAATAGCAACACACACACGATCAACCTCAGAAAAACCAAAACAAAACCCAACGAGGTCTTCACGACAGAGCAATCACAAGATTCAGAAATATTTGAGGCCACCCATGGAGTACACCATAGCAAGTAAGCAAGCTCCGAGACGGACTCAAGGTTTGCGTCGGTGGGCATAAGCGACAGCAGATCCCCAAGCGGAACTGTCGATACCGCGAAACACTCGCTTCAAAGCGATGCAGCGTGCTCCTCACACAATCGTAAATAAAGCAGTAAAGCATGGCATAGGTACAGGATAGTAAATAAAACCTCAAACTAGTTGTGGCCCCAAGAAATAAGACGGAATCAAGCTCTGGCTAAGGGGGGCCCATACTCCCCATATGTGGATAGTGCGATAATCAAGGAACAGGTATCAAGTACTCGGGGTCTTACGGGACACAAGTGAGCAGGAAAACCCAAATAGCAGATATTGCTCACCGATGACACTTTCATTAGTTATCCCATTACTACTCAGGTTAAGTTGTTTAGGTACCTCGTTATCCATCAGACTCTCACAAACCCTACACATGCTGTTCTACGACTCGCATGGCTCAAACAACTCCTATAGTAATGGCTCATGGGGTGGAGGAACAAGCTTGGTGGGGTTTAAAAGTAAAGGCTATGCATACTTGGGATTCAATTTAATGCAATCGCGACCCAATGATGCAAGAGTAAGATAGAGGCAATAGGTACTGTATGTATGCAAGCATGTGGAAGTGCTTGCCTGATAACTCAGTTGAAGCGAGGGACGGATCTGGGTAGTGCTCCTGGTTCTCTTGATATAACCCCTGCTCAGTGTCTATCCGAGAAAAACCAAACAAACAAGGCCAACATGAATATAGAGCACACGCGTATGAATAAGATGCGTCAAGCAAACGATTATGCCATGATGAATGATGCACAATTTACATGGCAATAAGGTAGCATGGCATGGTGAGGTGTGGAAGACAAGTAACAACATTTTAATGGAGTTTTGGTTCCCATTTTGTTGTCATAACATTGCTGTACCCTATATTTTTATATGATGCATGCTGCAATTGAAGTCATGGATAGCTTAAACAGAAAGGTCTCATCGAGCTGATCATTTTAGACATATCATTTGCTAAATTTGGAATTAGAAAACAAAAGTTATTAATTATTTAAGTTCTAGTGGCAATTGGTGTAATTTAAATAAACTTGGAATTTTAAATGTGCAAAAGGCAAATTGAATGGCATATTTGGAATCCTCTCATTTTCCTGATCTCAAAACATATATCACTTGCTAAATTTGGAATTACCAATGAATAGTTATTTAATACTGAATTGAAGTTTGAATTTGATTTAAATTTAATTATTTTTGAATTTAAACAGAGTCTGAAAACATTTAACACCGAGGCCACCCTGACCCTAGTCGCTTATAGGTGGGCCAGGATCCTGCGGTCCCATGCGCTTGTGTGAGGGAAAAGGGGACCATGGGTTGATTGAAAAAGATAGGGACCCTTTTATAAAGCAGCGACAGTCCTTGACGGTGGGCATTTGGACCCGCTTGTTGACGCGACAAAACGGAGGGTGTAGATGCAAAAGACCATGGCCTGTACTTCTTCCTGACCATGTGCTCGGCAGCGGCCTTGTGCGTCTGGCCAGGCTTGAACCCGCAGCGGCGTGCGCTCTGGTGGAACCGGAAGCTGCGATAGGTTGGCGTTTGCTCGAAGAGGCGGGGCGGACTAGATGAAGCCCTAGGCGGCCGGGAGCTAGCGGGCAGCGTGACCGCCGATGCACGGAGTGTGCTCGGCCAGGAACGCCGCCCGAGCGAGCGATCTGAGCCGGCGCATGTCCGGAGGTCGAGGGCTTACTGCGGCTGTAGGTGACGGTGGCGAGGCTTGGGGAGGTCGCGATCAACGGCGAGGCATACGGACAGATGTCCTAGGGTTCCGGCGCGGCGTCGACTTGCAGGGCTGCTGGGGGCGTCTCCTCCTCGCGTCTGGGTCCAGGGGCGTCGCAGAGGTTCCACGCGATCACGCCGCCGACACTCTCTCCACTGCGCCTCTGGATCGATGACGAGCGTGACCCGGCCGGCGTCCGGAGGTGGCGAGGTGAGGGAAGAGGGGAGGCGAGGCCTCAGGGATGGATCTGGGGGGCAGGGTAGAACGAGGGAGGGGTAGATAAAGCCAGAGGGGGGAAGGGGGTGCCGTGGCCGCCGTGTGGGGAAGCTGGCGATAAGGATGGCCTCGGCCACCTTTTCTCCACCCCCTTCACGTGTCTGGTACGGCTAGGCAGGCAGGGGGGCTTCCAGGTGGGTCCAGGGCGGGGCCAAGGGGGCAGGGCAGCTCGGTGGGGGCTTCTAGGCAGAGAGAATAGAGAGGGGAGGGAGGTGCTCGAGCTAGCTGGTTAGGGGCTGGCTCGGGCCAGGGTTTGCCTTAGGGCTGGTTGGGGGGTAGCTAGGTGGGGATAGGGCGGCCAGGTGGGTCCAGCAGGTAGAGAGAGGGAGGTGGCGAGCTGGGGGCAGGGTTTGGTGTGACCAAGCTAGGAAGTAGAGAAAAGGAGGGGTACTTAGGGTTTTGTTTAGGGAGGGTGTAGTTTAGGGTTTTGTTTAGGGAGGATGGGGAGATGGCATGGGGTAGGTTTTAGGATTTAGCTAAGAGGTGTAAGATAGAGGGAGTGGCTTTTACTTGATCATGTCTCATAAGGCAAACACACAAGATCAAGACAAGGAGAAAGAGAGAAAAGGGAGGGAGAGATGATCATGTGATGATGGGGTTTTTCTTTGGTCCATGCATGCTCCAAATAAAGACCAAGCAAGATCCAAGAGAAGAGGTGGGTTTTAGGTTTGTGCATGCCACATTAGCACATATGTGTGTGCATGGAGCATGGGGATAGAGGTTTAGCTAAAGGGGATAGAGATAGCTGATATGGTGAAGAAACTACAAGCCAAAACAAGATTTAAACAAAGGGAAGATGATCCATGCAAGCAAAGCCAAAAACATACCAAAGCCAAGAAAAAGGTGGCACTTGCATGGCCCATGCAACAATATTTGCCATGTAGTTATATTGTGAAAACAACATTAATTTATGTGGCATTATTACTTGCATTCCCAAAAAGGTGGGCAAAGGCCAAGCAAAAGATTATGGGTGGAATCCAACCAACCAACATGAGCTAGAGATAACTCAAATAAAATGCCAAGCTCATATTAATTGGATGGTGGAATTATAAGGTGGTGAAAGAAAAGGTGGTGGAGTCCATAAGAGAGATGCCCCCAACTCAACTTGGGCATTTAACAATATATCAAGAGCCAAATACAATATCAAGAAGCAAATACAATTAATAGTGCACATGAGATAAGAACCAAACAAGAATAGGTTTTATATGATGCTCAAATGCAAGGTGACATGATGACATGAGCATGATATGATGATGATGCAACAATTATATGTTGGAAGTGGCCCTTTTATTATTATAACATGTAGCATTACAGGTGTTAGACAACTGGGATGCTACACAAAGGAAGAATGTGAAACTGAAAAGGAGAAGGAGAAGCTGGAGCAGATGTTAAAGGATCACAAAACATTGTTGTATCCAACTTGCGAAGATGGCCACAAAAAGCTAGGTGCCACACTGGATTTGCTGCAATGGAAGGCAGAGAATGGTGTGGTGACGAGCATTTTCAAAGTTGTTGGTAAAAATGAAGAATCTTCTTCCAAGAAATAATGAGTTGCCCGACAGTACATACCAAGAAAAGAAGGTTGTCTGCCCTCTAGGATTAGACGTGCAGAAGATACATGCCTGCATTAATGACTGCATCCTCTACCACGGTGAGAAGTACAAGAATTTGGATGCATGCCCGTGTAGGGTTCGCAGCATAGAAAACAAAAAAATTCCTACGATGGGAACAACTATGTACCAAGATCTATCTACTAGATACAAACAACGGGCGGATGTATATCCGTAGAGAACATACCCTTGAAGACCGACAAAGCTTAACGAGTCCAAACTCCTGGTTGATGTAGACGATCTCTTGCCGATCTCAAGATCGAGAGGAAGTCCTAGCGCCAATAAGCGCATCCGTGCTCTTTACACGTTCGAGGCACCGAGCAACCTCCGCCTCCTCGCTCCAGCGATGCAGCGGAAGCACAACTCTTTCTTGCGAATATCCACCGGGAACGTGTATCTCGCTAGTCCGAGACCATGGGGGATAAATTCTAGAGGGGGAGAGAGATCCTTCACGAGGAGGGGGGGTGTGAGAGGAGGAGAGGGGCCTTTATAGGGAGAGGGGGGCACCCAAGGGGCATGGCGCCCAGCCATGGGGCTGCCCCCACCTCTTCCACATTCATGTGGGTGGAGCTCCCACTCAAAATGAAAAGCCTCCACTCCCATTAAAAAGCCTCCACACAAAAATCCACTCACATGCATTAAATTTCCACCAAATTTAATGCAAGCTCTCATTTAAATAAAACTCTTTTATTTATTTATTCAGAATTTTGTTAATTACTTTAATTAACAAACATTCACATAAAACCCCTTGCTAGTATTCCATTTCACGTGCAGAACCAGTTTCAGCAATTTCAACCGACACAGTTTTGGTGTCTAGTGAAATAAATTCTTGCGCTTTCCTTTTCTTTTCAGCATAAAACTTTTGCTCCAATTGGATGTCGGTGTCTCTTAAGTGTGTCACCCTACGGTTCGCGAATAATGTGGACATGATCGAGACCCCTCTCAGATCAATAATCAGAAGCGGGATCTGGAGACCCATACTGACTCCCACACATTCAACGGTGACTTTCTTGTGATCGTCGGAACCTTTTACGCTAGTATCTTAATCCTTTTGTTTCGCGATATATTACATGTCCAAGATTCGATCATTGGTATCTCCATACCTAGTTTGATCTCGTTACTGACATGCACTCTTTTCTCGTTCCCGTGATATAACATTCTAGTGATCAAATCACTTGCTTGCAAGCTAACCAATGTGATATCACCGAGAGGGCCCAGAGTATATCTATCCGTCATCGGGATGAACAAATTCCACTCTCGATCCATGGGCCTCAACATAACACTTTAGTAGTTCTGAATCCATCTTTATAATCACCCTGTTACGGTGTGACGTTTGATGTTATCAAGAAACTCTTCCGGTGTTAGTGATTGACATGATCTCATGGTCTAAGGATTAGGATCACTTCGTAAGATGTTATAGCAATATAAACTCAATGAATTTGATCGTAATGCTATAAGTTGGATGAATGTTCATCACACCATTACACTAATGTTGTGACCTCGTTATTAACAACATCCAATGTCCATGATCAGGAAACCTATGATCATCTTGTTAATCAACGAGCTAGTTTATAAGAGAGGCATAACTAGGAACTTTCTTTTGTTTATTAAACACACATGTATTAACGTTTCCGTATTAATACAATTATAGCATGTAAAATAAACATTTATCATAAATAGTAATACGATAATAACCACTTTATTATTGCCTCTCGGGCATATTCCTTCATCCACTTGCACTAGAGACAATAATCTAGTTTGAAAACTTTGTGTATTGAACACATATGGCTTTACGGTGTTCCAAATACGCAATTGCAAGTGGTTAACATAATCTCTGATCGGCCTTGTGTTCGTGTGTATTTGCATGTCTTTGCGTCTCACGCATCACTCATTATCAATGAGATGGCATTGTATAAATTTGGTCTTTTGGTGAGACCTTTAGTTCCTTGGGGTTAAAACACATCGATACTATTGTCATACAATATATCTTTAGTGTTAGCGTTCACGAACCACACCTTAGTTTGATAACAAACTACTTGACACAAATTCCTCCTTTCGCTACTATAGCAGTCATATACTTAGCCTTTTGTTGTAGTATTCGTCACAATGTCTTAACTTTGTAACTCTTCCAAATCCATCATGGAATCTCCTTTCCATTACATTGTGCCACCCATAGTTTAAATTGAGATAAACTTAATTTGTATCTTGTGACAAAACTAGTATCAATGTAACGCTTTACAATGAACTATTTGTAATTGTTTGTCACCTCTACACAAATATATTCTTAGTTCTTCCAAAAGATCATAAGAATATCCTCACTATCGTCAATGATCATTTTATGATTCATTACGGTATATGCTCATAACACTTAGAGCATAGGACATATCTGGATGTGTACATATCATGGTATGATTGATCAAAACATTCTCGTGATTGCACTCATCAAGTGTCAAAGCACTTGAATCTTGTTTCACTTATCAAGTGTCGATACACTTGAATCTTGATTCAATTCCTTTCCATGCAACAAGAACTGTTTCTTGTCGTTTCTATATTGAACTCCTTCAATATCTCATATATACGTTCGCATAAACATATTAGCGTTACGATCATCCACTATAGACATTCATGCTAAATATTCGGGTTTTGCCTAAGTCTTTCATCGAAATGAAATTCTTAACCTTTGTCAATAAAAGATACATCATTTCTAATCAACAAGATGTCCTTCACATAATGTATTAGAAATATGTCTCAGCGCTCCCACTTAATTTCTTGAAAATGCAAGCATCTTCATCTTCTCCAGATGAAAAACTCATCATGGTGAAGATTCCAACTCCGCGATGCTTACTTCAACCATTGAAGTTTGCATGCCCTTTTAGCATCCTTTGAATTTAACAAAACCCTTTGGACCGTGTCATGTACACGTCCTAGGTAACCATTCTATTAGAAGAACTTTGTTTTGTTTATTCATCTACCATATACCAAATTATATGTAGTGGTTGCTACTTTAATCCGTTCAGACTAAATATCGCTATGAAAGATCAAATCTTTTCATAGTCAACTCTTTGAACATTGTCATAAAATACTTTATGACATGTCGAATATTTCATAGATGTGAGACATCCATGTCTGTTTCTTTATAGATCGAAATACGACCGATAGGTTTTTACACCTTTCCGGAGGGTCTTCCAAGTTCAAAACTTGATTTCTCGTATATGGAACTATCACGGATTTTATGGCTTCAAGCCATTTGACCAGTCGAGCCCATCATCGCTTCTTTGTATGTATTGGTTCATCATTGTCAAACAATAATGATTTACTCTCAAATCTTAGCATTTGATTGTTTAACCGACCTTCTTGGTTCAATAGGAACTTTAGACCTCGTGACCACAACCTTTGAGGCACATAAGCTATGAGCATTATGGCAGCCTCGAGCGATTTCCGGCGCAACTCAGCACATTTAGCTAAGGTTCGTTAACCTTATCAAAGTTCTATTGTCCTCCCACTTAACTTTTGCGAAAAATTCCTTTTCAAGAAATTTCACATTTCAAGCGACAAACCCTTTTGTCCTTGGTGTTATGGAGGAATAACCAATTGTTATTCGAATAACCTACAAAGACATGCTCATCCGAATTGGTTGTAAACATCTTACTTATGTTTAGCATACCAAAATTTAAGAAATGACAACTTGGGTTTTACCCCAAACCATAACGTCCATGGTGTCATTTCAGCGGATCTAGATGGAGCTCTTTTCGATTGTAAAAGCGGTAGTCTCTAAAGCTTTAATCTTTTAAAACATAATGGCGGTTTATAAATAACACCTTTGATCCAACCATGTCTCACAAGGTTTTATTACAAATCTCAAACACTCCATACTCCTATGGTGTTTCGGGAGATGTAAATCTAGGTGTTTTGCTAAACTTGCAACTCAAATAAATCCCTTTATGATAAAATCATAATTCATTTATTTTCTTGTTACACTTGTAACTCAAATAAATACCTTTATGATCAAATCATAATTCATTTATTTTTCTTGTTACAATGATTTTCCACTTCATCTTGAAAGTCTTTGAAACATTTTCAAATATTTCATACTTCTTTCTCATTAAGTGAACATTCACTCAAAATTCCGGAGAAAGCATATGAAGTTGAAACCCATCGCTTATGACTACACATAATGGACTACATACATCGATATGTATAAATTCCAATAATTTAGTCGTTCGTTCTTCTTTGGCCTTTGAACGAAGTTTTAATTATCACGTGGAAAGTCTCACAAGAGTCACTTGATCAAATCAAAGACTCCAAAAATCCATGAATATGGAGATTCTTCATGTTTTCTTTCCAATATAATTTAAACAGCGATGTCACTTCATAAGTGATCTTTCAATCATTTGTCTTGCGACATTTTAGCATTAGGTTTTATGGATGTGATTTCTTCAACTAGATTTGTAAATCATCCATCTTATATGGAATACGGTAATTATTTGAACAACCTTTGTTCTCATAATACCTGATTCAAATAAAAATTATTAAAACAAATCTTGAAGTCAAGCCTTGATGTCAACGAGAAATACAAACAACGGTTTATGCATTTTGATGAACATCATCACATATTCTCTTGCTAGTTACTTAGGCCATTGTGGTTCATGAATTGCATCGTTCCGTATGAAATTTCATACCAACCAATTCGGTATCCAATACCCAAGAACCACATTGCTTAACAAGCAAAGAATACAACCATAACATGTATATCATATATATACCTAAATTGGATATTTCCAATCTTTTCTTTTCTGCCAAGTATATTTTATAGATTCTCTTTCAGCATTTCCTTTTCCTTTTTAAAAGAATTTATCAACATCAAAAGTGGCGCCATATACATGACACATAGTCCGAAGCGTGTATATTCAAATAATAATACCTTTGGACTTGCACTTTGAAGTAGATAATCATCATCAAAATGATCGGTATTCTTTCAAAATCCATTCTTTAGTAATCTTTTAGTGTAGTAAACACTTTACATACATCTTCTATTCATCCTTATCATGACGACTTTCATGATCAAGCTACTGTAGCTTATAAAGGCGAATCGTGAGTATAACATTACTTTCCAAAACCCTTTTGGATGATTAGGATGTCTAGCATCTCCAACATTTGTAAATTCTTATCCAATATGAGAACATATATTATACTCTATCATATTGCAACCAAAACATTGTTTCAGATATCATTATATCTGCCACACATGATGGTTTCTGAAACAATTCTTTCAGCTCCTAGATAAACTTGATATTAAAAAAAATCAAGTATCATGGAGGCAAACATGATACTTAAGATACTAACACTGGAATTGTTACTCTCGATTTAATACCAACTATTAAATTTCACGGAGTAAATAGAGTTTGCTGAAAGTTTGCAATAGGACTTAAACTTTAGATTGACACTTAACACAATACGTTACCAGTTCGTAAAGTATATATCCAGAATTCTATAGTTCTATTATCTCAATTACAACTAATCATAAGGTGGTGAACGAATGCCAATAACTACAAGAAATTATGCAAATTCACTTTGATTTAATTTATGATAAATTGAGTTCTACTAATCCAAATTAGAAATGAACTCCCACTCAAAAACGACATCCCTCGTGTCTTTTTGGTGATTACATGAACCAAATCCACTACACCAAGTCCGATCATCACGTGAGTCGATTGTAGCTTCAAAGCGAGCATCCATATGGTCATCATATCAAAACATATGACTCATGCTTAACCTTTGGTCCGTGTTCCGAGGCCATGTCATACATGCTAGGCTCGCCAAGTAAGAACCTTAGTATTGGCGTGTATGGCATCTTACACCTGAGATATGCTCATGGATTCAAGTACACCCGATCATCACGTGATGCCTTGAAGCGACGAAACATTGTCGGTGCATACTTAAGGAAGAACACATGTTTATCTTGATATCTAAAAGAGGGATCACCTTATTATGCTAACAAAGCGCTAAACAAGCAATATACGATGCTATCAAACATCATATGTTTATTAGTGAAATGATATGGTTCCCGCAGATGATCTCTATCATGTGCACCGTGGTATGATCACTATCATACCTATATGTGTAAATCCAAGGTCTATGGAGTTTACGCTATGTGTGTTAAGAGTATCATCTCATACTTCTACTTACAACACTACCATATCATAACCCTAGCCCAAGAACAATCTAAACTAGACACCTCTAATTTATCCATTGCAAATTTTACGTGGCTTAGGGCTTTCAAGATAGAACCATTCTTACCTACGAACATGAACCACAACGAGGATAACCAAATTGTTGACAACTCGTTGCAAATTAGATATTGACTATAGTAGGAGAGATGACACCGCTAGCCACTTATGCAAACTAGTTGCATGTCAAGCGTGAAGGTCTCATGTGCGAGGACATGTAAAGTTTGTCCGGCCTTCATCCCACTATGCCACCAATATCCAAAGTACAACTAAGAAGCAATAAAATGATCATCGCCCACATACTCATATGTGTACTACCTGCAAAGTATCGACACAAAGATCCGGCTCGATACCCTTTGTAGGGTTCGCAAGATAGAAAACAAAAAATTCCTACGATGGGAACAACTATGTACCAAGATCTATCTACTAGATACAAACAACGGCGGATGTATATCCGTAGAGAACATACCCTTGAAGACCGACAAAGCTTAACGAGTCCGAACTCGTGGTTGATGTAGACGATCTCTTGCCGATCTCAAGATCGAGAGGAAGTCCTAAGCGCCACAAAAAATGCGCATCCGTGCTTTCACACACGTTCGAGGCACCGAGCAACCTCCGCCTCCTCGCTCCGGTGATGCAGCGGAAGCACAACTCTTTCTTGCCAAATAGCCCTTTGGAACATGTATCTCGCTAGTCCGAGACCATGGGGATAAATTCTAGAGGAGAGAGATCCTTCACGAGGAGGTGTGGTGTGAGAGGAGGAGGGGGGCCTTTATAGGGAGAGGGGGCACCCAAGGGGCATGGCGCCCAGCCATGGGGCTTCCCCACCTCTTCCACATTCATGTGGGTGGAGCTCCCCTCAAAATGAAAAGCCTCCACTCCCATTAAAAGCCTCCACTCAAAATCACTCACATGCATTAAATTTCCACCAAATTTAATGCAAGCTCTCATTAAATAAAACTCTTTTATTTATTTATTCAGAATTTTGTTAATTACTTTAATTAACAAACATTCACATAAAACCCTTGCTAGTATTCCATTTCACATGCAGAACCAGTTTGACAATTTCAACGAAATAGTTTCGTGTCTAGTGAAATAAATTCCTGCGCTTTCCTTTTCTTTTCGGCATGAAACTTTTGCTCCAATTGGATGTCGGTGTCTCGTAAGTGTGTCACCCTATGGTTCATGAATAATGTGGACATGATCAAGACCCTCTCGATCAATAATCGAAGCGGGATCTGGGACCCATACCGACTCCCACACATTCAACGATGACTTTCTTGTGATCGCTTCGAACCTTTTACGCTAGTATCTTAATCCTTTGTTTCGCGATATATTACATGTCCAAGATTCGATCATCGGTATCTCCATACATAGTTTGATCTCGTTACTGACATGCACTCTTTTCTCGTTCCCGTGATATAACATTCTAGTGATCAAATCACTTGCTTGCAAGCTAACCAATGTGATATCACCGAGAGGGCCCAGTATATCTATCCGTCATCGGGATGAACAAATTCCTCTCGATCCATGGGCCTCAACATAACACTTTAGTAGTTCTAAATCCATCTTTATAATCACCACATTACGGTGTGACGTTTGATGTTATCAAGAAACTCTTAGGTGTTAGTGATTGACATGATCTCATGGTCTAAGGATTAGGATCACTTCAGAAGATGTTATAGCAATATAAACTCAATGACTTTGATCGTAATGCTATACTTCGGATGAATGTTCATCACACCATTACACTAATGTTGTGACCTCGTTATTAACAACATCCAATGTCCATGATCAGGAAACCTATGATCATCTTGTTAATCAACGAGCTAGTTTATAAGAGAGGCATAACTAGGAACTTTCTTTTGTTTATTAAACACACATGTATTAACGTTTACGTATTAATACAATTATAGCATGTAAAATAAACATTTATCATAAATAGGAATACGATAATAACCACTTTATTATTGCCTCTCGGGCATATTCCCTTCAGCCTGGTATGCACTGCACTGCGGTATAAGATCAGACGAGACGATCCTGGCGATGTTGAGGGCGAGGCCCCTAGGAAGAAGGTTCCCGCCAAGGTTATGTGGTATGCTCCTATAATACCACGGTTAAAACGTCTCTTCAGAAATAAAGAGCATGCCAAGTTGTTGCGATGGCACATGGAAGACCGTAAGAAAGACGCGATGTTGAGACACCCGATGGGTCACGTGGAGAAAAGTCGGCGAGAGTACCGGACTTCGACGTGGCGCAAGGAACTTAAGGTTTGGTCTAAGTACAGATGGCATGAATCCTTTTGGTGATCGAGCTGCGATACACACACGGACGTGACCCTATGTATCTATAACCTTCCTCCTTGGTTGTGTATGAAGAGGAAGTTCATTATGATGCCAGTGCTCATCCAAGGCCGAGGCAACCCGAACGACATTGATGTGTACCTAAGGCCATTAGTTGAAGAACATTTACAGCTGTGGGCCAAACCAGGTGTACGTATGTGGGATGAGCACAAAGGGAGCCATTTGACCTACGAGCATTGCTTTTCGTAACCATCAATGATTGGCCTGCTCTTAGTAACATTTCAGGGCAGACAAACAAGGGATACAATGCATGCACACACTGTTTAGATGATACTAAAAGTGTATATTTGGATAAATGTAAGAAGGTTGTGTACCTAGGGTATCGCCGATTTCTTTCGAACCTGCATCTAGTAAGAAAGAAAGGCAAGCATTTCAAACGTCTGGCAGAACCCCGGAGGAAGCCTGTCCTCCGTACTGGTGAGGAGGTATTTGGTATGGTCAAGGACCTAGAAGTAATCTTTGGAAAAGGTCCTGGCAGTCTATCTGTTCCGAATGACGATGCCGGACACGCGCCCATGTGGAAGAAGCAATCTATATTTTGGGACCTACCCTATTGGAAAGTCTTAGAGATCCGCTCTTCAATCGCCGTGATGCACGTGACGAAGAATGTTTGCGTGAACCTGCTAGGCTTTCTAGGAGTGTATGGGAAGACAAAAGATACACCGGAAGCACGGCAGGACCAGCAATGTCTGAAAGCCCCTGAAGAGCCTATGCATCCTGAGAACGAGAAGGGTAAACGATGCCACTTAACTCCTGCCAACTACGCTCTTACCAAAGCGAGAAGGAAATCTTTTTGAATGTCGAGCGATCAAGGCCCGTCTGCTTCTCGTTGAATATAAAGGGAATAATAAATATGGCAGAAAAATTCCAAAACCTGAAGTCTCATGATCGCCACGTGATTATGACACAATTTCTTCCGATTGCATTGAGGGGCTTCTACTGAAAATGTTCGAGTACCCATTGTGAACCTATGTGCATTCCTCAATGCAATATCTCGTAAGTAATCGATCCGTAAAGCCTGCCAGGTTACAAGCAGATGTGTCCCAATGTCTTGTCGACTTTGAGTTTGTGTTCCCACCATCCTTCTTCAATATTATGACGCATCTCTGGTTCACCTAGTAGAAGAGATTGCCATTCTCGGTCTGTATTTCTACACAATATGTTCCCCTTTGAGAGGTACATGGAGTCTTAAAGAAATATGTTTATAACCATGCTAGGCGTAAGGAAGCATCTCCAAGGGCTATGTAACAGAGGAGGTCATTGAGTTACGTTGATTTTATTCCTGATCTTAAGGCGATTGGTGTTCCGTAATCACGACATGAGGGGACTCGTGGAAAAGGCACCCTAGGATGTAAAGCAATCATATGTAGGGACGGGCATTCTCTCAATCAAGCACACTACACGGTTTTACAAAGATCTATCTTGGTTGTCCCGTATATCAATGAACACAAGAATTTAATACGCCTCAAACACCCGGGCGGTCGATGAATGGATTATAAGTGAACACATGGCGAGTTTTGGCGGTGGCTGCAAAGACTTCTCACGAATAACACCACTGTTGGGGATCAACAGTACTTGTTGGCAGACACCATCTTCGACTATATGTACTTGTCAAGGGTATGAGATAAATGGGAATACATTTTAACGATAGGCCAAGATAAAAGAGCACCAACCAAAATTGGTGTCCGATGCAGCAGAAGACAATGGGCAAAAGACCACGTATTATGGGTTCATAGAGGAGATATGGGAACTTGACTATGGACCTAATTTTAAGGTCCCCTTGTTTGATGCAAATGGTTCAAGCTAACAGGAGGAGGGGTTGAGGTAGACAAGAAGTACGGAATGACAACGGTGGATCTCAACAATCTTATGAAGGTAGACAAGAACTTAGACGAACCATTCGTCCTAGCCAATGATGTGGCTCAGGTTTTCTATGTGAAGGACATGTCCTCCAGACCAAAAAAAGAAAAAATATGCAAACGAATACATCATATGATGAGCCAAAGCGTCACATAGTTCTTTCAGGGAAAAGAAACATCGTGGGAATCGAGGACAATACAGACATGTCAGAAGATTATAATAAGTTTGATGAAATTCCGCCCTTCACAGTGAAAACTGACCCAAGCATTCCGTTAAGTAAAGAAGATGCTCCATGGTTACGTCTGAAGCGATCATAAGAAAGGACATATGCCAAGAAGTTCATGCTCATATTATGTAACTCTAGTTCATGTTTTCAATATTAATACATGTCTTGAGTGTTAGTCATGTTTTGTGGATGGACCGGGACTATGAGAAGAAGTTGTCCCGATTCGTACTTATCATTAAGATCTGATCTCCAAAAGCGCGCGATCACATATTAGGGAGTGCCTCTATGACCAGTTTCTTGGAGATGCCGGAGGACTAGGCTCCGTCGGCATCACCCTGAAACTGGCCGTAGTGGTGTCCCTGCTCTCGAAAACCATCTTGCAGCTTTGTAACTTCTCTAACTAGATCAATACACCTGGGAGCTAACTAATTTCACATATTAGGGAGTGCCTCTATGACGATTTCTCGGAGATGCCGAGGAGGCTGGGCTCGTTGGCATCTCCCCAAACTGGCCGTAGTGGTGTCCTGCTCTTGAAAGGAGGTAAGGCATAGCCTCAAACTGGCTGGACTCACAAGGATGCCTATTTATAGTACAAGCAGCTCAACATAGTGTCGACACTTACGAAATAATGTCGACACTCACCCCTATTATTAGTGTTGACTGTGTTGGTGTCTCCGGTTGAAAACCGTTCATCTTTCCCGGTTGGTGTCTCCAACCGGGACTAAGGGTTCATCTTTAGTCCCGGTTGGTGACACCATCCGGGACAAGGTACACGCCGCACGACATAATGTCGACACTCACCCCTATTATTAGTGCTGACTCGTGTTTTGTCCCGGTTGGTGTCTCCAACCGGGACTAAAGGTTCATCTTTAGTCCTGGTTGGTGTCTCCAACCGGGACTAAAGGTTCATCCCGCCATTTTTCCCGCCATTTTTCTTCCCGCCAGTTCTTCTTCCCGCCATTTTTCTTCTCGCCATTTTTCTTCCCGCCAGCTCTTCCCTCAAGTTCTTCCCGCTAGTTCACTATATATATATGTAGGGTTGGCCTCCATTGTCATTGCACATCTCTAGACTTATATCTGCAACCTCATAACTCTTTCCCATGGCTTCCACCGTAGCACTAACCCCTGTGGAGGCGGGCGCTGCGCCGAACTACCCGCCCGTCGGGCCACTGTGTCCCCGTCGGCTGGATCTTTGGCGTTGAGGCGTGCTTCCTCCTGTCCCTCTAGGTGTGGCGTCGGATGGCCATCACGAACCACTACTACTTGAGCTCACGCTGAGCAGGAGGAATCCCATGGCATCCCGACTATTTCCCTACTTGGGAAGCCTTCTTCGTGGATCGGCGTGAGAGGGCGCTTGCCAGGCACGAGGAGGACGACCCACCTCCTCCTAACTTCAACGAGGCCGGCCGTCGACTATGGTGGCGCGGTCGGAATCTCCAGAGCGTCATGGCCTATGACACTGCCGCCGACTCTAACCCCCGTCTGCGCTACCCTCAAGTCCAGCCCACGCTGCATTTCCGAGGTTCAATTACTACGACCCGACGATGGACAAATATGACGGGCGGTGAGTACGACGACTACAATGGCAGTATTACAGTGTAGGCAGGAGCATGACTGAATCACTCCAACATTCCGAAACAAGTTCGGTCGATTGTTACTTAATCTGGCCATGTATCTTAATTTTCAGTTCTTTTATGTATCTTAATTTTCAGTTCCAGTTCGGCTTTATGTAACTTACTATTAGTTGCATTCTCATTCGAGGTTGACAATATGCTATTTTATCAAAACAACAATGCAAGTTGAGCGAGGCTTGGCCCCGAGCTAAGAATCATCATGCCCGTTGTTCGACAAAGTTTGTCGATAGTTTAAAACGGGGATAAAAAATAAAAAAAGATCGAAACAGTGCGAAACCTTCGCGTGGTGTTATATTATGTGACATAGTTAGAAGGAAAAATCTCAAACTTAGTATATTGATTATGTCTCGAAAAAACCTTCACAAGATGACCTATCTCATTCGAGGTTTCTTGGCTTTCGGGTCAAATGACCAATGTTATGGCTAGAATCAAGGCATAGTTTGTGATAATATGGCCATATTGTGCATACATGTGCATAATGGCATGCAAACAATGTTGCAAGAGGAAGTTTTCCTTTTTATCGCACCAAAAAGGTATTTTTCATTTTCCGAGCATAAAAAACGGACGGTTTTGTGAAGTAACCACTAAATGGCTAATTCAAAAAACCACCAACACATTTTACAAAAATACTAGACCACCTTATATGCACAATGTACCAACAGGGGGATCTGAAACCTTTCCGTCCACCTCTGGTGAAAAAGACAAATTCCTCGAATCGGGGGAAGTGGTCGATATGAACTACAGGTACATGATACGATGCTCATAATTTTTTACAAAAATCATTTTTAGGTTCACAATATGCTATTTTATCAAAAAAAAACAATGCAAGTTGAGCGAGGCTTGGTGAGATTCAAGTGTATACAAAATATGCGACATTTAAATATCCAATCAATTCAAAAATGTTAATACAAAAGATGCGGCATTAAAATATGATTTGATCTAATAAAATTGGGTTAGATTTATTTTTAGATGCTTAATATTTCTTATGTTCAAAGTTTTAGGATTTAACAATTTATTTTTGTTTGAATTGAATAATCAAAATTTATATGTAAGTGTTTTAATCATTTTGAAAATTTTCATGTAAAGTAAATATAAAATGATTTACATGAATGGATAGATATTATTTTTCTGAAAATTATGATATATTATTCATATTTTTCTGAGTTGAAATGAAAAAGATATGAATTTTCTAAATTCATATCATATTTTTTGAATTAAAATGCCCTTTAATGCATGAATAAATGCCCCCTTTAACACCGGTTCTGACACGAACCGGTGTTAAAGAAGCTTTATTTCGTACAGACTTCTTTTAACACGGGTTCCTGGCTAGAACCGGTGTTAAAAGGGGGGTAATAAATGCGCGCGCGAAACGGAATCCCCCCCTTTAACATCGGTTCCAGCCATGAACCGGTGTTAAAGGGGGGTATTAAATTCGCCTTCCCCTTCCTTTCTTCCCCCAGAGCCAGATCGAACCGCCACCGCGCGCGCCATCAGAGCAGAGAGAAGCGTCGCCACCGCCACCGCCCATCGGAGCAGAGAGAAGCCACCGCCGGCCGCCACCGCCCTCGGAGTGAGGGAGGAATCGTCCGTGGGTGCCCTGAATCGTCGGCCCTGTCACCCACCTCTCTCGCCGCCATGAATCTCGCCGCCGCCGCCTCCATTGTCGAGCTTCGGAGCTCGAGGTCCTCGACGAGGCAGTCGCCCCCGACCCTCTATTTTCCGTATGACCTCTCCCTCTCACTTGACCGCATCACCCTGACCACCTCTTCCCCGTGCAGGAGCAACCATCACGCCCAATTCTCGCCGGAGCACCGACGCCGCCTGTCTCCGCCTGCCGCTCGAGGAAGCAATCCACCGCGAGGCCACCAACCTTCTCGCCATAGTACCCGCCTCAGAGGCCACCTCGACATCGCCGGACCGCCGCATCCGCCACTAGCACCGGCTCGACGAGCCCGCCCACGCCACCCCACCGGTGAGTCTCGCCGACGCCGCACCGTCCGATCAATCTAAGATCCGACGGCCACCATATGTCCCTGTGTCGAAAGGGTACCAAGAAACCGAATGTGGCACTGTGCGCGTCGGCCGATGACACAGCCTTGATCAACGTTGACTCTCCTGAAAAATAGAAGAAAAGATAAAAATTGCAGAAAATTGTATAATCTTGCAAAAATCATATAAAAATATTCGTAGATCCAAAAATAGCAAATTATATATCAATGAATTCAGAAAATTGAGTAGATTATTAATATCAAGTTGGATTTAACTTTTATAGTACGCGTCTACTGTAATAATTTAATTAGTTTTAATGGTCTTTTAGGTTAATAAATTCATAGTAAAATATCTACTGGTCCAAAAATCACAAATAATATACCTATGGATCACAATTGTGTGTAGATCATCAATATGCAAATGGTTAAGCCAAATAATATAAGGTTTTTCAGCAATTAAATAAATGGTATAATGGCTTATTTAGAGTAATAAATTCATAAGAAAATAAATAATGTTCAGAAAATTACAAATAATATGTCCCTGGAATCACAACCCCGTGGGGATTATATATCTGATTTTAGTTTGATTTTTAGACAACAGAAACTATTTAAATGATTTAAAACCCATTAAACACTATTTAAATCATAAGAAAAGATTTGTAACTCTGATTAGGGTGAATCCAACGCCTACTGGTTCGTATTAATTTCATCTATCCAGTAAACCCAAGAAACAAATTTAATTCGACAGTTAGAATAGGTGTTACAACAGAACTATTAAAAACCCTATATTGGCAAGTAATTATTAATAACAAATACTCCATTGCATTAATTGGCCTCTTGCATGCATCATATACTTCAGTATTGTTTATAGAACTAAAGTAACAACCATTGTGACTTATTAAATTTCCATGCATGCATTTGTTGCATTTGTTTGATCTCTATGTGCTATTGTTTATGTTGTATGAAATTGTTTGCTCGATAGATTGCGAGGAGTGCAACGTGTGTGATTGCTGACTCATCCTGATTAAAACTTGTTTGCTCGATAAATTGTACTACATGCATAGATTAAAACTTGTATACAAGTTGGACCTCTGACTCATACTGATTAGGGTTTCGACCCCTCGGAACTCGTTTAAAATGATCAAGCATCCTTAGGGTTTTAATTTCATTTGTGTATTTATTTGTGTATTTTTGTATGAATAATATGTATATTTGTGTATGAATCCAAGTCCACTTGAATGTTTACACTCTTACTCTAGATAATATTATTGTTTTAGAAACTATGGATCCACTTAGTAGAAACCTTGAAGAAGAAGAAATAATGGAGAACATTATTGATGAGGACACCTCACAATATCTGAACTTGGAGGGACATGATGACGACAGCTCAAGTACTAGTCATGGAGAAGATGAAGACTCCGGTGAACGCAATTTAGTGGTTACAAAGTCCGGCGAGGTATATGCATTGATTAAGCCTCTACTGACTTCCACCAACAATCTTCTTCTACATGTATTAATTAACGCTTCTTTATTCTTTTAGCCCTCTGGATCGACCAGCCAGCAACCATCTTCTTCTATGAAAAAGAGCAAGCGAGGCGCGAGCCAGCGGTTGAAAGATCGTGCAAAGTTCACGATCGAAGCAGTCCGTGTTGATGGCAGGCCGATGGAGCCCAACAAGGTCGCAGACAAATTTTTACGTCAGGCTGGAGTTCTTGTTAGGGACCAAATCCCAATCATAATTGAAAATTGGAATAAGCCAAAGAAGGGCGACGGTACCTTTGTCGATGACAGATCCAAAGAAATGCTTTGGAATTCGTTGTTGGTAAATTTCACCCTTCCGCCAGAGGAGGATGAAAACAACCCGGTTATAATGGAAAATGTCAAAGAGTGGACTCTAAAGAAGATGGTTGACGCTTTCCGCAACTGGAAGACAAAATTGAACAAATTTGTCAAATCTGGCGAGACTCCAAATTTCGAAGACGCATATTATGCGAAGATAAGACCTCACTGGCCCGAATTTGAGACATATAAAAAAAGTGCTATAGCTAAAAAGAGGTCAGAAACCAATACGCTTAATGCCCTGAAGAAGGAATATCACCAGAGGACGGGGTCAGGTGGCTACATATCTCAGAGACCTAAGTGGGAGGAAGCTGAGAAGGCCTCACGCTAGAGGATCACACCTGCATGATGGGTAGGACCTACGTGCAAAGACTTGGTTCTACGGAATCGGGCAAGGTTGGACCCAAATGATTGTGTATCTTCCCAACCCTCCTTGACAAACCCGCCATGAACTCATCACGGCATACGAGGAAACATCCGCCAGACCTTCCATCCCGACAGAGAATGACCAGCTCACACGCGCCATCGGTAAAAAGAACACCGGACATGCACGAGGCACGGGGTATGACGTGGAAGGATGGGTTTGAATCGAGCGACTTACAGATGGCGCCAAAAGAAAAAAGAGCGTCTGAGCGGATGACACAGATAGAACATGCACTTGCGGCGCTTACAGCGCAAGTGAATGCCACAGATCCATCAAGCTACCGCCCATCTCAGTGAACGAAGAGCCTGCATTGGAAGTCTGCCGCATCACAAGGAAAAGCGATGTGGCTTCCATGGAGAACGCAGCCCACGCTTGAAATGGCGGGTCCTCGATACCCGTGGATGAGATCACGGAGAGCGAACACGCTGATCTGCATGTGAGATTAATGGGCTTATCCATTAAGGTGGTCACGGCTATGCCTTACCTCCGTAGCTGGTGGAACTTACCACCGACCGATTCCGATGGCTATGCTATTGTCGGGGTGGATGAGGTTGTGAAGGAATATGAGGAAGCACAGCTTGACCATGCTACGGTGAAGGGAAACTCAACTCAAATTTGCGAGGAAAACAACCATTCTTTGGAAGAAGGAACACATTGTGCTTCCAAATTGGAGGTCACCGTGTAGGGGTTCGTAGCATGGAAAACAAAAATTTCTATCGCATACAAACAAACAATCCAAGATCTATCTACTAGATTGTAGCAACGAGTCGATGGAATAACTTACCTCGAAGATTCCAAAGCGTTTAACGAGAGCGGATTCTCGTGGGTGATGTAGTCGACTCTTTCCGATCTCAAGATCGTGTAGACGATCCTTCCTAAGCGCTCCTAAGCGCCTCAATCGGTCACATCGGTACTCGACGAAGACCTTCCTCTCCTTGTTCCAAAGAAAATGGAGGTTGTAGCACTCTCGCAATTCCTGAAGACAACGGCGTGGTACCGGAAGTAGAGGGGAAATCCCGCAGGGCTTCGCCTTAAGCCGGAGCGAGTATGGTGGATTATGAGAGAGGGCAATTAGAGGTCTATAGATTAGACACACCAATTAGAAGGCTCTAAACCGCTGGATAAAGCAATTAGAAGCTCTAAACCAAAACGACTCTAAACCGGAGATTAGAGGTAGAAAACTTGTGTGTCTAGAGGAGGGGGCCTTGCCCCTCCTTTTATAGGTGGGGAGGCGCGGCCAGGGGAGGGGAGTACCTCCCCAAGTCGGCCTTGGGTGGCGCGCCGGCTTGGGGAGGAGACTCATCCCTCAAGTCGGTTCCCAACTCCTCTTGCTTGTTTCCCACAGTTTCTTGTTTTAGCCGTTTGACTTTCAAACTGGACATTTGACTTTTCTGTTTTAGGATTCAATTTAATCCTTTATTTGGGACAGCAAGAACACTTAGTACATGATGCAATCATTCCAATATGTAATGACACATTCATGTACCCTCCCGAGTGCCGGACAATCCGAACCTTCTAGAACATTCCCGATGAAAACACGAATCATTCCCGAACTCGAAACGGACTTTCCTTATATGAATCTTATTCTCCGGACCATTCCGGATCACCTCGTGATATCCCGGATCCCATCCGAGACTCCGAACAACATTCGGTCTCTTTCTCATAATACCATAACTACTCAAACAACGTCGAATCCTTAAGTGTGTCTCCCTATGGTTCGTGAATTATGCGGACATGATCGAGACACTTCTCCGAACAATAACCAATAGAGGAATCTGGAAATTCATATGGCTCCCACATATTTCTACGATTACTTTGCGATCGAATGAACCACTTACATACGATACCAATTTCCCTTTGTCTCACGATATGTTACTTATCCGAGGTTATGATCGTCGGTATCTCTGCATACCTAGTTCAACCTCGTTACTGATAAGTACTCTTTTCTCGTTACCGTGATATGTGAACCCTTATGACCAAGTCACATGCTTGCAAGCTAATTGGATGACATTCCACCGAGAGGGCCCAGAGTATATCTATCTGTCATGTGGATGGACAAATCCCACTCTTGATCCATGTGTCTCAACCAATACTTTCCGAACACTCAATGCCACCTTTATAATCACCCAGTTACGGTGTGGTGTTTGATGTCATCAAAGCATCCATCCGGTAAAGGTGATATGCATGATCTCATGGTCGAAGGAATTAGGTTACTATGTATCAGAAAGCATATAGCAATTGAACTATTGAAATGACTTGATCTTTATGCTACGCTTATCTATAGGAGTATGTCCACCATATCATTCTCCTAACGATATGATCTTGTTGTTGATAACATCTCAATGTTCATGATAGGGAAACCACAATCATTAATCAACCAACAAGCTAGTGAAGTATAGAGGCTATACTAGGGACTTCAAATTAAGTTTACAAATAACACAAGCATCAATGTTTCCTTGTTAATACTATTATAGCATGAATGTAAACATTTATCATAAACACAAAGATATAATAATAACTACATTTATTATTGCCTCTAGGGCATATCTCCAACAGTCTCCCACTTGCACTAGAGTCATCTAATCTAGATTACATGGTAATATACCGAACACCCATGGCAGTTTGGTGTTGGTCATGTTTTCCCTGGAGAGGTTTAGTCAACGGATCCGCCACATTCAGATCTGTGTGTACTTTGCAAATCTTTATATCCCCATCCCGGATATGTTCTCGAATAGCGTGAAAACGTAGCTTGATATGCTTGACTTCTTGTGTGACCTTGGTTCTTGCGCATTGGCTATGGCGCCCATGTTATCACAAGAGATAGACATTGGGTCCAGCGACTAGGAACCACACCCAGCTCTGAATGAACTCTTTCATCCATATCGCTTCTTGTGAAGCCCGGCAGCCATGTATTCCGATTCGCTTGAAGATCTCGCCACAACGCTTTGCTTTGCACTCCTCCTAATCACTGCACCATTCAAAATAAATACGTATCCGGATTGTGATTTAGAATCATCCGGATCTGTGTTCCAACTAGCATCGGTGTAACCATTAACAACGAGCTCATCACCCCATAAGAAAGAACCATATCCTTAGTTCTTCTCAAGTACTTAAGGATGTTTTTGATCACGTCCAATGATCCACTCGATCACTTTGATATCTGCTAGTTAAACTAACGAGATATGCAATGTCGGGTCTAGTACATAGCATGGCATACATTAGAGATCCTATGGTCTGAGGCATAGGAGTCTTACTCATCCTTTCTCTATCTCGCCGATGTCGGACTTTGAGTTTTACTCAAGGTCGATTGAGCAACATGGGCAAGAACCCTTTCTTGCTTTCTTCCATTCCAAATCTCTTTAGAACTTTGTCCAAATATGTACTGTGACAATGATATTTGGCGTTTCGATCTATCTCTATAAATCTTTATGCCTAATATGTAAGCTGCTTCGCCAAGATCCTTCATTGAAAAACTATTATTCAAATATTCCTTGACACTATTAAGAAGGTCTACATCATTCCCAATCAACAATATGTCATCCACATATAGTATTAAGAATGCTACAGAGCTCCCACTCACTTTCTTGTAAATACAAGCTTCTCCATAAGTTTGTATAAAACCAAAACTTTTGATTACCTTATCAAAACGTTGATTCCAACTTCAGGATGCTTGCTTCAATCCATAGATGGACCGTTGAAGTTTGCATACCTTGTTAGCATCTTTAGGATCGACAAAACCTTTGGGTTGCATCATATACAACTCTTCATCAATGTTTCCATTGAGGAATGCGCTTTGACATCCATCCGCCATATCTCATAATCATACTATGCAGCATTGCTAACATAATCCTCACGGACTTTAGCTTCGCTACCGTGAGAAAGTCTCATCGTAGTCAACTCCTTGAATTTGTCGAAACCCTTTTGCGACAAGTCGAGCTTTATAGACGATAACATTACCATCGACATATGTTTTCTTCTTGAAAATCCATTTGTTCTCGGACCTTCGGCCATCCGGTAAGTCCACCAAAGTCCATACTTGGTTTTTCGTACATGGATCCAATCTCGGATTTCATGGCTTCTTGCCATTTATTGGAATCTGGGCTCATCATCGCTTCCTCATATGTCTCGAGTCATCGATGTTGTCCACCAACATGACATTCATAACGGAATCATACCAATGGAGGTGTGCAGTTCTCGTTGACCTCCGAGGCTCTGTAGCAACTTCAACCAAGTTTCATGATCACCATCATTAGCTTCCTCTCTTATTGGTGCAGACACCACGGGAACTTCTTCCTGCCACGCTACTCGCAATTTCGAGAGAAGGTTCGACAACCTCGTCGAGTTCTACTTTCCTTCCATCAATTCTTTGAGAGAAATTCCTTCTCTAGAAAGGATGCATTCTTAACACGAAGATTTTGCCTCCGTATCTATGATAGAAGGTATACCCAATAGTTTCCTTGGGTATCCTATGAAGACGCATTTTTCCGCTTTGGGTTCAAGCTTGTAACTTCTTTACATAGCCTTCGCATCCCCAAACTTTAAGGAATGACAATTTAGGTTTCTTCCCAAACCATAATTCATACGGTGTCGTTTCAACGGATTTAGATGGTGCCCTATTTAAAGTGAATGCGGCTGTTTCTAATGCATAACCCCAAAATGATAGCGGTAAATCAGAAGTGACATCATAGCGAACCATATCTAAGAGAGTTCGATTACGACGTTCGGACACACCATTACGCCTGTGGTGTTCCCGGTGTCAATTGTCAAAGTATTCCGCATTTCTTCAAATGCTCGCCAAACTCGTAACAGATATTCACCTCCACGATCGAGCGTAGAAATTTAATCTTCTTGTTACGTTGATTCTCTACCTCACTTTGAAACTCCTTAAACTTCTCGAAAGTTTCGGACTTATGTTTCATGAAATAGATATACCCATAACGACTCAAGTCATCCGTGAAGGTAAGAACATAACGGTAACCACACAGCGATGCTACACTCATTGGACCACACACATCGTTATGTATGATTTCCAATAAGTCCGTAGCTCGCTCCATCATACCAGAAAATGGAGTCTTAGTCATTTTACCCATCAGACATGCTTCGCATCTTTCAAGTGATTCAAAATCAAGTGATTCAAGAAGTCCATCGGAATGGAGTTTCTTCATACGTTTCACTCGATGTGACCAAGGCAGCGATTGCCACATATAGGTCGAATTATCACTTGATTTCAAGCGTTTAGCCTCAATGTTGTTGATATGTGTATTTCCACTATCGAGATTCAATAAGAATAGACCATCTATCAAAGGTGCATGTGCATAAAACATATTACTCATATAAATAGAAAAACCATTATTCTCGGTTTAAACAAGTAACCGTCTACAATAAACAAGATCGATATAATGTTCATGCTCAACGCAGCACCAAATAACAATTATTTAAGTATAAAACTAATCCCGATGGTAGATGAAGGGTAGCGTGCCGACGCGATCACATCAACCTTTGATCCGTTTCCCAGCGCATCGTCACCTCGTTCTTCGCTAGCTTCCGTTTATTCTGCGGCACTGTTTGAGTTACAAATATGAGCAACCGAACCGATTATCAAATACCGGGCACTACTACGGTACTAGTGAGATACACATCAATAACATGTATATCAGATATACCTTTCTTCTTGATGTTGCCGTTCTTCAAATCCGCCAAGTACTTTGGGCAATTCCGCTTCCAGTGACCTTCTCCCTTGCAGTAAAAGCACTCAGTATCAGGCTTAGGTCCAGCCTTGGTCTTCTTCGTCGGCGTGGTAGCTTTCTTACCACCCTTCTTGAAGTGTCCCTTTTGCTTAGACTTGCCTTTCTTGAATTTGGTGGTCTTATTGACCAACAACACTTGGTGCTCTTTCTTGATCTCCACTTCTGCAGATTTCAACATGGCAAAGAGTTACGCAACGTCTTGTTCATGTTCTGCATGTTGTAGTTCATCACAAAGTTCTTGTAACTTGGTGGTAGTGATTGGAGGACACGGTAAATCCCCAAAGCATTAGGAATCACTATACCCAAGCTTTGAAGTTTGTTTGCGTGCCCAGACATCTTAAGCACATGCTCACCAGTGGATTTGCCCTCTTCCATCTTGCGGTTAAAGAACTTTCGGAAGCCTCATAGCTTTCAATTTCGCATGAGTCTCAAAAATCAATTTGAGATCCTCGACAATATCATATGGTCGAATCCTCAAACCTTTTACGAAGCTCGATTCCAAACCATACAAGATAGCACTGAACTATGGAGTACTAATTCTTAGGCGAGGTAAACATTCTTTACTTCATCGGAGCATCATTGCAATTGGGTCACCCAGGTGCATCCAAAGACATAGGTCAAATTACCAAATGTGAGGACAATCCTCAAATTGCGGAACCAATCCATGAGTTGCTTCCATTGTTTTCAACTTTTCTTTCTCTAGGAACGCATTAAAATTGATGGTAGGGGCTGCCATTGATCTACAACATATTTGCAATAGTTTAGACTAAGTTTATGACAAATTGAGTTCAAATTAATTAATGTAATTAAACTAGGTGAACTCCCACTTAAAACAATATCCCTCACATTGTTTTAGTGATCACACGAACCAAATCCACTACATCAACACCGATCATCACGAGAGTTGATATAGTTTCAATGGCGAACAATCATCATGTTCATCATATCTACTATATGATTCATGCTTTACCTTTCGGTGATCCGTGTTCCGACCATGTGTCTGTACATGCTAGGCTCGTCAAGATCAAACCTTAGTTTCCGCATGAGCAAATCTGGCTTGCTCACGTTGTATACACTTGCGGAATCTAACACACCCGATCATCACGTGGTGCTTCGAAACAACAAGCTTTAGCAACGGTGTTGACTAAGGGTGAACACTTTATGACTTGAAATTCATGTGCATGAGGGATCATCTTATAATGCTACCGTCGTCTACTAAGCAATACAAGATGCATAAAGGATTAACATCACATGCAATTCAATATATATGTGATATGATATGATATGGCCTTTCTTCTTTGTGCTTCCGATCTCCATCTTCAAGCACGAACATGATATCCATCATCACCGGCATTGCATCAAGGTCAATGGCGCTACTCCATGGTTGTCTCCAACTATTACAACTACTTTGAATAGACACGGGTATTAACATAAATTAAAGACAACCATATGGCTCTGGGCGATTACAATAAGGAACATTGCATACATCAAATATAATCACAATCATGGCCATATCACATCATCACACCACCGCAAAACAAAGTTAGACGCCTCTACTTTCTTTGCATATTTTACGTGGTTTGGGGCTTTCAATAAGTGTCGTTCTAACTTACGAACAAGAACCACAACATTGATACTAGTATTGTTAATCACCGTTGTAAATTGGATCTTAACTATGCTAGGAGAAAGCAGGCACCATAAAGCCACTTATGCAATACAAGTTGCATGTCAAGCGTGGAGCAAGTCTCATGAGCGATGTCATGTAAGGTTAGCCGGCCGCTTCATCCCAACATACCGCAAGATGCAAAGTACACAAGAAGCAATCGACAATAAAGCATCAACGCCCATGACCATTGTGTTCTACTCGTCTGAGATCTACATATAGACGGCTCGATACCCTTGTAGGGGTTCGTAGCATGGAAAACAAAAATTCTATAAACACAAACAAACAAGCCAAGATCTATCTACTAGATTGTAGCAACGAGTCGATGGAATAACTTACCTCGAAGATTCCAAAGCGTTTAACGAGGCGGATTCTCGTGGGTGATGTAGTCGTACTCTTTCCGATCTCAAGATCGTGTAGACGATCCTTCCGTGGCTGCGTTAAGCAAGGCGCTCCCTGATCACCGTTCGGTACTCGACGAAGACCTTCCTCTCCTTGTTCCAAAGCAGGCGGAGGTTGTAGCACTCTCCTCGCAATTCCGGCTGGCGTGTGGTAGGAAGTAGAGGGGAAATCCCGCAGGGCTTCGCCTTAAGCCGGAGCGAGTATGGTGGATTATGAAAGAGGGCAATTAGAGGTCTAGAGATTAGACACACCAATTAGAAGGCTCTAAACCGCTGGCTAAAGCAATTAGAAGCTCTAAACCAAAACGGCTCTAAACCGGAGATTAGAGGTAGAAAACTTGTGTGTCTAGAGGAGGGGGCCTTGCCCCTCCTTTTATAGGTGGGTAGGCGCGGCCAGGGGAGGGGAGTCCCTCCCCAAGTCGGTCTTGGGTGGCGCGCCGGCTTGGGGAGGAGACTCCTCCCTCAAGTCGGTTCCCAACTCCTCTTGCTTGTTTCCCACAGTTTGTTTTTAGTTTGACTTTCAAAGCTGGACATTTGACTTTTCTGTTTTAGGATTCAATTTAATCCTTTATTTGGGACAGCAAGAACACTTAGTACATGATGCAATCATTCCAATATGTAATGACACATTCATGTACCCTTCCCCCGGTCTTGGGACAATCCGAACCTTCTAGAACATTCCCGATGAAAACAGGAATCATTCCCGAACTCAAAGCGGGACTTTCCTTATATGAATCTTATTCTCCGGACCATTGGATCACCTCGTGATATCCGGATCCCATCCGAGACTCCGAACAACATTCGGTCTCTTTCTCATAATACCATAACTACTCAAACAACGTCGAATCCTTAAGTGTGTCTCCCTACGGTTCGTGAATTATGCGGACATGATCGAGACACTTCTCCGAACAATAACCAATAGAGGAATCTGGAAATTCATATGGCTCCCACATATTTCTACGATTACTTTGCGATCGAATGAACCACTTACATACGATACCAATTTTCCTTTGTCTCACGATATGTTACTTATCCGAGGTTATGATCGTCGGTATCTCTGCATACCTAGTTCAACCTCGTTACTGATAAGTACTCTTTTCTCGTTCTCGTGATATGTGATCCCTTGTGACCAAGTCGCACTACAAGAAATGTGTCAGCTTGTGACGTTTTGGTAGTGACCATCTACAAAATCGTCTTAGATTTATGAAGATTCCGCTCAAGCTGCTTGGGAGGGTCAAAGCCTTATTAAACTATGACGATTTTTCTCAAAAACGTCGTAATTCCTTTAAATGAAATCGTCATAATAGCTAGGGAGATCTAAATATAGAGGATATCAACATGGACCGTTGGATCTGAGCAAGATGGACGGGTAGGATGCTAATATGAGGGCACTTGACATGGATCGATGACATGGCATGGTATCATCGCGCGCGGACAACAAGTATTTCACATCGCGCGCAGAGACCGGAAATATCCCACGCGTGTCGGCCGAACCAAAACCACCACGCCCCCCACCCTCCCAGCAAATGCTTCTCCCCAACCCTAAACCTACCGCCGCCGCTCCTCATTCTCCAGCGAGATTCGCCCACCGCCGCTCCTCCTTCTCAAGTGAGATCCGTGCGCTGCCGCCGCCCCCCTCTTTCTCCAGCGAGAAACCCTTTCCCGCTCGCTCCAGCTGCTCCCCTCCTTCTCCAGTGAGATCCCTAACTCTAGATTGTGCCGCCGCCGCCCTCTGTTCGAGATCCTCTTACACAAGACAACCGATGACGACTCAAATGATGGCCGAGGAGGACGACGACGGTGATGGTTTGAGCCCCTAACAAATCCCCATCCATGACCCCACTGTTGGCGCCTCTTTCGCTCTCCTCAGCGCAGATCTCCGCCTCCCAGTGCTCCCTCCTCTACCTGCGTGTACCTCGTGCCCCTACCCTCCTCTCACTCCGGTCTGGTACCCTTGGCACCCGCCTCCTCGCGGAAGTCGTGGCCAAGGAGCCCGAGCTCGGCGGGGGTGGATTGGACGGCGACAGCGTTGGATCTGGGAGTGGTGGTTCCGGAGGGAGCAGTGATCTGCATGGTGGTGGAGAGGAAGAAGGGGAGAATATGGGGGAGTGGCTCTCCATGTCACAGAAGCTCAACCTCACCTACGCCATGCTCTTCAGAGGTAAGCATCGCAATGATAGAATCCCTTTTTTTGCCGTAGTGACAGATCGCAGATCGATTGGATTCGAGTAAACTGCAGTATTTTTTTTCGAGCTATGTTCAGTAAAACTAAAGATGGTGTTACTGAAGTTTGATTTGGTGTGGGCTACATGTCATTCTAACTTATGGCTAATGGATTGTCACTAGAATGTTAGAAGAGAGAAATGGGAGTGCTATGAACTAATAATGTAGTACAATGGGTCCTTATGAGATAGAAATTAGAGGGAGCAGAAGGAATATATTGCTATCGTCAAGGAGTACTAGTTTTGGTGAACCAACTTTGATTCCCTAAAAAAATTTCCATAAAAAATAAATCCCTAAACATCATATTCAAGCATAGTTTTTAAGTGATGGTACACCCAAACAAGGAATGGTTGTGATGACAATAACACAATATTGTATATATGAAGAGCCAAATCTAATTAATTTTACCATCCATTCAGTTTACATATGATTACTGCAATTTTAGTATATGAATAAATCCAAGAAGACATGTAGCAGTCATTTACTCTTGGTTCCTAACTTCATTGTATTTAGAGAGCATGCCTACAAGATCAGCAAGGGCCACCGTCACCTCCGACCTACGAACACGCAGACCTTAGCGATCATGTCGTGTCCTCGTGACCTTGCCTCCTTGTTGAGAACATGGTGAGTCCATACTAATCATACAATGGTGATATAAATAAAGAACCATAAAGCTGCAAATCACATGTTGTTAGATGTTAGATTTTGAAACAAATGGCTAGATTTTAGACCATGTTAGATACTTGTAAATTGGATTCTTATACAATCTACAATACATAGCTTGAATTTCACATGATAACATTATTTTGTCTGTTCTAAGACATATGTCCACAACTATAGTAATTTGATATATCTTATGGAGTGGATGGTGCTTGCATACAACATAGCTGTTATACATGCTACTCTTTTGTACTTGCATACAACATACTCTATATGAGTGTGTATGTAGACTATGCTTCGCTCCTGGCTTTTATACAATGTTATCTCATGTCCTTGTAGCTCCATATTACTTCTCATACCTTTCATGCAGTTAATTGTTCTAAGTGTATAGAAGTGTAGCATTAACTTGATTTTTGTTTACTATCATTTCTGGATAGTTTCTAGAGAATTATGTGTTTCGCTCCTGTAATTCACCAAACAGTTTGTGTTCTAGAGAAGTCTGGCCTAGCTCCTCTGCTGGTGGAGGAGCACTCTGCTGCCAATGTATGATTTGTTACTCTGTATCTTGTCTATTGGTGCATAATGTAGTTCCTGACTATTTTGTTCTCCATTTGATGTTGTAAAGATGTCCGATGACGAAGACGATGATAAGTTGGGTGATCCCGAGGGCGACACTGAGAGTGAAAAGCTGAGCCAGACTATTGACAATCCTTCTGACAAGCCTAATGCACCTCGCTGTCGGCTTAGATCTGGTATAGCTGCTTATCTATTTTAATGTTGGTGTCTTCAATCACCTATTTTGTCATGTCAGGCTTAGAATTTTGGTTGTTTTATTTTTAGATCATAGGAAGGAGAAGTCACTTGGGTTGCTGATACAAAATTTTGTGAAGCTGTTCCTCACCATGGAGGTTTGAAATTCTGTAGAATTTCTTTATTTCTGTTTTGAAGATTCATGGTGAGTGGAACTGTGGTTGATTGGTATGAAATCTGTTCATCAAGCAAGTTTCTCTAGATTCGCTTCCAGCATTTTGTGATTTTCTAGTTGAGTTAATGGTTGTTTTAGTAGTTAGTATTGTTGATTGGGACTAGTAGTTGATAAGCAGAATTTTGGTGGTAGCTGGAGTCTTGCATCGATGGGATTTGGTATGTGCAACATGATGTGGGCAATCCCAAGCCATTTTTGACCGAAGCATGGTATCTCACGGGAGTGGATTTGGCTGTAAGAAGGGAGCATGGATTTGCAATTGCATCTTGTTTACCTGATGTTCACCTTGCTAAATTAGCTTATTCTTTGACTTGCTGTTATGCTACATGTCTAATTAGCTCATCTGGTATGTTATGCTACATGTCTAATTACATCTTGTTGTATGCATGTAATACTAACGATAAACTCTACAAGTCACATTCATTAGTCATCTGATTCTTTGAGTTATGAGCATGGTCTAATTTCAATATTCTTTGAAGTAGGCAATTAAATCTTGATAAGATAATTAAATCTTGTCATATGTGTTGTCGACGGATGCTTGGTATGGTGTCATTGAATTCTATCACTAAATAGATATGTGCACGATGCTTTATTACGGATGCTTGATGCATGTATCGTGTGACAAAAATTAGTAAAATTTATTTTCTTGACATATATAGTTACTCGTTATCTTGCTTGAGTTAACTTGATTAATATTTACGCCCATCGTCTAATCATAAGTGCTTGTTGCACTTCTTGATATAGTTTGTTTTGTTTAGAGAACCGGATCTGCCTTGTATTCTTATTATTATATTTGTGCACTTCTTATACAAGAAATAGACTTGCTCGTTGCATCTACCTTGACATCGGATGTATCATCATAAGCTCCTGCTAGTGAGTTCGGCAGTCCACCGCGACATGATTCCGAGTTAGATGGATTGATTACACCCTCCTGCGGTTTGAGTTTGATGGATTGTTCATTTTGATTTATCCGATGCTAGCTTTGATGGTAAATTTAGTCTGATTAGATGATAAGTTTAGTCTTTGGTTATCGACCGTGTTTTTGTGTGTGGACAAACATCTTGTATCCATGTTCATTGGTTATCGGACCAAGATCTCACCTTAGCTGTGTTTCTCTCCTATATCACTGCATTTTCTAGTGTCTATTAATTCTGGCGACCTATGTCACTCCTTCAAAATCAAATATATGAAAAACTTTCCATGACAACAAACACATGTTATGTTTAACAGTTTATGAATTGGTACCATGGCTAGTTTCTATTCATATGTCTATACAAAAGGATGAGAAAATGATGATTACATCATGCTTGTTTATCTGTTGTCATGTTTGTTTATGTACAGTTTGAGAGGTTATTCTTGATGTTCCAAGTTGCACGGGAACAACTATCCCCTTTGTCCTGGTTGATAGGCGGAAGGATGGTCGGATTCTCAAATTTGATATCTTTGGTCCCTCTTTTGTGCATTATTAATGTCAATTACTAAAGTATTACCTGATGTTTGTTTGTTTATCTATAGGATGTTTGAGACAAATACAACAACATTGCAAGAAAGAATGTCCTTTGGAGGAAGTTACATGGTGTCATCTACTTAATTGTAATAGTACTATTGTGTGAACCTGGTTGTAATAGTACTACTGTGTGTGAACCTGGTTGTATGTCATGGTGTCTTGTAATTCAAATGGAGTCAGATCTATTCAGTTATTTAGATTCTACCTACTGTTTCATTGTATATTTATTAGAAAATTTACCTTATTTAATATGTGTTTGATATATATAATTGGGAAACTAAACCTATTTAATATGTGTTTTGTAACAAGGCCATGGCCCATAAAATTCTGGATAAAAAGCTTGAAAATATACAATTAATGGACGTGAAAGGGACAAAGCCCACCAATAGTTGATCCTAAAAAGGCCACGGCCTAGAAGAATAAAATGGTCTTGGCCCATATAAGAAACCAAACTAGGATGGGCGAATTTGCATTCGGCGGTCCCATTTCGTCATAGTTTTTACGTCAAATCGGCCCACGTGGATCGACCTGGCTTAGCTAGATGGTCCATGACGATATTGAATCGTCATAGAAGTTATGACGATCCAATATCGTCATAGACAGTTATGACGATTTTATAAAAAACGTCGTTATAGTTCATTTGCGACGCTCAGCTTTCGACGATCTTATTTTCGTCATAGGATCGTCATAGATGGACTGCTGTGACGATTCTGTGACGAAAATGGAGGGTCATATATAGCCAGATTCCTTGTAGTGTCGCATGCTTGCAAGCTAATTGGATGACATTCCACCGAGAGGGCCCAGAGTATATCTATCCGTCATGTGGATGGACAAATCCCACTCTTGATCCATGTGTCTCAACCAATACTTTCCGAACACTCAATGCCACCTTTATAACCACCCAGTTACGGTGTGGTGTTTGATGTCATCAAAGCATCCATCCGGTAAAGGTGATATGCATGATCTCATGGTCGAAGGAATTAGGTTACTATGTATCAGAAAGCATATAGCAATTGAACTATTGAAATGACTTGATCTTTATGCTACGCTTATCTATAGGAGTATGTCCACCATATCATTCTCCTAACGATATGATCTTGTTGTTGATAACATCTCAATGTTCATGATAGGGAAACCACAATCATTAATCAACCAACAAGCTAGTGAAGTATAGAGGCTATACTAGGGACTTCAAATTAAGTTTACAAATCACACAAGCATCAATGTTTCCTTGTTAATACTATTATAGCATGAAGGTAAACATTTATCATAAACACAAAGATATAATAATAACTACATTTATTATTGCCTCTAGGGCATATCTCCAACAACTGGCACCCGTGTCTCCGCACGTCGTGATCTGAGATGCTTCACTATCTCTGTGCGGCCATCTCCGGCGCTTGACCATCTCTGCAGCCATCTCGGCGTTGGACATCTCCGGTGCTTCAGCCATCTCCTTAGCGTAAGCGTAAAACCTTGCCACAAAGAAATCCATGAGGAAATGCGCCAAAGAGTTCAAAAACTACGTCCGCAGCCTTCCGCCAAGACATTGCGGTTTCTGAAGTGGAATCGCGGCGAGGAGACCAATAGGATCTCGGAAGAACAGGTCAAGAAATTCTTTGCACCTAGACGGGCCGAGCCAAAGGAGAAAATAGATCCGGCGGTGGTGAAGTTTTACAAAAATCTTTTGAAACCTGAAACCCCACTTGTCTTGGGACTACGGCGCCAGATTTTGAAGGCGGATGCAAGGCGTAGGGAGAAAGTAGCGATCGTGAGGCACCCTGAGCAGTTCCCATGCTCGGAGAGCAGGAAAACCAATCATGCGCCCCGCTCCAAATGTTCGACACACGGGACACTCCTCCCGTTAATGATTATGAGGTAGAGCTACAAAGAAAGGCCAATGAGATGGGGATGACTTACATTGCATACTTGAACGTCATGGGAGACAACTTGCCCAAATGCGATGCCAACCCCATACAGCCATGGAAGTATGGGAAGAATCTCGTCAAGAAAGAGGAGCTCAAGAATCTACCAACAAAGATGCGAAAATTGCACAAGTGGTACCTTGATTTCTGCAAGACGAGAAAAGAAGAATGGATCACGGCGCATATAAGAGATGAGATTTTCTTCTGTGGAGACGACGGGATCGACTTCAACATTCAAGACTTGCATTTTCTATTCAATCAGAAGAAACTCGACAAAGCTGCCATCAGCCTTTATTGTGTGTAAGTACTATTTCTGTAATTTATATATCATCTCATTCACTTCATTAATTGCATGTATATATATGCTCACCATATATGTATATACTATTATGCAGGAAAAAGGTTATGGAATGCGGAAAGGAGGCCCTTTTGACATTGGGTTCGTTGACCCAAATAGAGTTCATGAAGAAGTGGTAAGAATCAAACCAGGCAAGCAGAAGATTACTTGCTAAGGTCTTTACTAAGACAACAAACCAAAAGGAAATACTATTGCCTTACAACTTCTCGTGAGTCTTGTTACCCTCTCTCTTGTACACATTCTATTTGACTTACTTGATGTTAAGTGTAATCGATGATGAGTTATGCGTAGGTTCCACTTTATTACGCTAGTCATTCAACCCGACTCGGGAAAAGTCCTTGTCATGGACTCGTTACAAAAGAAAAAGAGATATGGGCAGACTTTAGAGATGCTCAGGTAATTTCAATCATATTATCGCACTAGATCGGCAACTTTCATGAAAACAAGTAATTAATTACTCCTTTATCCATTTTCTTTGCGGACGGGGTTTGGAAAAGGTTCACGGGCAGGTCGTGGGTGAATGGTCAAGAACTAAAATTTGTAGACCAAAATGTAAGTAATACTAGATAGCTAGGTCTGCGTATCTCTTTGATTCTGCTTCCAATTCCATTATATCATGCTTTATTGTTTATTATTTTGATTGAACTCTCTATTCTCGTAAAGTGCGCGCATCAGGGACACGGCAATAACTTATGTGGGTACTATGTTTGCGAGTTCATTCGCAACACGATATGTGCGACGGGCCAAGCCGCACTAGAACAACTTAGAGTAAGTAAACAAAGTCCACAACATTATTTTATTACCATCAATTGTGTTGAGTTTTATTCTTATATATATATTGACGGCCCATTCTTCATATATATTCAAATCGAACGGATGCGGTACCAACTCCTACCATTTGAACGCATACGAGCCATTCAAGAGGAATTGGCGGGGTTCATACTTGATGAGGTCGTCATGCCTGGCGGAGAACTCTTTAGATATCCACCAAAATGAACGATGACGATGTATGTGCCGATGACGATGTATGTGCCGATGACGATGTTTGTGTATAATAATAGTTGCTTAATTATTCATGTACTCGTATGTACCGATGACGATTTATGTGTATACCGCTCCCGATCGATTCCCCCTGCCCCCTCCCGCAGAAATACGCCCAGAACGGGGCAGAGGCAGAAGTCTACCGTGGCAGAGATTTAGGTCGTTTTCCTGCCGCGGCAAAGTTCTGTCGCGGCAAGAAAACGACTTAAATATCTGCTGCGGCAGAAGAACCTTTAACACCGGTTACAGCCCCGGACCGGTCTTAAACGGGGATGCCTGAGGCCTGCGGCAGCCCCACGTGTGCCACCCTTTAACACCGGTTCGTATAAGAACCGGTGTTAAAGGGGCCCCCCCTCTAACACCGAACCCTCAACAGCGGTTGAGGAACCGCTGTTAGAGGGCCCTCCCAACAAGAGTTAAAGGGGGGCTCTGCACTAGTGAGAGGGAGTAATAATACATAAACTATAGTAATGGTGTGAAAAATAATATACTTCCTCTGTCATGAAAAGGACATCATAGATTTATCTAAACTTGCGTATATTTACAACCTATTTAATACATAGATGCATCCAAATCAGGACAGATTTGCGACATCTTTTTAGACAGAGAGAGTATATACAATTCAATATACACATGCGATTTTTCATACATACACAACTTTATATTTTTCAAACTCGACAAAACATTTAATTCCATGGTTTCTACGTCCAAACAGGAACTGGAATTGGGTACCACCGGCCGATTTTTACAAGAAATTCAAAGCACACCCAAACGCTAGAATTTGAATTGGAAGTCATTTCCTTTCCATGTTGGATTTGGATTTCCCACCCATTTCAATTCCAAACCTCAATTCTGTGCATCCAAACACAGCGTAAGCTTTTTCTTTCTTTCTTTCTTTTTCTTTCAAACTAAAGTCACTGACTAGAATTTGGTTTGCTAAAACCAATTTAGATCCACTTGATGATCCCAAAGTGGTGCCAATACTGATCAACAAGATCCATCATATAATAGAGATTGCAAACTAAAATAAGAAATGCAAAAAGTAAAAGATGAGACTTCTCATTAATATTCAATAAAGACACTCACACCAAGGGGAACATAGATAATAAACTAAAGGAGAGATACTTCCACATGCAAACCAAACTATAATATAACCTCTCTACCATAGATATGAATCCACTAAAATGGTAAAAGATAAAAGATAATGATGGTGATACCGCGTGTGAGACCCTGGCGCATGGCTCAATAGGATTGATAGGAAACCCATACCAACAAGTTGCAACTTCTTTTCCGAAAGCTCATTCAAAAAGAACTCTAAGGTTAAGCGTGCTTGTCCTAGAGCAATTCTTGGATGGGTGACCGACCAGGAAGTGGGTAACCGGGTGCGCACGAGTGAGGACAAAGTATGCAGAAAAGACTAGTGTTGGTCTGTGGGGTTAGTCTAGAGGTCCTATTGAGATGCCAGAAGTGACAGCCGTCGGTCCGGAGTGACCGGGGGTGTTACAAGTGGTATCAGAGCCGACCCTCACAGTTACATGGGCGTGTGCGGGTCAGTGGCGGACATGTAGCGCATGGCGCGTGTGGCCCAGAGTGGACACGACATGGCACATGTGCCGGCACTGGACGCACAGACGTGTGCTAAGAGGGGACGTTCCTGGCTTGTGGTTGATCGACGAGGACGTCGATTTTCTAAGGGTGGGTGTATGTGAGACCCTGGCACATGGCTCAATGGGATTGATAGGAAACCCATACCAACAAGTTGCAACTTCATTTTCGGAAGCTCATTCGAAAAGAACTCTAAGGTTAAGCGTGCTTGGCCTAGAGCAATTCTTGGATGGGTGACCGACCGGGAAGTGGGTAACCGGGTGCGCACGAGTGAGGACAAAGTGTGCCAAAAAGACTAGTGTTGGTCTGTAGGGTTAGTCTAGAGGTCCTATTGAGCTGCCAGAAGTGACAGCCGTCTGTCCGGAGTGACCGGGGGTGTTGCACCGCGGCACTCCCCCAAGCTTGGAACAAGCCAAGGGGATGCCATCTCTGATGAAGAATTACTCCTTCGTTGGTGGTGGTGTTCTCTTGATAAGCTCTTCAATAAGTTTCCTCAACTCCTCGAACTCAAAAGTAAGAGTACGTATTAGCTCCAAGTTTTGCTCTATACGGTTCATGATCATGCCAGTCCGAGAATCCCAGTTCTTGTTATTCTTTCCCCACTCTTCATCCTTAGCATGATCCTTCTCAACATTGTTAGAACGAGGCATATCCCAAACCGAGGGCAAATAGCCTTTGGCCACATGTTGATATTGATATTCATGTATAAGTGTATGGAAGGGTATCTTGTTACGTGGACGAAATGATCGTGGAGAGAGAGTATGACGTCGAGATTTCCCTCATGTAGACATCCGTGCTGTCCTCTTAAGCTTGGTAGGTCGTGCCACCAAAGAAATACTTGCAACGGTAGCACGAGTGTCCGATTGCTTGTCCTCCTCCATGTCACCTTCATACCATACCGAAATCTCCTCCTCCTTGGGGACTTGAGGTTCTTCTTCCTTGGGCTTCTTGCCTTTGTCGTTGGCGGAGGCCATGGTGCTCTAAACTCGAGAAGATTTCCTGACAGAAATAGATTGAAACGAAAACACGATGCACGAACCTCGGGGGATCCGGGGGGTTATATATTACGAAGTTTCAATGCATAAGGAAGGTTTTGACATGGAAACGAGGCGGAGTCGGAGCTTGGGGGTGGAACACCCCCCTTAGGCGCGGCCAGGCTGGGCCCGCGCCTGGGTGTGTTTGTCCACCCTGGGCTCCATTTCCTCTTCAGTTTCGTCTCGTAACTTCCCTTATGTATTAAAAACATCAAAAATATAAAAATATTGAGTTTTCACGAACCTTCTGTTTTCACCACTTTTACCTATTCAAAGACGAACTCTGCAGTTTCCTTCTCTCTTTCTCCTGCGAATTTCCTTCATACAAAACTCTTGCACAAACTCAATGACAACATTAGTGTAAGCAAAACCAATAAATCTTTGGTAAACACTTCAACTGAAAACCCATCAAAACAAAAGCTTCTGTAAGAGGCAAATGCAAATGATGGCAGAAATCTGTCAAAACAGACCAACAGGTAAATATTGATTTTTCTGAAGACCTTATGTTGCTCAAATCAAAAAGTGCAGAACTGATGAAAGTTGGGTAACAACTTGTAGAACAAGCTCAGAAAAATGCAGCTCCATCCGAAGTACTGAGCTTCCTCACTAATTTTTATAATGCAGCACAAAAATCTGTCCCAGGACAACCACTTTTCAGAACTCCTCTACTTCACAAAAGTAGTTAAACTTGACACAAAAACCAAAAAAAAAGGATAAGGAGAGGTTATTACTGAGGTAATAACTTCCAAGACTCGACAAAACTCTTGGGTTATCTCCCAACAAGTACTTTTCTTTAATGCCTTTAAATTAGGCTTGAAACTTCCAAAGATGCTCACAAAGGAGATATATATTTGAAGTGAAAGAGAGCATCAAGAAGCAAATAACCAACACACTTGAGTCTAACCCACTTCCTATGCATGGGGGTATCATGAGAAAACGAATTTTTGGAACAAAAATCCACTAGTATAGGAAGACAAAACAGATGCAACTTTAAATCTTTCAACATAAAACGGGGAAACTTAACATCATTGAGATGCATAAAACCATGTTTTCCTCTCTCAAAATAACTTTCAGTAGCTCTTTGAATAAAGTTGACAATATAACCGTCACTGGGAATAACTTTATCATCATAATAAGCATACTTACAGTCATCAAAAAGAGGTCCAAGGTCATAGACTGGATCAATAGAAGCAAGTTGTTCCATCCTGAAATCTTTATTAGGCAAGCTATTTTCACAAGGAGCTTTAGAAAATTTGGAAAAGTTAAACTCATAAGAATCCCCATCAGACTTAGTTAAAACTTTTTCCTTCTTACAATCAATAATAGCTCCACAAGTGTTCATGAAAGGTCTACCAAAAATGATAGGACAAGTTTTGCTAGCTGCTGAATTAAGCACTAGAAAATCAGCAGGATACTTAATCTTACCACAGAGAACCTCCACATCTCTTACAATACCAATGGGGCAAATGGTCTCCTTGTTAGCAAGGTGAATAACCACATCAATGTCCTCAAGCTCACAAGGACCAATCTCATGCATAATTTCCCTGTAAAGATCATAAGGAATAGCACTAGAACTAGCACCAATATCACATAAACCATAGTAGCAATGATCACTAATTTTAACAGAAAGCACAGGAACACTACTTTTCTAGCCTTACTAGGATGACAAATAATATTAGAAGCATCTTCACAGAAGACAATGTGCTCATCCTCTATATTTCTAGTGACAGTGTCTTTCACAATAGCTACCATAGGTTCATCACTCAAATTCTTACCAGGCTCCAAAGTTTTCATTGTACCTTTGTTATTTGCACTAATAATCATAGAATACTCCTTTACCTTAGCTGGAAAAGACATTTTCTCAACATGAGGTTCAGGCACAATATGATTAGTAGTACAAACTTGAGTACTTCTAACTGGAACATGATTAACAACATCTTTATAATGAGCATGGTACTTGTTCCACTTCTTCTTGGGAATTTCAATGTAAGAGGCAAACGCTTTAAAACAGTTGGCAATACTTTGGGAATCAAGACAAAACTCATTGCTAATATCATGGAAGTCGTCAGTTCCCATAAAAGATTTAATGCATTCATAATCATGGTTTATACCTGACTTTCTTCCTTTGTCATTCTCCCAAGCTTCAGTGTTCTCTTGAATACGGTCTAGAAGATCCCATTTATCTTCTTCCTTCATACGTGTGAATGATCCAGCACAAGAAGCATCTAGTAAATCTTTATCATGAAGAGAAATCCTAGCATAAAAGTTATTGATAATAATATTGTTAGGGAGTTCATGAATAGGACATTTAAGCATTAGTAACTTTGATCTCCCCCAATCTTCAGCTGTACTCTCTCCATCAAGAGGCCAAAAGTTATATATAAGATTTCTATCCTTATGAATCTCACTGGGAGGATAAAATTTAGAGTAAAAGAGAGATGCTATCTCCTCCCATTCCATGGATTATCCATTCTTCAACAGCTTATACCATTCTTCAGCTCTCCCTTTCAAGGATATGGAGAGTAACTTCTTCTTCACCTGTTTAGTTGTGATACCTGCACACTTAAACAACCCGCATAATTCATTGATAAAAAGCAAGTGAACACCGGGATGGACAGTTCCATCCCCAAAATAATAATTATCCATAACACGATTAACAATACTTGTAGGTATCTTAAAAGGATCTATCTCAACAGGAGGTGGTTCATCTACTGCCCTAGCAGTGGTAGTAGTTTTCCTAAATAGAAAACCAAGTGGGTTATCCATATTGGAAACAAAGTAACAAGCAGTAACAAAAGCAATACTCACAGTAAAAGTTTCCTTTACCAGTTCCACTCTTCAATAGCGCTTCACTCCCCGGCAATGGCGCCAGAAAATAGTCTTGATGACCCACAAGTATAGGGGGTGTATCGTAGTACTTTTGATAAATAGGAGTGTCGATCCCAACGAGGAGCAGAAGGTGCTGAACAGTGGTATGGAGCAGGAAATCCCTGTGGATACTTAGCAAACGATTTTTTAGTGGTTTTCTGGCAAGGCAACAAAACAAAGAGCAAGTAACTGAAGTAACGAACAAACGGAGCAAGTGGCCCAATCATTTCTTAGCAAAGTACAAGCCAGTGGAAATACTTATAAGGACCAAACGTTCTCGAGGACACATGGGAATTCTGTCAAGTGCTTTCGCTTCAAATAGTTGAGTACTCTTCTCTAGTGTTTGTAAGTGTTGTGTGGGTGAACCTGTGCTAACATACCGCCCCTTCCTAGGACTAATACATACTTGTGATTAAACCCCCTGCAAACATCTATAACTACAGGAAAGTAATTAAGATATAAATCTAACCACAACCTTAAACTCTGAGATCCTACGCTCCCTTGTGCAAAGGTGTCCTAACGGGGGTCCAGGTTTCTGTCACTCCGGCAACCCCACAATTAGTAGCCAAATACACAATGCATTCCCCTAGGCCCAGAAATGGTGAAGTATCATGTAGTCGACGTTCACATGACACCACTAGAAGAATAGCACCATAACTTCAATACTAAACTATTGAATAATAACTCATCACAGATTCACTACTAACAACATGACTTCTCCCATGTCCTCAAGAACTAAACGAACTACTCACAAGACATCATATGGATCAAGATCAAAGATGATATGGTAATGGATAACAATCTGAACATAAACAATAATCCAATGGTTCCACTCACAAGCATCAACTATAATAGTAATCAACACCGGGAAAGTTTCCCCTAAGAACTAAAGCAATATCCAACACAATTGTTACAGCGGGACGGAGTGGTGATGATGGTGCTGGTGGAGATGATGGTGTGGATGATGATGATGATCCCGATGAAGCCTAGCTTGATGACGGTGTTGATGGCGACGGTCTCCCCTGTTCGGGAAGGAATTCCCCCGACAGAAATCTATCTACCAGAGAGATCTTTATCTCTCGGTGTTTTTCGCCCCCCCAGAGGCGGCGGAAATCTATCTGTGGTCGCTCCCTGATCCTTAGGGTTTCGAAGGGAAGATATAGGCGAAGGGGGGGAGTCGGAGGCCGGGCAGGTGGGCCACACCTACCCTAGGCGCGGGGTCAGGTGGGCCCGCGCCTAGGGGGTGTGGGCCCCCTAAGGCCTCTCTTCGTCCTTCCTTCTGGCTTCCTTCGTCTTCTGGTAAAATAATTTATTTCCATATTTTTCTGGATGTTCAAAAAAAATCTGGTATTTTTCTGATCTTTGCGAAATTGCACCGAAATGCCTTCTTTTCCATCAGAATCCAGACTCCAGGAGTCCATCTTTCGGGAATCATCCAACATGTATAAATAGATGAAAAGCCAAAAGTAATACCTCATAATAAGACAAATATCAATGAATAGAGGTAAATTATGATATAGAAAGGTGATGCAAATTGGGCGTATCAATGTGAAAAGTGAAATGATATGGTTCTTGCACTTGATCACCATCATGTGCATTGTGGTATGATCTTTATCATTCCTTTATGTGTAAGGCCAAGGTCTATGGAACTTACACGTTAGGTGTGTTGTAAGAGTATCAACTATACATTTACTTACAATATTACCATATCATGACACTAACCTAGCAACAATCTAAACTAGACGCTTCTAATTTATCCATTGCAAATTTTACATGGCTTAGGGCTTTCAAAGATAGAACCGTTCTTACCTACAAACATGGAACCACAAAAAGGATAACCAAATTATTAACAACTCTTTGTAATTAGATATTGACTATAGTAGGAGAGACAGACACCCGCTAGCCACTTATGCAAAACCAGTTGCACGTAAAGCGTGGAACATGTCTCATGTGCGAGGACATGTAAAGTTTGTTCGGGCCGCTTCATCCCACTATGCCACCAATATCCAAAGTACAAATAAGAAGCAACAACATGATTATCATCAACCACATACTCATATGTGTACTACCCGTGCAAAGCATATACGCATAGATCCGGTTCGGATACCACTGCTGGGTCCACAGCATAGAAAACAAAAAAATTCCTACGATGAAAACAACTAAGTACCAAAATCTATCTACTGGATACAAGCAATGGGTGGATATACATCCATAGAATACATACCCTCGAAGACCGAAAAGCTTTAACAAGGTTGTACTCGTGGATGATGTAGTCGAACGCTTGCCGATCTCAAGATCGAGAAGAAGTCCATTCGGTCCAGCAGGTCCAGCACCATCAAGTCCAGCACCACAAAGCAGTGGTGTGATACGTCGTAAACGTATCTATAATGTTTGATGTTCCATGCTTGTTTAGTATATATTTTCTTTGCTTTGTCTACACTTTGAGGTATTTTTATATGTTTTCTGGGACTAACCTATTAACAAGATGCCACAGTGCCAGTTGCCTGTTTTCTTTTGTTTTTGGTTCTAGAAAAGTCAGAAAATGAATATCCTCGGAATTGGACGGGACAAAAGACAAAGTCAATATTTTACCCTAGGGAATATGGAGCCAGAAGACGAGACGAAGGAGGGCCTCGAGGGGGCCACACCCCTGGCCGCGCGACCAGGCCTGGCGCGTGCCTAGGTGGGTGCATCCGCCTCGGGCACCACCTCGGCCTTCCTCTTCTCCTATAAAAAGACCCCGATACCTAAACCCCAAGGACCCGATCAATCTTCCATGAAACAGTACGTAGCTGTCGCCACCATCGTTCCTAGATCGGGGGATCTGAAGCTCTTCCCTACATCTTGCCGGATGGGAGAGATCATCCCGGAGGCCTTGTTCATCACCATGCCAGACTCCGGTATGATGCGTGAGTAGTTCCACCTTGGACTATGGGTCCATGTAGTATCTAGATGGTTGTTTATCCTCCTTTGTGCTACCATGTTTAGATCTTGTGAGCTCCATTCATGATCAAGATCATCTATTTGTAATCATGCATGTTGTGTTTGTGGGGATCCGATGGATATTGAGATTACTATGTCAGATTGGTTAATGATTCTATCTTATTGATTCTATCATGTCTGTGTTGTTTGAGATCTTGCATTCTCTCTGTTTCTAGTAGCTATCTTGGCCAAGTAGATGCTAGTGACTCCAAGAGGGAGTATTTATGCTCGATAGTGGGTTCATGCCTCTATTTAATCTAGGGAAGTGACAGAAATCTCTAAGGTTGTAGATGTGTTGTTGCGATTAGGGAGAAAACAACAATCTCTTGTTCATGGAACAAGTGGATTGTTTACCTTACACACTTTGCTTAAAGCAGTTATCCGTTGCTTGCAACTAAATACGGGAGGGGGTTCGGATGATAAGCTGAAGGTGGATTACTAGTCATAGATGCAGTTGGATGGTGGTCTATGTATATTGTTGTATTGCCCAATCAAATCTCATAGGATCATGAATGTCTAGTATTGCATTGTTATGCCTTGCTCTGTCCTATCAATTGCCTCATTGTAATTTGTTTACCTAGCATGTTATGTTGTTTATCTTAAGGAGAACACCTCTAGTGAACTATGGAACCCAGTCCAATCTTACCATTGATACATCTTCCACTGTTCTTGTTTACTTTCTGCAAACCATCATTACCTTCCACACCATATAGTTAATCCTTTGTTTTCAGCAAACCGGTGAGATTGACAACCTCACTGTTCATTGGGGCAAAGTCTTGAGTTTGTGTTGTGCAGGTTTCCAAGTTGCTAGCAACACCTTTGAGTCGTTTCCTTCCTCCTACTGGTTCGATAACCTTGGTTTCTTTCTGAGGGAAAACTTGCTGATGTGCTCATCATACCTTCCTCTTGGGGTTTCCCAACGAAGCTCTACAGTGATCTGAGCCGCATCAAGCTATTTTCTAGCATCGTTGCCGGGGTGGCTAAGGACGGCTTCACAAGGGGAGTCCTTCACAACCTTTCTATTTACTTTGTTTTTTTGCTTAATTTCTTTTGCCTGGTTTTGTTTGCCTCTTTTTATCAAAAATTCCAGAAAAATAGTTTGGTTTGGTTTGCTTTCTCTTATAAAAAACACAAAAAAATTAGTTCCTACTCTAGTTGCTGTTGCTGTTGGTTTGCTCCACCTTTGCAAAAAATGAACTCTGCTGAGAACACCAAGTTGTGTGACTTCACTAGCACAAACACCAAGTTTCTCCTTTCTCCTTGAGAGGAAAAGCTAAAGAATAGTTGCTATCCTTGCCTAGAAATAGTATTGATTCTTGGATTAAGTGTAAAGATGCTTTTATTGGAAAATACTATCCTCCTGATAAGATTATATCTATGAGAAGTGAAATAATGAAATTCAAACAACTTGATAATGAACATGTTTCTCAAGCTTGGGAAAGAATGAAATCTTTGGTAAACAATTGTCCCACTCATGGACTGACTGCTTGGATGATTATCCAGACTTTTTATGCCGGTTTAAACTTCTCATCAATAAATCTGTTGGATTCATCTGTTGGAGGTACCTTTATGACCATTATCTTGGGTGCCACAACAAATCTCCTTGATAATATGATGGTCAACTATTCTGAATGGCACACTGAGAGAGCTCCACATGGTAAGAAGGTAAATTCTGTTGAAGAAACCTCCTCTTTGAGTGATAAGATTGATGTTATCATGGCTATGCTTGTTAATGGAAAAGCTCATATTGATCCAAATAATGTTCCTCTAGCCTCTTTGGTTGCTCAAGAAGAGCAAGTTGATGTGAACTTCATTAGAAACAACAATTTTAGCAACAATGCATATAGGAATAATTTTGGTAGTAACATAATGGCAATACCTATGGAAACTCCTACAACAATACTAGAAGTGCTCCCTCTGAACTTGAAGTCATGCTTAAATATTTTATTAGTAAACAAACCACTTCAACAAAATTGTGGAGGAAAATATTTTGAATGTTGAGAAAAATATTTCCTCGTTGTCTGAAGCACAGTCCTCTTTGATTAATAAAATGGCTGCTAAACCTGAAACCTCGAAAAGTACTTTTGCTGCTACTCATGCCATACAAGTTACTATTGATGAAAATGTTAGATTGTTAGCTCAACTACATGCTAAGTGGGAAATATAAGCTGAAATCGCTAGAAACAATAGTGTTTGCACTATTACCACCACCAATATGGATGCCACCAAACCACAAGAAGTCCCTATTCCTCCTACCACAATGCCTAAACCCAATGAGTCTACTACCAGTGATGCTAAGTTTGATTTTGATCTTGATGGTTGCAATATCTCTGAAGTGATTATGTTCTTACAAAAGCTTGCTAGAATTCCTAATGCTGGTGATAGAATGTAGATTTCACCAAACACATTACAGATGCTCTTATTAAAATTAAGGAAGAAAAGTTTAAACACAAAGCCTCTATTCCTAGGAAAGTAGAAGATACTTAGGAACCCATCATTAATATGCAAGTGGATGACTTTGATCTCAAAGCTTCATGTGACCTTGGTTCTAGTGTCTCTATTATGCCTAGAAAGATTTATGAAAAGCTTGATTTGCCACCTTTGGAAGATTGCTATATGGATGTCCCACTTGATGATAATGCTAAAAAGAAACTCATGGGGAGTGTTAATGATTGATATGTCATAAACATATCTATAATTTTTATGTTCCATGCTTGTTTAGTATCTACTTTGCTTTGCTTTGTCTACACTTTGAGGTGTTTTTATATGTTTTATGGTACTAACCTATTAACAAGATGCCACCGAGCCAGTTGCTTATTTTCTTCCGTTTTTGGTTCCAGAAAAGGCAGAAAATCAATATTCTCGGAATTGGACGGGACAAAAGCCAAAGTCAATATTTTACCGTGGGGAACACGGGCAGTCTGAGACGAGGGAGCCACCAGGGCACACCCTTGGCACGCGTGGCTAACCCTAACTGCGCTTAGGTGCGGCCACTGGTGCCCCTGCCGCTCTTCGCCTATAAAGACCCACCGATACAAAAACCCTAAGTACCTGATCAATCTTCCACGAAACAGTTTTTAGCCGCCGCCACCATCGTCCCTAGATCGGGGGGATCTGAAGCTCTTCCCGGCACCCTACCGGAGGGGAGATCATCTCGAAGGCCTTCTTCATCATCATGACAGCCTCCGGTATGAAGCATGAGTAGTTCCACCTTGGACTACGGGTCCATGTAGTAGCTAGATGGTTGTTTCTCCTCCTTTGTGCTACCATGTTTAGATCTTGTGAGCTCCGTTCATGATCAAGATCATCTATTTTGTAATCATGCATGTTGTGTTTGCGGGGATCCAATGGATATTGTGATTACTATGTTAGATTTATTAATGGTTTTGTCTTATTGATTCTATCATGTCTGTGTTGTTTGTGATCTTGCATGCTCTCCATTTCTAGTAGCTATCTTGGCCAAGTAGATGCTAGTGACTCCAACAGGGAGTATTTATGCTCGACAGTGGGTTCATGCCTCTATTTAATCTAAGGGAAGTGACAGAAATCTCTAAGGTTGTAGATGTGTTGTTGCCACTAGGGATAAAACAACGGTCTCTTGTTCATGGAACAAGTGGATTGTTTACCTTACACACTTTGATTAAAGCAGTTATCCGTTGCTTGCAACTTAATACTGGAGGGAGTTCGGATGATAACCCGAAGGCGGATTTATACTAATAGATGCAGTTGGATAGCGGTCTATGTATCTTGTTGTATTGCCCAATCTAATATCATAGGATCATGAATGTCTAGTATTGCATTGTTATGCCTTGCTCTGTCCTGTCAATTGCCCTGCTGTAATTTGTTTTCCCAGCATGCCATGTTTGTTTATCTAAGGAGAACACCTCTAGTGAGCTATGGACCCCGGTCCAATCTTTCCCATTGATACATCTTCCATAGTTACTTTTTACTTGTTGCAAACCACTATTACCTTCCACACCATACAGTTAATCCTTTGTTGAAAAACCATACAAATTACGGCAGAATGGACAAAAATAACCCAAATTTGAAAGGATTTCACAAAATGACCCATCTGGAAAACTATTTCACTGGCACTAACCCTTTTGTAGCGCCTAACAGCTAGGCGCTACACTCTACAGTGTAGCGCCTTTCAGCTAGGCGCTATGCCCCCTGCCAGCGTGGCACCGCCTGGCCCCTCCCTGGCCCCACCCGGCCGTGTGACGCCCAGGCGCTATGCCTGGGGCGAGTAACGCCCAGGCGCTATGCCCAGGGTGTAGCGCCTATCTGATAGGCGCTACACTTTAATGTGTAGCGCCTAGCAGAAAGGCGCTACACCCTGGGACTTAAGCTGTCGCGCGCAGCCCCCCTCCCCATTCACTCTCAGCTCTACCCAAGCAAGAAGAACAGCAAGGAGGCGCCCCCTTCTCCCCCCCTCAAATCTCTCACATTGGAAGCTTTATTTGGTGGCTTTGTGCCTCTCCCTAGCTGCTAGAGGTACCCTCCCTCATTCCCCTCCGTTTTGTCCTTTTGAAATCTTTTATTTTGGTTGGAATTGGCTTGAAACCTTAGAAATTTGATTTGGAGAGAAATGTTTGGAAATTTGTTAGATTCATTGGCCAATGTTGGTTATAAAGATGTGTATAAAGCATTTAGTTAGGTTTAGGGTTGTTGAAATGACATTGTTTGGTATATTGGAATGTTATGGCTAGGGTTAGGGTTAGGGTTAGGGTTTGCTTATGTAAGAGAGGGTGTTCTTGTTAGCTTTATGGTTTGGTAATGTGTCTAGTATAGTTTTGTTTATCTTGTCATGGTTAGTTAATGAACATATTATCCTATGTGTTAGGGATGGCAAGAATTGTTCATGTTCATCATGTGGACAAGGATGCCTTTTTTAAAGGCAACATAGAACCGGACCTAGATGAGCTAGATATTTTGTTTGAGCGTAGTCCCACCTATGTCGAGGTCTTGGAGCAAGTGAGGATTGAATTGAAATGGATGGACCCATGTGATGTTGTTGAGTTGGAAGGAAGACATAATGTGGGTTTTGGAGTGCATATCCGTTGGAAGACCATGCGTATCTTCTCCGAGGCTCGTTGGATTGCATACAAGGAGGTGGTGGCCGAATCACTAGACAAGGCTCTTGAGCTATTTGCCACCAAGAAGGTTGATAGTTCATTGCCTTTGGACTTGAACCGCCGTGCTTCCCCATTGGATAGTAGGAGTCCTCCACCCGTGGAGCAAGAGCTATGGATTGAACCTCCTTTGAGCCAAACATTGAGCCTGATTTCAAGACACCAAGACGAAGTGTTGGAAGAGGACAATGATGATTGTGAGGGTGAAGATGATGATGATGTCGAACTCCATGACAACAATGTTGGTGATTTGGAGAAATATATCACTCAACATGACATGGACCGTGAACTCCCGTATTCTCGAGGCTATGCTTCGGACTCGTATGAGGATGGTCCCGGAGAAGAAGTTGACGAGGAGGGGTTCACGGCTAGAGAGGCCGAAATCCACCATACCGTATTGGGGTGGGACCATCGGGTGCCTTTGTTTCGTGATCTTAGTCTCACGGATGAAGCCACGGTTGATGGTGGCAAAGGCATAGTGCTTGGACCAAGGACAAGTTCTTACCGGGATGGCAATGAAGTGAATAATGGCTTTTGCAAAGGATCAAGGTTTAAGACCTTGCTGGAATTTAAGCAATGGATAAAGGACTTCTCGGTGAAGCATCATCGTCCTTACACGGTCGTGCACTCGGATATCAAGAAGCGTTACACGGTAAAGTGCGAGGCGGAAGTATGTCCTTGGATTGTGCGTGCTAGACCATTCAAGGGAGGTCCCGATTGGCACATATCTAGCTGTGTATCAACTCACATGTGCCGAGGCCTGATGGTGGATGGCAAGGATGCAAAGCATGAGCACCGACAACTCACCTCCGAGTTCCTCGCTTATAGGCTTTCCAATGACATCGCGTCGTTTCCAATAATGAGCATCAAGCAGGTCATGGAGTTTGTGAAAGCCCTCTTTAACTATGAGGTGAAGTATGGGAAGGCATGGAAGGATAAGCAAGCTGCATTCAAGATGTTGTACGGTGATTGGGAGGAATCTTATAACCGAATCCCAAGGTTGTTGGGAGCGATGGCCGATGCTAACCCGGGCATGGTTCATGTGGTTGAACCTTTGGGGAACAAGACAATGATTGTAAAAGGAAGAACCGTTCGAGTTTTTGGCCGTGCATTTTGGGCTTTCGAGCAATGTGTTCAGGCATTTGAACATTGTAGGCCGGTCATCTCTGTTGATGGCACCTTTTTGACCGGTCAATTCAAGGGCACTATCTTGATTGCAATAGCCAATGATGCCAACAAACGGTTGATTCCTTTGGCCTTTGCTTTGGTAGAGGTGGAAAACAATGATAATTGGGAGTGGTTATTCCATCTTTTAAGAACCAAGATATTAACCCCTCATAGGGAAATATGTATCATCTCGGACCGTTATCAAGGAATTCTTAAAGTGGTGGACCAACATATTCCCGGGCATGCTCCGTTGCACCATCGTTGGTGCATGAGACACTTTTGTTCAAACTTCTATAGGGCATGCAAGAGCAAGGATTTGGCCGATGATCTACAAGATTGTTGCCTCGCTTTCACGGAAAGTCATTTCTCAAACTTGTACAACAAATTGCTCTTCAACAAAGAGCTCGATGCGGGTGGTCAAGAGTTTCTCGATAGGAGCATTGGAGAAAGAACAAAGTGGGCACGAGCATTCGATGACGGTGGCCGGAGGTACGGCCAAATGACAAGCAACATGGCAGAGGCCTTCAACAAGTTGCTCAAAGGTGTCCGTGCATTGCCCGTCACGGCAATAGTCCGTTATACATTCGACATGATGAATGGGTATTTTCTTAAATACTCAGAGGAAACGGACCGGCAGATTGCGGGGGACTACAAGAACAAGCACAAATACAAGTACCCACCTAAGGTTGATGATTGGATGCAATTTCAGACAAAGAAAGCGGATGCCCAAGTTGTCACGGAGTATGACAATGACGAGCTAATTTACCAAGTTACGGAGCCTAGAGGTACAACGGCTGATGGTGTCCAACACGGAGGCCGAGCTTTCAAGGTCTCACTCAAGACTTGTGAGTGCACATGCGGAAGGCCATCATTGCTTCATCTTTCCTTCTCGCACTTACTCGTCGCGTCTCGCCGGCGACATTTGGATTACAATAATCCGCTCACGGTGAGAGAGGCTGAGTTCTCCATTGAGACTACTAAGAAGACATGGGCTCCTAGATTTCATCCATATTTGGACCAATCAAAATGGCCGGAGTACCATGGTATTCAACTATGGCCCGATCCGAAATGGAAAGTGATTAAACGTGGAAGACGCAAGGCAAAACGCTTTAGGAGCGACATGGATGGATGGGGCCGTGGTGGTGCTCGAGAAACGGGCAATGAACAATTCCAAGAGCCTCGTGAGAGAGCCCGGTGTGGAACATGCAATGGTGAAGGGCACAATGCAAGAAAGTGTTCTCAAAGGAAAAGAGCAAAAGTAAATGAAGCAAAAACTAGCCAACCAAGTGGTAGCCAACAAGTACCAAGCCAACCAAGAACTAGCCAACAAGTCCCAAGCCAACCAAGAACTAGCCAACAAGTCCCAAGCCAACCAAGAACTAGCCAACAAGCTACTAGCCAACCAAGAACTAGCCAACAAGCTCCTAGACAATAAGCTCCTAGACAACAAGCTCCTAGACAACAAAGAGGTCGATCACTTGGGCTTAGAAGAGGAAGAGGGCGTGGCGGTTTTAACCCGTCTAGTATGTTAGGTTACTTGGCAGGACCAAATCCTTATGTTAATAGGTACGGATGGAATATTCATACTTGCATGCTTATGTTATTACCTACTATGCTTATTTCATTGAATCAATTATTGTTCACATTCATTGCATCCTTTACTAACTTGTAGCTTTTATTCTTATAATAGGTATGGCGACTCAACCCAACAAGGGCAATGATGGGGACGGTGTGAACTACTCGGCTATCTGGGCGAATGCTATGAAGGTGGTGGAAGAGAGGAAGAGGAAGGAGGAAGAAGAAGAGAAGAAGAGGAAGGAGGAAGAAGAAGAGAAGAAGAGGAAGGCATTTGAAGAGGTAGTTCAACTTGCTCGAGACTTGGGGAAGAAGAAGGACGAAGAGGACGAGAGAATGAAGAAAAAGGAAGAGGAAGAGAGGAAGAAGATAAGGGAGAAGGAAGAGGAAGAGAGGAAGAGGCAAAAGGAGAAGGAAGAGGAAGAGAGGAAGAGGCAAAAGGAGAAGGAAGAGGAAGAGAGGAAGATGAGAGCCAATGCTAGGCCACCTTGCGCCGACCAAGAGGAAAGGCCACGAAAGTCGTTTCGTACTGACGAGGCCCATGGGAAGGAGGTTCCTATTTGTTGGTGTGGAACCGATTGCACTGTTAAGGAATCCCAAGACTACTTTTCTTATAGTTGGGGAAAGAAGTTCTTCATGTGTGCCAACTACAACCGCTCTCCCGAGCGTAGCCGCAACCCATACGACAAGCCACGGGTATGCTCAAAGCTTTTTAGTTCTTCATGTGTCCCAAACTATTCCATAGCATATCCTCTAACATGCAATATTTTCTTGTAGTCTCCCCCTCCGGTATGCAGGTACTACACTTGGATAGACCTTGAGCAACCTCAATCCAACAAGGCTTTCCAAGAGATCGATTTTGCCATAAGAAGAAGGCGCTGCCAAGAAATGCTGCGTGACGAGGACATGGCGAGGAAGCGCAAGGAACGTACTGACGAGATCCGCAAGAAAGAGGAGGAAGAGGAGCACCAAGCTAAGGAGGCTCGTGCTGCGGAGAGGGAAAGGCTTCGTCAAGCGGCGTGGCGTTCCATGGAGGAAGAGGACGAGAAGAAGAGGAAGGGCAAAGGACCGATGCTTTAGATTATGTAACCGGGAGCTCGCGTATGAACGATGGATGATGTGTGTGAACTTAGTGTGATGTCGAACTATTAGTATGTAAAGCCCCTTAAGGGCATGAACACCATGTTTGAGATGCTTCTATTTGAGTATGTCATGAACTGCTATCCATCGTCTTTTATTTGCCTTGTGTAATGTTTGTCATGTTAAAGTCTCAAAACAGGGAAATGTTTGGTCTGAACAAAGTTTCAAGGCATAGCGCCTAGCAGAACGGCGCTACACAAGCATAGCGCCTGTCTGCTAGGCGCTATGCTAGCAGATTTCTTCTGCTCCGAAACTAACAGGAGCATACTGAGAGCAAATCGAGAGTTCGCTGGCGGTGGAAATCTCTAAGTCAGGGTGTAGCGCCTGTCTGATAGGCGCTATGCTCTGACGTGTAGCGCCTATCAGACAGGCGCTACACCCCTGAACTGCACTAGTTTCAAACAACATGTACTCAAACAACACTTGTTATACTAGTTTCAAACAACATATACTCAAACTGCACATATACTCAAATAACATCAACATAGTCTCAAACAACATGAACAAATTGTCATACATAGTCTCAAACAACATCAACATAGTGCCATACATGAACATAGTCTTAAACAACATCAACATAGTGCCATACATCAACCCATACATAGTCTCAAACCTAGTGCATCATCATCAACATTGTGCCATACATGACCTACTTCCGTCCACACGTCCTTGGGCCTCGGCCCCTCCTTGGAGGTATCTTCTTTGTCACCTCCTCTTCTTGCGACTCATCTTCATCATCATACTGTAGGCCTCTAGTCCTCCTAGTCGCTCTTGACCTCCGTGGCGGCTCGTCCTCGACAACATTGGCCTTTCCCTTGTTACGGAAGTCGTCCGGCGTCCAACGATTGAACTGTTTCCTTGGCTTCAGCTGGTATGCGGAACGAATCCGGTACTCCTCCTCAGTCTCATTCTCCATATGAGGCAGCTACATGTAAGATTGTATGGCTATGAGAAATGCATGAGAAACAGAAACCACTAAATGCATGTAAGGTTGTCCCATACCTCATCTTCCGAACGAATCGCCGAAGTGGTGTCATCCTCAACATCAACCTGAAGATGGGCCGACGGATCAGTAGTCGACTTGGACCTAGAACCGTACGGGGTTGTGTACTCGGGATCGCGGCAACCTAGCACGTTAGATAAGCGACGCATCTTTTGGGCCGAGCGCTGTAACAAATAACAACATAAGTCAAACCAAGAACATGCCTACCTTGAGGAAGTCTCGCATCCATACCTTCAGGAAGTTTCGTATCATGCCTTCTCCCTTTTTCCCCTTAGGGGCAGAAAAAAGAATCGCCTCGGCATCGTCGGCATATTTCTTTACCTCTGTTCTCTACAGAGTCAAGAACAAGAACATGTTAGGCAAGAAAGAGATGAGAGTGCAAGGAAAGTAATGCGAAGGCAATGATAACTTTACCGCAAAGTTGAGTGAGGAAGAAAGCGGGATGTCGGTCCCTCCCGACTGCCGGTTGTCTTGAGTGTAGGCAAGTTCATCGAACTGGACTGGCTCCTCCAATATTTCTTCCTCATAGGACGGCGGGCAAATGGAGACACGGGTACTACCAAGAAACCAATGGATGTAGTTGTTAAATGCTACTGGGCAATGTGCTCTTCCACTATTCCATTCCGTTCGTCGAGCATTCTCCACACAAATGAGGAACTCCATGACGTGCCTCCTATGATGGTGATCCCAATTCTTGATCTTCCTCTGCCTCTTTCTGTCCAACCTGAACAACAACAAAGAACCATGTTAGTACCATCCAAAGCAATTGATCACAAGTTCTCATGCTAACTAACCGATGAAGCTCCTTGTCGGTGTCCTTCCACACGGGAGGGTTGCAATGAAACAACCCGAACTGCCTCATCACCTGTTGTGGCATATGAAACTCAACCGCCCAATTGCAAATCAATGGGCAGCACATGAGCCAGAGAGATTGTTCCTCCAAGCACTTCGGGTTAATATCAAACCCGGGAGCAATACCAAACTCGTCCCCACAACCATAAGGCTCCCACTCCACCTGCAACATATCACAAGAACATGTTTGGTATCGATTTTGACTCGTGAAGTAAATATTATGGATAGTGACGTATAGATAAACATCTACCTTCTCGGGCGTAATCGCATCAAACTCGTTCGTGTACTTGAGGTACATGGCATCAACATCGCTTGTCATCTCCGATGCCACGTCCCACTTGTAAGCCCAAGTCGGCTGGCGTAGAGGGTTTCTATTATACGCTGGCCAAGGATGGTGGCCCACCTCTTTGGGACGACCAACTGGTAAGCGTTCCCAGCTCCATATCGAGAGAAGAACCATAGCACCACCTATTCCGGCATTTCCGCCTACCCTACGACAGGCATCATCCAACTGCAAGTGAACAAAAACGAGGTCAGTATAGCATATGTGTGGACTCGACATATACAAATGAATGTAGAGTGCACATGTGATTACCTGCCGGTACAAGTAGGCAAGAGCCGCCAAACCCCAGCTGATATTGCTATCCCAGTTTGTTAGTGCCTTGAGCCACATCCACTGAGCGGTCCTACCTCCGCTGTCAGCAAATAGAGTCCTAGAAAGGACATACCACACGTACACATGAGCATGTGTCTCGATCACCTCAACCTCGGCGGGGTTCAGGCATTGCCTAAAGTTAGACACGATCCACACATATGTCGCGCCTGCTGGGACTCTATCTTTGCTCTTATCTTCAAGTTCTTCAGGAGCCATGCCAATAAGTAGCTCCATCGCATTGCGCCACCCATCGTAATCTGTGCTCATATAGAGAGGCTCCCCCGCGATAGGAAGTCCAAAGATCATGGAAACATCCTGAAGATTAGGAGTGATCTCGCCGGTCCGGAGGTGGAAAGTGTGCGTCTCCGGCCTCCACCGGTCGACAAGTGCGGTGATAGCAGCCGCGTTGAGGTTTGGCATCGACCGGATCACAAGCGTGATGAAAGGGAGGAGGCCTAGCCGCTTGATGTACTCGGTGTACCGCTCGTCGTACGGCATGCCATTCGAAGATGCTCCATGAGACCGAATCTTGAGGGGACGAAGCCTCTGCATACATACAAGATCAAACATTATGCTTTTTCCAACACAATTGAATCAATAGAAAAACAAAAGCAAAAAAGTTCAACCATGGTTTTATTACCATATTCTTCTCCGCCATCAAGTATGCCCGGTGTTGATGATCATAGTAATCCTCAAGTAGCCACACCATCCTACATATATATTCCAAACATCAATAAAATGTGTGTGGTATGTGGCCATTGTTTGAATTTATACAATAAACTACAAAGAATATGGTAGTATATTATTCAAACATCCATACAAATCCATATACAACCATCATATACAATGCAAATCAACAACACACTTTCATTCCCCATCAAATACAACTAATTTATAACTACCAAGTAACTAAAAACATGCACAAATAGTCCATATTATGAATCCAACTACATCTAGGGTTTGAGGATAATGTGCAAGATTCATTGGATGAAAGAGAGGGAAAAGGAGGGGATTACCTTGAGGGAGGGATGGGGAAGCAAATCCACGGTGAAATCCCTCAGATCTGTTGGTTTTAGGGATGGATTTGAGAGAGGGGAGAGAGGAACCGTCGGCTGCGACCTTGCTGTTCTCCAGACGCCTGGGAGTGAATGGGGAGGGGTGGGGAGGGGGGCTGCGCGCGACAGCTTAAGTCCCAGGGTGTAGCGCCTTTCTTCTAGGCGCTACACATTAAAGTGTAGAGCATGGGCGTTACTCGCCCCAGGCATAGCGCTTGGGCGTCACACGGCCGGGTGGGGCCAGGGAGGGGCCAGGCGGTGCCATGCTGGCAGGGGCATAGCGCCTAGCTGAAAGGCGCTACACTGTAGAGTGTAGCGCCTAGCTGTTGGGCGCTACCCAAAGGGTTAGTCTAGGGAAATAGTTTTCCAGATGGGTCATTTTGTGAAATCCTTTTGAGTTTGGGTTATTTTTGTCCATTCTGCCTACAAATTACAGCAGGGCAATTGACAGGACAGAGCAAGGCATAACAATGCAATACTAGACATTCATGATCCTATGATATTAGATTGGGCAATACAACAAGATACATGTACCGCCATCCAACTGCATCTATGACTAGAAATCCACCTTCGGTTTATCATCTGAAGCCCCTCCAGTATTAAGTTGCAAGCAACAGACAACTTCTTTAAGCAAAGTGTGTAAGGTAAACAATCCACTTGTTCCATGAACAAGAGACCGTTGTTTTCTCCCTAGTGGCAACAACACATCTACAACCTTAGAGATTTCTGTCACTTCCCTTAGATTAAATAGAGGCATGAACCCACTATCGAGCATAAATACCCCCTCTTGGAGTCACTAGCTTCTACTTGGCCAAGATATCTACTGGAAACGGAGATCATGCAAGATCACAAACAACACAGACATGATAGAATCAAATAGACAAAACCATTAATCAATCTGACATAGTAATCTCAATATCCATCGGATCCCCGCAAACACAACATGCATGATTACAAATAGATTAGATCTTGATCATGAACGGAGCTCGCAAGATCTAAATATGATAGCACAAATGAGGAGATACTACCATCTAGCTACTACATGGACCCGTAGTCCAAGGTGGAACTACTCACGCTTCATACCGGAGGCTGGCATGATGAATAAGAAGGCCTCCGGGATGATCTCCCCTCCGGCAGGGTGTTGGGAAGAGCTTTAGATCTCTCCCCGATCTAGGGACGATGGTGGCGGCTACAAATGGTTTCATGGAATATTGATCGGGTGTTTAGGGTTTTGGCATCGGGGGGACTTTATAGGCGAAGAGGCGAGGCAGGGGGCCACCAGGGCGGCTGCACCCCCCCAGGCGTGAGGTGGGCCCACCCGCGCGGCCAGGGGGTGTGTCCCCTGGTGATCCTCCTCCGTCTCGTATTCTGGCTTCGTGTTGCCCACGGTAAAATATTGACTTTGGCTTTTGTCCCGTCCAATTCCGAGAATATTGATTTTCTGCCTTTCTGGAACAAAAAACAGAAGAAAACAGGCAACTGGCACTGTGGCAACTTGTTAATAGGTTAGTTCCAGAAAACATATAAAAACACCTCAAAGTGTAGACAAAGCAAAGCAAAGTAGATACTAAAAAAGCATGGAACATCAAAAATTATAGATACGTTTCTGACGTATCAAAGGATAACCAAATTATTAACAACTCGTTGTAAATTAGATATTGAATATAGTAAGAGAGACAGACGCCCGCTAGCCACTTATGCAAAATCAGTTGCATGTCAAGCGTGGAACAGGTCTCATGTGCGAGGACATGTAAAGTTTGTCCGGGCCGCTTCATCCCACTATGCCACCAATATGCAAAGTACAAACAAGAAGCAACACCATGATTATCATCGCCCACATACTCATATGCGTACTACCCGTGCAAAGCATCTATGCATAGATCCGGCTCTGATACCACTATTGGGTTCGCAGCATAGAAAATAAAAAATTTTCTACGATAGGAACAACTAAGTACCAAGATCTATCTACTAGATAGAAGCAACGGGTGGATATACATCCATAGAATACATACCCTCGAAGATCCTTCACGAGGAGGCATGAGAGTGGAGGAGGAAGAGATGTTGCTTATATAGGAGAGGGGGAAGCCCAAGGGGCATGGCCGCCGGCCATAGAGGGTGCCCCACCTCTCCCTCATTCATGTGGTGGAAGCTCCACTCATATAAATATGACCCTCCATTTTCTCCACTCAAATTCCCATTAAATTTCCACCAAATTTAATGTAATCTCTCTTTAAATAAAACTCGTTTTATTTATTTAGAATTTTTTTAATTACATTAATTAACAAACATTCACATAAAACCCCTTACAACATTTCAATTTCACATGCAGAACCAGTTTCAGTAATTTCACCTGAAACAATTCCGGTGTCTAGTGAAATAAATTCCTGTGCTTTGTTTTTCTTTCTCTGGCATCTTATTTGCTCCAAATGGTGTCAGTATACCTTAAGTGTGTCACCCTACGGTTCTCTAATAATGCAGACATAATCGAGACCCCTCTCCGATCAATAACCAGTAGCGGTACCTAGAGATCCGTACTGATTCCCACACATTCAACAATGACTTATGTGATCGTGCAAACCTTATACGCATGTAACTCAATCCCTTTGTCTCGCGATATATTACATGTCCGAGATTCGATCATCGGTATCTCCATACCTAGTTTGATCTCGTTACCAACATGTACTCTTTTCTCATTCCCGTGATATAACATTCTAGTAATCAAATCACTTGCTTGCAAGCTAACTAATGTGATATCACCGAGAGATCCCATAGTATATCTCTCCGTTATCGGGATGGACAAATTCCACTCTTGATCCATGAGCCTCAACATAACACCTTCGTAGCACTGAACCCATATATGTAGTCACCCTGTTACGGTGTGATATTTGATGTTATAAAGATACTCTTCTAATGTTAGTGATTGATATGATCTCATGGTCTAAGGATTGGGATTACTTTGTATGATGTTATAGCAATATAAACACAATGACTTTGATCGTAATGCTATACGTCGGATGAATGTTCATCATATCATTCCAACAATGTTGTGACCTCGTTATTAATAACATCCAATGTCCATGATCAGGAAACTTTTGATCATCTTGTTAATCAATGAGCTAGTTTATAAGAGAGGCATAACTATGAACCTTCTATTTTTTTATTAAACACACATGTATTAACGTTTCTGTATTAATACAATTATAGCATGCAAAATAAATATTTATCATAAACAAGGAATAATATAATAACCACTTTATTATTGCCTCTGGGGTATATTCCCTTCACAAGGGCCATGAGATCAAGTTTTGGGAGCAAATTTGGCAGCTAAAGATCCCGAAAAAATTCAAGATCTTTCTTTGGCAACTTTTTAGAGGCAGACTACCGTCAAATGACCAGATCCTTAAACGGAATGGTCCATCTAATGGGAAGTGTTTCCTGTGTGGCGTGGAAGAAGATGCGGAGCACATATTTTTTACAATATGTGTTAGCCAGATTTGCCTGGAGTGGCGCCCGGGCGATGTTCGGTACGGGGTGGAACCCCTCTAATCACAGGGAGTGGCTTCTCACCCTTGCTGGATATGGGGGCTCAGCTAGGAACGCCATGTGGATCTTTTTTGCTGCTCAATGTTGGGCACTTTGGACCATTCGTAACAAATTTACTATCAAAACTAAATTTCCTAGACAGCCTGCTGATGTTCTGTTTAAAACTTTACTTTCCTTGCAGCTATGGTGCTCTCTTCAAAAGGACATCAGGTTGTGACTGCTGGAGGAGATGGTCGCGATGCTTAAGCGAACCTTCGCCGAAACATACGAGTCTCCTGCGGCGAGGCACCATCACCAGGCGCTACCTGCGATGTCCTAATTTATTTGCTGGTCATGTGTGTGTTGGCTGATACTCTTAAACTATGTTTTGTCTCAGCCGTTTGGCTTTATCAATTTAAAGTCGGGCCATGGTGCCTTCAGTCTAAAAAAAGTTGTTCTTAAATAATATGTCCGTGTCTAATAAACTGAAAGTGAGGAGGGAGTAGCAAAAGATACTGTAAAAGAGGTGTTTAGGGCATCCAACGGCAACAGACGTAGCTGTGACCTAGCTTATGTCACGGCTAGCTGTGACATAGCAATTCCGAATAAATAAACCAGAATTTCTAGTTGTGACATGGGCTAGGTCACAACTATGTATGTTGCCATCGGATGCGTTGCTCCAGGATTCGTGCAACTGGAGCTTGGTCTGTTCACGTCGTTCCTGGAGATGATTCGCGTCGGTCCTGGCGATGGTTCGCATCGTTCCTTGGACTTTTCTTTGTGTTGCGGTCGGGCCTAGTTTGCTGTGTTGGGTTGGTGGGTTTGGGCTGCGCTAGGTTTTTTTATCCGTTTATTGTCTTTGTTGTTTTCTTTAGTCAACATAGCATGGTTAAGTGTTTATGTTTTATTCAGTGTCGGCTGCTATTATTTTTTTATTGGTTCAGTTGTTAATTATTGTGTTGTTCTTTATATGCAAATTGTTGTTTGCAAGTTAAAAATAGATCGCATATTTCTCAAAGTATTAGTGGCTTTCCTATTTATAGTGAGTGTAAAATATGTGTGTTGTTGTGGTTGTTTTGACTGATGCGAGAATGATTCTTGTTTTTTAGCCACTTATAATTCTTGTGGTTGTGGTTGTTTCTATTTTTAGTATTGCGTAGAGTCCTATATAAGATGTATGGTTCAGGTTGGAAAGGAAGAGTAGAGAGGCTCAGGTTGCTCTTTGTAGTTTAGTGCTGAAAGGAAGAGTACAGAGGCTAAGGTTGGTTTTTATTAATTTTATTCAATGTTTTTGGTAGCAATCCTATTGATCTTACGTTTTTTTTGGTTTTCAGCCTAGAAAACATAAGCAATGCAAGGATTCCATGCGATGTGTGTCATCGACCAGCTCGTATGTGTGAAAAAGCACCCCGTAGCCTTTATAAGTTTCGTGTGAAAATGGTTGATAAAGATTTTGATGAATTAATTGTAAGTTTCATTATTTATATCAATTTGTTTATTTGATTTTTATATTTTATTAATTTATTGTTTCGTTTTTCATTTTCTTCTAGCTTGTGCCGTGTTGTTTTAATGAGCGTATAGGAATATTATGTCCTAACAACTGGATGAAAGTTTTGGCCGAATTATCAAATCATGGGTTAGAGAATCCGGTCCCCAAGAGTGATCACCGCATTTATTTAGATAGGATTGGCACAAAAATATACATGTGCGGGCCATACTGGAATTCGTTGATCGAGGCATTTGATATAGATGAAGAGGATGTTGTTTCTTTTGAATATAATACATCCAGAGAGTGTTTTGAAGTTAGAGTTACTTTATTTATTTATGAGCCCGGTTCGGTTCTTCCTATATCCTTCACCTAAAGTAACTCTAACTTCAAAACACTCTGTGTATGTATTATATTCAATAGAAACAACATCCTCTTTATCTATATCAAATGCCTCGATCAACGAATTTCAATATGGCCAACACATGTATATTTTTGTGCCAACCCTATCTAAATAAATGTGGTGATCACTCTTGGGGATTGGATTCTCTAACCCATGATTTGTCACTTTCATCCAGTTGTTAGGACATAATATTCCTATCCGCTCATTAAAACAACACGGCACAACCTAGAAAAAAATGAATAGCAAAACAATAAATTAATAAAATATAAAAAGCAAATAAACAAATTGATATAAATAATGAAACTTACAACTAATTCATCAAAATCTTCATCAACCATTTTCACACGAAACTTATAAAGACTACGAGGTGTTTTTTCACACATACGAGCTGACTGATGACACACATCGCATGGACTCCTTGCATTGCTCATGTTTTCTAGGCTGAAAACCAAAAAAATAAGATCAATAGGAATGTTACCAAAAACATTGAATAAAATCAAAAAAATCCAACCTTAGCCTCCGTACTCTTACTTTCGGTATTAAACTACAAAGAGCAACATGAGCCTCTTTACTCTTCCTTTCCAACCTGAATCATACATCTTATATAGGACTATATGCAATACTAAAAATAGAAAACACTAAAAATAGAAACAACCACGGCCACAAGAATTATAAGTGGCTGAAAAACAAGGATCATTCTCGCATCAGTCAAAACAACCACAACCACACACCTATTTTTACACTCACTATAAATAGGAAAGCCACTAATACTTTGAGAAATATGCGACCTATTTTTAACTTGCAAACAATAATTTGCATATAAAAAACAACATAATAATTAACAACTGAACCAATAAAAAAATAACAGCAGCCAACACTAAACAAAACACGAACACTGAACCATGCTACGTTGACTAAAGAAAACAACAAAAAAAATAAATGGATAAAAAACCAGCGCAGCCCAAGCCCACCAACCCAACACAGCAAACTAGGCTCGACCGCAACACAAAGCAAAGCCCAAGGAACGATGCGAACCATCGCCAGGACCAACGCGAATCATCGCCAAGAACCACGTGAACAAACCAAGCTCCAGTTGCACGAATCTTGGAGCAACGCATCCGACGGCAACAGATGTAGCTGTGACCTAGCTTATGTCACATCTAACTATGGCATATCAATTCCAGTTTATTTATTGAAACACCACATAGTGGAGTACAAGAAAAACACAAGCGTATCCCCCTCCCAGTACAAACATACTCCACCAAATAATAAAAACAAGGAGCAGTCGCTCCCCAACGGCACAACACAACATTACAGAGAGAACCAAATAAAAAACAAGGAGCCTCGCGAATTGGCTCTGAATAAAATTTAAAAAAATCCAACCTTAGTCTCCGTACTCTTCCTTTCAGTACTAAACCACAAATAGCAACCTGAGCCTCTCTACTCTTCCTTTCCAACCTGAACCATATATCTTATATAGGACTCTACGCAACACTAAAAATAGAAAACATTAAAAATAGAAACAATCACAACCACAAGAATTATAAGTGGCTGAAAAACAAGGATCATTCTCGCATCAGTCAAAACAACCACAACCACACACCTATTTTTACACTCACTATAAATAGGAAAGCCACTAATACTTTGAGAAATATGCGATCTATTTTTAACTTGCAAACAACAATTTGCATATAAAGAACAACACAATAATTAACAACTGAACCAATAAAAAATAATAGCAGCCGACACTGAATAAAACATAAACACTTAACCATGCTATGTTGACTAAAGAAAACAACAAAGACAATAAACGGATAAAAAAACCTAGCGCAGCCCAAACCCACCAACCCAACACAGCAAACTAGGCCCGACCGCAACACAAAGCAAAGCCCAAGGAATGATGCGAACCATCATCAAGACCGACGCGAATCATCGCTAGGAACGACGCGAATAGACCAAGCTCCAGTTGCACGAATCCTGGAGCAACGCATCCGATGGCAACAGACGTAGATGTGACCTAACTTGACATAGCAATTCCGGTTTATTTATTGAAACACCACATAGTGGAGTACAAGAAAAACACAACCGTTTCCCCCTCCCGGTACAAACATACTCCACCAAATAACAAAAACAAGGAGCGACCGCTCCCCAACGGCACAACACAACATTACAGAGAGAACCAAATAGTAAAAGGGAGATGCTGAGCGTCCCCCGGGGGATCGGAAGTTTCCATCCCCCGGCTTCATTGCATGGCACGTGTCCACACAGACTTTTCCTTTTTCTCTTTTTGACGTTACTTTTCTGTCTTTCCGGTACAGGCGGCAAACTTCTCAGCCACGAAAAGAACAATAGGCCAGGGATACGAACCGCTAGCTTCACTGAAGCTTACGACGAGCAAAGCACCTGCAGCACGTACCGGTATCGTCAGCTGCTGCGAGAGACCTCGCCGGCGCCGACCATGCCGACAGCACCGCCGACGGCCAGCCGAGCATCTTCGTTGAGTCCAGTAGCGTCATCGACAGCCGGCTCGTAGCATCTCCGCCAGCTTTCATAGCACCGCCGCTGGCCAACATGTAAGCTCCATCGTCGGGCAGCACGTAGCACCGCGCCAGCATGTGGTACCAAACTTTGAACGCCGATGTAGCAAACCCCAGACGACAATGTAGCAAAGCGCGGCCGCCGGTTGCTCCATCGGCCGCACGTAGCAACTTCGCCAGCCAGCACGTAGCACCGCGCCGGCCTTGGTAGCAAACTCCCGACACGAAGGTAGCAAAGTGCGGCCGCGGGTGTAGCAAGCGCCGCCGTCGGCCGCACATAGCACCTCCGCCGACCAATGGTAGCAAACTCCCGACGGCAATGTAGCAAAGTGTGGCCGCGGGTGTAGCAAGCGCCGCCGTCGGCCGCACGTAGCACCTCCGCCGGCCAGTGGTAGCAAACCACGACACCATTTTAGCAATCCCGCGACGCCGACGTAGCAAACCCACGACACCAATGTAGCAAGCGTCAAACCCCGACGCCATTGTAGCAAACCCAGACGCCGATGTAGCGAACCCTCGATGCCATTGTAGCAAGTGCCGCCACCGCTTGTAGCAAAGCGCCGCCAGCGTTGTGCAAGTGCCGCTGCCGCTGTAGCAAAGCTCCGCCACCGTTGTAGCAAGCACCGCTACCGCTTGTTGCAGCGCTGCCATGGCCTCTTTCTCAGCTAGAGCATGTGGCCAGCATCGACGCACGGCTGCAGCGGAGGGAGGGCATGGCGGCGCGCCTTGCAGCGGCGGTGGATGGAGGGTATGGAGGCGTTCCTTGCAGCAGCGGCGGAGGGACGACCATGGCGGCGCACCTTGCAGCGACGGGGGATGAAGGACCATGATGGCATGCCTTGTAGCAGCTGCAGCGGGAGCTATGACGGTATGGGTGGTGCGGTGAGAAGCTAGGCGCCGGGAGGGTCAGCGGGAGAAGCAGGGGCTGCACACCATGTATCAGCGGGAGGAGCAGAGGGGGGTGAGCAGGGGCTGCATGCAATGGAACAAGAGGAACAGGAGGCTGCAGCGGGAGTGCCGAGGAGGATCAGCACCATGGAGAAGAAATTAAGGAAAACGATAAAGGGTGTGGAAATAAGATCAAGGTTGGCCCCACCACCCATGGTTTCACTCGTTTCGGAAGGACGCACATACGCGCAAGGAGCCGGGGGACGCGAGACGCGCGATCCCCCGGGTGATCCGTATCATTTTCCATAGTAAAAACAAGGAGCCTCGCGGATTATTGGCTCCTAACTGATAATTAAGCGATCGATCCAACACATGCCAACACGCGCGTGATCGAATCGATCACGCCCGAGGTATGCAGGTGTCGTAAAAGCCACCTCCATTAAAAGAATTGCATGCGAAGTCTGGATTGCAGCAGTCGTAATCCCGATCGGTCCACCAACCACCGAGAACACAGGGAGCCCACTCCTCGATACAACCTTCAGCCTGCAGGAATAGTAGCGATGGAGCTATCATGAACAACACCATCGCCATGGCCACAGCCAACATCTTGGCGGACATCCTCATCTGTGTCCCAACGTTGCTCTGTGTCTCTTCCTGTGTGGTCTGCGCTAGCTCTCTTCACCTCGTCCAGCTCCTTATAGGGCAGCTAGCAAGCGGAGAGACTTCGAGGAGCTCACCTCCAACCACCTACCGACCCAACTTGATCAACATAGCTCACCTCTAATAATTTGAAGGGTGTGAAATAAACCTGGTTTGTTAATATTTTCCCTTCATATCATTACATAACCGCTCAGGTACAACAAACAGAGTCAACTCATGCGAATTGCTGTGCAGCTACCGACCATCACATGCATGTAGCCAGGCTATATGCAAGTACAATTAATCGAGACAATAATACAATACATTATATTAATACGAGCAAGCAGTGCCTGTTGAGAAGAAGGCCAGATAAAGAGCTCCGGTAGTATGACCCTGACGCGGTGCTGCCTTCAATGGCCACCTTTCCTTTGAGGGTGTCATGAGAATCCCCTATCCAATGTACTCTGCATGTACTCTACATGTCGGGGAAAATCCTAGGACCAGCCTGGTCTAGACAGCAGTGTCATATCGAAGGTGCTTTCCTTCTTGAAGATGATACTTGGTATGGGATGCTTCGGGGTGCTTCAAGTGTGGTGTGCCAAGGTCGGAGGTCATCATTTTATTGATTTGTCTTTACCTTTATTTTTTTCTCTTTTTGGATATGTTTGTGATGCTGTCCTAACATTTTTTTTATTCAAACTCTTGCATTTGTGTGGTTGCTATATTATATAGCGGGGTGAAACCCTGTTTCGAGGATAAGTATTGATACGTGCCCAATATATTGGGAGTAATAATTTTATTCTCTAAATGGATTGTGTACATGTGGTTGTAACAAAAAGAATGGGGGCTTCTCGGTAACTTCTTCACATGTGATCTATGATGTCTGTGACTATCTGCGGACAGATTTTGATGACGTGTCTTTATAACATTGTTATAACATTGTAACAGGGGATGTCAATTAAGTATCAGAGCTTGAAAGAAATGCTCGTACCTCTAGTAATTCTTGGAATTTTTTCAAAAAAAGAATTGAATCTATTCCATGAGTTCACACTTTGGACCACATAACTACTACTATTTATGATCGCTTGAGTCCAGACTCGTTACGTGTTAATATAGGCCGTCAATGGGCCGATAAGATTACAGGAGGTTACAATCATAGAGAGATTACAGGAGATCGATCTAATCTTTATAACACAGATCACGACCGATACAGATTCTAGTCTATCTCCTTATCCCTCTTCACGTGATGTAAACAAACTCTAACACCTCTCCTCAATCACAACTTTTTCTCATGTTGAGATTGTGTTTAAATTCTTCAAGCTGCCTCATTGGCAATGCCTTGGTGAATCCATCTGTCACCTGATCTTTAGAAGGAATGAATCTAATCTCCAGCTGTTTGCTTGCTATTTTTATTTTATAAAATGAAAATCAATTTCAATATGTTTAGTTCTAGCATGAAATATAGGATTAGCAAAAAGGTAGGTGGCGCCCATATTGTCGCACCACAAACATGAGGGCTGAATTCTTTGGATGCCGAGTTCCTTCAACAAGGACTCTACCCAAATGACTTTAGCTGTTGCATTCGCCAGGGATTTGTATTCAGCTTCCATGATTTATCTTGACATTGTTGCATGTCTTCTATCACTCCAGGAAATAAAGTTAGATCCAAAAATATACAGCAAAACCCCCTGTGGATCTTCTATCATCTACACACCCAGCCCAATCTACATCTGAGAAGGCACTGACTAAAGTAGATGATGATATTCTGAAGGTTAAACCAAGACTCATTGTTACACTGACATATCTCAAGATTCTCTTAACAGCTGTTCAGTGTACAGTGGTTGGTGCATGAAGAAATTGGCATACCTTATTGACAAAGAATGCAATATATGGTCTAGTGAGTGTCAAGTACTGAAGTCCTCCAACTATACTTCTGTACCGAGTTCAATCTTCTGGTCCTAGAAGTTCTCCTTTAGTGATAGAGAGTTTTTCTGATGTTGATCGTGGTGTTGGTAATGACTTACAGTTTTTCATTCCAACCCTATTGAGCAAATCTAAAGAATATTTCTCTTGAGTCAATATGATTCCTTGACTAAACTATTTTACCTCAATACCCAAAAAGAAATGTAAATCACCAAGATCCTTAAGTGCAAATGATGAGCTAAGGTCTTGAAGGAGTGAAGTAATTGCTTTGTTGGAAGAACTAGTAACAATGATATCATCAACATATACTAGCACAAAGATCACGATACCTGACTTGTTGTATATGAACAAAGATGTATCTGCCTTGGAAGCTAGAAAACCAAGCTCTTGCAACTTGGAGCTTAGCTTGGAGAACCATGTCCTGGGTGCTTGATTGAGCCCATACAGTGACTTGTCAAGCTTGCATACATGATAAGGTGCATTTGGATTCTCATACCTAGGTGGCTGCTTCATATAAACCTCTTCTTCTAGAACATCATGAAGAAAAGCGTTCTTTATATCTAGTTGCATCAAGCTCCATCCTTTTGAAGCTGAAATAGCTAGAACAAGTCTGATAGTAGCAACTTTAACAACAGGACTAAAGGTATCCTCGTAATCTATGCCATGTCTTTGTTTAAATCCTTTAGCTACTAATCTATCATTGTATCTATTAATTGTTCCATCAGCTTTTCTTTTGATTCTATAAACCCATTTGCAATCTATAAGATTACTACCTTGCTTATGTGGTACTAGGTGCCAAGTTTTATTTTCTACTAAGGCCCTATACTCATCATCCATAGCATTTTTCCAATCAGAATTTTTTAGAGCTACTTGCAAGTTTGTTGGTTCACCAAATGTACATGACAATCCATACCTGATAGTACCGTCGATATAAGTTTTGGGCTTTGCATTACCAGTTTTTTATCGAGTTCTATGTACTGTTGGTGGAGGTTGTGCAACAGAAATCTCCAGCACAGAGGATCCTCCAGGGACAGAGAAATCCCACCCAGAATCATCCTCGGATCCACTGCCAGATCCGGACAGCGCCGTGGATCCCGCAATTGATCCTGTCGGTGACGCAGTTCCCACGGGCGATGACCCGCATGCTGGCGACGCGCTTTCTGGGGCCCACGCAGATGGAGTCCTAGTGGGCGATGCGGTCCACTGGACTCGGTGTGATCCAGGTGGCGGCTTCCGACGCGCTGCTCGACAAGGCGGGACCAGATGAGGTGGTAGTGCGCGTCGCTGTCGCTGGCTCATGCGACTTGGCGAGTCGCCATTGGCTCGGACCGGACCGAGGCGGATCAGTTTCCGATCTTGACGCAGATTCGCTGCGATTGGCAGGGCGCGTGATCCGAGGAGGATTTCCTCCATGCTCCGCGCCACGTGTTGCTGCTGCACGCGATAATAGGGGCAAAGCTGCTCCGTTCTCCCTTGTTCTGGCATCATTTTGCTCGCGATTTTCTCCTGCGTGATGCTGTGCCTGAGAGGAACTTAAAACACCAGGTATTACAGAGTCATTAGATGTTAGATCAGTGCAATGTTTTTCCCCCACTTGATCTAACAAAGATGGATTTCGAAGATGTTCGGGTAGAAGAAGGATCTCACAACAAAGAAGGGATCCAACGTTTGGGTGAAGGCTGGAGAAAGGAAAAACCGTTTCATCAAAGACAATATCACGTGAGATATAAACTACCAGATTTGACATCTAAACATTTAAATCCTTTATGCATAGGACTATAGCCAATGAAGACGCATTGTATGGAACGAAAGGCTAATTTTCGTTTGTTGTATGGTCTAAGATTAGGCCAACATGCATAACCAAAGGTGCGAAGAGATGCATAGTCTAGAGTTTTTTTGAGAAGCCTGTCCATGGGTGTATCATGATCAATGACCTTAGAAGGGAGCATATTAATCAAGTATGTGGCGGTTTGAAAGGCTTCATCCCAAATTTTTAATGGCATGGACGCATTGGCTAGTAGATCAAGTCCTACTTCTACTATGTGGCGATGTTTGCGCTCAGCTGAACCATTTTGTTGATGTGCATGAGGGCAGGAAACATGATGCTCAATGCCAAGTTTTTGAAAGAAGGAGTTGAGTTTCTCATACTCTCCTCCCCAATCAGATTGTATAGCAAGGATTTTCTTATCAAATTGCCGTTCAACAAGATTCTAGAAATTATGAAAAAATTGGAAAACATCTGACTTTTTCTTTAGGAGACAAATCCAAAGATATTTGCTATAGTCATCAATGAAGCTTACATAATAGGTGTATCTTCCTACAGAGTTAGGTGCAGGACCCCAAACATTTGATAATACAAGTTGCAAAGGGGAAGTGGATATACTAGTGGATCTCTCATAGGATAATTTATGACTTTTAGTTCTTTGACAAGGGTCACAAATGGACACAACACTAGACTTGGTGGAGCATGGTAATTCAAAATTGCTAAGAATCTGTTGAACAATTCGAAAAGAAGGATGTCCTAGACGACTATGCCACCGTGAAGCTGAAGGCATGGTGATGCTAAAGACTTGTTTATTCTTGAGTGATGATGATGATACGAAGGGACAAAGGCCTCATACGCATCTACCCTTAAGTAGAGTTCTCCCCGTCGCCCGATCCTTAACATAAAAATACCAATGATGAAATTCAATGTAAACATTGTTATCAAGAGCAAAACGACACGGAAAGGAGACTCTTAGAAGCATGTGGAACATGTAGGACATTGTTTAGATGAAATTTTCTAGAGGGGGAATTGACAATTGTATGACCAACATGACTAATGCTCATACCTTGTCTATTTGCAGTATGAATCTGGTCACGACCATCATATTTTTCCTTCATGGTAAGCTTGTTGAGCTCACCCATGATATGGTCTGTGGCACCGGTATCACCATACCAGTTGGTGTCCACGCCATAGGATGCTGCATTGGCGCCCCTCTCCTCTTCTTCTTCTTCATCGTCGGAGTAGCGGTGCCAGAATTTCCAGGCACCATGTCCGGGCTTGTCGCAGATCTGGCACGTGAGCTGGTCGTGGTCCTTGTTACCGTCACCCTTGCCGCCTCCACGGCGGGCAGTGTTGTTGTCGTCGCCCCGACGTCCTTGCCCGCGGCCACGACCTCCTCTGCGGCGACCACCAAAGTGTTGGCCACCACGTCCACGGCCTCCTCCTCCGCCACGCGATGCAGAGTTGACCGAGCCTCCACTGACGGCTCCTTTAGTTAGGAGCTCGATGTGATTGACGTAGGAGACGACCTGGGCGTACAGTTCGTCCGAGGTGAGGGTGTTGGAGCCGTTGACCCCAATGGCGGCGAAGAGAGGGTTGTGAAGGGTTTCGCGGCATAGTAAATCAAAATTTTCTACGGATGCGAACAGAGGGAAAGCCAAGATCTAATCTAGGAGATTCAAACAACGAGAGAGATTGGATTATATCTTCATACCCTTGAAGATTCAAGACAGTGAACGCTCGTTTAACGTGGGAGATGTAGTCGTACTCGTTTCTCCTACTCGCGATCCGATCCGATCTAGCACCACAAGTGGCGGTGCCTCCGTGAGATGCACACGTGCAGCACCTCGACGTCTCCTCCTTCCTCAGACCAGCAAGTATGGTGGAGAGATGGATTGGATCTACAACACGACGGCGTGGTGTATATGGTGGAGAATTTCTGCAGGCTTCGCCTACAAATGTCGGGAGGGAGAGAGAAGGCAGCAGGCGACTAGGGTTAGAGGAAGGTGTGGGGAAGGTGCGCCCCCACCCCTCTTTATATAGAGGGGGGCGCAGCCCTAGCCCCTCCCCCAAGCCCAAACCGGCGGCCCCAAAGGCTAAGGAGTGGGGGGCAAGGAAACCCCCCCCCCCTTCTAGAAGGTCTATCTCGAGTTTAAACCTCTCTAGGCCGGCTGGGCCCTATGGGGCCTTGTGCCCCTGGCCCAATGCGGCCAGGGAACTCCCTCATAGGCCCATGCCCCCTCCCGGAAGGTGGGGCCACGTTGGTCCCCTTCCGGAAGGTTCTAGAAGCTTCCGGTACAATACCGATTAATCCGGAACAATTCCAAACTCCAAAAACTGCACTCCTTATATGAATCTTATTCTCCGGACCACTCCGGAACCTCTCTTGATGTCCCGGATCCCATCCTAGACTCTGAACAAAAACTCATAAACCAATTATCCAATCTATCCTAGCGTCGAGACACGTTAAGTGTGTGACCCTGCGGGTTCGAGAATATGCAGACATGATCTTGTATCAATAATCAACAGCGGGGTCTGGAAACCCATATTGACTCCCACACATTCATCGATGATCATATAGGATGAACCACGATGCCAGGATTCAATCAATCCCATATATATATATTCCCTTCGTCTCGCGATATTTTACTTGCCCGAGATTCGATCGTCGGTACCGTCATACCTAGTTCAATCGTTCACAGTACTTTACTCGTTCCGTAATCCGATATCACTTAGTGATTAACTCCTTAACCACATGCTTGCAAGCGGTGTTGATATCGACCGAGTGGGCCCAAGTATATCTCTCCGACTTGGGAGGGACAAATCCCATCTCGATACATACAACCCAATGATACTTTCCGATCACCGAGAGACACCTTTATGATCACCTCTCATAGGATGGCGTTTGATGACCTCAAAGCTTTCCGATACCAGGAGTTGTATTATCTCATGGTCTAAGGAATACAATATTTGACATAAGAAAAGCTTCAAAGACGAACACGATGACACGATCTAATTGCTTCGCTTAGTTTGTCTCCACCATATCATTCTCCCAATGATATGATCTCATTATCAATTGACAACTCATGTCTATGGTTAGGAAACCTTAACCATCATTGATCAATGAGCTAGTCCATAGAGGCGTACTAGGGACACGGTGTTGTTCACAAACCACACAAGTATTAAAGTTTCCGCTTAATACAATTCTAGCATGGAATATAAACATTATCATGAACAAGAATTATAATAATAACATCTTTATTATTGCCTCTAGGGCATATTCCAACAGTCTCCACTTGCACTAGAGTCAATAATCTAGTTTACATTTTGCAACAATCTCACACCCATGGCAATCGAGGTGCGATCATGTTTTACACGTGAAGAGGTTTAGTCAATGGATGTATGTACTTTGCTAATATTGAATCTCTCCATATAATAGATTATATGCTTGATTGATATGCTTGGTGGGATGATATCTTGGTCTTAGCGAGTGCTATCACCGGTGTTGCACAATATCTCGATGGGTCCAATTTGTCAAGCTCGATGATAAAGTTTGATCCAAACTCCTTCAACCATGTATTCCGCTTCTCTTTGTAGATCGTGACTTCTCCACATCTCATCCATTCAAAATATACATATCATATGCAGATTTAGAATCATCCTTGTCCGTACTAAGAACATTTCTTTAGTCTATTTTAGGTGTTCTTCACGGTTGTCGATGTTTCGATCACTTTGATATCCTCGTCGGACTAAGAGCATTGGACACATCGGTCTAGTACGACATGGCATACATGATAGAACCTATGGCGAGGGCATAAGGCACTTTGCTCATAGCTTCCCTGGCCTTGCTCAATATCTTACACGACATGAACCTTTCTTTGCCATTCAATTCGAACCTTTTGAACTTTGTTGTACTGCGGCTTAAAGCTATCGAGCGTCTTTATATCTCTATAGATTTTGATGCCCAATATAGCGACTTCACCTAGGTCTTTCATTGAAAAACACTTGTTCAAATAACTCTTCACATCGTTAAGCATGTTGATGTCATTTAGATAATCAATATGTCATCCACATATAGTACCGTCACTTTCTTGTAGATCAAGCTTTAGCAATTTGGAACAAATCCAAAGCTCTTGATCACTTGATCAAAATGAAGTTCCAACTCCGAGATGCTTGCTTGATCCATAAATGAGTTTGCATACTTTATCGGCATCCTTAGGATCGACAAAACCTTGAGTTGCATCATATACAACTCTTCATCAATGTTGCCATTGAGGAGCGCATCTTGACATCCATCGCCATATTTCATAATCATGAAGCGCAGCAATTGCTAATAAAATCGAATGGACTTAAACATCGCTACGGAGAGAAAGAAGTCGCCGTAGTCAACACCTTGAACTTGTCGAAACCTTTCGACAATGCTTTATAAACATTACCATCGCGTCCATTTCTTATTGAAGATCCATTTGCACTCAACGGTCGCTAGGAGGTCCACCAAAGTCCATACTTGGGTTTTTATGGATCCCAATTGATTCATGGCTTCAGCCATTTTCTGGAGGCTCATCATCGCTTCCTCATAGTGGTTCACTTGTCTTCTACTAACAAGACTCGGGAGGGCCGCGCGACCTTGTCGACCGCTTCATGATCCTTGTTACTCTCCAATTCAAGAGTTCAATAACCTCGTCTCTACTTTCCTCTCACTTCTTGAGAAACTCCTTCTCAAGAAAGGCTCCTTTGCTACCCAATAGTTTCCTTGGGTTCGAGCTTGTCGGCATCAACTTCTTGACCTAAGCCCCAAACTTTGAAAGCGACAACTTAGGTTTAGCACCAAACCACAGTTCTACGGTGTCGTCAGCAGTTTAGATGGTGCCCTTTAAAGTGTGAAGAGCCATCATCGATCGGACCATATCTTACACACCATTGTGTTAAAGTGGTGTTGTGAAATGATTCCACTTGCTTTAAGATGCGTTGAAAATCATAACTCAAATATTCACCTCCACGATCGGATCGTGAAAAACTTAATCTTCTCCACTTCATTCTGAAATTCTCTTTGAACTTTTCAAATGTTTGATTTATATTAAATAAATATACCCATATCTACTTAAGTCATCGGTAAAGTGAGAAAATAAAACACTCATCGGTCGCATACATCGGTATGTATGATTTCCAACAAGTCCGCTCGCTCCATCATCATAGGAGAATGGAGTTTTGATCATCTTGCCCATGAGGCATGGTTCGCATGTGTCAAATGATTCAAAATCAAGAGACTCAAAGTCCATCGAAATGGAGTTTCTTCATGTGCTTTACAATGACCCTAGACCCACAAATAAGTAGTATTATCACTATCTACTTTGCATCTCTTAGCCTCAATGTTATGGATGTGTGTTTCATCCCTTCGAGATTTATAAGAAATAAACCATTCACAAGAGGTGCATGACCATAAAAGATGTTACTCATATAAATAGAACAACCATTATTCTCGATTTAAATGAATAACCGTTGCAATAAACATGATCCAATAATGTTCATGCTCAACGCAGCACATAATAACATTTATTAAGGTTTAAAACTAATCCGAAGGTAAAACTAAGGAGAGCGTCTTGCCATCACATCAACTCTTGATCCGTTACGCGGCATACAATCACCTCATCCCTCCGTCTATTATTATAGCTCCTATTTGAGTTACAAATATTAGCAATCAACCGGTATCAAATACCCGTGCACTACAACGAGGGCTAGTAAGGAAAACATCAATAACATGTATATCAAATATACCTTTGATGGTGCCAGCCTTCTTGTCCTTAAGCTACTTGACAACATGCTTCAAAGGACCCTTGTCCTAATAGAAGCACCAAAGGTCCGCTTGGGACCGCACGAGTTTCTTCTCAGCAGGGGCATTGCGCTTGCCGCCGCCCTTCTTGAAGGGCTTCTTTGCTCCCTTACCTTTCTTAAAGGTGGGCTTGTTGACCATCAACACATGATTATGTTGGAATTATGCCCTAGAGGCAATAATAAAGATGTTATTATAATAATTCTTGTTCATGATAATGTTTATATTCCATGCTAGAATTGTATTAAGCGGAAACTTTAATACTTGTGTGGTTTGTGAACAACACCGTGTCCCTAGTACGCCTCTATGGACTAGCTCATCGATCAATGATGGTTAAGGTTTCCTAACCATAGACATGAGTTGTCAATTGATAATGAGATCATATCATTGGAGAATGATATGATGGACAGACCCAAACTAAGCAAAGCAATTAGATCGTTTCATCGTGTTCATCTTTGCGAAGCTTTTCCTATGTCAAATATTGTATTCCTTAGACCATGAGATAATGCAACTCCCTGGTATCGGAAGAAAGCTTTGAGGTCATCAAACATCATCCTATGAGAGGGTGATCATAAAGGTGTCTCTCAGGTGATCGGAAAGTATCTGTTGGGTTGTATGTATCGAGATGGAATTTGTCCCTCCCAAGTTGGAGAGATATACTTCGGGCCCACTCGGTAATCGATCTCAACACCGCTTGCAAGCATGTGGTCAACAAGCCCCCCACCTTCAAGAAAGGTAAGGGTGCAAGGAATCCCTTCAAGAAAGGCGGCGTCAAACGCGTTGCCCCTGCTGAGAAGAAGCTCAAGTCCGTCCTAAGCCTTTAATCGAAAGTGCTTCTATTGCAAGGACAAGGGTCATCGAAGCGCAATCGTCCAAGTACTTAGCGGACAAGAAGGTCGGCACCATCAAAGGTATATTTGATATACATGTTATTGATGTTTTCCTTACTAGCCCTCGCTAGTGCTCGGGTATTTGATACCGGTCGTTGCTAATATTTGTAACTCAAATGAGCTATGGAATAGACGGCGGCTTGCAAGGGATGAGGTGACGATGCACGCTGGCAACGGATCAAGAGTTGATGTGATGGCCGTCTTGACGCCTCCTTAGTTTTACCTTCGGATTAGTTTTAAACCTTAATAAATGTTATTATGTGCCTGCGTTGAGCATGAACATTATTTCGATCGTGTTTATTGCAAGATGGTTATTCATTTAAATCGGAGAATAATGGTTGTTCTATTTATATGAGTAACATCTTTATGGTCATGCACCTATTGTGAATGGTTTATTTCTTCTAAATCTCGAAAGGGATGAAACACACATCCATAACATTGAGGCTAAGAGATACAAAGTAGATAGTGATAATACTACTTATTTGTGTTTGTGGCATCGTGCCTAGGTCATATTGGTGTAAAGCGCATGAAGAAACTCCATTCGATGGACTTTTGGAGTCTCTTGATTTTGAATCATTTGACACATGCGAACCATGCCTCATGGGCAAGATGATCAAAACCCCGTTCTCCGGAATGATGGAGCGAGCAACGGACTTGTTGGAAATCATACATACCGATGTATGCGAACCGATGAGTGTTTCGACGCGCGGTGGATATCGCTATTTTCTCACTTTTACCGATGACTTAAGTAGATATGGGTATATCTATTTAATGAAACATAAATCTGAAACATTTGAAAAGTTCAAGGAATTTCAGAATGAAGTGGAGAACCATCGTAACAAAAAGATTAAGTTTCTACGATCCGATCGTGGAGGTGAATATTTGAGTTATGATTTTCTCACGCATCTTAAAGCAAGCGGAATCGCAACTCACGCCACCGAACACCACAAAGAATGGTGTGTCTGAGCGGAATCGAACCCTATTAGATATGGTCCGATCAATGATGTCTCTTATCGATTGCCGTTATCATTTTGGGGTTATGCATTAGAAACCGCGCATTCACTTTAAATAGGGCTCCATCTAAACCGCTGAGACGACACCGTATGAACTGTGGTTTGGTGCTAAACCTAAGTTGTCGTTTACGAAAGTTTGGGGATGAAGCTTACGTCAAGAAGTTGATGCCGACAAGCTCGAACCCAAAGCGAGAAATGCGCCTTCATAGGATACCCTAAGGAAACTATTGGGTATACCTTCTATCACGTAACAAGGCAAAGTGTTTGAAAGAACGGTTCCTTTCTTGAGAAGGAGTTTCTCTCAAAAGAAGTGAGTGGGAGGAAAGTAGAGCTTGACGAGGTTATTGAACCTTCTCTTGAATTGGAAAGTAGCAAAGACCTAAATTGTTCCAAAGGTCACCGCACCAACAATAGAGGAAGCTAATGATAAGGATCATGAAGCTTGGACGATGTCAAGATCGGGAACGTCAGAGGTCGACAAGGTCGCGTGCCCTCCGAGTGGTACGGCAACCTGTCTTGACTGTCTTGTTAGTAGAAGACTGAACCTACGAACTATGAGGAAGCGATGATGAGCCCAGACTGAGAAATGGCTAGAAGCCATGAACCAATTGGGATCCATGAGCGAAAACCAAGTATGGACTTTGGTGGACCCTCCTAGCGACGAAGGCCGTTGAGTGCAAATGGATCTTCAAGAAGAAAACGGACGCGGATGGTAATGTTACCGCCTATAAAGCATGCTTGTCGCGAAGGTTTTCGACAAGTTCAAGGTGTTGACTACGATGAGACTTTCTCCCGTAGCGATGTTTAAGTCCATTCGGATTTTATTAGCAATTGCTGCGCTTTCATGATTATGAAATATGGCGTATGGATGTCAAGATCGCTGCTCCTCAATGGCAACATTGATGAAGAGTTGTATATGATGCAACCCAAGGTTTTGTCGATCCTAAGGATGCGATAAAGTATGCAAACTTCAGCGCTCCATTTATGGATCAAGCAAGCATCTCGGAGTTGGAACCTTCATTTTGATCAAGTGATCAAGAGCTTTGGATTTGTTCCAAATTGCTACGAAGCTTGCATCTACAAGAAAGTGAGTGGGAGCTCGTGACGCTTCTCGGTACTATATGTGGATGACATATTGATTATCGGAAATGACATCAACATGCTTAACGATGTGAAGAGTTATTTGAACAAGTGTTTTCAATGAAAGACCTAGGTGAAGCTGCTTATATATTGGGCATCAAAATCTATAGAGATGACAAAGACGCTGATAGCTTTAAGCCGGTACATACCTAGACAAAGTTCGAAAAGGTTCGAATGGATAAGGCAAAGAAAGGTTCAAAGGTCGATGTTGTCGTAAGATATTGAGCAAGGCTCGATTTCCACTACCAGAAATGATAGGGAAGCTATGAGCAAAGTGCCTTATGCCTCGGCCATAGGTTCTATCATGTATGCCATGCTGTGTACTAGACCGGATGTGTCCAATGCTCTTAGTCTGACGAGCAGATATCAAAGTGATCCAGGAGTGGAACACTGGACAGCCGTGAAGAACATCCTAAAGTACCTAAATAGGACTAAAGAAATGTTCTTAGTCTATGGGGGTGATGAACAGCTCGTCGTAAAAGGTTACGCCGACGCTAGTTTCGACACCGACAAGGATGATTCTAAATCTCAGACATGATACGTGTATATTTTGAATGGATGAGATGTGAGCTGGAGAAGCTGCAAGCAAAGCGTGATCACGGGATCTACAGTAGAAGCGGAATACATGGCTGCTGCAGAAGCGTCAAGTGAAGGAGTTTGGATCAGAAACTTTATCACTGAGCTTGGAGTGGTTCCAAGTGCATTGGACCCACTGGAGATATTGTGTGACAACACTGGTGCCATAGCACTCGCTAAGGAACCAAGATATCATCCCAAGACCAAGCATATCAACCGCAAGTTTCATATAATCCGAGATTATATATTAGATGGAGATCTGAAGATTAGCAAAGTACATACAGATCTGAATGTCGCAGATCCATTGACTAAACCTCTTCCACGTGTAAAACATGATCAGCACCTCAGTGCCATGGGTGTGAGATTGTTGCCAAATGTAAACTAGATTATTGACTCTAGTGCAAGTGGGAGATCTGGAATTATGCCCTAGAGGCAATAATAAAGATGTTATTATTATAATTCTTGTTCATGATAATGTTTATATTCCATGCTAGAATTGTATTAAGCGGAAACTTTAATACTTGTGTGGTTTGTGAACAACACCGTGTCCCTAGTACGCCTCTATGGACTAGCTCATTGATCAATGATGGTTAAGGTTTCCTAACCATAGACATGAGTTGTCAATTGATAATGAGATCATATCATTGGGAGAATGATATGGTGATGACCCAAACTAAGCGAAGCAATTAGATCGTGTCATCGTGTTCGCCTTTGCGAAGCTTTTCTTATGTCAAATATTGTATTCCTTAGACCATGAGATAATACAACTCCCCTGTATCGAAGAAAGCTTTGAGGTCATCAAACGTCATCCTATGAGAGGGTGATCATAAAGGTGTCTCTCAGTGATCGGAAAGTATCATTGGTTGTATGTATCGAGATGGGATTTGTCCTCCCAAGTCGGAGAGATATACTTTGGGCCCACTTAATCGATCTCAACACCGCTTGCAAGCATGTGGTTAAGGAGTTAATCACAAAGTGATATCGGATTACGAACGAGTAAAGTACTTGCGTGAACGAGATTGAACTAGGTATGACTGCATCGACGATCGAATCTCGGGCAAGTAAAATATCGCGAGACGAAGGGAATATATATGGGATTGATTGAATCCTGGCATCGTGGTTCATCCGATATGATCATCGATGAATGTGTGGGAGTCAATATGTGTGCCCAGACCCCGCTGTTGATTATTGATAGAAGATCATGTCTGCATATTCTCGAACCCGCAGGGTCACACACTTAACGTGTCTCGACGCTAGGATAGATTGGATAATTGGTTTATGAATTTTTGTTTGGAGTCTCGGATGGGATCCGGGATATCACGAGAGGTTCCGGAATGGTCCGGAGAATAAGATTCATATAGGGCGGTGCAGTTTTTGGAGTTCGGAATTGTTCCGGGTTAATCGATATTGTACCGGAAGCTTCTAGAACCTTCTGGAAGGGAACCAACGTGGCCCCACCTTCCGGGAGGGGGAATGGGCCTATGAGGGAGTGTCCTGGACGCATTGGGCCAGGGGAACAAGGCCCCATAGGGCCCAGCCGATCCTAGAGAGTTTAAATCGTTTAAACTAGAGATAGGGTTTCTAGAAGAGGGGAGAGTCCATGCCCCCCACTCCTTATCCTTTGGGCTTGGGGAGGGGCTAGGGCTGCGCCCCCCTCTATATAAAGAGGGGTGGGGGATCACCAACCCCCCACACCTCTCCTCCAAACCCTTGCCGCCTTGCTAGCTTTCCTCTCTCCCTCCCGACTGTTTGTAGGCGAAGCCCTGCCGCAGAAATTCTCCACCATATACACCACGCCGTCGTGTTGTAGATCCAATCTATCTCTCCACCATACTTGCTGGTCCGAGGAAGGAGGAGACGTCGAGGTGCTGCACGTGTGCATCTCACGGAGGCACCGCCACTTGTGGTGCTAGATCGGATCGGATCGCGAGGAGGAGAAGCGAGTACGACTACATCACCCACGTTCCGACGAACGTTCTAATCCAATCTCTCTCGTTGATTGCATCTCCTAGATTAGATCTTGGCTTTCCCTCTGTTCGCATCCGTAGAAAATTTTGATTTACTATGCCGCGAAACCCTTCAGATTATCCTTTTTGATGTCCACTTCCGCGGCCTTCAGCTTTGCGAAGAGCTCGGTAATCGTATCAGTGGAACCAATCTGATTGTGAGTCACTACAAAACTTTTGTAGCTGGGAGGGAGTGATTGCAGAACCCTGTCAATCTTGAGCTCCTCTGGAATCGTGCATTCCAGTTGCTCAAGGCGTTGAGTGTAGCCCGTCATCTTAATGGCGTGCTCACTAACGGAACTCCCTTCCTCCATCTTGCAGTTAAATAACTTCTCAGAGATCTCATATCTCTCAGAACGGGCCTGAGTCTGAAACATGGTTTTCAGCTCTTCGAGAATCTCAAAAGGCCCGGGATAGTCTTCAAAACGATTTTGAAGTTCCGGTTCCATAGCAACCAACATGGTGCTCTTAATCACACCATAATCATCTTTGCGCGACTGATAGACAGCTTTATCATCAGCCGGCGTAGTTAAAGCAGGGGGGTCACCTAACGCTTTCCCAAGGACATAGTCCTTTTGACCGCCAGAGATAATGATTCTTAGATTGCGGAACCAATTGGTGAAGTTAGACCCATTGTTTCTAAGCTTTTCCTTCTCAGCAAAAACATTGAAGTTGAAGTTGGACTTAGCCATGTGATCTACAGTATTTGCAAGTACAAATTAGACTATGTTCATGATAACTAGTTCAACTTAATCAAATTACTAGATGAACTCCCACTAAATTCAACATCCCTCAAGTTGTTTAGTGAACACGATCCAAATTCACCACACCTAATCCGATCATCACGAGAAGACATGTGGCTTCAATGGTGGACAACGAAGTGTCGATCATATCATTCATATGACTCATGCTTAACCTTTCGGTTCTTGTGTTCCGAGGCCATGTCTGTACATGCTAGGCTCGTCAAGTTAGACCCAAGTATTTCCGCGTGTGCAAAACTGGCTTGCACCCGTTGTATGTGATGCTTGGACACGACGAACTTTCGCAACGGTGCATACTTAGGGAGAACACAGTTTGTATCTTGATCTTTAAGTGAGGAATCATCTTATAATGCTACCGTCGCGATCTAAGCATAATAAGATACATAAAAGGATAAACATCACATGCATATAACTTTAATGTGACATGGTATAGCCAATCTTCGCGCAATGATCTCCATCTTGTGCGTGTCGACATGATCTCCATCACTCCACCATGATTGCCTCCACCACGAATAGCAACTACAACTATTGCTAACTATTTAGCGATAAAGTGAAACTATTACATGGCGTATAAGAAGTTGACACACAGGTCATACACAATTATAAAGACAACCATATGGCTCCTGCCGGTTGTGTACTCATCGACATGCAAGTCGTGAAACATTACAAAACATGATCATCGCATACATTATACACATCACATCTTGGGCCATACCATATCACAGAAAACACTCCCTGCAAAAACAAGTTAGAAGAGCCTAATTTGTTGTTGCCTGTTTTACGTTGCGTATGGTAGCAGATGCGAAGAACGATTCTTACCTACGGAAAGCCACAACGGTGATATTATGGTTGCCGAACTCCGGTGTTAATCCCATGACAACTACAGTGAGAGAAACTGACATCCACCAGCCGCATGTGTGGAACAAGCCACACGTCAAGTGCGGAGCCGGTCTCGCGAACGACGTAAGGTTGGCCGGACCGCTTCAATCTCACTATCCCACGTCATAAGAAGAACACAAACAAGAGGCTTGCAACAGAAAACATCAGCCCGCAACAACCATGTTGCGTTCTACTCGTGAAACACATCTACGCATAGATCTAGCTCTGATACCACTGAAGGGTTTCGCGGCATAGTAAATCAAAATTTTCTACGGATGCAAACAGAGGGAAAGCCAAGATCTAATCTAGGAGATGCAAACAACGAGAGAGATTGGATTAGATCTTCATACCCTTGAAGATTCGCACAGCGGAACGTTCGTCGGAACGTGGGAGATGTAGTCGTACTCGCTTCTCCTCCTCGCGATCCGATCCGATCTAGCACCACAAGTGGCGGTGCCTCCGTGAGATGCACACGTGCAGCACCTTGACGTCTCCTCCTTCCTCGGACCAGCAAGTATGGTGGAGAGATGGATTGGATCTACAACACGACGGCGTGGTGTATATGGTGGAGAATTTCTGCAGCAGGGCTTCGCCTACAAACAGTCGGGAGGGAGAGAGGAAGGGCAGCAGGGCGGCTAGGGTTGGAGGGGAAGGTGTGGGGGGTTGGTGCGCCCCCACCCCCTCTTTATATAGAGGGGGGGCGCAGCCATAGCCCCTCCCCCAAACCCAAACCGGTGGCCCCAAAGGATAAGGAGTGGGGGGCAAGGAAACCCCCCCCCTTCTAGAAGGTCTATCTCGAGTTGAAACCTCTCTAGGCCGGCTGGGCCCTATGGGGCCTTGTGCCCCTGGCCCAATGCGGCCAGGGCACTCCCTCATAGGCCCATGCCCCCTCCCGGAAGGTGGGGCCACGTTGGTCCCCTTCCGGAAGGTTCTAGAAGCTTCCAGTACAATACCGATTAATCCTAACAATTCAACTCCAAAACTGCATTGCCTTATATGAATCTTATTCTACGGACCACTCGGAACCTCTCGTGATGTCCGGATCCCATCGAGACTCGACAAAAACTCATAAACCAATTATCCAATCTATCCTAGCATCGAGACACGTTAAGTGTGTGACCTGCGAGTTCGAGAATATGCGACATGATCTTGTATCAATAATCAACAATGGTCTGGAAACCCATATTGACTCCCACATATTCATCGATGATCATATCGGATGAACCACGATGCCGATTCAATCAATCCCATATATATATTCCCTTCGTCTCGCGATATTTTACTTGCGAGATTCGATCGTCGATGCCGTCATACCTAGTTCAATCTCGTTCACGGCAAGTACTTTACTCGTTCCGTAATCCGATATCACTGTGATTAACTCCTTAACCACATGCTTGCAAGCGGTGTTGATATCGATTACGAGTGGGCCCAAGTATATCTCTCCGACTTGGGAGGACAAATCCCATCTCGATACATACAACCCAACAGATACTTTCCGATCACCGAGAGACACCTTTATGATCACCCTCTCATAGGATGACGTTTGATGACCTCAAAGCTTTCTTCCGATACCATGGAGTTGTATTATCTCATGGTCTAAGGAATACAATATTTGACATAAGAAAAGCTTCGCAAAGACGAACACGATGACACGATCTAATTGCTTCGCTTAGTTTGGTCCGCCCATCATATCATTCTCCCAATGATATGATCTCATTATCAATTGACAACTCATGTCTATGGTTAGGAAACCTTAACCATCATTGATCAATGAGCTAGTCCATAGAGGCGTACTAGGGACACAGTGTTGTTCACAAACCACACAAGTATTAAAGTTTCCGCTTAATACAATTCTAGCATGGAATATAAACATTATCATAAACAAGAATTATAATAATAACATCTTTATTATTGCCTCTAGGGCATAATTCCAACAGGTTGTACGTGTCGTCGAGGCCGGCGAGGAGGTACTCGACGAGCTCCTCCTCTTCGATCAGTTGGCCTGCTACCGCGAGCTCGTCGGCGTAGCCCTTCATCTTGGTAAAGAACTGGGTGGAGGTCATGTTCTCCTTCCTCGTCTTGGTGAGGGCGACGTGGAGGTTTGAGATCCACGTCCGAGGCTGGCAGGCAAACATCGTCTTGATTGCCCCCCAGACTTTCGAAGCTGTGTTCATCCCGATCACAGAGACAAGAATGTTAGGTGAAAGAGTGCCTAGCAAAAAAGACAGAACCTGTTGATCTGTGGCCACCCAGTTGTCGTAGGCAGGGTTGGCCTCCTCGCTGGGCTTGCCACCCTTCTCGACGGTGACCATCTAAGACGGCACCTTCGCCTTGGGATCGATGAAGCTTGTCAGGCGAGCGCCGCGGATTGGCAGGAGCACTTGGGATTGCCAAACGAGGCTCGTCAGCTTCTCTCTCACGGTGATGCCGGCAAAGGGGTTCGGCATGGGGACGCTTGAGGAGAAGGATGAGGCGAGGCACATCGATGTGGTTAGGAAGTTGGCTCTGATACCATATGATCAACGATGCCCTTGAGTCCAGGCTCATTACGTGTTAATATAGGCCGTCAATGGACAGATAATATTAATGAGGTTACAATCATAGAGAGATTACAGGAGATCGATCTAATCTTTATAAAACAGATCACGACCGGTATAGATTCTAGTCTATCTACTTATTCCTCTTCACGTGATGTAAACAAACTCTAACACTATTGCCACGAGAGCGAGCCGTTGACGCGCCATTGTCGCCGCTCCCTTACGCAGTCGGTCTGACGTTGTTGATAACAATCGATAAGTCTTCGTACACGTACCCTTGAGGACCAGCGCCCCATAACCCAAGTCGTTGTCATTGAACTCTAAAATTGATCTAAAACTTCAAACACTGAACCTATAACACACGTAGTATGCATCCGATCGACCATTCCATGGAAGTAGCGACCAAACAATTCCCCACCCTCCTAAGTGCCACCGGCGAGATTGCTACCGACGAGGTGAACGAGGAGACGGGTATACCTTAATTATTGTTTCACACAATACCGCCATAGCCACTATAATGTTGATGCCAACTCTAACTTTATGGACTCCGCTACAGCGCCGAGCGCATGTTTAAGGTCCCCATCCCATTCCGCCTCCGGAGTGACAAGCAGAGAAGATGAGAACCTGTCGATTTTATGTCATAGATGGGGAAGACGAGACACATATGGCGGCGGCGTGCTAGGGTGGTATCCTAAGCCTCCATCTCTTTTTTCTTTGCCGGAGAAGACGGACATTCCTGTTTTTCGTGCAACCTAAGAGGTAATTATTGGACTTTGATCAATGAGCCCCTGCGGTATTATTTTTAACAATCAATACCGTGGTATATTTATAGTAGCAATGGTACACGGTAGGTATAACTTTGTTATTTTTTTCTTAGAACAGTATAACTTTTTTTAGAACAGCTTGCAGTATGCTTTCCTAAAAAACAAATCGATATTCACTACTTCCATCTGGTGGGCCATGCCGGCGACAACCCACCAGCCCAACCCATCATCGGTACCCAATGTGGCTCAACAGCGTCCGAAAGCCCAAGGTCCAGAGACTTCGCTTCGTGCTTCTCCACAAATGGGGAAGCGACCATTCCGTTCCCGAATATACGCGGTCATCAGCTGCGTGCCGAAACCCTCCTCTTCTCCTCTCCTCGAGCCGCCCCTCCCTCCCTTCCTTTCTTGTCCCCCACGCCGCCGCCATGGCCGATCCGCGTCAGTACCCGTCGGGATCCGCCCCGCGCCGCGAGGACGGCACGGACAGCTCCGGCCGCCGCCTCTACAACCCCTACCAGGACCTCAACATCCCCTACAAGAACCTCTACGACCTGCCCACCTCCCCGGAGTTCCTCTTCTCGGAGGAGGCCCTCGTGCAGCGCCGCTCCTGGGGCGAGAACCTCACCTACTACACCGGCATCGGCTACCTCTCCGGCGCCGTCGCGGGGGCCGCCATGGGCCTCCGCGAGGCCGCCAGGGGCGCCGAGCCGGGGGACACCGCCAAGATCCGGGCCAACCGCGTCCTCAACTCCTGCGGCGCCACCGGTCGACGCATCGGCAACAGGCTCGGCGTCATCGGCCTCCTCTACGCAGGTATGGAGAGCGGCATGGTCACTGCCAGGGACGGCCAGGACGACTGGATCAACAGCGTCGTCGCGGGACTCGGGACCGGCGCGGTCTTCAGGGCCGCCAACGGACCCAGGTCCGCCGCCGTCGCCGGCGCCGTCGGAGGGGTCCTCGCGGGCGCCGCCCTAGCTGCGAAGCACGCCGCCAAGAGATACCATTTCGCCCTCTGATGTGCGGTATTACTCTCTTGCTGCTGCTGTGGTCGAATCAATTGGGGCCGAGGATCTCATTTCTTCTTTTGTTGCTCTACTAGTAGCGGTTAATTATTTGGGAAGGGTCATCTTCTCGACATTATGTTATTCAGTGTTATACCATGTAAACGATGTGATCGGGGTCAGATCAGCAATTTTTTGAAATGCGTTGCAGTGTAACATCTTCTTCACTAGTTAGTTAGCGACTAGAGTCGACTAAATAATACTTGCGTTTGCATCATGCTGGAGAGTCCAGGACATTTGGAACTCTAATGTTCATTGTAGTGTAGGTTGGCTAGATTATTGTTGTGCTTGCTTCACTTGTGATGAAATGGTTGTCTATGGAATGGTACGTTAAGTAAGTCTCCCTTTGCGATCTTATTGTTGCTGGAATGCTATTACTGCTATTTGGAATAACATGAATTCATGAAAAAGTTGAGCTTTTTTTAATTATGCTAATATAACAACACATTGTTGCTCACAATAGATTATTGTGTTGCTTGTTTCTCTTGTGGTGAAATGGTTGGCCAATGGTAGGTTAATTACCACCTTCTCTGATCTTTATGCACATGTTATTGTTGCTGGGAGTGCTATACTGCTATTTCTAGTAACTATACATACAAAATTTGACCTCTCATTCTGCTAACTGAACAATACATTGATACTCACACTGGAATGATGTACTTCTATTTTGGATAACTCAGAGAAAGATGAGCCTTTTGCATTCTGGTATTGAACAATGCACTGGCATCACATAATTATATAGCATTTTCCCCTATACCTCTTCTAAAAAGTATGATATTCTAGCCCTTCTGGATCCTTACAGCTCACAAGTATTCACATGTATCTTTACTATTCCCTCAATCCCAAATTAGTTGTCCTAGCTTTGTCTAGATATGCATCTATGCTAGAATACTATACGGTGTTTAAAATAACTCAGAGTTCATGAAAAGATTAGCTTTTGCATTATTGAATTTTGATGATGCATTGTTACTCACATTGCGAGGGAAGATGTACTGATATTTTGGCAATGTAGCATCTTCTTTAGTAGTAAGCGAGTAAAATCGGGGCATCGTTATGTGTGTTTACATCATGTTGGAGTGTCCCTGACATTATGAAATGTAATGTTTGTTTTAGTGTAGTTTGGCTAGATTATTGTGGTACCTGCTTCTCTAGTTAAAATGTTTGGCCATGGATTGGTTAAATATGCATATGTTGTTGTTGCTTGAACGCTTTATTGCTATTTGCAATAACTTGAATTCGTGAAAATTAAGTCTTTTCTGTTCTGGTATTATATCATTGCATTGTTACTTGCACTGGTATGCTGTACTGGTATTTCGAATAACTTGAGGTAATGGAAATGTTGATCTCTGTGCATTCTGGTGTGGAATAATGCATTGGCATTGCATAATTTCTTTAGCATTTCTCCCTATGCCTCTTAAAGAAATATGGTCTTGCCCATCTGGATCCTCACAGCTCACCGGTATTTGCATCGGGGTCTTTAGTCTACATTAATACTCTTTGAAGAAATTTAGATGGGGCTTGATCTTTCCATAGCTGTTGTTGCTGGAATTCTATACTGCTATTTGGAATAACTCGAATTCATGAAATAGTTTAGCCTTATATGCATTCTGTTATTTTAACAACACTGTTACTGACACTGGAATGATCTACCGTTATTTCCAATGACTACTTCATGGAAAGGCTGAGCAGCTATTTTGCATTCTGGTAGTGAACAATGCATTCACATCACATGATTATATAGTACTGTGTCATTTCTCTCAACATCCCTCAGTTGTATTGCCATAGCACATGCATTCTAGTGTGCATTACTAGTGCTGGCATAGGCACCAAAGATAGTCAAATCAGCTGTGGTTCTGTTGAAACCACGCATGGATTTTCATTTTTATGTTTTTGATCTGACGCCAGATGAAAATTGTGTTGTGATATGTTGCTGTGCTTGGCAGTCTTAGTTTGCATTTTGAACCTGGGCTAGAACCGTTCTAGCCTTGCTGGGCTAGGCAGTGCGTTTGGAACCACTGTAATTATCTCACTTTTGAGGACTAGACAACAGGCCCTAGAAAAATCTCGCCCAGCCGTTAGAGCCGAACCGGCTCTCCTTCGAGGGCAAGCTGTTGCTAGATCTTTGTTTGCCGTTTTGGTTTTCTGATGGACCGATGAGCCGGCAGCTTAGGCTTGCAATCAAAGGCAAACCAACCAAACAATTGGCCGTGGCCAGCTGGCTAACCTAGAGCGGACTAGCCTGGTTGAGCAAGACAACCAAACATATTGCAGCCAGTTTTGCTGTGTCAAATGGATTATTTGTTTTGCAACTGCTGGAGAGCATCTGCTGCTTGCATCCTAGGGTTTTGAGATTTAGAATGCCATGTTGATGTTGATTGTTCTTCTACAGTCACTTGTGCCCCCTCCTTCATCTGACAATTTCCTTGTTCTTCCACCTATTTACTGCCGTAGTATCCTCAAAATTAGTGCATCTTTCAGTTCATTTCATGGTGTCAATAGGAACCTGAAATTAGTAGCAGCAAAGGGCCTGATTTTTTTTTTTACAGCAGAAGGGCTGTTGCATTTCACAAATCCATGGCATTTCACAAAACGCCATGTCCCTGTTGAATTTCCGGGCAGCTGGCCTATACTCCTGAGGGAACTCTTTCAGTAGTATCTTTTGGTTACAGAATCATATTCCAATGTTACCTTGGCATTCTGGGTATATCTGAGGTGGAATTTCGTTGTCCGTTTGCGATTCATCCCGTTATGTTGGTGGTGAACAGCAGTGGATGACAACTGCAGGATCGAAGTTACAAAACATAAACAATTGGCTTCTCCTGCTCCAGGCCCTTCCTGGCTTACCTTCTCCAGGCTGATTGTTTTACTACCTTTGAGTGTTACGTATTTCTGGCTGCTGGGATTTGTGTAACCGGAGCTCTTTGATCAAGACGGTGTGGCCAAAGTCAATCCTTTAAGAGAAAAAAGTCATCGATTTTCATTGGTTATAGTGATCAGCACAAGGGGTAATGCTGTTATGATCCCCCTCCCAGGCATAAAAAATGCATCTCAAGACATGTCACATTTGATGAAACACGATTTGTCTCGCTACCCCATGCACCTCTTCCCCCGGGAAGAGATACACATGCGCGCGATGACAGCTTGCCACCGCCCACTCTATGTGCTCCGATTAGCGCAGTGCACACGGCTCAGATTCGGTTGACCATGCCCGCATCCGCTTCAGACATAACGGACCATTGAGGTCCGGCCCTATCATCTTACTAGATTTTCGTTTTTCTTCTCGTGCGTTAGGATTGAAACCTGTATTCTTCCTGAGGAAACTATTTTCAGGAATATTTTTGGGTTACAGAATCATGTTGATGTTTGAGTGTAACTGATCATCCCGTGTTGTGCATTCCAGGCAACTTGGATGTAGACGTCGTTTCTCTAGTTCACGATTCGATTCATCCATTGTGCGTGCTAATTAAAAACAGGGAAAATGCGAATAGGAGGAAAGTTACACCTACTTAGTAGGTGTATTGCGTTCTCAGCTGAAGCCTGAAGGTGTAACTAGGGTGTGTTCAGTTCCGAAACCAAGTGGAACGGAATGGAACCATTTCGCGTCTAGAGCCAATTCTTGTGTTCGGTTTGTGGAATGGAACTGAACTGAGTGGTTCCTCGAAAGGGAATATTTCCCCTATATACGAAATGCATCCATTCCCGAGTGCTTCGTAACTAACAGTGGCTAATTAATAGCCGTTTCACCATATTCTACCGAATTGGTGGAATTGATGCATTCCGCATATAGAGAGTATATTTTCTTTCGAGAAACCACTCGGTTTCGTTCTATTCCACAACCGAATGCAAGAATTAGCTCGGTTCTATTTCGTTCCATTTTGGTTCTAGAACCGAACACTCCCTAGATGTTTCCTTTCCGGAGAGAAGACGGAAAGTGTATACGTGCGGCCACGTATCCGGAAGGGAGATCAATTCATCAGGACCTTCCCGTCTACGACAAGGTCCCATGTATCCGGAAAGTGTATACGGACCCAGCCGCCCCAACCGAACATAATTTGCCCTTCCGGCCGGTGCACAGGCTTATGCGATCCAGTACTCCTAGCTCCACTGTGTAGCTTACAGCAGCATTCATGGCGTGGCGTCCTCTTGGACTCATCGCCGGCCTCATTTCACTGGCTCACCGTGCTAGCTTCCCAGCCGTAGTGGTGCTTGATCCCCTTTCCTGGCCCCATTCCTACGATCGATCCCCTTTTCTGTTATGTGGGTCGCACTCAGATAAAGGGGAAAGGAAGGACTCAGATCATCATAAAAGCAACAGAGAGAAGGTAGAAGACGGGAGACTATTTTCATTCATTCCTTTCTTATCCCTTACAATTACAATTACAGTTGTGTCTCTCTTACTTAGGGCATGTACAATACGGTGTGACGTCAGTCTTCTCTTATCCTTGCATATTGGATTTTTTGCCTATTTGAAGGAGAGAAAAATAAGAGAGAAGATTGTCTTCCCTTAGTTAAGGAGAGAAAAACAAGAGAGAAAGTTGTCTTCCCTTAGTTAAGAGATGATCTCTTAAAAATAAGAAAAAACTATTTCCTCCATTGTACCATATGCCCTTTTTAGTCAACAAATTTCTTATTAAAAATAGTTAATCCTCATTAATTGCTAGAGATAGCAGTAAGAGATAGTGCATTATACAAGTTATTTATTATGTCTTCTCTAAATGATATGGAGAGTTAAGAGAAGCATGCCTTCCCTAGTATTGTACATGCCATTACACACTAGCTCGACACGTCTTACTCTTTGTTACTCTATCGTGTATGACTACAACTGTTACACCTTCCCCTTGGGAGTACTTCCTTGACCCCAAGCATGCGCCATGGGAAACCGATGCTTGAGTACATAGAGATCTTCCCAAGCTGCAGTTGTAGTCGGAATCAGGGCCGGTCCTAAGATTTCATGGGCCGGGGCAAAAAAAAAAATTTTAAGGCCCCCAAAATCTGTATTAAAGAATTTTTTTTGTGCAATCCTAGATACAAACTCGGTGACAATGCTAACGATATCAATTTCATGTTGTAATTCCTTACCAATTAGTAATCGAAAATATGTACTCCCTCTATCCTAAAATAAGCGACTTGCATTTGTTTAGATTTGTTTGTATCTATATAATATAATTAGATACATGTGAATCAAGAAAATTCAATATATCTAGATAAATCCGAATGTAGATAGATCCAGATCACATATTGCTAGACAAAGCTAGTATCTCTAATTATTGTGTGATCAGTCATTTCTTAATGGTCATGTTGCAATAAAGAAAACTCAATTTAGATCATCACATATACTTTTTATAAATCAACTATCACACAGTCATTAGCACACATCACATCCTAGAGACTAGAGACTAGAGACGTACCCGTCGCATGCAGAACGCAGATCAAGACCGCACATGCCCTGGTCAACTATTCCTTTTCCTTTTCCTTTTCCGATGTCGATCAGCTATTCCTCTCCTCTCCTCTCTACATCAGCCTATGCCATTGCGAGCTCGGTCTTTTCACTAAGCTAGCCTCTTTATAATTCCTGCAGTGTTGTGCATTGTTAGAAGTTGGGCCAGCCAGACTAATACATAGCATAGAGCCCCTGATTTTTTTGGCCCGGGATGGCCGCCCCTCCAGACCTGCTCCAGGGCCGGCCCGGCGCCGCCGCGCATAGTCCTAGACCAGGTAATGCCCAACTTTTACAGGTAGAAACAAAACCCGATCAATTTCCGGGCTCTGAGCCGCAACCCTAGCTATCCCCAGTTGATCCGTCCAATGGCGCGTGACCAAACGGCCGCCGGCGCTGGCGCCGCCGGCCGCCACCGTGTCACCCTCCCGCCAGACATGCTGGCGAACATCCACGGCCGCCTGAGCCTCCTCGACCGCCTTGCCTTCGCCGCTGTCTTCCGCGAGGGCCGCGACGCGTTCAAGCCGGAGGCACCGTGTCTCGTCCTCCCCGGCGAGACCCCGGAGACCGTCACGCTCTTCACCCTCGCCGACCGCCGCGCCGCGGCGGCGTGTGCCCCGAGCCCCGCGCTGCGCGACTACGCCATCCTGGGCTCCTCCCGCGGGTGGCTCGCCACCGCTGACGCGCGCGGCCAGATGAGACTAGTCAACCCCGTCACCGGCGAGCAGCGCGCCCTCCCGCCCATCACCACCATCCCCTCCGTCGAGGAGCACCGCTACGGAGACTCCCTCTTGGTGCTCCATCTAAAACCCTTCGCCATTGAGCCTCCGTACGCCGATGGCTACGGGCCGCACTTCCCGCCCTGGAATTTCTGCCTAGTAGCCGGCAAGATGCGCACCCATCTCTACCGCAAGATCGTCTTCTCGGACTTCCCAGGCGGCGCCGCCATGCTGATCACGGGGCCAGAGTATGGCGTGGCGGCCTTCGCGACGGCGGATGAAGCCGCGTGGAAGCTGGCGCCCTCGCGCGAGGGCGTCGAGGACGCCGTCCACCGCGACGGCGGGTTCTACTCCGTCACGTGCTCGGGCGCGGTCGAAGTGTGGAAGCACGACGCCGCTGCCGGCGAGTTCAGGAGCGCGGCTGTCGCGCCGAGTTCAGAAGCGCGGCTGTCGAGCGCGGCTCACCGCAAGTACCTCGTAGTGGCACCAAGCGGGCGGCTGATGATGGTGCTGAAGGGCTTCTGGAAGAGGCCCACGGTCGGCCGGTGGTCCAAGAGGAGCCGGTGGGCGTGCTCCTTCAAGGTGCTGGTCCTCGACGGAGGGCAGTGGAGGGAGACGGACGACATCGGCGACGCCGCGCTGTTCGTCGGGGCGAACGAGTCTCTCTGCGTGTCCACAATGGTGCACCCAGAGTTCAAGCCCGGCCGTGTCTACTACATCGAGGACGATCTGATTCAGGCGTCACCACCGCGCGAGTACGAGGGAAAACTGAGCGTCTACTATGAAAAGCGTGGCGTCGGGGTGTTCTGCCTCAAGGACGGCACCATGGAGGATCTCGAGGGGCTCGCGCAGCTCCAGAGCTGGCCACCGCCGGCGTGGTTCACGCCTTCCATCCCATGATAAGACGACCGACCGGTTTGTGCTAAATAAGTACTTTATTATGTGCACAATTTTATACACATAGAATTTTGTCTTGTCATTTTTAAAAGGCTATGATGTGCTGAGCTTCTTCCGTCCTATTGCATTCAGTTGCAAGGATAGCTAAATTTTGTACTCCTCCGACCCATATTAGTTGACTCAATTTTACCAAATTTTGAATGAATCTAGACACTATTTAGTATATAGGTTTATCCAAATTTTGACAAATCCAAGTCAACTAATATGGGTCAGAGGGAGTACCATCATTTATAGCTTTGTATCATCACATAATTACATGGCATTTCTGCCTATATCCCTCGTACAAGTATGATCTTGTTACCCATTTCGATGGCGACTGCTACTGATTTCGTCAAACTTTTTTGCTATTTCTTGTTCAGTGATGTCTCACTAACTTGACATGGAGCCTAAATTCCAAACCTTAATTTGCTGATCAAATTTATATGTGTAGTCACTGACACGGGCATATCTGCTGCTTTCGAGTTAGGTCTTGATCGAGTAGATCATGATTGTTTGCCCACAATTACTTGTGTTCCCCTTTATCGTGTATCTTTCAATAGAAGTCCCATAGGTCTTCGACTGACACCTTAGAATAATCTTTTATTACGATTATCCATGATAGTGTGGACGAGTTCAAATAGAAATTACTATAAAGTGATAAATTTTCCGATTTATTTTATAGAGCATTGATCCAACCTGCTATTCCGCTATTCCGGTTGATGATAATAGTAAAATTTGGAAAATAAAAATAGCCCTAAAAACGAACATATTCACTTGGTATCTCCGTAAGGAAGTAATTTCTACAAAAGATAATCTTGTAAAGAGGAATTGACATGAAAGAACACAATGCGTTTTTTTGTCACCATGATGAGATAATCCGTCATTTATTCTTCTGTTGTAAATTTGCTCGCTCTATATGGTCATTCATCCAAATGGCCTCTGATTTATCCCCCCCATGTTCGGTGGCCAATATTTTTGTTAACTGTTTGCATGAGATAGATGATAAACACATGACTTTATTTAGGGTAGGAGTGTTTGCCATCATTTGGTCGATATGGCTATATAGAAATGATAATATTTTTAATAACATTGTGTCTTCTTCCCTTCAGGTTATTTATCGGGCAACGACTATCCTCCGATTATGGACTATTCTCCAATGTATGGAGTTTTACGACTTATTTGTGGAGGGGTGTGCGCGATTGGAGAATACAGCGATGGATATCTTCTCCCGACATGGGTGGCCGCGTGATTTGCGGATTGATCTTCCATAATCTGTAGCCACTGTTTTTATTTATAATTTTTTAATTCTTCTAAACTTTTTTGTTCTCTTTTTCGGTGTGGTTTGTGCTTCTGTGTGCATTCTAGCTATGCAAAGGCCGGGTGTAAACATTACTCTTTAGTATTAAAAGCGCCCATTTTAAAAAAAGATCTCCTAACTTTCTTTGGTTCTTCCACTGATACAATAGGCTGTAGCTTCTAAATTGCTAGTCTTTCAGTTCATTAGGAACCTGAAATTAGTACCGGTGAAGGGTATCACCATGTATTTCCCAAGTGTTAGCTGGCCTACACACGCCTGTGAACGCTTTTAGTAATATGTCCTGGTTCCGGAATCGTATTCCAGTGTAGAAATATCTTGTGCCCAGTTTGCAGTTCTTCAGTTATGCAGCTGGTGTTGAACAACAACGAATCATAATACATAAGAAAAAACTTGCAAACCAAAAGCAGCTGGCTTCTACTCCCTCCGTTTCAAAATATAAGATGTTTTAGATTTATAAAGCAAATGTATCTAGACTTGTTTTAGTATGTAGGTTCACTCAACATTGGGATGAATCTACACACTAAAAAAAGTCTAAATTCATTTTCTTTACAAACCTAAAACATCTTATATTTTGAAACGGAGGGAGTACCTTGTACTCCAGGCCTGATGTCTTTATATATGATCGTTCGTGTGCTTTAGCAAAAAACAAAAAATATTATTCTTAGACATTTGAGAAATTGTGTCTACCAGAAATTTACGGTTAGTGTAGGCCACCAACAGCCATTATCCATCTCTCAAAGGGTTGCTGCCATGTAGAGGAAAGCACGAAATACATCCGAATATTTCAGCAAACAAATGTTGCTATATCACAATTTGTATGATATATGATACATATGTTCCATGCAGAAACGATACAATGCCTCCATAGAGTTATCTTGGTGAAGTGAGTTGTAACCGTGGCTATATCTTGCATCTATGGTACATACACAGGTTCATGCACAGAACAATGGTACATATATGGGGTATATAGGCAGAACAGAAATGCCATGTAACTATGCGATACAAAGCTAAATGACATGCCAAATTTAGCAACTGGGTGCAATAGGAGATCCAAGTCTTAACTTATCCTGTACCTATATGCATCTATATACCCCATATATATACATTTATATACTCTCATTTAGCTTCTGAATGTCTGCATCTTTCAGTTCAATCCTTGGTCTCAACAGGAACCTGAATTTCGCATGTGTTAGCTGCAGTGAACTCTTTCAGCAATATGTTTTGGTTACAGAATCATCTTCCAATGCTACCTCTTGTTCTGGCTTGTGTGCTCCATGCTGGTCACTTGAGATATTATCTTCCCAATTTGTGATTTATCCGTTATGCTGGTGGTGAACAGCAACAAATGACAAGACGAACAAAGTTACGCCAGGAGTCCAGGGCAATTTCTAAATTATGTCTATGCTAGAAGGAAGATTCAGTTCGCGCCCTTGTCTATCCGATGTCCTCTTGATTTCGGTTACATTCTCGTGATTGCGCAGCCATTTAAGAGAAATGATTGACGCAGAGTCCTCATCTCTGCTGAAATACAAGAGGAATTTTCTGAATATTTGTGTAGGTCAGCTACAAGCATGTAGAGAAAAAAACCAAATACTCAGCACATAAATGTTCTTTATAAGAAACCTGTGGGCTATCAACTTATTGGGGCAGTGGAATAGCTAGCAACCATGTGAGATAAGTACATTGTCAGGTACAAGGGGCTCAATTTTCTGTATACTAATTTTAGGAAGATCTCCCGGCGGTTTTGTCCATTTGACAACTTGGGGTAGAGAGCAAATTCAGACATGCCGCAGTGTAGAGCTGATCACAATCTTCAGATGAAGGTGGCCGATCTCCCGATCCAAAAAGTGACTGCATTAATGGATTGATTCGGGGTAAGCTTTAGAAGTTCGTCATCAATGGACTTGGAATTGGGACATGACACCAGAGAAATAACCCTGATCTGTTGGAGATTAGATCTCCTCGGTAGCTTTTTGCAAACTTGCATTTCAGAAATGCATGCCCAATCTCGGCACATAAATGTTCCTCGAAACAAGCTTTCGTCCCGGTTTATAAAAAAAATACACGCAGCCGAATCGATACAAGCTAACGAGGAAACCCTCTTATACAATGCAAATCAAAGATACACAACAAAGAACTCTCTAAAAAAAGAACATGAAAAACCATGACCTGTCACTCAGGCCGACATCATACCGAGACCGAGGGGAAATGAACTCCACTCCGCTGCCCCAAGAGGGTAGAGGCGCAATGCACCGTCTTTGACGAGACATACGGTAGAGGGTTTTGGTCCGTGCCCTCATGCGAAATGTACCAGCAATGGCACCCCAAGAAGGTTACGACACCCACAAGCATCACGTCATCGGCGTAAAAGCGTGGGGCATTTGATAGGAAAAAAACTACGCTAAACGATCTTGAAGATGCCATAGCCGAAGCGTTGCCTGCCCAATGAGCAACGAACAAGACCATCACCACCGCTTCGTCCGCTCGCCAAATAGACATCTGTGTGGTCCACCTTTTAAAGCAGTCGCCGGTAGCCACAATAGCAGATCAAATTCAGTCTGTGCCGAACGAAAAGATCGTGCGGCTGTGGGCACTGGCTTGGCACGCTGGACCACGACCTAAATTTTATAAACGAACATGCGTAAATAGACCCAATCGGATAATTTGGGGTGTCCAGAATGTGTCGCGCGCTTATTCGTTGGACCCGACGCCACTCAACTTGCAGCGAATCAGATCACGCCGTCAGATTATGCAGCAGCAAACGATCGAGCAGGAGTAGGTAGAAAATGGGCAAAGCACTGCAGTACACCTGACAGCCTCGCGTCGTAGCCTAGGCTTGGAGCCGGAATTGTGTCCACGCAAGCACCGCTACATCTTCTACTGGCCGGAGGGAGGGAGGGAGGGACCTCCGGTAGATCGATGGATGCGTCGGTCAGTGGTCCTGCTCCGCCGCTAGGTACACCGACGGACCGACCGGCCGACGCTCCGGGCCCGGCCGCGCGCGTACGGCCATTAATCCTGTGCGCGTCTCCTGTCCAACACGGCACAGCACACAGTAGCGGTCTACTCTAGCGGGTGGTATCTACGCGTGCTTTAAGAAGGCTCCGTTTGCCAACAACAAAGTACACTGCCGAGCGCACCACCCAGAAAAATTACAATCGATTTTGTTACGTGGTGGTTCTGAAAATTTTGGCCACGTGACACAACAAACACAAAAAAACCCTAAGCTGCCATCTATATCGTACACTTGAATATCCAACAACTTCTAACGTGTTCGCTTCGCGGGACTGAAATGCTGCATCTTGTGACTAGAATGATTTCCATATCAATTCGGAGGATTTACAATATTAGGAATACTTTTTTTCCTACATGTCTCGATGATTGTTTATTATTCCCTATGTTTTTTTAACGATGAAGGGTCTGGAAGGAGCCTGATACTGCCATATATTTAACGCGGTGGGTAAAAGTTATAAGCAGACCCCTTGCACAACAAGAAATGTAAGAAAAACCTATGAATAAGTAAGGACCCTAAAAATAACCATGGTAGCCACCGCGCGAGAAGCTCGTCGAGGCAGCAGATAGCTGCAGAAGCAGGCACCGTCACCATCCATCCCATCTATCGCAAAAAAAAAAACATAAGCTGCCATCTATCGCACACTTGAATATCCAACAACTTCTAACGTGTTCGCTTCGCGGGGCTGAAATGCTGCATCTTCTGACTAGAATGATTTCCATAGCAATGCGGAGGATTTAGTAGTACAATATTAGGAATACTTTTTTTTACATGTGTCGATGATTGTTTATTATTCCCTAAGTACATACCCCTACTACTAGATTTCAAGGAAAATGGTCAATCTACACAACCCTATTAGGTCTTGTTTGGTACTAGAGTATTTGTGGGGATTAGAGGATATAATCCCCACCAAACCCCAAATCCCCATTTAGTTTAAATAGTATGTTTGTTTTTAGAGTATTGGACCGATTCAATCCCCACTAGTCCCCATTTTTCTCCAAGTTATAGTGTATTTTTTCTATATCCAATACACTATCCCTAACTAGTGGATTGGCGGGGATTGGAATTTTGTGGAGATTAGAGGTGTTTGGGTGTAGATGGGGTTTTCACCCAATCCTCTAGGGAATTATCCTCTCTAAACCCCACAAATACTCCAGTATCAAACAAGGCCTTAAGGATCATGTGGGTTCCAATAGTCATCACGAAACAACTCTATGTCCTTTTCTATTCCTGCAAGCGCTCTTAGAACCCTACAAATCAAATCAAAGATGCCCAAAATCCTTTCCTCAATCTCGCTACTAGATCGGATGGGAGGCTCAAACCCTCTGTCCCGCGTCAATAAAACGGTTGCCGAAAGAAAAAGGAGGAACGTGGAGTGCCTCTCGCTGGACCACCCCAACATAAAAAGGGTTAGTTCATGTTCACTTGATGCGTGACCAATGTATTATTTGACGTAATACTGTGGTGTTCATGTGCCGAAGGGTTTCTACCCTTTTTCATGCATCTATATTGGTGTTGCCTTCGTGCATCCGGAACAAAGAGTTAGCAATGGTTTGATGGGCATCCGATGTTTTCTTTGACGACCTTTTCCTATATAGATGCGCCAAAGTGGGGATCTTTGGCTTGCGAAGCTTGGACGATCTCAGGCGTTCGGTTTTGTTGCTCCCTTCATGTGGTTCGAAGAAAGCGATCGACAACAAGGAGCGAGTGGATCTTGATTGATTAATCCTTACTGATTGTTCTTACTTCACTATAATCAGGTGGTGTGGTACCAAAAAGATCAAAAGAATGCCTCCAACCATTTTTTTTTGGCCCGGAGGAATTGGAGTATTGGACCTAGTACTACCATTATTTGGGTTGGGCAATTGGTGTGGAGAGTGCGACCCGGCCGAAGAGGTTCGGCGCACGCACACTCACCCTGCTCGCTCACTGCGACCCGCACCACTCCACTCCCCTCCCAACCTGAATTTCTGCCCCACACGCACCGCACCACCCCGACCCTGACCCCCGCCCCGGCGTGCGTGCGAGCGAGCCGAACCGAGCAGAGCACGCGCACCCCGAAATTCCCCGAGATACGCGCGTATAAATCCCGGCCCGTAGCGGCCAGCCAAGACGCAGCGCGGCGCCGAATCCCCTCCAACCCCAACCCCAACCCCCACCCCGACCCCGACCCCGACCCGATCCCCCCATCCCCTCCATAGCCATGGAGGTGTTCTACTACCTGGTGTTCGGCGCGCTCTCCGCCGTCGTGGCGGGGCTCGAGCTCGGCAAGAGCGGCAAGGACCGCGTCGCCACCACCACCGCCTTCAACGCCTTCAAGAACAACTACGTCATCGTCTACTCCCTCATGATGTGTACGCGCCCTCCCTCCCTCCCTCCTCAACCCCGATCTCTCCCCTTCCCTTCCCTTCCCCGAATTCCCGTGCGCGCCCCTGCCCGCTGCCGAGTTCAGATCTGGAACCGGCGGGGACGCGGCAATGCCGCCCCCCGAGGGTTTAGGTCTGACGGCGCTGTTGTCCAGTTTCATCTGACCGATTTTTCTCTCTCTTCTGAATTGGTGTCTGTTCGCAGCCGGGGACTGGCTGCAGGGCCCCTACGTGTACTACCTCTACCAGCAGTACGGCTTCGACAAGGGCGACATCGGCCGCCTCTTCATCGCCGGCTTCGGCTCCTCCATGCTCTTCGGCACCATCGTCGGCTCCCTCGCCGACAAGCAGTACGTCTTCGCCCCCCTTTCTCAGAATGCAGATCCCCAAATCGGGTTTTGCTCAGTTCCAAACAGACGCTCATCGCTCCTTCCCTCTGTAACAATCGAACCAGGGGCCGGAAGCGGGCGTGCATCACCTACTGCATCACCTACATCCTCAGCTGCATCACCAAGCACTCGCCGCAGTACAGGGTCCTCATGGTCGGCCGCGTGCTCGGGGGCGTCGCCACCTCGCTGCTCTTCTCAGCCTTCGAGTCGTGGCTCGTCGCAGAGCACAACAAGGTACTGTAGTGGTGACTGACAGCAGCCCAGATCTGCTCGTCACTGTCTCTTTCACTGTCAGCTCCCCCCACTGTCGCTTTTCGGCTTGGGCTGCCTTTACCTTTAATCCAAAGCATAATCCATTTCCTGCTGTTCCTCAAACTACAAGCCATGTACTAGAATGGTAGTATGCATCTTAGGATTGTGTCCATCCTACTTGATTCCTAGCTTTGTTGTTATAACAGACTACTACTATAATATGTTGGATGTTTGACTACTAATGCTACAAGCCACGTAGTACAAAAAATGAGAAGCAGTGTTTTATAAGAAAATTAGTAGAGATCAGGTCCAAGACAGTGAGTGCCCAGGAAAACGGCACTTTGTCAGGATCTGAGAAAGACTCGAGTCTTGCTGGTTGCAAGCTTGGCTTAAATCCACCATGTTTTGTTTTGTCCTTGTGTCGGTGGATCAGGCCAGGTGGTTGCCGACTTGCCATTGGCACAAGGGTGCGCATTTATCAAGCGTGGCCCAGTTTAATAAAGCTCTTTTGGATGATAGCCCTACTGGGAATTGTCCTTTTATTCGGCCATGTGCTGTCTGTATTAATGTTTGTACTCACACAATTATCCTAAGAATCCAAGGACCCAGCACAGGATCTGCAGCATGTGACACACTATTTAGTGTTCTGCTGCCCGTGATCTAGCACAGTATCTAACTAGCAAGTGCTCACTTTAACCTGCAAATCATGCGTTATTGTATTACCTTATTGATTGATACTGCCGACGCAAAATATTCACCTTGATGTTTCCCTTCACAGAGAGGCTACGATCCGCAGTGGCTGTCCATCACATTCTCCAAGGCTATATTTCTCGGAAATGGTCTAATTGCCATTATTGCTGGGCTGTTTGCAAACCTGCTTGCCGACAACTTGGGCTTTGGTCCCGTGGCTCCTTTTGATGCTGCTGCGTGCTTCCTGGCGATAGGCATGGCTATCATAATGTCCTCATGGAGTGAAAACTATGGAGATTCATCTGAAGGGAAGGACTTGATCGCTCAGTTCAAGGGTGCAGCTAAGGCGATTGCTTCAGGTATGCTTAGCGCATTGTAAGAATGCAACGGATCATCATTTGTGTTTACTAAACGTAGAATTGGGATTCTGACACTATCCATAAATCTTCAGATGAGAAAATTGCGTTGCTGGGAGCCATACAGTCGTTGTTTGAGGGCTCGATGTACACTTTTGTCTTCCTCTGGACTCCAGCGTTGAGCCCAAATGAGGAGGACATTCCTCATGGATTCATATTTGCCACGTTCATGCTGTCATCTATGTTGGGTAGCTCCATTGCTTCACGCTTATTGGCCCGGAAAATGAAGGTTGAAGGTTATATGCAGATAGTGTTTTCAGTATCAGCAGTTACCCTTTTCCTCCCTGTTGCCACCAGTGTAAGACCATGTCGCGCTACTATTTGTCTGTTTTGATTTGACTCTAGTCCATTCTAAGTAAGATTTCTGATATTGTTATTCTAATGTCCAACAGTTCCTAGGGCCATCTTCAGACAAAGGAAATGGCATCTCGTTTGCAGGCTCTCTACAGCTGCTTGGTTTCTGTACCTTTGAGTCATGTGTCGGCATTTTCTGGCCATCCATCATGAAGATGAGATCTCAATATATTCCCGAGGAGGCAAGAAGCACGATCATGAATTTCTTCCGCATACCCCTGAACCTGTTTGTCTGCGTGGTGCTTTACAATGTGAGTATGGTGTTTTCCTTTTACCTGTATCATTGATTGTGATCTGTCAAATTCTCTTGCCAAGAATGCCGCGAGTGGTTTTGGTTTAGAACTGTTACTTAAAAACATTGCATTGTAGGTGAACGCATTCCCGATCACCGTAATGTTCGGCATGTGCTCCATCTTCCTCTTCATGGCAGCAATCTTGCAGAGACGGCTAATGGTTGTCGCCGACCTACACAAACTATCAACAAGTATGTTCTCTCTTTCTTCTGTCTATTCCGGCAGACATTAAAAAACAAGTGTGTTCACCATTGACATATCGATTCAGTTTCCCTAACTGCTAACCATGCTGCAGAAGCACAAGAGATGACTGGGGAAGACGAGCCACTAAATCCTTGAAAGGCCAAGAGAATCGAGAGCAAAACGGACGAACAATGATGCCATCCGTTGATATTCCTGAGCCTTTTCTACCTGGCGGCTGAATAAGATGGAAGTGAGAAAATCCTGGAGTGGGGTGATTTTTTCTTGTAACTTCGTTTATGTAGTGTAGATCGATTATTGTTAGGTGCGAGGACGATACATATAGCTGAGCAAGTATTAAGCTACACGGGCTGAGATAAGGGAAGTTTATGAGTGAATTGGTGGTATATGCTATTCATGTTGTCATTCATCGGATGGCATTATTTGCGTTTAAATCGCTGTGATTATGTTCATTGAACGTATATTACATATGATCAGATAACACATGAATGATCTATAACGCAAAACTCTCTCACGTCTCACACTCATGTGCTGGTACAAGGGAAGTCATTCTAGATGATCTATCCAACTCGGTTCAACAGGATTAACGAAGCTGAGCAATCAGCACATCCAAATCTTCCCTGAATTCAAGTTTACTCAAAAATCAAAATGACAGCACACATTCATATCGTGTATGACATTGGAATGCACATGACGTAAGCATGTTTGCCCAACCATCGTCACATTATGGGATGGAAGGCGTGAACCACGCCGGCGGTGGCCAGCTCCGGTGCTGTCCTTGCCCCTCAATATTCTACGATGTGCCATCTTTGAGGCAGAACACCCCGACGCCACGCTGGCCGTCATCGTCAGAGGGGCTGTGCGTGGCCGTCCACGATTCTGCCCGGCTCAGATCGTCCTCGGTGTAGTAAACGTGGCCGGCCTTGAGCTCCGGGTGCACCCTCGTCGACACGCACAGCGACCCGTTAGCTCCGACGAACAGCGCGGCGTCGCCAATGTCGTGCGTCTCCCTCCATTCCCCCTGGTCGAGGACCTGCACCTGGAATGAGCTCGTCCACCGGCTCCTTTTGTATTCCTCCTTGGTCTCCATCGAGTCCTTGAGCACCACCATCAGCCGCCCGCCCGGCGCCGCCACAAGGTACTTGCGGCGGCACGACGGGTCGCCGCCCGCGTCGCTCGTGAACACGCCGGCATAGGGGTCACGCTCCCACACTTCAACGGCGCCGGTGTACGCGACGGAATAGAACCTGCCGTCATAGTGGATGGCGTCCTCGACGCCGTCGCGCGAGGGCGCCAGCCTCCACGCGGCGTCCCCCGGCGTCGCGAAGGCCGCCACGCCGAACATTTTGCCCGTGATCAGCATAGCGGCGCCGTGGCAACCGTCCGAGAGGACCACCTTGCGGTAGAGGTAGACGCGCATCTGATCGGCTGTTAGCGTGAACGTCCCGCACGGCTCGCGGCCGCCGGCGTACGGGGGGCCCCTGACGAAGGCTTTAGGGTCGAAGACGAATATCGAGCCCCGGTCGCGCGCCACTAGGCAGGGGATGGTGGTGATGGCCGGGAGCGCGCGCTGCTCGCCGGTGACCGGGTTGACGAGGCTCATCCGGCCGCGGGAGTCGGCGGTGGCGAGCCACCCGCGGGAGGATCCAATGACGGCGTGGCCGCGCAACGCGGGGTCCGGGGCGCGGACGGCGGATGCGCGGCCGTCGGTGAGAGAGAAGAGCGTGGCCGTCTGCGGGGTCTCGCCGGGGAGGACGAGCCACGGCGCCTCCGGCTTGAACGCGTCGCGATACTCGCGGAAGACCGACACGAAGGCGAGGCGATCGACGAAGCTCAGGCGGCCGTGGATGTTCGCCAGCATGTCCGGCGAGAGGCTGACACCGTTTTTTTTTTTGAACAAGGGAAGGGACCGGAAGGTCCCAGAACTGGCATTAGAATAACAAAAGCGACAGTACACTGCAGAAAGGACCTGAAAGATAAAAGAAAATACAAATGTGTCCTTCCAGACATGTAAAAGACCCCGAAAGAACATAGAAAAGCAATCGGGTCCTTGTGCAATCCTCGACCTCGCCGATGCAATTGCCACCATCGCTACAGCGGCCCTTGCTGCGAGCAAGGTTGAGAGGGCCTCGCCAGAGGTTGAAGGAGGGGCATCTAACAATTCCAAAGAGAGCACACCGAGGCCGAGAACCACCCTAGCCACCCAAGAGCAACCGGAGAGAACATCTTTGGTACCCAAGCTCCAAAGACAAGATGAGATCGATGCAATGAGGAAGATAATACGAGGTCGTCCAAGCGGTTCCTGCTACCAAACGACTTCCAAAGCGAACCATGGACAAGAAGATCTCCGCTTCTCTCCTCTACACCACGCAGACAGAGAGAGCGGGAAAGGAGCCGAGTAATCGCTTGCTCGAGAAGTCACCAGACGCCAGCCCCCACCGCAGGGGCACGACCACCCGATCGAAGACCAGCCGCCACGCCGCCAGCCCCTCGCCTCCACGGCCGGCCAGGACTTCACCGACGCGCCACACATGTCAAGACACCGCCTCCCCTCGCCACCACGGCAGGTGCAGACCAGAGCTCACAGAGCCGATCTTCAAAAGGAGGACAACAACGCCAATATTATTAACCGACGGTGGTCTTCTCCTTCGCTTCCGACCACCGGAGGAGGACCAAAGGGAGGAAGAACCCTAGAGCTAGCAGGATCTGGGCGCTAAGATCCGCAGCTACGCATCCACTACCGGGCAAACTGCCCACACCAGGCATACAGCCAACACTACAACTAAACCTATCTACTCCGGCGCCTTCCCCTCCCCATCTCCAGCCGGCTGAGCCGCCGGAGATGGCTTGGGGAAGGCCCGGTCTCTGGGAGTGGACTCTCAAGGGAAGGGGGGCAGAGGGGAGAGCGGGTGAGGAAGAAGGGAGTTTTTTACCCAGAGAAGTAACGCGAGGGTAGCTCTCGAGAGGCTGACACCGTGGTGGCCGGCGGCGCCGGCGTCTGTTTGGCCGCGCGGCATTGGGAAGATCAATAGGGGATCGATCGGGTTGCGGCTGGGAGCCTGGGGATCGATCGGGTTTTATTGTGCCGTAAAAAGTTGCGATAATTCGGTTAGAAATAGGGTCATACTCCGATTCTACTACAGGTTCTACGGTTGCAACAGAAACATTAGACTATGGCGGCATTGTATTGTTCCTACTACGTAGGCAACATACCAATTGTGCTGTCGCAACATTTATGTGCTAAAATATTCACATGTATTTCATGATTTCATCTACATGGCAGCAACCCCAGGGAGGCGGCTAATGGCTGTTGCTGACCTACACAACTTGTGAATTCCTTTGTTCGAGCACAACAACCCTGCTATGATCTGATGATCAAATTCATGTTATTAGAACATGTTTTAGGCAATCATGTTAATGTTTATGCCTCACCACTTGTGAATTTGTCTGTTCGAGCATAGAGCAAGAGGTAACACTAGAAGATCATTCTTTAACCAAAACATACTGAGAGGGTTCATCGAAAGCGTATAGGTCCAGGTTCTGTTGACACCAAGAAATGAACCGAAAGATGCCTACATTCAAAAGCAACTGCTCATTGTATACATGAGTAAATAAGTGCAAGAACCAGGAAGTTGGGAGATCAAGGGTCACACAAGTAATTGTAGAAGAAAAATCAGCATGGTCTTGTGGAGATAAAAACGAGCAGATTGGCTAAGGGAAAAATAATCTATTAGCAACACACCGAACCGATACGGGCGATTGAGGCGATTGGGAAGCGGCTGTAAGACTTATCTAGAGTTCCGCACTCTCGTCGGCGACGCTGTCGATCTGCTCCGCCTCTGGTGGCCTTGGAGCCTCGGAGGTGTGGTGGACCAATGCCTAGGTCTTCTTTCAATGTCTTTTTCGTGATGTTGAGGCGAAGGCTACATCTTGATGTCAGAATAACATCCTCTCTGCCCTATCCTCGCTCCGGTGGTGCATCTAGCATCAGCGGAGGGCGCGTGAAGTTGTGTGTCTGGCAAATCTCCTAGGAGGATCCTATATTTTCATGTTCGTTTGTGTGGTTTCACATCAGTATCTTCTGATCTATAGTTGTCATCTTTGGCGACGGTTACTGCTCTAGTGCGCTGGTCCTTTTGGGTCCTTAGCACGACGACTTCTCGACTGTCTATTACAACAAGCTCTTCTACGATGAGTTTTGTGCGGTGACCCAGCACACCACTACAGGTTGTAGTGCGCAAGTCGTTTATATAATATTCATGAAATACCGTTTATCAAGTATCACATCTCTCAGAGTGATACAATAAAAACATTGCGAGTCCGCAACTTTTACATGTTCATAATATTCAAATAAAATTGTACAAAGTTTTCAAAATCTCGGTCCATTGAGGACTTCTTCAAATGTTGAAGTTCAAACTAACTAATTTGAGTAGCAATGGCATCACTAGATGCGAAATGCCAGCTCAACAACTTATTCTAGATAAATCTATGCTGCTCGGCTCATCTATACTATCCTAACGACTATTCTTTTATTTCCATGTCTAGGAGAGCTCAACTCCATCCAACTTAACTTCACGTCCAAACGTTAATCAGGGGACTAGATCGATGTGGAGGAGGGCACAATTGGCGGCATGGCTGAGTAAGCCGCTGGAGGCCAGAGACGGAGCTGCCCTAGAGGATTCAGGGCACGACCAGCAGCATGGGGGGTTCAAGGCCACGACGCCATTGGGGGAAGATATACAGACGAGAGAGGACAAACATGGGGTTGGGCAATTTCGTTCTATAGAAGATTGGGTTGGTTTTGGCCTAAGAGTGCCTGGTGGCATTGGGTGGGTAAATAGTTTGAACTTTAGGGACATACCGATATTAGGAGGGCACGTGAATGAAGTGAAGCTGGTGGAGTACCATTTCCGAGCTCCACTAGAATGAACTAGGGAAAGACTCAGCTTCACTCCACCAAAAATATGGAGCCGAGACTGTTTGGGACAGCTTCACCTGCTCCACTCGTAAATAGGTGGAGTGGAGCTGTCCCAAACACATCTGAAATATCTCTTTTTTTCTCTAATACTCTGCATTTCCCTTCTCTAGGAGTCCATGATTTGTCAGGTATCACATTGCTATACAATCCTCTTGATTACATCTCAAGAGACAAGAGCTACACTATGCTATAATCAAGTTTTAGCATGGCTACACTTTTTGAAATGTGTAGTATGACGCACTATACTCTTAGTCTTTTAGCATGGCTAAGTTTTTAGATCCTAAGTTTTTACCTAGAAGGAATTCTCTCTTACACGTACTTTATATTGTTTAACATTCTACAGAAATGATCTCCAGTAAAATTGAGTGAGTTGTTAATGACATGCACTATTTGGAAAAAAATATTTTATCATTTTGGAATATGCATGGGCTATGCTCTTCAATCAAGCTTCGCCAACATATGTTAGTTGCATCCTTTCCTCAAACAGGATTGCATCCTTGAAAACATTTACAAACTAATATAAATCTTATATTTCATTTTTAGTTTATATAAATATTTATGATTTTACCTACTATATTATTTGGTGTGCGATTAGACGTGCGAACTTACTAGTTTTCTTAGGTACTCCATGCTTACTTACAATCTCCTTAACATATATCTCTACTAATTTCTCATAGCTGTCTCTCTGACTTACTGCTATAAAATGTGCACTCTTTGTTAATCAGTCTACTATTACCCATATCATATCCTTATGGTTTTTGTTCATGGGTAACCCGGTAATAAAGTCCATTCGAATATATTCCCATTTCCATAGTGGAATCAGTAATGGTTCCAGTTTCTCTGCTAAACTTTGATGTTCGGCCTTTACTCTCTAACAAGTATGACATTCCGAAACATACTTTGCCATCTCTCGTTTCATGTTGTTCCACCAAAATAATTTTTCAATATCCATGTACATCTTTGTCCTGTCTAGGTGTATTAAGTATGGTGTTTGGTGTGCTTCTTTAAGTATTACTATCTTTATTTCTGGAATATCTGGTACATAGATTCTTCCTTGGAACCATAGAGAATTCTTCAATCCGAGTTTGGAAGTTGTTTGCCTTCATTCGACAATTATGTTTATCTCTTCTCTGATGAATATATCTTATTTCTGGCTATTGATGATTTCATCTCTAAGATTTACATTCATGTCTTCCATAACTCTCAAAGCTTCGGTCGTTACCATGGGTTTTCCTTCCCAAAGTTCTATTTGGACTTGGTTTAGTTCCTTTTGTAATTCTTTTGGTAACTTCCTTCCTATTAGCATGTTGCATGTAAGTTTTCTACTCAATGCGTCTCCCACTACATTGTCTTTTCCAGGTGCATAGTTGATTGTCATGTCATAGAATTTGATTAATTCTAACCATCTTCTTTGTCTCATATTCAACTCCTTTGGAGTGAAAAAGTATTTCAGACTCTTATGGTCTGTGTATAACTCACACTTACATCCATAAAGAAAATACCTCCAGCTTTTTAGTGCATATATTACCGATGCCAACTCTAAATCATGTGTTTGGATAGTTTACTTCATGTGGTTTCAACTGTTTTGAACCATAAGCTATCACTTCTCTATCTTGCATCAGAATACATCCTAATCCGTTCTTGGATGCATCACAGTACATGATACGTCGAAAACGTATCTATAATTTTTTATGTTCCATGCTTGTTTAGTATCTACTTTGCTTTGCTTTGTATACACTTTGAGGTGTTTTTATATGTTTTCTGGACTAACCTATTAACAATATGCCACAATCCCAGTTCTCTGTTTTCTTCTGTTTTTGGTTCCAAAAAAGGAAGAAAATCAATATTCTCGGAATTGGACGGGACAAAAGCCAAAGTCAATATTTTACCGTGGGGAACACGGAGCCAAAATACGAGACGGACAAGAGCCACCAGGGGGCCACACCCTCCGCATGGCCAGGCATGGCCCGCGCCTAGGGGGGGTGCGGCCACCCTGGGTCCCCCCTTCCTCGCCTCTTCACCTATAAGAAGCCCCCGATACCAAAACCCTAAGTACCCAATCAATCTTCCATGAAATAGTCCGTAGTAGCCGCCACCATCGTCCCTAGATTGGGGGAGGGGGTCTGAAGTTCTTCCCGGCACCCTGCCAGAGGGGAGATCATCCCGGAGGCCTTCTTCATCATCATGCCAGCCTCCGCTATGAAGCGTGAGTAGTTCGATCTTGGACTACGCGTCCATGTAGTAGCTAGATGGTTGTCTCTCCTCCTTTGTGCTACAGTGTTTAGATATTGTGAGCTCCGTTCATGATCAAGATCATCTATTTGTAATCATGCATGTTGTGTTTGTGGGGATCTGATGGATATTGAGATTACTATGTCATATTGGTTAATGGTTTTGTCTTATTGATTCTATCATGTCTGTGTTGTTTGTGATCTTGCATGCTCTCCGTTTTTAGTAGCTATCTTGGCAAAGTAGATGCTAGTGACTCCAAGAGGGAGTATTTATGCTTGATAGTGGGTTCATGCCTCTATTTAATCTGGGGAAGTAACAGAAATCTCTAAGGTTGTAGGTGTGTTGTTGCTACTAGGAGGAAAACAACGGTCTCTTGTTCATGGAACAAGTGGATTGGTTACCTTACACACTTTGCTTAAAGTAGTTATCCGTTGCTTGCAACTTAATATTGGAGGGGGTTCGGATGATAACCTGAAGGTGGATTAGTAGTCATAGATGCAGTTGGATGGCGGTCTGTGTATGTTGTTGTATAGCCCAATCAAATCTCATAGGATCATAAATGTCTAGTATTGCATTGTTATGCCTTGTCCAGTCATGCAAATTGCCCTGCTGTAATTTGTTTACCCAACATTCCATGTTTGTTTATCTAAGGAGAGCACCTCTGGTGAACTATGGACCCCGATCCAATATTTACCATTGATACATCTTCCACTCTTACTGTTTACTTTCTGCAAACCACCATTACCTTCCACACCATACAGTTAATCCTTTGTTTTTAGCAAACCGGTGAGATTGACAACCTCATTGTTCGTTGGGGCAAAGTCTTGAGTTTGTATTGTGCAGGTTTCCATGTTGCTAACAACACGTTTGAGTCGTTTCCTTCCTCCTACTAGTTCAATAACCTTGGTTTCTTACCAAGGGAAGACTTGCTGCTGTGCTCATCACACCTTTCTCTTGGGGACTCCCAATGAAGCTCTACATTGATCTGAGCCACCATCAATACATTGTATAGTATTTTCCATCCTCTAGACTGCTAAGACTGGTGATGTTGTTAACTTGGTCTTTAGTTCTTGAAACCTTTCTCACAATTGTTTGTCCATTCAAATGGTACATTCTTTCTTAACAACTTGTTCATTAGTCTAGTTATTTTAGAGGACCATTCTATGAATCTCTGATAGTATCCCGCCATTTCTAAGAATCCTTGAATTTCTTTTATGTTCTTAGGTTGCTTCCAATTTAAAACTGATTGAACTTTGTTTGGATTAATTGCGATTCCTTCCTTCGAAATCACATGTCCGCGAAATTCTACTTTGTCTCGCCATAATTCACACTTGCTAAATTTTGCATAGAGCTTTTCTATCTTAGGATTTATAAAACTATTCTCAGATGCTTGGCATGCTCTGCCTTATCTCTTGAATACACCAATATGTCATCCATGAATGCTATGACGAACTTGTACAAGTACGAAATAAATATTGTGTTTATCAAATTCATGAAAATCGTTGGTGCATTGGTCAATCCAAATGGTACAACAACGTATTCATGTTGTAGATATCTTGATACACATGATGTCTTAGGAATATCTTCTTCCTTGATCTTTGTCTGATGATGTCCTGATCTTAAGTCAATCTTGGAGAAAACTCCTCCTCCTTGATCAAACAAATCTTTTGTGAGATATTTATATTTATATAGTCTCCACACTTCTTCTACCTCCATCTATATTATCTACGAATATTATTGGTGTTCCCCAAGGAGACACACTTTCTCTTATAAATCCTTTATCCTCGAGTTCATCTATGTGTTCCTTTAGTTCCTATAACTCTTTCGGACCCATTTTGTATAGTGCTTGTGAAATCGGTGTAGTTCCAGGTATTAATTCAATCGTAAACTCAATTTCAATGTCTGGTGGGATTCCCGGTAATTGTTTAGGAAAGACACCCTAAAAATCCTTTACCACCGGTATCTGATCTAGTTTCACCTCCTTAAGTGAATTCAAATATAAATCAACTTCTAGACGATGTAGGGTTTCGTAGCATGGAAAACAAAAAATTTCTACCGCATACAAACAAACAAGCCAAGATCTATCTACTAGATTGTAGCAACGAGTCGATAGAATAACTCACCCTCGAAGATTCCAAAGTGTTTAACGAGAGCGGATTCTCGTGGGTGATGTAGTCGTACTCTTCCCGATCTCAAGATCGCGTAGACGATCCTTCCAAGGCCGTTCGGCGCCTCCCGCAATCGGTCACACGCCTGTACTCGACGAAGATCTTCCTCTCCCTTGTTCCAGAAAATGACGGAGGTTGTAGCACTCTCGCGATTCCGGCAGACAACGGCGTGGTACCTAAGTAGAGGGAGATCTCGCAGGCTTCGCCAAGCCGGAGCGAGTATGGTGGTGTGAGAGAGTCCTCGATGATCTAGAGTTTAGACACGCCGAGGAGGAGCAAGCCCGGCTAGGGTTTAGCTAGGCGGCGGCGGTTTGTCTAGGGCGCGGCGGGCTTGGTGCTAGGGTTTGGAGGAGAGGATCTTGTGTGTCTCTAGGAGGAGCCCCGCCTCCTTATATAGGTGGAGGGCGGTCGGCCAAGGGAGGAGAGGAGTCCCTCCCAACTCGGCTTGGTGGGCCGGTGGGAGGAGGGACTCTTCCCCAACTCGGTTTCCTCCTCTTTTTCCACTTTCCAAAAATAGCCGTTTGACTTTCAAACTAGCCGTTTGACTTTTCAAACTAGGATTTGATTTAATCCTTTATTTTGTTCAGCGATGACACTTAGTATATGATGCAATCATACCAACTTGATATAACACATTCATGTACCCTTCCCCTCCGGTGTGCCGGACATTCCGGAACCTTCTAGAACATTCCCGATGAAAACACCGGGATCATTCTCCAACTCCGAAACGGGACTTTCCTTATATGAATCTTATTCTCCGGACCATTACGGATCTCCTCGTGATATCCCAAATCCCATTCGAGACTCCGAACAACATTCGGACTCTTTCTCATCATTCCATAACTACTCAAACAACGTCGAATCCTTAAGTGTGTCTCCCTACGGTTCGTGAATTATGCGGACATGATCGAGACACTTCTCCGATCAATAACCAATAGAGGAATCTGGAAATTCATATGGCTCCCACATATTTCTACGATTACTTTGCGATCGAATGAACCACTTACATACGATACCAATTTCCCTTTGTCTCACGATAGTTTACTTATCCGAGGTTATGATCGCTTGATCTCGCATACCTAGTTCAACCTCGTTACCGATAAGTACTCTTTTCTCGCTCCTGATATGTGATCCCTTGTGAGCCAGTCACATGCTTGCAAGCTAATTGGATGACATTTCACCGAGAGGGCCCAGAGTATATCTATCCGTCATATGGATGGACAAATCTCACTCTTGATCCATGTGTTTCAACCAATACTTTCCGAACACTCAATGCCACCTTTATAGCCACCCAGTTACGGTGTGGTGTTTGATGTCATCAAAGCATCCATCCGGTAAAGGTGATATGCATGATCTCATGGTCGAAGGAATTAGGTTACTATGTATCAGAAAGCATATAGCAATTGAACTATTAAAATGACTTGATCTTTATGCTACGCTTATCTATAGGAGCATGCCCACCATATCACTCTTAACGATATGATCTTGTTGTTAATAACATATCAATGTTCATGATAGGGAAACCACAATCATCTATTAACCAACAAGCTAGTATTATATAGAGGCTTTACTAGGGACTTCAAATTAAGTTTACAAATCACACAAGTATTAATGTTTCCTTGTTAATACTATTATAGCATGAATGTAAACATTTATCATAAACACAAAGATATAATAATAACTACATTTATTATTGCCTCTAGGGCATATCTCCAATCTCCCTTGCACTAGAGTCATCTAATCTAGATTACATGGTAATATACCAACACCCATGCGCTTTTGTCTGGTCATGTTTTGCCCTCGGGAGAGGTTTAGTCAACGGATCCGCCACATTCAGATCTGTGTGTACTTTGCAAATCTTTATATCCCCATCTTGGATATGTTCTCGAATAGCGTGAAAACGTAGCTTGATGTGATTCAGCTTCTTGTGTGACCTTGGTTCTTGCGCATTGGCTATGGCGCCCATGTTATGACAGTAGATAGACATTGGGTCCAGCGCACTAGGAACCACACCCAGCTCTGTAATGAACTCTTTCATCCATATCGCTTCTTGTGAAGCCTCCGAAGCAGCCATGTATTCCGATTCAGTTGAAGATCTAGCCACAACGCTTTGCTTTGCACTCCTCCAGCTAACTGCTGCACCATTCAAAATAAATACGTATCCAGATTATGATTTAGAATCATCCGGATCGGTTTTCCAACTAGCATCGGTGTAACCATTAACAACGAGTTATTCATCACCTCCATAAGAAAGAACCATATCCTTAGTTCTTCTCAAGTACTTAAGGATGTTTTGATCCGTCCAATGATCCACTCTGGATAACTTTGATATCCGCTAGTTAAACTAAAGATATGCAATGTCGGGTCTAGTACATAGCATGGCATACATTAGAGATCCTATGGCTGAGGCATAGGAGTCTTACTCACCCTTTCTCTATCTTCTTCGATGTCGGACTTTGAGTTTTACTCAAGGTCGATTGAGCAACATGGGCAAGAACCCTTTCTTGCTATCTTCCATTCCAAACCTCTTTAGAACTTTGTCCAAATATGTACTTTGTGACAATGATATTTGGCGTTTCGATCTATCTCTATAAATCTTTATGCCTAATATGTAAGCTACTTCGCCAAGATCCTTCATTGAAAAACTATTATTCAAATATTCCTTGACACTACTAAGAAGGTCTACATCATTCCCAATCAACAATATGTCATCTACATATAGTATTAAGAATGCTACAGAGCTCCCACTCACTTTCTTGTAAATACAAGCTTCTCTATAAGTTTGTATAAAACCAAAACTTTTGATCACCTTATCAAAATGTTGATTCCAACTTCGGGATGCTTGCTTCAATCCATAGATGGACCGTTGAAGTTTGCATACCTTGTTAGCATATTTAGGATCGACAAAACCTTTGGGTTGCATCATATACAACTCTTCATCAATGTATCCATTGAGGAATGCTGTTTTGACATCCATCTGCCATATCTCATAATCATAATATGCAGCGATTGCTAACATAATCCTCACAGACTTTAGCTTCACATCGTGAGAAAGTCTCATCGTAGTCAACTCCTTGAATTTGTCGAAACCCTTTTGACAAGTCGAGCTTTATAGACATAACATTACCATCAAGATCTGCTTTCTTCTTGAAAATCCATTTGTTCTCGACAGCCTTCCGCCATCCCAGAAGTCCACCAAAGTCCATACTTGGTTTTCGTACATGGATCCAATCTCGATTTCATGGCTTCTTGACATTTATTGGAATGGGCTCATCATCGCTTCTTCATATGTCTCGTCATCGGTATTGTCCACCAACATGACACTCATAACGGGATCATACCAATCTGGAGTGGTACGAGTTCTCGCTGACTGCGAGGCTCAGAGCAACTTCGACAAGTTTCATGATCATCATCATTAGCTTCCTCTCTAATTGGTGCAGCACCACAGAACTTCTTCCGCGCCGCGCTACTCAATTTCGAGAGAAGGTTCGACAACCTCGTCGAGTTCTACTTTCCTTCCATCACTTCTTTCGAGAGAAATTCTTCTCTAGAAAGGATCCATTGGCAACGAAGATTTTGCCTTCGGATCTATGATAGAAGGTATACCCAATAGTTTCCTTCGTATCCAATGAAGACGCATTTTTCCGCTTTGGGTTCAAGCTTGTCCCAGAACTTCTTTACATAGGCTTCGCATCCCCAAACTTTAAGGAACGACAATCTAGGTTTCTTCCCAAACCATAATTCATACGGTGTCGTTTCAACGGATTTAGATGGTGCCCTATTTAAAGTGAATGCGGCTGTTTCTAATGGATAACCCCAAAATGATAGCGGTAAATCTGTAAGTGACATCATAGAACGAACCATATCTAAGAGAGTTCGATTACGACGTTCGGACACACCATTACGCTGTGGTGTTCCCGGCGGTGTCAATTGTGAAAGTATTCCGCATTTCTTCAAATGCTCGCCAAACTCGTAACTTAGATATTCACCTCCACGATCAGAACGTAGATATTTAATCTTCTTGTTACGTTGATTCTCTACCTCACTTTGAAATTCCTTAAACTTCTCGAAAGTTTCGGACTTATGTTTCATGAAATAGATATACCCATATGTACTCAAATCATCCGTGAAGGTAAGAACATAACGATAACCACTGCGCGACGCTACACTCATTGGACCACACACATCGGTATGTATGATTTCCAATAAGTCCGTAGCTCACTCCATCATACCAGAAAATGGAGTCTTTGTCATTTTACCCATCAGACATGCTTCGCATCTTTCAAGTGATTCAAGAAGTCCATCAGAATGGAGTTTCTTCATACGCTTCACTCCAATGTGACCAAGACGACAGTGCCACATATAGGTCGAGTTATCGCTCGATTTCAAACGTTTAGCCTCAATGTTATTAATATGTGTATTTCCACTATCGAGATTCAACAAGAATAGACCATCTATCAAAGGTGCATGTGCATAAAACATATTACTCATATAAATCGAACAACCATTATTCTCGGACTTAAACAAGTAATCGTCTCGCAATAAACAAGATCCCTATATAATGTTCATGCTCAACGCAGGCACCAAATAACAATTATTTAAGTATAAAACTAATCCCGATGGTAGATGAAGGGGTAGCGTGCCGACCGCGATCACATCAACCTTTGATCCATTTCCCACGCGCATCGTCACCTCGTTCTTCGCTAGCTTCCGTTTATTCTCAAAGACTTGTTTCGAAAGTTACAAATATGAGCAACCAACCAGATCAAATACCCGTGCACTACTACAGTACTAGTGAGATACACATCAATAACATGTATATCGATATACCTTTCTTCTTGATGTTGCTTCTTCAAATCCGCCAAGTACTTTGGGCAATTCCGCCCAAAGGACCTTCTCCCTTGCAAGAAAGCACTCAAGATCGTGCTTAGGTCCAGCCTTGGTCTTCTTCGTTGGCGTGGTAACTTTATTACCACCCTTCTTGAAGTGTCCCTTCTGCTTAGACTTGCCTTTCTTGAATTTGGTGGTCTTATTAACCAACAACACTTGGTGCTCTTTCTTGATCTCCACTTCTGCAGATTTCAACATGGCAAAGAGTTCTGGCAACGTCTTGTTCATGTTTTGCATATTGTAGTTCATCACAAAGTTCTTGTAACTTGGTGGTAGTGATTGGAGGACGTGGTAAATCCCCAAAGAATTAGGAATCACTATACCCAATCTTTGAAGTTTGTTTGCGTGCCCAGACATCTTAAGCACATGCTCACTGACGGAGCTGCCCTCTTCCATCTTGCAGTTAAAGAACTTTTCATAAGCCTCATAGCTTTCAATTGCCGCATGAGTCTCAAAAATCAATTTGAGATCCTCGACAATATCATATGGGTCTAAATTCTCAAACCTTTTCTGAAGCTCCGATTCTAAACCATACAAGATAGCACACTGAACTGTGGAGTATTGAGTCTTCCGAGTGAGGTAAACGTTCTTTACTTCATCGGCAAGATCACCGCAGTGGGTCACCCAAATGTGCATCCAAAGACATAGGTCAAATTACCAGCTGTGAGGACAATCCTCAAATTGCGGAACCAATCCGCGAAGTTGCTTCCATTGTTTTTCAACTTTTCTTTCTCTAGGAACGCATTAAAATTGATGGTAGGGGCTGCCATTGATCTACATCATATTTGCAATAGTTTAGACTAAGTTTATGACAAATTGAGTTCAAATTAATAATAAAATTAATCTAGGTGAACTCCCACTCAAAACAATATCCCTCACATTGTTTTAGTGATCACACGAACCAAATCCACCACATCAACACCGATCATCACGAGAGTTGATATAGTTTCAATGGCGAACAATCGACATGTTCATCATATCTAATATATGATTCATGCTTTACCTTTCGGTGATCCGTGTTCCGAGACCATGTCTGTACATGCTAGGCTTGTCAAGATCAAACCTTAGTTTCCGCATGAGCAAATCTGGCTTTCTCACGTTGTATACACTTGCAGAATCTAACACACCCGATCATCACGTGGTGCTTCGAAACAACAAGCTTTAGCAACGATGCTAACCAAGGGTGAACACTTTATGACTTGAAATTCATGTGCATGAGGGATCATATTATAATGCTACCATCGTCTACTAAGCAATACAAGATGCATAAAGGATTAACATCACATGCAATTCATAATATGTGATATGATATGGCCTTTCTTCTTTGTGCTTCCGATCTCCATCTTCTAGCACGAACATGATCTCCATCATCACCGGCATTGCATCAAGGTCAATGACGCTTCTCCATGGTTGTCATCCACCGGCTTCAACTATTACAACTACTTTGAATAGACACGCGGGTCTTAACATAAATTAAAGACAACCATATGGCTCTGCGGTTGCCAACTTACAATAAGGAACATTGCATACATCAAATATAATCACAATCATGGCCATATCACATCATCAAGACACCCTCGCAAAACAAAGTTAGACGCCTCTACTTTCTTTGCATGTTTTACGTGGTTTGGGGCTTTCAATAAGTGTCGCTCTAACTATTTAATATGAACCACAACATTGATACTAGTATTGTTAATCACCGTTGTAATTGGATCTTAACTATGCTAGGAGAAACAGCACCATAAAGCCACTTATGCAATACAAGTTGCATGTCAAGCGTGGAGCAAGTCTCATGAACGATGTCATGTAAGGTTAGCCCGGCCGCTTCATCCCAACATACCGTAAGATGCAAAGTACACAAGAAGCAATCGACAATAAAAGCATCAACGCCCACAATGACCATTGTGTTCTACTCAGGCAACAGATCTACATATAGACACGGCTCGATACCAATTGTAGGGTTTCGTAGCATGGAAAACAAAAATTTCTACCGATACAAACAAACAAGCCAAGATCTATCTACTAGATTGTAGCAACGAGTCGATAGAATAACTCACCCTCGAAGATTCCAAAGTGTTTAACGAGAGCGGATTCTCGTGGGTGATGTAGTCGATTCTTCCCGATCTCAAGATCGCGTGAGACGATCCTTCCGGCCATGCTCCTGCAGCGCTCCGCAATCGGTCACACGTTCGATTTCGACGAAGACCTTCCTCTCCTTGTTCCAGCAGGGAGCGGAGGTTGTAGCACTCTCTCGATTCCCAAAGACAACGGCGTGGTACCGGAAGTAGAGGGGAGATCTCGCAGGGCTTCGCCTTAAGCCGGAGCGAGTATGGTGGTGTATGAGAGAGTTCCTCGATGATCTAGAGTTTAGACACGCCGAGGAGGAGCAAGCCGGCGGCGGCGGTTTGCCCTAGGGCCGGCGGCGGCTATGGAGGCGGCGGCGGCTTGGTGCTAGGGTTTGGAGGAGAGGATCTTGTGTGTCTCTAGGAGGGAGCCCTGCCCCTCCTTATATAGGTGGAGGGGTCGTCCGGCCAAGGGGAGGGAGAGGAGTCCCTCCCCAACTCGTCTTGGTGGGGCGCCGGCGGTGGGAAGGAGGGACTCCTCCCCAACTCGGTTTCCTCCTCTTTTTCCACTTCCCAAAAATAGCCGTTTGACTTTCAAACTAGTCGTTTGACTTTTCAAACTAGGATTTGATTTAATCCTTTATTTTGTTCAGCGATGACACTTAGTATATGATGCAATCATACCAACTTGATATAACACATTCATGTACCCTTCCCCTCCGGAGTGCCGGACATTCCGGAACCTTCTAGAACATTCCCGATGAAAACACCGGAATCATTCTCCAACTCCGAAACGGGACTTTCCTTATATGAATCTTATTCTCCGGACCATTCCGGATCTCCTCGTGATATCCCGAATCCCATTCGAGACTCCGAACAACATTCGGACTCTTTCTCATCATTCCATAACTACTCAAACAACGTCGAATCCTTAAGTGTGTCTCCACGGTTCGTGAATTATGGACATGATCGAGACACTTCGATCAATAACCAATAGAGGAATCTGAAATTCATATGGCTCCCATATTTCTCACGATTTATGATCGATTGAACCACTTACATACGATACCAATTTCCCTTTGTCTCACGATAGTTTACTTATCCGAGGTTATGATCGTCGGTATCTCTGCATACCTAGTTCAACCTCGTTACCGATAAGTACTCTTTTCTCGTTCCCGTGATATGTGATTCCTTGTGAGACAGTCACATGCTTGCAAGCTAATTGGATGACATTTCACCGAGAGGGCCCAGTGTATATCTATCCGTCATATGGATGGACAAATCCCACTCTTGATCCATGTGTTTCAACCAATACTTTTCGAACACTCAATGCCACCTTTATAGCCACCCAGTTACGGTGTGGTGTTTGATGTCATCAAAGCATCCATCCGGTAAAGGTGATATGCATGATCTCATGGTCGAAGGAATTAGGTTACTATGTATCAGAAAGCATATAGCAATTGAACTATTAAAATGACTTGATCTTTATGCTACGCTTATCTATAGGAGTATGTCTACCATATCATTCTCCTAACGATATGATCTTGTTGTTAATAACATCTCAATGTTCATGATAGGGAAACCACAATCATCTATTAACCAACAAGCTAGTATTATATAGAGGCTTTACTAGGGACTTCAAATTAAGTTTACAAATCACACAAGTATTAATGTTTCCTTGTTAATACTATTATAGCATGAATGTAAACATTTATCATAAACACAAAGATATAATAATAACTACATTTATTATTGCCTCTAGGGCATATCTCCAACAAACGAGTCTTCTTATCTCCCTGATATAATATTCGACTACCGCATGGATCTCTAATCAAAACGTTATTAGCTTTGCAATCAATCTGGGCTCCATGGTTAACTAACCAATCCATACCCAAAATGATCAGTATATTGCTCATAGGGATAATATATAGATCTGCAAAGTACTCATAATCACAAATCGTAAGGAATTATTTTTTCTGATGCGCCTAACTACTATCGTCCCACCGGCTGATAGAATCGTTATCGGATACTCTAATTCATCACATTTCATTCCATACTGATCAATTAATTCTTTTGAAATGAATGATGTTGTTGCTCTATTACCAAACAAAACTTTGCTCAAATAGGTTGAAATACTAAGCGTACCTATTCCCGCCTAGTCAGAATGCAGTACTTCATTGATACTGGTGCAATTTAGTTTTGCAAATAGTTTTCATTTATGTCCGGCTTCATTTCCTCCAAAGTTATTTTCCTTGGAAGTTATTGTCCTATCTGGTGGTCTGTTTCCACTTGTTGGTTGTGCATTGGTTTGTTTATTAGGATAATTGTTTCGCATGTGTCCTGGATGTTCGCCCCATAGCATATAACTTTTGGTTGTCATCATTCGTCCGCATAATGTCCTTTATATCCATAGTTGTGACAAATTACTTGGCTTTTGGAACTTGGCCTGCCTTGATTAGGATTGGTTGTTTCAGGTTTAGGCTGTGGTTTAAAAGTTAGATTTGGATTGGGATTTGGTTTACAATATGGAATTTTCTTTGGTTCCATCCATGCCTTTTTCTTTATTTCCTCCTAGACATTCTTATGGTCATCTTCCAAAGTAACTGCTGCATCTACTAACTCTTGGAATTCTTTAGGTCTAGTTAGTCTAAGTTGCATTTTCATGTATGGGTGCAATCCCTTCATGAATCTTTTCTTATTTTTCTCTTCAGTGTCAACCTTGTTCGTTGCATAGCAAGATAAAACACTAAATTACCTAACATATCTCATTAGTGGAGCATCATTCTGTCTAAGATTCTCAAATTCCCTTCTCTTAAGTTCCATAAAACTATGGGGAATGTGAGTCTCTTTAAATTTCTGTATAAACTCTTCCCAAGTAATTACTACTCTTGGTGGTTGTATTTCTAACACCTTCATCCACCATGCAACCGCTGGTCCACTCAGCATATAGGTTGAATGTAACATCCCAATAAAAAAATAAAATTTTGGAATGTTAAATTTAATAGCATGAGTTTGATTATTTGAGTGCGCAATTTTTTTAAAATATTCTCTTATCCTTAAAACCCAAACCCTTATTTTCAAAAGATTCCCTATAGTGCTTGTTAAGCAAAGGGAATTCTTGTTATTTTTATTTTTTCAAAAATAGTTTCTTTAAAGTCTAAAGGATGTCTTTTGTTTTTAGAGAAGTTCAAAAACAAAGTTTACTCCATTTAGAGTTATAAAATAAAATTATAAATATTTTGTAAAATAGAAAGAGTTTACCCAACTAGGCCAGCCCAAACCTTCCTAGACGGCCAACCCAGCCAGCCAACTTCCCTCCCGTCCTCTACCTATAGCACACTACTGTACGATGCAGCCCAACACTGGCCCACTAAGCAACCCCGGACCCGCCTCCCTCTTTTGTCACTGCCGCATCAACCCTACCCCACTCATCCCCAACCTCTTGTCCGCCCCACCTTGCCGACGACCCCGACGAACCGTCACTCCTCTCCCCACTTTCCGCACTCACCCCGTCCCCTCCAGAGCCCCCGTGTTCCCCCTTAAATCCCCACTCCCCTCTCGGTTGTCCCCTCCCCTCTTTCGTTTCCTACACCGCCAAGTTGTGCAGATTTTGTGCCTCATCGCCGCCTCCTGCCGCCTCTGCAACCTGTGGCATCCCGCAAAACCACTACTAGAAAATCGCGTTGAATTTGTGCATTGCATCGTCATCATCATGCATTGTTTGCCAAAACTATTTTCGCAACACCCGTTTTGTTTTCTAAAAACGCCGTCTTTTGTTCAAACGCCAAACACCGGGTCTCCGGAATTAATTTGTTTGTTGCTATCGCTTTGCAAATAGTGTTATTAAAATAAATAAAAATTTATATTTATTTTTGCGGGGCAGTCGAACGGGCCGATTGACCCGAACGACCACCCCTGTTTATTTTAAAACGGCCCATCCCAATCAGCCCTCTTAATCCTACCTCTACCCAACATCCTACCCACCCCCTAGATCCACATCACCCCCACCAATGTCCTACCGCCACATCAGCCCATCTCCTCTCCCTCACCCACTCAGAACCTGCCACCTCACCCCAATCCCCCCCCTCTTTTCTCTCTCTCTCCTTCCCCACTCAAACCTCTCTCTTCCCTGGCCCCACACGCAGCCCACACGCTCCACACCACACGCGGCCGCCAGCAGCCAAAACCCCCACCCCTCTCTCTGACGCGCGGGCCCCGCCGTGTGGTCCTGTTCCCCGGCCCCACGCGTCCCTCTCCCCACGCGCTCGTCCTCCTCCCAACCTTCTTCCTCCTCTGCTCCTCTCTCTCCCCCGCTGAGCACCACCTCTCTCCTCCCCTGGACGCGCCGCCCGAGCGCCTCCCCTTCCCCTCGCCCTCCCTCGCCCCTGTCCTCCTCCCTCCAACCGCCTAGCCCGCCTAGCCCGCCTAGCCCGCCGGCCCTCAGCAGCCTGCCGCCAGCACCTCACGCCAGTCCCCGAGCGACCTGCCGCCGCTGAGCCCCACAAGCTTCTCGAATCACAAGGCCCACCATTGTGTCTCCGATCAAGGCCAGACCGCCGAGCTCCTTCCGGACGACGACCCCAGGAAGCGCCCGAGCTGCCCCACCACTTCCTCTCCTCCTCCGCGACCACCGCCTCCATCGCCGCTGTCATTGCGCCCGGCCGAGCCTAACTCGCCGTGGGAGCTCGCCAGCGCCCGGCTTCGCTGCTTCGCCCCGCCATGAAGCCGCTGTCGTCGCCGACGCCCGACCCAGACCAGCCGCCATGAGCCGGTGCCTCCTCCTCGCCTGCCGCCGCCAAACTCGAGCCCCGACGCTGCTCGCCCGCTCGCGAGCACGCCGCCTACCGCCGTCGGGACTCCTCCTCCTCGGTGAGCCGCGGCCTCCTCGTTGCCGCCGTCCACCGGACGCCTCTTCCCGACAAACCGAGCCTCCTCCCGCCGTCGCTGCGCCTCTGCGCCCCGTCGCTCGTTTGCTCCTGTGACCAAAGGCCCAAGGATGCCCCTGTGGTAATCCTGGAAGATGTCCATGTGTTCCAGTGGTTGCCGAGTGATGCGGGCTCCCTGTCTGGTTGCACACGACCGGAGACCGATGTCATGCTCGGCCCCCGTACCAACAAGATCTACAGCCGTACGCCAAGGTCTTCCATCGGTCCGAGAACACCGAAACCCGACGCGACGAGTACTTCCCCCGAATGCGATGCCGAGACTCCAGTGCGACAAGAACTACTCCGCCGGACACCAAGTTACGCACCGGACGCCAAGTCCGACCAACGCGAACCGCACAAAATCGTCAGAACGACAAGAACGGAACGACTGTATGAACTCGATGCGCCACCGACGCCGAGTGCTTCACCTTGGATGCGACAAGACCTTCGCCCCGAATGCGGAATCGAGTACCCGAACGCCAAGACCTCCGCCGGAAAGGACAAGACCAACGACATGACCCGACGACCGCGAATGCGACAAGATCCGCTTGCGACGAGAACGACAGCGACCGGGAGTAGCCGATGCGCCACGGCACCGACCCAAGCCCTTCCTCGCGGAACGCCAAGACCTACCCCCGATGTCCGAGAACGCTTCCGTCGAGCCGAACCCCGTCGAACCCTGGACCCTGTCGAACCCCGAACCCCCGGATCCCCAAGATCGTCGAGCCCCCTCCGATGTGTGACCCCTCTTCCTCGAACCCTATTTTATAACATATCAACTTGTCGCATAAGAACTGTTCATGCATGCATCTTACCTGTGGTTTGGGGGCCTTCCGCCGATTCACCTAATAATTAAATATGGGGCCCATATGCGGGCAAATCTAGCCTTATATTGGCCTCATTTAAACTTGTGTAGCGAACCGGCTCCATCTGTTACATTGCTAAACAACATTTAATTGGAAGGGCTTCTAAATAACATGAACCATCTAATTAATTGTCGGGACCCCGGTTCCGCTTAATCTGGCTTAATTGCATTGCACCTTGCCATGTCATGCATCATACATGCATCATGCCGATCTTCTGCCGTGTATTAAATATTGCATCCGGTGTTATTCTAGTGTTTTGCTTCTTCGCGGATAAGGCCGATGAGTTGATGTGAGCTTCACCGATCTTGGTTGAACCTTTCGACAATGTTTTCAAAGTAGCATCTCCCCTTTCTACCTATCTTACTTTTATAGTATTTATTCCTCCTTGATCTATTGCTATCTGTATTGCGATGCTCTAGATTCCGTACCCTTGATATCCCTTGCAGCCATATATTGCCTTGGACACACCCTATTACCTGTTGTTTGGTAGATAGTTGGACTTGCGTCGTAGTTGCTTGCTCAAGTGCTGATGTGTGTCGTCATATGCCACAGTTGCTGACGTATTGCCGCATGTTGATGTTGGATATGATTCTAGTTTTACTTATCGTCACTTTAATTTCTGTTTAACAACTAAAATTGAATAAGTAGAGGCATCGGTGGGTGATAGAAAATATTTGGTTTCGACGCCCACTTGTGTCCCGTAAGACCCGAGTACTTGATACTGCCTTGATTTTGCGCGCTATCCACATCCGGAGGTATATGGGACCCCCCGAGCGAGCTTGATTCATTCTTATTTCATGGGGCCACAAACTAGTTTGAGGTTTTATTTACGATCCTGTACTTATGCCATGTTTACCGCTTTATTTACGATTGCGAGGAGCACATGTCTGCTTTAGGAAGGCGGAGTGATTACGCTGCATCGACAAGCCCAGCCACACTTTGGGTTCCCGATACTTCTGACCATTGGCGCTAACCTTGAGGCCGTCTGAGCTTGTCTACTCGCTATGTTCTACTCAAAGGGGTGGCCCCCTGAAATATTTCTGAATCCTGTGATTGTTCAGTCGTGAAAGCCTCGTTGGGTTTTGATTTGGTTTTTCCGAGGTTGATCGAGCGTGTGTTGCTATTGGTGCACCCCGGACGGGTAAATCTTTCTGAAAGCCGTGTCCGCGGTTATGGACGACTTGGAGCACAGTATCTCGATCATAGACAAGCAAAACTAAAGTTTACTGCTATAAATTTGACTTATAATGACTAGTAATCAGCTTCACTATAATGGAATGGCTAATTAATACTGCCCACAATTGCTTGTTTGGTTGTCGCTTGCGACAATTGTATCTGACTAGTAAGTATTGTAACTACAACGGAATGGCTGAATAAAAGTACCAACAACTGCTGGGTTTCGGGATTACTTCATGCTATCTGTATCTGCTTAGTAAGTACTGCCACTATAATGGAATGGTTAACTAAAAGTGCCCACTGTTTACTTTATCAGGACGGTTATCTATACCTGAATAGTAAGTGCCGTAACTATAACCGAATAAGTAAAATTGCCAACCGTGTGAGTTCCTCGGTTGACTTCCTCGTTGGTCTCGAGGGGGAAACGCCAGGATGGGTTTGTTTGATGATAGTATCAGGTTGGATCCGGATAGGTCATTCTTACCTCTCGATAACCGCCATTGTATCGAGTCTCTATAGGTTGTTTAGTGCATCCTGCCGCTTCAGCCCACCATACCTTTGTAGGCGAGGACCGCCAATTCTAGCCTCGCTGCATCGGCCTCAAGATCGACGCTCCTTCTTTGTTTTCTGCTTTGCCTTTGTCGGCACCCCTTTGTTAAGCGTGTTTTGAGATCGACGCTTAGCGTGGTTACCCTTCCGCTTGGCCTGGCAGGGTTATGGACGCCATTGGTTATTCTTCAGGCTCTTAGCCCTTTTGCATCTTGTCCGTAGCGGACGCCTATCGCTTTCAAGGTGATGGATCTTTGTATATTATATCTCAGTATTCTTGACTCTTTGAGTCGTTATATATATCTGCTGGGTCCCATCGAGGACTGTTGTGTAATGTTATTACTTGCTTTCCACCGCATCGAAGTGCTGGTGGCACCTTTGAATCGCTTTCTATGCGGGTTTGAATTTTGCTAAAACTTGCATAGGTCCGATTCGAGGGTGTTACAGAGTGGTATCGAGCTCGCAGCTACGATACCCACAAGTCCAAATTGTAGGATAACCTAGCTAACGGCAAGTAGAGTGTCAAAACTATTTTAGCAAAATCGGTTGGATAGTTCGATTAGGTCTGATTTTACTCCTTACCTCTGCTGTTCTCCTCTTACCTCTGCGTTTTGAATCCGCTCTCATCTCTTTCTTCGAGTCCAGAATTCTCGTGGTTGGGTTTTCCGTCGCACTTCGTGGTTTCGCTTTCTCCTTTTGTAACGGAGGTGCTACGATCACCAATCAAGAATCGCTCACAGTGCCCGTCATCCGATCTTTTGTTCTTAAGATCTTTATCTATGTGTGTTCCTTGCTGGATATCAGTGTCGTTGAAAAACACAGGAGAAGGACGAGCATTGGTGAAATTGGAGTATACCTTGAGCATGTGTTGTTCATGCCAATGGAATCATCGCAAAGCCTAATCATTGTGTCTTTCATACGATTTCTGCTGGCATCATCCCTTTGTTCCGGATACCGCCTGTGAAGATCTTCAGTCTGATTCCGAGAGTTGGTTGCTTAGTCCGTCTATTCGCGTGCAGAGTAATGGTTTGAGTGCGGGATGGAGTAGCTACCCTACCACTGCTCTTATCATTCGCTCTTGTACGTTGAATCAGTGGATCCAGCAGTTTTACTCTATCCATGGAAGTTAGAGGTGGCCTTACCTTCAACTTCGTCCTTTGTTTCCCCGGAGTGTTCTCTCGCCAGTCAGGAGCAACGACCCTTTGTTGGTGGTGCCGCCGATTTCAAGATGACGGATGAACCCTTGTTAGTGGTGTCGCGAGGATCTACATGAAGCGAGGAGATGCCGTTCGCCGACCTTCCTTCCGGTACCATGAGGCGGATCTCGAGGGCGAGATCCATTGTTAGTGGTGTCGAATTGTGGCATCCCGCAAAACCACTACTAGAAAATCGCGTTGAATTTGTGCATTGCATCGTCATCATCATGCATTGTTTGCCAAAACTATTTTCGCAACACCCGTTTTGTTTTCTAAAAACGCCGTCTTTTGTTCAAACGCCAAACACCGGGTCTCCGGAATTAATTTGTTTGTTGCTATCGCTTTGCAAATAGTGTTATTAAAATAAATAAAAATTTATATTTATTTTTATGGGCGATCAACGGGCCGATCAATTCAACGACCACCCTGCTTATTTTAAAACGCCCATCCCAATCAGCCCTCTTAATCCTACCTCTACCCAACATCCTACCCACCCCTAGATCCACATCACCCCACCAATGTCCTCGCCACATCAGCCCATCTCCTCTCCCTCACCCACTCGAACCCGCCACCTCACCCCAATCCCCCTCTTTCTCTCTCTCTTCCCCACTCAAACCTCTCTCTTCCCTGCCCCACACGCAGCCCACACGCCCACACCACACGCCGCCAAGAGCAAAACCCCACCCTCTCTCTCGACGCTGGCCCCGTGTGGTCCTGTTCCTGCCCCACGCTCCCTCTCCCACGCCGCCGTCCTCCTCCCAACCTTCTTCCTCTGCTCTCTCTCTCCTCCCGAGCACCACCTCTCCTCCTCGACGCGCCCGAGCGCCTCCCTTCCCTCGCCTCCTCGCCTGTCCTCCTCCCTCCAACCGCCGCTTAGCCGCTTAGCCCGCTGCCTCACAGCAAGGCCCGGCCTCAAGCACCCACGCCAGTCCTGAGCGCCACCTGGCCGCCGATCCCCACAAGCTTCTCCGTCACTGCGCCCACCACAGTGTCTCCGCCGCCAGACCGCCGCCCGAGCTCCTTCCGCCACGACGACCCCAGCGGCCGAGCTGCCCCGACCACTTCCTCTCGCCATGACCACCGCCTCTCCATCGCCGCCCGTCATTGCGCTGCCGAGCTGCCGCTACCTCGCCGCTGGGGAGCTCATGCCCCGCTGGCTCCGCGCCCCGCTTCATGAAGCCATTCGCCGTCGTCGGACGCCCGACCATGCCGCCGGCCGGTGCCTCTCCTTCGCCAGCGTCGCCGCAAACTCGAGCCCCGCCGACGCTGTCGCCCGCCCATGAAAGCACGTCGCCGCCTACCGCCGTCGGGACTCCTCCTCCCTCGGTGAGCGCGCCTCCTCGTCTTGCCTCGTCGCCCCACCGGACGCCTCTTCCCGACAAACCGAGCCTCCTCCCGCTGCGCCTCTGCGCCCGTCGCTCGTTTGCTCCTGTGACCAAAGGCCCAAGGATGCCCTGTGGTAATCCCGAAGATGTCCATGTGTTCCAAAGGTTGCCGAGTGATGCGGCTCCCGTGCGGTTGCACACGACCGGAGACCGATGTCATGCTCGGCCCCCGTACCAACAAGATCTACAGCCGTACGCCAAGGTCTTCCATCGGTCCGAGAACACCGAAACCCGACGCGACGAGTACTTCCCCCGAATGCGATGCCGAGACTCCAGTGCGACAAGAACTACTCCGCCCGGACACCAAGTTCTGCACCCCGGACGCCAAGTCCGACCCGAACCGCGAACCAGACAAAATCGTCGCAACGACAAGAACGGCAACGACCAGGGCGAACCCGATGCGCCACCGACGCCGAGTGCTTCACCTTGGATGCGACAAGACCTTCGCCCCGAATGCGGAATCGAGTACCTGAACGCCAAGACCTCCGCCGGAAAGGACAAGACCAACGACATGACCCGACGACCGCGAATGCGACAAGATCCGCTTGCGACGAGAACGACAGCGACCGGGAGTAGCCGATGCGCACGACTCCAAGCCTTCCTCGCGAACGCCAAGACCCCCGATGTCCGAGAACGCTGCCGAGCCGAACCCCGTCGAACCCTGGACCCTGTCGAACCCCGAACCCCCGGATCCCCAAGATCGTCGAGCCCCCTCCGATGTGTGACCCCTCTTCCTCGAACCCTATTTTATAACATATCAACTTGTCGCATAAGAACTGTTCATGCATGCATCTTACCTGTGGTTTGGGGCCTTCACGATTCACCTAATAATTAAATATGGGGCCCATATGCGGCAAATCTAGCCTTATATTGGCCTCATTTAAACTTGTGTAGCGAACTGCTCCATCTGTTACATTGCTAAACAACATTTAATTGGAAGGGCTTCTAAATAACATGAACCATCTAATTAATTGTCGGGACCCTGCCCGCTTAATCCGCTTAATTGCATTGCACCTTGCCATGTCATGCATCATACATGCATCATGCCGATCTTCCGCCGTGTATTAAATATTGCATCCGTGTTATTCTAGTGTTTTGCTTCTTCGCGGATAAGGCCGATGAGTTGATGTGAGTCACCGATCTTGGTTGAACCTTTCGACAATGTTTTCAAAGTAGCATCTCCCCTTTCTACCTATCTTACTTTTATAGTATTTATTCCTCCCTGTTGATCTATTGCTATCTGGTTATGCGATGCTCTAGATTCCGCCCTTGATATCCCTTGCAGCCATATATTGCCTTGGACACCCCTATTACCGTTGTTTGGTAGATAGTTGGACTTATGCGTCAGTTGCTTGCTCAAGTGCTGATGTGTGTCGTCATATGCCACGATTCTTTGACGTATTGCCGCATGTTGATGTTGGATATGATTCTAGTTTTACTTATCGTCACTTTAATTTCTGTTTAACAACTAAAATTGAATAAGCGAGGCATCGGTGGGTGATAGAAAATATTTGGTTTCGACGCCCACTTGTGTCCCGTGAAGACCCCGAGTACTTGATACTTTCCTTGATTTTGCGCGCTATCCACATCCGGAGGTATATGGGACCCCCACCGAGCGAGCTTGATTCATTCTTATTTCATGGGGCCACAAACTAGTTTGAGGTTTTATTTACGATCCCACTTATGCCATGTTTACCGCTTTATTTACGATTGCGAGGAGCACACCATCTGCTTAGGAAGGCGGAGTGATTACGCTATCGACAAGCCCAGCCACACTTTCGGTTCCATCGCCACAGCCATTGGCGCTAACCTTGAGGCCGTCTCGAGCTTGTCTACTCCGCTATGGTTCTACTCAAAGGTGGCCCCAAATATTTCTGAATCTGTGATTGTTCACGTGAAAGCCTCGTTGGGTTTTGATTTGGTTTTTCCGAGGTTGATCGAGCGTGTGTTGCTATTGGTGCACCCCGCCGGTAAATCTTTTCTGAAAGCCGTGTCCGCGTTATGGACGACTTGGAGCATGATCTCGATCATAGACAAGCAAAACTAAAGTTTACTGCTATAAATTTGACTTATAATGACTAGTAATCAGCTTCACTATAATGGAATGGCTAATTAATACTGCCCACAATTGCTTGTTTGGTTGTCGCTTGCGACAATTGTATCTGACTAGTAAGTATTGCAACTACAACGGAATGGCTGAATAAAAGTACCAACAACTGCTGGGTTTCGGGATCACTTCATGCTATCTGTATCTGCTTAGTAAGTACTGCCACTATAACGGAATGGTTAACTAAAAGTGCCCACTGTTTACTTTATCAGGACGGTTATCTATACCTGAATAGTAAGTGCCGTAACTATAACCGAATAAGTAAAATTGCCAACCGTGTGAGTTCCTCGGTTGACTTCCTCGTTGGTCTCGAGGGGGAAACGCCAGGATGGGTTTGTTTGATGATAGTATCAGGTTGGATCCGGATAGGTCATTCTTACCCCTCTCTGATAACCGCCAGTTGTATCGAGTCTCTATAGGTTGTTTAGTGCATCCTGCCGCTGCCGCTTCAGTCCACCATACCTTTGTAGGCGAGGACCGCCGAATTCTAGCCTCGCCGTGCTTCGCCTCGATCGACGCTCCTTCTTTGTTTTCTTTGCCTTTGTCGGCACCCCTTTGTTAAGCAGGTTTTGAGATCGACGCCGTTAGCGTGGTTACCCTTCCGGCTTGGCACGGGCAGGGTTATGGACGCCATTGGTTATTCTTCGTGGCTCTTAGCCCTTTTGCATCTTGTCCGTAGCGGACGCCTATCGCTTTCAAGGTGATCCGGATCTTTGTATATTATATTCAGTATTCTTGACTCTTTGAGTCATTTATATATATCTGCCTGTGGGTCCCATCGAGGACTGTGTAATGTTATTACTGCTTTCCACCCGCGAAAGTGCTCAGGGCACCTTTGAATCGTTTCTATGCGGGTTTGGCGAATTTTGCTAAAACTTGCATAGGTCCGATTCTGAGGGTGTTACACAACCGCCCCTCTCCGCTGTTCCAGGAGGTGGCGAAGGACATCGACCTTACCATCAATCTCGTTATCCCCTCGCGCCTCTCGTCGTCACCCTCACGATCAAGGAGGACCACCACAACCCTACCCCTAACCTCGTTCAAGTGCACTACCGCCATATCCATTATTTCCGGTGATAGAGCGCAAGTAAGCTCGACTGCCCCTCCCTGTCGTTTGATCCTCTAGTGACGTCACAAATCCTCTTGAGACGAGCCAGCGTCTTAGCCACGTGGATCAGACCATCAGTTTTATGGACATCTCACGGCTCTAGTAGCGTTCTTAGGCGTACAAGCGAATAGGAAGATGCCACATGGCCACACAAATTTGAATTTAGATTCTCCTGCTCAGATTAGATGGAATTTTTGCATAAAAAACCCCTACAACCATAAGTTTTTATCCACAAGTCCAAATAGTGCAAATAATATCTTTCTAGAATCCCCGTGACATGTAGAATGTTTCCCCACTGTTAGTTTTCAAACTCGAATATGTTAGTTTGGACAATAATGTAGGATTGCCATTAGGGTATTCTGGGCATAACTTGATTTCTAAAAATGGGTTTAAAGTGTTTGTTTTTGCTAAATGCCCATATTTTAATCCCCTATCCAATACGATTAGAGGATAAGAGTTTAAAATATGTTTACACATATTTTGTTTAAATGTGATTCTAAACCCTTTTAATAATTTTTTTGAACATAACTTTAGTAATAAAATGTTTTTAAACAAATCTTTTTGCATCATGCATGTATTACTTTTTATAAAACCTTATTCATTATTTTCAAATACACATCAATTATTTTGTATGAAGATCATGCATGTCTTACTTGTGCATGATGTTTGTGGTGTGAATGGGTGTTCATTGGAATTATTTTGTCTTATACATTGTGAGGTGCACAAGCCCTATGATTGTAAGAAGTGTGTGACCATTACCAATAAGGAAGTTGATCTATACCATAGACTTTGCAAGTGGAACTTTATCATTTACCTTGTTATACTTGCTTTGCAAGTTGAGTGATGTCTACGCACTTCTATTCTTGTAGACAGTTGTTGGGCCTCCAAGTGCAGAGGTTTGTAGAACAACAGCAAGTTTCCCTTAAGTGGATTACCCAAGGTATATCGAACTCAGGGAGGAAGTGGTCAAAGGTATTCCCTCTCAAGCAACCCTGCAATCAAGATACAATAAGTCTATTGTGTCCCCAACACACCCAATACACTTGTCAAGTGTATAGGTGCACTAGTTCGGCGAAGAGATAGTGAAATACAAGTGGTAACGGTGCCAGAAAAGAGCTTGACGGTGAGGTAAAGACTAAAGCAAGCAAACATGAAACAGATCTAGTAGCAAACGGTGTATCAATGTTTAGAAACAAGGCCTAGGGATCATACTTTCACTAGTGAACACTCTCTCATATAAATATCCTCTCTTCATGATACTACTCTTAACTACTCTCCGGTTGGACACTCTAATCCATGGTAGGGCTATAACAGCACACCTCAAAGTACGCCTTCCCCAATCTACATAACCCCACAATGTCACCTTGAGCGCTAGATGGTTCCAACAAACACCACAATTTCATAGAGACATACAACTCCAAATATAACTCATAAAAAATATTCAATCTAGCCAAAGTGCCACACACGGTATGCCAGCTGTCACTTTCACACACGTTGGGAAAATCATAGATCTATTAAAGCACAAGGAGTATTTATGTATACTCAAGCCTAAGTGCCACCATGGTATGCACGCTGTCACTTTCACACACATGGGGAGAGCAGAGATTTAATGAAGCACTTGAGTAGCAAGGTAGATCTACTTGATTACAAAGCTCATGACCACAAGATCATGCATAGAGATAGAGATGAATACATAGCTACCCGTAGAGCCCTTAGCCTCGAGGAAGAACTACTCCCTCCTCATAATGGGAATCAGCAATGGTGATGGAGATGGTGGTGGAGATCGATGGAGATGGCTCTGGGGGCACTTCCCCGTCCCGGCAGGGTGTTGGAACAGAGACTTTCTGTCCCCCGAATATCCCCTTCGGTGTCGGCGGCACTACAAAGGTTTCCGTGGATTTCTTCTGGATGCCCTAGGGTTTTTGGGTCGGAGGCTTCTTATAGGCACAGGAATCAAGGTCGGTGGGGGTCCAGGGGGCCCACACCCCCTGTGGGCGCCTCCAGGGCTTGTTCGCGCCTAGGGGGTGCGGTCACCCTATGCCCCCCTCCGGCTCTGCTTCGTGGTTCCGCTTTGCTCCGGGAAAATAATGACTTTGGCTTTTGTCCAGTCCAATTCCGAGAATATTGATTTTCTGCCTTTCTGGAACCAAAAACAGAGGAAAATAGGCCACTGGCACTGTGGCAACTTGTTAATAGGTTAGTTCCAGAAAAGATATAAAAACACCTCAAAGTATAGACAAAGCAAAAGTAGATACAAAACAAGCATGTAGCATCAAAAATTATAGATACATTTACGACGTATCAAGCATCCCCAAGCTTAACTCCTGCTCGTCCTCGAGTAGGTAAGTGATAAAAAGAATAATTTTTGAGGTGACATGCACCCTCACAATAAATATCAAACCATTTGCAATTATTGAAAGATGGTATCAAAGAACTCTAAACATGTGCATGAAAGATGGAGTTCTAACAATAGGACATAGTAAATATGCATGCAACATGACAAGCTACAAAAAAACATCATGAATAACATGCATTGAAAAAGGTTTGTTTGTTTCACATACAGACAACATGGCCTTGTGGCATTCATATTGTCCCTCATAGAGTAGCAAATAGATGCATAGGACACCTTCAAAGTTCACAAGGGTGACTAGAAACAAGTAGCACATGAACAAGTAATATCAACAATATGCATCCATCAATAAGTTTTGGGATGCTGCACACAGAATGGCAACTATGCTCTCTTCATGGTGCCTAAAAGGTATAAGGTGGAGACTCAAATAATGGTGGAAGAAAGGCCCTTCATAGGCAAGAAGGATTTCAAGTTTCAAAAAGAGCTTCCAAAAATTATGGTACTTGTTAGTTTTCATCCCTCATTGCCCCTATCATAAGCATCTTGAAGTTATTAAGGTTAAAGTGAACAAAGATGGAGTATATGCTTGACAAAGTATAAGTTGGCAACCTCAAGTCCCTTGAATATGAGGGCCACACCTCATGCTACTCAACTTCGGCCACCTGTAAGTTCTTGTCATTGTAAGTACATATGTATCATAGAGAACCGCCAACAAAGTACCCCTTGCACATGGTACATGATCTATCACATAACCAAAATGACAAGGCAAGCAGACAATGATCATCTCAGCGATCTTTTTATTTACTATATGCATAGATTTTTATTCAGGATGCTTTATAGATAGCTCAGTATGGTGATGCTGCAAGTTTCCACCATGATTAGGCATGGCTTAGGCTAGCGGCCCAGGCATTTCTCTAATACAGAATACAAACTCCATGGACTTACAAGTTCCCTCTTTATTTCACACCGGTGACATCCATAGACAAAAGAGCATGATATCAACTGAGTACAAAGTACAAGTGCAATGTTGAAAACGTTCCCCGTGACAGCATGGTTCTGCTAATTCCAACGTATAAGTGCAAGCATATACAACAAAGTTGTCACAATGGTTCAAGTTTATTAGGGGCAAAGAATATAAAGTGTGCCATCAAGTTCGTGAGGGCTTTAATCACTAAGTTTTCACATAATAAAATAGTTTTTTATTGGAAGATAGCTGAAAACAAGAATATACTTGGAATGGTGTAACACACCATGCATAGGAGTTTATAATGGACACTTTGGAATAACTTGGTTTCTTGGGAGTTGGAAGAATGAGTAGAGCTTACTCATACAAGTGGAGGCTAGCAAAAGACTGGGAGCAACCAACTAAGAGAGTAATAATGGTCATAATTATGCAGAGCAACAAAGCATTACTAATCAAAGCATAGAGTGGTACTACAAGTCAAGGACTAAATGATCATAGAGGATATGGTGACTTGTTCAGAGTCATAACATGGTGTGAGCATGTGTCAAGTCAACTCAAGCAAATCATCAAAGGAGAATACCGCAATAATATGCTTTTGTATGCTAAAACAACGCATGATTCCTTCAAGGCACATTAAGCAATCCTAATTGTTTGGAACAAGTCATGCTACAACAATAATTAATAAACATACAGTTAAAACAAGATCTAGCATGACATGATAAAGTCTAAGCCACAGTCAAAACAAGCTCTCTTTGTACCACTATAAGCATAAAACTTTCTACACTTTTCCAACACCAAACAACTTATTTGAAACAACTCACAAAGATAATAATCAATAAAGATCAGTGAGCTTGTATCATAAATCCACAAATAATAACTAAAAAGTTCTAAGCTGAAAGCACAGGAAAACTAAGGCTGAACGCAGTGCTAGCAAAAGTGAACACTCACAAAACAATAAGAGTGAGAACTAGAGTGTTCTAGGAAATGGAAACAGAGTGTGTCTCTCTCCAAAAGAAGTGTGCTGTGACCAACCAACTTACTCAAGCAAACTAAGCAAACGAAAACCAAAAACTAAGATGCTCCAAGAACAACACAACATGCATGAAACAATAAAAACGAAGTGTCTAGACAGACCTGAGCTTTTTATTGATGAAGAAGGGGATGCCTTGGGCATCCCAAAGCTTTGACGCTTGTACCTCTTGGATATTTCTTGGGGTGACACGGGGTGGCATCCCCAAGCTTGAGCTTTTGTCCATTCTTCATTTCATTACATCATTCTTTCTCTACACCTCCAATTTTTCCTTCATACAAAACTTCACACAATCTTTATTAGCAACATTAGTTTATTCAAAAGATATTATACCTCTGGAAAAGCTTTGGAACATCAAGACTTTTCATTAAAAACACAAGCTACTGTAATAACTCCTTCAAAAATACTCAATTCCCCAAAAGAGAACTCAAAAAGGAATCAATAAGAAGCAAATGCAAATAATGGCAGAAATCTGTCAAAACAGACCAGCAGGTAGAAACTGATTTTTTCGAAGAACTTATGTTGCTCAAATCAAAAAATGTTGAACTAACGAAAGTTATCTAACATACTGGGAGATTTATTCATAAATTTTGATCTCAATCCGACTTATAGAGACTCCTCACGAATTTTTATGGTGGAGGATAGAAATCTGTTTCGGAACAACAACTCCCCAAAATCGTACTTCCCTCTCATTAGAGGTCATTCTTGGCACAAAAATCAAACAGAAAGGATAAGGAGAGGTCATTACAGAAGTAATGACTTTCAATACTCAAGAAAACTCTTGGGTTATCTCCCAACAAGTACTTTTCTTTAACGCCTTTAAGTTAGGCATGGAAGTTTGAGAAGATGCTCACATAAGAAATATGAATTGAAGTAAAAGAGAGTATCAAGAAGGAAATTCAAAACACATTTAAGTCTAACCCACTTCCTATGCATAAGAATCTTGTAAAGAAACAAGTCATGAAAGCACAAATCAACAAGCATAGGAAAGCAAAACAAATGCAACTTCAAAAATTTCAACATAAAGAGGGGAAACTTAATATTTTTGAGATGCATAAGACCATGTTTCCCTCTCTCATAATAACTTTCAGTAGCATCATGCATAAAATTAACAATATAACTATCACATAAAACATTCTTATCATGAGCCACATGCATAAAATGATTATTACTCTCCACATAAGCATAGTCATACTTATTAATTGTAGTGGGAGCAAATTCCACAAAATATCTATCATTGTTATTCTCATCACCATAATCATCAAATATAGGAGGCATATTGTAATCACAATAAACTTTCTCCTCAATAGTAGGTGGACTGCAAATATCATATTCACCATTGTAATCATCATAAATTGGAGGTTTGGTATCATCATAAGCAATAGAATATCTATCTTCCAAAGCTGGGGGACTAAAAAGAGCTTTCTAGCTTGCTGTTGCCGTGGGGTAACGTGTGTGAGTGCCTTTTACCTTTTCTCCCCGGCAACGGCGCCATAAAATAGCTTGATGTCTACGCACTTCTATTCTTATAGACAGTTGTTGGGCCTCCAAGTGCAGAGGTTTGTAGAACAGCAACAAGTTTCCCTTAAGTGGATTACCCAAGGTATATCGAATTCAGGGAGGAAGTGGTCAAAGGTATTCCCTCTCAAGCAACCTGCAATCAAGATACAAGAAGTCTCCTGTGTCCCCAACACACCCAATACACTTGTTAGGTGTATAGGTGCACTAGTTCGACGAAGATATAGTGAAATACAAGTGGTAACAGTGCCAGAAAAGAGCTTGACGGTGAGGTAAAGACTAAAGCACGCAAACATGCAACAGATCTAGTAGCAAACGGTGTATCAATGTTTAGAAACAAGGCCTAGGGATCATACTTTCACTAGTGAATACTCTCTCATATAAATATCCTCTCTTCATGATACTACTCTTCGGTTGGACACTCTAATCCATGGTAGGGCTATAACAGCACACCTCAAAGTCCACCTTCCCCAATCTAGATAACCCCTGCACTGTCACCTTGAGCGCTAGATGGTTCTAACAAACACCACAATTTCATAGAGACATCCAACTCCAAATATAACTCATAACAAATATTCAATCTAGCCAAAGTGCCACATACGGTATGCCTGCTGTCACTTTCACACACGTGGGGAAAAGCATAGATCTATTAAAGCACAAGGAGTATTTATGTAGACTCAAGCCTAAGTGCCACCATGGTGTGCACGCTGTCACTTTCACACACATGGGGAGAGCAGAGATCTAATGAAGAACTTGAGTAGCAAGGTAGATCTACTTGATTACAAAGCTCATGACCACAAGATCATGCATAGAGAGAGAGAGATGAACACATAGCTACCGGTAGAGCCCTTAGCCTAGAGGAAGAACTACTCCCTCCTTATCATGGGAATCAGCAACGGTGATGGAGATGGTGGTGGAGATCGATGGATATGGCTCTGGGGGCACTTCCCCGTCCTGGCAGGGTGCTTGAACAGGGACGTTCTGTCCCCCGAATCTCCCCTGCGGCGGCGACGCTACAAAGGTTTTCGTGGATTTCTTCTGGATGCCCTAGGATTTTTGGGTCGGAGGCTTCTTATAGGCGCAGGAATCAAGGTCGGTGGGGGTCCAGGGGGCCCACACCCCCTGTGGGTGCCTCCAGGGCTTGCCCACTCCTAGGGGGGTGCGGCCACCCTGTGGCCCCCCTCCGGCTCTACTTCGTGGTTCCGTGTTGCTCCGGGAAAACTAATGACTTTGGCTTTTGTCCCGTCCAATTCCGAGAATATTGATTTTCTGCCTTTTTGGAACCAAAAACAGAGGAAAACATGCAACTGGCACTGTGGCAACTTGTTAATAGGTTAGTTCCAGAAAAGATATAAAAACACCACAAAGTATAGACAAAGCAAAGCAAAGTAGATACAAAACAAGTATGGAGCATCAAAAATTATAGATACGTTTACAACGTATCATTGAGCTTTACCATTTGTCGATGCTACGCTTACTATGTGAGCGTAGAAGTAACCTTGCTGATATGATGATACCCTATGAAACATGGATAGGATAGCCATATGGATTTTCAATCTTGCTTGAAGTGTGACCATTGTTTCCTAGGAATGTTTGGCTATGCCAACTTAGAGATGTAGATTGAAACCCCAGGAATAGACTTTGACTTAGTGAGACAGTGAGATTAGATTGACATAGTGAGAGATTGGATTTGGAAGAATGGAGGAAGAGACTTCCTGGGATTGCGTAGCATGGAAGGGCTACAGCCTGACTTTGTGACATGTTGAGCCGAGTCCTGATAATAGGAGGGATTGCGTGGCATGAAAGGGCTACGGCCTGACTTTATGACACGTTGAGCCGAGTCCTAATAATAGGAGGGATTGCGTGTCATGAAAGGGCCACGGCCTAACTTTCTGACATGTTGAGCCGAGTCCTGATAATAGGAGGGGTTGGACAAGTAGCATGGTAGGGATGCGGTATGACTACTGACATGTTGAGCTTGGACCTTGAGGAGTAGTGGAGTGAAGGATGATTTTGTAAGAAGACTTTGGATTGACCCACAAACCAATAGATTAAGAACAGTTAATTGATTTTGCTTGTTTGAATTATTATATCCTGATTTTAGTGTTACTTGCCAATACATTCAAAGTATTAACCCTTCGTGTCTGTAACATTTCATGTTGCAGGCTTCCTGAAGATGGTTAAAGTACGATGTTAGGGTCGTGAGTCTCCACTCAGCATGCTTTGCCTATGGCATTTGACTGTAGGTCCTTATATTTTATTAATCTTTCGCTATTGAGATTTTTTTATGAGTAGCTAAGCCCTTATGTTATGCAACTTGTTTTAAAATATTTTATATTCTAGATCATTCGATGTGATATAATTATAACCTTTGTTTCGTGATATTACATCCTGAACTGTGTGTGCTAGCGAGTCGATCTAGGGACTAGCACTATATAGCACAGAGACTTGGACCCCCACCAAGTCGGGTCACTTAATATGGTATCAGAGCATTGTGCTGAATATAGGTTCGTGACCCTAGAACTGGTTTAGAAAGTAGGAAAGACCCTAGGAAAAACAAATACTATATTGCTTCAAAATCTTGTACTTTTGCATCTCATTTAGTCTTGTATAACTCATCCTCATCATTTTCCCAATTTCCAAAACTTTAGATGACCACCCTAAACAAGTACCTCGGGAGGAGGTCAAATGACCATTAGGAAGCTAAACGGTGCACGATTATCTAACTACGCGTGTTAGTTATGTTTATGAGTGACTTCTTCATATTTTGTGACAATAATAAATAAAACTATTTTGAAAATAGTATTGTGTGTGTGATTGTTTGATTGCTGTTATTGGAGTGGTGTTTGTTTGTAGTGATTAGGAAAAAATGGGTGGCTTATCCCTGAGTTTTTCCTATCTATACTCGTCCCTGCTAGCCTAAACAGATACCGCCGAGATGCCCCTAGGCTTGTAGCAGTTGCTTGAGAGATATGGTCAGATGATGGAGAGACATGTAAAGATGCCGGAGAACCATGGTCAGATGATGCAAGTCTTGATGCAGGAGAAGCCAAGAGGTAGCTATCTGTATGTTCTCATATTTTGTCACTACCGTTGGCGTAGGCCCCAAGGCGAGCAAACGATAGGCCAACGACAGCCGTCGATGTAGACTGGGTCGTCGGTGTAGTGGGTTGGCCGTGACAGCGATGCGAAGGCGTCAAGGCTACACCGATGGCTATGCCATCGGCCTAAGTTTCACACCTATGCCGATGGCAAATCCGCCGACATAGGTATTTTTCCTTTTTGCCACATTAAACTTAGAAAATCATAACAAAATCATTCTAATTCAGAAAAATACATCTAATATATCAAAAATTGTAGAAAAAAGATCTATCTAACTAAACTCAAATATTACATATTTTTGTTGAATAAAATATAAAAAAATTACATATATTTTAGTATACCATATTCCATTTTCTGAGTGCAAAAAATGGGCATTTTGTGAAGCAACCACCAAAGAAATAATTAAAAATCGTACCACCCAATTTTTTTAAAATATTAGACCACCTTACATAGACAATATTCCAACCAGGACATCTCAAACCTTTTCATACACACCTGATGAAAAAAACAAATGTCTACCGAATCGGTAAGAAGTGGTCCGGTTAAACTGCATGTACATGATCTAATGCTCATGTTTTTTTACAAAAAATCAAATTTAGACTCATAATATGATGTTTTTTCAGAGATCCAATGCAAGTTTAGCGAGGCTCATCCCCTACGTAAGAATCTTCATGCTCGCCATTTTGACTATAGTTTGAAATGGGCATAAAAACATTTAAAAATGGTTCGAACAATGTAAAATATTCGCGTGGTGTCATATTATGTGGCATAGTTGTAAGGAAAAATACGGAACTTGGTATATTAATAGAATCTCAAAAATTCTTTCTCAAAATGAGCTATCATGTTCGAGGTTTCGTGACTTTCGGACCAAACGACCAATATTATGGCCAGAATCACAACATTGTTTGTGATAATATGCCCATATTGTGCATGCATGTGCATCATGGAAGGGCGAACAATGTTGCAGGGGGAAGGTTTCCTTTTTGTCGCACGTAAAAGCCATTTTCCATTTTTCGAGTGACAAAAACAAGCGTTTTATGAAGCAACCACCAAAGGCATAATTTAAAATACTACCATCCTATTTTAAAAATACTATACCACCTTAAAAACAATGTCCCAACCGGGGTATCTCAAACTTTTCCGCCCACCCCTGGTGAAAAAGACAAATATCTACCAAATCAGCAGGAAGTGGGTCCGATTTGAACTATAGGTACATGATCTAATGCTAATGTTTCTTTTGCAAAATCATTTTTAGACTTCCAATATGATGTTTCTTCAGATATCCAATGCAAGTTTAATGAGGCTCATCCGCTAGGTAAGAATCTTTATGCCCGTCGTTTTGACCTTAGTTTAAAACAGGCATAAGAAATTCAAAAACGGTTCGAACAATGTAAAATATTCGCGTGCTGTCATATTATGTGGCATAGTTGCAAGAAAAAAATACCAAACTTGGTATATTGATTGCATCTCAAAAAGATTTCTCAAAATGAGTTATCATGTTCGATGTTTCATGACTTTCAGGCGAAATGACCAATGTTATGGCCAGTATCGCGGCTTAGTTTATGACAATGTTTCCATATTGTGCATGCATGTGCATCATGGGATGACGAATAATGTTGTAGGAGTAAGATTTCCTTTTCCATCGCACAGAAAAGGTATTTTCCATTTTCAGAGTGCCAAAAACAGAGCGTTTGTAAAGCAACCACAAAAAGCATAATTCAAAAATGCTTCCATCCTATTTTTCAAAAATATTAGATCACCTTAAATATACAAAGTTCTAACTGATGTATCTCAAACCTTTTTGTCCACCCCTGGTAAAAAAGACAAATGTTTTTTGAATCGACAGGAAGTGGGTCCGGTTTGAACTACAGTTACATGATGTGATGCTCATGTTTTTTTTTGCAAAAATCATCTTTAGACTCACAATATGTTGTTTCTTAAGAGAGCCAATGCAAGCTTATAGAGGCTCATCCCCTATGTAAGAATCTTTATGCCCGCTGTTTTGACTATAGTTTAAAACGAGTATAAGAAATTCAAAAACGGTCCGAACAATATAAAATATTCGTGTGGTGGCCTATTATGTGACATCGTTGCAAGGAAAAATATCAAACTTGATATATTGATTGCATCTCAAAAAACCTTCTCAAAATGAGCTATCATGTTGGAGGTTTTATGAATTTCGGGCTAAATGACCAATATTATGGCCATAATCGCGGCATATTTTGTGATAATGTTCTCATATTGTGCACACATATCCATCATGGGATTGTGAACAATATCGTAGAATAAAGTTTTCCTTTCATCGCACCAAAAAATATTTTTTATTTTTCATGTATAAAAAACGAGGTGTTTTGTGAAGCAATTACCAAAATAAAAGTTTCAAAATGGTACCATCCCGTTTAAAAGAATACTAAGCCACCTTATATGGATACTGTCCCAACCAAGATATCTTAAGCCTTTCGGTCCATCCTCGTGAAAAAGACAAATTCCTACCGAATCGGTAGGAAGTGGGTCATATTTGAACTATACGTACATGATGTGATGCTTATGATTTTTTAGAAAATAATTTTTAGGTTCACAATATGCTATTTCATTAAATATCCACTGCAAATTTAGCGAGACTCAGCCTCGATTTAAGGATTTTTTAGAATCCTCAAATTTAAAAGGAAAATTTTGATATGATTTTTTAAAGATTTAAACACTATTAAATAAATTTTATTTAAAAAGACATGATACATGATTAAAAAATGATAGGGATGTCATGTTTGATTCTTCTCATATCTCTAATCAGTTTAAAAAACAAAGGCGTGTAACACCATTTAATAGAATGATATAGTAGTATTATTAATAAGGTCTAATTTTTTTTATCGGAAGCTCATCCGAAAAGAACACAGAAGTTAAACGTGTTGAGGTTGGTGTATTGTGAGGATAAATGACCGATCGAGAAGTTTGACCACGAGTACAATTTAACGGGAGATTAAGCATACTTAGAGTTAAAAAAGACGCTGTAAAATTATCGAGTCAAACAATTCAAAAAAATAAAAAAAATTAGAAAAAAAAAAGTTGAATAAATAAATTGAAAAAAAAATCTGACAAAATAGCCGTCGGCGTATCCAAACGCCCGTTAGCTGTCTTGGTGTGGTCCATCTGGACTATGCTGACGGCGAATGAGTCTACGCTGACGGCCATCGTCGGCATAGACCTACGCCGACGACAATTTGGCCTATGCCGATGGCTTCTGGCCTTCGGTGTAGTGACGCGTTCCTGTAGTAAGTAATATTGAATTGGTGTCATAGAAATAGATAATCTGTTTCTGTAAATTTGATAAAAAACTACAAATTTTATCTCAGGACAAAACTAATACATGTACACTAAAACTTGACGAAGAGGAGCAGGTTGTTTGATGAGAAATGTTGGAGACCGGCATGCACTTGGGAAGTTGCAATATACGCAGATCGTTGCGTATGCATGCCGGTATCGAAGCAGACAACTGAAAAGAACGTCTTGATTTTGATTCTTTGCACGCCTATCCCAGCCTAGTAGCTATGGAGAGTCAGACATTGGGTTTCGTTGCCGTCCTGGCCGGAGTGTCAATCAATAGTGGCGTCGGCGATGATGCTGGTCTGCCGGCCGGCGGCAAGACAGCAACTCCAGCGCTGCTGGCTCGTGTCCTAGATACGTACGCACGTAGCGGAAACTTAGATGAGTTTCGACGCGGAGCGTGGATTGTCGCTCTTGTTCCGCTACAACTGGCCTTGCAAGCTATGCAACGACAGCTACCTCTGAATGTTCGTCGGCTGTGCGTTGCTGTGCTGCTGCTGGCACTTGATCCCCTCTCCACGACGGCTACTTTGGGTTGTGCTAAGGGTTTTGTTAGCTGAGAGATCGACGACCACGAGGACGACCATGGTAAATCGTTGTTTATAAAACGAAGAACTTTGGATTGTACGTATTCCTGTGGACGGATTCTTGATCTGCTCTGAAACTGTCTCGGTTATGCGTAGTCGTCTCGTCGGTACTACTGATGGCCTGCTTGACATCGACGCTCAAACAATATTTACTCATATATTATACCTACTTTTTGGATATTTTCTCCTCCATCAGTGTCACTCTCCGATCTGGACTCATCGACAGCGGTTTTAGGTTATTTGAGGTTACACAAGGTACCCCTGCATGCAGTCGCCCTAGTGGCCTCGTCGCTATTGATTAGGATCAAAAGTTGTAGTACTATTCTTGTTATTATTATTCCATAACCTGTTAAAAATTGACCACAAAATTAGGAGAAAGGTTTAACAAACAATGAAATAGACAGCAAATGGGAATATGAGAATCCACCGCAATGTATGTGAAACGCAACCATTGGAATATTTGGGTTCGCCGACCTTTTATTTAAGGAATACGGTAGGGGAAACCCTACAAAGTATTTATTTTTTCTTAAGACTGGGCCATTTATCAATTTCCCTAACACTGCGTTTGGATGTTGGAAAATAGGCTTGGAATTGGAATTCTGGAATTGTTGGACCAAATTCTAGTGTTTGGAAGGGTCTTGGAATTAAAGCGTGGAAAGAGGAAGCAATTCCGAGCCCAACCCCCGCTAGCGCCCGCCCGACCTCGGGAGTTTCCGAGCTCTCCGGCTCGGAAACGCGTGGAAACTCCTCCCCGCGTACCTGTTCGTTTCTCCTCCTCAACGCGACCGCGCCCGCTCCCTGCTGTCCCCAGCGCCATCGCCGGTGAGCCGTCCCATCTCTCCCCTTCCCCCGCCCTCATCCGCCCCTTCCCACCTCCTCTCGCTCCCCTTCCCCTCGCGAGCATCAGCGCTAGGTTACTGGCGGCGGGAGCTAACCCTAGACGGCGGCGGGTGCTAACCCTAGAAGGCGGCGGGAGCTTGGAGGGAGCTCGAGCATCAGCGCCAGGTGAGTGGCGGCGGCTCCTTGGTAGTCCTCAATCCGGCATCTCCATGTCCCCCATCTTCCTCTTGTCTTCCTCAATTTGTCAAAATTCGACAAAAAATTCAATTCCATTGTTTTGTTCATCCAAACAAGATTTGGAATTAGGTGCCACCCTTTGATTCCAAGGGAAAAATTTATGCACATCCAAACACCTGAATTGGAAATTGAGCCCTTTTCCTTTCCATCTTGGATTTGGAATTTTTAGTCCAATTCAATTCCGAGCCAATTTTCCAACATCCAAACACAGTGTAAATATTTTTCTAAAATATTATTTATTATTTTTTAAAATTTTAAAAATACTTTGTGATTTTTTCTCAAAATAATACAGTACTGCACCTCTAGCCCAGAGAGAAAGGTACATCTATGGCTTGGGTAACGAACCTTTTGCTCGGGGACCGAGAGAAAGGTAACTTTTGCCCAAGCCAGGAGAAAAAAGTTTGCTATCGCGATAATGTTTCCGTGTGAGAGTTCTTGAACTTAAGGTCATGTACATTGGTTGATAAGACTGTCTTATTAATTTTACCATGTAATCCAAATATAACAATAAAACATGATGTATAATAGGTTATTTTTAGTCTTATCTCTAATAACTTGGCATCCTAATTAATATATGGTGAGAGCGATAATCTCTTAGCTAAGAGGAGATAACATCTTTTTTATTTCTCTCTTCCACATCACCAATAATCATATCTAGCATTGCTAAAAAATAACTAAGATATAACTATTAATGGATATACAATGGTAGAGAAGGCTAGCCTTCTCTTAGCGCTGTACATCATCTAGAGAAGACAATACATATAATCGTACAATGCATTATTTTTTGCTAATGTCTTTACAATGATGAAAATAGTCTTCTAACTAAGGAAAGCCAACCTTACGACATGTATAATGGTAGAGAAGACATGTTTCCCTTAACTCTCCACATCATCTAGAGAACATAACCTTTTTTTTCTTATTTCTCTCTTTTTCAACTAAGCAAAAATTCGACGTGACAACGCTAAGAGAAGGCTGACATCACCGTATTGTATATGTCCTTATCTTTCTTCGTCATATCTCCTTCAACTAAGCAAAAATCTGATGTGATAGGTTTAAGAAAAGATTGACGTCACCCAATTGTATGTGCTACGTGTTGCTTACTGAAGAAGAAGGACGTATGCAATAAGTCAGACATACGTTCGCTCCACACATGTCTTTATCCAAAATAAAAGTCTATATATATGTAGGATGGCTGGATGGGCCAAATACAAATTTCTGAAACCTCGTCGTGACTGACGACACAAATGGAGGTCTACCTCGGCTGGGCTCTCGTGTGGGTGTGGGCGTGGCTGGTTCTGCTAGCAACCACCAGCTGGTGGCGCCGCTCCACTGCAAACCAAGGATTGCGTCTCCCACCGGGCCCGTGGCGGCTGCCGATCATCGGCAGCCTACACCACCTGGCCGGGAAGCTCCCTCACTGCGCCCTGCGCGACCTGGCGGAGCGTCACGGGCCGGTCATGCTGCTCCAGCTCGGCGAGGTGCCCACACTCGTGCTGTCCTCCCCGGACGCGGCTCGCGAGGCGCTCAAGACCCAGGACCCGGCGTTCGCGTCACGCTCACTCACGGTCACCATGCACGTGGTCACCTGCGGCGGCCGGGACATCATCTTCTCGCCCTACGGCGAGTACTGGCGCCAGCTCCGCAAGATCGCCGTCACCGAGCTCCTCACCATGCGACGCGTCGCCTCCTTCCGCGCCATCCGCGAGGAGGAGGTGGCCACCATGCTGCACCACGCCGAGGGCGCCGCCGCCGCCGGCGACCCCATGGAGATGCGCGCGCGGCTGTCGGCCATCGTCTCCGACACCACGTTCCGCGCCGTCATGGGCGACCGGTGCAAGCAGCGTGACGTGTTCCTCCGGGAGCTCGACTCCCTGGTCGGGCTCACCTCGGGGCTTAACCCGGTGGACCTGTGGCCGTCGTCGTGGATCGCCAGATGGATCAGCCGCGACCTGCGCCGCGCCCAGAAGAGCCATGCCGAAGTGTTCAGGATCATCAGGGACATAATCCAGGACCATCTCAAGGGCTGCGGCGAACAAGCCGAGGACCTGCTTGACGTGTTGCTCAAAATATACAAGGATGGTGAGGTCGACATGGTCGGAGTCGAAGCAGTCATCTTTGTGAGTATTACAGTACTACAATTTTTTCCCGTTAAAAAGATTATTTTTAGTAGACTCAGAGGTTCGTGCCAAGACGATACACACCACGAATACAAAATTGCACCTAGGGCTCTCTGTAGTTAGGATCCACACGGCCGCCGCAAAACAAGAAAAACAAGAAAAACATCGGCAAAATACAAAGCACTTGTATGACTCCAATACTGATCAATTTAATTTGGCGCCACACAACGTACGTTGCAGGATCTCTTCAGCGCCGGAAGCGAGACGTCGGCCACGACTCTGGAATGGGCCATGGCGGAGATGATCAAGAACCCAACGGTGATGAAGAAGGCGACGGCGGAGGTGCGCCGCGCATTCCAGGATGGTGGCAAGGTCGTCGAGGAAAGGATCGGCGCGGAGCTCCCGTATCTGCAGCTCGTAGTCCGGGAGACGCTTCGTCTCCATCCACCCCTGCCGCTGCTGCTCCCACGCGAGGCCCGGCAGCCATGCAAGGTGCTCGGGTTCGACGTTCCCAAGGGCACGCAGGTGATCGTCAATGCCTGGGCGCTGGGCCACGACAAGCAGAGCTGGTCCGGCACCGCCGACGAGTTCCGACCAGAGCGCTTCGAGGAGGATGGCGCCAACGTCAACTTCAGGGGCACCGACTTTGAGTTCCTGCCGTTCGGAGCCGGCCGGAGAATGTGCCCTGGGATGGCGTTTGGCCTCGCCAACGTGGAGCTTCCACTCGCTAGCCTTCTGCTCCACTTTGACTGGGAAGCGACGGGCATCTCGGATCTGGCTGAGTTCGACATGACGGAGGGGTTCGGCGTCACTGCGCGGCGGAAGGCCAACCTCGTCCTGCGCCCTTCCCTTCGCGTGCCAATAACCCCTCGACCCGGAATTGCCGTCTAATAAGTCAATTCCCATACGTACGCTAATAATTACGTGCAGTGCAGTGCTACAGCTACTTGAAACAATAATTTGTTTTTGCACCAGATACTTCATCCTCCCATATATTAGCTAGGGTGCCTATTTAATTTGGTCAAAATCAACTTTTATAAAGTTTGACTAAATGTATAGAAAAAGGTATCAAAATCTACAATATCAACCGCAATACTATTGTAACTATCATGAAATATATTTTTATATTATATGTACTTGGTATTTTGAATGTTGATATATTTCTATATATATAATTGGTCAAACTTTATAAAGTTTAACTTTGACTAGCTATTAAGCATCCTAATATGGGAGAGACTGTTGAAGATACCATATGATTTAATCCACAAAAAAGTAGATGACTAATAATATAGAAATAAAAGTGCTCATTCAATCTAATAGAGAGAATGTAAATAGAAAGTATAACCAGATTGCTACACGCAATATATATGTGACACAATTTGCAGTAATTAAACATGGTCTGAACAAGATGAAAGAAGAACGCATATAGTGCAAAAGAGGAACCACTTGCTTTGACGTTGAGGTTGGTATTGGTGTTGGCGTCAGCCATGTCGTCGAAGAGGTCATCGACATCGGGGAATTAGTCATTGTCCAAGAAGAAGTTTTTAGCATTCGTGAAGGAGTCTGTGATGAAGCCAGTAGTCGCAGAACAACACTCCCCAAAAACCCTATCGCCCTTCTCCGTACAAGATCTGAAAGAGGCGAGATTCAGGAGGCCCACATGCAGGAGGCGTAGGCGAACATGCAGCACGGGGAGGTGAAACGACAAGATAGTGGCCGAAACTGGATATCCATTAGTTCACAAAATGTTTTACCTTCCATGTAACTGTTCATATTATTCTTGCATGGCAAAAGTATAGACATGTCGCATGCGAGGCATTGGTCGATTTGTGACTCGGCTTATTCCCGTGGCGCTGTCATGACGAGGGGCCAGTGGCGGTGGAGGAGAAGCGCACGTGTGAGTCTCTTCTCTTGTTAGGCTCCAACAAGTGGTAGAGCAGGCCGTTATAAGGAGGTATAGCTATCAACTTAACTAGTAAATGTGAAAATAAATTTTGGTCTATCTCTTTCCATGCATGAATGGATCAAGTATGCCTCTAGGATTCCAGGAATTGTTGAATAAGATAAATAGGCTGGACGATTATTTGGCAAAATTCCAAGAGAGGAGGTGTCATCGGACGACATTCTCTTGTACTCTATCCATTTTACAATATAAGATGTTTTAGCTTTTGTAAAACAAATGTATCTAGACATCTTTTAATGTGTAGGTTAGAGTGAATTTACACACTGAAAGACACTTAGATATATTCTTTTCATAAAGCATAAACAACTTATATTATGAAAGGACGGGAGTAGTAGATGTCTACACGATGAGTCAAATGTTATTGCAAGGCAGAATAAAATCCCAAATACAAGCGGTTTGTGTTGCTCTCTAACAACCTTAATTTTATCGCTTAAAAGTTAAAGTAACTTTTTGAGCACACATGGGAGCATCGTGTGTAGGGAAATATGATTGAGCACTAAATTATTGTCTAAATTAAACGTGAAGTAGGCCGATGCATTCAGCGACCATTATTTTTCCATGCCACGCCCTAATTTCTCCCCGTTCGGAATCGGATCGACTCCTACCCACCATCTACACGACATGCATGCATGCATGGTACTTACCTCCCCTAACAGTTTGCGTCTGTTCGTCAAGCTGGGGGCATCGGTCGGTGCGCGCGACCATGCATGGGTAATCTGCGCGTCAATTTAAAATTAACCAAGCCGGCCGGCCGGTGCGCGTGCGTCTAATCTTTGGTCGGGCTGCATTTTGCAACCGACAGTTGCCCGATGCATGCAGTATGTGGTGCAAACTTTCTGCCTCGCCACTCTACCAGCGATCGGAGAAAAAAAACATGCTCGCCACCCGTTTCATACATATACGTACTCCCACGTCACAGTTGTTTCCCACAATGGTGTACCTAAACAAGCAGCAATGGGATCTAGTAGGAACCTGGAAAAAATAGACACGACGCCAGATATTCAGTTATTATATTCGGCGAGGTTGCAGCTTTGGATCTCAGGTTATACGCTTCACCCGTGTCGATAAAATAAATAGTATCCTTCTGCACTTCTCCACCAGCAGAGACAGATTTGCTGAAGCGTTTGCTGATGAAAAGCGCATGGCCGTCTAGCCCACCCGACAATGGCACCCACGTGCTTGTGTTCATGTCTGCCTCGAAAACGTCCACCCGGCGAGTGAAACGGGTAACTTTATCCGGTCGTTGCAATAGGCGTCTCACCATAAGCAACTTCCCGCGCGACTCAACCAAGTACCAGATGACGAGAATGCGATCTTCGTTGTCATCGCGTACAATGAGCATCATGCCGTCATTTGCGTCGTAGAGCTGTTCTACGAGATACTCGTCTTCCTCCTCTTTGCTAGGCCTGTCTATCTTGTTCTCGTCGTTATCCTTGCCCTCATTGTCAAATGCTGTCTTGTAGCCATCGTTGGTCGTCTCATCCCCTTTGCTGACCATCGAATCATTATCTTCCCTGCGGTCAATTTTCTGAGCCTCGTCGTCTTTGTCCTCATCATCGAGCACAACGCCATCGCTCGCGGGATCACCACCATCAAGGTGATTGATGACACACTCAATATTTGTAACAGTGGGCGCCCCGTCGACGAGAGAAAGAGAGATGAGATCCTCTTCAATTGTGATTCCATATAGTTTGTCTTGAAGGAACGCAATGTCGATGATACGAGTCAACATGGCTGTTTGCGGTTCAGGAAACCACGCGCCCTTCCCCGGCTGGAGTAAGATGATGGGATAATAAGAGCTGTTGGTCCTAACAGCGATGACACCAATAGGGGGCGACTTCATGAGTACCTTGCGAACCTCAAACGACTCGGAAACACTGCCGCCGATTATTGCGTCCAACTCGGGCAGCGGCATGGTTGTCTTGGAGAAGAAATTGTGCAAAGAGTAGGTATGAGTGCCCGTGGGAGCATTGGTTAAGTCCATGGCGAGCCACTCATCGGTAGTACCAACACAATGGATATTCTTCTCAGGAAATTTGCAGACTGTGAAGTGGGTTTCACAGCGCATCAATAATTCTTCAGGGAGTGCGACCCACGGTATCCTGAATGGAGAGGAGACCAACCGCCACGAAGAGCACACGGCTCGGAAACGAGCGCGATCAGCCGGCATGGTGAGGCCGGCGATGACGAGACCCAGGAGATCTTGCGGCAGCTCAGACCACGACGCCTCTGGTCTTCTTTTTTTCTTTTGCGGATACGACGCCATTGATCGATCGGTGCTTGTTAACTGTAAGCTAATAAGTGCTGGAGCTAGCTAGGGGTACTGAATCGCATAATAAGCTTGTGCGCAGCGGAAGACAAATATATAGGCGGCGGTCGGGTTGAGGCCAAAGCGGAAAGCGAGTTTCCCAGACATTAATTGTCGGAGACGGCAAGGTCTTGCTCCGTTCCGGATACGTTGTACTACACCCACGGAGAGTTACGGACGACTACTGCTTGTTGGAAATGATCTAAACTTACCAAAGTGAGAGATAGGTTTGAGTTAATTTCTAGTGTCCCCTATGTGAGTCAGATTGGTAGTCTACGTGTATTTGAATCATATTATTAGGAAAGTTTCACTCGTCAGTTTGAATCATAATCGAGTCAGGACTAGTAGTGTTAATCTTGGCAAACTTAGTTTCCAAGTTCAGGAATTGCTAGTACGTGTTGCTCTCCATGTAGAGTCTAGATGGAGGTATTGTATGTAGCCAGGTTTTGGTCCTTTATATACGCGCCTTGTAATAGGACTAGTACGGATATATCGAGAAAATATTAAAAATAGTCGTGCACTCAACACGTGGCCTTCGCTAAAGCTTTTTGTGCGTGTTTATTTGTCTAATTTGTTGCGATCGATACTTGGAGAATCCCAGCACTACTAACAGACCTATGGAGAATATTCTAAATGCATCAACGACGAATGCACTAGCTCTTCTTAGAGGTTTGTAATTTCTTGATCAGATCGGCTCGGTGATTGTTGAGTCAGATTCCCTAGAACTGATTCAGGCATGTAACTCTGAGATCGAGATTTGGACTCTATATTCAGCCGTCATGGTGGAGATTTTTCTGAAGGCAAGCAAGATGAAGTATATTGTTTTCCATCACTTTACTAGGGAAGTTAATGGTGTGGCACATCATCTGGCTAAGTATGTGCAGTGATCCAGCATACCATTGCATGTGTAGTACACTATAGTCGTTGACATGACATTCATAGAACACCGTTCTGTAAATATCACATCCCTCAGAGTGGTACAACAGAAACATTACGGGTCCATATTACAAACATACACACATTATTATTATTACAACTAGCAAGGTAGCCCTCGCAAATGCGAGGGCAATGTATCATCTTGCCTATAAAAAATATTTGCATCGCACTATACTCTACTGTAATTTAGAAATTTCTATTGGCACAATAACTATTTTTACAAGTAGGGAATCATCTTTAGTTTGTTGGGAATTGTTAATGTCATCATATAAATAAGTGCAAATTATGTCTGTTTTACATGGTATTATTTGAGATGCATACATATTTAAATTTGTACTGCAAGATAGGATGTACTTGTTATACCTCATGTTAGACTCATTTACTTTAGATCCATTTAAATTTAACAAAACCTAAATATTAGTGCCTAATAAGATTTTCTTTCCCATGATGTTCAGGTAAGTTACTATGATCAATTAGTCATTTCTTAGCTGATGAAGTTCATGTATAATAAAGATGCATAGATTTATGGTAAGATTATGTTGTGTACAATTATGTTGATGCCTTTTCATAATAAGGTGTGAGATATCAATAAGTTAAAAAACCATCGGTTGTGGCATGTTGGCTTAGTTGTTTCACCAAGAGAATTTTTAGACCAATTCTCTAGTTTTTGGTTCCTCATATGTGACTTGAAATGGTAACTATATATGGTTTATTATCAACACAAATAAGTATGAAATTCAAAAGGAGGAAAAATTATAACACACAAAGTTGTATGATAGTTTGTTTAAGTGCTTGATTAACCATTTGAAAATTTAGAGAAAGTTTTAGTTGAATAAACAATATATCTTGTTTGCAAATTGAATAAATAAATCATGTTGTCCCTAATGTAACTGATAATTTTCATTTACATTTATATAACCGATTTATCTTCATGTACTCCCTAGATTATAGAATACTTGTTAGTTAATTATGCATGTCATGTTAGCTACAACCTCCATATACAATAAACAAACAAAAATTGGATGCCTATCTTTTGATCCTTCCACCCGACTTATGAGGTTATATATTGTTCTAGACACCGGAAATATAGGTTGACAAATAATTAAATTATATTGGAAAATATACGACTTGGAACGCTTCTCTCCTTCTCTAGAAAGTTAAAGTAAGAAGAAATAAGCCCAAAAATCTCGACAATACTATCGAATAAATAAATTCAACTTTAGTTGCTTATTTTTATGTTAGCGCGACTGCACCTTTATGCGTCAACACAAATCAAGTACATTCATTTATAACTTAGTACATATATTAATTTGAGGTGATCCTTATACTCACCCAACACTATGTTGTGATGATTTGCCGGTCAATACCAATTCCTTCTTTTGCTCTAGATTTATTGTCCTTCTAGTTCTCTGAATCCGCCACTATGCTTGTGAATCATATCTAACCAAACATCACTTGTACAAGTTGAAATATACTCACATACCTTATAGAAAACTATAATTGTAGTATTTGTTATGATTGTTCCATCAAGGTTTAACCATATATATTTCAACTCGTAAAAAAAAAAAGGTTTAACCATATATTGTTTGTTCAAATAGTTAAAAAATAACCACATTGAATATTTTTCTTATGTAAAATAATATCCACCTATATATGCATAGCGGCTTAGCCACGGACATACATGCTTGCCTCCTATTTCAAATACTCCCCCAGTTCAGGAATATAAGACATTTTAGCTTTGCATCCATATTGAAAGCAATTATTGTTTCTCACGAGTCTAATGCTATACTGTCACAAACGGTTGGTAAACAAATAGTAGCAGCCTAGGAGGTGGTCATCTAAATGGAACCGGGAATAAACAGACACGACGCCTTGTAATTGCTTAATATGTGGGGCGGGGCTGCAGTCTTGGATCTCCATGTTGAATACTTCACCCGTGTCGATAAAATAAATGGAATCCTCCTCTACTTCTCCACCTACGGAAAAAGATTTGTTGAAGCGTTTGCTGATGAAAAGTGCATGGCCGTCTAGCCCACTCGACACTGGCTCCCACGTTCTTGTGCTCGTTTTGGCCTCGAAAACCTCCACCCGACGAGTGAAACGGGTAACATGAATCGTCCGTTGCATTTGGCGCCTGACCATAAGCAACTTCCCATGTGACGCGACCAAGTACCAGATGGTGGCAATGAGATCTTAGTATGGCTCCTCGTCATCCAGGTCAAAGCGCATGCCATCATGAGAGTTGAGTTCTTCAACGTCATGCTCGTCCTCCTCTTCGCTAGGTGCCTCATCATTATCCTCATCACATGTCGTCTCGTAGCCATCATCGGAAAGAGTATCTTCCACGTAGTCCGCATCCTTGTCATCATCATCGAGCACACCGGCATGGTTCGGAACATCATCAAAATGATCATCACAAAAGTGATTGATGATACACTCAATCTTCGTAACGGTGGGTGCACATGGGTTGAGAGAAAGGTAGACGAGATCTTCACCCTGGGTGATCCCGTATAGTTTGTCTTCAAGGAACGCAATGTCGATGATACGAGTCAACATGGTTGTCCGTGCCTCGGGAAACCACCCACCCTTCCCCGGTTGGACCAAGATGATGGGGTAATTACAGTTGTTGGTCCTAACGGCGAGAGTTATTAGCATAAAACTACCACATTTCGGCTAAATGTTCAAATAACCACCACTTTACAAAAAAATCGCAAGAACCACCACTTTTCGGCAGATTTTTTGCAATTGACGCTAAAACCCAATTTGCGGTCGATTGACAGCGTTTCTGACAGGGAGCCCACCAGGATGATGACGTGGAAAGTGGTAGATGGATCCTGGCGATGGTCGTTGCATGCCGTTAACGACTGTGTGGGGCCCACACCAACGCCGTGTCTGAAAGAGGGGGAAACAACCAGTTAGGTTTTAGTTTCCCTCCTTCCACACGCGATCCCGCTCCCGGTGGAAAATGGCGGTGGCTACTTCCGGTGGCGACCTAGACGGTGGCGTCGGTTTCAGCACAGGCGGCGGTGGATCAAGCGGCAGCAACATCGATTCACCCACAGGCGGGGACAGTGCCCCTCTATCCTTGCCGCCGTCGTTCACCCGAGGTGCAGCACAATCGCCGGAGCGCTCCACTGGACCCGCCGCCGCTCTTGCTCGAGCGGTTCTGGCTTCACCTGCAAAGAGTATCTACCGTTGGGGGTCCTGCTTGGGCGGCATCGAGTAAGCTCTCACCTCACTTCTCTCTCACAATCTTGCTCTATCTAGTTTGAACCTTGGATTAGTTAAGGATTGCATTGGCTAGTTAGGGTTTGAATCTAGGACAGTTAGGTTTTGAATCTTGGATAGGTGGATAGTATGAACTAAATCTTAACTGAATCTTGTGTTAACTGTATATTATGTTGCTGAATCTTGGATAGTGGATAGTATGTTGCTGAATCTTGTGTTAACTAAATCTTGTGTTAACTGAACAAATAAGGAAGCTATAAGTAATGCAACTATGAATCTCATGGAGAGTTTGATCCTGGATCAGGATGAACGCTGGCGGCATGCTTAACACATGCAAGTCGAACGTTAACTGAAGCTTAACTGGATCTTAACTGAAGCTTAACTGAATCTTGTGTTAACTGAATGTTAACTGAAGCTTAACTGAATCGTAACTGAATCTTGTATAATTTGTATGTATCATCTTAGATAGTATGAAATGATGCAGTGATAGTAGATATAATTAGTTGGATTGTTTCCTATCAATTAAATAGGAGTATGAACTGATGGATTGATAGTACATATAATCATTACTTGTTGTACTATGCAGTTTGGATGATGATATTTGGGATATTAGATTTAATTTCCCTGGTGAAGACAATCTAGAGAGAACCTTGTATAGTGCAGACATCACATATATGAATTTGTTGGCCCTTATTGAAGAGTTTGGTTATAATGTTAATGACGCCATGTACTACATCAAAGAAAGGGTTGGAGGGATTGGAGGCTGTTACCAACATGACAAAGGTTATTAAGATGAAAGGACTTTTTGAGAATGAGAAGGTTCTTAACTTGATAGTGATCACACACACAATTCAGATGTGCTACCTGGACTGAATAAAGAAGAAACTGAGGCTGACATCCCATCACAAGACCCATTGATACTAAGGGTGGACAGATATGGAGTGTCATATATTAGTGAGGAGGAGAATGTATATGCAGTTGCTATGGATATGTCAGATTGCCTCTATATAGGAACACAACGGAGCAATTTTGGGCTGGGCAAACTAGCTGATCATGACAAGGCTGTTGATGAAGTGGATTCTGATGATGAATGGATGCATGAGCCGCAGCATGATTACAAAGCTGATCATGACAAGATTGTTGCATCAGCGCTAGAGTACATAAAGGAATTGAAGAGGAAGAGACAAGGTGGACAGGATGGGCACAATAACAAGAAGAGAGGAGAATCTCTTGTACACTTTGAAGGGGAAACTGATGTGGAAGAGTTGTATGAGGAAGAAGAAGAGGAGGAGGAAGAGAGTGAACCAGAGGATGTAGATGAAGAGGAGTTTATTTCTGAGAAGGATAAGAAGGGGAAAGGCCCCACATCAAGCAGATCACATTATCAAGAAGAGGTAGCTGATGACTACTATTTCATACCTTCAGGTGATGATGACAGTAGCCCAGATGATTTGTCTGACAGTGTTGATGATGGTTTTGTGCCAAAGTGGGTGTTGCCTAGTGGGCAGAAGAGGAGGGTGAAGAAACTAAAGAAGAGGGTCTGGTATGATGAGTCTAGGGCTGATGCACACCAGCAGTTTGCCCTGAAATTGTGCTTCACAGATGTCTACCAATTTAGTATAGCTCTTAGGAACTATCACATTGCTCGGCTTAGAAACTATGGTTACCACAGAAACCACCCTGACAGAATCATTGTCAATTGTACTAAATATGGACTGAAATTAGGATGCCCATTCTTTTCGTCTGCCTCCATCATTAAGAATGAGAAGACATTCTGCATAAGAAAGTTGAACCCTTTGCACACTTGCATCCCTCATGGAGAGAGGACCAAGGTCACTATAGATTGGCTGGCAGTTCAGTTTGAGCAAGCAATTAGAATAGATCCAGGTACAATTGTTGACACACTCATTGATAATGCAAAGATAAATTTTGGAGTGAATGTGCCAAGGAGCATGGCTTACAGGGCAAGGCAAAAGGCCTTTAGTGTTGTCATAGGTGATCAGAAGAAGCAGTACACAAGGTTGAGATATTACCTGCAAGCTATCTTGGACACAAATCCTGGCAGCAGATGTATTGTTACAACCAAAGAATTGTTGGAGCATCCTAGTGCAAATCCCAGGTTCCATGGATTGTTTATCTGTCTAGATGCTTCTAGACAAGGTTTTCTTGATGGATGCAGGCCTTTCATAGGTTAGTTCATGTGTTTCTTTGTAGTCAAGATGTGCATTATGTTGCTAGTCTTTGGTCATGTTTCATCTTACACATGCTTTTATGTAATTAATTTAGGTCTGGATGGATGCTTCATTAAACTAACAACTGGGCAACAAATTTTGGCTGCCACTGGGAGAGATGGGAACAACAATATATTTCCCTTAGCATTTGGTGCAGTGGACAAAGAGGATACTGCTAGCTGGCTATGGTTTCTTACCCAGCTCAAATATTGCATAGGAACATCAGGGAAATTTGGGAATTACACCATCATATCTGACAGGCAAAAGGTGAGTTTGTTTTTCCATGTATTTATGTGTTTTCCCCATTCAGCTTGTGTTTGTTTTCTAACAACAAGGCTGGATTTCAGGGTTTGCTCAAGGCTGTTTCCCATGTTTTCCCCAATTCTCCTCAAAGGTTTTGTCTTATGCATATTTATGCCAACTTCAAATCAGCTAGATTTAATGGGGAAGAGCATAGGAAGTTGATTTTCCAAGCTAGCTACTCATTGACCAAGACTGGATTTGATGCAACAATGGAGGATATTCAGAGGGGTTGTGAGCCTGCCTATAATTGTCTTATGCAAATACTCGTGGAAGCTTGGGCCAGATATGCATTTGACACCAACTGCAAGACAGACCTCACTATCAATAATCTAAGTGAGGTTTTCAAAAAGATGATACTTGATGTTAGGGGCAAGCCTATTCAGTCCATGATCAAGGGAATCATTGACAAGTTGATGGTCAAGTATAGTGCAAAAAGGGAGAAGGCAGAGCTTACAAGATGGGAAATCACACCTTTCTACTCAGAGAAATTAGAAACAGCTAAAAAGTTCTCAAGAACATGCAGTCCTAAAAATGCTGCTATTGGTCTGTGGCAGGTTGGCACAAGTGGGCCTGGAGTGCATGCTGTTGATCTTAGAGTAAAGACCTGTGGTTGCAGATATTGGGATGTGACAGGAATTCCCTGCAATCATGCAATTTCTGTCATTATGAAGCTTAAACAGTTTCTAGAGGGTTATGTGCATGCCTTTTTCAAGAAACCCATGTATAAGGAAGCTTACAAAAATATTATCTATCCAATCCATGGATCTGATGCTTTCCAAAGACACCTTACCCAGACATAGACCCTCCAGTTTTTAGAGAAAAGCCTGGCAGAAAGCAAACTAAGAGGATGAAAGGTGCATTTGAGGTACCTGCACCTAGAGATACTTCTAGGATGACCACCATCACATGTAGTAACTGTAATAAGCTGGGTCATAGGTACACATCTTGTCCTATTCAGCTTAGGCCTAAGCTAGCTGTAAGGAAAGCATAACAGAAGGTTGTCTTATATTGCAATACTCTTTCATGTACTACTGTGCCTTCTCATATTGCAATACTCATATTTATTTGTGTTTGTAGGCCAATAAGAGGACAAACACAGATGACTGCTCTACATCACAGAGCACTGATGTGCCTTCTCCAAGGGCAGCACCAACACCAAGAGCTCCAAGGGCGGCACCAACACCTCCAACTCCAAGGGCAGCACCAACACCTCTAGCTCTAAGGGCAAGACATGCCTTCTCAGCTCCAAGGGCCACTCATTCATCGGCTGTAATCCCTAGAACCAGTGGCAGAGAACCAAAGCTCACAAACAAGATGAAGGGCTACCTCAATGCTGGGAAGCACACCAGCTACAAGGGGTACAATAAAAAGACTAAGGCCAACAACTCTAGCTCCAAGGAGTGAATATGTTTCTATGTATGAAACTATCTATGCTATGTTCTTGTGTGTTTGAAACTATCTCTACTATGCAAAACTATGTTTCTGCCCAAGACTATGTTGATGATTGGAACCAACTTAGAGTTTGAGACTATGATCTTGTGTAAAACTATGTTTCTGTGCAAAACTATGTTCCTGTGGAATCTATGTTGTACCTTTTTACTATGATGCATTGTAAGACTATTCTTTTAAATGATTACAAAGGTTGTCGAGAACCCTCGACAACCCTAACCAACTACTATATAAATGGTTACAAAGGTTGTCGAGGGTTCTCGACAAACCTAAACCACTACTCTAATAATGATCACAAAGGTTGTCGAGAACCCTCGACAACCCTAACCAACTACTATATAAATGGTTACAAAGGTTTTCGAGGGTTCTTGACAAACCTAAACCACTACTCTAATAATGATCATAAAGGTTGTCGATAACCCTCGACAACCCTAACGAACTACTATATAAATGGTTACAAAGGTTGTCGAGGGTTCTCGACAAACCTAAACCACTACTGTAATAATGATCACAAAGGTTGTCGAGAACCCTCGACAACCCTAACCAACTACTATATAAATGGTTACAAAGGTTGTAGAGGATTCTCGACAAACCTAAACCACTACTCTAATAATGATCACAAAGGTTGTCGAGAACCCTCGACAACCCTAACAAACTACTATATAAATGGTTACAAAGGAACACATTTGAAATAACAAAGGGATTTAATTTCAAATAACAATATATAAAGGGAGAGCATTTCTAATAACAATAACACAGAAGGTTTTAACATAGATAGATCCATTAAACTAACAAGGTTCCATCACAATTAGTTCAACACTAAATTCAACAACACATACATCACTAGTAGTTTAGCACTGCTTCCAACAACAAATCTACCATAGTAGTTTAGCATTATGTCAACACATTAACTCAACTCACTCATCATCACAAATTGCCTTAATCTTCTTCACCTTCTGCTGGAGACTGTCCTTGGCATTGAAGAGGTCAAAAAGCATATACTCTAGCTTATTTTTCTCATCCTTGAGGGCCATCTTCTCATCTTCACATTTTTGCATCTTGGCCTTCATTACATCGGCTCGAGTTTTCAGTATCTCTTTGAGCTCAGCCACTGTATTCTTCAAGACCTGAACTTCATTCTTGAGAGCAGCTGTGTGCTCCTCCTTCTTCTACTCAGCCACACACTCTTTCCTTTCTTCCTTGAACTTCTGATAATTATTCAGAAGCACCTTCCTCTGAGTTTCATCCATGAACTTCTTCACATCGTCTAATAGAGAATCATGTTTCTTCTGTAACTTCTGCTTATCCTCCGATAGTTGCTTCACCAAAATGGCTTGCTCACACCTGTCATTGATTCTACCATCATGGGCTTTATTGTACATGCCCCAAAGCCTTGTTAAAGACCTCTGCATAGTTTCTGTTCACTCTTCATTATCAATCCATGAGTGGAATCCACAGTTCATGACTTGCTACAATGCACAATCCAATAAAAAATATAAGCTACTGCTAAAGCACTGTCAAAACAAGACACATCAAAGAGTAGAAAACCATTGCTAAAGTATAACTTTTGTTGTTGAAAACCATTGCTAAAAGCAACTATGCTAAACCACTAGAGTAATGTGCTTCTAATACATCACTGCAGCTTGTCACACTAAGATAAAAATACAGGAAATAATCACAGTTAATAAGTATAACTTAAAACAATGCACAAAATAAGATAGGCAATACTAAAAAACTTACATTTCCAACTTGGCACATGTAAAATCTACGGTCGGTGTTAGTGCCCTCAAAGGCGACGCATTTATGCGGCACCAGCCCATGCAAACGGCATACTTCTGGAGAATCCAATGTCACACCATGGAATTCGGGATCCTCACAGGTATCTAGGGCATAGTCCATGTCCACAAATTCCTAAATTATAGATATAACTGGTTTAATCGATCTAAATCGACGAGGAACCCTAAAATCCCAAATCACCGGATCTAGCCCGAACCCTAGAAATTTGGAAAGTTACCCCAAGGAGGGAGTGGCTCGACGAGTCACTGTCGTCCCAGCTGGGCATGGCGACAACGAACGGTGGGCTGCTTCCACAGACGCCCCGACGACGGTACCTGTGTGGCGGCGGCGTAGGGCGGGGGCGGGGGCGCAAGAGCGAGCTAGGGCGGGCAGGGCGAACTGGCAAACTAGTCCACTCGAACCCTCTTTCAGACACGACGTTGGTGTGGGCCCCACACAGCCGTTAACGGCATGCAACAGCCGTCGCCAGGAGCCGTCTACCACTTGCCACGTTATCATCCTGGTGCCCCCCCCCCCCCTGTCAGAAACGTTGTCAATCGATCGCAAATTGGGTTTTAGCGTGAATTGCAAAAAATCTGCCGAAAAGTGATGGTTTTTTACGATTTTTTTGTAAGGTGGTGGTTATTCGAACATTCAGCCAAAAATGCTGAAATGTGGTAGTTTTATGCTATTGACTCTAACGGGGATGAGACCAAAAGGGGGCGACTTGATGAGAGCCTTGGGAACCTCAAACGACTCGGAAAGAACATTGCCGATGACTGCGTCCAACTCCGGCAGCGACACGTTTGCCTTGGAGAAAAAATTGCGCAAAGAGTAGGTATGAGTAGTACTACTACGTGCGGTGAAGTCGTCCATTGCAAGCCAGCCGTCCGTAGTACCGATACAACGGTCGTTCTCGGAGAAGAAGACGACGTTGGGGATGGTGCTTCCAGAGCGCATCAATAGTTTATCTGGGAGTACGATCCACGGTACCCGGAGGACCGAGCGCCAAGAACGGCACACGGCTCGGAAACGAGCGCAATCGGCCGGCAAAGTGAGGCCGGGGACGACGAGGCGCAGGAGATCATGCGGGAGCTCCGGCCAGGACGATGGAGTCGACGGCATTGAGCTATGTATGTACTGGAGCTAGAGCTAGCTAGGAGTACCACCGAATCAACCTGTGCACCGGATGGGAAGGACAAATATATATATCGTTGGTCGGGTTGAGTCCGAAGCTGACCTTGTCGGAGACGAATATTGGACTGCGTTCCGGATACGTCTCGATCGGTGCTGGTGCTGAATCGTGTAACGGATTATATTGGCCTTTGGGTTGGATCCGTCCGAAGTGGAAAGCGAGATCGAGTTCATATTTTTCAGCACGTACGGCACGGGATCCATGAAGTTGGAAGCGGAAAGCGACTTCCCGGATTGGTATCCGCTCCGTGTACGTACATATATAGTCGAAGCTGTGCACGTGTGGCGGCTGTGCGCTGTGAAGAGATGCATCCGTCCAGGAGCGTAGCATGTGCTTGCAAAGACATGTACTTCCTCGGTTTGGAAATATAAGATGTTTTAGGTTAGCGAAGCAAATGTATCTAGATATTTTTTAGTGTATAGGTTTAAATAAATCTAAACACTAAAAGGTGTCTAGATACATTTCTTTTATAAACCTAAAACATTTTATATTTCTAAACGGAAGGAGTACAGTGCTAAGGAAAATATGTCTTCTCTTAACTCTTTACATTTTTTAGAGAAGAGACACAATATATAACTTATACAATACATTATCTTTTATTGCTATCTCTAGCAACTAATGAGAATTAACTATTTTTAGTAAAAATTGGTTGGCTAAGGAAAGACATATGGTACGATAGAGAAAATAGTCTTCTCTTATTTCTAAGAGACCATCTCTTAGTTAAGGACAGACAACCTTCTCTTTCTTGTTTTTCCCTCCTTCAACTAAGCAAAAATCTAATGTGACAAACATAAGAGAAGGTTGATATCATATTGTACATGCACTTACACTTTCTAAAATTTGACTATGACCAAAACTGATAAGCCTCTCCTAATAGGGAGCGAGGAAGTATGTTGTTGTTGGTGTCACTGGACGCCATTTGTACAGCTGGATTGTGTTGCTCGAGCAACATTAATTTTGTTGCTTAAAAGTTAAAGTAACATTGGGTACATGTACGCCAACACACACCCACTTCTTATAGAGATATTTGGTGTAATAACAATTAGAAAAAAAATATGTATACATTGTATTACAAAAGTTGTAATGACATGTAAAGTCTGAGGTTAATATGTTTTGCCATTTAAGAGAAACAATAAAGATAAATTTTAAAGCATTTTACAACTACATATGTTTGCTTACCACTTGTTATTTTTGTATAGGTCACCATGCTATAAGCTTTCTCTTTGACTCACTTGTTATTTTTTGTGGCGTAGTATTGTACCAGACCCATGATTTTTCCTACTCCCTCTGGTCCATAATAAACGTCGCTGCTTTTTCAGAAAACAATTGTTCCTCTCACCTAGTTATAAATTGTTACAATGGTTGCCAAACAAGTAGTATACTATGATGGGATCACTAAAAAGAACCCGGAAGGAACAAGCACGTCGCACGACGGTGCGTATATACGTTCGGCGGGGTAATGGTCTTGGATATTGTATTAAACACTTCAACGGCCGAGTCGAAAAAATAAATAGAGTCTTTCTTCACGTCTCCACTTGCAAAAACGGATTTGCTAAAGACTTTACTAAGGAAAAGTGTCTGCCCGTCAAGCCCACCCGACACAGGCAGCCATGTTCCAATGCTTGTGTCTGCCTCAAAAACCTCCACTTTAAAAGTGTAATATGTGTTAGACGGCGTCAATTGGCGTCTCACCATAAGCAACTTCCCGCGTGATTCGACCAAGTACCATATTGTCGCAATGCTATCTTTATTGGGTTCCCCGTGACCGAGTTCTTCAACGCGCACACCATCAGCATATATGTAGTCACCTCTCCCCTTTCTGGATTCTTCCAATGCACGCTCATGACCACCAACCGGGCGCTCGACGACGAGCTCAATGTTGGTAACGGTGGGTACGCCGCCGCTATCAATTACGATAGAGAAGGAGACGAGTTCCTCGGCTTGTGTGATACCATAGAGTTTGTCTTGGAGAAACGCGACGTCGATGATACGAGACAGCAAAGCTGTTTTTGGCTTAGGAGGTAGCCACACACCCTTCCCTGGCTGGACTAGGATGATCGGATGCTTGTAGGTGTTGGTCATAACAGCGACAAGACCGGTAGGGGGCGACCTCATGAGCACCTTGCGAACCTCAAACGGCCTCGTGACATTGCCGATGATCTCGTCCAGCTCGGGGAGCGACATGGTTGTCCCGGAGAAATAATTGTGTAGAAAGTAGGAGCGAGTACTCGTGCGAGTGTTGGGCGAGTCGATGGCGAGCCAGCTGTCGGTAGCGCCGATGCATCGTTTGTTGTCGGGAAAAGGGAAATCTTGACGAAAACCGTCTTGTGAACGCATCAAGAGTCCGTCTGGGGTCACGATCCATGGTAGCCGGCGAGGAGAGGTCACCGACCGCCACGAACGGCACACGGCGCGGAAACGAGCGCAGTCGGCCGGCAAGGTTAGGCCGGCGATAAGGAGACACAGCAGGTCTTGCGGGAGATCGGACCATGACGAAATCGACGCCATCGATTGATGCTGCTGAATCGTGTACACCGGCACAACAGATACTGTATATTAATTGGCCACGCCGCGCTTTGGGTTGGGTTTGGGACTTGGGTCCGAAGCGGAAAGCGAGTTCCCGGATCCTGATTGGTCTACGTTCCGTGTACGTGGCCTACGCGGGGTGGTTCCTGGTCACCAACCTTCGGGGCCAAGCGGTTAGCCAACAGCTTACAAAGGATCTTCGACATGTTTTTCTTTTTTTGACAGAAGATCTTCGACATGTTGTGCATTGAACTGACAGGGCGGTAATCTGAAGAATTTGAATGAACTTTTTTTTTTGGCAGCAGTACTCCCTCCGTTCCAATTTATGTTGCATATAAGGTTTTGTTAAAGTCAAAATTTACATTATTTGACCAAGTAGATTGATATAAATTGGAAAAAGTCCATTATGAACCTTAAACTCGTAGAGGTGCGCTCATTTAAACCCCCAAGTCTAATTCCCTGTCGTTCGAACCCTGATAACACAAATCCCAATCTAAAACGAACCCTGAGACGGTTTGCCTCCTGAGCTCCACCACCTCTGAATCTTCTCCACTGTCTTCACTATGTGCAACATACTCAACTTCAAGTCTCTGAATCAGACCCTGAGCTGTCAGTTGCTCCATCTTCTTGAGTTGGCATTTCCTGAAATTGGACATCTTCATCATCTGCAAGATTAGCTTCATCTGAATAAACATTAACTGCCGTTTCTCTTTCCCTTGCAATGCTAGCCTTCTTCTTCTTCACTGGGCTCTTAATGATTTGGGTGATCACTCCATCATCATCAGGAACTAGAACATATGTATCTAATTCAGCAGGTTCAGCAGCTTCGATGACAACATCTGGTGGATCATCTTCGCTCAACTCAAAGATTTCATTCTCAAAATCACTGCCACTACTGCTCTCAGCAGTGTCTTCCTTCCCATGGTACTCAATATACACATCAGCAACTCCACCAACAGATATGTAATCAACCATTCTAACACACCAACTGTCATCAACCATACAGACTAAACCATCCACTAATTCTTCTCTAGGAATAAGAAAATAGAACTTCATAGATTCCTTCAGAGGTAAATGATCTTTAGCAAATCCTTTTACTTCCTGGAGAGAAAGCATGTCCCTCTCAATCTCTAACATTGCTTCATCCCCTCCTACATAATCCAGATCAGGACATATTCGGATGAACTCCCCACCGTAGTGAAATCTGACATTCAGTATCTCAGATGGATCCATGTTTTTCACTGCTAAAAGTACCGACTTTGAATCGACTAGAGGGGGTGAATAGGCGACTACCAATTTTAATTTGTTTCACACTTTTAGGCTTAACGAGAAGGAAAGTTATCTAGATGTGCAACTAGGTGAACAACCTATATGCAAGAAAACTTACAAAAACAACAAGAACGGTAAAGGACAAGAATTAAAGGAAGGGAACGAAGTAACCGGAGCAGGGACATGGAGATGTAATTCTCGTAGTTCAGCCCAAAGGAGCTACGTCTATGTTGGAGAGGTGTCGGGGCCACACAAGGTCACCCGAGCGCCACAAAGGCATCACCTTCTTCTCCGGTGAGCTCCCCCACAAAGGAGGCCTCACAATCCACTAACCAGTGACCTTGAAGGCGCCAACCGAAACCTTTACAACAAGGTTGAGGGGGAAGCTCCACAACTCAATTGGAGGCCCTCAACGACACCACAGAGCTTTACAACACAAGCCCTTAGCTCCGAGGATGCCCTACACCGTCTAGGGTTTCAAGAAACCCAAGAGCAACAAGATCCACAAAGGATAGGTGGGGGAAATCAAATCTTCTTTGGTGGAAGTGTAGATCTAGGTCACCTCCCTCACCTCTCAAAATATCAAGAGATTTGAGTGTCTAGGGAGAGAGATCTAGTGAGGTGAAGCTCAAGCATTATTGGAGGAGAGAGAAAATATTCGAGTTGGGTGGGAGGAAGAAGGAGGGTGCCTTAAGTAGGCTCCCTCCGCGCTGAACCGTTACAGCCTCCGCAACCTCACCGGAGCCGGAAGTTTCACCCAGCAAGGCTCCAACTGTCATCAGTCCATTGACGCCTGTGGCATCCCGCAAAACCACTACTAGAAAATCGCGTTGAATTTGTGCATTGCATCGTCATCATCATGCATTGTTTGCATAAAACTATTTTTTGCAAAGCCCGATTTGTTTCCAAACGCCTCGTCTTTATTCAAACGCCAAAAATCCGGGTCGCCGGAATATTTTGTTTTGCCCGGTATCGGTTTGCAAAAGCCTTGTTTGAAATAAATAAAAATATTTATTATTTTAGCGGCCGAGCGGGCCGATTGACCCGCGACGCCCGTAAATTAAAACGGTCCAACTACACCCGCCTTCCAAATCCTAAACCTACCCATCTTTCTACCCACACACCCCTTTGGCCACATCATCCCACCCAACCATTGTCGCCACCTCACCCTCTTCCTCACCCTCCAATCGACGTTGACACATCACCCTCACCCTCCTCTCTCACCCCTCTCACCAGACCCACCCTCACAGCACTCACGCACTACACGCATGCGCCAACACACCACGCCACCCCCTCAACCACCTGGACCCACCACTGGCAGGCCCACCACCCAGTTCCCACGCCTCCTCCCTCCTCTGGATTCTTCTTCCTCCCGCCGCATCCTCCCTTGCCCAGCCATGCTCCTCCTCCTCCTCCCTCGCCCCCATCGCTTGCCCGGCGACGACCTCGCCAAGCGGCAGACTCCCTCCGCCTCCACGCAGCCTCCGTGACCGCCGGCCCGCCATCCCTCCCTCCAGCGCCCGCTCCCGAGCTCCTCGGCCTCGTCTCGTCACCACCTCGGCCGCCTCCCAGCTCCGCTTCGTTCCCAGGCCTCGCCAGAGCCTCCCAGCCGTCTCCTCCATGGCTGCCTCCTCGCTGCACGCCCGCCACCGCCCACTGCCTGGCCCGCTCCTCCCGCCGCCTGGCGTCGCTGCCAGCCTGCGCCGCACCCTTCCGACCCGTCGCGCCGTACCAGCGCCTCCGCGGCCTCGCGTCCTCGCTGAGAGCCTCCTCCGCCCTCTCGGCACCTGCGGACCCGCTGCCAGCGTGGGCCTCGCCTCGTCTGCCTCCTCCCGCCGCGTCGCCTGCGCTCCCTTGGCCGGGCGCTTCCCGCCACGGCGTCCTCCTCCGTCCGGCGCAGCTCCCAGACTCACCCGCTCGGCTCCGTCGCCCGTCCTGGTCACTGTCCGTCCTCTGCCTCGCCGTGGGCCCCTCCTCCGTCGCCCCTTCGCCGAGACCAGTACCGCGTCGACCCCATCCTCGACGTCCTCTGTGAGTCTCATCGCCGTGGTCGCGTCGCGTCCTCGTTTTTTGAACCTGCACCGTCGGTGTCCTGTCGGTGGCATGCTGTGACTACTCAGCTGAAGACAAAGACCAAGTTATCCTAGTGTTGGTTTCATGCATGTGCTGTTAGAGATCTCGGAGCTACTCGTGTTGTTGGCATGTGTGTGTGTTGCGGAAGAATCTCGAACCTGATGGTCGAAGACACGGAACGCTGGGGCCCCCACCTCGGGTCCACAAGATCTGCCACGCGGAACCGAAGACCGCAGAACGCCAAGCTCTCCCGCAGGACCCCGAAGACCGGAATCGACATGCCATGTTCTCCCTCCCGGACGCCATGATCTTTGTCACGAACGCGGAGAAACCCTCGGACGCCAAGATCTTCTCGAACCCCGGAAACATCCCCTGAACGCCAAGGTCTACCTCCCGGAACCGAAGACCGCGATGACGTAGCACCCAGATCCCCATCGGATAAGAACGACACCGACCCGGAAGATCCGATGCCCCGACGCCGAACCAAGTCCTGCTTCCGGAGCGTCAAGATCTACTCTGTTACCCGAGAACGTTCCGTCGAACCCCGAACCCCAGATCCGAACCCTGAGACCGGATCCCGAACCCCGGAACCCCAAGATCGTCGAGACCCCTAATGTGTGACCCTTATCCGAACCCCTTATTTTTATAAATGCTAAACATAAAACCTGTTGCACATTAAATTGTCATACTTGCATGCATCTTGTCATGTGGTTTGGGGGCCTTATGCCGATTCACCTGATAATTAAATATGGGGCCCATATGCGGGCAAATCTAGCCTTATATTGGCCTCATTTAAATATGTGTAGCGAACCGGTGATATCTTTTGTCTTGATTATGCAACATTTAATTTGCGGGGTAGATAAATAACATGAACCACCTAACTAATTGTCGGGACCCCGGTTCCGCTTAATATTGACCTAATTGCATCGCACCTTGCCATGCCATGCATCATACATGCATCATGCCGATCTTCTGCCGTTGTATTAAATAGTGCATCCGGTGTTTATTCTAGTGTTTTGCTTCTTCGCGGATAAGGCCGTTGAGTTGATGTGAGCTTCGCCCCGATCTTCGGTTGAACCTTCGACAATGTTTTCAGGCGAGCACCTCCCCCTTTCTACCTATCTTACTTTTATAGTGTTTTACTCCTTCCTGTTGATCTATTGCTATCTGTGTTGCGATGCTCTAGTTTCCGTACCCGTGATATTCCTTGCAGCCCTATATTGCCTTGTACACATCCTATTACCTGTTGTTTGTTAGATAGTTGGACTTGCGCGTCGTAGTCGCTTGCTCAAGTGTCGCGTAAATCGATTGCCACGATTGTTGATGTAATGCCGCATGTTGGATGTTGAAGTTGATCATAGCTTTACTTACCGTTCACTTTAATTTCTGTTTAACAACTAAAATTGAAATAAGCAGATGCATCGGTGGGTGATAGATAATATTTGGTTTCCGAACGCCCACTTGTGTCCCGTAAGACCCCGAGTACTTGATACCTGTTCCTTGATTTATCGCGCTATCCACATCCGGGAGGTATATGGGACCCCCGAGCGAGCTTGATTCATCTTATTTCTTGGGGCCACAAACTAGTTTGAGGTTTTATTTACGATCTGTACTTATGCCATGCTACTTATGTATTTAAATTGCGAGGAGCACACTTTGCATCTGTTAGGATCGGGACACGTTTACGCTGTATCGACAAGCCCAGCCACACTTTCGGGTTCCCGATCGTTTACCGTCCACCCAAACCGTGAGGCCGTCTCGAGTCGGCTAGCTAGCTTCATGGAATCTACTTAAGGGTGGCCTCTAAATATTTCTGAATCCTGTGATTGTTCATCGTGAAAGCCTCGTTGGGTTTTGAGTTGGTTTTTCCGAGGTTGATCGAGCGTGTGTTGCTATTGGTGCACCCGCCGGGTAAAACTTTCTCAAAGCCGTGTCCATGGATATGGACGACTTGGAGCACGTTTCGATCATAGACAAGCATAACTAAAGTTTATTGCTATAAATTTGACTTTATAATGACTAGTAATCAGCTTCACTATAATGGAATGGCTAAATAATACTGCCCACAATTGCTTGTTTAGTTTGTCGCTTGCGACAATGGTATCTGACTAGTAATTATTGCAACTACAACGAAATGGCTGAATAAAAGTACCAACAACTACTGGGTTTTTGGGTTATCTCATGCTATCTGTATCTGATTAGTAATTGCTGCAACTATAACGGAATGGTTAACTAAAAGTGCCCACTGCTTAATTTATCAGGATGATTATCTAAACCTGACTAGTAATTGCTGCAACGATAACTGAATAAATGAAACTGCCAACTGTGTGAGTTCCTCGGTTGACTTCCTCGTTTGGTCTCGAGGGGGAAACGCCAGGATGGGTTTGTTTGATGATAGCATCAGGTTGGTTCCGGATAGGTCTTTCTTACCCCTCCCTGATTGACGCCAGTTGTATCGAGTCTCTATAGGTTGTTTAGTGCATCTTTGCCGCCGCTTGATCCACCATACCTATGTAGGCGAGGACCGCCGATTCTAGCCTCGCTGTGTCGGCCTCAAGATCGACGCTCCTTCTTTTTCCTTTGCCCTTTGTCGGCACCCCTTTTGTTTAAGCAGGTTTTGAGATCGACGTCGTTAGCAGGGTTACCCTTCCGGCTTGGCCTGGGCAGGGTTATGGACGCCATTGGTTATTCTTCAGGGCTCTTAGCCCCATTTGCATCTTGTCCGTAGTTGGACGCTCTATAGTTTTCAAGGTGATTTGAATCTTTGTATATTATATCTGTATTCTTGACTCATGGAGTCGCTGTTATATATATCTGTTCGGTGGGTCCCATCGAGGACTGTTGTGTAATGTTATTACTTCGTCTTCCACCCGCACGAAAGTGCCTGGTGGGCACCTTTGAATCGTTTCTATGCGGGTTTGGCGAATTTTGCTCAAACTTGCATAGATCCGATTCTGAGGGTGTTACAACGCCCGCTCCAAAAGCTTGACCGGAAGTTCCGGCGAAACTTCTGATGCAAGTTCTAGCCCAAGTTCCGTCAAATAGACTTCTTCAAACAGAAGGTTATTGGATTTTCAGCGGAACTTGGACGGAACTAGAGGCGGAACTTCTGGGTCGCGAAGCATGTCTGACCGGAAGTTACGGCGTCAGGGCAGAAGTTCCGCTCAGGGACTTCCTGGTAGGAGCAACGGAAATTCCTCACCGGAACTTCTGGTGCAACTTCAGGTGGAAGTTTCGGCAAATAGAGCATACCCAAACAGAAGGTTCTGGGAGCTCACCGGAAGTTCCAGCGGAAGTTGGACCGAAACAAAGCTCCAGATCATCCCACAGAAAAGTCCTGAGCGGAACTTCCGGCGCCTGGCCGGAAGTTCCGATCAGACAGAAACGGCTCCAGCTGAACAGAACCTCGCTTTCTCGCAGAAAAGTAGGATGGCTGTGGCGGTGCATATGGGGTTTGTGCAAGAACAAGTGATTTCCCACAGCCTTCCGGGATGGACCCCCTCTTGATAGTATGGCGACCTAAAGCAATAAAAAGAGAGAAACTAGAAAAACTAAAGGTCGCCGTCTTCACGAGATCCCAAAGAGATCATCCACCAAATCCATAGGAGTCATCAAAAGCATTTTTCCTAAAACTCGAGTACATGGTTAAACCACAAGTGGGATTGTCATCATCACCAAAATAGCATGGGAAAATATAGCCCTTTCAATCTCCCCCTTTTTGGTGTTTGATGACAATCCCAAAGATTTTCATAATGATGGAAGTAATCTTTGCAATTGATGGAATAAGCTCCCCCTATATGTGTGCAAGGTAGAGATAATGCTCTAAGGACAAGACTAGCACACATACAAGGAGGCTCCCCCTCCCAATTGCAAAGATAGCACAAATGCAAGGAATAGATAGTATAGAGATCATACTGTTGCACCAACCAACTGTGGTGGAGACAATAGAGGAAATATCAAGGGAGACTGAAGATGCTCCACCACCATATACAAATGCCCATAAGCCAATAACAATAATACCAGACACTAGGCATTAACCAAGCATAACATACCATACCACATAGTCTCAAACAAATAACATGGTCCATAAGCACACATAAGTTCACAAGCACATAGAGGTCCACAAGCACACAAATAAACTAGAGAGTTCGCGAGCTAGAAAAGATCAAAGACAAGAACGAGCTCGCGACTCAACCCATGCAAATCCCGTAGGCAACCTAATAGACATCTTTCTCCCCCTTTGGCATCGAGACACCAAAAAGGAATAAAAGATCACTCTAATCGCCCCAACCGTGAAAGGGAGGAGGAGAGGGCTCAGGGACCCGAGAATCCCACGCAGGCGGAGGACCGGTGACTTCCTCCTCGGACTCATCCTCAAACCAACGACAGTTGTCGCGAATCCAATCATCCCTGGGAGCGGTGACAGAGCTAGTGACAGGAGAGCAGGGAAGGTTGAGAGCAGTCATGATGGCCTTCTGGCGTTGAACACTATGTCGCTAATCGACATAAGACTGATACTCGTGGTTCTGGAGAAAGTAGAAAGTCTTCTTCACCTTTCCAAGCAGCTTCTTTGCCCAAGATGGTTGCCTCTGGAGAGAAGGATCACTAGCACTAGAGCCACCATGAGCAGAAGAGGGACCACCAGCTTCAACACAAGCCTTTTGGAGAGCTTCTTCCTTTTCTTCTTGGGAACGAGGCTTGTTGTGTTTGCTCACACGTAGCTTCTTCTCCTCATGAATGGTGATGTTGGCTTTAGAGAAACGCGTACCAGTCCCCTCAAGCCACTTGTGATTGATGAGAGTTTGAATATAGGGAGCATAGGGCAAGAGCGCTTGTCAATGATAGCCTGCCACATCTCGGTGTAGATGAAATGCATGACATCCATCTTCCTGTCAGAGTCACGGCGAAGGTAAGTCTGATGCATGAGATCAACCTGATAGGCATGAAACTGATCAAAGTTTCCAGCCTTGGGAGAGATGGTGTTCAAGTACACCCTGCGCATGATATCAAAAACTGGCTGCAAATGATTCACAAAACCAACAGTGCCCCAGCCTTCAATGTAAAGAGGCTCTAGGACCTCAGGATCAGCATCTTGGGTGGTATGAACACGCCAACCATTTGCCCCTTTGCCAGGCTGAATGGGATATCCAAGGAGCTCAGCAAACTCGGAGCATTGGGCAGTAAGCAGCACGCCATTAGTCATCCATTTCATAACACCTTCAGTAGAAGAGCTCATATTCAGGTGAAGAGTAGTGTAGAATTAAGCAATAGCACCTTCATCGAAGTTCTGACGGTGCTCCATGAGGGTAATCAGCCCAAACCTCCTGCAAATATCAAGAGCCTCGCCAAAATAAGCATGTTTTTCTTCCATGTGAGCCACATTGATATAGTTCTGAGGAGCAACAACAAACTTTGTCTTGGTAGCATAGATTTCAACAAAGATTTGTTCCTGACGGCAGTTGTGGAAGAGAGGATCCAAGCAGAGACGGTCACGAGGAATAAGGTAAGGATCCGCACGCGTGAATTCAGAGTAGGCCTTCTGATTCCACTTAGAGATCTTGGCCTTAGATTTGTCAGGCCCAACAGCAGTGGCCTTCTGAGAGGCAAGAACAGGCCTCTTTCCCTCAGCAGCAGCAGCAGACCTCTGACGGCTGGTCTGAGTGGATGGACGCACCACCTCAACATCATCTTCATCAATCTCGGGAGGAATATCAGAGGATGGTTGACGGAGATGCTTGCCTTTGCGGGAACCACCTTGCCCTGAGAAGAAAGCAAAAGAATAGGGAGGGAAGGTGGGGTAAGTGCACAAGTTCGGAAGAAGGTACAAAAGGAGATTGGAAAAATACGGCCAGGGAAAAAATTTACTGTCGCCAGAACTTCCGGTGTAAATGGTCCACCGGAAGTTCCGGTCATGGCTCACCGGATGTTCCTATGAGACCACGAACGGCGGTTCAAACAGCAAGATCCATAGATCTAGATCTACAAGGCACAAGTAAAAATTTCCAAAAATGTATTGGACCAATCTACTCTAACATGATGCCCTAGGCCTACCAAGATCTCCCAACATGTTCTATCCAAAGAACTAGCCTAGACAAGGTGAGCCCTAACTCAAGCAATGGTGAGAGAGCTAGATCTCCATTAATGGAGGGAGTTGAGGGCAAATATCGGAGTCCATGGCGGGATATCGAGGTGGGAAAGGTTCCGACGGAGCAAATCTGAGGAGGGGTGGCCGGAGACGAAGGGGTCGGAGCACCTTCGTGGAGAAGTCTTCGTCGGCGGCTGCTCCAAATAAAAGGTGGGTCTTGGGGAAAAGAGGAAGAAGATCCTGTTTTCCCTAGGTCCCACTTTATATAGGACAGAGAGCCTCAGCGGAAGTTCCGGTCAATGACCGGAAGTTCCGGGTCGACAGAACTGTCGGTCGTGAGTAGTTCAGGAACAACGTGCTAGGAAGTTCCGGCGGTGACGGAAGTTCCGGTGATGCCAGAAAATCTTCTCAGGATTGGAAGAAAACAAGGAAGAACTTGTGCAGGGAATAGAAAGGTCTTGAGGAAAGGAAAGGCTCAGGATAGAGAGCTCAAACTATGAAGAACCAAAGCCAACAAAAACCAAGAAAAACATAGAAAAAACCAAGCACACAAAGAAAAACAAGGCAAAAGACAAAAACGGGTCGGTGGCCGAGGCCACCTTATATAAGAGTAAATGGCTTGACACCGCGAAGATATATCTTGGGTTCATTACCAACACTCATCATGAAGCTCAAATGGTCTCCTTTAGATACTATAGAGTATGAAAACTTTAATGTGCGCATAATAGGGATAGTGTTTGTTCATGAGAGGAACTACACTCCCCCTAAATCCATGCCTACATCCAAACAAGATACACATTGAGACACGGGTAGGTGTGCAAGATACTCAAGCCACATTGCTAGAATCAATGATATTTAGCTCATGCCTTAACTCTCGGAACCTTGCTTCATCAAGAGGCTTCGTGAAAACATCTGCAAGATTTGCCATGGTGGGAACATACTCCAAAAAAATGTCTCCTCCCGAATGAAATGATGACGAATCTCAATGTGCTTAGTCCGGTTGTGTTGCACGGGGTTGTGAGCAATGGCAATGGCACTCTCATTATCACAAAGAAGGGGCACCTTGTCAAAAGATAGTCTGAGATCTTTCAAAGTTTGCTTCATATATAGCAGTAGAGCACAACAACTTACGGCGGAGATGTACTCAGCTTCGGAAGTGGATATAGACACAGTTTTGCTTCTTCGAGGACCAACACACCAAGGATCTTCCAAGAAACTGACAATCTCCAGAGGTTGACTTTATTCCCACTTTGTCACCAGCCCAATCCGAGTCCGTGTATCCAATAAGGTCAAAGCTGGCTCCCTTGGGGTACCACAACCCAACGTTTGGGGTATGAACCAAATATCAAAAGATTCTCTTGACCGCCACCAAGTGACTTTCTTTTGGTGCGGCTTGGAATCTTGCACACATACCCACACTCAACATAATATCCGGTCAGGATGCACAAAGATAGAGCAAAGAACCAATCATAGAGCGATAGAGTTTTTGATCCACATCCTTACCCTTGGGATCGAGATCAAGATTAACCTTAGTTGGCATGGGAGTCTTGGCACCTTTGACTTGATCAAACTTGAACTTCTTGAGCATGTCTTGGATGTATTTGGCTTGGTTGATGAAGGTCCCTTTCCTCAATTGCTTAACTTCAAACCCAAGGAAAAACTTCAACTCCCCCATCATGGACATCTCGAAATGATCGGTCATGAGCTTCGCAAAATCCTCATTAAAAGCTTTGTTAATAGACCCAACGATAATATCATCAACATAGATTTGGCATACGAACAAGTGGCCTCCAACTTTCTTAGTAAAAAGAGTGGTATCAATGAGGCCCACTTCGAAGCCACGTTCTAACAAGAGCTCTCTAAGGCAATCATACCACGCACGTGGGGCTTGTTTGAGGCCATAGAGTGCCTTATCGAGCTTGTAGACATGGTTCGAGAAAATTGGATCCTCAAAGCCCGAAGGTTGCTTGACGTATATCAACTCTTTCAAAGGACCATTAAGAAAGGCACTCTTAACATCCATTTGATGCAACTTGAAGTTATGATGAGTAGCAAAATCAAGAAGCATACAGATGGATTCAAGGCGAGCAACGGGGGCATAAGTCTCACCGTAGTAGATGCCCTCAACTTGTGAGTATCCTTGGGCAACTAACCTTGCCTTGTTGCGCACAACTATCCCATTCGCATCACACTTGTTCTTGAAAACCCTTGGTACCGATGATGTTTTGACAATCTTTGGGCCTCTCAACCAAGGTCCATACTTTGTTCCTTTTGAAGTTGTGAAGTTCTTCATTCATAGCGTCAAGCCAATCATCATCTTCAAGAGCCTCAAAGACTTTCTGTGGTTCCACAAGAGAGATAAAAGCATGGTGAGAGCTAAAGGAGGCTAGTTGCCTCCTAGTAGTGGAACCTTTATTGAAATCTCCATAAACATTAACAAGGATATGGCCATCGCGGACGAGCTTGGCGAGACGATAGGCTTGACGGCGAGCTTGTGCTTCAGTACGAGATTATTGAGCAACCGCTTGATCATCTCCACCATTGGAGTTCCCACCTTGACTATAGGCATGAACACGAGGGTCATCTTCATCAATTTCCACTTCGGGAGAGTCACCATTTGGAGTAGAGCCTTGAGAATCATTAGCTTGCCCTTTACCTTGCCGATCTTGATCTTGTGAAGAGCCTTGAGGAGGAGCCCCATCTTGGGGAGGTTGATGTTGTTGATGAGGACCTTGACCTTGGGAGGTGCCTTGAGTAGGGGCCCCATCTTGGGGAGGTTGATGTTGTTGATGAGGACCTTGACCTTCGGGGCTTGGAGAGTCATGTGCATGGGAAGATTCGGAAGAGCTTGAGGGATCTTGTGCCAAAATAGTAGGTCCTTGAGAAGCAAGATGGTCTTTTGAGAGTGAGGGCTCCACTTGAGTAGAGCTTGGTCCTTCTCCTTCGTCCACAAGGGGATCCTCAATGGGGAGGTGGAAACGTACACCCATTCTTCTTATGGCCTTAGGAGGAATTTCATCACTTGGATCACAAACACCATCTTGCCTAACAAGGGACTCATGATCTTCATCAAACTTCACATTGCTCGTCTCTTCAACTCTTCCATTGGATTTGTTGTAGACTCTATAAGCATGGGACTGATTTGAGTACCCAACAAAGATTCCTTCATGAGCCTTGGATTCAAACTTGGACAAACGAACTCCTTTCTTGAGAATATAGCACTTGCAACCAAACACTCGAAAGTAGCTAACATTTGGCTTTTTCCCGGTGAGAAGCTCATAGGGGGGTCTTGTTCTTTTTCTTGCGAAGATAGAGCCAGTTGGTTGCATGAAAAGCAGTGGAGATAGCCTTGGCCCGAAAGTTGTATGGAGACTTGAATTCAGCTAACATAGACCGAGCCGCATCCATCAAAGTGCGATTCTTCCTTTCGGCAACACCATTTTGTTGAGGGGTATAAGGAGTGGAGTATTGATGCTTGATTCCTTCATCACTAAGAAACTCATCCAAAGTGTAGTTCTTGAACTCGGTGACATTGTCACTACGAATGGAGAGAATGGTTGCATTGTGTTTACGTTGAACTTCATTGGCAAAATCTATGACGGTTTGTTGAGTCTCACTCTTGTACTTGAAGAAGAACACCCAAGTGTATATTGAGAAATCATCCACAATAACGAAACAATACTTCTTGCCTCCAAGACTATCATGAGAGGGAGGACCAAAAAGGTCCATATGCAAGATCTCCAAACATCTCTCCGTGGTGATTTAATTGAGCACTTTGTGAGGAGTTTCATGCATATTTCCTTAAATACAAGCCCTACAAGCACGATCTTTGGCAAAAGAAACATCATTAAGTCCAAGGATGTGGCCCTCGGAGTAAAGTCTTTGCAAAGTTCTCATGTTAACATGGGCTAGGCGGCGATGCCACAACCAGCCCTTGTCGGCTTTAGCATAGAGACATAGAGCATGAGGAGTAGTGGTCCCCGAAAAGTCCACCACATACAAGTCATGCTCTATATACCCTACAAAAGCCACCTTGAGAGACTTGCTCCACATGAGGACCACGGATTGCTCATTAAAGAAAGAAGAGAGACCCATAATAGCAAGAGCACGAACAGAAAGTAAATTGTAACCAAGGGTTTTGATAAGCATGACATCAACCAATGATACATCCGGGGTTACCACCACTTTGCCAAAACCCAAAACCTGAGAGCTTGTTTTATCACCATAGGAGACCATTGTGTTGGCAATGTTTGGCCTTATCTCCATCATGATAGACTTGCTTCCGGTCATATGACTTGTGGCACCACTATCGAGCACCCATTTTGAACCACCGGAAGCATAGTCCTACAAGAAAATCAAGCTTTGATTTTAGGTACCCATTTTGCAATGTGTCCCCTTTTTTAGTAACAAGAGTCTTGGCACCCAAATGGCCCAATGATAATCATGTGTGTAAGAAGTTCCAACATATCTAGCATATACATGACCATCATAAGATTTGCAAAGAATATAAGAGGTATTGTTCTTTCCGGCAAAGTTGTCACTTTGCAAGATGGTTGGACCATAGAAGGTCCTTGAGTCATGCCCTTCTTATTATTCTTCTTCTTGTTCTTCCTATTCTTCTTCTTAGCCTTGGCAAGTTGATCCTTCAACACCTTGTTCTCCTCAACGAGATGCTCATGCTTGCAACAAGGGTTAGGAGTGCTAGACAAGTCTATAATTTGCACAGCTGAAGACTTAGCATGTTCACTAGTTAGTTGAGTTTGAAGTTGTTCATGGGCTTCAAAAAGACTTGAGAATTTTCTCTCCAAGGCTTTATGTTCCTCTTTGAGTTTCTCAAGATCTTCTTGAGTCCTATCATGACCAACCCCAAACTCAACTTTTTCTTTCTTAAGCACCCTAACCAAAGCAAGAGCATGATCATGTTCTTTAATTAGAGAGCACATGGTGTTGTTATGGTCATCAACAAGTTTAGACACACTTTCTTCAAGATTAATTCTCATATTTTGTTCATCCTCAAGAACTTTGAGTGAGAGAAGCAATTTCATCGGCGGCATCTCTTTCATTTTTACTTAACAAGTCAAGAAGTTCTTCCTTTTCATCTAAAGCATCCCTAGAATTGTCAAGTTGTGCAAGCAAGGACTCAAAGCAAGTTTTAGTTTCTTCATACAAGGTAGCAATAAATTCACACATGTCTATCATCTCTTTCTTCACCTCTAGACCAACAAGATCAAGAGAAGAAGGCTCACTTGAGATGGGTTGAGGAGTGGGTTTAGATGTTACCTCGGTGGCCTTGGCCATGAGACACTTTTGGTTGCAGGAGATGATGTTCTCATTAGGTGAGTCGAAGAGGGACAATCGTGGAGTAGAGGTAGTGGCAATAGCAGGAACTCCCACAATCTCTCCACATTGGACTTCATCATCATCTTCATCCGTACCCGAAAGGTATTCTTCATGGACCACACTAGCTCTTTCCTTGTTGGCGACGTTCTTGACGGCGTAGTTCTTGTTAAAAGGATGAGGAGGCCTTGACTTGATCTTGCGAATGAGACGACCACCATTGTCTTCACGGTTCTCAAAGGGACACTTGGCCACAAAGTGACTCTTGTCGTTGCAATTGTAGCATGACGTTGACTTGGGAGACTTGTCGGGTGAGTTGAATCTTGAGTTGTCCCTTGACCTTGACTTGAGCCCAGACTTGTTCCAAAAGGCCCTTGAAGCGAGAGCAATATGTTCGTTGAAGGCACACTTAAGGTCATCTTGATACCACTCACTTGATGTATCATCGTCATCAACTTCAATAGCCTTGGCCTTCAAAGCAAGATTCACTTTGGTTGACCCAATGGCTCTAGCACGGGCAGACTCCACATTTTTCTTGGCAATGTTCATGGCAATCACTTCACTCAATACTTCTTGGGAGGTCATTAGGTGAAAGTTGTGAAGGGATTCACAGCATAGTAAATCAAAAAAAATCCTACGGATGCGAACAAGAAAGCCAATATCTAATCTAGGAGATGTAATCAACAAGAGATATTCATGAGATCTTCATACCCTTGAATAAATCGCACAACAGAAACGTTCAACAGAACATGGTTGACGTAGTCGTACTCACCGTCTCCTCCTCGCGATCCGATCCGATCCTACGCCGCAAGTGGCGGCGCCTCCGAGAGATGCACACATACGATGCAGCGACGTCTCCTCCTTTCCTTGGTCCAGCAAGTATGGTGGAGATATAGATTGGATCTGCAGCACGATGACGTGGTGCTTATGGTGGAGAGTTTTTGCGGGCGAGCCGCTTCTGTGATCGGGAGAGAGAGAGGTGGAGGGGAAGCAGTTGGCGGCTAGGGTTGGAGTGGGGGAGGCTGCGCCCCTGCCCTCCTTATATAGGGGGCTGGACGGCCCCCTTGACCCCTCCTCCAAGACCTAGGGCGGCGGCCCAAGGGATGGAGTGGGGGGCAAGTCATCCCCCCCCCTCTTCTAGAAGGTTCCCTTAGGGTTTCCCCTAGGGCTGGACGGCTGGGCCTTAGGGGCCTTGTGCCCCTGGACCAAAGTGGCCAGGGCACTTCCCCTTAGGCCCACGCAGGCCTCCGACAAGTGGGCCCACGTTGGTCCCACTCCGGAACCTTCTAGAACCTTCCGGTACAATACTGATAAACTCCGAAATGATTCCGAAATCCAAAAAACTGCTTTCCTTTATATGAATCCTATTCTCCGGACCATTCCGGAACCTCTTGTGATGTCCTAGATCTCATCCGAGACTCTGAACAAAAAACTCATAAACCAATTATCCATTCTATCCTAGCGTCGATGCACGTTAAGTGTGTGACCCTACGGGTTCGAGAATATGCAGACATGATCTTCTATCAATAATCAACAGCGGGATCTGGAAACCCATATTGACTCCCACATATTCATCGATGATCATATCAGATGAACCATGATGCCAGGATTCAATTAATCCCATATATGTATTCCCTTCGCCACGCGATATTTTACTTGCCCGAGATTCGATCGTTGGTATCGGCATACCTAGTTCAATCTCGTCCACAACAAGTACTTTACTCGTTCTGTAATCCGATATCACTTTGTGATTAACTCCTTAACCACGTGCTTGCAAGCGATGTTGACATCGATTACCGAGTGGGCCCGAATTATATCTCTCCGACTCGGGAGGGACAAATTCCATCTCGATACATAGAACCCAACAAGTACTTTCCGATCACCTGAGAGACACCTTTATGATCACCCTCACACAGGATGACATTTGATGACATCAAAGCTTTCTTCCGATACCAGGGTGTTGTATTATCTCATGGTCTAAGGAATACAATACTTGACATAGGGAAAAGCTTCGCAAAGATGAACACGATGACACGATATAATTGCTCTGCTTAATTTGGGTTTGTCCAACATATCATTCTCCTAATGCCATGATCTCATTATTAATCGACAACTCATGTCTATGGTTAGGAAACCTTAACCATCATTAATCAATGAGCTAGTCCATAGAGGCGTTCTAGGGACACGGTGTTGTTCATAAACCACACAAGTATCAAAGTTTCCGCTTAATACAATTCTAGCATGAAATATAAACTTTATCATGAACAAGAATTATAATAATAACATCTTTATTATTGCCTCTAGGGCATAATTCCAACAGTCTCCCACTTGCACTAGAGTCAATAATCTAGTTTACATCTGACAACAATCTAACACCCATGGCATTAAGGTGCTCATCATGTTTTTCTCGTGGAAGAGGTTTAGTCAACGGATCTGCGACATTCAGATCTGTATGTACTTCTCTAATCTTCAGATCTCCATCTACTATATAATCTCGAATTATATGAACATAGCGGTTGATGTGCTTGGTCTTTGGATGATATCTTGGTTCCTTAGCCAGTGTTGTCGCACAATATCTCCAGTGGGTCCAAGGCACTTGGAACCACACCAAGATCGGTGATGAAGTTCCTGATTTAAACTCCTTCACTTGACGCTTCTGAAGCATCCATGTATTCCGCTTCTGTTGCAGATCCCGCAATCACGCTTTGCTTGCAGCTTCTCCAGCTCACAGCTCCACCATTCAAAATATAAACGTATCATGTCTGAGATTTAGAATCATCCGGGTCGGTGTCGAAACTAGCATCGAGGTAACCTTTTACGACGAGCTGCTCATCACCTCCATAGACCAAGAACATTTCTTTAGTCCTATTTAAATACTTTAGGATGTTCTTTACGGTTGTCCAGTGTTCCACTCCTGTATCACTTTGGTATCTGCTCGTCAAACTAAGAGCATTGGACACATCTGGTCTAGTACATAGCATGGCATACATGATAGAACCTACGGCTGAGGCATATGGCACTTTGCTCATAGTATCTCTATCTTTTACCGTAGCCGGACACTGAGCCTTGCTTAATATCTTACCTGACAACATGGGCAATGAACCTTTCTTTGCTTTATCCATTCTGAACCTTTTCAGAACTTTGTCTAGATATGTACTTTGGCTTAAAGCTATTAGGCGTCTTTGTCTATCTCTATAGATTTTGATGCCAAATATATAAGCAGCTTCTCCTAGGTCTTTCATTGAAAAACATTTATTCAAATAACTCTTCACATCGTTAAGCATACCAATGTCATTTCCAATAATCAATATGTCATCCACATATAGTACTAAAAATGTCACCGAGCTCCCACTCACTTTCTTGTAGATACAAGCTTTGTAGAAATTTGGAACAAATCCAAAACTCTTGATCACTTGATCAAAACGAAGGTTCCAACTCCGAGATGCTTGTTTCAGTCCATAAATGGAAAGTTGAAGTTTGCACACCTTATTAGCATCCTTAGGATCGACAAAACCTTTGGGCTGCATCATATACAACTCTTCATCAATGTTGCCATTGAGGAACACAGTCTTGACATCCATCTGCCATATTTCATAATCATGAAATGCAGCAATTGCTAATAAAATCCGAATGGACTTAAACATCGCTACTGGAGAGAAAGTCTCATCGTAGTCAACACCTTGAACTTGCCGAAACCCTTTTGCGACAAGCCGAGCTTTATATACAGTAACATTACCATCCGCGTCCATTTTCTTCTTGAATATCCATTTGCACTCAACGGACTTACAGTCGCTAGGAGGGTCCACCAAAGTCCATACTTGGTTTTCGCTCATGGATCCCAATTCGGATTTCATGGCCTCTAGCCATCTCTCTCAGAGTCTGGGCTCATCATTGCTTCCTCATAGTTCGTAGGTTCACTATTGTCTAACAACAAGACGGTTAAGACAGGGTTGCCGTACCATTCAGGAGTGGCACGTGACCTTGTTGACCTACGAAGTTCAGTAGTAGCATCGTTCAAAGTTTCATGATCCTCGTCATTAGCTACCTCTCTTGTTGGTGCAGACGGCACTGGAACAATTTCAGGTGCTGCGCTACTCTCCAACTCGAGAGAAGGTTCAATAACCTCATCTAGCTCTACCTTCCTTCCACTCACTTCTTTCGAGAGAAACTCCTTCTCAAGAAAGGATCCGTTCTTTGCAACAAACACTTTGCCTTTGGATCTGTGGTAGAAGGTATACCCAATCTTTTCCTTAGGGTATCCTATGAAGACGCATTTTTCCGCTTTGGGTTCGAGCTTGTCCGGCATCAACTTCTTGACGTAAGCTTAGCATCCCCAAACTTTAAGAAACGACAACTTAGGTTTAGCACCAAACCATAGTTCATACGGTGTCGTCTCAACGGATTTAGATGGTGCCCTATTTAAAGTGAATGCAGCGGTTTCTAATGCATAACCCCAAAATGATAACGGCAAATCTGTAAGAGACATCATTGATCGCACCATATCTAATAGAGTTCGATTTCGGCATTCAGACACACCATTGCGCTATGGTGTTTCGGGTGGCGTGAGTTGCGAAACGATTCCGCTTGGTTTAAGATGCGTGAGAAAATCATAACTCAAATATTCACCTCCACGATCGGATCATAGAAATTTCATTTTCCTGTTACGATGGTTTTCCACTTCGTTCTGAAATTCTTTGAACTTTTCAAACGTTTCAGATTTATGTTTCATTAAATAGATATACCCATATCTACTTAAGTCATCAGTAAAAGTGAGAAAATAGTGATATCCACCGCGCGTCGAAACACTCATTGGTCTGCATACATCGGTATGTATGATTTCCAATAAGTCCGTTGCTTGCTCCATTATTCCGGAGAACGGGGTTTTGATCATCTTGCCCATGAGGCACGGCTCGCATGTGTCAAATGATTAAAAATCAAGAGACTCCAAAAGTTCATCAGAATGGAGTTTCTTCATGCGTTTTACACCAATATGACCTAGACGGCAGTGCCACAAATAAATTGGATTATCACTATCTACTTTGCATCTCTTAGCCTCAATGTTATGGATGTGCGTTTCATTGCTTTCGAGATTCAGAAGAAATAAACCATTCACAACAGGTGCATGACCATAAAAGATGTTATTCATATAAATAGAACAACCATTATTCTCTGATTTAAATGAATAACCGTCTTGCAATAAACACGATCCAGATATAATGTTCATGCTCAACGTAGGCACATAATAACACTTATTAAGGTTTAAAACTAATCCCGAAGGTAAAACTAAGGAGAGCGTCTTTGGGCCATCACATCAACTTTTGATCCATTGCCAACGCCGCATCGTCACCTCATCCCTTGCTAGTCATTTGCCGTCGTAGCTCTGTTTGAGTTACAAATATTAACAACGAACGAGATCATATACCGAGCACTACAACGAGCGCTAGTAAGGTAAACATCGATAACATGTATATAAAATATACCTTTAATGGTGCCGACCTTCTTGTCCGCCAAGTACTTGGACGATTCGATGACCCTTGACCTTGCAATAGAAGCACTCGAGGTCGGCTTAGGTCGGACTTGAGCTTCTTCTCGGCAGGGCAACGCTTGCCTTGTCTTTCTTGAAGGATTTCTTTGCACCCTTAGCTTTCTTAAAGCTAGTGGTCTTGTTGACCATCAACACATGATTATCTTTCTTGATATCCACCTCGCAGCTTTCGACTTAGCGAAGAGCTCGATGATCGTGTCGGTGGAACCAATTTGATTGTGAGTAAATACAAAACTTTTGTAGCTAGGAGGAGTGATTGCGAACTCACAATCTTGAGCTCTTCTGGAATCTTGCAGTCCAGTTGCTCAAGACGTTGAGTGTAGCCCGACATCTTAATGGCGTGCTCACTAACGGAACTCCCTTCCTCCATCTTGCAGTAAAGAACTTCTCAGAGATCTCATATCTCTCAGAACAGGCCTGAGTCTGAAACATGGTTTTCAGTTCCTCAAGTATCTCAAAGGGCCCGTCGAACTCCTCAAAACGATTTTGAAGTTCCAGTTCCATAGCAAACAACATGGTACTCTTAATCGCTCCATAATCATCTTTGCGTGACTGATAAACAACTTTTTCATCAGCCGGAGCATCAGTAGCAGGGGCGTCACCTAGCGCTTTCTCAAGTACATAGGCTTTTTGTCCGCCAGCGAGAATGATTCTCAGATTGCGGAACCAGTTGGTGAAGTTAGACCCATTGTTCTTAAGCTTTTCTTTCTCAGCAAAAACGTTGAAGTTGAAGTTGGACTTAGCCATTTGATCTACAAAATTTGCAAATACAATTTAGACTATGTTCATGATAACTAGTTCAACTTAATCAAATTACTAGATGAACTCCCACTAAATTCAACATCCCTCAAGTTGTTTAGTGAACATTATCCAAATTCACCACACCTAATCCGATCTTCATGAGAAGAGATGTGGTTTCAATGGTGGACAACAAAGTGTCAATCATATCATTCATATGACTCATGTTTAACCTTTCGGTTCGTGTGTTCCGAGGCCATATCTGTACATGCTAGGCTCGTCAAGTCAAACCCAAGTATTTCCGCGTGTGCAAAACTGGCTTGCACCCGTTGTATGTGAACGTAGAGTTTATAGCACCCGATCATCACGAGGTGCTTGAAAACGACGAACTTTTTCAACGGTGCATACATGGGGAGAACACAATTTTGTCTTGATCTTCAAGTGAGGAATCATCTTATAATGCTACCGTCGCGATCTAAGCATAATAAGATACATAAAAGGATAAACATCACATGCATATAATTTTATGTGACATGGTATAGCCAATCTCCGCGCAATGATTTCCATCTTGTGCGCGCCAGCATGATCTCCATCACTCCACCATGATTGCCTCCACCATGAATAGCAACTACAACTATTTGTAACTACTTAGCGATAAATTAAAGTTATTACATGGCGTATAAGAAGTTGACACGCAGGTCATATACAATTATAAAGACAACCATACGGCTCCTGCCAGTTGTGAACTCATCGACATGCAAGTCGTGAAATATTACAAAAGATGATCATTGCATACATCTCAATTCATACACATCATGTCTTGGGCCATACCATATCACAAAACACTCCCTGCAAAAACAAGTTAGACGCCTCTACTTTGTTGTTGCATGTTTTACGTGGCTTATGGGAGTAACAAGCTAAGAACGATTCTTACCTATGGAAATCCACAACGGTGATATTATGATTGCTAACATCCGTTGTAAATCCCATGACTACTATAGTGAGAGAAACTGGCATCCACCAGCCGCATGTGTGGAACAAGTCACACGTCAAGTGCGGAGCCGGTCTCGCGAACGAGGTCGCGTAAAGTTGGCCTGGACCGCTTCGATCTCACTATGTCGCGCCACAAGAAATACACAACAAGAGGTTTGCAACAGAAAACATCAACGCCCGCAACAAGCATGTTGCGTTCTACTCTTGAAACACATCTACGCATAGATCTAGCTCTGATACCACTGAAGGGATTCACAGCATAGTAAATCAAAAAAATTCCTACGGATGCGAACAAGAAAGCCAAGATCTAATCTGTGAGATGTAATCAACGAGAGAGATTGATGAGATCTTCATACCCTTGAAGAAATCGCACAGCGGAAACGTTCAACAGAACGTGGTTGACATAGTCGTACTCGCCGTCTCCTCCTCGCGATCCGATCCGATCCTACGCCACAAGTGGCGACGCCTCCGAGAGATGCACACGTACGGTGCAGCGACGTCTCCTCCTTTCCTTGGTCTAGAAAGTATGGTGGAGAGATAGATTGGATCTGCAGCATGACAGCGTGGTGCTTATGGTGGAGAGTTTCCGCGGCAGGGCTTCGCCTACGCGCAGTCGGGAGAGAGAGAGAGGTGGAGGGGCAGCAGTTGGCGGCTAGGGTTGGAGTGGGGGGAGGCTGTGCCCCTTCCCTCCTTATATAGGGGGCCGGCCGGCCCCCTTGACCCCTCCTCCAAGCCCTAGGGCGGCGGCCCAAGGGATGGAGTGGGGGGCAAGTCATCCCCCCTCTTCTAGAAGGTTCACTTAGGGTTTCCCCTAGGGCTGGCCGGCTGGGCCTTAGGGGCCTTGTGCCCCTGGACCAAAGTGGCCAGGGCACTTCCCCTTAGTCCCACACAGGCCTCCGACAAGTGGGCCCATGTTAGTCCCACTCTGGAACCTTCTAGAACCTTCTGGTACAATACTCATAAACTCTGAAACGATTCCGAAATCCAAAAAACTGCTTTCCTTTATATGAATCTTATTCTCTGGACCATTCCGGAACCTCTTGTGATGTCCTGGTTCTCATCCGAGACTCCGAACAAAAAACTCATAAACCAATTATCCATTATATCCTAGCGTCTATGCACGTTAAGTGTGTGACCCTACGGGTTCGAGAATATGCAGACATGATCTTCTATCAATAATCAACAACGGGATCTGGAAACCCATATTGAATCCCACATATTCATCGATGATCATATCGGATGAACCACGATGCTAGGATTCAATTAATGCCATATATGTATTCCCTTCGCCACGCGATATTTTACTCGCCCGAGATTTGATCGTTGGTATCGGCATACCTAGTTCAATCTTGTTCACAGCAAGTACTTTACTCGTTCCGTAATCCGATATCACTTTGTGATTAACTCCTTAACCACGTGCTTGCAAGCGGTGTTGATATTGATTACCGAGTGAGCCCGAAGTATATCTCTCCGACTCGGGAGGGACAAATTCCATCTCGATACATACAACCCAACAAGTACTTTCCGATCACCTGAGAGACACCTTTATGATCACCCTCACATAGGATGACGTTTGATGACCTCAAAGCTTTCTTCCGATACCAGAGAGTTGTATTATCTCATGGTCTAAGGAATACAATACTTGGCATAGGGAAAAGCTTCGCAAAGATGAACACGATGACACGGTCTAATTGCTCTGCTTAATTTGGGTATGTCCATCATATCATTCTCCTAATGACATGATCTCATTATTAATCGACAACTCATGTCTATGGTTAGGAAACCTTAACCATCATTAATCAATGAGCTAGTCCATAGAGGCGTACTAGGGACACGGTGTTGTTCATAAACCACACAAGTATCAAAGTTTCCGCTTAATACAATTCTAGCATGAAATATAAACTTTATCATGAACAAGAATTATAATAATAACATCTTTATTATTGCCTCTAGGGCATAATTCCAACAAGTTGGTTCTTCCCTTGATAGAGTTGAGCTTTTGTTCTTCAAACGGAAGGAGAGCTTGAATGAACTTCCTCTTCATGAACTTGTCATCAACATAGGTGGCCCCAAGATCCCTCATAGTGCAACAAAGGACCTTGAGCCGCCTATACATGTCTTCGGGGGGCTCATCATATTGCATAGAGAAACTATCGCACTCGTTGTTGACTTCATCAAACTTGGAGCTTTGGATGCTTGCATTCCCAACAAATAGCTCGGTGAGTTGATCCCATGCTCCCTTGGCGGTGTCGAATTGGCGAATGTGAGCAAAGTCCTTTGGAGTCAAAGCCTTTTGGATCATCCCCAAAGCCGTGGCATTGAGTTGCTTGTCTACCACTTCACCTCGTTTCAGCTTCTTTGGGTCATATGGAGATAACCCACCCTCCACAATCCTCACTAACTCAATAGAAGAGCTGGAAATATGTGAGCGCATTAGATATTGCCAATTGGCGAAATTTGAGGTATCTAGCATAGGTGGTGCTCCTTGAGGAATGATGTGTGGCATGGGAATGGGTGGATCCGGAGTGTACTTTGGCGGTGGGTGTGGCATCCCGCAAAACCACTACTAGAAAATCGCGTTATTTTTGTGTGCATCGCATCATCATGACCGCATTCTCATGTCATCATGCCACATTGCATTTGAGCATCGTCATCATCTTGCATTTGCTTGCATAAAATTATTTGCGGAAAAACCGGTTCATGTTTTCTAAACGCCCCGTCTTTGTTTAAACACAAAACCCGGGTCTCCGGATTTATTTTGTTTTGTCTACTATCGGATTGCAAAAGCCCTGTTTGAAATAAATAAAATATTTAATTATTTTAGTGGGGCAGTCGAACGGGCCGAATCGACCCGGACGACCACCCTGAATAAAGCAGTTCGCGAAATCCTAAAACTACCCAGTCCTATTCTACCCCTCCTCCACCTCACCCGGCCAATCCCACGACACGTCACCTCTCCCTCCTCTACCCTATCCCACGCAGCCACAGCCTCTCTCCACAGGTCCCACCAGCACACATGCAACACGCACTCACACTCACCGACACACCAAGACGCCACCCCGTGCAGCCCCCTCCACAGGCCCCACCCCACTCGCCTGACGCCCCACCCGCCTCCTTCATACCTCGTCTTCCTCCTCCTCTCTGCGTCCTCTTCCTCCCTCCTCTCCTTGGCGCCCTTGGCCTTCCTCTCCTCCATGCGGTCTGCGCCGCCGCCCGCCCCTTCTCCTCCGCCTCGCCGGCCCTTCCTCTGCTCCCGCCCATGAACCCGCTCGCCCGCCTCATCCTCCTCTCTCAGCCGGCCGTCGCCTCGGTCCTCCTCGCGATCCAGCGCCTCCTGTACGCCTTCTCCTCCGCCCATCGTCGCCCGCACCTCACCTCGCTGCGCCACTGCCGACCTCGGCTCCCGATCGACTCACGCCGAGCCCTCTTCGCCCTCGACTGGAAGGCCTCGCCTCCACCTCCGGCAGCGCCCAGCAGCCTCCTCCGTCACCACCGCCCTCGGCGCGCCTCCCGCCCGCGGACCCCGCTGCCCCCGGCCCGACCGCCTCCGCGGCCTCGACCTTCCCTCCTCTGCGCGATCGACGCCCTCAAAGCGCCTCCGTCGCCCGGCGTCCTCGGCCGCTCAAGCCCGTTCCGAGCTGCCGCCGCCCCTGAGCGCCTCCGGTCTCCGCCGTCTGCGCCTCTGCGTCCCGCCTCGACCGCGATCGCCTCACCCTGTCCTCCGTTGTGCGCCGGGCCGTTCCTGTTCGTTTGACGCTGCGAGATGCGATGTTTGACCACAAGCGTTGATGCACAAGACCCCGCTGATTTGATGCCGCGCCTTGGACACCAAGATCTACGGACGCCGAGACCCCCGAACCCGAAGATCGATTCCGTACCCGGTGCCGCGCCAAGAACTCCGAAAAACCCCGGTACCGGACAAGTTCGCCATCGACCTCGAGAACGCCTACACGGAACGACAAGATCGCCACACGGACGTGAACCCTAAGACCCTGAGGCCCCGAACCGAAGACCGATCCGAAGCGCCAAGGCCTCCAACAGGGAACCGACCAGTTCGCCGAGGACCGCATCCGAACCTGAAGAGCGCCAAGATCGCCGACGCGGATACGCCAAGTACCTCGCCCGAATGCCAAGACCGAATCGATGGCACGGACCCGAAGACCACGGCGACGACAAGATCGGCACCGACCCGGAAGAATCCGATGCGCCCCGACACCGACCCAAGTCACGCTTCCGGATGCGACAAGATCGACCTCGATTATCCGAGAACGATCCCGCGAGGCTAACCCGGATCCGGACCACGAGACCGAACCCCGGAACCCCAAGATCTGCCGAACCCTAATGTGTGACCCTTTTTCCGAGCCCTATTTTATAAATGCTAAATATAAAACCTGTTGCACATTAATTGTCATACTCGCATGCATATTTGTGGTTTGGGGGCCTTATGCCGATTCACCTAATAATTAAATATGGGGCCCATATGCGGGCAAATCTAATCTTATATTGGCCTCATTTAAATTTGTGTAGCGAAACGGTAACTTGTCTTGCCCTGATATTACAACATTTAATTTGCGGGGTAGATAAATAACATGAACCTATTAATTAATTGTCGGGACCCCGGTTCCACTTAATATGACCTAATTGCATTGCACCTTTGCCATGCCATACATCATACATGCATCATGCCCGATCTTTTGCCGTAGTATTAAATATTGCATCCGGTGTTTCTTCTAGCGTTTTGCTTCTTCGCGGATAAGGCCGTTGAGTTGATGCGAGTGTCGACCCGATCTTCGGTTGAACCTTCAACGATGTTTCCAGGCGAGCATATCCCCCTTTCTACCTATCTTACTTTTATAGTATTTATTCCCTCATGTTGATCTATTGCTATCTGTGTTGCGATGCTCTAGTTTTCGTACCCGTGATATCCCTTGCAGCCGTATATTGCCTTGGACACATCCTATTACCTGTTGTTTGGTAGATAGTTGGACTTGCGCGTCGTAGTCGCTTGCTCAAGTCTTTGTGCGTGTCATCCGATTACCCACGATTGTTGGTGTATTGCCGCATGTTGATGTTGGAGATGATCATGGCTTTAATTATCGTTCACTTTAATTCCTGTTTAACAACTAAAATTGAAGTAAGTAAGCGAGGCATCGTGGGTGATAGATAATGTTTGGTTTCCGACCACCACTTGTGTCCCGTGGGACCCGAGTTCTTGACACTGTTAGAGATCGAGCGCTAACCACATTGGGAGATATGGGCCCCATTGATTATTACCGATTTCAAAGTATTGTCTTGGGGCCACAAACTAGTTTGAGGTTTTATTTACTATCCTGTACTTATGCCATGCTTTCTTGCTTTATTTACGTTTGTGCGAGGAGCACCTTGTCTTTGTTTAGCGGAGTGTTTTCGCGGTATCGGCAGTCCTAGTTTTGGGATTTCTTGTCGTTTTACCATCGACGCATAAACCACGAGTCCGTCTCGAGACCGGCCGACTTTGTTGCGGTAGACTTAGTGGGTGGCCCCGTGCTTGCTTTGGGTGCAGGAAGCGTCATGACTTAGGCCCGACATACCGATGGGTGTATGTTAAGCGATTCGGCAAAAGGGTCAAGTGCTTGTGGATACTTTGGTGCACCCCAGAGGGTTAAATCTTTTCGAGAAGCCGTGTCGCGATTATGGACGACTTGGAGCACGTGCTTGATCATAGACAACTATAACTAAAGTTCTTGTTATAAATTGACTTGTATCCGATATGACTAGTAATCAGCTTCACTATAACGGAATGGCTAAATGAAAGTACCAACAACTGCTGGGTTTGGGGGTTATCTCATGCTAATTGTATCTGACTAGTAAGTGTTGCAACTATCACGGAATGGTCAACTAAAAGTGCCCATCTTTGCTTAATTTATCGGGATGAGTATCTAAACACGACTAGTAATTGCTGCAACAATAACGAATAAATAAAGCGCCAACGTGTGAGTTCCTCGGTTGACTTCCTCGTTTGGTCTCGAGGGAATGCGGAAGGATTGTTTGGTGTTAGTATCGATGGTTCGGATAGGTTTTCTTACCCTCTCGATAGTCGCCATTGTATCGAGTCTCTATAGGGAGTTCGGTGCATGTTGTCGTTGCTTGATCCACCATACCTTGTGGCGAGGACCGAATTCTAGACTTCATGCGTGTCTTGGCCTCGACGCCTCTTTTTCCTTCGCCTTTGTCGGCACCCTTTTGTTTTGGCAGGTTTGAGATCGGCGCCGTTAGCGGGGTTACCCTTCCGGCTTGGCTGGCGGTTATGGGCGTCATTGGTTATTATCCGGGCTCTTAGCCCCATTTGCATCTTGTCCGCATTTCGGACGCTATATCGATTTCAAGGTGATTTGGATCTTTGTATATTATATCGTATTCTTGACTCTTGATCATTGTTGTAAATATATATGTTCTGTGGGTCCCATCGAGGGCTGTTGTGTAATGTTATTACTTGTTTTCCACCCATACGAAAGTGCTGGTGAGCACCTTTGAATCGTTTCTATGCGGGTTTGGCGGGTTTCGCTAAAACCTGCATAGGGCCGATCGAGGGTGTTACAGTGGTATCGAGCTCGGCGGTTGCGATACCCACAAGTCCACTGTGGGATAACCTAGCTAACGGCCAAGTAGAGTGTCAAAACTATTTTGCAAAATCGGTTGGATAGTTACGATTAGGTCTGATTTTACTCCTTACCCTCTGCTGCTCTCCTCTCACCTCTGCGTGTTTTGAATCCGCTCTCTTCTCTCTCTTGAGTCCGGGATTTCGTGGTTGGGTTCCGTCGTACCTTCAGGGTTTCGCTTCCTCCTTTGATAACGGTGTTCTACCATCCGGACTTCATGCTATCTGAGTGATCCTCTATCTGTGGTACCATTCTTTGTTCCTTGTTTGTGCCTTCCGGTGTTTTCCGACGCGACGACATCATCTACGCCAGATCCGATGCAGAGTCTGCATCACTCCTTTGTTTCCGAACCTCGGTTGTCGAGATCTTCAGTCTGATTCCGAGAATGGTTGCACGCTTTTCCACTGATTGTGCAGAGTAATAGTTTGGGTGCGTGATGGATTGGCCCCCATGTCGACTACCCCTTCTATTCGCTTTTGTACATTGCAGTGGATGAGAATGCCTCGGTTCCCTTTTTCCATCGAAGCTAGAGGTGGCTTTATTTGTTGATACCTCTACCTTCGACCTTTTGTTCCCGGAGTGTTCTCTCGACGATCACGGACAACGACCTCTTGTTAGTGGTGTCGCGATGATCTAACCGAAGCGAGAAGACGCAGATCGCCGACCTTCCTTCCGGTACCATGAGGCAGATCTCGAGGGCGAGATCCCTTGTTAGTGGTGTCGAATTGTGGCATCCCGCAAAACCACTACTAGAAAATCGCGTTATTTTTGTGTGCATCGCATCATCATGACCGCATGCTCATGTCATCATGCCACATTGCATTTGAGCATCGTCATCATCTTGCATTTGCTTGCATAAAATTATTTGCGGAAAAACCGGTTCATGTTTTCTAAACGCCCCGTCTTTGTTCAAACACAAAACCCGGGTCTCCGGATTATTTTGTTTTGTCTGCTATCGGATTGCAAAAGCCCTGTTTGAAATAAATAAAATATTTAATTATTTTAGTGGGCGGTCGAGCGGGCGAATCGACGGGCGACCACCCCTGAATAAAGCAGTTCGCGAAATCCTAAAACTACCGTCCTATTCTACCCACCCTCCTCCACCTCACCCGGCCAATCCCCACCACGACCGTCACCTCTCCTCCCTCTACCCTATCCCACGCAGCCACCGCCTCTCTCCCTGGTCCCACCCAAACACATGCAACACACGCACTCACGCACTCACGACACACCCGCCGCCACCCCCGTGCAGCCCTGCCCCCAGCCCCCCCCTGACGCCCCACCCGCCTCCTTCCTCCGCTCGTCTTCCTCCCTCCTCTCTGCCCTCTCCTCTCCCTCCTCTCTCCTCGGCCGCCCCGCCTTGGCCTCTCTCCTCCGCGCGGTGCTGCGCCCCGCCCTTCTCCCTCCGCCTCGCCCACCGCCTCGCCACCTCTGCTCCCAGCTTCGCCCGCCTCTGTCCTCCTCTCTCAGCGCCGGCCGTCCGCCTCCGGTCCTCCTCGCGAGCCCGCCCCGAGCGCCTCCCCACGCGCGCCCCCGCGGCCTTCTCCTCCGCCCATCGAGCCGTCGCCCGCACCTCACCCCGCTCGCCGCGTCGCCCTGCCGACCTCGGCTCCCAGTCGACTCCGCCGCCCGAGCCCTCGCCCGCCCCGACCGCACTGGCCGGCCTCGCCTCCACCTCCGGCCAGCGCCCGCGCCCTCCCTCCTCCGTCAACCACCCTCCCGGCCGCGCGCCTCCCGCGGACCCGCTCGCCCTGCCTCGACCTTCCCTCCTCTGCAGCGCCCTCGAGCCGCCTCCCGTCGCCGGCGTCCTCGGCCGCTCAAGCCCGTTCCGAGCTGCTGCCGCCCCTGAGCGCCTCCGGTCTCCGCCGTCTGCGCCTCTGCGACCCGCCTCGACCGCGACCGCCTCACCACTCCTCCGTTGTGCTGCGCCCACAGGCCGTTCCTGTTGCGTTGACCGCTGCGAGAGCGATGTTTGACCACAAGATGCACAAGACCCCGCTGATTTGATGCCGCGCCTTGGACACCAAGATCTACGGACGCCGAGACCCCTGAACCCGAAGATCGATTCCGTACCCGGTGCCGCGCCAAGAACTCCGAAAAACCCCGGTACCGGACAAGTTCGCCATCGACCTCGAGAACGCCTACACGGAACGACAAGATCGCCACACAGACGCGAACCCCAAGACCCTGAGGCCCCGAATCGAAGACCGATCCGAAGCGCCAAGGCCTCCAACAGGGAACCGACCAGTTCGCCGAGGACCGCATCCGAACCTAAAGAACGCCAAGATCGCCGACGCGGATACGCCAAGTACCTCGCCCGAATGCCAAGACCGAATCGATGGCACGGACCCGAAGACCACGGCGACGACAAGATTGGCACCGACCCGGAAGAATCCGATGCGCCCCGACACCGACCCAAGTCCTGCTTCCCGGATGCGACAAGATCGACCTCAGTTATCCGAGAACGATCCCGCCGAGGCTAACCCCAGATCCGGACCCTGAGACCGAACCCCGAACCCCGGAACCCCAAGATCTGCCGAACCCTAATGTGTGAACCTTTTTCCCGAGCCCTATTTTATAAATGCTAAATATAAAACTTGTTGCATATTAATTGTCATACTCGCATGCATATTTGTGTGGTTTGGGGGCCTTATGCCGATTCACCCTATAATTAAGTATGGGGCCCATATGCGGGCAAATCTAATCTTATATTGGCCTCATTTAAATTTGTGTAGTGAACCGGTAACTTGTCTTGCCCTGATATTACAACATTTAATTTGCGGGGTAGATAAATAACATGAACCTATTAATTAATTGTCGGGACCCCGGTTCCACTTAATATGACCTAATTGCATTGCACCTTTGCCATGCCATACATCATACATGCATCATGCCCGATATTTTGTCGTAGTATTAAATATTGCATCCGGTGTTTCTTCTAGCGTTTTGCTTCTTCGCGGATAAGGCCGTTGAGTTGATGCGAGTGTCGACCCGATCTTCGGTTGAACCTTCAACGATGTTTCCAGGCGAGCATCTCCCCCTTTCTACCTATCTTACTTTTATAGTATTTATTCCCTCCTGTTGATCTATTGCTATCTGTGTTGCGATGCTCTAGTTTTCGTACCCGTGATATCCCTTGCAGCCGTATATTGCCTTGGACACATCCTATTACCTGTTGTTTGGTAGATAGTTGGACTTGCGCGTCGTAGTCGCTTGCTCAAGTGCTGTTGCGTGTCATCCAGTGCCATAGTTGTTGGTGTATTGCCGCATGTTGATGTTGGAGATGATCATGGCTTTAATTATCGTTCACTTTAATTCCTGTTTAACAACTAAAATTGAAGTAAGTAAGCAGAGGCATCGGTGGTTGATAGATAATGTTTGGTTTCCGACCGCCCACTTGTGTCCCGTAGGACCCCGAGTTCTTGACACCTGTTCCGAGATCGAGCGCGCTAACCACAGGTGGGGAGATATGGGCCCCCCATTGATTATTACCTGATTTCAAAGTATTGTACTGGGGGCCACAAACTAGTTTGAGGTTTTATTTACTATCCTGTACTTATGCCATGCTTTACTGCTTTATTTACGTTTGTGCGAGGAGCACCTTGCATCTGTTAGGAAGCGGAGTGTTTTCGCGGTATCGATCCAGTTTTGGGATTTCTTTGTCGTTCTGACGCCATAAACCCTGAGTCCGTCTCGGAGACCGGCCGACTTACTTGCGGGTAGACTTAGTGGGGTGGCCCCCCGTGCTTGCTTTGGGTCTGGGAACGTCATGACTTAGGCCCCGCCGACATACCGATGGGTGTATGTTAACTGATCTGGCAAAAGGGGTCGAAGTGCTTGTGGATACTTTGGTGCACCCCTGCAGGGTTAAATCTTTTCGAGAAGCCGTGTCCGCGGTTATGGACGACTTGGAGCATAGTGCTTGATCATAGACAACTATAACTAAAGTTTACTGTTATAAATTGACTTGTATCCGATATGACTAGTAATCAGCTTCACTATAACGGAATGGCTAAATGAAAGTACCAACAACTGCTGGGTTTGGGGGTTATCTCATGCTAATTGTATCTGACTAGTAAGTGTTGCAACTATCACGGAATGGTCAACTAAAAGTGCCCACTGCTTAATTTATCAGGATGAGTATCTAAACCTGACTAGTAATTGCTGCAACGATAACTGAATAAATAAAACTGCCAACTGTGTGAGTTCCTCGGTTGAATTCCTCGTTTGGTCTCGAGGGGGAATGCCAGGAAGGGATTGTTTGGTATTAGTATCAGTCTGGTTCCGGATAGGTTTTTCTTACCCCTCTATGATAGTCGCCAGTTGTATCGAGTCTCTATAGGGAGTTCAGTGCATGCTGCCGCTTCAGTCCACCATACCTATGTAGGCGAGGACCGCCGAATTCTAGTCTCGCCGTGTACTGGCCTCAGTACTGACGCTCCTCTTTTTCCTTCGCCCTTTGTCGGCACCCCTTTTGTTTTAGCAGGTTTGAGATCGACGCCGTTAGCAGGGTTACCCTTCCGGCTTGGCCTGGGCAGGGTTATGGACGCCATTAGTTATTCTCCAGGGCTCTTAGCCCCATTTGCATCTTGTCCGTACTTGGACGCTATATCGATTTCAAGGTGATTTGGATCTTTGTATATTATATCTGTATTCTTGACTCTTCGAGTCGCTGTTGTAAATATATCTGTTCTGTGGGTCCCATCGAGGACTGTTGTGTAATGTTATTACTTTGTTTTCCACCCGCACGAAAGTGCCTGGTGGGCACCTTTGAATCGTTTCTATGCGGGTTTGGCGGGTTTCGCTAAAACCTGCATAGGGCCGATTCTAAGGGTGTTACAGTGGGGGTACCGCCGAGTAGTCCTTTCCTCCATTTTCCTCTTTGGAAGTTGAGTTCTCGGGCTCCTCGGTGTTCTCACTTGGAACCTTGTTAGACGTTTGAGCAACAAAACCAAGTCCCAAGTGAGTGGTGACGGCCACGGGATTCACCCCGGGTGCGGTCATCGTAACAGTGGGAGGAGGCTCGGTGGTTTGGGGTGTGTCAAGAGCAACCATGGGGTTTGGCTTGAGAGACTGCAAGATAGTCATCATTTCCTCGAACTTGGACATCATGGATGTCTCCAATTGTTGAGGTCATCCATGGTGGCCAAGCTCTTGGGGTTTTCAGTTTCACTACCCCCTTCGCCGGCCATTGTCTCTTAGGCGGTAAAGCCCGAAATAAGAGCCTTGGCTCTGATACCAATTGAAAGTACCAACTTTGAATCGACTAGAGGGGGTGAATAGGCGACTACCAATTTTTAATTTGTTTCACACTTTTAGGCTTAACGAGAAGGAAAGTTATCTAGATGTGCAACTAGGTGAACAACCTATATGCAAGAAAACTTACAACAACCACAAGAACGGTAAAGTACAAGAAGTAAAGAAAGGGAGCGAAGTAACTGGAGCGGGGACACGGAGATGTAATTCCCGTAGTTCACTCCCAAAGGAGCTACGTCTATGTTGGAGAGGTGTCGGGGCCACACAAGGTAACCCGAGCGCCACAAAGGCCTCACCTTCTTCTCCGGTGAGCTCCCCCACAAAGGAGTCCTCATAATCCACTAACCGGTGACCTTGAAGGCGCCAACCGAAACCTTTACAAAAATATTGAGGGGGAAGCTCCACAACTCAATTGGAGGCCCTCAATAACACCACGGAGCTTTACAACACAAGACCTTAGCTCTGAGGATGCCCTACACCGTCTAGGGTTTCAAGAAACCCAAGAGTAACAAGATCCACAAAGGATAGGTGGGGGAAATCAAATCTTCTTTGGTGGAAGTGTAGATCTAGGTCACCTCCCTCACCTCTCAAAAGATCAAGAGATTTGAGTGGCTAGGGAGAGAGATCTAGTGAGGTGAAGCTCAAGCATTAATGGAGGAGAGAGAAAATATTCGAGTTGGGTGGGAGGAAGAAGGAGGGCGCCTTAAATAGGCTCCCTCCGCGCTGAACTGTTACAGCCTCCGCGACCTCACCGGAACTTTCGGTGAGTGGCCGGAAGTTCCGCCCAGCAAGGCTCCAACGGTCATCAGTCCGTTGACGCCCGCTCCAAAAGCTTGAACGGAAGTTCCGGCGAAAATTCCGATGGAAGTTTCGGCCCAAGTTCTGTGAAATAGACTTCTTCAAACAGAAGGTTATTGAATTTTCAGCGGAACTTGGAGCGGAACTAGAAGCAGAATTTCTGGTCATGAGCATGTCTCGACCAAGTTCCTAGCATCGTATGGAAGTTCCTCGGACTTTCTGGTAGGAGGAACAGAAATTCCTCACCAGAACTTCCGGTGCAACTTCCGGTGGAAGTTCCGGCAAATAGAGCATACCCAAACAGAAGGTTCTGGGAGCTCACCGGAAGTTCCAGCGGAAGTTGGATCGAAACAAAGCTCCATATCATCCAATAGAAAAGTCCTGAGCGGAACTTCCGGCGCCTGGCCGGAAGTCCGATCAGACTCCAGCTGAACAGAACCTCGCTCTCTCGCAGAAAAGTAGGATGGCTGTGGCGGTGCATATGGGGTTTGTGCAAGAACAAGTGATTTCCCACAGCCTTCCGAGATGGACCCCCTCTTGATAGTACGACGATCTAAAGCAATAAAAAGAGAGAAACTAGAAAAACTAAAGGCCGCCGTCTTCACGAGATATCAAAGAGAGCATCCACAAAATCCATAGGAGTCATCAAAAGCATTTTTCCTGAAACTCAAGTACACGATTAAACCACAAGTGGGATTGTCATCATCACCAAAATAGCATGGGAAAATATAGTCCTTTCAACTGCAAAAACACGCAATGTGCACTAGCATTCAGAACACGATCAACACAAAAATCACAAGAAAAGACCTATCTTTACTGTGACAAAAATCGCAAGAAACCACAGTCGCCTCCAAATATGTGCGCACAAGGAAACCCTAACCCAAACCGCACAAATAGAGGAAAAAATACAACAATCTGTGGCAGAGATGGTGCGGAATCTTACCCGCGTTGTCAGAATCGTCTGACCACCGCCGATCAACAGCCGATCAACCTCCGGTCGCCATTGTTGCCGCTAGAGAAGGTGGAAAGGCAGTGGAAGCGGAGGAGACTAGGTGGAACTGTCGGGCCTGGTTGGGTCGGCCCAGCCTTTTCTACACACGCGCTGTGGCTCCGCGAGCGATCCCGACCTTGCTTCGACACGTCACCAATCCCCGTTTGGAAAACCGTCTCAGGGTTCGTTTTAGACTGGGATTTGTTTTATCAGGGTTCGAACGACAGAGAATTGGACTTGGGGGTTTAAATCAGCGGACCTCTACGAGTTTAAAGTTTAGAATGGACTTTTTCCATACAAATATGCACCTATACATTTCCAAATTAATATTATTAGAATGGCTTAAAATATATTTTCATATTATATGCATTTGTATCATATACTATATTCATATTATTTTGTATATTTTTTATCAAACTTTATAAATTTTGACTTGCACGCAAAATTATGCGCAACATATTATGAGGAGGGAGTACTAAGTTCACAATGTTCATTAAATTCTAAATATTTGCTTGAGGCTCATGTATTCTGTTACATATCCTTCTTAATTGTGTCCTAACATGCATGAAGTAAACCCATCAATTTGCTTGAAGTTGTTAAATAAATCCAACATATCCTTTGAAATTAGCCATTCTATTAATGATCGTCAACATCCCAATTTAACCTAGCCGGTTTCTTATTTTCAATTTTTGTAACTGCGCTTTTATGGATTTTTTTTCTACTTCCTTCATCTTAAAATAGATGTCTTAGGTTTTCCAAAACTTAGATGAATATATATGTATATACTAAATAGTGTCTAGATTCATCCTTTTTTGATAAATCTACGACATCTATAATATATATATGGTGATTGGCCTTTTCACGAAAATTAATAAATGCCTCCTTTCATGGTATAAATTTATGAGTGGGGAAATACTTAGGATATTTGCAGATATTTTACTTCATTTGTAAAAAAAAGTACTACTTACGTCTGCTTTTTTCTTTTAATATAAGTACTATTTGCATCTTTTTATTTTTGAGAAACAGTATACTTGCATCTGCTGGTACTCCCTCCATCTCAAAATAGATGTCTTAGGGTTTTTAAAATTTGAATAAATCTATATTTAAATAGTGTCTAGATTCATTTAAATTTTGATAATTTTAAAACATCTATTTTAAGACAGAAGGTGTACGTGTTATCGCCAGACTGAGAGGAGCCCAAACGGTAGAAAGCAAATGTAAGTACTCCTTTTGTTTCCATGGGCCCGAACCAGCATCTATGGTAGGGTTCCATACTTCAATGTGTGGGCCAAAAGCAAGGACGCACGGCTGCAGAGCCCGAGATAGCGATTCGCAATTGTACCCTAACGCAGATCTCTCTCCTCGATTCTCCCCGCCGCCGCCGCCGCACACCACTCTCCCAAGACTCATGGCGCCCCCTCCCGGATTCGTCGCCTTCTGCACCGCCGTGGCCGTGGCCACGACGGCGGCAAGTGGCGTCAAAGATTTAACCAAGTCAGCAATAGAGGCCTATAAAAATGTCACCAGGATCAAATGCGAGAACTGCGAGGATATGGTGGAGACCGAAGAGTTTGAAGCCCACCTCGCCAAGCATCGGTGCTGATTTTGCTGACTTCCTCCTTATATTTCCCGTTCATTCCTTGCTTTTGAAAGGGATATTCTCAACGTTGCCTTTCTCACAGGGAGGAAGAGGAGGAGAAGAAGAAAGAGGAGGAGGAGAAAAAGAAATTGGAGAAGGAGCGGCTGGAAATGGAGTTCACCATTAAGGAAATGAAGCGCAAGATCGATGAACTTGAGAGGCACATGCAGGAGAAGGACCAGACCATGGAGGAAAGAGAGCTAAAACATCAAGAGCAGTATGATCTCCTCAAAACCATGATGCTGCTCACCTGCCGTGAGTGCAACAACACAGTGCCTCTGCGGGACTTCAACAACCACCAGAACATCCACGGGTGCTGAGTTTCCCCTCCCTTAATTCATTCATTCGAGTTACTTTATTCCTTCTCATATAATGTAAAAAAGAGTGAAGCCAGATATGGTTGCGAAACAGTTCACAAAATATATCGCTAACATGACTAATTACTACATTGGTTGCCCATCATTAATTATCAAATTTCTTACAATTTAATGTTTCATGTGATTGGCCATTTCTATCTCAAATTAGCAGCCCACTTCGAGTTCAGTTACTGCAGCCATTCAGTATAAAAACAGAATGAGCAACACACTGGTTAATTGGACAGTTTCACAAAAATAATACTCCCTCCGTCCCAAAATAGATGTAGCAAAATTTTAAAATTTGGATGAATCTAGACATTATTTACTATATAGATTCATCCAAATTTTGACATATTTGAGACATCTATTTTGGGACGGAGGGAGTACTATAAATTGCTGAAATGAGTAATTACATTGGAAGCCCATCATTGATTTCCGAGGTAGTTAAAGCAACACACTGGAAGTCCCACATTACATATAACAGATCACCTAATTGTTCTGGTCTGAACTACTTGGCGTGCAATAACTCTGACTGAAACTTGCTCTGCAGGAAGGAACGTGCAGGTCGCAGACAAAATGAAGATGAGAAGACTTACATGCAAGAGGACCACCAGAAGAGGGGAGGGAACCGCAGCAAATTCAGGAAGTAATCAGGTAACACAAAGTGCTATTGTATTAGGAATCATAACAATGACATTACTATTACATTTTCACCCATTCCAAGAAAGTTAGCAGAAAAGGGAGTTAGCAGTTAGTTTGGCTGCTTTTAGATCAGGATGGTTCCATCGGCATTATCAGCAAATAGACTGCTGCCATCTGCCCTCCAGAGCTCAAGCAAATACGGTTGAGCAGCTGTGCAACAATATGCAAAAATAGTAAGATGACATCCAACCTAAGAAAATATGTTAACCATTATCACGATATTTAGCAGAGAAGTGTCTTTAAAACAAACTAATTACAAATGATAATCAAAAGAGTGCAGGCTAACAACGATTACTGTAGTTTGTTGCTCACTTGATTTTTGAACATGGCATCAAGCAGGTTGCTTTTATGTTTGATCTTGCTGACCGGTCGATTTCTGAACATGGCATCCAGCATGTGGATGGTAGTTATCCAGATTTTCTACCAAAAGAGCACAGTTACATCATATGGTTAGTAAATCTGGCATGATGTAAAAAAAAGGTAGTAATCTGGCATGATACAGATTAAAACTAAAACTAACGTGAGTACTGGAGCACGTAAAATGAAACAGCTTTGTCTTACCATGTCTTTCCCCTAAGGTGTTCATGAGATTCTAAAACAATAAAACTGGAACACCTCCAATCCCCTGATTTCTTTGCTTGCAACGCATTGTGTAAATCCAGAATTAATATTCAAATGTTCCAAGTATTTATCAAATGACCATGTCTACGATTCTTCTTATTCTCATCTGGGTGAGTAGTGTGTTTTTGTGGAGATCTGTGCATAACAAATTCCCATGAACTTCCACTAGAAAAAACTTGAGGAGAAGACTCTGAATTAATTAGTTCCTTGTCCTTCGAGCATGCCAACTTGTTTAACAAATCTGTGTTAAGGTCCAAATTAAAGATTTTTCCATATTTCTCCTGCCTTGTTCTTTTATTGTATCTGTGGGGTGGTCTGAAACAAACAAAGTAAAGAATAGGTTGGTCACTATCTCGTTTCTTTTTTTATTCAGCGGTGTTATAAGTTGCTACTACCCCTGTTCGGATTCTGGATGTAAATTGTTCTCTGTCTAGTGGGTGGTAGTGAAATGGTTGTTCAGCTATCTCATGGCTCTTACTCTTTGGCATGGGGTCGATGTGATCAAGATAAAGCATACACTATTTAAAAATTTCAGAAGCATTAAAGATTTAGGTTCAAACATCATGCTAGTAGTTGCTGGTGCATATTATATTAGTTACGACCTTCATAGTGTGTGTTTCTGGGAGGATAGGCGAGCTTCTTTCTACTCCCTCCGTTCCAAAATATAAGATGTTTTAGCTTTTTCTAAAGAGCATGTATCGAGACCTCTTTTAGTGTATAGGTTCAGAGCAAAATGAGTAAACCTACACACTAAAAGGGATGCATTTTTTTCAGAAAAAGGCTAAAAACATATATTTTGAAACAAAGGGACTAGTTGTTTCTGAATAGTCACCATATTACAACACTAAAAGGGTCTAGATGCATGTGTTTCAGAAAAAGGCTAAAAACATCTTATATTTTGAAACAGAGGGAGTAGTTGTTTCTAAATAGTCACCATATTACAACACAAAGGATCTAGATGCATGTGTTTCAGAAAAAGGCTAAAAACATCTTATATTTTGAAACAGAGGGAGTAGTTGTTTCTGAATAGTCACCATAATACAACACTGCCTGGAATTATTCTGTATGGCATTCTAGACACGATTGTTAGAAGGAAATGACTGAAACTTCGTGTTTTCAGCAGTCATTATCTGATAACAAAAAATTAATTAGCACACTGCAGAAGTTAGTTTTAAAGAACTTCATGCGTAATATTTTCAAAAGTTTTGGTATGATTAATGGTATTTCAGTTGGCAGTCATCAGCCAATATAGCAGGTCCAAAACAATTAGAAAGTTGGAGCATATAATTTAAATTAGTATGGAAGAGCAGAATCTTAGGTAGTACCGGAGCCATGGCCAATGATCTAGCAAGTCTTCAGAGTTTCATCACCGCAAAGCCAAATGCTATGCGTGCAAGCTGATCATTTCAGCTCTCTGAATCTTACAAAAAAAAGCTCTTCAGATAAAGCAAAAGTGGTGTGCGTGCACTTTGCTTGCTAATGTACTCCACTGATTAGCCATTTTTGTACTTGAGAGTTAAATAGGTGTACCAGTGTGACCTACTACAAGGTACTCCAGTACTGAAAGTAGGTAACTGGAGTTCTAGGGTTTCTACGGTGTAATGAGCAGTTTTTCTGGTAACCCGTGAGAATACCTAGTATACGTCCCTATATGCCAAAATGGACCTGTTTCGGTACAAACCCAAGTAAGTAAATTCTTAGTATTTCAGTGTAATTCAGGTCATACTATAATGCAATTCAGCTTTCACTAATTTCAGCAACTAAGCAGCATGCTTCAGATTATAGACAGTTTAGCGCTGATTATACATGCTGGTTCATTGCTTTGCTTATCATATCAAAATTATGATAGTATTGAGTGTAGTGTCTGGTTTATGAATTTCTTAAATGTCCTCTTTTGTGCTTTGCAGGTTCCCGCCAGTCGTACCAAAAGAGAGAATGGCAGCGCTGCTACATTTATTCGTGCCATCCGTGAACACCTTTTGCAAAATTGAACATCCTTTGCCAAATTTTCATCTTCGTACGTTTTGTAAGCCTACATATTGGATTGCTGGCTTACGACTGGTTAATACTGGCTTGAACCTACGTGCACCTATGTAGGCCTAGATAGTGGTTGCTGGCTTAAGACCGGTGGATTATGTGGTGGGTTAATGTTCAGTCAGCTTGCTTGGGTTAATGCTCAGTCGCAAACTAAATCTGCACGTTTAAGAGCTGATGCTATCATTTACTTGTAAGGCATTTTCACTTATTGCAGTTTCTCTGATTGAACTAGGCAAATGATTAGAATCATTGATGTTACTATATTTGGCCATTAAAAACAATACAGATGTTCTCCTTATCAATGAAAGAAGCTATATAGAAAATAAATATGGACACAAAAGGCTTGAAACAATGCATCACACTCCTCTTGGGCAGAATCTGCAGGCGGTTTGCCCACGTATTTTGTGGGTCAGGCTCGTATAGATAGGTGGATCTGGATTGTTTTATGTCTTAACTACATGCTGTAACAAAAGATAGGCAAGGACTACATAGGATACATTACAAGATGAAAATGTTGAGGGAGATTACTACAGTAACTGCCACTCAGTGTGTACAGTATGTGTTGTTAATCCGAAAGTAGTAACATATGGTGGCCTCAGATTGTGAAGAAACGGCCACAAGTTTGGTCATGAGTACTAAGAACTACTCCCTCCGTTTCAAAATATAAGATGTTTTAGGTTTGTGAAAAACATGTATCTAGACGTGTTTTAGTGTGTAGATTCACTCTAAACATGAGTGAACCTATATACTAAAAGTAGTCTAGATACATTTGTTTCACAAAGCTAAAACATCTTATATTTTGAAACGGAGGGAGTATAATAAAGTCACAATAAAGGGAAAAAATTGGTGGAATTAAGAATAAGAGCTCACCAGGCACCAAGAATAAATCATCCGCTGATTCTTTGGCCAAGATAAGGTTCGTTGCATATCATGGTTGTATCAAAGTTGAGACAGAAGTCACAGAACCGAGTAGGACTGAAACAAAGAAAAATGAGTTTTAGATGAATCACGAGCCAACTGGGGGATCCTCAAATGAGCATGCCCAATTTTCGGGAAGAAAGGGGTAAACAATAAAAGAACAATCTAGTCTCGTGCTTGAGATGACCTTGTAGGATACAGCCAACAAGGGCTAAGAAGAGAGTAAACGAGGCAAAACCACCACATTTGAGGCAAAGTGACAAAAACCCACCAAAATGCATGTTTTTCGGTAGTTTTTTTTTGAAGGATTGTCACCTTAGCCTCAAATATGATAGTTTTGCGTCATTTTCTCGAGGCCACGAGTTGTTTAAGCCATACCTCCATTTCAGACAAACGTGTTGTTGAAGCCCTACTCCCTCCTTTTTAAAATATAAGATGTTTTAGGTTTATAAAACAAATGTATCTAGACTACTATTAATACGTAGGTTCACTCAAATTTGGAGTGAATCTATACATTAAAATAAGTCTAGATACATTTTCTTTATAAACCTAAAATATCTTACATTTTGAAACGGAGGGAGTACATGCTAAATCCATTTCAAACGAACATGTGTACAGTGTCAGGAGCACAAAAACTGGAATGTAAGGACAATGGTAGAGAAGGCTAGCCTACCTCTTAGCCCTCCACATCATATAGAGAAGACAATACGTATAATTTATACAATGCATTATTTCTTGCTGAACTCCGTAGCAATTAATGACAATAAATTATTTTTTAGTAAAAAATTATATAGCTTAGAGAAGACATGTGCTACAATGCTGAAAATAGCCTTCTCTTATTTTCTAATAGATCATCTCTTAGCGACAGCATCTTTTTTTTCATTCTCTCTTCTCTAACTAAGCAAAAAATGGATAGTTAAGACGTGTACATGGAGAACCTTAGAATCAACTGTAAAAAAGAAAGTTCTAATGCGTCCACTTTTTTAAAAAAAGGGTGATGTGTCCATTTTAGTGGACTTCATTGGTGCTGGCATGCAGACGCTCCTATTCATCCCTATGACTGATGGTAAGGCAGGTGGCTAAAAAGGTTAAGAATACATAATGGAAATGGAAATTTGGTGAACCTAGAAACAACACGGGTGCTGACTATTTCTTCTGCTGCTCTAACAGCTTGCAGCGGGCCTCGTTGAGATCAAGGTAGTGGAACCGACCGGCTCCTCGCCTAAGAGCATGTCCACTCGGTTTTCCAGGCGAATGTCATGTTTGGACATCGAAAAAAATTTAGTTCTGTTCCTAGAACTTTGGTTTCGTCCGGATTTAGACGAACTTTGGTCTAGACTTTCTAGACCATTCCTAAAATCTCTCTGAAAACGCCGGACGACGCGAAAACGGGTGTGGGCCAGCTCTGTCGGCCCATTCCCCAAACCCACTCGCCCAGTCTGCGACGAAGAGCCCCCCAGCTGCCTCTGCCGCCATGACTTCGCCGACGGAGCTCTACCCCGTCGAGACGTATCCATGCCTCTAGATAGGTCGCCTTAGTGGCTGCCCTTTCCACCGCCGATTTCGCCGCCCTTCTCGCCGCCCAGACTTCGATGTAGCTCGGCTTCGCTGCGGGATCCCACCACCTCACCCCCCAAGTGTTCGGCGTTTTGTTGGTTCATCCATGGATTCCGACAACGAGGAGATGTTCGCCGTGTTCCTAGAGGAGGAGAACGCCACTGTCGCCGAAGATGCAGAGCACATGCAGATCCTCGCCTCCCTCGCCTAGCTGTACTTGCAGACGGCGAAGCCAAAGCGTGGAGATTCGGCAAAGGGTCGCGGAAAGTGCAAGGCAAGACAGAGGATGGAGGGCTACTACATGTTGCACGCCGACTACTTCGCCGACGAGCCGCTCCACGAAGAGGCCGTGTTTCGACACCATTTCAGGATGAGCCGAAAGCTCTTCCTCAAGATCGTTGCAAGGCATGACAAAGAATGTACAAAAGCCACAAAGAAGGTTGCACCATGATACTTGAGGCAGTTGCTACACATGATCTTTGGATATGACACCCCTTTGGCATGGCACGATCAAACAACGACATCAACGTCCTCAACTCCTCAAATGTCTTTGCCAAGCTTGTTGAGGCTCATGCTCCCTTTGTGGACTTTGAGATCAACGGACACCACTACAACAAGGGATACTATCTAGCAGATGGCATCCATCCAAGATGGCCAACATTTGTGAAGACTATCTCAAACCCAATACTCCCCAAGCATGCTCAGTTTGTCAAGGAACATGGAGCGGACATTTGATATGCTCCAACAGAGGTTTGCAGTTGTTCGGTTCCCTACTATGACCTGGTCGAAAGATCAGATGTGGGAAATGATGAACTGTTGTGTGACCTTGCACAACATGATCATTGAGGATGAGAGGAAGAACCCAGTGAGTTTGGTCGAGCAGAACGAGCCATAGTATAGACAGGGACCGAGCCTAATCACCAAATGCCTCTAACCTGGACTACCTTCATCGTCATGCGTCAGGAGATCCGAGATCCGGTAGTGCATCAACAGCTATATGCAAGGGCAAAACGTAGATGCCGAGCATGAACTGGCCAAATTAGGCCCAAATATATTGTATTTTCATTATACGACGAATTATGTTTAAATTTACGCCAAACTATGGTCAATTTTGTGCCGAACTAGGCCAAACAGTGCTCTGTATTCATTTATGCCAAACTATGCCAAAAGTTGAACGAATTTAAGCAAAAAAATACGTTCCAATAACTCGGCCTGAAAACACGAGTGAAAAACTCGGTGTTCTCGGACCAAAACATATCATCCGACCCTACCGGATTTCGACATGAAAACGGTCATGAAGATGCTCTGACACCTTCGACCAAGCTCCCGCGCTTCGTCCCCGTCGCAGTGCCACACGGTCGCTTCCTCTCTCACACACATTTCAGCACGGGAATTAAGTATGTCAGTCACAACCCACTTCTTGTGCCAGCTTTTCCTCTCTCTGCTCTGACCAGACCATGACTTTGGTTAAAGTAACTACTTGCAAATGTAACGGAAATTCACATTTGATCTCACGTGCATATTGCTTCCTTTAGCAGAAACATACATTTCAAATTGTTCAAAAAAGAAAATTCATGTGCGCATCACCATGTTCTAGTGTGCTCAACTGAAGTTTCGCATCCCAAATAAAAAGATGCCAGTTGAGACAAAATGCCAGCCTTACAGGTTTTTAACTACTCCATTTTGCAAACAAAAAACAACAGTAAAAGAAAAGAAAGCATTCACAGAGCAGAAGATTAAGAGCTTTGGTTGACTCACCAAAAAATGGGGTCATCATGGGTCGTTGACAGGTAGCACAACTGTGTCAGGTTTGAGCATCTCATCGAAGACATATCAGCAAACAGCCTGGCACCACAGTGTGGTGTGTTGCCTGCGCGCCTGAACAAGAATGCGAGTGAGGTATATTAGGATGACGAGTCAATATCAAGATTAACACGTGTAATAAGGATGCTCGCATACTAGTAATCTACATGGACACGTACAAAATCTCTCGTATTACACCAAGACACCCACGCCCTGCTCGTTACATTACATTTTAATAAAACGTGCACGCCTATCTACCTAGGGACCACAGGATGTACAGAGTCCAGCTTTGGTGGCACTGTTCAAGTACTGCTACCCCTGACCTGACTGTCAAACAATAAACTACTCCTACCCCCAAAGACCCACTACACAGGTGGACCACTCTCTGTACGACGAGCATAGACTAAAATATTTCTATACTTAATGTTTATTAGTTTAGTGGTAGGAGCAATGGGCCCACCCCGTTCTTCTCCCTACTCGAATTCTTTTTACCCGTTTAATCAGCTCTCTTAGGTACACTTTACAGCGTAGTATGACTCTAGACAACACATGAATATGAACCAGAACCTCTGACTAGCACGCAAGCATCTATCCTACCACCATTATCGCAAATGCAGTGAATACCTCCATACTCTAGCCCTCTCAAATAGGGTTGCAAGCGCGGGGCCCGCTTCAGCCCGCAAAAGGAGATCGATAGTACAAAGTATACAACATGCAGTGATTAGAATTTATCTTCAATTTGTACTACCTACACGTGAGCTAGGCAAAGCACCTGCCCGCAAGCCCGCCCCGCATGCAACCCTACTCTCAAATTATAAACTAAGTTGAACATATCAATTTCGAAAATACTCAATGGGTAGGTGATACTCCTGATCCTACCTACTTTCAAAAAAATTAAAATCATAGGAAATGAAGTATAAAGAATTGAAAAAACTGTTTTCATGTAGAGCAACATGTATATACATGACAAAGTTCTGAATGAATAGTAAGAAGGACCCGCAAAGTTACAAGCTCTTATGTAGCTAAATGCCTAGATAACCATGTGACTTAATATGGTACGGTAAGTATAGTCAGGGTTCAGGAGCACCCATGTATATTAATTTGTTGTCTTTTTTCACCTTTGTAAGTTACTTCCCTAATTCGCTTAGCACCACCTATAAGAGCTAAAGATGTTAAAATCTATCAATGATACAAAAAATTGACACACATAATCAACCTAAAAAATTAACCGAATTAGCTTGCATCCGGTATTAATCTAACTGTTACCTACCCTCATATCTCTTAGCACTAGTAATAAACATTTTGGAAGAAAAAACTAACAGTCCTTTGTAAGAAAAATGTGAGGATAAATGCTAGAACAAAAAGAAGCATAAGTTTGAACTGTTTTATCGCTATAAAGTGGTGTTAAAGGATGTGAAAAGCAGCTAAAGACGGTAATTTGAGAGGGAACCACAACTCTAGCAATATGTCGCCCCTTCCCATCCAAATAGAACAAATCTCTCTTGCTACATACTGACCACTTTGGAAAACAAAAACCATGTTTATGATTTATATTAATAACAACCTTACTTATGATAACACCCTAGCTTCATTACAGATCAAACGTATAATACATAAGAACCTGAAAGAGAAAAGGAAAAGGCTTCGTGAGAATCAACTAAAGAAGAGATGCGATAAACAAAAGAGAGATCGAAGCAAATCGGCAAGTACTCACCGAGAACCCTTGGCCCCTGCAGAGAGCGCCTGTAACAGCAACTGCCGCGTGACCGCCCAGAGAGAGATCTACATCTTGGCCGTTTCTTCATAAAAAAAAAGAGCCGCCGGTGGCGCTAGAGATCGACGCGGTCGCCGCTTTCGCGCGCCACCATGGCGCCGGCATTCTGTGCTCTGTGGTAGCTAGCCACCGTGGTTTGGGCGTCTCCGAGCTCTGCTGTCGCCGCCGTCACGCTGCGTGACCCCCCTCGGCGTCGACCGCCTTCGCGGTGAGGCCGCCATAGTGGGTCGACGTGCCTTCCCTAGCATGGTGCTGCCGGCCGGCGAGGGTGCTGTGGCACACCGTCGTTCGCGGTGTCGCTCCGCTGAGGCGAGCATGCAGGTCATCGAGGGATAGCTCGCCGTGGTGGCCACAGACCGACGACTAGGATAGCCATAGCTGCAGAAAGGGAGAGGAGCAGGCCATGGAGATCTGCGGGGAGATGAGCGGCGGCTAGGGTTTGGCCCTGTGAGATCTGGGTCTCGGTGAGGAGGGAGAGAGGAGAGAGGAGGAGCGAGGAGATAAGGGGCAGGAAGGGAAAAATCTCAGATCCGGGTTAAGTACGTGAGGTGGACGCGGCATCTCCTTTTCTCCGTGTACCCAGGCCGCCACGGTCAGCACTGGCTGCACGCGGGCCAGGCCCTCCTTGGGCCCCGCAGAGACTGGGCGTCTCGGCTTACTCTGGGTACGATTTCGGTATAAGCGAAAATCCTTTCCTTCCGACCAAAAGAGAAAAGATTAACCGTGCCCTCGATTTCACGAAAAGGTAAGACGTGTGGTGGCAGACCCGGCAACGCGGTCACGTCTCAGCCGTGGGTGGCTCTTTTTCCAGACCGGCTCGCACTTTGATGCGCAGACTTTGTGCGCGTGCAGCTGCTTCCATTGGCTGCATGCTACGTTCGGTGACTCACGGGAGGGATAGATCCTCGATGCAGAATTGCAAAAGTGAAGTCAAACAAACAGAAAAACACTAATAAAATTGCAAAAGTGAATTGCCAGAGTAATTAGGAAATATTATTGATTTCAAACACCGTGGGAGAGTTCAATGAAGCTGTTCATACTATAGCTAGAGAGTGCTTTATTTTAGTTCTAAAATTTCTTGTAATTGGCTAAATGAGCCCTCTAGTTTTCTATTGCAAACCCTCCTATATGATAATAATTGTTTGATAGCTGCATGTTTTAGAAGCACTTTTTTTTCTTACCAGAATAACTAAGAAGACTGATTTTTTTTAATAAGACGGCTTCATGTTTAATATATATTATTTTTATCTAAAAAGGAAAAACACTAATTGAATCCATAAACTTTGTTCTGGTCTCTTGCGAAAACACAAAATTGAGCAGAAAGACGCGCACGAGCATTTTGGTAACTCGTTGTCCGTTAGTTATGGTCTGGACGGGCCGCGCTGCAGCAAAGCATGTTTTCTATACAAAATTAGATTAATTATGGGCTCGGTCAGCAAGAAAAACAAAGTATTATCAAAATCCTGCGTGGGGCATGGCTCAGTTTGGCTCCTTCATAACTCCGTCGCTGCTAACACGTCCGTTTTCTTTGTGAATTGCTCCTGAATCTTTGTTTATTCTCTGCTAATAGCCTTCTAAATTTATTTGATTTGACTTTTGTTTTGGAAAATGTCCTTATCCACTTGTTTGCCACCTTCCCTATCCAACCTCGTTGGTGGCACACCATCTGCTCCTCTCTCTCCCTGACATCCATGGACGAAGTTGGCTGCCAGTGAGGCTCCTCGCCGCTAGCCCTGCTCCCTATCGTCGTGCTCTCAGGTGGTGTGTGCATGGCCGCAACCATCTAGGTGTGCCCTATTATTGCTGCCCACCATTAAGGATGATGCCCATGACCTGCGTCAGGATGCCGAGACCTGGTCATCTTGGTGCACCATCGTCTGCTTGCCAACCTCCCTATAGGCATACAACACGCTGTCGTTGTCGCACCGGTCCGCCAGCACAAGCACCCTGGTAACCTCTTGTAGGTATACAACCTTTGGTCGTCGTCACGTTTCCATGCCTCCTCGAGCTTAGCAAGTCCGGACCCAGCGAAGTAGCACTACCGGCTTCTTCAATTCCAGCGGATCCGAGCTCACCGAGCAATGCTGAACCCGTGGAGAGAGCGTCACCGAGTCAGCGCGGCGTGCATCTCCTTCGACACTCTCTCGAGGCTAGCAACTTGGGGAAGGACATCCTCGACACGGCCCAGATCTAGCGTCGATATCTTCTTCAATTTTGATGAGATCCCTCTTCGCCGAGGTCTGGAGACTGCCCCATCGGCTTTGCCTCGATGCAACACACTCCGAGACCCCTTAATGGTCCATGGGACGACGTCGAAGAGGATGTGCCCTGAGCGGTTCACATCGGCAACCTAGCCAAAGCTTGGTAGTGATTGGCGGAGGCGCGCTCCTCCTCGAGCTCAACCATGTCCTCCGGACACTTCTACCAAGGCGGTGGAGCGATAGGTTTCTCTCAGGCGGTGACCAAGTTGGTTCGGTAGACTTTGTTTACTTCTGGTCTTCTTTTTTCTCTCTCCTGTCAAAAAATGGTGGATTTTTTTGAAACCATATTATATTGAGCAAGCAAGCTGCCTCATTAAAAACCTTCCAGTCCCCTTCAGGTACCCTGAAAGGAAAAGAGTGCGTCTGAAACGTGTTGCTCCAAAATCATATCAGAGTTACGTCCATAACGAGAGTTTGTAGAAGGAAGCTAGGGGTCCATTGACCCAATTACAAGAGATTTTATCTAAAAAACAAGCCCTAGCAAGTTCATGAGCAACTTATTTTGTTTCCCTTGGGCAATGATGGAATAAAATAGTTCCGATCATTGACGCCTCGTCGATGACATCCGCAAGAACAACAGAGAATTCTCCCCACCAAGATTCTGCTCCATTGCAATCCTCCACAATCTCCAAGGAATTTAATGTTGCCACTATGTTGTTACACACAAGTTGGTTTGAAAGAGCCAGACCTTCCCTCATTGCTATAGCTTTCGTAGCAGATGGAGATGTCATGTTTGGAATATATAAAGTAGAGGTCGCAATAAAACGTCCATCATGGTCATGTGTGATAACCCCTGCATCTCCGGAGAACTATCATAGTGAAATCACCCGTCAACATTCACCTTGATTTTTCTAGGTTCTGGTTTAGTCCACTTTGAATGTGCAACGGCCTGGCTAGCCTTGGAGACATTTGTATTGGCAGCTATAGATAAAATGGACATCCTGAAATTGAGAATAGGCGGCATAGGTTTCATAATGTGTGTGGTGTTGGGTTCGCAGCATATAAAACAAAAAAAAAATCCTACGATGGGAACTATGTGCACCAAGATCCATCTATCTTGATACAAGAAACGGGTGGATATACATCTGAAAGGATCGTATGGGCACCTAGAGGGGGTGAATAGGTGCTACTTCAAATTTTACTATTTTCCAAATCAGGGTTTGACACAAAAGGTAAATTCTCTAGATTATGCAACTATGGTGAATTTACCTATATGTCAATCTAGCACAACACTAAGCAAGAACTAGATAAGTAAAGTGTGGTAAAGGATAGAAGTAACCAAAGTGGAGCACACGGAGACACAAGGGTTTGTTTCCCGTAGTTCCTTCCTTTTGAGGGGAAGTACGTCTGCGTTTGGAGAGGGGGTGGTTTCGAACCACCAACTCCACGAGAGGCCTCCCTTGTTCTCTGATGAACCTCACCCCAATGGGTTCGATTCACCTCTTCCACTATATCGGCAACCTTCTAGGTGGAAGTCAGCACATTTACAACAAGTTCGAGGCACACATCCACAACTGAATTAAAGGCTCCCGAATACAAGCAAGCTATCAAACAATCAAATACAAGCTTGTAAGACCAAATCAAAAGCTAGGGTTTCCAAAGAAACACATGAGCAAGGGGCCCTCAAGTGAATGAGGGGGAAATGAAGATCTCCCTTGGTGAAGCTATAGATCAAGGCATCCTCCTTCGATTCTCCAAAGAACAGAGACTTTGGATGGTTGAGTGAAGAGATCTTGTGGATTTGGTGGCTCAAATAGTGATGTTGTTCTTGACCTGGTCGAGCAGCTCCCAAGGTAGAAGAAGGGGCCTTTTATAGGCCCCCTGAAATTAGAGTCGTTGGGAGACACTTACCCCGGACAGTCCGGCAAAATGCAACCGGACACTCTGGCCCGGCCAGACACTCCGCTTGGACACAGCCGGACACTCCGGTCTGGCAGAGTTTCCAGCTAGTGTCCGGCAGTGTCCGAGTGGTGTCCGATAGGGCATACTGACTTTCCACACCTGGTGAAGAAAATCTGGCGATTCCCTAGGACCGGATAACCTGGCAGGACTTTGACTCTATACAATATTGCTCCTGGGAAGCTCTTTTTCCTTGGGTACAAATTACAATAATGTAGCTGATATATCCTGAAACATTTAACAACAGATTAAACCTATCCAAGTGTTATCAACAAACATCAAAACAATATGAAAGACATAAATTTCTTTTTAATCTACCTCTTTTTGGTGTTTGATGACAACCCAAGGATTTGCATATAGGATAAGTAATAATTTTCATAACAGAAGCCTACCAAAATATAGTAAGGCTCCCCCTAGATGTGTGACCGATTTAGCTTTGCATTTGAATACAATACCACACACCCTGGGATCACATCTTCACTAGATTTTGTAGAAAACAAGTTATGACATGATATAATAAAGACTAGATAGATAATCTAGGCATAACATAGTCTTTAACATGACCGGGTACGCATGTTTTAACACACTGAACACACAAAACGGAGTTCAACTCAACATAGTTCTCAAATCAATCAGATAAAGTGATGTCTACACACTTCTATTCTTGTAGAAAGTTGTTGGGCCTCCAAGTGCAGAGGTTTGTAGAACAGCAACAAGTTTACCTTAAGTGGATTACCCAAGGTTTATCGAACTCAGGGAGTAAGTGGTCAAAGTTATCCCTCTCAAGCAACCCTGCAATCAAGATACAAGAAGTCTCTTGTGTCCCCAACACACCCAATACACTTGTCAGGTGTATAGGTGCACTAGTTCGGCGAAGAGATGGTGAAATACAGGTGGTAACGATGCCAGAAAATAGCTTCTGACTTGTTGTTGACGTGGGAGAGACTAAAGGCAAACAGATGGAAGCAAGCAAACATGCAACAGATCTAGTAGCAAACGGTGTTTCAATGCTTAGAAACAAGGCCTAGGGATCATACTTTCACTAGTGAACACTCACTCATATAAATATCGTCTCTTCATGATACTACTCTTAACTACTCTCCGGTTGGACACTCTAATCCATGGTAGGGCTATAACAGCACACCTCAAAGTCCGCCTTCCCCAATCTAGATAACCCCACACTGTCACCTTGAGCGCTAGAGGCTTCCAACAAACACCACAATTTCATAGAGACATCCAATTCCAAATATAACTCATAACAAATATTCAATCTAGCCAAAGTGCCACACACGGTATGCCCGCTGTCACTTTCACAAAGGTGGGGAAAGCATAGATCTATTAAAGCACAAAGAGTATTTATGTAGACTCAAGCCTAAGTGTCACCATGGCATGCACATTGTAACTTTCACACACATGGGGAGAGCAGAGATCTATTGAAGGACTTGAGTAGCAAGGTAGATCTACTAGATTACAAAGCTCATGACCACAACAAGATCATGCATAGAGAGAGAGAGAGAGATGAACACATAGCTACCGGTAGATCCCTTAGCCTCGAGGAAGAACTACTCCCTCCTCATCATGGGAATCAGCAACGGTGATGAAGATGGTGGTGGAGATCGATAGAGATGGCTCCGGGGGCACTTTCCCGTCCCGTCAGGGTGCCGGAACAAAGACTTTTTGTTCCTCCAATCTCCCCGTCGGGGCGCTGCGGAACTTTTCGTGGCTTTCTGGTCGATTCTTTAGGGTTTCTGAGTTGGGGGATTCTTATAGGCGAAGGAGGCAAGGCCTAGGGTGGGCCTGCGCCCACCTAGGGTGTGGCCACCCTGGTTTCCTCCTCTGTCTCGTCTTTGATTTTCTGTATTGCTCGGGGAAAAATATGAACTTTGGCTTTTGTCCCATCCAATTCCGAGAATATTCATTTTTTAGCTTTCTGAAACCAAAAACAGCAGAAAATAGGCAACTGGCACTATGGCATCTTGTCAATAGGTTAGTTCCAGAAAGTGTATAAAAACACCTCAAAGTGTAGATAAAGCAAAGTAGATACTAAACAAGCATGGAACATCAAAAATTATAGATACGTTTCCGACGTATCAAGCATCCCCACGCTTAACTCTGCTCATCCTCGAGTAGGTAAGTGATAAAAAGAATAATTTTTGAGGTGACATGCACCATCAAAACCAAGATCAAACCATTTGCAAGCATTGAAAGCTGGGATTAAATAACTATAAACTTGTGCATGAAAGATGGAGTTCTAACAATAAGACAAAGTAACTATGCATGCAACATGAAAGGCTACAAACAAAGATCAGGAATAACATGCATTGAAAAACGTTTGTTTGTCTCACATACAGAAAACATGGCATAGTGGCAATCAGCTTGTCCCTCATAGGGTAGCAAATAGATGCATAGGACACCTTCAAAGTTCACAAGGGTGACTAGAAACAAGTAGCACAAGAACAAGTAATATCACAATATGCATCAATCAATAAGTTTTGGGACACTGGACATAGAACTAAGAATGGAAACTATGCTCTCTTAATTGTGCCTAAAGGTAGAAGGTGGAGACTCAATAATAGTGGAAGAAAGGCCCTTCATAAAGGGAAGCAGGGATTTCAAGTTTCAAAAAGAGCTTCCAAAAATTATGGTACTTGTTAGCTTTCAGCCCTTGTTGCCCCTATCATAAGCATATTGAAGTGATTAAGGTTAAAGTGAACAAACTATGGAGTATATGCTTGACAAAGTATAAGTTGGCAATCTCAAGTCCCTTGAATACGAGGGCCACACCTCATGCTACTCAACTTCAGTCGCCTGTAAGTTCTTGTCATTGTAAGTATTTGCATATCATATAGAACCGCCAACGGGGTACTCCTTGCACATGGTACAGGAGCTATCCCATAACCAAAATAACAAGGCAAGCAGACAATGAGCATCTCAGTGATATTTATATGCATATCTTTTTATTGAGGATGATTCATAGATAGCTCACTATGGTGATGCTGCAAGTTTCCACCATGATTAGGCATGGCTTAGGCTAGCGCCCCAGGAGTTTCTCTAACACAAAATAAAAACTCCATGGACTTACAAGTTCCCTCTTTATTTCACACCGGTGACATCCATAGACAAAAGAACATGATATCAACCGAGTACAAAGTACAAGCGCAATGTTGACAACATGGTTCCGCTAATTCCAACGTATAAGTGCAAGCATATACAACATAGATGACACAATGGTCAAGTTTATTAGGGCAAAGAATATAAAGTGTGCCATCAAGTTTGTGAGGGCTTTAATCACTAAGTTTTCACATAACAAAATAGTTTTTAATTGGAAGATAGCTGAAAACAAGAATATAATTGGAATGGTGTAACACACCATGCATAGGAGTTTATAGTGGACACTTTGAAATAACTTGGTTTCTTGGGAGTTGGAAGCATGAGTAGAGATTAATCATACAAGTGGAGGCTAGCAAAAGACTGAGAGCAACCAACTAAGAGAGCAATAGTGGCCATAATTATGCAGAGCGACAAAAGCATAGAGTGGTACTACAAGTCAAGGACTAAATGATCATAGAGACTATGGTGACTTGTTCATAGTCATAACATGGTGTGAGCATGTGCCAAGTCAACCCAAACAAAGCATCAAAGGAGAATACCACAATACTATGCTTTTGTATGCTAAAACAACGCATGATTTCTTCAAGGCACACTAAGCAATCCCAATTGTTTGGAACAAGACATGCTAGAACAATAATCACTAAGCATAAGGTCAAAACAACACCTAGCATGTCATGCTAAAGTCTAAGTCACAGTCAATGCAAGCTCGTCTTATACTTTCAAGCACGAATTTCCTACTCCTTTCCAACACCAAGCAACTTATTTGAAACAACTCACAAAGATAATAATCAATAAATATTAGTGATCTTGTCTCACAAATCCACAAAGAAGAACTAAAAAGTTCTAAGCTAAAAGCACAAAAAAACTAAGGCTAAACACAGTACTACCAAAAGAGAACACTCACAAGACAATAAGAATGAAAACTAGAGTGTTCTACGCAATGAAAACAGAGCGTGTCTCTCTCCAAAAGAAGTGTGCTGAGCTCCAACCAACTTAATCAAGCAAACTAAGCAAAAGAAAACCAAAAACAAAACTAAGACGCTCCAAGAACAACACAACAGTGCATGAAACAATAAAAACGAAGTGTCTAGAAAGACCTCAGATTTTTATTGATGAAGAAGGGGATGCCTTGGGTATACCCAAGCTCTGATGCTTGTACCTCTTGAATATTTCTTGGGGTGACACGGGGTGGAATCCCCAAGGTCGAGCTTTTGTCCATTTTCATCTCATTACATCATTCTTTATCTACACCTAATTTTTTTCCTTCATACAAAACTTCACACAATCTTCATTAGCAACATTAGTGTATTCAAAAGATATTAGACCCTTAGGCAAAGCTTTGGAACAACAAAACTTTTCACTAAAAACATAATCTACTGTAGCAACTCCTTCAAAAAGCTTAGTTCCCCAAAATAGAACTCAGAAAGTAATTAATAAGAAGCAAATGCAAATAATGGCAAAAATCTGTCAAAACAGACCAGCAGGTAGAAACCGATTTTTTCGAATACCTTATGTTGCTCAAATAAAAAAGTGTTGAACTAACGAAAGTTTTATAACATACTGGGGATTTATTCGTAAATTTTCAGCTCAATCCGACTTTTAGAGACTCCTCAAGAATTTTTATGGTGGAGGACAGAAATCTGTTTCGAGAACACCCCAAATCTTACTTCCCTCTCATTAGAGGTAATTCTTGACACAAAAATCAAATAAAAAGGATAAGGAGATGTCATTACTGAAGTAATAACTTCCAAGACTCAAGAAAATTCTTGGGTTATCTCCCAACAAGTATTTTTCTTTACCGCCTTTAAGTTAGGCTTGATAGTTTGAGAAGATGCTCACATAAGAAATATCAATTGAAGTAAAAGAGAGCATAAAGAAGAAAATCCAAAACACAATTAAGTCTACCCCACTTCCTATGCATAGGAATTTTGTAAAGAAACAAGTCATGAAAGCACAAAGCAATAAGCATAGGAAAGCAAAACAAGTGCAACTTCAAAATTTTCAACATAAAGAGGGGAAACTTAATATTATTGAGATGCATAAGACCATGTTTCCCTCTCTCATAATAAATTCCAGTAGCAACATGAATAAAATTAACAATATAACTATCACATAAAACATTATTATCATGAGCCACATGCATAAAATTATTATTACTCTCCACATAAGAATAGTCATTCTTATTAATTGTAGTGGGAGCAAATTCAACAAAATAGCTATCATTGTTATTCTCATCACCATAATCATCAAATATAGGAGGCATATTGTAATCACAATAAATTTTCTCCTCAATAGTAGGTGGACTAAAAATATCATATTCATCGTTGTAATCATCATATATTGGAGGTAAAGTATCATCAAAGTAAATTTTCTCCTCCGTGCTTGGGGGACTAAAAAGATCATTTTCATCAAAACTAGCTTCCCCAAGCTTAGATGTTTCCATAGCATTGGCAATAATGGTGTCCAAAGAATTCATACTAATAACATTGCTATTAGCATGCAAATAAAGCTCCATAGGTTTTTAAATTTTCTCTTCAAACACTTCATATCCTAACTCAAGATAAATACTATAAAGCTCTCTATTTTTTTTAATTTAGCCTATCTAGTGAAAACAATAAACAAAAAGACAAAATTGTAAAATCTAGAAGGAAATAACTTCGAGCACTCATACCGGAGAATGTGAGTACTTTTGCCTTACCTCCCTGGCAACGACGCCAGAAAATAGCTTGATGTCTACGCACTTCTATTCTTGTAGATAGTTCATGTAAGGTGGTATAGTATTTTAGAAAAATGGGATGGTAGCATTATGTAACTGCATTTTGGTGGCTCCTTCACAAAACGACTCGTCTTTTTGCGCTCGGAAAATGGAAAATGGCTTTTCTGAGCGACGAAAAGGAAAACTTCCTCCTGCAACATTGTTCGCCATCCCAATATCCACATGCATGCACAATATGGGCACCGTATCACAAACTATGCCGCGATTCAGCACATAACATCCGTCTCTTGGACCAAAAGCCATGAAACCTCGAACATGATAGGTCATTTTGTGAAGGTTTTTTCGAGACATAATCAGTATACCAAGTTTGATATTTTTCCTTGCAACTGTGTCACATAATATCACACCATGCGAAGGGTTTACATTGTTCGGACCTTTTTTGATTTTTTTTACGCCCGTTTTGATTTTTTCCCGTTTCGAACTTAGGTCAACACGGCGTGCATGAAGATAGGGGATGAGAATGTTAGAACTTGCATTGGATCTCTGAAGAAAAAACATGTTGTGAGTCTAAACATGATTTTTTTCAAAAAATCACGGGCTTTAGATAATGTACCTGTAGTTCAAACCGGACCCACTTCCTACCGATTCGGCAGACATTTGTCTTTTTCACCCGGGAAGGACATAAAGGTTTGAGATCCCCCGGTTGGGAGATATTTCATGTAAGGTTGTCTAGTATTTTATAAAATAGGATGGTAGCATTCTGTAACTGCATTTTAGTGGCTGTTTCACAAAATGACCCATCTTTTTGTGCTCGGAAAATGGAAAATGGCTTTTTCGAGCGACGAAAAGGAAAACTTACTCCTTCAACATTGTTCGCCATCCCAAATCCACATGCATGCACAATATGGGCACCATATCACAAACTATGCCGCGATTCAGCACATAACATCCGTCTCTTGTACTGAAAGCCATGAGACCTCGAACATGATAGGTCATTTTGTGAATGTTTTTTCGAGACATAATCAGTATACCAAGCTTGATATTTTTCCTTGTAACTATGTCACATAATATCACACCACGTAAAGGATTTACATTGTTCGGACCTTTTTTGAATTTTTTATGCCTATTTTGAATTTCCCCCCGTTTTGAACTTAGGTCAAAACGGCGTGCGTGAAGATAGGGGATGAGAATGTTAGAACTTGCACTGGCTATCTAAAGAAACAACAAATTGTGAGTCTAAAAATTATTTTTTCAAAAAATCACAGGCGTTAGATCATGTACCTGTAGTTCAAATCGGACCCACTTCCTACCGATTCGGCAGGCATTTGTCTTTTTCACCCGGGAAGGACAGAAAGGTTTGAGATCCCCCGGTTGGGAGATAGTTCATGTAAGGTGGTCTAGTATTTTGGAAAAATGGTATGGTGGCATTCTGTAACTGCATTTTGGTGGCTGCTTCACAAAACGACCCATCTTTTTGCGCTCGGAAAATGGAAAATGGCTTTTCCGAGCGACAAAAAGGAAAACTTCCTCCTGCAACATTGTTCGCCATCCCAATATCCACATGCATGCATAATATTGGCACCGTATCACAAACTATGCCGCGATTCAACACACAAACATGCCCGTTTCGATTTTTCCCGCCATATCCCACCGCTTCCCGCCATGGTTTCCCGCCCTTTCCCTCTGAATGGTGCTTTTAGTCCCGGTTGTAGCCACTAACCGGGACTAAAGATATTTCCCGTCATTTCCCACTACTTCCCGCCATATTTTCCTGCCCTTTTCCTCTGAACGGTGCTTTTAGTCCCGGTTGTAGCCACTAACTGGGACTAAAGATATTTCCCGCCGCTTCCCGCCATGTTTTCCCGCTCTTTCCATCTATATATAGGCCGACCATTCCATGGCTATCCATACATCCATACCTTCCTCTCTCACAACAATGGACACGCTCATCGGGCCATTACGCCTCGAGGAGACCGAGGTGTCAGGCGCCTCACTACCGATCTTAGTCGGTTGGATCTTTGAGCAGCTGGAGGGGTTCCTGTCCCTCCTGCGCCTCAAGGATCCGCCCGACAGGCAGCCATCACGAACCACTTCTACCACGAGCTCACGCCGGAGCAGCGGATGGATCCCCAGTGGGATCCCGACAACTACGACACCTGGAATGCCTTCTTCGCTAACTGGCGGGAAAGGGAGCTCGCCAGGTACGAGGGTGATGGACGCCCCCGGTGAACCACAATGAAGCTGGCCGGAGTTTGTGGTGGGCGAACCGTACTATCATCGGCGTGATGCGCTACATCGCCGGAGGAGACCATCCTCGCCTGCGGTGCCCACAAGTCCACCCGACATAGAGCCATAAGAAGGCCCCTCCCCCGCCCGGCGGTAGCGGCATAGTCTTCCAGGAGACCCATCCCCCGCCCACCGTGAATCCGAGGCCGGAGTGGCAGGTGCCCCCGGTATATGCCATGGCTAGGCTAAGGATCCCCGGAGTGGCAGGTGACGATGACGATGATGAAGCTGCATACTATAGGACTAGGCATGATTATGACTAAAGGGGTGGCTTTAGTCCTCAGTGTTAGCTAGTCCCGGTTTGTCCCGGTTTTTAATATTAATAAATATCTTGAGTGTTACCTAGTCTCGGGACTAAATATGAAGATGTTCTTGTATTCTTGTGAGTTCGCTCAGTTGATCAAATGCTATTTTTTCTACCTTCCTACAGCAATCTCAGAAATTCTAAAAAATAGGATTAATTCACAAAAGTTTTAATACATTATTACATCACAAACATCCACATCTAGTGTTTTGGTTCTCTTCTAGTCCGTAACCATGGAGCATCTTCCTTATTTAGCGGTATGCTTGGGTCAGTTTTCACTTTGAATGGCGGAATTTCATGAAATTTGTTATAATCTTCTGACATGTCTGTCCTGTCCTCAACTCCCACCATGTTTCTTTTTCCTGAAAGAACTATGTGGCGCTTTGGCTCATCATATGATATTGTATTCTTTTGCTTATCTGTCAACACCCGGATTTTCAATCCTAGATGCCTGTTATGCCATACATCGCAATCCTAGGATTACCATTTTTTGCGAGACATAACAGAATTGGATACCATAGTACTTCATCCATTACAAACGATACATAAGTTCTTACACAAATGGGGATCTCATGATCCAGTTCTTAATACAACATCAAGCAGCGGAATACGTAATAATAACGGTAGCGTAGGCGAAGCTCCATCTTCGGGGTCACAGGCAATGCTGACGATGGGAGATGATCCTAGTTGTCGTAACCTTCCTAGGGTCCATCTTCCAGGTACTCCTCTTCATAGTCTGGCCATGGGAATATCCAGGGACAAAGCCATGAGTACTCTTTAAGTACTCGCAAACTAATACTAACAGGTAAGGGGTTTTTGGATAATAGGACACTAGGCTCTAGGGTTGTTTTGCAAAAATCCAGGTTTATCTCTACTAAGTTCCAAAGCTAGTCACAATTTCTCCTAAGTGGGATCTTGTAATTCAGGTCACAACTCTGTTGTGGTCAAGTCAAAGTCTCAATTCATCTCACAAGTCATTTTGAAAAGTCTGACGGGGGAACAGTATGGCCACTCCAACTGTCCATAACCGCGGACGTGGCTATTCGAATAGTTTGACACTCTGCAGAGATTGTACACTTTCACCACAACATTCGATATATCCGTTTGGAACAAATCCTGAATTCGCCATACTCAGTATGCGGATAATCAATCCTAACCTTTCAATTACACGCCCTAGTATAAGCACCTCTCCTATGAGTTTGGCCTCCCAACCATGACCACTGTCATCTTGGGTACTGCACAGGTGGACAATCTTCACAAGGTAGCCTCAGCTCAGACCTTGGCCGGGAGGGAACTAATACTAAGGTATATAAGTTTCCAGTCAAGCCCTACCCAATATTCGGGTATTGTGGTTGTACGCTAAAATTGGAATGGTATCGCATCCAGACAACCATCAGTTTTATAAAGGGCTAAGGCTCATGCTTCAACATTTTCATCACCAAAATCATCAAGTGTTTGTGAACACATGTCCAAAACATTTCAATAGAATGATCCATCATTCCAAGGTTTTCATAACCATTTTTCCACCAAGTATTCCCATCTAACAGCTGATCAAGTTTTATGCTTAGCACTAGCATCTACAGGTGGGGGTAGTACTAATGAGGGGTGGTAACTAGTGGAGTTTCACTAAGTCCAACCTTATATCTTAGGCTGATATCAAGGTTTCTAGCTTAGGCCAAATTTTATGCTCTTTATGCAACCTTCAGCAAAACTATCTAGTATCTACCAAACTCTTAGGTAGACTCTAAGTAAGCTTTGATAAAGAAATAAAGTAAGAAGCTTTCACATAAAACTAGGATGTGGTTTATCATGTGGGTATGATCACATATGCTTAAGGCATATAGCAGTCATATCACAAGTATGGGTTGGTGGCATCAGTAGGGTATCTGGCAAGGGTTAGCTTGCATCAATATGAGTATAGGCTTGCATAGGTATAGTATCTTGCAAGTGTTAGCTTGCACATTCACTAGTAGTATTAGGCTTGCTAAAGTAGAGTATCTTGCAAGTTTTAGCTTGCCTTGTGCAGAGCAGTGGTTGAAGTTCTCCTTGGCTTCTTCTTCGTAGTATCCTCCTTCCTCCTCGTATCCTTGGTCGGTACTAGCGTCTATGAATAAATACGAGGTACACAATCACCAAACAATACTTAACTACTTGCAATCATCACACACAAGGGTCCTATAGATGATCTAGCATCATCTCTAACATTATAAGGTTAAATCTTGGTTTAAATCTTTTTATTTTTAGAATAGTAATTTCTACTCATTGAAAAATTACTTAAGATTTAATATTCTCCAAACTAAACATGGGATCATGTTGACACATGTCATCACCACATATTTTAGTCCATGGGAATGTGATTTAAAGTGGTGTCACAATTTAATAAGGTTTTACCCTTTTATTTTAATTAATTAAAGTGGCTAGAAATGCTTATGTAGCATTCTTTTATTACTTGAACATTATTTCTGCAAGTAAACCTATATATTTTTATATATTCTGAAAGGTATGGTTAAATGTGATTTTTGAGAGTTGGAATCAACTCAAAAGCTTTTATGGTTTAAATTTGAAAAATGTTTGAATGCAGAAAAGCTCCTGCCTTGTTATTTTTACTATGGGTGATCTAGAGATCCAAATGACTTGAATCCAACGGGCTTGGATTAAGCATTCCTGCACCTTTCCAACAAAATTGGTTTCATTCAATTTGGTGCACTGAATCGATCTGGGTTGATTTTTGAAGTTGCTGAAGTGTGTTTGAATTGGAAAAGAAAAGGTTTAATTTGAATTCTTGGCTGCGGGAAATTCTAACGCTGGCCTAAGCGCGGTTGCTCCTGGTCGCTTAAGTGGGTGTCCCCACTCGCCGGTGACACGGGTCGGGCGGTATGGGGCAACGTGGATCGCTCGATCTAGTTCTAATCCAACGATCGGGGTCATCGTCGACGCGAGACAACTCCGGCGAACGAAACCTAGCGCTGCCGGTGAGGGTCTTTGGGGCTCACCGGTATGGGCGAGGTCGAGGCGAGGCGAATGACGGTCGACGGCGAACCTCTTGCACCGGTGGCTTCTCCTGGCGGCTCAATCGCTGGCTCCTTCTTCTCCAGGCGGTGGGCTCGGTGAAATTCGGCGAGGTGGTGCTCGCCTTGCTCGAGAACGGTGTGCAGTCAAGGAGGAGAGGGTGAGATGGTGTGAAGAAATCGTGCGGGGTGGCCTCTATTTATAGTCGGCGAGGGACCGTCAAGACGCAGTGAGCTCGTCGAGGGCGACGTTACAGGAGGCTAATGGCATGGGAAAGGGTAGGGGACGGTGCTGTGTCTCCTGGCGATGCTCAACGACATGGTCGCGAGGCATGGGGCGGTGTGGTTTGGTCTGGAACGGCCGGTGCTCGGCTGTTCACCATTGATGACAATGGCAAGCTCACAGGGGTGCTAGTGTTGGGCTAATCTTTCTAGATGTTCTATTGAGTTGTGTGTGAGCTAACTAGGGAACAAGTTAGGCAAGAATCACTGCACACTATAGTGTTTGATGTTTTGTTTGATTTGTGTCTGCAACCTGTTTGATGAAATGGCCGCATAAAATCAAGTTTTGAATTTTGAAATGAATTTTTGTGGGTTTGCTAGATTGGTGCTGGTGAGTCTGCAGATGCTTGGGTTTTGAAAGTTGAGCTTGTTTGAGTGGGTTTTGGAAAAGTAGGATCTTCCCATATGAAGAAGATTCAATTTTGAATTGTCATTTAAACTATGCATTTGAAAGTTTCTGGATGATCACAAAGTGGGCCTTGATACTTTGTTATGAGTACATTCAAGGGGTGCAAAGATCCAGAAAAGTTTCTGTTAGGTTTTGAAAGTTTGAGACAGCCAAAGTAGGCATGGGAGTTAAATTGGTCAAAATGACCATTCACTTAATATATTTGTTTTGATTTACTTGTCTTTAGGAAAAGTGTGGGAAATGTTTTAGATGATGTTCATTTCACCTAAGAAACATTTTACAAGCAATGGATCACACAAACAAGGTGGTTTTTAAAGAAATTCAAAATCCATGCATACACATATGCATGCATTCATGAGTTTATTTAGAAAAGTTTTTTGTTAACCCTAATCTTGATGATTAGTGTTTGATGATCTAAGTTTGGGTATTTTTGGGATGTTACAAACCTTCCCCCCTTAAACAAAATCTCGTCCCGAGATTTGAAAAAAGGACGCAAAGATTACCTAGGATTTGAAGAGATCGGGAAACTCCGTCCTGATGTGATCTTCGCGCTCCTAGGTAGCTTCCTCTTCTGTGTGGTTGCTCCACTGAATCTTGATAAACTTGATGCTTCGGGTTCTGGTAGTTCGAAAGGCTTCTTCCAATATACGGATGGGTACTTCGGGATAGGTCAGGTCATCGTTGATCTCTATGGTCTGGTGATCGATATTCTTGAATACTTCGGTCTTCTCGGGGACTTCGAGACACTTGCGAAGTAACGAGATATGGAACACATTGTGCACAGCTGACATCTCTTCTGGTAGTTCCAGTTGATACGATACTTCTCCTCGACGGTTCAAAATTTTGAAAGGTCCGATATATCTGGGGGCTAACTTTCCTTTGAGTTGGAAACGATGCATTCCCTTCAATGGCGACACTTTCAGATAAACAAAATCTCCTATGTTGAAGGCGAGGTCTCGACGTCTCTTGTCGGCGTAACTCTTCTGTCGGGATTGGGTTGTCTTGAGGTGCTCACGAATCTTGTGAACCTTCTCTTCTGCTTCTCGTAGGATGTCGGGTCCGAAAATCTGACTCTCTCCTACTTCCGACTAGTTCAAAGGGGTGCGACACTTTCTTCCGTACATGAATTCAAATGGGGCCATTTGCAAACTGGCTTGGTAACTATTGTTGTAGGAAAATTCTGCAAACGGCAGACAGTCTTCCCACTTGGATCCATATTCTAGCACACATGCTCTAAGCATATCTTTGAGTATTTGGTTTACTCGCTCCGTTTGTCCATCGATTACGAGGGTGATACGCAGATCTTGAAATCTAGGCGGGTTCCTAAACCTTCTTGGACTTTCTTCCAGAATCTCGAGGTAAACTGAGTTCGTCGATCCGATACTATGTTCTTGGGGACTCCATGCAAACTAACGATTCTAGCGATGTACAACTCTGCTAGCTTCGAACTCTGATAGGTGGTTTTGACGGGCAAGAAATGAGCGACTTTGGACAATCTGTCCACTATGACCCAAATAGAGTCATTTCCCCTACTAGAAGTAGGTAGTCCAGTGATAAAGTCCATTCCTACAGAATCCCATTTCCATTCCGGAATTTGCAAAGGTTGCAACAATCCAGCGGGTCTTTGATGTCCGGCCTTGACTCGCTGACATATATCACATTTAGCGATATAGCTTCCGATTTCTCTCTTCATCTTATGCCACCAAAATTGCTCCTTCAAATCAAGATACATCTTAGTTCCTCCGGGATGGATAGAATAAAGAATATCATGATCCTCCTTCAAGATAATTTCTTTTAACTCCGAATCTGATGGTACACAAAGGCGTCCTTTGTACCACAAAACTCCTTCTTCGTCCTCGGTGAATCCGGGTACTTTGCCTGTACCGATACGACGCTTGATTCCGTCGATACTAGCATTTCCTTTCTGCGCCTCTTTAATCTGACTGATCAAAGTGGGCTGAAGTTCTATGCTAGCCAAAAATCCTTTACTTACTAATTCCATTCTAAAATCTTCCATCTCTTTGTGCAAACTTGGTTGCTCCTTCAAAATCATGGAGTTCAAGCGGCACGGCAATCTGCTAAGGGCATCGGCTACCACGTTGGCTTTACCAGGGTGATAGTGAATGTCCAGGTCGTAATCCTTGATTAGCTCAATCCATCTTCTCTGCCTCATATTCAACTCCTTCTGAGTGAATATATACTTTAGGCTCTTGTGATCCGAATAAATCTCACAACGGTCCCATCAGGTAATGTCTCCATGTCTTCAGGGCTAGAACTACGACTGCGAGTTCGAGGTCATGGGTTGGGTAATTTTGTTCATGTTGCTTCAATTGTCGCGATAGATAAGATATAACTTTGCCTTCTTGCATTAGCACATATCCGAGACCAATCTTGGATGCGTCACAATACACATCGAAGGGCTTCGTGATATCCGGCATGATCAAGATTGGGGCTGAAATCAATCTCCTTTTGAGTTCTTGAAAACTCGCTTCACATTTGTCGGTCCATTCAAGCTTCTTGTCCTTCTTCAGCAATTGAGTCAGGGGTCGGGCGATACTAGAGAATCCTTCTACAAATTTGCGGTAATATCCCGCCAATCCGAGAAAAGCACGAACTTGGGTTTGAGTGGTTGGGGCTTGCCAACCTTCTACATCTTTCACTTTGGCAGGGTCAACGGCAATTCCTCCGGCTGATACAATGTGACCGAGGAATCCTACTTCCTGTAACCAGAATTCACATTTGCTAAATTTTTCATACAGCTGATGCTCTCTAAGGGTTACAAGAATGGTCCTTAGGTGTAGCTCATGTTCTTCTTCTGATTTGGAATAAATCAGAATGTCATCGATGAAAACAACGACAAAATTATCTAGGAAGTCCATAAAAATCTTATTCATGAGGTTCATGAAATAAGCGGGGGCATTGGTTAATCCAAAAGACATGACTGTATACTCATACAATCCATATCTGGTGGTAAAGGCAGTCTTTGGAATATCCTCTGCACGAATCTTGAGTTGATGATAGCCAGTCCTAAGATCAATCTTAGAAAACACCTGGGCACCGGTCAACTGATCAAACAAATCTTCTATCTTAGGCAAGGGGTACTTGTTCTTGATGGTGACATCATTCAACTTCCTATAGTCCGTACACAAACGGTTACCTCCATCCTTCTTGTCCACAAATAAGACAGGTGATCTCCATGGGGACGCACTTGGTTGAATCAATCTGATTTCCAACATGGAATCCAGTTGCTTCTTCAGTTCTTCCAGTTCTGACGGGTTCATACTATAGGGTCTCTGGGCTATGGGTCATGTTCCGGGGATTAGTTCAATGATAAACTCGATATCCCGATCTGGGGGCATACCGGGCAAAACATCTAGAAATACATCAGGGTATTCGCAGACTATCCGGACTTGGTCAATGGTTGGTTGGGCTAGACTCTTGTTACACTTGAATTGGCGAGGTAAGGTTTCAGATATATGCTCGACTGATATTTCGGCGGTACTGGTCATGGTGATGGCTTTCTTGGCACAGTCAATCAATCCTTTATGTTTGGACATCCAATCCATTCCTAGTACTACTTCCAAACCTTTAGTTCCGAGTACTATTAGATTAGCATAAAAATCTATGCCATGGATTCGGATAGGGACGGCTTTGCAAATTTGCCTAGCCTTGGTGGTTGATCCGGGAATTTGTACAATCATCACATGCTTCAATTTGGTTGGTTGAATTTTACTAGTGCAAGCAAATTCTTCGGTGAAAAATGAATGCGATGCACCAGAATCAAACAACACTCTTGCAAGTACTGAATTAAGAAAACATACCCAAAGACGACGTCTGGCGCTTCTGAGCTTCTTGACATGCATGAGAAAAAGACGGCCATTGCGGTTGAGTGAATTCCACAGGGCAAATCTTCTCCTGGTGGACACGACTTCTGCTGAGCCGACATTGGTATTGGGGGCTGTAGCATTCTTCTTGTTGGGGCATTCATTGGAATAGTGGCCTTTATTTCCACAGTCATAACAGGTCAATTGTGACTTGTCCTTGGCTGCGACAGGCACAACATTGCTTCCAGTCCTCGGGGCAGTGTTGGGGTTGGCGGTAGCATTGTTGGTGTTGAACTTGGGTGGGGCACGGGTGAAATTGCTAGAGTTGTCGGGGTTGTTGTGATTTCCTCCGGGTCTAGGGTTTCCACGGTTGGGATAGGTCGGACAGGTCATAGGGGGTCTGTTGGTTCTTGGGGCAAATCCTGGAGATGGGTTGGGGCGATACTTTGGGGTCTGATGGGTTCCTGGTTGATTCATCATGCGACGCTTGCGGTTCTCATTGGCCTGGTTGATTTTTCCTTCCATCTGGATAGCAGAGTCGACAAGGGCTTCAATATCAACAAAGGGGATATTGACTAACACCGCTCGCATCTCGTCATGCGCACCATTCAGAATCTTTCTTTCTTCTTGGCTTCGGTGTCTATCTCGTCCGGCATACCTAGCTAATGACGATCCAGGTATTCCACTACCATCCTTCCTTGCTTCAACTCTCGAACTCGTCTCTCATTCTCTTGATCAAACCTGGTGGCACATGGGTTCTGCTAAACTTGACCTTGAATTCCTCCGTCATCATCGGCCTCCGGTCATTGCACGAACACTGTTCCACCATGCCACAACATCTCCGGCTAGATAATGGGTGGCGAACATGACTTTCGTTGGCTTGACTCGCTACTTCTAAGTTGTTTTCCATGGTTTGCAGCCAATCATCGGCATCTAGGGGTTCTTGACTTGGTGAAAACAGTGGGTTGGTATTCGAAAATTCTTGAGCTTAGATCCATGGTTGTCCTGATTTCGTGGCCTTGGTTGTTGCGGCTAGCTGGGCTATCTGTTGCGAGTGGATAGGTTGGCTTGACGTTACGCTCTTTCAGCTTCAAGTCAAGTCAACATTTGCAGGATCTGCAACATCGGGTGTGGGGCTGAACCACTTCCTCCACGTGGCATCTGAAGATTGATATAGATCATGAGAAAAGAGGGAAATTTCTAAGGTTTTGGGTTTTTGAAAAGTTTTTAGAGTTTGACTCAGGTTTTTTCTAGCAACTTGCTTTTTCATTCATTCACTCATAGCACACAGTACAACACACACCACAACAAGGAAAAACAAATGGTTTTAAGAACCATTCTGAAAACTACGATACAGTGGGACCGACTACTACTCACTACGCTAGTGCTCAGTGCTACTACTCCTCGGAGTATGTGGCTTCATCATCTTCAGCGTCATCGATGAAGGCGAATTCATCCTCATCGGTGAAGAAGTCCATGGCCTGATCCTCCAGAAAATCATCGTCATCGCTGAGATAGGAGTAAGGGTCTCCACGAAGATCCTCTCTGGCATTCTCCCTTTCCTCTAACTGCATGTCTCTCTCGTGGATGGTCTCTTCCAGAGATGAGATGCGATGGCGAAGATGGGCAATAATGCGCTCATTCTTGTCGAGCTGACGGCGGCGAGACTTGCGATCCTTTGCTAGCATGGCGATGGTCTGATCCTTCGTCTTGATGATGGCAGACTTGTGGTTGCAATAGTCACGGCAGTTTTCCAATTCCTGCTGACGATCATACATCATGAAGCTAAGGTGGTCCAATTGAGTCTTCATCTCGGGGTGGTATGGGGCTTCCAGTGGTTGTCCATTTGCATCACGCCTTGGGCAAAACTCAAAGCGAGTACCCTTGATCTGATTGATGCTCTGCCCACACGCATGTGAAAGAGCTTCTGCATTGCTCGAAAGTCCATCGAGCCGCTTGTTTTCCTCAAGGTAAACTGAATTCCCTCCGATGGGAGGTTCAATCTTTCCTCGAGACTTGCAACAATTAGCCACTGCAGATCTTCTCCTCCTTGATCATTGAGCTGAGCTCCAGAAGAACTCGGGATGCGACGCCCGAAGTTCCAAAAGTCGATCCATCCTCTCAAGGATAAGGCCTCCTCCATTCCCCAACTGATAAAACTTGCTGTACTTCACGTCCATCTATAAAAATAGAGGATGAGTAGATTAGCAGAGTGATCAAGTGTGTCAAAATTTTATCTATTTTGCAAGATTTTTTTTTGAGGAACATGAAGTTTTATTAAAGAATTAAAGAGGTAAGGATGAGAATAAGTTTTCGTAAATATTTTTGTTCTTTGGTTTTGAAACTAAGTTTTTGGTTCAATGTCCAATCTAACTAGGGTCTCCTATGGTCAGGATGGCTCTGATACCAACTTGTCAACACCCGGATTTTTCAATCCTAGATGCCTGTTATGCCATACATCGCAATCCCAGGATTACCATTTTTTGCGAGACATAACAGAATTGGATACCATAGTACTTCATCCATTACAAACGATACATAAGTTCTTACACAAATGGGGATCTCATGATCCAGTTTTTAATACAACATCAAGCGGAATACGTAATAATATCGGTGGCGTGGCGAAGCTCCATCTTGAGGTCACGAGGCAATTGTGACGATGGGAGATGATCCTAGTTGTCGTAACCTTCACGGGGTCCATCTTCCGGTACTCCTCTTCATAGTCCGCCATGGAATAGCAGGGACAAAGCCATGAGTACTCTTTAAGTACTCGCAAACTAATACTAACAGTAAGGGTTTTTGGATAATAGGACACTAGGCTCTAGGGTTGTTTTGCAAAAGCAGGTTTATCTCTACTAAGTTCCAAAGCTAGTCACAATTTTATAACTCCTAAGTGGGATCTTGTAAATTCAGGTCACAACTCTGTTGTGGTCAAGTCAAAGTCTCAATTCATTTCACAAGTCATTTTGAAAAGTCTGACGGGGGAACAATATGGCCCTCAATCGTCCATAATCATGACGCGGCTATTCGAATAGTTTGACACTGTGCAGAGATTGTACACTTTCACCACAACATTCGATACATCCGTCAGGAACAAATCCTGAATTCGCCATACTTAGTATGCGGATAATCAATCCTAACCTTTCAATTACACGCCCTAGTATAAGCACCTCTCCTGTGAGTTTGGCCTCCCAACCATGACCACTGTCATCTTGGGTACTGCACAGGTGGACAATCTTCACAAGGTAGCCTCTGTTGGAGATATGCCCTAGAGGCAATAATAAATGTAGTTATTATTATATCTTTGTGTTTATGATAAATGTTTACATTCATGCTATAATAGTATTGACAAGGAAACCATTAATACTTGTGTGATTTGTAAACTTAATTTGAAGTCCCTAGTATAGCCTCTATACTTCACTAGCTTGTTGGTTGATTAATGATTGTGGTTTCCCTATCATGAACATTGAGATGTTATCAACAACAAGATCATATCGTTAGGAGAATGATATGGTGGACATACTCCTATAGATAAGCGTAGCATAAAGATCAAGTCATTTCATTAGTTCAATTGCTATATGCTTTACGATACATAGTAACCTAATTCCTTCGACCATGAGATCATGCATATCACCTTTACGGATGGATGCTTTGATGACATCAAACACCACACCGAATCGGGTGGCTATAAAAGTGGCATTGAGTGTTCGGAAAGTATGGGTTGAAACACATGGATCAAGAGTGGGATTTGTCCATCCACATGACGGATAGATATACTCTGGGCCCTCTCGGTGGAATGTCATCCAATTAGCTTGCAAGCATGTGACTTGGTCACAAGGGATCACATATCACGGAACGAAAAGAGTACTTATCGAACGAGGTTGAACTAGGTATGCAGATACCGACGATCATAACCTCGGATAAGTAACATATCGTGAGACAAAGGGAAATTGGTATCGTATGTAAGTGGTTCATTCGATCGCAAAGTAATCGAGAAATATGTGGGAGCCATATGAATTTCCATTCTATTGGTTATTGTTCGAGAAGTGTCTCGATCATGTCCGCATAATTCACGAACCGTAGGGAGACACACTTAAGGATTCGACGTTGTTTGAGTAGTTATGGTATTATGAGAAAGAGACCGAATGTTGTTCGAGTCTCGGATGGGATCCGGATATCACGAGGTGATCCGGAATGGTCCGGAGAATAAGATTCATATAAGGAAAGTCCGTTTGAGTTCGGAATGATTCCTGTTTTCATCGGAATGTTCTAGAAGGTTCCGATTGTCCGGCACTCCGGGGGAAGGGTACATGAATGTGTCATTGCTCATTGAATGATTGCATCATGTACTAAGTGTTATTGCTGTCCCAAATAAAGGATTAAATTGAATCCTAAAAGAAAAGTCAAATGTCCTTTGAAAGTCAAACGCCAAACAAGAAGCTGTGGGAACAAGCAAGAGGAGTTGGAACCAACCGGAGGAGGAGTTGGACTCCTCGGGCCGCCACCCTAGGCGAGTTGGGGAGGGACTCCTCCTCCTGGCGCGCCAAGGACCCCCTCCCATATAAGGAGGCGGGGCTCCTCCCATAGACACATAACTTTCTGCTCTAGATCTCCGGTTTAGAGCTGTTTTGGTTTAGAGCTTCTAATTGCTTTAGCCAACAGTTTAGAGCCTTCTAATTGGTTTAGAGCCTTCTAATTGGTGTGTCTAATTACTAGGCCACTAATATCCTCTCTCATAAGCTCCACCATACCGCACCGGCTTAAGGCTGCCCTGGATCTCCCTCTACTTAGGTACCATTGCCACGTCTTTCGGAATCGCGAGGAGAGTGCTACAACCTCCATTTTCTTTGGAACAAGGGAGAGGAAGGTCTTCGTCGAGTATCGAACGTGTGACCGATTGCGGGAGCGCCGCTCGAACGTGCTGGAAGGATCGTCTACACGATCTTGAGATCGGAAGAATGCGACTACATCACCCACGAATCCGATCTCGTTAAACGCTTTGGAATCTTCGAGGGTAAGTTATACCATCGACTCGTTGCTACAATCTAGTAGATAGATCTTGGCTTGTTTGTTTGTATGCGATAGAAAATTTTTGTTTTCCATGCTACGAACCCCTACAAAGGGTATCGAGCCGTGTCTATATGTAGATCTTGCAGAGTAGAACACAATGGTCATTGTGGGCGTTGATGCTTTTATTGTAGATTGCTTTTGTGTACTTTGCATCTTGCGGTATGTTGGGATGAAGCGGCCGGGCTAACCTTACATGACATCGTTCATGAGACTTGCTCCACGCTTGACATGTAACTTGTATTGCATAAGTGGCTTTATGGGTGCATGTTTCTCCTAGCATAGTTAAGATCCAATTTACAACGGGTGATCAACAATGCTAGTATCAATGTTGTGGTTCTTGTTCGTAAGTTAGAACGACACTTATTGAAAGCCCCAAACCACGTAAAATATGCAAAGAAAGTAGAAGCGTCTAACTTTGTTTTGCGGGTGTGATGATGTGATATGGCCATGATTGTGATTATATTTGATGTATGCAATGTTCCTTATTGTAAGTCGACAACGGCAGGAGCCATATGGTTGTCTTTAATTTATGTTAAGACCAGCGTGTCTATTCAAAGTAGTTGTAATAGTTGAAGCCGTGGGCGACAACCATGGAGAAGCGTCATTGACCTTGATGCAATGCCGGTGATGATGGAGATCATGTTCGTGCTTGAAGATGGAGATCGGAGGCACGAAGAAGAAAGGCCATATCATATCACATATATATTGAATTGCATGTGATGTTAATCCTTTATGCATCTTGTATTGCTTAGTAGGCGACGGTAGCATTATAAGATGATCCTCATGCACATCAATTTCAAATCATAAAGTGTTCACCCTTAGTTAGCACCGTTGCTAAAGCTTGTTGTTTCAAGCACGTGATGATCGGGTGTGCTAGATTCGCAAGTGTATACAACGTGAGCAAGCCAGTTGCTCATGCGAAACTAAGGTTTGATCTTGACGAGCCTAGCATGTCTGACATGGTCTCGAACACGGATTACGAAAGGTAAAGCATGAATCGTATAGTAGATATGATGAACATGATGATTGTTCGCCATTGAAACTATATCAACTCTCGTGATGATCGGAGTTGATGTAGTGGATTTGTTAGTGTGATCACTAAAACAATGTGAGGGATGTTGTTTTGAGTGGGAGTTCACCTAGTTTAATTTCATTAATTAATTTGAACTCAATTTGTCATAAACTTAGTCTAAACTATTGCAAATATGTTGTAGATCAATGGCAGCCTACCATCAATTTTAATGCGTTCCTAGAGAAAGAAAAGTTGAAAAACAATGGAAGCAACTTGGCGGATTGGTTCGCAATTTGAGATTGTCCTCACAATTTGGTAATTTGACCTATGTCTTTGGATGCACATTTGGGTGACCCACTGCGGTGATGCTTCGATGAAGTAAAGAATGTTTACCTCGCTCGGAAGAATCGATTACTCCATAGTTCGATGTGCTATCTTGTATGGTTTAGAATCGGAGCTTGAGAAAAGGTTTGAAGAGTCGGACCCATATGATATTGTCAAGGATCTCAAATTGATTTTGAGACTCATGCGGCAATTGAAAGCTATGAGGCTTGAAAAGTTCTTTAAGCTGCAAGATGGAAGAGGCGACTCGTCGGTGAGCATGTGCTTAAGATGTCGGGCATGCAAACAAACTTCAAAGCTTGGGTATAGTGATTCCTAATGCTTTGGGGATTTCGTGTCCTCAATCACTACCACCAAGTTACAAGAACTTTGTGATGAACTACAACATGCGAACATGAACAAGGCGTTGCGAACTCTTTGCCATGTTGAAATCTGCGAAGTGGAGATCAAGAAAGAGCACCAAGTGTTGTTGGTCAATAAGACCACCAAATTCAAGAAAGGCAAGTCTAAGCAAAGGACACTTCAAGAAGGGTGGTAAGAAAGCTACCACGCCGAAGAAGACCAAGGCTGGACCTAAGCACAGGCGAGTGCTTTTCTTGCAAGGAGAAGGTCATGAAGCGGAATTGCCCAAAGTACTTGGATCGAAGAGCGGCAACATCAAGAAGAAAGGTATATCCGATATACATGTTATTGATGTGTATCTCACTAGTACTCGTAGTAGTGCACAGGTATTTGATCTTGGTTCGGTTGCTCATATTTGTAACTCGAAGCAGTCTTTGCAGAATAAGCGGAAGCTAGCGAAGAGCGAGGTGACGATGCGGCGTGGGAAACGGATCAAAGGTTGATGTGATCGCGGTCGGCACGCTACCCCTTCATCTACCATCGGGATTAGTTTTATACTTAAATAATTGTTATTTGGTGCCTGCGTTGAGCATGAACATTATATCGGGATCTTGTTTATTGCGAGACGGTTACTTATTTAAATCTGAGAATAATGGTTGTTCTATTTATATGAGTAATATGTTTTATGCACATGCACCTTTGATAGATGGTCTATTCTTATTGAATCTCGATAGTGGAAATACACATATCAACAACATTGAGGCTAAACGTTTGAAATCAGCGATAATTAGACCTATATGTGGCATCGTCTTGGTCACATCGGAGTGAAGCGTATGAAGAAACTCCATTCGATGGACTTCTTGAATCACTTGATTTTGAATCACTTGAAAGATCTGAAGCATGTCGATGGGAAAAATGACTAAGACTCCATTTACGGTATGATGGAGCGAGCTACGGACTTATTGGAAATCATACATACCGATGTGTGTGGTCCAATGAGTGTAGCGTCATGTGATGGTTATCGTTATGTTCTTACCTTCACGGATGACTTGAGTAGATATGGATATATCTATTTCATGAAACATAAGTCCGAAACTTTCGAGAAGTTTAAGGAGTTTCAAAGTGAGGTAGAGAATCAACGTAACAAGAAGATTAAATTTCTACGTTACGATCGTGGAGGTGAATATCTAAGTTCTGAGTTTGGCGAGCATTTAAAGAAGTCGGAATACTTTCACAATTGACATGGGAACACCACAGTAATGGTGTGTCCGAACGTCGTGTCGAACTCTTTTAGATATGGTTCGTTCTATAATGTCACTTACAGATTACCGCTATCATTTTGGGGTTATGCATTAGAAACGGACGCATTCACTTTAAATAGGGCACCATCTAAATCCGTTGAAATAACACCGTATGAATTATGGTTTGGGAAGAAACCTAAATTGTCGTTCCTTAAAGTTTGGGGATCTGAAGCCTATGTAAAGAAGTTCTGATAGGACAAGCTTGAACCCAAAGCGGAAAAATGCGTCTTCATAGGATACGAAGGAAACTATTGGGTATACCTTCTATCATAGATCCGAAGGCAAAACATTCGTTGCTAAGAATGGATCCTTTCTAGAGAAGAATTTCTCTCGAAAGAAGTGGTGGAAGGAAAGTAGAACTCGGCGAGGTTGTTGAACCTTCTCTCGAAATTGCGATGGCAGCGCCGGAAGAAGTTCTGTGGTGCTGCACCAATAAGGGAGGAAGCTAATGATGATGATCATGAAACTTGGTTGAAGTTGCTCTGAGCCTCGGAGGTCAACGAGAACTCGTACCACTCCAGTTGGTATGATTCCGTTATGAATGTCATGGTGGTGGACAACACCGATGACCCCGAGACATATGAGGAAGCGATGATGAGCCAGTTCCAATAAATGGCAAGAAGCCATGAAATCGAGATTGGATCCATGTACGAAAACCAAGTATGGACTTTGGTGGACTTACGGATGGTAGGAAGGCATCGAGAACAAATGGATTTTCAAGAAGAAAGCAGATCTTGATGGTAATGTTCATGTCTATAAAGCTCGACTTATGCATAAAGGGTTTCGACAAATTCAAGGAGTTGACTACGATGAGACTTTCTCACGATGCGAAGCTAAAGTCTGTGAGGATTATGTTAGCAATCGCTGCATATTATGATTATGAGATATGGCGGATGGATGTCAAAACATTCCTCAATGGAGACATTGATGAAGAGTTGTATATGATGCAACCCAAAGGTTTTGTCGATCCTATAGATGCTAACAAGGTATGCAAACTTCAACGGTCCATCTATGGATTGAAGCAAGCATCCGAAGTTGGAATCAACGTTTTGATAAGGTAATCAAAGTTTTGGTTTTATACAAACTTATGGAGAAGCTTGTATTTACAAGAAAGTGAGTGGGAGCTCTGTAGCATTCTTAATACTGTATGTGGATGACATATTGTTGATTGGGAATGATGTAGACCTTCTTAATAGTGTCAAGGAATATTTGAATAATAGTTTTTCAATGAAGGATCTTGGCGAAGCGACTTATATATTAGGCATAAAGATTTATAGAGATAGATCGAAGCGCCAAATATCATTGTCACAGAGTACATATTTGGACAAAGTTCTAAAGAGATTTGGAATGGAAGAAAGCAAGAAAGGGTTCTTGCCCATGTTGCTTAATCGACCTTGAGTAAAACTCAAAGTCCGACATCGGCGAAGATAGAGAAAGGATGAGTAAGACTTCCTATGCCTCGACCATAGGATCTCTAATGTATGCCATGCTATGTACTAGACCCGACATTGCATATCTTTGTTAGTTTAACTAGCAGATATCAAAGTGATCGAGTGGATCATTGGACGTGATCAAAAACATCCTTAAGTACTTGAGAAGAACTAAGGATATGGTTCTTTCTTATGGAGGTGATGAGCACTCGTTGTTAATGGTTACACCGATGCTAGTTGGAACACCGATCCAGATGATTCTAAATCACAATCGGATCGTATTTATTTTGAATGGTGCGGCGATTAGGAGGAGGTGCAAAGCAAAGCGTTGTGGCGAGATCTTCAAGCGAATCGGAATACATGGTCGCCGGAGGCTTCACAAGAAGCGATATGGATGAAAGAGTTCATTACGAGCTGGGTGTGGTTCCAAGTCTGCTGGACCCAATGTCTATCTCTTTGTGATAACATGGGCGCCATAGCCAATGCGCAAGAACCAAGGTCACACAAGAAGTCAAGCATATCAAGCTGCGTTTTCACGCTATTCGAGAACATATCGGGATGGGGATATAAAGATTTGCAAAGTACACACAGATCTGAATGTGGCGGATCCGTTGACTAAACCTCTCCAGGGCAAAACATGACCAACACCAAAGCGCCATGGGTGTTCGGTATATTACCATGTAATCTAGATTAGATGACTCTAGTGCAAGTGGGAGGCTGTTGGAGATATGCCCTAGAGGCAATAATAAATGTAGTTATTATTATATCTTTGTGTTTATGATAAATGTTTACATTCATGCTATAATAGTATTGACAAGGAAACCATTAATACTTGTGTGATTTGTAAACTTAATTTGAAGTCCCTAGTATAGCCTCTATACTTCACTAGCTTGTTGGTTGATTAATGATTGTGGTTTCCCTATCATGAACATTGAGATGTTATCAACAACAAGATCATATCGTTAGGAGAATGATATGGTGGACATACTCCTATAGATAAGCGTAGCATAAAGATCAAGTCATTTCATTAGTTCAATTGCTATATGCTTTATGATACATAGTAACCTAATTCCTTCGACCATGAGATCATGCATATCACCTTTACGGATGGATGCTTTGATGACATCAAACACCACACCGTGGCGGGTGGCTATAAAAGTGGCATTGAGTGTTCGGAAAGTATGGGTTGAAACACATGGATCAAGAGTGGGATTTGTCCATCCACATGACGGATAGATATACTCTGGGCCCTCTCGGTGGAATGTCATCCAATTAGCTTGCAAGCATGTGACTTGGTCACAAGGGATCACATATCAGGAGCGAGAAAAGAGTACTTATCGATGCGAGGTTGAACTAGGTATGCGAGAGATCTGAAGCGATCATAACCTCGGATAAGTAACATATCGTGAGACAAAGGAAATTGGTATCGTATGTAAGTGGTTCATTCGATCGCAAAGTAATCGTAGAAATATGTGGGAGCCATATGAATTTCAGATTCCTCTATTGGTTATTGTTAGGAGAAGTGTCTCGATCATGTCGCATAATTCACGAACCGTAGGGAGACACACTTAAGGATTGACGTTGTTTGAGTAGTTATGGTATTATGAGAAAGAGACCGAATGTTGTTGAGTCTCGGATGGGATCCGGGATATCACGAGGTGATCCGGAATGGTCCGAGAATAAGATTCATATAAGGAAAGTCCGTTTGGAGTTCGGAATGATTAGTGTTTTCATCGGGAATGTTCTAGAAGGTTCGGATTGTCCGGCACTCAGGGAAGGGTACATGAATGTGTCATTGCTCATTGAATGATTGCATCATGTACTAAGTGTTATTGCTGTCCCAAATAAAGGATTAAATTGAATCCTAAAAGCAGAAAAGTCAAATGTCGGTTTGAAAGTCAAGCGCCAAAACAAGCTGTGGGAAACAAGCAAGAGGAGTTGGAACCAACTTTGGAGGAGGTTGGACTCCTCCAGGCGCCAGCCCTAGGCGAGTTGGGAGGGACTCCTCCCTCCTGGCGCCAAGGACCCCCTCCCATATAAGGAGGCGGGGCTCCTCCATAGACACATAACTTTCTACTCTAGATCTCGGTTTAGAGCTGTTTTGGTTTAGAGCTTCTAATTGCTTTAGCAGTTTAGAGCCTTCTAATTGGTTTAGAGCCTTCTAATTGGTGTGTCTAATTACTAGGCCACTAATATCCTCTCTCATAAGCTCCACCATACTTGCCCAAGGCGAAGCCTGCGGGATCTCCCTCTACTTAGGTACCACAGTTGTCTTCTTAGGAATCGCGAGGAGAGTGCTACAACCTCCATTTTCTTTGGAACAAGGGAGAGGAAGGTCTTCGTCAGTCTGAGCGTGTGACCGATTGCGGGCCTGCTTGAACGTGGTATTGGAAGGATCGTCTACACGATCTTGAGATCGGGAAGAGTACGACTACATCACCCACGAGAATCCGATCTCGTTAAACGCTTTGGAATCTTCGAGGGTAAGTTATACCATCGACTCGTTGCTACAATCTAGTAGATAGATCTTGGCTTGTTTGTTTGTATGCGATAGAAAATTTTTGTTTTCCATGCTACGAACCCCTACAGCCTCATCTCAGACCTTGGCCGGGAGGGAACTAATACTAAGGTATATAAGTTTCCAGTCAAGCCCTACCCAATATTCGGGTATTGTGGTTGTACGCTAAAATTGGAATGGTATCGCATCCAGACAACCATCAGTTTTATAAAGGGCTAAGGCTCATGCCTCAACATTTTCATCACCAAAATCATCAAGTGTTTGTAAACACATGTCCAAAACATTTCAATAGAATGATCCATCATTCCAAGGTTTTCATAACCATTTTTCCACCAAGTATTCCCATCTAATAGCCGTTCAAGTTTTATGCTTAGCACTAGCATCTACAGGTGGGGGTAGTACTAATGAGGGGTGGTAACTAGTGGAGTTTCACTAAGTCCAACCTTATATCTTAGGCTGATATCAAGGTTTCTAGCTTAGGCCAAATTTTATGCTCTTTATGCAACCTTCAGCACAACTGTCTAGTATCTACCAAACTCTTAGGTAGACTCTAAGTAAGCTTTGATAAAGAAATAAAGTAAGAAGCTTGCACATAAAACTAGGATGTGGTTTATCATGTGGGTATGATCACATATGCTTAAGGCATATAGCAGTCATATCACAAGTATGGGTTGGTGGCATCAGTAGGGTATTTGGCAAGGGTTAGCTTGCATCAATATGAGTATAGGCTTGCATAGGTATAGTATCTTGCAAGTGTTAGCTTGCACATTCACTAGTAGTATTAGGCTTGCTAAAGTAGAGTGTCTTGCAAGTTTTAGCTTGCCTTGTGCAGAGCAGTGGTTGAAGTTCTCCTCGGCTTCTTCTTCGTAGTATCCTCCTTCCTCCTCGTATCCTTGGTCGGTACTAGCATCTATGAATAAATACGAGGTACACAATCACCAAACAATACTTAACTACTTGCAATCATCACACACAAGGGTCCTATAGATGATCTAGCATCATCTCTAACATTACAAGGTTAAAGCTTGGTTTAAATCTTTTTATTTTTAGAAAAGTAATTTCTACTCATTGAAAAATTACTTAAGATTTAATATTCTCCAAACTAAACATGGGATCATGTTGACACATGTCATCACCAGATATTGTAGTCCATGGGAATGTGATTTAAAGTGGTGTCACAATTTAATAAGGTTTTACCCTTTTATTTTAATTAATTAAAGTGGCTAGAAATGCTTATGTAGCATTCTTTTATTACTTGAACATTATTTCTGCAAGTAAACCTATATATTTTTATATATTATGAAAGGTATGGTTAAATGTGATTTTTGAGAGTTGGAATCAACTCAAAAGCTTTTATGGTTTAAATTTGAAAAATGTTTAAATGCAGAAAAGCTTCTGCCTTGTTATTTTACTATGGGTGATCTAGATCCAAATGACTTGAATCCAACGGGCTTGGATTAAGCATTCACAGACCTTTCCAACAAAATTGGTTTCATTCAATTTGTTGCACTGAATCGATCTGGGTTGATTTTTTGAAGTTGGGTGCTGAAGTGTGTTTGAATTGAAAAAGAAAAAGGTTTAATTTGAATTCTTTGGGCTGTGGGAAATTCTAACGGCTGGCTGCTAAGCTTGATGCTCATGCTGCTTAAGTGGGGGTCCCCACTCGTCAGTGACACGGGGCTGGGCGAAGCGGTATGAGGCAACGTGGATCGTTCGATCTAGTTCTAATCCAACGACTGGGGGTCATCGTCGACGCGAGACAACTTCGGCGAGAACGAAACCTAGCGCGACCAGTGAGGGGTGATGGGGGCTCACCGGGGTACGGACGAGGGTCGGAGAGGCGGGCGAACGACGAAGTCGACAACGGAGAACCTCTTGGTACTGGTGGCTTCTCCTGGGGCGGCTCCAATCGCTGGCTCCCTTCTTCTCCAGAGGCGGCGGCTCCGGTGAAATTCCGGCGAGGTGGTGCTCGCCTTGCTCTGAGAACGGTGTGGCACGGTCAGTGAGGAGAGGGGAGTGAGATGGTGTGAAGAAATCGTGCGGGGGCGGCCTCTATTTATAGTCGAGCGAGGGGACCGTCGGGGCGCACGGTGAGCTCGTCGGGGGCGACGTTACAGGCAGCTAATGGCATGGACAATGGTAGGGGACGATGCTGTGTCTCCTGGCGATGCTCAACAACATGGTCGCGAGGCATGGGGCGGTGTGGTTTGATGCAGACGGCCGGTGCTCTGCCTGGCGGGCGGCGTCTTCGACGGGCGGTGGCTCAGATGGCACGGCAGGCGACAAACGGGATGTCTGGCGGTCTCTGGGTCGGTGGTGATCGTGTGTGCACGCGGTGAGGCCTTGATCTGTGGAAGTTGGTCGAGGGTGGCGCCTTTGGCGCGCTCGGCATGGTCTGGGCGCGGCTTGTGCGCGTGGTCGAGGCTTAGCCGCATGGCTGGGACAGGGAGTGGCGATGGACGGTGGGCTGCCTCCCAGACAAGGTTGGCACGACTAGTTCTTCCTCTTGCCTGCTGTCCACAATGGGGTGACATGGGGTGCTCGGCTGTTCACCATTGATGACAATGGCAAGCTCACAGGGGTGCTAGTGTTGAGCTAATCTTTCTAGATGATCTACTGAGTTGTGTGTGAGCTAACTAGGGAACAAGTTAGGCAAGAATCACTGTACACTATAGTGTTTGATGTTTTGTTTGATTTGTGTCTGCAACCTGTTTGATGAAATGGCCGCATGAAATCAAGTTTTGAATTTTGAAATGAATTTTGGTGGGTTTGCTAGATTGGTGCTGGTGAGTCTGCAGATGCTTGGGTTTTGAAAGTTGAGCTTGTTTGAGTGGGTTTTGGAAAAGTGGGATCTTCCCATATGTAGAAGATTCAATTTTGAATTGTCATTTAAACTATGCATTTGAAAGTTTCTGGATGATCACAAAGTGGGCCTTGATACTTTGTTATGAGTACATTCAAGGGGTGCAAAGATCCAGAAAAGTTTCTGTTAGGTTTTGAATGTTTGAGACAGCCAAAGTAGGCATGGGAGTTAAATTGGTCAAAATGACCAATCACTTAATATATTTGTTTTGATTTACTTGTCTTTAGGAAAAGTGTGGGAAACGTTTTAGATGATGTTCATTTCACCTAAGAAACATTTTACAAGCAATGGATCACACAAACAAGGTGGTTTTTAAAGAAATTCAAAATCCATGCATACACATATGCATGCATTCATGAGTTTATTTAGAAAAGTTTTTTGTTAACCCTAATCTTGATGGTTAGTGTTTGATGATCTAAGTTTGGGTATTTTTGGGATGTTACATTATATTTCCTTTTGGGTATCTATAATTTTTTATGCTCCATGCTTGTTTTGTATCTACTTTGCTATGCTTTGTCTACACTTTGAGGTGTTTTTATATCTTTTCTGGAACTAACCTATTAACAAGTTGCCACAGTGCCAGTTGCTTGTTTTCTTACATTTTGGTTCGAGAAGGCAAAATCAATATTCTCGAATTGACGGGACAAAGCCAAAGTCAATATTTTCCCGGAGCAACATAGAACCACGAACAGAGCTTGAGGGGCGGACCCCTGAGGCGCGTGTTATCGCCATATTTTGGCCAAAGGAGGAGATGGGTAATCAAGATGGGCTTGGAAGATACGTATATGCAACGTGTTGTTGAATCGGCCTTGTCGTGGATTTGGGCTAAATTGCCGTGTATCTGTATATTGTAGTAGGTTACGTTTGGTTTAGGTAAGAGATAGAGTTGTAGAGTTATTCCAAAGATAGAAAGTCTCCTGACTATAAATATGTACCTAAGGTTATCGAGAAAATGAGGACAATCACGTTCACAACAAACAATCTCGGCATCGCCACCCCTTGTTTCTAGGGTTTCTTTCGGTAAGTGTCATGCTGCCTAGATCGCATCTTGCGATCTAGGCGATATTCTATCGTTATTTGGTGTTACTCGTACTGAAGCCTTGTTGATGGCGAGTAACACTATTATCATAGATTTGTTTAGGTTAGCATCGGTACTTTTCACTATGATTTGTTAAAGTTGTGCTACCTCTAGTTACCTCGCTACCTTTGCACCTTTTCCCGGGTGCAAAGGTAGCATCTTGCTTGATCTTTATTTAGTCGATTCGATCTGTTATGGTGGTGCCTTGTTTTCCAAGGTTTAGTTTGATATCCACGTAGTCAGGCCTTGCAAACGGGTTGAACGATCCGATGCGTAAGGATATGGTTTGCTAGTTCGAGAGGAGTTGTTCGAATTGATTTTACGTCGGTTGTTAGGCCTCCTCTAGGGTTGGTTTTCTATCATCTTTTGTATCTACCAGCTCTCAATTGTAGGACGTTCCAATTACGTGGTGAAAACGTTAAAGCGTCATAGATCGATTTAACTTGTAATGATTAAGCAAAACCCCATGTTATCGTAGATCTGTAAGAACCATGGGATGATCGGCTCTAGGAGCGATTCACGAAAACACAGGAGCGGTCACGGCTCGAATTTTACGATACTTGTTTACCATGCAGAAACTGATCGAAGCAATCCATCACCTTCGACCGGTATAGGTCGGTGCACGCCTGAACCAAGCCGGGCGTGTCTGCGGAGTTTGCGGCCGTTGCAGGGACGAGCCCACCGGCGATTAGGAGCCTCCGGCTCTTCGTGTTGCTCGTCGCTGCTCGCCGGTGGGTTTTGACAGCAACACATTACACGCGCCGGTGGGACCTTCAACAGCATCTGCATCAACATCCGACGCTAAGATGGGGGACAGACCAGTCACGTACGATGAGCCGCCTGAGGAGCACAAGGCGAAGTATGATGACATCAAAGCTCTTTTCGAAGCCGATCTCATCGGCTCTTTTGAGAGGACCCGTAAGCATGGCATCAGGTGGAAAGGGTTCTCACCCGAGGTGCTCTTGATGAGGTGGATCTGTCATTCCTTCGGAGGCGCACTGAGCTGCTGACGGAAGTCAACTACATGGTGGCTCATTCTCTTCACCGCCATTCCGAGAGTCCGTGAACGCTTTGAGCGGATCGCGATTCGCGTAGTTCGGAGATCATGAAACATCGTACTCTCCGGGGCCTACTTTAGGGACTCACCAGGAGAAAGACCGCTCCGCACCAGGCCACACCGCCATTCACACTTGCATCTCCGAGCCGCCAGGGGCAAGGCGTCGTCGTCTATAAGGTTGGAGGCGACCCAGCGATTGCCGGTTCTGTTTGAGCCACCTAAAGAAATCCCACATGGATATGTGTGCACCTACGTCGGACTGCAATAACGACACGCACCAACCAGATTGCAACCGCAGGAATTTCTGGCATGCAGGAGTTCTGGGCGAGGGCTTGAGGCGAGTGTTTCAGGGCGGCGATGTATGCAGGATGGACGCCGACAACAAGCGTGGCTAGACAAGTATGCCTTTGGAACGAGTCATGAGAATCTAGCCCTGGCTCAAGCGGTGGAGCAAATCCGTACCATCTTGAGAGACGGTTCGGCCGTCAAGAGAAGGACAATCGGCTATTCAAAGCCGTACTAACGAGTTTGATCTGATTCATTGCCACCCAAGTATCGGCTCCACAGTTCTCAAGGTTTAGCGGTTCGTAAGGTCGAGCTCAATCGAGCACGTGAGCCGATACCGCACGCTAGGCATGATTTGACATCGGATCGATTCGCGTAAGGTTCTTTGCGCAATCTCACGCGAGACCAGCTTTTGGGTGGTACACCTCGCCGCCACGATTCGATTCGGACCTAGAAGCAATGGAAGAGCGGTTCCACATTCGATTATCATTCGGAGGCTACCGAGGTGGCATTGCGGACACTGCACAAGTGCGGCAAGGGGAGATCATGGCCGAGTACATCCAGCTTCAGACTGTCAAGAACCGATGTTACTCGGCTCGTTTAATCGAAAAAAGCGGTCGGCGGTGTTGGGTCTCGGCACCCATCAAGGATCGCTTTCCAAGTAGAGTACAACTCATTGGCGCACATGGCCAACCGGCGATGTATGAACAGCGCCACCACGAGTTGTACCAAGACAAGTTCAAGCGTCCGATAGGCCTGGTCGATCTGAAGAAGATGATCCTACACAAGACCGAGGTGGCCGTGGTGAATGGGCTCGAGGGGCGATCTGTGTCCGCAAATGGGTGAAGCGGGGGCCTGCAAAGGGTTCGACTTTGATGTGAGCAAAGTTGAGCGGATATTTGATTCTTCTGAAAGAAAAGCGGTGAAGTTACCCGAAGGCCACAAAATCCCTCTGGCTCGAGAGATGAGCGGAGACCATCTGCAAGTGGCATCACTCGTTCACCCACACCACCAATGATTGCAAGAGCTACGCCGCCAGATCAAACAGCAATAGAGCAAGGCCGTTCGATCTCGGGCGATTCGCCATGAAAGTAGACACAAACCCATTTCCCGGCGTCAACATGGTAGAACACAGTCAATCCACGAGGCGTCAGCTGGATTTCTCGTTCGATGTTAATATGGCAGGATCTGGGTACCACCATGGCACATACAAGGAGGAAGGCGGTCGCTCTCGGGGCAAAGAAAGAGAGGAGGCTGGTCCACGCGACCGGCCACGATAATGGTATAATCGAAAGCAGGTCAGAAGCGTGCGATATCAGAAGCCGCACTCCACGCACCTCCTTAAGAAGTATGGGCGTCAGTATGATCGACGTCGCCGGCGCGATAGAGGCGATGAAGGATACGAGCACCTCGCTAGGGGACCGTCAAGAGAAAAGGAAGGCATAGACAAACATTGGGATTGTCCTTTCTTCAAGTATTGCTGGGATGCGGGAATGAGCCGATTGCCTACGATCGATAACTGCCCGGAATGTGGACAGCAGAAGGAGGACACGGGCGGTTCGGTGTTCAAGCGTCTAGGGCCTCTCCACCTCGAGCCGATCTGAGGAGTCCGCTCGAGCAAAAGATCTCGAGGATCCAAGGGATGACAAAGAAGAAGACATATATCACCGTCCAAGGTGGTGTCCCGACGGACTCAGACACACCCAAAAGCGTAGAGTGCAGCGGCTGCGTAACTTGGAGGAAGCCGAAGCGTAGTATCTCCACGCTTTAAAGAAAGCACGACCGATCTAGCCGTTAAAATTGGCGGACCTTGAAACGGAAGATCGCGAAAAGGAAAGAGTGGCGCCCCAAACCGGTAAAAGCCGATGCAAAGACATCGGCTGGCACAAACATGGTGTTCATACTTCCGTTAGAGTTCTGCGCTCCAAGAACCAACGCTACCGATGTACGGTTTGATCGCGCCCACGGCCGGTTATCTTTGAAGCCACGTGAGAAGGGTTACAAACATCGAAAGCCACACCTACGAGGTTACATCAATGGGCAACTGTCGCAAGATGTTGGTGGACACCGAGCAAAGATCAATATAATGCCATACTCCATGTTACGGCGTTTGGGGCGCTCACCGCAGAATCGATCAAAACCAACGTCACGTTAAGCGACTTCAACGGCCAAACTTGAAGCATAAGGCGTCTTGAACGTGGATCGACCGTAGGCGGAAAAACCATCCCTCGTCATTCTTTCGTGGACAGCAAAAGCACCTCTGTTGTCTTGCTAGGGAGAGATTGGATTCATGCTAATGCTGCATTCCATCCACGATGCACCGAGGCCTATCTGATGGGATGGAGATGAGGTGGAGGTCATTCATGCAGATGATTCTATCGAGATCTCCATAGCTGGCATGAAAATCGGGAAGCGAAGACCAAGAGCCGATCTCCGAATCGTCTAGGCATTTGTGGCGCGTGAAGCTACAAAAAGCGGGGTGAGGCTGGTCTTATCCACGGCTGACAGTAGCAAAGTCCACGATCAATGCGTACGGCCGATCCTGCGATCGGCCACAAAAATAAAAGCGGCAATCTTCGACAAGCGGATCATGTAGTCGTGGAGATTCCGCCATTGTAAAATAATAAGGTGTAAACCGTCCTTGACTAATGCAATAAAAAGGGGCGATTCGCAATCGGCCCAAATTATTTTGTTATCCTCACCTCCGTTTGCCCCTGTTTAGCATCGATTTGACGGTGTGAGAAAGCTAGGGTATGGGTTTACGTCCGTGATGAGCTAGAGGAGATCGACATCGGTCCTGGGATAAGCCACGACCAACATTTATCGCCAAAAGCTAGATCCGAGTCTACGGGTCCGATGATAGCTCTGAAAAAATATCCGCATCGCCTTTGGGACTATACAGAGATGCAGGTTAGACAGAGCATCATTGAGCATCGACTCCGCTTAAAAAGGATTTCGCCATTCCAGCAATGAGCACGACGGATGAAGGCGAAATTTTGGAAGAAGTCAAGAAAGAGGTCGAGAAAATGTTGTGACCAAGTTAATCGGGCCATGCGGTATCTTGAGTGGATTTCTAGTATCGCACTGTAGAGAAAAAGGATGGCCGGGCGTGTTGCCATAGATTTTCGGATCTCAACAGAGCTACTCAAAGGATGAGTATCCGATCTTGTAGCGAGACGTTAATCAACGCAATGCTGGTCACAAGATCTTGAGCTTCATGGATGGCAATGCGGTTACAACCAAATTTTATGGCTCCGGAAGACATACACAAGACTGCGTTCGAGTCCCGTGTTCGATGGGGTTGTTTGAATATGTAGTGATGACATTTGGTGAAAAATGCCGGCCACGTACCAAGAGCCATGAATTATATTTTCCATGATCGGCAAAGTGGTGGAAATTTACATCGATGACGTGGTGGTCAAGTGCCTCGAGACAAGGACACTTGGACGATCTGCAGCGTCTGGACCGAACAAGAAAATTCGACTCGGATGAATCAAAGAAGTGTGCCTTGGGGTGGCGGTCGGTTCTTGGGTTTCTTGGTCCATGAACGCGAATTGAGATCGGCTGAAAAGTCGAGGCGGTCACGAACAATGAAGCCACCTACCACGAAGAAAGAACTGCGGTCTCTCATCGGCAAGATCAACTTCGTCGAAGATTCATCTCAACTGTCAGAAGAATAGAGCCATTCATGGGAATGGTGAAAATTAAATCGACGAGGAATTCATTGGGGCAGAGCAACAACGAGCCTTCGACGAGATCAAAGAATATCTGACAAAGCCGCCAGTGTTGGTTCCGCCCCAGCCGGATAGGCCATTCTACATTTACTTGTCAGTAGCTGACACGTCCATCGCCTCAGTGGTGGTGCAAATTTATGATGGGCTGGAGCGAGTTGTATTTTACATCAGCAGAAGGATGCTAGATGCAGAGACAAGGTATCCTGAGATCGATAAGTTGTGCCTTTGCACTTTTTCACCTGCACCAAGCTGCGCCACATCTTGCTATCAGCGGAGATTGTCATCATATGCAAATCAGATGTCATAAAGCACATGCTGTCGGCTCCTATGTTGAAAGGCCGACTGGGCAAATGGATGTTTGCATTATCGGAGTTTGACATCCGGTATCAACCCGCGAAAGCAGTTAAGGGTCAGGCATTGGCCGACCTTATCGCTGAAAGGATCAACACTAATATAGCAGCACTGTCTATACGAGCGTGGGCTATGTTTTTTGATGGATCGGTTTGTGACGATGGGTGCGGCATTGGCATGCTACTCGTGTCGCCCCGGGGGGCAACATTTTCCTTCTCCATTAGGTTATCTACCCCTCGCACCAACAATGTTGCTAAGTATGAGGCGATACGCAAGGGAATGGAGTTGCTCATCGAAGCTGGAGCAGAAGCAGTGGAAATTTTTGGAGACTCCAAGTTGGTGATTTCCCAACTCACAGAGGAATACAAGTGTGAGAGCGAGTCCCTCTTCCCATTATGGCTGCACTGCCGTGAGCTGATGGCACAGTTTCGGTACATAAACTTCACTTGGATCCCGCGATCGCAGAATATCGAGGCGAATGATCTTGCACAATGGCTTGGCTCTGGACGTAGCAGAGGGAGCCGATGTTCAGGTATAGTTCCTGGAAGCTGACGACTGGAGAGCCGATATCTTCAATTACTTGAAGGATTCGGCTCGGGGGGCACCTAAACGGATAAGGTACAAGGCCATGAAGTATGTGCTTATTGGGAACGACATGTTTCTGAGGACTGGAGGGTTATTACTCAAATGTCTGGGACCGAGGCCAATCGGCTCCTACGAGGTACGAAGGCGCTGTGGAACTCACCAATCGGCTCACAAGATAAAATGGTTGATCAGCGATCGTGGTTTTATTGGCCCACCATGCTTGAGGACCGCTTCAAGTACTACAAAGGGTGTCAAGCATGTCGAAATTTGGGAAAATTCAGATGGTACCACGTCGAGAATGAACCCCATCATCAAGCCTTGGCCATTCGAGGTTGGGGCATGGATATGATCGGCAAGATCAATACTCCATCAAGCAAAGGCCACATGTGGATTTTGGCCATTCTTGATTATTTCACTAAATGGGTGGAAGCTGTCCCGATGAAGTCGGTGAACTCAAAGGATGTTATCAATTTTGTGAAAGAACATGTCATCCATAGATTCGGATTCCCCAAACTATCACGACGATGGAGGTTGGTCTTCATTTCTCACGAGTTTAGAAAGTTCTGTGAAGACACGGGGATTAAGGTGATTAGATCATCTCCATACTATGCTCAAGCAAGCGGGCAAGTCAAGCGTCCAACGAGCCTTATCAAGGATCAAGAGGAAAGTCGATGAGCACCCTAGGCGTTGTACGAGGTTTTGTCGAGGCTTTATGGGCTTATCGCATGTCATGCCATGGAGCGATAAAAACCTCGCCATACCATCTAGTCTATGGACAAGAAGTCGTATTGCCTTGGGAAATTACTTTGGATCGAGACGTGTCACTTTTCAGAACAATCTAACAACTGAAGAATATGCAACCCTGATGAGTGACAGTGTTGAGGATTTAACTGAGCTCAGGCTGTGGTCGCTTGAGAAGATCAAAGAGAACAAGGCTAAGGTAGCTCGTGCATATAACAAGAAAGTGAGACCAAAGGAGTTCCACGTTGGCGATCTGGTATGGGAAGCTGTGTTGCCATTAGGGACTAAGGATGCAACATATGATAAATGGTCTCCAAATTGGCACGGGCCATACAGGGTCGATCAGGTTTTAAGAGGGAACGCGTACATGCTTGAGGAGCTGGGCGGTGAAATTCCGATGTGTCAACGGTCAACATCTCAAGAAATATTTCCCAAGCATGTGGGATGATGGACAGTAAAATATGAGAGCCGATACATGAAATCGGCCAAGTAAAAGCACGTGAGACGATGGACGGTGAAATGTGGGGGCCGATACATGAAATCGGCCAAATAAAAAACAAAATATATAGCCGATGCACAGTCATCGACTCTAGAGGTTCAAACTGCTACAAGCGGATGCGGTTTACGTAAACAAGCTTCAAGAAATGCCTCAAGGCGTGGAGGCGTCGGCCGGACCACGATCCACCTCGGCAATCTCGGCCGTCATCGTCCTTGCCCATCACTAGCTCCTTGTTCAGGCACGTAGTTCCGCGGATCGGTCTTCATTTGAGCTTTGAGGCTTTACGCCGTCTTGGGAGGGCGATGGATTCTTCCTTGTCGCGAATGAGCCGTTTAGTCGCCTTGACCTTCTCTTCAAGATCTTCCAACTCCTTTTCAAGGATGCGAGCTCGGGTCTTGACAGAGGTGTCGTTTGGCATCCAGAGACGCCTTTTCTCGTTGAGCTGTTGACATCTGCGATATTGGCTTTCGATGGGAGTTGGGCGGCGCGGTGATCCTCTCACGAGCTAACTTCACCCTTGGCCCATAGAAAGACAGAGTTACAACTGGCCAAAGCTTCACCTACAATGCTACTGGGAGTTGGTCTTTTATTTCAGCCAGAACGCTCTTCACCTCCTCAGAACCCTCGATCAACTCTTCGATCGGGAGGACAAGCAGGCTTTAAGGCCTGGAATTGAGGTGGAACAACCACAGCTCGAGGTTCGTCGGCAACAGAGGGAGTTGGTTCGATGGATTCGGTCGAACGTCGGCAAACTGAAATATCACAACTCTGGCCGAAAAAGCGTCGATGTCGTCCAAACGGTAAGGATGAGCGAAAGAAGCTAACGTACCTCTCCTAAGATCGAGGATAGCGGATGAGGAGACGATCGGCTTGTGTGGTTCTTTGGGGCTTGGCCAAAGTGGTAGCCGTTTCATCTGCGCCTTGAGGATTGCTAGATCCGGCTGGCTAAAGGCATCGACATCGCCCGACTTTCCCACTAGAAAGCGTCGATCTGCATGGAAGGTGCTTAGCCGATGTAAATAATGATTAATCGGCGGATAAAAAAGTAAGTGGTAAGAGCGTGAAGGGTGATGATTTTGAAACCTCACCTCGACGAAGAAGCTTGCAGTCCTTTGCGAGCTCTCTTGGGACCACAATGCCCGCCTCGGCCCGATGCTCGAGGCGGAGTTCGAGGAACCGACCTTTTCCTGGAAGCCGATGGTGATGAATCTGGCTGGCTCGGTGTGATGGTCCTCTCAGAATCTGTTGGGCCTAGTTCTCCTCGATTGGTCTGAGTGTCCTCACTAGAGGTGTCTTCGACGGAAGCCTGTAAAAAAGGAGAACCAGTAAGCACGAGCATGTCTTCAAAAATGGAAGAATGAGAAGGATCGACCAAGGCATGAATCAGCCTACATGCGAGCTTTCTAGAGAAGGGCTCCGGCGCCTCAAGGTCTTCCTGGCAGCTACCTTCCTCACCATCGTTCTTGTTTTAGTTGGAACTCGAGGCGGTGACTTAGGAGTTGCTTGGTTCTTGGAAGCCGATTGTGGTGTTATCGGTCATTTACATTATGACCTTTTTCAAAGGTGGCGAGTTCTTGCGAAAAGAACCACAGAGTGGCGGAAAGAACTCGAAGGGAGCCATCACTGCGTGGGTTCAGGCCATCTTGTTCTTTGCAAAAAGAAAGAGTGGGTTAGTAGAAGAATCATTTGTGAGCTGCATCAAGAAAATTTACAAGTAGTGGTACCTTCCACGGGATGTCATAGTCGACATCATTTTGTTTCAAAGCGGTCCCGAGCTCTCTGAAGGCGTGAGTCTTCCACGACCACCATCTTCAAAGCCATCGTTTGATGAGGCGAAGGTGAGATCATTAGGCTGGGATGGTCGAGCATCAAAGAAGGAATAACACCTTTGGTGGTGAGAGGATCGTGCAGGTCGGCTCGCTCTCTGTAAGGTGGTGGAGAAAGAAATGGGGAGGTACTTGTCCAAGGCCAAATTGCGAGCCACTACGATGGTGGTAGAATTCATACCTGTGCTTGATTATTCATTGGATGTACTCATGCCAACCGGAAGGAAACAGGACGAATCACGGTGGAAAAGAGTCACGAGTCTTTGGTGTCATCGGCAAAATTATCTAACTGAAGGAGAGTGGGTTTTCAAAATGTTCGATTCTTCCATGTAAGGAAAGAAGATAGGATTGTCCAGATCCTTGAAAGAAAATCTTGAACCATTTAGATGCTTCTGAGGGGTTTACTACTGACGATCTATACAAAGCTTGGCCATTTGGTGCATCGGATCTGCTTCCCTTTTACATCTGGAAAGGTGCAACTCGCCAAAAGGGAAGTTTGGGATGTGGTTTTGAAAATACATGAGCCCATAGCTGAATGAACCACCAAGGACCACCTGTTTTTGCTATGCGGAGAGCGACAGCGATGACATCAACTGAGGTATCGATAGACCTCTCCAAGGAGCAGTTTCGATGCCAAGTTGAGTGCCTTTAGCAAGCTCGTGAGCTAAGGAGAGATAATTCTTGGTTGGAGCAAGGAAGGACCACGAATATGAAATGTTCCAAATGAAGTTGAGAAAGGCCGTGTGTTCTTTCTCGTGAGGCCCTTTGTTTTCATATGGCGTTGGAGGTAGGCACCCAGTTAAATGCGATCTGTTTTAGAAGACAGTTTGTAGGGACCTTGGTCGTTTAAGCGAGGGCTGGGTGATGTAACATCAGACCAGTAATCATCACCACGTCTAACGAGTTGGTGACATGGGCCATGACCGAACATGAAGCGATTCGAGCGTCGGACTGAAATAGCCGATGGTTTTGAGGAGATTCTCGTGTTTCTCAAGAGGAGACAATGACAAATGCAAGGCATCGGCTATTCCCGTGGTTTCCCATTGGGATTGGTAAGCTCTAGCTACCCTACTGAACCAAGAGACCCAATGTTCAGGGGGATTAGGCCGGGCTGCATAAGCGGCCCAAGAGTTCGAGATCTAGGTCTTACGAAGGGATTCTGTTGCTTCGCAAGAGATCGATGGGCGGACTAGATTACACGAGGGCCAAGACAGAGAGAATTTGGGAGAGAAGGATGCTGCAGTAGAATGTCTGAAACCTAAAAATTTAATGGTGGAATAAGGCATTAATTCAGGTGTTCGCCATTAATTTTGATCGCGTTCATACTGCGAGGAGTAGGCGTACCTTCAGACCGGAGACCTCTGGGTTGGTGTTGGACGATTCCGCCATCTAGTTTGCCGGCGGAGATGGATCTATGCAGTTGGGGATCGAGGGTTCTTGTCACTGTGAGCTCAATCTAGTTGGTGGGCAATTGGAGATCTGGGTCGCCCTTTTTGAAGAGGGTCGCAGGTTACCGTTTGAAACTGAAAAGTGGCCGCTTAGATTTGCCTAAGTATGCGACCAAGTTTTGACCTTGTCAACGTTTTTTGGGAAAGCCGATGCGTTGCCATCGGCTCTTTGAGATTTGACTTGTTTGACTGTATGAACGCAGTGTGGTGAAAGCCGATACAGTACTATCGGCTTCTGGAGCATCGACCTATTTTGACTATCGGCGAAATTGGGTCGGAAAAGTAATCTTCATTCATTCAAAAGCTGATTGCTTACAAAATGCTGATTGATTACAAAAGGAAACCTACTACTACTACTAGTTCCTAATCTAGACGCCGAGGTCGTCGCCGTTGTCTTCGCCGCCGTCTTGTTATTTTGTCGTCGCTACTGCCGTCTTATTCTTCTTCTTTGAAGAAGCCAGGGGCCTCCTCGTCCTCGTAAATGCGTCTTGATGTCTCGCTGGACCCGGCGCGGAAGCGCTTCACCGGTGGATACTCTTCGGAGGAGGTGTCCTCCTCCGACTCCTCCTCCTCGTCGGAGGACTCGACGCCGTCCCAGGACCAGGCGTCGTCGCTGCTCTCCGCCTCCAGTTCCCCGTCAGCGAGGAACTGCAGGCCCTCCTTGCCGTTAGTCAGGGACGCGTCGTCCTCCGACCAAGCGGAGAAATCCCAATCCCTCTCGTCCCACCATTGTGGGGCGAGAGTCTCGTACGCCGCCGTGGGCGGGTGCTCCGGCGTCGGCTCCCGGTCGCTAATGCTGTTGGAAGACTGGGAGGAACGTGCGGATGAAGAAGAAGAGGCCATGGCAGAGGAAGAGGGTTTTTTCGGCGGAGGAAGAGGGTTTTCTGGCTACTGGAGGAAGATGGGGACTGCAAACTGCTCAGATGAATTTAAATAAGGGGAATAGTGGGAGGCGGTTCAATGCCATAGCGGTTTCCCAGAATGTGCTGCCGAAATCGTCAAATCATGCACTGCGAAGGAGTTGAGAAGATAGGGCATCATGATGAGGGGGTGGCGTGACGATTCTGCTCTGCAACGCGTAACCCGATGTAAAAAAAAGAGGGGAAGAAAAAAATCAACATAGTGGTTTTGGAATTATTATTGCCAAAACCAGGGGGGCATGTGTTATCGCCATATTTTGGCCAAAGGAGGAGATGGGCCGTAATCAAGATGGGCTTGGAAGATACGTATATGCAACGTGTTGTTGAATCGGCCTTGTACGTGGATTTGGGCTAAATTGCTCGTGTATCTGTATATTGTAGTAGGTTACGTTTCGGTTTAGGTAAGAGATAGAGTTGTAGAGTTATTCCAAAGATAGAAAGTCTCCGGACTATAAATATGTACCTAAGGTTATCGAGAAAAGGAGGACAATCACGTTCACAACAAACACAATCTCGGCGCATCGCCACCCCTTGTTTCTAGGGTTTCTTTCGGGTAAGTGTCATGCTGCCTAGATCGCATCTTGCGATCTAGGCAGTATCTACTTATGCGTTATTTGGTGTTACTCGTACTGAAGCCTTGTTGATGGCGAGTAACACTATTATCATAGATTTGTTTAGGTTAGCATCGGTACTTTTCACTATGATTTGTTAAAGTTGTGCTACCTCTAGTTACCTCGCTACCTTTGCACCTTTTCCCGGGTGCAAAGGTAGCATCTTGCTTGATCTTTATTTAGTCGATTCGATCTGTTATGGTGGTGCCTTGTTTTCCAAGGTTTAGTTTGATATCCACGTAGTCAGGCCTTGCAAACGGGTTGAACGATCCATGAGTAAGGATATGGTTTGCTAGTTCGAGAGGAGTTGTTCCGGTAATTGATTTTACGTCGGTTGTTAGGCCTCCTCTAGGGTTGGTTTTCTATCATCTTTTGTATCTACCAGGCTCAATTACGTGTAGGACGTTCCAATTACGTGGTGAAAACGTTAAACTGTCGTAGATCGATTTAACTTGTAATGACGAAGCAAAACCCCATGTTATCGTAGATCTAATGCAGAACCATGGGATGATCGGCTCTAGGAGCGATTCACGTGGAAACACAGGAGCCGTCACGGCTCGAATTTACGATACTTGTTTACCATGCAGAAACCGATCGAAGCAATCCATCACCTTCGACCAGGTATAGGTCAGTGTACGCCTGAACCAAGCCGGGGCGTGTCTGGAGTTTTGCGGGCCGTTGCCCGAGGGACCAGGGCCCACCAGCAGTTCTGGGAGCCTCCCGGCTCTTCGTGTTGCTCGTCGCTGCTCGCCGGTGGGTTTTGACAGGCAACAGCGGGCCCACCCTAGGCCACGCCAGGGGAGGGTGTGGGACCCCTGGCCACCTCCTCGGCCTCCCCCTTCGCCTATAAGAGCCCCCAATGAGAAAATCCTAGGGCATCCAGAAGAAATCCACGAAAACCTCCATTGCGCCACCGCCACCGAAGGGGAGATTCGGGGGACAGAAAGTCTCTCTTTTGGCACCCTGCCAGGACGGGGAAGTGCCCCCGGAGCCATCTCCATTGATCTCCACCACCATCTCCATCACTGTTGCTGATTCCCATGATGAGGAGGGAGTAGTTCTTCCTCGAGGATAAGGGCTGTACCGGTAGCTATGTGTTCATATCTCTCTTTATGCATGATCTTGTTGTGGTCATGAGCTTTGTAATCTAGTAGATCTACCTTGCTACTCAAGTGCTTCAATAGATCTCTACTCTCTCCATGTGTGTGAAAGTGTTAGCGTGCACGCCATGGTGGCACTTAGGCTTGAGTCTACATAAATACTCTTTGTACTTTAATAGATCTATGCTTTCCCCAACACATGTGAAAGTGACAGCGGGCATACCGTGTGTGGCACTTTGGCTAGATTGAATATTTGTTATGAGTTATATTTGGAGTTGGATGTCTCTATGAAATTATGGTGTTTGTTGGAACCATCTAGTGCTCAAGTGACAGTGTGGGGTTATCTAGATTGGGGAAGGCGGACTTTGAGGAGTGCTGTTATAGCCCTACCATGGATTAGAGTGTCCAACCGGAGAGTAGTTAAGAGTAGTATCATGAAGAGAGGATATTTATATGAGAGAGTGTTCACTAGTGAAAGTATGATCCCTAGGCCTTGTTTATAAACATTGGAACACCGTTTGATACTAGATCTGTTGCATGTTTGCTTGCTTCCTTCTTGTTGTGTTTAGTCTTTGCCTCACCGTCAAGCTCTTTTCTGGCACCGTTACCACTTGTATTTCAGTATCTCTTCGCCGAACTAGTGCACCTATATTGGGTTTGTTGGGGACACAAGAGACTTCTTGTATCTTGATTGCAGGGTTGCTTGAGAGGGAATACCTTTGAACACTTCCTCCCTGAGTTCGATAAACCTTGGGTAATCCACTTAAGGGAAACTTGCTGCTATTCTACAAACCTCTGCACTTGGAGGCCCAACAACTGTCTACAAGAATAGAAGTGCGTAGACATCAAGCTCTTTTCTGGCGCCGTTGCTAGGGAGGAAAGGTAAAAAGCGCTCACACCCCTTACCCCACGGCAACAGCAAGCCAGAAAGATCTTTTCTGGCTCCGTTGCCGAGGAGGTAAGGTAAAAGGTACTCACATCCTCTGGTGTGAGTGCTCGAAGTTATTTCCTTTAGATTCTGCAGTTTTGTCTTTTTGTTTCTTGTTTTCACTAGTTAGGATTAATGAAAACAACAACAAAATTAGAGAGCTCTATAGCATTTATCTTGAGTTAGGACATGAAGTGTTTGAAGAGAAAATTAAAAAACCTATGGAACTTTATTTGCATGCTAATAGCAATGTTATTAGTATGAATTCTTGGGACACCATTATTGTTAATGCTATGGAAAATTCTAAGCTTGGGGAAGCTTGTTTTGATGAAAATGATCTTTTTAGTTCCCCAGCTTTAGAGGATAAAATTTGGTTTGATGATAGTTTACCTCCAATATATAATGATTACAATGATGAGTATGATATTTTCAGTCCACCTACTATTGAGGAGGAAATTAATTGTGATTACAATATGCCTCCTATATTTGATGATTATGGTGAAGAGAATAATAATGATAGCCATTTTTTTGAATTTGCTCCCACTACAATTAATAAGAATGACTATTCTTATGTGGAGAGTAATAATCATTTTATGCATGTGGCTCATGATAAGAATGTTTTATGTGATATTTATATTGTTAATTTTATTCATGTTTATACTGAGAGTTATTATGAGAGAGGGAAATATGGTCTTATGCATCTCAAAAATATTAAGTTTCCCCTCTTTATGTTGAAAATTTTGAAGTTGCATTTGTTTTGCTTTCCTATGCTTATTGCTTTGTGCTTTCAAGACTTGTTTTATTACAAGATTCCTATGCATAGTAAGTGGGTTAGACTTAGAAGTGTTTTGAATTTGCTTCTTGATGCTCTCTTTTACGTCAATTGATATTTCTTATGTGAGCATCTTCTCAAAGTATCAAGCCTAACTTAAAGGCATTAAAGAAAGGTACTTGTTGGGTGATAACCCAAGAGTTTTCTTGAGTCTTGGAAGTTATTACTTCAGTAATGACCTCTCCTTATCCTTTTTGTTTTTTTTGTTCCAAGAATGACCTCTAATGAGAGGGAAGTAAGATTTGGGGAGTTGCTGTCCCAAAACAGATTTCTGTCCTCCACCGTAAAAATTCGTGAGGAGTCTCTGTAAGTCAAATTGAGCTTAAAATTTATGAATAAATCCCCCAATATGTTAGCTAACTTTCTTAGTTCAACACTTTTTTATTTGTGCAACAGAAGGTCTTCAAAAAAACCGATTTCTACCTGCTGGTCTTTTTTGACAGATTTCTGCCATTATTTGCATTTGCTTCTTATTGATTCCTTTTTGGGTTCTTTTTGGGAAATTGAGCTTTTTGAAGAATTTGCTACAGTAGCTTGTGTTTTTAGTGAAAAGTCTTGTTGTTCCAAAGCTTTGACTAAATATCTATTATCTTTTGAATACACTAATGTTGCTAATGAAGATTGTGTGAAGTTTTGTATGAAGGAAAAAAATTAGGTGTAGAGAAAGAATGATATAACGAGATGAAGAATGGACAAAAGCTCAAACTTGGGGATGCCACCCCGTGTCACCCCAAGAAATATTCAAGAGGTACAAGCGTCAAAGCTTGGGGATGCCCAAGGCATCCCCTTCTTCATCAATAAAAATCTCAGGTCTTTCTAGACACTTCGTTTTTATTGTTTCATGCACAGTTGTTTTGTTCTTGGAGCGTCTTAGTTTTTGTTTTGGTTTTCATTTGCTTAGTTTGATTGAGTAAGTTGGTTGGTTACACCGCACTTCTTTTGGAGAGAGACACACTCTATTTCCATTGCCTAGAACACTCTAGTTTTCACTCTTATTGTTTATTCACTTTTGCTAGCACTGCGTTCAGCCTTAGTTTTCTTGTGCTTTCAGCTTAGAACTTTTTAGTTCTTCTTTGTGGATTTGTGAGACAAGCTCACTGATCTTTATTGATTATTACCTTTGTGAGTTGTTTCAAATAAGTTGTTTGGTGTTGGAAAAGAGTAGAAAGCTTCATGCTTAAGTGGTACAAAAGTGAGCTTGCTTTGACTGTGACTTAGACTTTAGCATGACATGCTAGGTGTTGTTTTGACCTTATGCTTAGTGATTATTGTTGTAGCATGTCTTGTTCCAAACAATTGGGATTGCTTAGTGTGCCTTGAAGAAATTATGCGTTGTTTTAGCATGCAAAAGCATAGTATTGTGGTATTCTCCTTTGATGCTTTGCTTGGGTTGACTTGGCACATGCTTACACCATGTTATTACTCTCACAAGTCACCATTAGCCTCTATGATCATTTAGTCCTTGACTTGTAGTACCACTCTTTGCTTTGATTAGTATGCTTTGTTGCATTGCATGATTATGGCCATTATGCTCTCTTAGTTGGTTGCTCCTAGTCTTTTGCTAGCCTCCATTTGTATGAGTAAGTTCTACTCATGCCTCTAACTCCCAAGAAACCAAGTTATTCCAAAGTGTCCACTATAAACTCCTATGCATGGTGTGTTACACCATTCCAAGTATATTCTTGTTTTCAACTATCTTCCAAATAAAAACTGTTTTGTTATGTGAAAACTTAGTGATTAAAGCCCTCAAGAACTTGATGGCACATTTTATTCTTTGACCCTAATAAACTTGAACCATTGTGACAACTTTGTTGTATATGATTGCACTTATACGTTGGAATTAGCAGAACCGTGCTGTCACGGGGAATGTTTTCAACATTGCACTTGTACTTTGTACTCAGTTGATATCATGCTCTTTTTTCTATGGATGTCACCGGTGTGAAATAAAGAGGGAACTTCTAAGTCCATCGAGTTTGTATTCTGTGTTAGAGAAATGCCTGGGTCACTAGCCTAATCCATGCCTAATCATGGTGGAAACTTGCAGCATCACCATAGTGAGCTATATATGAAGCATCCTCAATAAAAAGCTATGCATATAGTAAATAAAAAGATCGCTGAGATTCTCATTGTCTGCTTGCCTTGTCATTTTGGTTATGGGAAAGCTCATTTACCATGTGCAAGGGGTACCCCGTTGGCGGTTCTCAATGATATGCAAATACTTACAATGACAAGAACTTGCTTGGATACAAAGTTGAGTATGCATGAGGTGTGGCCCTCATATGTAAGGGACTTGAGATTGCCAACTTATACTTCGTCAAGCATATACACCATCTTTGCCACTTTAACCTTAACCACTTCAAGATGCTTATGATAGGGGCAACGAGGGCTGAAAGCTAACAAGTACCATAATTTTTGGAAGCTCTTTTTGAAACTTGTAATCCCTGCTTCCTTTACAAAAATGCCTTTCTTTCACCACTATTGAGTCTCCACCTTCTACCTTTAGGCACCATTAAGATATCATAGTTATCATTCTGTGTGCAGTGCTCCAAAGCTTATTAATTGATGCATATTGTGATATTACTTGTTCATGTGTTACTTGTTTCTAGTCACCCTTGTGAACTTTGAAGGTGTCCTATGCATATATTTGCTACTCCATGAGGGACAATCTAAATGCCACTATGCTATGTTTTCTGTATGTGAAACAAACAAACATTTTTCAATGCATGTTATTCATGATCTTTGTTTGTAGCCTTTCATGTTGCATGCATAGTTACTTTGTCCTATTGTTAGAACTCCATCTTTCATGGACATGTTTAGAGTTCTTTGATCCCATCTCTCAATGCTTGCAAGTGGTTAGATCTTTATTGTGAGGGTGCATGTCACCTCAAAAATTATTCTTTTTATCACTTACCTACTCGAGGACGAGCAGGAGTTAAGCTTGGGGATGCTTGATACGTTGGAAACGTATCTATAATTTTTGATGCTCCATGCTTGTTTTGTATCTAATTTGCTTTGCTTTGTCTGCACCTTGAGGTGTTTTTATATATTTTCTGGAACTAACATATTAAGAAGTTGCCACAGTGCCAGTTGCATGTTTTCTTCTGTTTTTGGTTCTAGAAAGGCAGAAAATCAATATTCTCGAAATTGGACGGGACAAAAGCCAAAGTCAATATTTTCCCGGAGCAACACGAAACCACGAAACAGAGACGGAGGGGGGCCAGACCCCCTGGGCGCGGGCCCACCCAAGGTCGCGCCTGGGGAGGGTGTGGGACCCCTGACCACCTCCTCGGCCTCCCCCTTAGCCTATAAGAGACCCCGATGAGAAAACCCTAGGGCATCCAAAAGAAATCCACGAAAACCTACACTACGCTGTCGCCACCGAAGGGGAGATTCAGGGGACAGAAAGTCTTTGTTCCCGCACCCAGCCGAGACGGGGAAGTTCCCCCGGAGCCATCTCCATTGATCTCCACCACCATCTCCATCACCGTTGCTGATTCCCATGTTGAGGGGGGAGTAGTTCTTCCTCGAGGCTAAGGGCTCTACCGATAGCTATGTGTTCATCTCTCTCTATATGCATGATCTTGTTGTGGTCATAAGCTTTGTAATCTAGTAGATCTACCTTGCTACTCAAGTGCTTCAATAGATCTCTACTCTCCCCATGTGTGTGAAAGTGATAGCGTGCACGCCATGGTGTCACTCAGGCTTGAGTCTACATAAATACTCTTTGTGCTTTAATAGATCCATGCTTTTCCCCATGCGTGTGAAAGTGACAACGGGCATACCGTGTGTGGCACTTTGGCTAGATTGAATATTTGTTATGAGTTATATTTGAGGTTGGATGTCTCTATGAAATTGTGGTGTTTGTTGGAACCATCTAGTGCTCAAGGTGACAGTGTGGGGTTATCTAGATTGGGGAAGGCGGACTTTGAGGAGTGTTGTTATAGCCCTACCATGGATTAGAGTGTCCAACCGGAGAGTAGTTAAGAGTAGTATCACGAAGAGAGGATATTTATATGAGAGAGTGTTCACTAGTGAAAGTATGATCCCTAGGCCTTGTTTCTAAGCATTGAAACACCGTTTGCTACTAGATCTGTTGCATGTTTGCTTGTTTCCTTATTGTTGCCTTTAGTCTTTGCCTCACTGTCAAGCTCTTTTCTGGCACCGTTACCACTTGTATTTCACTATCTCTTCGCCAAACTAGTGCACCTATATTGGGTGTGTTGGGGACACAAGAGAATTCCTGTATCTTGATTGCAGGGTTGCTTGAGAGGGAATACCTTTGACCACTTCCTCCCTGAGTTCGATAAACCTTGGGTAATACACCTAAGGGAAACTTGCTGCTGTTCTATAAACCTCTGCACTTGGAGGCCCAAAAACTATCTACAAGAATAGAAGTGCGTAGACATCAAGCACCTTCTGCTCCTCGTTGGGATCGACACTCCTATTTATCGAAAGTACTGCGATATCCCCCCTATACTTGTGGGTCATCAAGACTATTTTCTAGCGTCGTTGCCGGGGAGTGAAGCGCTATTGAAGAGTGGAGCTGGTAAAGGAAACTTTTACTGTGAGTATTGCTTTTTTTACTGCTTGTTACCTTGTTTCCAATATGGATAACCCACTTGGTTTTCTGTTTGGGAAAACTACTACCACTGCTAGGGTAGTAGATGAACCACCACATGTTGATATAGATCCTTTTAAGATACCTACAAGTATTGTTGATTGTGTTATGGATAATTATTATTTTGGGGATGGAACTGTCCATCCTGGTGATCACTTGCTTTTTATCCATGAATTAAGCGGGTTGTTTAAGTGTGTAGGTATCACAACTGAACAGGTGAAGAAGAAGTTACTCTCCATATCCTTGAAAGGGAGATCTGAAGAATGGTATAAGCTGCTAAAGAATGGACAAACCATGGAATGGGAGGAGATGGCATCTCTCTTTTACTCTAAATTTTATCCTCCCAGTGAAATTCATAAGGATAGAAATCTTATATATAACTTTTGGCCTCTTGATGGAGAGAGTACAAATCAAGCTTGGGGGAGATTGAAGTTACTAATGCTTAAATGTCCTATTCATGAACTCCCTAACAATATTATTCTCAATAACTTTTATGCTAGGCTTTCTCTTCATGATAAAGATTTACTAGATGCTTCTTGTGCTGGATCATTCACACGTATGGAGGAAGAAGCTAAATGAGATTTACTATACTGTATTCAAGAGAACACTGAAGCTTGGGAGAATGACAAAGGAAGAAAGTCAGGTATAAACTATGATTATGAATGCATTAAAACTTTTATGGGAACTGATGACTTCCGTGATATTAGCAATGAGTTTGGTCTTGATCCTCCAGTTCTTGCAAAATGTTTTAATGCTTTTGCCTCTTATATTGAGATTCCCAAGAAACAGTGGGACAAGTACCATGCTCCTTATAAAGACATTGTTACCCATGTTCCTGCCAGTGTAGAGGTTTGTACTGTTGATCCTATTTTTCCTGAACCTTATGTTGAGAAAATCCCTTTTCCCTCCAAGGTAAGGGAACATTATATTTTGGCTAATGTGGTTAGCAAAAGCGCAAAGAAAACTGCAGGGTCCGATGAGCTTATTGATATTGAGCCTGTGGTAGCTATTGTGAAAGATCTTATCACTAGAAATATAGAGGATGAGCATATTGTCTTCTGTGAAGACGCTACTAATATTGTTTCTCATTCTAAGAAAGTTAGAAAAGCTAGTGTCCATGTGCTTTCTGTTAGAATTGGTAGTCATAGCTATTATTGTTTATGTGATATTGGTGCTAGTTCTAGTGCTATTCCTTATGACCTTTACAAGGAAATTATGCATGAGATTGCTCCTTGTGAGCTTTAGGACATTGATGTGGTTATTCACCTTGATAATAGAGATCAAGTTTTTGCCCCATTAGCATAGTAAGAGGTGTGGAGGTACTTTGTGGTAAGATTAAATATCCTGTTGATCTTCTAGTACTTGGTAAAGAATCTAGTAAAAACTATCCTATTATCTTTGGTACACCCTTCCTGAATACTTGTGGGGCTATCATAGATTGTAGGAAGGAAAAAGTTTTGACTAAGTTTGCTGGAGAGTCTTATGAGTTTAATTTTTGCAAATTTGCCAAAACTTTTTATGAAAATAAGCCGCCTAATGAGGATTTCAGGGTTGAACAACTTTCTGTTATTTCTCTTGCTCCTAACAATGCCTTGCAGCAATTTATGGAAGATCATGAAAGTGATTTCTTCATGAAGGAAAGAAATGAGATTGACGAGGTTTTCCTTTGTCAGCCGGAACAGCTCAAACATAATCTACCTATGGAAGATTTGGGTACCACACTGCCACCTAAAGGGGATCCTGTTTTTGAATTAAAACCTTTACCTGATGATCTTAAATAAGCTTATCTTGATGATAAGAAAGTATATCCTGTTATTATTAGTTCTAAACTTTTAGGAAAGGAAGAAGAAAGGTTATTGGAGATATTGAAGAAACACCGAGGAGCTATGGGCTATACTCTTGACGATTTAAAGGGGATTTCTCCTACTATATGTCAGCATGCTATTAATATAGAGCCTGATGCAAAACCAGTTGTTGAGCACCAACGCCGTCTAAATCCTAAGATGAAGGATGTGGTAATAAATGAGGTATTAAAACTTCTTGATGCTGGTATTATTTATCCTATTGCTAATAGTAAATGGGTTAGCCTTGTTCATCGTGTTCCCAATAAAGGGGAATAACTGTTGTGCCTAATGAGGATAATGAGCTTATACACCAAAGAGTAGTGGTTGGGTATAGAATGTGCATTGATTTTAGAAAGAGTAATAAAGTTACTAAGAAAGATCATTATCCTTCGCCCTTTATTGATCAAATGCTTGAGAGGTTGTCCAAAAAGACTCACTTTTGTTTTCTTGATGGTTATTCTGGGTTTTCTCAAATTGCTGTGAAAGCACAGGACCAAGATAAAACTACTTTTACTTGTCCTTATGGTACTTATGCTTATAGGCGTATTCCTTTTGGTTTATGTAATGCTCCTGCTACCTTTTAGAGATGTATGTCTGCTATCTTTCATGGTTTTTGTGAAGAAATTGTGGAGGTTTTCATGGATTATTTTTCTATCTATGGAACTTCTTTTGATAACTGTTTGCACAACCTTGATAAAGTTTTGCAGAGATGTGAAGAGACCAACCTTGTTCTTAATTGGGAGAAATGCCATTTCATGGTTAATGAAGGGATTGTTCTTGGACACGAGATCTCTGAAAGAGGCATTGAAGTTGACAGAGCCAAAATTGAAGCAATTGAGAAGATGCCTTGTCCTAGAGATATCAAATGTATTAGTAGTATCCTTGGTCATGCTGGTTTCTATAGGAGGTTTATTAAAGATTTCTCCAAAATTTCGAAGCCCCTTACTAATCTTCTTCAAAGAGATGTACCTTTGTTTTTGATGATGATTGTAAGGAAGCTTTTGAAACTTTGAAGAAAGCTTTGACAACTGTTCCTATTGTCCAACCACCTGATTGGAGTTTACCTTTTGAAATTATGTGTGATGCTAGTGACTTTGCTGTGGGTGCTGTCCTTGGACAATGTGTTGACAAGAAGCCGAATGATATTCATTATGCTAGCAAGACTCTGGATGCTGCTCAAAAGAATTATGCTACTACTGAAAAGAGTTCTTAGCTATAATCTTTGCTTGTGATAAGTTCAGACCTTATATTGGTGATTCTAAGGTTACTATTCATACTGATCATGCTGCTATTAAATACCTTATGACAAAGAAGGACGCTAAGGATAGGTTTATAAGGTGGATGTTGCTTTTGCAAGAGTTTGATCTGCATATTGTGGATAGGAAAGGTGATGATAATCCTGTTGCTGGTAATTTATCTCGTTTGGAAAACATTTCTTTTGACCCATTGCCTGTTAATGATAGTTTTCCAAATGAGCAGTTGGCTGCAATAAGGGTAAGTCCGCATGAAAGTCCTTGGTATGCTGATTATGCTAACTTTATTATTTCCAAGTATTTGCCTCCAACCTTTACAACTCAGCAAAGAAGGAAATTCTTTTATGATCTAAGGCATTACTTTTGGGATGACCCACACTTATATAAATAAGGAGTAGATGTCATTATGCGAAGATGTGTTCCAGAATTTGAACAACAAGAGATATTGAGAAAATGTCATGGCAGAGCTTATGGAGGACATCATGCTGGGGATAGGACTGCACAAAAGGTTTTACAATCTGGATTTTATTGGCCTACCCTTTTTAAAGATGCAAGGAAGTTTGTCTTATCATGTGATGAATGCCAACGAGTAGGTAACATCTCTAGATGCAATGAAATGCCTATGAACTATTCTCTTGTTATTGAACCTTTTGATTGTTGGGGATTTGACTTTATGGGGCCTTTTCCTCCTTCAAAAGGGTATACTCATATTATTGTTGCTGTCAACTATGTTACAAAGTGGGTAGAAGCCATACCTACAAACAGTGCTGATGGTAAGACCTCTTTGAAAATGCCTAAAGATGTCATTTTTCCTAGGTTCGGTGTGCCTAGATATCTCATGACTGATGGAGGCTCTCATTTTATTCATGGGGGTTTTAGGAAGACTCTCGCTAAGTATGAAGTAAATCATCATAGAATTGCTTCAGCTTATCACCCCCAAACTAGTGGGCAAGTAGAACTTTCCAATAGGGAAATTAAATCTATCTTGTAGAAGACTGTCAACAGATCTAGAAAAAATTGGGCTAAAAAGTTGAATGACGCTTTGAGGGCTTATAGAACTGCTTATAAAAATCCTATGGGGATGTATCCTTACAAAATGGTCTATGGGAAAGCTTGTCACTTGCCTTTAGAATTAGAGCACAAAGCTTATTGGGCAGTGAAAGAGTTGAATAGAGATAATCTAGATGAGTGGAGAAGTGAGGCTTATGAAAATGCTAGGATCTTTAAGGAAAAAGTGAAAAGATGGCATGATAGGAGAATTCTCAAAAGGGAGTTCCATGTTGGTGAGAAATTTCTTTTGTATAGATCTCGTCTCAGATTTTTTGAAGGGAAAATACTCTCAAAATGGGAAGGGCCTTTTGTTATCAAGGAAGTATACAGTTCAGGTGCCATCAAAATATCTTCTTTGAAGGATGACACAACACAGGTGGTGAATGGTCAAAGACTAAAACACTATATTTCTAGAGATTCATATAATGAAGATGTTGACACAATTCAACTTGTAACTCCGGAAGAATTTATTAGAAGCCAAACACCAGATTCTGCAGAGTTCGACTTTGAATAGGTAAAAGTGGTGAAAACAGAAGGTTCGTGAAACCCCAATATTTTTATATTTTTAATGCTTTTACTACATAAGGAAAGCTACGAGACGGAACAGAGGAGGAACCGTAGGCCGGGGTGGCCAAACCCACCCCAGGCGCGGGCCCCAGCTGGTCGCGCCTGGAGGGGGTTTAACTCCCCCGAGCTTCGACTCCGCCTCGTTTCCGTATCAAAACCTTCCTTATACCTAGAAACTTCGTAATATATACCCCCCCGGGTTCCCCGAGGTTCTTGTATTGAGTTCTCGTCGTGTTTTTGTTTCAATCTGTTTCTGTCAGGCAGATTCTCAGATTTGGAGCCTCAATGTCTTCCTCTGGATCACCCACGGAGGATTCCTCTGCGGATGTCCTCAACCCGTACATGTATGAGTTGAGGATTCATCCCAAAGAGCTGATTCTCAAAGATGGGATGATACAGATGAAAGAGGTTCAAGGCCCCAAAGGAGAAGGCAGTCTGGAAGACTGGATGGAACCATTGGAGCAGGAAGTTTTCAGGTACAAGAAGATGGCAGAACGCGAAGTGGATGTTATTCACAAGATAAGTTCAGAACTCATCACCAAGCACGAGGAAGAAGTTGCTGAGCTCCGAGAAGAGATCTTCTCACTCCGTCAGACCACCAACCAATTGCAAGCACAACTCTACGACATATAAAATCAAAACTATGAGTATGAGGCTAGATTTGATCGCATAAGCTCTGCTGCTAGTTTCAGGATTGCAGAGACTAGGACATCCTTTTTGGATGGGGATCCTTTGCCCTGGAAGCTTTATGACGACAGAAGAACACCACCACCACCGAAGGAGTAATTCGTCATCAGGTTTGGCATCCCCTTGGCTTATTCCAAGCTTGGGGGAGTGTCGCGGTATCACCATCATTATCTTTCACCTTTTACATTCTTAGTGGATTCATATATGTGGTAGAAAGGTTATCTTATAGTTTGGTTTGCATGTGGAAGTATCTATCCTTTAGTTGATTATCTATGTATCCCTTGGTGTGAGTGCCTTTATTGAATAGTAATGAGAAGTCTCATCTTTTACTTTTTGCACTTCTTATTTTAGTTTGCAATCTCTATTATATGATGGATCTTATTGATCAGTATTGGCATCACTTTGTGAGCATCAAGTAACTTTAAATTGGTTTTGGCAAACCGAATTCTGGTCAGTAGCATTACTTTGAAAGAGAAAAAGAAAAAAAGCTTACAGGTATTTTGTATGGTTTGTTTTCTTTCTTGTTGGCTCATAAGCTTAGTATTCTTTATTTAAGATCTTTTGTGTCTTCAAGGAATATTGCATGTTTGGCTTTATTACTTGTATGTTTGCTTGTTTCTTTCAACTCTCTTGCTTGCTACCCAGCCTTGCTATCCAAAAACCTGTTTTGAGAAGGCATACTTCTCATGTTTCCAAATCCCTTTGAACCAAACATTTGCCATTTGTGTCCACCATATCTACCTAGTAGCATTATTGCTATTCCAAGCAAATTCTCAAGCTTAATCTACCTTTCGAATTAAAAAGTATTTTGTTATGTGAAAACTAGTTAGTAAAGCTCTCACGAACTTGATGGCACACCTTATTTCCCTGCCCCTAATAGACTTGAACCATTGTGAACATCGAAGTTGTATATGATTGCATCTATACGTTGGAATTAGTAGAACCGTGCTGACACGGGGAATGTTTTCAACATTGCACTTTTACTCTGTACACAGTTGATATCGTGCTCTTTTGTCTATGGATGTCAACGGTGTGAAATAAAGAGGGAACTTGTAAGTCCATGGAGTCTGTATTTTGTGTTAGAGAAACGCCCGGGCCGCTAGCCTAAGCCATGCCTAATCATGGTGGAAATTTGCAGCATCACCATAGTGAGCTATCTATGACGCATCCTCAATAAAAAGTTATGCACATGGTAAATAAAAAGATCGCTGAGATGCTCACTGTCTGCTTGCCTTGTCATTTTGGTTATGGGAAAGCTACTGTACCATGTGCACGGGGTACCCCGTTGGCGGTTCTCAATGATATGCGAATACTTACAATGACAAGAACTTACCTGGGCCCAAAGTTGAGTAGCATGAGGATTGGCCCTCATATTCAAGGGACATGAGATTGCCAACTTATATTTCGTCAAGCATATACTCCATCCTTGTTCACTTTAACCTTAATCATTTCAAGATGCCTATGATAGGGCTATGAGGGCTCAAAGCTAGTAAGTACCATAATATTTTGGAAGCTCTTTATGACTTGTAATTCCCGCTTCCCTCTAAGAAGGGACCTTTCTCCCACTTACAAGTTGAGTCAGTAAACCTACTTCCTATCTATCTCAAGCATGCATTTGAGTTGTTGTGTTTCAAGCATTCATATGGTGATTTATTCAATCATGTTCTTTATCTTCTTTGTTTGCACAAAACTCTTATCTATTGAGTATTACTTTGAAAGCCTTCCCTTGTGAAAAACCTTTTTGAGCAAAGAGTGCTCCTGTTTTGAAACTTCTACAAAAATCTTGTTGTGAAACCGTTTGCCAGGTGTTCTCTGACCAAAAACAAGTTTGCCAATTCCAATTATGATTTATCCTTATGCATCTCTATTGTGACTATTGTACTTGGTTGCAAGCCAAGTTATATAATGGTGAGTTGCTTTCTTTTATGAGTTGTGCAATGGTAAGTGTGATGCTTCTTGTTCGTATTCTTTTATGGACACTTCACTCCATAAACCTATTGTAACACCCTCAGAATCGGACCTATGCAAGTTTTAGCGAAACCCGCCAAACCCGCATAGAAACGATTCAAAGGTGCCCACCATGCACTTTCGTGCGGGTGGAAAACGAAGTAATAACATTACACAACAGTCCTTGATGGGACCCACCGAACAGATATATATATAACAGCGACTCAATGAGTCAAGAATACAGATATAATATACAAAGATCCAAACCACCTTGAAAATGATAGAGCGTCCGACTACGGACAAGATGCAAATGGGGCTAAGAGCCCTGAAGAATAACCAATGGCGTCCATAACCCTGCCCAGGCCAAGCCGGAAGGGTAACCCTGCTAACGGCGTCGATCTCAAAACCTGCTTAAACAAAAGGGGTGCCGACAAAGGGCAAAGGAAAAAGAGGAGCGTCAGTACTGAGGCCAGTACACGGCGAGGCTAGAATTCGGCGGTCCTCGCCTACAAAGGTATGGTGGACTGAAGCGGCAACGCGGCATGCACTAAACAACCTATAGAGACTCGATACAACTAGCGGCTATTAAAGAGGGGTAAGAAAGTCCTATTCGGAACCAACCTGATACTAACAACAAACAAACCCATCCTGGTGTTTCCCCCTCTAAACCAAACGAGGAAGTCAACCGAGGAACTCACACCGTTGGCAGTTTTATGTATTCAGTTATCGTGGCAGTAATTACTAGTCAGGTGTAGATAGTCATCCTGATAAAATAAGCAGTGGGAACTTTTAGTTAATCATTCCGTTGTAGTGGCAACACTTACTAGTCAGATACATTTAGCATGAGATAACCCAAAAACCCAGCAGTTGTTGGTACTTTTATTCAGCCATTCCGTTGTAGTTGCAATACTTACTAGTCAGGTACAATGGTCGCAAGCGACGATCCAAACAAGCAATTGTGGGCAGTATTATTTAGCCATTCCATTATAGTGAAGCTGATTACTAGTCATTATAAAGTCAAATTTATAGCAATAAACTTTAGTTATGCTTGTCTATGGTCGAGATACTGTGCTCCAAGTCGTCCATAACCGCGGACACGGCTTTCAGAAAGTTTTACCCGGCCGGGGTGCACCAATAGCAAAACACGCTCGATCGACCTCGGAAAAACCAAATCAAAACCCAACGAGGCCTTCACGACAAAGCAATCACAGGATTCAGAAATATTTCAGGGGGCCACCCCTTGGAGTACACCCGCAACGAAGTTAGCTGACTCCGAGACGGACCCGAGGTTTGCGACAATGGTCAGAACGATGGGAACCCAAAACTGGGATTGTCGATACCGCGAAAACATTCCGCTTACCTAAACAGTACAGTGTGCTCCTCGCACAAACGTAAATAAACAGTAGCATGGCATAAGTACATGATAGTAAACAAAACCTCAAACTAGTTTGTGGCCCCAAGAAATAAGACGTAATCAAGCTCTGGCTCAGGGGGGTCCCATAATCCTCCCGGATGTGGATAGCGCGATAAATCAAGGAACAGGTATCAAGTACTCGGGGTCCTAAGGGACACAAGTGCGTCGAAACCAAATATTATCTATCACCCGATGCCTCTGCTTACTTCAATTTTAGTTGTTAAACAGGAATTAAAGTGAACGACAAGTAAAACTATGATCATCTCCATCATCAAACATGCGGCAAGGCTCCAACAACTGTGACATTTGACGACACGCAACAGCACTTGAGCAAGCGACTAAGACGCGCAGGTCCAACTATCTACCAAACAACGGGTAATAGGGTGTGTCCAAGGCTATATATGGCTGCAAGGGATATCACGGGTACGAAAACTAGAGCATCGCAACACAGATAGCAAAGATCAACAGGAGGGAATAAATACTATAAAAGTAAGATAGGTAGAAAGGGGGAGATGCTCGCCTGAAAACATTGTCGAAGGTTCATCCGAAGATCGGGGCGAAGCTCACATCAACTCAACGGCCTTATCCGCGAAGAAGCAAAACACTAGAAGAAACACCGGATGCACTATTTAATACTACGGAAAAAGATCGGCATGCTTATGATATGATGCATGGCATGGCAAAGGTGCGATGCAATTAGGTCATATTAAGCGGAACCGGGGTCCCGACAATAATTAAACGGTTCAAGTTATTTAGAAACCCCGCAATTTAAATGTTGTCTTAACATGGCAAAAGATAGTACCGGTTCACTAGACAAAGTTAAATGAGGTCAATATAAGACTAGATTTGCCCGCATATGGGCCCCATATTTAATTATAAGGTGAATCGGCATAAGGCCCCCAAACCAATGATATGCATGCGAGAATGACAATTTGATATGCGACAAGTTTAATATATTATAAAATAGGGTTTCGGGAAGGGGTTCACACATTTAGGGTTCGGCAGATCTTGGGGTTCCGGGGTTCGGGGTTCGGTCTCAAGGTTCAGGGTTCGACGGAACGTTCTCGGACTCCGGGATTTAGGGTCTTCGGATCGGGGAAGTAGATCTTGGCATTCCGGGAAGCCGGACTTGGTTCGGCGTCGGGGCGCATCGGATTCTCCCTGGTCGGTGTCGTTCTTGTTGTCGTGCAGATCTTGTCGGGTCCCACGGGGTCGATCTTGCCGTTGCGAAGGTCTTGTCGGGCCCGCGCCATCGAGTCGGTCTTGGCATCTGGCTGAAGTACTTGGCGTATCCGAGATGAAGCGCTTATCGCTCCATGTGGCGGTCTTGGCGTCCGAGCGACGATCTTGTCGCATCCGCGGTCGTCGGTCCCTGTCGTCGGTCTTGTCGTTACACCGTGGAGATCTGGTCGTCGGCGCACTCAGGTTTTCGGGGATCGGTCTTCGGTCGAGGGATCGACGATCTTGGTTAGGGTTCGGTCTCAGATCCTTGTAGGAGTGCTTGATGGTGCGAGAGGGAGAACACGGGGTCGGCGTCTTCATAGCCGGTGTCGTACTTGGGTCTATGGAGGAGAGCATGAAGTCGATGTCGGGGTTCTTAGGACCTTCGGGTCCCTCTTGTTGTACTGGTTCACGGTAGATCTTGAATAGCCACGGTCGGGATCTTCGGGAGGCCGACAGGGGTCGTCGGTGCACGCGAGACGATGAGACCGCAGCGGAGAAAGCTTGCAGAGGCAGCAGCGAGGGTCGGCAGCACGAGGCCGAGGACTGGGTGCTCGAGGCGCCAAGGCGAGGCGTTGCATGGCCGGCCCGTGTCTTGGAGGAGGCCAGCTGCTGAGGCGAGCTGGTCGCGAGGCACGGACGCGGAGAGGGGAGGCCGACGGGAGGATGACGATGGCGAGGCCAGTGGCGGCGCTAGAGGCCGACGTCGGGCTGCCCGAGGCGGCCGAGAGCGGGTGAGGCCGAGATGGCGGGGATGGGAGCCCGTGACAGGCGGCGGCGGCCTTGGCGTGAGAGAGGAAGGCGGGCGAGGTCGAGGCGAGGCTAGGAGCGACGATGGAGGCGACGGTGAGGCGGTCCGTGAGGCGCGGGAGGAGGTCGAGGCAGGCCGCGCGGAGTGGTCGGTGCAGAGGCGAGGCGGCCCGGGCGGCGCGGGAGGTTGGCTGGCTGGCTCATGCGATGGGGCACGGCTGGGAGGGGAAGCGAGTGAGCACGACGGTTGGCGGCTGAGGCCGGTGGTTGGCGGCGCCGGGAGGCGGTCGGGTTGAGGAGGAAGGGCCGGGCCAGAGCGCTCGAGGAGAGAGAGATGGCGGCGGTGAAGGAGGAGGGAGCGCGCTTGGGCGGAGGGGGCAGCCGTGGTGATGGGGCGGGGCGAGGAGGCGGCGGCCAGGGCGAGGCGGCCGACGAGGCTAGGTGGGAAACGGGGGGAGGAGAGGTTGCGGGCGGGGCGCGTGAGAGAGAGGCCCAAGGAGGAACAAGAGCGTCGGGGTGGGGAGCGGGTGGTCGGGCCCACACGGGGTGGGGCCCGGCGGCAGGGGGTGTGCGGCTGCTGTGTGCGCGTGGAGTGAGTGCGGGGCTGGGTGAGTGGGTCCAGGGAGAGAGAGGGGGAGGGAGAGAGGGGGAGGGAAGAGGGCTGGCCAGGTGGCGGGCTGTGATTGGGTAGGGGAGGGGAAGAGGGTGAGGTGGCTACATGCCATTGGGTGGGGTGAGGTGGAGGCTGGGTGGGTAGACTAGGACAGGGTAGACTAGGGATTTTGGTAGACCGGTTGGTTGGACCGATCTAATTTCTGGGGTGGTCGTTCGGGTCGAATCGGCCCGTTCGACTGCCCCACTAAAAATAATGAAATATTTATTTAATTTTAAATGCACCGTTTGCAAACCGATAGCAGACAAACAAAATATTCCGACGCCCCGGTTTTTGCGTTTGAATAAGGACGGGGCGTTTAGAAAACAAATTGGGTTTTTCCGCAAATAGTTTTATGCAAGCAAATGCAAGATGATGACGATGCTCAAATGCAATGTGGCATGATGACATGAGCATGCGGTCATGATGATGCAATGCACAAAAACAACGCGATTTTCTAGTAGTGGTTTTGCGGGATGCCACAATTCGACACCACTAACAATGGATCTCGCCCTCGAGATCCGCCTCATGGTACCGGAAGGAAGGTCGGCGACCTGCATCTTCTCGCTTCGTGTAGATCCTCGCGACACCACTAACAAGAGGTCGTTGTCCGTGATCGTCGAGAGGGCACTCCGGGAAACAAAAGGTCAAAGGTAGAGGTATCCACAAATTAAGCCACCTCTAGCTTCAATGGGAAAAAGGAACCGATGCATTCTCATCCACTTTAATGTACACAAGCGAATAGTGTGAGTAGTCGGCATGGGGGCCAATCCATCACGCACCCAAACTATTACTCTGCACAATCAGTGGAAAAGCGTGCAACCATTCTCGGAATCAGACTGAAGATCTCGACAAGCGAGGTTCGGAACAAAGGAGTGATGCAGACTCTGCATCGGATCTGGCGTAGAGGATGTCGTCGCGTCGGAAAAGCACCGGAAGGCACAGACAAGGAAGAAATAATGGTACCACAGATAAAGGACCACTCAGATGGCAGGAGGACCGGATGTAGAAACACCATTACCAAAGGAGGAAGCGAAACCCTGAAGGTACGACGGAACCCAACCACGAGAAATCCTGGACTCGAAGAGAGAGAAGAGAGAGGATTCAAAACACGTAGAGGTAAGAGGAGAATAGCAGAGGGGTAAGGAATAAAAATCAGACCTAATCAGAACTATCCAACCGATTTTGCAAAAATAGTTTTGACACTCTACTGCGGCCGTTAGCTAGGTTATCCTCAGTTGGACTTGTGGGTATCGCAATCACGAGCTCGATACCACTCAACACCCTCGATCGGACCTATGCAAGTTTTAGCGAAACCCGCCAAACCCGCATAGAAGCGATTCAAAGGTGCCACCAGAACTTTCGTGCGGGTGGAAAAGCGGTAATAACATTACACAACAGTCCTCGATGGGACCCACGAGCAGATATATATATAACATGACTCAATGAGTCAAGAATACGATATAATATACAAAGATCCAAACCACCTTGAAAATGATAGGCGTCCGACTACGGACAAGATGCAAATGGGGCTAAGAGCCACGAAGAATAACCAATGGCGTCCATAACCACCTGTGCCAAGCGGAAGGGTAACCACGCTAACGTCGATCTCAAACCTGCTTAAACAAAGGGGTGCCGACAAAGGGCAAAGGAAAAGAGGCGTCAAGATCGAGGCCGACAGCGAGGCTAGAATTCGGTCCTCGCCTACAAAGGTATGGTGGATCAAGCGGCTAGCATGCACTAAACAACCTATAGAGACTCGATACAACTAGCGGCTATTAAAGAGGGGTAAGAAAGTCCTATTCGGAACCAACCTGATACTAACAACAAACAAACCCATCCTGGTGTTTCCCCCTCGAAACCAAACGAGGAAGTCAACCGAGGAACTCACACCGTTGGCAGTTTTATGTATTCAGTTATCGTGGCAGTAATTACTAGTCAGGTGTAGATAGTCATCCTGATAAAATAAGCAGTGGGAACTTTTAGTTAATCATTCCGTTGTAGTGGCAACACTTACTAGTCAAATACATTTAGCATGAGATAACCCAAAAACCCAGCAGTTGTTGGTACTTTTATTCAGCCATTCCGTTGTAGTTGCAATACTTACTAGTCAGGTACAATGGTCGCAAGCGACGATCCAAACAAGCAATTGTGGGCAGTATTATTTAGCCATTCCATTATAGTGAAGCTGATTAGTAGTCATTATAAAGTCAAATTTATAGCAATAAACTGTAGTTATGCTTGTCTATGGTCGAGATACTGTGCTCCAAGTCGTCCATAACCGCGGACACGGCTTTCAGAAAGTTTTACCCGGCCGGGGTGCACCAATAGCAACGCACGCTCGATCGACCTCGGAAAAACCAAATCAAAACCCAACGAGGCCTTCACGACAAAGCAATCACAGATTAGAAATATTTGGGGCCACCCTTGGAGTACACCATAGCGAAGTTAGTGACTCGAGACGGACCCGAGGTTTGCGACAATGGTGAATGACGGGAACCCAAAACTGGGATTGTCGATACCGCTTAACACCTAAGATGCAGTGTGCTCCTCGCACAAACGTAAATAAACATTAGCATGGCATAAGTACAGGATAGTAAACAAAACCTCAAACTAGTTTGTGGCCCCAAGAAATAAGACGTAATCAAGCTCTGGCTCAGGGGGGTCCCATAATCCTCCCGGATGTGGATAGCGCGATAAATCAAGGAACAAGTATCAAGTACTCGGGGTCCTACGGGACACAAGTGGGCGTTCGGAAACCAAATATTATCTATCACCCACCGATGCCTCTGCTTACTTCAATTTTAGTTGTTAAACAGGAATTAAAGTGAACGACAAGTAAAACTATGATCATCTCCATCATCAAACATGCGGCAAGGCTCCAACAACTGTGACATTTGACGACACGCAACAACACTTGAGCAAGCGACTAAGACGCGCAGGTCCAACTATCTACCAAACAACGGGTAATAGGGTGTGTCCAAGGCTATATATGGCTGCAAGGGATATCACGGGTACGAAAACTAGAGCATCGCAACACAGATAGCAAAGATCAACAGGAGGGAATAAATACTATAAAAGTAAGATAGGTAGAAAGGGGGAGATGCTCGCCTGAAAACATTGTCGAAGGTTCATCCGAAGATCGGGGCGAAGCTCACATCAACTCAACGGCCTTATCCGCGAAGAAGCAAAACACTAGAAGAAACACCAGATGCACTATTTAATACTATGGAAAAAGATCGGCATGCTTATGATATGATGCATGGCATGGCAAAGGTGCGATGCAATTAGGTCATATTAAGCGGAACCGGGGTCCCGACAATAATTAAACGGTTCAAGTTATTTAGAAACCCCGCAATTTAAATGTTGTCTTAACATGGCAAAATATAGTACCGGTTCGCTACACAAAGTTAAATGAGGTCAATATAAGACTAGATTTGCCCGCATATGGGCCCCATATTTAATTATAAGGTGAATCGGCATAAGGCCCCCAAACCAATGATACACATGCGAGAATGACAATTTAATATGCGACAAGTTTAATATATTATAAAATAGGGTTTCGGGAAGGGGTTCACACATTTAGGGTTCGGCAGATCTTGGGGTTCCGGGGTTCGGGGTTCGGTCTCAAGGTTCAGGGTTCGACGGAACATTCTCGGACTCCGGGATTTAGGGTCTTCGGATCGGGGAAGTAGATCTTGGCATTCCGGGAAGCCGGACTTGGTTCGGCGTCGGGGCGCATCGGATTCTCCCTGGTCGGTGTCGTTCTTGTCGTCGTGCAGATCTTGTCGGGTCCCACGGGGTCGATCTTGCCGTTGCGAAGGTCTTGTCGGGCCCGCGCCATCGAGTCGGTCTTGGCATCTGGCTGAAGTACTTGGCGTATCCGAGATGAAGCGCTTATCGCTCCATGTGGCGGTCTTGGCGTCCGAGCGACGATCTTGTCGCATCCGCGGTCGTCGGTCCCTGTCGTCGGTCTTGTCGTTACACCGTGGAGATCTGGTCGTCGGCCTTTTCGAGTTTTCGGGGATCGGTCTTCGGTCGAGGGATCGACGATCTTGGTTAGGGTTCGGTCTCAGATCCTTGTAGGAGTGCTTGATGGTGCGAGAGGGAGAACACGGGGTCGGCGTCTTCATAGCCGGTGTCGTACTTGGGTCTATGGAGGAGAGCATGAAGTCGATGCCGGGGTTCTTAGGACCTTCGGGTCCCTCTTGTTGTACTGGTTCACGGTAGATCTTGAATAGCCACGGTCGGGATCTGCGGGAGGCCGGCAGGGGTCGTCGGTGCACGCGAGACGATGAGACCGCAGCGGAGAAAGGTTGCAGAGGCAGCAGCGAGGGTCGGCAGCACGAGGCCAGGGACCTGCGGGTGCTCCAGGGAGGCGCCAAGGCGAGGAGGCGGTTGCCGCGGGGCCCGGCGGTGCTGGAGGAGGGCCGGCTTGCTGCGGGGCGAGCTGGTCGCGGAGGCACGGGACGCGGAGAGGGGGAGGCCGACGGGGAGGATGACGATGGCGAGGCCAGCGGCGGCGCCGGCTAGAGGCCGACGTCGGCGGCTGCGCTGGAGGCGGCCGAGAGCGAGGCGGGTGAGGCCGGAGATGGCGGGGATGGGAGCCGGCGAACGGGGCGGCGGCGGCCTTGGCGTGAGAGGAAGGCGCGGGGCAGGAGGTCGAGGGGCGAGGCTAGGAGCGACGATGGAGGCGGCGGTGAGGCGGTCCGGCGAGGGCGGCGGGGAGGAGGTTGAGGCAGGCCTTGCGGAGGTCGTCGGTCTGCAGGCGAGAGGCGGCCCCGTGGCGGCGCGGAGGTGGGCGGCCTGGCGGGGCTGCTGGCAGCGACGAGACGGTGTCGAGGGAGACGGAGCGAGTGAGCACGACGGTTGGCGGCGGCTGGAGCGGTGGTTGGCGGCGGCCCGGGAGGCGGTCGGGGTTGAGGAGGAAGGGCGGAGAGCGAGCTCGAGGGAGAGAGAGATGGCGACGCCGTGGCAGAGGAGGAGGGAGGCGGGCGCTGGGGCGGAGGGGCGCAGTGGCGGGGGGCGAGGCGAGGAGGCGGCTACCGTGAGGCGGCGGCCGGAGGCTAGGTGGGAAGCAGGGGAGGAGGTTGGGCGGGCGCGCGAGAGAGAGGCCCAGGGAGGAAGAAGAGCATCGGGGTGGGGAGCGGGTGGTCGGGCCCACGCGGGGTGGGGCCCGGTGGCAGGGGGTGTGCGGCCGCTGTGTGTGCGTGGAGTGAGTGCGGGGCTGGGTGAGTGGGTCCAGGGAGAGAGAGGGGGGAGGGAGGAAGAGGGGGCTGGCGGTGGGCTGTGATTGGGTAGGGGAGGGGAAGAGGGTGAGGTGGCTACATGCCATTGGGTGGGGTGAGGTGGAGGCTGGGTGGGTAGACTAGGACAGGGTAGACTAGGGATTTTGGTAGACCGGTTGGTTGGACCGATCTAATTTCTGGGGTGGTCGTTCGGGTCGAATCGGCCCGTTCGACTGCCCCACTAAAAATAATGAAATATTTATTTAATTTTAAATGCACCGTTTGCAAACCGATAGCAGACAAACAAAATATTCCGACGCCCCGGTTTTTGCGTTTGAATAAGGATGGGGCGTTTAGAAAACAAATTGGGTTTTTCCGCAAATAGTTTTATGCAAGCAAATGCAAGATGATGACGATGCTCAAATGCAATGTGGCGTGATGACATGAGCATGCGGTCATGATGATGCAATGCACAAAAACAACGCGATTTTCTAGTAGTGGTTTTGCGGGATGCCACAATTCGACACCACTAACAATGGATCTCGCCCTCGAGATCCGCCTCATGGTACGCGATTTTATATATGTGAGATTTTGAAAAAACACATTCGAAAATAAAATAAGATTTAGAATAAGATTTTCATTTTCTTTTATATATGTGAGATTTTGAAAAACTTTTCTTTTATATATGTGAGATTTTGCAACAACTTTTTATTAGAATAAAATAAGATTTGAATCGGTAGTAAGTGAGTCAAATTTAAATCAAAAACGGGCGTTTGTGAATCAACCACCAAATGAAAGTTTCAAATGACAGCACCACATTTTTCTAAAATGATAGACCACCTTACATTTACAAATGTCCCAACTGGGGTATCTAAAACCTTCGTTCCACCCGCAAAAAGACAAATGTCGCCAAATCGGGAACTGGATCCGATTTGAACTACAGTACATTATCGTATGCTCATGATTTTTGCAAAATCATTTTAGACTCACAATATGATGTTTTATTAGAGATCCAATGCAAGTTTGGAGATACTCATCCCCTAGCTAAGAACCTTCATGCCCGTCGTTTTGACCATAGTTTGAAAGCGCGTAAAATATTCAAAAACTGTCCGAACAATGTAAATCTTTCACGTGGCGTCATTTTATGTGACACGGTTGCAAGGAAAAATACCAAACTTGGTATTTTGATTGCATCTCGAAAAGTCCTTCTCAGAATGAGCTATCATGTTTGAGGTTTCATGGCTTTTCGGTCCAAATGGCCAATGTTATGGCAAGAATCGCTGCATAGTTTGTGATAACATGCCCATATTGTGCATGCATGTGCATCCTGGGATGGCGAAAAATGTTGCGGAGAAAGTTTTCCTTGTCGCCGCATCGAAAAACCATTTTCTATTTTTCGAGCGCAAAAAGCAGCCGTTTGTGAATCAACCACCAAATGAAAGTTTGAAATGACAGCACCACATTTTTCTAAAATGATAGACCACCTTATATTTACAAATGTCCCAACTGGGTATCTAAAACCTTCGTTCCACCCTGGCGAAAAGACAAATGTCTGCGAATCGGTAGGAAGCGGGTCCGATTTGAACTACGGTACATTATCGTATGCTCATGATTTTTGCAAAATCATTTTAGACTCACAATATGATGTTTTATTAGAGATCCAATGCAAGTTTGGCGATACTCATCCCCTAGCTAAGAACCTTCATGCCCGTGTTTTGACCATAGTTTGAAAGCGTAAAATATTCAAAACTGTCCGAACAATGTAAATCTTTCACGTGGCGTCATTTTATGTGACACGGTTGCAAGGAAAAATACAAAACTTGGTATTTTGATTGCATCTCGAAAAGTCCTTCTCAAAATGAGCTATCATGTTTGAGGTTTCATGGCTTTTCGGTCCAAATGGCCAATGTTATGGCAAGAATCATTGCATAGTTTGTGATAACATGCCCATATTGTGCATGCATGTGCATCCGGGATGGCAAAAATGTTGCAGGAGAAAGTTTTCCTTGTCGTCACAATCGAAAACCATTTTCTATTTTTTCGAAAGCAAAAACGGGCCGTTTTGTGAATCAACCACCAAATGAAAGTTTCGAAATGACAGCACCACATTTTTCTAAAATGATAGACCACCTTATATTTACAAATGTCCCAACTGGGGTATCTAAAACCTTTCGTTCCACCCCTGGCGAAAAAGACAAATGTCTGCCGAATCGACAGAACTGGGTCCGATTTGAACTACGTACATTATCGTATGCTCATGATTTTTGCAAAAATCATTTTAGACTCACAATATGATGTTTTATTAGAGATCCAATGCAAGTTTGGCGATACTCATCCCTAGCTAAGAACCTTCATGCTGCGTTTTGACCATAGTTTGAAACTGGCGTAAAATATTCAAAACTGTCAACAATGTAAATCTTTCGCGTGGCGTCATTTTATGTGACACGGTTGCAAGGAAAAATACAAAACTTGGTATTTTGATTGCATCTCGAAAAGTCCTTCTCAAAATGAGCTATCATGTTTGAGGTTTCATGGCTTTTCGGTCCAAATGGCCAATGTTATGGCAAGAATCTGCATAGTTTGTGATAACATGCCCATATTGTGCATGCATGTGCATCCGATGGCGAAAAATGTTGCAGGAGAAAGTTTTCCTTGTCGTCGCACCGAAAAACCATTTTCTATTTTTCGAGCGTAAAAAGCAGTCGTTGTGAATCAACCACCAAATGAAAGTTTCAAATGACACCACATTTTTCTAAAATGATAGACCACCTTACATTTACAAATGTCCCAACTGGGGTATCTAAAACCTTCGTTCCACCCACAGCGAAAAGACAAATGTCTGCCGAATCGGCAGGAAGGTCCGATTTGAACTACAAGTACATTATCATCGTATGCTCATGATTTTTGCAAAAATCATTTTAGACTCACAATATGATGTTTTATTAGAGATCCAATGCAAGTTTGGCGATACTCATCCCTAGCTAAGAACCTTCATGCCCTGTTTTGACCATAGTTTGAAACTGGCGTAAAATATTCAAAAACTGTCCGAACAATGTAAATCTTTCGCGTGGCGTCATTTTATGTGACACGGTTGCAAGGAAAAATACCAAGAATTTTTTTTCATGCTGCATCATTTTATGTGGGCATCATTTTATGACATATATAGCATAAAACCCTTATATAAACCAAAATCCAAAATTCTCGCCGTAACCCAAAATTTCCCCTCTCCCTCTCCATGACGTCTCCCACAGATTTCGGCATGGGCAATTTGGACAATTGTACTCGGTCCACCCATCCCCACTCGCCCACCGAGTCGACCGACCCACCCATCCCCCCCCGGCCCCTCCATCCATCCCCCTCTCCACCCACCCCATCTCACGACGGCGGGCAGGCGCCTCGCTCAAGGCCACGGCGACCCACCCCCCCCTCCATCCCCATCGGCAGCGCTCACTCCCTCCCTCTCCCTCCCTCCATCTCCCTCCATCTCCCTCCATCGGCAGCGCTCGCTCCACGACCCACCCCTCCAGTGCTCGCTCCACGACCCACCCCTCCCTCCATCTCCCACGACCCACCCCTCCCTCCATCTCCCACGACGTCCCACGACGGCCAGAGCAGGTGAGTCTCCTGGCTATCTCCCTAGCTCCTCCTACTTCCTGCTTTCTAGGGTTAGGGTTTGTCTCATGGAGTGTCTAGGGTTAGGGTTTGGCTCCCATGGCGTGTTTAGGGTTAGGTTTTGGCTTCCATGGCGTGTCTAGGGTTAGGGTTAGGTTAGACTTTGATCTGATAGGGAGGTGTATTGTCCATGTCCATGTTCAGAAGATAGGGAGCCTCTCTTCTTTTTTCGACTATAATCTGTCGACTATGAGTTGGTTCGTAGATTTTTTGGGTTTGAAGATCTCATCTTGACTATGATGGATGTAGATTTTATCTATTGATGCTCGTTCTGTCCTAGCTTGTATCTATTGATTTTTTTTGGGTTTGAAGATCTGTACTGACTATAATCTGATGCTTATTTTGAGTTTGCCCCTGTTCTAGGCAAATGTTGGAGCAAGGTACTGATGTGTGTAGTGATGTGAGCACTCTGTTTGCCCCTGTTCCACTCTATTTTTTGGGTTTTCCCATGTACTGACGGGTGTACATGGTACCTGGCTATGTGTGTATGTTTATTTTGAGTTTGCCCCTGTTCTAGGCAAATGTTGGAGCAAAATCGATGTGTGTCTTGATGTGAGCACTCTGTTTGCCCCTGCTCCACTCTATTTTTGGGTTTGCCCATGTCTTGATGGGTGTACATGGTACCGCTATGTGTAATGCTTAGTGTAACTTTGTAGTTAATCTGCAGATTTTATAAGCTCGACCTTTGTGTAATCGTGTATGTCTATCGATCTTTGTGGAAGCATCTATTGACAACACACGGTCCGACTTTTACTTGATGTTGCTCAGATTTTGAGATCGGGAATGGGAAGAATGACAAGGAAGACGCCACCTGGTATGCAAATTGCTCCTCATGTATATGCTTGATGCTATAAATGCCGTGATTGGATGTGCTAAGATTGTAATCTGTTTGGTTGTCCATGTAATGCTGTGATTGGATGTGCTAAGCTTATAAGCTTGTAATCTGCTATAATCTTGCTTGTAGCTTTGATGTGCTAAAATTTCTGTGCTATAATCTTGCTTGTAAGCTTGTATGTGCTATAATTTCATTGCTATAATCTTTGATTGTCCATGTACTTATTCTGCTGCTGGTTCACACCTTGTCATCAAATGCTTCATGGGTTCCCCGTCCATGTAATCTTGGTTTATATTTTCAATATATAATTTCTTGTTAATCTACTAGATTTAATGAAACTAAAACCGATAAGATACATTGGTCGCTTGAGTTGTCTTGCTCCCATATGCATTTCAACCATCCATCTAATGCATATTTTCTTATCCATGTAAAGCGCCCCTCGAACTTGAGAAGATTAGGGCTAGGACAATGATGAGGAACAACCGTGTCTTCCAATCTCTTGGCATCTCCGGATAGCCTCAATGATTAGAAACTCAAATGGTAGTGCAATAATAGTGAGGACTCCTCCATCTGCCATAACACAAGGCGAGAGCTCGGACTACAATCCTAGAGATGAAGATATTATTGAGGAAGAAGTTGGCGATCTTGTAGTGGACAAGATTGTAAAGGTGCAAATTCTAACTTGTTTGGAGGCGGTTTATTTGTTTGATGTGTGTTTTCCTTGTTTTCCTTCATTCTATGCTTACAATGTTTTATTTCGATCTGTGGTCTAATGCTTTTCATGCGAGGTCCGAAGGTTCCTAGGAGGAGGAAGAAGTGTGCTAAGAGAAAGAGAAATAGTACACGTAGCCAGATACAACTACAACAATGGCTCCGGAAGGGTGTTTGCGGTACCACCAGAGCATCGAGATAAGTTGATGTGTCTTGATGAACATGCTCGCTAGAGTCACAAGGCGAAGCGAAGGTGGTTGATGTAGCCAATGAAGGAGGCCTACTTCAAGGATGGTGGAAGCTCAATGCAATGGGATGATGGGTCTATGTCCATGGATGAAGGAAGTACCGTCAGTATGGACCTCAGCCTGTTAAGCCTATGGTGGATGAAATGATGAATTCGATTCCTTTGAAAGCGACCTATGGGTGATGAAGGTAAGTATGAAATAGTAGTAGCACAAATCCTTTACTAGTCAATTAATTGAGATTATTGCTGTGCATGGATATCAGATTTCCAAACTAAACAAGCGCCCAAATCTTTTCGTAATTTATTTGCACATCGATTTAAAATATATTTATTGTCTTGATATTTGGAAAACTTCTGTAATTTTTCTGTTGTAGCTTCTATTTCTCGATATTGTACTTCTTGCTTCTATTTCAGCACATCACTTGTGGTAGTCGGCAAGAGAAAAGGCACAGGAAAAGATGACCAAGGGTTTGGGAAGCAAAGTGAGGATTGAAATTGCTGAAGGGATGAAAGCATGAGAGGCCCGTGCTAGTCAAAAGTTTGCATCGAAGGTGGGATGATTGCAAGAAGCCATACACCCATTCTTCCACACTTTAAGGAATACAAAAGGACAAGGCTATGGTGAAAGACTATATAGGAAAAGTTCGTAAGCTCATGAGTCCTTACACGAATCTGTTTTTCTACTATTTTTGTCATTTGGTTACTTATCTTATCATTGCTTTATTCTTTGTGTTTGTAGGCAAATTTTGAGATGGACACGATGCACAGTGAAGTTAAGGTAGCTCTGACCGATATCTTGAAGAATGTTTCAAAACAAAGACGGCATTTGGTCAAGAAAAGTTTTTCGATCAAGTACCAAGAATTGAACTCAGATCAAGTCCCTGTTTCATACATCTCGATGAGGAATGGCAAGAGCTGCTCAAGGTGGACGAACCGAAACACATGGTATTTTGCATTTCTTGACCTTTACATTCTGTAATTACCATGTATCGTAGTTTTATATGCTATCAACTCTGTTTTTTGAAGTTTCAATGTTGAAGGAACAATCATGTCAAGTGAACTGCTTTATTTTATCTGATGTTATATGTGATAGGATACATGCTCATTTTGTTGCTTGATATGATACATAATCTGGTCAAGTCTCATAAAGTAGTTTATATTCTAGTATGCAGATTGATGGAAATGTTCTTATAAAAATGCTCCCATATGTAGGACACATGCCAAAAGAACAGGACCAATCGAGGACTAGTAAAGTTTCAGCAGAAGACCGGTTCGCGGTGCTATCTAGCTCATCTTTATGCAGCTGTAAGATACACTTACATTTTTATTTAGGCATAATTAACTTGTGTCCTTATAAGCCTGTGTTCTTAATAATGTTGGAAATCATTTCAGAGGGAGGAACGTCAGGGTGAAGAGCTTAATGCCATTGACATGTTTAAGGTCACCCACAACAGCAAGAAAGCTGGTTTCTCTGTCGCAGTTCAAGATGCTATAGTGAGTCACTCCTTTCCTGGTTGTGATTAAACGTGTGTGGACTTGTTTAGTTCGCTAGGTTTCTTTAATGGTCTACTTGATAAGCTTATTAATGTTGGATATGGTCTATAGTTGTTTGGTAAGCATGTTATTCTTCATTTCTTACCGGAAGGTTGCTCTCCAAGTATGTTGTAGTTCTTGTCTATTTTAAGAACTTATGATACTGTCCATTTCATATTTCTTTGCTTCTGCTCCTAGTGGATTAACTTATTTTTCTGCGATTCTGCTCCTACTATTTGTGCACATGCTAATGTTTCCTAACATCTTTGAGCAACTGATTCCAAATGGCAGAGCAAAATGGAAGCTGAGATGGCTAAGCCGGTGTAACACCCTCAGAATCGGACCTATGCAAGTTTGAGCAAAATTCGCCAAACCCGCATAGAAACGATTCAAAGGTGCCCACCAGGCACTTTCGTGCGGGTGGAAAACGAAGTAATAACATTACACAACAGTCCTCGATGGTACCCACAGAACAGATATATATAACAGCGACTCCAGGAGCCAAGAATACAGATATAATATACAAAGATCCAAATCACCTTGAAACGATATAGCGTCCGACTACGGACAAAATGCAAATGGGGCTAAGAGCCCTGAAGAATAACCAATGGCGTCCATAACCCTGCCCAGGCCAAGCCGGAAGGGTAACCACATAAGCGTCGATCTCAAAACCTGCTTAACAAAAGGGGTGCCGACAAAGGCAAAGCAGAAAACAAAGAAGGAGCGTCAGTACTGAGGCCAGTACACGGCGAGGCTAGAATTCGGCGGTCCTCGCCTACAAAGATATGGTGGATCGAGCGGCGGCAAAGATGCACTAAACAACCTATAGAGACTCGAAACAACTGGCGGTTATCAGAGGGGGGTAAGAAAGAACTATTCGGATCCAACCTGAAGCTAACACCAAACAAACCCATCCTGGCGTTTCCCCCTCGAGACCTATCGAGGAAGTCAACCGAGGAACTCACACAGTTGGCAGTTTTATTTAATTAGTGATAGTTGCGGTACTTTACTAGTCAGGTTTAGATAATCGTCCTGGTAAAGTAAACAGTGGGCACTTTTAGTTAATCATTCCGTGATAGTTGCAACAATTACTACTCAGGTACAGATAGCATGAGATAACCCAAAACCCAGCAGTTGTTGGTACTTTTATTCAGCCAATTCGTTGTAGTAGCAATACTTACTAGTCAGATACATTTGTCGCAAGCGACAACCAAACAAGCAATGGTGGGCAGTATTAATTAGCCATTCCGTTATAGTGAAGCTGATTACTAGTCATTATAAGTCAAATTAATAGCAGTAAACTTTAGTTATGCTTGTCTATGATCGAGATCTTGTGCTCCAAGTCGTCCATAACCGGACACGGCTTTGAAAGTTTTACCCGGCGGGGTGCACCAATAGCAACACACACTCGATCAACCTCGGAAAAACCAAATCAAAACCCAACGAGGCTTTCACGATGAACAATCACAGATTCGAAATATTTCAGGGGCCACCCTTAAGTAGAATCCATAGCAGAGTAAGCAAGCTCGAGGCGGCCTCAAGGTCTGGTAATACGGTGTGAGCATCGGGAACCCCAAGCGGGCTTGTCGACACCAGCGGAATCGTGTCCCGATCCTAACAAGACAGGTGCGAGACCTGACAATCGTAAATAAAGCATAAAACATGGCATAAGTACAGGATCGTAAATAAAACCTCAAACTAGTTTGTGGCCCCAAGAAATAAGACCGAATCAAGCTCGCTCGGGGGTCCCATATACCTCCCGGATGTGGATAGCGCGATAAATCAAGGAACAGTATCAAGTACTCGGGGTCTTACGGACACAAGTGGGTTCGAAACCAAATATTATCTATCACCCACCGATGCCTCTGCTTATTTCAATTTTAGTTGTTAAACAGAAATTAAAGTGACGATAAGTAAAACTAGAATCATCTCCAACATCAACATGCGGCAATACATCAGCAACTGTGGCATATGGCGACACACATCAGCACTCGAGCAAGCGACTATGACGCGCAAGTCCAACTATCTACCAAACAACAGGTAATAGGATGTGTCCAAGGCAATATAGGGCTGCAGAGGATTTCACGGGTACGAAAACTAGAGCATCGCAACACAGATAGCAATAGATCAACAGGAAGGAGTAAATTACTATAAAAGTAAGATAGGTAGAAAGAGGGAGATGCTCGCCTGAAAACATTGTCGAAGGTTTTATCCGAAGATTGGGGCGAAGCTCACATCAACTCAACGGCCTTATCCGCGAAGAACCAAATCACTAGAAGAAGCACCGGATGCAATATTTAATAAAACGGCAGAAGACCGGCATGATGCAGGTATGATGTATGACATGGCAAAGGTGCGATGCAATTAGGTCAATATTAAGCGGAACCGGGGTCCCGACAATTTAATTAGGTGGTGCAAGTTATTTAGCTACCCCGCAATTTAAATGTTGCATTATCAAGACAAAAGATAGAACCGGTTATCACATGAAGTTTAAATGAGGCCGATATGAGACTAGATTTGCCCGCATATGGGCCCCATATTTAATTATTAGGTGAATCGGCATAAGGCCCCCAAACCAATGCTATGCATGCGGGAATGACAATTTAATATGCAACAAATTGATATGTTATAAAATAGGGTTCGAGGAAAAGGGGTCACACATTAGAGGGGGCTCGACGATCTCGGGTTCCGGGGTTCGGGGTCGGTCTCAGGGTTCGACGGATCTGGGGTTCCGGGTTCGGCGGAAACGTTCTCGGATTCCGGGGTAGTAGATCTTGTCGCATCCGCGGCCTTCGGGTACGGGATCGGTCTCCGGGTTCGGGGGTCTCGGCGATCCATGAAGGAGAACTTGAGGGTCCAGCGTCTCGGTGTCCTCGGATCCGAGCGGAAGAACTTGTCGACCCGGGTGCGGTCTTCGGGGTTCGGGAGGAAGAACTTGGCGTCGGGGTTTCCGTGATTTAAGATCTTGTCGCGCGATGTCGATGCCTCTGGGAAGGAGATCATGAGGTTCCGGCTCTGGTGGTTCATCGGGTTCGATCGAGTCGGCGTCGCTCTCGGGATCTGCTACTACACGGTCTTCGGGGAACTTGGAGTCCGGGGTTCGTACCTCGGGGTGGTACCTGTCGCTTTCGAGGGGGGTACACGGGATGGCGACGCCGGCGGCTCCTGCGGCGGCGGGGTCAGGCTTGCCCGATGACCGATCTGGCGGCGCTATAGGCGAGGGCACCTGCGAGGCGGCCAAGCGGCGGCGGGCGCAGCGTGCGGGAGGTAGCAGGGCCGGCGAGGCGGGGCCGCCGAGGCCACGGCGGTCGGCGGCTCGGGGACGCGGTCTCGAGGAGGCGGGCGACGGAGTCCCTGGCGCTTGATCGCCGAGGCCGCCGGGGCTCTGGTGACGGGAGGCTGGCTGGCGGGCCGCTTGGCGCGGCAGCGGTGGGGAGTGCGGCCTCTGGCGGCGGGCGAGCCGGTGGCCGGGCGGCATGAGCGGGAGGAGGCGGCGGAGAGCGGCGAGCACGCAGCGGGGGCTAAGCGTGGACGCGGAGGAGCGGGGGACGCGCGAGGCGGCAGTGATGGTGGGCGGGGACGGGAAGGAGCGGGAGCGGTGGTGGCGGGGCGGGCGGCGGTGGTGCAGGGCTTGTGGAGGTGCGGAGGCGCGGCGGGGAGGGCCGCCGCCGGCGCCGGAGGGAGAGGGGTGGAGGGAGCTTGCGGGCGGAGGAGGAAGGGAACGCGGGGAGGAGGTAGAAGAGAACAGGGGACGCGTGGGCGTGGGAGTGGGGCCCAGGCGGGGATGACCGGGTGAGAGGGAGGGGTCGCCTGCGGGTGGGCCAAACGGGGGGTGAGGGCCCCAGTCGGGAAGGGGGGTCTGAGGTGTGCGTGTCTGCAGTCTTGTCTTGTGAGGTGTGTGTGCTGAGGGGGAGTGGAGCCGGTTGGTGAGAGAGAGAGGAGAGAGAGGGGGAAGGGTTGAGGGATGATGTGGCAGGCTAGGAGTGGCTAGGCAGGAGGGGAGAGATAAGGTGGCGTATGGGGATTGGTGGGGGTGAGGTGGAGGGGGGAGAGGGTAGATTTCTGGGTAGACTTAGGATTAGGGGTAGGGCTGGCAGGGGAACCGTTTTAGTTTTCTGGGGCGGTCGTTCGGTCGGTTCGGACCGTTCGACTGCCCCACCAAAATAATTATAATTTTTATTGGTTTTAATAACTTCGTTTGAAAACCGATAGCGGCAAAACAAAATACTCCGGAGCCCCGGGTTTTGGCGTTTGAAATAAGTTGGGGCGTTTGGAAAACAAAAATAGGTTTTCGAAATTAGTTTTAGGCAAACAATGCATGATGAAGACGATGCAATGCACAAATTCAACGCGATTTTCTAGTAGTGGTTTTGCGGGATGCCACAATTCGACACCACTAACAATGGATCTCGCCCTCGAGATCCGCCTCATGGTACCGGAAGGAAGGTCGGCGATCTGCGTCTTCTCGCTTCGTGTAGATCTTCGCGACACCACTAACAATGGTCGTTGATCCCGTCCGTCAAGAGAACACTCCGGATAAACAACGGACGAAGTTAAAGGTAAGGCCACCTCTAACTTCAGCGGGAGGAGTAAAATTGCATCGATCCACCATTCAATGTACAAAAGCGAATGATAAGAGTAGTGGTATGGTCGCGACTCCATCCCGCACTCAAAGCATTACCCTGTACACGAATAGACGGATTATGCAACCAACCCTCGGATTCAGACTGAAGATCTCGACAAGCGAGGTTCGGATCAAAGGAGTGATGCAGACTCTGCATCGGATCTGGCGTAGAGGATGTCGTCGCGTCGGAAAACACCGGAAGGCACAAACAAAGAACAAAGAATGGTAACACCGTGGACGGATTCGTCAGGCAGCTTGAACACCGGACGGTAGAACACCGTTATCAAAGAAGGAAGCGAAACCCTGAAGGTACGACGGAAACCCCACCACGAGAAATCCTGGACTCGCAGAAAAGATAAGAGGTGGATTCAAACACGCTGAGGTGAGAGGAGAGCAGCAGAGGGGTAAGGAGTAAAATCAGACCTAATCAGAACTATCCAACCGATTTTGCAAAAATAGTTTTGACACTCTACTTCGGCCGTTAGCTAGGTTATCCTACAGGCTGGACTTGTGGGGTATCGCAACCGCCGAGCTCGATACCACTCAGAACACCCTCGAATCGGACCTATGCAAGTTTGAGCAAAATTCGCCAAACCCGCATAGAAACGATTCAAAGGTGCCACCAGCACTTTCGCGGGTGGAAAACGAAGTAATAACATTACACAACAGTCCTCGATGGGACCCACAGAACAGATATATATAACAGCGACTCCAGGAGCCAAGAATACAGATATAATATACAAAGATCCAAATCACCTTGAAACAATATAGCGTCCGGCTACGGACAAAATGCAAATGGGGCTAAGAGCCCTGAAGAATAACCAATGGCGTCCATAACCCTGCCCAGGCCAAGCCGGAAGGGTAACCCTGCTAACGGCGTCGATCTCAAAACCTGCTTAACAAAAGGGGTGCCGACAAAGGGCAAAGCAGAAAACAAAGAAGGAGCGTCGATCGAGGCCGACACGGCGAGGCTAGAATTCGCGGTCCTACAAAGGTATGGTGGATCGGCGGCAGCAAAGATGCACTAAACAACCTATAGAGACTCAAACAATGGCGGTTATCGAGGGGTAAGAAAGAACTATTCGGATCCAACTCAAGCTAACACCAAACAAACCCATCTGGCGTTTCCCCTCGAGACCTATCGAGGAAGTCAACCGAGGAACTCACACGGTTGGCGCTTTATTTAATTAGTGATAGTTGCGTACTTTACTAGTCGTTTAGATGATCGTCACGGTAAAGTAAACAAGTGGGCACTTTTAGTTAATCATTCCGTGATAGTTGCAACAATTACTACTCGTGCATGATAGCATGAGATAACCCAAAACCCAAGTTGTTGGTACTTTTATTCAGCCAATTCGTTGTAGTAGCAATACTTACTAGTCGATACATTTGTCGCAAGCGACAACCAAACAAGCAATGGTGGGCGATTAATTAGCCATTCCGTTATAGTGAAGCTGATTACTAGTCATTATAAGTCAAATTAATAGCAGTAAACTTTAGTTATGCTTGTCTATGATCGAGATATCGTGCTCCAAGTCGTCCATAACCATGACACGGCTTCGTAAAGTTTTACCCGCCGGGTGCACCAATAGCAACACACACTCGATCAACCTCGAAAACCAAATCAAAACCCAATGAGGCTTTCACGACCGAACAATCACAGATTCGAAATATTTCAGGCCACCTTAAGTAGAATCCGAACGAGTAAGCAAGCTCCGAGGCGGCCTCAAGGTCTGGTAATACGGTCATGAACGATCGGGAACCCCAAACGGGCTTGTCGACACCGCGGAATCGTGTCCCGATCCTAACAAGACAAAGCGCACTGCACAATCGTAAATAAAGCAAAGAAACATGGCATAAGTACAGGATCGTAAATAAAACCTCAAACTAGTTTGTGGCCCCAAGAAATAAGACCGAATCAAGCTCGCTCGGGGTCCCATATACCTCCCGGATGTGGATAGCGATAAATCAAGGAACAGTATCAAGTACTCGGGGTCTTACGGACACAAGTGGGCGTTCGAAACCAAATATTATCTATCACCCACCGATGCCTCGCTTATTTCAATTTTAGTTGTTAAACAGAAATTAAAGTGACGATAAGTAAAACTAGAATCATCTCCAACATCAACATGCGGCAATACATCAGAATCGTGGCATATGGCGACACACATCAGCACTCGAGCAAGCGACTACGACGCGCAAGTCCAACTATCTACCAAACAACAGGTAATAGGATGTGTCCAAGGCAATATAGGGCTGCAGAGGATTTCACGGGTACGAAAACTAGAGCATCGCAACACAGATAGCAATAGAACAACAGGAAGGAGTAAATTACTATAAAAGTAGGATAGGTAGAAAGAGGGAGATGCTCGCCTGAAAACATTGTCGAAGGTTTTATCCGAAGATCGGGGCGAAGCTCACATCAACTCAACGGCCTTATCCGCGAAGAACCAAATCACTAGAAGAAGCACCAGATGCAATATTTAATAAAACGGCAGAAGACCGGCATGATGCAGGTGTGATGTATGACATGGCAAAGGTGCGATGCAATTAGGTCAATATTAAGCGGAACCGGGGTCCCGACAATTTAATTAGGTGGTGCAAGTTATTTAGCTACCCCGCAATTTAAATGTTGCATTATCAAGACAAAAGATAGAACCGGTTCGCTACGCAAGTTTAAATGAGGCCGATATGAGACTAGATTTGCCCGCATATGGGCCCCATATTTAATTATTAGGTGAATCGGCATAAGGCCCCCAAACCAATGCTATGCATGCGGGAATGACAATTTAATATGCAACAAATTGATATGTTATAAAATAGGGTTCGAGGAAAAGGGGTCACACATTAGAGGGGGCTCGACGATCTCGGGTTCCGGGGTTCGGGGTCGGTCTCAGGGTTCGACGGATCTGGGGTTCCGGGTTCGGCGGAAACGTTCTCGGATTCCGGGGTAGTAGATCTTGTCGCATCCGCGGCCTTCGGGTACGGGATCGGTCTCCGGGTTCGGGGGTCTCGGCGATCCATGAAGGAGAACTTGAGGGTCCAGCGTCTCGGTGTCCTCGGATCCGAGCGGAAGAACTTGTCGACCCGGGTGCGGTCTTCGGGGTTCGGGAGGAAGAACTTGGCGTCGGGGTTTCCGTGACGAAGATCTTGTCGCGCGGTGTCGATGCCTCTGGGAAGGAGATCATGAGGTTCCGGCTCTGGTGGTTCATCGGGTTCGATCGAGTCGGCGTCGCTCTCGGGATCTGCCACTACACGGTCTTCGGGGAACTTGGAGTCCGGGGTTCGTTCCTCGGGGTGGTACCTGTCGCGTTCGAGGGGGGTACACGGGATGGCGACGCCGGCGGCTCCTGCGGCGGCGGGGTCGGGCTTGCCGCGACTGGATCCTGCGGCGGCGCTATGTAGGCGAGGGCCTGCACGCGGAGGCGGGCCCAAGCGGCGGCGGGGCGCAGCGTGCGGGAGGTAGGCAGCAGGGGCCGGCGAGGCAGGGCCCGCCGGAGGCCACGACGGCGAGGTCGGCGACGGGCTCGGGGACGCGGTCTCGGAGGCGGGCCGGCGACGGAGTCCCTGCGGCGCGGCCGGGAGAGGCGCCGCCCGGGCTCTGGTGACGGGAGGGCGGGCTGCTCGGGCCGCTGGCGGGCGGACGGCGGTGGGGTGCGGCTACGCTGGCGGAGTTCGCGAGGCGCCGCGGCGGCAGAGCCGGCGGCGCGCGACGGGAGCGAGGAGGAGCGGCGAGAGGGGCGGCGAGCACGCAGCGGCGGGCTAGGCGTGACGAGGAGGAGCCGGGGACGCTGGCGGCGGGCGCGAGGCGGCCGTGATGGTGGGCGGGCGGGGACGGAAGGAGGAGCGTGGTGGCGGGGAGAGCGGGCGGCGTGCAGGCTTGTGGAGGGTGCGGAGGCGCTGGGGAGGGGCGCACGGCCACGGGAGGGAGAGGGTGGAGGAGCTTGCGGGCCGAGGAGGGAAAGGGAACGCGGCGTGAGGGAGGTAGAAGAGAAACAGGGACGCGGGCGTGGGAGTGGGGCCCAGTGGATGACCGGGTGAGAGAGAGGGTCGCTGGTGGGCCAAACGGGGTGAGGGCCCCAGTCGTGGAAGGGGTCTGAGGCGCTACTGGTGTGCGTGCAAGGGTCAGGCTTGTGAGGGTGTGTGTGCTGTGGGGGAGTGGAGCCGGTTGGTGAGAGAGAGAGGAGAGAGAGGGGGAAGGGTTGAGGGATGATGTGGCAGGCTAGGAGTGGCTAGGCAGGAGGGGAGAGATGAGGTGGCGTATGGGGATTGGTGGGGGTGAGGTGGAGAGGGTAGATTTCAGGTAGACTTAGGATTAGGGGTAGAATGGCAGGGAACCGCTTTAGTTTTCTGGGCGGTCGTTCGGTTCGGACCGCTCGACGCCCCCACCAAAATAATTATAATTTTTATTGGTTTTAATAACTCCGTTTGAAAACCGATAGCGGCAAAACAAAATACTCCGGAGCCCCGGGTTTTGGCGTTTGAAATAAGTTGGGGCGTTTGGAAAACAAAAATAGGTTTTCGAAATTAGTTTTAGGCAAACAATGCATGATGATGATGATGCAATGCACAAATTCAACGCGATTTTCTAGTAGTGGTTTTGCGGGATGCCACAGCCGGTACCAGAAGGTGAACAGCCAAAGTCTGCTATGGAGGTGGTTGCCCAAGTTCTCACCAATGAGGCGCCGTCAAGCACATTCCTGAAGAATGTTGGCCTCCAGACGGGCTCCAAGAACAAGATGAACATTTCACATGCGGCTGTATCCGCTCATGTCCGTGACCTGCAAGAGAAGTTGCAGAAGTCGGAGCAGCGAAGTGAAGAGATGTCTGAAGAATTGGCTGCAATCAAGAAGGCGGCGCAAGAGGCAGAAGCTGCACAAGCTCAACGGGACAAGGAGTACCAGGTGCTGGTCAAGAGGCGCAAGAGCATGAGGAGAAGCTTGCTCACATGATGGCTTTATTTGGAGCCAAAATCACATGATGGGTATCTTGCTGGGCGATGGGTATCTTATTACTGTTTTTTGGCGATGCTCATCTTGCTATTATTTGAGTACCTTGTTGTGAGTATCTTGTCGCTGCTTTGGGTGAACTGATGTACCATGATGGTGAACTCGATGTATTGGTTGTGAACCTGATGACTGAACCTGATCCTACATCATGATGTTACTTGAAATGACTGAACCTGAACCTGTTGTTATATGATGTTAATTTAGTGTTTGAAATGCTACATGATGTATCAAAATATTGGTTTTGAATTTCAAATGTTGATTTCCTGTCTATTTAGTTTGTGCTGAATGAAATAGTGGCCTTAGTAAACAGGCCACAACCCACAGTAATGAAATGGCCATAGACAAAGTAATCTGGACTGGAATAAAAGGCCTTGGCCCAGAAGAAAGTGTAAATGGACATTTCTTTTTCGTAAAAAACTGAAATATAAGCTAATATACGAAGTAAGGCCATGTCCCAAATGTAAGCCCGACACTAAAAAGTCCAAGAGCTGAATATAGAGAACCCTAAAATGCATCTGCTTGGCCCAATAACTCGAAAAAATTCGAATAATAATTCATAATGGACCAAATTAATGGGGTGGCCCATATAACAATCAAGATGGACCGGCTAAATTCACGTTAAGACGCTTTCATTTCGTCACAAATTTACGCCACGTCGGATCGTCCACGTGGCGTGGTCAATTGCACATGACGATTTTGGAACGTCATAGAGGTTATGACGATCCCAAATCGTCATAGTATCTTATGACGATTTCAATAAAATCGTCGTTATAGTTCATTAGCGACGCCCAGCTTTCGACGATCTCAAAATCGTCATAGAATCGTCATAAACGGACTATTGTGACGATTTTGTGACGAAAATAGAGGGTCATATAATGCCAGATTCCTTGTAGTGGATGCAATGCACAAAAACAACGCGATTTTCTAGTAGTGGTTTTGCGGGATGCCACACCTATGGACATGTTTACTGAGCTCAATTTTCGCTTGGGGACAAGCGAAGTCTAAGCTTGGGGGAATTGATACACCCAATTTTCATCACCTTTCTATATCATAATCTACCTCTATTCATTGATATTTATCTTATTATGAGGTACTACTTATGGTTTTTCATCTGTTTATGCATGTTGGATGACTCTTGGAGGATGAGCTGTCGGACTCTGGATTCTGATGGAAAGAAGGCATTTCGGTGCAATTTCGCGAAGATTAGAAAAATACTAAAAAATATGGAAACATATTATTTTACAAGAAGAAGGAGGAAGCCACCCTGGGCCGCGCTTAGGGCAGGTGTGGCCCACCTGCCCGGCCTGCGACTCTCCCCCTTCGCCTATATATTCCATACGGAACCCTAAGCCTGGGGGTGCGACCAAAGATAGATTTCCGCCGCCTTTGGGGGCGGAAAACACCGAGAGAGAAGATCTCCTACAGATGATTTCTGGGGAATTCCTTCCCGGAGAGGGGAGACCGTCGCCATCAACACCATCGTCAAGTTAGGCTTCATCGGGATCAGCATCATCATCATCCACACCATCATCTCCACCAACACCATCATCACCACTCCGTTCCGCTGTAACAATTGTGTTGGATATTGCTTAGTTCATTAGGGTAAACTTTCCCGGTGTTAATTACTATTGTAGTTGATGCTTGTGAGTGGAACCATTGGATTATTGTTTATGTTCAGATTGTTATCCATACCATATCATCTTTGATATTGATCCATATGATGTCTTGTGAGTAGTTTGTTGTGTTCTTGAGGACATGGCAGAAGTCATATTGTTAGTAGTGAATCTGTGATGAGTTATTATTCAATGGTTTAGTATTTAAGTTCTGGTGCTATTCTTCTAGTGGTGTCATGTGAACATCGACTACATGACACTTCACCATTTATGGGCCTAGGGAAATGCATTGTGTATTTGGATACTAATTGTGGGGTTGCCGGAGTGATAGAAACTTGAACCCCTGTTAGGACACCTTTGCACAAGGGAGTGTAGGATCTCAGAGTTTAAGGCTGTCGTTAGATTTATATCTTAATTACTTTCCTGTAGTTACAGATGTTTGCAGGGGGTTTAATCATAAGTATGTATTAGTCCAAGTAAGGTTGGTATGTTAGCACAGGTTCACCCACACAACACTTACAACATCAGAGAAGAGTACTCAGCTATTTGAAGTGAAAGCACTTGACAGAATCCCATGTGTCCTCGAGAACGTTTGGTCCTTATAAGTATTTCCACTGGCTTGTCCTTTGCTAAGAAAGGATTGGGCCACTTGCTCCGTTTGTTCGTTACCTTTGTTACTTGCTCTTTGTTTTGTTGCCTTATCAGAAAACCACTAAAAATCCGTTTGCTAAGTATTTACAAAGAGTTACTGCTCTATACCACTATTCAGCACCTTTTGCTCCTCGTTTGGATCGACACTCCTATTTATCGAAAGTACTGTGATACACCCCCTATACTTGTGGGTCATCACCTCTATGTAACCATAATATGTGTCCTTTTCCCATTCTCATACGTTGCATCAAATCGAACACCACTATTTTGGTTGGTGCTCTTTTTATCTTGGGCGTGCGTGTAAAATATATTCCCATTTATCTCGTACCCTTGGATAGTCAATATAGTTGAAGATGGAGACCTGGCCAACAAGTACAATTGATCTCCAATAGTGGTGTCATTCATGAGATGTGTTTGCAACCAACCGCTGAAAGTCTTCATGTGTTCATCACTAATCAACCTATCAGACTGTCCCGGGTAGTTGGAGCATACAATATTATTGTGTACCTCGATATACGGAGCCACCAAGGTGGAACTTTGCAGAATTGTATAGTGTGCTTTAGTGAAAGAATGTTCGTCCATACATATCTTTGCTTTCTTTCCTAGCGTGCCTTTTCCACTAAGTCTTCCCTCATGCCGTGATTCAGGTACACCAATCGGATTAAGGTCAGGAATAAAGTCAACACAAAACTCAATGACCTCCTCTGTTCCATAGCCCTTAGAGATTCTTACTTCTGGCCTAGCACGGTTATGGACATATTTCTTTAAGACTCCCATGAATCTCTCAAAGGGGAACATATTGTGTAGAAATACAGGACCGAGAATGGTAATCTCTTCGACTAGGTGAACTAGAAGGTGCGTCATTATGTTGAAGAAGGATGGTGGGAACACCAACTCAAAGCTGACAATACACTGGACCACATCTTTCTGTAACCCTGGTAGACTTTCTGGATCGTTTACCTTCTGATAAATTTCATTAAGGAACGAACATAGCTTCAAAATGGATACTCTAACATTTTCCGGCAGAAGCGCCCTCAAAGCAACCGGAAGCAACTGCGTCATAAGCACGTGGCAGTCATGAGACTTCAGGTTCTGGAATTTTTTTCTCTGCCATATTTATTATTCCCTTTATATTTGACGAGAAGCCAGAAGGGACCTTGATACTACTCAGGCATTCAAAAAAGATTTCCTTCTCTTCCTTGGTAAGAGCGTAGCTGGCAGTACCTTGAAAGAGCTCTGGATGCCTGTCTTCTCGATCTTTCATACGTTGTTGGTCCTGCCGTGCTTCTGGTGTATCTTTATTCTTTCCATACACGCCCAAGAAGCCTAGCAGTATCACGCAAACATTCTTCGTCAGGTGCATCACGTTGATTGCAGAGCGGACCTCTAAGACTTTCCAATAGGGTTGCTCCCAAAATATAGATTTCTTCTTCCACATGGGTGCGTGTCCGCCAGCGTCCTTCAGAACGGACGGTCCGCCAGGACCATTCCAAAGATTACTTTTAAATCCTTCACCATATCAAATGCATCATCACTAGTACGACGAACAGGCTTACTCTGGTGATCTGCTTCACCATTGAAATGCTTGCCTTTACTTCTTAGGGAATGCGTGGGCGGAAGAAAACGACAATTCCCTAGGTACACATTCTTCTTGCACTTATCCAAATAAATACTTTCAGTGTCATCTAAACAGTGTGTGCATGCATTGTATCCCTTGTTTGTCTGTCCTGAAATGTTACTAAGAGCAGGCCAATCATTGATGGTTACGAACAACAATGCTCGTAGGTTAAATTCCTCACATTTTTTCTCATCCCACACACGTACACCTTGTCTGTGCCACAGCTGTAAAAGTTCTTCAACTAATGGCCTTAGGTACACATCAATGTCGTTACCGGGTTGCTTCGGGCCTTGGATGAGCACTGGCATCATAATGAACTTACGCTTCATGCACAACCAAGGAGGAAGGTTATAGATACACAAAGTCACAGGCCATGTGCTATGACTACAGCTCTCCTCCCCAAAGGGATTCATTCCATCTGTACTTAGACCAAACCATAAGTTTCTCGCGTCACCTGTAAAGTCTGGGTACTTTCTCTCAATTTTTCTCCACTTCAACCCATCAACGGGGTGTCTCAACATCTCGTCTTTCTTACGGTCTTCTTTGTGCCATCGCAACAATTTGGCATTCTCTTTGTTTCTGAACAAACGTTTCAGCCGTGGTATTATAGGAGCATACCACATCACCTTGGCTGGAACCCTCTTCCTGGGGCGCTCCCCCTCAACATCACCAGGGTCATCTCGTCGGATCTTATACCGCAATGCAGTGCATACCAGGCATGCATCCAAATTCTCGTACTGCTCACCGCGGTAGAGGATGTAGTTATTAATGCATGCATGTATCTTCTGTACCTCTAATCCTAGAGGGCAAACAACCTTCTTTGCTTCGTAAGTACTGGCGGGCAATTCGTTATCCTTTGGAAGCAGCTTCTTCATTATCTTCAATAACTTTTCAAATCCCTTGTCAGGTACACCGACCTCTGCCTTCCATTGCATCAATTTGTAGGGATCGTAGCATAGAAAACAAAAAAATTCCTACGATGGGAACAACTATGTACCAAGATATATCTACTAGATACAAGCAACGGGCGGATATACATCCATAGAGAACATACCCTTGAAGACCGACAAAGCTTAACGAGTCCAAACTCGTGGTTGATGTAGACGATCTCTTGCCGATCTCAATGTCGAGAGGAAGTCCTAGCGCCGCAAAACAGCGGTGCATCCGTGCTCGCACACACGTTCGAGGCACCGAGCAACCTCCGCCTCCTCGCTCCAGCGATGCAGCGGAAGCACAACTCTTTCTTGCCGAATATCCACCGGGAACATGTATCTCGCTAGTCCGAGACCATGGGGGATAAATACTAGAGGGGGAGAGAGATCCTTCACGAGGAGGTGGTGAGTGAGAGAGAGGGAGGGGGCTCCTTTTATAGGGAGAGGGGGGCACCCAATGGTCCATGCGCCCAGCCATGGGGCTTCCCCCTCCCCTCCTTTCATTCATGTGGGTGGACACTCCACTCACACAAAAGTCTTTCAATTTCCTCCACTCAGAAACCTACTCAAAATTCCCATTAAATTTCCACCAAATTTAATGCAAACTCTCATTAAATAAAACTCCTTTTATTTATTCAGAATTTTGTCAATTACTTCAATGACAAACATTCTCATATAAACCCTTGCTAATATTTCATTTCACATGAAAAAACACTTTCTGCAATTTCACCCGAAAACCCGTTTCGGCATCTAGTGAAATAAATTCTTGCGCTTGTTATTCTTTCCGGCATGAAACTTTTGCTCCAAATGGATGTCGGTGTCTCTTAAGTGTGTCACCCTACGGTTCGCGAATAATGTGAACATGATCGAGACCTCTCTCGGATCAATAATCAGAAGCGGGATCTGGAGACCCATACTGACTCCCACACATTCAGCGATGAATTTCTTGTGATCGTGAGAACCTTTTATGCTAGTATCATAATCCCTTTGTTTCGTGATATATTACATGTCCGAGATTCGATCATCGGTACCTCCATACCTAGTTTGATCTCGTTACTGACATGCACTCTTTTCTCGTTCCCGTGATATAACATTCTAGTGATCAAATCACTTGCTTGCAAGCTAATCAGTGTGATATCACCGAGAGGGCCCAGAGCATATCTATCCGTCATCGGGTTGAACAAATTCCACTCTCGATCCATGGGACTCAACATAACACTTTATTAGTTCTGAACCCATCTTTATAATCACCCTGTTACGGTGTGACGTTTGATGTTATCAAGAAACTCTTCTGATGTTAGTGATTGACATGATCTCATGGTCTAAGGATTAGGATCACTTCGTAAGTTGTTATAGCAATATAAACTCAATGACTTTGATCGTAATGCTATACTTCGGATGAATGTTCATCACATCATTACACTAATGTTGTGACCTCGTTATTAACAACATCCAATGTCCATGATCAGGAAACCTTGTTCATCTTGTTAATCAACGAGCTAGTTTATGAGAGAGGCATAACTAGGAACTTCTTTTTTTGTTTATTAAACACACATGTATTGACGTTTCCGTATTAATACAATTATAGCATGCAAAATAAATATTTATCATAAATAAGGAATACGATAATAACCACTTTATTATTTCCTCTCGGGCATATTCCCTTCAGTCTCCCACTTGCACTTGAGACAATAGTCTAGTTTAGAAACTTCGCGTATTGAACACCTATGGCTTTCAGGTGTTCCATATACGCAATTACAAGTGGTTAACATAATCTATGGATCTGACGCTTCGCGTATTGAGATGACATTGTATAAATTTGGTATTTTGGTGCGACCTTTAGTTCCTTGAGGTTAAATCATGTTGATACTATTGTCGTACAATATATCTTTAGTGTTAGCCCGTTGCGAACCACACCTTAGTTTGACAAACTACTTGACACAAATTCCCTCCTTTGCTGCTACTATAGCAGTCATATACTTAGCCTTTTGTTGTAGTATCCGTCACAATGTCTTAACTTTGGAATTCATCCAAATCCATCATAGAATCTCCTTTCCATTACATTGTGCCACCCATTGTTTAAATTGATATAAACTTAATTTGTATCTTGTGACAAAACTACTATCAATGTAACGCTTTACAATGAACTATTTGTAATTGTTTGTCACCTCTACACAAATATATTCTTAGTTCTTCCAATGTCCATGATCAGGAAACCTTGATCATCTTGTTAATCAACGAGCTAGTTTATGAGAGAGAGGCATAACTAGGAACTTCCTTTTTGTTTATTAAACACACATACATTGACGTTTCCGTATTAATACAATTATAGATGAAGTACACAGAAACAAAGGTCATTATTACATATCATTCCATAGACAAACATAGTCTTTTACAAACTCCATGGCCACAGGCCTAATACAAGAGTTCAATATATAATAAGATAAATAAGTCTTCATCTTCATGTGCCACAGGCAAGCATGTTGAGTGTAGACTCATAACCCCTAATCATCATCGGAATAACCTACAACATCACAAGTTATAGCCACAATGGGTCAATACATTGGAATAGTATTGGCAAGTGATACCTTAGTAGAATATTAGTAGTCTATATACTATATGCATTTTGCCTAAGTGTAGCTTAGGCTTGCTTTGCTCAAAATAGGTTTTACCTATCAGTTGAAAACACTAAGTTTTTCTTTGACAAAAACTTTCCCAAGGAACCACCAATAGAAATTGGTGAACCTTCACCCTTGTTCAACCACAAGTTTTTACTTAGAAATTGGGATGGGGATATTCTTGATAGCTTCCATGTCTTGATGCTCAAGTTGTCCAATACCAGGGACATGGCTAAGTACTTAGACTCTTCCATCTGCAGAGGTGGTGCACTTTCCCCACAAGACTTGATTTTCACCAAGACAGGACCTTTCAGAAGCCTTCCCTTAGACCAAATAGACGCGCTCCAACCTGTCATCCCACTACCACCAACTGTCCAAATGGCTAAGTTATTGCAACCTATATGATCCAGGCAGAGCCCATAATGCCATGTGGCTGCACTAGAAGCTTCTTAACATTTGACATCTCAAATCCCTTTGTTCCTGGGTGGCTTTCCACAAGTGAGATACACAAGGTAAACCATAGAAATGGGCCTTGTGTAACCACTCAACACAAACCATTCTTTCCCTTCCACCCAGGTGTTTCATTTGCTTAGTTGTTTTATTAAGCAAAAACTCAAGTCCAAAGACTTAGAAATATTTTCTCATAGCATGAATATATAACCACCCTTGGTTGCTACTAGCTAGGCTAAGCATGGCATTTATAAGCATCTTAACTTAGAAATTTCTAGCAATTCTACCACTACTAGGATTTCCCAAGCATAGCATATAGATCAAAATATTCATGCAAGTCTAGCAAAATATTTCTAGTGCATAGTTGAAAAACATAGGAATAAAATCATGAAGCACCACTTGCCTTGGTAGTTTGGGGAGTAGCAACAATCTTCACAATCACAATCACTATTTGCACCAGAATCTACACATAAAATAATGGCACAAAATCACATAATATATACAAGAAAAAATATATGAATGCATGCATGTAAAATGCCATGTGATGATTTTCTACACCAAACAAGACAAGTGCACAGATCGAGTCTTAAACAAGTTCAAAACTTGCCAAGTAAATCTTACTTGAACAACATAACAATTTTCAAATAATTACTATATACAATTTATGCCTACATTTGTTTCTGCAAAAACAACCATTTTTACAGAGGCAAAACATTAAACACATTGCATAAATGGAAAGGATTTTCTCTCCTGATTCCAATGATATAAAATTTGTCAAATTTGAACGTGGGAATCAAAAGTTATGAATTTTACAAATTTAAACATCTAATAGATTTAAATTCTATTTTTAAAACAAAGGACTGGCCACGCGGCGCTCTCTGATTGGTTGATACCGTTTCGCACCGGATCACACACGCGAGCCGTTAGATCTAACTTAATCTGCACGGCCCAAATCTATTCGTACCGCTTCGCTACAGGTTTAATTCTAATCGCTGGATCTAGATCCTACGGGCACGGATCAAATGACCACAGACGGGCGGCGCTAGCGGCGGCGATGCGGCTGCGCGGCTCTGTCAGAGATGTCGCCGACGATTCAGATCACGCGGGGAGGAGTGGAGGTGGTTACCGTGTTCGCGAGGCTGCAGTGAAGCTCAAGGCGGTCGAGGGAGGGACAGGGGTGCTCGGATCTGGCTGCTATTGCTCGCCGGAGTGGAGCCTGTCGTCGGGCAAGCTCTAGCATCGTCGGGGGCGAGGTTCTGGTGCGCTCTAAGACAAACCAGAGACGCTGTTAGATGTGCACAAGCCTGGCGAACAAGTGAGTATCCAGAAGAGAGGAAGGGGTGGTCGGGAACTACCAGGAGGGGTCGCCGGAGTTGTGCTGAGCTTCGGTTGCTTCTAGAGGTGGATGGTGACGGCGCTCTAGGGTGATACAGAGAAAAAGAAAGGCATGAGAAGATGCGCAAGAACATGTTGATCATGCTCGCATGAAACAGAGACAGGGGGCGGACGGTGCTCACCGGAATCGGTCGCCGGAGGTCGTCGGTGCTGCGGGGTTATGAGCTCGATTGCACGCAGCCTGGTGGCGGAGTGTTGGAGCTAGGTGAGGGTAAATGCTCTTGGTGCAGAGGGGGTTCAATAGCCAGGAGGGGGCGGCGATTACGCGCTGCATCAATGGCAATAACGCGGGCAGTGACTGTGGCGAGGTAATGGCGGAGCGCCTCAGCCGCGCGTTGATTGAGGACGATGCTGACGGGGCATGGTGGGGTCTGGCTATCAGCGGGTGGGTGCACGCGGGCGCGGTGAGAAACAGAGAAGAAAGAGGGACCCCGGGTGGGCTGCTTCGTTTGATGGGCTGGATTGGTGGCGCCTGGCCCAGTTGGGTTTTTAAACCTTTTTATTTTTCTAATTTGATTTTATGGAATCAATTTCAAATGAATTTAAAAGCATTTGAATTTCAAATATTTCTGGCCTTTTGTAATATGAATCCTGTATAAATTTGAGTATTCAACCATGCTGCCTTGCTGGAATTGCATGGTCCTTTGAAGATTTTTAAAATAACAGTGCCTTAGCACATGGTTTGATGAAGATTTAAAAATGGTTTTAAAACCATATTTGTTTTGGAATTTTTTTGTCCAAAGCTTGGAACTCATCCAACCAATCCTATGAATTCAAGCAATGGTTTTTAAAACAAATATTCTCTCTCTTGAGAGTGGCATTAGATCATAGCTTGCTCATATAAAATAATAGCACTTAGTGCTCCTGGTTTCTAGAAATGAGTTTGAAATTGTCCCCTAAATGATATGCATGCATGAATAATATGCAATCTTTGAAAACATGATTTTAGGGATGTTACAAATCTAACCCCCTTAAGGTGAATCTCTCCCTCGAGATTCGTATTGGCTAGCAAATAGGTGAGGGTGGTCTTTCCGAAGATCATCTTCTCTTTCTCATGTTGCTTCTTCTTCGGAATGATGGTTCCATTGAACTTTGCAGAATTTGATAGTCTTAGTCCGAGTAACTCTTTCTGCAGTCTCAAGAATCTTGATAGGTTTTTCCTCATAAGTGAGATCACTTTCCAATTGAACCTCCTCCAAAGGTATGGTATCCTTCAAAGAAGTCTCTTCCATTTCTGGATGGCATTTCTTTAGCTGACTCACATGAAACACATTGTGAACAGCAGACAATGATTCTAGCAATTCAATATCATAAGTTACTTCTCCTTTACGAATCATAATCCTGAATGGTCCAACATACCTTGGGGCCAATTTACCCTTGACACCAAATCTCTTCACTCCACGAAGTGGTGACACTCTGAGATAAGCTCTATCACCCACTTCATAGGTGACTTCTCTACGTTTAGGATCTGCGTAGCTCTTTTGTCGGAACTGTGCTATCTTCAAACTGTCTTTAACTAGCTTGACTTTCTCTTCAGCCTCTTTGATTAGTTCTGGTCCGAACAAACTTCTTTCTCCCACACCATTCCATAGTAATGGGGTGGTACACTTTCTCCCATAGAGAAACTCAAATGGTGCCATCTCAATACTGGCTTGATAGCTGTTATTGTAAGAGAATTCTGCGTAAGGCAGACTTTCATCCCAACTGGCTCCATAGTCTAGGGCACATGCCCTCAACATATCTTCAAGAATCTTGTTGGTCCTTTCTGTTGGTCCTTTCTATTTGTCCATCAGTCTGAGGATGAAAAGCAGTGCTGAATTCCAACCTCGTTCCCAACGACTCATGTAGTTGCCTCCAAAAATGAGAAGTGAATTGGGTTCCCCTATCAGACACAATACTCTTGGGTACTCCATGTAGACATACAATTCTACTCATATAGATCTTGGCTAACTTAGCACTTGCGTAGGTTGTCTTCACGGGTATAAAATGAGCCACTTTAGTTACGCGATCCACTACTACCCAAATAGAATCATATCCTGACCGGGTCCTTGGCAATCCGGTAATGAAATCCATGCCAATCTTGTCCCACTTCCAATCAGGAATAGGTAGTGGTTGTAACAATCCTGCTGGTATCTGATGTTCTGCTTTCACTCTACTACATACATCACACAAAGCAATATGTTCAGCGATGTCCTTTTCGAGATTATTCCACCAAATTCTTTCTTTCATATCCATGTACATTTTGGTGTTACCCGGATGAATGGAATATGGTAAGTTGTGTGCTTCTTGTAAAATCAGTTTCCGAAGCTCCGGATATTGTGGTACACAGATACGTTTTCCATGCCATAGAGTACCCTGTTCATCTTCATGGAATCCTTTGGCTTTTCCCTTGCCAATCTTTTCCTTAATCTCTTCAATTTCCTCATCTGTCTTTTGGGCTTCTTTGATTTTGTCCAACAAAGTGGGTTGAACATCCAATGACATGAGATGTCCTTCAGGCACAATCTCCAATCCAAGATCTCTAAATTGGGCACACAGATCATCTGGTAATTCTCCCTTAGTAAGGCCATTCACAAAAACCTTACGGCTTAGAGCATCCGCTACAACATTTTCTTTACCGGGGTGGTATTGCAAACTCAAGTCATAATCCTTGATGAGTTCTAGCCATCTTCTTTGTCTCATGTTAATTTCTTTCTGGGTGAAGATATACTTCAAACTTTTGTGATCTGTGAACACTTCACATCGCTTTCCCAAAAGGTAGTGTCTCCATGTTTTGAGTGCATGGACAACAGAGGCTAACTCTAAATCATGAGTAGGGTAATTTACTTCATGAGTTTTGAGTTGTCTCGAGGCATAGGCCACAACTTTCCCTTCTTGCATAAGTACTGCACCTAATCCATGATGAGATGCATCACAATACACTTGGAAATCTTTCTCCAAATCAAGCATATAAGACCTGTGTCACTAGTCTCTTCTTCAATTCTTGGAAACTAAGTTCACATCCTTCAGACAAAGCAAATTTCTTGTCTTTCTTTAGTAACTCTGTCATTGGCTTAGCTATCTTGGAGAAATTCTCAATGAACGTTCTGTAGTATCCTGCCAAGCCAAGAAAACTACGAACCTCTTTCACTGACTTAGGAGATTCCCATTCAGTTACAGCTGAAACTTTAGCAGGGTCAAATGCTACACCATCTCCTGACACAACGTGTCCAAGAAATCCAAGTTCATTCAACCAAAACTCACACTTGCTGAATTTGGCATACAACTTATGCTCCCTAAGCTTCTCAAGTATCAACGCAAATGTCCTTCATGCTCTTCTTTGCTCTTGGAGTAGATCAAAATGTCATCGATGAAAACGACAACACATTTGTCAAGGAACTCCATGAACACCTTGTTCATCATATTCATAAAGTATGCTGGTGCATTGGTCAAACCAAATGGCATCACGGTGTACTCATACAATCCATACCTAGTGGTGAAAGCTGTCTTAGGGATGTCTTGTTCTCTTATCTTGAGTTGAAAATAACCCGATCGAAGATCAATCTTTGAGAACACACAGGCTCCTTCCAACTGATCAAACAAGTCATTGATTCTAGGCAAAGGGTATTTGTTCTTGATAGTCACCTCATTGAGTGAACGGTAATCTATGCATAACCTTTGACTTCTATCCTTCTTTTCCACAAACAAGACTGGTGCTCCCTAGGATGAAGAACTTGGTTGAATAAATCCTTTCTGTAACTGTTCTCCAATTTGTTTCTTGAGTTCTTTAAACTCATCAACTGACATCTTGTATGGTCTCTTTGCTATTGGTCCAGATCCTGGTAGCAAATCAATAAGAAACTCCACATATCTATCTGGTGGCATTCCCGGCAATTCTTCCGGAAACACATCCGGATATTCACTCACAATTGGCACACTGTATATGCTAACCCCCTTAAGATAATTTAGCTTACTCCCTTTCGATTCAAAATTAGACTTGAATCTTATCCGTTTCTTTTCCAGGGTTGTGAGTGCAACAGTTCGATTGGCACAAACTAGAACTCCTTCATACTTGGTCATCCAATCCATTCCCAAAATTACATCCAGTCCTTGGGAATCTAGGATTATCAGACTCACTGGAAACTTATGCTTTCCAAACTCTATTACTAGATCCCGGCATCCAAGACTTACTATCATATCTCCACCTTGAGAAC